>OZ014524.1:174080905-176870905 GCA_963966055.1 Lathyrus aphaca | reverse complement strand
CTCAATCAAAATAGGCTCCAGGTACAGTGCTTTTGCCACTTCTTCATTGCTGGGAAAAGCCATCTCAGGGTTGAAGGGGACACCACCCCTGACAGGTACTCCAATCAATGATGAGAACTCCTCCAGCAATGGTTCTAGCTGAAAGTTCTGGAAAGTGAAGCATCTCAAAGGAGGGTCATAAAACTGTAGGCAGGTGTGAATCAAACTCCTCTGAGAAGGGTCCAAGTCCATAACCATATCAAGGATGCCTCCATAATGTTCTCTGAATAATGGTATGTGGTCTGGAGTGATAAGTGCCTGGACCTGCCTGATGCCAGCCAGCACAGGCTCGAAGAAATGATATGAGATGTTGCTCTTCTTGGGTGCCATGACTGCTGATGAAGAGCTGAAAACAGCTGCTGATGATGAAGACTGATGCTGGTGAGGAGCCACTGATAGGCTGAAGCTGGTGATAAGAGTAGCTGAAGCAGGCAACAGGGGTCTATGCAGATGAAGGGGTCAAAACCAAGCCAAATATGATGTGGATACCCTGAAAAACAAATAAACAAATTTTAAATGATGCAAATGATGAGTATGCAAATGATATGCAAGGGTTTGTGATCAAGCTGGATCTGATTACTGCCTTGATATAAGTCCATGTATGTCTAAGAAGTCCAGATGGAGGTTCAAAAGTCCAGTAACCAAGGTGGGGGACTCAAATAAAGAGTCACATATCTGGGGTTAAATCACAAGAACTGTCCAAAGTGGAGTACTCTTAATCAATCAAAGTATCAGGGTATGCTGTGGCTAAGGGTACCTGCAAACCTGCAAACAGCCCAACCCCCTCACAGGTGGTGTTCTAAAACAAGGATCCTCAGACTTGGATCAGTTATGAGAAGTGTAAACACTTCTAACCCGGAGGTACAGTGTTTACAATAACCATAAAAGATCATCCTCTAATTCACCTCAGTTTCTGAAGGTCATAATAAAGGTCATCCAGACTTAGCAGGCTTCCCAGATAGCCCTAGCACTACAGGAGATCTGTAGCACAGAGTTCTCAAGAAGAAACCCATATCTGAACCGTGTTTCATATTCCCGCACCAGACCGAAATGGAATGGGAAAGAACATGAACCACTCTAGCCTAGGTGTCACTCAGGTCCCAGGTATAGGACCTTAAACTCTCAATAGAACCCCACCCACCAAAGCAACAAAACCAGATCCAGCCAGATAACAGTATGACAATATGATATATAAAGCTGTAAAGAAAGCAATAAATAACTGTACATAAAGCAGTAAATAAAGAAAATATACAAACACAAATATCACATAACACCCCAGTAAACACAAATCAAACAAGCGCTAGGAGGAACCCACAAAAAGAACCAGAAGCCCTGGTTACAGTATAAGGGTCCCCAGCAGAGTCGCCAAGCTGTCGCTCCCACCAAAATGACACCCGAGGGTCAAAAGGGGTACAGACGCGAACGGTCGGTGAAAGGAGGGATGAAAACACACAGGGGTGAACTCAGAAGAAAAGAAAAGAGTCGCCAGCTAGGCATTTTTATCCCGAAGGAAAGGTAATGCTGCATAGACCTAGAAAGATATGGATAAGACGGTTGCGAACCAGAGAGACTGAGAAAGGGGGTTGGTTACAACCTGGGAAGGTATTAGCACCCAGATTGTCCGCCGTACTCGACGGGATCCACGCTTAAAAGATTTGTGTTTTAAAGGGGGTAGTGTCAGTGTAATTTGTGTATCAAAACTGGAAAGAATGCAAGTGTCAGTGTAAAAGAAATGTGAAGTGTATAAGTGAAGTGTCAGTGTAAGAACAAGAATGAAATGCTCAAGAATATGAGGCTTAAAGGGTGATGCTGGAAGGAGGGGGAATATACAGAGACTTTTGTTCGATAACTGTTAAGTTATGCCTACGTATCCTCTCGTGCAATGAGGAAGTCAGAACACCGTAGTTCGACCCAAAGAGACTGAAGGATGAATTGACTTGTGAACTGCTTGCTTGTCTATGCTCAAGTGTATCACTCGTCTGGCTCGAGTGCTAACTGTCTTGCATTAGAAGGAAGAAGCAAGTTCTCGTTTGAGAGTGAATGAGATGAGAAAAGAATCCCGGAGGAGACGATTATTGTTTGTTTTTGTTTTTTTCAATCTTTTATTGCTTTTGGAGATTTGTCATAAGTTAATGAGCCTAAGCCTAAACCAATGGATTAATAAACTCATCACATCTTCCCTCTGATTAGGGATAATGAGAATACCTTAAGTGTGAAGTCAGCATCTCACACTTAATCACCATGTTATAGGATTAAGATCATTAACCTACTTGTGATTATTTAGATGTTTTTGTTGTTTTTGTTTAGTGTTAAGTAATGAGCTTAAGCCATAATCAGGGATTAAACAGACTCATTACACCATCCTAATAGAAGGATAATAGATGAGAATGTTTAAGCTTAGGAAAGCTCCTCAACTTAATCCATGATTAGGGATTAACCTCATGACAAAACAAGCCTTTATTAAGTGGATTTTAGTTAATGATGAGATGAAGAAGTGGATTTTATGATTGGTAAGACAACCTGAGGGGGACTTGTCCATTAACACTAGGGTTAGTCCTTCTTAACCAATTAAGGAAGAATTAGAACCCTAATGCAAGGCCCAAGTTACAAGTTTAATGTCTTGATGATTTATTAGATGAATTGATTAAAGGATTTAAACACATTAAGGGTTTAACACTTAGGATTAAAGTTATACACTCCATCCTAATAGAAGGATGCAGGCATAAGCTTAATCATAAAGCCTTAAAGCCTTTAGGGTTTAGTCCCTGATTATGAGGTGAGGAGAGAAGACTCAAGAGATGACACAAAGGTAAAACTAAATGGGGGACTAATCAAACCCTAATTATTATCATGCTTGGTTGTTCCTAGGGTTTGTAAGGCTTAAGAGAGAAAGAATCTTCAAAGGCCACCAAGAAGGAGCAAGAGAAGCAAAACAACTTGCTTCACTTAAGAAGTCAAGTTGCTTGAAGAAAGAAAGTAAGATGAACAAGAATGAGCAAGCTCAATCCAAACACATACAAAAGGCAGCAAAGATGCATAAGAGAGATGAAAAGAAAATGTGAGAAGTGAAGGCAAATTCACTTCTCAATACAACTTACCACCTGAAAAGTTAGTAAAGAAGTGAAATGCAGTGCAAATGAGATGAAATGTGATGATGCAAACCAAAACCAGAAGCATGGGTATGATGTTAATGATGCTAAGAGATGATGCAAACATGAGGCAAGGCATTAGAATGATCATACAAACATATGGATGCAAGAGACATATAACATGGCAAATGTGAGATGCAATGATCAAATATGATTCTAATATGTCTTAAGATGTATTATTAATCAAATGGATGCACAAAATGTCATGGCAAGTCATGGTATGCAAGCAAATGGAAGATGGATGCAAAGGAAGGCATAAATTAGGGTTATATGCAACATACAAAGCAAAAATCCAAAACCAGAAGCAAATGACATGATAAAAATTTGAAAATGCAATCAAAGGAACCCTAAACCTATACAAACTCACTGCCCAAAGGAGGGGATCCAACTCTTAACCTAGTGAGAGTTATGAATTTTCTAAGATTGCTAGGGTTTTAAGGTACCTCATCAAGAAAAATGCCAAACAAATTGAAAATGCAAGATCAATTCATGCCAATTTTATCCTATAAACTACATTCTATACAAGATGCAATGCAAAAAGAATCATGATCCAACTCCCAAAGGTTAGGCAGAAATGAATTTTTGAAGTGTGAAACAAAATATTGCCTTGAAATGGGATTAAATCCAAAGAAAATTATCAAAAGGCATCAAGAACAAAAAAGAAATTTGGTTTGAGAGTTGGACAATGTTTCTAAATGTTTTTAAATGCTACATGAATTTTTTTGGAATTTTTAGAAACCTAAATGCTATTTTAATTAATTAATCTTCATTAATCAAATAAAATAAACATTTAAATATTTTTAAAATAGTCTAAAAATGTAAAAAATAAAATAAAAATTGTTTTTATGTTAAGAAAAATATTTAGAATAAAAATGCAGAAAGGAAATATTTTTTTGGATTTTTTATGTATTTTAAAATAATTATGCAAAACAAATAACAAAATTATGAAATTAAATGAATTTAATGGGAAAGTCAGCGCATCCAAGGGATAGGATTTGAATAAAAAGGGAGGGAGTTGACGCGCGCGGATTTGGAGGGCTAGGATTCATTCTGAGATTTGAATTTAATTAATCCTAATTAATTAAGTAAATGACTGGATTAGGGTTTTAATGGGAAATCTGGGACGTTGGTTGCGCGCGGGAAGGAGGATCCAAGGGCTCTCATTCAAACTGGCCTAAACCCTAACCCTAATCTAATTACTTTCAGATGACCGGAACAGTAGTTCCGGTCATCTTCTTCGGCGAACACAAAACCTAATCTCCTTCCCTAGACAAAATCAAGAGCTCTAAAGCTCCAGATCACATCTCCTAATCACCCTGAACACGAATCAAGCATCAAAACAAATTTATATAACCTATAACTCAAGATATGAATCAAAACATAAAATATGGAAAAGTTTCAGAGCTTCGATACAGGCTTATTTCTCAACCATTTCAAAAAGTAAAAACATCGGAGTGATCAGCAAAGCATGAGGAACAATCTAGGAACTTAAAAACTCATTTCTGGAAAAAAAGTTCTTGAGGTACCTGAGCTTGAGCTTTCTCAGTTTGCAACTTTCTGGCCAGCTCTTTGCTTCCAATCACCTCCAATGATCCCCCTGAGAAGTTTTCAAGGCTTGGTTGGAGTTTAAAATGGTTGGTTTGTGAGTTTGCAGAAGTTCTGTTCAGTGAGGGGTGAGGATCGTGTTTCTGATTGAGGAGGTTTCAGGGATGAATGAGGGCAGGGAAATGATCAGGGGAGTGTGCTGAGATTAATGGTGAAGTTTGTTTTTGTGTTTGAAGGCTGTGTTGTGTGTTTCGAATGAAAATGCATATGGAGCATAAACTTGGAACTATGGCTATGAGAGAGCTTCAGCATGAATTGTGTGTTGCAAATGAATCCTTGGAGTGTGTTTGTAAGGTCTGGATTGGGCAGAGAGTTGTTGTGTCACTGTGGGATTGGTATGGGTGTTTTGGCCAAAAAGTCAAAAGTTGTGTACTTGAGGTATGGGCAATGGTGTAGCTAGCTCATTGGCTTGTCCTTGCTCAGCTGAGATTAAGGAGGTCCATGGAATTGTTTATGAGACAAATCAGCAAGTGGATCAAAGCTTATGAGATGTTTTGCAATTTTCACAAAGTTTGGCCCCTTTGGAAATTCATGAAGTTCAAAGCATCAAAATGCATAATTCTTGGGCCAATTCTGATTTTTAGAAGTCACATGATCAAGTTGTAATGAGTTTGTGCACATTTGAAGTCTTTAGAATGCTTGATCATACCAATTTGCAAAATGCCTCTTTGGTGGAAAACTTGAAATTATGTGATTTTCCCCAACTTTGACAAGCCATAACTTTTGATCCAAAATGAATTAGAACAAGTTCTTGTACTTTTTGAAAAGGGAATGATCCATTCTACAACTTTCATGACCACAGTTTTTCCATTTGAAGCATTTTTGAATCAAAAAGCAAGGGTTGAAAAAGTTTCCCAAAATGGCAATTTTCCATTACAAGTCATTTTCCCAAAAAGTCAACTTTGCAGATGGCTTGAGATTCTTCAATTTTGTGAACTTCTAACATCTTCTATGATCAAATAAAGATCATACACGATCAAAATGATGAAGAACACCCCTTGGTTGGGTCATTGAGGGCCTCAGATGCCCTGATTTTGCACTGACTTGTTCAAGAAGTCAACTCTTGATCAGATGACTTCCCCATGGAATTTCTTCATGAAACTTGATATGCATGATCCCTATGCCATATAGAGACCAATAGAAGCAAGAATGACCAAAAAATTTGGAGTCATGGCCTCTGAAACCAAAACCCTAATTTTAGGTCAACTGTGTAGTTAAACCTGGCTCTGCTTCCATGCCATTCCCAGTTCTTGTGATCCTTTGACTTTCTTGACTTTGAGGGGATATAATATGAGGCTTGAACATACATGGACCCCTTTGAAGTGATTGATGACCTTTGGAGTGGCTCAAGAGGCTCTTGGATTGCTCAGATCACAAACCCTAGATGCAGATGACTTAGAATCAATGCAGTGAATCAAAAATGCAATATGAGATGCTATGATTGAGTTTATGCATATGAAGAGATCACAAGCCATGGTGTGAATGAGTGAGGGCAAATTTGGGGTGTTTACAATACCTTACCATCTTTCTTAGGTACTGGTACCACATTTGCAACCCAAGAAGTCACAGCTAAGAACCCTGCATCAAATTGTTTCATCACCTCTGCTTTAATCTTTTCTGACATTTCAGGACGCATGCGACAAACCTTCTTTTTCTTTGGACTACAATCTTCTTTTACTGGTAAACGGGGAACCACAATGTCTGTATCCAACCCTGGCATATCTTCATAGGACCAAGCAAAGATTTCCACATAATCACGTAACATCTGAATTAGCCTGCTCTTAACACCATCCTTTAATTCAGCCCCTATCTTGACCTCTTTCCTGTTTTCTTCAGTTCCCATATTCACAACTTCGATTGGCTCTTCATGTGGCTGTATAGCTTTCTCTTCTTGTTGTAACAACCTAGCAAGCTCTACATGTACTTCACAATCTTCCTCCTTTCCATCTTCAACTTGATAGATCGAATTCTCGAAATTATAACTGGCAATAGTAGGATTGTTATCAACAGGATCCAGAGTGGATGAGGATCTGCATTTTAGTGATGTGGGTGTGTGTAAGAACACATAGCTGATAAAACAAAAATAAAATAAAGGAAAGACAAGAAGCACAATATTTACGAAAACGAAACTTCCATTGATTTTTATTGAATGAAGTATGCAAATGAAATGACATCCCGAAACAAGCATGCCATTGTGCCCCGGGTAAGGCACGAGGCTTAAAAGTTTAATTGTTCGAAATTACAAACTTAAAATAAAAACACAGTAATAGTATTTACTCCTGACTAAAGGAGATAGGAATAACGCCTTCAGTCTTCCAATTGTTGAGTCTATCACCCACAGTAGGAAAGATCCAATCATCCAGGTTGCAGTCTTCATTATAGTCACCCACAACATTGATTTGATCTCTCATGACCCCTTGATTGGTGATACGAACAGCACGAGCACGACGAACATCCTTCTGGGACTCTTCTTCAACCACAGCTCTAGCATCTTTGAGGAAGGCCATTGTAGGAGGTACTCTGGTGACCACAGGAACTCTTTTAACAACAGGAGGAGCTTCAGTAGCAGGAATGACCCAAGGAACTACTTCAAATGTCTGACAAGGAGTCTCAACATATTCACCTTCCACTTCAACATACTTAAATGTATTCACATGATTGACCATATATTCTTCCTCTCCATAAACAATGATGATCTTTCCTTTCACTGGATATCTGAACTTCTGATGTAGAGTGGAGGTCACAGCACCTGCCCCGTGGATCCAGGGGCGCCCAAGCAAACAGGAGTACGCAGGACTAATATCCATTACATAGACAGTAGAATTGAAGACTTGAGAGCCTACTTTGATCGGGAGATCTATTTCTCCATGCACCACCCTTCTTGAACCATCAAAGGCCCTCACCACTATATTACTTGGTCTTAACACAACATCTTCAGGATTGAGCTTGTTTAGAACCTCTTTGGGAAGTACATTCAATGAAGAACCATTGTCCACCAACACATGAGACAAGGTAGTGCCCCTACATTCAATGGAGATATGTAAAGCTCTGTTATGGTTTCTTTTGGCAGGAGTTAAGTCAGCATCAGAAAAGCCTAACCCATTATCATAAGTCAGATGTGCCACACAATTCTCGAATTGATCTACAGTAATCTCATTTGGCACATGGGCAGTCTTCAAGAACTTGATTAAGGCTTTAGCATGAGCCTCAGAGCACAGCAACAAAGACAACATGGAAATTTTGGAGGGAGTATGCCCCAACTGGTCAACAATATCATAATCACTCTTGTGAATGATCTTCAGCACTTCTTCCATCTGTTTAGAAAGATTTTCAGCAGTCGGTGCCTCAGCTTGCACAGGTTCAACCACAGGACCTTTGCCTCGAGCATCAGTACTTGGCTCAGAAGTGGAGGTAGTAGTTGGAGTAACTGCACTCTTGGAGGTAGTCAGAGGAGAGAAAATTCTTCCACTTCTGGTGATCTTACTAGATCCAGCAATATTATCAACATCAAGGTTATCATTAGTAGCAGGTGTATCAGTCAAAGGTTCCTGCTTAACACCATGGATATAAACATCAGAACCGTAATTCCAGGGTATAACTTTATCAGAAGTATAAGGAATAGGACCAGGAGTGGTAATAATCATGGGAGGCACTCTAACTTCAGCAACAGTCTTTACTAGGCCTTCAGCAGTAATCTTGATAGGACCCTTGGAAGTGATCTTGACAGGGCCTTTGGAGTTAATCTTCACTGGCACTTTATCAACCATATCCACATCTTCAAACTTTGTACCTCGAGTTAGATGTTCACACATACTTTCCACGGAAGGTGTCCTCTCAAATAATATAGTGTAATTGTCCATGAGGCGTTGAATACCATCTTTCAACTTCCAGCAGCTATCAGGTTTGTAGGCACAATAAAAACAATCTTCATTGCAACCTGGAAAGAATCCAGCTTGCACCAACTTCTTCTTGATAATAGATAATGGAGTAGTCACCTCTGCAACTGAGGAAACATAGGAAACTTCATCAATAGCATTAACAGTCTTCTCATGATTGGGCATGGGAGCAGTAATCACATTTGGAGTCCCAGGAGGGTCAAATTCAATCTCCCCAGCTTCAATCATATCTTGGATCTTATTTTTTAACACCCAGCAATTGTTGGTGTCATGTCCCGGACAATTAGAATGATAGGCACATCGTGCATTAGGATTGTACCGAGGAGAGGAAGTATTAGGATTCTGAGGAGGGTCCTTCAAAGTAATGAGTTCCCCTTTCAACATGTGTTGCAAGGCTTGGGCCAGTGACATGTTGATCTTGGTGAATTGTCTTCTAGGCTTCTGTTGATTGTTTTGGGGTAGCTCTGGTGCTGCAGGAGTAGGATTGGAAATGTGAACTACTCCCACAGATTGGTGACTTCTTTTACGACTAGGTTGACCATACACAGCATTAGACTTCTTCTTTCCACTAGGGGGCTTCTTTGCAGTGCTTGATGAAGAGGCACCCACCTGTATCTTACCACTTCTTATACCACTCTCCACATGCTCTCCAGTCATTATCAGCTCAGTGAAACCAGACGATGAGCTTCCAATGAGATGACTATAGAAAGGACCACTTAGCGTACTCATAAACATATCCACTAGCTCCCTGTCAGTTAGAGGAGGTTGAACTCTGCCAGCCAGGTCTCTTCATTTCTGGGCATACTCCTTGAAATTCTCCTTAACACCCATTGACATGCTTTGGAGCTGCATGCGAGTAGGTGCTAAATCAGCATTATATTGGTATTGCCTGTAAAAGGCCTCAACAAGATCGTTTCAATCATGAATATTAACACTCTCCAATTGGTAATACCATTCCAATTGAGCTCCAGACAAGCTCTCTTGGAAGAAATGAATCCACAATTTCTTATCAGTAGTATGTGGTTGAATCCTCCAGACATAGGACCTTAGATGCAGCTTGGGACATGAGACACCATCATACACCACAAAAGCAGGAACCTTGAAACCAATAGGTATAACCACTCCAGATATTAAACTCAGATCTTCAAAATCAATCCCAGAAGATTTTTGTAACTCCATGGCATTCATCCTGTCTACCAGCATCTTGTACTTATCTTCATTAGGATCATGATAATAATTTGCTTCAGAATCAGAATCTCCCACAGTATCATGAAGACTACCTCCCCCTTTCTCAGAATTTTCAGACTCAGAATCCTCAATCTGTTCCTTTGTCTTGATAGGACCTCTGAATCTTCTTCCCAGGTTGATAAGGCCTCCTGATCTTCTAGTCTTCTTCTTCTTCTTAGCCAGCAGTGTCTTCAACTCATCTTGCCCCTTGGACAAATTCAGAATCAACTCTTGGAATTGTGCATTCTGAGCCTGGAGATCTTTGACAGTCTGTTCAAGAGCCATTTCTGCTGAAATAAACAGCGAGATGATAAGATACATGTACATAAGAAACCTATGATGCAATAATATGGTGTGCAGATGCGTATGCAATGTTTTCAAGGATCGCAGGATTTAAATTTGTTTAAACCACCAAAAAGTAAAATTTTATTAGTAATAAACTTGTTTGCCCCTTGGGCTTACAATAAAAATGAAATGAATACAAAAGCTGGGGTTTTAAGTCTCCCATGGACGTTTCCTCTTTGTGTTGAGGTATGAGTTGAGATTCCGCTCCTCGTGAAGTTGTTTTGTTAGCTCCAGGATTCTTTCTTGACTTGCTTTGTAATGAGTCTCAAAAGTATCTCTTTGCTCCTTCAACTGGGTCCAGGACCTTTGTAACTCTTCCATGTCAGTGGGCATGTCTGGATGAAGAATGATATAGGAAGTATCTCCTTCAGCAACAGGCTCCATGGTAACTGGCAGGATAGCAGGATATGGCATCATAAGAGTCTGAGCACGAGATCATACCCATCTGAGATAAGGTTCCATAGGAATGGTGTACTTGGGTTCCAGAGTCTTACTGTCAACCTTGTTCACTTTACCCCATGCTCGTATAAACCTTTGACGATAACCTTGTAGATCGTTGTCGTAGTCGAATACAATACCCTGAATAAGCATGTCATGAGGACCATCACTCCGAGCGTAACCCAACTGACGTAGAGCTAAGGAAGGATTGTAGGTAATGTCTCCTCTTATGCCAAGGAGTGGCACATTAGGGAACTCCCCACAACTGTCAATGATAGTAACATTCTCCATGGATCTAGAGCACCAATAAATATCAGAATGAGAAAGTGACATAATCCTCTTGGACCACCTGAACCCTTGTTCATTCTTCATCACTGATCGAAGAAGGTGAGAAATAAACCACCTAGATAGTAGAGGTATACAACACATCAGAGTTCCTATTGCCTTCGTAGTACGGGTATGAAGAGAATGTAAGATATCTCCAAGTAATGTAGGCACTGGATTATGAGTCAGAAATATGTTGATGGCGTGTATGTCTATGAACTGGTCTGGATTGGGGAACAATACTAAGCCATAGATCAATAGGGCTAAAATCTCCTCAAAAGCATCATAACTCATAGCCTTCAGGAATACTTGAGCTTTCTCCATCAATACCTTGGCAAGAATACCCTTAACTCCACTCCTTGTTTCTAGAGCAATGTCTGATTTCTTCAAATGTAGGGTTGCAACAATGACTTCAGGTTTGGGCTCTTTTTCTAAGCCTGTGAAGGGTTTCTGATCAAGGATAGGTATACCCAGAAGCTTAGAGAACTCTTCCATTGTAGGAACCAACTGATAGTCGGGGAATGTGAAGCAATGATGTTTAAGGTCAAAGAACTGAAACAGGACACTCATCATGTCTTCATTGAATCCTGAAGTGACTAAATCTAGTAGGTGACCATGCCTCTTGATGAACTGGGAGTTTTCAGAAACTTGAGAGACCAATTCCTTAAGCTTAGGAGGTATTCCTACAAAGTTGATCCGGATAGTATTCCTACGAGCAGAAGCCATGACCTACAACAAAGAACAAAGATAAATCCTTTGGTCCTTGAAATGGTTAGTGAAAATGTTATGCTTATGATGTCATGATGTTATGATGTTATGCTCAATCACAAACATGTGGCACACACAAACAAGTCACACAATAGTCCTAGGTTTGAAGGCTTGTATGAGGTTTAAAGGTAAGTACCCTCCCCTGAAGTTTAGTTGGTTCATCCTGTCTTATAAAGTAACCAGGTTCTAAGGGATCTCAATATCATTGATCCTTCACAAGGGTGGTTGTTCAGTAGGCAACTTACTTGCCAACCAAAACCCTCCAAGTTTAGGATCTCAATGAGCGTAGTATCGAGTATCAACCAACTTCAGTCTTCACCAAAGCCGGCAATCTCACTACTTTCTAAAGGCCAAGATGGGATGACTAGGGTTCTAAAAGTCAGTTACTGTATTGACAACATATGGCAGCCTCATATTATCCTCAACTTGCTTAAGGAACATAAGCACCAACCAAGAAGTCATACTAACTATGGCCACCAGATCAACCATATCAGTATACGCCGTACAGTTTCCTTGGTCTATTGCCATTTACCTAAGGTACACTAGATCCGGTTTAGGATATTTCACACATAAAGCCCAACAAATAATATAAAGCAAACAAGGCAAACAATTTAAGTGATATAATTCCTAAGGGTACCCCTCTTTTATTAAGTCCCCAGCAGAGTCGCCAGTTCTGTAACACGGTGGGAGAACTGACTTTTCTATAAATGTTGCGGATAGCAAGAGTCACCACCGACTTTTATTTTATCCAAAAGGAAAGGACATAAAAGAACAGGAAAGACCTTAAAAAGATTTTGAGTTCGGGGGGTAGGTTATACAAAGGGAAGGTATTAACACCCTTTATATCCATGGTTATCCATGGGCTCTTAGTTACTTAGCTCACTTTAAATTGTTTTGAGAAAGGTGTAGTGTGTGATGAAAAATTCTCTAAGTACTTTATAATGATCCTCGTATGGATATATATAAAGACTTTGTTTTGAAAATTTGTTTGAAATGTGAAGTGTAAAATGTATTTTGAAATGTGTGAGCAAGTACTTAAGAGGAACCTACCCTATGTTAAGTCTTTACTGTTCTTATGTTCTTTCAATGGTAAGACTATCCCTATTATTAAGGAATAGGTAGTCATTACCTTGGATGTGATAAGGGACATGTGAAGGGACATCTGTATTTAGGCAACTGTAAGGTGTCTTTAGTATTTCGTAGGGACTTATCATCTTTTATGCGAAGGGACAAGATCATTCATCGTAGGCAACCTCGAAGGGACTTGATCTTATAATTTGAATGGACTTGATGATATTTTATGAAGGGACTTTGCTTAAGACACCTTATTTGACCTTAAAAGTAGGCAACATGAGAGGTAACCTTAGAAAGTGTAGGATGGCGATCAAAGATCGACTTACGTGTGTGAGTATTCATATTCATATATTTATCTTATTAAATTAGCTATACTAAATTAATTTTTAAATCACAAACATGTTATCACTCCCTATAATTACTAACCATGGCAAAAATATTTATAAACAATAAAATAATAACAATAATAAACCTACGACTATTACAAAGCTTTCACAATTACATTATAATATAAATAATAAATATATATAATAAAGAAATTATAACTAAAATGGTTAGTAATAAAATAATTATAAGAAGAAGATGTTAGCACAAATATACAAATATATATAATTTAAGAGAACATTTTTAAATTAAACAAATAATTGTGAAGAATTTTTAAGAAGAAGATAATAAAGTAATTAGAATAATGATAATAAACAACATAATAATTATTTACAAAAACAAGATTAATTATTTAATTATGTATTAGAAAAAATTAATTAAGTTTAATATTTAAAGTTAAATAAAAAATTAGGGTTAGAAATTAGGGTTAGAAATTTAAGAAAATAAAATTAGGGTTTGAATGTTTAATTAAAATATTAATTGATTTATTTACAAATTATAAATGAAAATTAAAATTACATGTAAATTTACTTTATAAAATATATTATGAAATTTATGAAAATAAAATTTTAATTAAGTTTAAGATAGATTTTTGTTAATTAAATATAAAACAAATTCAATGATAATAATAATATATAATAGAAATAATAATTAAAAAAAAATAAGAAAACAAGGTTTTAAAAAAAATGGGGAGGCCTGGATTTGAACCCAAGACCTCCCCTTTACCTGCAGGGAGTTAAAACCACCGGGCTGGCGTGAACTACCTGATAATGAATGGCCCAAGATCATCATATAGCAAACCTGCAAAACAAGAGAAAATTGCCAAAAAAAGAATTCACAAAGCCAGGATTCGAACCCTGGTCATTGGCCTCCCACACGCGCATCCTCTACCAACTGAGCCAAGCAGTGTTAGTTGAAATATAATGGAAAAAAATTCTAAAACTATTAAGTCACAATTTCAAATTTCCAGATGGCGCCAAGACTTCATCTTCTTCCTCTAAAATTCGTAGGTTTTCCTGTGAATTTTCCTTCGAATTCTCTTGCGATTTTTTCATGCGTACGATAACCTGCGATTTCTCAAACACCAATCAAACAACAAAATTTATTCAAATTAGTTAGTGCAATGCAATCCTTGAGGTCCATACAATCTAACCATGTCCTCTAAACTCATTTATATGTGGTAAATCGTAAAACCCTAAATGAGGTCCATAAACCCTAGCTATGGCTTCTCAAGATTCCTGCGGTTAAACTCAAAAAGAATTGTCCAGAAAGCTTCTATGTCATCACACAAACAAGATTAGCTAAACAAAAACAAGCAAAACATCATGAATAATCGTAATCGAAAAATCAATAAAGTGTCATGAACATGTGTTCGGTTTGTCCATTATGTTAGACGCTGTGGCTAGTGATCTGGAGGGGGGGTGAATGGATCACCTCCTTGTTTACAAGGATTTAAAAGATTTTTCAGAGTTTTTAAAGATTAGTGAAAAATACGGTCCCTAATATACTTGCGTCTATTTTGGACCAGCCACTAGAAGACCAGACATGTGATAAAGTGCTGGATTTACAATTGAGATGATAAAGGTTTAAACACACAAGCTGTAAAAGTGTTGAATGCACCTATCACAAAAGCTATTTCCAATGAATCAAAAACGATTAAAAACGTAAATAGAGATGGAGAAGGAATACAATACACAGAGATTTGGTAAGGAAGTTCCCCACATTCGTCCTCGCGTGTGGGTACGTCTCCCTCTCAATTTCAAACCGAAATTGAGAACTTTTATATCAATATTGCTGAAATCATCGTTTACAAGGTTGCTATACAAACACCAGAAATCTATACACCTAGATCTTCCTATTGTATCAACCTTCACTTGATCTGAGCTAAATCAAGATTCCCTGCAAGTAATACAAACAATTCACCGGTTCCACGATCTATTTGCGAAATCTCCCAATTTCCAAACCTTACGCTGCGGCTGAATCTGTTTTGTAAACATGACTGACAAACCCTCAAGAACACGCCCCTTCTTGAAGGAAAACCCAGATGGTTTTTCCTTGAAGCCTTCTTCCACTCTTCAACTCAGCTGGATCACCGATCGTACCATTGAACGTTATCTCATAAACCTCTAATTCACAGAACAACACTAATTCATTGTTGATGTTCTTGAATCAAGGTGTTTGAGAAGATGATGAAGATGAATTTGATTCTTAGGTTTCAATCCTGCTCACTCATTGAATTGCACACCCTCCAATTTCTTTTCTTGATGTGTTCTTCAATATACTTGACTTTGAATTTCGTCTGCAATTCCCTGTCCCATTCCTGCTCTAACAGAAAACCAAACATATACTATACAGACTCTGTTAGAAGTGAAACAGAAAAATGAATCGATTCAAGATGCAAATGAATCGATACATGATGGTATTAAAACTGTTATGTATGAATGCATAATATCATGAATCGATACATACTGAAAAAATGAAGAAAAACAGAGAAATGAACATACAATGAATCGATGCATGTTGCGTATGTATCGATTCATAAAAGAAATTCCAGAATCATTCTTACAGCATGAATCGATGCATGTTGCGAATATATCGATTCATAGCAGAATTTCCAAAATCATTTCTACAGCATGAATCGATGCATGATGCGAATGAATCGATTTATTTTGCGAATTTCAGAAATTCAAGGACATTATTTATTTAAATTAAGACATGTGTATAAAGGCTAGCAATGCATACAAAGTGTATTAATATAAAGCATATGATAAAAGCACAAACACATAAAATTTATTATCATACAAAACTAAAGAGTTGCTCACAAACTCCCCTTTTTGATGATGACAAATTTTTGCAGAAGTCTGAGAACCACTCCCCCTAAGTTTGTACATGCCTGTCATTTTTCACACTCAAGCCTTTCTCCCCCTTTGTCAACATCAAGAAAGAATGCATAGGTGAAGCAAAATTACAACAATACCAAGATATATAAGCAAAATTCACTCACAAAGAATGAAATATAAAGGGAAAACAAATTAGTCGAAAGCAGCAAACAAGCATAGGCATTGAAATTGTCTATTAGAGTTGAGAATTACAGAAGCAAACCAAACGTAAACAATGTTTAAACATAAAATGCAAAGAAACTTAAGCAAAAACAATGATGTCATGCAAAATGAAATGCAGCCTCAGTGAGGAAAGTAGCCACCACAAGACTCCACATCATCTCTATCTGGATCTCGGAAACTTGGAGGAGGAGGTGGAGGAGGCATCTCATCAGGATTCTGCCCCATTAAGGTGTAACGCCTGAACCGATTCTGAACCTCTGTGCTTTGAAATCTTTCCATAATCCCCGGATGCGCACGACAATCATCCATGAAACCAGACATCTCATTGTAGAAAACTTGATGCCACTTGACCAAATCTGTATGCCATGAGTGTTGGTTATGATACATCCGAGTGTGTTCATCATGCCATTCTCGGTGTTCTTTGTGCCACTCCGTTTGTTGTACGTGCCACGCACGTGCTTCTTCATGTCGGGCATTGTTTGCAAGTTCCATTTGCTCAAACATTTGAGTAAGATATGCAGGAGCAGTAGTAGATGATGTCGGTGGAACAGATGAAGGAGCCGATTCATAGTGAGTAGGAGACCACCTTTGTGGCACCCACTCACCCCAAGCAGTGTTGGCATTTGCTTCAGGAGGATTTTCTTCATTTACATCCTCCATATCTTCATCTCTTTGTTCTTCAGCAACAAAAATCTGTTCAAAAGGAATATCAAAGTTGTAGATTCTGGTTCTAGTGTTGCGTTCAAAGAAGTAATAGCAGCGACGCTCGGTATCCCACCTA
Organism: Lathyrus aphaca; assembly: GCA_963966055.1. Lineage (NCBI taxonomy): Eukaryota > Viridiplantae > Streptophyta > Magnoliopsida > Fabales > Fabaceae > Lathyrus > Lathyrus aphaca. The sequence goes on along the minus strand of OZ014524.1, from coordinate 176,853,813 downwards.
TATCCCACCTATATCCCATATGAGAGAGAGTAGCACTGTTGAATTCTTGAACACTAGAAGAAGATAAGAGAGGCACAGGGGGTAAAACCACCTTCCAGAACTTAAGGATCCTCATAATCTGTGCAGCATATGCAAGAGTGGTGTTCTTCGAACTATTTCTCGTAAGAAAGATACGCTTTACAAAGTAATTGGGCCAATTCAATGGGATCTTCTTCTGCAGAATATACAAGAGATGGATGTCTGGCTTATCCAATCGAGAGTGCCCACCAGACCTCGGACGCAAGATATGCGAAAGAATCCAATGCAGAATTCTGGGAACGCTCTTAATCATTCCAGAAGTCAGATGCTCATCATCACCAAGAGGTCTTTCCAATTTTGAAATAGATGCACAACATTCCTTTAGATTAAAGTGAGTTTCAAACTTCTGATCATGCCACATCTGCAACTCAGGCGATGGGGATGGCATTTGGAACACTTTGTGCCAATCACTAGCCTCAAAACAGTAAGTTCTTGTACCAATAGAACACTTGAACATGTAACCTTTACCAGATTTCACACCAGCATAAAAAGCACGAATAAAGTCCTCATGATAGTCATCATTAGCAGTTAAAAAGGACCCAAGATTTTGTGCGTCAATTAAATCAGCAACTTCTTCTAAACAAAGAGTACGCACATCACGAGTATTGAAAACATGGGGTTTCATGACTAACCTCGTCTTGAAGGAAACCTCAAATTCTTCAGCAATGGCAGGATGGAGAATGGATGCCCCAGAGGGAGGAATTTCTGGAACAGAAGGAGCTTGATGGGAAGCCTCAATAGGTTCTTTCCCTTTACCTTTTCCTTTTGCTCTAGGAGGCATGACTCTTGGAGGCATAATGATGAAGTTAGGGTTTTGAGAGAAATGGGTTTTGTGGTGTTAGGGTTAGGAAACTGTAAATGATGCAAATGGAATGAAGAAAGAGATAGAATAGATTTTTATAACTGATGTACATGTCATAACAGTTGCTGATGTGTCGATACATAAGAAAGAAACTGATTTTAAAACAACATGCGTCGATTCATGACCTTATGAATCGATTCATGTGACGAATTTTTTTGAAATTCAAGTTGCTATGTATCGATACAAACCACGAATGTATCGATACATACTGTAACTATTTTGAGATATTTAAAAGAAAATGAACATGAATCGATTCAAGATGGATGTGATCGATACATGTTGCGAAATTTTTGAATTTTCAAGTGGCTATGTATCGATACAAACCACGAATGTATCGATACATACTGTAATAATTTTTACAAATATAAAATAAATTTAGCATGAATTGACACAAGATGAATATGCAAAACAAAAATTATGTAGAATGCAGAATGAATCATAATATTGTAATGATGCTTAAGAATACTTTACAACCTAATATTAACGCTCAAACATTCATATGTAAAGAAGTACATGTAAGCGAGAAATAATTGCTCAAACAACATTTATCACACAATATCAACAAGGTGTAGAGAGGAACAATATTACCTCCGTCGTAGTAATCTCATGAGTTACGAGTGAAGTCTACATTCAGATCTTAGTAAACACGATGAGATAAATATAAACTAAATTAAACAAACTTAAGACACCAATGCGGAGAGATCAAGAATCTCTAATTCACGACGAATGTTGAAGAATGGTTCAGTTGCCAATGATTTAGTGAAAATGTCAGCAAGTTGATTTTTAGTATCAACATGCTCAAAAATAACATCTCCTTTTTCAATATGATCGCGAAGAAAGTGATGTCTAATCTTTATATGTTTGGTGCGTGAGTGTAAAACAGGATTCTTAGTGAGATTAATGGCACTAGTGTTGTCACACTTTATTGGAATGCGTTTAAGTTCAATGTCAAAATCTTGTAGTTGTTGTCTTAGCCACAGAATTTGAGCGCAACAGCTACCGGCTGCAACATACTCAGCCTCTGCAGTAGACAAAGCTACGGATACTTGCTTTTTGCTATGCCAACTTATTAAAGAATTTGAAAATAGATGACATGTACCACTAGTGCTTTTCCTATCTGATTTGCAGCCAGCAAAATCAGAATCAGAGTAACCTACTAAGCTACAATCGCTCCCTTTGGAATAGCAAAGCCCGTATTTAGGTGTTCCATGAAGATACCTAAATATACGCTTGACTGATTTTAAGTGAGATTCCTTAGGGTTTGATTGATATCGTGCACACATACAAACACTAAACATGATGTCCGGTCTAGAAGCAGTAAGATACAAGAGAGACCCAATCATACCTCTATACCTTTTGACATCAACACACTTACCATGTTCATTTTTGTCCAAGTTTCCATTGGTAGGCATGGGAGTGTCAATTGATTTTGAATTATTCATTCCGAAACGCTTGAGCAGCTCTCTGCAGTATTTTGTTTGACATACTGTTGTACCTTCATCGAGTTGCTTTATTTGGAGGCCTAAGAAGTAGTTCAACTCCCCCATGAGACTCATCTCAAACTCACCCTGCATAACATTAGAAAATTCTTCGACCAAGTGTATGTTAGTTGAACCAAAAATTATATTGTCTACATGAACTTGAACTAAAAGAACGTGCTTTCCTTTATGTCTAATGAAGAGTGTATTATCCACTTTACCTCTAGAATATCCATGATCAATTAGAAATTTACTAAGTCTTTCATCCACACACGAGGTGCTTGCTTAAGACCATATAAAGCACGCTTTAATTTGTAAACATGATCTAGATATTCAGAATTTTCAAAACCGGGAGGTTGTGAAACATATACTTCTTCATTTATGACACCATTTAAAAACGCACTCTTTACGTCCATTTCGTAAAGCTTGAAATTCATAGAACACGCATAAGCAAGCAAAAGACGTATAGCTTCAAGGCGAATCACTGGAGCATAATTCTCCTTAATCTATGCCCTCCTCTTGGTTATACCCTTGTGCTACCAAGCGTGCCTTGTTCCTAGTTATCACTCCGCTTTCATCAAGTTTATTCCTAAACACCCATTTAGTACCTATGATATGATGATCTCGCGAACGAGGGACAAGTTCCCAAACGTCATTTCTTTTAAATTGATTAAGCTCTTCTTGCATGGCCATTAGCCAAAATTCATCAATCAAGGCCTCTTTAGCATTTTTAGGTTCCACTTGTGATACAAAAGCGAAGTGAGAACAAAAGATACTTATCTTAGAGCGAGTCAACACTCCTTTTGAAATATCTCCCAATATATTGTTTATAGGGTGGTCTTTAGAGGATTTCCAAGCTGGTGGAAGGTCCTTCACTTCAGATGTTCCTTCCTCTTTATCTTTTTCATGACTAGTATCTTCCTCCTTCTCAATTTCAGCCGTTTCAGATTGATCAATTTCCGAAACAGCTTCTTTGAGTATGTCTTTTGTAGATACACCTGCATCATCAAAAGAGATACCTTTTCCGATAATTTTTGGGTAAGACTCCTCAAAAGAAACATGGACAGATTCTTCAACAGAAAGTAAACGCCTATTATATACTCTATATGCTTTGCTTGATTGAGAGTATCCAAGAAAAATACCTTCATCGTCTTTGGCATCAAACTTCCTAAGATTTTCCTTACCGTTATTTAAAACAAAACACTTACAACCGAACACATGAAGATGAGACAAGTTTGGCTTTCTACCTCTTAAAATTTCATAAGGGGTTTTATTCAAAATAGGACGAATTAAAATCCTGTTCAGAACATAACAAGCTGTGCTAATTGCATCAGCCCAAAAATATTTTGGTAATCCACCCTCATTGAGCATTGTTCTTGCCAATTCCTCTAAAACTCGATTTTTGTGTTCCACAACACCGTTTTGTTGTGGAGTTCGAGGAGCTGAAAAGTTGTGCTCAATGCCATACTTGTCACAATACTTATCAAAGAGATGGTTTTGAAATTCACCTCCATGATCGCTTCAGATTGTAACTATTTTAGAATTCATTTTGTTTTGGGACAGCTTTGCAAAACTTTTAAAAGCAGAAAAAGTTTCATCTTTGCTATGAAGGAATATAGTCCAAGTAAATCTAGAGTAGTCATCTACTATTACGAAACCATAATAGTTCCCACTTAAGCTCTTTGTCCTAGATGGTCCAAAGAGGTCCATATGGAGAAGCTCAAGGGGTCTTGAAGTTGAAATTATGTTTTTAGATTTAAAGGATACCCTTGTTTGTTTCCCCATTTGGCAAGCATCACATAGGTGGTCTTTTGAAAATTTTATTTTTGGAAGACCTACTACTAGATCCTTAGATACAACCTTATTAAGCAAATCGAAATTAACATGCGCTAAGTGTCTATGCCACAACCATGAATCATCATTTAGGGAAACTAGACATTTAGTGCTTGTTAAAGATACACTCAAAAGATCAAGCATATATATGTTGTTTACTCTTACACCTTTAAACACAACATTATGTTCGGTATGTTCAATTTTGCAACAAGTTTTTGTGAAAGAAACTTTATAACCTTTGTCGCATAATTGACTTATACTCAACAAATTGTGTTTAAGTCCCTCTACAAGATGGACATCAGAAATAGTAGTGGTAGAGGGATTACCTACACTACCTTTACCAAGTATAGCTCCTTTGTTATTGTCTCCATAAGTAACATACCCCTTCTTCATTGCTTTGAAGTCAATAAAATGTGATATGTCACCCGTCATGTGCCTTGAACACCCGCTGTCCAGAAACTATCTTCTTTCCACGGATGCAAGACATTCATCCTACAATATCAAAAGAGAGAGGTAGGTACCCAATTTTTATTGGGTCCAAGTGGGTAAGTGGTAACATGGTTGTCTTTAGGCTTCCATTGATAAATACCTGTAGGCACTAGAAATCTTCTAAATTTGCATTTTTCAATGGTATGGCCAGCATGACAACAATAATGACAAACACTACGATAATGTTGTTGCTTATGTTTGGTCCTTAAATCCTTTGGAATAAAAGAATATTTTGCATATGGAGGATTTAATGACTTTTTAAACAACCTAGTATCAATGGCATAAGTAATCTTAGGTTGCAAAGCTTTTTCCAATTTGACTTTAAGAGAAATAACCTCTTGTTGCCAAATGTGACAAGCTTCACAATGCCTTATTTTACTACAACCATCAATATCAATAGCTTTTGAATTTTCTGCAATGCTAGCTTTCAAGTACTCTAAATCTTTTTCAGCATGTTGTACTTTACCTTCCAAGTATGAAAAAAAAATTTTATCGGAAGATAATCTTTTAAATGCTTCTATAGCTTCATTATGCAGTTTTTCAAAAGCTATTTTCAAATCAGAAAAGGACATAGAAGAGAAATTGTTATAGTAAGCTTGTTTTACCTTTTTATCATCACTTTTCTTCTTGTGGTGGGACTGATTTTTGGTGTGAGCCATAAGACACAAATTTGCGGTTTCATCGCTATCACTTGAGCATTGTGTACTTGATGAATCACTATCACTTTCCCAAGCAATGTAAGCTCTTCTTTGCTTATTATACCTTTTTGGTGGAACTTTTCCTTTATCCTTTTTCTTTAAAGGACAATCCGTCTTATAATGTCCGGACTTGCCACAATTAAAGCAAGACCCTCTTTCTCTATTCTTCTTAATCTCTTCCTGTTTTGAATCTATAGACTGTCTTCTAAACTTTATGAGATTTTTGTCGGAATGCTTGATTCCATTCTTTCGAATGAATCTATTATATCTCCTAACAAAAAGTCCCATTTCTTCATCACCGGAGTCTTCATCACTACTTGACTCATTGTTGCTTAGCTCTTTTTGTGAGGACTTTGAGTTAGAAGCCACAAGAGCTATAGGCCTCTTCTCACCCTCTTTGTCTTTATTCTTCTCCTTTCCCTTTTTACTTTTGTTCTCAAACTTTTCTAGACTTTCTAGTTCTTGCTGATGTTCCTCCAGCTTTCCAAACAAAGTAGTCATTGAGAGTGTTGTTAGATCGTTGGCTTCCTTGATAGCTGTTACTTTAGGTTGCCATTCCCTGCAAAGACATCTCAGAATTTTATTAATAGCAATTTCATTGGAAACAGGTTTTCCAAGTGCATTCAAACGATTAATGAGATGAACAAATCTCTTTTGCATGTCGGGAATAGATTCTCCTTGTTTCATACGAAAGAGTTCGAACTCTTGATTAAGTGTGTTAATGCGGGACTGTTTTACTTCAGTTGTACCTTCATGTGAAATTTCTAAAGCGTCCCACATTTCTTTAGCTGTCGAGCAATGGGATACTCGATAATACTCATCTGCACTAAGTGCTGAAATTAGCATATTTCGAGCTCTCCAATCACTTGACCACTTTTTCTCATCTTTCTCATCCCAATCATCTTCTGGTTTAGGTACTATGGCACCTGCCTCATTCATCATGGTGATTTGAAAAGGACCATTTTGAATGGTAGTCCATACGCGCCTATCCACAGAATTTATATGAACTCGCATGCAGTCTTTCCAGTAGCCAAAATTTTCACCATTGAAAACAGGAGCTCTATTATACGCCCCCTTTGGTTCAGAATCCATAACGTTACAGGCAGCCACAAAGCACCAGTGAACCAGTGCTCTGATACCACTTGTTAGACGTTGTGGCTAGTGATCTAGAGGGGGGGGGGTGAATGGATCACCTCCTTGTTTACAAGGATTTAAAAGATTTTTCAGAGTTTTTAAAGATTAGCGAAAAACACGGTCCCCAATATACTTGCGTCTATTTTGGACCAGCCACTAGAAGACCGGACATGTGATAAAGTGCTGGATTTACAATTGAGATGATAAAAGTTTAAACACACAAAAGCTATTTCCAATGAATCAAAAACGATTAAAAACGTAAATAGAGATGGAGAAGGAATACAATACACAGAGATTTGGTAAGGAACTTCCCCACGTTCGTCCTCGCGTGTGGGTACGTCTCCCTCTCAATTTCAAACCGAAATTGAGAACTTTTATATCAATATTGCTGAAATCGTCGTTTACAAGATTGCTATACAAACACCAGAAATCTATACACCTAGATCTTCCTATTGTATCAACCTTCACTTGATCTGAGCCAAATCAAGATTCCCTGCAAGTAATACAAACAATTCACCGGTTCCACGATCTATTTGCGAAATCTCCCAATTTCCAAACCTTACGCTGCGGCTGAATCTGTTTTGTAAACGTGACTGACAAACCCTCAAGAACACGCCCGTTCTTGAAGGAAAACCCATATGGTTTTTCCTTGAAACCTTCTTCCACTCTTCAACTCAGCTGGATCACCGATCGTACCACTGAACGTTATCTCATAAACCTCTAATTCACAGAACAACACTAATTCATTGGTTATGTTCTTGAATCAAGGTGTTTGAGAAGATGATGAAGATGAATTTGATTCTTAGGTTTCAATCCTGCTCACTCATTGAATTGCACACCCTCCAATTGCTTTTCTTGATGTGTTCTTCAATATACTTGACTTTGAATTTCGTCTGCAATTCCCTGTCCCATTCCTGCTCTAACAGAAAACCAAACATATACTATACAGACTCTGTTAGAAGTGAAACGGAAAAATGAATCGATTCAAGATGTGAATGAATCGATACATGATGGTATTTAAACTGTTATGTATCAGTGCATAATATCATGAATCGATACATACTGAACAAATGAAGAAAAACAGAGAAATGAACCTACAATGAATCGATGCATGTTGCGTATGTATCGATTCATAGAAGAAATTCCAGAATCATTCTTACAGCATGAATCGATGCATGTTGCGAATGTATCGATTCATAGCAGAATTTCCAGAATCATTTCTACAGCATGAATCGATGCATGATGCGAATGAATCGATTCATTTTGCGAATTTCAGAAATTCAAGGATATTATTTGTTTAAATTAAGACATGTGTATAAAGGCTAGAAATGCAAACAAAGTGTATTAATATAAAGCATATGATAAAAGCACAAACACATAAAATTTATTATCATACAAAACTAAAGAGTTGCTCACACATTATAGCATGATTTTGATGCTTATGAGTATTGAATCATGATCAGTGAAGGTCAAGGAAGCTAATGCAACCTTTGTGAAGCTTTGAAATTGTCTTAATCTCAAAATCCGAATTCAACTATTTTGAAGAATTTTTGAACTTTGCAATGTATTCTTGAGGCTGCCAAATTCGTGTGCAATGCTTCTCTTATGTTGTTTATATATCATACATCAGAATTAGGTCAAAAAATAGTTCAATCCTTTGGACTTTTGGACCTATGGAGATTGAAAAAGATTCATCTTTAAAAATTGAAATATTTTGATCTCACCTTGCTATATTTGTATGATCTGATTTTATATGGTATCAATCACTTCTAAATAAATATTAAGACCTAGAACCAAAATCAAATCAAATATTCATCCTTTTATATTTTATTTTAATTTAAAATGATTTTTAATGTAAAAAAATCATAATAAATAAAATAGAATGAATAAAAATATGAATAAATAATTTTTAATTCGTGCATGATGTCATGGAAGTGTTTGGATCATAAAAAAGCAAGCCCATTTGGTGGATTTTGGTTTTAAGACCCCATTTGCTTCATAAACCTCTCAAAAATTTCCCAACTTTGCAAGGGCACAAATCCCTCAATTTTAATGCTATGAAGGTGTTCTTGGACATTTTAGAAAGCTTAGAGAGTCCTCTAACCAACCTCTTTGGTCTCATGTCCATATCTTTTACCATGCTCAAGTTATGCTCTTTGGAAGATGTTGACTTTTTGTTGACTTTTAAAATGACCTATAATGTCTTAGCTCATACCTTCCAAATGAAGCATTTTTGGGCTTGCCTTGTGAGACGCAAAGTTGTAGAGAATTCAATTTCATTCAAAATGAGATATAGATGGAAAAATTTTGATGAAGCATGTGAAAGTTATGGCTGGTCAAAGTTCAGTTGACTTTTCCTATGAAAACCCTAATTTAGAAACTCCTGATTCTTGATGATCTGAAATCTCCTTGATGAATCATGATCAACCCTTGATCAAATGATGAATTTTACTTCATATACTTAATGTTGGCAAAAAATCATGAAGTTTGTCTTTGGTTTGACCACAGTTGACCTCAGTTTGACTTTTTGTCTGCCTTGACTAATTTTAACCTATCTGATCATCTGATTGAGCAAATCTTTTGGGAAAGTCTTGAAACTTGACATGGGAATTCTTGAACACATATAGGATGATATGAATCTCACTTGAAGCCTTAGAAGTCCATTTAGCCTGATGAAAGTCAAAACCCTAGTTTAAGATGCATTGCTTAGGAGGATGCATTGTCTGAGGGAATTGTCAAACTTTCTGACTAATTGTGAACCTTGTGAACCTCTTGAGATACCTTGTGAACCTTGTGAACCTTGTGAACCTCTTGGGACACCCTAGTACACAATGTCTTGTCTTGGTGAGGGCAAATTTTGGGGTGCAACAGAGACACGCAAGCACGTCCAAAACTCATGCTAAAATTCAGCAAGCTGGCCTTTATTGGCCTAGAATGTGGCGTGATGTTCATGATTTCATAAAAAGATGTAACCCGTGCCACCGCACCTGAAATATATCAAGACAAGACGATATGTATTTAAGAAACATCCAAGAAGTAGAACTCTTTGACGTTTGTGGGGTCGACTTTATGGGACCTTTTCCATCCTCTCTAGGAAACAAGTATATCTTAGTAGTTGTCGACAATGTGTCCAAATGGATCGAAGCCATAACATCACCCACAAACAACACTCGAATGGTGTAAACACCCCAAATTTGCCCTCATTAATATCACACCATGGCTTGTGCTTTTTCATTTTTGCATAAGCATACTATCTCACATTGCATATTTGTTTCATCTGCATAGTTCAAGTTCATATGCATCTAGGGTTTGTGATCTGAGCAATCCAAGAATCCATCTGAGCAATTCCAAAGGCCTCAAAGTGTTCCAAGAGGGTCCATGTGTGTTCTATCATCATATTATATCCCTCAAAGTTCAAGGAAGTCAAGAAATCACAAGAACTGGCAAGGCATTGGAAGCAGAGCTATGGTTTTCACTACACAGATGACCAAAATTAGGGTTTTGGTTTCAGAGGCCTCAACTCCTAATTTTTGGGCCATTCTTGTTTCTAATGTTCTTAAGATGTTATAAGGATCATTTTTACCAAATTTGATGAATAAATTCATTTTGGAAGTCATCTGTTCACTGGATAACTTCTTGAGCAAGTTAAGTCAAAATTAGGGCATCTGAGGCCCCCAACAATGGAACCAAAGGGGTATTTTCATCAAATTGAAGTTATATGATCTTTATTTGATATTAGAAGAGGTTGGAAGTTCACAAGATTGAAGAATTTTGAGTAGTTTGAAAAGTTGCCAAAAATGGAAATGACTTGTAATGGAAACTTTCCATTTTGGGAAAGTTTTTCAACCTACTCTTTCTCAACCAAAAATGCTTCAAATGAAAAATTCTTGGTCATGAAAGTTGTAGGATGGATCTTCCCATTTTCAAAAAGTACAAGAACATGTTCTAATTAATTATGGAACTCAAGTTATGATCCTTCAAAGTTGGCAAAAATCCTATAATTTTCAAGAATGCACCAAAGAGGGATTTTTGCAAAACCACTTGCAAAGCCTTCTAATGACCTCTAATGTGCCCAAATGTGACATAACATGATCAAACAACTTCAAAGCATCAAAATTGGCCCAAGAATTGGATCATTTCATGCCTTGAATCACAAGAAACACCAAAGAGGGAAAATATGCAAAACTCATAGAAACCCTAGCATCAAGTGTTCCAGCTGCAATCTTTCAATTCTATGGCCTTCCTTGATCCATGCTGAGGCCAGACACCCCAAAAACTCAGGCCTGCACCATGCCCATACCTCAAGTACACATTCTTGACTTTTTTTCAAATCACCTCATACAAACATTATGGAACACATTTCACACAACACACAAGCCTGAAACACACCCAAGCTAAGATTACACAAAATCCCCGCAAAACTTCATCTCTTCGAATCTCCCAACTCAGCCATCAAAACTTCAAAATTCTTTCACCGATCATCTACACATAACCCCATGATCATTTCCCACCCCTCACATTAGCCTGAAACCATCTCAAACAAAAACACGATTTTGACATGCTCTAAACTGAAACCTCAAAAACAGCCAACATAAACTTGTTTCAAGCTTGCCAGAAGCATCAAGGGGTTCATTGGAGTGGAAAAGCACCAAGGAAGTGGCCAGAAAGCTCCAGATAGCAAAGCTTCATCTCAGGTATACCTCAAGAACAAATTTTCCAGAACTTTGATTTCTTGTTATAGAGTGATTCTATGAGTTGCACTGATCATCCTGATATGTTTGAAATTGAAAATGGTTGAGAAATAAGCATTTCATGATCTCTGAATGTTTTTTGACTAAAACTGATTTGCTTCGATTCAGCTTTAATACGTGAAATAAATGTGTTTTGTTGGATGATTCTTGTTATATGATGTTTGGGGTTTGTTTTTGGGAAGAGAGATTGAGTTTCAGAGGCTTAGGGAGAGAGATACTGTTTTTGCTCGCTGGAGAAGATGACCGGAGCACTGTTCCGGTCATCTGAAAGTTGTTAGGGTTTAATCCTGTAATTAGTGAAGTTCGAATGTGAGCCCTCAAATCCTGCTTCCCGCGCGTGTTTCAATGGCCCAGATCATTTCATTAGCCCTAATCCTAATTAATTAAAACTAAATAAAATTAATTAGCCAGTTTAAGTCCCAGCCGTTGGATAACGCGCTAGTCAACCACTTTTTCCCCAGTTTAAATCTCAACCCTCAGATCTGATTACTTTGCATTTTATTTGATTTTTATTTCTTTTCTTTGTATTTTATTGCATATATTTATTAAAAATAGAAAAAATGATTTAAAAAATCTAAAAAAATTTATCATGACTTTTATTAATTTTCAGAAACCAAAAATATTTTTATTTTTATTTTTTGCATTAAAAACATATTTTTAAATCATTTAAATGTTTTATTTAATTAATTAATTCATTTTAATTAATTAAAAATACATTTAAGTATTTAAAAATCACCAAAAATATCAGAGAGCATCCTTAGACATTTAGAAGCATTTAGAAACTCACGTTACAAATTTCTTTTTGGTTTTGATCATACTTTGAGATTTTTCAATGAATTAGGGTTCTTAAAAATGTTCATTTTCTAACCCTAACTTCAAAAATTCATAACCCTAGAACCAAGTTCAGTTTGTGAATGGTTCTTTTTGCATTGTTCTATGCATGTCTTCTATCATCCAAAAACATTTTTGTTTCATTTTTATCTTGCATTTTCAAATTGTTTGGCATTTTACATTGAAGATCACCCAAAAAACCTAGGTAACTTATAAAATTCATAACTTCTTCTAAGTTTAGCTTCTGACCTCCCCCTTTGGATGGTAATCTAGTATAGGTTTAGGGTTCCTTTGAGTGCATGATAAAATTTTTTATCTTGTGCATTGCTTCTGTTTTGTTCATTTGCATCTTGCTTGTCCATAAAACCCTAATTTTATGTGTTCACTTGCATTCATCTTGCATATGTATTCTTACATGAACTTGCCATGACATTTCTTGCATTCATATGTCCTCTTAGACATCTTAGGACATGTTAGAACCATGCTTGATCATTTCTTCATTCATTTTCCATGATTTGTATTCATTTCATTTCATTAACTTTCATGAACTTTCAAACTTCAAAGCATGTTTCCATTTGCATCTCATTCTTGTATTATCATACATATTCATTTTGTATGCCTTTTCATCATCTCACATGACATTAACATTGCATAAACACTTCTGAATTTGGTCATATCATCTCATCTCATCTCATTTCATTTCATTTCTTCATGTTTTATATCTTATGCATTCATGCTAACATTTTCAGGTGGTAAGTTACTTTGAGAAGTGAATTTGCCTTCACTTCTCATTTCTCTTCATCTCTTTCATATGCATCTTGCTGGTTTTGAAATGAACTTGTTCAATTGTGTTCTTTACCTCTCACTTTCTTTCTTTAAGATACTTATCTTCTTCATTGAAGTAAGTAACTTATTTCTTCTACTTCTTCCTCCTTCCATCTGCTTCTTCCTTTGGTGGCTTCCTTGAAGATATTTCTCAAGCCTTACAAACCATAGGAACATCCGAGCATGATAACTTTAGGGTTGTGTTTAGTCCCCCTTAGCTTTTACCTTTGAGTCTCCTTGAGTTTCTCTTCTCATCTCTTAATCAGAGACTAAACTCTTAAAGTTTTAGGACTTTGGTATTAGGGTTATGCATGTATCCTTCTCTTAGGATGGAGTGTATAACTTTAATCCTAAGTGTTAAACCTTTAATTTGTTTAAACCTCTTAATCAAATCACCCTAATAATCACTAAGACTTCATCTTGTAACTTGGGCCTTACATCAGGGTTCTAATTCTTCCTTTATGGTTAAGAAGGACTAACCCTAGTGTTTAATGGACAAGTCCTCCTCAAGTTGTCTTACTGTCGTTCCCAAAGATTTGCATCCCAGTACAAGCACGAACGGTCGGCGAGAGGATAAAATGAAGGTGAAGATGAATAGAGTCGCCAACTAGGCATTTTTATCCCGAAGGAAAGGTAATGCTGCATAAACCTAGAAAGAAATGGATAAGACAGTCGCGAACCAGAGAAACTGAGAAAGGGGGTTGATTAAAACCTAGGAAGGTATTAGCACCCAGATTGTCCGTCGTACTCGACGGGATCTACGCTTAAATGATTTGTGTTTTAAAGGGGTAGTGTCAGTGTTATCTATGTGCAAAAGCTGGAAAAAGGAATGTACAGGTGTCAGTGCAAAAAGATAAAGTGAAATGCTCAAGGATGATGCTTAAAGAATAATGCTGGAAGAGGGGGAATATATATAGACTTTTGTTTGATAAATGTTAAGTTATGCCTATGTATCCTCTCGTGTAATGAGGAAGTCAGAACACCGTAGTTCGACTCAAAGAGACTGAAAAAGATAAATTGACTTGTGAACTGCTTGCTTGTCTATGCTCAAGTGTATGACCTGTCTGGCTCAGGTGCTAACTGTCTAGCATTAGACGGAAGAAGCAAGTTCTCGTTTATGAGTGAATGAGGTGAGAAAATAATCCCAAAGGAGACGATTATTGTTTGTTTTTTTTTGTTTTCAATCTTTTATTGCTTTTTGTGTTTGTCATAAGAAAATGAGCTTAAGCCTAAACCAAGGGTTAGTAAACTCATCACATCCTCCCTCTGATTAGGGGTAATGAGAATACCTTAAGTATGAAGTAAGAACCTCACACTTAATCACCATGGTGTAGGATTAAGATCATTAACCTACTTGTGATTATTTAGATGTTTTTGGAGTTTCTGTTTAGTGTTAAGTAATGAGTTTAAGCCATAATCAAGGATTTAATGGACTCATTACACCATCCTAATAGAAGGATAATAAATGAGAACATTTAAGCTGAGGAAGATACCTCAACTTAATCCATGATTAGGGATTAACCTCATGACAAAACAAAGCCTTTATTAGAGTGGATTTTAGTTAATGGTAAGATTAAGAAGTGAATTTTATGGTTGGTAAGACAACTTGAGGGGGACTTGTCCATTAACACTAGGGTTAGTCCTTCTTAACCAATTAAGGAAGAATTAGAACCCTAATGCAAGGCCCAAGTTACAAGCTTATTGTCTTAGTGATTATTAAGGTGGATTGATTAAGAGAATTAAACACATTAAGGGTTCAACACTTAGGATTAAAGTTATACACTCAATCCTAAGAGAAGGATGCATGCATAACCTTAATCACAAAGCCTTAAAACCTTTAAGGTTTAGTCTCTGATTATGAGATGAGAAAAGAGAAACAAAAGATGACTCAAAGGTAAAACTAATGGGGGAATAATCAAAACCCTAATTTTTATCATTCTTGAGTTTTCCTAGGGTTTATGAGGCTTGCAAGAGATCTTCAGGAAAAGCCACCAAGGAGAAAGCAAGATGGAAGGAGGAGAAGCAAAAGAAGCAAGTTAACTTACTTCACTTAAGAAGATAAGTTACTTGAAGGAAGAAAGTGAAAGGAGAACATGAATGAGCAAGCTCACTCTAAATCCAAAGCAAAATGCAGTAATGAATGCATAAGAGAGATGATAAGAGATTGTGAGAAGTGAAGGCAAATTCACTTCTCAAAGTACTTACCACCTGAAAAGTTAGCATAAGAGAAAGAAATGAAATGAAAATGAAAAGAATGCAAAGGTGCAAACCAAAACCAGAAGCATATTTATGATGTAAATGATGCTAAGAGATGATGCAAATGTATGTCAAGAGTTGTGAATGATCATACAAGTAATGAGGATGCAAATGAATCATGAAAGAAGCATGAAAGTTCATGAATGCTCATGGAATGTAATGAATGCATAACATGGAAAATGGATGAAGCAATGATCAAACATGATTCTAATGTGTCCTAATATGCCTTATATGTCATGTGAATGCATAAAATGTCATGGCAAGATCATGAATGCAAGCTTATGCAAGATGTATGCAAAGGAAGATGAGAAATTAGGGTTTTCATGCAACATGAGATGCAAAACTCAAAAATAGAAGCAAATGACAAGATAAAAAATTTAAAATGCAATCAAAAGAACCCTAATCCCATATGAAATCACACCCCAAAGGAGAAGACCTAACTCCTAACCCTAAGGAAGTTATGATTTTTTCTAAGTTTTCTAGGGTTTTAAGGTACCTAAAGGGAAAAAATGAAAATCAATTAAAAAATGCAGAAGAAATTTGTGACAAAATTATGTTAGAAACTACATGTCAAATGAAGATCAATTCAAAAAGAACCATTGTCATACCATTCTTGGTTAGGCAGAAAATAATTCTTGAAGTTAGGGTTCTGAAATGTGAATTTTATGAACCCTAAATTCAAGAAAATTATCAAAGATGGTTCAAAACCAAAAAGAAATTTGTGGATGGTATGACAATGTCTCTAAATGTTTGAAGATGCAATATGAATTTTTTTTGGATTTTTAGAAACCTAAATGATATTTTAATTAATTAATTTTCATTAACCAATTAAAATAAACATTTAAATGTTTTAAAAATGATTTTTTAATGCAAAAAATAAAAATAAAAATATTTTTGGGTTAAGAAAATTATTTGAAATAAAAATGCAGAATAAAAATATTTTTGGAATTTTCTTGCTATTTTAAATAAAATGTACAAAATAAATGAGAAATATTGAAATAAAAATTAAATAAAACAAAAGTAATCTGATCCAGTGGTTCACAATGATTCTGGGGAAATCTAGGTTGATCTGGTGCCAAATCCAAGGGACGAAATTCAAACTCAGCTAATTTCAGTTAATTAAATTAATTAAATAAATTACGGTTTAATGACAGCATCTGGGCCATTCAAACACGCGGGGAAGCTAAATCCTACGGCCATAATTCAAATGAAACCCTAAACCTAATTAAAACATTAATGACTTTCAGGTCACCGGAGAAGAGCTCCGGTCGTCTTCTCCGGTGACCCCCTCACCTGAAAATTCCCAACTTCCTCCCTAGGTAGTTTCTGGAGCTCTAAAGCTCCAGATCAAACCCTCTCACTCCCCTAAGCTCAAATCCACACTCAAAACACATTTATTCATCATCAAAATCATGATTCGAAGAAAAGATAAAAAATGGTGAAACTTTCAGAACATGCATACAGGCTCATTTCTCAACCATTCTTAAAAATAAACACATCATGGTGATCAGCAAAGCATGAAGATCAATCTAAACACTTAAAATAACACTTCTGGAAAAATGTTTGAAGAAGCTACCTGAGCTTGAGCTTCCTCAGTTTGGAGCTTTCAGGCTGCTTCTCTTGTGCAAGCTGACTCCAATGACCTTCCTGAAGAAGCTTTGATGCTTGGAAGACCTTGAGAGTGGCTTGTTTATGAGATTGCACCTCAACTGGCTGAGAATCGTGTTTTGTGTATGGTGTGTTTTTGGCTGTTTTTGTGGTTGCTTTGTGATCAGTGGATGATTTTGAGATGAATGGTGGAATTGGTTTTGAGTTTGAGTGAGTGAGCTAGGAGTTTCGAAGAAAAATGCAAGAGGGAGTGTTTTGTGGAATGTTGAGTTCTTGGAGGTTTCAGCTTGTGTGTTATGAAAAATGACCCTTGAGGCATGCTTGTAGTGTCTGGATTGGGCAGAGAGTGGGTGGTGGACTGTTGTGATTGGTATGGGTGAATTTGCATAAACTTCACATTTCTTGTACTTGAGGTATGTGTAAGAATGCAGTTGGCTTTTTGGCATGTCCATGTGCAGTTGAGATCAAGGATGTCCATAGAATCCATTTGGAGGCAATTCAGCAAGTTGAAACAAAGTTATGGGACCTTTTGCAAATATGTGAAGTTTTGGCCCTTTTGAGAAATTTTGATGTTCAAGGCATGTAATCTTGCAATTCTTTGGGAAATTCTGATCTAAAGGCAATGCACATTGAAGTGTGTTTGAAGTCACAAAAAGCCTTGGCAAGTGGTTTTGCAAAGAATCCCTTTTGGTGCATTCTTCAAAATTATGGGATTTTTGCCAACTTTGACAAGCCATATCTTGAGTTCCAAAATGAATTAGATCTTGTTCTTGTACTTTTTGAAAAGGGAATGATCCAATCTACAACTTTCATGACCAACAATTTTTCATTTGAAGCATTTTTGGTTGAGAAAGAGGAGGTTGAAAAACTTTCCCAAAATGGAAAGTTTACATTACAAGTCATTTCCATTTTTGGCAACTTTTTGTTTAGCTCACTTTTCTTCAATTTTGTGAACTTCTAAGCACTTAATTGATCAAATAAAGACCATATAACCTCAATTTGATAAAAAAAATCCACTTTGGTTCCATGGGTGGGGGCCTCAGATGCCCTGATTTTGCTCTGACTTGCTCAAGAAGTTACCTAGTGATCAGATGACTTCCACAATGAATTTATTCATCAAACTTGGTATGCATGATCCTTATAACATATTGAGACCATTAGAAACAAGAATGACCAAAAAATTTGGAGTTATGGCCTCTGAAACCAAAACCCTAATTTTAGGTCATTTGTGTAGTGAAACCCTGGCTCTGCTTCCATGCTTTGCAAGTTCTTGTGATTCTTTGACTTCCTTGATCTTTGAAGGATATAAGATGATGATTGAACATACACGGACCCTCTTGGAACGATTGGAAACCTTTGGAGTGGCTCAGATGGATCCTTGGATTGCTTAGATCACAAACCCTAGATGCAGATGAACTTGAACTAATGCAGTGAAACAAAAATGCAATATGATGTGATATGCTTATACTTATGCAAATATGAAAGATCACAAGCCATGGTGTGAAATTAGTGAGGGAAAATTTGGGGTGTTTACAGCTACCACTATTCAAACATGAGTTAGATGTGCAGGATGTAAGCGCCTGGCTTAACAGACAAACAAGATAACTTATGGTTGAACACCGAAGACAGTCCAAAATTTGCACTCACTAGGGAGAAGAAGAAAAGGGATATAAATTGTAAAAGGGAAGTATAGTATGATTATAAAGTGACGGCGATGGAGGACGACCATCGAGCAGAGGACGACTGCTGGGGATAAAGTAATGACGGGGACGGCCGACAAGCTGGGGAGATAAAGAGATCATGATGGGGACGACCATCAAGTAAAGAAACAAGATTCTCTGGGGATTAAAGTAAAGGCAATGATGGGGACGGCCATTAGGTTTGCAAAGTAAGGTAAACAACAACGATGGGGACGACCATCGGTTCGAAGAATAAATGAAACATTGATGAGGGACGGTCATCAAAGGTGAAGGACGATTACCTAACAGGGGACGGCCGCTCTTTATCGCGACATAGGACGAATGTCAGATAGAAAAAGGTCGACGATGGGGACGGCCATCGGATAAGCATGATGAAGGACGATCATAAAGAGGTGAAGGACGATCACCTAGCAGGGTACGGCTGCTCTCGGGGTTTATCATGACATAGGACGAATGTCAGATAACAAGATCAACGATGGGGACGGCCATCAGATAAAATGATGAAGGACGATCATCAAAAAGGTGAAGGACGATCACCTAGCAGGGGACGGCTGCTAAATTTCACGACATAGGACGAATTCCGGATATAAAAGGTTTCCAATAATGGAGACTCCGCTGGGGAAAGGGATGAGGGACGGTCATCCAAAGGTGAAGGACGATCACCTGGCAGGGTACGGCTGCCGAAGATATCATGACATAGGACAAATGTCAGATAACAGAAAGATTACCTTACTGGGGAATGGTAAACACGGACGAGTGCTTACGTTTTTAAGAAGCAAAGGTATAAGTGTTCGACACTGTGTATAAATTAAAGATGCGGACGAGCATCCTTAAGACTATGATACGGACGAGTATCAGTAGAAACAAACGCTGACGCATGCTCAGAGATGATGGTACGGACGAGTACCAACTGGTTAACAAAGAACATGGACGAGTGTTGACTCTGAGGGGAAATAAGTGTGTATGCGAGATACAGACGAGTATCTGCATGAATAAAAACAAGCATTGTGAAGTATGAGCAAGACACGGACGAGTGTTCAACTTGTTGGGAAAAGCGACACGGACGAGTGTCAAAAGAGAAAATGTATAAGTTATGAACTTATGAGTGTAAAAGGTGCTTAGGCAATTTGTGGGGAAAGGATGACACGGACGGGTGTCAATAAGAGTGTATTATAATAAGTGCTTGGTTTGCAATAAGTGTTTGGGTAACCATGCTGGGGAATGGTGACACTGACGGGTGTCAAAAGAATGTAGAAGTTTATGTATTCAAAAAGGGATATTTGTGGTTTATATCTGCAGGATTCGGATCCCGCTGCTTGTGGAGATCTCTGACTGATCTTCTTGAAAGGATATCCCAGCTGGGAAGAGACCATTGGTAGATCTGATAAAATATATGACTCTGCTTAGGGAATTAGATTACTGATAGATCTCTCCCGTAATGAGATAACCCAGTTGTGGATGAGGAAGCTTTCATCACTTTGTTGTGCGGGAAATTCAGACATTGCTCTTCTAGGAAGAGACTGGAGCTCTGTAGGGAGATGGTTCTCTGTCTTTGCTGATGATGAGAGATCTGGGGCTCTGTCGGGAGGGAAAATCACTGAACAATCTTCCTAAAGGTTTCTGTGGGGATCCTGCTGAGGATGAGGAGACTTGATAACTCAGCTGAGGAAATGTGAATTTTTTGATGCTACTTGAAGATATAATGGAGGAGTGGTGCTTTCAACTTTTCTAGGGAAGACATTCCAGATACTGCAATCCTGTTAAGACAAAGAAACGCACCAGTATCCCGAGGTATCCCTTACCGGATTCCGTCATAGGAGTTAGATATTCCTGAGAGCAAATACATTTCCTGCAAGCATGTAATTTAGAAAGGCACATCTATTTTATACAATTATCATATTATAGATATTGGACATTTTTGCAAATGAAATAAAATGTACAAGACGAAGTGTGACTGAAAATCTGATTTTATTAATCTGGATGCCCTGAATGGGCAAATACAGTCAAAGAAACAGATCCCCTGAAATGAGGAGATTGTTACAAAAATTGAGAAAAATAAAGGTGCTGGCAATGTTGAAGATGCTTTAGTGAGCTTCCCTTTGCTATGACCCGTATGACCTCGACGTTCTTCTCATCTTGCTTTCTGAAGAGAGTTGATATTGATCGATGCTTTAACCTTTCGAAGCTTGCCATGTCGTAAGCGATACAGACGAATTTAGGATGCAGTTGTTCGCTTATTCCCTTATTTTGCGTGGATTGCCCTTTCGGGTTTTCAATCCACCGGGATACCCATTTTTGCCTGAGCTGTCCAATGCGGCTTTTCAACTCAGCGGGTGTACATTTTTCTATTTTCCCTTATTTTTGCCCGAGTCTTTTATTCTGTTTTTGACTCGCCGGGATGCCCTATTTTTGCTTGGACTTATATTCTGTTTTTATGTCCAGCAGGTCATTTTATGCGAAGTATTTTTTAACTGCATCTGAATATACAGGGGATAAGAAATCTTCACCATCCATAATAGTTAGCATCAATGCTCCACCAGAGAAAACCTTCTTTACTATGAACGGACCATCGTAATTCGGAGTCCACATGCCCCTGTGGTCTGTATGAGGAGGAAGGAGTCTTTTCAGCACAAGATCTCCTACTTGGTATTCCCGAAGTCTGACTTTCTGATCGAAGACTTTCTTCATTCTCTTCTGATACAACTGCCCATGACATATTGCAGCTAATCTCTTTTCCTCGATCAGATTCAGTTGATTGTACCGAGATCGGACCCATTCTGCTTCATTCAACTTGACATCCATCAATACCCGCAAAGAGGGTAATTCAACTTCAACAGGTAGGACTGCCTCCATACCATACACAAGTTGATACGGTGTTGCCCCAATGGATGTTCTGATTGAGGTACGGTACCCATGCAAGGCAAATGGTAGCATTTCATGCCAGTCTTTGTAAGTAACCACCATCTTTTGCACAATCTTCTTGATATTTTTGTTTGTTGCCTCAACAGCGCCATTCATCTTTGGCCTGTAGAGAGAAGAGTTGTGGTGTTGGATTTTGAAGTCCCGACACAGTTCCGCCATCATTTTGTTGTTTAAATTGGAGCCATTATCAGTAATGATTCGCTTGGGTACTCCATACCGACAGATGATGTCTCTTTTCAAGAATCGGGCTACCACTTGCCTGGTGACGTTGGCATATGAAGCTGCTTCGACCCACTTGGTGAAGTAGTCAATGGCTACCAGGATGAATCTGTGTCCATTTGAAGCAGTCGATTCGATCTTTCCTATCATGTAAATGCCCCCCATGGCAAAGGGCCAAGGTGAAGACATTACATTCAAAGGATTTGGAGGCACATGCACTTTGTCTGCATAAATTTGGCATTTATGGCACTTTCTGGCATAGGCACAACAGTCTGCATCCATTGTGATCCAGTAGTAACCTGATCTTAACAGTTTCTTTTCCATTGCATGTCCTCCAGCATGGGAACCGAAAGATCCTTCATGCACCTTGTGCATCAGCAAGTCTGCCTCTTTCTTATCAACACATCTGAGAAGCACCATGTCAAAGTTCCTCTTGTATAACGAACTATCGACATTCAGGAAAAAACTACCAGCCAGCCTTCTTAGTGTCTTCTTGTCATTGGATGATGCCCCAGGTGGGTATGTTTGATCCTCTAAGAAGCATTTGATGTCATGGAACCAAGGCTTGTCATCTTTAGCAATGTCCACGGAGAATACGTATGTTGGTCTGTCAAGTCTGGATACTGAAATCTGAGGCACAAAGTTGGCAGCTTGAACTTTAATCATGGAGGAAATGGTAGCTAAAGCATCTGCGAACTGATTTTCGTCTCGGGGGATGTACTCAAGTTTGACTGTTGTGAAGAAAGTCAATAATCTCCTCGTATAGTCACGGTATGGAATCAGATGCTCTTGGTGAGTGTACCATTTGCCGTTGGTCTAATTGATTACTAGAGCTGAATCTCCGAACACAGTTAAAGTCTTGATCCCGAGATCAATGGCTTCCTCAAGACCCATGATACAGGCTTCATATTCAGCTTCATTGTTGGTGCAGTTAAAGGTGAGTTTTTCCGAGAAAGGCATGTGAACTCCTTTAGGTGTAATAAGCACTGCACCAACTTCACGACCATTCATGTTAACAGCCCCATCGAACATCATTGTCCATTCCTCTTCTGGGTCAGGCCCTTCAGTGTGAACAGGCTCTTCCTGTTCTTTTGCTTTTAGGAACATGATGTCTTCATCAAGGAAGTCAAATCTCATTGGCTGGTAATCATCAATGGGTTGCTCAGCCAGATAGTCAGATAGTACACTGCCATTGATGGCCTTTTGAGATGTGTACTGAATGTCATATTCTGTCAGAATCATTTGCCATCTTATAACCCTTCCGGTAAGTGTTGGCTTCTCAAATATATACTTGACTGGATCCATCTTTGAGATCCATAAGGTAGTGTGGGTCAACATATACTGTCTTAGTCGGCGAGCAGCCCACGCTAAAGCACAACATGTTTTCTCGAGCAGTGAATAACGTTGTTCACAAAGGGAGGTGAGATGAGATATGAACCTTGAAATATAGTTCAATCTACCTAAGAAACCCCAAACTTCTTTTTCAGTCTTAGGTGCAGGAATCTCTTGAATGGATTTGACTTTGTCAGGGTCAACTTCAATCCCCTTTTCACTTACTATAAGTCCTAGCAGCTTACCGGAACGAACCCCAAATGTAAATTTGTTGGGGTTTAACTTCAGCTGGTACTTCCTCAGACGTTTGAAGAGCTTCAACAGATTTACCAGATGGTCTTCTTCTGAGAGGGACATGGAAATCATGTCATCCACATAACATTCAATTTCTTTGTGGATCATGTCGTGGAATAATATTACCATAGCCCGTTGACAAGTGGCACCAGCATTCTTCAATCCGAACGACATTACCTTATAACAGAATGTGCCCCAGGGTGTGATGAAAGTTGCCTTCTCCATGTCTTCAGGTGACATCTTGATCTGATTATATCCTGAAAATCCATCCATGAAGGAGAATACTGAGAACTGAGCCCTATTGTCGACCAATACATCAATGTGAGGTAATGGGAAGTCATCTTTCGGGCTAGCTCTATTCAGATCTCGGTAATCCACACACATCCGTACTTTGCCATCCTTCTTAGGCACTGGTACAATGTTAGCAACCCACGGCGGGTAAGTAGTCACAGCAAGGAAACCGGCGTCCCACTGTTTTTGTACTTCTTCTTTTATCTTCTTGGCCATATCCGGACGAGTACGGTGTAGCTTCTGTTTTACTGGAGGACAGTCTTCTTTTAGTGGTAGCTTGTGCATAACAATGTCGATATCCAAACTTGGCATGTCTTGGTAGGACCAAGCAAAGACATCAACGTACTCTCGAAGCATGTCAATAAGTTGTTCTTTCACTGAATCTTGCAGACGGGCCCCGATCTTCACTTCTTTCAAGTCTTCTTCTGTACCAAGATTAACTGTCTCAACTTCTTCCTGATGAGGAGTGATAACCTTCTCCTCTTGCCTTAACAGTCTGGCTAGTTCCTCAGGCAGCTCATAATCTTCTTCAACCCCTTCATCGGCTTGATTAATCGGATTGTCGAAGTCATACGAAGTCATAGCAGTGTCGTTGTCGGTGCAGTCTGGAGGGCACTCTCTGCAAGGGTTTAGATTGCTTCATTTTAGTGACCAGTTTTATCTTATTTAGAAAAAGTGAAAATGAAATTGTTATTTTGAAAACATTTCCATTTTATTGTTTTGTAAAATAAAAAATGAAAAACAGTGAGTGGAAAAAAAAGAGACTCGTTTGCAAAAGATGTCCTGATATTCATTAATTGATCGTTTGCACAAAATACAAGATGGCCCGATTACAAAATGATTCCTGACACCTTGGGCAAGATGCAGGACTTGATGCATGCTTAAAAGACAGGAAATAATAATTACTCTGCAAGAGTAACTCTTATAATTTCATGGGAAGACCAGTTAGAGACTTGGTTCCCCGGGATCCTTGGACGTATCCAGTTTTCCAGGTTGCGGTCTTCTTCTTCCTCGTCTTCCAGACTGTTCACAGCATCTGGGGTGAGCATTCCCCCACTGACAAATTTGGGCTCCGTTGCAGCCTCCGGTTGATCTTGTCGAGTTGGTCTGTAACCCAACCCGAATCTGTCTTCTTTCTTTTCTACTGGCAGCAGCTTGCCCCAGCCTTGAGCGATACCCTCCTCAACAACCTTCCGGGCTTGTTGATATGAAGTTATGGAAGTTCCAGACACAGCAGTTGCTTCATTGATGTTGAGGGCCACAAACCCCTGACTCATAGTCTCATGGATCTCCCCATCCATCTCTATATACTTGTAAGTAGCCAGCTGGCTAACGAAAATGTCTTCCTCCCCGCAGATTGTGATGATCTGGCCTTCCCACTCAAACTTTAATTTCTGGTGAAGGGTAGACGTAACAGCGCCAGCGGCGTGAATCCAGGGTCTACCCAACAAACAGCTGTAGGTCGGCTGTATGTCCATCACGAAGAAAGTATTTTTAAAGATTTGTGGGCCAATCAACACAGGTAAATCAATCTCTCCAAGCACTGATCTCTTAGAGCCGTCAAATGCTCTCACCCCCAAGTTACTTGGATGCAATGCCAAACCATCATATTCCAACTTCACCAATGCCTTCTTTGGCAGGACATTGAGCGAGGACCCAGTGTCTACCAGCACATGAGAAAGAACAGCACCTTTGCATTCTAAGGTGATGTGTAAAGCCTTGTTATGATTGCGTCCCTCCGACGTTAAATCAGCATCTGTGAAGCCCAGTCCATGACTGGTGTTAACATTTGCAACCACCGTTTTCAGCTGATTAACCGTAATCTCTTTCGGCACGTATGTTGCGTGCAGGACCCTCAACAGTGCATTCCTATGGGCTTCGGAGCACATTAACAATGATAATATAGAAATTTTGGAGGGTGTCTGGTGAAGCTGGTCCACCACTTTGTAATCACTCTTTTTGATTATTCTCATGAACTCGTCCACTTCTTGTTCAAAATATGTCTTCGGAGTTTCTTTAACAGATGGCTCTTCAAGTACCACATTCTTCCCTTTTGCCTTAGCAGCAGCTTCTGCTTCAGCATTGGGTCTTGGTGTTTGTGAGGCAAAAAGGCGTACGCTTCTGGTGAAGCCTCCGCCTCCCCCAACATTGTCAACTTGTGGTGAAAAGGTTGATGAATCTAGAGTGATCTTCTTTCCTTCGCAGTAGAGATCAGAGCCATAGTGCCAAGGTATGGCATTACTGCTTTCATAAGGAACGGGTCCTGGCACCGTAATGGTAACCGGACTGATTGCTGCAGCGGAAGGAACTGTGATGGTATGCGGGTTGTAATAGATTGTAACTGGAGATCTGACAATAGGTGTTGCAGTTTGTTGTTGAAAATTGTTGTTGGGATGAACAGTTGTTGGGTCATAATAGATCGTGACCGTTGAGACATCTTCATTAGTGTTCGCTGGTGTTGTAGGAGATTTCGTTGATAAGATGGGTGTTGACGTTGTAGGAGTAAGTGTTGCCGAACTTTGGTTTGTTGAAATAATGGATGGAGTGATTGCTGGAGTCGTGGATGAATCAGTGGGAATGTTAGTTGTTGCAGTTGTAGGAGGATCTGTCGTTGCTGAAGAAAGAATTGTTGATGTTGTAGGAGAATCCATTGTTGCTGAAGAAAGAGTTGTTGATGTTGAAGGAGCCGTTGTGGTAATTTTCAAAATTCCATCTCTGATAAGGCCATCTATGCCGAACCTTAGCCTCTCACAACCATTAATAGCAGTTTTACATGATTCGCAGCAGGTCTCACAGCCTGGGAATACCTGGCATCTTAAGAGTTGAGCTTTGACTTCTACCAACGGTGTTTGAATCTGTGCAACATTATCACTCAGTGTAGATGGTTGGTCCTCTTCTATGGCATTAATCTGGGGCCCACCATGATTAGGAATAGGATTTCTGTTAACATTTGGAGGAGGTGCAAAATTGAGAGCTTTGGAATCGACCAGATCTTGAACCTTCATTTGCAAGGCTCTACATTTCTTGGTATTGTGACCAGGTGCGTTGGAATGAAAGGCACACCTGGCATTAGCATCATAATTCTTCAGGAGGTTGAGAGGATCTGGTGGAGCCAACGTCCTTAACTCAACCAGGTTAAGCTTCAGGAGTTGTGGCAGTAAAGTGGCATAAGGCATAGTAATGGGGTCAATCACCCTCTTTGCCTGAGATGGCCTCTGTTGAAAGGGGCGCTGCTGTTGGTTGTTGTTGTTATTGTTGTACGTTCTTTGTTGCGGAAAATGGGATTGTTGCTGATAGTGATGTTGTTGTTTTTGTTGAGGAAAAAGTGGTTGTTGTGGAACTAGAGCCGGGATAGTAACGACTGCTATTGATCTGTGAGAATACTGGGGTCTGCCCTTGCCTGCATGGATAGCATTTGTTTCTCTTGCCCTTCGGGGTCCTGAAAATGGTTTTCTGGGTTGTTGGAGGAAATTGCACCGTTGTCAGAGATTTTCCCATTTTCAAAAGACTCTCAATTCTCTCACCAGCTATAACTTGTAAACACCCCAAATTTGCCCTCACCCATTCACACCATGGCTTGTGATCTTTCTCATATGCATAAACACAATCATATCATCTCATATAATATTTTTTATTCACTGCATAGCTTCTAAGTCATCTGCACCTAGGGTTTGTGATCTGAGCAATCCAAGAGCTTCTTGAGCCATTCCAAAGGCCATCAATCACTTCAAAGGGGTCCATGTGTGTTCAAGTATCATAATATATCCTCTCAAAGTCAAGAATGTCAAAGAATCACAAGAACTGAGAATGGTGTGGAAGCAGAGCCAGGGTTGACTGCACAGTTGACCTAAAATTAGGGTTTTGGTTTCAGAGGCCATAACTCAAAATTTTTTGGTCATTCTTGTTTCTATTGGCCTCTATATGGTATAGGGAGTATGCATATAAATTTTCATGAAGAAATTCCATGGGGAAGTCATCTGATCAAGAGTTGACTTTTCAAGCAAGTCAGTGCAAAAATCAGGGCATCTGAGGCCCTCAATGACCCAACCAAGGGGTGATCTTCATCATTTTGAGTGTATATGATCTTTATTTGATCATGGAAGAAGTTGGAAGTTCACAAAATTCCAGAATTACAAGTTTTTGCAAAGTTGACTTTTTGGGGCAAGTTTGACTTTTAGGGAATTTGTCATTTTAGGCAACTTTTCAATCCTTACTTTTTGATTCAAGAAAGCTTCAAATGAAAAAACCTTGGTCATGAAAGTTGTAGAATAGATCTTTCCCTTTTCAAAAAGTACAAGAACATGACCTAATTCATTTTGGATCAAAAGTTATGGTTCATCAAAGTTGGCAAAAATCACTAAAATTCAAATTATGCACCAAATGAGAAACTTGCAAAATCTTGTACCAAGGAAATTTGTGACTTCTAATTGATGTCAAACCATTACACAAACATCACACAAGTCCTAAAGTTCAGATTGAACCAAAGGAATCACATGTTTCATGGCTTGTGAGGCAAGATCTTTTCATAAGAACCAAAACAAGCCAAGTTGCAAAAGTCATGATAGTTTCTCATCCACTTGCTAGCTACATTGCTGAACCATCCTAGCCTTTCCCTCACACCATGCTGCGCAGCCCACACCCCTTGTACTTGGCTAGAACATGACCCATGCTTCTCTTACATAAAGTTGACAAATTGGCAAAAGTAGCTACACCTATCACAAAAGGGCATGTCACATCTTCTGACCAATCAGCATTGTTTATACAAACAAATGGCAAGCCAAACAACATAACACACAAGCCTGAAACCAGCAAGAACATAACTTTCTCATTTTCACTCTCCAAAGCAAAAGCTTTCGAAACTCAGAAAACAAGCTACAAACTCACAAACAAACTTCATAGAACTGATCACCACATCCTTCTGATCATTTCCCTGCCCTCATTGATCCTTGAAACCTCACATAAGCCAAACACGATTCTCACCTGAGCTTGAACAGAACTTGTTCAATCTCCCAAACCAGCCAACACAAACTCCTTCTAAGCATCCAGACATCATCAAGGGACCAAAGGGAGTGGATTGCACGAAGAGGAGAGGCCAGAAAGCTGTGAACTGAAAGCTTCAAAACTCAGGTAGCTCAAGAACTTTTTTTCCAGAAATGGATTTTTAAGTTCTTAATAACTTCTACATGCTTCCCTGATCATGAATATGTTGTTGGTTTTGAAAATGGTGGAGAGATGAGAGTTTAATCTGTTTCTGAAACTTTTTGCCCTAGGATTTGTTTGATTCGATTCAGCCAGTTTAGGAATGATAAATGTGTTTTGGATGGGGGTTCTGATTCGTTTTTAGGTGGGGATCATTTCTGTTTAATTAGATTTCGTTTTAGATGCGTTTAGAGAGAGTTTGAAGTTTGGAGTGATCGGAGAAGATGACCGGAACACTGTTTCGGTCACCTGAGAGTCATTAAAGGCTGATTAGGGCTAATTAATTAGGGTTAGTGAGTTTGAATTCCAGCCGTGGGATCTGGCGCCAAGTCAAACGCGCGCGCAGCAAGTTTAAATGAGGGCCCTTGGATCTGAATACTTTTCTTTTTCAGCTTTAATTTCCTTTTTATTTTCATATTAATTCATTTGTTTTCTATATTTTATTAAAAATAGTAAAACCAATTTAAAAATTCTGAAATTTTTTATACAAGTTATTATTTAAATTCAGAATACAAAAATATTTTTATTTTATTTTTAGCATTAAAAAAGCATTTTTAAATATTTAAAAGTTTCTTTTTAATTAATTAATGAGAATTAATTAATTAAAAATACTTTTAGGTATTTAAAAATCACCAAAAAATTCATGAAGCATTTAAAAACATTTAGAAACATTGTCCAACCCTCAAACCAAATTTCTTTTTTGATCTTGATGCATTTTGAGAATTTTTCATGGAATAAAAATCATTTTAATGCATTATTTTGATCCAAGCTTCCAAAAATCATTTCTGCCTAACCCTAAAGAGTTGGACTATGGTTCTTTTTGCATTGTGTTTAGCATATCATGTAGTTTGTAGGATTAAATGGTCATGATTTGATCTTTCATTTTCCATTTGTTTGGCATTTTTCTTGTTAAGGAACCCTAAAACCCTAGAAAACTTAGAAAAATCATAACTTGAGTTAGGTTAAGAGTTGGAACCTCTCCTTTGGGCAGTGAGTTAGTATAGGGTTAGGGATCCTTTGATGGCATTTTAAATTTTTTATCTTAATGTTTGCTTCTGATTTTGGTTTGTGTTTGATGCTTTGGTCATAAACCCTAATTTGGGCTTCCATATGCATCCATCTGGCATTTGCATTCATACCTTGACTTGCCATGACATTTTATGCCTCCATGTGATTCATTTAACATCATAAGACATATTGAAAGCATGTTTGATCATTGCATCTTGCATTTGCCATGTTGTATGCCATATGCATTTCATAACTCTTCATGTATGATCATGGTCCTAAACTTGCCTCATCTGCATCCATAAACTTGTATGATCATCACCATGCCTTGCTTCATGTTTGCATCATCCCATAGCATCATTATCATCATGAATGTTGCTTCTGGTTTTGATTTTCATCATGCCATTTCATCTCATTTTGCATTGCATTGCATTCCTTTCACTAACTTTTCAGGTGGTAAGTTATCTTGAGAAGTGAATTTGCCTTCACTTCTCACAACTTCTTTTCATCTCTTTTATGCATCCATGCTGCATTTTGTTATGTGTTTGAGATTGAGCTTGCTCATTCTTTTGATTCTTACTTTCTTTCCTCAAGTGACTTGTTTTCTTCAATGAAGCAAGTTACTTTGCTTCTCCTGATCCTTTCATTTGTTTCCTGGTGGTTCCTCTGAAGATGTATTTTGAAAACCTCACAAACCTTAGGAACAACCAAGCATGACAATGATTAGGGTTTTGATTAGTCCCCCCTCTTAGTTTTACCTTTGTGTCTCTTTGAGTCTTCTCTTCTCATCTCATAATCAGGGACTAAACCCTAAAGACTTTAAGGCTTTGTGATTAAGCTTATGCCTGCATCCTTCTATTAGGATGGAGTGTATAACTTTAATCCTAAGTGTTAAACCCTTAATGTGTTTAGCTCCTTTAATCAATCCATCTAATAATCATCAAGACATCACACTTGCAACTTGGGCCTTGCATTAGGGTTCTAATTCTTCCTTAATTGGTTAAGAAGGACTAACCCTAGTGTTAATGGACAAGTCCCCCTCAAGTTGTCTTACAAACCATAAAACTCACTTCATCATCATACCATTAATTAAAATCCACTTAATCAAAGGCTTGTTTTGTCATGAGTTTAATCCCTAATCATGGATTAAGTTGAGGAGCTTTCCTCAGCTTAAACATTCTCATCTATTATCCTTCTATTAGGATGGTGTAATGAGTCTGTTTAATCCCTGATTATGGCTTAATCTCATTACTTAACACTAAACAAAAACAACAAAAACATCTAAATAATCACAAGTAGGTTAATGATCTTAATCCTACATCAAAGGAGTTTAAGTGTGAGAAGCTGACTTCACACTTAAGGTACTCTCATTACCCCTAATCAGAGGGAAGATGTGATGAGTTTACTAAATCCATTGGTTTAGGCTTAAGCTCATTAACTTATGACAAACTTCAAAAAGCAATAAAAGACTGAAAATACAGAAACAAACAATAATCGTCTCCTCCGGGATTCTTTTCTCATCTCATTCACTCACAACCGGGAACTTGCTTCTTCCGTCTAATGCAAGACAGTTAGCACCTGAGCCAGACAGGTCGTACACTTGAGCATAAATAAGTAAGCAGTTCACAAGTCAATTCACCTTTCAGTCTCTTTGGGTCGAACTACGGTGTTCTGACTTCCTCATTGCACGAGAGGATACGTAGGCATAACGTAACAGTTATCGAACAAAAGTCTCTGTATATTCCCCCTCTTTCCAGCATCACTCTTTTAGCCTCATAGTCTTGAGCATTTTATTCCTATCCTTACACTGACACTGTACATTTATACACTTCACATTTCTTTTACCCTGACACCTGTACATCCTTTTCCAGCTCTTTTATACACAAATTGCACTGACACTACCCCTTTGAAACACAAATCTTTTGAGCGTGGATCCCGTCGAGTACGACGGACAATCTGGGTGCTAATACCTTCCCAGGTTGTAACCAACCCCCTTTCTCAGTCTCTCTGGTTCGCAACCGTCTTATCCATATCTTTCTAGGTTTATGCAGCATTACCTTTCCTCCGGGATAAAAATGCCTAGCTGGCGACTCTATTCATCTCCAGTAAGTTCACTGCTGTGTGTTCTCATTGTCCTTTCGCCGACCGTTCGCGTCTGTACCTTTATTTGGGCCATTTCCCATTTGGTGGGAGCGACATAACTACATCGGCAAAACTGGTGGAAGAGAAAGCAGCAAGTCTGTCAATATAAGTTCCTTGCAAGGTGTTCATAAACATGTCAGCCATTTCTCTTTCAGACATGGGTTGCTGGACAGCAGCATCAAGCTGTCTCCACCTATGAGCATAATCCCGAAACCTTTCCCTTAAAGACTAAGACATGCCCATTAGAAGAGTTCTATTGGGGGCCATGTCTAGGTTGTACTGGTATTGCCGGATGAAGGCTTCGGCCAAGTCTTTCCAACATCTTATAGTGGCCCTGGTCAGATGCGAATACCATTCTCTTGATGCTCCAGTCAGGCTGTCCTTAAAATAGAACATCCATAACTTCTCGTCCATGGTATAAGCCTTGAGTCTCCCTAAGAAGGATTGAAGATGAGTACATGGACAGGAGGTACCATTATATTTTTCAAAGCACGGGGGTTTGAATTTGTGGGGAATCCTCACCCCATCTACCAGCCCCATATCCATTACGTCAAAGCCTAAAGAATTATGGGATTCCAAATACCTTAGCTTTTCAGCAATCTCATCCAACCTTCTGTCATACACTTCATCCCCAGCCCCAATAACTGTGAACTGCTCCTCCTGAGGATCTTCCTGCAAGATCCTGCCTGCAGCAGTATTTCTTGAATATTCCTTGGGATATTAACATCTGGGTTCAAATGGGGCCCAAACTCTGGTGGGTCGATGCGAGGCTGCCCGCGTTCATTATTGCTGGTTCCTCTTGTTCCAGGGTGGGGCTCTTCAGGTCTCTGCCTTTCTACCAGCTCTCTTAGCCTTTCCTGGTTCTGAGCTAAGCCAGTCATCATAGCCATAAACTGGGTCATTTGGTTTCTCATCTCGACCCTTTAGTTTGTCATTTGATTTCTTACTTCATTCAGGTCCTGCTGTACCTGATCCGTTTGAATTCCTGGAAGGTTGTTTCGCGTTGGGTACCGGTGTGTACGGTTGACAAGGAACACTCGGCGACGAGCAATGTTTCCTAAAATCACAACAAAGTGAGAAACTGTAAGCACCCCAAATTTTCCCTCACTAAGTTCACACCATGGCTTGTGATCTTTCATATTTGCATTAGTTTAAGCATATCATATCATATTGCATTTTTGTTTCACTGTATTAGTTCAAGCTCATATGCATCTAGGGTTTGTGATTTGAGCCATCCATGAGTTATCTGAGCCACTCCAAAGGTCATCAATCATCTCAAGAGGGTCCATGTATGTTCAATCATCATATTATATGCTCCAAAGATCAAGAAAGTCATAAAATCACAAGAACTGGCAAGGCATGGAAGCAGAGCTAGGTTTAACTGCACAGATGACCTAAAATTAGGGTTTTGGTTTCAGAGGCCATAACTCCAAATTTTTTGGTCATTCTTGTTTCTAATGGTCTCAATATGATATAAGGATCATGCATACCAAGTTTTATGGAAAAATTCATTGTGGAAGCCATCTGATCACTGGGTAACTTCTTGAGCAAGTCAGAGCAAAATCAGGGCATCTGAGGCCCTCATCAATGGACCCAAAATGGATTTTTCATCAAAATGAAGTTATATGGTCTTTATTTGATCATTGAAGTACTTAGAAGTTCACAAATTTAAAGAAAAGTGGGCAAAACCAAAAGTTGCCAAATATGGAAATGACTTGTAATGTAAACTTTCCATTTTGGGAAAGTTTTTCAACCTCCTCTTTCTTAACCAAAAATGCTTCAAATGAAAAATTATTGGTCATGAAAGTTGTAGATTGGATCATTCCCTTTTCAAAAAGTACAAGAACAAGATCTAATTCATTTTGGAACTCAAGTTATGGCTTTCCAAAGTTGGCAAAAATCACATAATTTCAAGTTTTATGCCGAAGAGGGATTTTTGCAAAACCTCATGCCAAGCAAATTTGTGACTTCAAATCGTCTTCTAATCATCATACAAACTTTGTGCAATGCCTAAAAGTCAGAATTGGCCCAAGGATTTCCAAGTTTCATGGCTTGCACATGAAGAAATCAAGAAAGGGCCAAACTTTGCCAAAATTGCAAAACCCCCTATAAACTTCATTCCACTTAATGATTTGCCTCAATTTCATTTCCATGGTTGCCAATCAATCAAGCTGCACAGGACATGCCTTTGTCCTTGGCCTAAACTTGCCCATACCCTAAAGGACACCTAACCTTGACTTTGTGCATTTTCACCCATACCAATCACACTATGCCACAACCACTTTCTGAACCAATCCCATTTGTTCATACAAAGCAAAAGCAAGCCAAACATAACAAGAACACAACCTGAATCCTCCCACAAGTCAGCATTCACCAAAACTCCCCTCTTTGCATTTTCCTTCGAAACTCATCACACAAGCTACAAACATCCAAACAAACTTCATAGAACAACTCACCATCAACCACTGATCATTTCCCACCCATCATTTTTCCCTAAAAGCAACCATATCAAAAACACGATTTCCCTCCCCCTTTGAACTGAACTGTATCAAACTCACAAACTAGCCACAAAACACTCCAACCAAGCATCAAAGCTTCTTCAAGGAGTTCATTGGAGGCATTTGGAAGCAAGAAAGAAGCCTGAAAGCTCCAGGGTTGAAAGCTTCACCTCAGGTAGCCATACGAAATTATTTTTCCAAAAGCTTTATTTTAAGTTCTCAATTGGTTAAGTTTGATTCCCTGAGTGCAATGAACCTTTTACTTTTGAAAATGATGAAGAATTGAGAGTGTATGGCTTGTCTGAAAATTTTGCAGTTTTTGTTCTTGGCTTCGAATCTTGTTAATAGCTGAAAATAAATTGTGTTTGAAGTTAGATTCAGGTTTAGGAAGGTTAGAGGAACAAATCTGGAGCGTTAGAGCTCCAGAAATTGCCTAGGGAGTGAGTTGAGATTTTTCAGGGGAGAATGTCACCGGAGAAGACGACCGGAGCTCTTCTCCGGTGACCTGAAAGTGATTAGGGTTTCTAATTAGGTTTAGAGCTTTGTTTGAATCTGAACCCTTGGATGAAGTTTTCCCGCGTGTGATGAAGGGCCTGGATCATTTCATTAACTCTTAATTATGGATTAAATATTAATTAATTAAAATTAGTCAGGTTTGAACTTGGGTCATCCAGATGCGCGCCCAGTCAAACGTTTTAAACCCAGATTGCATCTGAGCCTTCCATCCTGCATACTTTCCCTTTTTTAATTTTTATTTCATTTTGTTTATTTAATCTTGTACATTTTATAAAAAATAGTAAAAATGGTCTAAAAATTCTGAATTTTTTTATACAAGCTTTAATTAATTTTCAGAACCCAAAAATATTTATTTTTTTATTTTTTGCATTAAAAAATATTTTTAAATCATTTAAATGATTATTTTTAATTAGTTAATGGAAATTAATTAATTAAAAATACATTTAGGTATTTAAAAATCCCAAAAAAAATTCAGAGAGCCTTTTCAAACATTTAGAAACATTTACAAACTCACAACACAAATTTCTTTTTCGTTTTAACCACACTTTGACAATTTTCATTTGAATTAGGGTTCTTAAATTTGAATATTTTTAACCCTAACTTCAAAAATTCATAACTCTTAAACCAAAGTGAGTTTGTGAATGATTCTTTTTGCATTGTGTTATGCATAGTTTCAAGTATCTAAAACCATTTTTGTTTCATTTTTATCTTTTATTTTCAATTTGTTTGACATTTTACCTTTAGGATCACCCTTAAAACCCTAGAAGCTTAGAAAATTCATAAGTCCCTTAGGGTTTAGCTTCTGACCTTCCCCTTTGGACAGTGAACTTGTATAGGTGTAAGGTCCCTTTGATTCCATTTTCAATTTTTAATCTTACCATTTGCTTCTGATTTTGAATTTTGCATCTCATGTTGTGCATAAACCCTAATTTGCATCTTCATTTGCATCCACCTTACATAAGCTTGCATACATGAACTTGCCATGACATTTTGTGCATCCACATGACATATAAGACATCTTAGGACATATTGAAATCATGTTTGATCATTGCATCATCCAATTGCCACGTTTTTGCTTCCATTTCATTTCATATGCATTCATGAACTTTCATGCTTCTTACATGTTCCATTTGCATTCCCATCCTTTGTATGATCATTCCCACCTCATGACATACATTTATGTCATCTCTTTGCATCATTAGCATCATGAACATGCTTCTTACTTTGGCTTTTCATCTTTACATTTCAACTTCATTTCATTTCCTTTTGCCAACTTTTCAGGTGGTAAGTGTTTTGAGAAGTGAATTTGCCTTCACTTCTCATAATCTCTTCTCATCTCTCTTATGCATTCATTGCTGCATTTTACTCTTGTATTAGAGTGAGCTTGCTCATTCATGTTACCTCCTCACTTTCTTTCTCCAAGCAACTTATCTTCTTAAGTGAAGTAAGTTATCTTGCTTCTTTCTGCTTCCTTCATTCTGCTTCTTCCTTGGTGGCTTCTCCTTGAAGATCTTCTTGCAAACCTCATAAGCCCTAGGAATACCCAATCATGATAACAATTAGGGTTTGGTTAGTCCCCCTATTAGTTTTACCTTTGAGTCATCTTTGTGTCTTCTCTTTTCATCTCTTATTCAAGGACTAAACCTTAAAGGTTTTAAGGCTTTGTGATTAGGGTTATGCCTGCATCCATCTCTTAGGATGGAGTGTATAACTTTAATCCTAAGTGTTAAACTCGTAATGTGTTTAAATCCTTTAACCAATTCATCTAATAATCACTAAGACATCAAGCTTGTAACTTGGGACTTGCATTAGGGTTCTAATTATTCCTTAATTGGTTAAGAAGGACTAACCCTAGAGTTAATGGACAAGTCCCCCTCAAGTTTGTCTTACAAATCATAAAATCCACTTCTTAATCTTACCATTAACTAAAATCCACTTTAATAAAGGCTTTGTTTTGTCATGAGGTTAATCCCTAATCATGGATTAAGTTGAGGAGCCTTCCTCAGCTTAAATGTTCTCATCTATTATCCTTCTATTAGGATGGTGTAATGGGTCCATTAAATCTTTGATTATGGCTTAAACTCATTACTTAACACCAAACAAAAACTCCAAAAACATCTAAATAAATAGAAGTAGGTTAATGATCTTAATCCTGCATCATGGTGATTAAGTGTGAGGTGTTTACTTCATGCTTAAGGTATTCTCATTACCCCTAATCAGAGGGAGGATGTGATGAATTTACTAACCCTTGGTTTAGGCTTAAGCTCATTTTCTTATGACAAACTCCAAAAGCAATAAAAGATTGAAAACACAAAAGCGAACAATAATTGTCTCCTTCGGGATTCTTTTCTCATCACATTCATTCACAAACGAGAACTCGCTTCTTCCGTCTAATGCAAGAAAGTTTACATCTGAGCCAGACAGGTCATACACTTGAACATAGATAAGTGAGCAGTTCATAAGTCAATTTATCTTTCATTCTCTTTGAGTCGAATTACAGTGTTCTGACTTCCTCATTGCACGAGAGGATACGTAGGCATAACTTAACAGTTATCGAACAAAAGTCTCTGTATATTCCCCCCTCTTCCAGCATTATTCTTTAAGCCTCATAATCTTGAGCTTCATATTATTTCTCTGCACTGACACTTTTTCATCTATCTTCACATTTCTTTTGCACTGACACTTGCATTCTTTTCCAGCTTTTGCACACAAAAAGCACTGACACAACCCCCTTTAAGCACAAACTTTCAAGCGTGGATCCTGTTGAGTACGACGGACAATCTGGGTGCTAATACCTTCCCAGGTTGTAACCAACCCCCTTTCTCAGTTTCTCTGGTTCGCGACCGTCTTATCCATGTTTTCTTAGGTTTATGCAGCATTACCTTTCCCTCGGGGTAAAAATCCCTAGCTGGCGACTCTTTTCAGTTCACCCTTATGTTCTCTCTTTCGCCGACCGTTCGCGTCTGTACCCCTCTTGGCCATGTGTCATTTGGTGGGAGCGACAGCTTGGCGACTCTGCTGGGGAACCTTATACTGCAACCAGGGCTTCTGGTTCCTTTTGTGGGTTCCTCCTAGCGCTTGTTGATTTGTGTTTACTGGGGTGTTATGTTCTATGTGTGTTTATTTATTTTGCTTTATTTATTGTTTTATGCATAGCTTTATTTACTGCTTTCTTTACAGTTTTTATATGCATCATACTGTCATTGCTAGATCTGGTTTTCTTTGTTGGGTGGGGTTCCATTGAGAGATTAAGGTCCTATACCGGGGACCTGAGTGACACCTAGCCTAGAGTGGTTCATGTTCTTTCCCATTCCATTTCGGTCTGGTGCGGGAATATGAAACACGGTTCAGATGTGGGTTTCTTCTTGAGAACTCTATGCTACAGATTTCCTGTAGTGCTAGGGCTATCTAGGAAGCCTGCTAAGTCTGGATGACCTTTATTTTGACCTTCAAAAGCTGAGGTGAACTAGGGGAGCATCTTTTATGGTTATTGTAAACATTGTACCTCCAGGTTAGAAGTGTTTACACTTCTCATAACTGATCCAAGTATGAGGATCCTTGTTCTAGAACATTACATGTGAGGGGGTTGGGTTGTTTACAGGTTTGCAGGAACCCTTGGCCACATCATACCCTGCTACTGTTTTGTTTAAGAGTACTCCACTTTGGACAGTTCTTGTGATTAACCCTAGACATGTGACTCTTTATTTGAGTCCCCCACCCTGGTTACTAGATTTCTGAACCTCCATCTGAACTTTTGAACCTACATGGGCCTTATATCAAGACAAATAATCAGATCCAGCTCTTGATCACAAACCCTTGCATATCATTTGCATATATCATCATTGCATCATTTGACATTTGTTTATTTTCTTTTCAGGGTATCCACCTCATTGTATCTTTGTTTTGGTTTTGAACCCTTCTTCTGCATAGACCTCTACTTCAGCTGTCTTCATCATTTATCTGCTTCAGTCCTCTCCATCCTCACCAGCATCAGTCATTCAGTGGTTCACTTCCAGCATCAATCTATGATCTTCATCAGCATTTGTCTTCAGCTTCTTAAGCAGTACTCATGGCTACTCCCAGGAAGAGCAACATACCTTATCACTTTTTTGAGCCTGTATTGACTGGTATTAGGCAGGTCCAGTCACTCATCACCCCTGATCACATCCCACTGTTCAGAGAGCACTATGGGGGTATATTGGATATGGTTATGGATCTTGATCCTTCTCAGAGGAGCATGATCCACACATGCTTGCAGTTCTACGACCCTCCACTAAGATGTTTCACTTTTCCTGACTTTCAGATAGGGCCTCTGTTGGAGGAGTTTTCTTTGTTGATTGGAGTACCTATCAGAGGGGGAATCCCCTTCAACCCATAGATGACTGCTCCTAGGAGTGAAGAGATAGCAAGGGCATTGCACTTGGAGCCTGCCCTTATTGAGCAAAGCATGACAACAAAAGCTGGGATCCCTGGTTTACATCTGGATTTCTTGATTTCTCAGGCCATCCTGAAGGCTTCATTGGGAGAGTGGAGGGCAGTCTATGCATTATTAGCCCTTAGCATATATGGGGCTATACTGTTTGCAGATGAGCCCAAATTTGTCAGTAAGAATGCCATCCATTTTTTTCTTCTGAAGAACCTAGTGCCTACATTGCTAGGAGATTTCTACTATTCCATCCATCAGAGGAATGAGAAACAAAGGGGGAAGTTGGTTAGATGCTGTGCTCCTTTGTTTTATTCTTGGCTACTCAGACACCTGCCTAAATCAGATGCTTTCTTGAACCCACACCAGCAGAAGAATTGGGCCAAGAGGTTCATTGCCTTGACTTCAGATGATATCAGATGGTGCACCCAGATCACCAAGGGCAAGGACATTATCACCAGCTGTGGACAATACCCAAATGTGCCTCTGATAGGAGTAAAGGGTTTCATCAACTACAACCCCTTACTGTTTAAGAGACAATTGGGCTATGCCTTAATTCACCCTCCTAGAGGATAGGATTTAGCTGAGACCCTATATTGTGAAGTTCAACCTAATTCAGCTGTTGTCAGACAAGCATCCTGGGCTTGGGACAACATCCAGACAAAAGGGGTAGCTATTCTTGGAAGATGTAACAATGTTGCTTCAGCTCAGTACACAGACTGGTCCCGTACTAGAGCTCAGATTACCAGAATGCCTTTTACCTTGGAAGACACACCTGGACCATCCACAGTGCAGCCTGCAGCAACAGTTAGCCTGGAGGAATTTGAAAAGCTGAAGGAAAGGAATGAGCAACTGTCCCAGGCATTGAAGAAGACTCTTTGGGAAAGAAGTGATGGTCGCATGGACATTGAGAGATTGGAAAAGCTCATGGTTGATCACCTTGCCAAAATTGAAAAGACAGAAGACTACATAAGGAAAGCAAGGGCTGGGGAACGGATATTGAAGAATGCCTGCAAGGAGGCCAAGATTTAGAAAGCTAGGACTGAGCACTATCTGTAGGAAAGCCAGGCTGGGTGGGTCAGGATCACCGAAGCCCATACACAAGAAGACCAGAAGACTCAAGCCAAGATTGATCAGTTGGAGGCCAATGAGAAGAAGCAGCATGAAGCTTTGCTGGCAGCTCAGAGGGAGATATCAGAATTAAAGCTTAGGGCATGATTGAAGAGATCAAAAGACCAGGACAGGCATAAGAAGCTGACTACTGCCATTGCTACTAGGAACCTCCTCATTAGGACCATTATAGAGCATCCAGTTGGTCCAGTGACTGAGGCACTCCTGAAGGAGGTCAGGGAAGATGATTATGGATTGGATGTTTGATTCCTCTTGTTGTTCTTTCCTTTTGATGTACTTTCCTTTTGATGTACTTTTCTTTTTTGTTGTTGTATTTTTGACCCTCCATGGGTATGTGTTGTAAAACAGACTATGTATGTCTCATCATTTGTAATATATTTAGTTTGTTTTCATGTGGGCCTCTTTTCTCAACAACATCAAGCATCTTCCTCGAGGTCTGGAATGGTCAAAACCAAGAACCAAACTGGATACCTTGGAAAACAAATAAGCATACTGCATTGCATACTGACTTTTTCTTTGTTTTGTAGGTTTTTCCTTTTATCTTGTTTCTAACTTTGTTGTGATCTCAGGAAACATTGCTCGTCGCCGAGTATTCCCTATCAACCGCACACACCGGTACCCTACACGTAACAACCTTCCAGGCATTCAGATTGAACAGGTACAGCAGGACCTGAATGAGGTCAAAAATCAGATGGCAAACGAAAGGGTCGAGATGAGAAACCAAATGTCTCAGTTTATGGCTGTCATAACTGGCTTAGCCCAGAGCCAAGAAAGACTGAGAGAGCTGGTAGAAAGACAGACACCTGAGGAACCTCACCTTGGGACAGGAGGAACCAGCAATAATGAACGAGGGCAGCCTCGTATTGACCCTCCAGAGTATGGGCCTCGTTTGAATCCAGATGTTAATATCCCAAGGAATGTTCAAGGTAATACTGCTGGGGGCAGAATCCTGCAAGAGGATCCCCAAGAAGAACAATTTACTGTTATAGGGGTTGGAGATAAGGTATATGATAGAAGATTGGATGAGATTGCCAAAAAGTTAAGATCTTTGGAATCTCAGAATTCTTTGGGCTTCGACGTGATGGACATGGGACTGGTAGATGGGGTAAGGATTCCCCACAAATTCAAACCCCCATGCTTTGAAAAGTATAATGGTACCTCCTGTCCGCGTACTCATCTGCAATCTTTCTTGGGAAGGCTCAAGGCTTATACCATGGATGAGAAGTTATGGATGTTCTACTTTGAGGACAGTCTGACTGGAGCTTCAAGAGAATGGTATTCACATTTGACTAGGGCCACCATAAGATGTTAGAAGGACTTGGTCGAGGCTTTCATTCGGCAATATCAGTACAACCTGAACATGGCTCCCAATAGAACTCTTCTAATGGGCATGTCTCAGTCTTCTAGAGAGAGCTTCCGGGATTATGCTCAGAGATGGAGACAGCTTGCTGCTGCTATCCAACTACCCATGTCAGAAAGAGAAATGGATGACAAGTTCATGAACACATTGCAAGGGACTTATATTGATAGGCTTGCTGCTTTCTCCTCTACCAGTTTTGTTGATGTGGTTATAGCTGGTGAGAGAATTGAAAGTCTCTTGAAGATGGGCAAGATCTCCGACAACGGTGCAAGTTCTTCCAACAACCCCAGAAAACCTTTTGCAGGACCCCGAAGGGCGGGTGAAAAAAATGCTATTCATACAAGCAGGGGCCGACCCCAATATTCTCACAGGTCAGTAGCAGCTGTTACCATCCCAGCTCTAGTTCCACAGCAACCATTATATCCTCAACAACAACAACAACATCACTATCAGCAACCATCTCATTTTCCGCAGCAAAGAACCTACAACAACAACAGTAGCAACCAACAGCAGCGTCCCTTCCAACAGAGGCCATCTCAGGCAAATAGGGTAATTGATCATATCCCTATGCCTTATGCTGCCTTATTGCCACAACTCCTGAAGCTTAACTTGGTTGAGTTAAGGACGTTGGCACCACCAGATCCTCTCAATCTCCCAAAGAATTATGATGTCAACGCCAGGTGTGCCTTTCACTCCAACGCACCTGGTCATAATACTGAGAAGTGCAGAGCCTTACAGATGAAGGTACAAGATCTGGTTGATTCTAAAGCTCTCAATTTTGCACCTCCTCCAAACGTTAACAGAAATCCTATGCCTAATTATGGTGGGCCTAGGGTTAATGCCATTTAAGAGGACCAACCATCTACACTAATTGATAATGTTGCACAGATTTAAGCACCACTGGCTGAAGTCAAAGTTCAACTTTTAAGATGCCAGGTGTTCCCGGGCTGTGGGGCCTGCTGTGAATTGTGCAAGACAACTAGTAATGGTTGTGAGAAGCTAAGGGTTAGCATAGATGGCCTTATCAAAGATGGAATCTTACAGATTACTTCAACATCACCTTCAGCAACTCTTGTTTCAACAAAGGATCCTCCTACAACACCAAAAGTTCTCCTTTCACCAGATTCTCCTACAACAGCAACAACAATCATTCCTACTGATTCATCAACAACACCAGCAATTACTCCGTCCATTACTTCAACAAGTCAAAAGTCAACAATTGTTTCTTCTACAACATCAGCATCCATTTTATCAACAGAATCTACTACAATGCCAGCAAAAATTAACGAAGATGTCTCAACAGTTACAATCTACTACGACCCAGCCAATGTTCACAACAATAATTTCCAACAACAAA
This sequence comes from Lathyrus aphaca, assembly GCA_963966055.1. Taxonomy (NCBI): domain Eukaryota; kingdom Viridiplantae; phylum Streptophyta; class Magnoliopsida; order Fabales; family Fabaceae; genus Lathyrus; species Lathyrus aphaca. The sequence goes on along the minus strand of OZ014524.1, from coordinate 176,810,581 downwards.
CTGTGGCACCTCCTGCCATATCTCCGTTCACTATTTACTATGATCCGCACACCATTACAGTACCTTCACCTGCAGCAATCAGTCCAGTCACCATTACGGTACCTGGGCCTGTTCCTTATGAAAGCAGTAATGCCATACCTTGGCACTACGGCTCTGATCTCTACTGCAATGGGGGAGAAAATCACTCTGGATTCATCAACCTCTTCGCCACAAATTGATAATGTTGGGGGAGGCAGAGGCTTCACCAGAAGCGGACACCTTTTTGCCTCACAAACACAAAGACCTAATGCTGAAGCAGAAGCTGCTGCTAAGGCAAAAGGAAAGAATGTGGTATCCGAAGAGCCAACTGCCAAAGACACTCAAAAGACATCTTTTGAACAAGATGTAGACAAGTTCATGAGAATCATAAAAAGGAGTGATTACAAGGTGGTGGACCAGCTTCACCAAACGCCCTCCAAAATCTCCATATTATCACTGTTGATGTGTTCCGAGGCTCACAGGAACGCATTGTTGAAGGTCCTGCACGCAGCATACGTGCCGGAGGAGATTATTGTTAATCAGTTAGAAACTGTGGTTGCAAATGTCAACACCAGTCATGGACTGGGCTTTACAAACATTGATTTAACAACGGAGGGGCGTAACCATAACAAGGCTTTGCATATCACCTTGGAATGCAAGGGTACTGTTTTGTCTCATGTACTGGTGGACACTGGGTCGTCACTCCATGTTCTACCAAAGAAAGCCTTAGTGAAGATGGAGTATGATGGCTTGGCATTGTGCCCGAGTAATTTGGTGGTGAGAGCATTTGATGGCTCTAAAAGATCAGTGCTTGGGGAGATTGATCTTCCAGTGTTGATTGGCCCGCAGACCTTCAAAATTACCTTCTTTGTGATGGACATACAGCCGGCCTACAGCTGTCTATTGGGTAGACCCTGGATCCACACCGCTGGCGCTGTTACGTCTACCCTTCACTAGAAGTTAAAATTCGAGTGAGAAGGCCAAATCATCACCCTCTGTGGGGAGGAGGACATCTTTGTTAGCCAGCTGGCTACGTATAAGTACATAGAAATGGATGGGGAGATCCATGAGACCATGAGTCAAGGGTTTGAAGCCCTTAATATTAATGAAGCATCTGCTGTGTCTGGGACTTCCATCACATCATATCAACAGGCCTGGAAGGTTGTTGAGGAGGATACCGCTCAAGGCTGGGGCAAGCTGCTGCCAGTTGAAAAGAAAGAAGACCGATTCGGGTTGGGTTACAGACCAACTCGACAAGATCAACCAGAGGCTGCAACGGAGCCCAAGTTTGTCAGCGGGGGAATGCTCACCCCGGATGCTGTGAACAGTTTGGAAGATGAGTCAGAAGACGAGCGTAACCTGGAAAACTAGATACGTCCAAAGATCCCGGGGAACCAAGCCTCAAACTGGTCTTCCCAGGAAATTATAAGAGTTACTCCTGCAGAGTAATTATTATTTCCTATCTTTAAGCATGCATCAAGTCCTGCATCTTGCCCAAGATGTCAGGGCTCATTTTGTAATCGGGCCATCTTGTATTTTGTGCAAACGATCAATTAATGAATATCAGGACATCTTTTGCAAATGAGTCTCTTTTTCACTCACTGTTTTTCATTTTTCATTTTTGTACAAAGATAAAATGGCAATGTTTTTCAAAATAATAACTGCATTTTCACTTTTTCTAAACAAGATAAAACTGATCACTAAAATGAACAAATCTAAACCCTTGCAGAGAGTGCCCTCCAGACTGCACCGACAATGACACCGCTATGACTTCGTATGACTTTGACAATCCGATTAATCAAGCCGATGAAGGGGTTGAAGAAGATTATGAGCCACCTGAAGAATTAGCTAGGTTGTTGAGACAAGAGGAGAAGGTTATCACTCCTCATCAAGAGGAAGTTGAGATAGTTAATCTTGGTACCGAAGAAGACTTGAAAGAAGTGAAAATCGGGGCCCGCCTGCAAGATTCAGTGAAAGAGCAACTTATTGACATGCTTCGGGAGTATGTGGATGTTTTTGCTTGGTCTTATCAGGATATGCCAGGTCTGGATACTGACATCGTTGTGCACAAGCTGCCTCTAAAAGAAGACTGTCCGCCAGTAAAACAGAAGTTGCGCCGTACTCGCCCGGATATGGCAATGAAGATAAAAGAAGAGGTACAAAAACAGTGGGACGCCGGTTTCCTTGCTGTAACTAGTTACCCGCCGTGGGTTGTTAACATTGTACCTATGCCTAAGAAGGATGGCAAAGTACGGATGTGTGTGGATTATCGGGATCTGAACAGAGCTAGCCCGAAAGATGACTTCCCATTACCTCATATTGATGTGTTGGTCAACAATACAGCTCAGTTCTCGGTGTTCTCCTTCATGGATGGATTTTCAGGATATAATCAGATCAAGATGTCACCTGAAGACATGGAGAAGACAACTTGCATCACACCTTGGGGCACATTCTGTTATAAGGTAATGCCATTTGGACTGAAGAATGATGGCGCCACTTATCAACGGGCTATGGTGACATTATTCCATGACATGATCCATAAAGAAATCCAATGTTATGTGGATGACATGATTGCCAAGTCCCTCACAGAAGAAGACCACCTGGTAAATCTGTTGAAGCTATTTAAGCGTCTGAGGAAGTATCAGCTGAAGCTAAACCCCAACAAATGCACATTCGGGGTGCGATCCGGTAAGCTGATGGGATTTATTTTAAGTGAGAAAGGGATTGAAGTTGACCCTGATAAAGTCAAAGCCATTCAAGAAATGCCTGCACCAAAGACTGAAAAAGAAGTTCGGGGGTTTCTAGGTAGATTGAACTACATTTCAAGGTTCATATCTCACCTTACAGCAACCTGTGAGCCCTTGTTCAAGTTGTTAAGAAAAGAACAAACGGTCAGGTGAAATGAAGACTGCCAAAGGGCTTTTGACAAAATCAAGGAGTACTTACAAGAGCCTCCAATCCTTATGCCTCCAGTTGAAGGAAGACCTCTAATAATGTACTTGACAGTATTAGAAGAGTCAATGGGGTGTGTTGGGCCAGCATGACGAGTCTGGTCGAAAAGAGTATGCAATATACTACCTAAGCAAAAAGTTTACCGACTGTGAACAACGTTATTCACTGCTCGAGAAAACTTGTTGTGCTTTAGCGTGGGCTGCTCGCCGACTAAGGCAGTATATGTTGACCCACACTACCTTATTGATCTCAAAGATGGACCCAGTCAAGTACATATTTGAGAAGCCAGAACTTACCAGACGGGTTGCAAGATGGCAAATGATTCTCACACAATATGACATTCAGTACACGTCTCAAAAAGCTATCAAAGGCGGTGTATTGTCTGACTATCTTGCTGAGCAACCCATTGATGATTACCAGCCTATGAGATTTGACTTCCCTGATGAAGACATCATGTTCATAAAAGCAAAAGATCATGAAGATCCTATTCATAGTGAAGGGCCTGACCTAGAAGAAGAATGGACAATGATGTTTGATGTGGCTGTTAATATGAATGGTCGCGGTGTTGGTGCAGTACTCATTACACCTAAAGGAGTTCACATGCCTTTCTCGGCAAAACTCACCTTTAACTGCACTAACAACGAAGCTGAATACGAAGCTTGTATTATGGGTCTTGAGGAAGCCATTGACCTCAGGATCAAGACTTTAACTGTATTCGGAGATTCAGCTCTGGTAATCAATCAAACCAACGGCAAGTGGTATACTCACCAGGAGCATCTGATTCCATACCGGGATTATACGAGGAGATTACTGACTTTCTTCACTACAGTCAAGCTGAAGTATATCCCTCGAGATGAAAATCAATTTGCAGATGCTTTGGCTACCATTTCTTCTATGATCAAAGTTCAAGCTGCCAACTTTGTGCCTCGGATTTCAGTATCCAGACATGACAGACCAGCATATGTATTCTCAGCAGACCTTGCTAAAGATGAAAAGCCTTGGTTCTATGACATCAAATGCTTCTTGGAGTATCAAACATACCCACCTGGGGCATCTCCCAATGACAAGAAGACATCAAGAAGGCTGGCTGGTAGTTTCTTCCTGAATGCTGATGGTTCGTTGTATAAGAGAAACTTTGATATGGTACTCCTCAAATGTGTTGATAAGACAGAGGCAGACTTGTTAATGCACGAGGTGCATGAAGGATATTTTGGTACCCATGCTGGAGGGAATGCAATGGCCAAGAAGTTGCTAAGATCAGGTTACTACTGGATCACGATGGATGCATACTGTTGTGCTTATGCCAGAAAGTGCCACAAATGCCAGATTTATGCAGATAAAGTGCATGTGCCTCCGAATCCTTTGAATGTGATGTCTTCACCTTGGCCCTTTGCCATGTGGGGCATTGATATGATTGGCAAGATTGAACTGACTGCTTCAAATGGCCACAGATTCATCCTGGTAGCCATTGACTATTTTACCAAATGGGTTGAAGTAGCTTCATATGCAAATGTCACCAGGCAAGTGGTAGCCCGGTTCTTGAAGAGAGACATCATCTGTCGGTATGGAATGCCTGATAGAATCATTACTGATAATGGCTCCAACTTGAACAACAAAATGATGGCAGAACTATGTCGGGACTTCAAGATCCAACATCACAACTCTTCTCCTTACAGGCCAAAGATGAATGGCGCTGTTGAGGCAGCTAACACGAATATCAAGAAGATTGTGCAAAAGATGGTGGTCACATACAAAGACTGGCACGAAATGCTACCATTTTCCTTGCATGGGTACCGTACCTCAATCAGAACATTAATTGGGGCAACACTGATTCAGCTGGTATATGGTATGGAGGCAGTCCTACCTGTTGATGTTGAATTACCTTCCTTACGAGTATTGATGGATGTTAAGCTGAATGAAGCAGAATGGGTCTGATCCCGATACAATCAGTTGAGTCTGATCGAAGAGAAGAGATTAACGGCAATTTGTCATTGGCAGTTATATCAGAAAAGGATGAAGAAAGCCTTCGATTAGAAAGTTAGGCTTCGGGAATACCAAGTAGGAGATCTTGTACTGAAAAGACTCCTTCCTCCTCATACAGACCACAGGGGCAAGTGGACTCCAAATTACGATGGTCCATTCATAGTAAAGAAAGTATTCTCTGGTGGAGCACTGATGCTCAGCACTATGGATGGTGAAGACTTCCTGTCCCCTGTGAATTCAGATGCAGTTAAAAAATACTTTGCATAAATGACCCGCTGGACATAAAAAACAGAATGTAAGTCCAGGAAAAAATAGGGCATCCCGGCGAGCCAAAAACCAAATAAAAGACTCGGGCAAAAATAAGGGAAAATAATAAAAAATGTACACCCGCTGAGTTGAAAAGCCGCATTGGACAACTCAGGCAAAAATGTGTATCCCGGTGGATTGAAAACCCGAAAGGGCGATCCATGCAAAATAAGGGAATAAGCGAACAACTGCATTCTGAATTCGTTTATATCACTTACAACATGGTAAACTTCAAAAGGTTCAAATGTCAGTCAGAATCAGCCTTCTTCAGAAAGTAGGATGAGAAGAACGTCAAAAGTCATACGAGTCATAGCAAAAGGAAGCTCACTGAAGCATCGTCAACATTGCCAGCACCTTTTTGTTTCTCAATTTGTAACAATCTCCTCATTTCAGGGGATTTGTTTCTTTGACTGTACTTGCCAATTCAGGGCACACCAATTAATAAAATCAGATTTTCAGTCACACTTCGTCTTGTACATTGTTTATTTGCAAATATGTCTGATATCCTTGATGTAATGGTTGCATAAATACAAATGTGCCTTTTCTAATCACATGCTTGCAGGAAATTTATTACTCCCAGGAGTGTCTAAATTCCTGTGATGGAATCCAGTAAGGGATACCGCGGGGTACTTGTACGTTTCTTTGTCATAACAGGATTGCAGGTATTCAAAGCACAACATAGGGCATGAAAGCTTCTCCCCAGGAAGCTGCCAAATCATTATTGCCTCAACACATATTCCAAACAGCACCGGAGAAGCTCTCCCTCCCCCATCAGAATTATCGGGCATCACTTCTCCAGCACATCTGTCAGAGCAGCATCAGAAGATGTTCAGTTCCCCAGCTGAGTTGTCAAGTATCACCCTCAGCAGGATCCCCATAGAAATTTCTAGGAAGATCGTTCAGTGATCATTCCTCCCCAGCCAAGTGCTAGACAAGGAACCATCTCCCCATAGAGCTCCAGCCTCTCCGGAAGAGCAATGTCTGAGAATCGCACAACAAAGTGACGAAAACTCCTACAGACCTCCATCCGGGCTCCTCAGTGACCTATTTCCCCAAGCATAGTCATACATCTTATCAGATCTACCAATGATCTCATCCCCAACTGGGATATTCCTTTAAGCAAGATCAATCAGAGACCCCCACAGCAACGGGATCCGAATCCCGGATCGGTATCTTTTGCATAATCATGGCATTCGTATCATAAATCACCTCAGAGCGTAGCATTCCGTTTAATACGGAGCATTACAGCAAAAATCAAACATATTGCATAACCATAAGCCAGATTTTGAGTCAAACACCTGTATATACCAACGTTCCGTCAGCAATGTATATAAGGGCTCACAGTCCCAGCAGAAAGCCAAAGCGTCCCCTTTGCACTCATAAATACATACCAATATATACTCTTTTCCAGCACCCTTCCGTGTCATATACTCCCCTGCAGATAAGAACCACAAACAAATATCTATACACTCCTTTGGCACTCGTCTGTGTCACCCTTCCCCAACATGGTAGCCTAAACACTTATTATAAACCAAACACTTGTTTATAATACACTGCTTCCGACACCCGTCCGTGTCATCTTATCCCCACAAATCTTCATAATGTCTATTACACTCATAAGTTCATAACTTATACACTTTCTCTCATGATACTCGTCCGTATCATACTCTCCCCAGCCCATTGAACACTCGTCTGTGTCTCACCCATGCTTACTTTTTACTCATACACATACTCGTCCGTATCTTGTATACATCATTTATCTCTCCTCAGATTCAACACTCGTCTGTGTTCTCTGTTAACCAGTTAATACTCGTCCGTATCATCATCTCTGAACATGCGTCAGCGTTTGTTTCTACCGATACTCGTCTGTATCATAGTCTTAAGGATGCTCGGCCGCATCTTTAATCTATACACAACGTCAAACACTTATACCTTCCTTTCTTGAATGTAGACATTCGTCCGTATCTACCATTCCCCAGCAAATCCCCATTAAAAAGCAAATCTCTCTTTTATCTGACATTCGTCCTATGTCATGATACCCTTCGGCAGCCGTACCCTGCCAGGTGATCGTCCCTCACCTTTAGATGACCATCCATCATCCCCTTTTTCCAGCGGAGTTTCCATTATTGGAACCCTTTTAAATCCGACATTCGTCCTATGACGTGATATTTTGAGCAGCCGTACCCTGCTAGGTGATCGTCCTTCACCTCTTGATGATCGTCCTTCATCATGCCTATCCGATGACCGCCCCCATCGTTGATCTTGTTATCTGACATTCATCCTATGTCATGATAAACCTCGAGAGCAGCCGTACCCCGCTAGGTGATCGTCATTCACCTCTTGATGATCGTCCTTCATCATGCTTATCTGATGGCCGTCCCCATCGTCGACCTTTTCTATCCGGCATTCGTCCTATGTCGTGATACCTTCGGCAGCTGTACCCTACCAGGTGATCGTTCTTCACCTCTGATGACCGTCCCTCATCATTATTTCATTTATCCCTTGAACCTGATGTTCGTCTCCATCATTGACTTTACCTTTAATCCCTAGAGAATCCTGTTTCTTTGTTTGATGGTCGTCCCCATCATAATCTCTTCATTTCCCCAGCATGTCGGCCGTCCCCATCATTGCTTTATCCCCGGCAGTCGTCCTCTGCTCGACGGTCGTCCTCCGTCGCCCGCACTTTATAATCATACTTTACTTCCTCTCACAATCTATATCCCTTTTCTTCTTCTCCCCAGTGAGTGCAAATTTTGGACTGTCTTTGGTACACAGTTAACTCATGTTTGAATAGGGGCAGCTGTAAGCACCCCAAATTTTCCCTCACTAAGTTCACACCATGGCTTGTGATCTTTCATATTTGCATTAGTTTAAGCATATCATATCATATTGCATTTTTGTTTTACTGTATTAGTTCAAGTTCATCTACATCTAGGGTTTGTGATCTGAGCCATCCATGAGTTATCTGAGCCACTCCAAAGGTCATAAATCATCTCAAGAGGGTCCATGTATGTTCAATCATCATATTATATCCTCCCAAGATCAAGTAAGTCAGAAAATCACAAGAACTGGCAAGGCATGGAAGCAGAGTCAGGTTTAACTACACAGATGACCTAAAATTAGGGTTTTGGTTTCAGAGGCCATAACTCCAAATTTTTTGGTCATTCTTGTTTCTAATGGTCTCAATATGATATAATGATCATGCATACCAAGTTTGATGGAAAAATTCATTGTGGAAGCCATCTGATCACTGGGTAACTTCTTGAGCAAGTCAGAGCAAAATCAGGGCATCTGAGGCCCCCATCAATGGATCCAAAATGGATTTTTCATCAAAATGAAGTTATGGTCTTTATATGATCATTGAAGTACTTAGAAGTTCACAAATTTGAAGAAAAGTGGGCAAAACCAAAAGTTGCCAAATATGGAAATGACTTGTAATGTAAACTTTCCATTTTGGGAAAGTTTTTCAACCTTCTCTTTCTTAACCAAAAATGCTTCAAATGAAAAATTCTTGGTCATGAAAGTTGTATATTGGATCATTCCCTTTTCAAAAAGTACAAGAACAAGATCTAATTCATTTTGGAACTCAAGTTATGGCTTTCCAAAGTTGGCAAAAATCACATAATTTCAAGTTTTATGCCTAAGAGGGATTTTTGCAAAACCTCATGCCAAGCAAATTTGTGACTTCAAATTGTCTTCTAATCATCATACAAACTTTGTGCAATGCCTAAAAGTCAGAATTGGCCCAAGTATTTCCAAGTTTCATGGCTTGCACATGAAGAAATCAAGAAAGGGCCAAACTTTGCAAAAATTGCAAAACCCCCCATAAACTTCATTCCACTTGCTGATTTGCCTCAATTTCATTTCCATGGTTGCCCATGAATCAAGCTGCATAGGACATGCCTTTGTCCTTGGCCTGAACTTGCCCATACCCTAAAGGACACCTAACCTTGACTTTGTGCATTTTCACCCATACCAATCACACTATGCCACAACCACTTTCTGAACCAATCCCATTTGTTTATACAAAGCAAAAGCAAGCCAAACATAACAAGAACACAACCTGAATCCTCCCACAAGTCAGCATTCACCAAAACTCCCCTCTTTGCATTTTCCTTCGAAACTCATCACACAAGCTACAAACATCCAAACAAACTTTATAGAACAACTCACCATCAACCACTGATCATTTCCCACCCATCATTTTGCCCTAAAAGCAACCATATCAAAAACACGATTTCCCTCCCCCTTTGAACTGAACTGTATCAAACTCACAAACTAGCCACAAAACACTCCAACCAAGCATCAAAGCTTCTTCAAGGAGTTCATTGGAGGCATTTGGAAGGAAGAAAGCAGCCTGAAAGCTCCAGGGTTGAAAGCTTCACCTCAGGTAGCCATACGAAATTATTTTTCCAGAAGCTTTATTTTAAGTTCTCAATTGGTTAAGTTTGATTCCCTGAGTGCAATGAACCTTTTACTTTTGAAAATGATGAAGAATTGAGAGTGTATGGCTAGTCTGAAAATTTTGCAGTTTTTGTTCTTGGCTTCGAATCTTGTTAATAGCTGAAAATAAATTGTGTTTGAAGTTAGATTCGGGTTTAGGAAGGTTAGAGGAACAAATCTGGAGCTTTAGAGCTCCAGAAATGGCCTGGGGAGTGAGTTGAGATTTTTCAGGGGAGAATGTCACCGGAGAAGACGACCGAAGCTCTTCTCCGGTGACCTGAAAGTGATTAGGGTTTCTAATTAGGTTTATGGCTTTGTTTGAATCTGAACCCTTGGATGAAGTTTTCCCGCGTGTGATGAAGGGCCTGGATCATTTCATTAACTCTTAATTATGGATTAAATATTAATTAATTAAAATTAGACAGGTTTGAACTTGGGCCGTCCAGATGCGCGCCCAGTCAAACGTTTTAAACCCAGATTGCATCTGAGCCTTCCATCCTGCATACTTTCCCTTTTTTTTTAAATTTTATTTCATTTTGTTTATTTAATCTTGTACATTTTATAAAAAATAGTAAAAATGGTCTAAAAATTCTGAAATTTTTTATACAAGCTTTAATTAATTTTCAGAATCCAAAAATATTTTTATTTTTATTTTTTGCATTAAAAAATATTTTTAAATCATTTAAATGATTATTTTTAATTAGTTAATGGAAATTAATTAATTAAAAATACATTTAGGTATTTAAAAATCCCAAAAAAAATTCAGAGAGCCTTTTCAAAAATTTAGAAACATTTACAAACTCACAACACAAATTTCTTTTTGGTTTTAACCACACTTTGACAATTTTCATTTGAATTAGGGTTCTTAAATTTGAATATTTTTAACCCTAACTTCAAAAATTCATAACTCTTAAACCAAAGTGAGTTTGTGAATGATTCTTTTTGCATTGTGTTATGCATGGTTTCAAGTATCTAAAAACAGTTTTGTTTCATTTTTATATTTTATTTTCAATTTGTTTAACATTTTACCTTTAGGATCACCCTTAAAACCCTAGAAGCTTAGAAAATTCATAAGTCCCTTAGGGTTTAGCTTCTGACCTTCCCCTTTGGACAGTGAACTTGTATAGGTTTAAGGTCCCTTTGATTCCATTTTCAATTTTTAATCTTACCATTTGCTTCTGATTTTGAATTTTGCATCTCATGTTGTGCATAAACCCTAATTTGCATCTTCATTTGCATCCACCTTACATAAGCTTGCATACATGAACTTGCCATGACATTTTGTGCATCCACATGACATATAAGACATCTTAGGACATATTGAAATCATGTTTGATCATTGCATCATCCATTTTCCATGTTTTTGCTTCCATTTCATTTCATATGCATTCATGAACTTTCATGCTTCTTACATGTTCCATTTGCATTCCCATCCTTTGTATGATCATTCCCACCTCATGACATACATTTATGTCATCTCTTTGCATCATTAGCATCATGAACATGCTTCTGACTTTGGATTTTCATCTTTACATTTCATCTCATTTCCACTTCATTTCATTTCCTTTTGCCAACTTTTCAGGTGGTAAGTGTTTTGAGAAGTGAATTTGCCTTCACTTCTCATAATCTCTTCTCATATCTCTTATGCATTCATTGCTGAATTTTACTCTTGTATTAGAGTGAGCTTGCTCATTCATGTTCCCTCCTCACTTTCTTTCTCCAAGCAAGTTATCTTCTTAAGTGAAGTAAGTTATCTTGCTTCTTTCTGCTTCCTTCATTCTGCTTCTTCCTTGGTGGCTTCTCCTTGAAGATCTTCTTGCAAACCTCATAAGCCCAAGGAATACCTAATCATGATAACAATTAGGGTTTGGTTAGTCCCCCCATTAGTTTTACCTTTGAGTCATCTTTGTGTCTTCTCTTCTCATCTCTTAGTCAAGGACTAAACCTTAAAGGTTTTAAGGCTTTGTGATTAGGGTTATGCCTGCATCCTTCTCTTATGCCTGCACCCTAATCATGGATTAAGTTGAGGAGCCTTCCTCAGCTTAAATGTTCTCATCTATTATCCTTCTATTAGGATGGTGTAATGGGTCCATTAAATCTTTGATTATGGCTTAAACTCATTACTTAACACCAAGCAAAAACTCCAAAAACATCTAAATAAATACAAGTAGGTTAATGATCTTAATCCTGCATCATGGTGATTAAGTGTGAGGTGTTTACTTCATGCTTAAGGTATTCTCATTACCCCTAATTAGAGGGAGGATGTGATGCGTTTACTAACCCTTGGTTTAAGCTTAAGCTCATTTTCTTATGACAAACTCCAAAAGCAATAAAAGATTGAAAACACAAAAGCGAACAATAATCGTCTCCTTCGGGATTCTTTTCTCATCACATTCATTCACAAACGAGAACTCGCTTCTTCCGTCTAATGCAAGACAGTTTGCACCTGAGCCAGACAGGTCATACACTTGAGCATAGATAAGTGAGCAGTTCATAAGTCAATTTATCTTTCAGTCTCTTTGAGTCGAACTACGGTGTTCTGACTTCCTCATTGCACAAGAGGATACGTAGGCATAACTTAACAGTTATCGAAAAAAAGTCTCTGTATATTCCCCCCTCTTCCAGCATTATTCTTTAAGCCTCATAGTCTTGAGCTTCATATTCTTTCTCTGCACTGACACTTTATCATCTCACTTCACATTTCTTTTGCACTGATACTTGCATTCTTTTCCAGCTTTTGCACACAAAAAGCACTGACACTACCCCTTTTAAGCACAAACTTTCAAGCGTGGATCCCGTCGAGTACGACGAACAATCTGGGTGCTAATACCTTCACAGGTTGTAACCAACCCCCTTTCTCAGTTTCTCTGGTTCGCGACCGTCTTATCCATATTTTCTTAGGTTTATGCAGCATTACCTTTCCCTCGGGATAAAAATGCCTAGCTGGCGACTCTTTTCAGTTCACCCTTGTGTTCTCTCTTTCGCCGACCGTTCGCGTCTGTACCCCTCTTGGCCATGTGTCATTTGGTGGGAGCGACAGAAACAAAATAACAAACAAAGACCTACAAACCAAAGAAAATGTTAGTATGCAATGCAATATGCTTATTTGTCTTCCAAGGTATCTGGTTTGGTTCTTTGGTTTTGACCTTTCCAGACCTCGAGGAAATGCTTGATGATGTTGAGAGAAAGCCCACCAAAATAAATAACAAACTGATATATTACAAATGATGAAAATACATAGTTTGTATACAACACATGCCCATGGTGGGTCAAAAATACAACAATCAAAAGCAAAAAGTACATCAAAAGGAAAGAAATACAAGCAAAAGGAATCAGACATCCAATCCAAAATCATCCTCCCTGACTTCCTTCAGAAGGGCCTCAATCACTGGCCCCACTGGGTGCTCTGTAATAGTCCTGATGAGGAGGTTCCTGGTATCAATGGCATTAGTCAGCTTCTTATGTCTGTCCTGATCCTTTGATCTTTTTAACCCCGCCCGGAGTTTCAATTCTTATATCTCCTTCTGAGCTGCCAACAAAGCTTCCTGCTGCTTCTTCTCATTGGCCTTCAGCTTCTCAATCTTGGCCTGAGTCCTTTGTTCTTCTTGTGCACGGGCTTCGGTGATCCTGATCCACCTAGCCTAGCTTTCATCTAGGTAATGCTCAAACCTAGCCTTCTGAATCTTGGCCTCCTTGCAGGCATTCTTCAAAACCAGCTCTCCTACTCTTGCTTTCCTTATGTAGTCACCTGTCCTTTCAATCTTGGTCTGATGCTCAGTCTTGAGCCTTTCCAATCTTTCAACGTCCAGACGACTGTCATTTCTCTCCTAGAGAGTCTTCTTCAGGGCTTCAGATAGCTGATTATTCCTCTCTTTCAGCTTTTAAATTTTCTCCAGGCTAACCGTTGCTGCAGGCTGTACTGTAGAAGGTCCAGGTGTGTCTTCCAAGGTGAAAGGCATCCTGGTGATCTGAGCTCTAGTATGGGACCAGTCAGAGTACTGGGCTGAAGCAATATTGTTACACCTTCCAAGGATGGCTGTCCCTTTGGTCTGAATGTTGTCCCAAGCCCAGGCAGTTTGTCTAACAACAACAGAGTTAGGTTGAACTTTACAATATAGGGTCTTAGCTAAATCCTGTCCTCTGGGAGGATGAACCAAGGCATATCCCAATTGTCTCTTAAACAGTAAGGGGTTGTAATTGATGCAACCTTTTACTCCTATTAGAGGCACATTAGGGTATTGCCCACAGCTGGTAATAATATCCTTGCCTTTGGTGCTCTGAGTGCACCATCTGATATCATCTGATGTTAAGGAAATGAACCTCTTTGCCCAATTCTTCTGCTGATGGGGGTTCAAGAAGGCATCTGATTTAGGCAAGTGTCTGAGCAGCCAGGAGTAGAAAAGGGGAGCACAACATCTTACTAACTTCCCTCTTTGCTTTTCATTTCTCTGATGGATGGAGTAGTAAAAATCCCTTAGCAATGTAGGCACTGGGATCCTCAACAAGAACAAGTGGATGGCATTCTTACTCACAAATTTGGGCTCATCTGCAAACAATATAACCCCATATATGCTGAGGGCTAAAAGTGCACAGACTGCCTTCCATTCTCCCATTGCAGCCTTCAGGATGGCCTGAGAAATTAAGAAGTCCAGATGTAAACCAGGAATCCCAGCTTTTGTTTTCATGTTTTGCTCAATGAGGGCAGGCTCCAAATGCACTTCCTTAGCTATCTCCTCACTTCTGGGAGCAGTCATCTCTGGGTTGAAGGGGATCCCCTTCTGATAGGCACTCCAATCAACAAGGAAAACTCTTCTAGCAGTGGTCCCATATGGAAAACAGGAAAGGTGAAGCATCTGAGTGGAGGGTCATAAAACTGCAAGCATGTGTGGATCATGCTCCTCTGAGAAGAATCAAGATCCATGACCATGTCTAAAATACCTCCATAGTGCTCTCTAAACAGTGGGATATGGTCATGTGTGATAAGGGACTGGACCTGCCTGATACCAGTCAGAGAGGGCTCAAATAAGTGATAAGATATGTTGCTTTTCCTTGGAGCATCCATGAGTGCTGATAAAGAAGCTGAAGATAAATGCTGATGAAGATCACAGACTGAAAAGCTGAAGGTGAGTCTCTGGCAGACTGATGCAGGTGCTGAGGGAGATAACTGCAACAAATGCTGAAGAAGATAACTGAAGCAGAGGTCTAAGCAGTAGAAGGGGTCAAAACCAAACCAAATATGATATGATGGATACCCTGAAAAACAAATAAACAAATGTTAAATGATGCAATGATGATATATGCAAATGATATGCAAGGGTTTGTGATCAAGAGCTGGATCTGATTATCTGTCTTGATATAAGGTCCATGTATGTTCAAAGGTCCGGATGGAGATTCAGAAATCCAGTAACCAGGGTGGGGGACTCAAATAAAGAGTCACATGTCCAGGGTTAATCACAAGAACTGTCCAAAGTGAAGTATTCTTAAACAATATAGTAACAGGGTATGATGTGGCCAAGGGTTCCTGCAAACCTGTAAACAACCCAACCCCCTCACATGTAATGCTCTAGAACAAAGATCCTCAGACTTGGATCAGTTATGAGAAGTGTAAACACTTATAACCCGGAGGTACAGTGTTTACAATAACCATAAAGGATCCTCCTCTAATTCACCCCAGATTCTGAAGGTCAAAATAAAGGTCATCCGGACTTAGCAGGCTTCCCAGATAGCCCTAGCACTACAGGAAATCTATAGCACAGAGTTCTCAAGAAGAAACCCACATATGAACCGTGTTTCATATTCCCGCACCAGACAGAAATGGAATGGGAAAGAATATAAACCACTCTAGCCTAGGTGTCACTCAGGTCCCAGGTATAGGACCTTAATCACTCAGTGAAACCACACCCACCAAAACAGAAACCAGATCCAACAATGATAATGACAGTATGATGTATAAAAAACTGTAAAGAAAGCAATAAAAAAAGTTGTACATAAAGCAATAAATAAAGCAAACAAACAAGCACAAGTAGCACATAACACCCCTGAAAACACAAATCAAACAAGCGCTAGGAGGAACCCACAAAAGGAACCAGAAGCCCTGGTTGTAATTTAATTCCCCAGCAGAGTCGCCAAACTGTCGCTCCCAAAGATTTGCATCCCGGTACAAGCGCGAACGGTCGGTGAGTGGAGAAAATGAAGGTGAAGATGAATAGAGTCGCCAGCTAGGCATTTTTATCCCGAAGGAAAGGTAATGCTGCATAAACCTAGAAAGAAATGGAAAAAAGACGGTCGCGAAACAGAGAAACTGATAAAGGGGGTTGATTACAACCTGGGAAGGTATTAGCACCCAGATTGTCCGTCTTACTCGACGGGATCCACACTTAAAACATTTGTGTTTTAAAGGGATAGTTTTAGTGCTATATGTGTGCAAAAGCTGGAAAAAGGAATGTACAGGTGTCAGTGCAAAAAGATGAAGTGAAATGCTCAAGGATGAGGCTTAAAGAATAATGCTGGAAGAGGGGGAATATACATAGACTTTTGTTCGATAACTGTTAAGTTATGCCTACGTATCCTCTCATGCAATGAGGAAGTCAGAACACCGTAGTTCGACTCAAAGAGACTGAAAAAGATAAATTGACTTGTGAACTGCTTGCTTGTCTATGCTCAAGTGTATGACCTTTCTGGCTCAGGTGCTAACTGTCTTGCATTAGACGGAAGAAGCAAGTTCTCGTTTATGAGTGAATGATGTGAGAAAATAATCCCGAAGGAGGCGATTATTGTTTGTTTTTTGTGTTTTCAATCTTTTATTGCTTTTTGTGTTTTTCATAAAAAAAAATGAGCTTAAGCCTAAACCAAGGGTTAGTAAACTCATCACATCCTCCCTCTGATTAGGGGTAATGAGAATACCTTAAGTATGAAGTAAGCACCTCACACTTAATCACCATGATGTAGGATTAAGATCATTAACCTACTTATGATTATTTAGATGTTTTTGGAGTTTTTGTTTAGTGTTAAGTAATGAGTTTAAGCCATAATCAAGGATTTAATGGACTCTTTAAACCATCCTAATAGAAGGATAATAAATGAGAACATTTAAGTTGAGGAAGATACCTCAACTTAATCCATGATTAAGGATTAACCTCATGACAAAACAAAGCCTTTATTTGAGTGGATTTTAGTTAATGGTAAGATTAAGAAGGAAATTTTATGGTTGGTAAGACAACTTGAGGGGGACTTGTCCATTAACACTAGGGTTAGTCCTTCTTAACCAATTAAGGAAGAATTAGAACCCTAATGCAAGGCCCAAGTTACAAGCTTATTGTCTTAGTGATTATTAAGGTGGATTGATTAAGAGATTTAAACACATTAAGGGTTCAACACTTAGGATTAAATTTATACACTCCATCCTAAGAGAAGGATGCAGGCATAACCTTAATCACAAAGCCTTAAAACCTTTAAGGTTTAGTCTCTGATTATGAGATGAGAAAAGAGACACAAAAGATGACTCAAAGGTAAAACTAATGGGGGACTAATCAAAACCCTAATTGTTATCATGCTTGAGTGTTCCTAGGGTTTATGAGGCTTGCACAAGATCTTCAGGAAAAGCCACCAAGGAGAAAGCAAGATGGAAGGAGGAGAAGCAGAAGAAGCAAGTTACCTTACTTCACTTAAGAAGATAAGTTACTTGAAGGAAGAAAGTGAAAGGAGAACATGAATGAGCAAGCTCACTCTAAATCCAAAGCAAAATGCAGTAATGAATGCATAAGAGAGATGAGAAGAGATTGTGAGAAGTGAAGGCAAATTCACTTCTCAAAGTACTTACCACCTGAAAAGTTAGCATAAGAGAAAGAAATGAAATGAAAATGAAAAGAATGCAAAGGTGCAAACCAAAACCAGAAGCATATTTATGATGTAAATGATGCTAAGAGATGATGCAAATGTATGTCAAGAGTTGTGAATGATCATACAAGTAATGAGGATGCAAATGAAGCATGAAAGAAGCATGAAAGTTCATGAATGCTCATGGAATGTAATGAATGCATAACATGGCAAATGGATGAAGCAATGATCAAACATGATTCTAATGTGTCCTAAGATGCCTTATATGTCATGTGAATGCATAAAATGTCATGGAAAGTTCATGAAAAGAGTCGCCAGCTAGGCATTTTTATCCCGAAGGAAAGGTAATGCTGCATAAACCTAAGAAAAGATGGATAAGACGGTTGCGAACCAGAATAACTGAGAAAGGGGGTTGGTTACAACTTAGGAAGGTATTAGCACCCAGATTGTCCATCGTACTCGACGGGATCCACGCTTGAAAGTTTGTGTTTAAAGGGGTAGTGTCAGTGATATCTGTGTGCAAAAGCTAGAAAAGGATGCAAGTGTCAGTGCTGGAAAGTGAAGTGAAGAAAAGGAGTGTCAGTGCAAGAAAAGAGTGCAATGCTCAAGACAATGAGGCTTAAAGGATAATGCTAGAAGATGGGGAATATACAAAGACTTTTGTTCGATAACTGTTAAGTTATGCCTACGTATCCTCTCGTGCAATGAGGAATTCAGAACACCGTAGTTCGACTCAAAGAGACTGAAAGAATTTGACTGTGAACTGCTTACTTGTCTATGCTCAAGTGTATGACTTGTCTGGCTCAGGTGTAAACTGTCTTACATTAGACGGAAGAAGCGAGTTCTCGTTTGTGAGTGAATGAGGTGAGAAAAGAATCCCGGAGGAGACGATTATTGTTTGTTTTTGGTATTTTCAATATTTTATTGCTTTTGAAGTTTGTCATAAGAAAATGAGCTTAAGCTTAAACCAAGGGTTAGTAAACTCATCACATCCTCCCTCTGATTAGGGGTAATGAGAATAACTTAAGTGTGAAGTAAGCACCTCACACTTAATCACCATGATGTAGGATTAAGATCATTAACCTACTTTAAATTATTTAGATGTTTTTGGAGTTTTTGTTTGGTGTTAAGTAATGAGTTTAAGCCATAATCAAGGATTTAACGGACCCATTACACTATCCTAATAGAAGGATAATAGATGAGAACATTTAAGTTGAGGAAGGCTCCTCAACTTAATCCATGATTAGGGATTAACCTCATGACAAAACAAAGCCTTTATTAAAGTTGATTTTAGTTAATGGTAAGATTAAGAAGTGAATTTTATGGTTTGTAAGATAACTTGAGGGGGACTTGTCCATTAACACTAGGGTTAGTCCTTCTTAACCAATTAAGGAAGAATTAGAACCCTAATGCAAGACCCAAGTTACAAGCTTGATGTCTTAGTGATTTATTAGATGGATTGATTAAAGGATTTAAACATATTAAGGGTTCAACACTTAGGATTAAAGTTATACACTCCATCCTAATAGAAGGATACAGGCATAACCCTAATCACAAAGTCTTAAAACCTTAAGGGTTTAGTCCTTGATTAAGAGATGAGAAGAGAAGACACAAAGATGACACAAAGGTAAAACTAATGGGCGGACTAAAAAAACCCTAATTGTGATCATGCTTGGGTATTCCTAGGGTTTATGAGGCTTGCAAGAGATCTTTAAGGAAAAGCCACCAAGGAAGAAGAAAGATGGAAGGAGGTGAAGCAGAAAGAAACAAGTCAACTTACTTCACTTAAGAAGATAAGTTGCTTGGAGAAAGAAAGTGAGGAGAGCATGAATGAGCAAGCTCACTCAAATACAAATACAAAAATGCAACAATGAATGCATAAGAGAGATGAGAAAAGATTGTGAGAAGTGAAGGAAAATTCACTTCTCAAAGTAACTTACTACCTGAAAAGTTAGTAAAAGAAAATGAAATGAAATGAAAATGGGATGAAATGCAAAGATGAAAACCAAAACCAGAAGCATGTTCATGATGTTAATGATGCAAAGAGATGATATAAACGTATGTCATGAGATGAAGATGATCATACAAAGGATGGGAATGCAAATGAAGCATAAAGGAAGCATGAAAGTTCATGAATGCACATGAAATGAAATGAAAGCATAACATGGCAAATGGATGATGCAATGATCAAACATGATTCTAATGTGTCCTAAGATGCCTAATATGTCATGTGGATGCACAAAATGTCATGGCAAGTTCATGTATGCAAGCTTATACAAGATGGATGCAAATGAGATGCAAAATTAGGGTTATATGAACATTTGAGATGCAAAACTCAAAAACAGAAGCAAATGATAAGATAAAAAATTGAAAATGGACTTAAGGGAACCCTAAACCTATACTAGTTCACCATCCAAAGGGGGAGGTCAGAAGCTAAACCTAATGGGACTTATGAATTTCCTAAGTTCCTAGGGTTTAAAGGGTGATCCTAAAGGTAAAATGCCAAACAAATTGAAAATGAAAGATAAAAATGAAACAAAAATGTTTTTATATGCTTGAAACCATGCATAGCACAATGCAAAAAGAATCATTCACAAACTCAACTTGGATCAAAAGTTATGAATTTTTGAAGTTAGGGTTGAAAATATACAAATTTAAGAACCCTAATTCATTTGAAAAATGTCAAAGCATGATCAAAACTGTCGCTCCCCGGATTTCCATCCTGGTACAAACGCGAAAGTGGCGCGGAAAAGAATAGAGTCGCCAGCCAGGCATTTTTATCCCGAAGGAACGGGAATGGTAATGCTGCACAAACCGAAGGAAAAAAGAGGAAGGACACGGGTCCTGCGAACCAAAGAGACTGAGTTCGGGAGTCGGTTATGACCTAGGAAGGTATTAGCACCCAGATCGTCCTTCGTACCCGACGGGATCCACGCTTGCAAAGAGACTGTTTCAAAAGGTGAAGAAATGAAAGCTGCTGCAAAGAAAATGAAACTGGATAAAAGAAAAGAAAATGGAACTGCACTGGTAACAAGGGTATGATGGAGTCAAGGGTTCCTACAAACCTGTAAACCCATCCCCAATCTCACGGTTGTGCTATGGGTCAAACATCACGGACTCTCAAAGCCGAATAGCAATAATACTTTCACCATTTCCGAGAAATGGCTCATGACCAAATCAGGGAATCGGTTAGGCATTATGTACTACGCAGGGAGGCCTCAGCTGAGTCCGGGAAAAACAAGCATCCCTTATAAGTCCCCAACTTCAAGCGCTGAAATCGAGAAACAATAGTACATTCAGCCCGTCGGATACAGTACTAGTGTCATACGACCAGATGCTTTGACTGAGTTCCTATAAGAGAACCAGACCATCCTATGCGAGTCCCCAGTGGACCCTCAGGTGCGAATGGGTTTGCCACAAAATATGGTCTTCCACTGCCACCATTGGAGAGGGTTGTTTCCACAAAGGTTCTCAATGATCGGTCCCCAGATGCACATAACTATCAAGGTCCTATCCCGAAGTGGAGGAAATCCCCACACAAGATATTTCCAAGACGGTCGCAATCAAGGCGTGAAACATATCGCCACTCATCATGTCACATGCGAGTACAATATGTCCACTCTAATCCTATAGTGCACTCAAGCCGGGTACTTGGCTTATCTCTCAGAAACAGTATCACCCGAACCCATCAAACAGAAAACACGTCCAGACAGTCCAGTATGATATATATGATGCGGAAAATAAATACTGAAAACTGTAAATAAAGCTGTAAATAAAACTGTAAATAAAAAAATAGTAAAATACAGCACACAACAACAAATAGTCAAACACCCAAAGAAACAGAAACACGCAAGCGCTAGGAGAGACTCACAGGGGAACCAGAGATTCTGGGTTCGGTCCCCAGCAGAGTCGCCAGCTGTCGCTCCCCGGATTTCCATCCTGGTACAAACGCGAAAGTGGCGCGGAATAGAATAGAGTTGCCAGCCAGACATTTTTATCCCGAAGGAACGGGAATGGTAATGCTGCACAAACTGAAGGAAAGAAGAGGAAGGACACGGGTCCTGCGAACCAAAGAGACTGAGTTCGGGAGTCGGTTACGACCTGGGAAGGTATTAGCACCCATATCGTCCGTCGTACCCGATGGGATCCACGCTTGCAAAGAGATTGTTTCAAAAGGTGAAGAAATGAAAGCTGCTACAAAGAAAATGAAACTGGATAAAAGAAAAGAAAATGGAACTGAAAAAAGAAATGGAAAGGAAAAATGTAGGGAAAATAAAGATTGTGCTCGAACGGGCCCTACCCCGCTGCCTACGTACCTCATCTAGACAATGAGGATCAAAGACGCCGTAGTTCCCCTAACTAGGGGTGGAAAGGATTGCTTGCATCTTAAGGCTTGAACTGCCTATGTCAATGCTCAGGTGTTGCATACTCGGACGACGAGTGCGTAACCGTCTTGAAAAATGACAAGTAGGAGCAAGTTCGCGTACGGAGCGAAGGAGATGAGAAAAGAATTCCCGAAGGAAAGACGCTTATTGTTGGTTTGTGTTTTTTATGAATTTTCTGCTTTGAAGTTTGCATAGGTAAGTGTACCTAAGTCTTACTCACTGGGATATGTACATCTCACATCATTCCGAAATGGAATGCGCAAGAGGCATACCTATCTATGGAGGAAATCCCCAAATCTAGTCCCACGAGTGAAGGCTCAGACACACTGACCTACTTAACATTTATTAAGTGTTTTTTTTGTGATTTTTTGGCTAAGAAGTGTTTTTTAGCTTTTCTTTGTGAAGTAATCTCATGTTAAGACCTATCCACCACGAGGGATAACCTACACCTCGCCCCGAAACGGAACGCGTGCAAGCATCTCATAGAAAAGTCTCATGTCACATGAAAAGACTCAACATTTATTAAGTGAATTAAAATTAAATTTGAAGATGAGAAGAGAAAGCACCAAAAAGATCTGAAAAGGTGAAAAATCTAAGGGGACTAGAACCCTAAAAGTTGTCATGCATGGATGAACCTAAGTTAGTGAGGTTTAAATCCTATCCTAATGAAGAAGAAAAGAAAAGAAGAAGAAGAAGAAGAAGAAGAGGAGGAGAAGAGGGAAGTAAGGCCTAAGCCCAACAATAACAAGGTTAGTACAAGCAATGATAAGAAAAGAAGAGATAAGATTTGGGAGATGTGGGAATCACATCCACACCCTTCACTTACCATAGCCCCTGAAAAGGTTAGCAACACAAACATACAAGTGAAACAAAATGAATATAATGACATGCCAACATCATACAAACAGAAGTGAAGTCATACATACAAAAGCTCAATGCAAATGCAAGTCACAAGAATGAGAAAAGAAGCATACCAGTCAATATTAGGCAACATGAATCACATGGCAAAGCAAAACAAACTTGGTGAGATGCAAAGCAAAATAAACAAAACACAAACTCAAAGCACAAGACCAGAACCAAAATCAAGCTAAAGAAGTGCTTAAGAAGCAAGAGAGATGAAGAGAAGAGAAGTACAAGGCTAAACAAACACATTATGGGAAGAAAGAAGCAAAGAAGTGAGGTGAATGTACAAAAGAAAGAAAGAACTTCAAAGGTAAACCAAATACAATTTTTTCAAAACACAAACCCTAAACCAAGATTAGAAAGGTATCAATACCCTAAAGAGACCCCAAATGAGATGAAGAAGTTGGCACAAGTGCCCTTCTAAGCTAAGGAGAGGACTTATGATAAAAAAGAATCAAAATGGGACTAGTTAAGAACAAAAATTCAAATCAAATCAACAATGCACCAAAAAATTCCACAACCTTGGACAAAAGATCTTCAATCATGATATAACAATATGCCAAAAGGATAGGAAGAAATTCAGAAGATATGCAAGTCAAAAGGGGGCTCAAACATCAACTAGGGTTAAGAAACTTCCCTCACAAGTCAAAGGCCAAAACCAAATAAACAAGTTTCTAAAAATCAGAATAAAAATCTCACATGAAGTACATCTTATTAGGAGTCCAAAGCAAAACGAACCACTCAAAAATTCAAAATGAGGATCACTATGGAAAATGGACAAGACAACATGCTTGGAAAGGAATTAAAATGAATTAATTACATGAGGGAATTAATATCCACATGTCAGCATAAAATAAATGACAAATAAAAATATGAAAAATTAAAGAAAACTCAAATTGACATCCATGAATTATTTCATAATATTTTGACACTAAGAAGTATTTTTAAAAATTAGAAACCAAAATTGAAACAAAGTGACATAAAAAAAAATGAAGACAAAGGCAAGAGGTGCGAAAAGAAAGAAAATCAGGTTCAAATCAGATGGGCCTAAAGACAGGGGGTGTGGATAGCAGGGGCAAGCCAACCCAATCTGCGCAAGTACATAATATATAGGGTGGAAACTCAGAGAAAAATGTGAAAAAATACAAGCCAATGGATCAAACAGACACATCCTGGGATTCATTTCATTAATTGACGTGGCAAAAGGATGGTTCAGAGTGAAGGAACACACTAATTACCATGGTATGTGCAACACAAAGAATAATCAGAATGAAATTATAAAATGAAATGGCACGTGAGCGAGAGGAGGTTCATTAATGAGGTGGCACACACACACACGTCCAGATGAAATGATCTAATGGTGAGGAGATCATATTCTCCATGGAAACCCTAAATGCACACAGCCCAGATTCCGGTGACCGGAGCTAGGGCTCCGGCACCGGAAAACTCACAACATGGACAACACTCAATAATAATGCACAAAAAACTCCAGATCAAGCAATCAAACCATCCTGAGTTCAAATATGATGATGAAATTCACAATAAACCAATGACCAACCCGGATCGAAGGCAAACAGTTTGAGCCATGATACTTCAAAATCACATATCAAGCTCAATAATGCACCAAATTTGAATCTAAAACCAGAAAAATGATCAGCATAACAAGTAGATCATAACACACACTTCTATTTTCATTTCTAGATCTAAGAATTTTGGACTCACCTGAAGCTTGCAGATCTTGAAATAGCTTGTGATAAGCCAAGAAAATGCTGCCAATCCACTCCAAATGCACTCTAGTTGCAAAATAAATGCAACTAGAGTCTTGAGAATTTATGGATCTGAGAGTTTGAAGCCAACTGCCCTGAAATGGCAAGGTGATGAATCTTGAGAATTATGGATTTGTGATCCTGAGCTCTCAAGGATGAAGGATCTGTGGTTTGTTTGTGAAGAGAGCAAGTGTGTGAAGAGATTCGAGAGAAATTGCAAACTGAGCCAAAACTTGAGTATGATGAAATGAGTGAGATCTCAACCCTTCTAAAACCCTAATTTGCTTATGTATGAGGTCATGAGGAAATGCTGAAAGAATGAGGCCTCTTGCACGTGGGAGGAGAGAGTGTGAGATATTTTGCAAAATTTGCAAGTTTGTTGTGATCTCATGAAAACCTCATACATTGCCTTGCTTCTTGCCCATGTGCACTCCATATCTCACCCTTGATTTAAACCAAAAAGATTCTGACCATTGGATGAAAGTATCACACACTTCTCATGTTCATGCAAAAATTACACTTATGGAATAAAATTCTCATCATGCACGAATTTGGTGTATTTCTTGGAGAAAAATGACTTATTTGAATTGCATTGTAATATTGGAACCTCATTTGCTATGTACCAACACCCAAAATTAAGTTTCATGACTTTTTGCTCTTGTGTACAAATGAAAAAACAACTTTTGCCCTAGTTTTAACCAAATTTTCGAGGGCCTTAACTCCTTAACCATGAAGGCTATGAAAAAGTACTTGTACTTTTTGAAAATGGGAGGCATTAATCTCCAACTTTCATGTTTGACTTTGGTCCATTTGAAGAATTTTTCACCAAGTTATGCTCACTTGAATTTTAGGGCAAAAACTTGCTAAAAATGGCATTTTCCATAACCAACTTCACACCAATTTTGCAAAACACCTCAAAACCTCATGATTCTTGATCTTTGAACTTGTCAAACCTTTTTTAACATTATAAGAACATCCCTTGTCTAGAAAAATGGGGTTGGACCCCTTGAAATCTCACAGTTGACTTTTCTAAGGCACAGTTGACCAGTTTCTTCATTTACAAGCAACTGAAGAAATACTTGACTTCCACAAGGAATTTTCTCACCAAATTTCATCCCTAGGATCCTCTTAACATGCAAAAGACTTTGTCCAAATGAAATGGCCAAAGTCTTGAGGTTTTCATGCTTGAAACTCAAACCCTAGTTTGGGACCATTGTGTAGGAGCTTTGCCCTAGCCTGGATTCCCTAATGATCTCCCAACCTTCTGAGCTTTTGTAAATGAACTTGAACTTGTAAATGCAATGTAGACCCCTCATAGGAATTGTACAAAACCATTGGCCCCCTTTTCATGGCTTGTGATGCTTCAAAATCCTCCATAGATGATCATATGCCTAATGCTAGGTCATGAGAAATGTTATGCCTCATCTTTCCATGCTAAGATGCTAAGAATATGATATGTTCATGATGAATATGATGTGATATGATGCTCAAAAAGAAGAGGGAAAATTTGGAGTGTTACAGCTGCCCCTATTCAAACAACTGTTAATCTGAAAAGGACGGTAGCACGGGCTATCGACCGTTCAAGATAAACTGTGGTTGAATACCAAGAAGACCTGAAATTTGCACTCTGACGAAGAATGAAAACTGGGAAATAAACCCAACCAAATGACGCTTTGGTGATTGAAACGGAGAGAAAGCAGACGAGCTCCTTCCAAGGTTGCACTGTTATCTGGAATCAGAATACTTTGACAGACGAGTCTTCTTCGAACAATCCTGTTACGCCAGGAACTGGACATACGAGTCCTCACATACTCTGCAAAAACATATAACTTGAGACAGACGAATCTCCTTTGGATATTCCTGTTACGCCAGGACTGGGATGCACTTAAGTCTGTGGGATAGACATGCCTAATCAAGGTAGACGAACCCTCTTCACATAATATCTGCGGATATATGGTATAAGACAGACGAGCCTTCTTCGTGCAAACCTGTTACGCCAGGTGCAACATTCATTAGTGGTGCTTGAGAAAGACGAGCCTCCTTCGGATATTCCTGTTACGCCAGGACCGGTAACCATCTTGACATTTATTCCCATAGTCAGGATTTCAAACCTCTTCAATACAGACGAGTATTGGGTGATCATCAAGATAACACAGACGAGTGTCAAAAGTCAATGATAGAAACGAGTATCAGACGATGATCTAAGACGAGCGCTTCAAGCAATGATACAGACGAATATCAGTTGCTGGTACAGACGAATACCAGAAACCCAACATAGACAAGCATTTGGAGTAGCAGTATAGACGAGTACCAAGATAGTCAGCAAATCCACACATACAGATACAAGCTAACACAGACGAGTGTTAGGGATGATACAGACGAGTATCCAAACAATGCAGACAAGCTTCAAACAGATAATAAACACAGACGAGTGCCGGAGAATGCAGACGAGCAAATAGATATATTAGATACCAAACACAGACGAGTGTTGGGAAGTGCAGACGAGCAACCACAAAGTAATCATGGGCCACTGCCGGGGAAAGCAAACGAGCAATACCAAAGTGATAACACATACGAGTGTTGAGAAATGCAGACGAGCAGCAATAAAGTACGAACACAGACGAGTGTTGGAGAATGTTTCCCTGCTGGTTGGGAAGATGCTTCTGACAAATAGACTCTGTGGGGAATGGGCCTCCCACTGCTTGCTGGGTACACTCCACTGGGGAAGATAAACTGCTTGGGCTACCTGCCAAGACTTAGCTGGGGAAAATTCTGCTTCGGAGAACGTGACGCCACCCTGCAACCTACAACAACAGAAAACACATGTGTGCCCCGGGGACTTGCATGGTATATGATCTATTCATCCATCGTCACCCAACACTCAGAGAGGATTTCAAGTGTTTCCCTGCAATGTCATTTTCTTTCAAATTATCACCATGTTTTAAATGCAATGCTATTTTTTCCAAAAATTCAGGACATTTTGCAAACAAAAATAAACACAACACAACTTTTTGACTGAATATTCTTTTTATTGAAGGGCCTCTGAATAGGCAAAGATTTTACATCAGGAAGCAACCACCTGGAAAGAGGTAGCCACCATAAAATTGAGAAAATAAACTATCCTAATGGCAATGGGTACGACATCCCAATGAATTCCCTTTCTGCCATGACCATCATGTCTTCAAAACTCTCCATTCTTGCCTTTGCTTTATGAGAAGATGAGGGGACTGATTCCTATCCTTCTGATATTGTCAGGTTGTACGAAACGATGACTTGGTTCAGATTACTCGGATCGCAGTTGTTCGCTTATTCCCTTGTTTTGCGTGGATCGCCCTTTCGGGTTTTCAATCCACCGGGATACCCTTTTTTGCCTGAGCTGTCCGATGTGGCTTTTCAACTCAGCTGGTGTACATTTTTTTATTTATTTTCCCAAACTTTTACCCAAGATTATTATTCTGTTTTTAGCTCGTCGGGATGCCTTTTTCTTGCCTGGACTTTAATTCTGTTTTTGTGTCCAGCGGGTCTTTTTATGCAAAGTATTTTTTAACTGCGTCCGAGTTAACAAGGGATTGGAAATCTTCTCCACCCATAGTGGTGAGCATCAGTGCTCCTCCTGAGAAAACTTTATTCACTATGAATGGTCCTTCATAGTTTCGGGTCCACTTGCCCCTGTGATCTGAACCTGGAGGAACAATCCTCTTCAGCACAAGCTCTCCCACTTGATACTCCCGAGTACGTACTCGTTGGTCGAATGCTCGTTTCATTCTCCTCTGATAAAGCTGACCATGACAGAAAGCCGCTAATCTCTTTTCCTCAATGTAAACACCCCAAATTTGCCCTCACTCATTTCACCATGGCTTGTGATTCTTTTCATATGCATAGATTCAATCATATCATTTCATAATGCATTTTTGCTTCACTGCATTGATTCTAAGTCATCTGCATCTAGGGTTTGTGATCTGAGTAATCCTGAGCCATTTGAGCCACTCCAAAGGTCTTCAATCATCTCAAGAAGGTCCATGTATGTTCAAGCATTATATTATATCCTCCCAAGATTAAGAATGTCAGAAAATCACAAGAACTGAGAAAGGCATGGAAGCAGAGCCAGGCTTAACTGCACAGATGACCTAGAATTAGGGTTTTGGTTACAAAGGCCATAACTCCAAATTTTTTGGTCATTATTGATTCTATTGGTCTCTATATCTTATAAGGATCCTACATACCAATTTTCATGAAGAAATTCAATGGGGAAGGCATCTGATCAATAGATGACTTCTTAAGCAAGTCAGTGCAAAATCAGGGCATCTGAGGCCCCCAATCATCCAACCAAAGGGTCTTCTCCATCATTTTGGGTGTATATGATCTTTATTTGATCTTAGAAGAAGTTATAAGTTCACAAAATTGAAGAATTTCAAGCCATTTGCAAAGTTGCCATTTTGGGAAAGTGACTTGTAATGCAAACTTGCCATTTTGGGAAAGTTTTTCAACCTCCTCTTTTTGATTCAAAAATGCTTCAAATGAAAAATTCTTGGTCATGAAAGTTGTAGATTGGATCA
This sequence comes from Lathyrus aphaca, assembly GCA_963966055.1. NCBI lineage: Eukaryota > Viridiplantae > Streptophyta > Magnoliopsida > Fabales > Fabaceae > Lathyrus > Lathyrus aphaca. The sequence goes on along the minus strand of OZ014524.1, from coordinate 176,781,433 downwards.
TTCCCTTTTCAAAAAGTACAAGAACTTGATCTAATTCATCATAGAACTCAAGTTATGGCCTTGCAAAGTTGGGAAATTCACAAAATTTCACTTATGCACCAAAAAGGGAAACTTGCAAAAACTCTTGCCAAAGCATTTTGTGACTTCAAATACACTTCTAACCATTACACAAACATAGTACATGACCTATAAATCATAATTTCCCAAAGAATTGCATCATTCTATGCCTTGAACATCAAGATTTCTCAAAGGGGCCAAAACATCACATAATTGCAAGACACCCCATAACTTTCTTCCCTCTTGCTGAATTGCCTCAAGAATGGATTTGTGGACATCCATGAAGTCAGCTGCGCATGGACATGCCCAAGGACCAGCTGTATTCTTGCCCATACCTCAAGTACAAGTCATGTTGACTTTTTGGCAACTTGCCCATACCAATCACCATAGGCCACCACCCACTCTCTGACCTATCACAGCTTATTATGTGGATCAAAACCAAGCCAAAACAGAAAACATTGCAGCCTAACACTTAAGAATCCTTAGCATTCACAAAATCCCTCAAGTTTGCAAAAGCCTTCGAATTTCATAACTCGGCCAACAAACATCAAAATTTCTTCCACCATTCAACTACACACTCATCACTGATCATTTCCCACCCTTCATTTTGCCTTGAAACACACTATAACCAAAACACGATTTTCACATCCCTTGAACTGAACTTCTGTCAACTTCATTTTGAGGCCATTTAAACTCTAAACAAACATTGCAAGCTCTTGAGGGGAGTCATTGGAGTTGATTTGAGGCAAAGAACTGGTCAGAAAGCTCCTGGGTTGAAAGCTCCACTTCAGGTAGCCATGGCATTTATTTTTCCAGAATCTTCATTTTATGTTATAGAATGATTCTATGTGTTCCCCTAATTACTATGATATGTTTTGTTTCGAAAATGGTTAAGTTTTAAGCATTTCATAAGCTTTTGAAAATTCTGATATGTTTTCCGTTTTGCTTCGATTCGTGTTCTTGATGATGAATAAATGAATTTTGTTGGGTGATTCTTGTTGGGGTTGATGTGAGGATCATTTCTGAAAAGTTTGAGGGCTTGGGGTTGCGTATGGAGAGAGATAGCATGTTTGGCTAGCCGGAGAAGATGATCGGAACACTGTTCCGGTCACCTGAAAGTAATTAGGGCTCAAATTAGGGTTTTAATCTTAATTAGCGTAGTTTGAATTCTGGCCCTTGGATAGCGCGCGAAGTTAATTCCCTCCAACCTGAGTTCAAACCTGGGCCCTTAGATTGACTGACTTTCTCATTTTCTCATTTAACTCAATATTAATTTCATTTGTTTTCTATTTATTTTGAACGAATTTTTAAAAATAGTAAATGATATCAAAAAATTATGAAAATTTTTATCCAAGCTTTTATTTATTTTCAGAACCCAAAACTATTTTTATTTTTATTTTTTGCATTAAAAATTATTTTTAAATCATTTAAATGATTATTTTTAATTAGTTAATGAGAATTAATTAATTAAAAATACATTTAGGTATTTAAAAATTCCAAAAAAATTCAGAGAGCATTTTAAAACATTTACAAACATTTACAAACTCACAAGACAAATTTATTTTTGGTTTTGATCATATTTTTCCAATTTTCACTTGAATTAGGGTTCTTTAATTTAAATATGTTTAGCACTGACTTCAAAAATTCATAACTTTTGATCCAAGCTGAGTTTGTGAATGGTTCTTTTTGCATTGTGTTATACATGGTTGCAAGCATCTCAAAACATTTTTGTTACATTTTTATCTTGCATTTTCCATTTGTTTGGCATTTTCCCTTTAGGATCACACTTTAAACCCTAGAAATTTAGAGAAATCACAACTTTCATTAGGTTAAGAGTTAGGTCTTCCCCTTTGGGCAGTGAACTCATTTAGGGTTAGGGTTCCTTTAATCCTATTTTCAATTTTTTTATCTTGTCATTTTCTTCTGATTTTGAATTTTGCATTGCATCTTGTTCATAAACCCTAATTTGCATCTCCATTTGCATCCATCCTTCATATGCTTGCATACATGAACTTGCCATGATATTTTGTGCATCCAAATGACATGTAAGACATCCTAAGACACATTAGAATCATGTTTGATCATTGCATCATCCATTTTCCATGCTTTTTCTTTCATATAATGTCATGTGCATTCATGAACTTTCATGCTTCTTACTTGTCTCATTTTGCATTCTCATCTCTTGTATGAACATATATATCACTTGACATGCTTTCATACCACCTTATGGCATCACTTGCATCATGATTGTGCTTCTGGTTTTGGCTTGCATCATTTTCATCTCATTCTTTCTTTATACTAACCATTTCAGGTGGTAAGTTACTTTGAGAAGTGAATTTTCCTTCACTTCTCACAACCTCTTCTCACTTCTCTTATGCACTCATTACTGCATTTTACTTGTGGATTATAGTGAGCTTTCTCATTCATGTTCCCTCCTCACTTTCTTTCTTCAAGCAATTTATCTTCTTAAGTGAAGTAAGTTGTCTTGCTTCTTCTTGCTTCTCTTCCTTCATCTTGCTTCTTCCTTGGTGGCTTCTTTCTTGAAGATTCTCTTGCAAGCCTCATAAACCCTAGGAATAACCAAGCATGATCACAATTAGGGTTTAATTAGCCCCCCATTAGTTTCTACCCTTGTGTCATCTTTGTGTCTTCTCTTCTCATCTCTTAATCAAGGACTAAACCTTAAATGTTTTAAGGCTTTGTGATTAAGCTTATGCCTGCAACCTTCTATTTGGATGGAGTGTATAACTTTAATCCTAAGTGTTAAGCCCTTAATTTGTTTAAATCCTTTAATCAAATCCATCTAATAATCATTAAGACATTAAGCTTGTAACTTGGGCCTTGCATTAGGGTTCTAATTCTTCCTTAATTGGTTAAGAAGGACTAACCCTAATGTTAATGGACAAGTCCCCCTCAAGTTGTCTTACAAACCATAAAATTCACTTCTTAATCTCACCATTAACTAAAATCCATTTAATAAAGGCTTTGTTTTGTCATGAGATTAATCCCTAATCATGGATTAAGTTGAGGAGCCTTCCTCAGCTTAAATGTTCTCATCTATTATCCTTCTATTAGGATGGTGTAACGAGTCCATTAAATCCTTGATTATGGGTTAAACTCATTACTTAACAACAAACAAAAACTCCAAAAACATCTAAATAAATGCAAGTAGGTTAATGATCTTAATCCTACATCAGGATGATTAAGTGTGAGGTGTTTACTTCATACTTAAAGTATTCTCATTACCCCTAATCAGAGGGAGGATGTGATGAGTTTACTAACCCTTGGTTTAAGCTTAAGCTCATTTTCTTATGACAAACTTTCAAAGGCAATAAAAGATTGAAAACACCAAAAACAAACAATAATCGTCTCCTCCGGGATTCTTTTCTCACCTCATCCACTCACAAACGAGAACTTGCTTCTTCTGTCTAAATGCAAGACAGTTTGCACTTGAGCCAGACAGGTCATACACTTGAGCATAGACAAGCAAGCAGTTCACAAGTCAATTTATCTTTCAGTCTCTTTGAGTCTAACTACAGTGTTCTGACTTCCTCATTGCACGAGAGGATACGTAGGCATAACTTAAGCGTTATCGAACAAAAGACTCTGTCCATTCCCCCCTCTTCCAGCTTCATTCTTTTAAGCCTCATTACCTGAGCAATTCACTTCACACTTCTTTCCAGCACTGACACTTGTATTCTTTTCCAGCTTTTACACACAAAATAGCACTGACACTACCCCTTTAAACACAAACTTTCAAGCGTGGATCCCGTCGAGTACGGCGGACAATCTGGGTGCTAATACCTTCCCAGGTTGTAACCAACCCCCTTTCTAAGTTTCTCTGGTTCGCGACCGTCTTATCCATCTTTTCTTAGGTTTATGCAGCATTACCTTTCCTTTGGGATAAAAATTCCTAGTTGGCGACTCTTTCCTTATCATTTCACCCTTGTGTGTTCTCTCTTCTCACCGACCGTTCGCGTCTGTACCCTATCTGACCCGGTGTCATTTGGTGGGAGCGACACTCAATTAGACATAGCTGATTGTAATGAGCACACACCCATTCATCCTTATCAAGCTTCACATTCATCATCACACGCAATGAAGGAATCTCTACTTCCACAGGCAAGACTGCCTCCATACAATATACCAGTGAGAAGGGAGTTGCCCTTGTTGATGTCCTTACTGACGTTCGGTACCCATGTAGCGCAAATGGTAACATCTCATGCCAATCTTTGTAAGTGACGACCGTTTTTTGCACAATCTTCTTGATATTCTTATTTGCAATCTCTACCGCACCATTCATCTTTGGTCGGTAAGGAGAAGAATTGTGATGCTGGATCTTGAAGTCCCGACACAACTCTGCCATCATCTTGTTGTTTAGATTAGAACCATTGTCAGTAATGATTATTTCGGGCACTTCGTATCTACAAATGATGTCTCTTTTCAAAAAACGAGCTACCACTTGACGAGTGACATTGGCATAGGATGCTGCTTCAACCCACTTAGTGAAGTAATCAATCGCGACTAGGATCCATTTTGGAAATTAGCAGTGTGGTATGAGTCAACATGTACTGTCTCAGTCGGCGAGCAGGCCATACCAAAGCGCAACAAGTTTTCTCGAGCAGTGAGTAACGGGATTCACAGTCAGTAAACTTTTTGCTAAGGTAATAAATAGCGTACTCGTTTCGACCAGACTCGTCATGTTGGCCTAGAACACACCCCATTGACCCTTCTAGCACAGTCAAGTACATGATTAAAGGTCTTCCCTCCACTGGAAGCATAAGAATTGGAGGCTCCTGCAAATATTCTTTTATCTTGTCAAAAGCTCTTTGGCAGTCCTCATTCCACCTGACCGTTTGCTCTTTTCTTTGCAATTTGAATATTGGCTCGCACGTGGCAGTTAGATGAGATATGAACCGTGAAATGTAGTTCAACCTCCCTAAAAACCCGTGCACTTCTTTTTCTGTTCTCGGTGAAGTCATATCTTGAATTGCTTTTACTTTTGCAGGATCTACCTCAATTCCTTTCCGACTAACAATGAAACCCAGCAGTTTCCCGGAACGCACTCCGAAAGTGCACTTGTTTGGATTCAACCTCAGCTTATATTTTATCAGTCTATCAAACAGCTTCTTGAGGTTGACCAGATGCTCTTCTTCGTCTCGGGACTTTGCAATCATATCGTCCGTATAACACTCTATCTCCTTGTGTATCATGTCATGGAACAATGTGACCATAGCCCGTTGATAATTTGCCCCAGCGTTCTTCAAACCAAAGGGCATGACCTTGTAGCAGAATGTACCCCACGGGGTAATGAAAGTTGTTTTCTCCATGTCTTCCGGTGCCATCTTAATCTGATTATATCCGGAGAAGCCATCCATGAAGGAAAATACCGAGAATTGAGCAGTGTTATCTACCAACACATCAATGTGAGGTAACAGAAAGTCATCTTTTGGGCTCGCTCTATTCAAATCCCGGTAATCAACGCACATCCGGACCTTGTCGTCCTTCTTCGGTACAGGCACAATGTTAGCTACCCAGGGTGGGTAACTAGTTACGGCAAGGAATCCGGCATCCCATTGCTTTTGAACCTCCTCTTTGATCTTCATTGCCATGTCAGGACGCGTTTTTCTCAATTTCTGTTTCACAGGAGGACAGTCTTCTCTCAATGGTAGCTTATGCACAACGATGTCGGTATCTAACCCTGGCATATCTTGATACGACCAGGCAAAGATATCCACATACTCTCGCAGCATACCAATCAGCTCCTTCTTTACTTCGGCCTGTAGACTGGCCCCAATCTTGATCTCTTTCTTCACATCTTCAGTGACGATGTTGATAATCTCAATTTCTTCCTGATGAGGCTGAATAACCCGTTCCTCTTGTTTCAACAATCTGACCAATTCTTCAGGGAGTTCACAGTCTTCCTCAACCCCTTCATCATCTTGGTAGATAGGATTTTCAAAGTCATGCGTGGTCATAGCAGGAACATTATCAATGGAATCCGGATGATCAACACTGCACAGATGATGTGCTTATTTCAGAATCTGCTTATTTTCAAAAGAGACGCTAACACAAAACAAAAATGAAAAACACATTGCCATTTTTATTTTTTTGTGAAAAAATTTAAAACAAAAGAAAGAGAACACAATTTTTCTGAAAATGTCCTTTATTCCATGGTAAAATAAATGCATACAAAACATGGTGGCCCATACAATGAATCCTAGCACCTTGGGCAGAGTGCAGGATTTGACAATGCAGCATGATAAGAAAAGGAATTAAATAAATTACTCTGAGTGCCAGGTAACTTGGACGATGTCTTTAGCAGACCAGTTCTTCAGCTCCTCTCTGGGCGCACACGGATGAACCCAGTTGTCCCAGTCACCATCCCTGTCTCCCTCTTCATTAGTTGCACAGATTTGGTTGCGGTCGAGCATCCCAGTGCTTGTAAAAGTAATGGCTTTACCACTTGGAGACCAATCAGATCCAATAGGCTGATAACCCAAACCAAACTTGTCGTCTTTTTTCTCTAATTCCAGCAATTTGCCCCAGCCTTGGGCGCTTCCTGACTGAACCACCTCCTTTGCCTGCTTGTAGGAATGAATGGAGGTACCTTCTTTTTCACTGCTTCTCTCTACAGGAGTAAAAATGCTGACATTAACTGCTTCGAAGGCCTGACACAGCGTCTCGTGGATTTCTCTGTCCATCTCCACATATTTGAAAGTGGATAAGTGGCTCACAAAGATGTCTTCCTCTCTGCACACTGTGATTACTTGGCCATCGACCACGTATTTGAGCTTTTGATGCAGAGTGGAAGTTACAGCTACGACAGCATGAATCCATGGGCGTCCCAACAAACAACTGTACGCGGGCTGAATGTCCATGACGTAAAAGGTGCTTTTGAAAACCTGAGAACCTATTTTCATAGGTAACTCAACTTCTCCAAACACTGACCTTCTGGACCCATCAAAAGCTTTAACTATCAAGTCACTGGGTCTTAGGACAATACCATCAACATTGAGCTTCATTAATGCTTTCTTCGGAAGTACATTAAGAGAAGAGCCTGTATCAACAAGGACATGCGACAACACATCACCCTTGCACTCAATAGTAATATGTAGTGCTTTGTTATGGTTATGGACTTCTGACGTAAGGTCTTTATCTGTAAAGCCCAGCCCGTGGCTTGCATTCACACTGCCCACTACAACTTCCAGTTGATTAACAGTTATTTCTTGAGGAACATAGGCCATTTGTAACACTTTCAACAAGGCCTCTTTATGTGTCGGAGAACACATCAGCAAAGATATAATTGATATTTTGGAAGGTGTCTGGTTCAACTGTTCGACCACCTTATAATCACTCTTTTTAATTATGCGCATAAATTCCTCCACTTCTTTCTCAAAGGTACCCTGTCCAGCAGCAGGAGTTGTTGTCTCTTTAGTTGTTGTTTGCTTTCCTTTAGCTTTTGCCTCAGCCTCAGCCTCATGATCTCCTCTCACAACTGGGGGAGCAAATAAATGACCACTTCTCGTAAAACCTCCAACCCCTCCGACGTTCACTACAGTCGGGTCAATAGCAACTGACTTACTCTCAATCTTCTGTCCTTCCACGTACACATCTGAGCCGTAATTCCATGGAATGGCTTTATCATCTGTATAAGGAACAGGCCCAGAAACAGTGATAGTCACAGGACTGACTTCAGGAGCATAAATGGTCACATGTTCTCTTCTAGCAGGCATCTCAGCTGGATCATAGAATATGGTTATAGTGGACACATCATCAACTTCACTATCAACCTTGTCAAACTGCAAAGACCCTTCATTAATCATATTCTGCAACCCTATCTTCAGGTCTTTACAACCGTTCACTGAATTCACACACTTCTCACAATCAGAACTGCATCCCGGAAACACTTATCCTTTCAACAGCCTCTCTTTCACTACCAACAGCGGAGTCTTCACTTCTTCTATGCTCAGAATCATACTTAACTTCTCACCACTCCCAACAACATTTATTCTAGCCCCTCCATGGTTCGGAATAGGGTTTGAAGTAACGTTTGATGGTGGTGCGAAGTTAATCGCCTTGGAGTCGATCAAATCTTGCACTTTGTGTTGTAGTGCCTTGCACTTCTCAGTTGAGTGCCCGGGTGCCCCTAAATGGAAAGCGCATCTAGCATTGACATCGGACCCCACTGGAAGCTCTCTAGGTGGTGGTGGTGCCAAAGTCCTCAGTTGCATCAAATTCGGGTCCAGCAATCTCGGTAACAATGCAGTATATGTCATGGGAATTGCCTCAAGCACCCTATTAGTCGGACGAGCTTGTCTTGGCTGATAAGGTCTTTATTAATATTTGTTACGTTGTGGCTGCTGTTGTTGTTGTTGATGTTGAGGTTGTACCTGCTGCACAGGATTGGAAGGGATTGTGACTGCTGCCACTTGCTCATATGATCTTCTATATCCTCGGCCCTGTCCTCGACCAAACACAACATTGGTCTCACCTTCCCTTCTTCTCGGGGGTCCGCTGAAAGCTTTTCTTACTCCACTAGAACTGCTTGCATTCGTATCCTGAATCTTTCCCATCTTTAACAAAGTCTCGACCCTCTCTCCAGCAATTACTATATCATTGAACTTGGTAGCCGAACAAGACGCCAATCTTTCGATAAACTCTCCTTGCAATGTCCCCATGAACATATCAGCCATCTCATTCTCCAGCAGTGGTGGTTGCACTCTGGCAACGAGCTGACGCCACCTCTGAGCATATTCTTTAAACCCCTCCTTAGCAGTTTGAGACATGTTTTGTAGTTGAGTGCGGTTTGGAGCCATGTCCAAATTGTACTGGTATTTCCTCACGAAAGCCTCTGCCAGGTCCTTCCAGATCTTAATATTGGCTCTACTTAGCTTCATATACCATTCCAAAGAGGCCCCAACCAGGCTGTCCTGGAAATAGTACATCCATAGCTTTTCATCATCAGTGTGGGCAGCAATCCTTCCCACAAAGGACTGAAGGTGAGTCTTTGGACACGCTGTGCCGTTGTATTTCTCAAAAGTTAGGACCTTGAACTTGTAAGGGATTCTAACCCCTGGAACCAAGCCCAAGTCAGTAATGTCGAACCCCAAAGAGTTCTGAGATTGAATAGCCTTGATCTGTTCTGCCATCTCTTCAAATTTCCTGTTCATTTCAGCCCCCTGGCCTTCAGTTTCGTCCAGCAGAGTGAACTGTTCGTCTTGACCGTCCATCTGTACATTGTTTAGTCCATCATTAATTATGGTAACCCCTGGCTGTGTTACGGGGATTTCAACTTGACGGGCGTCCGCACCGTTACGATTACCTCCCTCAGCAGTACCGTTGTTTCTGGCTTGACTATTTTCAACCAATTCGCGCAGACGTTCCTGATTTTGACTTATTCCTGCCATAAGGGTCATAAAATTATCCATCCTCAGTCTCAAGTCAGCTAAATCAGCTTGCATTTGATCCATGACTCTTTCTCTGTTGACCTTTGTGGGATATATGTGTATGACTTGCTACTCTCGAACTTTCCTGGGAGCTATAGTGCCTGAAACAGAAAAGACATTAGGAACTGGTGGCCATACCTGCAAAACAAGAAAACAGGTGATATGTATGCAATGCAGTTGTTTATGTTTTCAATCCCAGGTCATTCATGCCCAGGATCCAGTATTTAACAAAGAAAACCAGATGGATGCTGATCCTCGACTTTCAGAAACCTTCGCATAGAAACCACATTCAAACCATAATAGCAGGCACAGAAAAATGGTGGACTGAAAAAAATGCATAATATAAATCAGCCTATTAGGCACGAATAACAGAATTCCCCGTAGGGTACAAGTTTCTAAGAAGAAAAAACAAACAACCAGGATTCCTACAACATGTCTATAGGTAGTCCAAATACAAGGGGAAAAAACTAAGAAGCAAGACCACTGCCTGAGGACCCCGAACCTCCCTCACTAAGCCCCAACTCAGACCTAGCCTTCTTGACTCCAGCCATTAACTTGAGGTCTTCAATCTCTTTAAGTGTTGCTTCTAAGGCTTATTGACTATCTGCTAACTGCTGAGTCTTCTCCCTTCGAATTTGGTGAGCTTGTTCCACTTCTTCCTACTTGAAAGTCATTTGCACTTCGAAAAACTCTTCTTTTTCTTTATATTTCTTCAACTCCTGCTCTCTTTGTCCCTGCAACCAGACAATAGACTGACGAGCTTCCTTGAGAGTCTTCGAATTCTTCTTTCGTTCTGCTTCTCTTTTGGACACCATCAGACCTAGTCTTTGAAAGCGGGCTTCCCTTCCAGCAAACTCTTTCTCTTTAGCTTCCAAGGTGGTCTGCATCTTCAGCAATTTCTCTTCAGCTTCATTCTTGGCCCGGTTGGCAAGATGATACAAATTAACCATTTCAGTGTTCTCCACCCTGACTTCATGCAGCTGGGCTTCCAACTTCTTGAACTCTTCTAAAGACACAGTATCATTAGACTTAGCAGCTGGAGGAACTGGGGGTGAGAATGGCAGCAATACCCTTTTGGCTCTGTCTTTCAACCAGGCCTCATACTCCGGGAAGGTCTGATTGTTGCACTTTCCAAAGCTAGCTATCCCTTTTCCCTTGATGCACTTCCAAGCTCCAGCAACTTTCCTCACTAAAGGCATATTGTCCTTTACCGGGAAGTAGAAAATGGGGATCAACTTCAATTTTTCTGGTACCTCTCTCAAGGCATATCCCAACTGTCTTCTCAACAAGATCGGGTTGTAATTGATCCCTCCGTTCACTCCCAATAAAGGTACACTAAGATAACTCCCACAGCTAGTGATGAAACGTGCACCTTGAAGCCTCTAACTAATCCACCTGACATCCTTGGCAAGCAACTTTTCCAGCTTCTGAGCCCATACCAAGGTATGATCACTAAACACTCCAGTACTAGGCAGATGCCTCATGAACCACATATGAAATAAAGGAGCGCAACAACGAACTAAACCTCCCCTTTTCTTCTCAGTCTTGTAGTGCACCGAGTAATACAAATCTCCGAGCAATGTAGGCACAGGATTCTTCAGCAGGAAGAGATGTATGGCATTCATATCTATGAACTTCTCCATATCTGCAAACAAAATAATGCCATAGATAGAAAGAGCCAAGATAGCACAGACAAAATCCCATTCCTCCTCAACAGCCAACTCTTCCACCTTCTTGACTAAAGCCTCTAAAGAAAACCCAGATACACCTCCCTTAATGATAGTCATAGAATTCACAGCAGAAGTGCTCAAATAAAGAGCCTTGGCAATAGTCTTAGGTGCAGGTCTACTCATCTCAGCATTGAACGGAATCTGGTCTCGAACAGGAACTCCCAAGATCAAAGCATACTCCTCCGGCAAAGGACCTAACTGAAAATCAGGAAAAGTGAAACAACGGAGCTGAGGATCATAGTACTGCAGCAGGGTGTGAATGGAACTTCTCTCAGAAGGATCTAGCTCTACAACCACATCCAGAATACTCCCATAAGCCTTCCTGAACCTCTCCACGTGATTGGGTGTGATCAGCTTCACCATCTTCTTTAACAGGCCAACCTTAGTGTCGAAAAACTTGAAATGAATATTCTTCTTGCAAGGATCTTCCATCTCTGAATAGGATACCGGAACTGGAAGCAAAGATATGAACCTGTCAATGAAAACAAAACATAATTAATGATGAAATGATGCAATGCAAATGCATATGATCAATCAAGGACTGTCTGGAATCTGGGCGCCAAGGCCAAGTGATTAGAAACCCAAATCCTCTGGATAACAACCCACAAACACTCAGATAATCTCAGATAAATCCAATCAAGAACCAGATAAACTCAAGAACTCCGGAACCAAAGTAACTGTATCAGAACATGAAACTGCACTGGTAACAAGGGTATGATGGAGTCAAGGGTTCCTGCAAACCTGTAAACCCATCCCCAAACTCACGGGTGTGCTCCGGGTCAAACATCACGGACTCTCAAAGCCGAATAGCAATAATACTTTCACCATTTCCGAGAAATGGCTCATGACCAAATCAGGGAATCGGTTAGGCATTATGTACTACGCAGGGAGGCCTCAGCTGAGACCGGGAAAAACAAGCATCCCTTATAAGTCCCCAGCTTCAAGCGCTGAAATCGAGAAACAATAGTACATTCAGCCCGTAGGATACAATACTAATGTCATACGACCAGATGCTTTGACTGAGTTCCTATAAGAGAACCAGACCATCCTATGCGAGTCCCCTGTGGACCCTCAGGTGGGAATGGGTTTGCCACAAAATGTGGTCTGCCACTGCCACCACTGGAGAGGGTTGTTTCCACAAAGGTTCTCAATGATCGGTCCCCAGATGCACATAACTATAAAGGTCTTATCCCGAAGTGGAGGAAATCCCCACATAAGATATTTCCAAGACGGTCGCAATCTGGGCGTGAAACACATCGCCACTCATCATGTCACATGCGAGTACAATATGTCCACTCTAATCCTATAGTGCACTCAAGCCGGGTACTTGGATTATCTCTCAGAAACAGTATCACCAGAACCCACCAAACAGAAAACCAGTCCAGACATTCCAGTATGATATATATGATGCGGAAAATAAATACTGAAAACTGTAAATAAAGCTGTAAATAAACAATAGTAAAATACAGCACACAACAACAAACAGTCAAACACCCAAAGAAACAGAAACACGCAAGCGCTAGGAGAGACTCACAGGGGAACCAGAGATTTTGGGTTCGGTCCCCAGCAGAGTCACCAGCAGTCGCTCCCCGGATTTCCATCCTGGTACAAACGCGAAAGTGGCGCGGAAAAGTATAGAGTCGCCAGCCAGGCATTTTTATCCCAAAGGAACGGGAAAGGTAATGATGCACAAACCGAAGGAAAGAAGAGGAAGGACATGGGTCCTGCGAACCAAAGAGACTGAGTTCGGGAGTCGGTTACGACCTGGGAAGGTATTAACACCCAGATCGTCCGTCGTACCCGACGGGATCCACGCTTGCAAAGATACTGTTTCAAAAGGTGAAGAAATGAAAGCTGCTGCAAAGAAAATGAAATTGGATAAAAGAAAAGAAAATGGAACTGAAAAAATAAATGGAAAGGAAAAATGTAGGGAAAATAAAGATTGTGCTCGAACGGGCCCTACCCCGCTGCCTACGTACCTCATCTGGACAATGAGGATCAAAGACGACGTAGTTCCCCTAACTAGGGGTGGAAAGGATTGCTTGCGTCTTAAGGCTTGAACTGCCTATGTCAATGCTCAGGTGTTGCAGACTCGGACGACGAGTGCGTAACCGTCTTGCAAAAGGACAAGTAGGAGCAAGTTCGCGTACGTAGCGAAGGAGATGAGAAACGAATTCTCAAAGGAAAGACGCTTATTGTTGGTTTGTGTTTTTTATGAATTTTCTGCTTTGAAGTTTGCATAGGTAAGTGTACCTAAGTCTTACTCACTGGTGTAAACACCCCAAATTTTCCCTCACCCATTCACACAATGGCTTGTGATCTTGTCTTATGCATAAGTTCAATCATAGCATCTCATATTGCATTTTTAATTCACTGCATTGCTTCTAAGTCATCTGCATCTAGGGTTTGTGATCTGAGCCATCCCCGAGCCATTTGAGCCACTCCAAAGGTCTTCAATCACTTCAAAGGGGTCCATGTATGTTCAAGCATCATATTACATCCTCACAAAGTCAAGAAAGTCAAAGAATCACAAGAACTGAGGAAAGCATGGAAGCAAAGCCAGGTTTAACTGCACAGATGACCTAGAATTAGGGTTTTGGTTTCAGAGGCCATAACTCCAAAATTTTTGGTAATTCTTGTTTCTATTGGTCTCTATATATTATAAGGATCATGCATATCAATTTTCATGAAGAAATTCAATGGGGAAGGCATCTGATCAAGAGTTGACTTCTTGAGCAAGTCAGTGTAAAATCAGGGCATCTGAGGCCCCCAATGACCCAACCAAAGGGTGTTCATCATCATTTTGAATGTGTATGATCTTTATTTGGTCATAAAAGATGTTGGAAGTTCACAAAATTGAAGAATTTCAAGCCATTTGCAATGTTGCCTTTTTGGGAAAGTGACTTGTAATGAAAACTTGCCATTTTGGGAAAGTTTTTCAACCCTTTCTTTTTTATTCAAAAATGCTTCAAATGAGAAAACTTTGGTCATGAAAGTTGTAGAATGGATCATTCCCTTTTCAAAAAGTACAAGAACTCATTCTAATTCATTTTGGATCAAAAGTTATGGCTTGTCAAAGTTGGGGAAAATCACATAATTTCATGTTTTACACCAAAGAGGCATTTTGCAAAATGGTATGATAAAGCATTCTAAAGACTTCAAATATGCACAAACTCTTCACAACATGTTCATGTGACTTCTAAAAATCAGAATTGGCCCAAGAATTATGCATTTTGATGCCTTGAACTTCATGAATTTCCAAAGGGGCCAAACTTTGGGAAAATTGCAAAACACTACATAAACTTCACTCAACTTGCTGATTTGTCTCAAAACCAATTCCATGGACATCCTTAATCTCAGCTGAGCCAGGACAAGCCAATGTGCCAGCTACACAATTGCCCATACCTCAAGTACAACACTTTTGACTTTTTGGCAAAAACCCCCATACCAATCAGCCTGTGCCACCACCAACTCTCTGCCCTATCACAGTTTGATAAGTGGACAAAATGAAACTAAAACCACACAAGAGGCAAGCCAGAGGACACACACAAGTCAGCATACACAAAAACCCCTCCCCTTGCATTTTCTATCGAATCTCTCAACCCAGCAACTCAAACTTAAAAATTCCTTCACCATTCAACTCACCATGACCCACTGATCATTTCCCACCCCTCACTTGTCCCTGAAACCACCACAATCAAAAACACGATTTCAACACTCCCTTGACCTGAGCTTCTGCAAACTTCCTCTGGAGGCCATATAAACTCCAGCTAAGTGTCAAAAGCTTCTGAGGAGGATCATTGGAGCTTGTTTGCAGCAAAGAGCTGGCCAGAAAGTCCCTGTTTCGAAAGCTCAAGCTCAGGTAGCCATGGCATTTATTTTTCCAGAACTCCCTTTTTTAGTTTCTAAATGCTTCCTTATGCTTCACTGATTATCATGTGATTTATTTTGAAAATGAGTGAAAAATGACCATGTATGCTTGTTCTGAAACTTTGCCCGTGAAATGCGTTTTGGGTTGATTCTTGATCTTGAGTGAAAATAAATGATTTTGATTGCTGGATTCTTGTTTAGAGTTGTCTAATGATTGATTCTGGAGAGTTTAGTGGAGTTTCATGGCGTATTGAGGGAGATTGAGTGAGGAGCTTGCCGGAGAAGATGACCGGAACACGGTTCCGGTCATCTGAAAGTCATTAGGGCTTCTGATTAGGGCTTAATCATAATTACGTAGGTTTGAATGTGAGTGGTTCGTTTGCGCGCCAGGTCAACTCCCGCCTCTGTGAATTTGAATCTCAGCCTTCAGTTTGTTTGACTTTCCCTTTTTCCATTTAAATTCATTTTAATTTTATTTGTTTCATACTTATTTTGCACGAATTATTAAAAATAGCTAAAATCATTTAAAAATTATGAAAATTTTTGTCAAAGATTTCATTAATTTTTAAAACCCAAAAATATTTTTATTTTTATTTTTTGCATTAAAAATTATTTTTAAATCATTTAAATGTTTATTTTTAATTAGTTAATGAAAATTAATTAATTAAAAATACATTTAGGTATTTAAAAATCCCAAAAAAATTCACATTGCATCTAGAAACATTTAGAAACATTATCCAACTCTCAAACCAAATTTCTTTTTTGTTCTTAATGCCTTTTGATCATTTTCATTGGAATTAAATTCATTTTAAGGCAATATTTTGTTTCAAACTTTAAAAATTTCATTCTGCCTAACCCTTAAGAGTTGGGTGATGATTCTTCTTGCATTGCATCCTTCAAGGCATGTATTTTATAGGATAAATTTGGTTTGATTTGATCTTCCATTTTCATTTTTTTTTGCATTTTTCTTGATGAGGTACCCCAAAACCCTAGTAATCTTAGGAAATTCATAACATGCACTAGGTTGAGAGTTGGATCCCCTCCTTTGGGCAGTGAGCTTGTATAGGTTTAGGGTATCTTTGATTGCATTTTCAATTTTTTATCATGTCATATGCTTCTGATTTTGGATTTTTGCATTGCATGATGCATGTAACCCTAATTTGTGCTTTCCTTTGCATCCATTTCTCATTTGCTTGCATCCAATGACTTGCCATGACATTTTGTGCATTCAAATGATTCATAATACATCTTAGGACATATTAGAATCATGTTTGATCATTGCATCTTTCATTTTCCATGTTACATGTCCATTGCATTTCATAACTTTTCATGTACATTCATGGTTCAAAGTATGCTTCATTTGCATCCATGTCCTTGTATGATCATTCTCATGTCTTGCCTCATGTTTGTATCATCTCTTAGCATCATTAACATCATGTAAATGCTTCTGACTTTGGTTTGCATCATGACATTTCATCTCATTTGCATTGCATTTCATTTCTTTTGGCTAACTTTTCAGGTGGTAAGTTGTTTTGAGAAGTGAATTTGCCTTCACTTCTCACAATCTCTCCTCATCTCTCTTGCATCATTTCTGCATTTTGTATTTGTCTTAGAGTGAGATTGCTCATTCATGCTCTCTCCTTACTTTCTTCCTTCAAGCAACTTGTCTTCTTAAGTGAAGCAAGTTGTTTTGCTTCTCTTTGCTTCTTGCTCCTTTCATCTGCTTCCTCCCTGGTGGTTTCTCTGAAGATCTTCTTGCAAACCTCATAAACCCTAGGAACACCCAAGCATGATCATAATTAGGGTTTGATTAGTCCCCCCATTAGTTTTACCTGTGTCATCTTTTAAGTCTTCTCTTCTCATCTCATAATCCAGGACTAAACCCTAAAGGCTTTAAGACTTTGTGATTAAGCTTATGCCAGCATCCTTCTATTAGGATGGAGTGTATAACTTTAATCCTAAGTGTTAAACCCTTAATGTGTTTAAATCCTTTGATCAATTCACTTAATATTCATCAAGACATCAAGCTTGTAACTTGGGCCTTGCATTAGGGTTCTAATTCTTCCTTAATTGGTTAAGAAGGACTAACCCTAGAGTTAATGGACAAGTCCCCCTCAAGTTGTCTTACAAATCATAAAAATCACTTCTTCATCTTACCATTAACTAAAATCCATCTAATAAAGGCCTTGTTTTGTCATGAGGTTAATCCCTAGTCATGGATTAAGTTGAGGAGTCTTTCTCAGCTTAAATGTTCTCATCTATTATCCTTCTATTAGGATGGTGTAATGAGTCCATTAAATCCTTGATTATGGATTAAACTCATTACTCAACACTAAACAAAAACAACAAAAACATCTAAATAATCACAAGTAGGTTAATGATCTTAATCCTACATCATGGTGATTAAGTGTTAGGTGCTTACTTCATACTTAAGGTATTCTCATTACCCCTAATCAGAGGAAGGATGTGATGAGTTCACCAACCCTTGGTTTAGGCTTAAGCTCATTTTCTTATGACAAACTTTCAAAAGCAATAAAAGATTGAAAACTCAAAAACAAACAATAATCGTCTCCTCCGGGATTCTTTTCTCATCTTATTCACTCACAAACGAGAACTCGCTTCTTCCGTCTAATGCAAGACAGTTTGCACCTGAGCCAGACAGGTCATACACTTGAGCATAGGCAAGTAAGCAGTTCACAAGTCAATTTATCTTTTAGTCTCTTTGAGTCGAACTACAGTGTTCTGACTTCCTCATTGCACGAGAGGATACGTAGGCATAACTTAACGGTTATCGAACAAAAGTCTCTGTATATTCCCCCTCTTCCAGCATTATTCTTTAAGCCTCATAGCCTTGAGCATTTCATTCTTGTTCTCACACTGACACTTCTCTTATACACTTCACACTTCTTTTACACTGACACTTGCATTCTTTCCAGCTTTGATACACAGATAGCACTGACACTACCCCTTTAAAACACAAATCTTTCAAGCGTGGATCCCGTCGAGTACGACGGACAATCTGGGTGCTAATACCTTCACAGGTTGTAACCAACCCCCTTTCTCAGTCTCTCTGGTTCGCAATCGTCTTACCATATCTCTTTCTAGGTTTATGCAGCATTACCTTTCCTTCGGGATAAAAATGCCTAGCTGGCGACTCCTGTCTTCTGAGTTCACCCCTGTGTGTTCTCTTCCCCTTTCGCCGACCGTTCGCGTCTGTACCCCTTATGACTTAGCCTCATTTTGGTGGGAGCGACAACTGGGATATGTACATCTCACATCATCCCGAAATGGAATGCGCAAGAGGCACACCTATCTATGGAGGAAATCCCTAAATCTAGTCCCACGAGTGAAGGCTCAGACACACTGACCTACTTAACATTTATTAAGTGTTTTTTTTGTGATTTTTTGGTTAAGAAGTGTTTTTTAGCTTTTCTTTGTGAAGTAATATCATGTTAAGACCTATCCACCACGAGGGATAACCTACACCTCGCCCCGAAACGGAACGCGTGCAAGCATCTCATAGCAAAGTCTCATGTCACATTAAAAGACTCAACATTTATTAAGTGAATTAAAATTAAATTTGAAGATGAGAAGAGGAAAGCACCAAAAAGATCTGAAAAGGTGAAAAATCTAAGGGGACTAGAACCCTAAAAGTTGTCATGCATGGATAAACCTAAGTTAGTGAGGTTTAAATCCTATCCTAATGAAGAAGAAAAGAAAAGAAAAGAAGAAGAAGAAGAAGAAGAAGAATAGGAGGAGGAGGAGAAGAGGGAAGTAAGGCCTAAGCCCAACACTCACAAGGTTAGTACAAGCAATGATAAGAAAAGAAGAGATAAGATTTGGGAGATGTGGGAATCACATCCACACCCCTCACTTACCATAGCCCCTGAAAAGGTTAGCAACACAAACATACAAGTGAAACAAAATGAATATAATGACATGCCAACATCATACAAACAGAAGTGAAGTCATACATACAAAAGCTCAATGCAAATGCAAGTCACAAGAATGAGAAAAGAAGCATACCAGTCAATATTAGGCAACATGAATCACATGGCAAAGCAAAACAAACTTGGTGAGATGCAAAGCAAAATAAACAAAACACAAACTCAAAGCACAAGACCAGAATAGAAATCAAGCTAAAGAAGTTCTTAAGAAGCAAGAGAGATGAAGAGAAGAGAAGTACCAGGCTAAACAAACAGATTATGGGAAGAAAGAAGCAAAGAAGTGAGGTGAATGTACAAAAGAAAGAAAGAACTTCAAAGGTAAACCAAATACAATATTTTCAAAACACAAACCCTAAACCAAGATCATAAAGGTATCAATACCCTAAAGAGACCCCAAATGAGATGAAGAAGATGGCACAAGTGCCCTTCTAAGCTAAGGAGAGGACTTTTGATCAAAAAGAAGAAAAATGGGACAAGTTAAGAACAAAAATTCAAATCAAATCAACAATGCACCCAAAAATTCCACAACCTAGGACAAAATATCTTCAATCATGATATAACAATATGCCAAAAGGATAGGAAGAAATTCAGAAGCTATGCAAGTCAAAAGGGGGCTCAAACATCAACTAGGGTTAAGAAACTTCCCTCACAAGTCAAAGGCCAAAACCAAATAAACAAGTTTCTAAAAATCAGAATAAAATTCTCACATGAAGTACATCTTATTAGGAGTCCAGAGCAAAAAGAACCACTCAAAAATTCAAAATGAGGATCACTATGGAAAATGGACAAGACAGCATGCTTGGAAAGGAATTAAAATGAATTAATTACACGAGGGAATTAATATCCACGTGTCAACATAAAATAAATGACAAATAAAAATATGAAAAATTAAAGAAAACTCAAATTAACATCCATGAATTATTTCATAATGTTTTGACACTCAGAAGTATTTTTAAAAATTAGAAACCAAAATTGAAACAAAGTGACATAAAAAAAAAAGAAATAAAAATAAAGACAAAGGCAGGAGGTGCGAAAAAAAAAGAAAACCAGGTTCAAATAAGATGGGCCTAAAGACAAGGGGTGTGGATAGCAGGGGCAAGCCCACCCAATCTGCGCAAGTACATAACATATAGGGTGGAAACTCAGAGAAAAATGTGAAAAAATACAAGCCAATGGATCAAACAGACACATCCTGAGATTCATTTCATTAATTGACGTGGAAAAAGGATTGGTTCAGAGTGAAGGAACACACTGATTACCATGGTATGCGCGACACAAAGAATAATCAGAATGAAATTATAAAATGAAATGGCACGTGAGGGAGTGGAGGTTCATTAATGAGGTGGCACACACACGTCCAAATGAAATGATCTGATGGTGAGGAGATCATCTTCTCCATGGAAACCCTAAATGTACACAACCCAGATTCCGGTGACCGGAGCTAGGGCTCTGGCACCGGAAAACTCACAACATGAACAACACTCAATAATAATGCACAAAAAACTCCAAATCAAGCAATCAAACCATCCTGAGTTCAAATATAATGATGAAATTCACAATAAACCAATGACCAGCCTGGATCGAAGGCAGACAGTTTGAACCATGAAACTTCAAAATCACATATCAAGCTCAATAATGAACCAAATCTGAATCTAAAACCTACAGAATGATCAGCATAACAGGTAGATCATAACATACACTTCTATTTTCATTTCTAGATCTAAGAATTTTGGACTCACCTGAAGCTTGCAGATCCTAAAATAGCTTATGATAAGCCAAGAAAATGCTGCCAATCCACTCCAAATGCACTCTAGTTGCAAAATAAATGCAACTAGAGTCTTGAGAATTGTTGGATCTGAGAGTTTGAAGCCAACTTCCCTGAAATGGCAAGGTGATGAATCTTGAGAAAAATGAATTTGGTGTATTTCTTGGAGAAAAATGACTTATTTGCATTGTATTGTAATATTGGAACCTCAATTGTTATGTACCAACACCCAAAATTAAGTTTCATGACTTTTTGCTCTTGTGTACAAATGAAAAAACAACTTTTGCCCTAGTTTTAACCAAATTTTCGAGGGCCTTAACTCCTTAACCATGAATGCTATAAAAAAGTACTTGTACTTTTTGAAAATCGGAGGCCTTAATCTCCAACTTTCATGTTTGACTTTGGTCCATTTGAAGAATTTTTCACCAAGTTATGCTCACTTGAATTTTAGGGCAAAAATTTGCTAAAACTGGCATTTTCCATAACCAACTTCACACCAATTTTGCAAAACACCTCAAAACCTCATGATTCTGGATCTTTGAACTTGCCAAACCTCTTTTAACAATATAAGAACATCCCTTGGCTAGAAAAATGGGGTTGGACCCCTTGAAATCTCACAGTTGACTTTTCTAAGGCACAGTTGACCAATTTCTTCATTTACAAGCAACTGAAGAAATACTTGACTTCCACAAGGAATTATCTCACCAAATTTCATCCCTAGGATCCTCTTGACATGCAAAAGACTTTTACCAAATGAAATGGCCAAAGTCTTGAGGTTTTCATGCTTGAAACTCAAACCCTAGTTTGGGACCATTGTGTAGGAGCTTTGCCCTAGCCTGGATTCCCTGATGATCTCCCAACCTTCTGAGCTTTTGTAAATGAACTTGAACTTGTAAATGCAATGTAGACCCCTCATAGGACTTGTACAAAACCATTGGACCCCTTGTCATGGCTTGTGATGCTTCAAAATCCTCCACAGATGATCATATGCCTAATGCTAGGTCATGAGAAATGTTATGCCTCATCTTTCCATGCTAAGATGCTAAGAATATGATATGTTCATGATGAATATGATGTGATATGATGCTCAAAATGAAGAGGGCAAATTTGGGGTGTTACAAAAACAAAAGAGAAATTTGTATGGTGAGTTTGTAAAAGTTTCTAAATGCCTAAGAATGTTCTCTGAATTTATTTTGTGATTTTTAAATACCTAAATGTATTTTTAATTAATTAATTCTCATTAACTAATTAAAAATAACATTTAAATGATTTAAAAATAATTTTTTAATGCAAAAAATAAAAATAAAAATATTTTTGGGTTCTGAAAATAAATAAAATGTTTGATAAAAATTTTCAGAATTTTTTGATGTTTTTTCCTATTTTTAAAAATTCGTACAAAAAAATAAGAAAAATACAATAAAAATTAAAATTAATGGAAAGTAATCTCATCCAATGCTCCAGATTCAAAGCTGGGTTTTTTAGGTTGACTAGCGCGTTTTTTGATGGTCTGGATTCACTCTGATTTAATTAAACTAAATAATATTAATTAACTTAATTAATTGAGGATTAGGGCTAATGATACAATCATGTCCATTCACTCATGCAGGAATCACAACATCCAAGGGCTGACATTCAAAGTTGCTTAATTACAGGATTAGGGCATAAACACTTTCAGGTGACCGGAACAATGTTCCAGTCATCTTCTCCAACGAGTCAAAATCCTATCTCTCTCCCTAAGCATCTAAAACATGATTTTTCTGCCCAGAAATGAACCCCACGCATCACTAAACCTAAATCCCCAAACAAAATCCATTTATCACTCATCAAAAAGCCAAATCGAAGCAAGACATTTTTAGGTCAAAAATTTCAGAGCAAGCATGCATCCTGGTTTCTCAACCATTTTAAAAAATAATCACATCCCCATGATCAGGGGAGCTCATAGAATCATTCAAGAACTTAAAAACAAGTTTCTGGAAGAAAAGTTCTTGAGCTATACCTGAGATTGAACCTCCTGATTCTGGGCTTTCTGGATCCTTCTTTGGTGCAAATCCACTCCTATGAACCTCCTGAAGATGATATGAGGCTTATAACAAGTTTGTATGGCTTGGTTTGAGGGTTTTGTTTCTGCTGCACCAGAAATCGTATCTGAGTTTCAGAGGTTTTCAGGGCAAAGTTAAGGGTGGTTTATGCTCTATGAAGTATTTCTGAATGAATGGTGAAGTTTTCTTTTTGGTTTGATGGATGTGGAAGGAGTTTCGAAGAGATGAAGGTTTTGGCAAATTATGTTAAATCTGATTGTGTGTGTGGTCTGAGCTTATGTGAGGCTTGTTTTATGATCCATATACCAATCCTAAACTATTGGAATGAGTTAGAAGACTTGACATGCACTGTGGGAATGGTATGGAGCAATTGGCCAAAAAGTCAATGGTTGGTGTACTTCAAGCATGGGCCATGGCGAGAGGCTATCTTAGGGCTGCTCTGAGTTCAGCTGTCTTCAAGGAGTGCCATGGGATGTTTTAGAATGATCAGAAGTGAATGGATGGTGAGATGTTACATGTTTTTCAATTTTCCCAACTTGTTGCACTTTGGTGTTTTGGTCATGGACATGCCTCATTCCAAGCTTAATTCATGTCATGAAATGTCACATGGTGTTATGGTGATGCTTTGAGATCAATTAGAAACAAAACAAACCCTTAGGAATCACTTTTGCAAGAATTCCCTTTTTTTGAATTTCATGAAAAATGGCTTATGATACTTGTCATCCAAGGCATGCATTTTGTGAATTTTGTGCAACTTCTGATTTTTGCAAGTTGTAATGATGCATAGAAGTCATTTAGAAGTCACAAAATGGTTTGGCATGAGGTTTTGCAAAGATGCCTCTTTGGCATGAAACATGAAAATATGTGATTTTTGCCAACTTTGGAAAGCCATAACTTGAGTTCCAAAATGAATTAGATCTTTTTCTTGTACTTTTTGAAAATGGAATGATCCAATCTACAACTTTCATGACCAACAATTTTTCATTTGAAGCATTTTTGGTTGAGAAAGAGGAGGTTGAAAAACCTTCCCAAAATGGAAAGTTTACATTACAAGTCATTTCCATATTTGGCAACTTTTGGTTTAGCCTACTTTTCTTCAAATTTGTGAACTTCTAAACACTTCAATGATCAAATAAAGACCATATAACTTCAATTTGATGAAAAATCCACCTTGGATCCATTGATGGGGGCCTCAGATGCCCTGATTTTGCTCTGACTTGCTCAAGAAGTTACCCAGTGATCAGATGACTTCCACAATGAATTTTTCCATAAAACTTGGTATGCATGATCCTTATATCATATTGAGACCAATAGAAACAAGAATGACCAAAAAATTTGGAGTTATGGCCTCTGAAACCAAAACCCTAATTTTAGGTCATCTGTGCAGTTAAACTTGGCTCTGCTTCCATGCCTTGTCAGTTATTGTGATTTTCTGACTTTCTTGATCTTGGGAGGATATAATATGATGATTGAACATACATGGACCCTCTTGAGATGATAGAAGACCTTTAGAGTGGCTCAGATGGCTCATGGATTGCTCAGATCACAAACCCTAGATGCAGATGACTTTGAACTAATGCAGTGAAGTAAAAAATGCAATATGTGATGATATGATTGAACTAATGCAAATGAAAAAATCACAAGCCATGGTGTGAACTTAGTGAGGGAAAATTTGGGATGTTTACAGTATCCTCTCGTGCAATGAGGAAGTCAGAACACCGTAGTCCGACTCAAAGAGACTGAAAGATAAATTGACTTGTGAACTGCTTACTTATCTATGCTCAAGTGTATGACCTGTCTGGCTCAGGTGCAAACTGTCTTGCATTAGACGGAAGAAGCGAGTTCTCGTTTATGAGTGAATGAGGTGAGAAAAGAATCCCAGAGGACACGATTGTAGTTTGTTTTTGATGTTTTCAATCTTTTACTTCTTTTTTGTGTTTGTCATAAGAAAATGAGCTTAAGCCTAAACCAAGGGTTAGTAAACTCATCACATCCTCCCTCTGATTAGGTGTAATGAGAATACCTTAAGTATGAAGTAAACACCTCACACTTAATCACCATGATGTAGGATTAAGATCATTAACCTACTTGCATTTATTTAGATGTTTTTTGGAGTTTTTGTTTAGTGTTAAGTAATGAGTTTAAGCCATAATCAAAGATTTAATGGACCCATTACACCATCCTAATAGAAGGATAATAGATGAGAACATTTAAGCTGATGAAGGCTCCTCAACTTAATCCATGATTAGGGATTAACGTCATGACAAAACAAAGCCTTTATTAGAGTGGATTTTAGTTAATGGTAAGATTAAGAAGTGAATTTTATGGTTTGTAAGACAACTTGAGGGGGACTTGTCCATTAACACTAGGGTTAGTCCTTCTTAACCATTTAAGGAAGAATTAGAACCCTAATGCAAGGCCCAAGTTACAAGCTTGATGTCTTAGTGATTATTAGATGGATTGATTAAGAGATTTAAACACATTAAGGGTTTAACACTTAGGATTAAAGTTATACACTTCATCCTAAGAGAAGGATGCAGGCATAATCTTAATCACAAAGCCTTAAAACCTTGAAGGTTTAGTCCCAGATTATGAGATGAGAAGAGAAGACACAAAAGATGACAAAAAGGTAAAACTAATGGGGGACTAATCAAACCCTAATTGTTGTCATGTTTGGGTGTTCCTAGGGTTTATGAGGCTTGCAAGAGATCTTCAAGAAGAGCCACCAAGGAAGAAGCAGAAGATGGAAAGAGGAGAAGCAGAAGATGCAAGTCAACTTACTTCACTTAAGAAGATAAGTTGCTTGAAGAAAGAAAGTGACGGAGGAACATGAATGAGCAAGCTCACTCTAAAGCAAATATAAAATGCAGCAATGAATGCATAAGAGAGGATGAGAAGAGATTGTGAGAAGTGAAGGCAAATTCACTTCTCAAGGCACTTACAACCTGAAACGTTAGCATAAAAGAAAGAATGAAGTGAAAATGAAATGAATGCAAGGATGCAAACGAAAATCAGAATCATGTTCATGATGTAAATGATGCTAAGATATGATGCAAAGGTGTGTTAAGAGTTGTGAATGATCATACAAGGGATCAGGATGCAAATGAAGCATGAAAGGAGCATGAAAGTGCATGAATGCACATGAAATGAAATGAATGCATAACATGGAAAATGGATGAAGAAATGATCAAGCATGATTCTAATGTGTCCTAGGATGTCTTAGAAGTCATGTGGATGCAAGAAATGTCATGGCAAGTTCATGAATGCAAGCATATGCAAGATGCATGCAAGAGAAGATGAGAAATTAGGGTTTTCATACCACATGAGATGCAAAACTCAAAAGCAGAAGCAAATGACAAGATAAAAAATGGAAAATGAAATCAAGAGAACCCTAACCCCATATGATTTCATACCCCAAAGGAAGAGACCTAACTCTTAACCCTAAGGGAGTTATGATTTTTCTAAGTTTTCTAGGGTTTTAAGGTACCTAAAGGGAAAAAATGCAAATCAATTAAAAAAGGCAGAAGAAAATTATGAAAAACTTATATTAGAAACTACATGTGAAATGAAGATTAATGCAAAAAGAACCATTGTCATACCATTCTTGGTTAGGCAGAAAATAATTCTTGAAGTTAGGGTTCTAAAATGTGAATTTTATGAACCCTAAATTCAAGAAAATTATCAAAGATGGTTCAAAACCAAAAAGAAATTTGTGTGGATGGTATGACAATGTCTCTAAATGTTTAAAGATGCAATATGAATTTTTTTTGGATTTTTTAGAAACCTAAATGATATTTTAATTAATTAATTTTCATTAATTAATTAAAATAAACATTTAAATGTCTAAAAAATGAACTTTTAAATGCAAAAAATAAAAATAAAAATATTTTTGGGTTGAGAAAATTATTTGAAATCAAAATGCAGAATAAAAATATTTTTGGAAATTTTTAGCTATTTTTAATAAATTAGGCAAGATAAATGAGAAAAAATGAAATTAAAATGAAATAAAATGGAAGTATGCTGAATGGAGGGACGAGATTGAATCTGGGGATGGATTTGTTGACTACGCGCCAGATCTAAAGGCCTATATTTAAACTTACTTAAACTTAATTAATTAATTATTTAATCTTAATTAATAACTAATGATCTAATCTGGACCACACAACACGCGCGGGAGAGACAGATCCAATGGTCCACATTTAAACAGAAACCCTAACCCTAATTATCACTTAATGACTCTCAGGTCATCGGAGAAGAGCTCCGGTCATCTTCTCCGGTGACCCCCTCACCTAAAAACTTCCAACTTCTTCCCTAGGTACTTTCTAGAGCTCTAAAGCTCCAGATTCACTCCTCTCACTCTCCTAAGATCAAATCCACTCTCAAAACAAATTTCTTTTCACTCAAACTCATGATTCGAAGAGAAACATAAACATGGCAAAAATTTCAGACAATCATTACACATTCAATTCTCAACCATTTTCGAAAATTCAAAGTTCAGTGTGATCAGTGGAGCATGCTTTATCATTTTGTAACATAAAAAAGAGGTTTTGGAAAAATTAATTCGAATGGCTACCTGAGATGGAGCTTTTCACCCTTGAGCTTTCTGGCCACTTCCTTGGTGCAAAATGCCTCTAATGACCTTCCTGAAGAAGTTGAAATGCTTGGAAAGCTTTGAGGATGGCTGGTTTGTGAGTTTGCACTCCAACTGGTCAGAAATCGTATTTGGTGTATGAGGTGCTTTTGGCTGTTTCAATGGTTGGTTTGTGATCAGTGAGTGATTTTTGAGATGAATGGTGGAATTTGTTTGAAGATTGAGTGGTTGAGTTATGAAATTCGAAAGCTTTTGCAAGAGGGAGAGTTTTTGTGAACTTGGTGATTCTCTAGGTTTCAGCTTGTGTTCTTGTGTGTTATGATCAGCATTTGGTCCACATATAAACTTGTGTTCCGGTCATCTTCTCCGACGAGTCAAAATCCTATCTCTCTCCCTAAGCATCTAAAACATGATTTTTCTGCCCAGAAATGAACCCCACGCATCACTAAACCTAAATCCCCAAACAAAATCCATTTATCACTCATCAAAAAGCCAAATCGAAGCAAGACATTTTTAGGTCAAAAATTTCAGAGCAAGCATACATCCTGGTTTCTCAACCATTTTCAAAAATAATCACATCCCCATGATCAGGGGAGCTCATAGAATCATATAAGAACTTAAAAACAAGTTTGTATGGCTTGGTTTGAGGGTTTTGTTTCTGAGCTATACCTGAGATTAAACCTCCTGATTCTGGGCTTTCTGGAAGAAAAGTTCTTGAGCTATACCTGAGATTAAACCTCCTGATTCTGGGCTTTCTGGATCCTTCTTTGGTGCAAATCCACTCCTATGAACCTCCTGAAGATGATATGAGGCTTAGAACAAGTTTGTATGGCTTGGTTTGAGGGTTTTGTTTCTGATGCACCAGAAATCGTATCTGAGTTTCAGAGGTTTTCAGGGCAAAGTGAAGGGTGGTTTATGCTCTATGAAGTATTTCTGAATAAATGGTGAAGTTTTCTTTTTGGTTTGATGGTTGTGGAAGGAGTTTCGAAGAGATGAAGGTTTTGGCAAATTATGTGAAATCTGATTGTGTGTGTGGTCTGAGCTTATGTGAGGCTTGTTTTATGATCCATATACCAATCCTAAACTATTGGAATGAGTTAGAAGACTTGACATGCACTGTGGGAATGGTATGGAGCAATTGGACAAAAAGTCAATGGTTTGTGTACTTCAAGCATGGGCCATGGCAGAGGCTATCTTAGGGCTGCTCTGAGTTCAGCTGTCTTCAAGGAGGGCCATGGGATGTTTTAGAATGATCAGAAGTGAATGGATGGTGAGATGTTACATGTTTTTCAATTCTTGGTCATGAAAGTTGTAGATTGGATCATTCCCTTTTCAAAAAGTACAAGAACTTGATCTAATTCATCATAGAACTCAAGTTATGGCCTTGCAAAGTTGGGAAATTCACAAAATTTCACTTATGCACCAAAAAGGGAAACTTGCAAAAACTCTTGCCAAAGCATTTTGTGACTTCAAATACACTTCTAACCATTACACAAACATAGTACATGACCTATAAATCAGAATTGCCCAAAGAATTGCATCATTTTATGCCTTGAACATCAAGATTTCTCAAAGGGGCCAAAACATCACATAATTGCAAGACACCCCATAACTTTCTTCCCTCTTGCTGAATTGCCTCAAGAATGGATTTGTGGACATCCATGAAGTCAGCTGCGCATGGACATGCCCAAGGACCAGTTGTATTCTTGCCCATACCTCAAGTACAAGTCATGTTGACATTTTGGCAACTTGCCCATACCAATCACCATAGGCCACCACCCACTCTCTGACCTATCACAGCTTATTATGTGGATCAAAACCAAGCCAAAACAGAAAACATTGCAGCCTAACACTTCAGAATCCGCAACATACACAAAATCCCTCAAGTTTGCAAAAGCCTTCGAATTTCATAACTCAGCCAACAAACATCAAAATTTCTTCCACCATTCAACTACACACTCATCACTGATCATTTCCCACCCTTCATTTTGCCTTGAAACACACTATATCCAAAACACGATTTTCACATCCCTTGAACTGAACTTCTGTCAACTTCATTTTGAGGCCATTTAAACTCCTAACAAACATTGCAAGCTCTTGAGGGGAGTCATTGGAGTTGATTTGAGGCAAAGAACTGGTCAGAAAGCTCCTGGGTTGAAAGTTCCACTTCAGGTAGCCATGGCATTTATTTTTCCAGAATCTTCATTTTATGTTATAGAATGATTCTATGTGTTCCCCTAATTACTATGATATGTTTTGTTTCGAAAATGGTTAAGTTTTAAGCATTTCACAAGCTTTTGAAAATTCTGATATGTTTTCCGTTTTGCTTCGATTCGTGTTCTTGATGATGAATAAATGAATTTTGTTGTGTGATTCTTGTTGGGGTTGATGTGAGGATCATTTCTGGAAAGTTTGAGGGCTTGGGGTTGCGTATGGAGAGAGATAGCATGTTTGGCTAGCCGGAGAAGATGATCGGAACATTGTTCCGGTCACCTGAAAGTAATTAGGGCTCAAATTAGGGTTTTAATCTTAATTAGCGTAGTTTGAATTCTGGCCCTTGGATAGCGCGCGAAGTTAATTCCCTCCAACCTGAGTTCAAACCTAGGCCCTTAGA
The DNA here is from genome assembly GCA_963966055.1 of Lathyrus aphaca. Classification (NCBI taxonomy): domain Eukaryota; kingdom Viridiplantae; phylum Streptophyta; class Magnoliopsida; order Fabales; family Fabaceae; genus Lathyrus; species Lathyrus aphaca. The sequence goes on along the minus strand of OZ014524.1, from coordinate 176,751,371 downwards.
TTGACTGACTTTCTCATTTTCTCATTTAACTCAATATTAATTTCATTTGTTTTCTATTTATTTTGAACGAATTTTTAAAAATAGTAAATGATATCAAAAAAATCTGAAAATATTTATCCAAGCTTTTATTTATTTTCAGAACCCAAAAATATTTTTATTTTTATTTTTTGCATTAAAAATTATTTTTAAATCATTTAAATGATTATTTTTAATTAGTTAATGAGAATTAATTAATTAAAAATACATTTAGGTATTTAAAAATTCCAAAAAAATTCAGAGAGCATTTTAAAACATTTACAAACTCACAAGACAAATTTCTTTTTGGTTTTGATCATATTTTGCCAATTTTCACTTGAATTAGGGTTCTTTAATTTGAATATTTTTAGCCCTGACTTCAAAAATTCATAACTTTTGATCCAAGCCGAGTTTGTGAATGGTTCTTTTTGCATTGTGTTATACATGGTTGCAAGCATCTCAAAACATTTTTGTTACATTTTTATCTTGCATTTTCCATTTGTTTGGCATTTTCCCTTTAGGATCACACTTTAAACCCTAGAAATTTAGAGAAATCACAACTTTCATTAGGTTAAGAGTTAGGTATTCCCCTTTGGGCAGTGAACTCATTTAGGGTTAGGGTTCCTTTGATCCTATTTTCAATTTTTTATCTTGTCATTTTCTTCTGATTTTTGAATTTTGCATTGCATCTTGTTCATAAACCCTAATTTGCATCTCCATTTGCATCCATCCTTCATATGCTTGCATACATGAACTTGCTATGACATTTTGTGCATCCAAATGACATGTAAGACATCCTAAGACACATTAGAATCATGTTTGATCATTGCGTCATCCATTTTCCATGCTTTTGCTTTCATATAATGTCATGTGCATTCATGAACTTTCATGCTTCTTACTTGTCTCATTTTGCATTCTCATCTCTTGTATGAACATATATATCACTTGAACTGCTTTCATACCACCTTATGGCATCACTTACATCATGATTGTGCTTCTGGTTTTGGCTTGCATCTTTGCACACATCTCATTTTCATCTCATTCTTTCTCTATACTAACCATTTCAGGCGGTAAGTTACTTTGAGAAGTGAATTTGCCTTCACTTCTCACAACCTCTTCTCACTTCTCTTATGCACTCATTACTGCATTTTACTTGTGGATTAGAGTGAGCTTGCTCATTCATGTTCCCTCCTCACTTTCTTTCTTCAAGCAATTTATCTTCTTAAGTGAAGTAAGTTGTCTTGCTTCTTCTTGCTTCTTCTTGCTTCTCTTCCTTCATCTTGCTTCTTCCTTGGTGCCTTCTTCCTTGAAGATTCTCTTGCAAGCCTCATAAACCCTAGGAACAACCAAGCATGATCACAATTAGGGTTTAATTAGCCCCCCATTAGTTTCTACCCTTGTGTCATCTTTGTGTCTTCTCTTCTCATCTCTTAATCAAGGACTAAACCTTAAATGTTTTAAGGCTTTGTGATTAAGCTTATGCCTGCAACCTTCTATTAGGATGGAGTGTATAACTTTAATCCTAAGTGTTAAGCCCTTAATGTGTTTAAATCCTTTAATCAAATCCATCTAATAATCATTAAGACATTAAGCTTGTAACTTGGGCCTTGCATTAGGGTTCTAATTCTTCCTTAATTGGTTAAGAAGGACTAACCCTAATGTTAATGGACAAGTCCCCCTCAAGTTGTCTTACAAACCATAAAATTCACTTCTTAATCTCACCATTAACTAAAATCCATTTAATAAAGGCTTTGTTTTGTCATGAGATTAATCCCTAATCATGGATTAAGTTGAGGAGCCTTCCTCAGCTTAAATGTTCTCATCTATTATCCTTCTATTAGGATGGTGTAACGAGTCCATTAAATCCTTTATTATGGCTTAAACTAATTACTTGTGTGAGGTGTTTACTTCATCAGGGTGATTAAGTGTGAGGTGTTTACTTCATACTTAAAGTATTCTCATTACCCCTAATCAGAGGGAGGATGTGATGAGTTTACAAACCCTTGGTTTAAGCTTAAGCTCATTTTCTTATGACAAACTTTCAAAGGCAATAAAAGATTGAAAACACCAAAAACAAACAATAATCGTCTCCTCCGGGATTCTTTTCTCACCTCATCCACTCACAAACGAGAACTCGCTTCTTCTGTCTAAATGCAAGACAGTTTGCACTTGAGCCAGACAGGTCATACACTTGAGCATAGACAAGCAAGCAGTTCACAAGTCAATTTATCTTTCAGTCTCTTTGAGTCGAACTACAGTGTTCTGACTTCCTCATTGCACGAGAGGATACTTAGGCATAACTTAAGAGTTATCGAACAAAAGTCTTTGTCCATTCACCCCTCTTCCAGCTTCATTCTTTTAAGCCTCATTACCTGAGCAATTCACTTCACACTTCTTTCCAGCACTGACACTTGTATTCTTTTCCAGCTTTTACACACAAAATAGAACTGACACTACCCCTTTAAACACAAAGTTTCAAGCGTGGATCCCGTCGAGTACGGCGGACAATCTGGGTGCTAATACCTTCCCAGGTTGTAACCAACCCTCTTTCTAAGTTTCTCTGGTTCGCGACCGTCTTATCCATCTTTTCTTAGGTTTATGCAGCATTACCTTTCCTTCGGGATAAAAATGCCTAGTTGGCGACTCTTTCCTTATCATTTCACCCTTGTGTGTTCTCTCTTCTCGCCGACCGTTCGCGTTTGTACCCTATCTGACCCGGTGTCATTTGGTAGGAGCGACACTCAATTAGACATAGCTGATTGTAACGAGCACGCACCCATTCAGCCTTATCAAGCTTCACATCCATCATCACACGCAATGAAGGAATCTCTACTTCCACAGGCAAGACTGCCTCCATACCATATACCAATGAGAAGGTAGTTGCCCTTGTTGATGTCCTTACTGACGTTCGGTACCCATGTAGCGCAAATGGTAACATCTCATGCCAATCTTTGTAAGTGACAACCATTTTTTGCACAATCTTCTTGATATTTTTATTTGCAACCTCTACCGCACCATTCATCTTTGGTCGGTAAGGAGAAGAATTGTGATGCTGGATCTTGAAGTCCCGACACAACTCTGCCATCATCTTGTTGTTGAGATTAGAACCATTGTCAGTAATGATTATTTCGGGCACTTCGTATCTACAAATGATGTCTCTTTTCAAAAAACGAGCTACCACTTGACGAGTGACATTGGCATAGGATGCTGCTTCAACCCACTTAGTGAAGTAATCAATCGCGACTAAGATGAAGCGATGACCATTTGAAGCAGTAGGCTCTATCTTTCCAATCATGTCAATGCCCCACATAGAAAAGGGCCAAGGAGATGACATGATGTTGAGCGGGCTTGGAGGAACATGCACCTTGTCTGCATAAACTTGGCACTTGTAGCACTTACGGGTGTATGAACAACAATCTGCATCCATTGTCATCCAGTAATACCCCAATCTCAACAACTTCTTAGCCATAGCATGCCCTTCTGCATGGGTACCGAAAGATCCCTCGTGGACTTCCTGCATCAACAGGCTTGCTTCGTGTCTATCCACGCATCTGAGCAAAACCATGTCAAAGTTTCTCTTGTACAAAATTCCGTCTGTATTAAAAAAGAAGCTAGCAGCAAGTCACCTTAAGGTCTTCTTGTCATTGGAAGATGCCCCAGCTGGGTATTCTTGCTTTTCCAGGAATAGCTTGATATCAAAATACCAAGGTTTCTCATCAGACACTGCATCTACAGAGAAAGCATGAGCTGGTGCATCAAGTCTGGAAATGTCAATTCTAAGCACATAATTCCAACACAAGACTCTGATAGACGAAGAAAGAGTAGCCAATGCGTCGGCAAATTGATTTTCATCACGTGGTATGTACTAAAGCTTAACTGTTGTGAAGAACGTCAACAGTTTTCTGGCATAATCCCTGTAAGGAATTAGATGCTCTTGATGCGTATACCACTTGCCGGTAACCTGATTAATAACGAGGGATGAATCTCCAAATATGTCGAGGGTCTTAATCCGAAGATTTATTGCCTCCTCTATTCCCATTATGCATGCCTCGTATTCCGCTTCATTGTTGGTGCAGCCAAAAGTAATTATGGCAGCGAAGGGAAAGTGAACACCTTCGGGAGTGATAAGAACAGCACCAACTCCACGTCCATTGATATTGACTGCCCCATCAAACATCAACTTCCATTTGGATTCAGGGTCTGGCCCCTCCTCCGGAAGTCGTTCCTCGCAATCATTGGCTGATAGTCATCTTCAAGAGGTTGCTGTGCAAGGTAATCTGACAATACACTGCCTTTGATGGCTTTCTGAGAAGTATAATGTATGTCATACTCTGTTAAGATCATTTGCCACCTAGCAACCCTCCCGGTTAACGCTGGTTTCTCAAAGATGTACTTGATAGGATCCATTTTGGAAATTAGCAGTGTGGTATGAGTCAACATGTACTGTCTCAGTCGGCGAGCAGCCCATACCAAAGCGCAGCAAGTTTTCTCGAGCAGTGAGTAACGGGATTCACAGTCAGTAAACTTTTTGCTAAGGTAATAAATAGCGTACTCGTTTCGAACAGACTCGTCATGTTGGCCTAGAACACACCCCATTGACCCTTCTAGCACAGTCAAGTACATGATTAAAGGTCTTCCCTCCACTGGAGGCATAAGAATTGGAGGCTCCCGCAAATATTCTTTTATCTTGTCAAAAGCTCTTTGGCAGTCCTCATTCCACCTGACCATTTGCTCTTTTCTTAGCAATTTGAATATTGGCTCGCACGTGGCAGTTAGATGAGATATGAACCGTGAAATGTAGTTCAACCTCCCTAAAAACCCGTGCACTTCTTTTTCTGTTCTCGGTGAAGTCATATCTTGAATTGCTTTTACTTTTGCAGGATCTACCTTAATTCCTTTCCGACTAACAATGGAACCCAGCAGTTTCCCGGAACGCACTCCGAAAGTGCACTTGTTTGGATTCAACCTCAGCTTATATTTTATCAGTCTATCAAACAGCTTCTTGAGGTTGACCAGATGCTCTTCTTCGTCTCGGGACTTTGCAATCATATCGTCCGTATAACACTCTATCTCATTGTGTATCATGTCATGGAACAATGTGACCATAGCCCGTTGATAAGTTGCCCCAGCGTTCTTCAAACCAAAGGGCATGACCATGTAGCAGAATGTACCCCACGGGGTAATGAAAGTTGTTTTCTCCATATCTTCCGGTGCCATCTTAATCTGATTATATCCGGAGAAGCCATCCACGAAGGAAAATACCGAGAATTGAGCAGTGTTATCTACCAACACATCAATGTGAGGTAACAGAAAGTCATCTTTTGGGCTCGCTCTATTCAAATCCCGGTAATCAACGCACATCCGGACCTTGTTGTCCTTCTTCGGTACAGGCACAATGTTAGCTACCCAGGGTGGTTAACTAGTTATGGCAAGGAATCCGGCATCCCATTGCTTCTGAACCTCCTTTTTGATCTTCATTGCCATGTCAGGACGCATTTTTCTCAATTATCTGTTTCACAGGAGGACAGTTTTCTCTCAATGGTAGCTTATGCACAACGATGTCGGTATCTAACCCTGGCATATCTTGATACGACCAGGCAAAGATATCCACATACTCTCGCAGCATACCAATCAACTCCTTCTTTACTTCGGCCTGTAGACTGGCCCAAATCTTGATCTCTTTCTTCACATCTTCAGTGACGATGTTGATGATCTCAATTTCTTCCTGATGAGGCTGAATAACCCGTTCCTCTTGTTTCAACAATCTGACCAATTCTTCAGGGAGTTCACAGTCTTCCTCAACCCCTTCATCATCTTGGTAGATAGGATTGTCAAAGTCATGCGTGGTCATAGCAGGAACATTATCAATGGAATCCGGATGATCAACACTGCACAGATGATGTGCTTATTTTAGAATCTGCTTATTTTCAAAAGAGACGCTAACATAAAACAAAAAGGAAAAACACATTGCCATTTTAATTTTTTTGTGAAAAAATTTAAAACAAAAGAAAGAGAACACAATTTTTCTGAAAATGTCCTTTATTCCATGGTAAAATAAATGCATACAAAACATGGTGGCCCATACAATGGATCCTAGGACCTTGGGCAGAGTGCAGGATTTGACAATGCAGCATGATAAGAAAAGGAATTAAATAAATTACTCTGAGTGCCAGGTAACTTGGACGATGTCTTTAGCAGACCAGTTCTTCAGCTCCTCTCCGGGCGCACATGGATGAACCCAGTTGTCCCAGTCACCATCCCTGTCTCCCTCTTCATTAGTTGCACATATTTGGTTGCGGTCGAGCATCCCAGTGCTTGTAAAAGTAATGGCTTTACCACTTGGAGACCAATCAGATCCACTAGGCTGATAACCCAAACCAAACTTGTCGTCTTTTTTCTCTAATTCCAGCAATTTGCCCTAGCCTTGGGCGCTTCCTGAATGAACCACCTCCTTTGCCTGCTTGTAGGAATGAATGGAGGTACCTTCTTTTTCACTGCTTCTCTCTACAGGAGTCAAAATGCTGACATTAACTGCTTCGAAGGCCTGACACAGCGTCTCGTGGATTTCTCCGTCCATCTCCACATATTTGAAAGTGGATAAGTGGCTCGCAAAGATGTCTTCCTCTCCGCACACTGTGATTACTTGGCCATCGACCACGTATTTAAGCTTTTGATGCAGAGTGGAAGTTACAGCTACGACATCATGAATCCATGGGCGTCCCAACAAACAACTGTACGCGGGCTGAATGTCCATGACGTAAAAGGTGCTTTTGAAAACCTGAGAACCTATTTTCATAGGTAACTCAACTTCTCCAAACACTGACCTTTTGGACCCATCAAAAGCTTTAACTATCAAGTCACTGGGTCTTAGGACAATACCATCAACATTGAGCTTCATTAATGCTTTCTTCGGAAGTACATTAAGAGAAGAGCCTGTATCAACAAGGACATGTGACAACACATCACCCTTGCACTCAATAGTAATATGTAGTGCTTTGTTATGGTTATGGACTTCTGACGTAAGGTCTTTATCTGTAAAGCCCAGTCTGTGGCTTGCATTCACACTGCCCACTACAGCTTCCAGTTGATTAACAGTTATTTCTTGAGGAACATAGGCCATCTGCAACACTTTCAACAAGGCCTCTCTATATGTTGGAGAACACATCAGCAAAGATATAATTGATATTTTGGAAGGTGTCTGGTTCAACTGTTCGACCACCTTATAATCACTCTTTTTAACTATGCGCATAAATTCCTCCACTTCTTTCTCAAAGGTACCCTGTCCAGCAGCAGGAGTTGTTGTCTCTTTAGTTGTTGTTTGCTTTCCTTTAGCCTTTGCCGAAGCCTCAGCCTCAGGATCTCCTCTCAGAACTGGGGGAGCAAATAAATGACCACTTCTCGTAAAACCTCCAACCCCTCCGACGTTCACTACAGTCGGGTCAATAGCAACTGACTTACTCTCAATCTTCTGTCCTTCCACGTACACATCTGAGCCGTAATGCCATGGAATGGCTTTATCATCTGTATAAGGAACAGGCCCAGGAATAGTGATAGTCACAGGACTGACTTCAGGAGCATAAATGGTCACATGTTCTCTTCTAGCAGGCATCTCAGCTGGATCATAGAATATGGTTATAGTGGACACATCATCAACTTCACTATCAACCTTGTCAAACTGCAAAGACCCTTCATTAATCATATTCTGCAACCCTATCTTCAGGTCTTTACAACCGTTCACTGAATTCACACACTTCTCACAATCAGAACTGCATCCCGGAAACACTTGTCCTTTCAACAGCCTCTCTTTCACTACCAACAACGGAGTCTTCACTTCTTCTATGCTCAGAATCAGACTTAACTTCTCACCACTCCCAACAGCATTTATTCTAACCCCTCCATGGTTCGGAATAGGGTTTGAAGTAACGTTTGATGGTGGTGCGAAGTTAATCGCCTTGGAGTCGATCAAATCTTGCACTTTGTGCTGTAGCACCTTGCACTTCTCAGTTGAGTGCCCGGGTGCCCCTGAATGGAAAGCGCATCTAGCATTGACATCGTACCCCACTGGAAGCTCTCCAGGTGGTGGTGGTGCCAAAGTCCTTAGTTGCATCAAATTCGGGTCCAGCAATCTCGGTAACAATGCAGTATATGTCATGGGAATTGCCTCAAGCACCCTATTAGCCGGACGAGCTTGTCTTGGCTGATAAGGTCTTTATTGATAGTTGTTACGTTGTGGCTGCTGTTGTTGTTGTTGTTGAGGTTGTACCTGCTGCACAGGATTGGAAGGGATTGTGACTGCTGCCACTTGCTCATATGATCTTCTATATCCTCGGCCCTGTCCTCGACCAAACACAGCATTGGTCTCACCTTCCCTTCTTCTCGGGGGTCCGTTGTAAGCTTTTCTTACTCCACTAGAACTGCTTGCACTCGTATCCTGAATCTTTCCCATCTTTAACAAAGTCTCGACCCTCTCTCCAGCAATTACTATATCATTGAACTTGGTAGCCGAACAAGACGCCAATCTTTCGATAAACTCTCCTTGCAATGTCCCTATGAACATATCAGCCATCTCATTCTCCAGTAGTGGTGGTTGCACTCTGGCAGCGAGCTGACGCCACCTCTGAGCATATTCTTTAAACCCCTCCTTAGCAGTTTGAGACATGTTTTGCAGTTGAGTGCGGTTTGGAGCCATGTCCAAATTGTACTGGTATTTCCTCACGAAAGCCTCTGCCAGGTCCTTCCAGATCTTAATATTGGCTCTACTTAGCTTCATATACCATTCCAAAGAGGCCCCAACCAGGCTGTCCTAGAAATAGTACATCCATAGCTTTTCATCATCAGTGTGGGCAGCAATCCTTCCCACAAAGGACTGAAGGTGAGTCTTTGGACACGCTGTGCCGTTGTATTTCTCAAAAGTTAGAACCTTGAACTTGTAAGGGATTCTAACCCCTAGAACCAAGCCCAAGTCAGTAATGTCGAACCCCAAAGAGTTCTGAGATTGAATAGCCTTGATCTGTTCTGCCATCTCTTCAAATTTCCTATTCATTTCAGCCCCCTGGCCTTCAGTTTCGTCCAGCAGAGTTAACTGTTCGTCTTGACCGTCCATCTGTACATTGTTTAGTCCATCATTGATTATGGTAACCCCTGGCTGTGTTACGGGGATTTCAACTTGACGGGCGTCCGCACCGTTACGATTACCTCCCTCAGCAGTACCGCTGTTTCCGGCTTGACTATTTTCAACCAACTCGCGCAGACGTTCCTGATTCTGACTTATTCCTGCCATAAGGGTCATAAAATTATCCATCCTCAGTCTCAAGTCAGCTAAATCAGCTTGCATTTGATCCATGACTCTTTCTCTGTTGACCTTTGTGGGATATCTGTGTATGACTTGCTACTCTCGAACTTTCCTGGGAGCTATAGTGCCTGAAACAGAAAAGACATTAGGAACTGGTGGCCATACCTGCAAAACAAGAAAACAGGTGATATGTATGCAATGCAGTTTTTTATGTTTTCAATCCCAGGTCATTCATGCCCAGGATCCAGTATTTAACAAAGAAAACCAGATGGATGCTGATCCTCGACTTTCAGAAACCTTCGCATAGAAACCACATTCAAACCATAATAGCAGGCACAGAAAAATGGTGGACTGAAAAAAATGCATAATATAAATCAGCCTATTAGGCACGAATAACAGAATTCCCCGTAGGGTACAAGTTTCTAAGAAGAAAAAACAAACAACCAGGATTCCTACAACATGTCTATAGGTAGTCCAAATACAAGGGAAAAAAACTAAGAAGCAAGACCACTGCCTGAGGACCCCGAACCTCCCTCACTAAGCCCCAACTCAGACCTAGCCTTCTTGACTCCAGCCATTAACTTGAGGTCTTCAATCTCTTTAAGTGTTGCTTCTAAGGCTTATTGACTATCTGCTAACTGCTGAGTCTTCTCCCTTCGAATCTGGTGAGCTTGTTCCACTTCTTCCTACTAGAAAGTCATTTGCACTTCGAAAAACTCTTCTTTTTCTTTATATTTCTTCAACTCCTGCTCTCTTTGTCCCTGCAACCAGACAATAGACTGACGAGCTTCCTTGAGAGTCTTCGAATTCTTCTTTCGTTCTGCTTCTCTTTTGGACTCCATCAGACCTAGTCTTTGAAAGCGGGCTTCCCTTCCAGCAAACTCTTTCTCTTTAGCTTCCAAGGTGGTCTGCATCTTCAGCAATTTCTCTTCAGCTTCATTCTTGGCCCGGTTGGCAAGATGATACAAATTAACCATTTCAGTGTTCTCCACCCTGACTTCATGCAGCTGGGCTTCCAACTTCTTGAACTCTTCTAAAGACACAGTATCATTAGACTTAGCAGCTGGAGGAACTGGGGGTGAGAATGGCAGCAATACCCTTTTAGCTCTGTCTTTCAACCAGGCCTCATACTCCGGGAAGGTCTGATTGTTGCACTTTCCAAAGCTAGCTATCCCTTTTCCCTTGATGCACTTCCAAGCTCCAGCAACTTTCCTCACTAAAGGCATATTGTCCTTTACCGGGAAGTAGAAAATGGGGGTCAACTTCAATTTTTCTGGTACCTCTCTCAAGGCATATCCCAACTGTCTTCTCAACAAGATCGGGTTGTAATTGATCCCTCCGGTCACTCCCAATAAAGGTACACTAAGATAACTCCCACAGCTAGTGATGAAACGTGCACCTTGAAGCCTCTAACTAATCCACCTGACATCCTTGGCAAGCAACTTTTCCAGCTTCTGAGCCCATACCAAGGTATGATCACTAAACACTCCAGTACTAGGCAGATGCCTCATGAACCACATATGAAATAAAGGAGCGCAACAACGAACTAAACCTCCCATTTTATTCTCAGTCTTGTAGTGCACCGAGTAATACAAATCTCTGAGCAATGTAGGCACAGGATTCTTCAGCAGGAAGAGATGTATGGCATTCATATCTATGAACTTCTCCATATCTGCAAACAAAATAATGCCATAGATAGAAAGAGCCAAGATAGCATAGACAAAATCCCATTCCTCCTCAACAGCCAACTCTTCCACCTTCTTGACTAAAGCCTCTAAAGAAAACCCATATACACCTCCCTTAATGATAGTCATAGAATTCACAGCAGAAGTTCTCAAATAAAGAGCCTTGGCAATAGTCTTAGGTGCAGGTCTACTCATCTCAGCATTGAACGGAATCTGGTCTCGAACAGGAACTCCCAAGATCAAAGCATACTCCTCCAGCAAAGGACCTAACTGAAAATCAGGAAAAGTGAAACAACGGAGCTAAGGATCATAGTACTGCAGCAGGGTGTGAATGGAACTTCTCTCAGAAGGATCTAGCTCTACAACCACATCCAGAATACTCCCATAAGCCTTCCTGAACCTCTCCACGTGATTGGGTGTGATCAGCTTCACCATCTTCTTTAACAGGCCAACCTAAGTGTCGAAAAACTTGAAATGAATATTCTTCTTGCAAGGATCTTCCATCTCTGAATAGGATACCGGAACCGGAAGCAAAGATATGAACCTGTGAAAGAAAACAAAACATGATTAATGATGAAATGATGCAATGCAAATGCATATGATCAATCTGGGACTGTCTGGAATCTGGGCGCCAAGGCCAAGTGATCAGAAACCCAAATCCTCTGGATAACAACCCACAAACACTCAGTTAATCTCAGATAAACCCAATCAAGAACCAGATAAACTCAAGAACTCCAGAACCAAAGTAACTGTATCAGAACATGAAACTGCACTGGTAACAAGGGTATGATGGAGTCAAGGGTTCCTGCAAACCTGTAAACCCATCCCCAAACTCACGGGTGTGCTCCGGGTCAAACATCACGGACTCTCAAAGCCGAATAGCAATAATACTTTCACCATTTCCGAGAAATGGCTCATGACCAAATCAGGGAATCGGTTAGGCATTATGTACTACGCAGGGAGGCCTCAGCTGAGACCGGGAAAAACAAGCATCCCTTATAAGTCCCCAGCTTCAAGCGCTGAAATCGAGAAACAATAGTACATTCAGCCCGTAGGATACAATACTAATGTCATACGACCAGATGCTTTGACTGAGTTCCTATAAGAGAACCAGACCATCCTATGCGAGTCCCCTGTGGACCCTCAGGTGCGAATGGGTTTGCCACAAAATGTGGTCTGCCACTGCCACCACTGGAGAGGGTTGTTTCCACAAAGGTTCTCAATGATCGGTCCCCAGATGCACATAACTATAAAGGTCTTATCCCGAAGTGGAGGAAATCCCCATATAAGATATTTCCAAGACGGTCGCAATCTGGGCGTGAAACACATCGCCACTCATCATGTCACATGCGAGTACAATATGTCCACTCTAATCCTATAGTGCACTCAAGCCGGGTACTTGGATTATCTCTCAGAAACAGTATCACCCGAACCCACCAAACAGAAAACCAGTCCAGACATTCCAGTATGATATATATGATGCGGAAAATAAATACTGAAAACTGTAAATAAAGCTGTAAATAAAAATGTAAATAAACAACAGTAAAATACAGCACACAATAACAAACAGTCAAACACCCAAAGAAACAGAGACACGCAAGCGCTAGGAGAGACTCACAGGGGAACCAGAGATTCTGGGTTCGGTCCCCAGAAGAGTCGCCAGCAGTCGCTCCCCGGATTTCCATCCTGGTACAAACGCGAAAGTGGCGCGGAAAAGTATAGAGTCGCCAGCCAGGAAATTTTATCCCAAAGGAACGGGAAAGGTAATGCTGCACAAACCGAAGGAAAGAAGAGGAAGGACATGGGTCCTGCGAACCAAAGAGACTGAGTTCGGGAGTCGGTTACGACCTGGGAAGGTATTAGCACCCAGATCATTCGTCGTACCCGACGGGATCCACGCTTGCAAAGATACTGTTTCAAAAGGTGAAGAAATGAAAGCTGCTGCAAAGAAAATGAAACTGGATAAAAGAAAAGAAAATGGAACTGAAAAAATAAATGGAAAGGAAAAATGTAGGGAAAATAAAGATTGTGCTCGAACGGGCCCTACCCCGCTGCCTACGTACCTCATCTGGACAATGAGGATCAAAGACGACGTAGTTCCCCTAACTAGGGGTGGAAAGGATTGCTTGCGTCTTATGGCTTGAACTGCCTATGTCAATGCTCAGGTGTTGCAGACTCGGACGACGAGTGCGTAACCTTCTTGCAAAATGACAAGTAGGAGCAAGTTCGCGTACAGAGCGAAGGAGATGAGAAAAGAATTCCTAAAGGAAAGACGCTTATTGTTGGTTTGTGTTTTTTATGAATTTTCTGCTTTGAAGTTTGCATAGGTAAGTGTACCTAAGTCTTACTCACTGGGATATGTACATCTCACATCATCCCGAAATGGAATGCGCAAGAGGCACACCTATCTATGGAGGAAATCCCCAAATCTAGTCCCACGAGTGAAGGCTCAGACACACTGACCTACTTAAAATTTATTAAGTGTTTTTTTTTTGTGATTTTTTGGTTAAGAAGTGTTTTTTAGCTTTTCTTTGTGAAGTAATCTCATGTTAAGACCTATCCACCACGAGGGATAACCTACACCTCGCCCCGAAACGGAACGCGTGCAAGCATCTCATAGCAAAGTCTCATGTCACATTAAAAGACTCAACATTTATTAAGTGAATTAAAATTAAATTTGAAGATGAGAAGAGAAAGCACCAAAAAGATCTGAAAAGGTGAAAAATCTAAGGGGACTAGAACCCTAAAAGTTGTCATGCATGGATAAACCTAAGTTAGTGAGGTTTAAATCCTATCCTAATGAAGAAGAAAAGAAAAGAAGAAGAAGAAGAAGAAGAAGAGGAGGAGGAGGAGAAGAGGGAAGTAAGGCCTAAGCCCAACAATCACAAGGTTAGTACAAGCAATGATAAGAAAAGAAGAGATAAGATTTGGGAGATGTGGGAATCACATCCACACCCCTCACTTACCATAGCCCCTGAAAAGGTTAGCAACACAAACATACAAGTGAAACAAAATGAATATAATGACATGCCAACATCATACAAATAGAAGTGAAGTCATACATACAAAAGCTCAATGCAAATGCAAGTCACAAGAATGAGAAAAGAAGCATACCAGTCAATATTAGGCAACATGAATCACATGGCAAAGCAAAACAAACTTGGTGAGATGCAAAGCAAAATAAACAAAACACAAACTCAAAGCACAAGACCAGAATAGAAATCAAGCTCAAGAAGTGCTTAAGAAGCAAGAGAGATGAAGAGAAGAGAAGTACCAGGCTAAACAAACAGATTATGGGAAGAAAGAAGCAAAGAAGTGAGGTGAATGTACAAAAGAAAGAAAGAACTTCAAAGGTAAACCAAATACAATATTTTCAAAACACAAACCCTAAACCAAGATCATAAAGGTATCAATACCCTAAAGAGACCCCAAATGAGATGATGAAGATGGCACAAGTGCCCTTCTAAGCTAAGGAGAGGACTTTTGATCAAAAAGAAGAAAAATGGGACAAGTTAAGAACAAAAATTCAAATCAAATCAACAATGCACCCAAAAATTCCACAACCTAGGACAAAAGATCTTCAATCATGATATAACAATATGCCAAAAGGATAGGAAGAAATTCAGAAGCTATGCAAGTCAAAAGGGGGCTCAAACATTAACTAGGGTTAAGAAACTTCCCTCACAAGTCAAAGGCCAAAACCAAATAAAGAAGTTTCTAAAAATCAGAATAAAAATCTCACATGAAGTACATCTTATTAGGAGTCCAGAGCAAAAAGAACCACTCAAAAATTCAAAATGAGGATCACTATGGAAAATGGACAAGACAACATGCTTGGAAAGGAATTAAAATGAATTAATTACATGAGGGAATTAATATCCACGTGTCAACATAAAATAAATGACAAATAAAAATATGAAAAATTAAAGAAAACTCAAATTAACATCCATGAATTATTTCATAATGTTTTGACACTCAGAAGTATTTTTAAAAATTAGAAACCAAAATTGAAACAAAGTGACATAAAAAAAAGAAATAAAAATAAAGACAAAGGCAGGAGGTGCGAAAAGAAAGAAAATCAGGTTCAAATAAGATGGGCCTAAAGACAAGGGGTGTGGATAGCAGGGGCAAGCCCACCCAATCTGCGCAAGTACATAATATATAGGGTGGAAACTCAGAGAAAAATGTGAAAAAATACAAGCCAATGGATCAAACAGACACATCCTGGGATTCATTTCATTAATTGACGTGGCAAAAGGATTGGTTCAGAGTGAAGGAACACACTGATTACCATGGTATGCGCAACACAAAGAATAATCATAATGAAATTATAAAATGAAATGGCACGTGAGGGAGTGGAGGTTCATTAATGAGGTGGCACACACACACGTCCAAATGAAATGATCTGATGGTGAGGAGATCATCTTCTCCATGGAAACCCTAAATGTACACAACCCAGATTCCGGTGACCGGAGCTAGGGCTCTGGCACCGGAAAACTCACAACATGAACAACACTCAATAATAATGCACAAAAAACTCCAAATCAAGCAATCAAACCATCCTGAGTTCAAATATAATGATGAAATTCACAATAAACCAATGACCAGCCTGGATCGAAGGCAGACAATTTGAACCATGAAACTTCAAAATCACATATCAAGCTCAATAATGAACCAAATTTGAATCTAAAACCAACAGAATGATCAGCATAACCGGTAGATCATAACATACACTTCTATTTTCATTTCTAGATCTAAGAATTTTGGACTCACCTGAAGCTTGCAGATCTTGAAATAGCTTATGATAAGCCAAGAAAATGCTGCCAATCCACTCCAAATGCACTCTAGTTTCAAAATAAATGCAACTAGAGTCTTGAGAATTGTTGGATCTGAGAGTTTGAAGCCAACTTCCCTGAAATGGCAAGGTGATGAATCTTGAGAATTAGCTTGAACAATGGATGGATTTGTGATCCTGAGCTCTCAAGGATGAAGGATCTGTGGTTTGTTTGTGAAGAGAGCAAGTGTGTGAAGAGATTCGAGAGAAATTGAAAACTGAGCCAAACCTTGAGTGTGATCTCAACCCTTCTAAAACCCTAATTTGCTTTTGTATGAGGTCATGAGGAAATGCTGAAAGAATGAGGCCTCTTGCACGTGGGAGGAGAGAGTGTGAGATATTTTGCAAAATTTGCAAGTTTGTTGGGATCTCATGAAAACCTCATGCATTTCCTTGCTTCTTGCCCATGTGCACTCCACATCTCACCCTTGATTTAAACCAAAAAGATTCTGACCATTGGATGAAAGTATCACACACTTCTCATGTTCATGCAAAAATTACACTTATGGAATAAAATTCTCATCATGCACGAATTTGGTGTATTTCTTGGAGAAAAATGACTTATTTGCATTGTATTGTAATATTGGAACCTCATTTGGTATGTACCAACACCCAAAATTAAGTTTCATGACTTTTTGCTCTTGTGTACAAATGAAAAAACAACTTTTGCCCTAGTTTTAACCAAATTTTCGAGGGCCTTAACTCCTTAACCATGAATGCTATAAAAAAGTACTTGTACTTTTTGAAAATCGGAGGCCTTAATCTCCAACTTTCATGTTTGACTTTGGTCCATTTGAAGAATTTTTCAACAAGTTATGCTCACTTGAATTTTAGGGCAAAAATTTGCTAAAAATGGCATTTTCCATAACCAACTTCACACCAATTTTGCAAAACACCTCAAAACCTCATGATTCTTGATCTTTGAACTTGCCAAACCTCTTTTAACAATATAAGAACATCCCTTGGCTAGAAAAATGGGGTTGGACCCCTTGAAATCTCACAGTTGACTTTTCTAAGGCACAGTTGACCAGTTTCTTCATTTACAAGCAACTGAAGAAATACTTGACTTCCACAAGGAATTTTCTCACCAAATTTCATCCCTAGGATCCTCTTAACATGCAAAAGACTTTTCCCAAATGAAATGGCCAAAGTCTTGAGGTTTTCATGCTTGAAACTCAAACCCTAGTTTGGGACCATTGTGTAGGAGCTTTGCCCTAGCCTGGATTCCCTGATGATCTCCCAACCTTCTGAGCTTTTGTAAATGAACTTGAACTTGTAAATGCAATGTAGACCCCTCATAGGACTTGTACAAAACCATTGGACCCCTTGTCATGGCTTGTGATGCTTCAAAATCCTCCACAGATGATCATATGCCTAATGTTAGGTCATGAGAAATGTTATGCCTCATCTTTCCATGCTAAGATGCTAAGAATATGATATGTTCATGATGAATATGATGTGATATGATGCTCAAAAAGAAGAGGGCAAATTTGGGGTGTTACAAAAACAAAAGAAATTTGTATGGTGAGTTTGTAAATGTTTCTAAATGCCTAAGAATGTTCTCTGAATTTATTTTGTGATTTTTAAATACCTAAATGTATTTTTAATTAATTAATTCTCATTAACTAATTAAAAATAACATTTAAATGATTTAAAAATAATTTTTTAATGCAAAAAATAAAAATAAAAATATTTTTGGGTTCTGAAATTTAATAAAATGTTTGATAAAAATTTTCAGAATTTTTTGATGTTTTTTCCTATTTTTAAAAATTCGTAAAAAAAAATAAGAAAAATACAATAAAAATTAAAATTAATGGAAAGTAATCTCATCCAATGCTCCAGATTCAAAGCTGGGTTTTTTAGGTTGACTAGCGCGTTTTTTGATGGTCTGGATTCACTCTGATTTAATTAAACTAAATAATATTAATTAACTTAATTAATTGAGGATTAGGGCTAATGATACAATCATGTCCATTCACTCATGCGGGAATCACAACATCCAAGGACTGACATTCAAAGTTGCTTAATTACAGGATTAGGGCATAAACACTTTTAGGTGACCGGAACAGTGTTCCGGTCATCTTCTCCAACGAGTCAAAATCCTATCTCTCTCCCTAAGCATCTAAAACATGATTTTTCTACCCAGAAATGAACCCCACGCATCACTAAACCTAAATCCCCAAACAAAATCCATTTATCACTCATCAAAAAGCCAAATCAAAGCAAGACATTTTTAGGTCAAAAATTTCAGAGCAAGCATACATCCTGGTTTCTCAACCATTTTAAAAAATAATCACATCCCCATGATCAGGGGAGCTCATAGAATCATTCAAGAACTTAAAAACAAATTTCTGGAAGAAAAGTTCTTGAGCTATACCTGAGATTGAACCTCCTGATTCTGGGCTTTCTGGATCCTTCTTTGGTGCAAATCCACTCCTATGAACCTCCTGAAGATGATATGAGGCTTAGAACAAGTTTGTATGGCTTGGTTTGAGGGTTTTGTTTCTGCTGCACCAAAAATCGTATCTGAGTTTCAGAGGTTTTCAGGGCAAAGTGAAGGGTGGTTTATGCTCTATGAAGTATTTCTGAATGAATGGTGAAGTTTTCTTTTTGGTTTGATGGCTGTGGAAGGAGTTTCGAAGAGATGAAGGTTTTGGCAAATTATGTGAAATCTGATTGTGTGTGTGGTCTGAGCTTATGTGAGGCTTGTTTTATGATCCATATACCAATCCTAAACTATTGGAATGAGTTAGAAGACTTGACATGCACTGTGGGAATGGTATGGAGCAATTGGCAAAAAAGTCAATGGTTGGTGTACTTCAAGCATGGGCCATGGCAGAGGCTATCTTAGGGCTGCTCTGAGTTCAGTTGTCTTCAAGGAGGGCCATGGGATGTTTTTGAATGATCAGAAGTGAATGGATGGTGAGATGTTACATGTTTTTCAATTTTCACAACTTGTTGCACTTTGGTATTTTGGTCATGGACATGCCTCATTCCAAGCTGAATTCATGTCATGAAATGTCACATGGTGCTATGGTGATGCTTTGAGATCAATTAGAAACCAAATAAACCCTTAGGAATCACTTTTGCAAGAATTCCCTTTTTTGAATTTCATGAAAAATGGCTTATGATACTTGTCATCCAAGGCATGAATTTTGTGAATTTTGTGCAACTTCTGATTTTGGCAAGTTGTAATGATGCATAGAAGTCATTTAGAAGTCACAAAATGGTTTGGCATGAGGTTTTACAAAAATGCCTCTTTGGCATGAAACATGAAAATATGTGATTTTTGCCAACTTTGGAAAGCCATAACTTGAGTTCCAAAATGAATTAGATCTTTTTCTTGTACTTTTTGAAAAGGGAATGATCCAATCTACAATTTTCATGACCAACAATTTTTCATTTGAAGCATTTTTGGTTGAGAAAGAGGAGGTTGAAAAACCTTCCCAAAATGGAAAGTTTACATTACAAGTCATTTCCATATTTGGCAACTTTTGGTTTAGCCCACTTTTCTTCAAATTTGTGAACTTCTAAACACTTAAATGATCAAATAAAGACCATATAACTTCAATTTGATGAAAAATCCACCTTGGATCCATTGATGGGGGCCTCAGATGCCCTGATTTTGCTCTGACTTGCTCAAGCAGTTACCCAGTGATCAAATGACTTCCACAATGAATTTTTCCATAAAACTTGGTATGCATGATCCTTATATCATATTGAGACCAATAGAAACAAGAATGACCAAAAAATTTGGAGTTATGGCCTCTGAAACCAAAACCCTAATTTTAGGTCATCTGTGTAGTTAAACCTGGCTCTACTTCCATGCCTTGTCAGTTCTTGTGATTTTATGACTTTCTTGATCTTGGGAGGATATAATATGATGATTGAACATACATGGACCCTCTTGAGATGATAGAAGACCTTTAGAGTGGCTCAGATGGCTCATGGATTGCTCAGATCACAAACCCTAAATGCAGATGACTTTGAACTAATGCAGTGAAGTAAAAAATGCAATATGAGATGATATGATTGAACTAATGCAAATGAAAAAATCACAAGCCATGGTGTGAACTTAGTGAGGGCAAATTTGGGATGTTTACAGTATCCTCTCGTGCAATGAGGAAGTCAGAACACCGTAGTCCGACTCAAAGAGACTGAAAGATAAATTGACTTGTGAACTGCTTACTTATCTATGCTCAAGTGTATGACCTGTCTGGCTCAGGTGCAAACTGTCTTGCATTAGACGGAAGAAGTGAGTTCTCGTTTATGAGTGAATGAGGTGAGAAAAGAATCCCGGAGGAGACGATTATAGTTTGTTTTTGATGTTTTCAATCTTTTACTGCTTTTTTGTGTTTGTCATAAGAAAACGAGCTTAAGCTGAGGAAGGCTCCTCAACTTAATCCATGATTAGGGATTAACGTCATGACAAAACAAAGCCTTTATTAGAGTGGATTTTAGTTAATGGTAAGATTAAGAAGTGAATTTTATGGCTTGTAAGACAACTTGAGGGGGACTTGTCCATTAACAATAGGGTTAGTCCTTCTTAACCATTTAAGGAAGAATTAGAACCCTAATGCAAGGCCCAAGTTACAAGCTTGATGTCTTAGTGATTATTAGATGGATTTATTAAGAGATTTAAACACATTAAGGGTTTAACACTTAGGATTAAAGTTATACACTTAATCCTAAGAGAAGGATGCAGGCATAATCTTAATCACAAAGCCTTAAAACCTTGAAGGTTTAGTCCCAGATTATGAGATGAGAAGAGAAGACACAAAAGATGACAAAAAGGTAAAACTAATGGGGGACTAATCAAACCCTAATTGTTGTCATGTTTGGGTGTTCCTAGGGTTTATGAGGCTTGCAAGAGATCTTCAAGAAGAGCCACCATGGAAGAAGCAGAAGATGGAAAGAGGAGAAGCAGAAGATGCAAGTCAACTTACTTCACTTAAGAAGATAAGTTGCTTGAAGAAAGAAAGTGACGGAGGAACATGAATGAGCAAGCTCACTCTAAAGCAAATATAAAATGCAGCAATGAATGCATAAGAGAGGATGAGAAGAGATTGTGAGAAGTGAAGGCAAATTCACTTCTCAGGGCACTTACCACCTGAAAAGTTAGCATAAAAGAAAGAATGAAGTGAAAATGAAATGAATGCAAGGATGCAAACGAAAATCAGAATCATGTTCATGATGTAAATGATGCTAAGAGATGATGCAAAGGTGTGTTAAGAGTTGTGAATGATCATACAAGGGATCAGGATGCAAATGAAGCATGAAAGGAGCATGAAAGTGCATGAATGCACATGAAATGAAATGAATGCATAACATGGAAAATGGATGAAGAAAGGATCAAGCATGATTCTAATGTGTCCTAGGATGTCTTAGAAGTCATGTGGATGCAAGAAATGTCATGTCAAGTTCATGAATGCAAGCATATGCAAGATGCATGCAAGAGAAGATGAGAAATTAGGGTTTTCATACCACATGAGATGCAAAACTCAAAAGCAGAAGCAAATGACAAGATAAAAAATGGAAAATGAAATCAAGAGAACCCTAACCCCATATGATTTCATACCCCAAAGGAGGAGACCTAACTCTTAACCCTAAGGGAGTTATGATTTTTCTAAGTTTTCTAGGGTTTTAAGGTACCTAAAGGGAAAAAATGCAAATCAATTAAAAAAGGCAGAAGAAAATTATGAAAAACTTATATTAGAAACTACATATGAAATGAAGATTAATGCAAAAAGAACCATTGTCATACCATTCTTGGTTAGGCAGAAAATAATTCTTGAAGTTAGGGTTCTAAAATGTGAATTTTATGAACCCTAAATTCAAGAAAATTATCAAAGATGGTTCAAAACCAAAAAGAAATTTGTGTGGATGGTATGACAATGTCTCTAAATGTTTAAAGATGCAATATGAATTTTTTTGGGATTTTTTAGAAACCTAAATGATATTTTCATTAATTAATTAAAATAAACATTTAAATGTCTAAAAAATGAACTTTTAAATGCAAAAAATAAAAATAAAAATATTTTTGGGTTGAGAAAATTATTTGAAATCAAAATGCAGCATAAAAATAAAATGGAAGTATGCTGAATGGAGGGATGAGATTGAATCTGGGGATGGATTTGTTGACTACGCGCCAGATCTAAAGGCCTATATTTAAACTTACTTAAACTTAATTAATTAATTATTTAATCTTAATTAATAACTAATGATCTAATCTGGACCACACAACACGCGCGGGAGAGACAGATCCAATGGTCCACGTTTAAACAGAAACCCTAACCCTAATTATCACTTAATGACTCTCAAGTCATCGGAGAAGAGCTCCGGTCGTCTTCTCCGGTGACCCCCTCACCTAAAAACTTCCAACTTCTTCCCTAGGTACTTTCTAAAGCTCTAAAGCTCCAGATTCACTCCTCTCACTCTCCTAAGATCAAATCCACTCTCAAAACAAATTTCTTTTCACTCAAACTCATGATTCGAAGAGAAACATAAACATGGCAAAAATTTCAGACAATCATTACACATTCAATTCTCAACCATTTTCGAAAATTCAAAGTTCAGTGTGATCAGTGGAGCATGCTTTA
Organism: Lathyrus aphaca; assembly: GCA_963966055.1. NCBI lineage: Eukaryota > Viridiplantae > Streptophyta > Magnoliopsida > Fabales > Fabaceae > Lathyrus > Lathyrus aphaca. Next base: position 176,728,946 of record OZ014524.1, on the reverse strand, counting down.
TCATTTTGTAACATAAAAAAGAGGTTCTGGAAAAATTAATTCGAATGGCTACCTGAGATGGAGCTTTTCACCCTTGAGCTTTCTGGCCACTTCCTTGGTGCAAAATGCCTCTAATGACCTTCCTGAAGAAGTTGAAATGCTTGGAAAGCTTTGAGGATGGCTGGTTTGTGAGTTTGCACTCCAACTGGTCAGAAATCGTATTTGGAGTATGAGGTGCTTTTGGTTGTTTCAATGGTTGGTTTGTGATCAGTGAGTGATTTAGAGATGAATGGTGGAATTTGTTTGAAGATTGAGTGGTTGAGTTATGAAATTCGAAAGCTTTTGCAAGAGGGAGAGTTTTTGTGAACTTGGTGATTCTCTAGGTTTCAGCTTGTGTTCTTGTGTGTTATGATCAGCATTTGGTCCACATATAAACTTGTGATATGTCTGTGGAGTGGTTGTGCCCTATTGTGATTGGTATGGCCTTCTTGCAAAAAGTCACCAACTTGTGTACATGAGGTATAGGCAAGGATGTAGCTGTCCTTTGGGCATATCCATGCGCAACTAACTTCAAGGAAGTCCACAAATTCATTCTTGAGGCAATTCAGCATGTGGGAAATAAGTTATGGGGTGTTTTGTAATTATGTGAAGTTTTGGCCCCTTTGAGAAATCTTGATGTTCAAGGCATGTAATCTTGCAATTCCTTGGGAAATTCTGGTCTAGAGGCAATGCACTATGATGTTATGATGTATTGAAGTGTGTTTGAAGTCACAAAAATCCTTGGCAAGTGGTTTTGCAAAGAATCCCTTTTGGTGCATTCTTGAAATTTATGGGATTTTTGTCAATTTTGACAAGCCATATCTTGATTTCCAAAATGAATTAGATCTTGTTCTTGTACTTTTTGAAAAGCGAATGATCCAATCTACAACTTTCATGACCAACAATTTTTCATTTGAAGCATTTTTGGTTGAGAAAGAGGAGGTTGAAAAACTTTCCCAAAATGGAAAGTTTACATTACAAGTCATTTCCATTTTTGGCAACTTTTGGTTTAGCTCATTTTTCTTCAAATTTGTGAACTTTTAAGCACTTCAATGATCAAATAAAGACCATATAACTTCAATTTGATGAAAAATCCAGTTTGGTTCCATGGATAGGGGCCTCGGATGCCCTGACTTGCTCAAGAAGTTACCCAGTGATTAGATGACTTCCACAATAAATTTCTCCATCAAACTTGGTATGCATGATCCTTATAACATATTGAGACCATTAGAAACAAGAATGACCAAAATATTTGGAGTTATGGCCTCTGAAACCAAAACCCTAATTTTAGGTCATTTGTGTAGTTAAACCTGGCTCTGCTTCCATGCCTTGCCAGTTCTTCTGATTTTCGGACTGCTTTCTTGATCTTGGGAGGATATAATATGATGATTGAACATACATGGACCCTCTTGAGATGATAGAAGACTTTTAGAGTGGCTCAGATGGCTCATGGATTGCTCAGATCACAAACCCTAGATGCATATGACTTTGAACAAATAAAGTGAAGTAAAAAATGAAATGTGAGATGGTATATTTGAACTAATGCAAAGATGAAAGATCACAAGCCATGGTGTGAACTTAGTGATGGCAAATTTGGGGTGTTTACAGCTGCCCCTATTCAAACATGAGTTAGTTGTGCAGGATGTAAGCGACGGGCTTAACATACAAACAAGATAACTTGTGGTTGAATACCAAAGACAGTCCAAAATTTGCACTCACTGGGTGTGAAGAAGAAAAGGGATATAGATTGTAAAAGGAAGTAAAGTATGATTATAAAGTGCAGGTGATGGAGGACGACCGTCGAGCAGATGACGACTGCTGGGGATAAGACAATGACGGGGACGACCGACATGCTGGGAAATAAAGAATTTATGATGGGGACGGCCATCAAATACAGTAACAAAAATTCTCTGGTGATTTAAAATAAAGGAAATGATGGGGACGGACATCAGGTTTGCAAAGTAAGGTAAACAACGATGGGGACAACCATTGGTTCAAAGCATAAATGAAATAAATGATGAGGGACAATCATCAAAGGTGAAGGACGATCACCTAAGAGGGGACGACTGCTCTTTATCACGACATAGGACGAATGTCGGATAGGAAAGGTCAACGATGGGGACGGCCATCGGATAAGCATGATGAAGGACGATCATTAAGAGGTGAAGGACGATCACCTAGCAGGGTATGGATGCTCTCGGGGTTTATCATGACATAGGACGAATGTCAAATAACAAAATCAACAATAGGGACGGCCATCAGATAAAATGATGAGGGACGGTCATCAAAAGGTGAAAGACGATCACCTAGCAGGGGACGGTTGCTAAATATCACGACATAGGACGAATGCCAGATAGAAAAGGGTTCCAATAATGGAGACTCCACTGGGGAAAGGACGAGGGACGGTCATCCAAGGGTGAAGGACGATCACCTGGCAGGGTATGGCTGCCGAAAACATCACGACATAGGACGAATGTCAGATAGAAAAGAAATAATTTATTGGGGATTGGCTGAGGAATAGTAAACACGGAGGAGCGTTTACAACCAAGAAGTAAAAGGTATAAGTGTTTGACGCTGTGTATAGATTAAAGACGCAGACGAGCATCCTTATGACTATGATACGGACAAGTATCGGTAGAAACAACTTTGATGCATGTTCAGAGATGATGATACGGACGAGTACCAACTAGTTAACAAAGAACACGGACGAGTGTTGAATCTGAAAGGAAATAAGTGGTGTATACAAGATACGAATGAGTATCTGTATGAGTAAAAATAAACATGAGTGAGACACAGACGAGTGTTTAACTTGCTAGGGAGAGTATGACACAGACGAGTTTCATAAGAGAAAGTGTATAAGTTATGAATTTATAAGTGTAAAAGGTATTCTGACGATCTGTGGGGATAAGATGACACGGACGGGTGTCAAAAGAAGTGTATTATAAACAAAGGTTTGGTTTATAATGAGCGTTTAGGCAACCATGCTGGGGAAAAGTGACACGGACGAGTGTCAAAGGAGTGTATAAATATCTGTTTGTGGTTTATATCTGCATCGGAATGATGTGACACGGACGAGTGTCGAAAAGAGTATATATTAATATGCATTTGTGAATGCAAGGGGGATGCTTTGGCTTTCTACTGAGACTGTGAGTCCTTGTATACATTGCTGACGGGATGTTAGTATATACAGGTGTTTGATTCAAAACATGACTTGTGATTATGCAATATGTTTGATTTTTGCTGTAATGCTCCGTTTTAGACGGAATGCTACGTTCTGAGGTGATTTATGATGTGAATGTTATGATTATGCAAAAGATACCGATCCAAGATTCGGATCCTGTTACTGCGAAGATCTCCGACTGATCTGCCTGAAAGGATACCCTAGCTGGGGATGGGATCATTGGTAAATCTGATATATGGCTTTGCTTGGGGAGATGGGTCAATGATAGACCTATCTTGGCAATGAGGAACCCAGCTGGGGGCTGTGGAAGCTTTCGTCACTTTGTTGTGCGGGAAATTCAGACATTGCTCTTCCGGAGAGGCTGGAGCTCTGTGGGGAGATGGTTCCCTATCTAGCACTCGGCTGGGGAGAAACAATCACTAAATGATCTTCCTAGAGATTTCTGTAGTGATCCTGCTGAGGATGATAATATCTGACAACTCAGTTGGGGAAATGAACTCCTTCTGATGCTGCTCTGAAGAAAGTGCTGGAGAAGTGATGTCTGGCAGCTCTGATGGGGAGAGAGACCTTCTCTGGTGCTGCTTGGAGGATGTGCTGAGGAAATAGTGATTTGGCAGCTTTGCTGGGGGAAAACCTTTCATGCCCCATGTTGCGCGTTGAATACCTGCAATCTTGTTATGACAACAGAAACGCACAAGTATCCCGAGGTATCCCTTGCTGGATCCCATCATAGGAGTTTAGACACTCCCGGGAGTAATATATTTCCTGTAAGTGTGTGTTTAGAAAAAGGCGCATCTGTATTTATGCAACCATTATATCAAGGATATCAGACATTTTTGCAAATGAAATAAAAGATGTACAAGACGAAGTGTGACTGAAAATCTGATTTTATTAATTTGTGTGCCCTGAATTGGCAAGTACAGTCAAAAAAACAAATCCCCTGAAATGAGGAGATTGTTACAAAACTGAGAAACAAAAGGGTGCTGGCAATGTTGATGACGCTTTAGTGAGCTTCCCTTTTGCTATGACTCGTATGACATTGACGTTCTTCTCATCTTTCTTTCTGAAGAAGGTTGATTCTGACCAATGCTTTAGCCTTTCGAAGCTTGCCATGTTGTGAATGATGCAGACGAATTCAGAATGTAGTTGTTTGCTTATTCCCTTATTTTTGTGTGGATCGCCCTTTCGGGTTTTCAATCCACCGGGATACCCTTTTTTGCCTGAGCTGTCCAATGTGGCTTTTCAACTCAGCGGGTGTACACATTTTTTTGATTTTTCCCTTATTATTGCCCGAGTCTTTTATTCTGTTTTTGACTCGCCGGGATGCCCTATTTTTGCCTGGACTTACATTTTGTTTTTATGTCCAGCGGGTCCTTTTACGCGAAGTATTTTTTAACTGCATCTGAATTCACAGGGGACAAGAAGTCTTCACCATCCATAGTAGTAAGCATCAGTGCTCCACCAGAGAAAACTTACTTTACTATGAACAAACCATCATAATTTGGAGTCCACTTGCCCCTGTGGCCTGTATGAGGAGGGAGGAGTCTTTTCAGCACAAGATCTCCTACTTGGTATTCCCGAAGTCTGACTTTCTGATCGAAGGCTTTCTTCATTCTTTTCTGATACAACTGCCTATGACAGATTGCAGCTAATCTCTTCTCTTCGATCAAATTCAATTGATTGTACCGAGAACGGACCCACTCTGCTTCATTCAGCTCGACATCCATCAGTACTCGCGAGGAGGGTAATTCAACTTCAATAGGTAGGACTGCCTCCATACCATACACAAGCTGATACGGTGTTGCCCTAGTGGATGTTCAGATTGATGTACGGTACCCATGCAAAGAAAATGGTAGCATTTCATGCCAGTCTTTGTAGGTGACCACCATCTTTTGCACAATCTTCTTGATATTCTTGTTAGCTACCTCTACAGCGCCATTCATCTTCGGCCTGTAAGGAGAAGAATTGTGATGTTGGATATTAAAGTCCCGGCACAATTCTGCCATCATTTTGTTGTTCAAGTTGGAACCATTATCAGTAATGATTCGTTCGGGCACTCCATACTGACATATGATGTCTCTCTTCAAGAATCGGGCTACCACTTGCCTGGTGATGTTTGCATATGAAGCTGCTTCGACCCACTTGGTGAAATAGTCAATGGCTACCAGGATGAATCTGTGGCCATTTGAAGCAGTCGGCTCAATCTTGCCAATCATATCAATGCCCCACATGGCAAAGGGCTAAGGTGAAGACATCACAATCAAAGGATTCGGAGGCACATGCACCTTGTCTGAATAAATCTGGCATTTGTGGCACTTTCTGGCATAAGCACAATAGTCTGCATCCATTGTGATCAAGTTGTAGCCTGACCGTAGCAATTTCTTAGCCATTGCATGTCCTCCAGTATGGGTACCGAAAGATCCTTCATGCACCTCGTGCATCAGTAATTCTGCCTCCGTCTTATCAACACATTTGAGAAGTACCATGTCAAAGTTTCTCTTGTATAACGAACCATCGACATTCATGAAGAAACTACCAGCTAGCCTTCTTAATGTCTTCTTGTCATTGGATGATACCCCAGGTGGGTATGTTAAATCCTCCAAGAAGCATTTGATGTCATAGAACCAAGGCTTATCATCTTTAGCAAGGTCTGCTGAGAATACGTATGCTGGTCTGTCAAGTCTGGATACTGAAATCCGAGGCACAAAGTTGGCAGCTTGAACTTTGATCATGGATGAAATGGTGGCCAGAGCATCTGCAAACTGATTTTCATCTCGAGGGATATACTCAAGTTTGACTGTGGTGAAGAAAGTCAGTAGTCTCCTCGTATAATCCTGCTATGGAATCAGATGCTCCTAGTGAGTGTACCATTTGCCATTGGTCTGAGTGATTACCAGAGCTGAATCTCCGAATACAGTTAAAGTCTTGATCCTGAGGTCAATGGCTTCCTCGAGACCCATGATACAGGCTTCATATTCAGCTTCGTTGTTAGTGCAGTTAAAAGTGAGTTTTGCTGAGAATGGCATGTGAACTCCCTTAGGCGTAATGAGTACTGCACCAACCCCAGGACCACTCATATTAACAGCCCCGTCAAACATCATATTCCATTCTTCTTCTGGGTCAGGTCCTTCAGTGTGAATAGGCTCTTCATGATCTTTTTATTTTATGAACATGATATCTTCATCAGGGAAGTCAAATCTCATAGGCTGGTAATCGTCAATGGGTTACTCAGCAAGATAATCAGACAATACACTACCTTTGATGGCTTTCTGAGATGTGTACTGAATGTCATATTCTGTGAGAATCATTTGCCATCTTGCAACCCGTCCGGTAAGTGCTGGCTTCTCAAATATATACTTGACTGGATCCATCTTTGAGATCAATAAGGTAGTGTGAGTCAACATATACTGCCTTAGTCGGCGAGCAGCCCACGCTAAAGCACAACAAGTTTTCTCGAGCAGTGAATAACGTTGTTCACAGTCGGTAAACTTTTTGCTTAGGTAGTATATTGCATACTCTTTTCGACCAGACTCGTCATGTTGGCCCAGCACACACCCCATTGACTCTTCTAATACTGTCAAGTACATTATTAGAGGTCTTCCTTCAACTGGAGGCATAAGGATTGGAGGCTCTTGTAAGTACTCCTTGATTTTGTCAAAAGCCCTTTGGCAGTCTTCATTCCACCTGACTGTTTGCTCTTTTCTTAACAACTTGAACAAGGGTTCACCGGTTGCAGTAAGGTGAGATATGAACCGTGAAATGTAGTTCAATCTACCTAGAAACCCCCGAACTTCTTTTTTAGTCTTTGGTGCAGGCATTTCTTGAATGGCTTTGACTTTATCAGGGTCAACTTCAATCCCTTTTTCACTTACAATAAATACCAACAGCTTACCGGATCGCACCCCGAATGTGCATTTGTTGGGGTTCAGCTTCAACAAATTCACCAGGTGGTCTTCTTCTGTGAGGGACTTGGCAATCATGTCATCCATGTAACATTCAATTTCTGTGTGGATCATGTCGTGGAATAATGTTACCATAGCCCGTTGATAAGTGGCACCAGCATTCTTTAGTCTGAATGGCATTACCGTATAACAAAATGTGCCCTAGGGTGTGATGAAGGTTGTCTTCTCCATGTCTTCAGGTGACATCTTGATCTGATTATATCCTGAAAATCCATCCATGAAGGAGAAAACCGAGAACTGAGCCGTATTATCGACCAATACATCAATGTGAGGTAATGGGAAGTCATCTTTCGGGCTGGCTCTGTTCAGATCCCGGTAATCCACACACATTCATACTTTGCCATCTTTCTTAGGCACAGGTACAATGTTAGCAACCCATGGCGGGTAACTAGTCACAGCAAGAAAACCGGTGTCCCACTGATTTTGTACCTCTTCTTTTATCTTCATGGCCATATCCGGACGAGTACGGCGCAACTTCTGTTTCACTGGAAGACATTCTTCCTTTAAAGGCAGCTTGTGCATAACAATGTCGGTATCCAGAACTGGCATATCCTGATAAGACCAGGCAAAAACATCCACATACTCTCGTAGCTTGTCAATAAGTTGCTCTTTCACTGAATCTTGCAGGCGGGCCCCGATCTTCACTTCTTTCAAGTCTTCTTCTGTACCAAGATTAACCGTCTCAACTTCTTCCAGATGAGGAGTGATAACCTTCTCCTCCTGTCTCAACAACCTGGCTAGTTCTTCGGGTAGCTCATAATCTTCTTCAACCCCTTCATCGGCTTGATTAATCAGATTGTCAGAGTCATACGAAGTCATAGCGGTGTTGTTGTCGGTGCAGTCTGGAGGGCACTCTTTGCAAGGGTTTAGATTTGTTCATTTTAGTGATCAGTTTTATCTTGCTTAGAAAAAGTGAAAATGAAGTTATTATTTTGAAAAACATTGCCATTTTATTTTTGTACAAAAAATGAAAAATGAAAAACAGTGAGCGAGAAAAAAACGAGACTCATTTGCAAAAGATGTCCTGATATTCATTAATTGATCGTTTGCACAAAATACAAGATGGCCCGATTACAAAATGAGCCCTGACATCTTGGGCAAGATGCAGGACTTGATGCATGCTTAAAGACAGGAAATAATAATTTCTCTGCATAAGTAACTCTTATAATTTCCTGGGAAGACCAGTTTGAGACTTGGTTCCCCGGGATCCTTGGACGTATCCAATTTTCCAGGTTGCGTTCGTCTTCTTCCTCATCTTCCAAACTGTTCACAGCATTCGAGGTTAGCATTACCCCGCTGACAAACTTGGGCTCTATTGCAGCCTCTGGTTGATCTTGTCGAGTTGGTTTGTAACCCAACCTGAATCTGTCTTCTTTCTTTTCAACTGGCAGCGGTTTTCCCCAGCCTTGAGCGGTACCCTCCTCAACAACCTTCCGGGCCTGTTGATATGAAGTGATGGAAGTCCCATACACAGCAGATGCTTCATTGATGTTAAGGGCCTCAAACCCTTGACTCATGGTTTCATGGATCTCCCCATCCATCTCTATGTATTTATAAGTAGCCAGCTGGCTAACAAAGATATCCTCCTCCCCACAAATTGTGATGATTTGGCCCTCCCACTCGAATTTTAACTTCTAGTGAAGGGTAGACGTAACAGCGCCAGCGGCGTGGATCCAGGGTCTACCCAACAGACAGTTGTAGGCCGGCTGTATGTCCATCATAAAGAAGGTAGTTTTAAAGGTCTGTGGGCCAATCAGCACAGGTAAATCGATCTCTCCAAGCACCGATCTTTTAGAGCCATCAAATGCTCTCACCACCAAATTACTCGGGCGCATTGCCAAGCCATCATACTCCAACTTCACCAGGGCTTTCTTTGGGAGAACATTGAGTGAAGACCCAGTGTCCACCAGTACGTGAGAAAGGACAGCCCCTTTGCATTCCAAGGTGATGTACAAAGCCTTGTTATGGTTGCGCCCCTCCGTTGTTAAATCAGCATTTGTAAAGCCCAGTCCATGACTGGTATTGACATTTGTGACCACAGTTTCTAACTGATTAACAGTAATCTCTTCTGGCACATATGCTGCGTGCAGGACTTTCAACAATGCATTCTTGTGAGCTTCGAAACACATTAACAGTGATAATATGGAGATTTTGGAGGGTGTTTAGTGAAGCTGGTCCACCACCTTGTAATCACTCCTTTTTATTATTCTCATGAACTCGTCTACATCTTGTTTAAAAGATGTCCTCTGAGTTTCTTTGGCAGTTGGCTCTTCGTATACCACACTCTTTCCTTTTGCCTTAGCAGCAGCCTCTGCTTCAGCATTAGGTCTTTGTGTTTGGGAGGCAAAAAGGCGTCCGCTTCTGGTGAAGCCTCCGCCTCCCCCAACATTTTCAACTTGTGGTGAAAAGGTTGATGAATCCAGAGTGATTTTCTCCCCGTTGCAGTAGAGATCAGAGCCGTAGTGCCAAGGTATGGCATTACTGCTTTCATAAGGAACAGGCCCAGGTACCATAACGGTAACTGGACTGATTGCTGCAGCGGAAGGAACTTTGATTGTGTGTGGATCATAGTAGATCGTAACGGGAGATCTGATAGGAGGTGTTGCAGCTTGTTGTTGGAAATTTTTGTTGGAGTGAACATTTGCGGGATCATAATAGATCGTAACCATTGAGACATCTTCATTAATGTTTGTTGGCGTTGCAGATGATTCCGTTGATAAAGTTGGTGCTGATGTTGTAGAAGAAAACGTTGTTGAACTCTGATCTATTGAAATAATGGATGGAAGAACTTCTGGAGTTGTTGAAGAATCAGTAGGAATGATAGTTGTTGCGGTTGTAGGAGAATCTGTTGAAAGAAGAATTGTTGATGTTGTAGGAGAATCCATTGTTGCTGAAGCAAGAGTTGCTGAAGAAGCTGTTGAAGTAATTTGCAAGATTCCATCTTTGATGAGGCCATCTATGCCAAATCTTAGCTTCTCACAACCATTAATAGCAGTTTTGCACAACTCACAGCAGGCCCCACAGCCCGGGAACACTTGGCATCTTAAAAGTTGAACTTTGACTTTAGCCAGTGGTGTTTGACTCTGTGCAACATTATCAATCAATGCAGATGGTTGGTCCACCTCAATGGCATTAATCCTGGGCCCACAATGATTAGGCATAGGATTTCTATTAACATTCGGAGGAGGTGCGAAATTGAGAGCTTTGGAATCGACCAAATCTTGAACTTTCATCTGTAAGGCCCTACACTTCTCAGTATTGTAACCAGGTGCGTTGGAGTGAAAGGCACACCTGGCATTAGCATCATACTTATTTGGGAGATTGAGAGGATCTGGTGGTGCCAACGTCCTTAACTCAACCAGGTTAAGCTTCAGGAGTTGTGGCAATAAAGCAGCATAAGGCATAGGGATAGGGTCAATCACCCTACTTGCCTGAGATGGTCTCTATTGAAAGGGACGCTGTTGTTGGTTGCTATTGTGGTTGTTGTAAGTTCTTTGTTGCGGAAAATGAGATGGTTGCTGATAATGATGTTGTTGTTGAGGATATGATGGTTGTTGTGGAACTGGATCCGGGATGGTAACAGCTGCTACTGACCTATGAGAATACTGGGGTCTGCCCCTGCTTGCATGGATAGCATTCGTTTCACCCACCCTCTGGGGTCCTGCAAAAGGTTTTCTGGGGTTGCTGGAGGAACTTGCACCATTGTCAGAAATTTTTCCCATCTTCAAAAGACTCTCAATTCTCTCACCAGCTATAACCACATCAGCAAACCTGGTAGAGGAGAAAGCAGCGAGTCTATCAATATAAGTTCCCTGCAAGGTTTTCATAAACATGTCAGCCATCTCTCTTTCTGACATGGGTGGCTGGACAGCAGCAGCAAGCTGTCTCCACCTCTGAGCATAATCCCGGAAGCTCTCTCTTGAAGACTGAGACATGCCCATTAGAAGAGTTCTATTGGGGGCCATGTCTAGATTATACTGGTATTGCCGGTGTAAACACCCCAAATTTGCCCTCACCCATGCACACCATGGCTTGTGATCATTTCATATGCATAAATACAATCATATCATCTCATATCTCATTTTTTGATTCACTGCATAGTTTCTAAGTCATCTGCACCTAGGGTTTGTGATCTGAGCAATCCAAGAGCCTCCTGAGCCACTCCAAAGGCCATCAATCACTTAAAAGGGGCCCATGTGTGTTCTTATATCATATTACATCCTCTCAAAGTCAAAAATGCAAAAGAATCACAAGAACTGGGATTGGTGTGGATGCAGAGCCAGGCTAGACTGCACAGTTGACCTAAAATTAGGGTTTTGGTTTCAATGGCCTTAACCCCAAATTTTTTGGTCATTCTTGTTTCTATTGGTCTCTATATGGTATAGGGAGTATGCATATCAATTTTCATGAAGAAATTCCATGGGGAAGTCATCTGATCAAGGGTTGACTTTCTGGACAAGTCAGTGTAAAATCAGGGCATCTGAGGCCCCCAATGACCCAACCAATGGGTGATCTTCATCATTTTGAGTGTATATGATCTTTATTTGATCATGGAAGAGGGTTGAAGTTCACAAAAATCAAGAATTTGGAGTTTTTGCAAGTGTTGACTTTTTGGGCATAGTTGACTTTTCAAGAATGCTTCATTTTAGGTCATTTTTCAAGCCTTGATTCTTGATCCAAAAATGCTTCAAATGGAAAAACTTTGGTCATGAAATTTGTAGATTACATCTTTCCCTTTCCAAAAAGTACAAGAACATGATCAAACTCTTCTTGGATCAAAAGTTATGGTGTGACAAAGTTGGCTAAAATCATTGATTTTCAAGACATGCCTCAAATGAGAATTTTGCAAAATCATGAACCAAAGCCAATTGTAACTTCTAATTCACTTCAAACCAGTATGCAAACATTCAATATGTCCTAAAAGTCAGAATTGGACCAAAGATTACATGTTTATGGTTTGTGTAACAAGACATTTTCACAAAAGTTTCAAAAAGTGACAACTTGCAAAAAACACTCATCACACTTCACCAACTTGATGCATTGGATGCTGCACCTTGCTAGCCCTCTCACCTCATCTTGCTGCACCAGAACCATGCCTTGTACTAGCTATAACTTAGCCCATGCCTCTTTTACAAAGAAGTTGACATTTTGCAAAAGGTGACTTACCTATCACAGCAGGCCATGTCACATCATCTGGCCAATTAGAATTGTTTATACTTTCCAGTTGCAAGCTAAACATGTCATCAAGCCAGGATGAAACTCTCTCAAGCATCACATACACAAAGACACCCCATTTTGCAAATAGCTTCGAATCTGCCTCCACAAACTACAAACACTCAAACAAATTCCTCCAATCATCTCACCCTGCCTTGTTGAGTAGAAACCACCAAGATTCAGGCTTGAACTGAGCAAGAACACCTCATTACCATTTTTCACCTCAGCCTGCATTTCTCTTCGAATCACCTTCCACAGCCATCAAACATCCAAACTCTTTTCACCAACAGATCAAACACATCAAAAGGAACCAAAACCACCCATCACATTGATCTGAAACAGCCTGTACACAAACTCCATTTTCTGCTATATCAGATTGGAATCCCTCAAAATAGCTTGCTTAAGCTCATTCCAAGCCTGCCATTAGCACCAGGGGAGTCAGTGGAGCAAGCTTGCACCAAAGAACAACTTTGAAAGCTCAGAAACAGGAGTCTCCATCTCAGGTATGGTCATGAAACTTTTCTCTCAGAGCTTGATTTTTAAGTTATAGTTTGATTGTGTTTGCTTTGCTGGTCATGGGGATGGTTTTAGATTTAAGAATGGTTGAGAAATGAGGATTTACCAGGGCTCTGAAACTTTGCCCGTGAAACTTCATGGCTTCGATTCCCTTTGTTTAAGCATGATAAATTCATTTTGAGAGTTGAATCGAGTAAGGTTTGAGTGGAGGAGTGTTTCTCTGGCTTTGATTTGAAGAATGGTGGCCTGAATCGTATTTTAGGGTTTTGGGGTCGCCGGGGAAGATGACCGGAGCTCCCCTCCGGTCACCTGAATCTGTTTAGCCCTAATTGCAGTCATTAATTCCATTTGAATGTGGAGCGTAGGATCCTTTGACTTGTTTGACTTCGCGCGCATATGAGTGGCCCAGATCACTTTGATTAGCCCTAATTCATTTTATTAGTTTAATTAATCCATAATTAAATTAATTAACTCAGATGCACTCCCAGCCGTCCAGATGCGCGCTGGTCAACATATTCAAACCCAAGGCTCATCTCAGCCTCTCCTTCTGATTACTTCTCTTTTTATTTATTTTAATTTCATTTATTTTCATTTTATTTGCACAATTAATTTAAAATAGTAAAAAATGTCTAAAAATTATGAAACTTTTTCTCATAAGTTTTATTAATTTTTATGACACAAAAATATTTTCATTTTTATTTTTATCATTGAAAAAGTATTTTTAAATATTTAAAAGATTATTTTTAATTGATTAATGGAAATTAATTAATTAAAAATACTTTTAAGTATTTAAAAATCACCAAAAAATTCATGAAATGTTCTAAGACATTTAGAAACATTGTCCAACCTTCAAACCAAATTTATTTTTTGATCTTGATGCATTTTGAGAATTTTTCATTGAATAAAAATCATTTTTATGCATTAATTTGATCCAAAGTTCCAAAAATCATTTATGTCTATCCATGAAGAGTTGGACATTGATTCTTCTTGCATTGCATTATGTTTAGCATGCAGTTTTTGAGATAAAATGGCCATGATTTGATTCCTCATTTTCAATTTGTTTGGCATTTCTTTTGTTTAGGAACCCTAAAAACCCTAATAACTTGTAAAAATCATAACTTGAGATTGGTTAAGAGTTGAGACCTCCCCTTTGGACCTTGGTTTAGTATAGGGTTAGGGTTTCTTTGAGTGGCATTTTCCATTTTTTATCTTAGGGTTTGCTTCTGTTTTTGGTTTTTGTTTGTTGTTTGATCCATAAACCCTAATTTGGGCTTCCATTTGCATCCTTCTTGCATTCTCTTGCATAACATGACTTGCCATGACATTTCAATCATCCATTTGATTCATTTGACATCTTAAGACATATAGAAAGCATGTTTGATCATTGCATCTTGCATTTGCCATGTTGTATGCCATGTATGTTTCATAACTTTTCATGTAAGTTCATGCTCCTTAACTTGCATCATTTGCATCCATGATCTTGTATGAACATTTCCATGTGCTGCCTCATGTTTGTATCACTTAATAACATCATTAGCATCATGTATTTGCTTCTGGTTTTGTTCCTCACCATGTCATCTCATCCCATTTTGCATTGCATTGCATTTCTTTTCTAACCTTTTCAGGTGGTAAGTGGTTTTGAGAAGTGAATTTGCCTTCACTTCTCATACTTTTCTTTTCATCTCTCTTGCATCCATGCTGCATTTCTATTTTGTGTTTGAGATTGAGCTTGCTCATTTTTCTCCTTCCCACTTTCTTTCTTCAAGTGACTTGACTTCTTGAATGAAGCAAGTCACTTTGCTTCTCTTGATCCTTTTCATCTGCCTCCTGGTGGTTTCATTGAAGATTATTCTTGATAAACCTCACAAACCCTAGGAACAACCAAGCATGACAATGATTAGGGTTTTGATTAGTCTCCCCTCTAAGTTTTACCTTTGTGTCTCTCTTGAGTCTTCTCTTCTCATCTCATAATCAGGGACTAAACCTTAAAGGCTTTAAGACTTTGTGATTAAGCTTATGCCTGCATCCTTCTCTTAGGATGGAGTGTATAACTTTAATCCTAAGTGTTAAACCCTTAATGTGTTTAAATCTCTTAATCAATTCACTTAATAAATCATCAAGACATCACACTTGTAACTTGGGCCTTGCATTAGGGTTCTAATTCTTCCTTAATTGGTTAAGAAGGACTAACCCTAGTGTTAATGGACAAGTCCCCCTCAAGTTGTCTTACAAACCATAAAACTCACTTCATCATCATACCATTAAATAAAATCCACTTAATCAAAGGCTTGTTTTGTCATGAGTTTAATCCCTAATCATGGATTAGGTTGAGGAGCTTTCCTCAGCTTAAACATTCTCATCTATTATCCTTCTATTAGGATGGTGTAATGAGTCTGTTTAATCCCTGATTATGGCTTAATCTCATTACTTAACACTAAACAAAAACACCAAAAACATCTAAATAATCACAAGTAGGTTAATGATCTTAATCCTACACCAAAGGTGATTAAGTGTGAGAATCTGACTTCACACTTAAGGCATCCTCATTACCCCTAATCAGAGGGAAGATGTGATGAGCTTGCTAACCCATTGGTTTAGGCTTAAGCTCATTAATTTATGACAAACTTTCAAAAGCAATAAAAGACTGAAAACTCAAAAACAAGCAATAATCGTCTCCTTCGGGATTCTTTTCTCATCTCATTCACTCACAACCGAGAACTTGCTTCTTCCGTCTAACGCAAGACAGTTCGCACCTGAGCCAGACAGGTCATACACTTGAGCATAGATAAGTAAGCAGTTCACAAGTCAATTCATCTTTCAGTCTCTTTGGGTCGAACTACGGTGTTCTGACTTCCTCATTGCACGAGAGGATACGTAGGCATAACTTAACAGTTATCGAACAAAAGTCTCTGTATATTCCCCCTCTTCCCAGCTTCATTCCTTAAGCCTCATAGTCATGAGCATTTCACTCTTGTCCTTACACTTCACTTATACACTTTACTTCTTTTACACTGACACCTGTACATCCTTTTCCAGCTCTTTTATACACAAATTGCACTGACACTACCCCTTTAAAACACAAATCTTTTAAGCGTGGATCCCGTCGAGTACGACGGACAATCTGGGTGCTAATACCTTCCCAGGTTGTAACCGACCCCCTTTCTCAGTCTCTCTGGTTCGCAACCGTCTTATCCATCTCTTTCTAGGTCTATGCAGCATTACCTTTCCTCCGGGATAAAAATGCCTAGCTGGCGACTCTATTCATCTCCAGTGAGTTCACGGCTGTGTGTTCTCATTGTCCCTCTCGCCGACCGTTCGCGTCTATACCTTTATCTGGGGCCATTCCCCACTTATCGGGAGCGACAGCTTGGCGACTCTGCTGGGGACCCTTATACTGCAACCAGGGCTTCTGGTTCTTTTTGTGGGTTCCTCCTAGCGCTTGATTGATTTGTGTTTACTGGGGTGTTATGTGTTTATTTGTGCTTGTATATGTTTTATTTTTTTGCTTTATGTACAGTTTGTTTACTTTCTTTACTGCTTTTGTATATATCATACTGTCATGTTGCTGGCTGGATCTGTTGTTTGCTTTGGTAGGTGGGTGTTCCATTGAGAGTTGAGATCCTATACCTGGGACCTGAGTGACACCTAGGCTAGAGTGAATCATATTCTTTCCCATTCCATTTCGGTCTGGTGCGGGAATATGAAACACGGTTCAGATATGGGTTTCTTCTTGAGAACTCTGTGTTGCAGATTTCCTGCAATGCTAGGGCTATCTGGGAAGCCTGCTAAGTCTGGATGACCTTTTAGTATTGACCTTCAGAAACTGAGGTGAATTAGAGGAGGAATTGTTATGGTTATTGTAAACACTGTACCTCCGGGTTAGAAGTGTTTACACTTCTCATAACTGATCCAAGTCTGAGGATCTTTGTTCTAGAACACCACCTGTGAGGGGGTTGGGCTGTTTACAGGTTTGCAGGTACCTTGACCTCAGAATACCCTTGTTACTTTGACTTGATTAAGAATACTCCATGTTGGAACAGTTCTTGTGATTCTAAACCCTGGACATGTGGCTCTTTATTTGAGCCCCCCACCTTGGTTACTGGATTTATAGACCTCCATCTGGAATTCTTGAACACACTTGGACCTATATCAGAATATTTTGATCAGATCCAGCTCAGTCACAAACCCTTGCATATCATTTGCATACATAAATCATTGCATCATATTGACATTTGCCTATTTGTGTTTCAGGGTATCCATCTTCATTTGGTTTTGGTTTTGACCCCATCTTCAGCATTGACCCATCTTCAGCCAATCAGTGGCTCATTCTTCAGTGTTATCATCAGCACCTGTCTCTACTCATCTTCAGCATCATGGCTCCTAAAAAGAGCAACATCACCTATCACTTTTTCCAGCCAGAGCTATCTGATATCAGGAGGATTCAGACCCTGATCACTCCAGATCACATACCACTGTTCAGGGAACACTATGGGGATATACTTGATATGGTTATGGATCTGGACCCTTCACAGAGAAGCCTGATCCACACTTGCATTCAGTTCTATGATCCCCCATTGAGGTGTTTTACTTTCCAAGACTTTCAGTTGGACCCTCTATTAGAAGAATACTCATCATTGGTTGGTTCGCCTATCAGGGGTGGAATCCCTTTCAACCCTGAGATGGTCTTTCCTGGTAATGGAGAAGTAGCAAAGGCTTTGCATCTGGAACCTGTCCTGATTGAGCAGCATATGACTTCTAAAGCTGGAATCCCTGGCTTCCATCTGGATTTCCTGATCTCTCAAGCTACCCTGAAAGCTTCTTTAGGAGAGTGGAAAGCTGTTTGCGCTTTATTGGCCTTGAGTGTATATGGAATTGTATTGTTTTCAGATGAGCCTCGATTCATTAGTAAGAATGCAATCCATCTGTTCATCTTGAAGAACCCAGTGCCCACTTTATTGGGGGATCTCTACTACTCAGTGCATCAGAGGAATGAAAAGCAGAGGGGAAGATTAGTGAGGTGTTGTGCTCCATTATTCCATAGTTGGCTTCTCAAGCACCTACCCAGGACAGATGCATTTTTGAACCCTCATCAGCAGAAAAACTGGGCTAAGAGACTCACTGCTCTAACTTCAGCAGACATCAGATGGTGCACTCAAAGCACCAAGGGTAGGGATATCATCACCAGCTGTGGGCATTTTCCCAATGTGCCCCTAATAGGAGTTAAGGGTAGCATCAATTACAACCCTCTGCTGTTCAGA
The DNA here is from genome assembly GCA_963966055.1 of Lathyrus aphaca. NCBI lineage: Eukaryota > Viridiplantae > Streptophyta > Magnoliopsida > Fabales > Fabaceae > Lathyrus > Lathyrus aphaca. The sequence continues at coordinate 176,710,797 of OZ014524.1, read as the reverse complement.
AGACAACTGGGCTATGCGCTGGTCCACACTCCTAAGGCACAGGACTTGGTTGAGACTCTTTATTACGAGAACAAGATTAATCTGGCTATTGTTAGGCAGGCTTCTTGGGCCTGGGATAATGTTCAAACCAAGGGAATGACCATTCTGGGGAAGTGCAATAATGTGGCATCAGCACAATATTATGAGTGGTCCTATGCCAGGGCTCAATTCTCCGGAATGCCCTTTACTATAGAAGATATGCCTGAATCATCTTCAGCACCACCCCCTGCCACTATCAGTTTGGAGGAGTTTGAGAGTTTGAAAGAAAGAAATGAGAAGTTAACTCAAGCTTTGCAGAAGACCCTCCGGGAAAGGAGTGATGGTATGAGGGAGGTTGAGAGGTTGGAGAAGTTGAGAGTGGAGCATTTGGCTAGAATTGAGAAGTCTGAGGATTACATTAAGAAGTCTAGGGCTGGAGAACAAATCTTGAAGAATGCTTGCAAAGAAGCCCAGTTCCAGAGAGCAAGGACAGACTTGTATTTGAAGGAGAGTCAGGCCCGGTGGGTCAGGATCACCGAGGCTCGTACTCTGGAGGACAAGAGAGTTCAAGACAAGATGGAGCAACTGGAAGCTAGTGCAAAAGAACAGCAAGAAGCCCTGGCAGCAGCCCAGAGGGAGATATCAGAGCTGAAGATCAAAGCAGGGGTGAAGAGGTCCAAGGACCAAACTCAGCACAAGAAGTTAACAGCAGCTGTTACAACCCGGAATCTCCTCATCAGGAATCTCACGGAGCGTCCGGCTGATCCTGTGACCGAAGCACTTCTCAAGGAAGTTCGTGAGGATGAGTTTGGTCTTGGTGTTTGACCATTTGTTTGTTGTTGCCTTCATTCCATGTACTTTTGTTTTCCTGTAATGTATTTTGACCCCCCAGAGGGCTTGTATTTGTAAAACAAACTATGTACCATTTTGGCTTTTTGTAATATATGTATTAGTTTGTTCCATCCGAGTTTCACTTTGAAAGCAACATCAACAGCATCTTCAAGGGTCTGGAAGGGTCAAAACTGAATGCCAAGACCGGGTACCTTGAAAACAAATAGGCATACTGCATTGCATGCTAACCCTTTTGTTTGTTTTGTAGGTTTTTGTTTTATTGCCACTAACTCTGTTGTGATGTTCAGGAACTATTGCTAGGCGCCGAGTATTTCCCCTCAACCGTCCGCACCGTTATCCAACCCGTAACAATCTTCCGGGCATTCAAATGGATCAGGTACAACAGGACCTTGCAGAGGTTAGAAATCAAATGGCAAACGAAAGATTGGAAATGAGAACGCAGATGACTCAGTTCATGGAAGTGATGAACAACATGGCTCAGAGCCAGGAAAGATTGAGGGCCATGGTGGAGAGGCAAAATCAAGAGGATCCACATATAGGGACTGCCGGCACCAGCAACAATGAAAGGGTACAACCTCATGTTAACCCCCCTGTGTTTGGCCCACATCTGCATCCTGAGGTCAATATTCCTGCAAATGTTCAAGGGACTGCCACTGCGGCCAGGGTACTTCAAGAAGACCCCCAAGAGGACCAGTTCACGGTAATGGGTGCTGGGGAAGAAGCTTATGATAGGAGGTTGGATGAGATAGCTGAGAAATTGAGGTCCTTAGAATCTCAAAATTCTTTGGGTTTCGACGTCATGGACATGGGCTTGGTAGACGGGGTCAGGATCCCCCATAAGTTCAAGCCTCCCTGTTTTGAAAAATACAACGGGACTTCATGCCCCCGGACTCATTTACAATCATTTCTGGGGAGGCTGAAGGCCTATACTATGGATGAGAAGCTCTGGATGTTTTATTTCGAAGACAGCTTGACTGGAGCGTCAAGAGAATGGTACTCTCATCTGACAAGAGCAACTATCAGGTGTTGGAAGGACCTGGCAGAAGCCTTTATCAGACAGTATCAGTACAACTTAGATATGGCACCCAACAGGACCCTCCTAATGGGAATGTCACAATCTTCAAGGGAGAGTTTCCGAGAATATGCCCAGAGATGGAGGCAATTGGCTGCTGCTGTTCAGCCGCCTATGTCTGAAAGGGAAATGGCAGACATGTTTATGAACACCCTTCAGGGAACCTATATTGACAGGCTGGCCGCTTTCTCTTCCACTAGCTTTGCAGATGTTGTCATAGCTGGGGAGAGAATTGAGAGCCTGTTAAAAATGGGTAAGATATCTGACAATGGTGCAAGCTCGTCCAGTAGTACAAGAAAGCCTTTTGCAGGCCCGAGAAGAACTGGCGAGACCAATGCCATCCACACCAACAGGGGCAGACCCCAGTACGTTCACAGATCAGTGGCAGCAGTCACCATTCCTGCTCCAGCTCATCCACAACCCGCTTATCAACCTCCTCAGCAACAACCTCAGTACCATCAACAAAATCAGTATCCTCCAAGAAACTACAACAACAGCAACACCAACAACAACAACCAGCAAAGGCCATTCCAACAAAGGCCATCTCAAGCTAATAGGGTGATCGATCCGATCCCCATGCCATATGCTACATTGCTGCCACAACTCCTGAAACTCAACCTAGTTGAGCTAAGGACGTTGGCACCTCCAGATCCCAACAGTCTTCCCAGGAATTATGATTCCAACGCCAGATGTGCCTTCCATTCAAATGCACCTGGCCACAGTACAGAAAAGTGCAGAGCCTTGCACATGAAGGTACAAGACCTGGTAGACTCTAAGGCCCTGAATTTCGCACCACCACCCAATGTCAATAAAAATCCCATGCCAAACCACGGTGGTCCTAGAATTAACGCTATTGAAGAAGACAAACCGTCTTATTTAATAACCAGTGTGGGTCAGATCCGGACACCGTTGGTAGAAATCAAGGCTCAACTCCTCGAATGTCAAATGTTCCCGGGGTGTGAGTTGGGTTGTGCTTACTGCAATATTTCAGTAAATGGGTGCGATAATCTGAGGAATGGCATAGATGGCCTTATTCAGAGTGGCCAACTTCAGATCACCACATCATTTCCAACAAATCCAGCAACCTCATCAGCAACGGTTTCAGAACCTCCTACAACTGCAGCAACCATTGTTCCTGACAATTCTTCGGCTTCATCAACTAGTACTTCATCCATCATCTCAAATGACCAGTTATCAACAAATTTTCCTGCTACAATTTCAGCTTCATTCCATTTTGAATCTCCTACAACAACAACATCCATTCTTCCAACAATGTCTCCTACAACACCAGCAACCAATCATGAAGATGTCTCTACTGTCACCATATTTTATGATCCTGAAAGCAACTCTGCCTACAATTCAGAGGGTGCTGCTCCCATCAGAGCACCAGTTACAATTTATTATGATCCACAAACTATCACAGTCCCTTCAGCAGCTGCAATCATTCCAGTCACTGTCACAATGCCTGGACCCGTACCTTATGAAAGCAATAGGGCCATCCCTTGGCACTATGGCTCTGACGTGTATTGCGAAGGAAAAAGAATCACTTTTGAATCATCAACCCCTGCACCACAAATTGACAATGTGGGAGGAGGCGGAGGCTTCACTCGAAGCGGACGTCTTTTCGCTCCACAAATTCAGAGACCCACTGCCGAAGCAGAAGCTGCTGCCAAGGCAAAAGGGAAGAGCCCTGTGCAGGAAGAACAGACTGTTAAAGAAGCCTTGAAGACACCCTTTGACCAAGAGGTTGATGAGTTCATGCAAATCATCAAGAAGAGTGATTATAAAATAGTGGATCAGCTTCATCAGACGCCTTCCAAGATCTCAATCCTATCATTGCTTATGTGCTCCGAAGCCCATCGGAATGCACTACTCAAAGTCTTGCACGCAGCTTACGTGCCTGAAGAGATCACTGTCAATCAGCTAGAAGCTGTAGTTGGAAATGTTAATGCTAGTCACGGACTAGGGTTCACCAATACTGATTTGACAACGGAAGGCCGCAACCATAACAAAGCCTTGCACATAACCATGGAATGTAAAGGTGTTGTCCTTTCCCATGTGCTGGTAGACACGGGGTCATCCCTCAATGTCTTACCTAAGAAGGCCCTGGTGAAGCTAGAATACGATGGATTGGCATTGAGACCCAGCAACCTGGTGGTGAGAGCCTTTGATGGTTCAAAGAGATCGGTTCTGGGAGAGATTGAGTTGCCCATAACGATTGGCCCGCAGACCTTCAAAACGACCTTCTACGTGATGGATATACAGCCTGCCTACAGCTGTCTATTGGGTAGGCCATGGATTCACGCCGCTGGCGCCGTGACCTCTACCCTTCACCAGAAGTTAAAATATGAGTGGGAGGGTCAAATCGTTACAATCTGTGGAGAAGAGGATATTTTTGTCAGCCACCTGGCTACCTATAAGTACATTGAGATGGATGGGGAGATCCACGAAACAATGAGTCAGGGTTTTGAAGCTTTGAATGTCAATGAAACATCTGCTGTGCCTGGTACTTCGATATCATCATACCAACAAGCCCGGAAGGTTGTTGAGGGAGGAAGCGCCCAAGGCTGGGGCAAACTGCTATCGGTGGAGAAGAAAGAGGACAAATTTGGGTTGGGTTACAAACCAACTCAACAAGATCAAGCAGAGGCTGCGAAAGAGCCCAACTTTGTGAGTGGGGGGATGCTCACCCCTGATGCTGTCAATTGTTTGGAAGATGAGCTGGAAGAGGAGCGCAATCTGGAGAATTGGATTCGTCCAAAGATCCCGGGGAGCAGTATCTCAAACTGGTCTTCCCAGGAAATTATAAGAGTTACTCAAGCAGAGTAATTATTATTTCCTGTATTTTTATAGCATGCATCAAAGTCTTGCATCTTGCCCAAGATGACAAGACTCATTTTGTAATCGGGCCATCTGTACTTTTTGTGCAAACAAGATTAATCAATGAAATATCAGACATCTTTTTGCAAATGAGTCTTTTTCTTTTCATTCACTGTTTTTCCATTTTTCTTTTTGTACAAAAAATAAATGGCAGTGTTTTCAAAATGACAACTTTATTTCACTTTTCTAAAGCAAGATTAAAATCAATCACTAAAATGAACAAACTGAACCCTTGCAGAGAATGCCTTCCAGACAGCACCGACAACAGCACGGCTATGACTTCGTATGACTTTGACAATCCGATCAATCAAGCTGATGAAGGGGTTGGAGAAGAATATGAGCTTCCTGAAGAGCTAGCCAGGTTGCTAAGACAAGAGGAAAAGGTTATTACTCCTCACCAGGAGAAGGTTGAAGTGATCAATCTTGGTACAGATGAAGACGTGAAAGAAGTTAAAATCGGGGCCTGCTTACAAGACTCAGTGAAGAGACAACTGATTGATCTGCTTCGAGAATATGTGGACGTGTTTGCTTGGTCTTACCAAGACATGCCAGGGTTGGATACCGATATTGTCGTGCACAAGCTGCCTTTGAGGGAAGAATGCCCGCCAGTTAAACAGAAACTATGCCGTACTCGTCCAGACATGGCAATGAAAATCAAGGAAGAGGTACAAAAGCAATGGGACGCCGGGTTCCTTGCTGTAACTAGCTATCCACCGTGGGTTGCTAACATAGTACCTGTGCCTAAGAAAGACGGCAAAGTAAGGATGTGTGTTGACTACCGGGATCTGAACAGAGCCAGCCCGAAGGATGATTTCCCATTACCTCACATTGATGTATTGGTGGATAATACGGCTCAGTTCTCGGTATTCTCCTTCATGGATGGATTTTCAGGCTACAACCAGATTAAGATGTCACCCGAAGACATGGAGAAGACAACCTTCATCACACCCTGGGGCACGTTCTGCTACAAGGTAATGCCATTTGGGCTCAAGAATGCTGGTGCAACGTATCAACGGGCTATGGTAACATTATTCCACGATATGATCCATAAGGAAATAGAATGTTACGTGGATGACATGATTGCCAAGTCCCTTACTGAAGAAGATCACCTGGTGAATCTGCTAAAGCTATTCAAGCGTCTGAGGAAGTACCAACTGAAGTTGAACCCCAACAAATGCACATTCGGGGTGAGATCCGGTAAGCTGCTGGGATTTATTGTAAGCGAGAAAGGGATTGAAGTTGATCCTGATAAAGTCAAAGCCATCCAAGAGATGCCTGCACCGAAGACAGAAAAAGAAGTTCGAGGGTTCTTAGGTCGATTGAACTACATCTCACGGTTCATATCTCACCTTACTGCAACCTGTGAACCCTTGTTCAAATTGTTGAGAAAAGAACAGACGGTCAGGTGGAACGAAGACTGCCAAAGGGCTTTTGACAAGATCAAAGAGTACTTACAAGAACCTCCAATCCTTATGCCTCCAGTTGAAGGAAGACCTCTGATAATGTACTTGACAGTATTAGAAGAGTCGATGGGGTGTGTGCTGGGCCAGCATGACGAGTCTGGTCGAAAAGAGTATGCAATATACTACCTGAGCAAAAAGTTTACCGACTGTGAACAACGTTATTCACTGCTCGAGAAAACTTGCTGTGCTTTAGCGTGGGCTGCTCGCCGACTGAGACAGTATATGTTGACCCACACTACTTTGTTGATATCCAAGATGGACCCAGTTAAGTATATTTTCGAGAAGCCAGCTCTTACCGGACGGGTTGCAAGATGGCAGATGATTCTCACAGAATACGACATCCAGTACACATCTCAGAAAGCCATCAAGGGCAGTGTACTATCTGAACATCTTGCTGAGCAACCTATTGATGACTACCAGCCTATGAGATTTGACTTCCCTGATGAGGACATCATGTTCATAAAAGCCAAAGATCATGAAGAGCCTATTCACACTGAAGGGCCTGACCCGGAGGAAGAATGGACTATGATGTTTGATGGGGCTGTTAACATGAATGGTCGTGGTGTTGGTGCAGTACTCATTACACCTAAGGGAGTTCACATGCCTTTCTCGGCAAAACTCACCTTCAACTGCACTAACAACGAAGCTGAATACGAGGCTTGCATTATGGGTCTTGAGGAAGCCATCGACCTCAGGATCAAGACGTTGACCGTATTCGGAGATTCAGCTTTGGTAATCAATCAGACCAACGGAAAATGGTACACTCACCAGGATCATCTAATACCTTACAGGGATTATACAAGAAGGTTATTGACTTTCTTCACAACAGTCAAGCTTGAGTATATCCCTCGGGATGAGAATCAGTTTGCAGATGCTCTCGCTACCATTTCATCCATGATCAAAGTTCAAGCTGCTAACTTTGTACCTCAGATCTCAGTGTCCAAACTTGATAGACCAGCATATGTGTTCGCAGCAGATGTTGTTAAAGACGATAAGCCTTGGTTCCATGACATTAAGTGCTTCTTGGAGGATCAAACATACCCACCTGGGGCATCTTCCAATGATAAGAAGACTTTGAGAAGGCTTGCTGGTAGTTTCTTCCTGAACACTGATGGGTCTTTATACAAAAGGAACTTTGATATGGTACTCCTCAGATGTGTTGACAAGACGGAAGCGGAGTTGTTAATGCATGAAGTGCACGAGGGATCCTTTGGTATCCATGCAGGAGGGCATGCCATGGCTAAAATGTTGCTAAGATCAGGCTATTACTGGATCACAATGGATGCTGACTGTTGTGCCTATGCCAGAAAATGCCATAAATGCCAGATTTATGCGGATAAGGTGCATGTGCCTCCCAATCCTCTGAATGTGATGTCTTCACCCTGGCCCTTTGCTATGTGGGGCATTGATATGATTGGCAAGATTGAACCGACTGCTTCGAATGGCCACAGATTCATCCTGGTCGCCATTGACTATTTCACCAAGTGGGTTGAAGCAGCCTCGTATGCAAACGTCACAAGGCAAGTGGTAGCCAGATTTCTGAAGAGAGATATCATCTGTCGGTACGGAGTGCCCGAGCGAATCATTACTGATAATGGTTCCAATTTAAACAACAAAATGATGGCAGAGCTGTGCCGGGACTTCAAGATCCAACACCACAATTCTTCTCCTTACAGGCCAAAGATGAACGGCGCTGTTGAGGCAGCAAATAAGAATATCAAGAAGATTGTGCAGAAGATGGTAGTCACTTACAAAGATTGGCATGAAATGCTACCGTTTGCCTTGCATGGGTACCGCACGTCAATCAGGACATCCACTGGGGCAACACCGTATCAACTTGTGTATGGTATGGAAGCAGTCCTACCAGTTGAAGTTGAATTACCCTCTCTGCGGGTATTAATGGATGTTAAACTAAGCGAAGCAGAATGGGTTCGGGCCCGATACGAACAACTGAGTCTGATTGAAGAGAAAACATTGGCTGCAATCTGTCATGGGCAGTTGTATCAGAAAAGAATGAAGAAAGCCTTCGATCAGAAAGTCAGGCACCGAGAGTACCAAGTAGGAGATCTTGTGCTGAAGAGAATCCTCCCTCCTCATACAGACCACAGGGGCAAGTGGACTCCGAATTATGAAGGACCATTTGTGGTAAAGAAAGTTTTTTCCGGTGGAGCACTGATGCTCAGCACCATGGATGGTGAAGATTTCCCGTCCCCTGTGAATTCAGATGCAGTTAAAAAATACTTCGCATAAAACGACCCGCTGGACATAAAAACAGAATGTAAGTCCAGGCAAAAATAGGGCATCCCGGCGAGTCAAAAACAGAATAAAAGACTCGGGAAAAAATAAGGGAAAATAAATAATGAAAAAATGTACACCCGCTGAGTTGAAAAGCCGCATTGGACAGCTCAGGCAAAAATGGGTATCCCGATGGATTGAAAACCCGAAAGGGCGATCCATGCAAAATAAGGGAATAAGCGAACAACTGCATTCTGAATTCGCCTGTATCATCTACAACTTGGTAAGCTTCGAATGGATCAAGCTTCAATCAGAATCAACATTCTTCAAAAAGCAAAATGGGAAGAATGTCCAAAGTCATACGGGTCATAGTGAAGAGGAAGCTCCTCGAAGAGTCATCAACACTGCCAACATTTTGTTTCTCAATTTGTAACAATCTCTTCATTTTAGGAGATTTGTTTCCTTGGCTGTATCTTGCAAATTCAGGGCATATGAATTAATAAAATCAGATTTTTCAGTCATGTTTCGTCTTGTACATTTTTATTTGCAAAGAATGTCTGATGTCTCTAAAAAACTATTCGCATGAGTACAGATGCTTTTCTCTGAGAAAAAATAATAATAATAAAAACGCATGCTTACAGGAAGTGTACTTACTCTCAAGAATGTCTAACTCCTATGACGGAATCCGGTAAGGGATACCTCGGGACCATTTGCGCGTTTCCTTATCTTTGCAGGAGTGCAGGTATCCAGGGCACAGCTTAGGGTATGAAAGCTTCACCCTCAACAAGCTGGCAGATCATTATCAACTCGGTCTATCTTCCACGAGGCACTGGAAGGTGCCCATTTCCCCAGCGAAGTTGCCAAATCAATACTCGCTCAGTCTTAGCACCTGAGTTGCTTCTTCCCCAGCTGAGTTGCCTCTCATTACTTTCTCCAGCTGAGTTGTCACCTATTACTTATCCCCATCAGAGTTGTCAGGCATCACGGAAGACGCCCATACCCCCGACTGAGTCAGGATCCTCTTCAACAGAATCCCTAGGGAGGTCTCTCAATGATCTCTCTTTATCCCCAGCCGAGTTGCCATCTTGCCCTCAGCCGGAGCACAAAAGTCAGGGAACCATCTCCCCACAGAGTTCCAACCTCTATCCAGAAGAGCAATGCATAGGAGATCACAACAGAGTGAAGAAAGCTTCTACAAACCCCAGCTGGGACCCGTGTTACGAGGATATGTCAATCAGTGACCTAGATCCCCAAGCAGATACATCTCATCGAACCTACTAATGATTTCATTCCCAGCTGGGATGTCTACTTCAAACAGACCGATCGAAGATCTTCGCAGCAGCGGGACCCGGATCCCGGTTTTGATATCTTTGCACAATCATAACATTTGCATCATATTCACCCACAAAGCGTAGCATTCCGTTTTAACACGGAGCATTGCAGCAAAAATCAAACATATAGCATAATCATGAGCCATGTTTTGAATCAGCACTTGTGACTAGTAACCGTTCATCAGAATGCAGAATACTTTCCCCCAGAGTCCCCGCCAGAGTCCCGGCAAAAGCAGCTGCCTCATGAACCACAAACACCGGTATATACTCGTTTTGGACACCCGTCCGTGTCATCATTTCCCCAGTAAGTCGCCTGAACACTCCTTGCAAACAACACCACCTGTATTACAGATGCTTCCTGACACCCGCCCGTGTCACATCCCCAGCAGAAAGCCAAAGACATCCCCTTTGCACTCACATATACTTATATACACCTTCTTGGCACCCGTCCGTGTCGTATCCCCAGCACAGTCACCTACACTTGGTATATCAGATATATGTTCATATTATACTCTCCTCCTTTCGACACTCGTCCGTGTCACCTTCCCCAGCAGATAAAACACTCATCTATACACTCATACAGATGCTCGTCCGTATCTTGTATATACTTTCATATCCCCACAGATTCGGCATTGGTCCTTGTTCTTTGTTAACCAGATGATACTCGTCCGTATCGTCATCTCAGAGCATGCGTCAAGAGTTTGTTTCTACATGATACTCGTCCGTATCATAGTCTTAAGGATGCTCGTCCGCATCTTTAATCCATACACTGTGTCAAATACTTCTGTTCTTTTTGAATATAGATAATCGCCTGTATCTACTATTCCCCAGGAGTCCCCTCAGATTCAACACTCGTCCGTGTTCTTTGTTAACCAGTTGATACTCGTCCGTATCATCATCTTTGAACACGCGTCAGTATTTGTTTCTACCCGATACTCGCCCGTATCGTAGTCTTAAGGATGCTCGTCCGCATCCTTAATCTATACACAATACCAAAAACTTATACCTTTTGTTTCTTGGATGTGAGCACTCGTCCGTGTTTACTTTTCCCCAGTAGATTACCAACAAACAAATTTCCCCTTTTATCTGACACCCGTCCCGTGCCATGATAAACCCTGAGAGCAGCCGTACCCTGCTAGGTGGTCGTCCTCCACCTCTTGATGGTCGTCCTCCATCATGCTCATCCGATGGCCGTCCCCATCGTTGTTTTAGCAGCCGTCCCCTGCTAGGTGGTCGTCCTCCACCTCTTGATGGTCGTCCTCCATCATGCTCATCCGATGGCCGTCCCCATCGTTGTTTTAGCAGCCATCCCCTGCTAGGTGGTCGTCCTCCACCTCTTGATGATCGTCCTTCATCATTTTATCCAATGGCCGTCCCCATTGTTGATTTCGGTTATCTGGCATTCGTTCCATGTCATGACAAACCCTGAGAGCAGCCGTCCCCTGCTAGGTGGTCGTCCTCCACCTCTTGATGGTCGTCCTCCATCATGCTCGTCCGATGGCCGTCCCCATCGTTGATATTTTCGGCAGCCGTACCCTGCCAGGTGGTCGTCCTCCACCTTTGATGGCCGTCCCCATCATATTTCTCTTATACCCAACAGAGCAGTCGTCCCCTGCTAGGTGATCGTCCTTCACTTTTGATGGCCGTACCCCATCATCTGTTTATTTCATTTATTCTTTAACCCGATGGCCGTCCCCGTCGTGGTCCCTTTTCCTTTTTAATCCGATGGTCGTCCCCATCGTAGTTTACTTTACTTTATGGACTTGATGGCCGTCCCCGTCATGTTTCATTAATCCCCAGAGAATCTTACTTTATCTTGATGGCTGTCCCCATCATAATTTTATTTTTCCAGCTAGTCGGCCGTCCCCGTCTTAGCTTCACCTTTTTATCCCCAGCATGCCGGCCGTCCCCGTCATTGCTTTATTTCCCACACTTTTCCCAGCATGTCGACCGTCCCCGTCATTGCCCTTTACCCAGCAGTCGTCCTCTGCTCGACGGTCGTCCTCCGTCGCCCACACTTTAAAATATACTTTATTTTCCTTTTACAATCTATATCCCTTTTCTTCTTCATTCTGTGAGTGCAAATTTTGGACTGTCTTTGGTATTCAACCACAAGTTATCTTGTTTGCCTGTCAAGCCGTTGCTTACATCCTGCACAGCTAACTCATGCTTGAATAGGGGCAGCTGTAAACACCCCAAATTTGCCCTCACCCATGCACACCATGGCTTGTGATCATTTCATATGCATAAATACAATCATATCATCTCATATCTCATTTTTTGATTCACTGCATAGTTTCTAAGTCATCTGCACCTAGGGTTTGTGATCTGAGCAATCCAAGAGCCTCCTGAGCCACTCCAAAGGCCATCAATCACTTCAAAGGGGTCCATGTGTGTTCTTATATCATATTACATCCTCTCAAAGTCAAAAATGCAAAAGAATCACAAGAACTGGGATTGGTGTGGATGCAGAGCCAGGCTAGACTGCACAGTTGACCTAAAATTAGGGTTTTGGTTTCAATGGCCTTAACCCCAAATTTTTTGGTCATTCTTGTTTCTATTGGTCTCTATATGGTATAGGGAGTATGCATATCAATTTTCATGAAGAAATTCCATGGGGAAGTCATCTGATCAAGGGTTGACTTTCTGGACAAGTCAGTGTAAAATCAGGGCATCTGAGGCCCCCAATGACCCAACCAATGGGTGATCTTCATCATTTTGAGTGTATATGATCTTTATTTGATCATTGAAGAGGGTTGAAGTTCACAAAAATCAATAATTTGGAGTTTTTGCAAGTGTTGACTTTTTGGGCATAGTTGACTTTTCAAGAATGCTTCATTTTAGGTCATTTTTCAAGCCTTGATTCTTGATCCAAAAATGCTTCAAATGGAAAAACTTTGGTCATGAAAGTTGTAGATTACATCTTTCCCTTTCCAAAAAGTACAAGAACATGATCAAACTCTTCTTGGATCAAAAGTTATGGTGTGACAAAGTTGGCTAAAATCATTGATTTTCAAGACATGCCTCAAATGAGAATTTTGCAAAATCATGAACCAAAGCCAATTGTAACTTCTAATTCACTTCAAACCAGTATGCAAACATTCAATATGTCCTAAAAGTCAGAATTGGACCAAAGATTACATGTTTATGGTTTGTGTAACAAGACATTTTCACAAAAGTTTCAAAAAGTGACAACTTGCAAAAAACACTCATCACACTTCACCAACTTGATGCATTGGATGCTGCACCTTGCTAGCCCTCTCACCTCATCTTGCTGCACCAGAACCATGCCTTGTACTAGCTATAACTTAGCCCATGCCTCTTTTACAAAGAAGTTGACATTTTGCAAAAGGTGACTTACCTATCACAGCAGGCCATGTCACATCATCTGGCCAATTAGAATTGTTTATACTTTCCAGTTGCAAGCTAAACATGTCATCAAGCCAGGATGAAACTCTCTCAAGCATCACATACACAAAGACACCCCATTTTGCAAATAGCTTCGAATCTGCCTCCACAAACTACAAACACTCAAACAAATTCCTCCAATCATCTCACCCTGCCTTGTTGAGTAGAAACCACCAAGATTCAGGCTTGAACTGAGCAAGAACACCTCATTACCATTTTTCACCTCAGCCTGCATTTCTCTTCGAATCACCTTCCACAGCCATCAAACATCCAAACTCTTTTCACCAACAGATCAAACACATCAAAAGGAACCAAAACCACCCATCACATTGATCTGAAACAGCCTGTACACAAACTCCATTTTCTGCTATATCAGATTGGAATCCCTCAAAATAGCTTGCTTAAGCTCATTCCAAGCCTGCCATTAGCACCAGGGGAGTCAGTGGAGCAAGCTTGCACCAAAGAACAGCTTTGAAAGCTCAGAAACAGGAGTCTCCATCTCAGGTATGGTCATGAAACTTTTCTCTCAGAGCTTGATTTTTAAGTTATAGTTTGATTGTGTTTGCTTTGCTGGTCATGGGGATGGTTTTAGATTTAAGAATGGTTGAGAAATGAGGATTTACCAGGGCTCTGAAACTTTGCCCGTGAAACTTCATGGCTTCGATTCCCTTTGTTTAAGCATGATAAATTCATTTTGAGAGTTGAATCGAGTAAGGTTTGAGTGGAGGAGTGTTTCTCTGGCTTTGATTTGAAGAATGGTGGCCTGAATCGTATTTTAGGGTTTTGGGGTCGCCGGGGAAGATGACCGGAGCTCCCCTCCGGTCACCTGAATCTGTTTAGCCCTAATTGCAGTCATTAATTCCATTTGAATGTGGAGCGTAGGATCCTTTGACTTGTTTGACTTCGCGCGCATATGAGTGGCCCAGATCACTTTGATTAGCCCTAATTCATTTTATTAGTTTAATTAATCCATAATTAAATTAATTAACTCAGATGCACTCCCAGCCGTCCAGATGCGCGCTGGTCAACATATTCAAACCCAAGGCTCATCTCAGCCTCTCCTTCTGATTACTTCTCTTTTTATTTATTTTAATTTCATTTATTTTCATTTTATTTGCACAATTAATTTAAAATAGTAAAAAATGTCTAAAAATTATGAAACTTTTTCTCATAAGTTTTATTAATTTTTATGACACAAAAATATTTTCATTTTTATTTTTATCATTGAAAAAGTATTTTTAAATATTTAAAAGATTATTTTTAATTGATTAATGGAAATTAATTAATTAAAAATACTTTTAAGTATTTAAAAATCACCAAAAAATTCATGAAATGTTCTAAGACATTTAGAAACATTGTCCAACCTTCAAACCAAATTTATTTTTTGATCTTGATGCATTTTGAGAATTTTTCATTGAATAAAAATCATTTTTATGCATTAATTTGATCCAAAGTTCCAAAAATCATTTCTGTCTATCCATGAAGAGTTGGACATTGATTCTTCTTGCATTGCATTATGTTTAGCATGCAGTTTTTGAGATAAAATGGCCATGATTTGATTCCTCATTTTCAATTTGTTTGGCATTTCTTTTGTTTAGGAACCCTAAAAACCCTAATAACTTGTAAAAATCATAACTTGAGATTGGTTAAGAGTTGAGACCTCCCCTTTGGACCTTGGTTTAGTATAGGGTTAGGGTTTCTTTGAGTGGCATTTTCCATTTTTTATCTTAGGGTTTGCTTCTGTCTTTGGTTTTTGTTTGTTGTTTGATCCATAAACCCTAATTTGGGCTTCCATTTGCATCCTTCTTGCATTCTCTTGCATTACATGACTTGCCATGACATTTCAATCATCCATTTGATTCATTTGACATCTTAAGACATATAGAAAGCATGTTTGATCATTGCATCTTGCATTTGCCATGTTGTATGCCATGTATGTTTCATAACTTTTCATGTAAGTTCATGCTCCTTAACTTGCATCATTTGCATCCATGATCTTGTATGAACATTTCCATGTGCTGCCTCATGTTTGTATCACTTCATAACATCATTAGCATCATGTATTTGCTTCTGGTTTTGTTCCTCACCATGTCATCTCATCCCATTTTGCATTGCATTTCATTTCTTTTCTAACCTTTTCAGGTGGTAAGTGGTTTTGAGAAGTGAATTTGCCTTCACTTCTCATACTTTTCTTTTCATCTCTCTTGCATCCATGCTGCATTTCTATTTTGTGTTTGAGATTGAGCTTGCTCATTTTTCTCCTTCCCACTTTCTTTCTTCAAGTGACTTGACTTCTTGAATGAAGCAAGTCACTTTGCTTCTCTTGATCCTTTTCATCTGCCTCCTGGTGGTTTCATTGAAGATTATTCTTGATAAACCTCACAAACCCTAGGAACAACCAAGCATGACAATGATTAGGGTTTTGATTAGTCTCCCCTCTAAGTTTTACCTTTGTGTCTCTCTTGAGTCTTCTCTTCTCATCTCATAATCAGGGACTAAACCTTAAAGGCTTTAAGACTTTGTGATTAAGCTTATGCCTGCATCCTTCTCTTAGGATGGAGTGTATAACTTTAATCCTAAGTGTTAAACCCTTAATGTGTTTAAATCTCTTAATCAATTCACTTAATAAATCATCAAGACATCACACTTGTAACTTGGGCCTTGCATTAGGGTTCTAATTCTTCCTTAATTGGTTAAGAAGGACTAACCCTAGTGTTAATGGACAAGTCCCCCTCAAGTTGTCTTACAAACCATAAAACTCACTTCATCATCATACCATTAAATAAAATCCACTTAATCAAAGGCTTGTTTTGTCATGAGTTTAATCCCTAATCATGGATTAGGTTGAGGAGCTTTCCTCAGCTTAAACATTCTCATCTATTATCCTTCTATTAGGATGGTGTAATGAGTCTGTTTAATCCCTGATTATGGCTTAATCTCATTACTTAACACTAAACAAAAACACCAAAAACATCTAAATAATCACAAGTAGGTTAATGATCTTAATCCTACACCAAAGGTGATTAAGTGTGAGAATCTGACTTCACACTTAAGGCATCCTCATTACCCCTAATCAGAGGGAAGATGTGATGAGCTTGCTAACCCATTGGTTTAGGCTTAAGCTCATTAATTTATGACAAACTTTCAAAAGCAATAAAAGACTGAAAACTCAAAAACAAGCAATAATCGTCTCCTTCGGGATTCTTTTCTCATCTCATTCACTCACAACCGAGAACTTGCTTCTTCCGTCTAACGCAAGACAGTTCGCACCTGAGCCAGACAGGTCATACACTTGAGCATAGACAAGTAAGCAGTTCACAAGTCAATTCATCTTTCAGTCTCTTTGGGTCGAACTACGGTGTTCTGACTTCCTCATTACACGAGAGGATACGTAGGCATAACTTAACAGTTATCGAACAAAAGTCTCTGTATATTCCCCCTCTTCCCAGCTTCATTCCTTAAGCCTCATAGTCATGAGCATTTCACTCTTGTCCTTACACTTCACTTATACACTTTACTTCTTTTACACTGACACCTGTACATCCTTTTCCAGCTCTTTTATACACAAATTGCACTGACACTACCCCTTTAAAACACAAATCTTTTAAGCGTGGATCCCGTCGAGTACGACGGACAATCTGGGTGCTAATACCTTCCCAGGTTGTAACCGACCCCCTTTCTCAGTCTCTCTGGTTCGCAACCGTCTTATCCATCTCTTTCTAGGTCTATGCAGCATTACCTTTCCTCCGGGATAAAAATGCCTAGCTGGCGACTCTATTCATCTCCAGTGAGTTCACGGCTGTGTGTTCTCATTGTCCCTCTCGCCGACCGTTCGCGTCTATACCTTTATCTGGGGCCATTCCCCACTTATCGGGAGCGACAGCCGGATGAAAGCCTCAGCCAAATCTTTCCAACACCTTATAGTGGCCCTTGTCAGATGTGAATACCATTCTCTTGAAGCTCCAGTCAGGCTGTCCTCAAAATAGAACATCCATAACTTCTCATCCATGGTATAAGCCTTGAGTCTCCCTAAGAAGGATTGCAGATGAGTACGTGGGCAGGAGGTTCCATTATATTTTTCAAAACAAGGGGGTTTGAATTTGTGGGGAATTCTCACCCCATCTACCAGCCCCATATCCATCACGTCAAAGCCCAAAGAATTCTGAGATTCCAAAGATCTTAACTTTTCAGCAATCTCATCCAATCTTCTATCATATACCTCATCTCCAGCCCCAATAACAGTAAATTGTTCTACTTGGGGATCCTCTTGCAGGATTCTTCCCCCAGCAGTGTTACCTTGAACATTCCTCGGGATGTTAACATCTGGATTCAAATGGGGCCCATACTCTGGTGGGTCAATACGAGGCTTCCCCCGTTCATTATTGCTGGTTCCCCCTGTTCCAAGATGGGGCTCCTCAGGTGTCTGTCTTTCTACCAGCTCTCTCAGTCTTTCTTGACTCTGGGCTAAGCCAGTCATTACATCCATAAACTGAGACATTTGGTTTCTCATTTCGACCCTTTCATTCGCCATCTGATTTCTGACCTCATTCAGGTCCTGCTGTACTTGCTCCATCTGAATGCCTGGAAGGTTGTTACGGGTTGGGTACCGGTGTGTGCAGTTGACAGGGAAAACTCTACGACGAGCAATGTTTCCTGAGATCACAACAAAGTTAGAAACAATAATAACAAAAACCTACAAAACAAAGACACAGTTAGTATACAATGCAGTATGCTTATTTATTTTCCAAGGTATCCGGTTTGGTTCTTGGTTTTGACCTTTCCAGACCTCGAGGAAGATGCTTGATGTTGTTAAGAAAAGAAACTCAATGGAAACAAACTAAATATATTACAAATGATGAAAAATAAATAGTCTGTTTACAATACATGCCCATGGTGGGTCAAAAATACAACAAAAGGAAAAGTACATCAAAAGGAAAGAACAACAAGCAAAGAGGAATCAGACATCCAATCCATAATCATCTTCCCTGACCTCCTTCAGGAGTGCCTCAGTCACCGGACCAGTTGGGTGCTCTGTAATGGTCCTAATGAGGAGGTTCCTAGTAGCAATGGTAGTAGTCAGCTTCTTATGCCTGTCTTGATCTTTAGATCTCTTTAACCCCGCTCGGAGCTTCAATTCTGATATCTCCTTCTAAGCTGCCAGCAAAGCTTCCTGCTGCTTCTTTTCACTGGCCTCCAACTGATCAATCTTGGCTTGAGTCCTCTGGTCTTCTTGTGCACGGGCTTCGGTGATCCTGATCCACCTAGCCTGGCTCTCTTCCAGTTAATGTTCAGCCCTAGCTTTCTGATTCATGGCCTCCTTACAAGCATTCTTCAATATCTGTTCCCTGGCTCTTGCTTTCCTTATGTAGTCATTTGTCCTTTCAATCTTGGTAAGATGCTCAGTCTTGAGTCTTTCCAATCTCTCAATGTCCAGGCGACCATCATTTCTTTCCCAAAGAGTCTTCTTCAGGGCTTGAGATAGCTGATCATTCGTTTCCTTCAACTTTTCAAATTCCTCCAGGCTAACTGTTGTTGCAGGCTGTACTGTGGATGGTCCAGGTGTGTCTTCCAAGGTGAAAGGCATCCTGGTGATCTGAGCTCTAGTACGGGACCAGTCTGAGTATTGAGCTGAAGCAACATTGTTACATCTTCCAAGAATAGCTATCCCTTTTGTCTGGATGTTGTCCCAAGCCCAAGCAACTTGCCTGCCAATAGCTGAATTAGGTTGCACTTCACAGTATAGGGTCTCAGCTAAATCCTATCCTCTGGGAGGGTGAACTAAGGCATATCCCAATTGTCTCTTAAACAGCAAAGGGTTGTAGCTAATGCAACCTTTTACTCCTATTAGAGGCACATTTGGGTATTGTCCACAGCTGGTGATAATGTCCTTGCCTTTGGTGCTCTAGGTACACCATCTGATATCATTTGAAGTTAAGGCAATGAACCTCTTGGCCCAAGTCTTCTGCTGGTGTGTGTTCAAGAAAGCATCTGATTTAGGAAGGTGTCTGAGTAGCCAAGAGTAGAACAAGGGAGCACAACATCTGACCAACTTCCCTCTTTGTTTTTCATTCCTCTGATGAATAGAATAGTAAAAATCCCCTAGTGTAAACACCCCAAATTTTCCCTCACCTATTCACACCATGGCTTGTGATCTTCTCATATGCATAAGTTCAATCATAGCATCTCATATTGTACTTTTGCTTCACTGCATTGATTCAAAGTCATCTGCATCTAGGGTTTGTGATCTGAGCCATCCCTGAGCCATTTGAGCCACTTAAAAGGTCTACAATCACTTCAAAAGGGGTCCATGTATGTTCAAGCATCATATTATATCCTCACAAAGTCAAGGAAGTCAAAGAATCACAAGAACTGAGAAAGACATGGAAGCAGAGCCAGGTTTAACTGCACAAATGACCTAGAATTAGGGTTTTGGTTTCAGAGGCCATAACTCCAAATTTTTTGGTCATTCTTGTTTCTATTGGTCTCTATATGTTATAAGGATCATGCATATCAAGTTTCATGAAGAAATTCCATGGGGAAGGCATCTAATCAAGAGTTGACTTCTTGAGCAAGTGAGTGCAAAATCAGGGCATCTGAGGCCCCCAATGACCCAACCAAAGGGTGTTCTCCATCATTTTGAATGTGTATGATCTTTATTTGATCATAGAAGGTGTTAGAAGTTCACAAAATTGATGAATTTCAAGCCATTTGCAAAATTGCCTTTTTGGGAAAGTGACTTATAATGTAAACTTGCCATTTTGGGAAAGTTTTTCAACCTCCTCAAATTGATTCAAAAATGCTTCAAATGAGAAAACTTTGGTCATGAAAGTTGTAGAATGGATCATTCCCTTTTCAAAAAGTACAAGAACTCATTATAATTCATTATAGATCAAAAGTTATGGCTTGTCAAAGTTGGGAAAAATCATGAAATTTCCACTTTTGGCACCAAAGAGGGATTTTTGCAAATTCCAATTCCAAGCATTTTCAAGACCTCTAATTGACTTCTTTGCATCATTATAACATGTTACAACTTAGAAAAGTCAAGTTTGTGCCAAGATTTTCTCATTTCCATGCCTTGAATCACAAGTTGCATAAGGCATTTTTCATAAAGACTACAAATTTGAAACTTTGCAAAAGGGACCTCTTATGTTTGGAATGAACTCCAATTGGTACCAAAGTAGCATAACAACATTGCATAACTCATTTTGTCACATTTTGCCCAAAATATCACAAGGTTTCTTGCCTTGGTTCATGAGAAAATCCAAAGAGGGAAATGTGCAAGAACCTTATAAACCCTAGGAACAACCAAGCATGATAATAATTAGGGTTTGACCAGTCCCCCATTTAATTTTGCCTTTGTGTCATCTTTGAGTCCTCTCCTCTCACCTCATAGTCAAGGACTAAACCCTAAAGGTTTTAAGGCTTTGTGATTAAGCTTATGCCTGCATCCTTCTATTAGGATGTAGTGTATAACTTTAATCCTAAGTGTTAAACCCTTAATGTGTTTAAATCCTTTAATCAATTCACTTAATAATCATCAAGACATCAAACTTGTAACTTGGGCCTTGCATTAGGGTTCTAATTCTTCCTTAATTGGTTAATAAGGACTAACCCTAGTGTTAATGGACAAGTCCCCCTCAAGTTGTCTTACAAATCATAAAAACCACTTCTTCATCTTATCATTAACTAGAATCCATTTAATACAGGCTTTGTTTTGTCATGAAGTTAATCCCTAATCATGGATTAAGTTGAGGAGTCTTTCTCAGCTTAAATGTTCTCATATATTATCCTTCTATTAGGATGGTGTAATGAGTCCATTAAATCCTTGATTATGGCTTAATCTCATTACTTAACACTAAACAAAAACAACAAAAACATCTAAATAATCTCAAGTAGGTTAATGATCTTAACCCTACATCATGGTGATTAAGTGTGAGGTGTTTACTCCATGCTTAAGGTATTCTCATTACCCCTAATCAGAGGGAGGATGTGATGAGTTTACTAACCCTGGGTTTAGGCTTAAGCTCATTTTCTTATGACAAACACAAAAAGCAATAAAAGATTGAAAACTCAAAAACAAACAATAATCGTCTCCTTCGGGATTCTTTTCTCATCTCATTCATTCATAACCAAGAACTTTCTTCTTCCGTCTAATGCAAGACAGTTTGCACCTGAGCCAGACAGGTCATACACTTGAGCATAGACAAGTAAGCAGTTCACAAGTCAATTTTTCTTTTAGTCTCTTTGAGTCGAACTACGGTGTCCTGACTTCCTCATTGCACGAGAGGATATGTAGGCATAACTTAACAGTTATCGAACAAAAGTCTTTGTATATTCCCCCTCCTTCCAGCATCATCTTTTAAGCCTCATAGTCTTGAGCTTCATTCATTTCTTGCACTGACTCTTCACATATTTCATTCCACATCTTCTTTTACACTGACACTTGCATTCTTTCCAGCTTTGATACACAGGTACCACTGACACAAACCCTTTAAAACACAAATATTTTAAGCGTGGATCCCGTCGAGTACGACGGACAATCTGGGTGCTAATACCTTCCCAGGTTGTAACCAACCCCCTTTCTCAGTCTCTCTGGTTCGCAACCGTCTTATCCATCTTTTTCCTAGGTTTATGCAGCATTACCTTTCCTCCGGGATAAAAATGCCTAGCTGGAGACTCTTTCCTTTCTGAGTTCACCCCTGTGTGTTCTCTCTCCCTTTCGCTGACCGTTCGCGTATGTACCCCATTTGACTTAGCCTCATTTGGTGGGAGCGACAGCTTAGCGACTCTGCTGGGGACCCTTATACTATAACCATGGCTTCTGGTTCTTTTTGTGGGTTCCTCCTAGCGCTTGTTGGATTTGTGTTTACTAGGGTGTTATGTGCTAATTATGTTTATATAGTTGCTTTATTTATTGCTTTATGTACAGCCTTATTTATTGCTTTCTTTACAGTTTTTCATATTTCATACTGTCATGCTATCATTGCTGGATCTGGTTTCTGTTTTGGTGGGTGGGGTTCTATTGAGAGTTTAAGGTCCTATACCTGGGACCTGAGTGACACCTAGGCTAGAGTGGTTCATGTTCTTTCCCATTCCATTCGGGTCTGGTGCGGGAAAATGAAACACAGTTCAGATGTGGGTTTCTTCTTGAGAACTCTGTGCTACAGATTTCCTGTAGTGCTAGGGCTATCTGGGAAGCCTGCTAAGTCTGGATGACCTTTATCATGACCTTCAGAAACTGAGGTGAATTAGAGGAGGATATTTTATGGTTATTGTAAACACTGTACCTCCGGGTTAGAAGTGCTTACACTTCTCATAACTGATCCAAGTCTGAGGATCCTTGTTTTAGAACATCACCTGTGAGGGGGTTGGGCTGTTTGCAGGTTTGCAAGTACCCTTGGCCACATCATACCCTGTTACTTGTTCTGATTAAGAGTACTCCATCTTGGACAGTTCTTGTGATTAAACCATGGACATGTGACTCTTTATTTGAGTCCCCCACCTTGGTTACTGGATTTCTGAACCTCCATCTGGACTTCTTGAACATACATAAACTTTATATCAGGACAGATAATCAGATCCAGCTTGATCACAAACCCTTGCATATCATTTGCATACTCATCATTTGCATCATTTAACATTTGTTTATTTGTTTTTCAGGGTATCCACCTTTTATTTGGCTTGGTTTTGACCCCTTCATCTGCATAGACCTCTGTTCATCAGTTATCTGCTTCAGCTATCTTCATCAGTTGTCTGCTTCAGCTACCTTCATCACCAGCATCAGCCTATCAGTGGCTCATCTCCAGTATTGATCTTGATCTTCATCAGCGCTTGTCTTCAGCTCTTCATCAGCATTCATGTCTGCACCCAGGAAAAGCAACATTTCATATCACTTCTTTGAGCCTGTGTTGACTGGTATCAGGCAGGTCCAGGCACTTATCACTCCAGACCACATCCCATTATTCAGAGAGTATTATGGAAGTATCCTTGATATGGTCATGGACCTAGACCCTTCTCAGAGGAGTATGATTCACACCTGCTTACAGTTCTATGACCCTCCTTTGAGATGCTTCACTTTCCAAAACTTTCAGCTAGGACCTCTTCTGGAGGAGTTCTCATCATTGATTGGAGTACCTGTAAGGGGTAGTGTCCCCTTCAACCCAGAGATGACCTCTCCCAGCAATGGAGAAGTGGCAAAAGCGCTGTACCTGGAGCCTATTTTGATTGAGCAAAACATGACAACAAAGGCTGGGATCCCTGGTTTGCACTTAGACTTTTTGACTTCTCAGGCCATCCTGAAGGCCTCCTTGGGAGAATGGAGGGCAGTTTGTGCATTGTTAGCCCTCAGCATATATGGGGTTATACTGTTTGCAGATGAGCCCAAGTTTATCAGCAAGAATGCCATTCATCTTTTCCTTCTGAGGAACCCAGTACCCACATTGCTGGGGGATTTCTATTATTATGTTCATCAGAGGAATGAGAAGCAAAGAGGGAAGTTGGTGAGATGCTGTGCTCCCCTGTTTCATACTTGGCTGCTCAAACACTTACCTAAGACTGATGCCTTCCTGAATCCTTACCAACAGAAGAATTGGGCTAAGAGGCTTATTGCTTTGACTTCAGATGACATCAGATGGTGCACCCAGAGCACCAAGGGCAAGGACATCATCACTAGTTGTGGGCAGTACCCAAATGTACCTCTAATAGGAGTGAAGGGTTGCATCAACTACAATCCTTTGTTGTTTAAGAGACAACTGGGATATGCTTTGGTTCACCCTCCTAGAGCGCAAGATTTAGCTGAGACCCTGTATTGTGAGATAAAGCCTAACCTAGCTGTTGTCAGGCAAGCATCCTGGGCTTGGGACAACATCCAGACAAAGGGGGTGGCTATTCTTGGAAAGTGTAATAATGTTGCTTCAGCCCAGTACTATGAATGGTCCCATGCAAGAGCTCAGATCACTGGAATGCCCTTTACCATTGAGGACACACCTGGACCTTCTACAGTGCAGCCAGCAGCCACTGTAAGTCTGGAGGAATTTGAGAAACTGAAGGAAAGGAATAAGAATCTGTCTCAAGCTCTGAAGAAGACCCTCTGGGAGAGGAGTGATGGTCGTCTGGACATTGAGAGGTTGGAGAAGCTTAGGGTGGAGCATCTAGCCAAGATTGAGAAAATAGAGGACTACATCAAGAAATCAAGAGCTGGAGAGCAAATATTGAAAAATGCCTGTAAAGAGGCCAAGCTTCAGAAGGTTAGGACTGATCTCTATCTGCAAGAAAGTCAGGCTAGGTGGGTCAGGATCACTGAGGCCCGGACACAAGAAGATAAGAGAACTCAAGCCAGGATTGAGCAGTTGGAGGCCAATGAAAAGAAACAACAGGAAGCTTTGTTTTGTAGGTTCTGTTTTTATTTTGTTTGTCTCTAACTCTGTTGTGAACTTCAGGAAATATTGCTCGCAGAAGAGTGTTCCCTGTCAACCGTGCACATCGGTATCCTACTCGCAACAACCTTCCGGGTATTATAATGGAGCAAGTACAACAAGACCTAACTGAGGTCAGAACCCAGATGGCTAATGAAAGGGTGGAGATGAGAAACCAAATGGCCCAATTCATGACTGTGATGACTGGCCTGGCCCAGAGTCAGGAAAGGTTAAGGGCATTGGTAGAAAGATAAACCCCCGAGGAACCTCATCCTGGGACTGAAGGAACAAGTAACAATGAGAGGGGACAGCCTCATGTTAATCTACCTGTATTTGGGCCTCATCTAGATCCGGAAGTCAATATCCCGGCTAATGTGCAAGGAAATACTGTTGGGGGGAGGATCTTACAAGAAGACCCCCAAGAAGAGCAATTCACTGTCATGGGAGCTGGTGATGAAGTCTATGATAGGAGGTTCGATGAAATTGCTGAGAAGTTGAGATCTCTGGAGTCTCAAAACTCCTTGGGTTTTGATGTAATGGATATGGGGTTAGTGGATGGAGTAAGAATTCCCCACAAGTTCAAACCTCCGTGCTTCGAGAAATACAATGGAACCTCTTGTCCACGAACTCACCTGCAGTCCTTCCTGGGGAGACTTAAAGCATATACCATGGATGAGAAACTGTGGATGTTTTATTTTGAAGACAGTTTGACTGGGGCTTCAAGAGAGTGATATTCACACCTAACCAGAGCTACTATCAGATGCTGGAAGGACCTAGCTGAGGCCTTCATCAGACAATATCAATACAATCTGGATATGGCTCATAAAAGGACCCTTTTGATGGGAATGTCTCAATCCTCCAGAGAAAGCTTCAGGGAATATGCCCAAAGGTGGAGACAGCTTGCTGCTGCTGTCCAGCCACCCATGTCGGAAAGAGAAATGGCCGACATGTTCATGAATACTCTGCAAGGAACATATATTGATAGGCTGGCTGCCTTTTCTTCCACCAGCTTCGCAGACGTAGTTATAGCCGGTGAAAGAATTGAAAGTCTGCTAAAAATGGGCAAAATTTCTGATAACGGTGCAAGTTCGTCCAGTAATTCCAAGAAGCCTTTTGTGGGACCTCGAAGGACCGGTGAGACAAATGCCATTCATGCCAGCAGGGGCAGACCTCAGTATGTCCACAGATCAGTAGCAGCTGTCACTATTCCAGCTCCGATTCCTCAGCAACCGGCATACCAACAATCACAACAACCACAATATCAGCAGCAAGTCCAGTATCCGCCACAGAGAACATACAACAACAATAACAGCAATCAACAACAAAGACCCTTTCAACAAAGACCATCACAGGAAAATAGGGTGATTGATCCCATCCCTATGCCCTATGCTACCTTATTGCCACAACTCCTGAAACTTAACTTGGTTGAGCTAAGGACATTGGCACCTCCAGATCCCACCAATCTCCCAAAGAATTATGATGTCAACGCCAGGTGTGCTTTCCATTCCAATGCACCTGGTCACAATACAGAGAAATGTAGGGCTTTGCAAATGAAAGTTCAAGACCTGGTAGATTCTAAGGCCCTCAACTTCGCACCTCCTCCAAATGTCAACAGAAATCCTATGCCTAACCATGGTGGGCCGAGGATTAATGCCATCGAGGAAGACAAACCATCTACTCTGATCACCAGTGTTGCACAAATTCGAACACCTCTGGTAGTAATTAAAGCTCAGCTTCTAGAGTGCCAGGTGTTTCCCGGGTGTGAGCTCGGTTGTGGGTATTGCAACATTGCAGTCAACGGGTGTGATAACTTGAGAAGTGGCATAGATGGTCTTATCAAGGAGGGTATCCTTCAGATATCAACAAAGGCGCCTACAAATCCAGCAATTCCTTTGACAACAATTCCTGATTCTTCTACAACAGCAGCAACCATTATTCCTACCGATTCATCAATATCATCAACAATGGCTTCATCCATCACTTCAACAAATCAAATGTCAACAACCATTTCTTCTACAACATCAGCATCCTTTTTACTAGCAGAATCTTCTACAACGCCAACAGAAATTAATGAAGATGTCTCAGCAGTCACCATTTACTATGATCCATCAGATGTTCCTCCAAACAACAATTTTCAGCAACAAGCAGTGGCACCTCCTGCCAGATCGCCAGTTACAATTTACTACGATCCGCACACCATTACGGTACACTCCTCTGTAGCAGTAAGTCCAGTTACTATCACGGTGCCTGGACCAGTTCCCTATGAAAGCAGTAATGCCATACCTTGGCATTATGGCTCTGATCTCTACTGCAATGGGGAGAAAATCACTTTGGATTCTTCAACCTCTTCTCCACAGATTGATAATGTTGGGGGAGGCGGAGGCTTCACCAGAAGCGGACGCCTTTTTGCCTCACAAGTACAAAGACCTAATGCTGAAGCAGAAGCTACTGCTAAAGCAAAAGGAAAGAGTGTGGTATATGAAGAGCCGGTGGCCAAAGAAACTCAGAAGACATCTTTTGAACAAGATGTAGACGAGTTTATGAGAATCATAAAGAGAAGTGATTACAAGGTGGTGGATCAGCTTCACCAAACTCCCTCAAAAATCTCCATATTATCCCTGTTGATGTGTTCAGAAGCTCACAGGAATGCATTATTGAAAGTCCTGCACGCGGCATACGTGCCAGAGGAGATTACCGTTAATCAGCTAGAAACTGTGGTGGCAAATGTCAACACCAGTCATGGACTGGGCTTCACCAATGTTGACTTAACAACGGAGGGACGTAACCACAACAAGGCTTTACATATCACCTTGGAATGCAAAGGCGCTGTTCTATCTCATGTACTGGTGGACACTGGGTCTTCGCTCAATGTTCTGCCAAAGAAGGCCTTAGTGAAGCTGGAGTATGATGGCTTGGCATTGCGTCCGAGTAATTTGGTGGTGAGAGCATTTGATGGCTCTAAAAGATCAGTGCTTGGAGAGATTGATCTGCCTGTGATGATTGGCCCGCAGACCTTTAAAACTACCTTCTATGTGATGGACATTCAGCCGGCCTACAGCTGTTTGTTGGGTAGACCCTGGATCCATGCTGCTGGCGCTGTTACGTCTACCCTTCACCAGAAGCTGAAATTCGAGTGGGAAGGCCAGATCATCACCATCTGTAGGGAAGAAGACATCTTTGTTAGCCATCTGGCTACGTATAAGTACATTGAAATGGATGGAGAGATCCATGAAACCATGAGCCAGGGGTTTGAGGCCCTGAACATTAATGAAGCATCTGCTGTACTGGGAACCTCCATAACATCTTATCAGCAAGCCCGAAAGGTTGTTGAAGAGGGTACTGCCCAAGGCTGGGGCAAGCTGCTGCCCATGGAAAAGAAAGAAGACAGATTTGGGTTGGGTTACAGACCAACTCAACAAGATCAATCAGAGGCTGCTAAGAAGCCCAATTTTGTCAGCGGGGGAATGCTCACCCCAGATGCAGTGAACAACTTGGAAGACGAGGAGGAAAGCGACCGCAACCTGGAGAGCTGGATACGTCCAAGAATCCCGGGGAGCCAAGTCCTTAACTGGTCTTCCCAGGAAATTATAAGGGTTACTCCTGCAGAGTAATTATTATTTCCTGTATTTTTGAGCATGCATCAAGTCTTGCATCTTGCCCAAGATGACAAGACTCATTTTGTAATTGGGCCATCTTGTAATTTTGTGCAAATGGATTAATCAATGAATATCGGACATCTTTTGCAAATGAGTCTTTTCCTTTTTCGCTCACTGTTTTTTCATTTTTCTTTTTGTACAAAAATAAAATGGCAATGTTTTCCAAAATGATAACTTCATTTCACTTTTTCTAAACAAGATTAAAATTGATCACTAAAATGAATAATCTAAACCCTTGCAGAGAGTGCCTTTCAGATTGCACCGACAACAACACTGCTATAACCTCGTATGACTTTGACAATCCAATCAATCAAGCTGATGAAGGGGTTGAAGAAGATTATGATCTACCTGAAGAGCTAGCCAGGTTGTTAAGGCAAGAGGAGAAGGTTATCACTCCTCATCAGGAGGAGGTCGAAACGGTTAATCTTGGTACGGAAGAAGACGTGAAAGAAGTTAAGATTGGGGTCTGTTTACAAGATTCAGTGAAAGAACAACTGATTGATATGCTTCGAGAGTATGTGGATGTGTTTGCTTGGTCTTATCAGGATATGTCAGGGTTGGACACCGATATTGTCATGCACAAGCTGCCTTTAAAAGAAGATTGCCCACCGGTGAAGCAGAAGCTGCGCCGTACTCGCCCAGATATGGCAATGAAGATAAAGGAAGAGGTGCAAAAGCAGTGGGACGCCGGTTTCCTTGCTGTGACTAGCTATCCGCCGTGGGTTGCTAATATTGTACCTGTGCCTAAGAAAGACGGAAAGGTGAGGATGTGTGTAGACTACCGGGATCTGAACAGAGCAAGCCCGAAAAATGATTTCCCTTTACCTCACATTGATGTATTGGTTGATAATACGGCTCAGTTCTCGGTATTCTCCTTCATGGACGGATTTTCAGGATACAATCAGATCAAGATGTCACCTGAAGACATGGAGAAGACAACTTTCATCACACCCTGGGGCACGTTCTGTTATAAGGTGATGCCATTCGGACTGAAGAATGCTGGTGCAACTTATCAACGGGCTATGGTAACATTATTCCACGACATGATCCGTAAAGAAATTGAATGTTATGTGGATGACATGATTGCCAAGTCCCTCACAGAAGAAGACCACCTGGTAAATCTGTTGAAATTATTCAAGCGTTTGAGGAGGTACCAGCTAAAGTTAAACCCCAACAAATGCACATTCGGGGTGCGATCCGGTAAGCTGCTGGGATTTATTGTGAGTGAAAAAGGGATTGAAGTTGACCCTGATAAAGTTAAAGCCATTCAGGAAATGCCTGCACCGAAGACTGAGAAAGAAGTTCGAGGGTTCCTAGGTAGATTGAACTACATTTCACGGTTCATATCTCATCTTACAGCAACCTGTGAACCTTTGTTCAAACTGTTAAGAAAAGAACAAACGGACAGGTGGAATGAAGACTGCCAGAGGGCTTTTGACAAAATCAAGGAATACTTACAAGAGCCTCCAATCCTTATGCCCCCAGTTGAAGGAAGACCTCTGATAATGTACTTGACAGTATTAGAAGAGTCAATGGGGTGTGTGCTGGGCCAGCATGACGAGTCCGGTCGAAAAGAGTATGCAATTTACTACCTAAGCAAAAAGTTTACCGATTGTGAACAACGTTATTCACTGCTCGAGAAAACTTGTTGTGCTTTAGCGTGGGCTGCTCGCCGACTGAGACAGTATATGTTGACCCACACTACTTTATTGGTCGCAAAGATGGATCCAGTTAAGTACATTTTTGAGAAGCCAGCACTTACCGGACGGGTTGCAAGATGGCAAATGATCCTCACAGAATATGACATTCAGTACACCTCTCAGAAAGCCATCAAAGGCAGTGTATTGTCTGGTTACCTTGTTGAGCAACTCATTGATGATTACCAGCCTATGAGATTCGACTTCCCTGATGAAGACATCATGTTCATAAAAGCAAAAGATCATGAAGAGCCTGTTCACACTGAAGGGCCTGACCCAGAAGAAGAATGGACTATGATGTTTGATGGGGCTGTTAATATGAACGGTCGTGGTGTTGGTGTAGTACTCATTACACCTAAGGGAGTTCACATGCCTTTCTCGGCAAAACTCACCTTCAACTACACTAACAACGAAGCTGAATACGAAGCTTGCATTATGGGTCTTGAGGAAGCCATTGACCTCAGGATCAAGACTTTAACTGTGTTCGGAGATTCAGCTCTGGTAATCAATCAAACCAATGGCAAATGGTACACCCACCAAGATCATCTGATACCTTATCGGGATTATACAAGGAGGTTATTGACTTTCTTCACAACAGTCAAGCTTGAGTATATCCCTCGAGACGAAAATCAGTTTGCAGATGCTCTGGCTACCATTTCATCTATGATCAAAGTTCAAGCTGCCCACTTTGTGCCTCGAATCGCAGTATCCAGACTTGACAGGCCAGCATACGTGTTCTCAGTAGACATTGTTAAAGATGATAAGCCTTGGTTCCATGATATTAAATGCTTCTTGGAGGATCAAACGTACCCACCTGGGGCATCTTCCAATGACAAGAAGACATTAAGAAGGCTAGCTGGTAGTTTCTTCCTGAATACTGACGGTTCCCTGTACAAGAGAAACTTTGATATAGTACTCCTCAAATGCGTTGATAGGACATAAGCAGACTTGTTAATGCACGAGGTGCACGAAGGATCTTTTGGTACCCATGCAGGAGGACATGCCATGGCTAAAAAGTTGCTAAGATCAGGCTATTACTGGATCACAATGGATGCAGACTATTGTGCTTATGCCAGAAAATGCCATAAATGCCAGATTTATGCGGATAAGGTGCATGTGCCTCCCAATCCTCTGAATGTGATGTCTTCACCCTGGCCCTTCGCTATGTGGGGCATTGATATGATTGGCAAGATTGAACCGACTGCTTCAAATGGCCACAGATTCATCCTGGTTGCCATTGACTACTTCACCAAGTGGGTTGAAGCAGCTTCTTATGCAAATGTTACAAAGAAAGTGGTAGCCCGATTTCTGAAAAGAGACATCATCTGTTGGTATGGAGTACCCGAGTGAATCATTACTGATAATGGTTCCAACTTGAACAACAAAATGATGGCAGAACTGTGCCGGGACTTCAAGATCCAACACCACAATTCTTCTCCTTACAGGCCAAAGATGAATGGTGTTGTAGAGGCAGCTAAGAAGAATATCAAGAAGATTGTACAGAAGATGGTGGTCACCTATAAAGACTGGCATGAAATGCTAGCATTTGCCTTGCATGGGTACCGCACGTCAATCAGAACATCCACTAGGGCAACACCGTATCAGCTTGTGTATGGTATGGAGGCAGTCCTACCTGTTGAAGTTGAATTACCCTCCCTGCGGGTACTGATGGATGTTAAGCTGAACGAGGCAGAATGGGTCCGGTCCCGATACGAACAACTGAGTCTGATTGAAGAAAAGAGATTGGCTGCAATTTGTCATGGGCAGTTGTATCAGAAAAGAATGAAGAAAGCCTTCGACCAGAAAGTCAGGCTCTGAGAGTACCAAGTAGGAGATCTTGTGCTGAAAAGACTCCTCCCTCCTCATACAGACCACAGGGGCAAGTGGACTTCAAACTATGAAGGGCCTTTCATAGTAAAGAAAGTTTTCTCCGGTGGAGCACTGATGCTCAGTACTATGGATGGTGAAGACTTCCTGTCCCCTGTGAATTCAGATGCAGTTAAAAAATACTTCGCATGAAAATGACCCGCTGGACATAAAAACAGAATGTAAGTCCAGGCAAAAATAGGGCATCCCGGCGAGTCAAAAACAGAATAAAAGACTCGGGCAAAAATAAGGGAAAATAAATAAAGAAAAACGTACACCCGCTGAGTTAAAAAGCCACATTGGACAACTCAGGCAAAAATGGGTATCCCGGTGGATTGAAAACCCGAAAGGGCGATCCACGCAAAATAAGGGAATAAGCGAACAACTGCATTCTGAATTCATCTGTATCACTTACGACCTGGCAAGCTCCGGAAGGTTCGAGCGTCGGTCAGAACCAGCCTTCTTCAGGAAGCAAGATGAGAAGAACGTCAATGTCATACGAGTCATAGCAAAAGGGGAAGCTCCTTGAAGCGTCATCAACATTGCCAGCACCTTTTTGTCTTTCAATTTGTAACGATCTCCTCATTTCAGGGGATCTGTTTCTCTGACTGTATCTCGCCAATTCAAGGCACATGAATTAATAAAATCAGATTTTCAGTCATGTCTCGTCTCGTACATTTTATTTTTTTCGTTTGCAAAAATGTCCGATGTCTTTAAGATATTGATCCGCATAAATAAAGATGTTTCCTTTCTAAAGAATACATGCTTACAGGAAATACGTTTGCTCCTGGGATTGCCTAAACTCCTATGACGGAATCCAATAAGGAATATCTCGGGATGCTTGTACGTTTCTTTGTCTTTACAGGGTTATAGGTGTTCAGAGCACAACATAGGGCGTGAAGGCTTCTCCCCAGCAAGCTGGCAAATCATTATCTACTCAGTCTATCTCCCAATTAGCACCGGAAGTGCTTTCTCCCCAGCCGAGTTGCCAGTCATCATTCCTTCTCGACCAAGTGCAAAGACCAGGGAACTACCTCCCCACAGAGTTTCAACTTCTACCCGAAAGAGCAACGCGTGAAGAAATCACAACAGAGTGAAGAAAGCTTCTACAAACCCCAGCTAGGTCCCCCGTTGCTGAGATGGGTCTATCAGTGATTTGTTTCCCCCATGCAGATACATCTTATCAGATCTAGCAATGATCTTATCCCCAGCTGGGATGTCCACTTCAAGCAGATCAGTCAGAGATCTTCACAGCAGCGGGATCCGAGCCCGGGATCGTTATCTTTGCATAATCATAGCATTCACATCATATTTTCCCCCAGAGAGCGTAGCATTCCGTCTAATGCGGAGCATTTTGGAAAAAATCAAACATATTGCATAATCACAAGCCATGTTCTGAATCGAACGCTTGTAAATACTGACAATCCATCAACGATATACAGAATGCTCCCAAAAATTCCCCGGCAGAGAGCCAAGACATTTCTCTTACAAATACAGATACATGCTCCCTTCGGCACCCGTCCGTGTCATATCCCCAGTAGAAAGCCAAAGCGCCCCCTTTGCACTCACAGATACATATACACAACTTCCTTGGCACTCGTACACTTGTTTATAATACACTTTTCTCTTTTGACACTCGTCCGTGTCACTCTCCCCAGCAAGTTAAACACTCGTCTGTACACCACTCATACTTGTTACTCTTGTTTTACTCATACAGATATTCGTCCGTATCTTGTATACACCACTTATATCCCCTCAGATTCGACACTCGTCCGTGTTCTCTGTTAACCAGTTGGTACTCGTCTGTATCATCATCTCTGAACATGCGTCAAATGTTTGTTTCTACCTGATACTCGTTCGTATCATAGTCTTAAGGATGCTCGTCCGTATCTTTAACCTATACGCAGCGCCAAACACTTATACCTTTCATTTCTTGGATGTAAACACTTGTCCGTGTTTAATATTCCCCAGCGAAGTCCCCAACAAAACTTGTTAAACTATTTCCTTTTTATCTGACATTCGTCCTATGTCATGATACCTTTTCGGCAGCCGTACCCTGCCAGGTGATCGTCCTTCACCTCTTTGATGATCGTCCTTCATCACCCCCAGTGGAGTCTCTATTCATTAGAACCCCTTCCTATCCGACATTCGTCCTATGTCGTGATATTTTCAGCAGCCGTCCCCTGCTAGGTAATCGTCCTTCACCTCCTGATGATCGTCCTTCATCATTTTATCCGATGGCGGTCCCCATCGTTGATCTTGTTATCTGACATTCGTCCTATGTCATGATAAACCTTGAGAGCAGCCGTACCCTGCTAGGTGATCGTCCTTCACCTCTTGATGATCGTCCTTCATCATGCTTATCTGATGGCCGTCCCCATCGTCGACTTTTTTTATCCGACATTCGTCCTATGTCGTGATACTTTCGGCAGCCGTACCCTGCCAGGTGATCGTCCTTCACCTTAGATGACCGTCCCTCATCTTATCCCCAACAGAGCAGCCGTCCCCTGCTAGGTGATCGTCCTTCACCTTTGATGACCGTACCTTATCATTTATTTCATTTACTCATAATCCCCAGAGAGCCTTATAGCTTTACCTGATGGCCGTCCCCATCACAATCCCTCATATCCCCAGCTTGTCGGTCGTCCCCGTCTTTGCTTTATTTCCTGCATTTTCCCCGGCATGTCGGTCGTCTCCGTCATTGCTTTATCTCCAGAAGTCGTCCTCTGCTCGACGGTCGTCCTCCATCGCCCGCACTTTATAATCATACTTTATTTTCTTTTATAATCTATATCCCTTTTCTTCTTCATTCTGTGAGTGCAAATTTTGGACTGTCTTTGGTATTCAACCACAAGTTATCTTGTTTGCCTGTTAAGCCGTTGCTTACATCCTGCACAGCTAACTCATGTTTGAATAGGGGCAGCTGTAAACACCCCAAATTTTCCCTCACCTATTCACACCATGGCTTGTGATCTTCTCATATGCATAAGTTCAATCATAGCATCTCATATTGTACTTTTGCTTCACTGCATTGATTCAAAGTCATCTGCATCTAGGGTTTGTGATCTGAGCCACCCCTGAGCCATTTGAGCCACTTAAAAGGTCTACAATCACTTCAAAAGGGGTCCATGTATGTTCAAGCATCATATTATATCCTCAAAAAGTCAAGGAAGTCAAAGAATCACAAGAACTGAGAAAGACATGGAAGTAGAGCCAGGTTTAACTGCACAGATGACCTAGAATTAGGGTTTTGGTTTCAGAGGCCATAACTCCAAATTTTTTGGTCATTCTTGTTTCTATTGGTCTCTATATGTTATAAGGATCATGCATATCAAGTTTCATGAAGAAATTCCATGGGGAAGGCATCTAATCAAGAGTTGACTTCTTGAGCAAGTCAGTGCAAAATGAGGGCATCTGAGGCCCCCAATGACCCAACCAAAGGGTGTTCTCCATCATTTTGAATGTGTATGATCTTTATTTGATCATAGAAGGTGTTAGAAGTTCACAAAATTGAAGAATTTCAAGCCATTTGCAAAATTGCCTTTTTGGGAAAGTGACTTTAATGTAAACTTGCCATTTTGGGAAAGTTTTTCAACCTCCTCAAATTGATTCAAAAATGCTTCAAATGAGAAAACTTTGGTCATGAAAGTTGTAGAATGGATCATTCCCTTTTCAAAAAGTACAAGAACTCATTCTAATTCATTATGGATCAAAAGTTATGGCTTGTCAAAGTTGGGAAAAATCATGAAATTTCCACTTTTGGCACCAAAGAGGGATTTTTGCAAATTCCAATTCCAAGCATTTTCAAGACCTCTAATTGACTTCTTTGCATCATTATAACATGTTACAACTTATAAAAGTCAAGTTTGTGCCAAGATTTTCTCATTTCCATGCCTTGAATCACAAGTTGCATAAGGCATTTTTCATAAAGACTACAAATTTGAAACTTTGCAAAAGGGACCTCTCATGTTTGGAATGAACTCCAATTGGTACCAAAGTAGCATAACAACATTGCATAACTCATTTTGTCACATTTTGCCCAAAATATCACAAGGTTTCTTGCCTTGGTTCATGAGAAAATTCAAAGAGGGAAATGTGCAAGAACCTTATAAACCCTAGGAACAACCAAGCATGATAATAATTAGGGTTTGACCAGTCCCCCATTTAGTTTTGCCTTTGTGTCATCTTTGAGTCCTCTCCTCTCACCTCATAGTCAAGGACTAAACCCTAAAGGTTTTAAGGCTTTATGATTAAGCTTATGCCTGCATCCTTCTATTAGGATGGATTGTATAACTTTAATCCTAAGTGTTAAACCCTTAATGTGTTTAAATCCTTTAATCAATTCACTTAATAATCATCAAGACATCAAGCTTGTAACTTGGGCCTTGCATTAGGGTTCTAATTCTTCCTTAATTGGTTAAGAAGGAATAACCCTAGTGTTAATGGACAAGTCCCCCTCAAGTTGTCTTACAAATCATAAAAACCATTTCTTCATCTTATCATTAACTAGAATCCATTTAATACATGCTTTGTTTTGTCATGAAGTTAATCCCTAATCATGGATTAAGTTGAGGAGTCTTTCTCAACTTAAATGTTCTCATCTATTATCCTTCTATTAGGATGGTGTAATGAGTCCATTAAATCCTTGATTATGGCTTAATCTCATTACTTAACACTAAACAAAAACAACAAAAACATCTAAATAATCTCAAGTAGGTTAATGATCTTAACCCTACATCATGGTGATTAAGTGTGAGGTGTTTACTCCATGCTTAAGGTATTCTCATTACCCCTAATCAGAGGGAGGATGTGATGAGTTTACTAACCCTGGGTTTAGGCTTAAGCTCATTTTCTTATGACAAACACAAAAAGCAATAAAAGATTGAAAACTCAAAAATAAACAATAATCGTCTCCTTCGGGATTCTTTTCTCATCTCATTCATTCATAACCAAGAACTTGCTTCTTCCATCTAATGCAAGACAGTTTGCACCTGAGCCAGACAGGTCATACACTTGAGCATAGACAAGTAAGCAGTTCACAAGTCAATTTTTCTTTCAGTCTCTTTGAGTCGAACTACGGTGTTCTGACTTCCTCATTGCACGAGAGGATACGTAGGCATAACTTAACAGTTATCGAACAAAAGTCTCTGTATATTCCCCCTCCTTCCAGCATCATCTTTTAAGCCTCATAGTCTTGAGCTTCATTCATTTCTTGCACTGACTCTTCACATATTTCATTCCACATCTTCTTTTACACTGACACTTGCATTCTTTCCAGCTTTGATACACAGGTAGCACTGACACAAACCCTTTAAAACACAAATCTTTTAAGCGTGGATCCCGTCGAGTACGATGGACAATCTGGGTGCTAATACCTTCCCAGGTTGTAACCAACCCCCTTTCTCAGTCTCTCTGGTTCGCAACCGTCTTATCCATCTTTTTCCTAGGTTTATGCAACATTACCTTTCCTCCGGGATAAAAATGCCTAGCTGGCGACTCTTTCCTTTCTGAGTTCACCCCTGTGTGTTCTCTCTCCCTTTCGCCGACCGTTCGCGTCTGTACCCCATTTGACTTAGCCTCATTTGGTGGGAGTGACAGCTAGCAGTATAGGTACTGGGTTCCTCAGAAGAAAAAAATGGATGGCATTCTTACTGACAAATTTAGGCTCATCTGCAAACAATATAGCCCCATATATGTTGAGGGCTAAAAGTGCACAGACTGCCCTCCATTCTCCCAAGGAAGCCTTCAGGATGGCCTGAGAAATCAAGAAGTCCAGATGTAAACCAGGAATCCCAGCTTTTGTTTGCATGATTTGCTCAATAAGGGCAGGCTCCAGATATAATGCCCTTTCCATCTCTTCACTTCTGGGAGCTGTTATCTCTGGATTGAAGGGAATCCCTCCTCTGATAGGCACTCCAATCAACAAAGAAAACTCCTCCAATAGAGGCCCCATCTGAAAGTCTGGAAAGGTGAAGCACCTAAGTGGAGGGTGATAGAACTGCAAGCATGTTTGGATCATGCTTCTCTGAGAAGAATCAAGATCCATAACCATATCCAAGATACCCCTATAGTGCTCTCTGAACAGTGGGATGTAGTCAGGCGTGATGAGTGACTGGACCTTCCTGATACCAGTCAATATGGGCTCAAAAAAGTGGTAAGATATGTTGCTCTTCCTGGGAGTAGCCATGAGTGCTGCTGAAGAAGCTGAAGTCAAGTGCTGATGAAGATCACAAACTGAGGAGCTGGAGGTAAGTCTCTGATAGACTGATGAAGGAGATAGCTGAAGCAGAGGTCTAAGTAATAGAAGGGGTCAAAACCAAAACCAAGATATAATGAGGTGGATACCCTGAAAAGAAAATAAACAAATGTCAAATGATGCAATGATGATATATGCAAATGATATGCAAGGGTTTGCGATCAAGAGCTGGATCTGATTATCTGTCTTGATATAAAGTCCATGTAGGTTCAAAAGTCCAGATGAAGGCTCAGAAATCCAGTAACCAGGGTGGGGGACTCAAATAAAGAGTCACATGTCCAGGGTTAATCACAAGAACTGTCCAAAGTGGAGTATTCTTAAACAAAACAGTAACAGGGTATGATGTGGCCAATGGTTCCTGCAAACCTGTAAACAAACCAATCCCCTCACATGTAATGTTCTAGAACAAGGATCCTCAGACTTGGATCAGTTATGAGAAGTGTAAACACTTCTAACCCGGAGGTACAGTGTTTACAATAACCATAAAGGATCCTCCTCTAATTCACCTCAGCTTCTGAAGGTCATAATAAAGGTCATCCAGACTTAGCAGGCTTCCCAGATAGCCCTAGCACTACAGGAAATCTGTAGCACAGAGTTCTCAAGAAGAAACCCACATCTGAACCGTATTTCATATTCCCGCACGAGACCGAAATGGAATGGGAAAGAACATGAACCACTCTATCCTAGGTGTCACTCAGGTCCCAGGTATAGGACCTTAATATCTCAATGGAACCCCACCCACCAAAACAGGAAACCAGATCCAACAATGACAGTATGACAGTATGACGTATAAAACTGTAAAGAAAGAAATAAATAAGACTGTACATAAAGCAATAAGTAAAGCAAAAATAAATAAACATAATTAGCACATAACACCCCAGTAAACACAAATCAAACAAGCGCTAGGAGGAACCCACAAAAATAACCAGAAGCCCTGGTTGCAGTATAAGGGTCCCCAGCAGAGTCGCCAAGTTGTCGCTCCCACCAAAAGACACCTGGTCAATAGGAGTACAGACGCGAACGGTCGGTGAAAGAGAGAACATGAAGATGAACTGAAAAGAGTCTCCAGTTAGGCATTTTAATCCCGAAGGAAAGGTAATGCTGCATAAACCTAAGAAAAGATGGATAAGATGGTTACGAACCAGAGAAACTGAGAAAGGGGGTTGGTTACAACCTGGGAAGGTATTAGCACCCAGATTGTCCGTCATACTCGACGGGATCCACGCTTGAAAGTTTGTGTTTAAAGGGGTAGTGTCAGTGCTATCTGTGTGCAAAAGTTAGAAAAGGATGCAAGTGTTAGTGCTGGAAAGTGAAGTGAAGAAAAGGAGTGTTAGTGCAAGAAAAGAGTGCAATGCTCAAGACAATGAGGCTTAAAGGATAATGCTGGAAGATGGGGAATATACAGAGACTTTTGTTCGATAACTGTTAAGTTATGCCTACGTATCCTCTCGTGCAATGAGGAAGTCAGAACACCGTAGTTCGACTCAAAGAGACTGAAAGAATTTGACTGTGAACTGCTTACTTATCTATGCTCAAGTGTATGACCTGTCTGGCTCAGGTGTAAACTGTCTTGCATTAGACGGAAGAAGCGAGTTCTCGTTTGTGAGTGAATGAGGTGAGAAAAGAATCCCGGAGGAGACGATTAGTGTTTGTTTTTGGTATTTTCAATCTTTTATTACTTTTGAAGTTTGTCATAAGAAAATGAGCTTAAGCTTGAACCAAGGGTTAGTAAACTCATCACATCCTCCCTCTGATTAGGGGTAATGAGAATACCTTAAGTGTGAAGTAAGCACCTCACACTTAATCACCATGATGTGGGATTAAGATCATTAACCTAATTGCAATTATTTAGATGTTTTTGGAATTTTTGTTTGGTGTTAAGTAATGAGTTTAAGCCATAATCAAGGATTTAATGGACCCATTACACTATCATAATAGAAGGATAATAGATGAGAACATTAAAGTTGAGGAAGGCTCCTCAACTTAATCCATGATTAGGGATTAACCTCATGACAAAATAAAGCCTTTATTAAAGTGGATTTTAGTTAATGGTAAGATTAAGAAGTGAATTTTATGGTTTGTAAGACAACTTGAGGGGGACTTGTCCATTAACACTAGGGTTAGTCCTTCTTAACCAATTAAGGAAGAATCAGAACCCTAATGCAAGGCCCAAGTTACAAGATTTATGTCTTAGTGATTTATTAGATGGATTGATTAAAGGATTTAAACACATTAAGGGTTCAACACTTAGGATTAATGTTATACA
Organism: Lathyrus aphaca; assembly: GCA_963966055.1. NCBI lineage: Eukaryota > Viridiplantae > Streptophyta > Magnoliopsida > Fabales > Fabaceae > Lathyrus > Lathyrus aphaca. Next base: position 176,670,383 of record OZ014524.1, on the reverse strand, counting down.
CTCCATCCTAATAGAAGGATACATGCATAACCCTAATCAGAAAGTCTTAAAACCTTAAGGGTTTAGTCCTTGATTAAGAGATGAGAAGAGAAGACACAAAGATGACACAAAGGTAAAACTAATGGGGGGACTAAAAAAACCCTAATTGTGATCATGCTTGGGTATTCCTAGGGTTTATGAGGCTTGCAAGAGATCTTTAAGGAAAAGCCACCAAGGAAGAAGAAAGATGGAAGAAGGTGAAGCAAAAAGAAACAAGTCAACTTACTTCACTTAAGAAGATAAGTTGCTTGGAGAAAGAAAGTGAGGAGAGCATGAATGAGCAAGCTCACTCTAATACAAATACAAAAATTCAGCAATGAATGCATAAGAGATATGAGAAAAGATTGTGAGAAGTGAAGGCAAATTCACTTCTCAAAGTAACTTACCACCTGAAAAGTTAGTAAAAGAAAATGAAATGAAATGAAAATGGGATTAAATGCAAAGATGAAAACCAAAACCAGAAGCATGTTCATGATGCTAATGATGAAAATAGATGATATAAATGTATGTCATGAGATGAAGATGATCATACAAAGGATGGGAATGCAAATGAAGCATAAAGGAAGCATGAAAGTTCATGAATGCACATGAAATGAAATGAAAGCATAACATGGCAAATGGATGATGCAATGATCAAACATGATTCTAATGTGTCCTAAGATGCCTTATATGTCATGTGGATTCACAAAATGTCATGGCAAGTTCATGTATGCAAGCTTATACAAGATGGATGCAAATGAGATGCAAAATTAGGGTTATATGAACATGTGAGATGCAAAACTCAAAAACAGAAGCAAATGATAAGATAAAAAATTTAAAATGGACATAAGGGAACCCTAAACCTATACTAGTTCACCATCCAAAGGGGGAGGTCAGAAGCTAAACCTAATTGAAAATGACAAACAAAGGGTGATCTTAGGGCTTAAAGGGTGATCCTAAAGGTAAAATGCCAAACAAATTGAAAATGAAAGATAAAAATGAAAAAAAAATGTTTTTAGATGCTTGAAAACATGCATAGCACAATGCAAAAAGAATCATTCACAAACTCAACTTGGATCAAAAGTTATGAATTTTTGAAGTTAGGGTTGAAAATATACAAATTTAAGAACCCTAATTCATTTGAAAAATGTCAAAGCATGATCAAAACAAAAAAGAAATTTGTATGGTGAGTTTGTAAATGTTTCTAAATACCTAAGAATGTTCTCTGAATTTTTTTTGTGATTTTTAAATACCTAAATGTATTTTTAATTAATTAATTCTCATTAACTAATTAAAAATAATATTTAAATGATTTAAAAATAATTTTTTAATGCAAAAAATAAAAATAAAAATATTTTTGGATTCTGAAAATTAATAAAATGTTTGATAAAAATTTTCCAAATTTTTTGATGTTTTTTCCTATTTTTAAAAATTCGTACAAAAAAATAAGAAAAATACAATAAAAATTAAAATTAATGGAAAGTAATCTCATCCAATGCTCCAGATTCAAAGCTGGGTTTTTTAGGTTGACTAGCGCATTTTTTGATGGTCTGGATTCACTCTGATTTAATTAAACTAAATAATATTATTTAACTTAATTAAATGAGGATTAGGGCTAATCATACAATCCTTTCCATTCACTCACGCGGGAATCACAACATCCAAGGGCTGACATTCAAAGTTGCTTAATTACAGGATTAGGGCATAAACACTTTCAGGTGACCGGAACAGTGTTCCGGTCATCTTCTCCGACGAGTCAAAATCCTATCTCTCTCCCTAAGCATCTAAAACATGATTTTTCTGCCCAGAAATGAACCCCACGCATCACTAAACCTAAATCCCCAAACAAAATCCATTTATCACTCATCAAAAAGCCAAATCGAAGCAAGACATTTTTAGGTCAAAAATTTCAGAGCAAGCATACATCCTGGTTTCCTAACCATTTTCAAAAATAATCACATCCCCGTGATCAGGGGAGCTCATAGAATCATTCAAGAACTTAAAAACAAGTTTCTGGAAAAAAGTTCTTGAGCTATACCTGAGATTAAACCTCCTGATTGTGGGATTTCTGGATCCTTCTTTGGTGCAAATCCACTCCTATGAACCTCCTGAAGATGATATGAGGCTTAGAACAAGTTTTTATGGCTTGGTTTGAGGGTTTTGTTTCTGCTGCACCAGAAATCGTATCTGAGTTTCAGAGGTTTTCAGGGCAAAGTGAAGGGTGGTTTATGCACTATGAGGTATTTCTGAATAAATGGTGAAGTTTTCTTTTTGGTTTGATGGTTGTGGAAGGAGTTTCGAAGAGATGAAGGTTTTGGCAAATTATGTGAAATCTGATTGTGTGTGTGGTCTGAGCTTATGTGAGGCTTGTTTTATGATCCATATACCAATCCTAAACTATTGGAATGAGTCAGAAGACTTGACATGCACTGTGGGAATGGTATGGAGCAATTGGCCAAAAAGTCAATGGTTTGTGTACTTCAAGCATGGGCCATGGCAGAGGCTATCTTAGGGCTGCTCTGAGTTCAGCTGTCTTCAAGGAGGGCCATGGGATGTTTTAGAATGATCAGAAGTGAATGGATGGTGAGATGTTACATGTTTTTCAATTTTCACAACTTGTTGCACTTTGGTATTTTGGTCACGGACATGCCTCATTCCAAGCTGAATTCATGTCATGAAATTTCACATGGTGTTATGGTGATGCTTTGAGATCAATTAGAAACCAAACAAACCCTTAGGAATCAATTTTGCAAGAATTCCCTTTTTTTGAATTTCATGAAAAATGGCTTATGATACTTGTCATCCAAGGCATGAATTTTGTGAATTTTGTGCAACTTCTGATTTTGGCAAGTTGTAATGATGCATAGAAGTCATTTAGAAGTCACAAAATGGTTTGGCATGAGGTTTTGCAAAAATGCCTCTTTGGCATGAAACATGAAAATATGTGATTTTTGCTAACTTTGGAAAGCCATAACTTGAGTTCCAAAATGAATTAGATCTTTTTCTCGTACTTTTTGAAAAGGGAATGATCCAATCTACAACTTTCATGACCAAAAATTTTTCATTTGAAGCATTTTTGGTTGAGAAAGAGGAGGTTGAAAAACCTTCCCAAAATGGAAAGTTTACATTACAAGTCATTTCCATATTTGGCAACTTTTGGTTTAGCCCACTTTTCTTAAAATTTGTGAACTTATAAACACTTCAATGATCAAATAAAGACCATATAGCTTCAATTTGATTAAAAATCCACCTTGGATCCATTGATGGGGGCCTCAGATGCCCTGATTTTGCTCTGACTTGCTCAAGAAGTTACCCAGTGATCAGATGACTTCCACAATGAATATTTCCATAAAACTTGGTATGCATGATCCTTATATCATATTGAGACCAATAGAAACAAGAATGACCAAAAAATTTGGAGTTATGGCCTCTGAAACCAAAACCCTAATTTTAGGTCATCTGTGCAGTTAAACCTGGCTCTGCTTCCATGCCTTGTCAGTTCTTGTGATTTTATGACTTTCTTGATCTTGGGAGGATATAATATGATGATTGAACATACATGGACCCTCTTGAGATGATAGAAGACCTTTAGAGTGGCTCAGATGGCTCATGGATTGCTCATATCACAAACCCTAGATGCAGATGACTTTGAACTAATGCAGTGAAGTAAAAAATGCAATATGGGATGATATGATTGAACTAATGCAAATGAAAAAATCACAAGCCATGGTGTGAACTTAGTGAGGGCAAATTTGGGGCGTTTACAGTATCCTCTCGTGCAATGAGGAAGTCAGAACACCGTAGTTCGACTCAAAGAGACTGAAAGATAAATTGACTTGTGAACTGCTTACTTATCTATGCTCAAGTGTAGGACCTGTCTAGCTCAGGTGCAAACTGTCTTGCATTAGACGGAAGAAGCGATTTCTCGTTTATGAGTGAATGAGGTGAGAAAAGAATCCCGGAGGAGACGATTATAGTTTGTTTTTGATGTTTTCAATCTTTTACTGCTTTTTTGTGTTTGTCATAAGAAAATGAGCTTAAGCCTAAACCAAGGCTTAGTAAACTCATCACATCCTCCCTCTGATTAGGGGTAATGAGAATACCTTAAGTATGAAGTAAACACCTCACACTTAATCACCATAATGTAGGATTAAGATCATTAACCTACTTGCATTTATTTAGATGTTTTTTGGAGTTTTTGTTTAGTGTTAAGTAATGAGTTTAAGCCATAATCAAAGATTTAATGGACCCATTACACCATCCTAATAGAAGGATAATAGATGAGAACATTTAAGCTGAGGAAGGCTCCTCAACTTAATCCATGATTAGGGATTAACCTCATGACAAAACAAAGCCTTTATTAGAGTGGATTTTAGTTAATGGTAAGATTAAGAAGTGAATTTTATGGCTTGTAAGACAACTTGAGGGGGACTTGTCCATTAACACTAGGGTTAGTCCTTCTTAACCATTTAAGGAAGAATTAGAACCCTAATGCAAGGCCCAAGTTACAAGCTTGATGTCTTAGTGATTATTAGATGGATTGATTAAGAGATTTAAACACATTAAGGGTTTAACACTTAGGATGAAATTTATACACTTCATCCTAAGAGAAGGATGCAGGCATAATCTTAATCACAAAGCCTTAAAACCTTAAAGGTTTAGTCCCTGATTATGAGATGAGAAGAGAAGACACAAAAGATGAAAAAAAGGTAAAACTAATGGGGGACTAATCAAACCCTAATTTTTATCATGTTTGGGTGTTCCTAGGGTTTATGAGGCTTGCAAGAGATCTTCAAGAAGAGCCACCAAGGAAGAAGCAGAAGATGGAAAGAGGAGAAGCAGAAGATGCAAGTCAACTTACTTCACTTAAGAAGATAAGTTGCTTGAAGAAAGAAAGTGAAGGAGGAACATGAATGAGCAAGCTCACTCTAAAGCAAAGATAAAATGCAGCAATGAATGCATAAGAGAGGATGAGAAGAGATTGTGAGAAGTGAAGGCAAATTCACTTCTCAAAGCACTTACCACCTGAAAAGTTAGCATAAAAGAAAGAATGAAGTGAAAATGAAATGAATGCAAGGATGCAAACCAAAATCAGAAGCATGTTCATGATGTAAATGATGCTAAGAGATGATGCAAAGGTGTGTTAAGAGTTGTGAATGATCATACAAGGGATGAGGATGCAAATGAAGCATGAAAGGAGCATGAAAGTTCATGAATGCACATGAAATGAAATGAATGCATAACATGGAAAATGGATGAAGAAATGATCAAGCATGATTATAATGTGTCCTAGGATGTCTTAGAAGTCATGTGGATGCAAGAAATGTCATGGCAAGTTCATGAATGCAAGCATATGCAAGATGCATGCAAGAGAAGATGAGAAATTAGGGTTTTCATACCACATGAGATGCAAAACTCAAAAGCAGAAGCAAATGACAAGATAAAAAATGGAAAATGAAATCAAGAGAACCCTAACCCCATATGATTTCATACCCCAAAGGAGGAGACCTAACTCTTAACCCTAAGGGAGTTATGATTTTTCTAATTTTTCTAGGGTTTTAAGGTACCTAAAGGGAAAAAATGCAAATCAATTCAAAAATGCAGAAGAAAATTATGAAAAAATTATATTAGAAACTACATGTCAAATGAAGATCAATTCAAAAAGAACCATTGTCATACCATTCTTGGTTAGGCAGAAAATAATTCTTGAAGTTAGGGTTCTAAAATGTGAATTTTATGAACCCTAAATTCAAGAAAATTATCAAAGATGGTTCAAAACCAAAAAGAAATTTGTGTGGATGGTATGACAATGTCTCTAAATGTTTAAAGATGCAATATGAATTTTTTTGGGATTTTTTAGAAACCTAAATGATATTTTAATTAATTAATTTTCATTAATTAATTAAAATAAACATTTAAATGTCTAAAAAATGATTTTTAAATGCAAAAAATAAAAATAAAAATAATTTTGGGTTGAGAAAATTATTTGAAATCAAAATGCAGAATAAAAATATTTTTGGAAATTTTTAACTATTTTTAATAAATTATGCAAGATAAATGAGAAAAAATGAAATTAAAATGAAATAAAATGGAGGTATGCTGAATGGAGGGATGAGATTGAATTTGGGGATGGATTTGTTGACTACGCGCCAGATCTAAAGGCCTATATTTAAACTTACTTAAACTTAATTAATTAATTATTTAATCTTAATTAATAACTAATGATATAATCTGGACCATACAACACGCGCGAGAGAGACAGATCCAATGGTCCACGTTTAAACAGAAACCCTAACCCTAATTATCACTTAATAACTCTCAGGTCATCGGAGAAGAGCTCCGGTCGTCTTCTCCGGTGACCCCCTCACCTAAAAACTTCCAACTTCTTCCCTAGGTACATTCTAGAGCTCTAAAGCTCCAGATTCACTCCTCTCACTCTCCTAAGATCAAATTCACTCTCAAAACAAATTTCTTTTCACTCAAACTCATGATTCGAAGAGAAACATAAACATGGCAAAAATTTCAGACAATCAGTATACATTCAATTCTCAACCATTTTCGAAAATTCAAAGTTCAGTGTGATTAGTGGAGCATGCTTTATCATTTTGTAACATAAAGAAGTGGTTCTGGAAAAATTAATTCGAATGGCTACCTGAGATGGAGCTTTCACCCTTGAGCTTTCTGGCCACTACCTTGGTGCAAAATGCCTCTAATGACCTTCCTGAAGAAGTTGAAATGCTTGGAAAGCTTTGAGGATGGCTGGTTTGTGAGTTTGCTCTCCAACTGGTCAGAAATCGTATTTGGTGTATGAGGTGCTTTTGGATGTTTCAATGGTTGGTTTGTGATCAGTGAGTGATTTAGAGATGAATGGTGGAATTTGTTTGAAGATTGAGTGGCTGAGTTATGAAATTCGAAAGCTTTTGCAAGAGGGAGAGTTTTTGTGAACTTGGTGATTCTCTAGGTTTCAGCTTGTGTTCTTGTGTGTTATGATCAGCATTTGGTCCACATATCAACTTGTGATAGGTCTGTGGAGTGGTTGTGCCCTATTGTGATTGGTATGACCTTCTTGCAAAAAGTCACCAACTTGTGTACTTGAGGTATGGGCAAGGATGTAGCTGGCCTTTGGGCATGTCCATGCGCAGCTAACTTCAAGGAAGTCCACAAATTCATTCTTGAGGCAATTCAGCATGTGGGAAATAAGTTATGGGGTGTTTTGCAATTATGTGAAGTTTTGGCCCCTTTGAGAAATCTTGATGTTCAAGGCATGTAATCTTGCAATTCCTTGGGAAATTCTGGTCTAGAGGCAATGCACTATGATGTTATGATGTATTGAAGTGTGTTTGAAGTCACAAAAAGCCTTGGCAAGTGGTTTTGCAAAGAATCCCTTTTGGTGCATTCTTGAAATTTATGGGATTTTTGTCAACTTTGACAAACCATATCTTGAGTTCCAAAATGAATTAGATCTTTTTCTTGTACTTTTTTAAAAGGGAATGATCCAATCTACAACTTTCATGACCAACAATTTTTCATTTGAAGCATTTTTGGTTGAGAAAGAGGAGGTTGAAAAACTATCCCAAAATGGAAAGTTTACATTACAAGTCATTTCCATTTTTGGCAACTTTTGGTTTAGCTCATTTTTATTCAAATTTGTGAACTTTTAAGCACTTCAATGATCAAATAAAGACAATATAACTTCAATTTGATGAAAAATCCACTTTGGTTCCATGGATGGGGGCCTCAGATGCCCTGATTTTTCCCTGACTTGCTCAAGAAGTTACCCAATGATTAGATGACTTCCACAATAAATTTCTCCATCAAACTTGGTATGCATGATCCTTATAACATATTGAGACCATTAGAAATAATAATGACCAAAATTTTTGGAGTTATGGCCTCTGAAACCAAAACCCTAATTTCAGGTCATCTGTGCAGTTAAACCCTAGCTCTGCTTCCATGCTTTGCCAGTTCTTGTGATTCTTTGACTTACTTGATCTTTGGGGGATAAAATATGATGATTGAACATACATGGAACCTCTTGAAATGTATGATGGCCTTTGGAGTGGCTCAGATGAATCTTGGATTGTTCAGATCACAAACCCTAGATGCAGATGAAATAAATGAAATGTGAGATGGTATGTTTGAACTAATGCAAAGATGAAAGATCACAAGCCATGGTGTGAACTTAGTAAGGGCAAATTTGGGGTGTTTACATCTGCCCCTATTCTGCATGAGTTATATGTGCAGGATGTAAGCGACGGGCTTATCAGACAAACACGATAACTTGTGGTTGAATACCAAAGACAGTCCAAACTTTGCACTCACTGGGGAGAAGAAGAAAAGGGATATAAATTGTAAAAGGAAAGTATAGTATGATTATAAAGTGCGGGCGATAGAGGACGACCATCGAGTAGAAGACGACTGTTGGGGGATAAAGCAATGACGGGGACGACCGACATGCTGGGGAAATAAAGAGATTATGATGGGGACGACCATCAAGCAAAGTGTCAAGACTCTCTGGGGATTAGAATAAAGTCAATGATGGGGACGGCCATCAGGTTCAGAGAATAAATGAAATAATGATGAGGGACGGTCATCAAAGGTGAAGGACGATCACCCAGCAGGGGACGACTGCTCTTTACCACGACATAGGACGAATGTCGGATAGAAAAAGTCGACGATGGGGACGACCATCGGATAAGCATGATGAAGGACGATCATCAAGAGGTGAAGGATGATCACTTAGCAGGGTACGGCTGCTCTCGGGGTTTATTATGACATAGGATGAATGTCAGATAACAAGATCAACGATGGGGACGACCATCGGATAAAATGATGAAGGACGATCACCTAGCAGGGTACGGCTGCTAAATATCACGACATAGGACGAATGCCGGACATAAAAGGGTTCCAATAATGGAGACTCCGCTGGGAGAAGAATGAGGGACGGTCATCCAAAGGTGAAGTACGATCACCTGGCAGGGTACGGCTTCCGAAAGTATCATGACATAGGACGAATGTCAGATAGAAAAGAAGTTTTGCTGGGGACTTCGTTGGGGAATAGTAAACACGGACGAGTATTTACATCCAAGAAATGAAAGGCATAAGTGTTTGATGCTGTGTATAGATTAAAGATGCGGACGAGCATCCTTAAGACTACGATACGGACGAGTATCGGTAGAAACAAACGCTGACGCATGTTCAGAGATGATGGTACGGACGAGTACCAACTGGTTAACAAAGAACACGGATGAATGTTGAATATGGTGGGGAATGAGTGTATACAAGATACGGATGAGTATCTGTATAAGTAAAACAAGTATTGTGAAGTACGAGCAAGACACGGACGAGTGTTCAACTTGCTGGGGATTGGTTTGACGCGGACGGGTGTCAGAGAAAGTGTATAAATTACGAGTGTAAAAAGGTATTCTGGCAACCTGTGGGGGTAGGATGACATGGACGGGTGTCGATGAGAGTGTATTATAAACAAGTGTTTGGGCAACCCTGCTGGGGAGTGGTGACATGGACGGGTGTAAAAAAAAAGAGTATGTGAAGTCCTGTATTCAACAAGGATATTTGTGGCTTATACTTGCAGGGAGATAATATGACACGAATGAGTGTCGAATGATTATATATAAACATGTATTTGTGTTGAGGAGTGCAAAAGGGACACTTTGGCTTTCTGTTGGGGAAATTTAGAGGTATTTTGTATATTGCTGATGTGGTATTGCCGGTATTTACAGGTGACTGGTTCGAACCTGACTTGTGATTATGCAATATGTTTGATTTTTGTCGTAATGCTCCATATTAGACGGAATTCTACGCTTTTGTGGTGAATTGTGATGCGAATGCCATGATTATGCAAAAGACCGATCCGGGATTCGGATCCCGCTGCTTGTGGAGATCTTTGACTGATCTTCTTGAAGGGATATCCCAGTTGGGGATGAGATCATTGGTAGATCTGATAAAATATACGACTCTGCTTGGGGAATTAGATCACTGATAGACCTATCCGGTAATGAGATAACCCAGTTGGGGACGAGAAAGCTTTCGTCACTTTGTTGTGGTGAGATTTAGATATTGCTCTTCTAGAGAGGCTGGAGCTCTGTGAGGAGATGGTTCCCAATCTAATACTCTGTTGGGGGATAAAAAAAACACTGAACGATCTTTCTAGAGATTTCTTGTGGGGATCCTGCTGTGGATGAGGAGATTATGACAACTCAGCTGGGGGAATGAGCATTTTCTGATGCTGCTCTGAAGAAAATGTGCTGGAAAAGTGATGCCTGACAATTCTGATGGGGAGAAAGCATTTCCGGTGCTGTTTGGAGGATGTGCTGAGGAAATAATGATTTGGCAACTTTGCTGGGGAAAACATTTCATGACCCGTGTTGCGCTCTGAATACCTGCAATCCTGTCAAAACAAAGAAATGCACAAGTATCCCGAGGTATCCCTTACCGGATTCCATCATAGGAGTTAGATATTCCTGGAAGTAAAGTATATTTCCTGCAAGCATTTATTAGAAAGGCATATCTATTATATGCAAGTATCATATCATGAATATTGGACTTATTGCAAACGAAACAAAAATGTACAATACGAAATGTGACTGAAAATTCTGGTTTTATTAATTTGGGTGCCCTGAATTGGCAAATACAATCAAAGAAATAGATCCCCTGAAATGAGGAGATTGTTACAAAATTGAGAAAAGTAAAGGTGCTGGCAATGTTGGTGACGCTTTAGTGAGCTTCCCTTTTGCTATGACCCGTATGACCTTGACGTTCTTCTTATCTTGCTTTCTGAAGAAAGTTGATTCTGACCGATGCTTTAACCTTTCGAAACATGCCGTGTCGTGAATGATACAGACGAATTCAGAATGCAGTTGTTCGCTTATTCCCTTATTTTGCGTGGATCGCCCTTTCGGGTTTTCAATCCACTGGGATACCCATTTTTGCCTGAGTTGTCCAATGTGGCTTTTCAACTCAGCGGGTGTACATTTTTTTTAATTTTTCCCTTATTTTTGTCCGAGTCTTTTATTTTGTTTTTGACTCACCGGGATGCCCTATTTTTGCCTGGACTTACATTCTGTTTTTATGTCCAGCGGGTCATTTTATGCGAAGTATTTTTTAACTGCATCTGAATTCACAGGGGACAGGAAATCTTCACCATCCATAGTAGTGAGCATCAGTGCTCCACCGGAGAAAACCTTCTTTACTATAAATGGACCATCATAATTCGGAGTCCACTTGCCCCTGTGGTCTGTATGAGGAGGAATGAGTCTTTTCAGCACAAGATCTCCTACTTGGTATTCCCGAAACTTGACTTTCTGATCGAAGGCTTTCTTCATTCTCTTCTGATATAACTGCCCATGATAGATTGCAGCTAATCTTTCTTCTTCGATCAGATTCAGTTGATTGTGCCGAGATCGGACCCATTCTGCTTCATTTAACTTGACATCCATCAGTACCCGTAAAGAGGGTAATTCAACTTCAACAGGTAGGACTGCCTCCATGCCATACACAAGCTGATAAGGTCTTGCCCCAGTGGATGTTCTGATTGAAGTACGGTACCCATGCAAGGCAAATGGCAGCATTTCATGCCAGTCTTTGTATGTAACCACCATCTTCTACACAATCTTCTTGATATTCTTGTTAGCTGCCTCAACAGCGCCATTCATCTTTGGCCTATAAGGAGAAGAGTTGTGATGTTGGATCTTGAAGTCCCGGCACAGTTCTGCCATCATTTTGTTGTTCAAGTTGGAACCATTATCAATAATGATTCGCTCGAGGCACTCCATACCGACAGATGATGTCTCTCTTCAGGAATCGGGCTACCACTTGCCTGGTGACATTTGCATATGAAGCTGCTTCAACCCACTTGGTAAAATAGTCAATGGCTACCAGGATGAATCTGTGGCCATTTGAAGCAGTCGGCTCGATCTTTCCAATTATATCAATGCCCCACATGGCAAAGGGCCAAGGTGAAGACATCACATTCAACGGATTTGGAGGCACATGCACCTTATCTGCATAAATCTGGCATTTGTGGCACTTTCTGGCATAGACACAACAATCTGCATCCATTGTGATCCAATAGTAACCTGATCTTAACAACTTTTTAGCCATTGCATGTCCTCTAGCATGGGTACCGAAGGATCCTTCATGCACCTCGTGCATCAGCAAGTCTTCCTCTGTCTTATCAACACATCTAAGAAGTACCATGTCAAAGTTGCGCTTGTATAAGGAACCATCAGTATTCAGGAAAAAACTACCAGCTAGCCTTCTTAGTGTTTTCTTGTCATTAGATGATGCCCCAGGTGGGTATGTTTGATCCTCTAAGAAGAATTTGATGTCATGGAACCAAGGTTTGTCATCTTTAGCCATGTCCACGGAGAATACGTATGCTGGTCTGTCAAGTCTGGATACCGAAATCCGAGGCACAAAGTTGGCGGCTTGAACTTTGATCATGGAGGAAATGGTAGCCAGAGCATCTGCAAACTGATTTTCATCTCGAGGGATATATTCAAGTTTGACTGTTGTGAAGAAAGTCAGTAATCTTCTCGTATAATCCCGGTATGGAATCAAATGCTCCTGGTGAGTGTACCATTTGCTGTTGGTTTGATTGATTACTAAAGCTGAATCCCCGAATACAGTTAAAGTCTTGATCCTAAGGTCAATGGCTTCCTCAAGACCCATGATACAGGCTTCGTATTCAGCTTCGTTGTTAGTGCAGTTAAAGGTGAGTTTTGCCGAGAAAGGCATGTGAACTCCCTTAGGTGTAATGAGTACTGCACCAACTCCACGTCCATTCATATTAATAGCCCCATCAAACATCATTGTCCATTCTTCTTCTGGGTCAGGTCCGTCAGTGTGAACAGGCTCTTCATGATCTTTTGCTTTTAGGAACATGATGTCTTCATCAGGGAAGTCAAATCTCATTGGCTGGTAATCATCAATGGGTTACTCAGCCAAATAGTCAGATAGTACACTGCCCTTGATGGCCTTTAGAGATGTGTACTGATTGTCATATTCTTTCAGAATCATTTTCCATCTTGCAACCCTTCCGATAAGTGCTGGCTTCTCAAATATGTACTTGACTAGATCCATCTTTGAGATTAATAAGGTAGTGTGGGTCAACATATACTGCCTTAGTTGGCGAGCAGCCCACGCTAAGGCATAACAAGTTTTCTCGAGCAGTGAATAACGTTGTTCAATGTCGGTAAACCTTTTGCTTAGGTAGTATATTGCATACTCTTTTCGACCAGACTCGTCATGCTGGCCCAACACATACCCCATTGACTCTTCTAATACTGTCAAGTACATTATTAGAGGTCTTCCTTCAACTGGAGGCATAAGGATTGGAGGTTCTTGTAAGTATTCCTTGATTTTTTCAAAAGCCTTCTGGAAGTCTTCATTCCACCTGACTGTTTGTTCCTTTCTTAACAATTTGAACAGGGGCTCACAGGTTGCAGTAAGGTGAGATATGAACCGTGATATGTAGTTCAATCTACCTAAGAACCCCCAAACTTCTTTTTCTGTCTTTGGTGCAGGCATCTCTTGAATGGCTTTGACTTTGTCAGGGTCAACCTCAATCCCCTTTTCACTTACAATAAATCCTAGCAGCTTACCGGACCGTACCTCGAATGTGCATTTGTTGGGGTTTAGCTTCAACTGGTACTTCCTCAGACGTTTGAACAACTTTAACAGATTTACCAGGTGGTCTTCTTCTGTGAGGGACTTGGCAATCATGTCATCCACGTAGCATTTAATTTCTTTGTGGATCATGTCGTGGAATAATGTTACCATAGCCCGTTGATAAGTGGCACCAGCATTCTTCAGTCCGAATGACATTACCTTATAACAGAATGTGCCCCAGGGTGTGATGAAAGTTGTCTTCTCCATGTCTTCAGGTGATATCTTGATCTAATTATATCCTGGAAATCCATCCATGAAAGAGAATATCGAGAACTGAGGAAGTCAGAACACCGTAGTTCGACTCAAAGAGACTGAAAGATAAATTGACTTGTGAACTGCTTACTTGTCTATGCTCAAGTGTATGACCTGTCTGGCTCAGGTGCAAACTGTCTTGCATCAGACCGAAGAAGCAAGTTCTCTTTTGTGAATGAGTGTGATGAGAAAAGAATCCCGAAGGAGACGATTATTGTTTTTTTTTGGTGTTTTCAGTCTTTTATTGCTTTTGAGTTTGTCATAAGAAAATGAGCTTAAGCCTAAACCAAGGGTTAGTAAACTCATCACATCCTCCCTCTGATTAGGGGTAATGAGAATACCTTAAGTATGAAGTAAGCACCTCACACTTAATCTCCATGATGTAGGATTAAGATCATTAACCTACTTGTGATTATTTAGATGTTTTTGGTGTTTTTGTTTAGTGTTAAGTAATGAGTTTAAGCCATAATCAAGGATTTAATGGACTCATTACACCATCCTAATAGAAGGATAATAGATGAGAACATTTAAGCTGAGGAAAGCTCCTCAACTTAATCCATGATTAGGGATTAACCTCATGAAAAAACAAGCCTTTATTAGAGTGGACTTTAGTTAATGGATATGGTTAAGAAGTGAATTTTATGGTTTGTAAGACAACTTGAGGGGGACTTGTCCATTAACACTAGGGTTAGTCCTTCTTAACCAATTAAGGAAGAATTAGAACCCTAATGCAAGGCCCAAGTTACAAGCTTTATGTCTTAGTGATTATTAGATGGATTGATTGAAAGATTTAAACACATTGAGGGTTTAACACTTAGGATTATAGTTATACACTCCATCCTAATAGAAGGATACAGGCATAACCTTAATCACAAAGCCTTAAAACCTTAAGGGTTTAGTCCTTGATTATGAGATGAGAAGAGATGACACAAAGATGACACAAAGGTAAAAACTAAATGGGGAACTAATCAACCCTAATTGTGATCATGCTTGGATGTTCCTAGGGTTTATGAGGCTTGCAAGAGATCTTCAAGAAGAGCCACCAAGGAAGAAACAGATGAAAGGAGGAGAAGCAGAAGAAACAAGTCAACTTGCTTCACTTAAGAAAACAAGTTGCTTGAAGAAATAATGTGAGGAGAGAACATGAATGAGCAAGCTCACTCTAATACAAGAGTAAAATCCAGCAATGAATGCATAAAAGAGATGAGAATAGATTGTGAGAAGTGAAGGCAAATTCACTTCTCAAACACTTACCACCTGAAAAGTTAGCAAAAGGAAGTGAAATGGAATGAAAATGAAAAGAAATGCAAATATGGAAATCAAAATCATAAGCATGTTTATGATGTAAATTATGCTAAGAGATGATGCAAATGGTTGTCATGAGATGTGGATGATCATACAAGTAATGAAGATGCAAATGAGACATGAAAGTAAGCATGAAAGTTCATGAAAACTTATGAAATGTAATGGATGCATAACATGGAAAATGAATGATGCAATGATCAAACATGATCCTAATGTGTCCTAATATTTCTTAGGAGTCATGTGAATGCACAAAATGTCATGGCAAGTTCATGTATGCAAGCATATGGAAGATGGATGCAAATGAAGGCAAAAATTAGGGTTTATACATAACATGCAATACAAAATTCAAAACCAGAAGCAAATGACATGATAAAAAATTGAAAATGGGATTAAAGGAACCCTAAACCTACACAAGTTCACTTCCCAAAGGAGGAGATCTAAATCTTAACCTAATGGAAGTTATGATTTTCTCTAGTTGGCTAGGGTTTTAAGGCACTTCAAAAGGAAAAATGCACAACAAATTGAAAATGAAAGATAAATTCAAACCAATTTTATCCTAGAAACTAAATGATATGAAGAATACAATGCAAAAAGAACCATCATCAAACTCCTCATGGTTAGGCAGAAAGGATTTTTGTAAGTTAGGGCAAAAATATTGACTTTTTAGAACCCTAATTCCAAAGAAAAATGTCAAAATAGGTCAAGAACCAAAAAGAAATTTGTTTGAAGAGTTTGATAATGTCTCTAAATGTATCAAGATGCAATGTGGTTTTTTTGGTGATTTTTAGAAACCTAAATGCTATTTTAATTAATTAATTCTCATTAACTAATTAAAATAAACATTTAAATATTTTTAAAATACGAAAATTATGCAAAAAATAAAATAAAAATTATTTTTAGAATGAGAAAACTATTTTAAGACATGATGCAAAAAATGAAATTTTTTAGAAGTGTTTTACTATTTTAAATAAAATGTGCAAGAAAAATGAATTAAAATGAAAATAAAATTGAATTAAAAGAAAAGTAAGCAGATCCTGAGGTCCAGATTCAAAGTCACAAGGAAATGGTTGACTGGCGCGCGTTTTAAGTGCTGGGATTTGTCCTGAGTTAATTAAACTAATTAATTAATTTAATGATGAATTAGGGTTTAATCTAACAATCTGGAACGTCCATACGCGTGGTAAACACAAGATCCGAAGGTCACAATTCAAACTTGGCTTAATTACAGGATTAGGGCATAATCACTTTCAGGTGACCGGAACAGTGTTTCGGTCATCTTCTCCGACGAGCCAAAACCCTATCTCTCTCCCTAAGCATCTAAAACATGATCTCTCTGCCCAGAAATGAATCCCACGCATCACTAAACCTAAATCCCCAAACAAAAACCATTTATCACTCACCAAAAGGCAAAATCGAAACAAGACATTTTTAGGTCAGAAACTTTCAGACACTCTATACATGCTCAATATCCCACCATTTTGAAAAGTAAATATATCAGAATCATCAGCACATCATGAGGATTCGATTAAGAACTTAAAAATAAGGTTCTGAGAAAAAAGTTCTTGAACTATACCTGAGATGGAACCTCCTGATTCTGGGCTTTCTGGCCTTTCCTCTGCTGCAAGTCCAGCTCTTTGAACCCACTGATGATGAAATGAAGCTTAGAATGAGTTTGTATGGTCTGGTTTGAAGGTTTTGGTTCTTGTGTAGCAGATTTGGAGGGTTGTATATGTGGTGCTTTAGGCTGTTTCAGTGGTAGATTTTGGTTCTATGGAGGATGTGTGATTTGTTGGTGAAGATAAAACTGAAGTGTGATGGTTGTATCAAGAATTTCGAAGAGATGAAGAAAAATGCAGTTTTTGTGTCTCCTTTCTTATGGGAGGATGCTGGCTTGTATGTGTGTGTCTTTCGAGTCCTTGAGGTCCACATATGAGGTTCTGATTGGGCAGAGGGTTGGTAATGTCACAGTTTGATTGGTATGGGTAAAAATGCAAAAAAGTCATGACTTTGTGTACTTGAGGTATGGCTCGGGTCAGAGGGAGATTAGGGGCATGGCTGGGCTCAGCATGGATCAAGGAAGGCCCTTAGATTGCTTTTGTGCAGCTGTAATGGTTAGGGCAAGTGGTAGCATGGCTCTTGCAACTTTTCCCTCTTTGGAAATCTTTGTGAATCACGGCAAAGAAACCTATAAACTCTTGGGCAAGTTGCAGCCAAATGGGCCATATGAAGTTGTCATGATGTTTTGAGATCACTTAACAACTAATTCAAACATTAAAAGTTCCTTTTGCAAAAAATCCATTCTTGAAGATTCATGAGAAATGCCTTATGGTGACTTGTAATTCAAGGCATGAAAATGGGAAATCTCTTGGGCAATTCTGAATTATGGACCATGAATGATGTTTGTGTGATGGTTAGAAGTTAATTAGAGGTCACATTTGGCTTTGGCAAGTGTTTTTGCAAGTTTCCTCTTTGGCACAAAAATGAAAATTAAGTGATTTTTCCCAACTTTGCAAAGCCATAACTTTAGTTCTAGAATGAACTAGATCAAGTTCTTGTACTTTTTGAAAATTGGAGGATCCAATCTACAACTTTCATGACCAAGAATTTTCCATTTGGAGCATTTTTGAATCAAAAAGAGGAGGTTGAAAAACTTTCCCAAAATGGCAAGTTTACATTACAAGTCACTTTCCCAAAATGGCAACTTTGCAAATGGCTTGAAATTCTTCAATTTTGTGAACTTCTAACTTCTTCTAAGATCAAATAAAGATCATATACACTCAAAATGATGGAGAAGACCCTTTGGTTGGATGATTGGGGGGCTCAGATGCCCTGATTTTGCACTGACTTGCTCAAGAAGTCATCTTTTGATCAGATACCTTCCCCATTGAATTTCTTCATGAAAATTGGTATGCATGATCCTCATATCATATAGAGATCAATAGAAACAAGAATGACCAAAAAATTTGGAGTTATGGCCTCTAAAACCAAAACCCTAATTTTAGGTCATCTGTGCAGTTAAGCTTGGCTCTGCTTCCATGCCTTCCTCAGTTCTTGTGATTCTTTGACTTCCTTGACCTTGGGAGGATATAATATGATGATTGAACATACATGGACACTCTTGAGATGATTTAAGACCTTTGGAGTGGCTCAGATAGCCCAGGGATGCCTCAAATCACAAACCCTAGATGCAGATGACTTAAAACCAATGCAGTGAAGCAAAATGCAATATGAGATGCTATGATTGAATTCATGCTAATGAGAAGAACCACAAGCCATGGTGAAATGAGTGAGGGAAAATTTGGGGTGTTTACAGGTGGCAGTGGCAGACCACATTTTGTGGCAAACCCATTCGCACCCGAGGGTCCACTGGGGACTCGCATAGGATGGCCTGGTTCTTTTATAGGAAATCAGTCAAAGCATCTGGTCGTATGACATTAGTACTGTATCCTATGGGCTGAATGTACTATTGTTTCTCGATTCAGCGCTCGAAGCTGGGGACTTATAAGGGATGCTTGTTTTTCCCGGACTCAGCTGAGGCCTCCCTGCGTAGTACATAATGCCAAACCGATTCCCTGATTTGGTCATGAGCCATTTCTCGGTAATGGTGAAAGTATTATTGCTATTGAGCTTTGAGAGTCCGTGATGTTTGACCCGGAGCACACCTGTGAGATTGGGAGGGGTTTACAGGTTTGCAGGAACCCTTGACCTCATCATACCCTTGTTACCAGTGCAATTTCATGTTCTGATACAGTTACTTTGGTTCCGGGGTTCTTAAGTTTATCTGGTTCTTGATTGGGTGTATCTGAGATTATCTGAGTGTTTATGGGTTGTTATTCAGAGGATTTGGGTTTCTGGTCACTTGGCTTTGACATCTAGATGCCAGACAGTCCCAGATGGATCATATGTCTTTGCATGTGCATTTGCATTGCATCATTTCATCATTAATCATGTTTTGTTTTCATTCACAGGTTCATATCTTTGCTTCCGGTTCCGGTATCCTCTTCAGAGATGGAAGATCCTCGCAAGTAGAATATTCATTTCAAGTTTTCTGACACTAAGGTTGGCCTGTTAAAGAAGACGGTGAAACTGATCACACCCAATCATGTAGAGAGGTTCATGAAGGCTTATGGGAGTATTCTAGATGTGGTGGTAGAGCTAGATCCTTCTGAGAGAAGTGCCATTCACACCCTGCTTCAGTATTATGATCCTCAGCTCCGTTGTTTCACTTTTCCTGATTTTCAGTTAGGTCCTTTGCTGGAGGAGTATGCTTTGATCTTGGGAGTGCCTGTTCGAGACCAGATTCTGTTCAATGCTGAGATGAATAGACCTGCACCTGAGGCTATTGCTAAGGCTCTTTATTTTAGCACTTCTGCTATGAATTCTATGACCATCATTAAGGGAGGTGTACCTGGGTTTTCTTTAAAGGCTTTAGTAAAGAAGGTGGAAGAGTTGGCTGTTGAGGAAGAATGGGATGCTGTCTGTGCTATCTTGGCTCTTTCTATCTATGGCATTATTTTGTTTGCAGATATGGAGAAGTTTATAGACTTGAATGTCATACATCTCTTTTTGCTGAAGAATCATGTGCCTATGCTGCTCGGAGACTTGTATTACTCAGTGCACTACAAGACTGAGAAGAAGAGGGGAGGTTTGGTTCGTTGCTGCGCTCCTTTATATCATATGTGGTTCATGAGGCATCTGCCCAGTACTGGAGTGTTTAGTGACCATGCCTTGGTGTGGGCTCAGAAGCTGGAAAATTTGCTTGCCAAGGATGTCAGGTGGATTACTCAGAGGTTTCAAGGTGCACGTTTCATCACTAGCTGTGGAAGTTATCTTAGTGTACCTTTATTGGGAGTAACTGGAGGGATCAATTACAATCCAATTTTGTTAAGAAGACAGTTGGAGTATGCCTTGAGAGAGGTACCAGAAGAATTGAAATTGACCCCTATTTTCTACTTCCTTGTAAAGGACAATATGCCTTTAGTGAGGAAAGTTGCTAGAGCTTGGAAGTGTATCAAGGGAGAAGGGATAGCTAGTTTTGGAAAGTGCAACAATCAGACCTTCCCGGAGTATGAAGCTTGGCTGAAAGACAGAGCCAGAAGGGTATTGCTGCCATTCTCACCTCCAGTTCCTCCAGTTGCTGAGTCTAATGATACTGTGTCTTTAGAAGAGTTCAAGAAGTTGGAAGCTCAGCTGCATGAAGTCAGAGTGGAGAATACTGAAATGGTTAATCTGTATCATCTTGCCAACCAGGCCAAGAATGAAGCTGAAGAGAAATTGCTGAAGATGCTGACTACCTTGGAAGCTAAAGAGAAAGACTTTGCTGGAAGGGAAGCTCACTTTCACAGGTTGGGTATGATGGAAGCAAACAGAGAAGCTGAACGCAAAAAAACTTTGAAGACTCTCAAGGAAGCTCATCAGTCTATTGTCTGGTTGCAGGGACAGAGAGAGCAGGAGTTGAAGAAATATAAAGAAAAAGAAGAGTTTTTTGAGGTGCAAATGGCCTATAAGAAGGAAGAGGTGGAGCAAGTCCACAACATTCGAAGGGAGAAGACTCAGCAGTTAGCAGATAGTCAGCAAGCCTTAGAAGCAGCACTTAAAGAGATTGAAGACCTCAAGTTGATGGCTGGAGTCAAGAAGGCTAGGTCTGAGTTGGGGCTTAGTGAGGGAGGTTCAGGGTCCTCAGGCAGTGGTTTTGCTTCTTAGTTTGTTTTCCTTGTATCCGTATTACCTACAGACATGTTGTAGGAATCCTGGTTGTTTGCTTTTCTTCTTAGAACCTTGTACCCTACGGGGAATTCTGTTATGTTTGCCTAATGGGCTGATTTATGTTATGCAGTTTTTCAGTTCACCATTTCTGTGTGCCTTCTATTATGGTTTGAATGTGGTTTCCATGCGAAGGTTTCTGGAAGTAAAGGACCAGTATCCATCTGGTTTTCTTTGCTAAATACCGGAACCGGGGCATGAATGACCTGGGATTGAAAACATAAACAACTGTATTGCATACATATCACCTATTTTCTTGTTTTGCAGGTATGGCCACCAGTCCCTAATGTCTTTTCTGTTTCAGGCACTATAGCTCCCAGGAAAGTTCGAGAACAGCCAGTCGCACACATATATCCAACAAAGATCAACAGAGAGAGAATCATGGATCAGATGCAAGCTGACTTAGCTGACTTGAGGCTGAGGATGGACAATTTCATGACCTTGATGGCAGGCATGGGTCAGAATCAAGAACGTCTGCGGGAGTTGATAGAAAATGGTCAAGCCAGAAACAACACCACTGTTGATGGAGGTAATCGTAACGGTGCGGGCGCCCGTCAGGTTGAAATCCCTGTAACACAGCCAGGGGTTACCATAATCAATGATGGACTGAACAATGTGCAAATGGACGGTCAGGACGAACAGTTCACTCTGTTGGATGAAGTTGAAGGCCAAGGGGCTGAGATGAACAGGAATTTTGAGGAGATGGCAGAACAGATCAAGGCTATTCAATCCCATAATTCTTTGGGATTTGACATTACTGACTTGGGCTTGGTTCCAGGGGTTAGAATCCCTTATAAGTTAAAGGTTCCAACTTTTGAGAAATACAATGGCACAGCATGCCCGAAGACTCATCTTCAGTCCTTCGTAGGAAGGATTGCTGCTCACACTGATGATGAAAAGCTATGGATGTACTATTTCCAGGACAGCCTGGTTGGGGCCTCCGTGGAATGGTATATGAAGCTAAGCAGAGTCAACATTAAGAGCTGGAAGGACCTGGCAGAGGCTTTTGTGAGACAATACCAGTATAATTTGGACATGGCTCCAAACCGCACTCAATTGCAACACATGTCTCAAACTGCTACGGAGGGATTCAAAGAATATGCACAAAGGTGGCGTCAGCTCGCTGCCAGAGTGCAACCACCGCTGCTGGAGAATGAGATGGCTGATATGTTTATGGGGACATTGCAAGGTGTGTTTATCGAAATATTGGCGTCTTGTTCGGCTACCAAGTTCAACGATATAGTAATTGCTGGAGAGAGGGTTGAGACTTTGCTAAAAATGGGAAAGATTCAGGATACGAGTGCGAGCAGTTCTAATGGAGCAAGAAAAGCTTTCAGCGGACCTCCGAGAAGAAGGGAAGGGGAGACCAATGCTGTGTTTGGCCGAGGACGGGGCCGAGGATATAGAAGACCATATGAGCATGTGTCAGCAGTCACAATTCCTTCCAGCCGTGTGCAGCAGGTACAACCTCAACAACAACAGCAACAACAGCAGCCACAACGTAAAAACTATCAACAAAGACCTTATCAGCCAAGGCAGACTCACCCGACTAATAGGGTGCTTGAGGCAATTCCCATGACATATGCTGCTTTGCTACCAAGATTACTGGACCTGAATTTGATACAATTGAGAACTTTGGCACCACCACCACCCGGAGAGCTTCCAGTGGGGTACGATGTCAATGCCAGATGCGCTTCCCATTCAGGGGCACCCGGGCACTCAACTGAGAAGTGCAGGGCGCTACAGCACAAGGTTCAAGATCTGATAGACTCTAAGGCGATTAACTTTGCACCACCGCCGAATGTTACTTCAAACCCTATTCCGAATCATGGAGGGGATAGAATCAATGCTGTCGATAGTGGTGAGAAGTTAAGTCTTATTCTGAGCATAGAAGAGGTGAAGACTCTGTTGTCGGTAGTGAAGGAGAGGCTGTTGAAAGGTCAAGTGTTTCCGGGATGCAGTCCTGATTGTGAGAAATGTGTGAATTCTGTGAATGGGTGTGAAGACCTGAGGATGGGGCTGCAGAAGCTGATTGATGAAGGATCTTTGCAGTTTAACAAAGTTGGTAATGAAGTTGATGATGTGTCCACCATAACCATTTTCTATGATGAAGTTGAGATGCCTGCTAGAAGAGAACCGGTGACCATTTATGTTCCCGAAGTTAGTCGTGTGAATATCACCGTGCCTGGGCCTATTCCTTATACAGATGATAAAGCCATTCCATGGCATTACGGCTCAGATGTGTACGTGGAAGGACAGAAAGTGGAGATTAAGCATGTTGCTATTGACCCGACTGTAGTGAACGTCAGAGGGGTTGGAGGTTTTACAAGAAGTGGTCATCTATTTGCTCCCCCAGTTCTGAGAGGGGATCCAGAGGCTGAGGCTTCGGCAAAGGCTAAAGGAAAGCAAACTGTGACTGAAGAAACAACAACTCCTGCTGCTGGACAGGGTACCTTTGAGAAAGAGGTCGAGGAATTTATGTGCATAATTAAAAAGAGTGATTATAGGGTGGTCGAACAGTTGAACTAAACGCCTTCCAAGTTATCCATTCTATCTTTGTTGATGTGTTCTCCTGCACATAGAGAAGCCTTGCTGAAGGTGCTACAGATGGCGTATGTTCCTCAAGAAATAACTGTTAATCAGCTGGAAGCTGTAGTAGGTAGTGTGAATGCAAGCCATGGGCTGGGCTTTACAGACAGAGACCTCACGTCAGAGGGCCGAAACCATAACAAAGCACTACATATTACTATGGAGTGCAAGGGTGTTGTGCTGTCACATGTCCTTGTTGACACGGGCTCCTCTCTTAATGTACTTCCGAAGAAAGCATTAATGAAGCTCAATGTTGATGGTATTTCCCTAAGACCCAGTGATTTGATTGTCAAAGCTTTTGATGGGTCCAGAAGGTCAGTGTTTGGAGAAGTTGAGTTACCCGTGAAAATAGCTTCTCAGGTATTCAAAAGCATCTTCTACGTCATGGACATTCAGCCCGCGTACAGCTGCTTGTTGGGACGCCCATGGATTCATGCTGCCGGAGCCGTAACCTCCACTCTGCATCAAAAGCTCAAATATGTGGATGATGGCCAAGTAATCACAGTGTGCGGAGAAGAAGACATCTTTGTAAGCCATTTATCAACTTTCAAGTATGTAGAGATGGATGGAGAGATCCATGAGACTTTATGTCAAGCCTTCCAAGCAGTTAACGTCAGCATCTTGACTCCTGTAGAGAAGAGCAGTGAGAAAGAAGGTACATCCATTCATTCTTACAAACAGGCAAAGGAGGTGGTTTAGTCAGGAAGCACCCAAGGCTGGGGCAAATTGCTGGAGTTAGAGAAGAAAGATGATATGTTTGGTTTGGGTTATCAGCCTGGTGGGTCTACTCCAAGTGGTAAAGCCATTACTTTTACAAGCGCTGGGATGCTCGACCACAACCAAATTTGTATGACAAGCCAAGATGGGGACAGTGACGGTGACTGGGACAACTGGATCCATCAGTGTGCGCCCGGAGAGGAGCTGAAGAACTGGTCTGCTGAAGACATCGTCCAAGTTACCTGGCACTCAGAGTAATTTATTTGTTTCCTTTTATTATCATACTGCATTGTCAAATTCAGCATTCTACCCAAGATGCTAGGATCCATTGTATTGGGCCACCATGTTTGTTATGCACTTATTTTACCATGAAATAAAGGACATTTTTCAGACAAATTGTGTTCTCTTTCTTTTGTTTTAAATTTTTCACAAAAATATAAAAATGGCAATGTGTTTTTCCTTTTTGTTTTTGTGTTTGCGTCTCTTTGAAATAAGCAGATTCTGAAATAAGCACATCATCTGTGCAGTGTTGATCATCCGGATTCCATTGATAACATTCCTGCTATGACCACGCATGGCTTTGACAATCCTGTCTACCAAGCTGATGAAGGGGTTGAGGAAGATTGTGAACTCCCTGAAGAATTGGTCAGATTGTTGAAACAAGAGGAACAGGTTATTCAGCCTCATCAAGAAGAAATTGAGATCATCAACATCGGCACTGAAGATGTGAAGAAAGAGATCAAAATTGGGGCCCGTTTGCAGCTTGAAGTAAAGAAAGAGTTGATCAGTATGTTGCGAGAGTATGTGGATATCTTTGCTTGGTCATATCAAGATATGCCAGGGTTGGATACCGACATCGTTGTTCATAAGCTACCTTTGAGAGAAGACTGTCCTCCTGTGAAACAGAAATTGAGAAGAACTCGTCCTGACATGGCGATGAAGATCAAAGAGGAGGTTCAGAAGCAATGGGATGCCGGTTTCCTGGCCGTAACTAGTTACCCACCTTGGGTAGCTAACATTGTACATGTACCAAAGAAAGACGGCAAGGTCCGGATGTGCGTTGACTACCGGGATTTGAATAGAGTGAGCCCAAAAGATGACTTTCCGTTACCACACATTGATGTGTTGGTAGACAATACTGCTCAATTCTCGGTATTTTCCTTCATGGATGGCTTCTCCGGTTATAATCAGATTAAGATGGCGCCGGAAGACATGGAGAAAACAACGTTCATTACCCCGTGGGGTACATTTTTCTATAAGGTCATGCCCTTTGGTTTGAAGAACGTCGGGGCAACCTATCAGCGGGCAATGATCACATTGTTCCACGATATGATACACAAGGAGATGAGTGTTATGTGGACGATATGATTGCTAAGTCCCGAGAGGAAGGAGAGCATCTGGTCAATCTCAAGAAGTTGTTTGATAGACTAATAAAATACAAGCTGAGGTTGAATCCAAACAAGTGCACTTTCGGAGTGCGTTCCGGGAAATTGCTGGGTTTCATTGTTAGTCAGAAAGGAATTGAGGTAGATCCTGCCAAAGTAAAAGCAATTCAAGATATGCCTGTACCGAGGACAGAAAAAGAAGTGTGCGGGTTTTTAGGGAGGTTGAACTACATTTCTCGGTTCATATCTCATCTAACTGCCACGTGCGAGCAAATATTCAAATTGTTAAGAAAAGAGCAAACAATCAGGTGGAATGAATACTGCCAAAGAGCTTTTGACAAGATAAAAGAATATTTGCAGGAGCCTCCAATTCTAATTCCTCCAGTGGAAGGAAGACCTTTAATCATGTACTTGACTGTGCTAAAAGGGTCAATGGGGTGTGTTCTAGGCCAACATGACGAGTCTGGTCGAAAAGAGTACGCTATTTATTACCTTAGCAAAACGTTTACTGACTGTGAATCCTGTTACTCACTGCTCGAGAAAACTTGCTGCGCTTTGGTATGGGCTGCTCGACGACTAAGACAATACATGTTGACTCATACCACACTACTAATTTCCAAAATGGATCCTGTCAAGTACATCTTTGAGAAACCATCGTTAACCGGAAGGGTTGCTAGGTGGCAAATGATTTTAATTGAATATGACATCCAGTATACTTCTCAGAAAGCCATCAAGGGAAGTTAATTATCGGATTACCTTGCACAGCAACCTCTTGAAGATGATTATCAACCAATGAATTTTGATTTCCCTGATGAGGACATCATGTACCTCAAAGCAAATGATTACGAGGAACCACTTCCGGAGGAGGGGCCAGACCCTGAATCCAAATGGAAGTTGATGTTTGATGGGGCAGTCAATATCAATGGACGTGGAGTTGGTGGTGTTCTTATTACTCCCGAAGGTGTTCACTTTCCCTTCGCCGCCAGAATTACTTTTGGTTGCACCAACAATGAAGCGGAATATGAGGCATGCATAATGGGAATAGAGGAGGCAATTAATCTTCGGATTAAGAACCTCGATATATTCGGAGATTCAGCCCTCGTTATTAACTAGGTTACCGGCAAGTGGTATACGCATCAAGAGCATCTAATTCCATACAGGGATTATGCTAGAAAATTGTTGACGTTCTTCATGACAGTTAAGCTTCAGTATATACCACGTGATGAAAATCAATTTGCCGACGCATTGGCCACTCTTTCTTCGTCTATCAAAGTCTTGTGTTGGAACTATGTGCCCAGAATTGACATCTCCAGGCTTGACGCTCCAGCTCATGCCTTCTCTGTAGACGCCGTGTCTGACGAGAAACCTTGGTACTTTGATATCAAGCTATACCTGGAAAAGCAAGAATACCCAGCTGGGGCATTTTCCAATGACAAGAAGACCTTAAGGCGACTTGCTGCTAGCTTCTTCTTGAATACAGACGGGGTTTTATACAAGAGAAACTTTGACATGGTCTTTCTCAGATGCGTCGATAGACACGAAGCAAGCCTGTTAATGCAGGAAGTCCACGAGGGATGTTTCGGTACCCATGCAGGAGGGCATGCTATGGCTAAGAAATTGCTGAGATCGGGGTATTATTGGATGACAATGGATGCAGACTGTTGTTCATTCGCTCGTAAGTGCCACAAGTGTCAGATTTATGCAGACAAGGTGCATGTTCATCCAAGCCCGCTCAACGTCATGTCATCTCTGAAATTCTGTGATCAGGTATGAGATGTCCTATGAGATGTTCCAACACTTGACAGATTTAACCAAAACTTAAAGTGCAAGAAAATTAAACAACACAGTAGTTTGTTAACCCAGTTCAGTGTATAACCACACTTACATCTGGAGGCTACCAAGCCAGGAGGAAATCCACTATAAGTAATATTAATTCTAGACTTAAACCAACCTGTTTAATCTTTCACTTAATAACTACCCAATGCAATTTCTACCTAAGACACTACTTAGATATGAGTACCAACTCACTCCCCCTCAATCACACAGTGATCTTGTTTACAAGTTTAATAAAATTGAAGACATTCTTCAAATATAACAGCTTGATCTTACTTCACAGTTTCAATCAAGTTACAAATGCACTTATGCTTAAAAGCTCATCAAGTGGTACAATTAAAAACAACCTGCTATTAAAACACAACACCCTATTTTGTCTTCTGAAATTCGTACTCAATTCTGTGAGTTTCTG
Source organism: Lathyrus aphaca (assembly GCA_963966055.1). Lineage (NCBI taxonomy): Eukaryota > Viridiplantae > Streptophyta > Magnoliopsida > Fabales > Fabaceae > Lathyrus > Lathyrus aphaca. Next base: position 176,642,420 of record OZ014524.1, on the reverse strand, counting down.
TTGATTAAATAGGTGTTTGTAATTTGGGCTTTCTGTAGGTTAATCCAGTCCTAAAACGCATGCAGCTTCCACCTTGAATTAGGGTTTGTTACTTCCTAGATTCTAGGTGATTTAGTTCTTCTGATTAATCTTAAACCTCATAATAAAACTTCCTATAGATGCGCCTTGTTCTGTTTTTATCCATCCATAATTAATTCCAGATAACTCTCCTTAAATATCTCAGATCAGTTAGTCATTAATTAATTCTGGTAGCAGGTTTGAGATGTCCCAACATCTGTTGGGACATCCTGAAATAAGTTCTTATACTCTGTTTGATAATGTCCCAACATCTGATAGGACATTCTGAACTGAATTCAATATTTCTTGTTGGTCAAAAATTCTGCCAATTCTAAACATCTACAAACTCCCCCTTTGGCTAATTTTTGGCTAACATTCTTTTCTGATTTTCAGAGTGCAGCAGAAGTTCTTTTATCAGAGTTATTTTTCTGTTGAATCATATTTGAGATTACTCCCCCTCAAACATACATGTATCCAGGTTGCAACAGAAATATTTTATTAACACACAATGATTCAGTTCAGAAACAAACAGTCAGAAACAAACAGAGGTTTTTCATTCATAGCTAAACAGCATCATACATTGTTGTTGTTCTCCCCCTTGTTAGACACAAATTTGGGGCCAAAGACACTAATTCTGAATTACATGCAGCTATCATACATTTTTCCTCACATACAATGATTCACTCAGATTCATCACATTCAGTTTCTTCATCTTCCTCGGTTTCTTCATCAGAAGCAGCTTTCTGATCACCTTCACTCTCTAGCCTTTGGATAATTTCCTCAAGCTTTTGCTTCCTAGCTTCAAGTTCTTTACAGGTGCTCTTCAGTTCAGCAATCAATGCAGCCTTGGAGATTGGAGTCTTTGCATTTGAAGGACCTGCAGATGTCCCAGAAGGTGCTTCAACATCTGCTGCATGATGACTCAGGAACAGCTTGTAGTGAAAAGCCAGAGGGCTTTCTCTTTTGCAGACTGTGTCCTTCTCATTGAGGATTCCAGGGTACTGACTTAGCATTATACCACATAGCAAGTAAGGGAAAGCTATTGGCAGCTTTGTGGCAGATGAGCTAGCATGCTTCAAGGTCTGATCAAAGATGTAGGCTCCATAATCCAGCTTAGTCTGAGTGCCCACAGCATAAATAAACCTGCCCAAGCCAGTGGATATTGAAGATGTGTGATTGGTAGGCACCCAGTTTGCTGTACCAATCCTATTTAGCATGGCATATTTTCTTGTCAGCATGCTCACTGAGAGCTTTCCTTTAACTGGCCAAGCCTTGACCTGGTTTGCAGTGATAACCTTGCAGACTTGGTTATCAGTCTTCCCTAGCTCATTTGGTCCATCAGATTCTCTTCCAAGAAATTGGTTGATGATCTGAGGAGAGAACTCTACACACCTGCCTCTAACAAAGACTTTTCTAAATTCAGAAGACTTACCATTTGCACAATCTTCCTGAAGATTGACTATGAATTCTTTGACAAGTAGCTCATAGCAGGGAGAGAGGTTGGAGACTGTTTTGAAGAGACCAGCAGCAGAGATGAGATCAATCAGTTCAGTGCACTCAAGTGCATTACTGCTCAGCTCTCTTTCAAGTGCTACCCTTCTTTGGTACACAAACTTCCATCTGTTTACACTTGAAACATGATGAAATGAGATGTTATCCAAGGGAGCTTCTGGAACAGCAGTTGATGCCCTAGAGGGTGCTGGTTTCTTCTTTGGAGGAGATGTTGGGACATCTGCTTCAACATCTGAATCTGGAGGAGTGACAGCTTTCCTCTTTTGTGTTTGCACCTTGCTCCATTGTTTGGTAGGACCAAAGACAACTTTAGCTTTGTCCTTCTTTGGGGTAGCTTGCTTCTTCTCAGGAATTGCATGTCCTGCTTGCATCTTTTCTTTCCTAGTCCTGAGCCTTTTGGCTATGCTAGGTCTTACAGAGGCAATGATCTCTGTATCAGAATCTTGCTCTAGGTTCACAATAGGAGGAGATTGAGCAGTCTCCTCTTCAGCTGGTTGATCAGCAGAGATATGCTCTTCAGTTGAGGCCTTGGTCTGATCCTCAGATTCTTCTTCATCAATATCATTTGAGGCCTTTTTTTGGTCCTCAGATGTTTCAATAGCAGCATCAGATGAGACCTTTTGCTGATCCTCAGATGTTTCAACATCAATTGGGACATCCTGTTGAGCAGGAGTGTCCTTTGCAGCCTGAGGTTGTTGATCTTCTTGTGGAGCTGGCATGGTGTTTAGAGGAATAGAAATGCCACTTACCACTCTTTGCTCAGAAAGGATCTTGGTTACCAACTCCTTTATGGAAGCATCCACATATTCAGAAGATTTTTGAGGCATGTTTGCTGGTGAAGGAATGCCTTTGGATTTGCTGCAAACTTGATCTTTTGTTCTTTTTGGAGTTCTTGGCTTTTTAGCATGATGAACACTTCCTCTGATTTCGTCCAATGGGGTTGACTCCATGGGTACCACAGAAATGAGGGTTGCATGAACCACATCTTCTTTGTTGAGAATTTCTTCAGGAATGTTAGGGTTTTGAGACATTTTCAAAGAAGATGGATGAAGAGTTTTAGGGTTGATGATTTCTGAAGAACAGCTAGATAATGCAATTCGCTTTTGATAGTATGATGAGAATATGGATAGCTGAATGCAAGCTGTTATTATATAAGTAGTCGTTACATTGAAAATTATTAGGAATGGAATACCCAAGGTTCTTGACCAGACTGGTGTTGCCATCTGGTGCTTATGCCACACAATGTCATATGACATGTTGGCACATCTCCATAACTTCTAAATCTCACATAAGCAGATTCCCAATTTGCCCCTTAAGTTCTCAAATTGTGTAGCATCCAATGCTTTGGTAAAGATATCAGCCAACTGCAGATTTGTAGCTACATGTTCCAATGAAATCACTTTTTCTTCTACAAGATCTCTGATGAAATGATGTCTGATATCAATATGCTTGGTCCTGCTATGTTGGATAGGATTCTTTGATATGTTAATTGCACTTAAGTTGTCATAGTACAATGTCATGACATCTTGTGGGACATTGTACTCAGTGAACATTTGCTTCATCCAAACCAACTGAGAACAACTGCTTCCAGCTGCTATATATTCAGCTTCAGCTGTAGATAAGGATACACAATTTTGTTTCTTACTGAACCAAGAAATCAAATTGTTTCCTAGAAAGAAGCATCCTCCTGAAGTGCTTTTTCTGTCATCAGCACTTCCAGCCCAATCAGCATCACAGAAGCCATTGAGAATTGGTTTGCATCCATGAAAGTACATTATGCCATAGTCACAAGTACCATTAACATATTTCAGAATTCTCTTGACTTGATTAAGATGACTGACTTTTGGATCAGCTTGATATCTTGCACATACACCTACTGCAAATGCTATGTCTGGTCTGCTAGCAGTCAGATATAACAAGCTTCCAATCATACTTCTGTACATGCTTTGATCTACATTCTCACCCTTTTCATCTTTAGTCAGCTTTAAATGTGTGGGGGAAGGAGTTCTCTTATGAGTAGCACTGTCCATTCCAAATTTCTTGACTATGTTCTTAGTATACTTGCTTTGGGAAATGAACATGGAGTCCTCCATTTGTTTTATTTGCAGTCCAAGAAAGTAGGTTAATTCTCCTACTAGGCTCATTTCAAATTCAGATTCCATTTGGTTGACAAAATGTTTGACCATCCTATCAGACATCCCACCAAAGACAATGTCATCTACATATATTTGAGCAATCATGACATTTCCTTCTTCATCTTTAACAAACAAGGTTTTGTCAATTCCACCTTTCCTGTACCCTTGCTTGATAAGAAAAGTAGTCAGTCTTTCATACCATGCCCTTGGAGCTTGCTTCAGACCATAAAGAGCCTTCTTTAGTTTGTATACATGATTTGGACAACTTGGATCAACAAATCCTTTAGGCTGTTCTACATATACCTCTTCATTAAGATAACCATTTAAAAAGGCACTTTTTACATCCATTTGAAATAGCTTGAACTTTAAGATACAAGCAATTCCCAAAAGTAGTCTGATTGATTCAAGCCTTGCTACTGGTGCAAAGGTTTCATCAAAGTCTACTCCTTCAATTTGTGTGTATCCTTGAGCTACAAGTCTAGCTTTGTTCTTTGTAACAACTCCTTGTTCATTTGACTTGTTCTTATACACCCATTTTGTTCCAATCACATTTATGTCATCAGGTCTAGGAACAAGATTCCACACTTCATTCCTTGTGAATTGACCTAATTCCTCTTGCATAGCACAAATCCAGTATTCATCAGTAAGAGCTTCCTTGATGTTTTTAGGTTCTATTTTAGAAACAAAACAGGAACCTGAAATCACTTCTCTTGATCTAGTGCTTACACCTCTGTTGGGATCACCAATTATCAAATCTTTGGGATGATCCTTCTGTATTCTGATGGAGGGAGGTTTGCTGGATTGTTCTGTCCTTGCATCAGTTTGAGTGAAGTCATAATGATCACCCTTTTCTTCAGCTTCAATCTTGATATCAGCAGATGTTCCAACATCTTCTGGGACATCTGTAGGAGCATCATCAATTATCACATTTATGGACTCCATGATAACCTTGGTTCTAGAATTAAATACTCTATATGCTCTGCTGTTTATAGAGTATCCAATAAAAATCCCTTCATCACTTTTAGGATCCATTTTTCTTCTTTGCTCCCTATCTGCCAGAATATAACAGTTACTTCCAAACACATGGAAGTACTTAACTGTGGGTTTTCTGCCCTTCCAGACTTCATATACTGTGGACAAAGTTCCTTTCCTTAGAGTAACTCTGTTATGGATATAACAAGCTGTGTTCATAGCTTCAGCCCAGAAGTACAAAGGTAACTTTTTAGCATGGATCATAGCTCTTGCTGATTCTTGAATAGTTCTATTCTTCCTCTCAACAATCCCATTCTGTTGAGGAGTGATTGGTGAAGAATATTCATGATTGATTCCTTCTGAAGAACAGAAATCTAAGAATTTTTGGTTCTCAAATTCTTTTCCATGATCACTTCTTATTCTGATCACACAGCTGGCTTTTTCCCGTTGTATTCTTTGGCATAAGTCTTTGAATACATCAAATACATCAGACTTTTCTTTGATGAAATTTATCCATGTATACCTTGAAAAGTCATCAACCACCACATAGGCACACCTCTTGCCACCAAGGCTTTCAACCTGCATAGGTCCCATAAGATCCATATGCAATAGTTCCAAAACTTTGGAAGTTGTCAGATGTTGGAGCTTTGGATTGGACATCTTGGTTTGCTTGCCTATTTGACATTCACCACATATTTTGCCATCATCAATCTTCTGTTTAGGAATACCTCTTACAGCATCCATAGATATTATCTTCTTTATGCCTCTGAAATGAAGATGACCTGGTCTTTGGTGCCATAGTTTCACTTCTTCTTCTTTAGCTAAAGAGCAAGTTGAAGTGAGACTGAAGTCTTGAGATTCCCACATGTAACAGTTGTCTTTAGATCTGGCTCCTCTCATGACAACCTCTTGTTCTTTGTTAGTCACTATGCATTCAGTTTTGGTAAAGTTTACACTGTACCCTTGATCACATAATTGACTTATGCTGATCAAGTTAGCAGTTAAACCATTAACTAGCAGCACATCATCTAGTCTTGGAACATCTTGACAGTCCAAGGTCCCAACTCCCTTGATTTCTCCTTTAGCTCCATCTCCAAAGGTTACATATCTGGATGAATGTGACTTTAAGTTTACTAGCAGATTCTTCAATCCAGTCATGTGTCTTGAACATCCACTGTCAAAGTACCAGTCTTCTTTAGCTGATACTCTTAGTGATGTATGTGCTATATATGCAACATTTTTCTTTGACCATTTAAGTTGAGATTTCTTTTGATGCCTCTGCTCTGTGTATTGTTCATCAGTAGATCTCCAAGATTGATTGTTGATCTTGTTCTTGGTTATGTAACTTTGATCAGCCTGAATGCTAGCTTTTGGTCTCCATATCTTCTTGATGACCTCTGTTGTCTGCTTAGGAGGTTGCTGATTTCTTTGCAGCACTTTCTTGGTAACTTCTATTTTCTGCATAGGAGGTTGCTGATACATCTGATTTGGATAACCATGCAGCTTATAACAATGAGGTTTGATATGTCCAAATCTTCCACAATGATGGTATCTCCATCTTTGATACTTCTTCTTCATTTTGTTCTTTTCAGAATGTTGAGACATCTGTTGGAACATTATGTTTGACTTTGTGTACTTTTCTTGATGTTGAAGCATCTGTTGGGACATCTTGTTTGACTGTATGGATTTTGAAGTAGTTTTGCTAGAGCTAGCTCCATCTTTATGTACTCTGTTAAATCCAAGTCCACTTTTATCCCCTGAATGCTTATTGTTGTTGAGAATAACATCCAGTGTACTTGAACTGCTGTTCAGCATTCTAACAGATTTGGACATGTGTTCCAACTTGGAGTTGAGAAGACTTACTTAACTTTTCAAGGTGTCAATGATCTCTTGATCACTTGCTTTTTCATCTTCTAGTGCCTCATTCTGCTTCTTTAGTTTTATAACCTCACTGCATATTTCAGTACTTCTTTTGTATAGATCTTTGTAGGCTTGCTCAAGTTCTTCAACAGTAAGCTCCCCATCACTGGAATCACTTTCAGATTCACATAGTCCAGCTAAAGCAGTGATATGCTTAGCTGATTCTTCTTCTGAATCACCTCCTGAGTCTTCATCAGACCAGGTTACAGAGAGTCCTTTCTTTTGCCTTTTTAGGTAGGTAGGACATTCATTCCTGATGTGTCCATATCCTTCACATCCATGGCATTTGACTCCTTTTTCTTGACTGGTCTTTTCATCATAATTTGACCTTCTGTTAGCATCATAAGGCCTCTTGTTCTCAGAAGAGTTTGTGTATCTTCCACTGGGTTTGGATTTGCCTTCCATCCCTCTGAGAATCTTTTTGAATTGTCTTCCAAGCATAGCAATGTTGTCTGATAAGCTTTTACCAATTTTTGATTCATCATCTTCTTCTTCATCAGTATTTGTCACCAAGGCTATGCTTTTGTTCTTCTTAACATTTGTGTCATTCATTCCCATCTCAAATGTTTGAAGGGAACCAATGAGTTCTTCAACTTTCATAGTGCATATGTCTTGTGCTTCTTCTATTGCTGTGACTTTCATGTCAAATCTTTTTGGCAAAGATCTGAGAATCTTTCTTACAAGCTTTTCATCAGTCATCTTTTCTCCCAAAGCTCCAGAAGTATTAGCTACTTCTAAGATGTTCATGTAGAATTCATGAACTGTTTCATCTTCCTTCATTCTCAAGTTTTCAAACTTGGTGGTGAGAAGTTAAAGTCTTGACATCTTTACCTTTGATGTTCCTTCATGAGTTGTTTTGAGAGTATCCCACACATCTTTGGCTAGCTCACAGTGATGCACAAGTCTAAAGATGTTCCTATCAATGCCATTGAATAGAGCATTTAAGGCCTTGGAGTTGCCTAGTGCTGAATCTTCTTCCTCCTTACTCCATTCTTCTTCAGGTTTCAACACTTTTGATCCATCTTTGGTGTCTTGGATAGGATGTTCCCATCCAATGTTGACTGCTCTCCAGGCCCTGTTGTCAAGTGATCTTAAGAATGCAATCATTCTTGGTTTCCAGTAGTCATAATTAGATCCATCCAGTATAGGTGGTCTATTTACTGATCCTATATCTCTGTCCATGTTTCCAGAATTTGTATTCCCTAGATCTCACCCAGTATAAACAGGCAGGGTGCCTGCTCTGATGCCAATTGAAATTCTGTGATCAGGTATGAGATGTCCTATGAGATGTCCCAACACTTGACAGATTTAACCAAAACTTAAAGTGCAAGAAAATTTAACAACACAGAAGTTTGTTAACCCAGTTCAGTGTATAACCACACTTACATCTGGAGGCTACCAAGCCAGGAGGAAATCCACTATAAGTAATATTAATTCTAGACTTAAACAACCCAGTTTAATATTTCACTTAATATCTACCCAATGCAATTTCTACCTAAGACACAACTTAGATATGACTACCAACTCACTCCCCCTCAATCACACAGTGATCTTGTTTACAAGTTTAATAAAATTGAAGACATTCTTCAAACAAAACAGCTTGATCTTACTTCACAGTTTCAATCAAGTCACAAATGCACTTTTGCTTAAAAGCTCATAAAGTGGTACAATAAAAACAACCTGCTATTTAAAACAATAAACACACTATTTGGTCTTCTGGAATTCGTACTCAATTCTGTGAGTTTCTGTTGTTTAAATAGGTGTTAGTAATTTGGGCTTTCTGTAGGTTAATCCAGTCCTAAAACACAGCAGCTTCCACCTAGAATTAGGGTTTGTTACTTCCTAGATTCTAGGTGATTTAGTTCTTCTGTTTAATCTGAATCCTCATAATAAAACTCCCTACAGATGCGCCTTGTTCTGTTTTTATCCATCCATAATTAATTTCAGATAACTCTCCTTAAATATCTCAGATCAGTTAGTCATTAATTAATTCTGGTAGCAGGTTTGAGATGTCTCAACATCTGTTGGGACATCCTGAAAAATTGAACTTAAGTCATTTACACAATGTCCCAACATCTGGTGTGACATCCTGAAATAAGTTCTTATATTCTGTTTGATAATGTCCCAACATCTGATAAGACATTCTGAACTGAATTCAATATTTCTTGTTGGTCAAAAATTCTGCCAATTCTAAACATCTACACTTCATTCTCAAGTTCTCAAACTTGGTGGTGAGAAGTTGAAGTCTTGACATCTTTACCTTTGATGTTCCTTCATGAGTTGTTTTAAGAGTATCCCACACATCTTTGGCCAGCTCACAGTGATGCACAAGTCTAAAGATGTTCCTATCAATGCCATTGAATAAAGCATTTAAGGCCTTAGAGTTGCCTAGTGCTGAATCTTCTTCCTCCTTACTCCATTCTTCTTCAGGTTTCAACACTTTTGATCCATCCTTGGTGTCTTGGATAGGATGTTCCCATCCAATGTTGACTGCTCTCCAGGCCCTGTTGTCAAGTGATCTTAAGAATGCAATCATTCTTGGTTTCCAGTAGTCATAATTAGATCCATCCAGTATAGGTGGTCTATTTACTGATCCTATATCTCTGTCCATGTTTCCAGAATTTGTATTCCCTAGATCTCACCCAGTATAAACAGGCAGGGTGCCTGCTCTAATGCCTATTGAAATTCTGTGATCAGGTATGAGATGTCCTATGAGATGTTCCAACACTTGACAGATTTAACCAAAACTTAAAGTGCAAGAAAATTAAACAACACAGTAGTTTGTTAACCCAGTTCAGTGTATAACCACACTTACATCTGGAGGCTACCAAGCCAGGAGGAAATCCACTATAAGTAATATTAATTCTAGACTTAAACCAACCTGTTTAATCTTTCACTTAATAACTACCCAATGCAATTTCTACCTAAGATACTACTTAGATATGAGTACCAACTCACTCCCCCTCAATCACACAGTGATCTTGTTTACAAGTTTAATAAAATTGAAGACATTCTTCAAACATAACAGCTTGATCTTACTTCACAGTTTCAATCAAGTCACAAATGCACTTAAGCTTAAAAGCTCATCAAGTGGTACAATTAAAAACAACCTGCTATTAAAACACAACACCCTATTTTGTCTTCTGAAATTCGTACTCAATTCTGTCAGTTTCTGTTGATTAAATAGGTGTTTGTAATTTGGGCTTTCTGTAGGTTAATCCAGTCCTAAAACGCATGCAGCTTCCACCTTGAATTAGGGTTTGTTACTTCCTAGATTCTAGGTGATCTAGTTCTTCTGATTAATCTGAAACCTCATAATAAAACTTCCTATAGATGCGCTTTGTTCTGTTTTTATCCATCCATAATTAATTCCAGATAACTCTCCTTAAATATCTCAGATCAATTAGTCATTAATTAATTCTGGTAGCAGGTTTGAGATGTCTCAACATCTGTTGGGACATCCTGAACTTAAGTCATTTACACAATGTCCCAACATCTGGTGTGACATCCTAATTAAGTTCTTATACTCTGTTTGATAATGTCCCAACATCTGATAGGACATTCTGAACTGAATTCAATATTTCTTGTTGGTCAAAAATTCTGCCAATTCTAAACATCTACAATCTCCTTGGCCCTTTTCTATGTGGGGCATTGACATGATCGGAAAAATAGAGCCTACTGCTTCAAATGGTCATCGCTTCATCTTGGTCGCGATTGATTACTTTATTAAGTGGGTTGAAGCAGCATCCTATGCCAATGTCACTCATCAAGTGGTGGCCAGATTTTTGAAAAGAGATATCATTTGCAGATACGGAGTGCCCGAAAGAATCATTACTGACAATGGTTCTAATCTCAACAACAAGATGATGGCAGAGTTTTGTCGAGACTTCAAGATTCAGCATCACAATTCTTCTCCTTACCGACCAAAGATGAATGGTGCGGTAGAGGCGGCAAACAAGAATATCAAGAAGATTGTGCAAAAAATGGTTGTCACTTACAAGGATTGGCATGAGATGTTACCATTTGCATTGCATGGGTACTGAACGTCAGTCAGGACGTCAACTGGGGCAACTCTCTTCTCTCTGGTATATGGTATGGAGGCAGTCCTTCCTGTTGAAGTAGAGATTCCTTCATTACGTGTGATGATGGATGTGAAGCTTGATGAGGCTGAATGGGTGCGTGCTCGTTACAATCAGCTATGACTAATTGAGGAAAAGAGTTTAGCGGCTATCTGTCATGGTCAGCTTTATCAGAGGAGAATAAAGCGAGCATTCGACCAACGAGTACGTATTCGGGAGTATCAAGTGGGAGAGCTTGTACTCAAGAGGATTGTTCCTCCAGGTTCAGATTACAAGGGCAAGTGGACCCCAAACTACGAAGGACCATTTATAGTGAAGAAAGTTTTCTCAGGAGGAGCACAGATGCTCACCACTATGGATGGAGATGACTTCCAATCCCCTGTTAACTCGGACACAATTAAAAAATATTTCGCATAAAAGACCCGCTGGTGTTGCTCCCACCAAAATGACACACAAAGGTCAGAAGGGGTACAGACGCGAACGGTCGGCGAAAGGAGAAGGAAATGAATAGAGTCGCCAGCTAGGCATTTTTATCCCGAAGGAAAGGTAATGCTGCATAAACCTAAGAAAAGAATATGGATAAGACGGTTGCGAACCAGAGAGACTGAGAAAGGGGGTTGGTTACAACCTGGGAAGGTATTAGCACCCAGATTGTCCGTCGTACTCGACGGGATCCATGCTTAAGAGATTTGTGTTTTAAAGGGGTAGTGTCAGTGCAATTTGTGTATCAAAGCTGGAAAAGAATGCAAGTGTCAGTGTAAAAGAAGTGTAAAGTGTATAAGTGAAGTGTCAGTGTAAGAACAGGAGTGAAATGCTCAAGACTATGAGGCTTAAAGGATAATGCTAGAAGGAGGGGGAATATACAGAGACTTTTGTTCGATAACTGTTAAGTTATGCCTAAGTATCCTCTCGTGCAATGAGGAAGTCAGAACACCGTAGTTCGACCCAAAGAGACTGAAAGGTAAATTGACTTGTGAACTGCTTACTTGTCTATGCTCAAGTGTATGACCTGTCTGGCTCAGGTGCAAACTGTCTTGCATTAGACGGAAGAAGCAAGTTCTCGTTTGTGAATAAATGAGGTGAGAAAAGAATCCCGAAGGAGACGATTATTGTTTGTTTTTGTATTTTCAGTCTTTTATTGCTTTTTGAAAGTGTGTCATAAGTTAATGAGCTTAAGCCTAAACCAATGGGTTAGCAAACTCATCACATCTTCCCTCTGATTAGGGGTAATGAGAATACCTTAAGTGTGAAGTCAGCATCTCACACTTAATCACCATGGTGTAGGATTAAGATCATTAACCTACTTGTGATTATTTAGATGTTTTTTGTTGTTTTTGTTTAGTGTTAAGTAATGAGATTAAGCCATAATCAAGGATTAAATGGTCCCATTACACCATCCTAATAGAAGGATAATAGATGAGAGCATTTAAGCTAAGGAAAGCTCCTCAACTTAATCCATGATTAGGGATTAACCTCGTGACAAAACAAAGCCTTTATTAAGTGGATTTTAGTTAATGGTATGATTAGGAAATGAGTTTTATGATTTGTAAGACAACTTGAGGGGGACTTGTCCATTAACACTAGGGTTAGTCCTTCTTAACCAATTAAGGAAGAATTAGAACCCTAATGCAAGGCCCAAGTTACAAGCTTGATGTCTTGATGATTATTAAGTGGATTGATTAAAGGAGCTAAACACATTAAGGGTTTAACACTTAGGATTAAAGTTATACACTCCATCCTAATAGAAGGATGCAGGCATAAGCTTAATCACAAAGCCTTAAAGCCTTTAGGGTTTAGTCCCTGATTATGAGGTGAGAAGAGAAGACTCAAAGATGACACAAAGGTAAAATCTAAATGGGGGGACTAATCAACCCTAATTTTTATCATTCTTGGTTACTCCTAGGGTTAGTGAGGTTTGCAAGAAGAATCTTCATAGAACCACCAAGGAGAGAAGTAGATGAAAGGAGCAAAGAGAAGCAAAACAACTTGCTTCACTTAAGAAGTAAAGTTGCTTGAAGAAAGAAGGTAAGATGAACAAGAATGAGCAAACTCACTCCAAACACATACAAAAATGCATCAAATGAATTATGAAAGAGATGAAAAGAGAATGTGAGAAGTGAAGGCAAATTCACTTCTCAAAATAACTTACCACCTGAAAAGTTAGTAGAAGAAATGAAATGCAATGCAAATGGGATGAAATGGCATGATGCAAGCCAAAACCAGAAGCATGAGTATGATGTTAATGATGCTAAGAGATTATATAAACATGAGACAAGGCATGAGAATGATCATACTAACATATGGATGCAAGAGAAGCATGTTTTGAACCATGAATGTTCATGAAAAGTTATGGAATGCAAAAGACATATAACATGGCCAATGAAAGATGCAATGATCAAACATGATTCTAATATGTCCTAAGATGTGTCATGAATCAAATGAATGCACAAAATGTCATGGAAAGTCATGGTATGCAAGCAAATGGAAGATGGATGCAAAGGAAGGCATAAATTAGGGTTTATGATCAATACACAAAGCAAAATTCAAAACCAGAAGCAAAAGACATGACAAAAATTTGAAAATGCAATCAAAAGAACCCTAAACCTATACAAACTCACTGCCCAAAGGAGGGGACCCAACTCTTATCCTAGTGAGAGATATGAATTTCCTAAGATTGCTAGGGTTTTAAGGTACCTTGTCAAGAAAAATGAAAAACAAATTGAAAATTCAAGACAACTCATGCCAATTTTATCCTATAAACTACATGCTATACAAGATGCAATGCAAAAAGAATCATGATCCAACTCTCAAAGGTTAGACAGAAATGAATTTTTGAAGTTTGAAACAAAATAATGCCTTGAAATGAAATTAAATCCAAAGAAAATTATCAAAAGGCATCAAGAACAAAAAAGAAATTTGGTTTGAGAGTTGGACAATGTTTCTAAATGCTTTTAAAGGTTACATGAATTTTTTTGTGATTTTTAAATACCTAAAGGTATTTTTAATTAATTAATTTTCATTAATTAATTAAAAATAAACTTTTAAATGATTTAAAAATAATTTTTGATGCAAAAAATAAAAATAAAAATATTTTTGTGTTCTGAAAAATAATGAAAACCTTGACAAAAATTTTCATAATTTTTAAACATTTTTTGCTATTTTAATTAATTCGTGCAAAATAAATCAAAACAAATGAAAATAAAATGAATTTTAAATGAAAAATAGGAAAGTCAACTGATCTGAGGGCTGTGGTTCAAACCTAGGACGCGGGAATTGACCAACGCGCGCATCTGGACGGCCAGAATTCAAATCTCACTAATTACGCTTAAACCCTAATCCTGTGCCCTAATTACTTTCAGATGACCGGAACAGTGTTCCGGTCATCTTCTCCGGCAAGGTGTTCATGCTATCTCACTCCCTACGCATCAAAACTTCACTAAAATCTCCAGATTTCATCCTTAAACATCATTAAACCTAAACCCCACCCCAAAAACCATTTATTTTCACTGAATCATGAGAATCAAAGCAAAACTCATTTCACGGGCAAAGTTTCAGAACAAGCATACATGGCCATTTCTCACTCATTTTCAAAAATAAAAGGTTCAGTGCATTCAGGGAAGCATGTAGATCATTTTAGAAACAATAAATAATAGTTATGGAAAAATGAATTTCCAAGGCTACCTGAATCGAAGCTTTCAACCCAAGAGCTTCTAGACCAGTTCCTTGCTTCAAATCAACTCCACTGACCTCCCTCAAGTGTTTGCAAAGCTTATCTGGAGTTTATTTTGGCTGGTTTGAGAGATTATGTGAGTTCTGTTCAGTGAGGGAGAGAAATCGTGTTTCAGTTTGAGGATGTTTCAGGGATGAATGAGGGCAGGGAAATGATCAGGGGAGTATGCTGAGATGTTTTGTGAATTTTTTTTGAATGTTTGATGCTTGTATGATGAGTTTCTAAGGAAGTTGCATAAGAGGTGGAAAATGAGAATGCTGGCTTAGAGAGAGTTTCAGGCTTGTGTGTGTGGTGTGTTGAGCTGCTTTTGGTCCATGTATCAAGTGGTGATAGGTCAGGGAGTTGTTGGTGGCCTATGGTGATTGGTATGTGTCTTTTGCAAAAAAGTCAAGCTTTGTGTAAGAGAGGTATGGGCTCATAGCTAGCCAAGGACAAGAGGGGTGTCCTGCGCAGCAAGATGTGTGGAGAGCCATAGGATCAGTCTTGAAGCCAACCAGCAAATGGATTAGGGTTTGAAGGGTGTTTTGCAACTTTGTGACCTTTAGCCCCTTTTGTGATTTCTTGATCCACAAGTCATGAAAATGACCAAACTTTTGATGCAATATGATCTTTATGCCTTGGTTCATGTTTGCACAAATGTTAGAAGTCCATTTGATAGCACAATTTGTCTTGGCAAGTGGTTTTGCAACTTTGCCTATTTGGTAGAAAACTTGAAATTATGTGATTTTTCCCAACTTTGACAAGCCATAACTTTTGATCCAAAATGAATTAGAATGAGTTCTTGTACTTTTTGAAAAAGGAATGATCCATTCTACAACTTTCATGACTAAAATTTTTCCATTTGAGGCATTTTTGAATCAAAAAGCAAGGGTTGAAAAAGTTTCCCAAAATGGCAAATTTCCATTACAAGTCATTTTCCCAAAAAGTCAACTTTGCAAATGGCTTGAAATTCTTCAATTTTGTGAACTTCCAACATCTTCTATGATCAAATAAAGATAATATATAATCAAAATGATGAAGAACACCCTTTGGTTGGGTCATTGGGGGCCTCAGATGCCCTGATTTTACACTGACTTGCTCAAAAAGTCAACTCTTGATCAGATGCCTTCCCCATGGAATTTCTTCATGAAAATTGATATGCATGATCCCTATACCATATAGAGACTAATAGAAACAAGAATGACCAAAAAAAATTTGGAGTTATGGTCTTTGAAACCAAAACCCTAATTCTAGGTCATCTGTGCAGTCAAACCTGGCTCTACTTCCATTCCAATCTCAGTTCTTGTGATTCTTTGACTTTCTTGACTTTGTGGGGATATAATATGATACTTGAACACACATGGACCCCTTTGAAGTGATTTAAGACCTTTGGAGTGGCTCAAGTAGCCCAAGGATAGCTCAGATCACAAACCCTAGATGCAGATGACTTTGAACCAATGAAGTGAATCAAAAATGCAATATGAGATGGTATGATTTGAACTTATGCATATGAAATGATAACAAGCCATGGTGTGAATGGGTGAGGGCAAATTTGGGGTGTTTACAGCTGCCCCTATTCAAACATGAGTTAGCTGTGCAGGATGTAAGCAACGGCTTAACAGGCAAACAAGATAACTTGTGGTTGAATACCAAAGACAGTCCAAAATTTGCACTCACAGAATGAAGAAGAAAAGGGATATAGATTGTAAAAATAAAAATAAAGCATGCATATAAGGTGTGGGCAACGGAGGACGACCGTCATGCTGGGGAAAGCGCGGGAAATAAAGCAATGACGGGGACGGCCGACAAGCTGGGGATATGAGATATATGATGGGGACGACCATCAAGCAAAGCTATAAGACTTTCTGGGGGATTATAGGTAAAATGAAATAAATGATGAGGTACGGTCATCAAAGGTGAAGGACGATCACCTAGCAGGGGACGGCTGCTCTGTTGGGGATAAGATGAGGGACGGTCATCTAAGGTGAGGGACGATCACCGGGCAAGGTACGGTTGCCAAAAGTATCGCGACATAGGACGAATGCCGGATAAAAAGGTCGACGATGGGGACGGCCATCGGATAAGCATGATGAAGGACGATCATCAAGAGGTGAAGGACGATCACCTAGCAGGGTACGGCTGCTCTCAGGGTTTATCATGACATAGGACGAATGTCAGATAACAAGATCAACGATGGGGACGGCCATCGGATAAAGTGATGAAGGACGATCATCAAAAGGTGAAGGACGATCACTTAGCAAGGGACGGCTGCTGAGAGTATCGCGACATAGGACGAATGCCGGATAGAAAAGGGGTCTAATGAATAGAGACTCCGCTGGGGAATGGATGAGGGACGGTCATCCGAAGGTGAAAGACGATCACCTGGCAGGGTACGGCTGCCGAAAAGGTATCATGACATAGGACGAATTCCAGATAAAAAGGACATAGTTCAACAAGTTTTGTTGGGGACTTTGCTGGGGAATAGTAAACACGGACGAGTGTCTAGATCCAAGAAAAAAGGTATAAGTGTTAGGGCATTGTGTATAGACTAAAGATGCGGACGAGCATCCTTAGGACTATGATACGGACGAGTATCAGGTAGAAACAAATGCTGACACATGTTCAGAGATGATGATACGGACGAGTATCAACTGGTTAACAAAGACCACGGATGAGTATCGGTTCTGCGGGGACTCTTCTAGGGAATAGTAGACACAGACGAGTGTCTAAATTCAAGAAGACATAAGTGTTTGACGCAGTGTATGGATTAAAGATGCGGACGAGCATCCTTAAGACTGTGATACGGACGAGTATCAGGTAGAAACAAACGCTTGACGCATGCTCTGAGATGATGATACAGACGAGTACCAATGGGTTAACAAAGAACACGGACGAGTGTTGAATCTGCAGAGGTATGAGTGGTGTATACAAGATACGGACGAGTATCTGTATGAGTGAAACAGGAGTAATAAGTATGAGTGGTGTACAGATGAGTGTTTATCTCGCTGGGGAGAGTGACACGGACGAGTGTCACAAGGAGAAAAGTATAGTATAAACAAGTGTAAGGTTCCCAAAGTAATTAGGCAACTATGCTGGGGAAGGTGACACAGGCGAGTGTCAAGGATTTGTATGTATATGTATCTGTGAGTGCAAAGGGGACACTTTGGCTTTCTACTGGGGATATGACACAGACGGATGTCAAGAAGTATCTGTGATATGTATAAGTGTTTGTTTGTAAAGAAAGCTCGGGCGACTTTACTGGGGAATGATGACACGGACGGGTGCCAAAAGGAGTGTGTACTGGTATTTGTGAGTGTAAAGCAAAAGCTTTAGCTTTCTGCTGGGGATATGGCACGGACGGGTGCCAGGAAATATCTGTATCCTAAGGGAAAGTGCCTTGGCTTTCTGCCGGGGAATTTTGGGGAGTATTCTGTATATCGCTGATGGATTGTACGTATTCACAAGTGTTTGATTCAGAACATGGCTTATGATTATGCAATATGTTTGATTTTTGTCGTAATGCTCCGTATTAGACGGAATGCTACGCTTTGTGGGGAGAATAATGATGCGAATGCTATGATTATGCAAGAGGTAACCATCCGGTATTGTTGCCAAGGAGATCTCTGGCTGATCCGCTTGAAGTGGACATCCCAGCTGGGGATGAGATCATTGGTAGATCTGATAAGATGTATCTGCTTGGGGGAATAGGTCATTGATAAACCTATCTCATTAATGAGGGACCCAGCTGGGGTTTGTAGAAGCTTTCTCCACTCTGTTGTGGTTTCTTCACGCGTTGCCCTTCCGGGTAGAGATGGACACTCTATGGGGAGATGGTTCCCTGGCTTTTGTATTTGGCTGAGGAGGAAGTAACAAATGGCAACACAGCTGGGGAGAAAGCACTTCTCGTGCTAAGACTGAGTAGATATTGATTTGCCAGCTTGCTGGGGTGAAGCTTTCATGCCCCATGTTGTGCTCCGAATACTTGCAATCCTAAAAAGGCATAGAAACGCATAAGTGATCCCGAGGTATCCCTTACCGGATTCCATCATAGGAGTCTAGACACTCCCGGGTGTAAGTATATTTCCTGCAAGCACGTATTTTTAGGAGAAACATCTGTATTTATGCAATCAGTATCTTAGAGACATCAGACATTTTGCAAACGAAAATGGAACATATGAGACGAAACATGACTGAAAATCTGATTTTATTAATTCATGTGCCCTGAATTGGCAAGATACAGTCAGAGAAACAAATCCCCTAAAATGAGGAGATTGTTACAAATTGAGAAACAAAAGATGTTGGCAATGTTGATGACGCTTTAAGGAGCTTCCCTTTTGCTATGACTCGTATGACATTTGACGTTCTTCTCGTCTTGCTTCCTGAAGAAGGCTGATTCTGAAAGAAGCTTGATCCTTTTGAAGCTTACCAATTTGTAAGTGATACAGACGAATTCAGAATGCAGTTGTTCGCTTATTCCCTTATTTTTGCGTGGATCGCCCTTTCGGGTTTTCAATCCACCGGGATACCCATTTTTGCCTGAGTTATCCAATGCGGCTTTTCAACTCAGCGGGTGTACATTTTTTTATTTATTTCCCTTATTTTTTCCCGAGTCTTTTATTCTGTTTTTGACTCGTCGGGATGCCCTATTTTTGCCTGGACTCACATTCTGTTTTTATGTCCAGCGGGTCATTTTTATGCGAAGTATTTTTTAACTACATCTGAATTCACAGGGGACGGGAAGTCTTCACCATCCATAGTGCTGAGCATCAGTGCTCCACCAGAGAAAACTTTCTTTACTACGAATGGTCCTTCATAGTTCGGAGTCCATTTGCCCCTATGGTCTGTATGAGGAGGGAGGAGTCTTTTCAACACAAGATCTCCTACTTGGTACTCTCGGAGCCTGACTTTCTGATCGAAGGCTTTCTTCATTCTTTTCTGATACAGCTGCCCATGACAAATTGCAGCTAATCTCTTTTCTTCAATCAGACTCAGTTGTTCATATCGGGATCGGACCCACTCTGCTTCATTCAGCTTAACGTCCATCAGTACCCGCAAGGAGGGTAATTCAACTTCAACAGGTAGGACTGCCTCCATACCATACACAAACTGATACGGTGTTGCCCCAGTGGATGTTCTGATTGACGTACGGTACCCATGCAAGGCAAACGGTAGCATTTCATGCCAGTCTTTATAGGTGACTACCATCTTCTGCACAATCTTCTTAATGTTCTTATTAGCCGCCTCAACAGCGCCATTCATCTTTGGCCTGTAAGGAGAAGAATTGTGGTGTTGGATTTTGAAGTCCCGGCACAGTTCTACCATCATTTTGTTGTTCAAGTTGGAACCATTATCAGTAATGATTCGCTCGGGAACTCCATACCGACATATGATATCTCTCTTCAGAAATCGGGCTACCACTTGCCTTGTAACATTGGTATAAGAAGCTGCTTCAACCCACTTGGTAAAATAGTCAATGGCTACCAGGATGAATCTATGGCCATTTGAAGCAGTCGGTTCAATCTTGCCAATCATATCAATGCCCCACATGGCAAAGGGCCAGGGTTAAGACATCACATCCAGGGGATTAGGAGGCACATGCACTTTATCCGCATAAATCTGGCATTTTTGGCACTTCCTGGCATAAGCACAACAGTCAGCATCCATTGTGATCCAGTAATAACCTGATCTTAGCAACTTCTTGGCCATGGCATGCCCTCCTGCATGGGTACCAAAGGATCCTTCGTGCACCTCGTGCATTAATAAGTCTGCTTCTGTTCTATCAACGCATCTGAGAAGTACCATATCAAAGTTTCTCTTGTATAGGGAACCATCAGTATTCAGGAAGAAACTACCAGCAAGCCTTCTCAAAGTCTTCTTATCATTGGAAGATGCCCCAGGTGGGTATGTTTGATCCTCCAAGAAGCACTTAATGTCATGGAACCAAGGCTTATTATCTTTAACAATGTCCGCTGCAAATACGTATGCTGGTCTGTCAAGTCTGGACACTGAAATCCGAGGCACAAAGTTGGCAGCTTGAACTTTGATCATGGATGAAATGGTGGCAAGAGCATCTGCAAACTAATTCTCGTCCCGAGGGATATACTCAAGCTTGACCGTCGTGAAGAAAGTCAATAACCTCCTTGTGTAATCCCGGTAAGGTATCAGATGATCCTGGTGGGTGTACCATTTGCCGTTGGTTTGATTAATTACCAGAGCTGAATCTCCGAACACAGTCAAAGTCTTGATCCTGAGGTCTATAGCTTCCTCAAGACCCATAATGCAAGCTTCGTATTCAGCTTCGTTGTTAGTGCAGTTGAAGGTGAGCTTTGCCGAGAAAGGCATGTGAACTCCCTTAGGTGTAATGAGTACTGCACCAACACCACGACCATTCATATTAACAGCCCCATCAAACATCATAGTCCATTCTTCTTCCGGGTCAGGCCCTTCAGTGTGAATAGGCTCTTCATAATCTTTTGCTTTTATGAACATGATGTCTTCATCAGGGAAGTCAAATCTCATAGGCTGGTAATCATCAAGGGGTTGCTCAGCAAGATAATCAGACAATACACTGCCCTTGATGGCTTTTTGAGATGTGTACTGGATGTCATACTCTGTGAGGATCATTTG
This sequence comes from Lathyrus aphaca, assembly GCA_963966055.1. NCBI lineage: Eukaryota > Viridiplantae > Streptophyta > Magnoliopsida > Fabales > Fabaceae > Lathyrus > Lathyrus aphaca. Next base: position 176,621,409 of record OZ014524.1, on the reverse strand, counting down.
CCATCTTGCAACCCGTCCGGTAAGCGCTGGCTTCTCAAAAATGTATTTAACTGGGTCCATCTTTGAGATCAATAAGGTAGTGTGGGTCAACATATACTGTCTCAGTCGGCGAGCATCCCACGCTAAAGCACAACAAGTTTTCTCGAGCAGTGAATAACGTTGTTCACAGTCGGTAAACTTTTTGCTTAGGTAGTAAATTGCATACTCTTTTCGACCAGACTCGTCATGCTGGCCCAGCACACACCCCATTGACTCTTCTAGTACTGTCAAGTACATTATCAGAGGTCTTCCTTCAACTGGAGGCATAAGGATTGGAGGCTCTTGTAAGTATTCCTTGATTTTGTCAAAAACCCTCTGGCAGTCTTCATTCCACCTGACCGTTTGTTCTTTTCTTAACAGCTTGAACAAGGGTTCACAGGTTGCAGTAAGGTGAGATATGAACCTTGAAATGTAGTTCAATCTACCTAGAAACCCTCGAACTTCTTTTTCTTACTTTGGGGCAGGCATTTCTTGAATGGCTTTAACTTTATCAGGGTCAACTTCAATCCCTTTCTCACTTACAATAAATCCCAGCAGCTTACCAGACCGTACCCCGAATGTACATTTGTTGGGGTTTAACTTCAGTTGGTACTTCCTCAGACGCTTGAATAACTTCAACAGATTTACCAGGTGGTCTTCTTCTGTGAGGGACTTGGCAATCATGTCATCCACATAACATTCGATTTCTTTATGGATCATGTCGTGGAATAATGTTACCATAGCCCGTTGATAGATTGCACCAGTATTCTTCAGTCCGAACGGCATCACCTTGTAACAGAACGTGCCCCAGGGTGTGATGAAAGTTGTCTTCTCCATGTCTTCAGGTGACATCTTGATCTGATTGTATCCTGAAAATCCGTCCATGAAGGAGAACACCGAGAACTGAGCTGTATTATCAACCAATACATCAATGTGAGGTAATGGGAAATCATCTTTCGGGCTGGCTCTGTTCAGATCCCGGTAATCCACACACATTCTTACCTTGCCGTCTTTCTTAGGTACAGGTACAATATTAGCAACCCACGGCGGGTAGCTAGTCACAGCAAGGAACCCGGCGTCCCACTGCTTTTGTACCTCTTCTTTAATCTTCATTGCCATATCTGGGTGAGTACGGCGCAACTTCTGTTTTACTGGCGGGCAGTCTTCTTTTAAAGGCAGCTTGTGCATAACAATGTCGGTGTCCAACCCTGGCATATCCTGATAAGACCAAGCAAAAACATCCACATACTCCCGAAGCATGTCAATCAGTTGCTCTTTCACTGAGTCTTGTAGGCAGGCCCCGATCTTAACTTCTTTTACATCTTCTTCCGTACCAAGATTAACCGTTTCAATCTCCTCCTGATGAGGAGTGATAACCTTATCCTCTTGCCTTAACAACCTGGCTAGCTCTTCAGGAAGCTCATAATCTTCTTCAACCCCTTCATCATCTTGATTGATTGGATTGTCAAAGTCATACGAAGCCATAGCAGTGTTGTTGTCGGTGCAGTCTGAAAGGCACTCTCTGCAAGGGTTTAGATTGTTCATTTTAGTGATTGATTTTAATCTTGTTTAGAAAAAAGTGAAATGAAGTTTATCATTTCGGAAAACATTGCCATTTTATTTTTGTACAAAAAGAAAAATGGAAAACAGTGAGCGGAAAAGGAAAAGACTCATTTGCAAAAGATGTCCGATATTCATTGATTGATCTGTTTGCACAAAATTACAAGATGGCCCGATTAAAAAATGAGTCTTGTCATCTTGGGCAAGATGCAAGACTTGATGCATGCTTTAAAAATACAGGAAATAATAATTACTCTGCAGGAGTAACCCTTATAATTTCCTGGGAAGACCAGTTAAGGACTTGGCTCCCCGGGATCCTTGGACGTATCCAGCTCTCTAGGTTGCGGTCGCTTTCTTCCTCGTCTTCCAAGTTGTTCACTGCATCAGGGGTGAGCATTCCCCCGCTGACAAAACTGGGCTTCTTGGCAGCCTCTGATTGATCTTGTTGAGTTGGTTTGTAACCCAACCCAAATCGGTCCTCCTCCTTCTCCACGGGCAGCAACTTACCCCAGCCTTGGGAAATCCCTTCTTCAACAACCTTCCTGGCTTGCTGATAAGACGTCATGGAGGTTCCAAGTACAGCAGATGCTTCATTTATGTTCAGGGCCTCAAATCCCTGGCTCATGGTTTCATGGATTTCTCCATCCATCTCAATATACTTATACGTAGCCAGATGGCTAACAAAGATATCTTCTTCACCACAGATGGTGATGATCTGGCCTTCCCACTCGAATTTCAGCTTCTGGTGAAGGGTAGACGTAACAACGCCAGCGGCATGGATCCAAGGTCTACCCAACAAACAGCTGTAGGCCGACTGAATGTCCATCACATAGAAGGTAATCTTAAAAGTCTGCGGGCCAATCATCACAGGTAGATCAATCTCCCCTAGCACTGATCTTTTAGAGCCATCAAATGCTCTCACCACCAAATTACTTGGACGCAGCGCCAAGCCATCATACTCCAGCTTTACTAAGGCTTTCTTTGGTAAAACATTGAGTGAAGACCCAGTGTCCACCAGTACATGGGATAGAACAACACCCTTGCATTCTAGAGTGATGTGTAAAGCCTTGTTGTGGTTACGTCCCTCAGTTGTTAAGTCAGCATTGGTGAAGCCCAGTCCATGACTGGTGTTGACATTTCCCACCACAGTTTCTAGCTGATTAACAGTGATCTCTTCTGGCACGTATGCTACGTGCAGGACTTTCAATAATGCATTCATGTGAGCTTCAGAACACATTAGCAGGGATAATATGGAGATCTTTGAGGGAGTTTGGTGAAGCTGATCCACCACTTTGTAATCACTTCTCTTTATAATCCTCATAAACTCTTCTACATCTTGTTCAAAAGATGTCTTCTGAGTTTCTTTGACAGCTGGCTCTTCAAATACCACACTCTTTCCTTTTGCTTTGGCAGCAGCTTCTGCTTCGGCATTAGGTCTTTGTAGTTGTGAGGCAAAAAGGCGTCCGCTTCTGGTGAAGCCTCCGCCTCCCCCAACATTATCAATCTGTGGAGAAGAGGTTGAGGAATCCAAAGTGATTTTCTCCCCATTACAGTAAAGATCAGAGCCATAATGCCAAGGTACGGCATTACTGCTTTCATATGGAACTGGTCCAGGCACCGTGATGGTAACTGGACTGACTGCTGCAGAGGAAGGTACTGAAATGGTGTGCGGATCGTAGTAAATGATGACTGGTGACCTGGCAGGAGGTGCCACTGTTTGTTGCTGAAAGTTGTTGTTTGGAGGAACATTTGAGGGATCATAGTAAATGGTGACTGCTGAGATATCTTCATTATTTTTTGTTGGCGTTGTAGAAGATTCTGCTGAATAAATAGGTGCTGATGTTGTAGAAGAAATGGTTGTTGACATCTGATTTGTTGAAGTGATGGATGAAGCCATTGTTGATGAAATTGATGAATTGGTCGGAATGATTGTTGTTGCAGTTGTAGAAGAGTCAGGAATTGTTGTCAAAGGGATTGCTGGATTTGTAGGCGTCGTTGTTGTGATCTGAAGTATACCACTTTTGATAAGACCATCTATGCCGCTTCTCAAGTTGTCACACCCGTTGACCGAAATGTTGCAATACCCATAACCGAGCTCACACCCGGGGAACATCTGACATTCTAGGAGCTGAGCTTTAATTTCAACCAGAGGTGTCCGAATCTGTCCAACACTGGTGATTAAGAAAGATGGCTTGTCTTCCTCAATGGCATTGATTCTTGGTCCTCCATGATTGGGCATGGGATTCTTGGTGACACTTGGAGAGGGTTCAAAGTTGAGGGCTTTAGAATCCACCAAATCTTGTACCTTCATTTGTAAAGCCCTGCATTTCTCAGTGTTGTGGCCAGGTGCGTTGGAATGGAAAGCACATCTGGCGTTGACATCATAATTTCTTGGAAGATTGGAGGGATCTGGTGGTGCCAATGTCCTTAATTCAACCAAGTTGAGTTTCAGGAGTTGTGGCAATAAAGCGGTATAAGGCATAGGGATAGGGTCAATCACCCTATTTGCCTGTGATGGTCTTTGTTGAAAGGGTCTTTGCTGTTGATTGTTGTTATTGTTGTCGAAGGTCCTTTTGTGGCGGATACTGAAATTGCTGTTGATAGTGTGGTTGTTGTTGTGGTTGATATGCTGGTTGCTGAGGAATTAGAGCTGGAATAGTGATAGCTGCTACTGACCTGTGGACATGCTGAGGTCTGCCCCTGTTGGCATAAATGGCATTTGTCTCACCAGTTCTTCTAGGTCCCACAAAAGGCTTCCTGGAGTTGCTAGACGAACTTGCACCATTATCAGAAATTTTACCCATCTTCAGAAGGCTCTCAATTCTTTCTCCAGCTATAACTACGTCAGCGAAGCTGGTGGAAGAAAAGGCAGCTAGCCTATCAATATATGTTCCTTGCAGAGTATTCATAAACATGTCGGCCATTTCTCTTTCCAACATGGGTGGCTGGACAGCAGCAACAAGCTGTCTCCACCTTTGGGCATATTCCCTGAAGCTTTCTCTGGAGGATTGAGACATTCCCATCAGGAGGGTTCTGTTAGGAGCCATGTCCAGATTGTATTGGTACTGTCTGATGAAAGCCTCAGCTAGGTCCTTCCAGCACCTGATAGTAGCTCTGGTCAAGTGAGAGTACCACACCCTTGAAGCCCCTGTCAAACTGTCTTCAAAGTAAAACATCCACAGTTTTTCATCCATGGTGTATGCCTTAAGTCTTCCCAGAAAAGACTGTAAGTGAGTTCGTGGACAGGAAGTTCCATTGTACTTCTCGAAGCACGGGGGTTTAAACTTATGAGGGATTCTTACCCCATCCACTAACCCCATATCCATGACATCAAAACCCAGGGAATTTTGAGACTCCAGAGATCTCAACTTCTCAGCAATTTCATCAAGCCTTCTATCATAAACTTCATCCCCAGCTCCCATTACAGTGAATTGCTCCTCTTGGGGGTCTTCTTGTAAGATCCTGCCTGTAGTTGTATTTCCTTGCACGTTCACCGGGATATTGACTTCCGGATGTAGATGAGGCCCATATACTGGTAGATTAACATGAGGCTGACCCCTTTCATTGTTACTTGTTCCTCCAGTTCCCAGATGGGGTTCTTCCGGGGTTTGTCTTTCTACCAATGCCCTCAACCTTTCTTGACTTTGGGCCAAGCCATTCATTACTTCCATGAATTGGGTCATTTGGTTTCTCATCTCCAGCATTTCATTAGCCATCTGGGTTCTGACCTCTGTCAGATCTTGCTGTACTTGGTCCATCTGGATACCAGGAAGATTGTTGCGAGTAGGATACCTGTGCGGACGGTTGAGAGGGAACACCCGACGGCGAGTAATAATTCCTGAACCACAACAGAGTTAGTAACAAACAAGACAAAATCCTACAAAACAAAACAAAAGTTAGTATGCAATGCAGTATGCTTATTTATTTTCCAAGGTATCCGGCTTGGCTCTTGGTTTTGACCTTTCCAGACCCTGAGGAAGATGCTTTGATGTTGCTTGAGAAAAAGAAACTCAAATGAAACAAACTGACAAATACATTACAAATGGTGGATCATACATAGTTTGGTTTTTACAACACATGCCCCTGAGGGGTCAGAATACAACATACAAAGGAAAGTACATGAAATGGAAATAACAACAAGCAAAGAAGTCAAACATCTAATCCAAACTCATCCTCCTTAACCTCCTTCAGAAGTGCTTCAGTTACAGGGCCAGCCGGATGCTCTATAATGTTTCTGATAAGAAGGTTCCTGGTGGCAATAGCAGTGGTCAACTTCTTGTGCCTGTCTTGGTCCTTTGACCTCTTCACACCAGCCCTAAGCTTCAACTCTGAAATCTCCTTCTGGGCTGCTAGCAGAGCCTCCTGTTGCTTCTTTTCATTGGCCTCTAAATGCTCAATCCTGTATTGAGTTCTCTTATCTTCTTGAGTATGAGCTTCAGTGATCCTGACCAACCTAGCTTGACTTTCTTTCAAATAGAGATCAGTCCTAGCCTTCTGAAACTGGGCCTATTTGCAGGCATTCTTCAATAGTTTCTCTCCAGCTCTTGATTTCTTGATGTAGTCCTCTGCTTTCTCAATCTTGGCTAGATGCTCCACCTTAAGCTTCTCCAACCTCTCAATGTCCAGACGACCATCACTCCTCTCCCAGAGGGTCCTCTTCAGAGCTTGAGACAGATTCTCATTCCTCTCCTTCAGTTTCTCAAATTCTTCCAGGCTGACAGTGGCTGGAGGTGGTGCTGTGGATGGTCCAGGTGCATCCTCAATGGTGAAAGGCATTCCAGAGATCTGAGCCCTAGCATGAGACCAATCATAATACTGAGTTGAAGCCACATTATTGCATCTCCCAAGAATGGCCATCCCTTTGGTCTGGATGTTGTCCCAAGCCCAGGATGCTTGTCTGACAGCAGCTAGATTAGGTTTTATCTCACAATACAGGGTTTCAGCCAAGTCTTGTACTCTAGGAGGGTGAACCAAAGCATAGCCCAATTGTCTTTTAAACAGCAAAGGGTTGTAGTTGATGCAACCCTTTACTCCTATTAGAGGTACATTGGGGAACTGCCCACAGCTAGTAATTATGTCCCTGCCTTTGGTGCTCTGGGTGCACCATCTGATGTCATCTGAAGTCAAAGCAATAAGTCTTTTAGCCCAATTCTTCTGTTGGTGAGGATTCAGGAAAGCATCAGTTTTGGGTAAGTGTTTAAGCAGCTAGGTATGAAACAGGGGAGCACAGCATCTCACCAACCTTCCTCTCTGCTTCTCATTCCTTTGGTGAACAGAATAATAAAAATCTCCCAGCAAGGTGGGTACTGGGTTCCTTAGAAGGAAAAGATGAATGGCATTCTTGCTGATAAACTTGGGCTCATCTGCAAATAGTATAACCCCATAAATATTGAGGGCTAACAATGCACAAACTGCCCTCCATTCTCCCAAGGAGGCCTTCAGGATGGCCTGAGAAGTCAGAAAGTCTAAGTGTAGGACAGGGATTCCAGCCTTTGTTGTCATGTTCTGCTCAATCAAAATAGGTTCCAGGTACAGTGCTTTTGCCACTTCTTCATTGCTGGGAGAAGTCATCTCAGGGTTGAAGGGGACGCCACCCCTGACAGGTACTCCAATCAATGATGAGAACTCTTCCAGCAAAGGTCCTAGCTGAAAGTTCTGGAAAGTGAAGCATCTCAAAGGAGGGTCATAGAACTATAGGCAGGTGTGGATCAAACTCCTCTGAGAAGGGTCTAAGTCCATAACCATATCAAAGATGCCTCCATAATGCTCTCTGAATAATGGGATGTGGTCTGGAGTGATAAGTGCCTGGACCTGTCTGATGCCAGTCAGCACAGGCTCAAAGAAATGGTATGAAATGTTGCTCTTCTTGGGTGCCATGACTGCTGATGAAGAGCTAAAACAAATGCTGATGATGAAGACTGATACTGGAGATGAGCCACTGATAGGCTGATGATGAAGTGACTGAAGCAAGTAGCTGATGAAGATAGCTGAAGCAGATCACTGATGATACAGAGGTCTATGCAAATGAAGGGGTCAAAACCAAACCAGATAATATGTGGATACCCTGAAAAACAAATAAACAAAGTTAAATGATGCAAATGATGAGTATGCAAATGATATGCAAGGGTTTGTGATCAAGCTGGATCTGATTGTTGCCTTGATATAAAGGTCCATGTATGTTCAGGAAGTACAAATGGAGGTTTAAAAGTCCAGTAACCAAGGTAGGGAACTCAAATAAAGAGTCACATGTCCAGGGTTAAATCACAAGAACTGTCCAAAGTGGAGTACTCTTAAATCAAACAAGTAACAGGGTATGATGTGGTCAAGGGTACCTGCAAACTTGTAAACAGCCCAACCCCCTCACAGGTGGTGTTCTAGAACAAGGATCCTCAGACTTGGATCAGTTATGAGAAGTGTAAACACTTCTAACCCGGAGGTACAGTGTTTACAATAACCATAAAAGATCCTCCTCTAATTCACCTCAGTTTCTGAAGGTCATAATAAAGGTCATTCAGACTTAGCAGGCTTCCCAGATAGCCCTAGCACTACAGGAAATTTGTAGCACAGAGTTCTCAAGAAGAAACCCACATCTGAACCGTGTTTCATATTCCCGCACCAGACCGAAATGGAATGGGAAAGAACATGAACCACTCTAGCCTAGGTGTCACTCAGGTCCCAGGTATAGGACCTTAAACTCTCAATGAACCCCACCCATCAAGACAACAAACCAGATCCAGCCAGATAACAGTATGACAATATGATAAATAAAGCTGTAAAGAAATCAATAAATAACTGTACATAAAGCAATAAATAAAACAACTATATAAACACAATTAACACATAACACCCCAATAAACACAAACCAAACAAGCGCTAGGAGGAACCCATAAAAAGAACCAGAAGCCCTGGTTATAGTATAAGGGATATCCCCAGCAGAGTCGCCAAGCTGTCGCTCCCACCAAAATGACACACAAAGGTCAGAAGGGGTACAGACGCGAACGGTCGGCGAAAGGAGAAGGAAATGAATAGAGTCGCCAGCTAGGCATTTTTATCCCGAAGGAAAGGTAATGCTGCATAAACCTAAGAAAATAATATGGATAAGACGGTTGCGAACCAGAGAGACTGAGAAAGGGGGTTGGTTACAACCTGGGAAGGTATTAGCACCCAGATTGTCCGTCGTACTCGACGGGATCCACGCTTAAGAGATTTGTGTTTTAAAGGGGTAGTGTCAGTGCAATTTGTGTATCAAAGCTGGAAAAGAATGCAAGTGTCAGTGTAAAAGAAGTGTAAAGTGTATAACTGAAGTGTCAGTGTAAGAACAGGAGTGAAATGCTCAAGACTATGAGGCTTAAAGGATAATGCTAGAAGGAGGGGGAATATACAGAGACTTTTGTTCGATAACTGTTAAGTTATGCCTACGTATCCTCTCGTGCAATGAGGAAGTCAGAACACCGTAGTTCGACCCAAAGAGACTGAAAGGTAAATTGACTTGTGAACTGCTTACTTGTCTATGCTCAAGTGTATGACCTGTCTGGCTCAGGTGCAAACTGTCTTGCATTAGACGGAAGAAGCAAGTTCTCGTTTGTGAATGAATGAGGTGAGAAAAGAATCCCGAAGGAGACGATTATTGTTTGTTTTTGTATTTTCAGTCTTTTATTGCTTTTTGAAAGTGTGTCATAAGTTAATGAGCTTAAGCCTAAACCAATGGGTTAGCAAACTCATCACATCTTCCTTCTGATTAGGGGTAATGAGAATACCTTAAGTGTGAAGTCAACATCTCACACTTAATCACCATGGTGTAGGATTAAGATCATTAACATACTTGTGATTATTTAGATGTTTTTGGTTGTTTTTGTTTAGTGTTAAGTAATAAGATTAAGCCATAATCAAGGATTAAATGGTCCCATTACACCATCCTAATAGAAGGATAATAGATGAGAGCATTTAAGCTGAGGAAAGCTCCTCAACTTAATCCATGATTAGGGATTAACCTCATGACAAAACAAAGCCTTTATTAAGTGGATTTTAGTTAATGGTATGATTAGGAAATGATTTTTATGATTTGTAAGACAACTTGAGGGGGACTTGTCCATTAACAATAGGGTTAGTCCTTCTTAACCAATTAAGGAAGAATTAGAACCCTAATGCAAGGCCCAAGTTACAAGCTTGATGTCTTGATGATTATTAAGTGGATTGATTAAAGGAGCTAAACACATTAAGGGTTTAACACTTAGGATTAAAGTTATACACTCCATCCTAATAGAAGGATGCATGCATAAGCTTAATCACAAAGCCTTAAGCCTTTAGGGTTTAGTCCCTGATTATGAGGTGAGAAGAGAAGACTCAAAGATGACACAAAGGTAAAAGATAAATGGGGGGACTAATCAACCCTAATTGTTATCATGCTTGGTTACTCCTAGGGTTAGTGAGGTTTTCAAGAAGAATCTTCAAAGAACCACCAAGGAGAGAAGCAGATGAAAGGAGCAAAGAGAAGCAAAACAACTTGCTTCACTTAAGAAGTCAAGTTGCTTGAAGAAAGAAGGTAAGATGAACAAGAATGAGCAAACTCACTCCAAACACATACAAAAATGTAGCAAATGAATTATGAAAGAGATGAAAAGAGAATGTGAGAAGTGAAGGCAAATTCACTTCTCAAAATAACTTACCACCTGAAAAGTTAGTAGAAGAAATGAAATGCAATGCAAATGGGATGAAATGGCATGATGCAAGCCAAAACCAGAAGCATGAGTATGATGTTAATGATGTTAAGAGATGATATAAACATGAGACAAGGCATGATAATGATCAAACAAACATATGGATGCAAGAGAAGCATGTTTTGAACCATGAATGTTCATGAAAAGTTATGGAATGCAAAAGACATATAACATGGCCAATGAAAGATGCAATGATCAAACATGATTCTAATATGTCCTAAGATGTGTCATGAATCAAATGAATGCACAAAATGTCATGTCAAGTCATGGTATGCAAGCAAATGGAAGATGGATGCAAAGGAAGGCATAAATTAGGGTTTATGATCAATACACAAAGCAAAATTCAAAACCAGAAGTAAAAGACATGACAAAAATTTGAAAATGCAATCAAAATAACCCTAAACCTATACAAACTCACTGCCCAAAGGAGGGGACCCAACTCTTATCCTAGTGAGAGTTATGAATTTCCTAAGATTGTTAGGGTTTTAAGGTACCTTGTCAAGAAAAATGCAAAACAAATTGAAAATGCAAGATCAACTCATGCCAATTTTATCCTATAAACTACATGCTATACAAGATGCAATGCAAAAAGAATCATGATCCAACTCTCAAAGGTTAGACAGAAATGAATTTTTGAAGTTTGAAACAAAATAATGCCTTGAAATGAAATTAAATCCAAAGAAAATTATCAAAAGGCATCAAGAACAAAAAATAAATTTGGTTTGAGAGTTGGACAATGTTTCTAAATGCTTTTAAAGGTTACATGAATTTTTTTGTGATTTTTAAATACCTAAAGGTATTTTTAATAAATTAATTTTCATTAATTAATTAAAAATAAACTTTTAAATGATTTAAAAATAATTTTTGATGCAAAAAATAAAAATAAAAATATTTTTGTGTTCTGAAAAATAATGAAAACCTTGACAAAAGTTTTCATAATTTTTAAACATTTTTTGCTATTTTAATTAATTCGTGCAAAATAAATCAAAACAAATGAAAATAAAATGAATTTTAAATGAAAAATAGGAAAGTCAACTGATCTGAGGGCTGTGGTTCAAACCTAGGACGCGGGAATTGACCAGGGCGCGCATCTTGACGGCCAGAATTCAAATCTCACTAATTACGCTTAAACCCTAATCCTGTGCCCTAATTACTTTCAGATGACCGGAACAGTGTTCCGGTCATCTTCTCCGGCAAGGTGTTCATGCTATCTCACTCCCTACGCATCAAAACTTCACTAAAATCTCCAGATTTCATCCTTAAACATCATTAAACCTAAACCCCACCCCAAAAACCATTTATTTTCACTGAATCATGAGAATCAAAGCAAAACTCATTTCACGGGCAAAGTTTCAGAACAAGCATACATGGCCATTTCTCACTAATTTTCAAAAATAAAAGGTTCAGTGCATTCAGGGAAGCATGTAGATCATTTTAGAAACAAGAAATAATAGTTCTGGAAAAATGAATTTCCATGGCTACCTGAATCGAAGCTTTCAACCCAAGAGCTTCTGGACCAGTTCCTTGCTTCCAATCAACTCCACTGACCTCCCTCAAGTGTTTGCCAAGCTTATCTGGTGTTTATTTTGGCTGGTTTGAGAGATTGAGTGAGTTTTGTTCAGTGAGGGAGAGAAATCGTGTTTCAGTTTGAGGATGTTTCAGGGATGAATGAGGGCAGGGAAATGATCAGGGGAGTATGCTGAGATGTTTTGTGAAGTTTTTTTGAATGTTTGATGCTTGTATGATGAGTTTCGAAGGAAGTTGCATAAGAGGTGGAAAAGGAGAATGCTGGCTTAGATAGAGTTTCAGGCTTGTGTGTGTGGTGTGTTGAGCTGCTTTTGGTCCATGTATCAAGTGGTGATAGGTCAGAGAGTTGTTGGTGGCCTATGGTGATTGGTATGGGTCTTTTGCAAAAAAGTCAAGCTTTGTGTAAGAGAGGTATGGGCTCATAGCTAGCCAAGGACAAGAGGGGTGTCCTGCGTAGCAAGAAGTGTGGAGAGCCCTAGGATCAGTCTTGAAGCCAGCCAACAAATGGATTAGGGTTTGAAGGGTGTTTTGCAACTTTGTGACCTTTAGCCCATTTTGTGATTTCTTGATCCACAAGTCATGAAAATGACCAAACTTTTGATGCAATCTGATCTTTATGCCTTGGTTCATGTTTGAACAAAGGTTAGAAGTCCATTTGATAGCACAATTTGTCTTGGCAAGTGGTTTTGCAACTTTGCCTCTTTGGTAGAAAACTTGAAATTATGTGATTTTTCCCAACTTTGACAAGCCATAACTTTTGATCCAAAATGAATTAGAATGAGTTCTTGTACTTTTTGAAAAGGGAATGATCCATTATACAACTTTCATGACCAAAGTTGTTCCATTTGAGGCATTTTTGAATCAAAAAGCAAGGGTTGAAAAAGTTTCCCAAAATGGCAAATTTCCATTACAAGTCATTTTCCCAAAAAGTCAACTTTGCAAATGGCTTGAAATTCTTCAATTTTGTGAACTTCCAACATCTTCTATGATCAAATAAAGATCATATATAATCAAAATGATGAAGAACACCCTTTGGTTGGGTCATTGGGGGCCTCAGATGCCCTGATTTTACACTGACTTGCTCAAAAAGTCAACTCTTGATCAGATGCCTTCCCCATGGAATTTCTTCATGAAAATTGATATGCATGATCCCTATACCATATAGAGACTAATAGAAACAAGAATGACCAAAAAAAATTTGGAGTTATGGTCTTTGAAACCAAAACCCTAATTCTAGGTCATCTGTGCAGTCAAACCTGGCTCTGCTTCCATGCCAATCTCAGTTCTTGTGATTCTTTGACTTTCTTGACTTTGTGGGGATATAATATGATACTTGAACACACATGGACCCCTTTGAAGTGATTTAAGACCTTTGGAGTGGCTCAAGTAGCCCAGGGATAGCTCAGATCACAAACCCTAGATGCAGATGACTTTGAACCAATGAAGTGAATCAAAAATGCAATATGAGATGGTATGATTTGAACTTATGCATATGAAATGATCACAAGCCACGGTGTGAATGGGTGAGGGAAAATTTGGGGTAAACACACAAAAACAGAATTAAAGTCCAGGAAAGAAAAGGGCATCCCGGCGAGCTAAAAACAGAATAAAAAGCTCGGGCAAAAGTTAGGGAAATAAATAAAAAAATGTACACCCGTTGAGTTGAAAAGCCGAATTGGACAGCTCAGGCAAAAAAGGGTATCCCGGTGGATTGAAAACCCGAAAGGGCGATTCACGCAAAACAAGGGAAAAAGCAAACAACTGCGGCTCGAGTAATATGAACCACATCATCGTTTCGTACAACTTGACAATATCAGAAGGATATGAATCAGTCCCCTCATCTTCTCAGAAAGCAAAGGCAAGAATGGAGAGTTTTGAAGATATGCTGGTCATAGTAGAAATGGAACTCATTGGGATGCCGTGCCCATTGCCATTAGGATAGTTTCTTTTCTCAATTTTATGGTGGCTACCTCTTTCCAGGTGGTTGCTTCCTGATGTAAATCTTTGCATATTCAGAGGCCTTTCAATTCAATAAAAAGAATATTCAGTCAAAAAGTTGTGTTGTGTTTATTTTTGTTTGCAAAATGTCCTAAATTTTTGGCAAAAAATAGCATTGCATTTAAAACATGGTGATAATTTAAAAGAAAATGACATGCAGGGAAACATTTGAAACCCTCTTTGAGTGTCGGGTGACAATGGATGAACAGATCATACCATGCAAGTCCCCAGGGCACACTTGTGTTTTCTGTTGTTGCAGGTTGTAGGATGGCGTCACATTCTCCCAAGCAGCATCTTTCCCCAGCCAAGTCTTGGCAGGTAGCCCAAGTAGTTTATTATTCCCTAGTGGAGTGCCCAGCAGGAAGCTGAATGCCTGATGTCCCCACAGAGCTTAGAATTAGCAAAATTCTCTCCCCATCTAGAGCATTGTTGAAGCATCTTTCCCAGTCAAGTCTGAAGATGACCTTTCTCCACAGAGTTCATATTTGATTTTCACTCCCATCAGTGAAATATTCCCCAGCGAAGCTGCCATTCATTTGGTCAATATGGTGATACAAACGGGTATTCATCACCATAGTCAGAGTTAGGTGTCAAGGCCTCTTGACTTGTTTTTCCCCTGCAGAGTTGTAACTCTTGTGGCCAATCAGACATTTGTTTGTTGCTCGTCTACACCTTTCTAGCACTCGTCTGTGTTCGTACTTTATTGTTGCGCGTCCGCATCTTTCAACACTCGTCTGTGTTATCACTTTGGTATTGTTCGTTTGCTTTCCCCAGCAGTGGCCCATGATTACTTTGTTGTTGCACGTCTGCAATGCCCAGCACTCGTCTGTGTTTGATATTTTCTATCACTCGTCTGCAATTTTCAACACTCGTTTGTGTTTGATCTCTGTTTATTGCTCGTCTGCAATTTCCAACACTCGTCTGTGGTTGGTATATGATATTTGTTGTTTGCTCGTCTGCAATTTCAAACACTCGTCTGTGTTTGATATCTAATTTTGCTCGTCCGCATTCTCCGGCACTCGTATGTGTTTTATCTGTTTGAAGCTCGTCTGCATTGTTTGGGTACTCGTCTGTATCATCCCTAACACTCGTCTGTGTTGGTTTATATCTGTATGTGTGGATTTGCTGATTATCCTGGTACTCTTCTGTATTGCTACTCCAAATGCTCGTCTGTGTTTGAATTTCTGGTATTCTTCTGTACCAGTGGCTAATACTCGTCTGTATCATTGCTTGAAGCGGTCGTTTGTGTTTCTTAGATCATCATCTGATACTCGTCTATATCATTGACTTATGACACTCGTCTGCATTATCTTGATGATCATCCAATACTCGTCTGTATTGAAGAGGTTTAAAATCTTGACTGTAGGAATAAATGTCAAAACGGTTACCGGTCCTGGCGTAACAGGTATATCCGAAGGAGGCTCGTTTGTCTCAAGCACCAATTATTAGTGTTGCACCTGGCGTAACAGGTTAGCTCAAAGAAGACTCATCTGTCTGATACCATATATCCACGGATAATATATGAAGAGGGTTCGTCTACCTTGATTATGCATGTCTATCCCACAGACTTAAGTGCATCACCGGTCCTGGCGTAACTGGTTTATCCGAAGGAGATTCGTCTGTCTCAAGTCACATGTTTTGCACAATGTTTGAGGACTCGTATGTCCAGCTCCTGGCGTAACAGTATTGTTCAAAGAAGATTCGTCTGTCAAAGTATTCTTATCCCAGATAACAGTTTCAACTTAGAAGGAGCTCGTCTGATTTCTTCTCCCCTGCAGTTGCCAAAGCCTCATTTGGTTGTGTGTATTTCACAGTTTCTGCATTCTTCTTTAGAGTGCAAATTTCAGGTCTTCTTGGTATTCAACCACAGTTTATATTGAACGGTCAATAGCCCGTGCTACCGTTCTTTTCAGATTAACAGTTGCTTGAATAGGGGCAGCTGTAACACCCCAAATTTTCCCTCTTCTTTTTAAGCATCATATCACATCATATTCATCATGAACATATCATGTCCTTAGCATATTGCATAGAAAAACGAAGCATGACACTTGCATATTCCAGCATAAGGCATGTGATCAATCATCAGGGAAATTCAAAGCTCACAAGGCAGGTTACAAGATTGACATCAGGGTCAAAGCATTATAAAGGATAGAGGATCAACATCAGATCAAAACGGTTGGCATCGGCTTATTCTTGAAGGTTCCCACCAAAAGGAGGGGAATTCAAAATTTACTGGCGTTAACTGGTTAACGGATTGGTTAACCGGTTAACGGCCACGAATTTTGAATTTCCAGCAGCAATTCAGCATGTGTGATTTTTGCTCCATTTTTCATTTTTTTGATTTTATTCATTTTTGAATTAATTGGAGATTAAAGAGAAGGATCTAGAGCCCTTGTCCAAGCCTAATCCCATTGCTACATCCTAATCACACTTCCCAAACCATAATTTTGGATCCCAATCCTAATTTTTGGGCCCCAAACCTAAACCATATTTAATCATTTCTCTCCAAACCAAAAGGACCTTTTCCCTCATTTTTCACTCTAATTTTCTAAATTTTCATTCCTCTCACTCACAATTCTCCCATTTTTCTCTCCCAATTTTCCAAATCACTCAAAGTTCCTCTTTGAAGATCACATAACCTTGCCTTGAGGTGTGAAAATCTTGGAACTAGACCTCCATCCATAACCTCATTACATCTTTTTGCTGGTTTTAGTGGTGATTCAGATCTGGTTTGGGATCTAGAGGAGCTTTTGGATCCAAAATTCTGCATCAAGAGCTTGTTCTTGCATTTATTTTGCACGGAGTGTGAGGCTTAACATCGGATCTTCAAAGTTTTGCACGAGATCTATCGTTTTCAACTCAATCAACAACTACCAAAGCATACCTCATCTTTGTAGGTTGGTTAAATTCAGATCTAGCTCTGTTTTTTTTAGTTTATTTGCATGCTTGAGCTTTGGATCTACCACATGTTTGCATATTTGCTTGTGTTGCTTGATTGATTGATTGGTAACCGGATCTATTGATTAATGTTCATAAGCTTGATGAGGCCATTTAATGTGAATTGATGCATTATTTTCATGTTCAAATGCTTGCTGGTCTGGTACAGGATTATTGGATTAAGCTGGTTGCAAGCTGATTTTCTGCAGAATTGCTGCTGTTTTAACAGCGTTAACCGGTTAACGCACCTGAATTGTGTTGTGTTTATGCAGGTTATTGACTGGTTAACCGGTTAAAGTTTTGTTTAACCGGTTAACACTGAAGCAGTAAGCTACTTTTGAGTTATTTTTGGCATGTTTGATCTCCATACTTGTTCTAAATACCATGGATCATTATATGATCATTGAACATGTTTGTTTGAGTGATTTTTCTTGCTGATTGATGCATGCTTTCGTGTTTTCGACACGTAAATGCTTGTTTGTGCCATGTGTGACCTAATTATGTGATCTTGATTGGTGTGAACTTTGAGCATGTCATTGCCATGATTTTATTAATGAGCATGCGCTGGATTTTGCTAACCATTTCAGGGGCTATGGTAAGTGAGAGGTGTGGATGTGTTTCCCACATCTCCAAATCTCATCTCTTTTTTTTCTTATTCTTACTTGTACTAACCTTTGATTGTTGGGCTTAGGCCTTACTTCTTCTTCTGTTCTTCTGTTCTTCTTCTACTCTTCTTCTTTCTTTCTTCATTAGGATAGGTAAACCACACTAACCTTAGGATCTCCATGCATGACAACACTTAGGATTCTTTAGTCCCCTTTTAGACTTTTGCCTTTGTGATCCTTTGGTGCTTTCTCTTCTCATAATCAAACTTAATTCTAATTCACTTAATAAATGTTGAGTACTTTCATGTGATGTGAGACTTTGCTATGAGATACTTGCACGCGTTCCGTTTCGGGGCGAGGTGTAAGTTATCCCTCGTGGTGGATAGGTCTTAGCATGAGATTACCTCACAAAGAAAAGCCTAAAAAACACTTCTTAATCCAAAAATCACAAAAAAACACTTAATAAATGTTAATAGGTCAGTGTGACTTAGCCTTCACTTGCGGGACTAGCTTTGGGGATTTCCTCCATAGATAGGTGTGCCTCTTGCACATTCCATTTCGGGATGATGTGAGAAGTACACATCCCATTGAGTAAGACTTAGGTACACTTACCTATGCAAACTTCACTCATAAAAGCTTCATAAAAAACACCAAACAAACAATAAGCGTCTCTCCTTCGGGACTTCTTTTCTCATCTCCTTCGCTCCGTACGCGAACTTGCTCCTACTTGTCATTTTGCAAGACGGTTACGCACTCGTCGTCCGAGTCTGCAACACCTGAGCATTGGCATAAGCAGTTCAAGCTTTAATTCACAAGAAATTTCTTTTCCACCCTTAGTTAGGGGAACTACGACGTCTCTGATCCTCATTGTCCTGATGAGGTACGTAGGCAGCGGGGTAGGGCCCGTTCGAGCACAATTTTTATTTTCCCTACATTTTTCCTTTTCTTCTCTCATTCAGTTCCTTTCTCAGTTTCTTTTCCATTTCAAGTTTCTTTTCTTTTCTTTTGCAGCAGCTTTCATTCCCTCAACCTTTGAAACAGTTTCTTTTGCAAGCGTGGATCCCGTCGGGTACGGCGGACGATCTAGGGTGCTAATACCTTCCCAGGTCGTAACCGACTCCCGAACTCAGTCTCTTTGGTTCGCAGGACCCGTGTCCTTCCTTTTCTTTCTTCTGGTTTGTGCAGCATTACCATTCCCGTTCCTTCGGGATAAAAATGCCTGGCTGGCGACTCTATTCTTTTCCGCGCCACTTTCGCGTTTGTACCAGGATGGAAATCCGGGGGGCGACAAGGATGAACCAAGGCATATCCCAATTGTCTCTTAAACAGTAAAGGGTTGTAGTTGATGCAACCTTTTACTCCTATTAGAGGCACAATAGGGTATTGCCCACAGCTGGTAATAATATCCTTGCCTTTGGTGCTCTGGGTACACCATCTAATATCATCTGATGTTAAGGCAATGAACCTCTTGGCCCAATTCTTCTGCTGATGGGGGTTCAAGAAGGCATCTGATTTAGGAAAGTGTTTGAGTAGCCAAGAGTAGAACAAAGGAGCACAACATCTTACTAACTTCCCTTTCTGCTTTTCATTTCTCTGATGGATGGAGTAGTAAAAATCCCCTAGCAATGTAGGCACTGGGTTCCTCAGCAGGAACAAGTGGATGGCATTCTTACTCACAAATTTGGGATCATCTGCAAACAATATAACCCCATATATGATGAAGGCTAAAAATGCACAGACTGCCTTCCATTCTCCCACTGTAGCTTTCAGGGTGGCCTGAGAAATCAAGAAGTCCAGATGTAAACCAGGAATCCCAGCTTTTGTTGTCATGTTTTGCTCAATAAGGGAAGGCTCCACATACAATGCCCTTGCCATTTCTTCATTTCTGGGAGCAGTCATCTTTGGGTTGAAGGAGATCCCTCCTCTGATAGGCACTCCAATCAACAAGGAAAACTCTTCCAGTAGAGGCCCCATCTGGAAATTTGGAAAAGTGAAGCATCTGAGTGGGGGGTCATAAAACTTCAAGCATGTGTGGATCATGCTTCTCTGAGAAGAATCAAGATCCATGACCATGTCTAAAATACCCCCATAGTGCTCTCTAAACAGTGGGATGTGGTCAGGTGTTATAAGTGACTGGACTTGCCTGATACCAGTCAAGGAGGGCTCAAAGAAGTGGTAAGATATGTTGCTTTTCCTTGGAACATCCATGAGTGCTGAAGAAGCTGAAGACAAATGCTGATGAAGATTGCAGACTGAGAAGCTGAAGGTAAATCTCTGACAGACTGATGCAGGTGAGTCTCTGACAGACTGGTGGAAGTGCTGAAGGAGATAGCTGAAGCAGATGCTGAAGAAGATAAGTTAAGTTGAGGTCTAAGTAGTAGAAGGTGTCAAAACCAAACCAAATATGATATGATGGATACCCTGAAAAACAAATAAACAAATGTTAAATGATGCAATAATGATATATGCAAATGATATGCAAGGGTTTATGATCAAGAGATGGATCTGATTATCTGTCTTGGTATAAGGTCCATGTATGTTCAAAGATCCGGATGGAGGCTCAGAAATCCAGTAACCAAGATGGGGGACTCGAATAAAGAGTCACATATCTAGGGTTAATCACAAGAACTGTCCAAAGTGAAGTATTCTTAAACAATACAGTAACAGGGTATGATGTGGCCAAGGGTTCCTACAAACTTGTAAACAAGCCAACCCCCTCACATGTAATGTTCTAGAACAAAGATCCTCAGACTTGGATCAGTTATGAGAAGTGTAAACACTTATAACCCGGAGGTACAGTGTTTACAATAACCATAAAATATCCTCCTCTAATTCACCCCAGATTCTGAAGGTCAAAATAAAGGTCATCTAGACTTAGCAGGCTTCCCAGATAGCCCTAGCACTATAGGAAATCTGTAGCACAGAGTTCTCAAGAAGAAACCCACATCTGAATCGTGTTTCATATTCCCACACCTGACCGAACTGGAATAGGAAAGAATATGAACCACTCTAGCCTAGGTGTCACTCAGGTCCCAGGTATAGGACCTTAATCACTCAGTGAAACCCCACCCACCAAAACAGAAGCCAGATCCAGCAATGATAATGACAGTATGATGTATAAAAAACTGTAAAGAAAGTAGTAAATAAAACTGTATATAAGGCAATAAATAAAGCAAATAAACAAGCACAATTAGAAAAAAACACCCCCGTAAACACATATCAAACAAGCGCTAGGAGGAACCCACAAAAAGAACCAGATGCCCTAGTTGCAGTATACATTCCCCAGCAGAGTCGCCAAGCTTTCGCTCCGAAAGATTTGCATCCCGGTACAAGCGCGAACGGTCGGTGAAAGAGGAAATGAAATGAAGGTGAAAAGAGTCACTAGCTAGGCATTTTTATCCGAAGGAAAGGTAATGTTGCATAAACCTAGGAAGAGATGGATAAGACGAACGCGAACCAGAGAAACTGAGAAAGGGGGTTGGTTATAACCTGGGAAGGTATTAGCACCCAGATTGTTCGTCGTACTCAACAGGATCCACGCTTGAAAGTTTGTGTTTAAAGGGGTAGTGTCAGTGCTATTTTGTGTGTGAAAACTGGAAAAGAATACAAGTGTCAGTGCAAAAGAAGTGTGAAGTGAAATAAAAGAGTGTCAATCTAAGGAACAAGTGTGATGCTCAAGACAATGAGGCTTTAAAGAATAATGCTGGAAGAGGGGGAATATACAGAGACTTTTGTTCGATAACTGTTAAGTTATGCCTACGTATCCTCTCGTGCAATGAGGAAGTCAGAACACCGTAGTTCGACTCAAAGAGACTGAATGATAAATTGACTTGTGAACTTCTTACTTATCTCTGCTCAAGTGTATGACCTGTCTGGCTCAGGTGCAAATTGTCATGCATTAGACGGAAGAAGCGAGTTCTCGTTTATGAGTGAATGAGGTGAGAAAAGAATCCTGTAGGAGACGATTATTATTTGTTTTTGATGTTTTCAATCTTTTACTGCTTTTTTGTGTTTGTCATAAGAAAGTGAGCTTAAGCCTAAACCAAGGGTTAGTAAACTCGTCACATCCTCCCTCTGATTAGGGGTAATGAGAATACCTTAAGTATGAAGTAAACACCTCACACTTAATCACCATGATGTAGGATTAAGATCATTAACCTACTTGCATTTATTTAGATGTTTTTTGGAGTTTTTGTTTAGTGTTAAGTAATGAGTTTAAGCCATAATCAAAGATTTAATGGACCCATTACACCATCCTAATAGAAGGATAATAGATGAGAACATTTAAGTTGAGGAAGGCTCCTCAACTTAATCCATGATTAGGGATTAACCTCATGACAAAACAAAGCCTTTATTAGAGTGGATTTTAGTTAATGGTAAGATTAAGAAGTGAATTTTATGGCTTGTAAGACAACTTGAGGGGGACTTGTCCATTAACACTAGGGTTAGTCCTTCTTAAACATTTAAGGAAGAATTAGAACCCTAATGCAAGGCCTAAGTTACAAGCTTGATGTCTTAGTGATTATTAGATGGATTGATTAAGAGATTTAAACACATTAAGGGTTTAACACTTAGGATTAAAGTTATACACTCCATCCTAAGAGAAGGATGCAGGCATAATCTTAATCACAAAGCCTTAAAACCTTGAAGGTTTAGTCCCTGATTATGAGATGAGAAGAGAAGACACAAAGGTAAAACTAATGAGGGACTAATCAAACCCTAATTTTTATCATGTTTGGGTGTTCCTAGGGTTTATGTGGCTAGCAAGAGATCTTCAAGAAGAGCCACCAATGAAGAAGCAGATGATGGAAAGAGGAGAAGCAGAAGATGCAAGTCAACTTACTTCACTTAAGAATATAAGTTGCTTGAAGAAAGAAAGTGAAGGAGGAACATGAATGAGCAAGATCACTCTAATGCAAAGATAAAATGCAGCAATGAATGCATAAGAGAGGATGAGAAGAGATTGTGAGAAGTGAAGGCAAATTCACTTCTCAAAGCACTTACCACCTGAAAAGTTAGCATAAAAGAAAGAATGAAGTGAAAATGAAATGAATGCAAGGATGCAAACCAAAATCAGAAGCATGTTCATGATGTAAGTGATGCTAAGAGATGATGCAAAGGTGTGTCAAGAGTTGTGAATGATCATACAAGGGATGAGGATGCAAATGAAGCATGAAAGGAGCATGAAAGTTCATGAATGCACATGAAATGAAATGAATGCATAACATGGAAAATGGATGAAGAAATGATCAAGCATGATTCTAATGTGTATTAGGATGTCTTAGAAGTCATGTGGATGCAAGAAATGTCATGGCAAGTTCATGAATGCAAGCATATGCAAGATGTATGCAAGAGAAGATGAGAAATTAGGGTTTTCATACCACATGAGATGCAAAACTCAAAAACAGAAGCAAATGACAAGATAAAAAATTGAAAATGCAATCAAAAGAACCCTAACCCCATATGATTTCATACCCCAAAGGAGGAGACCTAACTCTTAACCCTAAGGGAGTTATGATTTTTCTAAGTTTTCTAGGGTTTTAAGGTACCTAAAGGGAAAAAATGAAAATCAATTCAAAAAGGCAGAAAAAAATTATGACAAAATTATGTTAGAAACTACATGTCAAATGAAGATCAATGCAAAAAGAACCATTGTCATACCATTCTTGGTTAGGCAGAAAATAATTCTTGAAGTTAGGGTTCTAAAATGTGAATTTTATGAACCCTAAATTCAAGAAAATTATCAAAGATGGTTCAAAACCAAAAAGAAATTTGTGTGGATGGTATGACAATGTCTCTAAATGGTTAAAGATGCAATATGAATTTTTTGGGGATTTTTTAGAAACCTAAATGATATTTTAATTAATTAATTTTCATTAATTAATTAAAATAAACATTTAAATGTCTAAAAAATGATTTTTAAATGAAAAAAATAAAAATAAAAAAAATTTTGGGTTGAAAAAATTATTTGAAATCAAAATGCAGAATAAAAATATTTTTGGAAATTTTTAGCTATTTTTAATAAATTATGCAAGATAATTGAGAAAAAATGAAATTAAAATTAAATAAAATGGAAGTATGCTGAATGGAGGGATGAGATTGAATCTGGGGATGGATTTGTTGACTACGCGCCAGATCTAAAGACCTGTATTCAAACTTACTTAAACTTAATTAATTAATTATTTAATCTTAATTAATAACTAATGATCTAATCTGGACCACACAACACGCGCGGGAGAGACAGTGGAGCATGCTTTATCATTTTGTAACATAAAAAAGAGGTTCTGGAAAAATTAATTCCAATGGCTACCTGAGATGGAGCTTTTCACCCTTGAGCTTTATGGCCACTTCCTTGGTGCAAAATGCCTCTAATGACCTTCCTGAAGATGTTGCAATGCTTGGAAAGCTTTGAGGATGTCTGGTTTGTGAGTTTGCACTCCAACTAGTCATAAATTGTATTTGGTGTATGAGGTGCTTTTGGTTGTTTCAATGGTTGGTTTGTGATCAGTGAGTGATTTAGATATGAATGGTGGAATTTGTTTGAAGATTGAGTGGATGAGTTATGAAATTCGAAATCTTTTGCAAGAGGGAGAGTTTTTGTGAACTTGGTGATTCTCTAGGTTTCAGCTTGTGTTCTTGTGTGTTATGATCAGCATTTGGTCCACATATCAACTTGTGATAGGTCTGTGGAGTGGTTGTGCCCTATTGTGATTGGTATGGCCTTCTTGTAAAAAGTCACCAACTTATGTACTTGAGGTATGGGCAAGGATGTAACTGGCCTTTGGGCATGTCCATGCGTAGCTTACTTCAAGGAAGTACACAAATTCATTCTTGAGGCAATTCAGCATGTGGGAAATAAGTTATGGGGTGTTTTGCAATTATGTGAAGTTTTGGCCCCTTTGAGAAATCTTGATGTTCAAGGCATGTAATCTTGCAATTCCTTGGGAAATTCTGGTTTAGAGGCAATGCAATATGATGTTATGATGTATTGAAGTGTGTTTGAAGTCACAAAAAGCCTTGGCAAGTGGTTTTGCAAAGAATCCCTTTTGGTGCATTCTTGAAATTTATGGGATTTTTGCCAACTTTGACAAGCCATATCTTGAGTTCCAAAATGAATTAGATCTTGTTCTTGTACTTTTTGAAAAGGGAATGATGCAATATACAACTTTCATGACCAACAATTTTTCATTTGAAGCATTTTTGGTTGAGAAAGAGGAGGTTGAAAAACTTTCCCAAAATGGAAAGTTTACATTACAAGTCATTTCCATTTTTGGCAACTTTTGGTTTAACTCATTTTTATTCAAATTTGTGAACTTTAAAGCACTTCAATGATCAAATAAAGACCATATAACTTCAATTTGATGAAAAATCCACTTTGGTTCCATGGATGGGGGCCTCAGATGCCCTGATTTTGCCCTGACTTACTCAAGAAGTTACCTAGTGATCAAATGACTTCCACAATGAATTTCTCCATCAAACTTGGTATGCATGATCCTTATAACATATTGAGACCATTAGAAACAAGAATGACCAAAATTTTTGGAGTTATGGCCTCTGTAACCAAAACTCTAATTTCAGGTCATTTGTGCAGTTAAACCCTAGCTCTGCTTCCATGCTTTGCCAGTTCTTGTGATTCTTTGACTTCCTTGATCTTTGGAGGATAAAATATGATGATTGAACATACATGGATCCTATTGAAATGATTGATTCCCCTTGGAGTGGCTCAGATGAATCTTGGATTGTTCAGATCATAAACCCTAGATGCAGATGAACTTGAACTAATGCAGATGAAATAAATGAAATGTGAGATGGTATGTTTGAACTAATGCTAAGATGAAAGATCACATGCCATGGTGTGAACTTAGTGAGGGAAAATTTGGGGTCTTTACAGAATGCATAAAATGTCATGGCAAGTTCATGAATGCAAGCATATGCAAGATGTATGCAAAGGAAGATGAGAAATTAGGGTTTTAATGCAACATGAGATGCAAAACTCAAAAACAGAAGCAAATGAAAAGATAAAAAATTGAAAATGCAATCAAAAGAACCCTAACCCCATATGACATCACACCCGGAGAAGACCTAACTCCTAACCCTAAGGAAGTTATGATTTTTTTTCTAAGTTTTCTAGGGTTTTAAGGTACCTAAAGGGAAAAAATGCAAATCAATTAAAAAATGCAGAAGAAATTTGTGACAAAATTATACTAGAAACTACATGTCAAATGAAGATCAATGAAAAAAGAACCATTGTCATACCATTCTTGGTTAGGCAGAAAATAATTCTTGAAGTTAGGGTTCTAAAATGTGAATTTTATGAACCCTAAATTCAAGAAAATTATCAAAGATGGTTCAAACCCAAAAAGAAATTTGTGTGGATGGTATGACTTTGTCTCTAAATGTTTGAAGATGCAATATGAATATTTTTGGGATTTTTAGAAACCTAAATGATATTTTAATTAATTAATTTTCATTAACCAATTAAAATAAACATTAAAATGTTTTAAAAATGATTTTTTAATGCAAAAAATATATATATTTTTGGTTAAGAAAATTATTTGAAATAAAAATGCAGAATACAAATATTTTTGGAATTTTCTTGCTATTTTAAATAAAATGTACAAAATAAATGAGAAATATTGAAATAAAAATTAAATAAAACAGAAGTAATTTGATCCAGTAGTTCACAATGATTCTGGGGAAATCTAGGTTGACCTGGCGCCAAATCCAAGGACGAAATTCAAACTCAGCTAATTTCAGTTAATTAAATTAATTAAATAAATTAGGGTTTAATGACAACATCTGGGCCATTCAAACACGCGGGGAAGATAAATCCTACGGCCATAATTCAAATGAAACCCTAAACCTAATTAAAACATTAACGACTTTCAAGTCACCGGAGAAGAGCTCTGTTCGTCTTCTCCGATGACCCCCTCACCTGAAAATTCCCAACTTCCTCGCTAGGTAATTTCTGGAGCTCTAAAGCTCCAGATCAAACCCTCTTACTCCCTTAAGCTCAAATCCACACTCAAAACACATTTATTCATCATCAAACTCATGATTCGGAGAAAAGATAAAAAATGGTGAAACTTTCAGAACATGCATACAGGCTCATTTCTCAACCATTCTTAAAAATAAACAAATCATGGTGATCAGCAAAGCATGAAGATCAATCTAAACACTTAAAATAACACTTCTGGAAAAATGTTTGAAGAAGCTACCTGAGCTTGAGCTTCCTCAGTTTGGAGCTTTTAGTCTGCTTCTCTTGTGCAAGCTGACTCCAATGACCTTCCTGAAGAAGCTTTGATGCTTGGAAGACCTTGAGAGTGGCTGGTTTATGAGATTGCACCTCAACTGGCTGAGAATCGTGTTTTGTGTATGGTGTGTTTTTGGCTGTTTTTGTGGTTGCTTTGTGATCAGTGGATGATTTTGAGATGAATGGTGGAATTGGTTTTGAGTTTGAGTGAGTGAGCTGGGAGTTTCGAAGAAAAATGCAAGAGGGAGTGTTTTGTAGAATGCTGAGTTCTTGGAGGTTTCAGCTTGTGTGTGTTATGAAAAATGACCCTTGAGGCATGCTTGTAGTGTCTGGATTGGGCAGAGAGTGGGTGGTGGACTGTTGTGATTGGTATGGGCGAATTTGCATAAAGCCAACATTTCTTGTACTTGAGGTATGGGCAAGAATGCAACTGGCTTTTTGGCATGTCCATGTGCAGCTGAGATCAAGGATGTCCATAGAATCCATTTGGAGGCAATTCAGCAAGTTGAAACTAAGTTATGTGACCTTTTGCAAATATGTGAAGTTTTGGCCCTTTTGAGAAATCTTGATGTTCAAGGCATGTAATCTTGCAATTCTTTGGGCAATTCTGATCTAAAGGAAATGCACTATAATGTTATGATACATTGAAGTGTGTTTGAAGTCACAAAAAGCCTTGGCAAGTGGTTTTGCAAAGAATCCCTTTTGGTGCATTCTTAAAAATTATGGGATTTTTGCCAACTTTGACAAGCCATATCTTGAGTTCCAAAATGAAATAGATCTTGTTCTTGTACTTTTTGAAAAGTGAATGATCCAATCTACAACTTGCATGACCAACAATTTTTCATTTGAAGCATATTTGGTTGAGAAAGAGGAGGTTGAAAAACTTTCCCAAAATGGAAAGTTTACATTACAAGTCATTTCCATTTTTGTTAACTTTTTGTTTAGCTCACTTTTCTTCAATTTTGTGAACTTCTAAGCACTTCATTGATCAAATAAAGACCATATACCTCAATTTGATAAAAAAAATCCACTTTGGTTCCATGGGTGGGGGCCTCAGATGCCCTGATTTTGCTCTGACTTGCTCAAGAAGTTACCCAGTGATCAGATGACTTCCACAATGAATTTCTTCATCAAACTTGGTATTCATGATCCTTATAACATATTGAGACCATTAACAAGAATGACCAAAAAATTTGGAGCTATGGCCTCTGAAACCAAAACCCTAATTTTAGGTCATTTGTGTAGTGAAACCATGGCTCTGCTTCCATGCTTTGCAAGTTCTTGTGATTCTTTGACTTCCTTGATCTCTGAAGGATATAAGATGATGATTGAACATACTTGGACCCTCTTGGAATGATTGGAAACCTTTGGAGTGGCTCAGATGGATCCTCGGATTGCTCAGATCACAAACCCTAGATGCAGATGAACTTGAACTAATGCAGTGAAACAAAAATGCAATATGATGTGATATGCTTATACTTATGTAAATATGAAAGATCACAAGCAATGGTGTGAAATTAATGAGGGCAAATTTGGGGTGTTTACACTTACCAATAATAAAATCCATTTCATAACCTCGTCCTTAATTAAAATCCACTTAATAAAGGTTTGTTATATATTGAATTTAGTCCCTAACCATAGATTAAGTTGAGGTATCTTCCTCAACTTAAGTGTTCTCATCTATTATCCTTCTATTAGGATGGTGTAATGAATTCACTAATCTATGATTAGAGATTAAACTCATTACTTAACACTAAACAAAAATCCAAAAACATCGAAATAATCACAAGTAGGTTAATGATCTTAATCATACATCATCATGGCAGTTAAGTTGAGATGCTTATCTCATACTTAAGTATTCTCATTATCCCTAATCAGGGAGGATATAATGAGTTTACAAGCCCTTGATTTAGGCTTAAGCTCATTAATTTATGCAAAACACCAAAAACAATAAAAAACTGAAAACACAAAAACAAACAATAATCGTCTACTTCAGGATTCTTTTCTCATCAACTTCACTCACAAACGAGAACTTGCTTCTTCCGTCTAATGCAAGACAGTTAGCACTCGAGCCAGACGAGTCGTACACTTGAGCATAGACAAGCAGGCAGTTCATAGTCAATTTATCTTTCAGTCTCTTTGAGTCGAACTACAGTGTTCTGACTTCCTCATTGCACGAGAGGATACGTAGGCATAACTTAACAGTTATCGAACAAAAGTCTCTGTGTCTTCCCCCTCTTTCAGCATTCTTTTTAAGCCTCAGTCTTGAGTAATTCACACCCTTTTGCACTGACACTTGTATATTCTTTTCCAGCTTTTGCACACAGATAGCACATACACTACCCCTTTAAACACAATCTTGAAAGCGTGGATCCCGTCGAGTACGACGGATAATCTGGGTGCTAATACCTTCCTAGGTGTCGCTCCCACCTGATGACACACAGGGCCAAGAGGGGTACAGACGCGAACGATCGGAGAAAAGAGAGAGAACACACAAGGGTGAACTGAAAAGAAAAGAGTCGCCAACTAGGCATTTTTATCCCGAAGAAAAGGTAATGTTGCATAAACCTAAGAAAAGATGGATAAGACGGTCGCGAACCAGAGAAACTGAGAAAGGGGTTTGGTTACAACCTGGGAAGGTATTAGCACCCAGATTGTCCGCCGTACTCGACGGGATCCACGCTTGAAAGATTTGTGTTTTAAAAGGGTTGTGTCAGTGCTATTTTGTGTGCAACAAGCTGGAAAAGAATGCAAGTGTCAGTGTAAGAAATGTGAAGTGAAATAAGAGTGTCAGTGTAAGAAAAGAATGCAAACCTCAAGACTATGAGGCTTAAAGAATAATGCTGGAAGAGGGGGGGATGTACAGAGACTTTTGTTCGATAACCGTTAAGTTATGTCTACGTATCCTCTCGTGCAATGAGGAAGTCAGAACACCGTAGTTCGACTCAAAGAGACTGAAGGAAAATTGACTTGTGAACTTCTTACTTGTCTATGCTCAAGTGTATGACCTGTCTGGCTCAGGGGCAAACTGTCTTACATTAGACGGAAGAAGCAAGTTCTCGGTTATGAGTGAATGAGGTGAGAAAAGAATCCCGGAGGAGACGATTATTGTTTGTTTTTGTGTTTTCAATATTTTATAACTTTTTCTGTTTGTCATAAGAAAATGAGTTTAAGCCTAAACCAAGGGTTAGTAAACTCATCACATCTTCCCTCTGATTAGGGGTAATGAGAATACCTTAAGCATGAAGTAAGCACCTCACACTTAATCACCATGATGTAGGATTAAGATCATTAACCTACTTGCATTTATCTAGATGTTTTTGGTGTTTTTGTTTAGTGTTAAGTAATGAGTTTAAGCCATAATCAAATATTTAATGGACTCATTACACCATCCTAATAGAAGGATAATAGATGAGAACATTTAAGCTGAGGAAGGCTCCTCAACTTAATCCATGATTAGGGATTAACCTCATGACAAAACAAAGCCTTTATTAGAGTGGATTTTAGTTAATGGTGAGATTAAGAAATGGATTTTAAGGTTTGTAAGACAACTTGAGGGGGACTTGTCCATTAACACTAGGGTTTGTCCTTCTTAACCAATTAAGGAAGAATTAGCACCCTAATGCAAGGCCCAAGTTACAAGCTTAATGTCTTGATGATTATTAAGTGAATTGATTAAAGGATTTAAACACATTAAGGGTTTAACACTTAGGATTAAAGTTATACACTCCATCCTAATAGAAGGATACAGGCATAACCCTAACCACAAAGCCTTAAAACCTTTAAGGTTTAGTCCTTGTTAAAGAGATAAGAAGAGAAGACTCAAAAGATGACACAAAGGTAAAACGAATGGGGGGACTAATCAAACCTTAATTGTGATCATGCTTGGGTATTCCTAGGGTTTATGAGGCTTGCAAGAAGATCTTCAAGAAAAAGCCACCAAGGAAGAAACTGGATGGAAGGAAAAGAAACAGAAGAAGCAAGACAACTTGCTTCACTTAAGAAGACAAGTTGCTTGAAGAATGAAAGAGGAAAAGGAGCATGAATGAGCAAGCTCACTATAATACACAAGTAAAATGCAGCAAATAATGCATAAAAGAGATGAGAAGAGGTTATGAGAAGTGAAGGCAAATTCACTTCTCAAACACTTACCACCTGAAAAGTTAGCAAAAGGAAATGAAGTGAAGTGAAAATGAGATGAATGCAAGGATGAAAACAAAAATCAGAAGCATAATCATGATCCAAATGATGCTATGAGATAGTATAAAAGCATGTCAAGAGATAGTATGAAAGTTCATGAATGCATATGACATGTAATGGATGCATAACATGGAAAATGGATGATGCAATGATCAATCATGATTCTAATGTGTCCTAAGATGTCTTAGAAGTCATGTGAATGCACAAAATGTCATGGCAAGTTCATGTATGCAAGCATGTGGAGAATGAATGCAAATGAAGGCAAAATTAGGGTTTACATACAATATGCAATGCAAAAATTCAAAATCAGAAGCAAATGACAAGATAAAAAATTGAAAATGGGATCAAAGGTACCCTAAACCTATACAAGTTCACTACCCAAAGGGGAAGACCTAACTCTTAACCTAATGAATGTTATGTTTTTCCTAAGTTTGCTAGGGTTTTAAGGTACCTCACAAGAAAAAATGCAAAACAAATCAAAAATGAAAGATAAATTCCTACCAATTTTATCCTAGAAACTAAATGATATATAGAATGAAATGCATAAAGAACCATTATCAAACTCTTCATGGTTAGGCAGAAAAGATTTTTCTAAGTTAGGGTCAAAAATAATGATTTTAAGAACCCTAAATCCAAAGAAAAATGTCAAAATGGATCAAGAACCAAAAAGAAATTTGTATGAATGGTTTGATAATGTCTCTAAATGTGTCAAGATGCAATGTGATTTTTTTGGTGATTCTTAGAAACTTAAATGGTATTTTAATTAATTAATTTCCATTAATTAATTAAAATAAACATTTAAATATTTTAAAAATACAAATTTTATGCAAAAAATAAAATAAAAATTATTTTCAAAATGAGAAAAATATTTAGAACCATGATGCAAAAAATAAATTTTTTTAGATGAGTTTTGCTATTTTAAATAAATTGTGCAAGATAAATGATAAAAAATGAAATTAAAATGAGAATTAATGAAAGTAATCAAATCCAAGGGATGTCATTCATTCTGGGAAATTCTTATTGACCACGGGCCACATCCAAGGGACAAAATTCAAACTTCACTAATTTCAGTTAATTAATTTAATTAAAACAATTAGGGCTTAATGATGGCATCTGGACCACTCATCTCACGCGGGAAACTCAAATCCTACGACCACAATTCAAATGAAACCCTAAACCTAATTAACCACTTAATGACTTTCAGGTCACCGGAGAAGAGCTTCGGTCGTCTTCTCCGGTGACCCCGTCACCTGAAAGTTGCTAACTTCTTCCTTAGGTAATTTCTGGAGCTCTAAAGCTCTAGATTAAACCCTCTCACCTCCCTGAACACAAATATGACCTCAAAACAAATTTATTCTCACTTAAACTTAAGATTCGAAAGGAAGAACAAAAATGGCAGAAATTTCAGACAATCAATACAAG
Source organism: Lathyrus aphaca (assembly GCA_963966055.1). Classification (NCBI taxonomy): domain Eukaryota; kingdom Viridiplantae; phylum Streptophyta; class Magnoliopsida; order Fabales; family Fabaceae; genus Lathyrus; species Lathyrus aphaca. Next base: position 176,589,172 of record OZ014524.1, on the reverse strand, counting down.
CTCGTTTCTACACCATTTTCAAAATTTCAAAGTCCAGAATGACCAGTGAAGCATGCTTATTCATTTTATAACATAAAAGAGAGGTTCTGAAAAAATAAATTCAGATGGCTACCTGAGGTGGAGCTTTTCACCCTTGAGCTTTCTGGCCACTTCCTTGGTGCAGAATGACTCTAATGAACCTCCTGAGGCAGTTGCAATGCTTGGAAAGCTTTGAATATGGCTGGTTTGAGTGGTAGCAATCCAACTGGTCAGAAATCGTGTTTGGTGTATGGAATGTTTTTGGCTGTTTCAATGGTTGCTTTGTGGTCTATTGATGATCCTGAGATGAATGGTGAAAGAAGTTTTAAGATTGAGTGAGTGAGCTGAGAGATTCGAAAGGTTTTGCAAATTGGAGAGTTTTTGAGAACTTGGGCAATCTGAGGTTTCAGGCTGCAATCTTGGGTGTTATGGCTTGCCTTTGGTACACATATCAATCCTTGATAGGTCAGAGAGTGGGTGGTGGCCTATGGTGATTGGTATGGGCAAGTTGCCAAAATGTCAACATGACTTATACTTGAGGGATGGGCAAGAATACAGCTGGTCCTTGGGCATGTCCATGCGCAGATGACTTCATGGATGTCCACAAATCCAATCTTGAGGCAATTCAGCATGAGGGAAGAAAGTTATGGGGTGTTTTGCAATTATGTGAAGTTTTGGCCCCTTTGAGATGATCAAGGCATGAAACTTGAGATTTCTTTGGGCAATTCTGAATTATAGGTCATGTACTATGTTTGTGTAATGGTTAGAGGTTTGTTTGAAGTCACAAAATGCTTTGGCAAGTGGTTTTGCAAGTTTCCCCCTTTTGTACATAAGTGAAATTTTGTGATTTTTCCCAACTTTGCAAAGCCATAACTTGAGTTCTATGATGAATTAGATCAAGTTCTTGTACTTTCTGAAAAGGGAATGATCCAATCTACAACTTTCATGACCAAGAATTTTTCATTTGAAGCATTTTTTAATCAAAAAGAGGAGGTTGAAAAACTTTTCCAAAATGGCAAGTTTGCATTACAAGTCACATTCCCAAAATGGCAACTTTGCAAATGGCTTGAAATTCTTCAATTTTGTGAACTTCTAACTTCTTCTAAGATCAAATAAAGATCATATACACCCAAAATGATGGATAAGACTCTTTGGTTGTGTCATTGGGGGCCTCAGATGCCCTGATTTTACACTGACTTGCTCAAGAAGTCATTTATTGATCAGATGCCTTCCCCATTGAATTTCTTCATGAAAATTGGTATGCATGATCCTCATATCATATAGAGACCAATAGAAACAAAAATGACCAAAAAATTTGGAGTTATGGCCTCTGAAACCAAAACCCTAATTTTAGGTCATCTGTGCAGTTAAACTTGGCTCTGCTTCCATGCTTTTCAGTTCTTGTGGTTTTCTGACTTTCTTGATCTTGGAAGGATATAATATGTTGCTTGAACATACATGGACCCTCTTGAGATGATTAAAGACCCTTGGAGTGGCTCAGATGAATCTTGGATTGCTCAAATCACAAACCCTAGATGCAGATGACTTAGAACCAATGCAGTGAAGCAAAAAATGAAATGTGAGATGATATGATTGAACTTATGCAAATGAAAAGAATCACAAGCCATGGTGAAATGAGTGAGGGCAAATTTGGGGTGTTTACAGCTGCCCCTATTCAAACATGATTTAGCTGTGCAGGATGTAAGCAACGACTTAACAGGCAAACAAGATAACTTATGGTTGAATACCAAAGACAGTCCAAAATTTGCACTCGCTGGGGAGAAAAAGAAAAGTGATATAAATTGTAAAAGGTAGTAAAGTATGATTGTCAAATGAAAGCGATGGAGGACGACCATCGAGCAGAGGACGACTGCTGGGGGATAAAGCAATGACGGGGACGCCGACATGCTGGGGATATAAAGAGATCATGATGGGGACGGCCATCAACTAAAGAAATAAGACTTTCTGGGGATTAAAGGTAAAGTCACTGATGGGGACGACCATCAAGTTGGAGAAACAAATGATGAGGGACGGTCATCAAGGGTGAAGGACGATCACCTGGCAGGGGACGGCTGTTCTGTTGGGATAAGATGAGGGACGATCATCTATCGGTGAAGGACGATCACCTGGCAAGGTACGGTTGCCGAAAGTATCATGACATAGGACGAATTTCAGATAGAAAAGGTCGACGATGGGGACGGCCATTGGATAAGCATGATGAAGGACGATCATCAAGAGGTGAAGGACAATCACATAGCCGGGTACGGCTGCTCTCGGGGTTTATCGTGACATAGGACGACTGTCAGATAACAAGATCAACGATGGGGATGGCCATCAGACAAAGTGATGAAGGACGATCATCAAGAGGTGAAGGACGATCACCTGGCAGGGTACGGCTGCCGAAAAGGTATCATGACATAGGACGAATGTCAGATAGGAAAGGGTTCCAATAATGGAGACTCCGCTGGGGAAATGATGAAGGACGCTCATCAAAGAGGTGAAGGACGATCACCTGGCAGTGTACGGCTGCCGAAAAGGTATCATGACATAGGACGAATGTCAGATAGAAAGGAAATAATTTTGCTGGGAAATCTTCTGGGGAATGGTAGACACAGACGAGTGTCCAAATAGTGTATAGATATTCGTTCGTGGAGAATGTCCTGGCGACTTTACTGGGGAATGATGACACGAACGAGTGCCAAATGAGCATATATTTGTACTTTGAGAGTGCAAAGGGGACGCTTTGGCTTTCTGCTGGGGATTTTGAGAGGTATCTGTACATCACTGATGTGGTATTGCCGGTATATACAGGTGACTGGTTTGAACCTGACTTGTGATTATGAAATATGTTTGATTTTTTCCGTAATGCTCCGTATTAGATGGAATGCTACGCTCTGGGGGAAAATGATGCGAATGCTATGATTATGCAAAGATACCGATCCGGGATTCGGATCTCGTTGCTTGTGGAGATCTCCGGCTGATCTGCTTGAAGTGATATCCCAACTGGGGAATAAGATCATTGGTAGATCTGATGAGATGTACGACTGCTTGGGAAAACAGGTCACTGATAGACCTATCTTAATGGTAAGGGGCCCAGCTGGGGATTGTGGAAGCTTTCGTCACTTTGTTGTGATCCTTAGACATTGCTCTTCCGGATATGGGCTGAAACTCTGCGGGGATATGATTCCCTGTCTAGCACTTGGCTGGGGTGGAATGATCACTGAACGACCTTCCTAGAGATTTCTGCGGGGATCCTGCTGAGGATGATGAAATTAGCTGGGGAAATGAGCCCCTTCTGATGCTGTTTGGAAGACATGTTGAGGAAATAATGATTTGATAGCTTGCTGGGGAGAAGCTCTCATGCCTCATGTTGCACTTTGAATGCCTGCAATCTTGTTATGACAAAAAAACGCACAAGTATCCCGAGGTATCCCTTACTGGGAGTTTAGACACTCCCGGGAGAAAATACATTTCCTATAAGCATGTAATTTAGAAAAGACGCATATGTACTTATGCAATCAATATTATAAGGATATCGGACATTTTTTTGCAAATGAAAATAAAATGTATGAGACTAAGTGTGACTGAAGATCTGATTTTATTAATTTGGATGCCCTGAATTGGCAAGTACAGTCAAAGAAACAGGTCCCCTGAAATGAGGAGATTGTTACAAAATTGAGAAACAAAAAGGTGCTGGCAATGTTGATGACGCTTCAGTGTGCTTCCCTTTAGCTATGACTTGTATGACATTGACGTTCTTCTCATCCTGCTATCTGAAGAAGGCTGATTCTGACTGATGCTCGAACCTTTCGAAGCTTTCCATGTTATTAATGATACAGACGAATTCAGAATGCAGTTGTTCGCTTATTCCCTTATTTTGCGTGGATCGCCCTTTCGGGTTTTCAATCCACCGAGATACCCATTTTTGCCTTATTTTTGCCCGAGTCTTTTATTCTGTTTTCGACTCGCCGGGATGCCCTATTTTTGCCTGGACTTACATTCTGTTTTTATGTCCAGCGGGTCATTTTATGCGAAGTATTTTTTAACTGCATCTGAATTCACAGGGGACAGGAAGTCTTCACCATCCATAGTACTGAGCATCAGTGCTCCACCAGAGAAAACTTTCTTTACTATGAATGGCCCATCGTAATTCGGAGTCCACTTGCCCCTGTGGTCTGTATGAGGAGGAAGGAGTCTTTTCAGCACAAGATCTCCTACTTGTTATTCCCGAAGCCTGACTTTCTGATCGAATGCTTTCTTCATTCTTTTCTGATACAGCTACCCATGACAGATTGCGGCTAATCTCTTTTCTTTGATCAGACTCAGTTGTTCGTACCGGGATCGGACCCATTCTACTTCATTCAGCTTAACATCCATTAGTACCCGCAAGGAGGGTAATTCAACTTCGACAGGTAGGACTTCCTCCATACCATACACAAACCGATACGGTGTTGCCCTAGTGGATGTTCTAATTGACGTACGGTACCCATGCAAGGCAAATGGTAGCATTTCATGCCAGTCTTTATAGGTGACCACCATCTTCTGCACAATCTTCTTGATATTCTTGTTAGCTGCCTCTACAACGCCATTCATCTTCGACCTGTAAGGAGAAGAGTTGTGGTGTTGGATCTTGAAGTCCCGTCACAGTTCTGCCATCATTTTATTGTTTAAGTTAGAACCATTATCAGTAATGATTCGCTCGGGCACTCCATACCGACAGATGATATCTCTCTTCAGAAATCGGGCTACCACTTGCCTGGTGACATTTGCATAGGAAGCTGCTTCGACCCACTTGATGAAATAGTCAATGGCTACCAGGATGAATCTGTGGCCATTTGAAGTAGTTGGTTCAATCTTGTCAATCATATCAATGCCCCACATGGCAAAAGGCCAGGGTGAAGACATCACATTCAGAGGGTTTGGAGGCACATGCACTTTATCTGCATAAATCTAGCATTTGTGACATTTCCGGGCATAAGCACAACAGTCTGCATCCATTGTGATCCAGTAATAGCCTGATCTTAACAACTTTTTAGCCATAGCATGCCCTCCAACATGGGTACCAAAAGATCCTTCGTGCACCTCGTGCATCAGCAAGTCTGCTTCTGCCTTATCAACGCATCTGAGGAGTACTATATCAAAGTTTCTCTTGTACAAGGAACCATCAGTATTCAGGAAGAAACTACCAGCTAGCCTTCTTAATGTCTTCTTGTCATTGGGAGATGCCCCAGGTGGGTATGTTTGATCCTCCAAGAAGCATTTGATGTCATGGAACCAAGGCTTATCATCTTTAACAACATCTGCTGAAAATACGTATGCTGGTCTGTCAAGCCTGGACACTGAAATCCGAGGCACAAAGTTGGCAGCTTGAACTTTGATCATTGATGAAATGGTAGCCAGAGCATCTGCAAACTGATTTTCATCTCGAGGGATATACTCAAGCTTGACCGTTGTGAAGAAAGTAAGCAACCTTCTTGAATAATCCCGGTAAGGTATCAGATGCTCCTGGTGAGTGTACCATTTGCCGTTGGTTTGATTGATTACCAGAGCTGAATCTCCGAATACAATTAAAGTCTTGATCCTGAGGTCAATGGCTTCCTCAAGACCCATAATACAAGCTTCGTATTCAGCTTCGTTGTTAGTGCAGTTAAAAGTGAGCTTTGCCGAGAAAGGCAGGTGAACTCCCTTAGGTGTAATGAGTACTGCACCAACACCATGACCATTCATATTAACAGCCCCATCAAACATCATTGTCCATTCTTCTTCTGGGTCAGGCCCTTCAGTGTGAATAGGCTCTTCATGATCTTTTGCTCTTATGAACATGATGTCTTCATCAGGGAAGTCAAATCTCATAGGCTGGTAATCATCAATGGGTTGCTCAGCAAGATAATCAGACAATACACTGCCTTTGATGGCCTTTTGAGATGTGTACTGAATGTCATATTCTGTGAGAATCATTTGCCATCTTGCAACCCATCTGGTAAGCGCTGGCTTCTCAAAAATGTACTTTCTGGGGTCCATTTTTGAGATCAATAAGGTAGTGTGGGTCAACATATACTTTCTCAGTCGGCGAGTAGCCCACGCTAAAGCACAACAAGTTTTCTCGAGCAGTGAATAACGTTGTTCACAGTCGGTAAACTTTTTGCTTAGGTAGTAAATTGCATACTCTTTTCGACCAGACTCGTCATGCTAGCCCAGCACACACCCCATTGACCCTTCTAATACTTTCAAGTACATGATTAGAGGTCTTCCTTCAACTGGAGGCATAAGGATTGGAGCCTCTTGTAAGTATTCCTTGATTTTGTCAAAAGCCCTTTGGCAGACTTCATTCAACCTGATCGTTTGTTCTTTCCTTAACAACTTGAACAAGGGCTCACAAGTTGATGTAAGGTGAGATATGAACCGTGAAATGTAGTTCAATCTACCTAGGAACCCTCGAACTTCTTTTTCAGTCTTCGACGCAGGCATTTCTTGAATGGCTTTAACTTTGTCAGGGTCAACTTCAATCCCTTTCTCACTTACAATAAATCCCAGCAGCTTACCGGATCGCACCCCGAATGTGCATTTGTTGGGGTTTAACTTCAATTGGTACTTCCTCAGACGCTTGAATAGCTTCAACAGATTCACCAGGTGGTCTTCTTCTGTGAGGGACTTGGCAATCATGTCATCCACATAACATTCAATTTCTTTATGGATCATGTCGTGGAATAATGTTACCATAGCCCATTGATAAGTGGCACCAGCATTCTTCAGTCCGAATGGCATCACCTTATAACAGAATGTGCCCCAGGGTGTGATGAAGGTTGTCTTCTCCATGTCTTCAGGTGACATCTTGATCTGATTATATCCTGAAAATCCATCCATGAAGGAGAACACCGAGAACTGAGCCGTATTATCAACCAATACATCAATGTGAGGTAATGGGAAGTCGTCTTTCGGGCTGGATCTGTTCAGATCCCGGTAATCCACACACATCCTTACCTTGCCATCCTTCGTAGGCACAAGTACAATGTTAGCGACCCACGGCGGGTAACTAGTCACAACAAGGAAACCGACGTCCCACTGTTTTTGTACCTCTTCTTTTATCTTCATTGCCATATCTGGGTGAGTACGGCGTAGCTTCTGTTTTACTGGCGGACAGTCTTCTTTCAGAGGCAGCTTATGCATAACAATGTCGGTGTCCAACCCTGGCATATCCTGATAAGACCAAGCAAAAACATCCACATACTCCCGAAGCATGTCAATAAGTTGCTCTTTTACTGAATCTTGCAGACAGGCCCCGATCTTAACTTCTTTCAAGTTTTCTTCTGTACCAAGATTAACCGTATCAACTTCCTCCAGATGAGGAGTGATAACCTTCTCCTCTTGTCTCAACAATCTTGCTAGTTCTTCAGGTAGCTCATAATCTTCTTCAACTCCTTCATCAACTTGATTGATCGGATTGTCAAAGTCATACGAAGTCATAGCTGTGTTGTTGTCGGTGCAGTCTGGAGGGCACTCTCTGCAAGGGTTTAGATTTGTTCATTTTAGTGATCAGTTTTATCTTGTTTAGAAAAAATTGAAAAAAAACATTGCCATTTTATTTTTGTACAAAAAATAAAGAATGAAAACAGTGAGTGGAAAAGAAAAGACTCATTTGCAAAAGATGTCCTGATATTCATTAATTGATCTTTGCACAATGTAAACACCCCAAATTTGCCCTCACCCATTTCACCATGGCTTGTGATCTTCACATGTGCATAAATTCAATCATAGCATCTCATACCACATTTTTGATTCACTGCATTGATTCAAGGTCATCTGCATCTAAGGTTTGTGATCTGAGCTATCCCTGAGCCACTTGAGCCACTCCAAAGGTCACCAATCACTTCAAAGGGGTCCATGTATGTTCAAGCATCATATTATATCCTCACAAAGTCAAGGAAGTCAAATAATCACAAGAATTGAGAATGACATGGAAGCAGAGCCAGGTTTAACTGCACAGATGACCTAGAATTAGGGTTTTGGTTTCAGAGGCCATAACTCCAAGTTTTTTTGTCATTCTTGTTTCTATTGGTCTCTATATGGTATAGGGATCATGCATATCAATTTTCATGAAGAAATTCCATAGGGAAGGCATCTGATCAAGAGTTGACTTCTTGAGCAAGTCAGTGTAAAATCAGGGCATCTGAGGCCCCCAATGACCCAACCAAAAGGTGTTCTTCATCATTTTGAATGTGTATGATCTTTATTTTATCATAGAAGATGTTATAAGTTCACAAAATTGAAGAATTTCAAGCCATTTGCAAAGTTGCCTTTTTGGGAAAATGACTTGTAATGGAAACTTGCCATTTTGGGAAAGTTTTTCAACCCTTTCTTTTTGATTCAAAAATGCTTCAAATGAGAAAACTTTGGTCATGAAACTTGTAGAATGGATCATTCCCTTTTCAAAAAGTACAAGAACTCATTCTAATTCATTTTGGATCGAAAGATATGGCTTGTCAAAGTTGAGGAAAATCACATAATTTCAAGTTTTGCACCAAAGAGGCAAAGGGTCAAAACCTCTTGCCAAGGAAAATTGTAACTTCAAATGGACTTCTAATCTTTACACAAACATAAAACAATGCCTAAAGATCAGAATTCACCAAAGATTTGTCCATTTTCATGAAGTATGATTCAAGTAATCACAAAGGGGCCAAAGATGTACCAACTTGCAAAAACTCATGTAGCCATGCCTCTACTTGTTACAGCTCACAAGATCTGATCCACAAGAACTCCATGATCTCAGCTGAGCCAAACCATGCTCCTATCACAACCTCCCACTTGCCCATACCTCAAGTACACCTAGACTTGACTTTATGCAAAATGGCTCATACCAATCCCACAGTGCCACACCAACTTCTCTGACCCATCCAAGTGTGATAAGTGGACCAAAAGAGACTCAACACAAGAGACACACAAGCCTGATCTCTCTCATAGCCATAGTTCACAAAAATCCTCCACCTTTCATTTTCTATCGAATCCCTTATTTCAGCCACCCATTCCTCAAATTTCTTCCACCATCCATCTCAAAACACTCCACTGATCATCCCTGACCCTTCACCTTGCCTTGAAACCCCCTGAAACTAAAACACGATTTCCTCCCCTCTCTGAACAGAACTCCATCAATCTCACAAACCAGCCAAAATAAACTCCAAACAAGCTTTGCAAACACTTGAGGGAGGTCAGTAGAGTTGATTGGAAGCAAGGAACTGGTCAAAAAGCTCCTGGATTGAAAGCTTCAACTCAGGTAGCCACTGAAATTCATTTTTCCAGAAGCTTTGTTTTAAGTTACTAAATGGTTAAGTTTGATCCCCTGAGTTCAATGAACTTTTTATTTTTGAAAATGATGAAGAAATGAGTGTGTATGGTCTGACTGAATTTTCTGCCATTTTTGAACCTTGCTTCGAATCTTGTTAATGGTGAGAAATAAATTCCATTTGAGGGCAGGGATGAGCTTAGGGAGGTGAGAGGAAGTGATCTGGAGCTTTAGAGCTCCAGAAATGACCTAGAGAGTGAGATTGAAAATTTCAGGGAAGGATATCACCGGAGAAGACGACCGGAGCTCTTCTCCGGTGACCTGAATGTCATTAGGTCATTAATTGCGTTTAGGGTTTAGTTTGAATCTGGGCCTTAGATCTGGTGGACTTTCGTTGACTCCCGCGCATATGGATGGCCTGGATTCTTTCATTAAGCCCTAATCCACGTCATTAGTTTAATTAATTAGGTTTTATGTTAATTGGGTCAGTTTAAATGCCAGCCGTAGGATAGCGCACGCAGTCTTTCCCTCCCCCCTGAGTTTGAATGCTGGCCTTTGATTGCGTTGACTCTCCCTTTTTATTCATTTTAATTTCTTTTCTTTTCATTTCTTTTCCTCATTTTATTTAAAATAGCAAAAATCCTTTAAAAATTATGAAAATTTTATTCAAAGATTTTATTAATTTTTAAAACCCAAAAATATTTTTATTTTTATTTTTTGCACTGGAAATTATTTTTAAATCATTTAAATGTTTATTTTTAATTAGTTAATGAAAATTAATTAATTAAAAATACATTTAGGTATTTAAAAATCACAAAAAAATTCACATTGCATTTAGAAACATTTAGAAACATTTAGAAACATTGTCCAACTCTCAAACCAAATTTCGTTTTTGTTCTTGATGCCTTTTGATCATTTTCATTGGAATTAAATCCATTTTAAGGCAATATTTTGTTTCAAACTTTAAAAATTTCATTCTGCCTAACCCTTGTGAGTTGGATGATGATTCTTCTTGCATTGCATCCTTCATAGCATGTAGTTTGTAGGATAAAATTGGTTTGAATTGATCTTGCATTTTCATTTTGTTTTGCATTTTTCTTGATGAGGTACCTTAAAACCCTAGTAATCTTAGGAAACTCATAACTTTCACTAGGTTAAGAGTTGGATCCTCTCCTTTGGGCTGCAAGCTTGTATAGGTTTAGGGTATCTTTGATTGCATTTTCAAATTTTTATCATGTCATTTGCTTCTGGTTTTGGATTTTTGCTTTGCATGATGCATGTAACCCTAATTTGTGCTTTCCTTTGCATCCATTTCTCATTTGCTTGCATCCAATGACTTGCCATGACATTTTGTGCATTCACATGATTCATAATACATCTTAGCACATATTAGAATCATGTTTGATCATTTCATCTTGCATTTTCCATGTTGTATGTCCATTGCATTTCATAAACGTTTCATGTACATTCATGGTTCAATGCATGCTTCATCTGCATCCATTGCCTTGTATGATTATTCTCATGTCTTGCCTATTGTTTGTATCATCTCTTAGCATCATTAACATCATGTAATTGCTTCTGACTTTGGTTTGCATCATGACATTTCATCTCATCTGCATTGCATTTCATTTCTTTTGGCTAACTTTTCAGGTGGTAAGTTGCTTTGAGAAGTGAATTTGCCTTCACTTCTCACAATCTCTTCTCATCTCTCTAGCATCTTTGCTGCATTTTATCTTGTGTATTGGATTGAGCTTGCTCATTCATGTTCATCTTACTTTCTTTCTTCAAACAACTTGTCTTCTTAAGTGAAGCAAGTTGTTTTGCTTCTCTTTGCTTCTTGCTCCTTTCATCTACTTCCTGGTGGTTTCTCTGAAGATCTCCTTGCAAACCTCATTAACCCTAGGAATGACCAAGCATGATAATACTTAGGGTTTGATAGTCCCCCATTTAGCTTTTACCTTTGTGTCATCTTTGAGTCTCTCTTCTCATCTCATAATCCAGGACTAAACCCTAAAGGCTTTGAGGCTTTGTGATTAAGCTTATGCCTGCATCCTTCTATTAGGATGGAGTGTATAACTTTAATCCTAAGTGTTAAACCCTTAATGTGTTTAAATCCTTTAATCAATTCACTTAATAATCATCAAGACATCAAGCTTGTAACTTGGGCCTTGCATTAGGGTTCTAATTCTTCCTTAATTGGTTAAGAAGGACTAACCTTAGTGTTAATGGACAAGTCCCCCTCAAGTTGTCTTACAAATCATAAAAATCACTTCTTCATCTTACCATTAACTAAAAACCATCTAATAAAGGCCTTGTTTTGTCATGAGGTTAATCCCTAATCATGGATTAAGTTGAGGATCCTTCCTCAGCTTAAATGTTCTCATCTATTATCCTTCTATTAGGATGGTGTAATGGGTCCATTAAATCCTTGATTATGGCTTAAACTCATTACTTAACACTAAACAAAAACACCAAAAACATCTAAATAATCACAAGTAGGTCAATGATCTTAATCCTACACCATGGTGATTAAGTGTGAGGTGCTTACCTCATACTTAAGGTATTCTCATTACCCCTAATCAGAGGGAAGATGTGATGAGTCTACTAAACCTTGGTTTAGGCTTAAACTCATTAACTTATAACAAACACTAAAACCAATAAAAGATTAAAAACCCAAAAGCAATCAATAATCGTCTCCTTCGGGATTCTTTTCTCACCTCATTCACTCACAAACGAGAACTTGCTTCTTCCGTCTAACGCAAGACAGTTTGCACCTGAGCCAGACAGGTCATACACTTGAGCATAGACAAGCAAGCAGTTCACAAGTCAAGTCTTCTTTCAGTCTCTTTGAGTCGAACTACGGTGTTCTGACTTCCTCATTGCACGAGAGGATACGTAGGCATAACTTAACTGTTATCGAACAAAATTCTCTGTACATTCCCCCTCTCTCCAGTATTATTCTTTTAACCTCATGGTCATGAGCATGTCATTCTTGTTCTTACACTGACACTTCACTTATACGCTTCACACTTCTTTTACACTGACACTTGAATTCTTTCCAGGTTTGATACACAAATTGCACTGACACTACCCCTTTAAAACAAAAATATTTCAAGCGTGGATCCCGTCGAGTACGACGGACAATCTGGGTGCTAATACCTTCCCAGGTTGTAACCAACCCCCTTTCTCAGTTTCTCTGGTTCGCAACCGTCTTATCCATATCTTTCTAGGTTTATGCAGCATTACCTTTCCTTCGGGATAAAAATGCCTAGCTGGCGACTCTTGTCTTCTGAGTTCACCCCTGTGTGTTCTCTTCCCCTTTCGCCGACCGTTCGCGTCTGTACCCCTTCTGACCAGGTGTCATCTGGTGGGAGCGACAGCTTGGCGACTCTGCTAGGGACCCTTATATTGTAACCAGGGCTTCTGGTTCTTTTTGTGGGTTCCTCCTAGCGCTTGTTTGATTTGTGTTTACTGGGGTGTTATGTGCTAATTGTGTTTATATATTTGCTTTATTTACTGCTTTATGTACAGTTATTTATTGCTTTCATTACAGCTTTATACATCATAATGTCATACTGTCATCTCGCTGGATCTGTTTTTTGTTTTGGTGGGTGGGGTTCTACTGAGAGTTTAAGGTCCTATACCTGGGACCTGAGTGACACCTAGGCTAGAGTGGTTCATGTTCTTTCCCATTCCATTTCGGTCTGGTGCGGGAATATGAAACACGGTTCGGATGTGGGTTTCTTCTTGAGAACTCTGTGCTACATATTTCCTGTAGTGCTAGGGCTATCTGGGAAGCCTGCTAAGTCTGGATGACCTTTATTATGACCTTAAGAAACTGAGGTGAATTAGAGGAGGATCTTTTATGGTTACTGAAAACACTGTACCTCCGGGTTAGAAGTGTTTACACTTCTCATAACTGATCCAAGTCTGAGGATCCTTGTTTTAGAACACTACCTGTGAGGGGGATGGGCTGTTTGCAGGTACCATTGGCCACATCATACCCTGTTACTTTGTTTTGGTTAAGAGTACCTCATTTTGGGACAGTTCTTGTGATTTAACCCTGGACATGTGGCTCTTTATTTGAGTCCCCCACCTTGGTTACTGGACTTCTAAACCTCCATCTGGACTTCTTGAACATACATGGACTTTATATATCAAGACAGATAATCAGATCCAGCTTGATCACAAACCCTTGCATATCATTTGCATACATCATCATTGCATCATTTAACATTTGTTTATTTGTTTTTCAGGGTATCCACATCATATTTGGCTTGGTTTTGACCCCTTCATCTGCATAGACCTCTGTTTCATCAGTTATCTGCTTCAGCTATCTTCATCAGTTGTCTGCTTCAGCTGCCTTCATCACCAACACCAGCCTATCAGGGACTCATCTCCTGTACCACTCTTGATCTTCATCAGCACTTATCTTCAGCAGTCATGGCTCCTCCCAGGAAAAGCAACATTTCATACCATTTCTTTGAGCCTGTGATGACTGGTATCAGGCAGGTCCAGGCACTTATCACTCCAGACCACATCCCATTATTCAGAGAGCATTATGGAGGCATCCTTGATATGGTTATGGACCTAGATCCTTCTCAGAGGAGTATGATCCACACCTGCCTACAGTTTTATGACCCTCCTTTGAGATGCTTCACTTTCCAGAACTTTCAGTTAGGACCTCTGCTGGAGGAGTTCTCATCATTGATTGGAGTACCTGTCAGGGGTGGTGTCCCCTTCAACCCAGAGATGACTTCTCCCAGCAATAGAGAAGTGGCAAAAGCACTGTACCTAGAGCCTATTTTGATTGATCAGAACATGACAACAAAGGCTGGGATCCCTGGTTTGCACTTAGACTTCCTGACTTCTCAGGCCATCCTGAAGGCCTCTTTGGGAGAATGGAGGGCAGTCTGTGCATTGTTAGCCCTCAGCATATATGGGGTTATACTGTTTGCAGATGAGCCCAAGTTTATCAGCAAGAATGCCATTCATCTCTTTCTTTTGAGGAACCCAGTACCCACATTGCTGGGGGATTTCTATTATTCTGTTCACCAAAGAAATGAGAAGCAAAGAGGGAAGTTGGTGAGATGTTGTGCTCCCCTGTTTCATACTTGGCTGCTCAAACACTTACCTAGGACTGATGCCTTCCTGAATCCTCACCAACAGAAGAATTGGGCTAAGAGACTTATTGCTTTGACTTCAGATGACATCAGATGGTGCACCCAGAGCACCAAGGGCAAGGACATAATCACTAGCTGTGGGCAGTTCCCCAATGTACCTCTAGTAGGAGTGAAGGGTTGCATCAACTACAATCATTTGCTGTTTAAAAGACAATTGGGCTATGCTTTGGTCCACCCTCCTAGAGTGCAAGATTTAGCTGAAACCCTGTATTGTGAGATAAAGCCTAATCTAGCTGCTGTTAGACAAGCATCCTGGGCTTGGGACAACATCCAGACCAAAGGGATGGCCATTCTTGGGAGGTTCAATAATGTGGCTTCAGCTCAATATTATGAATGGTCTCATGCTAGAGCTTAGATTTCTGGGATGCCCTTCACCATTGAGGACACACCCGGACCTTCCACAGTACAGCCAGTAGCCACTATCAGCCTGGAAGAATTTGAGAAGCTAAAGGAAAGGAATGAGAATCTGTCTCAAGCTCTGAAGAAGACACTCTGGGAGAGGAGTGATGGTCGTCTGGACATTGAGAGGTTGGAGAAGCTTAAGGTGGAGCATCTGACCAGGATTGAGAAAGCAGAGGACTATATCAAGAAATCAAGAGCTGGGGAGCAAATTTTGAAGAATGCTTGTAAGGAGGCCAAGCTTCAGAAGGCTAGGACTGATCTCTATCTGCAAGAAAGTCAAGCTAGGTGGGTCAGGATCACTGAAGCTCGTACTCAAGAAGATAAGAGAACTCAAGCCAGGATTGAGCAGTTAGAGGCCAATGAAAAGAAACAACGGGAAGCTTTGCTGGCAGCCCAGAAGGAGATTTCAGAGTTGAAGCTTAGGGCTGGTTTGAAGAGGTCAAAGGACCAGGACAGGCACAAGAGGCTGACCACTGCTATTGCCACCAGAAACCTCCTCATCAGAAACATCACAGAGCATCCGGCTGGTCCTGTAACTGAAGCACTTTTGAAGGAGGTTAAGGAGGATGAGTTTGGATTAGATGTTTGACTTCTTTGCTTGTTGTTATTTCCATTTGATGTACTTTTCTTTTTACGTTGTATTTTGACCCTTCAGGGGCATATGTTGTAAAAACAGACTATGTGTTATGCACCATTTGTAATATATGTGTTAGTTTGTTTCCATTTGGGTTTTCTTTTCTCAAGCAACATCAAAGCATCTTCCTCGAGGTCTGGAAAGGTCAAAACCAAGAACCAAGCCGGATACCTTGGAAAATAAATAAGCATACTGCATTGCATACTAACTTTTGTTTCGTTTTGTAGGTTTTTGTTTTTGGTTTGTTTGTTACTAACTTTGTTGTGGTTCAGGAATTATTGCTCGCCGCCGGGTGTTCCCTCTCAACCGTCCGCACCGGTATCCTACTCGCAACAATCTTCCTGGTATCTAAATGGATCAAGTACAGCAGGACCTGACAGAGGTCAGAACTCAGATGGCTAACGAAAGAGTGGAGATGAGGAACCAAATGGCCCAATTCATGACTGTAATGACTAACTTGGCCCAAAGTCAAGAGAGGTTAAGGGCATTGGTAGAAAGACAAAACCCCGAGGAAACTCATCCTAGGACTGGAGGAACTAGTAATAATGAGGGAGGTCAGCCTCATGTTAACCCACCAGTATTTGGACCTCATCTAGATCCAGAGGCCAATATCCCAAGGAATGTACAGGGCAATACTGCTGCAGGCAGGATCTTGCAAGAAGATCCTCAAGAGGAGCAGTTTACTGTAATGGGAGCTGGGGATGAAGTCTATGATAGAAGGTTTGATGAAATTGATGAGAAGTTGAGATCTCTGGAGTCTCAAAATTCCCTGGGTTTTGATGTAATGGATATGGGGTTAGTAGACGGGGTAAGAATTCCCCACAAGTTCAAACCCCCGTGCTTCGAGAAATACAATGGAACTTCCTGTCCACGAACCCACCTACAATCCTTTCTGGGGAGACTTAAGGCATACACCATGGATGAAAAACTGTGGATGTTTTACTTTGAAGACAGATTGACTGGGGCTTCCAGGGAGTGGTATTCACACATAACTAGAGCTACTATCAGATGCTGGAAAGACCTAGCTGAGGCCTTCATCAGACAATACCAATATAACCTGGATATGGCTCCTAACAGGACCCTCCTAATGGGAATGTCTCAATCCTCCAGAGAAAGCTTCAGGGAATATGCCCAGAGGTGGAGATAGCTTGCTGCTGCTGTCCAACCACCCATGTCGGAAAGAGAAATGGTCGACATGTTCATGAATACTCTGCAAGGAACATATATTGATAGGCTAGCTGCCTTTTCTTCCACCAGCTTCGCAGATGTAGTTATAGCTGGAGAAAGGATTGAAAGCCTTTTGAAAATGGGTAAGATTTCTGATAATGGTGCAAGTTCGTCCAGTAACTCCAGGAAGCCTTTTGTGGGACCTAGAAGGACCGGTGAGACAAATGCCATTCATGCCAGCAGGGGCAGACCTCAGTATGTCCACAGATCAGTAGCAGCTATCACTATTCCAGCTCCGATTCCTCAGCAACCAACATATCAACAACCACAACAACCGCATTACCAATAGCAAGTTCAGTATCCGCCACAAAGAGCATACAACAACAATAACAGCAATCAACAGCAAAGACCCTTTCAGTAAAGACCGTCACAGGCAAATAAGGTGATTGATCCAATCCCTATGCCTTATGCCGCTTTATTGCCACAACTCCTGAAACTTAACTTGGTTGAGCTAAGGACATTGGCACCACCAGATTCCTCCAATCTCCCAAAGAATTACGATGTCAACGCCAGGTGTGCTTTCCACTCCAATGCACCTGGCCACAATACTGAGAAATGCAGGGCTTTACAAATGAAGGTGCAAGATCTGGTGGATTCTAAAGCCCTCAACTTTGCACCCCCTCCAAATGTCAACAAGAATCCCATGCCCAATCATGGAGGGCCAAGAATTAATGCCATTGAGGAAGACAAGCCATCTTTCTTGATAACCAGTGTTGCACAAATTCGAACACCTCTGGTCGAAATTAAAGCTCAGCTTCTAGAGTGCCAGGTGTTTCCCGGGTGTGAGCTCGGTTGTGGGTATTGCAACATTGCAGTCAACGGGTGTGATAATTTGAGAAGCGGCATAGATGGTCTTATCAAGGATGGAATCCTTCAGATCTCAACAACGGCGCCTACAAATCCAGCAATTCCTTTGACAACAATTCCTGATTCTCCTACAACCGCAACAACCATTATTCCTACCGATTCATCAATATCATCAACAATGGCTTCATCCATCACTTCAACAAATCAGATGTCAACAACCATTTCTTCTACAACATCAGCATCCTTTTATTCAGCAGAACCTTCCACAACACCAGCAGAAATTAATGAAGATGTCTCCGCAGTCACCATTTATTATGATCCATCAGATGTTCCTCCAAACAACAATTTTCAGCAACAATCAGTGGCACCTCCTGCCAGATCACCAGTTACCATTTACTACGATCTGCACACCATTTCAGTACCCTCCTCTGCAGCAGTCAGTCCAGTTACCATCACGGTGCCCGAACCCGTTCCATATGAAAGCAGTAATGCCATACCTTGGCATTATGGCTCTGACCTCTACTGCAATGGGGAGAAAATCACTTTAGATTCTTCAACCTCTTCTCCACAAATTGATAATGTTGGGGGAGGCGGAGGCTTCACCAGAAGCGGACGCCTTTTTGCCTCACAATTGCAAAGACCTAATGCTGAAGCAGAAGTTGCTGCCAAGGCAAAAGGAAAGAGTGTGGTACCTGAAGAGCCAATTATCAGAGAAACTCAGAAGACATCTTTTGAGCAAGATGTAGACGAGTTTATGAGAATCATAAAGAGAAGTGATTACAAGGTGGTGGATCAACTTCACCAAACTCCCTCAAAGATCTCCATATTATCACTGTTAATGTGTTCTGAAGCTCACAGGAATGCATTATTGAAAGTCCTGCACGCAGCATACGTGCCAGAGGAGATCACTGTTAATCAGCTAGAAACTGTGGTGGCAAATGTCAATACCAGTCATGGACTGGGTTTTACCAATGCTGATTTAACAACTGAGGGACGCAACCACAACAAGGCCTTACATATCACCCTAGAATGCAAGGGTGTTGTTCTATCTCATGTACTGGTAGACACTGGGTCCTCACTCAATGTCCTACCAAAGAAAGCCTTGGTGAAGCTTGAGTACGATGGCTTGGCACTGCGTCCAAGTAATTTGGTGGTGAGAGCATTTGATGGCTCTAAAAGATCAGTGCTTGGGGAGATTGATCTGCCTGTGATGATTGGCCCGCAGACTTTTAAAATTACCTTCTATGTGATGGACATTCAGCCGGCCTACAGCTATTTGTTGGGTAGACCTTGGATCCATGCCGCTGGCGCTGTTACGTCTACCCTTCACCAGAAGCTGAAATTCGAGTGGGAAGGCGAGATCATCACCATCTGTGGTGAAAAAGACATCTTTGTTAGCCATCTGGCTACGTACAAATACATAGAAATGGACGGAGAGATCCATGAAACTATGAGCCAAGGGTTTGAGGCCCTGAACATAAATGAAGCATCTACTGTACTGGGAACTTCCATGACATCTTATCAACAAGCCAGGAAGGTTGTTGAAGAGGGTACTGCCCAAGGCTGGGGCAAGCTGCTGCCCGTGGAAAAGAAGGAAGACATATTTGGGTTGGGTTACAAACCAACTCAACAAGATCAATCAGAGGCTGCCAAGAAGCCCAGTTTTGTCAGCGGGGGAATGCTCACCCCGGATGCAGTGAACAACTTGGAAGACGAGGAGGAAAGCGACCGCAACCTGGAGAGCTGGATACGTCCAAGGATCCCGGGGAGCCAAGTCCTTAACTGGTCATCCCAGGAAATTATAAGGGTTACTCCTGCAGAGTAATTATTATTTCCTATATATTTAAGCATGCATCAAGTCTTGCATCTTGCCCCAGATGTCAAGACTCATTTTATAATCGGGCCATCTTGTAATTTTGTGCAAACAGATCAATCAATGAATGTCGGACATCTTTTGCAAATGAGTCTTTTCCTTTTCCGCTCACTGTTTTTCATTTTTCTTTTTGTACAAAAATAAAATGGCAATGTTTTCCAAAATGATAACTTCATTTCACTTTTTTCTAAATAAGATTAAAATCGATCACTAAAATGAACAATCTAAACCCTTGCAGAGAGTGCCTTTCAGACTGCACCGACAACAACAGTGCTATGACTACGTATGACTTTGACAATCCAATCAATCAAGCTGATGAAGGGGTTGAAGAAGATTATGAGCTTCCTGAAGAGCTAGCAAGGTTGTTAAGGCAAGAGGAGAAGGTTATCACTCCTCATCAGGAGGAGATTGAAACGGTTAATCTTGGTACGGAAGAAGACGTGAAAGAGGTTAAGATCGGGGTCTGCTTACAAGACTCAGTGAAAGAACAACTGATTGATATGCTTCAGGAGTATGTGGATGTCTTTGCTTGGTCTTATCAGGATATGCCAGGGTTGGATACCGATATTGTCATGCACAAGCTGCCTTTAAAAGAAGACTGCCCACCGGTAAAACAGAAGCTGCGTCGTACTCGCCCAGATATGGCAATGAAGATAAAGGAAGAGGTACAAAAACAGTGGGACGCCGGTTTCCTTGCTGTAACTAGCTATCCGCCGTGGGTTGCTAATATTGTACCTGTACCTAAGAAAGACGACAAGGTGAGGATGTGTGTGGATTACCGGGATCTGAACAGAGCCAGCCCGAAAGATGACTTCCCATTACCTCACATTGATGTATTGGTTGATAATACGGCTCAATTCTCGGTGTTCTCCTTCATGGACGGATTTTCAGGATATAATCAGATCAAGATGTCACCTGAAGACATGGAGAAGACAACTTTCATCACACCCTGGGGCACGTTCTGTTATAAGGTGATGCCGTTCGGACTGAAGAATGCTGGTGCAACTTATCAGCGGGCCATGGTAACATTATTCCACGACATGATCCATAAAGAAATTGAATGTTATGTGGATGACATGATTGCCAACTCCCTTACAGAAGAAGACCACCTGGTGAATCTGTTGAAGTTATTCAAACGTCTGAGGAAGTACCAACTGAAGTTAAACCTCAACAAATGCACATTCGGGGTGCGATCTGGTAAGCTGCTGGGCTTCATTGTAAGTGAGAAAGGGATTGAAGTTGACCCTGACAAAGTTAAAGCCATTCAAGAAATGCCTGCACCGAAGTCTGAAAAAGAAGTTCGGGGGTTCCTAGGTAGATTGAACTACATTTCAAGGTTCATATCTCACCTTACAGCAACCTGTGAGCCTTTGTTCAAGCTGTTAAGAAAAGAACAAACGGTCAGGTGGGGTGTGTGCTGGGCCAGCATGACGAGTCTGGTCGAAAAGAGTATGCAATATACTACCTAAGCAAAACGTTTACCGACTATGAACAACGTTATTCACTGCTCGAGAAAACTTGATATGCTTTAGCGTGGGCTGCTCGCCGACTAAGGCAGTATATGTTGACCCACACTACCTTATTGATCTCAAAGATGGACCCAGTTAAGTACATATTTGAGAAGCCAGCACTTACCGGACGGGTTGCAAGATGGCAAATGATCCTCACAGAATATGACATTCAGTATACATCCCAAAAAGCCATCAAAGGCAGTGTACTGTCTAATTATCTTGCTGAGCAACCTATTGATGATTACCAGCCTATGCGATTTGACTTCCCTGATGAAGACATCATGTTCATAAAAGCAAGAGATCGTGAAGAGGCTGTTCACACTGAAGGGCCTGACCCGGAAGAAGAATGGACTATGATGTTTGATGGGGCTGTTAATATGAATGGTTGTGGTGTTGGTGCAGTGCTCATTACACCTAAAGGAGTTCACATGCCTTTCTCGGCAAAGCTCACCTTCAATTGCACTAACAACGAAGCTGAATACGAAGCTTGTATTATGGGTCTTGAGGAAGCCATTGACCTCAGGATCAAGACTTTGACCGTGTTCGGAGATTCAGCTCTGGTAATTAATCAAACCAACGACAAATGGTACACCCACCAAGATCATCTGATACCTTACAGGGATTATACAAGAAGGTTACTGACTTTCTTCACAACAGTCAAGCTTGAGTATATCCCTCGAGACGAGAATCAATTTGCAGATGCTCTGGCTACCATTTCATCCATGATCAAAGTTCAAGCTGCCAACTTTGTACCTTGGATCTCAGTGTCCAGACTTGACAGACCAGCATATGTATTTGCAGCAGATGTTGCCAAAGATGATAAGCCTTGGTTCCATGATATCAAGTGCTTCTTGGAGGATCAAACTTACCCACCTGGGGCATCTTCCAATGACAAGAAGACACTAAGAAGGCTAGCTGGTAGTTTCTTCCTGAATACTGACGGTTCCATATACAAGAGAAACTTTGATATGGTACTTCTCAGATGCGTTGATAAGACAGAAGCAGACCTGTTAATGCACGAGGTGCACGAAGGATCCTTTGGTATCCATGCAGGAGGGCATGCCATGGCTAGAAAGTTGCTAAGATCGGGCTATTACTTGATCACAATGGATGCAGACTGTTGTGCGTATGCCAGAAAGTGCCATAAATGCCAGATTTATGCGGACAAAGTGCATGTGCCTCCCAATCCTCTGAATGTGATGTCTTCACCCTGGCCCTTTGCCATGTGGGGCATTGATATGATTGGCAAGATTGAACCGACTGCTTCAAACGGCCACAGATTCATCCTGGTTGCTATTAACTATTTTACCAAGTGGGTTGAAGCAGCTTCATATGCAAATGTTACAAGGCAGGTGGTAGCCAGATTCCTGAAGAGAGACATCATCTGTCCGTATGGAGTGCCCTAACGAATCATTACTGATAATGGTTCCAACTTGAATAACAAAATGATGCCAGAACTATGCCGGGACTTCAAGATCCAACACCGCAATTCTTCTCCTTACAGGTCAAAGATGAATGGCGTTGTTGAGGCAGCTAACAAGAATATCAAGAAGATTGTGCAGAAGATGGTAGTTACCTATAAAGACTGGCATGAAATGCTACCATTCGCCTTACATGGGTACCATACGTCAATCAGAACATCCACTGGGGCAACACCGTATCAGCTTGTGTATGGTATGGAAGCAGTCCTACCTGTCGAAGTTGAATTACCCTCCCTGCGGGTACTGATGGATGTTAAGCTGAATGAAGCAGAATGGGTCCAATCCCGATACGAACAACTGAATCTGATTGAAGAGAAGAGATTGGCTGCAATCTGTCATGAGCAGTTGTATCAGAAAAGAATGAAGAAAGTCTTCGATCAGAAAGTTAGGCTCCGAGAGTACCAAGTAGGAGATCTTGTGTTGAAAAGACTCCTCCCTCCTCATACAGACCACAGGGGCAAGTGGACTCCGAACTATGAAGGGCCATTCGTAGTAAAGAAAGTTTTCTCTGGTGGAGCACTGATGCTCAGTACTATGGATGGCGAAGACTTCCCGTCCCCTGTGAATTCAGATGCAGTTAAAAAATACTTCGCATAAAAAAATATAAAAAAAATAAAAAAAAATGACCCGCTGGACATAAAAACAGAATGTAAGTCCAGGCAAAAATAGGGCATCCCGGCGAGTCAAAAACAGAATAAAAGACTCGGGCAAAAATAAGGGAAAATAAACAAAAAAATGTACACCCGCTGAGTTGAAAAGCCGCATTGGACAACTCAGGCAAAAATGGGTATCCCGGTGGATTGAAAACCTGAAAGGGCGATCCACGCAAAACAAGGGAATAAGCGAACAACTGCATTCTGAATTCGTCTGTATCACTTACAACATGGTAAGCTCCGAAAGGTTCGAACGTCGGTCGGAATTATCCATCTTCAGAAAGCAAGACGAGAAGAACGTCATTGTCATACAAGTCATAGCAAAAGGGAATTTCCTTGAAGCGTCATCAACATTGCCAGCATCTCTTTGTCTTTCAATTTGTAACGATCTCCTCATTTCGGGGGATCCGTTTCTTTGACTGTATCTTGCCAATTCAGGGCACACAAATTAATAAAATCAGATTTTCAGTCATGTTTCGTCTCGTACATTTTATTTGCAAAGAATGTCCGATGTATTTAAGATATTGATTGCATAAATACAGATGCTTCTCTTCTAAAAAATACGTGCTTGCAGGAAATATACTTACTCCCGGGAATGTCTAAACTCCTATGATGGAATCTGGTAAGGGATACCTCGGGATTACTTGTGCGTTTCTCTGTCTTTTCAGGATTGCAGGTATTCAAAGCGCAACATGGGGCATGAAAGCTTCACCCCAGCCAGCTGGAAAATCATTATCTACTCAGTCTATCTCCCAATTAGCACCGGAGGTGCTATCTCCCTAGCTGAGTTGCCATTTATTATTCCTCCTTAGCCAAGCACAAAAGCCAGGGAACAATCTCCCCACAGAGTGTTCACCTCTATCCAGAAGGGCAACACCTGAAGATCTTACAACAGAGTGACGAAAGCTTCTACAAACCCCAGCTGGGTCTCTCATTACCAAGATGGGTCTATCAGTGACCTACTCCCCCATGCAGAGTCCTATATGTCAGATCTATCGATGATCTCATCCCCAGATGGGATGTCCACTTCAAGCAGATCAGCCAGAGATCTTCGCAGCAACGGGATCCGGACCTCGGATCGGTATCTTTGCATAATCATAGCATCCGCATCATATTTTCCCCACAGAGCGTAGCATTCCGTCTAATACGGAGCATTACGGCAAAAATCAAACATATTGCATGATCATAAGCCATGTGTCGAACTGAACACTTGTAAATACTGTCAATCCATCAACGATATACAGAAAACTTCCCAACTTCCCCGGCAGAGAGCCAAGGCATTTTCCCCAAAGATACAGATACTTCCTGACACCTGTCCGTGTCATATCACCAGTAGAAAGCCAAAGCGTCCCCTTTGCACTCACAGATACATATCTATACAAATTCCCTGACACCCGTCCATGTCACCTTCCCCAACATAGTTATCTAAAACACTTTGTAAACCATACACTTGTTTATAATATACTTTTTCCGACACTCGTCCGTGTCATACTCTCCCCAGCTAGTTAAACACTCGTCTGTGTTTCACTCATACTTGTTACTCATCATCTTTTTACTCATACAGATACTCATCCGTATCTTGTATATATCACTTAAATCCCCTCAGATCCGACACTCGTCCGTGTTCTTTGTTAACCAGTTGGTACTCGTCTATATCATCATCTCAGAACATGCGTCAAGCGTTTGTTTCTACCTGATACTTGTCCGTATCATAGTGTCGCTCCCACCAATTGAGGCTAAGTCAAATGGGGTTCAGACGCGAACGGTCGGCGAAAAGGAGGGATGAGAACACACAGGAGTGAACTCAAGAGAAGGAAAGAGACGCCAGCTAGGCATTTTTATCCCGGAGGAAAGGTAATGCTGCATGGACCTAAGAAAAGATAGGGATAAGACGGTTGCGAACCAGAGAGAATGAGAAAGGGGGTTGGTTACAACCTGGGAAGGTATTAGCACCCAGATTGTCCGCCGTACTCGACGGGATCCACGCTTAAAAGATTTGTGTTTTAAAGGGGTAGTGTTAGTGCTATTTTGTGTATCAAAGCTGGAAAAGAATGCAAGTGTCAGTGTAAAAGAAATGTGAAGTGTATAAGTGAAGTGTCAGTGTAAGAACAAGAATGAAGTGCTCAAGACTGAGGCTTAAAGAATAATGCTGAAAGAGGGGGGATGTACAGAGACTTTTGTTCGATAACTGTTAAGTTATGCCTACGTATCCTCTCGTGCAATGAGGAAGTCAGAACACCGTAGTTCGACCCAAAGAGACTGAAAGATGAATTGACTTGTGAACTGCTTACTTGTCTATGCTCAAGTATATGACTTGTCTGGCTCAGGTGCAAACTATCTTGCATTAGACAGAAGAAGCGAGTTCTTGTTTGTGAGTGAATGAGATGAGAAAAGAATCCCGGAGGAGACGATTATTGTTTGTTTTTGAGTTTTCAGTCTTTTATTGCTTTTTGGAGTTTGTCATAGGAAAATGAGCTTAAGCCTAAACCAAAGGTTAGCAAACTCATCACATCCTCCCTCTGATTAGGGGTAATGAGAATACCTTAAGTGTGAAGTCAGTATCTCACACTTAATCACCCTGATGTAGGATTAAGATCATTGACCTACTTGTTGTTATTTAGATGTTTTTGTTGTTTTTGTTTAGTGTTAAGTGATGAGTTTAAGCCATAATCAAGGATCTAATGGACTCATTACATCATCCTAATAGAAGGATAATAGATGAGAACATTTAAGCTGAGAAAGACTCCTCAACTTGATTCATGATTAGGGATTAATCTCATGACAAAACAAAGCCTTTATTAAGGTGGATTTTAGTTAATGGTAAGATTAAGAAGTGGATTTTATGATTTGTGAGACAACTTGAGGAAGACTTGTCCATTAACACTAGGGTTAGTCCTTCTTAACCAATTAAGGAAGAATTAGAACCCTAATGCAAGGCCCAAGTTACAAGCTTGATGTCTTGATGATTATTAAGTGGATTGATTAAAGGGTTTAAACACATTAAGGGTTTAACACTTAGGATTAAAGTTATACACTCCATCCTAATAGAAGGATGTAGGCATAAGCTTAATCACAAAGCCTTAAAGCCTTTAGGGTTTAGTCCCTGATTATGAGATGAGAAGAGAAGACTCAATGATGACACAAAGGTAAAAACTAAATGGGGGGACTAATCAAACCCTAAGCATTATCATGCTTGGTTGTTCCTAGGGTTTATGAGGTTTTCAAGGAAATCTTCATAGAAACCACCAGGAAGGAAGCAGATGAAAGGAGCAAAGAGAAGCAAAACAACTTGCTTCACTTAAGAAGACAAGTTGCTTGAGGGAAGAAAGAAAGAAAGGAGGGAGCATGAATGAGCAAGCTCACTCTAATCCACAAATAAAATGCAGCAATGAATGCATAAGAGAGATGAGAAGAAATTATGAGAAGTGAAGGCAAATTCACTTCTCAAAGTAACTTACCACCTGAAAAGTTAGTGAAAGAAATGAAATGCAAAGCAAATGAGATGAAATGGCATGATGCAAGACAAAGTCAGAAACAAATACATGATGTTAATGATGCTAAAAGATGATACAAACATGAGCCAAGGCATGAGAATGATCAAGCAAGCATAAAGATGCAAATGAGGCAAGCATTGAACCATGGATGTTCATGAAATGTTATGAAATGCAATGGACATTCAACATGGAAAATGAAAGATGAAATGATCAAACATGGTTCTAATATGTCCTAAGATGTACTATGAATCATGGGGATGCACAAAATGTCATGGCAAGTCATGGTATGCAAACAAATGGAAGGTAGATGCAAAGGAAGACATAAATTAGGGTTTATGATCAACACACAAAGCAAAAATCCAAAACCAGAAGCAAACAACATGATAAAAAATTGAAAATGCAAACAAAGGAACCCTAAACCTATACAAACTTACTGCCCAAAGGAGGGGATCCAACTTTTAACCTATTGAAAGTTATGACTTTCCTAAGATTGCTAGGGTTTTAAGGTACCTTGTCAAGAAAAAATGCAAAACAAATTGAAAATGCAAGATCAATTCATGCCAATTTTATCCTACAAACTACATGTTATGCAAGATGCAATGCAAAAATAATCATTGTCCAACTCTCAATGGTTAGGCAGAAATGAATTTTTTAAGTTTGAAACAAAATATGGCCTTGAAATGAAATTAATTCCAAAGAAAATTATCAAAAGGCATCAAGATCAAAAAAGAAATTTGGTTTGAGAGTGGGACAATGTTTCTAAATTTTTTCAAATGATATGTGAATTTTTTTGTGATTTTTAAATACCTAAAAGTATTTTTAATTAATTAATTTTCATTAATTAATTAAAAATAAACTTTTAAATGATTTAAAAATAATTTTTAATGCAAAAAATAACAATAAAAATATTTTTGTGTTCTGAAAATTAATTAAACCTTTGACAAAAAATTTCAGAATTTTTAAAGGTTTTTTGCTATTTCAAATTAAATGTGAAAGATAAAACAAATTAAATGAAATAATAAATAAAAAAAATGAAAGTATGCGCAAGGGATGGCCAGGATTTGATCTGGGCTTGGACTGGTTGACTACGCGCCAGATCCAAGGGCCCAGATTCAAATCTGGCTAAAATGGTTTATGAATTAATTAAACTGGATTTTAATTAATTAAACAAGGTTAGGGTTTCTAATGATGCATCCTGGCCACACATTCACGCGCGAGTCAACCAAAGTCAACCTGATCTACGCTCCACATTCAAACTACAATTAATGACATAATTAGGGTTTAATGACTTTCAGGTGGCCGGAGATGACCTCCGGTCATCTTCTCCGGCCACATGTCTCCCTGAAAATTGCTAGCTCACTCCCCAGGTCACTAAAACTTAATCTCTCTGCCCAGAATCCATCCCCAAACATCATAGAGCAAGAATGAACAATCAAAACACATTTATTTTTCATATTAAAGCTGAATCGAAACAAAATGCATTTAGGTCAAAAAAGTTTCAGAAGCTTCATACATACTCAATACTCAATCATTTTCGAAACAAAACATATCAACATGATCAGTGAAGCATAGAGAATCATTTAGGAACTTAAAAACATGTTTCTGGAAAAAATGTTCTTGAGCTCACCTGAACTGAAGCTTTGATCTTTGGAACTTTCTGGCTGGCCCTTTGATCCAAAACGCCTCTAATGAACCTCCTGAGAAGCTTGCAATGCTTGGTTGGAGTTTAAAATGGCTGGTTTGTGAGATTGAGCAAGTTCTGTTCAGTGAAGTGAGGAAATCGTGTTTTGATTTCAAGGATTTTCAGGGCAAGGTGAAGGGTCAGGGATGATCAGTGAGGCATGCTGAGATGTTTTGTGAAGTTTGTTTTTGTGTTTGATGCTTGTGCTATGTGATTCGAAGCAAAATGCATAAGGGGAGGTTTTTGAGAATGCTGGCTTGGAGATTATTTCAGGCTGAGTTGTGTGTTGTGTTGTGATGTATTTGGTCCACTTATCAATCTTGGGTAGGTCAGAAGAGTGGTTGTGCCCTATTGTGATTGGTATGGGTCTTTTGCAAAAAAGTCAAGCTTCGTGTAAGAGAGGTATGGGCTCATGGCTAGCCAAGGACAAGAGGGGTGTCCCACGCAGCAAGAAGTGAGGAGGACCATAGGATCAGTTTTGAAGCCAGCCAACAAGTGGATTAGGGTTTGAAGGATGTTTTGCAACTTTGTTCCACTTTGCCCCTTTTGAAATTTCTTGATCCACAAGCCATGAAAATGAGTAAACTTTTGATGCAATCTGATCCTTAGGCCTTGGTTTATGTTTGTATGAAGATTAGAAGTCCATTTGATAGCACAATTTGTCTTGGCAAGTGGTTTTGCAACTTTGCCTCTTTGGTAGAAAACTTGAAATTATGTGATTTTTTCCAACTTTAACAAACCATAACTTTTGATCCAAAATGAATTAGAACAAGTTCTTGTACTTTTTGAAAAGTGAATGATCCATTCTACAACTTTCATGACCAAAGTTTTCTCATTTGAAGCATTTTTGACTCAAAAAGCAAGGGTTGAAAAAGTTTCCCAAAATGGCAAGTTTCCATTACAAGTCATTTTCCCAAAAAGTCAACTTTGCAAATGGCTTGAAATTCTTCAATTTTGTGAACTTCTAACATCTTCTATGATAAAATAAAGATCATACATAATCAAAATGATGATGAACATCCTTTGGTTGGGTCATTGAGGGCCTCAGATGCCCTGATTTTACACTGACTTGCTCAAGAAGTCAACTCTTGATTAGATGCCTTCCCCATGGAATTTCTTCATGAAAATTGACATGCATGATCCCTATACCATATAGATACCAATAGAAACAAGAATGACCAAAAAATTGGAGTTATGGCCTCTGAAACCAAAACCCTAGTTTTAGGTCATCTGTGTAGTTAAGCCTGGCTCTGCTTCCATGCCTTTCTCAGTTCTTGTGATTTTCTGACTTTCTTGACCTTGTGAGGATATAATATGATGCTTGAACATACATGGACCCCTTTGAAGTGATTGATGACCTTTGGAGTGGCTCAAATGGCTCTTGGATTGCTTAGATCACTAACCCTAGATGCAGATGACTTTGAACCAATGCAGTGAAGCAAAAATGCAATATGGGATATCATGATTGAACTTATGCATATGAAAAGATCACAAGCCATGGTGAAAATGGGTGAGGGCAAATTTGGGGTGTTTACACATAGTCTTAAGGATGCTCGTTCGCATCTTTAATCCATACACAATATCAGATACTGTTACCTCTTTTTAGAATTTAGACACTCGTCAGTGTCTATTATTCCCCAGAAGAGTCCCCTTAAATCCGACACTCGTCCGTGTTCTTTGTTAACTAGTTAATACTCGTCCGTATCATCATCTCTGAACATGTGTCAGTGTTTGTTTCTACCTGATACTCGTCCGTATCATAGTCTTAAGGATGCTCGTCCGCATCTTTAGTCCATACACAGTGCCCAAACACTTATACCTTTCATTCCTTGGATGTAGGCACTCGTCCGTGTTTACTATTCCCCAGCGAAGTCCCCGACCAAACTTGTTAAACTATTTCCTTCCTATCTGACATTCGTCCTATGTCATGATACCTTTTCGGCAGCCGTACCCTGCCAGGTGATCGTCCTTCACCTTCTTGATGATCGTCCTTCATCAACCCCCAGTAGAGTCTCTATTCATTAGAACCCCTTTCTACCCGACATTCGTCCTATGTCGTGATATTTTCAGCAGCCGTCCCCTGCTAGGTGATCGTCCTTCACCTTTTAATGATCGTCCTTCATCATTTTATCCGATGCCCGTCCCCATCGTTGATCTTGTTATCTGACAGTCGTCATATGTCATGATAAACCCTGAGAGCAGCCGTACCCTGCTAGGTGATCGTCCTTCACCTCTTGATGATCTTCCTTCATCATGCTTATCCGATGGCCGTCCCCATCGTCGACCTTATTTTATCCGGCATTCATCTTATGTCGTGATACTTTCGGCAACCGTACCCTGCCCGGTGATCGTCCTTCACCGTGGATGACCGTCCCTCATCTTATCCCCAACGCAGCAGCCGTCCCCTGCTAGGTGATCGTCCTTCACCTTTGATGACCGTACCTCATCATTTATTTCATTTATCTATAATCCCCAGAAAGTCTTATAGCTTTATCTGATGGCCGTCCCCATCACAATCTCTCATATCCCCAGCATGTCGGCCGTCCCCGTCATTGCTCCATCCCCAGCAGTCGTCCTCTGCTCGACGGTCGTCCTCCATCGCCCGCACTTTATGATTACACTTTATTTTCCTTTACAATCTATATCCCTTTTCTTCTTCATTCTGTGAGTGCAAATTTTGGTCTGTCTTTGGTATTCAACCACAAGTTATCTTGTTTGCCTGTTAAGCCGTCGCTTACATCCTGCACAGCTAACTCATGTTTGAATAGGGGCAGCTATAAACACCCCAAATTTGCCCTCACCCATTTCACCATGGCTTGTGATCTTCACATGTGCATAAATTCAATCATAGCATCTCATACCACATTTTTGATTCACTGCATTTATTCAAGGTCATCTACATCTAGGGTTTGTGATCTGAGCTATCCCTGAGCCACTTGAGCCACTCCAAAGGTCACCAATCACTTCAAAGGGGTCCATGTATGTTCAAGCATCATATTATATCCTCACAAAGTCAAGGAAGTCAAAGAATCACAAGAACTGAGAATGGCATGGAAGCAGAGCCAGGTTTAACTGCACAGATGACCTAGAATTAGGGTTTTGGTTTCAGAGGCCATAACTCCAATTTTTTTGGTCATTCTTGTTTCTATTGGTCTCTATATGGTATAGGTATCATGCATATCAATTTTCATGAAGAAATTCCAAAGGGAAGGCATCTGATCAAGAGTTGACTTCTTGAGCAAGTCAGTGTAAAATCAGGGCATCTGAGGCCCCCAATGACCCAACCAAAGGGTGTTCTTCATCATTTTGAATCTGTATGATCTTTATTTGATCATAGAAGATGTTAGAAGTTCACAAAATTGAAGAATTTCAAGCCATTTGCAAAGTTGCCTTTTTGGGAAAATGACTTGTAATGGAAACTTGCCATTTTGGGAAAGTTTTTCAACCCTTTATTTTTGATTCAAAAATGCTTCAAATAAGAAAACTTTGGTCATGAAAGTTGTAGAATGGATCATTCCCTTTTCAAAAAGTACAAGAACTCATTCTAATTCATTTTGGATCAAAAGATATGGCTTGTCAAAGTTGAGGAAAATCACATAATTTCAAGTTTTGCACCAAAGAGGCAAAGGTTCAAAACCTCTTGCCAAGGAAAATTGTAACTTCAAATGGACTTCTAATCTTTACACAAACATAAACCAATGCCTAAATATCAGAATGCACCAAATATTTTTCCATTTTCATGACTTATGATTCAAGTAATCACAAAGGGGCCAAAGATGTACCAACTTGCAAAAACTCATGTAGCCATGCCTCTACTTGTTACAGCTCACAAGATCTGATCCACAAGAACTCCATGATCTCAGCTGAGCCAAACCATGCTCCTATAACAACCTCCCACTTGCCCATACCTCAAGTACACCTAGACTTGACTTTATGCAAAATGGCCCATACCAATCCCACAGTGCCACACCAACTTCTCTGACCCATCCAAGTGTGATAAGTGGACCAAAAGAGACTCAACACAAGAGACACACAAGCCTGATCTCTCTCATAGCCATAGTTCACAAAAATCCTCCACCTTGCATTTTCTATCGAATCCCTTATTTCAGCCACCCATTCCTCAAATTTCTTCCACCATCCATCTCAAAACACTCCACTGATCATCCCTGACCCTTCACCTTGCCTTGAAACCCCCTGAAACTAAAATACGATTTCTTCCCCTCTCTGAACAGAACTCCATCAATCTCACAAACCAGCCAAAATAAACTCCAAACAAGCTTTGCAAACACTTGAGGGAGGTCAGTAGAGTTGATTGGAAGCAAGGAACTGGTCAAAAAGCTCCTGGATTGAAAGCTTCAACTCAAGTAGCCACTGAAATTCATTTTTCCAGAAGCTTTGTTTTAAGTTACTAAATGGTTAAGTTTGATCCCCTGAGTTCAATGAACTTTTTATTTTTGAAAATGATGAAGAAATGAGTGTGTATGGCCTGACTGAATTTTCTGCCATTTTTGAACCTTGCTTCGAATCTTGTTAATGGTGAGAAATAAATTCCATTTGAGGGCAGGGATGATCTTAGGGAGGTGAGAGGAAGTGATCTGGAGATTTAGAGCTCCAGAAATGACCTAGAGAGTGAGATTGAAAATTTCAGGGAAGGATGTCACCGGAGAAGACGACCGGAGCTCTTCTTCGGTGACCTGAATGTCATTAGGTCATTAATTGCGTTTAGGGTTTAGTTTGAATCTGGGCCTTAGATCTGGTGGACTTTCGTTGACTCCCGCGCATATGGATGGCCTGGATTCTTTCATTAAGCCCTAATCCACGTCATTAGTTTAATTAATTAGGTTTTATGTTAATTGGGTCAGTTTAAATGCCAGCCGTAGGATAGCGCGCGCAGTCTTTCCCTCCCCCCTGAGTTTGAATGCTGGCCTTTGATTGCGTTGACTCTCCCTTTTTATTCATTTTAATTTCTTTTCTTTTCATTTCTTTTCCTCATTTTATTTAAAATAGCAAAAATCCTTTAAAAATTATGAAAAAAATTTTCAAAGATTTTATTAATTTTTAAAACCCAAAAATATTTTTATTTTTATTTTTTGCACTGGAAATTATTTTTAAATCATTTAAATGTTTATTTTTAATTAGTTAATGAAAATTAATTAATTAAAAATACATTTAGGTATTTAAAAATCACAAAAAAATTCACATTGCATTTAGAAACATTTAGAAACATTGTCCAACTCTCAAACCAAATTTCTTTTTTGTTCTTGATGCCTTTTGATCATTTTCATTGGAATTAAATCCATTTTAAGGCAATATTTTGTTTCAAACTTTAAAAATTTCATTCTGCCTAACCCTTGAGAGTTGGATGATGATTCTTCTTGCATTGCATCCTTCATAGCATGTAGTTTGTAGGATAAAATTGGTTTGAATTGATCTTGCATTTTCATTTTGTTTTGCATTTTTCTTGTTGAGGTACCTTAAAACCCTAGTAATCTTAGGAAATTCATAACTTTCACTAGGTTAAGAGTTGGATGCTCTCCTTTGGGCAGCAAGCTTGTATAGGTTTAGGGTATCTTTGATTGCATTTTCAAATTTTTATCATGTCATTTGCTTCTGGTTTTGGATTTTTGCTTTGCATGATGCATGTAACCCTAATTTGTGCTTTCCTTTGCATCCATTTCTCATTTGCTTGCATCCAATGACTTGCCATGACATTTTGTGCATTCACATGATTCATAATACATCTTAGGACATATTAGAATCATGTTTGATCATTGCATATTGCATTTGCCATGTTGTATGTCCGTTGCATTTCATAAACTTTTCATGTACATTCATGGTTCAATGCATGCTTCATCTGCATCCATTGCCTTGTATGATCATTCTCATGTCTTGCCTCTTGTTTGTATCATCTCTTAGCATCATTAACATCATGTAATTGCTTCTGACTTTGGTTTGCATCATTACATTTCATCTCATCTGCATTGCATTTCATTTCTTTTGGCTAACTTTTCAGGTGGTAAGTTGCTTTGAGAAGTGAATTTGCCTTCACTTCTCACAATCTCTTCTCATCTCTCTTGCATCTTTGCTTCATTTTATCTTGTGTATTGGATTGAGCTTGCTCATTCATGTTCATCTTACTTTCTTTCTTCAAACAACTTGTCTTCTTAAGTGAAGCAAGTTGTTTTGCTTCTCTTTGCTTCTTGCTCCTTTCATCTACTTCCTGGTGGTTTCTCTGAAGATCTCCTTGCAAACCTCATTAACCCTAGGAATGACCAAGCATGATAATACTTAGGGTTTGATAGTCCCCCATTTAGCTTTTACCTTTGTGTCATCTTTGAGTCTCTCTTCTCATCTCATAATCCAGGACTAAACCCTAAAGGCTTTGAGGCTTTGTGATTAAGCTTATGCCTGCATCCTTCTATTAGGATGGAGTGTATAACTTTAATCCTAAGTGTTAAACCCTTAATGTGTTTAAATCCTTTAATCAATTCACTTAATAATCATCAAGACATCAAGCTTGTAACTTGGGCCTTGCATTAGGGTTCTAATTCTTCCTTAATTGGTTAAGAAGGACTAACCTTAGTGTTAATGGACAAGTCCCCCTCAAGTTGTCTTACAAATCATAAAAATCACTTCTTCATCTTACCATTAACTAAAAACCATCTAATAAAGGCCTTGTTTTGTCATGAGGTTAATCCCTAATCATGGATTAAGTTGAGGAGCCGTCCTCAGCTTAAATGTTCTCATCTATTATCCTTCTATTAGGATGGTGTAATGGGTCCATTAAATCCTTGGTTATGGCCTAAACTCATTACTTAACACTAAACAAAAACACCAAAAACATCTAAATAATCACAAGTAGGTCAATGATCTTAATCCTACACCATGGTGATTAAGTGTGAGGTGCTTACCTCATACTTATGGTATTCTCATTACCCCTTATCAGAGGGAAGATGTGATGAGTCTACTAAACCTTGGTTTAGGCTTAAACTCATTAACTTATAACAAACACTAAAACCAATAAAAGATTAAAAACCCAAAAGCAAAAAATAATCGTCTCCTTCGAGATTCTTTTCTCACCTCATTCACTCACAAACGAGAACTTGCTTCTTCCGTCTAACGCAAGACAGTTTGCACCCGAGCCAGACAGGTCATACACTTGAGCATAGACAAGCAAGCAGTTCACAAGTCAAGTCTTCTTTCAGTCTCTTTGAGTCGAACTACGGTGTTCTGACTTCCTCATTGCACGAGAGGATACGTAGGCATAACTTAACGGTTATCGAACAAAAGTCTCTGTACATTCCCCCTCTCTCCAGTATTATTCTTTTAACCTCATGGTCATGAGCATGTCATTCTTGTTCTTACACTGACACTTCACTTATACGCTTCACACTTCTTTTACACTGACACTTGCATTCTTTCCAGCTTTGATACATAAATTGCACTGACACTACCCCTTTAAAACACAAATCTTTCAAGCGTGGATCCCGTCGAGTACGACAGACAATCTGGGTGCTAATACCTTCCCAGGTTGTAACCAACCCCCTTTCTCAGTTTCTCTGGTTCGCAACCGTCTTATCCATATCTTTCTAGGTTTATGCAGCATTACCTTTCCTTCGGGATAAAAATGCCTAGCTGGCGACTCTTGTCTTCTGAGTTCACCCCTGTGTGTTCTCTTCCCCTTTCGCCGACCGTTCGCGTTTGTACCCCTTCTGACCATGTGTCATCTGGTGGGAGCGACACACAAAATACAAGATGGCCCGATTACAAAATGAGCCCTGACATCTTGGGAAAGATGCAGGACTTGATGTATCCTTTAAAAAAC
Source organism: Lathyrus aphaca (assembly GCA_963966055.1). NCBI lineage: Eukaryota > Viridiplantae > Streptophyta > Magnoliopsida > Fabales > Fabaceae > Lathyrus > Lathyrus aphaca. The sequence continues at coordinate 176,553,106 of OZ014524.1, read as the reverse complement.
AGGAAATAATAATTACTCTGCAGGAGTAACTCTTATAATTTCCTGGGAAGACCAGTTTGAGACATGGCTCCCCGGGATCCTTGGACATATCCAGCTTTCCAGGTTGCGCTCGTCTTCTGACTCATCTTCCAAACTATTCACAGCATCCGGGGTGAGCATTCCCCCACTGACAAAATTGGGCTCCTTTGCAGCCTCTGGTTGATCTTGTCGAGTTGGTCTGTAACCCAACCCGAATCGGTCCTCTTTCTTCTCTATTGGCAGCAGCTTGCCCCAGCCTTGGGCGGTACCTTCCTCAACAACCTTCCGGGCTTGTTGATATGATATGATTGAGGTCCCAGACACAGCAAATGTTTCATTAATATTAAGGGCCTCAAACCCTTGGCTCATGGTCTCATTGATCTCCCCATCCATTTCAATGTATTTGAAAGTAGCCAGCTGGCTAACGAAGATATCCTACTCCCCACAAATGGTAATGACTTGGCCCTCCCACTAGAATTTTAACTTCTGGTGAAGGGTTGATGTCACGGCGCCAGCGGCGTGTATCCATGGTCTACCCAATAGACAGTTGTAGGCAGGCTGTATATCCATCACGAAGAAGGTCGTTTTGAAAACCTGTGGGCCAATCATTATTGGTAACTCTATCTCTCCCAGAACTGATCTTTTAAAACCGTCAAATTCTCTCACTACCAAGTTGCTTGGGCGTAGTGCCAATCCTTCATACTCCAGCTTCACAAGGGCTTTCTTGGGTAGGACATTGAGGGATGACCCTGTGTCGACCAATACGTGAGAAAGAACTGCACCCTTACACTCCAAGGTAATGTGCAAAGCCTTGTTGTGATTGTGACCTTCCGTTGTCAGATCAGTGTTGGTAAATCCTAGTCCATGACTAGCGTTGACATTTCCAACCACAACCTCTAACTGATTGACAGTAATCTCCTCCGGCACATAAGTTGCGTGCAGGACTTTTAATAGTGCGTTCCGATGAGCCTCGGAGCACATTAGCAATGATAGTATGGAAATTTTGGAAGGTGTTTGGTGAAGCTGGTCCACCACCTTATAATCGCTCTTTTTGATGATCCGCATGAATTCATCAACCTCTTGATCAAAAGGAGTCTTCAAAGTTTCCTTAGCAACTGGTTCTTCTTGCACCACACTCTTCCCTCTTGCCTTAGCAGCAGCTCCTGCTTCAGCAATGGGCCTTGGTATTTGCGAGGCGAAGAGACGTCCGCTTCTAGTGAAGCCTCCGCCTCCCCCCATATTGTCTATCTGTGGTGAAGGAGTTGATGATTCTAAAGTGATTTTCTGCCCCTCGCAGTATAGATCTGAGCCATAATGCCAAGGGATGGCATTATTGCTTTCGTAAGGAACTGGCCCCGGCACTGTGATAGTGACTGGAATGATAGCAGCTGCATAGGGGACCACAATGGTGTGTGGATCATAATATATGGGAGCTCTGACAGGAATAACATTTTGTTGTGAGTTGTTGGAAGGAACACTGGCGGGATCGTAGTATATCGTAACCGTTGAGACGCTTTCATTGATTGTTGCTGATGTTGTAAAAGGTACTGTTGACCGGACAAGTGTTGAAGTTGTAGCAGAAACTGATGGAATAATGGGTGTTGTTGTTGTAGTAGGAATTGTGACTGAACTTGTATCCGTTGAGGTGATTGATTGAATAATTGTTGGAGTTGTAGTAGAATCTGTTGGAACAATGGTTGCTGACGTTGTAGGAGTATCTATGATTGTTGATGAAGGAATTGTTGGAGTTGTAGTTACTATTGTTGTAATCTGAAGAATGCCATCTCTAATGAGGCCATCTATGCCATCTCTCAGCCTCTCACATCCATTAATAGCAATGTTGCAATATCCACAGCCGACCTCACATCCGGGGAACACTTGGCATTCTAACAGCTGAGCTTTGATTTCAACCAAAGTTGTTGATTTGTGCAACACTGTTAATTAATGTGGATGGTTTGCCCTCCTCAATAGCATTGATCATGGGCCCATTGTGACTAGACATTGGATTTCTTGTAACGTTCGAAGGAGGCGCAAAATTGAGAGCTTTTGAGTCCACCAGATCCTGGACTTTCATCTGTAGGGCCCTGCATTTTTCAGTATTATTCCCTGGTGCGTTTGAGTGGAATGCACACCTGGCATTTGCATCATAGTTCTTTGGCATATTAAGAGGATCTGGAGGTGCCAACATCCTGAACTCAACTAGGTTGAGTTTTAGGAGTTGTGGAAAGAGTGCGGCATACGGCATTGGGATCGGGTCAATTACCCTGTTTGCTTGTGATGGCCTTTGTTGGAAGGGACGTTGTTGTTGGTTGTTGTTGTTTTTGTACGACCTTTGTTGCGGATAATGAACTTGTTGTTGATATTATGGTTGTTGTTGTTGAGGATATGATGATTGTTGTGGCATTGGAGCTGGGATGGTAACAACTGCTACTGACCGGTGAGCATATTGAGGCCTGCCCCTGCTTGTATGAATGGAATTTGTTTCACCTGCCCTTCGGGGTCCCGTAAAAGGTTTCCTGGGATTGCTGGAAGGACTTTCCCCACTGTCGGAGATTTTGCCCATCTTCAAGAGACTTTCAATCCTCTCACCAGCTATGACTACGTCAACAAAACTGGTAGAAGAGAAGGCAGCCAGTTTATCAATATAGGTCCCTTGCAATGTGTTCATGAACATGTCAACCATTTCCCTTTCTGACATGGGTGGTTGGACAGCAGCAGCAAGCTGTCTCCACCTTTGAGCATAATCCCGGAAGCTCTCTCTGGAAGGCTGAGACATGCCCATTAGAAGAGTTCTATTGGGAGCCATGTCCAGGTTGTACTGATATTGACGTATGAAAGCCTCGGCCAAATCCTTCCAGCATCTTATGGTGGCCCTAGACAAGTGTGAATACCATTCTCTCGAAGCTCCAGTCAGAATGTCTTCAAAGTAGAACATCCACAACTTTTCATCCATAGTATAAGCTTTGAGCCTTCCCAAGAAAGAGTGTAGATGAGTGCGAGGACAGGAGGTACCATTGTACTTTTCAAAGCATGGGGGCTTGAATTTGTGGGGAATTCTCACCCCATCCACTAGTCCCATATCCATCACATCGAAACCCAAAGAATTCTGAGATTCCAAAGATCTTAACTTTTCGGCAATCTCGTCCAATCTTCTATCATATATCTCATCTCCAACCCCAATGACAGTAAACTGTTCTCCCTGGGGATCCTCCTGCAGGACTGGGCTCCCAGTAGCATTACCTTGACCATTTCTTGGGATGTTAACTTCTGGATTTAGGTGAGGTCCATACTCCTGTGGGTCAATACGAGGCTGGCCCCGTTCATTGTTGCTAGTTCCTCTTGTTCCCAGATGAGGTTCCTCAGGAGTTTGTCTCTCCACCAGCTCTCTTAACCTCTCCTGACTCTGGGCTAAGCCAGTCATCACTGCCATGAACTGAGACATCTGATTTCTCATCTCCAATCTCTCATTGGCCATTTGATTTCTGACCTTAGTCAGATCCTGCTATACTTGTTCCATTTGAATGTCGGGAAGATTGTTACGAGTCGGGTACCGATGCGTGCGGTTGACAGGGAACACTCAGCGACGAGAAATGTTTCTTGAGATCACAACAAAATTAGAAACAATAATAATAACAAAACCTACAAAACAAAAACAAAGTTAGTATGCAATGCAATATGCTTATTTTTTTCCAAGGTATTCGGTTTGGTTCTTGGTTTTGACCTTTCCAGACCTTGAGGAAGATGCTTGATGCTGTTGAGAGAAAACCCAAATGAAAACAAACTTAAATATATTACAAATGGTGAACAATACATAGTTTGTTTTACAACACATGCCCATGGAGGATCAAAATACAACAAAAGGAAAAGTACATCAAATGGAAATAAACAACAAGCAAAGAATCAGACATCCAGTCCAAACTCATCTTCTCTGACCTCCGTTAGGAGTGCCTCAGTCACTGGACTAGCTGGGTGCTCTGTAATGGTCCTAATGAGGAGGTTCCTGGTAGCAATGGTAGTAGTCAGCTTCTTATGCTTGTCCTGGTCTTTTGATCTCTTTAATCCTGCTTTGAGCTTCAACTCTGATATCTCTTTCTGTGCAGCCAACAGAGCTTCCTGTTGTTTCTTCTCATTGACCTCTAGCTGTTCAATCTTGGCTTGAGTCTTCTGGTCTTCTTGTGTACGGGCTTCGGTGATCCTGACCCACCTAGCCTGACTCTCTTGCAGATAGTGCTCAGCCCTAGCTTTCTGAATCTCGGCCTCTTTACAAGCATTCTTCAATATCTGTTCCCCAACCCTTGCTTTCCTTATGTAATCTTCTGTCCTCTCAATTTTGGTAAGATGCTCCACCTTGAGCTTTTCCAGCCTCTCAATGTCCAGGCAACCATCACTTCTTTACCAAAGAGTCTTCTTCAAAGCTTGTGACAGCTGCTCATTCCTTTCTTTCAAATTCTCAAATTCCTCCAGGCTAACTGTTGTTGCAGGCTGTATTGTGGATGGCCCAGGTATGTCCTCCAAGATGAAATGCATTCTGGTAATCTGAGCTCTGGTACGGGACCAGTCTGTATACTGAGTTGAAGCAACATTATTACACCTTCCAAGAATAGCTACCCCTTTTGTCTGGATGTTGTCCCAAGCCCAGGATGCTTGTCTGACAACAACTAAATTAGGTTGCACTTCACAATATAGGGTCTCAGCTAAATCCTGTCCTCTGGGAGGGTGAACCAAGGCATAACCTAGTTGTCTCTAAAACAGTAAAGGATTGTAGTTGATGCAACCCTTCACTCCTATCAGAGGTACATTTGGGTATTGTCCACAACTGGTGATAATGTCCTTTCCTCTGGTGCTCTGGGTGCACCATCTGATATCATCTGAAGTCAAGGCAATGAACCTCTTGGCCCAATTCTTCTGCTGGTGGGGATTCAAGAAAGCATCTGACTTAGGAAGGTGTATGAGCAGCCAAGTGTAAAACAAAGGAGCACAACATCTTACCAACTTCCCCCTTTGTTTCTCATTCCTCTGATGAATGGAGTAGTAAAAGTCTCCCAGCAGTGTGGGTACTGGGTTCTTCAGAAGAAACAGATGGATGGCATTCTTGCTGACAAATTTTGGCTCATCTGCAAACAGTATAGCCCCATATATGCTGAGGGCTAAGAGTGCACAGACTGCCCTCCACTCTCCCAATGAAGCCTTCAGGATGGCCTGAGAAATCAAGAAGTCCAAATGCAAGCCAGGGATCCCAGCTTTTGTTGTCATACTTTGCTCTATAAGGGCAGGTTCCAAGCACAATGCCTTTGCTATCTCTTCATTCCTAGGAGCAGTCATCTCTGGGTTGAAGGGGATCCCACCTCTGATAGGTACTCCAATTAATAAAGAAAATTCTTCCAGCAGAGGCCCTAACTGAAAGTCTGGAAATGTGAAGCATCTCAGTGGTGGGTCATAAAACTGTAAGCATGTGTGGATCATGCTCCTCTGAGAAGGATCAAGGTACATAACCATGTCCAGGATGCCTCCATAGTGCTCTCTAAACAGTGGGATGTGATCAGGTGTGATGAGTGACTGGACCTGTCTGATACCAGTCAACACAGGCTCAAAGAAATGGTAGGATATGTTGCTCTTCCTGGGAGTAGTCATGAATTCTTGCTGGAGAAACTGAAGATAGGTACTGATGAAGATCACAACTGATGCTGGAAGTGAACCACTGACAGACTGATGTTGGTGATGATGGAGATAACTGAAGCAGGTAACTGATGAAGACAGCTGAAGCAGAGGCCTATGCAGAAGAAGGGGTCAAAACCAAACCAGATATGATATGGATACCCTGAAAAGCAAATAAACAAATGTCAAATGATGCAATGATGATATATGCAAATGATATGCAAGGGTTTGTGATCAAGCTGGATCTGACTATCTGTCTTGATATAAGGCCCATGTATGTTCAATAAGTCCAGATGGAGGTTTAGAAATCCAGTATCCAGGGTGGGGGACTCAAATAAAGAGTCACATGTCCGGGGTTAATCACAAGAACTGTCCAAAGTGGAGTACTCTTAAACAAAACAGTAACAGGGTATGATGTGGCCAAGGGTTCCTGCAAACCTGTAAACAGCCCAACCCCCTCACAGGTAATGTTCTAGAACAAGGATCCTCAGACTTGGATCAGTTATGAGAAGTGTAAACACTTTCAACCCGGAGGTACAGTGTTTACAATAATCATAAAAGATCCTCCTCTAATTCACCTCAGCTTCTGAAGGTCATAATAAAGGTCATCCAGACTTAGCAGGCTTCTCAGATAGCCCTAGCACTACAGGAAATCTGTAGCACAGAGTTCTCAAGAAGAAACCCACATCTGAACCGTGTTTCATATTCCCGCACCAGACCGAAATGGAATGGGAAAGAACATGAACCATTCTAGCCTAGGTGTCACTCAGGTCCCAGGTATAGGACCTTAAACTCTCAATGGAACCCCGCCCACCAAAGAAAACCAGATCCAGCACAGTGGTAATGACAGTATGAAATATGCATAAGACTGTAAAGAAAGCAATAAATAAAGCTGTACATAAAGCAATAAATAAAGCAAAATAAATAAACACACAGAGCACATAACACCCCAGTAAACACAAATCAAACAAGCGCTAGGAGGAACCCACAAAAAGAACCAGAAGCCCTGGTTGCAGTATAAGGATCCCCAGCAGAGTCGCCAAGCTGTCGCTCCCACCTGATGACACACAGGGCCAAGAGGGGTACAGACGCGAACGGTCGGCGAAAAGAGAGAGAACACACAAGGGTGAAGGGAAAAGAAAAGAGTCGCCAGCTAGGCATTTTTATCCCGAAGGAAAGGTAATGCTGCATAAACCTAAGAAAAGATGGATAAGACGGTCGCGAACAAGAGAAACTGAGAAAAGGGGTCGATTACAACCTGGGAAGGTATTAGCACCCAGATTGTCCGCCGTACTCGACGGGATCCATGCTTGAAAGATTTGTGTTTTAAAGGGGTAGTGTCAGTGCAATTTTGTGTGCAACAAGCTGGAAAAGAATGCAAGTGTCAGTGTAAGAAATGTGAAGTGAAATAAGAGTGTCAGTGTAAGAAAAGAATGCAAAGCTCAAGACTATGAGGCTTAAAGAATAATGCTGGAAGAGGGGGGGATGTACAGAGACTTTTGTTCGATAACCGTTAAGTTATGCCTACGTATCCTCTCGTGCAATGAGGAAGTCAGAACACCGTAGTTCGTCTCAAAGAGACTGAAGGTAAATTGACTTGTGAACTGCTTACTTGTCTATGCTCAAGTGTATGACCTGTCTAGCTCAGGTGCAAACTGTCTTGCATTAGACGGAAGAAGCAAGTTCTCGGTTATGAGTGAATGAGGTGAGAAAAGAATCCCGGAGGAGACGATTATTATTTGTTTTTGTGTTTTCAATCTTTTATTGCTTTTTGTGTTTGTCATAAGAGAATGAGTTTAAGCCTAAACCAAGGGTTAGTAAACTCATCACATCTTCCCTCTGATTAGGGGTAATGAGAATACCTTAAGCATGAAGTAAGCACCTCACACTTAATCACCATGATGTAGGATTAAGATCATTAACCTACTTGCATTTATCTAGATGTTTTTGGTGTTTTTGTTTAGTGTTAAGTAATGATTTTAAGCCATAATCAATGATTTAATGGACTCATTACACCATCCTAATAGAAGGATAATAGATGAGAACATTTAAGCTGAGGAAGGCTCCTCAAGTTAATCCATGATTAGGGATTAACCTCATGACAAAACAAAGCCTTTATTAGAGTGGATTTTAGTTAATGGTGAGATTAAGAAATGGATTTTAAGGTTTGTAAGACAACTTCAGGGGGGACTTGTCCATTAACACCAGGGTTAGTCCTTCTTAACCAATTAAGGAAGAATTAGCACCCTAATGCAAGGCCCAAGTTACAAGCTTAATGTCTTGATGATTATTAAGTGAATTGATTAAAGGATTTAAACACATTAAGGGTTTAACACTTAGGATTAAAGTTATACACTCCATCCTAATAGAAGGATACAGGCATAACCCTAACCACAAAGCCTTAAAACCTTTAAGATTTAGTCCTTGTTAAAGAGATAAGAAGAGAAGACTCAAAAGATGACACAAAGGTAAAACTAATGGGGGGACTAATCAAACCCTAATTGTGATCATGCTTGGGTATTCCTAGGGTTTATGAGGCTTGCAAGAAGATCTTTAAGAAAAAGCCACCAAGGAAGAAACTGGATGGAAGGAAAAGAAACAGAACAAGCAAGACAACTTGCTTCACTTAAGAAGACAAGTTTCTTGAAGAATGAAAGAGGAAAAGGAGCATGAATGAGAAAGCTCACTCTAATCCACAAGTAAAATGCAGCAAAGAATGCATAAAAGATATGAGAAGAGGTTATGAGAAGTGAAGGCAAATTCACTTCTCAAACACTTACCACCTGAAAAGTTAGCAAAAGGAAATGAAGTGAAGTGAAAATGAGATGAATGCAAGGATGCAAACCAAAATCAGAAGCATAATCATGATGCAAATGATGCTTTGAGATAGTATGAAAACATGTCAAGAGATAAGGATGATCATACAAGGATGAGGATGCAAATGAAACATGAAAGGAAGCATGAAAGTTCATGAATGCATATGACATGTAATGGATGCATAACATGGAAAATGGATGATGCAATGATCAATCATGATTCTAATGTGTCCTAAGATGTCTTAGAAGTCATGTGAATGCACAAAATGTCATGGAAAGTTCATGTATGCAAGCATGTGAAGAATGAATGCAAATGAAGGCAAAATTAGGGTTTACATACAATATGCAATGCAAAAATTCAAAATCAGAAGCAAATGACAAGATAAAAAATTGAAAATGGGAACAAAGATACCCTAAACCTATACAAGTTCAAAGATACCCTAATGAAAGTTATGTTTTTCCTAAGTTTGCTAGGGTTTTAAGGTACCTCACAAGGAAAAATGCAAAACAAATAAAGAATGAAAGATAAATTCCTACCAATTTTATCCTAGAAACTACATGATATATAGAATGCAATGCAAAAAGAACCATTATCCAACTCTTCATGGTTAGGCAGAAAAGATTTTTCTAAGTTAGGGTCAAAAATAATGATTTTAAGAACCCTAAATCCAAAGAAAAATGTCAAAATGGATCAAGAACCAAAAAGAAATTTGTATGAATGGTTTGATAATGTCTCTAAATGTGTCAAGATGCAATGTGATTTTTTGGTGATTTTTAGAAACTTAAATGGTATTTTAATTAATTAATTTCCATTAATTAATTAAAATACAAATTTAAATATTTTTAAAATACAAATTTTATGTAAAAAATAAAATAAAAATTATTTTCAGAATGAGAAAAATATTTAGAACCATGGTGCAAAAAATAGAAATTTTTTAGCTGAGTTTTGCTATTTTAAATAAATTGTGCAAGATAAATGATAAAAAATGAAATTAAAATGATAATTAATGAAAGTAATCAAATCCAAGGGATGTCATTGATTCTGGGGAAATGCTTATTGACCATGCGCCACATCCAAGGGACGAAATTCAAACTTCACTAATTTCAGTTAATTAATTTAATTAAAACAATTAGGGCTTAATGATGGCATCTGGACCACTCATCTCACGCGGGAAACTCAAATCCTACGGCCACAATTCAAATGAAACCCTAAACCTAATTAACCACTTAATGACTTTCAGGTCACCGGAGAAGAGCTCCGGTCGTCTTCTCCGGTGACCCCCTCACCTGAAAGTTGCTAACTTCTTCCTTAGGTAATTTCCGGAGCTCTAAAGCTCCAGATTAAACCCTATCACCTCCCTGAACACGAATATGACCTCAAAACAAATTTATTCTCACTTAAACTTAAGATTTCAAAGGAAGAACAAAAATGCCAGAAATTTCAGACAATCAATACAAGCTCGTTTCTACACCATTATCAAAATTTCAAAGTCCAGAATGACCAGTGAAGCATGCTTATTCATTTTATAACATAAAAGAGAGGTTCTGGAAAAATAAATTCAGATGGCTACCTGAGGTGGAGCTTTTCACCCTTGAGCTTTCTGGCCACTTCCTTGGTGCAGAATGACACTAATGAACCTCCTAAGGCAGTTGCAATGCTTGGAAAGCTTTGAATATGGCTGGTTTGAGTGGTAGCAATCCAACTGGTCAGAAATCGTGTTTGTTGTATGGAATGTTTTTTGCTGTTTCAATGGTTGCTTTGTGGTCTATTGATGTTTACAGCTGGTCCTTGGGCATGTCCATGCGCATCTGACTTCATGGATGTCCACAAATCCAATCTTGAGGCAATTCAGCATGAGGGAAGAAAGTTATGTGGTGTTTTGCAATTATGTGAAGTTTTGGCCCCTTTGAAAAATCTTGATGATCAAGGCATGAAACTTGAGATTTCTTTGGGAAATTCTGAATTATAGGTCATGTACTATGTTTGTGTAATGGTTAGAGGTGTGTTTGAAGTCACAAAATGCTTTGTCAAGTGGTTTTGCAAGTTTCCCCCTTTTGTACATAAGTGAAATTTTGTGATTTTTCCCAACTTTGCAAGGCTATAACTTGAGTTCTATGATGAATTAGATCAAGTTCTTGTACTTTTTGAAAAGGGAATGATCCAATCTACAACTTTCATGACCAAGAATTTTTCATTTGAAGCATTTTTGAATCAAAAAGAGGAGGTTGAAAAACTTTCCCAAAATGGCAAGTTTGCATTACAAGTCACATTCCCAAAATGGCAACTTTGCAAATTGCTTGAAATTATTCAATTTTGTGAACTTATAACTTCTTCTAAGATCAAATAAAGATCATATACACCCAAAATGATGGAGAAGACCCTTTGGTTGTGTCATTGGGGGCCTCAGATGCCCTGATTTTACACTGACTTGCTCAAGAAGTCATCTATTGATCAGATGCCTTCCCCATTGAATTTCTTCATGAAAATTGGTATGCATGATCCTCATATAATATAGAGACCAATAGAAACAAGAATGACCAAAAAATTTGGAGTTATGGCCTCTGAAACCAAAACCCTAATTTTAGGTCATCTGTGCAGTTAAACTTGGCTTTGCTTCCATGCTTTTCAGTTCTTGTGGTTTTCTGACTTTCTTGATCTTGGGAGGATATAATATGATGCTTGAACATAAATGGACCCTCTTGAGATGATTAAAGACCCTTGGAGTGGCTCGGATGAATCTTGGATTGCTCAGATCACAAACCCTAGATGCAGATGACTTAGAACCAATGCATTGAAGCAAAAAATGAAATGTGAGATGATATGATTGAACTTATGCAAATGAAAAGAATCACAAGCCATGGTGAAATGAGTGAGGGAAAATTTGGGGTGTTTACACTAGGTTGTAACCAACCCCCTTTCTCAGTTTCTCTGGTTCGCGACCGTCTTATCTATATCTTTCTAGGTTTATGTAGCATTACCTTTCCTTCGGGATAAAAATGCCCAACTGGCGACTCTATTCAGTTCACTTCATTTTCTCCTTTCTCCGACCATTCGCGCTTGTACCGGGATGCAAATCTTCGGGAGAGAAAGCTTGGCGACTCTGTTGGGGAACCTTATATTGCAACCAGGGCTTTTGGTTCTTTTTGTGGGTTCCTCCTAGCGCTTGTTTGATTTGTGTTTACGGGGGTGTTATGTGCTACTTGTGCTTATTTATTTATTGCTTTATTTATTGCTTTCTGTATAGCTTTATTTATTGTTTTCATTTACAGTTTTATGCATTTCATACTGTTATTATTATATCATTGGTGTTGGATTTGTGTTATCCTTGGTGGGAGGGATTTTTGAGTGATTAAGGTTCCATACCAGGGACCTGAGTGACACATAGGATAGAGTGGCTTCATATTATTTCCCATTCCATTTCGGTCTGGTGCGGGAATATGAAACATGGTTCAGACATGGGTTTCTTCTTGAGAACTCTGTGCTACGGATTTCCTGTAGTACTAGGGCTATCTGGGAAGCCTTCTAAGTCTGGATGACCTTTTATGACCTTCAGCATCTGAGGTGAATTAGAGGAGGATCTTTTATGGTTATTGTAAACATTGTGCCTCCGGGTTAGAAGTGTTTACACTTCTCATAACTGATCCAAGTCTGAGGATCCTTGTTCTAGAATAATACATGTGAGGGGGTTGGGATGTTTACAGGTTTGCAGGAACCCTTGGCCTCATCATACCCTGTTACCAGTTTTGTTTTAAGAATGCATCATTTTGGACATTTCTTGTGAAACCCTGGACTTGTGACTCTTTATTTGAGTCCCCCACCTGGTTACTGGTTTTCTAAGCCTCCATCCGGACTTATGAACACACATGGACCCTATCAAGGCAGATAACAGATCCAGCACTTGATCACAAACCCTTTGCATATCATTCTGCAGACATCATTTTGCTTCATTTAACATTTGTCTATTTGTTTTACAGGGTATCCACATCTTATCTTTGGTTTGGTTTTGACATGTTTTGCTGCTCAGACTCCCTCAGTTATCTGCACCAGCGCCTTCATCAGTTTTTCTTCATCAGAGACCCTTGTCCAGTTATCTTCATCAGTTTTCAGCAGTTACCTTCATCAGGATTTCTCCTCAATTTCTTCACCAGCATTCATTATCAGCATGGACATATCCAGGAAGAGCAATATCACATACCACTTCTTTGATCCCACTCTGACAGGCATCAGACAGATCCAGTCTCTCATCACTCCTGATCATGTCCCTTTATTCAAGGAACATTATGGAGGCATGATCATGGACCTGGATGCATCCCAGAGGAGCATGATCCACACTTGCTTGCAGTTTTATGAACCTCCTCTCAAATGCTTCACATTCCCTGATTTTCAGTTGGGACCTTTGCTAGAAGAATTTTCCATGTTGTTAGGTGTACCCATCAGGAGAGGGATTCCTTTCAACCCTGAGATGGTTGCTCCCAAGAATGATGATATAACTAGGGCCTTGCACTTGGAGCCTTCCCTTATTGATCGGAGCATGACTACCAAGGCTGGAGTCCCAGGCCTTCACTTAGATTTCTTGATCTCCCAGGCCACCCTACATGCTGCAGTAGGAAAGTGGGAAGCTGTTTGTGCTCTCCTAGCCCTCAGCATATATGGGGTTATCTTGTTTGCAGACGAGCCAAAATTTGTAAGCAAGAATGCTATTCACCTGTTCTTGTTGAGAAATCCAGTCCCCACCCTACTTGGAGATTTTTACTATTCAGTGCATCAGAGGAATGAGAAGCAAAGAGGAAGATTTGTCAGATGTTGTGCACCCCTCTTCTACTGTTGGTTGTTAAGACACTTTCCGAAGTCAGACACTTTCCTGAATTCTCATCAGCCAAGGAACTGGTCTAAGAGATTGATTGCCCTTATATCAGAAGACATCAGATGGTGCACTCAGAGCACCAAGGGCAAGGATATCATTACTAGCTGTGGGCAGTATCCCAATGTACCCTTGATTGGAGTAAAAGGTTGCATCAATTACAACCCTTTGCTTTTTAAGAGGCAATTAGGGTATGCTTTGGTTCATCCCCCAAGAGGGAAAGATCTGACTGAAACCCTCTATTGTGACATCCAGCATAACTCTGCTATTGTCAGACAGGCAGCCTGGGCCTGGGTCAACATTCAGACTAAGGGGACAACTATTCTTGGCAAGTGCAACAACATTGCTTCAGCTTAGTACCTTGATTGGTCTCGTACCAGGGGACAAATCACCCGGATGCCATTCACCTTAGAAGATGCACCTGGACCATCAGCATTGCAGCCTGCAGCTACTGTTAGTTTGGAGGAATTTGAGAAGTTAAAGGAAAGGAATGCTCAGCTATCTGAAGCTTTGAAGAAGACCCTTTGGGAGAGGAATGACAACCGTCTAGATAATGAGAGGTTAGAGAAGCTCCGGATTGAGCACTTGACCAAGATTTAGAAGACGGATGACTACATCAAAAGGGCTAGAGCAGGGGAGCTAGTGCTGAAGAATGCCTGCAAGGAAGCTAAGACTCAGAAGGCCAGAGCTGAGCATTACTTAGAGGAGAGCCAGGCTAGGTGGATCAGGATCACTGAGGCTCGTGCACAGGAAGATCAAAGAACTCAAGCTAAGATATAGCAGTTGAAGGCTAGTGAAAAGAAGAATCAGGCATCCTTGTTAGCAGCACAGAAGGAGATCTCTGAGTTGAAGCTCCGAGTGGGGTTGAAAAGGTCAAAGGATCAGGACAAGCACAAGAAATTGACCAATGCCATCGCCACCAGGAACCTCCTCATCAGGACCATTACATAGCACCTAGTAGGTCTAGTGACTGAAACTCTCCCGAAGGAAGTCAGGGAGGATGACTTTGGACTGGATGTTTGATTTCCTTGTATTTGTATTTCCTTTTGTCTGTACTTTTTATTTGGTTGTTGTATTTTGACCCACCACGGGGATTTTATTATAATCAAACTATGTATTTTCATATGTTTTTGTAATATATGGTTTGTTTTACTTCTTGGGCTTTATCTCTCTGCAACATCAAGATTTCCTCGAGGTATGGAAAGGTCAAAACCAAAGAACCAAACCGGATACCCTTGGAAGACAAATAGGCATCCTGCATTGCATACTAACATTTTCTTTGTTTTGTAGGTTTTTTGTTTTGTTGTTGTTTCTCACTTTGTTGTGATTTCAGGAAACATTTCTCGTAGAAGAGTGTTCCCCGTCAATAGAGTGCACCGGTATCCGACAAGAAACAACCTTCCGGGATTACAAATGGATCAGGTTCAACAAGACTTGACTAATGTGAGGACCCAAATGGCCAATGAAAGAACAAAGATGAGGGCCCAAATGAATCAATTTATGACAGTGATGACTGGTTTGGCTCAGAGCCAGGAGAGACTGAGGGAGTTGGTTGAGCGAATAACTCATGAGGAACACCATCCAGGTACAGGGGGTACCTGTAACAACGATCACGTACAACCACGTACTGATCCACAAGATTTTGGACCTCATTTGAACCCAGACATCAATGCTATAAGAAACACCTAAGGTAACACTTGAGGGAGGGCTTTGCAGGAAGACCCTCAAGAAGAACAGTTTATTGTGGTTGGGGCTGGAGACGAAGTTTACGATCGTCGGTTGGATGAAATTGCAGAGAAGCTAAGGTCTCTTGAATCCCAAAACTCTCTGGGTTTTGATGTCATGGACATGGGATTGGTGGAAGGGGTGATAATTCCTCACAAGTTCAAACCCCCATGTTTTGAAAGATACAATGGCATGTCCTGCCCACGTACCCATCTTCAGTCTTTCCTGGGGAGATTGAAAGCCTACACCATGGATGAGAAACTATGGATGTTTTACTTTGAGGATAGCTTGACAGGGGCATCCCGGGAATGGTACTCCCACTTGACCAGGGCCACAGTGAGGAATTGGAATGACTTGGCAGAAGCTTTCATCCGTCAATATCAGTATAATCTGGACATGGCTCCAAACAGAACCCTTCTGATGGGAATGTCACAATCTTCCCGTGAAAGCTTTAGAGAGTATGCCCAAAGGTGGAGGCAACTAGTTGCTGCTGTTCAACCCCTGATGTCAAAGACGGAGATGGCATACATGTTCATGAATACTCTCCAGGGTACCTATATCGACAGATTGGCTGCATTTTCCTCCACCAGCTTTGCAGATATGGTGATAGCTGGGGAGAGAATTGAGAGCTTACTAAAGATGGGAAAGATCTCCGATAACGGTGCCAGTTCAAGCAGTGCAAGGAAGCCATTTGCTGGACCACGTAGATCTGGTGAAACAAATTTTGTACATATGGGAAGAGGAAGACCCCAATATCTGCCCAGATCAGTTGCTGCCATCATTATCCCTACTCCACCTCCTCAGTATACTCAACAACCATAACACTTTCCTCAACAACCACATTTTCCTCAACAGAGGTCATACAACAACAATAACAACAATCAACTACAACACCCTTTTCAACAACGGCCATCTCAGATCAACAGGGTGATTGACCCTATTCCAATGCCATATGCCACATTGCTACCACAACTCCTAAAGCTCAATCTTGTTGAGTTGAGGACATTGGCTCCACCTGATCCTCAGAACCTTCCAAGAAATTATGATGTCAACGCTAGGTGTGCTTTTCATTCTAATGCACCTGGTCACTCCACGGAAAAATGCAGGGCTCTGCATATGAAGGTCCAGGATCTGGTAGATTCAAAAGCCCTGAACTTTGCACCACCTCCCAATTTCATGAAAAATCATATGCCAAGTTACAGTGGTCCAAGGATTAATGCTATAGAGGAAGGCTCACCCATGAATTTGATTGAAGATATTGCAAGTATTCAGACACCTCTGGCAGAGGTTAAAGCCCAACTTTTGAAATGCCAAGTGTTTCCAGGTTGTGAGGCCTGTTGTGAATCTTGCAAGATTTCCGTGAATGGGTGTGTAAGCTTGAGGGATGGCATCAATAGCTTGATCGGAGAAGGCATTCTGCAAATAACCACAACAGCTTCTACAACACCAACATTTCCTTTGTCAACAACAAATGATTCTCCTACATCTGCAACAACAATTGTTCCTACCGACTCGTCTACAACTCCAGCAACCACTTCTTCCATCACTTCAACAAACCACAGTTCCATGTCATCCACTTCTTCAACTTCAGCAATCACCAACAACGACGTCTCCACAATTACTATTTATTATGACCCTACAATGGTCCCAAACTCCAGCAATTTTAAATAACAATCTCAGCAACAGTTTTAGCAACAATCAAGCTTCAATTCATCACCTCCAACATCCACGAGAAGTCATGTCACTATCTTCTATGATCCACAAACAATAACGGTTCCGACCTCTGCTGCAGTGAGCCCAGTCACCATCACGGTGCTAGGTCCAAAATCGTATGATAAAGACAATGTTGTACCATGGCATTATGGTGCTGACCTTTACTGCAACGGAGAGAAAGTCCTTCTTAATTCTTCGGTTCACACCCCCAAGTGGATAATGTCGAGGGAGGCGGAGGCTTCACCCGAAGTGGACGCCTCTTCGCGTCACAAGCTCCAAAGACCAATATTGAGGCAGAGGCTGCTGCCAATGCCAAAGGGAAAAGTGTGATACCTGAAGAATCTGCATCAAAAGAGACTCATAAATCATCCTTCGATTAGGATGTGGATGAATTTATGAGGATAATTAAAAGAAGTGACTACAAAGTTGTGGATCAGCTCCACCAGACTCCTTCTAAGATCTCTATCTTATCCCTGCTGCTGTGTTCCGAAGCTCATCGGGATGCACTACTGAAAGTTTTGCACGCTGCTTACGTTCCAGAAGAGATCACAGTGAATCAGCTCGAAACAGTGGTGTCTAATGTCAATACTAGCCATGGGCTAGGTTTCACCAATGTTGATTTGACAAAAGAAGGACGTCACCACAACAAAGCTTTGCACATAACCCTGGAGTGTAAGGGGGTTGTACTCTCTCATGTTCTTGTAGACACTAGATCTTCTCTCAATGTCTTGCCGAAGAAAGCTCTTGTCAAGCTCAAGTATGATGGAATAGCTCTCCGACCAAGCAATCTGGTGGTCAGGGCTTTTGATGGCTCCAAGAGGTCTGTTCTTGGAGAAGTGGAGCTGCCTGTGATAATCGGTCTACGGGTCTTTCAGACTACTTTCTATGTGATGGACATATAGCCGGTCTACAGCTGTTTGTTGGGTCGACCATAGATTCACGCCGCTGGCGCAGTTACGTCGACCCTTCACCAGAAATTGAAATATGAGTGGGAAGGACAGATTATCACCATATGTGGTGAAGAGGACATCTTTGTTAGCCATCTGGCTACGTACAAGTACATTGAGATGGATGGTGAAATCCATGAAACTATGAGCCAAGGGTTCAAGGCCTTGAAAGTCAATGAGGCGACGACTGAAGTATTTGCTGCATCCCAGGAGGATAGGATGGATAATTCTATTATCTCCTATCAGCAAGCCCAGAAGGTTGTTGAAGATGGTAATGCCCAAGGCTGGGGCAAGCTGCTGCCGGTGGAGAAGGAGGAGGACAAATTCGGTTTGGGTTACAAACCATTCCGACAAGATCAAACAGAGGCTGCTAAGGAGCCCAAGTTCATCAGTGGGGGGATGATCACCCCAGATGTTATTAACAACCTGGAAGACGAGGCGGAAAGCGACCTTAACCTGGAGAGCTGGATACGTCCAAGGATCCCGGGTCATCAAGTCCTTAACTAGTCTTCCCAGGAAATTATAAGGGTTACTCCTGCAGAGTAATTATTATTTCCTGCTTTTTTTCAGCATGCATCAAGTCCTGCATCTTGCCCAAGGTGTCATGACTCATTTTGTAATAGGGCCATATTGTAATTTTGTGCAAATGTATTATCAATGAATATCGGACATCTTTTGCAAACAAGTATTTCTTTTTGCTCACTGTCTTTTCATTTTTCACTTTTGTTCAAATAATAAAATGGCAATGTTTTCAAAATAAACAACTTCATTTTCACTATTTCTAAACAAGATTAAAATTGATCACTAAAATGAACAAATCTCAAACCTTGCAGAGATTACCCTCCAGATTGCACCGACAACAGCACCACTATGACCTTGTATGACTTCGACAATCCAATTAATCAAGCCGATGAAGGGGTTGAAGAAGATTATGAATTACCTGAAGAGTTAGCCAGGTTGTTGAGGCAAGAAGAGAAGGAGATCACTCCTCATCTGGAAGAGGTTGAAATAGTTAATCTTGGTACCGAAGAGGATTTGAAAGAAGTGAAAATTGGGGCCAGTCTGCAGGCTTCAGTAAAAGAACAGGTCATTGACATGCTTCAAGAATACATCGACGTCTTTGCTTGGTCCTATCAGGACATGCCAGGTCTAGATACGGATATTGTTATGCACAAGCTGCCATTAAAAGAAGATTGCCCTCCAGTAAAACAAAATTTACGCCGTACTCGCCCAGATATGGCCATGAAGATTAAGGAAGAAGTACAAAAACAGTGGGATGCCAGTTTCCTTGCTGTGACTAGTTACCCGCCGTGGGTCGCTAATATTGTACCAGTGCCTAAGAAGGATGGAAAAGTACGGATGTGTGTGGATTACCGGGATCTGAACAGAGCTAGCCCGAAGGATGATTTCACATTGCCTCACATTGATGTATTGGTCGATAACACAAATCAGTTCTCGGTGTTTTCCTTCATGGATGGTTTTTCTGGGTATAATCAGATCAGAATGTCACCCGAAGACATGGAGAAAACAACCTTCATCACACCTTGAGGCACATTTTGTTACAAGGTAATGCCATTTGGACTGAAGAATGCCGGTGCAACATATCAACGGGCTATGGTAACATTATTCCACGATATGATCCACAAAGAAATTGAATGCTACGTGGATGACATGATTTCCAAGTCCCTCACTGAAGAAGACCATCTAGTAAATCTGTTGAAGTTGTTCAAGCGTCTGAGAAAGTATCAGCTGAAGCTAAACCCCAACAAATGCACATTTGGGGTACGTTCTGGTAAGTTGCTGGGATTTATTGTAAGTGAAAAGGGAATTGAAGTTGATCCTGATAAAGTCAAAGCCATTCAGGAGATGCCTGCACCTAGGACTGAAAAGGAAGTTCGGGGGTTCTTGGGTAGATTGAACTACATATCAAGGTTCATATCTCATCTTACTACAACTTGTGAGCCCCTGTTCAAACTGTTAAGAAAGGAACAAACGGTCAGGTGGAACAAAGATTGTTAGAAGGCTTTTGACAAGATCAAGGAGTACCTACAAGAACCTCCAATCCTCATGCCTCCAGTTGAAGGAAGACCTCTAATAATGTACCTGACAGTATTAAAAGGATCAATGGGGTGTGTGTTAGGCCAGCATGACGAGTCTGGTCAAAAAGAGTATGCAATATACTACCTAAACAAAAAGTTTACCGACTGTGAACAACGTTATTCACTGCTCGAGAAAACTTGTTGTGCTTTAGTGTGGGCTGCTCGCCGACTAAGGCAGTATATGTTGACTCACACTACCTTGTTGATCTCAAAGATGGACCCCGTCAAGTATATATTCGAGAAGCCAACACTTACCGGAAGGGTTGCAAGATGGCAAATGATTCTGACAGAGTATGACATTAAGTACACGCCTCAAAAGGCCATCAAGGGCAGTGTACTGTCTGACTATCTAGCTGAGCAACCCATTGATGATTACCAGCCCATGAGATTTGACTTCCCTGATGAAGACATCATGTACCTGAAAGCTGTAAACACCCCAAATTTGCCCTCACTAAGTTCATACCATGGCTTGTGATCTGTCATATTTGCATTATTTTAAGCATACCATCTCATATTGCATTTTTGTTTCACTGCATTAGTTCAAGTTCATCTGCATCCATCTAGGGTTTGTGATCTGAGCAATCCAAGGATCGATCTGAGCCACTCCAAAGGTCTCCAAGAATTCCAAGAGGGTACATGTATGTTCTATCATCATTTTATATCCATCAAAGATCAAGGAAGTCAAGAAATCACAAGAACTTGGAAAGCATGGAAGTAGAGCTAGAGCTTCGATGCACAGATGACCTGAAATTAGGGTTTTGGTTTCAGAGGCCATAACTCCAAATTTTTTGGTCATTCTTGTTTCTAATAGTCTAAATATGTTATAAGGATCACATGTACCAAGTTTGATGAAGAAATGCATTGTGGGAAGTCATTTGTTCACTGGGTAACTTCTTGAACAAGTCAGAGCAAAATCAGGGCATCTGAGGCTCCCAACAATGGAACCAAAGTGATATTTTCATCAAATTGAAGTTATATGATCTTTATTTTATCATTGAAGTGCTTGGAAGTTCACAAAATTGAAGAAATTTGAGCTAAACCAAAAGTTGCCAAAAATGGAAATGACTTGTAATGGAAACTTTCCATTTTGGGAAAGTTTTTCAACCTCCTCTTTCTCAACCAAAAATGCTTGAAATGAAAAATTGTTGGTAATGAAAGTTGTATATTGGATCATTCCCTTTTCAAAAAGTACAAGAACAAGTTTTAATTCATTATGGAACTCAAGTTATGGCCTTGCAAAGTTGGCAAAAATCCTATAATTTTCACTTTCACACCAAAGAGGATTTTTTTGCAATTTCACAAACCAAGTCATTTTGTGACCTCTAATCACTATCTAAGCATCATACAAACATAATACATTGCATTGTGACCAAAATTGCCCAAGGAATCACAAGTTTCCATGCCTTTCACTTCAAGATTTCTCAAAGGCGGAAAATCACATAACACTTGCAAAACCTATGAGATCTTTGCTTCTAAGCCATCCAGCTGCATAATCTCAATCCCATGGCTTTCCTTGATCAATGTTGAGGCCAGACATGCTCTTGAACAACCCCTTCCATAGCCCATACCTCAAGTACACATAATGTTGACATTTTGGCAACTTGCCCATACCAATCACCACAGGCCACCACCCACTTTCTGACCTATCAAATAATGTTATGTGGACTCAAAGCAAGCTATTTCACATAAATTGGAGCTCAGATCATCCCATAGGCCAAGTTTCTCAAAATCACCCCAAAACATCAAGCTTTCGATTCTCTCTGTCCAGCCACAAAAACTTCAAACAAACTTCACCATTCAACTCACCATCATCATTAGAACATTTCCCAACCATTACCAAGCCCTAAAAGCCAGCCAAACTCAAACACGATTTCAGACCAGTTGAAGTGCAACCACTCAATCCAGCCATTCTAAACTCCATCAAAGCATTGCAACATCATCAGGAGACCAAGGGAGGTGGATTTGCACAGAAGAAGTGGTCCAAAAGCTCCTGAAGAGAAAGCTTCAGCTCAGGTAGCCACCTTCAATTTTTATCCCAGAACTTCTCTTTTATGTTATAGAATGATTCTATGTGTTCCCCTGAATGCCCTGATATGGTTTGTTTTGAAAATGGTTGAGTTTTAAGCATTTCACAAGCTTCTGAAATTTTTGGTTGATTTTCCGTTTTGCGTCGATTCATGATGTTCATGTGAAATAAATGGAATTTGTTGGTTGATTCTTGTTTAGAGTGACGTGAGGATCATTTCTGGAGATTTTGATGCGTTTCCATGGAGTTTTGAGAGAGATGGGCAAGAGGAGTGGCCGGAGAAGATGACCGGAGCTTGCTCCGGTCACCTAAATATAATTAGGGTTAATTAGTCAGGTTTAAATCTAGACCTTTGGATCTTAGTTCCCACGCGCATGAAAGGCTCAGATCAATCCACTTAACTCTAATTATAATTAATTAAATTAGATCATCTGCACGCGCAGTCAAAGCAAGTTCAAACCTCAGCCATTAGATCAGTTGACTTCCCTTTATTTTAATTTTTATTTCATTTAAATCCCATTTTCTTTGCCATTTTATTTAAAATACTTAGAAAAATCATAAAAATATTTCCTTCTGTATTTTATTTTTCAAATATTTTTCTTCACCCAAAAACATTTTTATTTTTATTTTTTGCATTAGAAAATCATTTTAAAAATATTTAAATTTTTATTTTAATTAATTAATGGAAATTAATTAATTAAAATACCATTTAGGTTTCTAACAATCACAAAAAAATTCACATTGCATCTTAGGACATTTAGAAACATTGTCAAACCATTCATACAAATTTATTTCTGGTTTTGATCCAATTTTGACATTTTTCTTGAATTTAGGGTTCATAAAATTCCCTTTTTAGAACCCTAACTTTGAAAATTCTTTTCTGCCTAACCATAAAGGGTTTGACAATGGTTCTTTTTGTGTTGTTTTCCATATAGCATTTAGTTTCTAGGATGTTTTTGTCATGAATTTATCTTGCATTTTCCATTTGATTTGCATTTTCCCTCATAAGGTACCCAAAAACCCTAGTTAACTTAGAAAAATCACAACTTCTTTTAGGTTAAGAGTTGGACCTTCTCCTTTGGGGTGTGATATCATATGGGGTTAGGGTATGTTTGAGCCCATTTGCAAATTTTTATCATGTGAATTGTTTCTGTTTTGGTCATTTGCATCTCATCCTTTCCTATAACCCTAATCTTGCATCCATATTTGCATCTTACATTGCATTGCATGAACATGTGAACTTGCCATGACATTATAAGAACTTGTATGCCACCTTAGACATCTTAAGACATTTCTTGAACATTTCTTGGTCATTTCTTCATACATTTTCTATGCTTTGCATCCATTTCATTTCATAAACATACATGTGTTTTCATACTCCAAAGCATGCTTCATTTGCATCCAATCTCTCATATGAACATTCATAACACTTGGTATGCCTTTGTATCATCTCATAGCATCATTTGCATCTTGTGTTTGCATCTGGTTTTGGTTTTTACCTTTGCATATGTTTCATTTTCATTTCATTTCTTTCCTTATGCTAACATTTTCAGGTGGTAAGTAATTTGAGAAGTGAATTTGCCTTCACTTCTCATTCCTCTTCATCTTCTTCATATGCATCCTTGCTGCATTTTTCTTTGTCTTAGAGTGAGCTTGCTCATTCATGTTCATCTCTCACTTTCTTTCTCCAAGTTACTTATCTTCTTCAGTGAAGTAAGTAACTTGTTTCTTCTGCTTCTCCTCCTTTCATCTGCTTCTTCCATTGGTGGCTTCTCTGAAGATCTTTCTCAAGCCTTACAAACCATAGGAACATCCAAGCATGACAATAATTAGGGTTGTGATTAGTCCCCCTTTAGCTTTTACCTTTGTGTCTTCTTTGTGTCTCTCTTCTCACCTTATCATTAAAGACTAAACCTTTAAGGTTTTAAGACTTTGTAATTAGGGTTATGCCTGCATCCTTCTCTTAGGATGGAGTGTATAACTTTAATCCTAAGTGTTAAACCCTTAATTTGTTTAAATATCTTAATCAATCCATCTAATAATCACTAAGACATTAACTTGTAACTTGGGCCTTACATTAGGGTTCTAATTCTTCCATTATTGGTTAAGAAGGGCTAACCCTAGTGTTTAATGGACAAGTCCCCCTCAAGCTGTCTTATAAACCATAAAACTCACTTCTTAATCTCATCTCTAATTAAAATCCATTTAATAAAGGTTTGTTTTGTCATGAGGTTAATCCCTAATCATGGATTAAGTTGAGGTATCTTCCTCAGCTTAAGTGTGCTCATCTATTATCCTTCTATTAGGATGGTGTAATGAGTTCACTAATCCTTGATTATGGCTTAAACTCATTACTTAACACTATAAAAAGCTCAAAAACATCTAAATAATCACAAGTAGGTTAATGATCTTAATCCTACATCATCATGGTAATTAAGTTGAGATGTTTATCTCATACTTAAGGTATTCTCTTTATCCCTAATTAAAGGGAGGATATGATGAGTTTACTAACCCTTAGTTTAGGCTTAAGCTCATTAACTTATGGCAAACACAAAACCAATAAAATATTGAAAACACAAAAACAAACAATAATCGTCTCCTCCGGGATTCTTTTCTCACCTCACTCATTCATAAACGATAACTCTCTTCTTCCGTCTAATGCAAGATAGTTAACACTTGAACCAGACAAGTCATACACTTGAGCATAGACAAGCAAGCAGTTCATCAGTCAATTTATCTTTCAGTCTCTTTGAGTCGAACTACGAGAAAGGATAAGAAGGTCGCGAACTAGAGAAACTGAGAAAGGGGTTTGGTTACAACCTGGGAAGGTATTAGCACCCAGATTGTCCGTCGTACTCGACGGGATCCACGCTTGAAAGTTTGTGTTTAAATGGGTAGGTGTCAGTGCTATCTGTGTGCAAAAGCTAGAAAAGAATGTACATGTGTCAATTCAAAAGAGATGTGAAGTGAAATGCTCAGGAATGAGGCTTAAAGAATAATGCTGGAAGAGGGGGGAAGAGACAGAGACTTTTGTTCGATAACGGTTAAGTTATGCCTACGTATCCTCTCGTGCAATGAGGAAGTCAGAACACCGTAGTTCGACTCAAAGAGACTGAAAGAAAAATTGACTGATGAACTGCTTGCTTGTCTATGATCAAGTGTATGACCTGTCTGGCTCAGGTGCTAACTGTCTTGCATTAGACAGATGAAGCGAGTTCTCGTTTGTGAGTGAAGATGATGAGAAAAGAATCCCGAAGGAGACGGTTATTGTTTGTTTTTGTGTTTTCAATCTTTTATTGCTTTTTGGTGTTTGTCATAAGATAATGAGCTTAAGCCTAAACCAAGGGTTAGTAAACGCATCACATCCTCCCTCTGATTAGGGGTAATGAGAATACCTTAACTATGAAGTAAACACCTCAAACTTAATTACCATGATGTAGGATTAAGATCATTAACCTACTTGTGAATATTTAGATGTTTTTTGGTGTTTTTGTTTAGTGTTAAGTAATGAGTTTAAGCCATAATCAAGGATTTAATGGACCCATTACACCATCCTAATAGAAGGATAATAGATGAGAACATTTAAGCTGAGGAAGATACCTCAACTTAATCCATGATTAGGGATTAACCTCATGACAAAACAAAGCCTTTATTAAAGTGGATTTTAGTTAATGATAAGATTAAGAAGTGAATTTTATGGTTTGTAAGAAAACTTGAGAGGGACTTGTCCATTAACACTAGGGTTAGTCCTTCTTAACCAATTAAGGAATAATTAGAACCCTAATGCAAGGCCCAAGTTACAAGTTAATGTATTAGTGATTATTAAGATGGATTGATTAAGAGATTTAAACACATTAAAGGTTTAGCACTTAGGATTAAAGTTATACACTTCATCCTAAGAGAAGGATGCAGGCATAACCTTAATCACAAAGCCTTAAAACTTTAAAGGTTTAGTCTCTGATTATGAGATGAGAAGAGAGACACAAAGATTACACAAAGGTAAAACTAAAGGGGGGACTAATCAAAACCCTAATTATTGTCATGCTTGGGTGTTCCTATGGTTTGTAAGGCTTGCAAGATATCTTCAAGAGAGCCACCAAGGGAAGAAGCAAATGAAACAAGTTAACTTACTTCATTGAAGAAGATAAGTTACTTGAAGAAAGAAAGTGAAGGATGAACATGAATGAGCAAGCTCACTCTAAAGCAAAATAAAATGCAGCAATGATGCATAAAAAAGATGAGAAGGAAAATGAGAAGTGAAGGCAAATTCACTTCTCAAAGTACCTACCACCTGAAAAGTTAGCATAAAGGAATGAAATGAAATAAAAATGAAGCAAATGCCAAGATGAAAACCAAAACCAGAAGCATAAACATGATGCAAATGATGCTAAGAGATGATGAAAAGACATGACAAGTGTTATGAATGTTCATACAAGAGATGAGAATGAAAATGAAGCATGTAGGATGCATGAAAACACATAAAAGTTAATGGAATGAAATGAATGCATATCATGGCAAATGGATGAAGAAATGATCAAGAATGGTTCTAATGTGTCCTATGATGTCTTAGAAGTCATGTGAATGTATGAAATGTCATGGCAAGTTCATGTATGAATGCTTATGCAATATGTATGCAAATGAACATGAGAAATTAGGGTTTTTATGCAACATGAGATGCAAAAGTCAAAAACAGAAGCAAATTACAAGATAAAAAATTGAAAATGCATTCAAAGGAACCCTAACCCCATATGATATCACACCCCAAAGGAGAAGTTCTAACTCTTAACCTAAAGAAAGTTGTGAATTTTCTAAGTTATCTAGGGTTTTAAGGCACCTAAAGAGGGAAAATGCAAATCAAATAAAAAATGCAAGATAAATTTGTGACAACAATATTCTGGATACTACATGCTATGTGAAGATCAATGCAAAAAGAGTCAATGTCATACCATTCATGGTTAGGCAGAAAAGAATTCTTGAAGTTAGGGTTCAAAAATGGGAATTTTATGAACCCTAAATTCAAGAAAAATGTCAAAGATGATTCAAAACCAAAAATAAATTTGTATGAATGGCATGACAATGTTTCTAAATGTCCTAAGATGCAATGTGATTTTTTTTGGGATTTTTAGAAACCTAAATGATATTTTAATTAATTAATTTCCATTAATTAATTAAAATAAACATTTAAATGTTTTAAAAAATATTTATTAATGCAAAAATAAAAATAAAAATATTTTTGGGTGAAGAAAATTATTTGGATGCAAAATGCAGAAGAAAATATTTTTTGGGATTTTCTAGCTATTTTAAATAAAATATGCAAAATAAATGAGAAAAAATGAATTAAAAATGAATTAAAAATGAATTAAAACAGAAGTATGATGATCTAAAGGTCTGGATTGATTCTGGGGGGATTTGGGTTGACCACGCGCCACATCCAAAGGCTATAATTCAAACTCAGCTAATTCTATTTAATTAATTAATTAATCCATATTTAAAGTTAATGAACTAATCTGGGCCCTTTATCACACGCGGGAAACAAGGATCAAACGGCCAGAATTCAAACTCTGCCCTAACCCTAATTAAGCACCTTAATTACTTTCAAGTGGCCGGAGAAGACCTCCGGTCATCTTCTCTGGCCAGACCCCCTCCCTGAACCTCTCAAAACCCCACAAAAACTCACCACAAGCTCCAGAAATGATCCTTAACTATCAACAAAATCAAATCCAGCAACAAAAACATTTAATCATGCTTGAATGAAGAAAATCGAAGAAGAACAAAAATTAGGTCAAAGTTTCAGAGGTTCAGTTCATGCTTGTTTCTTGCTCATTTTCGAAAATAAACACATCCCCATGACCAGGGCAACATACAGAACAATATTTTAACTAGAAAACAAGGTTCTGGAAAAAAGTTCATCATGTTACCTGAGATGAAGCTTCCTGGTTCTGAGATTTCAAGCCTCCTCTTTGATGCAAAAAGTCTCCAATGATCCTCCTAGTGATGTTGCAAAGCCTAGAGCAAACTGAAATGAGTTGGTTTGAGAGAATGAAGCCTTGCTGCACCAGAATCGTGTTTTGGCTGTGGGGGGGGGGGGGTTGGCTGTTTTAATGGTTGCTTTGTGTTCTATAGATGATTTTGAGATGAATGGTGGAAAAAGTTTGAAGATTGAGTGTGTGTGTGTAGAGAGTTTCGAATGCTTTTGCAAAATGGAGATATTTTGGGAACTTGAGGATTCTGAGGTTTCAGGCTGCAATTTTGTGTGTTATGGCTTGGGTTTGATCCACATAACAAGTTGTGATAGGTCAGAGAGTGGGTGGTGGCCTATGGTGATTGGTATGGGAAGTTTCCCAAATTTCAACATGACTTGTACTTGAGGTATGGGCATTCTTGCAGCTGGCTTTTTGGCTTGTCTTGGTGCAGCTGAGATCAAGGAGGTCCATAGAATTGGTTTTGTGGCAATTCAGCAAGTGGAAGAAAGGTTATGTGCCCTTTTGCAATTTTATGAAGTTTTGGCCCCTTTTGAATTTCTTCATGTGCAAGGCATGGAAACTTGAGATTCTTGGGCCAATTCTGAGTTTTAGGCAATGTGTTATGATGTTATGATGATTAGAAGTGTATTTGAAGTCACAAAATAGCTTGGCAAGTGGTTTTGCAAAAATCCCTCTTTGGTGCATTCTTGAAAATTATGTGATTTTTGCCAACTTTGACAAGCCATAACTTGAGTTACATAATGAATTAGAACTTTTTCTTGTACTTTTTGAAAATGGAATGATCCAATCTACAACTTTCATGACCAACAATTTTTCATTTGAAGCATTTTTGGTTGAGAAAGAGGAGGTTGAAAAACTTTCCCAAAATGGAAAGTTTACATTACAAGTCATTTCCATTTTTGGCAAATTTTGGTTTAGCTCATTTTTCTTCAATTTTGTGAACTTCAAAGAACTTAAATGATCAAATAAAGATCATATAACTTTAATTTGATGAAAAATCCACTTTGGTTCCATTGGTGGGGGCCTCAGATGCCCTGATTTTGCTCTAACTTGCTCAAGAAGTTACCCAATGAACAAATGACTTCCACAATGAATTTCTTCATCAAACTTGGTACACATGATCCTTATAGCATATTGAGACCATTAGAAACAAGAATGACCAAAAAATTTGGAGTTATGGCCTCTGAAACCAAAACCCTAATTTCAGGTCATCTGTGTAGTGACACCCTGGCTCTGCTTCCATGCTTTGCAAGTTCTTGTGATTCTTTGACTTCCTTAATCTTTGAGGGATATAAAATGATGATTGAACATACATGGACCCTCTTGGACTGATTGATGGCCTTTGGAGTGGCTCAGATGAATCCTTGGATTGCTCAGATCACAAACCCTAGATGCAGATGAACTTGAACTAATGCAGTGAAACAAAAATGCAATATGGTATGATATGCTTAAACTTATGTAAAGATGAAAAGATCACAAGCCATGGTGTGAAATTAGTGAGGGAAAATTTGGGGTGTTTACAGATACGTAGGCATAACTTAACTATTATCAAACAAAAGTCTCTGTGTCTCCCCCCTCTTTCAGCATTCTTTAAAAGCCTCAGTTCCTGAGAATTCACACCTTTTTGTACTAACACTTGCATTTCTTTTCCAGCTTTTGCACACAGATAGCACATAAACTGCCCCTTTAAACACAATCTTTTAAGCGTGGATCCCGTCGAGTACGACGGACAATCTGGGTGCTAATACCTTCATGTCGCTCCCTAGATTTCCATCCTGGTACAAACGTGGCCCGGAAAGAGGTTAGAGTCGCCAGCCAGGCATTTTTTTTCCCGAAAGAACGGGAATGGTAATGCTGCACAAACCAAAGGAAAAGAAAAGGAAGGAAACGGGTCCTGCGAACCAAAGAGATTGGGTTCGGGAGTCGGTTACGACCTGGGAAGGTATTAATACCCCAGATCGTCCGCCGTACCCAACGGGATCCACGCTTGCAAAGAAATTGTTTCAAAGGGTGAAGAAATAAAAGTTGCTGCAAAGAAATGGAACTGAACTGGATAAAAGAAAAGAAAAGGGAATTGAAAACGAAATGAAAAGGAAAAATGTAGGGAAAATAAAGATTGTGCTCGAACGGGCCCTACCCCGCTGCCTACGTACCTCATCTGGACAATGAGGATCAGAGTCGCCGTAGTTCCCCTAACTAGGGGTGGGAAAGATTGCTTGTGTATTAAGGCTTAAACTGCCTATGTCAATGCTCAGGTGTTGCAGGCTCGGACGACGAGTGCGTTACCGTCTTGCAAAATGACAAGTAGGAGTAAGTTCGTACGATGAGAATGAAGGTGATGAGAAAAGAAGTCCCGAAGGAGAGACTTTTATTGTTTGTTTGTGTTTTTTATGAGTTTTTTTATGAGTGTGGCACAAGGAAGTGAACTCAAGCTCTTTTCCATGGAATGTGTACTTGCTACTACATTCCAAGATGGAATAATAGAACAAGCACACTCAAGTAAGGAGAAGATCCCCAAAACTTGGTTCCAGTGATTAGAGCCTAAGCTCACTAACTCATTGAATTTATTAAATGTTTTTGCATTTTGATGAAGAAGTCTTTTTTATGATTTTCTTTGTGAAAGTAGTCTCATGATCAGACTTGTGCATCATGATGAACAAGCTTGTACTATCCCAAGATGGGAAAACGACAAGTGTTTCATGGAATAAGGCTATTGCACATGAGACCACTTCAATCCTTGTTAAGTGTTTTTTTTATGGTTTTTGTTTTGAGATGAGAAGAGAAGAGAAACAAAAGGATCTTAAAGGTAAAAGTCTAATGGGGGACTAACACCTAGTTGTTATCATGCATAGAAAATCCTAGGTTAGTGAGGTTTACTATCCTAAAGAAGGAAGAGATAAGAAGAGAAAGAGGAGAATGAAGAAGAGAAGAAGGAAGAAAGGATGGCCTAAGCCCCTCAAACAAAAATAAGAGAATATCATGAAAAGAGAAGAGGTGAGAATTGGAGATGTGGGAATCACATCCACACCTCTCACTTACCAGAGCCCCTGAAATAGTTAATAACATAGGCAAGCAACATGACAAAAGCAAATAAGGTCAAATGAAACATAAAATTGGCATAAGATCAAACCAAAGCAACACAACAAGAATTGGAATCTCAATTACAAATGTCAAGATCAAACACACAACATAAGAAGAAACAATGGAAAACGTTTATGTGCAAACCACTTTTCCATGGTATGCTGACATAGTCAACTATTTAGCTGCCGGAGTACTTCCTCCAGATCTTACTTATCAGCAAAAAAAAGAAAATTTTCCATGATTTAAAACAGTATTATTGGGACGAACCATTGATTTTCAAGCGAGAATCCGATAGTATTAACCGTCAATGTGTCCCTGATGAAGAAATAGAAAACATAATTTCCCATTGTCACTCTTCTCCTTACAATAGACATGCAAGTACTTCTAAGACTTGTGCAAAAATCCTTTAATCAGGCCTATTTTGGCCCACTCTTTGGAAAGATGTTCACCTCGCCATTCTGAATTGCGATCGATGCCAACGCACTAGTAACATCTCGAGGTGCGATGAGATGCCCCAAAAAGGCATTCTTGAAGTAGAAATTTTTGATGTTTGGGGAATTGGTTTTTTGGGACCATTCCCATCTTCTTTTGGAAATAAATTCATACTCGTTGTTGTCGATTACGTTTCAAAATGGATAGAAACTATAGCTGACCCAACAAATGACACTCGAGTTGTCTTAAAACTCGTTAAGAACATTATCTTCCCAAGATTCGGTGTACCAAGACTCGTCATAAGTGACTGAGGATCTCATTTCATATCTAGAATATTTGATAAACTCTTATTAAAATATGGAGTAAGACACCGAATAGCTACACCTTACCACCCACAAACTAGTGGACAAGTAGAAGTTTCGAATAGAGAAATAAAACAAATTCTAGAAAAGATTATAGCTACATTGAGGAAAGATTGGTCTATTAAATTACCAGAACATTCAAATTTGTCTTCGGAAAATCTTGCCACTTGCTGGTAGAATTAGAGCATAAAGCCTATTGGGCGATTAAAAACCATAATTTTAATTACATTAACGGAGGTGAGAAACGTATTCTAGACTTACCTGAATTGGAAGAACTAAGATTAGACGCTTATGATAATGCCCGCATTTATAAGAAAAGAACCAAGAAATGGAATGACAAGCAAATTTCTATGAAAGAATTCAGTGCATGAGATTTCGTTCTGTTATTCAATTCTAGACTTAGGTTGTTCCAAGGAAAATTATGATCTAGATGGTCCGGACCTTTCGAAATAACTAAAGTTTTAAGTAATGGTGCTATTGAAATTAAGGGTAAGTCTAGTGCACCGTTTATAGTAAATGGGCAATGCCTAAAACATTACAATTGCGTAGAGGACAAAGAATATTCAATGGGTCTCAAACTGGCAGAATTGCCATCAAAAACCTTTGATTAGTTTCCCTTAAGCTGTGTCAAGCCCCGACATTAAATGAAGCGCTTAATGGAAGGCAACCCGCATTTTTAGTTTTTAAATTCTTACCTTAAAATTTGCATTTTATTTAGATTTTCAAAATTTTAATTTTTCAATGTTTTAAATTCACTGATTTTTGTGTGATTTGTTTTACTATGTGATTCCATAATTTTAAAGTTTTCTACCTTCTACTCATCTTTCTCTGTTTTTCACTAAATCTGACCATGACTTCCAAGCTGATTGTGGATTTTAGAGATAATGTCCAAAGGCGCCGTTATGAAGCTTTAGCCCTACGACCTATGTCCCTGACCAAATTTCCCCATGGACCTACCATGAAAGCTTTAGGCATAGGTGCTAGCATTGATTACCTGTTTAGCCAGCTAGGTTGGCACGAATTTGCACTTAGGAAACATAGAACCTACTATGAGCTAATTTTATAATTCCTGAGTTCATTGGGTTACCACCCTAACCGTGAAAAAGGCTTGACCAGAGGAAATATAACATTTAGACTATTTGGATACCCCTGTGAGTTTAACATCCATGAGATGGCTAACCTTTTAGACTTTCCAAATGGACCTACTGTTTTCTCAGAAGCACGGGAAAATTTGTTTGCATATGGTGAGTTAGATAATTTTTGGAGTAGTATCTCAGGAAAACCTGATCATGACCAACACCCTAGGCTGTCCACTGAAATACATAACCCAACTATTAGGTATTTTCATATGATTCTAGCTTACACACAGTTCGGAAAAGCTGAAAGTGATGACACCGTTTCAAGAGTTGATTTGTTTATCATGTATTGCGCTTTAACTTCCAGGAAGGTTAAAGCAGTCACATTTATGTTTGCCAACTTTTGCAAAATTATTCAGAGCGATCACCGTCAAATTATGATAGGAGGATTGGTTACTAAGATTGATAAAGTAATGGGATTTAGACTTTGTCTTGCTAAGATTACCCCACTTGGAGAGTTTAGGCCTATGAATATCACCTTTTGTTTTGAGAGAGCAATGTTGTATGACCGCGAATCAGACCATTTCACGCTCCTAATCAATGGCGAAGTTGTGCCACATTTAGTATTACCTGATCATGAGCGCACTAGTGTGCATAAGAGGGAAAACTGGCTATTTTATTTGGATGAACCAATTTATGAACCAGGTGATGCTTGGTATTAAGTTGATATCGATCCTAAGACTCCATCAAATTATTATGATTCAGATGATATGATTGAAGATGTAGCGAAACCTAAATTGGAAGAAGCACTTAAACTTAAGACACCTACACCAATTCCAACAAAACCCGAACTTACTTTATAATGTCTACAAAACGGAGATTCAAACCATGCAATCTGACATCCACGACTTGTGCATCGATATTATTACTTTAAAAGATATGGCAATGGATCAGTTTGAGTATTTGAGGGATGCAGTTGATTTGATCAGCAAAAGTCGTGGCTTATTTTCATCGCCAATTTAATAAGAATTTTCTCGCATTTTTAATTCAATTTTAGCATTTTAAGATTATTCAAATTTTAATTTTAAGTCAATTTTAAATTTTTAGCTTATTTTGAATTATTACTCTTGCGTTTTGCTAAGTTTTAATAAAGTACTTTGGTTTTATCTTGATCTGTTAGAGCTTTGAATTTTGATTGCTATTGAAGTTGAGAAATATTATAAACTTAGTATAAAAAAAGAATCATGTGTTATGTGTTAAAAATATATATCAGTTGATACGTTTATTATTGAACTACTAGTTGATAATGATGCTTATTATTTACCTACTGCTAGACAAAAGTTTTCATTTTTCAGTACTTATATATATAGCATGACTGTCATTTAATTTATTTTGTTACCTACTATAAATAATACTTGCATGAATTAAGTTGCAGTTACAATATGTGTGAAGCAGTACAAAGCAGAGAGGAGTAGGTATATTTTAATTAGAAATTGGAATTTTTCTAGCCAGACGACCGCCTGAGCTATGAGACGATCGTCTGAAGCTTCAGACGATCGTCACAACGTCTAGACGAGCGTCTCAATGCTCAACGTTCATTTCTTCTAACGGTCGTCAGAGTCGTTACAGCCCCACCATTTTTTGTCTCCAACGACTATGATCCTTTCCTATAAATACAACCCTCTCAAATTTCATTTTCACACAACAACCACCATATCATTTTCTTCGCCATGTTTCTCAGCTTCTACACCTTCTGTTTCTAATTTTGTTAGCTGCATAATTTCTTTTTCAACAACAAATGCCACCCTTTCTCACAAATTCATCAAACCAACCACCATTCTTCATCCTTATTACTCTACACCTTTCTAAAAATTGAGCATAGACCAACACCACTTGTTTCAAGAGAAGGAGACGCCAGATTTCTCCAACGGGCTCGCTTTCAGGAGTTCCGTGAGAGGAGAATCAACATCACCTGTTACGCCGATGAGGATTGCCTAACTCGTTTGGTCCTCCTTAATAGCGTTAACTATACGAGGGATAAGACTCATATCACGGAGCTCTGTCGAAGCAACCAGCCAACCTACGCCTCGCTCGTGCTGGAGTTCCTTAGCTCATTCGAGTACCACACACCTAGGGGAGAAACAAAATTCCTTACGGGGAACATTACCTACCGTATGTTTGTGAGGGAATTCTCTGTAACTCAAGAACAGTACAGTGACTGATTTGGCTTCCCACATGGTGAAGGTGTTCACTTAACTATTCAAATGGGAGGAGACTGGAAGATCAGAGCTTTCGATCTGTAGGAAGAATTATCTGGTGAAAGAGAGGGTGGATGGGAGAGTTGTACGTAACGCACATTCAGAACCCCGCCCTATGATATTTCCAGAGGGTTATGTCAAGTGTTATCTTCGAGAGAGACAACAACCACAAAGTAAATCAAAGAGAGCTATTCTTGATTAAAATTGCTTTCTTCGACAGGCGGGTAAACCTCGTCGCCTTCATCTTCGACAACATCAAATATATATGTAAACGAGGGAAATATCCCTTCTGCTTCAGCAATATGATCACCGATATTGCTCTTAAATTGGGTTTAGAGGAAAACCTGAACCAACACATGGAGAAACCGCCCTTTTCCTTGACATTGAGTTCTGCAAATCCAATCATCTAATCAGAGCAAGGAAGGATGGCAGACACAACCTCGTCGTCAATGGGAAAATCGTCAGAAGCACATTCCTGCCTTGTCACACCAGGACGAATGTAAGAATCCGATCCATATGGCACTTCGATCTCCGAGCTCCTTAATCAGGTTAGGCTTCACATGATGCTCAATAAGACGCCGGAGTAGATGAAGTCCAGTAGGTTTTGGATGATGAGGAAAGAGTACAACAGAGAGCCGCATAGTTCGCAAGCACCAGCACATCCAGTAGGCGTCGGAGAAGGAATCAACAACCCGCGTCTATGGATGACATTATAGCGGCCATAATCCAAAACCAGGAGGTGCAACAGAAGCGATACAAATATTTTTATGCAAGAATGGGAAGAATGGAAGAAACTCAAGTAGCTCATGGAACACAGATGGTAGCCAACATTGAAGCACTAGGTGACCTAACTAGAAAAGTGCATTGTATGCATGATTACATTTATCATGTAGGTGTACCAGAACACTTAGCCAGAGGCAGAGGCCAAAGACCACCACCACCGCAGGAGTAGTTTCTTTTTATTTATTTCTTTTATTAGTTTTTAGTTTTGTTGTATTTTAATTGTAATTCTTAGAAGTGTACCAATATCTCACAACATTGAGGACAATATCTAAGATATTGTGGGAGAAGGTATTAGATTTCCCTATTCAGTTCTAAGAAACCAAATTAAATTAATTAAAGTGTTCAGTTTCAAAAATTCTCTCCATTATTTTTAGCATTAAACTTTTTTTTATTCCTTTACAATATTTTCATTTAACATACCCTTCAAGTATATGGTTAATAGGCAATGTTAGAGAAACTGAGAAAGACTTAACAAAACCTATACAGTCTTAACACCTTGAACCCTTAGAAGCGATATCGATTTGGATACCTATTATACCAAAGTCTAAGCTTTAAGTCTAAATTAGCCTCGAAGTAGTTTATTTTAGTAGTTAGCACCACCTGAAGTACAAGCTACATGGAAAGATGATGCAAATAAGTGATTGATCGCAAAAATGCCAAAAAAGGAAGAAAACGAAAAATATCAAGATTATGCAAGCCATTTGTAAAACAATCAAGCTGCACAAAAGTCAAAGCAAAAAGATTGATGTCAGTCGGTTCAGAGGAATCTGGTTCTGAACTCGGTAGGGCGAATTATTGTTCGATCCCCCACGACTTGCATTTGGTTTGATAATGGGTTATCACACTCGTGTACCAGACCCCGTTTAACTATGCGCGTGCAAAGGTAAAGGGCTTAATGTGATTTCGTCAAAATGAAACCGGGTGAAATAGATACAAGAGCATCATGCTGAGTTATACAGCATGATTCAGATTGGTTTGTAAGGGAGGTTTAAGAACATTATTCTTTTTAAGTGTCATTATTGTATTTTTAGTGTTCGAGTTAATATCGGTTGATTTAACATAAAGCCACACAACCACTTACGAATAAATGTTATGTTTCGTGTCTGCATGTAGATGTGTTTTATTTAAAACCATGATTGATTGTTTGCTTGAGGACAAGCAAAGATTCAAGTCGGGGGGAATTTGATAACTCGAATTCATATCGATTATTTAATGCGATTTCCGATTATTTAACATGTTTATTTATTTGTTATAGACGATAGTACGCACAAATTGTGTTTGTTTTGCAAACATTCGATCGGACATGTAATTTGGAGGCAAAATACGAAAAGGAAGCTTTTAAGGCAAGAAACCAAAGAAAATACAAGAAAAATGATAGAAAAATGCAATTCTGCATTTTTGCTGTCAAACGGTCGTCTCACCAAGCCAAATGGTCGTCTCACGTGTCACACGCCCAACTTGGCAATGAGTTGGTTGTCTCATCCTCTTGACACTCATTTCAATTACAAGATGCTCGCTTAAACTAAATAAGTCAAATACGCAAATTTCGTAGCAGAAGCAATAGAGTAAATATTTTCTCATTTAAAGCCTGAAAAGTTTTCTCAACCCTGGTCCACTTAGTCTCCCAAACTCAGTCAAAATAGACTTAAAATAGAGATCTTCGCCACTTATATGGGGGAGCTTCGATTTACGTCCAATTGCTTCCCTTTTTATTTCGAAGTTCGCCTTTTATTTTCAGTATTGCATTCGCTTTTATTTCTTTTACCGAACCTTAGTGATAGTTTCCACCATTAGGAAACTATCACCATTTTTATTGTTTCTAGCCACTGCAATTTTCATTTTCGTTTAAGTTCCGAAGTTTGGTTGATCAAGGATATTGCAACCAGGTTTTTGATTTTAATGTTATTTTATTTATTTATTATCACATTTATATACATTAGGCACTTTCTTAGTTTAATATGTCAGCTTAAACCGTTAATCGGTATGTAATTGTATAAACCGAAACGAATTTGATAGAATTAGGCTAAACACTTAATTTAAGTTATAATCTGGTTTCGATTTCTTGTTCTAATTAACTTTCGTTACGAGAGTAAGAGAGTACTGAAGATTAGGATTAAAACATCAAGAGTGTGAGATCGTAATCAGATAGCTGAAGTCGTGCATTAGTTTTAAACACAACGGAAGTGCTTTAAAACCAATTAGATCCTTTAGGTTTCCAAAAAGTATTTGTTACTTGAATTGACACAGCGAGAGCGCTCAATTGAACTTAGGAGTATAGTATTAGGTAAGACCACGAGAGTGTGAGTCGAGGAATTTTAAACCGAGAGTTTCTACAGAGAGATAACTTAATAAACCTTAACAAGCCGACCCCCTATTGAATTCGCGAAGGCGAAATAAATTATGTATCGATAATTTATATCATTAATTTAATTTAGTTAATTCTTACCCCTTTAAAACCCAAAACATAGCAACATCCGACTACACTAGGTTGATTATCGAGTCTCTATGGGATTAATATCTTTTATTACTACGCGATAGACTGTGCACTTGCAGTTAGTAACCATTAGACTCAGAAAGTCACGACCACGTAACACCTATAATACTCTAATTTTAATTATTAATTTAAATGGCAAGAGTTGTTGTATGATGGTGTATGGTGAAAATATTATATTGTTCAATATGATATTATTGAAATAAAATTTTATTATATTGAGTGATTTAATAATTGGAAGAATAATTAAATAAAAAGATTATTTAATTAGTTAAGGAGGGCATAAGAGACTTTTAGTGAAGGGAAGTAAGGATGAGGTGGGAATTAGAAGTTTAAGGGTCTAAGGGTTAGAAGAGGAATAGGAAAAAAGAAAAAAGAGAGTTTTTTCTGGACACGGTCGTGAAAGGGAGAAAGGGGAGCAGAGGAGAAATAAGCTAGGTTAAGAAGAGGAGATTACTTTAAAGAAGAAAGAGTTTGTCATCAAGGTAAGGGTGGGATTCTTTCATCTTATAAGGATTGAATTATGTATGTAGGTTGAGTGGAAATCACTAGGTTATGTTAATTGATGTTAAAAAGAGATTTTTGGGACAATTTGACGAGAATAGGAAGAATTGGTATGAGTTAGTATGAATAGATGTATCTACAATGTTAATCCTAGAATATTTTGTATTATTATTACTGGAAATTGTTAGTTTTTGGATGAATGTTCGTAGCAGGGTTTTGGGCTGATCCGATCTGCAGAAATCGTAGAGCTCGCTTAGCGAGCAAGTTGAAACTTTGAAGAGCGCTTGGCTGAAAGGGGCTCGCTCAGCAAGCAAGCCCCTCTCTTAGCGAGATCTGGAAGTGAAAAATAAATTAATTATTCCTGAAAAAATTCCCTAAAACTATGTAATTGATATATTAAGGGATATGGAGTGTTATGGTGTTGTTAGAGGTGAGTAGAGGAAGGTTATGACCTTAATTAGAAGAATATTAAGCATTATTTGGAAATGAAAATGAACTAGTATGTGCATTTATTGTTGTTTTGGCTATGCGTAGTAGTTGTTGTTGTTACATGATGTTAACGTTGATACATGTTGATGTAACTATTGAAGTATGTTGTTGTTGATTATGTGTTTTGTTGTTATTAATATGTGTTATGTTATTCGAAAATAGATGAGGTTGATATTTTATAGTGTTGTAGTTGTTGTTGTATCTAAGTGGTTGATGTTGATTACATGATGTAGTAGTCATAGATATGCATGGTTGTCATTGATGGTGCATGGCATGTGCATAGTTGGGAATGGTATGCCAAGGTAGGGTATGTCCATTCGGATCCAAAAGGATCGGGTGATGTTGGTGTGATCATGAAATAGGGATCGTACGAGGGTGTGATCATGAAATAGGGATCATAATGGACCATGAAATAGGAGTCGAGGATGTGATCATGAAATAGGGATCATACTGACCATGAAACAGGGGTCGAGAGTTTCGATAGGAACTAAATCTTAAAATAGGGATTGGAGAATGGTACCACATTTATATTGAGTCAAGTTGAGTCTCATTGCATATATGAGAGTGTCGAATGGTGTTGATATTGTTGTATGCTTATGAGTAAGGGTGCATGATGATGTTATTGTTGTGATGTATATGATTACCTAGATGATTTATATTCGTGTACTTATATCATTTATTCCTTTTGATTGATTTGAGAATCTCCTCCCTTCTGTTTTAATGTTACCCTTGGTTGGTTACGTACATGTGAGTAGGATAAGTAGAGAGTGGTCGGTGAGGTCGGTGGAATTCACGATTAGGAGTCGGCTTTGATATGTGATTTGGGTGTCGAGACAATAAATCTTGTATGTGTTTTGTTTATTTTTAGGAGAATATGTTATACTTGTTTTAAAACATTATTTTATATTGTGATGAAGTTTAAAATTTTCCGCTGCATGTAAAAGTATTTGATAAGACATATCATTATTGAGCCATAACGTTGTTGGAATGTGACACTCGAATTAATTGGTGTTTTGAATTACTATGATTTTTACTATAAAATTCGTGGGGATATTTGGGTGTTACAAAGTGGTATCAAAGCAGGTAAGTCCGTCTGACCAAGTAGTTGAGTTGTGAGTCATTGTGTTGTTGTTGAGTGTTGTTGTTTAGACTTTAATCGTTGTTTGGATTGTTGTTGTGTGACAGATTTAGAATGGTTGGAAAGATTGATGTTTCAATGGCCGCAACTATGTAAGTGATGGCTCAAGTTGTGCAAAACCTAGTAAATGCAAGGGATCGTGAAAGGGATGAGTTATGGAAGAATGATCCACCTACATTCAAGGGAAAGTATGACCTATATGGGGCACAAGAGTGGCTCAAGGAAATTGAGAGGATCTTCAGAGTGATGCAATGTTCTGAAGGCCGAAAGGCACAATTTGGTGCTCATAAGTTTGTGGGAGAAGCTGATGACTGGTGGGTTGACACTTGTCAATGTTTGAAGGCGGTTGGTGAAGCAGTTACCTGGGCTTTGTTCAAGAGGGAATTCCTGAGGGAGTACTTTCCTGAGGATGCTCGGGCCAAGAAAGAGATTGAGATCTTGGAACTGAAGCAAGGATGTATGTCAGTTACCGAGTATGCTGCAAAGTTCACTGATCTGGCAAAGTTTTACCAACACTATAGTGAGGTGACTGCTGAGTTCTCGAAGTGTGTCAAGTTCGAGAATGATTTGAGGCCTGAGATCAAGAAGGAGATTGGTAGGATTCGAAGGTTTCCAAATTTAGTGGACTGCTATAGAATCTTTGAGGGTGACAGCAAAGCTCGATTAAATCACTTCAAGGATTTGGCTAAGAGGAGACGAAAACAACAAATGCATCGTGGGAAACCTTATGCAGCTCCAGTTGATAAAGGTAAACAGAAACAAGTTAAGGGTAAAAGGCCAAGTGGGGGATGTGCTCCCTCTAATATGAAGTGCTATAAGTGTGGTGAGTTGGGTCATCGTATTAGTGAATGTACGAGTGAAGTGAAGAAATGATTCGATTGTGGTCAACCAGGACATATGATTGCATAGTGCAAGGCTGATCTAATTACTTGCTACAACTATAGAGAGCAAGGTCATATCAGCACTTAGTGTCAGAAGTCGAAGAAAGATGCAACTAGAGGAAAAGTGTTTGCTTTGACAGGAACACAGACTACCAGTGAGGATAGTTTGATCAGAGGTACTTGTTATATTAATAATATGTCTTTGATTTCTATGATTGACACAGGCGCTATGCACTATTTTATTTCTAATGATTGTGTGAGAAGGCTAGGTCTAGTTTGTTCCCATATGTTAGGCGAGATGGTTATCGAGACTCCTGCTGATGGGTTGTTAACTACTTCTCTCGTTTGTTTGAATTATCCTATATCGATATATGGTAAGGACTTTGGAATGGACTTGATTTTTTTCCGTTGGGAGGTATGGATGTAATCTTGGGCATGAATTGGTTAGATTTAAATCTTGCTCACATTAACTATTTAAGGAAGTCGGTTTGGTTTCTTACTCCTAATGAAGAGGAAGAAAAAGCTGGTTATTTGCCTACTCGAGAATTAAAAGACCTTTTGAAGGAAGAAGCACATGTGTTGGCATTGTTTTTGTCCTTATCAGTGGAAAGTGGAATGGCAGGCAGTGAATTACAGGTGGTGAGATATTTTCTGGAAGTGTTTCTTTCAAGATGATATTGTGGATGTTTCTTTCAGTAATGATCTTATACCAGAATAACTGTTAGAGAAGAAGTTTATAAGGTTGAGTGTGTCGCCTTGGGGATCTTCTGTATTGTTGGTGAAAAAAAAGATGGTAGTATGAGGTTGTGTATCGACTACAAGCAACTGAATAAGGTGACAATCAAGAACAAGTATCCACTTCCAAGGATAGATAATTTGATGGATTAGTTTGTTGGTGCTCATGTATTTAGTAAGATTGATCTGCGATCGGGTTATCACAAGATAAGGGTGAAGGATGAAGACGTGCAAAAGACCGCTTTTCGGACTCGGTATGGACATTATTGTTAGACGATGGCGCGGATCTAGAAGGGGGTTGAATAGATCCCTTTTTAAAATTTACTTTTCAAAAGTTAGTTGAAAAATATTTTGCGGAAGTTCCTCGAAAAAATCGTCTAAAACAATATTAAGTCATCAGTGATCGGATATGCGCTTGAAACCAAATGGGAATTAAATGTTGACAAGAGAAATTAATATAATGCAATTAATTCGCTTAATTACACAACAATTGATAAACCATTCTTACAATTAAATATAGGAAGAAAATAAGCACCAAATAATTGATTTTGTGTGTTTTGACCTTTTCACAAACATTTGGTGTGCACCCACACAAAGTGTTGTTTAGATGTTCAAGTAGTGCAAAATTTTTCACAAAGTTGTTGTCAATATTTAGAGCAACACTTTATCAAACAATTGTTATGCATTAAATATCACAAACCATAATTTTCAAGTAAAAAAAAATCAAA
Organism: Lathyrus aphaca; assembly: GCA_963966055.1. Lineage (NCBI taxonomy): Eukaryota > Viridiplantae > Streptophyta > Magnoliopsida > Fabales > Fabaceae > Lathyrus > Lathyrus aphaca. The sequence continues at coordinate 176,510,303 of OZ014524.1, read as the reverse complement.
GTATGCAGAAAGTGTAAGAGAAAAGCAAGTAAAGAACACGAGAGATTTGACTAGGCAGTTCCTTCACCGTCCTCGCTAGAAGTACTCTACCCCCAATTCTCAACTGAATTGGGCAATTTCATTAATATTGCAATTGTTTTTACAAGATGAAAATTGGAACAACAAACCAATCCAAGTCGCGAATGTTGTGACAACGTCTTATTTCCCCTTGATTCAAGATGAAACAAGTCCTTCACACGCGTTGAGAAAGCCTCCGATTAACTGCTCCCTTCTTGCAAGGATATTCAATCCTTCAAACCTCGAGCACGACTGAGTTTCTATGACACTTGTGAACCCACAATGATCTTCGTAATCCTCTGGTTACCGTGATATGAAAGAACGATCCACTTGATCTTCAATCTACCTCACTCGGTTGAATCTACGAACGATGATTGTGTGCAAAACCCCCCAAAGCCTCTATGATCTTGGAGGAGAAAACCCTTAAGGTTTTTCCAAGAAAAACCCACACCTTCAAAACCCAATCTGAAATATCTATTTCACGATTGAACGTTATCTTCGTAACTTGCACCTTGATCGACAAAGATTATTGTGTGTGATTGTTGATTGATGCAAAGAAGAAGAAGATAAAGAGAAGAGTGTGTATCTATTTAACTTTTCTTGTTAACCATCTCAATTAGATGAAAGCAGCTATTTATATTGGTTAGTCAAATAACAGAAAACAAAAAGAAAGAATAATTAAAAAAATGACAGCAACAAGATTGAGTTGACTCAAATAAGGGATGAGTCGACTCAACAAGGTCAATGAGCCAACAAAAAATTAGGCTTAGTCATCTTGTTGAGACCCGAGAGAAAAAGAAGGCAAACACCTCAAATGGGTCGGCTCATGGCAAGCTTTGAGTCGGCTCATGCAGTTGAATTTCTTTAAAATGAGTTTTCTTTCTTTTCCCTTGTGATCCACACACAATTTAAATTATACCAAGTTTTTGACAATATCAAAACCCATGCCATGTCTCACAAACTCCCCCTTTTTGATGATGGAAAAAACTTGATGAAATTTGTAACATACAATAACCGATAAGTTTCACCATGTGTTGCTAAGCTCCCCTTAAATGGATGCCACAAAAAAAAATATTCAACACTCTCTACATATCTCCCCCTTTAACAACATCAAAAAGAGAAGAAGATAAGTAACTAATATCAAATATCAAGCTAAGCATAAGCTCATTATGAGAATATCAATTGCAATAAAAACACTCATTCACAAACACACAATTCAGAATGAAGTGAAAAGTATAACTATAAAATAAACACGGCGAAATAACGAAACAATAAAAAAGATAGTAACATTTTCCATAACATAAGAAACCATGCCAAACATACTGTAACACCCCATTTTCTAATCACGAATATAACTGAAATCATAGTTTATAAAAACTTTCCACAAAACGGAATATCACATTTTCAACTATAAACAAATTCCAACTTAAGGAAGTCATACTTAATACATATCACTTTTCATAATAACACAAAACAACTTCATTTTTACTCAAATAAATCAACTTCATAAAACCTTACACAGCGGATTCACATCACAACTCATAGCATTTTTATTCAACCTAATGACAACTTTAAAATAAGAAATAAACAACTCTAAGTCCTTCAACTAAATAAAATTTAGCAATAATAAAAGATCCACAAAGCAGACACGCGTCAATTCCCCCCCCCCCCCCCGAGTGCTACGTATCAGAGCGACTGACCACCGCTCGACTAATGGTAACCGGCTACTCCTCAGGATTACCTGCACGTTGCCCCATAAGGACAACATTCAACAGAAGGGGTGAGTTACGATAATTATAGTCAGTATATGAAAAATAATACAATGAAGGAGGATCATAAACAAGCACCACTTCACAACTCCAACAAAACATCAACACAAATAACTCAACAAGAATGCAACTTTAATGCGACTCGACTAATTATGCATGTGGTACCAATCGGAGTAAAACTCCCAACTTAATAATTGTCAGGTTATCGAGGCATCAAGGCATAAGCCTTCAACTGTCAACTTAAATTGCCAATCAAGGCCAACGTGGTGTGAGCAAGGGCTCCGACAAATGCAAATGACTTAAATGGCATACACAACTTTACAACACAAATAGCATGACAACAAGCTTACACGACAACGTTTACAACATAATCAACTTATATTCAACTTTGGCTCATCAGTCCTATAACATATCAACTCATATTGAACTTTGGCTTATCAGGCCTACAACATATCAACTTAAGACATTTTCGTAACCGGAACAACTTATCAACTCAGCTGTACTTGTAGCAACATTTTACAACACAATTTATTTTTCAACAAAATGACTCATTAAAATCAACTATAATTTTACTCGACTTACCCCGACGAATTTCATTAAAATCTGAGCAACTCCATTTTTCGCCTAATACGGCTAAACCGACTAACCGACACTACTTTCTAACTCTATGTGATTAGTACGGTTTTATTACAAAACTTAAAGTTTTTATGTCTTGTTAAAGATCATCTGTTATAGAAAATAGACTGCTAATATTGTTTCTGTCAAATTTCTACGCCTGCAACTACCTAATAACCACATCACACAGTGCTATTTTTATTTACTAATCATGCTACCTATATTTACAAATGCAAATCCTCATTTTCCATTTTATTTCTCATTAAATATACTAACCCATACTTTTAGAAAATTATATAATTTATATTTAATTTCCTAAGGAATTAATTGGATTATCTAATAATTTATTTAGAAAGGGATTTAATTAAATTTTGAGAAGATTCCCACTCACCATAGGGTGGTCTGCACCACCCTTATCCCCCTCCCATCATGGCATGCGCCATGTTTGGTACATGGTAGGCACCACAAAGGTGGCCTGTGCCATGTCTAGTGGCCATGAGGGCCTCTTCCCAAAACTTATATATATGTCGTGCGCCATAGTCATGTGAAGATGGGGCATGGCATGCGCCATGATTATGTATGATCATCAAGTGTTCTCTGTCATCGCCCCGAAACCAGCAGATTTTTTTTTCTTCTAGCATTTTAATACAACTCAGTAACAGCAACAACCAACAACATAAACTATGGAAGCTGAATACGAAGCCTGTATCATAGGTCTTGAGGAAGCCATTGACCTCAGGATCAAGACTTTAATTGTATTCGGAGATTCAGCTTTGGTAATCAATCATACCAACGACAAATGGTACACTCAAAAAGAGCATCTGATTCCATACTGAGACTACACGAGGATATTATTGACTTTCTTCATAACAGTCAAACTTGAGTATGTCCCTCGAGACGAGAATCAGTTCGCAGATGCCTTAGCTACCATTTCTTCCATGATAAGGTTCAGACTTCCAATTTTGTACCTCGGATTTCGGTATCCAGACTTGACCGACCAGCATATGTATTCTCCGTGGACATTGCTAAAGATGACAAGCCTTGGCTCCATGACATCAAATGCTTCTTGGAGGACCAAACATACCCACATGGGGCATCATCCAATGATAAGAAGACATTAAGAAGGTTGGCTGGTAGTTTTTTCCTTAATGTTGATGGTTCATTATACAAACGAAACTTTGACATGGTTCTTCTCAGATGTGTCGATAAGAAAGAAGCAGAATTGTTGATGCACGAGGTGCATGAAGGATCTTTCGGTACCCATGCTGGAGGATATGCAATGGCTAAGAAATTGTTAAGATCAGGTTATTACTGGGTCACAATGGATGCAGACTGTTGTGCCTATGCCAGGAAGTGTCATAAATTCCAGATTTATGCAGACAAAGTGCATGTACCTCCAAATCCTTTGAACATGATGTCTTCACCTTGGCCCTTTGCCATGTGGGGCATTGACATGATTGGAAAGATGGAACCGACTGCTTCAAATGGCCACAGATTCATCCTGGTAGCCATTGATTATTTCACCAAATGGGTTGAAGCAGCTTCATATGCAAACGTCACCAGACAAGTGGTAGCCAGATTTCTAAAAAGAGACATCATTTGTCGATATGGAGTACCCGAGCGAATCATTACTGACAATGGTTCCAATCTGAACAACAAAATGATGGCAGAACTGTGTCGGGACTTCAAAATTCAACATCACAATTCTTCTCCTTACAGGCCAAAGATGAATGACGCAGTTGAGGTAGCTAACAAGAACATTAAGAAGATTGTGCAGAAGATGGTGGTTCCTTACAAAGACTGGCATGAAATGTTACCATTTGCCTTGCATGGGTATCATACCTCAATCAGAACGTCCACTGTGGCAACACATTATCAACTTGTGTATGGTATGGAAGCTGTCCTACCTGTTGAAGTTGAGTTACCCTCCTTACGGGTACTAATGGATGTCAAGTTGAATGAAACAGAATGGGTCCGTTCTCGGTACAATCAATTAAATCTGGTCGAAGAGAAGAGATTAGCTGCAATTTGTCATGGGCAGTTATATCAGAAAAGAATGAAGAAAGCCTTCGATCAGAAAGTCAGACATCGGGAATACCAAGTGGGAGATCTTGTGCTGAAAAGACTCCTTCCTCCTCATACAGACCACAGGGGCAAGTGGACTCCGAATTATGATGGCCCGTTCATAGTAAAGAAGGTTTTCTCTGGTGGAGCACTGATGCTCACTACTATGGATGGTGAAGATTTCTTATCCCCTGTGAATTCAGATGCAGTTAAAAAATACTTCGCATAAAATGACCCGCTGGACATAAAAACAGAATGTAAGTCCAGGCAAAAATAAGGCATCCCGACGAGTCAAAAACAGAATAAAAGACTCGGGCAAAAATAAGGGAAAAATAAAAAATTGTACACCCGCTGAGTTGAAAAGCCGCATTGGACAGCTCAGGCAAAAATGGGTATCCCAGTGGATTGAAAACCCGAAAGGGAGATCCACGCAAAATAAGGGAATAAGCAAACAACTGCATTCTGAATTCATCTGTATCACTTACAACATGGCAAGCTTCGAAAGATTAAAGCATTGGTCAGAACCAACCTTCTTCAGAAAGCAAGATGAGAAGAACGTCAAGGTCATACAGGTCATAGCAAAGGAAGCTCAACGGAGCGTCGTCAACATTGTTAGCACCTTTACTTTTTTCAATTTGTAACAATCTCCTCATTCCAGGGGATTTGTTTCTTTGACTGTATTTACCAATTCAGGGCACCCAGATTAATAAAATCAGAGTTTTCAGTCACACCTCGTTTCATACATTTTTGTTTCGTTTGCAAAATGTCCAGTATCCATGATATAATATTTGCATAAAACAGATGTGCCTTTCTAATTGAATGCTTGCAGGAAATGTATTTACTCTCAGGAATATCTAACTCCTATGACGAAATCCAGTAAGGGATACCTCGGGATACTTGTGTGTTTCTTTGTCTTAACAGGTTGCAGGTATTCAAATACGCAACATGGGGCATGCCAAGCATCATTTCCCCAGCACATCTTCTCCAAGCAGCATCTGAAATGCTTTTTCCCCAACGGAGTTGTCAAAGCCTCCTCCTCATCAGCCAGGATCCCCACAGAGGACTCTAGGAAGTGTAACACCCCAAATTTGCCCTCTTCTTTTTAAGCATCATATCACTTCATATTCATCATGAACATATCATATTCTTGGCATCCTAGCATGGAAAGATGAGGCATAACATCCTCATGACCTAACATTAGGCATATGATCATCTGTGGAGGTTCTTGAAGTATCACAAGCCATGACAAAGGGTCCCATTGGATTTATACAAGTCCTATGAGGGGTCTATATTGCATTCACAAGCTCAAGTTCATTTACAAAAGCTCAGAAGGTTTGAAGATCATCGGGGAATCCATGCTAGGGCAAAGCTCCTACACAATGATCCCAAATTAGGGTTTGAGTTTCAAGCATGAAAACCTCAAGACTTTGGCCATTTCAGCATTTGGTGAGAAAATTTGGTGAGAAAATTCCTTGTGGAAGTCAAGTATTTCTTCAGTTGCTTGTAAATGAAGAAACTGGTCAACTGTGCCTTAGAAAGGTCAACTGTGAGATTTCAAGGGGTCCAACCCCATTTTTCTAGCCAAGGGATTTTATTATAATGTTAAAAGAGGTTTGGCAAGATCAAAGATCAAGAATCATGAGGTTTTGAGGTGTTTTGCAAAATTGGTGTAAGGTTGGTCATGGAAAATGCCATTTTTAGCAAGTTTTTGCCCTAATTTTCAAGTGAGCATAACTTGGTGAAAAAATCTTCAAATGGACCAAAGCCAAACATGAAAGTTGGATATTAAAGCCTCCCATTTTAAAATATTACAAGATCATTTTCACAACCCTTATGGTTTAAAAGTTAAGGCCCTCGAAAATTGCTTGAAAACTAGGGCAAGGCTTGGATTTTCAATTGTACACAAGGGCAAAAAGTCATGAAACTTATTTTTGGGTGTTGGTATGAATAAAATGAGGTTACAATGTTACAATGCAATGCAAATAAGCCATTTTTCTCCATAGATGACATCAAATTCGTGCATGGTGTGAAATTTATTCCATAAGTGCAAAAATTGCATGATCATGAGAATTGTGTGATACTTACATCCAAGTGCCAGGATCTTTGTGGATTGAAATCAAGGGTGAGATGTGGAATGCACATGGGCAAGAAAGAGGGAAATGCACGGTTGTTTCATGATATCACGCTAAATTTGTAAATTGTGCAAATTCTCTCCCACACTCTCTTCCCACGTGCCAAGGCTTGCATTCTTTCAGCATTGCTTCATGAGTTCATTTATAAGAGAATTAGGGTTTTAGAAAGGTTCAAATCCATCTCATTTCATCACTCTCAAGTTTTGGATCATTTTGCATTTTCCTTCGAATCATTCTCTACACTTGCTCTCTTCACAAACCAATCTCATATTCCTCATCCTTGAGAGCTCAGGATCACAAATTCATCCTTTGTTCAAGCTGATTCTCAAGATTCAACACCTTGCCATTTCAGAGCAGCAAGCTTCAAGCTCTTAGATCCAGCAACTCTCAAGGCTCTAGTTGCCTTTATTTTGCAACTAGAGTGTATTTGGAGTGGATTGGCAGCTATTTCTTGGCTTCTAACAAGCTATTTCCAGATCTGCAAGTCTCAGGTAAGCTCAAAATTCTCAGATCTAAAAATGAAAATAGAAGTGTGCATTATGATCTACTGGTTATGCTGATGACTCTGCTTGTTTTAAATTCGAATTTGATGCATTATTGAGCTTTGTATGTTGATTTGAATTTTCATGGTGGAACCGGTTTGCTTTCGATCTAGTGTGTTCATTGTTCATTTGAGAATTTCATGGCCATATTTGAATTCAGGGTAGCTTGTTGGTTTGATCTGGAGTGTTTTACGTATTTTCAATGACTTTTGTTCTTGTTATGCATTTTCCGGTGCCGGAGCCCTAGCTCCGGTCACCGGATTCAGGGCGTGTGTGAATTAGGGTTTGGAGGAGGAAGACAACTCCTGGACCATTAGATCTCCCATCTGGACGCTTGTTACGCTGCCACCTCATTTAATGAGACACTCCCCCTCACATGTTTTTTGTTTTATATTTTCATTCTAATTATTCCAAATGTCACACACCCCATGATAATTAATGTGTGCCTTCACTCTTGTCCAATCATTGTGCTGACTTCACTTAAATGAATTGACTGATCCTGGCCTTCCTTTTGATCCCATGGCTTGTGTTTTTTGCTGATTTTCTTGAATATCCACCTTAATTGTTGTAAGCTTGCGTAGACCCAGTGGGCCTGAATCACTATCCACACACCCCCTTTGATTGAGCCCAAATGATTTGAACTGGAATCCCTTCTATTCGCACCCTCCTGGCCTTTTCTCTTTTCATTTCTTTTTCTTTTATTTCATTTTGTTTCAATTTTGCTTTTTAATTTTTAAAATTAGTTTTAAGTTTCAAAAAATTATGAAATAATTCATGGATGTCACTTTTAGTTTTCTTTAATTTTTAATAATTTTATTTTCCATTTATTTTATTTTGACACGTGTAAATTAATTCTCCCATTTAATTAATTCATTTTATTCCATTTTTAAGCATTATGTCTTGTCCATTTTCCATATTGATCCTCATTTTGAATTTTTGATTGGTTCTTTTTGCTCTGGATCCATAATAGAGTGTACTTTATGTGTGATTTTTGTTCTGATTTTTAGAAACTTGTTCAATTGGTTTTGGTCTTTGACTTGTGAATGAAGTTTCCTAACCCTAATTGATGTTTGACCCCTCATATGACTTACTTGGCTTCTGAATTTCTTCCTATCCTTTTTGCATGTTGTTATATCATGATTGAAGATGTCTTGTCCAAGGTTGTGGAATTTTTGGATGCATATTTGATTTGATTTGAATTTTTGCTCTTAATTTGTCCCATATTGTTTCTTTTTGATCATAAGTCCTCTCTTTAGCTTAGAAGGGCACTTGTGCCAACTTCTTCATCTTGTTTAGGGTCTCTTTAGAGCATGGATACCTTTCTGATCTTGGTTTGAGGTTTGTGTTTTGGAAATCTTGTATTTTGTTTACCTTTGAGGTTCTTCCTTTCTTTTATATATCCATCTCACCTCCTTTGTTTCTTTCTTCCCATAATGTGTTTACTTAGCTTTGTGCTTCTCTTCTCTTCATCTCTCTTGCTTCTTAAGCACTTCTTCAACTTGATTAGGGTTCTGGTCTTGTGCCTTTAGGTTGTGTTTGTTTATTTTGCTTTGCATCTTCTTAAGTTTACTTTGCTTTGCCATGTGATTCATGTTGCCTCATATTGACTTGTGTGATTCTTTTCTCATTCTTGTGACTTGCATTTGCATTGAGCATTTGTGTGTATGACTTCACTTCTGTTTGTATGATGTTGGTATGGCATTGTGATCATTTTATTTTACCTTTATACTTGTGCTACTAACCTTTTCAGGGGCTATGGTAAGTGAGAGGTGTGGATGTGATTCCCACATCTCCAAATCTTATCTCTTCTCTTCTCATCATTATTTGTTCTAACCTTGTGATTTTTGGGCTTAGGCCTTACTTCCTCTTCTTCTATTCTTCTTCTTCTCTTCTTCTTTCTTTCTTCTTTAGGATAGTAAACCACACTAACCTAGGATCACCCATGCATGACAACACTTAGGATTCATTAGTCCCCCATTAGACTTTTGCCTTTGTGATCCTTTTGGTTTCTTTTCTCTCCTCATCTCAAAACTCTAAAGAAGACACTTAATAAAGATTGAAGTGATACCTTGAGCAATAGCCTTATCCCATGAGATACTTGTAGTCTTCCCATATTGGGATAGTACAAGCTTATCTTGTGATGCACAAGTCTGATCAAGATATCATCTTCACCAAGAAAATCATAAAAGCACACTTCTTCATTGTAAATACAAAAACACTTAATAAGTTAATGAGTTAGTGAGCTTAAGCCCTAATCTTTGGATTCAAGTTTTGGGGATCTTCTCCTTACTTGAGTGTGCTTGTTATATTATTCCATCTTGGAATGTAGTGACAAGTGCACATTCCATGGAAAAGAGCTTGGGTTCACTTTCTTGTGGCACACTCATAAAAAGCTTCATAAAAAAAACACAAACCAACAATAAGCGTCTTTCCTTCGGGAATGCTTTTCTCATCTCCTTCGCTCCATACGCGAACTTGCTCCTACTTGTCATTTTGCAAGACGGTTACGCACTCGTCGTCTGAGTCTGCAACACCTGAGCATTGACATAGGCAGTTCAAGCCTTAATACACAAGCAATCTTTTCCACCCCTAGTTAGGGGAACTACGGCGACTCTGATCCTCATGTCCAGATGAGGTACGTAGGCAGCGGGGTAGGGCCCGTTCGAGCACAATCTTTATTTTCCCTACATTTTTCCTTTTCATTTCTTTTTCAGTTCCCTTTTCTTTTCTTTTATCCAGTTCAGTTCATTTTCTTTGCAGCAGCTTTCATTCCTACCCCCTTTGAAACAGTTTCTTTGCAAGCGTGGATCCCGTCGGGTACGACGGACGATCTGGGGTGCTAATACCTTCCCAGGTCGTAATCGACTCCCGAACTCAGTCTCTTTGGTTCGCAGGACCCGTGTCCTTCCTTTTCTTTTCTTCTGGTTTGTGCAACATTACCATTCCCGTTCCTCCGGGATAAAAATGCCTAGCTGGCGACTCTACCTTTTCCGCGCCACTTTTGCGTATGTACCAGGATGGAAATCCGGGGAGCGGCAACTGGCGACTCTGCTGGGGAATTCAACCCAGAATCTCTGGTTCCCTTGTGAGTCTCTCCTAGCGCTTGTTTGTTTCTGTTTCTTTGGGTGTTGGATGCTTGCTGTTGTGTGTTGTATTTTTACTATTATTTTATTTACAGTTTATTTACAGCTTTATTTACAATTTTCAGTATTTATTTCCTGCATCATATTATATACTGGACTGTCTGGACTGGATTTTCTGTTTGGTGGGTTTGGGTGATACTGCTTCTGAGAGATGCGCTCATTACCACGACTCGAGTGCACCTTAGGACTTAGAGTGGTTTCACTTTGGCCTCATGAGATCTTGTCATGAGGGTAGTAGTGAGTTCCACGCCCAGATTTGCGACCGTCTTGGAAATGTCTTGATTTGGGGATCTTCCTCTCTCATTTCATAACCTTGACAGTTATGTACAGCTGGGGACCGATCATTGAGAACCTTGTGGAAACATCCCTCTCTAGTGATGATAGTGGCAGACCACATTGTGTGGCAAACCCATTCGCATCTGAGGGCCCACCTGGGACTTACATAGGATAACCTTGTTTCCCGGACTCAGCTGAGGCCTCCCTGCGTAGTATATAATGCCAAACCGATTCCCTGATTTGGTCATGTGCCATTTCTCGGAAATGGTGAAAGTATTATTGCTATTCGGCTTTGAGAGTCCGTGATGTTTGACCCAGAGCATACCAGTGAGATTAGGAGGGGTTTACAAGTTTGCAGGAACCCTTGGCCTCTACATACCCTTATTATCAGTGGTCCTTATTATGATTTGGTCCTATGGTTCTGGTGTTCTGGTTTTCTTGGTACTATGGTTCTGAGAATTTCTATCAGAGGGTTGTGACTTAGAGGATTTTGGTTCTCAGCTATTCAGAGGGTCCTTATGTTCAGTGTCCAGTATCCAGATGGTCCCAGATTGATCATATGCCTGCATTGCATTGCATTTGCATCGTTCTTGCATTAACTGTTTATGTTTCCATTTTTCAGGTTATTGATCATAGTCAGCTCCCAGTTCTGGTAAATCTTATCTCCAGATGGCAGAAATCAGAAGAGTTACAAAGAAAAAGAATGTTCACTATACTTTTCTTCAACCTGAAGTTAGAAGTGTTCAGAAATTAGCAGGTCTGATGAATGACCAAGTCTTGGGAAATTTCAGAAAGAGATATGGCCAGATATTGAAGTATATGGACAAACCCACTGCAGACCAGAAGGACAGTTTGTATACCTTGCTTCAGTTTTATGATCCTTTGTTGCGGTGCTTTGTGTTTCCAGACTACATCTTGGCTCCTACTTTGGAGGAGATTTCCAGCATTTTGAATGTTCCAGTCAGAGATACCTTGCCTTTCTATGGCTCTGAGGTGGTGCTTAAGGAAGAGGACATAGCCAAAGTCTGTCGTTTTCCAGCTGCTATAGTCAAGAAGGCTCTGAAGGATAATCAAGGCAAAGGACTCCCCTAGAGTGTGCTCATACCAGAGGCAGAGGAATATGCTAAAGAGGGTAAATGGGGTAACTTTGGTGCTTTGCTGGCTTTGATGGTGTATGGGTCTAGCTTGTTCCCGGGAGAGAAGGAATTTGTAAGCTTGGAAGTGATCTCTATCTTTGCTAAAGGCAATCCTGTGCTAACTCTATTGGGTGATTTCTACTACAACGTTCATTACCAGAATGAGAAAGGTAGGGGTGGACCAGTGGGCTGTTGTGCTTCATTGTTTGCTGAGTGGTTTGCCAGACAGCTGCCAAAATCAGGTGCTTTCAAGGAATTGAGGGATGATTAGAGATGGTCTATAAGGTTGATGGGGTTAACTGCTGAGGATATACCCTGGGGATATGACAGAGATCTGCTGGGAAAAGAGTTGATGGTCAGTTGTGGAAGATTTGCTGGAGTGCCTTTGCTAGGAAGGAAAGGTGTGATCAGTTATCATCCAACATTAGCCAGGAAGCAATTTGGTTACCCTTTGAGAGATCCACCACAGATGGAAGAGTTTGTTGAGTCTTTGTATTTTCCTGTGGAGGGAAACAAGGAGTTAGTTCTGCAAGCATCTCAGGTTTGGGCTCATAGGATGAGGAAGGGTAAGAAAGACTTTGGCAGAGTAGATCCCAAGACGTATCCTCCTTTTGGTACATGGTTGCAAAAACATGTAGAAGAGGTTCTCATGCCTTTTTCAGTAGAAGCTCCACTTTATCCCAAAGAAGTGCCAAGCCAGAGTACTGTCTCCCTTGAAGAGTATAAGAAATTGGAAGCTCAGCTGCATGAAGTTCGAGTGGAGAATGTTGAAATGGTTAGTCTGTATCATCTTGCCAACTGGGCCAAAAATGAAGCAGAGGGAAAGCTGCAGAAGATACAAGCCTCTTTGGAAGCTAAAAAGAAAGACTTTGCTGGAAGGGAAGCTCACTTTCAAAGGATGGGTCTGATGGAGGCTAAAAGAGAAGCGGAACGCAAAAAGACTTTGAAGACTCTCAAGGAAGCTCGCCAGTCCATTGTTTGGTTGCAAGGCCAAAGGGAGGAAGAGCAGAAGAAGTTTAAAGAAAAAGAAGAGTTTTTTGAGGTGCAAATGGCCTTCAAGAAGGAAGAGGTGGAGCAAGTCCACAACATTCGGAGGGAAAAGACTCAGCAGCTAGCACAAAGCCAGTTAGCCTTGGAGGAGGCACGAAAAGAGATTGAAGAGCTCAAGCTTAGAGCGGGTGTAAAGAAGAACAGAGCAGAGGTGGCTGTAGAGGAGCCTGGGTCTTTAGTTTAGTTTAGTTTATTTGTTCAGACTACCTACAAACTTGTTGTAGGAGTCTTGCTTTATTTGCTTTGTCTTTTATTCATGTAATGACTTGTAACCCTTCGGGGAATATTCCTATTGTGATCTAACTTTTGGCCGGCAATGGGTTGTCCATGATATACAGTGTTAATATGAAAATTATCATTTCTGAATATGCAAGGCTCGTTTGTCTGATACTGCTAATATCTAAATACTCTTCAAAGAGAAAGTCTGAAAGTTAATACTCAAAGTGGATGTCTGGAGTAAATACCAGAACTGGGGCATGCAAATGCTTAAAACTTGGGAACATGAGCAATTACATTGCATGCATATGACGTGTTTGTTTGTTTTGCAGGTAGTGTTTCAGTTTCTAATGTCTTTTCAGTTTCAGGCACTATAGCTCCCAGAAAGGTTCGAGAACAGCCAGTCATACACAGATATCCCACAAGAGTTAACAGAGAAAGAGTCATGGATCAAATGCAGGCTGATTTAGCTGACTTGAGGCTGAGGATGGACAATTTTATGACCCTTATGGCAGGAATGGGTCAGAATCAGGAACGTCTACGGGAGTTGGTTGAGAATAGTCAAGCCATAAACAACGGTATTGCTGATGGAGGTAATCGTAACGGTGCGGGCGCCCGTCAGGTTGAAATCCCTGTAGCATAGCCAGGGGTTACCATAATCAATGATGGACTGAACAATGTACATATGGACGGTCAAGACGAACAGTTTACGTTGCTGGACGAAACTGAAGGCCAGGGGGCTGAAATGAACAGGAAATTTGAAGAGATGGCAGAACAGATCAAGGCTATTCAATCTCAGAACTCTTTGGGGTTCGACATTACTGACTTGGGCTTGGTTCCAGGGGTTAGAATCCCTTACAAGTTCAAGGTCCCAACTTTCAAGAAGTACAACGGCACAGCGTGTCCAAAGACCCATCTTCAATCCTTTGTAGGAAGGATTGCTGCCCACACTGATGATGAAAAGCTATGGATGTACTATTTCCAGGACAGCCTGGTTGGGGCCTCCTTGGAATGGTATATTAAGCTAAGTAGAGTCAACATTAAGAGCTGGAAGGACCTGGCAGAGGCTTTCGTGAGGCAATACCAGTACAATTTAGACATGGCTCCAAATCGCACGCAACTGCAAAACATGTCTCAAATTGCTAAGGAGGGGTTTAAAGAATATGCTCAAAGGTGGCGTCAGCTCGCTGCCAGAGTGCAACCACCATTGTTGGAGAATGAGATGGCTGATATGTTCATGGGGACATTGCAAGGTGTGTTTATTGAAAGATTGGCGTCTTGTTCGGCTACCAAGTTCAATGATATAGTAATTGCTGGAGAGAGGGTCGAGACTTTGTTAAAGATGGGAAAGATTCAGGATACGAGTGCAAGCAGTTCTAATGGAGTAAGAAAAGCTTTCAGCGGACCCCCGAGAAGAAGGGAAGGTGAAACCAATGCTGTGTTTGGCCGAGGACGGGGCCGAGGGTATATAAGATCATATGAGCAACTGGCAGCAGTCACTATCCCTTCCAGCCCTGTGCAGCAGGTACAACCTCAACAACAGCAACAACAGCAACCACAATGTAACAACTATCAACAAATACCTTATCAGCCAAGGCAGACTCGCCCGGCTAATAGGGTGCTTGAGGCAATTCCCATGACTTACACTGCATTGCTACCGAGATTGCTGGACCTGAATTTGATACAACTGAGGACTTTGGCACCACCACCACCTGGAGAGCTTCCAATGGGGTACGATGTCAATGCTAGATGCGCTTTCCATTCAGAGGCACCCGGTCACTCAACTGAGAAGTGCAGGGCGCTACAACACAAAGTTCAAGATTTGATCGACTCCAAGGCGATTAACTTCGCACCACCGCCGAATGTTACTTCAAACCCTATTCCGAACCATGTAGGGGCTAGAATAAATGCTGTTGAAAGTGGTGAGAAGTTAAGTTTGATTATGAGTATAGAAGAAGTGAAGACTCCGCTGTTAGTAGTGAAAGAGAGGATGCTAAAAGGACAAGTGTTTCCGGGTTGCAGTTCTGATTGTGAAAAGTGTGTGAATTCAGTGAACGGTTGTGAAGACCTGAGGATGGGGCTGCAGAATCTGATTGATGAAGGGTCATTGCAGTTTGACAAAGTTGATAATGAAGTTGATGATGTGTCCACTATAAAATTTTTTTATGATCCAGCTGAGATGCCTGCTAGAAGAGAACCTGTGACCATTTATGCTCCTGAAGTCAGTCCTGTGACTATCACTGTGCCTGGGCCTGTTCCTTATACAGATGATAAAGCCATCCCATGGCATTACGGCTCAGATGTGTACGTGGAAGGACAGAAAGTGGAGAGTAAGTCTATTGCTATTGACCCGACTGTAGTGAACGTCGGAGGGGTTGGAGGTTTTACGAGAAGTGGTCGTCTATTTGCTCCCCCAGTTCTGAGAGGAGATCCTGAGGCTGAGGCTTCGGCAAGGGCTAAAGGAAAGCAAACAGCGACTGATGAAACGATAACTCCTGCGGCTGGACAGGGTACCTTTGAGAAGGAAGTGGAGGAATTTATGCGCATAATTAAAAAGAGTGATTATAAGGTGGTCGAACAGTTGAACCAGATGCCATCCAAAATATCAATTCTGTCCTTGCTAATGTGTTCTCCAACACATAGAGAAGCCTTGCTGAAAGTGTTACAGATGGCCTATGTTCCTCAAGAAATAACTGTTAATCAACTGGAAGCCGAAGTGGGCAGTGTGAATGCAAGCCACGGGCTGGGCTTTACAGACAGAGACCTTACGTCAGAGGGCCGTAACCATAACAAAGCACTGCATATTACTATCGAGTGCAAGGGTGTTGTTTTTTCGCATGTCCTGGTTGACACAGGCTCTTCTCTTAATGTACTTCCGAAGAAAGCATTAATGAAGCTCAATGTTGATGGTATCATCTTAAGACCCAGTGATTTGATAGTTAAAGCTTTTGATGGGTCCAGAAGGTCAGTGTTTGGAGAAGTTGAGTTACCTGTGAAAATAGGGTCTCAAGTCTTCAAAAGCACCTTCTACGTCATGGACATTCAGCCCACGTACAGTTGTTTGTTGGGACGTCCATGGATTCATGCTGCTGAAGCTGTAACATCCACTTTGCATCAAAAGCTCAAATATGTGGTTGATGGCCAAGTAATCACTGTGTGCGGAGAGGAAGATATCTTTGTGAGCCACTTATCAACTTTCAAATATGTGGAGATGGATGGAGAGATCCACAAAACTCCGTGTTAGGCCTTCGAAGCAGTTAATGCCAGCATCTTGGCTCCTGTGGACAAGAACAGTGAGAAAGAAGGTACCTCCATTCATTCCTACAAGCAGGAAAAGGAAGTGGTTCAGTTAGGAAGCGCCCAAGGCTGGGGAAAATTGTTGGAATTAGAGAAGAAAGACGATAAGTTTGGTTTGGGTTATCAGCCTAGTGGGTCTAATTGGTCTCCAAGGGGTAAAGCCATTACTTTTACAAGTGCTAGGATGCTCGACCACAACCATATTTGTGTAACTAATGAAGAAGAGGGAAGTGATGGTGACTGGGACAACTGGATTCATCCGTGTGCGCCCGGAGAGGAGCTGAAGAACTGGTCTGCTGAAGACATCGTCCAAGTTACCGTGCACTCAGAGTAATTTATTTGTTTCCTTTTCTTATCATGTTGCATTGTCAAATCCTGCACTCTGCCCAAGGTTCTAGGATCCATTGTATGGGCCACCATGTTTGTTATGCACTTATTTTACCATTGATATAAAGGACATTTTCAGACAAATTGTGTTCCCTTTCTTTTGTTTTAAATATTTCACAAAAAATATAAAAATGGCAATGTGTTTTTCCTTTTTGTTTTTGTGTTTGCGTCTCTTTTAAAAATAAATAGATTCAGAAATAAGCACATCATCTGTGCAGTGTTGATCATCCGGATTCCATTGATAACGTTCCTACTATGACTACACATGACTTTGACAATCCTATCTACCAAGCGGATGAAGGGGTTGAGGAAGACTGTGAACTCCCTGAAGAATTGGTCAGATTGTTGAAACAAGAGGAACAGGTTATTCAGCCTCATCAGGAAGAAATTGAGATCATCAACATCGGCACTAAAGAGGTGAAGAAAGAGATTAAGATTGGGGCCAGTCTGCAGGCCGAAGTAAAGAAAGAGTTGATTGGTATGCTGCGTGAGTATGTGGATATCTTTTCCTGGTCGTATCAGGATATGCCAGGGTTGGATACCGACATTGTTGTGCATAAGCTACCATTGAGAGAGGATTGTCCTCCTGTGAAACAAAAGTTGAGAAGAACTCGTCCTGACACGGCAATGAAGATCAAGGAGGAAGTTCATAAGCAATAGGATGCCGGATTTCTTGTTGTAACTAGTTACCCACCTTGGGTAGCTAACATTGTACCTGTACTAAAGAAGGACGGCAAGGTCCGGATGTGCGTTGATTACCGGGATCTGAATAGAGCGAGCCCAAAAGATGACTTTCCGTTACCTCACATTGATGTGTTGGTAGACAACACTGCTCAATTCTCGGTATTTTCTTTCATGGATGGCTTCTCCGGGTATAATCAGATTAAGATGGCACCGGAAGACATGGAGAAAACAACGTTCATTACCCCGTGGGGTACATTCTGCTACAAGGTCATGCCCTTTGGTTTGAAGAACTCCGGGGCAACTTATCAGCGGGCTATGGTCACATTGTTCCATGACATGATACACAAGGAGATAGAGTGTTATGTGGACGATATGATTGCTAAGTCCCGAGACAAAGAAGAGCATCTGGTCAATCTCAAGAAGCTGTTTGATAGACTGATAAAATATAAGCTGAGGTTGAACCCAAACAAGTGCACTTTCGGAGTGCATTCCAGAAAATTGTTGGGTTTCATTGTTAGTCAGAAAGGAATTGAGGTAGACCCTGCAAAAGTAAAAGCAATTCAAGATATGCCTGCACCGAGAACAGAAAAAGAAGTGCGCGGGTTTTTAGGGAGGTTGAACTACATTAGACGGTTCATATCTCATCTAACTGCCATGTGTGAACCAATATTCAAATTGCTAAGAAAAGAGCAAATGGTCAGGTGGAATGAGGACTGCCAAAGAGCTTTCGATAAGATAAAAGAATATTTGCAGGAGCCTCCGATTCTAATGCCTCCAGTTCCAGGACGGCCGCTTATCATGTACTTGACTGTGTTAGAAGGGTCGATATGGTGTGTTCTAGGCCAAAATGACGAGTCTGGTCGAAAAGAGTACACTATTTATTACCTTAGCAAAAAGTTTATAGACTGTGAATCCCGTTACTCACTGCTCGAGAAAACTTGTTGCGCTTTGGTATGGGCTGCTCGCCGACTGAGATAGTACATGTTGACCCATACCACACTGCTAATTTCCAAAATGGATCCTGTCAAGTACATCTTTGAGAAACCAGCGTTAACCGGAAGGGTTGCTAGGTGGAAAATGATTTTAACAGAGTATGACATACATTATACTTCTCAGAAAGCCATCAAAGGAAGTGTATTGTCATATTACCTTGCACAACAACCTCTTGAAGATGACAATCAGCCAATGAAGTCTGATTTCCCTGATGAGGACATCATGTACCTCAAAGCAAACGATTATGAGGAACCACTTCCGGAGGATGGGCCAGACCCTGAATCCAAATGGAAGTTGATGTTTGATGGGGCAGTCAATATCAATGGACGTGGAGTTGGTGCTATTCTTATTACTCCCGAAGGTGTTCACTTTCCCTTTGCTGCCAGAATTACTTTTGGATGCACCAACAATGAAGCAGAATACGAGGCATGCATAATGGGAATAGAGGAGGCTATTAACCTTCGGATTAAGAACCTCGATATATTCGGAGATTCAGCCCTCGTCATTAACCAGGTTACCGGTAAGTGGTATACGCATCAAGAGCATCTAATTCCTTACAGGGATTATGCCAAAAAATTGTTGACATTCTTCACGACAGTTAAGCTGCAGTACATACCACGTGATGAGAATCAATTTGCCGACGCATTGTCCACTCTTTCTTCGTCTATCAAAGTCTTGTGTTGGAATTATGTGCCCATAATTGACATTTCCAAGCTTGACGCTCCAGCTCATGCTTTCTCTGTAGACACGGTGTCTGACGAGAAACCTTGTGTAAACACCCCAAATTTGCCCTCACCCATTCACACCATGGCTTGTGATCTTTTCATTTGCATAAGTTCAATCATAGCATCTCATATTGCATTTTTGCTTCACTGCATTGGTTCAAAGTCATCTGCATCTAAGGTTTGTGATCTGAGCAATCCAAGAGCTATTTGAGCCACTCCAAAGGCATTAAATCACTTCAAAGGGGTCCATGTATATTCAAGCATCATATTATATCCTCTCAAGATCGAAGAAGTCAAAGAATCACAAGAACTGAGAAAGGCATGGAAGCAGAGCCAGGCTTAACTGCACAAGATGACCTAAAATTAGGGTTTTGGTTTCAGAGGCCATAACTCCAAATTTTTTGGTCATTCTTGTTTCTATTGGTCTCTATATGTTATAAGGATCATGCATATCAATTTTCATGAAAAAATTCAATGGGGAAGGCATCTGATCAAGAGATGACTTCTTGAGCAAGTCAGTGCAAAATCAGGGCATCTAAGGCCCCCAATGACCCAACCAAAGGGTGTTTCCCATCATTTTGGATGTGTATGATCTTTATTTGATCATAGAGGATGTTAGAAGTTCACAAAATTGGAAAATTGCAAGTCATTTGCAAAGTTGCCTTTTTGGGAAAGTGACTTGTAATGAAAACTTGCCATTTTGGGAAAGTTTTTCAACCTCCTCTTTTTGATTCAAAAATGCTTCAAATGAGAAAACTTTGGTCATGAAAGTTGTAGAATGGATCCTCCCATTTTCAAAAAGTAAAAGAACTCATTCTAATTCATTTTGGATCAAAAGATATGGCTTGTCAAAGTTGGACAAAATCACATAAATTTCACTTTTACACCAAAAGAGGAAAGTTGCAAAACTTCATGCCAAGGCCAATTATGACTTCAAATCAACTTCTAAGCATTACACAAGCATAACACATGACCTAAAAATCAGAATGCACCAAAGAATCTCCAAGTTTCATGACTTATGCTTCAAGAAATCACAAAGGGGCCAAAGTTGTACCAATTTGCAAAATGACCCAAAGCTTCTCATCCACTTGCCTCAGTTCACAAAATCTGATCCATAAGCAATCCTTGATCTCAGCTGAACCAAGTCATGCCCCTAAACCAGCCTGCCATGACCCATACCTCAAAGGACACCTAACATTGACTTTTGGCAAAAGGGACCATACCAATCAACATAGGCCAGCAACAACTCTCGGACCTATCCCAACTTGATACATGGACCAAAAGCAACTCAACACAACACACAACACAGCCTGAGCTCTCCCACAAGTCAGCATTCTCCAAAACCTCTCTTTATGCATTTTTCTTCGAATCTCAATACACAAGCCACAAACCTCAAAACAAACTTCATAGAATCACTCACCATGATCCTCTGATCATTTCCCAACCATCATTTGATCCTGAAACCATCCCAAACAGAAATACGATTTTTCACTCCCCTTGGTCAGAACTTCATTAATCTCACAAACCAGCCACAATACACTCCAACTAAGCCTCAAAGCTTCCTCAAGAAGATCATTGGAGCCATTTTGAAGCAAGAACCTGGCCAGAAAGTACCAAAAGTGAAAGCTCCAGTTCAGGTGAGCTCAAGAACTTTTTTTCCAGAACTCCCATTTTTAGTTTCTAAGTGATTCCTTATGCTTCACTGATCACCATGATATGATTTATTTTGAAAATGAGTGAAAAATGGCCATGTATGCTTGTTCTGAAATTTTTCCCGTGAAACTTAATTGCTTCGATTCATGTTGTTGATGTAATATAAATGAAGCTTTGATGCGTATTGAGTGAGATAGAAAAATGGTTGGCCGGAGAAGATGACCGGAACACTGTTCCGGTCATCTGAAAGTCATTAGGGCTCAGGATTAGGGCTAATGACATAATTAAGTGAGTTTGAATTCCAACCGTTCGTTTACGCGCTAAGTCAATTCCCGCTTCCCTGAGTTTAAACCACAGCCCTTGGATTGTTTGACTTTCTCATTTTTCTTTTTAAATTCATTTTATTTTATTTGTTTCATATTTAACTTGCACGAATTTTTAAAAATAGGAAAACATATTAAAAAATTCTGATTTTTTTTGTCAAACATTTCATCAATTTTCAGAACCCAAAAATATTTTTATTTTTATTTTTTGCATTAAAAATTATTTTTAAATCATTTAAATGTTTATTTTTAATTAGTTAATGAAAATTAATTAATTAAAAATGCATTTAGGTATTTAAAAATCACCAAAAAAATCACATTGCATTTTAAAACATTTAGAAACATTATCAAATTCTCAAAACAAATTTCTTTTTGGTTCTTGACCTATTTTGACAATTTTCATTGGAATTAAAGTTGTTTAAAGGCAATATTTTTGTTCAAACTTAGAAAAATTCATTCTGCCTAACCCTGAAGAGTTTGATGATGGTTCTTCTTGCATTGCATCCTTCATAGCATGTAGTTTCTAGGGTAAAATTGGTTTGTATTTATCTTCCATTTTCAATTTAATGGGCATTTTTCCTTTTGAGGTACCTTGAAACCCTAGTTGACTTAAAAGAATCACAACTCCCATTAGTTAAGAGTTAGGTCCCCTCCTTTGGGCAGTGAACTTGTGTAGGTTTAGGGTTCCTTTGGTCCCATTTTCAATTTTTTATCATGACATTTGCTTCTGGTTTTGAATTTTTGTGTTGCATGTTGTTCATAAACCCTAATTCTTGCTTTCCTTTGCATTCATCTCTTATATGCTTGCATTCAAGAACTTGCCATGACATTTTGTGCATCCATATGATTCATAAGACATCTTAGGACATATTAGAATCATGTTTTATCATTACATCTTTCATTTGCCATGTTGTGCATTCATTTCATTACATAAACTTTCATGGTTCAAAACATGCTTCATTTGCATCCTCATCCTTGTATGATCATCCACAACTCTAACCATTTGTTTGCATCATCTCTTAGCGTCATTAACATCATTTTTATGCTTCTGACTTTGGTTTGCATCATTGCATTTCATCTCATCTTCATTGCATTTCATTTCTTTCGTTAACTTTTCAGGTGGTAAGTTGTTTTGAGAAGTGAATTTGCCTTCACTTCTCACAATCTCTTCTCATCTCTCTTATGCATCATTGCTGCATTTTATCTTTGTATTAGAGTGAGCTTGCTCATTCATGTTCATCTCTTACTTTCTTTCTTAAGGCAACTTGTCTTCTTAAGTGAAGCAAGTTGTTTTATTTCTTTCTGCTTCTCCTCCTTTCATCTGTTTCTTTCCTGGTAGCTTTTCTCCTGAAGATCTTCTTGCAAGCCTCATAAACCCTAGGAACAACCAAGCATGATCACAATTAGAGTTTGATTAGTCCCCCATTAGTTTTTCCTTTGTGTCATCTTTGAGTCTTCTCATCTCATCTCTTAATCAAGGACTAAACCCTAAAGGTTTTAAGGCTTTGTGATTAAGCTTATGCCTGCATCCTTCTATTAGGATGGAGTGTATAACTTTAATCCTAAGTGTTAAACCCTTAATGTGTTTAACTCCTCTAAATCAGTCCACCTAATAACCACTAAGACATCAAGCTTGTAACTTGGGCCTTGCATTAGGGTTCTAATTCTTCCTTAATGGGTTAAGAAGGACTAACCCTAGTGTTAATGGACAAGTCCCCCTCAAGTTGTTTTGCAAACCATAAAAATCACTTCTTAATCTTACCATTAACTAAAATCCATTTAATAAAGGCTTTGTTTTGTCATGAGGTTAATCCCTAATCATGGATTAAGTTGAGGAGCCTTCCTCAGCTCAAATATTCTCATTTATTATCCTTCTATTATGATGGTGTAATGAGTCCATTAAATCCTTGATTATGGCTTAGACTCATTACCTAAAACTAAACAAAAAAAAACAAAAACATCTAAATAGATACAAGTAGGTTAATGATCTTAATCCTACATCATGGTGATTAAGTGTGAGGTGTTTACTTCATACTTAAGGTATTCTCATTACCCCTAATCAGAGGGGGGATGTGATGAGTTTATTAACCCTTGGTTTAGGCTTAAGCTCATTAACCTATGACAAACCTCAAAAAGCAATAAAAGACTGAAAACACAAAAACAAACAATAATCGTTTCCTCCGGGATTCTTTCCTCATCTCATTCACTCATAAACGAGAACTCGCTTCTTCCGTCTAATGCAAGACAGTTAGCACCTGAGCCAGACAGGTCATACACTTGAGCATAGACAAGTAAGCAGTTCACAAGTCAATTTATCTTTCAGTCTCTTTGAGTCGAACTACGATGTTCTGACTTCCTCATTGCACGAGAGGATACGTAGGCATAACTTAACAATTATCGAACAAAAGTCTTTGTACATCCCCCCCTCTTCCAGCATTATTCTTTAAGCCTCATAGTCTTGAGCTTTGCATTCTTTCTTGCACTGACACTTCATATATTTCACTTCACTTTCTTTTAACACTGACACTTGCATTCTTTCCAGCTTTGATACACAAATTGCACTGACACTACCCCTTTAAAACACAAATCTTTTGAGCGTGGATCCCGTCGAGTACGACGGACAATCTGGGTGCTAATACCTTCCCAGGTTGTAACCAACCCCCTTTCTCAGTATCTCTGGTTCACAACCGTCTTATCCATATCTTTTCTCAGGTTTATGCAGCATAACCTTTCCTTCGGGATAAAAATGCCTAGCTGGCGACTCTTGTCTTTTGAGTTCACCCTTGTGTGTTCTCATCCCTTTCGCCGACCGTTCGCGTCTGTACCCCTCTTGACCTGGGTGTCATTTGGTGGGAGCGACACCTTGGTATTTTGATATCAAGTTATTCTTGGAAAAGCAAGAATACCCAGCTGGGGCATCTCCCAATGACAAGAAGACCTTAAGGCGACTTGCAGCTAGCTTTTTCTTAAATACAGACGGGGTTTTGTACAAGAGAAACTTTGACATGGTCTTGCTCAGATGCGTGTAAACACCCCAAATTTGCCCTCACCCATTCACACCATGGCTTGTTATCTTTTCATTTGCATAAGTTCAATCATAGCATCTCATACCACATTTTTTGATTCACTGCATTGATTCAAAGCCATCTGCATATAGGGTTTGTGATCTGAGCCATCCCTGAGCCATTTGAGCCACTCCAAAGGTCTTCAATCATCTCAAAGGGGTCCATGTATGTTCAAGCATCATATTATATCCCCACAAGGTCAAGGAAGTCAAAGAATCACAAGAACTGAGAAAGGCATGGAAGCAGAGCCAGGTTTAACTGCACAGATGACCTAAAATTACGGTTTTGGTTTCAGAGGCCATAACTCCAAATTTTTTGGTCATTCTTGTTTCTATTGGTCTCTATATGTTATGAGGATCATGCATATCAATTTTCATGAAGAAATTCAATGGGGAAGGCATCTGATCAAGAGATGACTTCTTGAGCAAGTCAGTGCAAAATCAGGGCATCTGAGGCCCCCAGTGACCCAACCAAAGGGTGTTCTCCATCATTTTGAATGTGTATGAGTTTTATTTGATCATAAAAGATGTTATAAGTTCACAAAATTGAAGAATTTCAAGCCATTTGCAAAGTTGCCTTTTTGGGAAAGTGACTTATAACGAAAACTTGCCATTTTGGGAAAGTTTTTCAACCTCCTCTTTTTGATTTAAAAATGCTTCAAATGAGAAAACTTTGGTCATGAAAATTGTAGAATGGATCCTCCCATTTTCAAAAAGTACAAGAACTCATTCTAATTCATTTTGGATCAAAAGTTATGGCTTGTCAAAGTTGGGAAAAATCACTTATTTTTCACTTATGCACCAAAAGAGGAAAGTTGCAAAACTTCATGCCAAGGCCAAATGTGACTTCAAATCAACTTCTAAGCATTACACAAACATAAGTCATGACCTAAAATTCAGAATGCACCAAAGAATTGCTCATTTTCATGCCTTGATCATTAAGAAATCACAAAGGGGCCAAAGTTGTACCAATTTGCAAATACTCATGTAACCATGCCTCTACTTGTTACAGCTCATCAAATCTAATCCATAAGCATTCCATGATCTCAGCTGAACCAAGCCATGCCCCTAAACCAGCCTGCAACGACCCATACCTCAAAGGACACCTAACATTGACTTTTGGCAAAATGGCCCATACCAATCACCATAGGCCAGCACCCACTCTCTGACCTATCACACTTCTTTATGTGGATCAAAACAAAGCAAAAGCACCACACAACACAGCCTGAAACACCAAGAACACAGCACACTCAAAAATCCCAAAATTTGCAAAAAGCTTTCGAATCTCTTGATTCAGCCATCAAACCTTCAAACTTTTTCCACCATTCAACTCCATAAACCTCACTGATCATTTCCCACCTTCCATTTTGCCCTAAAACCTTCATAATCAAAAACACGATTTCAACATCTCATGAACTGAGATTCTGCAAACTTCCTCTAGAGGCCATTTAAACTCCAGCTAAGCATCACAAACACTTGAGGGAGATCATGGGAGAAGTTTTGAAGCAAAGAACTGGCCAGAAAGCACCATTTTTGAAAGCTTCAGTTCAGGTATCATCATGAACATTTTTTCCAGAAACGCGTTTTTAAGTTCCTAAAAGGTTCTCCATGATTCACTGATGATTCTGATATGTTTAGTTTTGAAAATGACCAAGTATTAAGCATGTATGAGCTCTCTGAAATTTTTTGACCTAGAACTAATTTGCTTCGATTCAGCTTGAATATGTGAAATAAATTTGTTTAAGTGAGTGATTCTTGTTGAGTGATGCGTGGGGTTGGATTCTGGGCAGAGAGATTAGGTTTTAGAAGCTTGGGGAGAGAGATAGCAATTTTCAGGGAGGGATGTCACCGGAGAAGACGACCGGAGCTCTTCTCCGGTGACCTGAATGTAATTAGGGTTTAATCTGTGATTAGGGCAAAGTTTGAATCTGGAGCGTGCGATCTTGCTTCCCGCGCGTGAATGGATGGCCTGGATGGTCTCATTAAGCCCTAATCCCATAATTAGATTTAATTAATTAGGATTAGATTTAAATTTGCCAGTTTGAACCTCAGCCCTTGGATCTGGCGCCAGTCAATTCCCTCCATTTTCTTTTGAATTCCAGCCTTTGGATCTGTTGACTTTTCCCTTTTTATTGTTTTAATTCATTTTATTTATATTAAACTTCCACGAATTTTAAAAAATAGCAAAACATGTTAAAAAATTCTGAATTTTTTTGTCAAGCATTTCATTAATTTTCAGAACCCAAAAATATTTTTATTTTTATTTTTTGCATTAAAAATTATTTTTAAATCATTTAAATGTTTATTTTTAATTAGTTAATGAAAATTAATTAATTAAAAATGTATTTAGGTATTTAAAAATCACCAAAAAATTCACATTGCATTATAAAACATTTAGAAGCATTATCAAACTCTCAAAACAAATTTCTTTTTGGTTCTTGACCTATTTTGACAATTTTCATTGGAATTAAATTTGTTTAAAGGCAATATTTTGATCCTAACTTGAAGAAAATCATTCAGCCTAACCATAAGGAGTTTGATAATGGTTCTTCTTACATTTCATCCTTCATAGCATGTAGTTTTTAGGGTAAAATTGGTTTGAATTTATCTTTCATTTTCAATTTTTTTTGCATTTTTCATTGTGAGGTATCTCAAAAACCCTAGTTGACTGGAGAAATTCATAACTTCCATTAGGTTTAAAGTTAGGTCCCCTCCTTTGGGCAGTGAACTTTGTAGGGTTAGGGTTCCTTTGATCCCATTTTCAATTTTTTATCTTGTCATTTTCTTCTGATTTTGAATTTTGCATTGCACATTGTATGTAAACCCTAATTTGTGCCTTCCTTTGCATCCATTTCTCATTTGCTTGCATTCAAGAACTTGCCATGAAATTTTGTGCATCCTCATGACATATGATACATCTTAGGACATATTAGAATCATGATTGAGCATTGCATCATCCATTTGCCATGTTTTGTATCCTTTGCATTACATAAACTTTCATGAACTTTTATGGTTCAAAGCATGCTTCATTTGCATCCTCATCCTTGTATGATCATCCACAACTCTTGACATGTGTTTGCATCATATTTTAGCATCATTAACACCATGCTCATGCTTCTGGTTTTGTCTTGCATCATGGCATTTAATCCCATTTTCATTGCATTGCATTTCTTTTGCTAACTTTTCAGGTGGTAAGTTGTTTTGAGAAGTGAATTTGCCTTCACTTCTCACAATCTCTCTTCATCTCTCTTATGCATCATTGCTGCATTTTATCTTTGTATTAGAGTGAGCTTGCTCATTCATGCTCTCTCCCACCTTCTTCCTTCAAGCAACTTGTCTTCTTAAGTGAAGCAAGTTGTCTTCCTTCTCTCTGTTTCTTTCTCCTTTCATCTGCTTCTCTCCTTGGTGGCTCTTTGAAGATTTCTACTCTTAAGCCTCACAAACCCTAGGACTTCCAAGCATGATAACATTTTAGGATTGTTTAGTCCCCCTTAGACTCTTTCCTTTGAGTTTTCTTTGAGTCTTATCTTCTCACCTCATAATCAAGGACTAAACCTTAAAGGTTTTAAGGCTTTGTGATTAAGCTTATGCCTGCATCCTTCTATTAGGATGGAGTGTATAACTTTAATCCTAAATGTTAAACCCTTAATGTGTTTAAATCCTCTAATCAATTCACTTAATAATCATCAAGACATCAAGCTTGTAACTTGGGCCTTACATTAGGGTTCTAATTCTTCCTTAATTAGTTAAGAAGGGCTAACCCTAGTGTTAATGGATAGGTCCCCCTCAAGTTGTCTTACAAACCATAAAAATCATTTCTTAATCTTATCTTTAACTAAAATCCACTCTAATAAAGGCTTTGTTTTGTCATGAGGTTAATCCCTAATCATGGATTAAGTTGAGGTATCTTCCTCAGCTTAAATGTTCTCATCTATTATCCTTCTATTAGGATGGTGTAATGAGTCCATTAAATCCTTGATTATGGCTTAAACTCATTACTTAACACTAAACAAAAACTCCAAAAACATCTAAATAAATGCAAGTAGGTTAATAATCTTAATCCTACATCATGGTGATTAAGTGT
This sequence comes from Lathyrus aphaca, assembly GCA_963966055.1. Taxonomy (NCBI): domain Eukaryota; kingdom Viridiplantae; phylum Streptophyta; class Magnoliopsida; order Fabales; family Fabaceae; genus Lathyrus; species Lathyrus aphaca. The sequence goes on along the minus strand of OZ014524.1, from coordinate 176,482,093 downwards.
GAGGTGTTTACTTCATACTTAAGGTATTCTCATTACCCCTAATCAGAGGGAGGATGTGATGAGTTTACTAACCCTTGGTTTAGGCTTAAGCTCATTTTCTTATGACAAACTCCAAAGGCAATAAAAGATTGAAAATAACAAAAACAAACAATAATCGTCTCCTCCGGGATTCTTTTCTCATCATCCTCACTCACAAACGAGAACTTGCTTCTTCCGTCTAATGCAAGAAAGTTAGCACCTGAGCCAGACAGGTTATACACTTGAGCATAGGAAAACAAGCAGTTCACAGGTCAATTTATCTTTCAGTCTCTTTGAGTCGAACTACGGTGTTCTGACTTCCTCATTGCACGAGAGGATACGTAGGCATAACTTAACAGTTATCGAACAAAAGTCTCTGTATATTCCCCCTCCTTCCAGCTTCATTCTTTAAGCCTCATAGTCTTGAGCTTCATACTCTTGTTCTTACACTGACACTTCTCTTATACACTTCACATTTCTTTTATACTGACACTTGCATTCTTTCCAGCTTTGATACACAGATAGCACTGACACAACCCCTTTAAAACACAAATCTTTTAAGCGTGGATCCCGTCGAGTACGACGGACAATCTGGGTGCTAATACCTTCCCAGGTTGTAACCAACCCCCTTTCTCAGTCTCTCTGGTTCGCAACCGTCTTATCCATACCTTTTCTCATGTTTATGCAGCATTACCTTTCCTCCGGGATAAAAATGCCTAGCTGGCGACTCTTGTCTTTTGAGTTCACCCCTGTGTGTTCTCTCCTTTCGCCGACCGTTCGCGTCTGTACCCCTTCTGACCTGGGTGTCATTTGGTGGGAGCGACAATGCGTGAATAGACACGAAGCAAGCCTGTTAATGCAGGAAGTCCACGAGGGATCTTTCGGTACCCATGCAGGAGGGCATACTATGGCAAAGAAGTTGTTGAGATCGGGGTATTATTGGATGACAATGGATGCTGAATGTTGTTCATATGCCCGTAAGTGCCACAAGTGCCAGATTTATGTAGACAAGGTGCATATTCCTCCAAGCCCGCTCAACGTCATGTCATCTCCTTGGCCCTTTTCTATGTGGGGCATTGACATGATCGGGAAGATAGAGCCTACTGCTTCAAATGGTCATCGCTTCATCTTGGTCGCGATTGATTACTTCACTAAGTGGGTTGAAGCAGCATCTTATGCCAATGTCACTCGTCAAGTGGTAGCCAGATTTTTGAAAAGGGACATCATTTGTAGATACGGAGTGCCCGAAAGAATCATTACTGACAATGGTTCAAACTTGAACAATAAGATGATGACAGAATTGTGTCGGGACTTCAAGATTCAGCATCATAATTCTTCTCCTTACCGACCAAAGATGAACGGTGCGGTAGAGGCAGCAAACAAGAATATCAAGAAGATTGTACAAAAGATGGTTGTCACTTACAAATATTGGCATGAGATGTTACCATTTGCGCTGCACGGGTACCGAACGTCAATCAGGACGTCAACTGGGGCAACTCCCTTCTCATTGGTATATGGTATGGAGGCAGTCTTTCCTGTTGAAGTAGAGATTCCTTCATTGCGTGTAATGATGGATGTGAACCATGATGAGGCTAAATGGGTGCATGCTCGTTACAATCAGCTATGTCTAATTGAGGAAAAGAGATTAGCGGCTATATGTCATGGTAAGCTTTATCAGAGAAGAATGAAGCGAGCATTCGACCAACGAGTACGTACTCTGGAGTATCAAGTGGGAGAGCTTGTGCTCAAGAGGATTGTTCCTCCAGGTTCAGATCACAGGGGTAAGTGGACCCCAAACTACGAAGGACCATTCATAGTGAAGAAAGATTTCTCAGGAGGAGCACTGATGCTCACCACTATGGATGGAGAAGATTTCCAGTCCCCTGTTAACTCGGACGCAGTTAAAAAATACTTCGCATAAAAAGACCCGCTGGACACAAAAACAGAATTAAAGTCCAGGCAAGAAAAGGGCATCCCGGCGAGCTAAAAATAGAATAAAAATCTCGGGCAAAAGTTAGGGAAAATGAATAAAAAAAATGTACACCCGCTGAGTTGAAAAGCCACATCGGATAGCTCAGGCAAAAAAGGGTATCCTGGTGGATTGAAAACCCGAAAGGGAGATCCATGCAAAATAAAGGAATAAGCGAACAACTACGATTCGAGTAATCTGAACCAAATCATTGTTTTATACAGCTTGACAATATCAGAAGGATAGGAATCAGTCCCCTCGTCTTTTCAGAAAGCAAAGGCAAGAATGGAGAGTTTTGAAGACATGCTGGTCATAGCAGAAAGGGAACTCATTGGGATGCCGTGTCCATTGCCATTAGGATAGTTTATTTTCTCAATTTTATGGCAGCTACCTCTTTCCAGGTGGTTGTTTTCGGATGTAAAATTTTGCCTATTCAGAGGCCTTTCAATAAAAAAGAATATTCAGTCAAAAAGTTGTGTTGTGTTTAGTTTGTTTGCAAAATGTCCTGAATTTTTGGCAAAAAATAGCATTGCATTCAAAACATGGTGATAATTTGAAAGAAAATGACATTGCAGGGAAACATTTGAAATCCTCTTTGAGTGTCGGGTGACGATGGATGAACAAATTATACCATGCAAGTCCCCGGGGCACATATATGTTTCCTGTTGTTGCAGGTTTTGCAGGGTGGCGTCACATTCTCCCAAGCAGCATTTTCCCCAGCTAAGTCTTGGCAGGTAGCCCAAGCAGTTTATCTTCCCCAGTGGAGTATACCCAGCAAGCAGTGGGAGGCCCATTCCCCACAAAGTTCATCTGTCAGAGCTCTTTTCACTAACAAAGATATTTGAGGAAACATTCCCCAACACTTGTTTGTATTCTTACTTTGTTACCGATCGTCTGCATTTCTCAACACTCGTCTGTGTTATCCCCTTGGTATTGCTTGTTTTCTTTCCCCAGCAGTTACCCATGGTTGTAATTACTGTTTCTCGTCTGCACCTTCCAACACTCATCTGTGTTTGATAATTATTGTTGCTCGTCTGCACCTTCCAACACTCGTCTGTGTTTGATATTTGATATTGCTCGTTTGCACTTCCCAACACTCGTCTGTGTTTGATATTTAATCCTTATGGTTGCTCGTCTGCATTCCCCAATGCTCGTCTGTGTTTGTTATCTGTTTGAAGCTCATTTGCATTGTTTGGATACTCGTCTGTATCATCCCTCACACTTGTCTGTGTTAGCTTATATCCATATGTACTGATTCGATAATTGCTCTGGTACTTGTCTGTATTGCTACTCCAAATGCTCGTCTGTGTTTGAATCTCTGGTATTCGTCTATACCAATGGCTGATATTCGTCTGTATCATCGCCCGAAGCGCTCGTCTGTGTTTCTCAGATCAACGTCTGATATTCATTTGTATCATTGACTTTTGGAACTCGTCTGTGTTCTCTTAATGATCATCCAATACTCGTCTGTATTGAAGAGGTTTAAAATCCTGACTGTGGGAATAAATGTCAAAATGGTCACCGGTCCTGGCGTAACAGGATTATTCGAAGGAGGCTCGTCTGTCTCAAGCACCACTTATTAAAGTTGCACCTGACGTAACAGGTTTGCTCGAAGAAGGCTCGTCTGTCTTATACCATATATCCACAGATAATATATGAGGAGGGTTCGTCTACCTTGATTATGCATGTCTATCCCACAGACTTTAGTGCATCACCGGTCCTGGCGTAATAGGTATATCCGAAGGAGATTCGTATGTCTCAAGTTATATGTTCTTGCAAAGTATATGAAGGCTCGTATGTCCAGCTCCTGGCGTAACAGGATTGTTCGAAGAAGACTCATCTGTCAATATATTCTGATTCCAGATTTTAGTTTCAAATTTGAAGAAGCTCGTCTGCTTTCTCTCCACTTCAGCCACCAAAGCATCATTTGGTTGGGTTTATTTCCCAGTTTTTGTATTCTTCGTCAGAGTGCAAATTTCAGGTCTTCTTGGTATTCAACCACAGTTTATCTTGAACGGTCGATTGCCCGGGCTACCGTCCTTTTCAGATTAACAGTTGCTTGAATAGGGGCAGTTGTAACACCCCAAATTTGCCCTCTTCTTTTTAAGCATCATATCACTTCATATTCATCATGAACATATCATATTCTTGGCATTCTAGCATGGAAAGATGAGGCATAACATCCTCATGGCCTAACATTAGGCATATGATCACCTGTGGAGGTTCTTGAAGTATCACAAGCCATGACAAAGGGGCCCATTGGATTTATACAAGTCCTATGAGGGATCTATATTGCATTCACAAGCTCAAGTTCATTTACAAAAGCTCAGAAGGTTGGAAGATCATCAGGGAATCCAGGCTAGGGCAAAGCTCCTACACAATGATCCCAAATTAGGGTTTGAGTTTCAAGCATGAAAACCTCAAGACTTTGGCCATTTCATTTGGAAAAATTCTTTTACATGTTAAGAGGATCTTAGGGATGAAATTTGGTGAGAAAATTCCTTGTGGAAGTCAAGTATTTCTTCAGTTGCTTGTAAATGAAGAAACTGGCCAACTGTGCCTTAGAAAAGTCAATGTGAGATTTCAAGGGGTCCAACCCCATTTTTCTAGCCAAGGGATGTTCTTATAATGTTAAAAATGGTTTGGCAAGATCAAATATCAAGAATCATGAGGTTTTGAGGTGTTTTGCAAAATTGGTGTAAGGTTTGCAAGTTTTTGCCCTAATTTTCAAGTGAGCATAACTTGGTGAAAAAATCTTCAAATGGACCAAAGCCAAACATGAAAGTTGGAGATTAAAGCCTCCCATTTTCAAAAAGTACAAGATCATTTTCACAGCCCATATGGTTTAAAAGTTAAGGCCCTCGAAAATTGCTTGAAAACTAGGGCAAGGCTTGGATTTTCAATTGTACACAAGGGCAAAAAGTCATGAAACTTATTTTTGGGTGTTGGTATGAATCAAATGAGGTTACAATGTTACAATGCAATTCAAATAAGCCATTCTGCTCCAAAGATGACATCAAATTCGTGCATGGTGTGAAATTTATTCCATAAGTGCAAAAGTTGCATGATCATGAGAATTGTGTGATACTTACATCCAAGGGTCAGGATCTTTGTGGATTGAAATCAAGGGTGAGATGTTGAATGCACATGGGCAAGAAAGAGGACAATGCACGGGTGTTTCATGATATCAGGCTAAATTTTCAAATTGCGTAAATTCTCTCCCACACTCTCTTCCCACGCGCCAAGGCTTGCATTCTTTCAACATTGCTTCATGAGTTCATTTATAAGAGAATTAGGGTTTTAGAAAGGTTCAGATCCATCTCATTTCATCACTCTCAAGTTTTGGCTCATTTTTCATTTTCCTTCGAATCATTCTCTACACTTTCTCTCTTCACAAACCAATCTCATATTCCTCATCCTTGAGAGCTCAGGATCACAAATCTATCCTTTGTTCAAGCTGATTCTCAAGATTCAACACCTTTCCATTTCAGAGCAGCAAGCTTCAAGCTCTTAGATCCAGCAACTTTCAAGGCTCTAGTTGCATTTATTTTGCAACTAGAGTGTATTTGGAGTGGATTGGCTGCTATTTCTTGGCTTCTAACAAGCTATTTCCAGATCTGCAAGTCTCAGGTAAGCTCAAAATTCTCAGATCTAAAAATGAAAATAGAAGTGTGCATTATGATCTACTGGTTATGCTGGTGACTCTGCTTGTTTTAAATTCGAATTTGATGCATTATTGAGCTTTGTATGTTGATTTTAATTTTCATGTGGAACCTGTTTGCTTTCGATCCAGTCTGTTCATTGTTCATTTCAGAATTTCATGGCCATATTTGAATTCAGGGTAGCTTGTTGGTTTGATCTGGAGTGTTTTACGTATTTTCATTGACTTTTGTTCTTGTTATGCATTTTCCGGTGCCGGAGCCCTAGCTCCGGTCACCGGATTCTAGGCGTGTGTGAATTAGGGTTTGGAGGAGGAAGACAACTCCTGGACCATTAGATCTCCCATCTGGACGCTTGTTACGCTGCCACCTCATTTAATGAGACACTCCCCCTCACGTGTTTTTTTGTTTTATATTTTCATTCTGATTATTTCAAATGTCACGCACCCCATGATAATTAATGTGTGCCTTCACTCTTGTCCAATCATTGTGCTGACTTCACTTAAATGAATTGACTGATTCTGGCCTGCCTTTTGATCCCATGGCTTGTGTTTTTTGCTGATTTTCTTGAATATCCACCTTAATTGTTGTAAGCTTGCGCAGACCCAGTGGGCCTGAATCACTATCCACACCCCCTTTGCTTGAGCCCAAATGATTTGAACTGGAATCCCTTCTATTCGCACCCTCCTGGCCTTTTCTCTTTTCATTTATTTTTCTTTTATTTCATTTTGTTTCAATTTTGCTTTTTAATTTTTAAAATTAGTTTTAAGTTTCAAAAAATTATGAAATAATTCATGGATGTCACTTTTAGTTTTCTTTAATTTTTAATATTTTTATTTTCCATTCATTTTATTTTGACACGTGTAAATTAATTCTCCCAATTAATTAATTCATTTTATTCCATTTTTAAGAATTTTGTCTTGTCCATTTTCCATATTGATCCTCATTTTGAATTTTTGATTGGTTCTTTTTGCTATGGATCCATAATAGAGTGTACTTTATGTGTGATTTTTGTTCTGATTTTCAGAAACTTGTTCAATTGGTTTTGGTCTTTGACTTGTGAATGAAGTTTCCTAACCCTAATTGATGTTTGACCCCTCATTTGACTTACTTGGCTTCTGAATTTCTTCCTATCCTTTTGGCATGTTGTTATATCATGATTGAAGATCTCTTGTCCAAGGTTGTGGAATTTTTGGATGCATATTTGATTTGATTTGAATGTTTTCTTTTAACTTGTCCCATATTGTTTCTTTTTTATCATAAGTCCTCTCTTTAGCATAGAAGGGCACTTGTGCCAACTTCTTCATCTTGTTTAGGGTCTCTTTAGAGCATGGATACCTTTCTGATCTTGGTTTGGGGTTTGTGTTTTGGAAATCTTGTATTTTTTTTACCTTTGAGGTTCTTCCTTTCTTTTATATATCCATCTCACCTCCTTTGTTTCTTTCTTCCCATAATGTGTTTGCTTAGCTTTGTGCTTCTCTTCTCTTCATCTCTCTTACTTCTTAAGCACTTCTTCAACTTGATTAGGGTTCTGGTCTTGTGACTTGAGGTTGTGTTTGTTTATTTTGCTTTGCATCTTCTTAAGTTTACTTTGCTTTGCCATGTGATTCATGTTGCCTCATATTGACTTGTGTGATTCTTTTCTCATTCTTGTGACTTGCATTTGCATTGAGCATTTGTGTGTATGACTTCACTTCTGTTTGTATGATGTTGGTATGGCATTGTGATCATTTTATTTTACCTTTATACTTGTGCTACTAACCTTTTCAGGGGCTATGGTAAGTGAGAGGTGTGGATGTGATTCCCACATCTCCAAATCTTATCTCTTCTCTTATCATCATTATTTGTTCTAACCTTGTGATTGTTGGGCTTAGGCCTTACTTCCTCTTCTTCTATTCTTCTTCTTCTCTTCTTCTTTCTTTCTTCTTTAGGATAGTAAACCACACTAACCTAGGATCTCCCATGCTTGACAACACTTAGGATTCATTAGTCCCCCATTAGACTTTTTCCTTTGTGATCCTTTTGGTTTCTTTTCTCTCCTCATCTCAAAACTCTAAAGAAGACACTTAATAAAGATTAAAGTGATACCTTGAGCAATAGCCTTATCCCATGAGATACTTGTAGTCTTCCCATATTGGGATAGTACAAGCTTATCTTGTGATGCACAAGTCTGATCAAGATATCATCTTCACCAAGAAAATCATAAAAGCACACTTCTTCATTGTAAATACAAAAACACTTAATAAGTTAATGAGTTAGTGAGCTTAAGCCCTAATCTTTGGATTCAAGTTTTGGGGATCTTCTCCTTACTTGAGTGTGCTTGTTCTATTATTCCATCTTGGAATGTAGTGACAAGTGCACATTCCATGGAAAAGAGCTTGGGTTCACTTTCTTGTGGCACACTCATAAAAAGCTTTATAAAAAAAACACAAACCAACAATAAGCGTCTTTCCTTCGGTAATGCTTTTCTCATCTCCTTCGCTCCATACGCGAACTTGCTCCTACTTGTCATTTTGCAAGACGGTTACGCACTCGCCGTCCGAGTCTGCAACACCTGAGCATTGACATAGGCAGTTTAAGCCTTAATACACAAGCAATCTTTTCCACCCCTAGTTAGGGGAACTATGGCGACTCTGATCCTCAAGTCCAGATGAGGTACGTAGGCAGTGGGGTAGGGCCCGTTCGAGCACAATCTTTATTTTCCCTACATTTTTCCTTTTCATTTCTTTTTCAGTTCCCTTTTCTTTTCTTTTATCCAGTTCAGTTCATTTTCTCTGCAACAGCTTTCATTCCTACCCCCTTTGAAATAGTTTCTTTGCAAGCGTGGATCCCGTCGGGTACGGCGGACGATCTGGGGTGCTAATACCTTCCTAGGTCGTAATCGACTCCCAAACTCAGTCTTTTTGGTTCGCAAGACCCGTGTCCTTCCTTTTCGTTTCTTCTGGTTTGTAAAGCATTACCATTCCCGTTCCTTCGGGATAAAAATGCCTGGTTGGCGACTCTACCTTTTCCGCGCCACTTTCGCATTTGTACCAGGATGGAAATCTGGGGAGCGACAGGAAGATCGTGCAGTGATCTTTCCTCCCCCAAGCAGAGTGCCAGATCTCCCAAAGACAAGGGAACCATCTCCCCATAGAGTTCCAGACTCTATCCAGAAGAGCAATGTTTGAAATTCTCACACAACAATGTGACAAAAGCTTCCTCATCCCCAGCTAGGATATCTCCTTACCGGATTGATTTATCAATGATCTAGTTCCCCAAGCAAAGCCATACATCTTATCAGATCTACCAATGATCTCCCCCAGCTGGGATATCCTTCCAAGCAGATCAGCCAGAGATCATCACAACGGCGGGATCCAAATCCGAATCGTTTTCTTTTGCATAATCATAGCATTCGCATCATATTTCCCCGTAAAGCGTAGCATTCCGTCTAATATGGAGCATAACGGAAAAAATCAAACATATTGCATGATCACAAGTCATGTTTTGAACAAGTCACCTGTAAATACCAACAGTACCTCAACAGTAGTATACAAAATACATCCCTTGTACATAAAAGCCAAAGCGTCCCCTTTGCACTCTCAAATACAGATACTTGTCCATAACATGTTCTCCTCGATACTCGTCCGTGTCATCTCAATTTCCCTAACAGAAAGCCAAAGCGTCCCCTTTGCACTCTCCAAATACATGTTTACATATACTCTTCCGACACTCGTCCATGTCATATCATCCCCCTCAGATAAGCCACAAATATCCTCTGTGATTACAAATACCTATACACTCTCTTGACACCTGTCCGTGTCACCACCTCTCCCCAACATGGTTGCCCAAACACTTGTTGCAAACCAAACACTTGTTTATAATACACTCTCATCGACACTCGTTTGTGTCATCCTATCCCCACAGGTCGCCAAAATACCTTTTACACTCTCATATATAAATGATTGTTCATAACTTATACACTTTCTCTTATGACACTCGTTTGTGTCACAACTGTTCCCCAGCAAGTTGAACACTCGTCTGTGTCTTGCTCATGCTTCACAAACACTCACAATACTTATACATATACTCGTCCGTATCTTGTATATGCACTTATTCCCCACAGATTCGACACTCGTCCATGTTCTTTGATAACCAGTTGGTACTCGTCCTTATCATCATCTCAGAACATGCGTCAGCGTTTGTTTCTACCGATACTCGTCCGTATCACAGTCTTAAGGATGCTCGTCCGCATCTTTAATCTATACACAACGTCAAAAAACTTATACCTTTTATTTCTTGGATGTAAACACTCGTCCGTGTTTACTATTCCCCAGTAAAACAACTTTCTCTTATCTGACATTTGTCCTATGTCATGATGCTTTCGGCAACCGTACCCTGCCAGGTGATCGTCCTTCACCTTTGGATGACTGTCCCTCATCCCTTTCCCCAGCGGAGTCTCCATTATTGGAACCCTTTTCTATCCGACATTCGTCCTATGTCGTGGTAAAGAGCAGCCATCCCCTGCTAGGTGATCGTCCTTCACCTTTTTGATGATCGTCCTTCATCATTTTATCCGATGGTCGTCCCCATCAGTGATCTTGTTATGTGACATTCGTCCTATGTCATGATACAACCTCGAGAGCAGCCGTACCCTGCTAGGTGATCGTCCTTCACCTCTTGATGATCGTCCTTCATCATGCTTATTCGATGGCCGTCCCCATCGTCGACCTTTTCTATCCGACATTCGTCCTATGTCGTGATAAAGAGCAGCCGTCCCCTGCTAGGTGATCGTCATTCACCTTTGATGACCGTCCCTCATCATTATTTCATTTATTCTTTGAACCGATGGTCGTCCCTATCGTTGTTTACTTTACTTTGCAAACCTGATGGTCGTCCCCATCATTTCCGTCACTTTAATCCCCATAGAACCTCGTTACTTTATTTGATGGTCGTCCCAGTCATTGCTTTATCCCCCAGCAGTCGTCCTCTGCTCGATGGTCGTCCTCCATCGCCCGCACTTTATAATCATACTTTACTTTCTTTAACAATTTATATCCCTTTTCTTCTTCTCCCCAGTGAGTGCAAATTTCGGATTGTCTTTGGTATTCAACCACAAGTTATCTTGTTTGTCTGTTAAGTCAGGCGCTTACATCCTGCACAACTAACTCATGTTTGAATAGGCATAGTTGTAAACACCCCAAATTTGCCCTCACTAGGCTCACACCATGGCTTGTGATCTTCCATATTTGCATTAGTTTAAACATATCATCTCATATTGCATTTTGTTTCACTGCATTAGTTCAAGTTCATTTGCATTTAGGGTTTGTGATCTGAGCAATCCAAGGATCCATCTGAGCCACTCCAAATGTCTTCATTCATTATAATAGGGTCCATGGGTGTTCTATCATCATATTACATCCCCCAAAGATAAAGTAAGTCAAGAAATCACAAGAACTGGGAAAGCATGGAAGCAGAGCTAGGGTTGCACTACACAGATGACCTCAAATTAGGGTTTTGGTTTCAGAGGCCATAACTCCAAATTTTTTGGTCATTCTTATTTCTAATGGTCTCAATATGTTATAAGGATCATGTGTACCAAGTTTGATGAAGAAATTCATTGTGGAAGTCATTTGTTCACTGGGTAACTTCTTGAGCAAGTCAGAGCAAAATCATGGCATCTGAGACCCCTACCAATGGAACCAAAGTGGATTTTTCATCAAATTGAAGTTATATGATCTTTATTTGATCATTGAAGTGCTTGGAAGTTCACAAAATTTAAGAAAAGTGAGCTAAACCAAAAGTTACCAAAAATGGAAATGACTTGTAATGTAAACTTTCTATTTTGGGAAAGTTTTTCAACCTCCTCTTTCTCAACCAAAAATGCTTCAAATGAAAAATTATTGGTCATGAAAGTTGTAGATTGGATCATTCCCTCCTCTTTCTAATTCATTATGGAACTCAAGTTATGATCTTTCAAATTTGGCAAAAATCCTATAATTTTCAAGAATGCACTAAAGAGGATTTTTTGCAAAACCACTTGCCAAGCCATTTTTGACTTCTAATACACTTATAAGCATCATAACAACATAGTGCATTGCCTTAAACTCATAATTGGCCTAAGAACCATCTCATTTCATGCCTTGAACTTCAAGAAATCACAAAAGGGCCAAACTTCATGAAAATTGCAAAAGGGCGCAAAACTTCTCACCAACTTACTGAATCACCACAAAATGCATTCCATGGCTCTCCTTGATCCTTACTGAACCAGGACAAGCCAAAAAGCCAGCTGCAAGAGAGCCCATACCTCAAGTACAAACTTTGTTGACTTTGGGAAAAAACACCCATACCAATCACACTATGCCACACCAACTCCTCTGACCAATCACAGCATCATATGCAAGCATTATGGAACTCATAACACACAACAAGCAAGGCTGAAACCTCAGAATCCTCAAGCTCTCAAAAATCACCCCATTTTCAAAATCCTTCGAAACACACAACACACTCACTCAAACTCTAAACTTCTTTCACCAAACAACTCAGCATCACAAGAGGACCATTTCCCACCCTTCATTGCAACCAAAAACCCCCCATAGCCAAAACACGATTTCTGACCAGCAAGAGTGAAAGCTCTCAAACCAGCCATAACAAATCCTTCCAAGCATCAAAGCTTCATCAGGAGGTCAAGGGGAGTGAGTTTTCACAAGAGAAGAGAACCAGAAAGCTCCAGATAACAAAGCTTCACTTCAGGTAACCTCAAGAACAAATTTTCCAGAAATCTCTTTTTAAGTTATAGAAATGTTCCCCATGTTCCCCTGATCAGACTGCACTTGTTATTTTTGAAAATGATGAAGAAATGAGCATGAACTGAATCTCTGAAATTTTTGACCTAACAAAAGTTTCATTCGATTCATGTTGGTTTCTGAAAATAAATGAATTTTGTGCTGGGATTCTTGTTTATTGTTGTTCACTGATCAATTCTGGAGAGTTTGAGGGTCTGAGGTGGTGTTTTGGGGTTGCTCAGGGAGGAGCTGGCCGGAGAAGATGACCGGAGGTCTTCTCCGACCACCTGAAAGTAATTAAGAGGTTAATTACGGTTTAGGGTTAGATTAAATGTGAGCCCTTGGATTTGATCCAGAGTGCATCTCAGCCACTCATTTGCGTGCTGGTCAACACTTCCCCCTTGGATTTGATTCAGTTTTTATTTCATTTTTAACCATTTTTCTTGCATAATTAATTTAAAATACTTAGAAAATCCCAAAAATATTTTTCTTTTGCATTTCTGATCCAAATATGTTTCTCAACCAGAAAACATTTTTATTTTTAATTTTTGCATTAAAAACCATTTTTAAAATATTTTAATGTTTATTTTAATTAATTAATGAAAATTAATTAATTAAAATATCATTTAGGTTTCTGAAAATTCCAAAAAATTTCACATTGCACCTTAGGACATTTAGAAACATTGTCAAACCATTCATACAAATTTCTTTTTGGTTTTGAATCAATTTTGACATTTTTCTTTAATTTAGGGTTCATAAAAATCCCATTTTTGAACCCTAACTTCAAGAATTCTTTTCTGCCTAACCATGAATGGTATTATATTGATTCTTTTTGCATTGATCTTCATATAACATGTAGTTTCTATCATATTTTTGTCACAAATTTATCTTGCCTTTTTTATTTGATTTGCATTTTCCCTCTTAAGGTACCTTAAAACCCTAGATAACTTAGAAAAATCACAACTTTCTTTAGGATAAGAGTTAGACCTCCTCCTTTGGGGTGTAATATCATATGGGGTTAGGGTTCCTTTGAATGCATTTTCAATTTTTTATCTTGTGATTTGCTTCTGTTTGTGACTTTTGCATCTCATGTTGTCATAAAACCCTAATTTCTCATGTTCATTTGCATACATCTTGCTTATACATCCATTCATGAACTTCCCATGACATTTCATGCATTCACATGACATCTAAGACATCATAGGACACATTAGAATCATGCTTGATCATTTCTTCATCCATTTGCCATGATATGCATTCATTTCATTCCATGAACTTTCATGTGCTTTCATGCTTCCTACATGCTTCATTTGCATTCTCATCTCTTGTATGAACATTCATAACACTTGGTATGTCTTTGAATCATATCATAGCATAATTTGCATCATGTTTATGCTTCTGGTTTTGGTTTGCATCTTTGCATACATTTCATTTTCATTTCATTCCTTTCTTTATGCTAACCATTTCAGGTGGTAAGTACTTTGAGAAGTGAATTTGCCTTCACTTCTCATTTCTCTTCTCTGTCTTTTTATGCATCCTTGCTGAATTTTCTTTTGCTTTAGAGTGAGCTTGCTCATTCATGTTCTCCATTCACTTTCTTTCTTCAAGTAACTTATCTTCTTCAGTGAAGTAAGTTAACTTGTTTCTTCTGCTTCTCCTCCTTTCATATGCTTCTTCCATTGGTAGCTTCTTTGAAGATCTCTTTTAAGCTTCACAAATTATAGGAACATCCAAGCATGACAATAATTAGGGTTTTGATTAGTCCCCCTTTAGTTTTACCTTTGTGTCTTCTTTGTGTCTCTCCTCTCATCTCATAACCAGAGACTAAACCTTTAAGGTTTTAAGACTTTGTGATTAGGGTTATGCCTGCATCATTCTCTTAGGATGGAGTGTATAACTTTAATCCTAAGTGTTAAACCCTTAATTTGTTTAAACCTCTTAATATATCCATCTTAATAATCACTAAGACATTAACTTGTAACTTGGGCCTTGCATTAGGGTTCTAATTCTTCCTTTATTGGTTAAGAAGGACTAACCCTGGTGTTAATGGACAAGTCCCCCTCAAGTTGTCTTACAAACCATAAAATTCACTTCTTAATCTTATCATTAACGAAAATCCACTTAATAAAGGCTTTTTTTGTCATGAGGTTAATCCCTAATCATGGATTAAGTTGAGGTATCTTCCTCAGCTTAAGTGTTCTCATCTATTATCCTTCTATTAGGATGGTGTAATGAATCCATTAAATCCTTGATTATGGCTTAAACTCATTACTTAACACTAAACAAAAACACCAAAAACATCTAAATAATCTCAAGTAGGTTAATGATCTTAATCCTACATCATCATGGTAATTAAGTTTGAGGTGCTTACTTCATACTTAAGGTATTCTCATTATCCCTAATCACAGGGAGGTTATAATGATGAGTTTACTAACCCTTGGTTTAGGCTTAAGCTCATTAACTTATGACAAACACAAAAAGCAATAAAAGATTGAAAACACAAAAACAAACAATAATCGTCTCCTTCGGGATTCTTTTCTCATCATCTTCACTCATAAACGAGAACTCGCTTCTTCTGTCTAATGCAAGACAGTTAGCACTCGAGCCAGACGAGTCATACACTTGAGCATAGACAAGCAAGTAGTTCATCAGTCAATTCATCTTTCAGTCTCTTTGAGTCGAACTACGGTGTTCTGACTTCCTCATTGCACGAGAGGATACGTAGGCATAACTTAACAGTTATCGAACAAAAGTCTCTGTCTCTCCCCCCTCTTTCAGCATCATTCTTTTAAGCCTCATTCCTGAGCATCTCACTTCACTTATTTCTTGCACTAACACTTGTACTTTCCATTCCATTTTTTGCACACAGATAGCACAAACACTACCCCTTTAAACACAAACTTTCAAGCGTGGATCCCATCGAGTACGAAGGACAATCTGGGTGCTAATACCTTCCCAGATTGTAACCAACCCCCTTTCTCAGTTTCTCTGGTTTGCAACCGTCTTATCCATTTCTTTCCAGGTTTATGCAACATTACCTATCCTTCGGGATAAAAATTCCTAGCTGGCGACTCTTTTCATCTTCATCTTCATTTTCTCCTCTCGCCGACCGTTCGTGTCTGTACCCTATCTGACCTTGTGTGTCACTTAGCGGGAGCGACAACTTGGCAACTCTGCTGGGGACCCTTATATTGCAACCAGGGCTTCTGGTTCTTTTTATTGGTTCCTTCTAGCACTTGTTTGATTTGTGTTTACGGGGGTGTTATGTGCTACTTGTGCTTATTTATTTGCTTTATTTATTGCTTTCTGTACAACTTTATTTATTGCTTTCCTTTACAGTTTTATGCATCTTCATACTGTCATTATCATTGTGCTGGCTCTTGTCTGTTTTGGTGGGTGGGGTTTCATTGAGTGATTAAGGTCCTATACCGGGGACCTGAGTGACACATAGGCTAGAGTGGCTTCATATTCTTTCCCATTCCATTTCGGTCTGGTGCGGGAATATGAAACACGGTTCAGACATGGGTTTCTTCTTGAGAACTCTGTGCTACATATTTCCTGTTGTACTAGGGCTATCTGGGAAGCCTGCTAAGTCTGGATGACCTTTTTATGCCTTCAGCATCTGAGGTGAATTAGAGGAGGATCTTTTATGGTTATTGTAAACACTGTACCTCCGGGTTAGAAGTGTTTACACTTCTCATAACTGATCCAAGTCTGAGGATCCTTGTTCTATAACATTACATGTGAGGGGGTTGGGTTGTTTACATGTTTGTAGGAACCCTTGGCCACATCATACCCTGTTACTGTTTTGTTTTAAGAATGCTTCACTTCGGACAGTTCTTGTGATTACCCTGGACTTGTGACTCTTTATTTGAGTCCCCCACCTGGTTACTGGATTTATAAGCCTCCATCTGGACTTTTGAACATACATGGACTTTTACCAAGGCAGATTAACAAATCCAGCTCATGGTCACAAACTCTTTGCATATCATTTGCATACATCATTTTTGCATCATTTAAAATTTTCTTATTTGTTTTACAGGGTATCTATCTTATCATCTTTGGTTTGGTTTTGACCCCTTCTACTGCATAGACTGCTTCAGTTATCTTCTCCAGCACCTTCATCAGTTTATTAGTGATTCTCCTCCAGCTATCTTCATCAGAGACCCACCTCTAGCATCTCAGTCAGTGATCTTCATCAGCAGTTGCTCTCAGTTTCTTCATCAGCACCCATGGACACTTCAAGAAAGAGCAACATCACTTACCACTTCTTTGAGCCCACCCTGACTGGCATCAGGCAGGTCCAGTCCCTCATTGCACCTTACCATATCCCACTATTCAGAGAGCATTATGGAGGCATACTAGACATGGTCATGGATCTTGATACATCTCAGAGGAGCATGATCCATACTTGCCTGCAGTTTTATGACCCTCCACTCAGATGTTTCCATTCCCTGATTTCCAGTTGGGACCTTTGCTAGAAGAGTTTTCCTTGTTGTTAGGAGTTCCTATCAGGAGAGGGATCCCTTTCAACCCAGAGATAGTTCCTCCCAGAAATGAAGACATAGCCAGGGCATTACATTTGGAGCCTACCCTCATTGATCAGAACATGACAACCAAAGCTGGGATTCCAGGCCTTCCTCTGGACTTCTTGATCTCCCAGGCTACCTTGAAGGCTGCAGTAGGGGAATGGAAGGTTGTGTGTGCACTTCTAGCCCTCAGTATATATGGGGTTATCTTGTTTGCAAATGAGCCAAAGTTTTTGAGCAAGAATTCCATTCACCTGTTCTTACTGAGGAATGAAAAGCAAAGAGGAAGACTGGTCAAATGTTGCTAAGACATTTTCCAAAGTCAGATACTTTCCTGAACCCTCATCAGCAGAAGAATTGGGCTAAGAGATTTATTGCCTTGACATCAGAAGACATTAGATGGTGCACTCAGAGCACCAAAGGCAAAGACATCATTACTAGCTGTGGGCAATATCCTAATCTGCCTTTGATAGGAGTGAAGGGTTGCATCAACTACAACCTTTTACTGTTTAAAAAACAATTAGTATATGCTTTGGTTCATCCTCCCAGAGGGCAAGATTTGGATGAGACTCTCTATTGTGAAATTCAACCCAATTCTGTTGTTGTTAGACAAGCTGCATGGGCTTGGGACAACATCCAGACAAAAGGGACAACCATCCTTGTCAAGTGCAACATCATTGTTTCAACATAGTATTATGATTGGTCCCGTACCAGAGCTCAGATCACCCGGATGCCATTTACTTTAGAAGATGTACCTGAACCTTCTATAGTACAACCTGCAGCTGTTGTTAGTTTGGAAGAGTTTGAAAAGCTTAAAAGAGAGGAATACTCGGTTAGCTGAAGCCTTAAAGAAGACTCTTTGGGAGAGAAATGACAACCGTCTGGATAATGAGAGATTAGAAAGGCTCAGGGTGGAACATTTGACCAAGATTGAGAAGACGGATGACTACATCAGGAAGGCAAGAGCAGGGGAGTTAGTGCTGAAGAATGCTTGCAAGGAAGCAAAGACTCAGAAGGCTAGGGCAGAGCATTATCTTGAGGAGAGCCAGGCTAGGTGGATCAGGATCACTGAAGCCCGTGCACAAGAAGACCAAAGGACTCAGGCTAAGATATAACAACTGGAGGCTAGCGAGAAGAAGCAACAAGAGGCTTTGTTGGCAGCTCAGAGAGAGATATCTTAATTGAAACTCCGGGCGGGGTTGAAGAGGTCAAAGGATCAGGACAAGCATAAGAAGTTGACCAGTACCATTGCTACCAGGAACCTCTTCATCAAGACTATTACAAAGCACCCAGTGGGTCCAGTGACTGAGGCCCTCCTGAAGGAAGTCAGGGAGGATGACTTTGGATTGGATGTCTGATCCTTTTGCTTGTACTTCTTTATTTTGTTGTACTTTTTCTTTTGTTGATGTATTTTGACCTACCACGGGAATGTATTGTAATCAAACTATGTATTTTCCTCCTTTGTAATATATCAGTTTGTATTATTTATTGGTGGGCTTTATCTATCAACATCATCAGCATTTCCTCGAGGTCTGGAAAGGTCAAAACCAAAGAACCAAACCGGATTCCCTTGGAAGACAAATAAGCATATTGCATTGCATACTAACATTTTCTTTGTTTTGTAGGTTTTTGTTTTATTGGTTTTTCTCACTTTGTTGTGGTTTCAGGAAACATTGCTTGCAGAAGAGTGTTCCCTGTCAACAGAATACACTGGTACCCGATGAGAAACAACCTTCCGGTAATTCAGATGGATCAAGTTCAGCAAGACATGAATGAAGTGAGGACCCAAATGGCAAATGAAAAGGTTGAGATGAGGAATCAGATGACCCAATTCATGACTGTAATTACTGGCTTAGCTCAGAGCCAGGAAAGGCTAAGGGAGTTGGTTGAAAGACAAACTCCTGAAGAACACCATCCAGGTACAGGAGGTACCAGTAACAACGATCATGGGCAGCCTCGCACTGATCCACCAGAGTTTGGGCCACATCTAAACCCAAATGTTAATGTCATAAGGAATACTCAGGGTAACACTGCTGGAGGTAGGATCTTGCAAGAGGATCCTCAAGAAGAGCAGTTTACAGTTGTTGTGGCTGGGGATGAAGTTTACGAACGTAGGCTGGATGAGATTGCAGAGAAGCTGAGGTCTCCTGAGTCCCAGAATTCCCTAGGGTTTGATGTAATGGACATGGGACTGGTGGAAGGGGTGAGAATTCCTCACAAGTTCAAACCCCCGTGTTTTGAAAAGTATAATGACACATCCTGTCCATGCACCCACCTTCAATCATTCTTGGGAAGGTTAAAAGCATACACCATGGACGAAAAGTTGTGGATGTTTTACTTAGAGGATAGTCTAACAGGGGCATCCCGAGAATGGTATTCCCACCTGACCAGAGCCACAATAAGGAACTTGAAAGACTTGGCTGAAGCCTTTATCTGTCAGTATCAGTACAACTTGGACATGGCTCCAAACAGGACCCTGCTAATAGGAATGTCTCAATCTTCCCGTGAAAGCTTCAGGGAATATGTCCAAAGGTGGAGGCAACTTGCTGCTGCAGTTCAACCACCCATGTCTGAGAGGGAAATGGAAGACATGTTCATGAATACTCTTCAAGGAACCTATATTGACAGGCTAGCTGCATTCTCTTCTACCAGTTTTGCTGATGTGGTGATAGCTGGGGAAAGAACAGAGAGCCTATTGAAGATGGGAAAGATCTCCGATAATGGTGCCAGTTCAAGCAGTACAAGAAAACCATTTGCTGGGCCCCGTAGATCCAGTGAGACAAACTCTGTGCACATGGGAAGAGGAAGACCCCAATACTTGCCCAGAACAGTTGCTGCTATTACCATCCCTACTCCACCACCTCAGTATACTCAACAACAACAACACTTTCCGCAACAACAACACTTTCTGCAACAACAACAGTTTCCGCAACAGAGATCATACAAAAATAACAACAACAATCAACAACAACGCCTGTTTCAGCAGCGGCCATCTCAGGTCAACCTGGTGATTAACCCCATTCCGATGCCATATGCTACACTGCTGCCACAACTCCTAAAGCTCAATCTGGTTGAGTTAAGGACATTGGCTCCACCTGATCCTCAAAACCTTCCTAGAAACTATGATGCCAATGCTAGGTGTGCTTTTCACTCTAACGCACCAAGTCATTCTACAGAAAAATGCAAAGCTCTGCATATGAAGGTTCAGGATCTGGTAGATTCAAAAGCCCTGAACTTTGCACCTCCTCCAAATGTGATGAAGAATCATATGCCAAGCCACAGTGGGCCAAGGATTAATGTTGTAGAGGATGGTTCACCCACGAGTTTAATAGAAGACATTTCATGTATTCAAACACCTCTGGCAGAGGTTAAAGCCCAACTTTTAAAATGCCAAGTGTTTCCAGGTTGTGAGGCCTGTTGCGAATCATGCAAACTTTCTGAGAATGGGTGTGCCAGTTTGAGGAAAGGCATCAATGACTTGATTAATGAGGGTATTCTGCAAATTACAACCACAACTTCTACAACACCCACAACTCTTTTGACAACAACAAGTGAATCTTCTACAAATGCAACAACCATCTGTCCAACTGTTTCTTCTACAACTACAACAACCATTATTCCAACCGATTCAGCTACAACTTCAGCAATCATTCCATCTATCACTTCAACACACAGCAATTCATTTGCACCATCTGCTACAACTTCAACAACCAACAATGATGTTTCCACTGTCACAATTTACTATGACCCGACAACGGTCCCGAATTCCGGCAACTTTCAGCAAAATCAACAACAGTCTCAACAAAGCTTCAATTCACCTTCACCAACATCCACCAGAGGTCCTGTAACAATCTTTTATGATCCACAGACCATTGTAGTCCCAACAACAGCTGCAGTAAGCCCATTAACAATCACGGTGCCCGGGCCAATCCCATATGACAAAGACAGTGCTATACCATGGCATTATGGTGCTGATCTATACTGCAATGGAGAGAAAGTCCTTCTTGATTCTCCAGTTCTCACTCCCTAAGTGGAAAATGTTGGGGGAGGTGGAGGCTTCACCCGAAGCGGACATCTCTTTGTATCACAAGTCCCTAGAACCAATGTTGAGGCAGAGGCTGCTACCAGAGCCAAGGAGAAGAGTGTGATACCGGAAGAATCTGCACCCAAGGAAACTTATAAGTCATCCTTCGATCAAGATGTGTTTATGAGAATCATCAAAAGAAGTGACTATAAAGTTGTGGACCAGATCCACCAGACTCCTTCAAAGATCTCAATCCTATCATTGTTGTTGTGTTCTGAAGCCCATCAGGATGCACTACTCAAGGTTCTGCACATTGCCTATGTGCCAGAAGAGATCACTGTGAATCAGCTGGAAACAGTGATATCAAATGTTAACACTAGCCATGGGCTAGGGTTCACTGATGCTGATTTAACTGCAGGAGGACGCCTCCACAACAAAGCTTTGCATATAAACTTGGAGTGCAAAGGAGCTGTTTTAGCTCATGTGCTTGTAGACACTGTGTCCTCGCTCAATGTCCAACCTAAGAAAGCCCTTGTCAAGCTAGAGTATGATGGGATACCTCTCCGGTCAAGTAATCTTGTAGTCAGGGATTTTGATGGCTCTAAAAGATCTGTTTTGGGAGAGGTGGAATTGCCGGTGATAATCGGTCCACAAGTCTTCAAGACCATTTTCTATGTGATGGACATACAACCGACATACAGCTGTCTGCTAGGTCGACCCTGGATTCACGCCGCAGGCGCAGTAACGTCGACCCTTCACCAGAAACTGAAGTACGAATGGGAAGGACAGATTATCACCATCTGTGGTGAGGAAGACATATTTGTTAGCCAGCTGGCTACATACAAATATATTGAGATGGATGGTGAAATCCATGAGACAATGAGCCAAGGGTTTGAGGCCCTAAATGTTAATGAGGCTTCTGGAGTTTTGGCTGCATCCCAGGAGGACAGGATGGGAACTTCAATCATCTCTTATCAACAAGCCCGGAAGGTTGTTGAAGAAGGTACTGCTCAAGGCTGGGGCAAGTTGTTGCCGGTGGAAAAGAAGGAAGATAGATTTGGGTTGGGTTACAGACCAATCCGACGAGATCAATCAGAGGCTGCCAAGGAGCCCAAATTTGTCAGTGGGGGGATGCTCACCCCGGATGCTATGAACAATCTGGAAGACGAGGAGGAATGTGACCGCAACCTGGAGAACTGGATACATCCAAGGATCCCGGGGAACCAAGTCTCTATCTGGTTTTCCCAGGAAATTATAAGGCTTACTCCTGCAGAGTAATTATTATTTCCTGTCTTTTTATCATGCATCAAGTCCTGCATCTTGCCCAAGGTGTCAGGGCTCATTTTGTAATAGGGCCATATTGTAATTTTGTGCAAATGATTAATCAATGAATATCGGACATCTTTTGCAAACGAGTCTCTTTTTCGCTCACTGTCTTTTCATTTTTCACTTTTGTACAAAATAATAAAATGGCAATGTTTTCAAAATAAACAACTTCATTTTCACTTTTTTCTAAACAAGATTAAAACTGATCACTAAAACGAACCAATCTCAACCCTTGCAGAGATTATCCTCCAGATTGCACCGATAACAACACTGTTATGACCTTGTATGACTTTGACAATCAAATTAATCAAGCTGATGAAGGGGTTGAAGAAGACTATGAGTTACCAGAGGAGTTAGCCAGGTTGTTGAGGAAAGAAGAGAAAGTGATCACTCCTCATCAGGAGGAGGTTGAAACAGTTAATCTTGGTACCGAAGAAGACTTGAAGGAAGTGAAGATTGGGGACGGTCTGCAAGATTCAATGAAGGAACAACTTATTGACATGCTTCGAGAATATGTCGACGTCTTTACATGGTCCTACCAAGACATGCCAGGTCTAGAAACAGACATTGTTATGCACAAGCTGCCTTTGAAAGAAGATTGTCCTCCAGTGAAACAGAAGTTATGCCGTACTCGTCCAGATATGGCCATGAAGATTAAAGAAGAGGTACAAAAACAGTGGGACGCCAGTTTCCTTGCTGTAACTAGTTACCCGCCGTGGGTGGCTAATATTGTACCTGTGCCTAAGAAGGATGGCAAAGTAAGGATGTGTGTGGATTACCGGGATCTGAATAGAGCTAGCCCAAAGGATGATTTCCCATTACCTCACATTGATGTATTGGTCGACAACACATCTCAGTTCTCGGTGTTATCCTTCATGGATGGATTTTCCTGGTATAATCATATCAAGATGTCACTCGAAGACATGGAGAAGACTACCTTCATTACACCCTGGGGCACATTTTGTTATAAGGTAATGCCTTTTGGGATGAAGAATGTCGTTTCTACTTATCAATGGGCTATGGTCACATTATTCCACGACATGATCCACAAAGAAATTGAATGTTACTTGGATGACATGATTGCCAAGTCCCTCACTGAAGAAGACCATCTGGTAAATCTGCTGAAGTTGTTCAAGCGTCTGAGAAAGTATCAGCTGAAGCTAAACCCCAATAAATGCACATTTAGGGTACGTTCCGGTAAACTGGTGGGATTCATTGTAAGTGAAAAAGGAATTGAAGTTGATCCTGACAAAGTCAAAGCCATTCAAGAGATGCCTGCACCTAAGACTGAAAAGGAGGTTCGGGGGTTCTTAGGTAAATTGAAATACATATCAAGGTTCATATCTCATCTTACTGCAACCTGTGAGACCCTGTTCAAATTGTTAAGAAAAGAACAAATAATTAGGTGGAACGAAGATTGCCATAAGGCTTTTGACAAAATCAAGGAGTACCTACAAGAACCTCTAATTCATATGCCTCCAGTTGAAGGAAGACCTCTAATAATGTACCTGACAGTATTAGAAGGGTAAATGGGGTGTGTGTTGGGCCAGCATGACGAGTCTGGTCGAAAAGAGTATGCAATATACTACCTAAGAAAAACGTTTACCGACTGTGAACAACATTATTCACTGCTCGAGAAAACTTGTTGTGCTTTAGCGTGGGATGCTCGCCGACTAAGACAGTATATGTTTACTCACACTACCTTATTGATTTCAAAGATGGATCCAATCAAGTACATATTTGAGAAGCCAACACTTACCGGAAGGGTTGCAAGATGGCAAATGATCCTGACAGAATATGACATTCAGTACACATCTCAAAAGGCCATCAAAGGTAGTGTACTGTCTAACTATCTAGCTGAGCAACCCATTGATGATTACCAACCAATGAGATTTGACTTCCCTGATGAAGACATCATGTTCCTAAAAGAAAACGACCATGAAGAGCCTATTCACACTGAAGGGCCTGACCTAGATGAAGAATGGACAATGATGTTTGATGGGGCTGTTAATATGAATGGGCGTGGAGTTGGTGCATTGCTCATTACACCTAAAGGAGTTCATATGCCTTTCTCGGCAAAACTCGCCTTTGCATGCACTAACAACGAAGCTGAATACGAAGCCTGTATCATGGGTCTTGAGGAAGCCATTGACCTCAGGATCAAGACTTTAACTGTATTCAGAGATTCAGCTTTGGTAATCAATCAGACCAACGGCAAATGGTACACTCACCAAGAGCATATGATTCCATATCGAGACTACACTAGGAGATTGTTGACTTTCTTCATAACAGTCAAACTTGAGTACGTCCCTCGAGACGAGAATCAGTTCGCAGATGCCTTAGCTACCATTTCCTCCATGATCAAGGTTCAGACTGCCAATTTTGTACCTCGGATTTCGGTATCCAGACTTGACGGACCAGCATACGTATTCTCCGTGGACATTGCTAAAGATGACAAGCCTTGGTTCCATGACATTAAATGCTTCTTGGAGGACCAAACATACCCACCTGGGGCATCATCCAATGATAAGAAGACATTAAGAAGGTTGGATGGTAGTTTTTTCCTTAATGCTGATGGTTCATTCTACAAACAAAACTTTGACATGGTTTTTCTCAGATGTGTCAATAAGAAAGAAGCAGAATTGTTGATGCACGAGGTGCATGAAGGATCTTTCGGTACCCATGCTGGAGGACGTGCAATGGCTAAGAAATTGTTAAAATCAGGTTATTACTGGATCACAATGGATGCAGACTATTGTGCCTATGCCAGGAAGTGTCATAAATGCCAGATTTATGCAGACAAAGTGCATGTACCTCCAAATCCTTTGAACGTGATGTCTTCATCTTGGCCCTTTGCCATGTGGGGCATTGACATGATTGGAAAGATCGAATCGACTGCTTCAAATGGCCACAGATTCATCCTGGTAGCCATTGATTATTTCACCAAATGGGTTAAAGCAGCTTCATATGCAAACGTCACCAGACAAGTGGTAGCCAAATTTTTAAATAGAGACATCATCTGTCGATATGGAGTACCCGAGCGAATCATTACTGATAATGGTTCCAATCTGAACAACAAAATGATGGCAGAACTGTGTCGGGACTTCAAAATTCAACATCACAATTCTTCTCCTTACAGGCCAAAGATGAATGGCGCAGTTGAGGCAGCTAACAAGAACATTAAGAAGATTGTGCAGAAGATGGTGGTTACTTACAAAGACTGGCATGAAATGTTACCATTTGCCTTGCATGGGTATCGTACCTCAATCAGAACGTCCACTGGGGCAACACCTTATCAACTTGTGAATGGTATGGAAGCTGTCCTACCTGTTGAAGTTGAGTTACCCTCCTTACGGGTACTAAAGGATGTCAAGTTGAATGAAGCATAATGGGTCTGTTCTCGGTACAATCAATTGAATCTGGTCGAAGAGAAGAGATTGGCTGCAATTTGTCATGGGCAGTTATATTAGAAAAGAATGAAGAAAGCCTTCGTTCAGAAAGTCAGACTTCGGGAATACCAAGTGGGATATCTTGTGCTGAAAAGACTCCTTCCTCCTCATACAGACCACAAGGGAAAGTGGACTCCGAATTATGATGGTCCGTTCATAGTAAAGAAGGTTTTCTATGGTGGAGCACTGATGCTCACTACTATGGATGGTGAAGATTTCTTATCCCCTGTGAATTCAGATGCAGTTAAAAAATACTTCGCATAAAATGACCCGCTGGACATAAAAAAAGAATGTAAGTCCAGGAAAAAATAGGGCATCCCGGCGAGTCAAAAACAGAATAAAAGACTCGGGCAAAAATAAGGGAAAAATCAAAAAAATGTACACCCGCTGAGTTGAAAAGCCGCATTGGACAGCTCAGGCAAAAATGGGTATCTCGGTGGATTGAAAACCCGAAAGGGCGATCCACGAAAAATAAGGGAATAAGCGAACAACTGCATTCTAAATTCGTCTGTATCACTTACAACATGGCAAGCTTCGAAAGATTAAAGCATTGGTCAGAACCAACCTTCTTCAGAAAGCTAGATGAGAAGAACGTCAAGGTCATACGAGTCATAGCAAAGGAAGCTCAACGGAGCGTCGTCAACATTGCCATCACCTTTACTTTTTTCAATTTGTAACAATCTCCTCATTCCAGGGGATTTGTTTCTTTGACTGTATTTGCAAATTCAGGGCACCCAGATTAATAAAATCAGAGTTTTCAGTCACACCTCGTTTCATACATTTTTGTTTCGTTTGCAAAATGTCCAGTATCCATGATATAATATTTGCATAAAACAGATGTGCCTTTCTAATTGAATGCTTGCAGGAAATGTATTTACTCTCAGGAATATCTAACTCCTATGACAGAATCCAGTAAGGGATACCTCGGGATACATGTGTGTTTCTTTGTCTTAACAGGTTGCAGGTATTCAAATACGCAACATGGGGCATGCCAAGCATCATTTCCACAGCACATCTTCTCCAAGCAGCATCTAAAATGCTTTTTCTCCAACGGAGTTGTCAAAGCCTCCTCCTCATCAGCCAGGATCCCCACAGAGGACTCTAGAAAGATCGTGCAGTGATCTTTCCTCCCCCAAGCAGAGTGCCAGATCTCCCAAAGACAAGGGAACTATCTCCCCACAGAGTTCCAGACTCTATCCAGAAGAGCAATGTCTGAAATTCTCACACAACAAAGTGACGGAAGCTTCCTCATCCCCAGCTGGGATATCTCCTTACCGGATAGATTTATCAATGATCTAGTTCCCCGAGAAAAGCCATACATCTTATCAGATCTACCAATGATCTCCCCCAACTGGGATATCCTTCCATGCAGATCAGCCAGAGATCATCACAATGGCGGGATCCGAATCCCGAATCGTTTTCTTTTGCATAATCATAGCATTCACATCATATTTCCCCGCAAAGCATAGCATTCCGTCTAATACGGAGCATTACGGCAAAAATCAAACATATTGCATGATCACAAGTCAGGTTTTGAACAAGTCACCTGTAAATACCAACAGTACCTCAGCAGCAGTATACAAAATACATCCCTTGTACATAAAAGCCAAAGCGTCCCCTTTGCACTCTCAAATACAGATACTTGTCCATAACATGTTCTCCTCGATACTCGTCCGTGTCATCTCAATTTCCCCAACAGAAAGCCAAAGCGTCCCCTTTTCACTCTCCAAATACATGTTTACATATACTCTTTCGAAACTCGTCCGTGTCATATCATCCTGTCGCTCCCACCAAATGAGGCTAAGTCAAATGGGGTACAGACGCAAACGGTCGGCGAAAGAGGAGAGAACACTCAAGGGTGAACTGGAAAGACAAGAGTCGCCAGCTAGGCATTTTTATCCCGAAAGAAAGGTAATGCTGCATAAACCTAGAAAGATATGGATAAGACGGTCGCGAACCAGAGAAACTGAGAAAGGGGGTTGGTTACAACCTGGGAAGGTATTAGCACCCAGATTGTCTGTCGTACTCGACGGGATCCACACTTGAAAGATTTGTGTTTAAAGGGGTAGTGTCAGTGCTATTTTTTGTGCAAAAGCTAGAAAAGAATGCAAGTGTCAGTGCTGGAAGGAAGTGTGAAGTGAATAAAAGAAGTGTTAGTGCAAAGAAAGAGTGAAATGCTCAATATAATGAGGCTTAAAGAACAATGCTGGAAGGAGGGGGAATATACAGAGACTTTTGTTCGATAACTGTTAAGTTATGCCTACGTATCCTCTCCTGCAATGAGGAATTCAGAACACCGTAGTTCGACTCAAAGAGAATGAAAGATAAATTGACTTGTGAACTGCTTACTTGTCTATGCTCAAGTGTATGACCTGTCTAGCTCAGGTGCAAACTGTCTTGCATCAGACGGAAGAAGCGAGTTCTTGTTTATGAGTGAGTGAGGTGAGAAAAGAACCCCGGAGGAGACGATTATTGTTTTTTTTTTGTGTTTTCAGTCTTTTATTGCTTTTGGAGTTTGTCATAAGAAAATGAGCTTAATCCTAAACCAAGGGTTAGTAAACTCATCACATCCTCCCTCTGATTAGGGGTAATGAGAATACCTTAAGTATGAAGTAAGCACCTCATACTTAATTACCATGTGTCGCTCCCACTAAATGAGGCCAAGTCAAATAGGGTACAAACGCGAACGGTCGGCGAAAGAGGAAGGAAACGAATAGAGTCGGCAGCTAGGCATTTTTATCCCGAAGGAAAGTTAATGCTGCATAAACCTAAGGAAAGATGGATAAGACGGTTGCGAACCAGAGAGACTGAGAAAGGGGGTTGGTTACAACCTGGGAAGGTATTAGCACCCAGATTGTCCGTCGTACTCGACGGGATCCACGCTTAAAAGATTTGTGTTTTAAAGGGGTAGTGTCAGTGCTATTTGTGTATCAAAGCTGGAAAGAATGCAAGTGTCAGTGTAAAAGAAGTGTGAAGTGTATAAGAGAAGTGTCATTGCAAGAAAAGAATGAAATGATCAAGATTATGAGGCTCAAAGAATAATGCTGGAAGGAGGGGGAATATACAGAGACTTTTGTTCGATAACTGTTAAGTTATGCCTACGTATCCTCTCGTGCAATGAGGAAGTCAGAACACCGTAGTTCGACTCAAAGAGACTGAAAGATAAATTGACTTGATGAACTGATTGCTTGTCAATGCTCAAGTGTATGACCTGTCTGGCTCAGGTGCAAACTGTCTTGCATTACTCTGTTGTGAGATCTTCAGGCATTGCTCTCCTGGATAGAGGCTGAAACTCTGCGGGGTGATGGTTCCCTGTCTAGCACTTGGCTGGGGAAGAAGAAAGATCACTGGAAGATCTTCCTAGAGATTTCTGTGGGGATCCTGCTGAGGATGATACTTGACAAACTCAGCTGGGGAGAAAACACCTCCGGTGCTAATTGGGAGATAGACTGAGTAGATAATGATTTGCCAGCTTGCTGGGGTGAAGCTTTCATGCCCCGTGTTGTGCTTTGAATACCTGCAATCCTGAAAAGACAGAGAAACGCACAAGTAATCCCGAGGTATTCCCTACCGGATTCCATCATAGGAGTTTAGACACTCCCGGGAGTAAGTATATTTCCTGCAAGCACGCATTTTTCAGAAGAGAAGCATCTGTATTTATGCAATCAATATCTTAAAGACATCGGACGTTTTTGCAAACGAAAATAAAATGTATAAGACGAAACATGACTGAAAAACTGATTTTATTAATTTGTGTGCCCTGAATTGGCAAGATACAGTCAGAGGAATGGATCCCCTGAAATGAGGAGATCGTTACAAATTGAAAAAAAAAGAGATGCTGGCAATGTTGATGACGCTTCAAGGAGCTTCCCTTTTGCTATGACTCGTATGACATTTGACGTTCTTCTTATCTTGCTTTCTGAAGAAGGTTGATTCTGAACGAAGCTTGAACCTTTCGGAGCCTACCATGTTGTAAGTGATACAGATGAATTCAGAATGCAGTTGTTCGCTTATTCCCTTATTTTGCGTGGATCGCCCTTTCGGGTTTTCAATCCACCGGGATACCCATTTTTGCCTGAGTTGTCCAATGCGGCTTTTCAACTCAGCGGGTGTACATTTTTTTGTTTATTTTCCCTTATTTTTGCTCGAGTCTTTTATTCTGTTTTTGACTCGCCGGGATGCCCTATTTTTTGCTGGACTTACATTCTATTTTTATGTCCAGCGGGTCATTTTATGCGAAGTATTTTTTAACTGCATCTGAATTCACAGGGGACGGGAAGTCTTCACCATCCATAGTGCTGAGCATCAGTGCTCCACCAGAGAAAAATTTATTTACTATGAATGGCCCTTCATAGTTCGGAGTCCATTTGCCCCTGTGGTCTGTATGAGGAGGGAGGAGTCTCTTTAGCACAAGATCTCCTACTTGGTACTCTCGAAGCCTAACTTTCTGATCGAAGGCTTTCTTCATCCTTTTATGATACAGCTGCCCATGACAAATTGCAGCCAATCTCTTTTCTTCAATCAGACTTAGTTGTTCGTATCGGGATCAGACCCATTCTGCTTCATTCAGTTTAACATCCATCAATACCCGCAGGGAGGGTAATTCAACTTCAACAGGTAGGACTGCCTCCATCCCATACACAAGCTGATACGGTGTTGCCCCGGTGGATGTTCTGATTGACGTACGGTACCCATGCAAGGCAAACAGTAGCGTTTCATGCCAGTCTTTGTACGTAACTACCATCTTCTGCACAATCTTCTTGATATTCTTGTTAGCTGCCTCAACAGCGCCATTCATCTTTGGCTTGTAAGGAGAAGAATTATGGTGTTGGATCTTGAAGTCCCGGCATAGCTCTGCCATCATTTTGTTGTTCAAGTTGGAACCATTATCAGTGATGATTCGTTCGGGCACTCCATACCGACAGATGATGTCTCTCTTCAGGAACCGGGCTACCACTTGCCTTGTAACATTTGCATAAGAGGCTGCTTCAACCCACTTGGTAAAGTAGTCAATGGCTACCAGGATGAATCTGTGGCCGTTTGAAGCAGTCGGTTCAATCTTGCCAATCATATCAATGCCCCACATGGCAAAGGGCCAGGGCGAAGACATTACATTCAAAGGATTGGGAGGCACATGCACCTTATCTGCATAGATCTGACATTTATGACACTTTCTGGCATAAGCACAACAGTCTGCATCCATTGTGATCCAGTAATAGCCTGATCTTAGCAACATTTTAGCCATGGCATGCCCTCCTGCATGGGTACCAAAGGATCCTTCGTGCACCTCGTGCATCAACAAGTCTGCTTCTGTCTTATCAACGCATCTGAGGAGTACCATATCAAAGTTTCTCTTGTACAGGGAACCATCAGTATTCAGGAAGAAACTGCCAGCTAGCCTTCTTAAAGTCTTCTTATCCTTGGAAGATGCCCCAGGTGGGTAAGTTTGATCCTCCAAAAAGCACTTAATGTCATGGAACCAAGGCTTATCATCTTTGACAACATCTGCTGCAAATACATACGCTGGTCTGTCAAGTCTGGACACTGAGATCCGAGGCACGAAGTTGGCAGCTTGAACTTTGATCATGGATGAAATGGTAGCCAGCGCATCTGCAAACTGATTCTCGTCCCGAGGGATATACTCGAGCTTGACTGTTGTAAAGAAAGTCAATAACCTCCTTGTATAGTCCCTGTAAGGTATCAGATGATCCTGGTGTGTGTACCATTTGCCGTTGGTTTGATTGATTACCAGAGCTGAATCTCCGAACACAGTCAAAGTCTTGATCCTGAGGTCAATGGCTTCCTCAAGACCCATAATACAAGCTTCGTATTCAGCTTCGTTGTTAGTGCAGTTAAAGGTGAGCTTTGCCGAGAAAGGCATGTGAACTCCTTTAGGTGTAATGAGTACTGCACCAACACCACGACCATTCATGTTAACAGCCCCATCAAACATCATAGTCCATTCTTCTTCTGGGTCAGGCCCTTCAGTGTGAACAGGCTCTTCGTGATCTTTTGCTTTTATGAACATGATGTCTTCATCAGGGAAGTCAAATCTCATAGGCTGGTAATCATCAATGGGCTACTCAGCAAGATAATCAGACAATACACTGCCTTTGATGGCTTTCTGAGACGTGTACTGGATGTCATATTCTGTGAGGATCATTTGCCATCTTGCAACCCGTCCGGTAAGTGCTGGCTTCTCAAAAATGTACTTGACTAGATCCATCTTTGAGATCAATAAAGTAGTGTGGGTCAACATGTACTGTCTTAGTCGGCGAGCAGCCCACGCTAAAGCACAACAAGTTTTCTCGAGCAGTGAATAACGTTGTTCACAGTCGGTAAACTTTTTGCTTAGGTAATAAATCGCATACTCTTTTCGACCAGACTCGTCATGCTGGCCCAACACACACCCCATTGACTCTTCTAATACTGTCAAGTACATTATCAGAGGTCTTCCTTCAACTGGAGGCATAAGGATCAGAGGCTCTTGTAAATATTCCTTGATCTTGTCAAAAGCCCTCTGGCAGTCTTCGTTCCACCTGACCGTTTGTTCTTTTCTTAACAGCTTGAACAAAGGCTCGTAGGTTGCTGTAAGGTGAGATATGAACCTTGAAATGTAGTTCAATCTACCAAGAAACCCCCGAACTTCTTTCTCATTCTTCGGTGCAGGCATTTCTTGAATGGCTTTAACTTTATCAGGGTCAACTTCAATCCCTTTTTCACTTACAATAAATCCCAGCAGCTTACCGGATCGCACCCCGAATGTGCACTTGTTGGGGTTTAACTTCAGTTGGTACTTCCTCAGACGCTTGAATAACTTCAAAAGATTTACCAGGTGGTCTTCTTCTGTGAGGGACTTGGCAATCATGTCATCCACATAACATTCAATTTCTTTATGGATCATGTCATGGAATAATGTTACCATAGCCCGTTGATAAGTGGCGCCCGCATTCTTCAGTCCAAATGGCATCACCTTGTAACAGAATGTGCCCCAGGGTGTGATGAAAGTTGTCTTCTCCATGTCTTCAGGTGACATCTTGATTTGATTGTATCCTGAAAATCCGTCCATGAAGGAGAACACCGAGAACTGAGCCGTATTATCTACCAATACATCAATGTGAGGTAAAGGGAAGTCATCTTTCGGGCTGGCTCTGTTAAGGTCCCGGTAATCCACACACATCCTCACCTTGCCATCTTTCTCAGGCACAGGTACAATATTAGCGACCCACGGCGGATAGCTAGTCACAGCAAGGAAACCGGCGTCCCACTGCTTTTGCACCTCTTCCTTTATCTTCATTGCCATATCTGGGCGAGTACGGCGCAACTTTTGTTTTACTGGTGGGCAGTCTTCTTTTAAAGGCAGCTTGTGCATGACAATATCGGTGTCCAACCCTGGCATATCCTGATAAGACCAAGCGAACACATCCACATATTCACGAAGCATGTCAATCAGTTGCTCTTTTACTGAGTCTTGTAAGCAGGCTCCGATCTTAACTTTTTTCACATCTTCTTCCGCACCAAGATTAACCGTTTCAATCTCCTCCTGGTGAGGAGTATTAATCTTCTCCTCTTGCCTTAACAACCTGGCTAGCTCTTCAGGCAGCTCATAGTCTTCCTCAACCCCTTCATCAGCTTGATTGATTGGATTGTCAAAGTCATATGAAGCCATAGTAGTGTTGTTGTCGGTGCAGTCTGAAAGGCACTCTCTGCAAGGGTTTAGATTGTTCATTTTAGTGATCGATTTTAATCTTGTTTAGAAAAAGTGAAATGAAGTTATCATTTTGGAAAACATTGCCATTTTATTTTTGTACAAAAAGAAAAATGAAAACAGTGACCGGAAAAGGAAAAGACTCATTTGCAAAAGATGTCCGATATTCATTGATTGATCTGTTTGCACAAAATTACAAGATGGCCCGATTACAAAATGAGCCTTGTCATCTTGGGCAAGATGCAAGACTTGATGCATGCTTAAAAATACAGGAAATAATAATTACTCTGCAGGAGTAACCCTTATAATTTCCTGGGAAGACCAGTTAAGGACTTGGCTCCCCGGGATCCTTGGACGTATCCAGCTCTCCAGGTTGCGGTCACTTTCTTCCTCGTCTTCCAAGTTGTTCACTGCATCCGGGGTGAGCATTCCCCCGCTGACAAAACTGGGCTTCTTGGCAGCCTCTGATTGATCTTGTTGAGTTGGTCTGTAACCCAACCCAAATCTGTCCTCCTTCTTCTCCACGGGCAGCAGCTTGCCCCAGCCTTGGGCAGTACCCTCTTCAACAACCTTCCTGGCTTGCTGATAAGATGTCATGGAGGTTCCCAGTACATCAGTTGCTTCATTAATGTTCAGGGCCTCAAACCCCTGGCTCATGGTTTCATGGATTTCTCCATCCATTTCAATATACTTATACGTAGCCAGATGGCTAACAAAAATGTCTTCTTCCCCACAAATTGTGATGATCTGTCCCTCCCACTCGAATTTTAGCTTCTGGTGAAGGGTAGACGTAACAGCGCCAGCGGCATGGATCCAAGGTCTACCCAACAAACAGCTGTAGGCCGGCTGAATGTCCATCACATAGAAGGTAATCTTAAAAGTCTGCGGGCCAATCATCACAGGCAGATCAATCTCTCCAAGCACTGATCTCTTAGAGCCATCGAACGCTCTCACCACCAAATTACTCGGACGCAATGCTAAGCCATCATACTCCAGCTTCACCAAGGCTTTCTTTGGTAGAACATTGAGCGAAGACCCAGTGTCCACCAGTACATGAGATAAAACAGCACCTTTACACTCTAAAGTGATGTGTAAAGCCTTGTTGTGGTTGCGTCCCTCAGTTGTTAAATCAGCATTGGTAAAACCCAGCCCATGGCTGGTATTGACATTTTCTACCACGGTCTCTAGCTGATTAACAGTGATCTCCTCTGGCACGTATGTTGCGTGCAGGACTTTCAGTAATGCATTCCTGTGAGCCTCAGAACACATCAACAGGGATAATATAGAGATTTTTGAGGGAGTTTGGTGAAGCTGATCCACCACCTTGTAATCACTTCTCTTTATGATTCTCATAAACTCGTCTACATCTTGCTCAAAAGATGTCCTCTGAGTTTCTTTGACAATTGGTTCTTCAAATACCACACTTTTTCCCTTTGCTTTGGCAGCAGCTTCCGCTTCGGCATTAGGTCTTTGCACTTGTGAGGCAAAAAGGCGTCCGCTTCTGGTGAAGCCTCCGCCTCCCCCAACATTATCAATTTGTGGAGAAGAGGTTGAAGAATCCAAAGTGATTTTCTCCCCGTTGCAGTAAAGATCAGAGCCATAATGCCAAGGTATGGCATTGCTGCTTTCATATGGAACTGGTCCAGGTACCGTGATGGTAACTGGACTGACTGCAGCAGAGGAGGGTACTGTAACGGTGTGCAGATCGTAGTAAATGGTGACTGGTGACCTGGCAGGAGGTGCCACTGTTTGTTGTTGGAAGTTGTTGTTTGGAGGAACATCTGATGGATCATAGTAAATGGTGACTGCTGAGATATCTTCATTAATTCCTGTTGGCGTTGTAGAAGATTCTGCTGAATAAATGGATGCTGATGTTGTAGAAGAAAGGGTTGTTGAAACTTGACTTGTTGAAGTGATAGATGAAGCCATTGTTGATGATATTGATGAATCGGTTGGAATGATTGTTGCTGCTGTTGTAGAAGAATCAGGAATTGTTGTCAAAGGAATTGCTGGATTTGTAGGCGCCTTTGTTGAGATCTGAAGTATACCACTTTTGATAAGACCGTCTATGCCGCTTCTCAAGTTATCACACCCATTGACTGCAATGTTTCAATACCCACAACCGAGCTCACACCCGGGGAACATCTGGTACTCTAGAAGCTGAGCTTTAATTTCGACCAGAGGTGTCCGGATCTGTCCAACACTGGTGATTAAGAAAGATGGCTTGTCTTCCTCTATGGCATTAATTCTTGGCCCTCCATGATTGGGCATGGGATTCTTGGTGACACTTGGAGGGGGTGCAAAGTTGAGGGCTTTAGAATCCACCAGGTCTTGGACTTTCATTTGCAAGGCCCTGCACTTTTCCGTATTGTGGCCAGGTGCATTGGAATGGAAAGCACATCTGGCGTTGACATCATAATTCCTTGGAAGATTAGAGGGATCTGGTGGTGCCAATGTCCTTAATTCAACCAAGTTGAGTTTCAGGAGTTGTGGCAATAAGGCGGCATAAGGCATAGGGATAGGGTCAATCACCCTATTTGCCTGTGATGGTCTTTGCTGAAAGGGTCTTTGTTGTTGATTGCTGTTACTGTTGTTGTAGGTTCTCTGTGGCGGATACTGAACTTGCTGTTGATAGTGGGGTTGTTGTGGTTGTTGATATATTGGTTGCTGAGGAATTGGAGCTGGAATAGTGACAGCTGCTACTAATCTGTGGACATACTGAGGTCTGCCCCTGCTGGCATGAATGGCATTTGTCTCACCGGTCCTTCTAGGTCTCACAAAAGGCTTCCTGGGATTACTGGACGAACTTGCACCATTATCAGAAATCTTACCCATTTTCAACAGACTTTCAATTCTTTCTCCAGCTATAACTACGTCAGCCATCAATATATGTTCCTTGCAGGGTATTCATGAACATGTCGGCCATTTCTCTTTCCGACATGGGTGGCTGGACAGCAGCAGCAAGCTGTCTCCACCTCTGGGCGTACTCCCTAAAGCTTTCTCTAGAAGACTTAGACATTCCCATCAGGAGGGTCCTGTTAGGAGCCATGTCCAGATTATATTAGTATTGTCTGATGAAGGCTTCAGCTAGGTCCTTCCAGCATCTGATAGTAGCTCTAGTCAAGTGTGAATACCATTCCCTGGAAGCCCTAGTCAAGCTGTCTTCAAAATAGAACATCCACAGCTTTTCATCCATGGTATATGCTTTAAGTCTCCCCATAAAGGACTGTAAGTGAGTTTGTGGACAGGAAGTTCCATTGTACTTCTCGAAGCACGGGGGTTTAAACTTGTGGGGAATCCTTACCCCATCCACTAACCCCATATCCATTACATCGAAGCCTAAGGAATTTTGAGACTCCAGAGACCTCAACTTCTCAGCAATTTCATCAAACCTCCTATCATAGACTTCATCCCCAGCTCCCATTACAGTAAACTGCTCTTCTTGAGGATCTTCTTGCAAGATCCTGCCTGCAGCAGTATTGCCCGGTACATTCCTTGGGATGTTGGCCTCTGGATCTAGATGAGGTCCAAATACTGGTGGGTTAACATGAGGCTGACCTCCCTCATTGTTGTTGGTTCCTCCAGTGCCAGGATGATGTTCTTCGGGGGTCTGTCTTTCTACCAATGCCCTTAACCTTTCTTGGCTATGAGCCAAGCTAGTCATTACAGTCATGAACTGGGCCATTTGGTTCCTCATCTCCACTCTTTCGTTAGCCATCTGAGTTATGACCTCTGTCAGGTCCTGCTATACTTGATCCATTTGGATACCAGGAAGATTGTTGCGAGTAGGATACTGGTGCGGACGGTTGAGAGGAAACACCCGGCGGCGAGCAATAATTCCTGAACCACAACAGAGTTAGAAACAAACAAAAATAATGACAAAACCTACAAAACAAAACAAAAGTTAGCATGCAATGCAGTATGCTTATTTGCTTTCCAAGGTATCCGGCTTGGTTCTTGGTTTTGACCTTTCCAGACCCCGAGGAAGATGCTTTGATGTTGCTTGAGAAAAGAAACCCAATAAAACAAACTAACAAATATATTGCAAATGGTGCATAACACATAGTTTGTTTTTTACAACGCATGCCCCTGAGGGGTCAAAATACAACATAAAAAGAAAAGTACATCAAATGGAGATAACAACAAGCAAAGAAGTCAAACATCTAATCCAAACTCATCCTCCTTAACCTCCTTCAAAAGTGCCTCAGTCACGGGACCAGCCGGATGTTCTGTGATGTTTCTGATGAGGAGGTTTCTGGTGGCAATAGCAGTGGTCAGCTTCTTGTGTCTATCTTGGTCCTTTGACCTCTTCAAACCAGCCCTAAGCTTCAACTCTGAAATCTCCTTCTGGGCTGCCAACAGAGCTTCCTGTTGTTTCTTCTCATTGGCCTCTAACTGCTCAATCCTGGCTTGAGTTCTCTTATCTTCTTGAGTACGAGCTTCAGTGATCCTGACCCACCTAGCTTGACTTTCTTGCAGATAGAGATCAGTCCTAGCCTTCTGATGCTTGGCCTCCTTACAGGCATTCTTCAATATTTACTCTCCAGCTCTTGATTTCTTGATGTAGTCCTCTGCTTTCTCAATCTTGGTCAGATGCTCCACCTTAAGCTTCTCCAACCTCTCAATGTCTAGACTGTAGCGGTAAAATCGTGAGTATAAGCTATTGATTAACTTAACTCGATTAACACAGAGTCGCCACCGCGCTTTTCTTTATTTCCGAATGGAAAAAGGTAAAAGAACGAATAAAAACCTAGGATTCTAAAAGCAAAGGCTAAAAGAAATAAACAGAGATTTGGGTAAGGGGATTGGTTATGAACCGGGAAGGTTTTAGGCACCCGACTCATCCGTGGTACTCCACGGGAGCCCTTTGAAATACTTATTGCTTTTTGGTCTGAAATTGGTTTGTTTAAAATGATGGAAGAGATGAGAAGAAGAATATTTTTTTAATGATTTTGTGTTTGATAAGGTTTTAAAGCCTTATGCCTACGTACCCACAAAGTGCAATGCGAGATCAAAACCTCGTAGTTCGTGGTACAAAGTTTGAAAAGAATAAGTGGGTTGAATTGATTTTAAAAATGTAGAGATAAGTCGTCATCCCTTAGCGAATAATTCCGCTAAAAGGGATGAATCATATCTAAACATGTGGAAAAGAAGAAAGGTGCACAAGGCACCAAAACAATTGAATGGATTTGTATTTTTTAAAGTATGTACAAAAATGGTTTTAATATATTTACATGAATTAATATTTGGTTAAGAAAATAAAAGGAAAAGGTTAAAAAATAGCTTGACCGAAATCAAGGTTTGTTTATGAAATTGTTTGATGTTTAGAAAACAAGAAGGTTTTAAAATAGGAAGAAGTTTTGAAAATTAAAGAATGGAGAGGAGATGAAGAGACTAGTCCTAATGCTTGAATTAAAAGCTAAGGAAAGAAGTTACCAAACCAATATGTACAAATCTTCAAAGTTCGGACTTTCATCTTCAAAAGTTAATGACATCATTTGAGGCCAAGATTTCTAACCACTCCAACTTGAGCAAAGGGAATCCTAGAAGGTCTAAGTCCAATCTCCAAAAGTTCGGGATAGTAACCATAAGTCCAAAGTTAGAAGTAACAAGTTTTTTAAGAGTTTAATCCTTTATTAAGTGTTTTAATATCCAAATGGACAAAAAATAAAAACAAGTACAATATGAATATATACAAGCATAATATGAATATAAACAATGATATATGATATAATATGGCAAAATATAATAAGGAGATAAGGGAGCGAGAGATTTAAAATAAAAGGATAAGGTGCGAGAGATTAAATTTAAACAATTATATTCATATTATTATATTATATACAATATAAGGTGGTATGATGAACTTAATCAAGCACAACCACAACAATGAAAATAAAATTGAGGCAAACGGATCCAAGTGGATCTTAATTCGAATCGGGACAACTTTAGGTCTATGTTAAGCAATCGCCGAGTAATTTACGAAGTAATTACCCTACAAATGAGGCCGGCCACCACTAATTAAAGTGGAAAATATTCGTGTTAATACATGTTAGAGAAACGATATAATGAATCGCTCTCCGAAAACATGCCACACTAAAAGAAAAAGGAAGGTCTAATCTTAATCGAGATTATCGTTGAATTTCTCGATTAGCAACCTATCACGATCTCAAAGTATGGAGAATGATCCAAATGATCGTTCATCCATAGATTTGAAATAATGAAGATTAAACTTAATCGGAAATCAACAATCCCGAATCGGAAGATTGTCATCGACCAAAATTGAAAAGAGATGAAGAAAAATTGATCCAAAAATAGATCCAAAAAGAAATAGAATAATATTTTTAAATCTTTTTTCCTAACATTCTTTTCTATAATAATTTTCTAAAAAATACCTTTTAAAATATTCTCAAATCTTTTCCTAAAATATGTTTTCTAAAACTCTTTCTAAAGTAAAATTTCTAACATTCTTCATCAATATTAAACTAATAACCATATTAAAAAAAAAAAAGAAGTAAAGTAAACTTAAAATAAATAAATAAAATGGAAGGGGGACTTCATCCGCAGACAGGTGTGGACAGAGACGGATCAAGGAAGTCCAAGCCCAAGCAACAACTCATATCACTCTTTTTCATTAAAAAAAAAAGAAAAGAAAAGTTAATATTGAAAAGAAAAAAAACAGGGAGAAGTATCATCTTCTTCTTCGCGAAACAGTGA
Source organism: Lathyrus aphaca (assembly GCA_963966055.1). Taxonomy (NCBI): domain Eukaryota; kingdom Viridiplantae; phylum Streptophyta; class Magnoliopsida; order Fabales; family Fabaceae; genus Lathyrus; species Lathyrus aphaca. Next base: position 176,441,933 of record OZ014524.1, on the reverse strand, counting down.
TAAACCAAAATCCTCTTCTCTTTCATAAGATAGGGCCGGCATCAAGAACAAAACAACATCTCTAAAGAATCGACGCCATTTCCTCACCGTGAATTTGTTCTCTCCTCTTGCAAAATTCCGTGAATGGATCTTCTTCTTCTTTTCGAATATGGCGGTGAAACAGGGGAGAGATTCACAGCGGCTCTCCTTCACGAAATCAAGCACAACAAATCAAATCTTTCTTCTTCTACTTCAAATCAACACTTCTTCTTCTTCAGATTTTGGTTTTTCTTTTTGTTTCAGGTTTGAAGGTTGGAAAGAGGAAAATGAAATTAGGGATTTGAAATTGATTTTGGCAGGGTTTATGGAGGCTAATTGAAGCTTGGAGATTGTGAGAATGAGGCTCTGTTTTTATAGGAGAATGAGTTCGAAAACTCGAAGTCGTTTTGAAAGGATTGTTGCGTTTCAAAAAGGTGAGGTTTGCGTTTCCGTTTGTGAATTTTTCGCGTTTTATGTTACGGAAGCTTGCGTTTTAGTTCTGCTGCTTGAGTGTGGACTTCGTGTGATTGCCGCGGCTTACTGTGAGCTGATGCGTGTTGGAAAGTCACGTTTTGCTTGCTCAAATTTGGTGTGTGTGCGGCGAAGCGTGTTGAGTCATGTGCGAATTGCGTGACGTCTGATGTTTTGGTTTGAAGCTGTTTGTACGGATCAGCTTGTAAAAAGGCTTGTTGCGGCTTATTGTTTTTGTTGTAGCAGGATATGGCTGGGTTTCATTAACGTGAAGGCTTGAGCAGTGGCTGACGAATTGTTTCGATTTGGGAATGAGTTACGGATGGCGTGCGGAAAAGTGTTGGGTGTTGGCTTCAAGAAGTTTGATACTTTCGAAATACTTTGGGCCAGCTTTGGCTTGTTTCGCTGTTGTGCAACATACGGATTATGGAAAAAAATGCTTGGAGCTGGCTCGATGCGTGGAATTGGACGTGCAAGCTGGGAGTTGTGTTTAAGCTTCAGCTTGGCGTGTGGAGAACTGATATGATGCTGTTGGCTTGCTGCCTGTGAGCTGGAAACAAGTGGGCTTGTACGCTTGATGAGGCCTGCAGCGTGAATAGCTGAGGAAAGGCTTGGGCAAGCTGGGCGTTGATATGAGGCTTTGGAGCTAGCTGCTGTACGGATATGGGAAATGTTGGCTGGAAAATTTGTTGGTGTGCGTGCTGCCTTGGAGTACTGAAGGGCGTGCGGCTTGAATTGTTGACAGGCTGAAGCTGCAGCTGGGAGTGTATTTTGGAGTGATGGCTGATGTCATAATGGGCTGCAAAAAAAAAGTGAAAAGCTGATGGTGATACGGCATGTTATGGTTTGGGCCTAGGTCACGTGTGAGATACTTGGATGAGTTGAGGTTGGAAAAGTGAAGGAATTACATTGTAATGGTTGGCTTGTGAAGTTGTGTGAACAAAATTTGTGGTTGGTATGTGGGCCAGGCTGAAGGCATGAGAGGCTTTGAGGCAAGCATGGAGATGGGCACATGAATTTTGAATTTTGTAAACTAAAATATTTGGATTCTCAAACAAAAATTTATTTGGGCCAAAGGGGAAAAAACTATTAAAATGGGCTTAGGATTAATATGAATAGGAACAATAAAAAATGGAAATTTATGGATATGAGAATATTAAAAATAATGGGATTTGATGTAAGATAAAAAAATTGGAATATGGATGGAAAAATATATGAATTGAATAAAGAAATGGATTAAAAATGAGTAGAAATGAAAAGAATAATCGAGATAAATTTGGATGACAAAAGAAATCGAAATATGAATGGATATAGGTAAAAACGGATAAGAAAATGGATAAAGAAATGATTTTCAAGCCCACAAACAACCTCTGATTTCTTGCACAAGCCTCTGCTAAAATGAACACAGCCAACACAGACCCAACTGAATATTTCTCAGCTCAAACCAGCTGTCATTTGAAAATTGTCTGATTACATGCCCTGATGATTCGAAACCAGACTGAGGAAAATAAATCCTCAGATGAATCGCTGATGAATTAATGAACCGATGAACGGATAAACACTGAAGATTCAAACCAAACTTCGCACAAAACAACTGTCTGATAACTGATGAACAAACCAAACTTTGCCCAGAAAACAACTGTCACACGAACCAATTTGTACTTTGAAAACGCATTGCCTGATGAACGAATTACTGGCACACACAACTGGCAGTCAACACAATCTTTTAATAGTTTGACCAGATTAGGTCAAACATCCACTTGAAATCACATTGTGACTGAACAAACGCATCTGAATCAAATTACTGTCTCATCTTCGCAAACCTGCAACACAGAGAAGAAGAAGAACACTGCAACATATTTTTTGTATTTTGGTTAGAAGTCAGTAAATATAAACAAATATAAAACAGTAAAAATAATGGTGATCCCCTGCGAAGCATAGACCCGATATCTGAGAAGAAACTCGAAACCAGTGCGATCTTGTTTGTATGCAAAAATGCAAATGATATGCGAAATAATCTTAGGGCAAAAATTAGGGTGTTACATAGACGACCATCACTCCTCTCCCAAAGGGTCTTCTTCAGAGCTTGAGACAGATTCTCATTTCTTTCCTTCAGCTTCTCAAATTCTTCCAGGCTGACAGTGGCTGCTGGCTGTACTGTGGAGGGTCCAGGTGTGTCCTCAATGGTGAAGGGCATCCCAACAATCTGAGCTCTAGCATGGGACCAATCATAATACTGAGCTGAAGACACATTATTGCACCTCCCTAGAATAGCCATCCCTTTTGTCTGGATGTTGTCCCAAGCCCAGGATGCTTGTCTGACAACGGCTAGATTAGGCTTTATCTCACAATACAGGGTCTCAGCTAAATCTTGCACTTTAGGAGGGTGAACCAAAGCATAGCCCAGTTGTCTCTTAAACAACAAAGGATTGTAGTTGATGCAACCCTTCACTCCTACTAAAGGTACATTGGGGTACTGTCCACAGCTAGTGATTATGTCTCTGCCCTTGGTACTCTGGGTGCACCATCTGATGTCATCTGAAGTCAGAGCAATAAGCCTCTTAGCCCAATTCTTCTGTTGGTGAGGATTCAGGAAGGCATCAGTCTTGGGTAAGTGTTTAAGCAACCAAGTATGAAACAGAGGAGCACAACATCTCACCAACTTCCCTCTCTGCTTCTCATTTCTTTGGTGAACAGAATAATAGAAATCCCCCAGCAATGTGGGTACTGGGTTCCTCAAAAGGAAGAGATGAATGGCATTCTTGCTGATAAACTTGGGCTCATCTGCAAATAGTATAACCCCATATATACTGAGGGCTAATAATGCACAAACTGCCCTCCATTCTCCCAAGGAGGCCTTCAGGATGGCCTGAGAAGTCAGAAAGTCTAAGTGCAAACCAGGGATCCCAGCCTTTGTGGTCATGTTCTGCTCAATCAAAATAGGCTCCAAGTACAGTGCCTTTGCCACTTCTCCATTGTTGGGAGAAGTCATCTCTGGGTTGAAGGGGACACAACCCCTGACAGGTACTCCAATCAATGATGAGAATTCCTCCAGCAGAGGTCCTAACTGAAAGTTCTGGAAAGTGAAGCATCTCAAAGGAGGGTCATAGACCTGTAAGCAAGTGTGGATCATACTCCTCTGAGAAGGATCCAGGTCCATAACCATATCAAGGATGCCTCCATAATGTTCTCTGAATAATGGGATGTGGTCTGGAGTGATAAGTGCTTGGACCTGCTTGATACCAGTCAACGCAGGCTCAAAGAAATGGTATGAAATGTTGCTCTTCTTGGGTGCCATGATTGCTGATGAAGAGCTGAAAACAAGTGCTGATGAGGATCAAGACTGATACTGGAGATGAGCCACTGATAGGCTGATGCTGGTGATGATGAGAATAGCTGAAGTAGATAACTGATGAAGATAGCTGAAGCAGATAACTGATGAACAGAGGTCTATGCAGATGAAGGGGTCAAAACCAAGCCAAATAAAATGTGGATACCCTGAAAAACAAATAAACAAATGTTAAATGATGCAAATGATGAGTATGCAAATGGTATGCAAGGGTTTGTGATCAAGCTGGATCTGATTAATTGTCTTGATATAAGTCCATGTATGTTCAAGAAGTCCAGATGAAGGTTCAAAAGTCCAGTAACCAAGGTGGGGGACTCAAATAAAGAGTCACACGTCCAGGGTTAAATCACAAGAAATGTCCAAAGTAAGGTACTCTTAATCAAACAAGTAGCAGGGTATGATGTGGCCAGAGGTACCTGCAAACCTGTAAACAGCCCAACCCCCTCACAGGTAATGTTCTAAGACAAGGATCCTCAGACTTGGATCAGTTATGAGAAGTGTAAACACTTCTAACCCGGAGGTACAGTGTTTACAATAACCATAAAAGATCCTCCTCTAATTCGCCTCAGTTTCTGAAGGTCATAATAAAGGTCATCCAGACTTAGCAGGCTTCCCAGATAGCCCTAGCACTACAGGAAATCTGTAGCACAGAGTTCTCAAGAAGAAACCCACATCTGAACCGTGTTTCATATTCCCGCACCAGACCTAAATGGAATGGGAAAGAACATGAACCACTCTAGCCTAGGTGTCACTCAGGTCCCAGGTATAGGACCTTAAACTCTCAATGAAAACCCCACCCACCAAAACAAAAACCAGATCCATCCAGATGACAGTGTGACAATATGATGTATAAAGCTGTAAAGAAAGCAATAAATAACTGTACATAAAGCAGTAAATAAAGCAAATATATAAACACAATTAGCACATAACACCCCAGTAAACACAAATCAAACAAGCGCTAGGAGGAACCCACAAAAAGAACCAGAAGCCCTGGTTACAGTATAAGGGTCCCCAGCAGAGTCGCCAAGCTGTCGCTCCCACTAAATGAGGCCAAGTCAAATAGGGTACAAACTCGAACGGTCGGCGAAAGAGGAAGGAAATGAATAGAGTCGCCAGCTAGGCATTTTTATCCCGAAGGAAAGGTAATGCTGCATAAACCTAAGGAAAGATGGATAAGACGTTTGCGAACCAGAGAGACTGAGAAAGGGGGTTGGTTACAACCTGGGAAGGTATTAGCACCCAGATTGTCCGCCGTACTCGACGGGATCCACGCTTAAAAGATTTGTGTTTTAAAGGGGTAGTGTCAGTGCTATCTGTGTTTCAAAGCTGGAAAGAATGCAAGTGTCAGTGTAAAAGAAGTGTGAAGTGTATAAGAGAAGTGTCAGTGCAAGAAAAGAATGAAATGCTCAAGATTATGAGGCTCAAAGAATAATGCTGGAAGGAGGGGGAATATACAGAGATTTTTGTTCGATAACTGTTAAGTCATGCCTACGTATCCTCTCGTGCAATGAGGAAGTCAGAACACCGTAGTTCGACTCAAAGAGACTGAAAGATAAATTGACTTGATGAACTGCTTGCTTGTCAATGCTCAAGTGTATGACCTGTCTGGCTCAGGTGCAAACTGTCTTGCATTAGACGGAAGAAGCGAGTTCTCGTTTGTGAATGAATGAGATGAGAAAAGAATCCCGGAGGAGACGATTATTGTTTGTTTTTTTGAATTTTCAATCTTTTATTGCTTTTTGGAGTTTGTCATAAGAAAATGAGCTTAAGCCTAAACCAAGGGTTAGTAAACTCATCACATCCTCCCTCTGATTAGGGGTAATGAGAATACCTTAAGTATGAAGTAAGCACCTCACACTTAATCACCATGATGTAGGATTAAGATCATTAACCTACTTGTGATTATTTAGATGTTTTTGGAGTTTTTGTTTAGTGTTAAGTAATGAGTTTAAGCCATAATCAAGGATTTAATGGACCCCTTACACCATCCTAATAGAAGGATAATAGATGTGAACATTTAAGCTGAGGAAAGCTCCTCAACTTAATCCATGATTAGGGATTAACCTCATGACATAACAAAGCCTTTATTAAAGTGGATTTTAGTTAATGATAAGATGAAGAAGTGATTTTTATGGTTTGTAAGACAACTTGAGGGGGACTTGTCCATTAACACTAGGGTTAGTCCTTCTTAACCAATTAAGGAAGAATTAGAACCCTAATGCAAGGCCCAAGTTACAAGCTTGATGTCTTGATGATTATTAAGTGAATTGATTAAAGGATTTAAACACATTAAGGGTTTAACACTTAGGATTAAAGTTATACCCTCCATCCTAATAGAAGGATGCAGGCATAAGCTTAATCACAAAGCCTTAAAGCCTTTAGGGTTTAGTCCCTGATTATGAGGTGAGAAGAGAAGACTCAAAGATGACACAAAGGTAAAACTAAATGGGGGACTAGTCAAACCCTAATTGTTATCATGTTTAGATATCCTAGGGTTTATGAGGCTTAAGAGGAAAAGATCTTCAGAGAAACCACCAGGAAGGAAGCAGATGAAAGGAGGAAGAAGCAGAGAGAAGCAAGACAACTTGCTTCACTTAAGAAGTCCAGTTGCTTGAAGAAAGAAAGTAAGGAGAGAGCATGAATGAGCAAGCTCACTCTAAGACAAATGCAAAATGCAGAAATGATGCAAGAGAGATGAGGAGAGATTGTGAGAAGTGAAGGCAAATTCACTTCTCAAAACAACTTACCACCTGAAAAGTTAGCCAAAAGAAATGAAATGCAATGCAAATGTGATGAAATGTCATGATGCAAACCAAAGTCAGAAGCAATTACATGATGTTAGTGATGCTAAGAGATGATACAAGCATGAGGCAAGACATGAGAATGATCAAACAAACATAAGGATGCAAATGAAGCATGCATTGAACCATGAATGTACATGAACAGTTATGAAATGCAATGGACATATAACATGGAAAATGAAAGATGCAATGATCAAACATGATTCTAATATGTCCTAAGATGTATCATGAATCATGTGGATGCACAAAATGTCATGGCAAGTCATTGGATGCAAGCAAATGAGAAATGCATGCAAAGGAAGGCACAAATTAGGGTTACATGCATCATGCAAAGCAAAAATCCAAAACCAGAAGCAAATAACATGATAAAAAATTGAAAATGCAATCAAAGATACCCTAAACCTATACAAGCTCACTGCCCAAAGGAGAGGATCCAACACTTAACCTAATGAAAGTTATGAATTTCCTAAGATTGCTAGGGTTTTAAGGTACCTTGTCAAGAAAAATGCAAAACAAATTGAAAATGCAAGATCAAATCAAACCAAATTTATCCTATAAACTACATTCTATGAAGAGTGCAATGCAAGAAGAATCATCATCCAACTCTCAATGGTTAGGCAGAATGGATTTTTCAAAGTTTACACAAAAATATTGCCTTAAAATGAATTTAATTCCAATGAAAAGGATCAAAAGGCATCAAGAACAAAAAAGAAATTTGGTTTGAGAGTTGGATAATGTTTCTAAATGTTTCTAAATGCAATGTGAATTTTTTTGTGATTTTTAAATACCTAAACGCATTTTTAATTAATTAATTTTCATTAACTAATTAAAAATAAACATTTAAATGATTTAAAAATAATTTTCAGAGCAAAAAATAAAAATAAAAATATTTTTGGGTTTTAAAAATTAATGAAATCTTTGACAAAAATTTTCATAATTTTTAAATGATTTTAGCTATTTTTAATAATTCGTATAAATAAAATGAATTTAAAATGAAAATAAAGAAAAGTAATCCAGAAGAAGGGTCAGGATTTGATCTGGGTTTGGACTGGTTGACTGCGCGCCAGATCCAAAGACCCAGATTCAAATCTGGCTAATTTTGCTTTATAATTTAATTAAACAGAATTTAATTAATTAATTGGAGATTAGGGCTTTAATGAGACATCCAGGCCATTCATTCACGCGCGGGAAAGCACATCTAAGGGTCCATATTCAAAACTCCTAATTAATCACACTTAACCCTAATTAATCTCAGGCGACCGGAGATAAGCTCCGGTCATCTTCTCCGGCTGCCTCTCTCACCAGAATCACCCAAAACGCATCCCCAAGACCCCCAAAACTCCAGAATCAATCCCCCAACAATGGGTAACAAGAATCCAGGGCCAAAAACAATTTACATCAACTACACAGTGAGAATTGAAGAAAACAAATCCTAGGGCAAAAGTTTCAGAACATCACAACATGCTTGTTTCTGGCTTATTTTCAAAAATAAATAGATCCCCATGATCAGGGCAACACATAGAACAATATTCTAACAAGAAATCAAGGTTCTGGAAAATTTGTTCGTCATGTTACCTGAGGATGAGCTTTCAATCCAGGAGCTTTCTGCTTGCCTCTTTGCTTCAAAATGGCCCTAATGATCCTCTTGATGAAGTTTTGAAGCTTGGTTAGTGTTTAGAGTGGCTGATTTGTGAGTTTGAAGAGGTTCTCTTCAGAGAGGGGAAGGAATCGTGTTTTGATTTCAGGGGGTTTCAGGGCAAGGTGAAGGGTCAGGGATGATCAGTGGAACATGCTGAGAGATACTATGAAGTTTGTTTTGGTGTTTGTGTCTTGTGTAATGAGTTTCGAAGGAAAGTGCATAAGAGGTGAAAACTTGGAACTATGGCTTGGGGGATGTTTCAGGCTTGTGTGTGTGTTGTGTTGAGTCCCTTTTGGTCCACTTGTCACACTTGGATGGGTCAGAGAAGTTGGTGTGGCACTGTGGGATTGGTATGGGTGTTTTTGCATAAAGTCCAAGTTAGGTGTACTTGAGGTATGGGAAAGTGTGAGGTTGTGATAGGGGCATGGTTTGGCTCAGCTAAGATCATGGAGTTCTTGAGGATCAGATCTTGTGAGTTGTAACAAGTAGAGGCATGACTTCATGAGGTTTTGCAAGTTGGTACATATTTGGCCCCTTTGTGAATTCATGAAGTTCAAGGCACAAAAATGCATAATTCTTGGGCCAATTCTGGTTTTTAGAAGTCACATGAGCATGTTGTGAAGAGTTTGTGCACATTTGAAGTCTTTAGAATGCTTGATCATACCATTTTGCAAAATGCCTCTTTGGTACAAAACTTGAAATTATGTGATTTTTCCCAACTTTGACAAGCCATAACTTTTGATCCAAAATGAATTAGGACAAGTTTCTATACTTTTTGAAAAGGGAATGATCCATTCTACAACTTTCATGACCAAAGTTTTCTCATTTGAAGCATTTTTGAATCAAAAAGAAAGGGTTGAAAAACTTTCCCAAAATAGCAATTTTCCATTACAAGTCATTTTCCCAAAAAGGCAACTTTGCAAATGGCTTGAAATTCTTCAATTTTGTGAACTTACAACACCTTCTATGATCAAATAAAGATCATACACATCCAAAATGATGGAGAACACCCTTTGGTTGGGTCATTGGGGGCCTCAGATGCCCTGATTTTGCACTGACTTGCTCAAGAAGTCAACCCTTAATTACATGCCTTCCCCATGGAATTTCTTCATGAAAATTGATATGCATGATCCTTATAACATATAGAGACCAATAGAAACAAGAATGACCAAAAAAATTGGAGTTATGGCCTTTGAAACCAAAACCCTAATTCTAGGTCATCTGTGTAGTTAAACCTGGCTCTGCTTCCATGCCTTTCACAGTTCTTGTGATTCTTTGACTTCCTTGACCTTGTGAGGATATGATATGATGCTTGAACATACATGGACCCCTTTGAATTGATTGAAGACCTTTGGAGTGGCTCAAATAGCTCTTGGATAGCTCAAACCACAAACCCTAGATGCAGATGACTTAGTAGCAATGCAGTGAATCAAAAATGTGGTATGAGATGCTATGATTGAATTATGCATATGAAAAGATCACAAGCCATGGTGTGAATGGGTGAGGGAAAATTTGGGGTGTTTACAGCTGCCCCTATTAAAACATGAGTTAGCTGTGCAGGATGTAAGCAACGGCTTAACAGGCAAACAAGATAACTTGTGGTTGAATACCAAAGACAATCCAAAATTTGCGCTCACAGAATGAAGAAGAAAAGGGATATAGATTGTAAAAGAAAATAAAGTATGATTAAAAAGTGCGGGAGACGGAAGACGACCGTCGAGCAGAGGACGACTGCTGGGGATAAAGCGATGACGGGGACGACCGACATGCTGGGGAAGATGCGGGAAATAAAGCAGTGACGGGGACGGCCGACAAGCTGGGGATATGAGAGATTGTGATGGGGACGGCCATCGGGTAAAGCTATAAGACTCTCTGGGGACTATAGGTAAATGATGAGGTATAGTCATCAAAGGTGAAGGACGATCCCCTGGCAGGGGACGGCTGCTCGGTCGGGGATAAGATGAGGGACGGTCATTTAAGGTGAAGGACGATCACCTGGCAAGGTACGGTTGCCAAAAGTATCGCGACATAGGACGAATGCCGGATACAAAGGTCGACGATGGGGACGACCATCGGATAAGCATGATGGAGGACGATCATCAAGAGGTGAAAGACGATCACCTAGCAGGGGACGGCTGCTCTTACGGCTTATCATGACATAGGACGAATGTCAGATAACAAGATCAATGATGGGGACGGCCATCAGATAGAATGATGAAGGACGATCATCTGGCAGGGTACGACTGCCGCAAAGGTATCATGACATAGGACGAATGTCAGATTGACAGGAAATAGTTTAACAAGTTTGGTTGGGGACTTTGCTGGGGAAAAGTAAACACGGACGAGTGTCTACATCCAAGAAATGAGAGGTATAAGCATTTTGGGTACTGTGTACAGACTAAAGATGCGGACGAGCATCCTTAAGACTATGATACAGACGGGTATCAGGTAGAAACAAATGTTGACACATGTTCGGAGATGATGATACGGACGAGTATCAACTAGTTAACAAAGAACACGGACGAGTATTGATTCTGCGGGGACTCTTCTGGGAAATAGTAGACACATACGAGTGTCTAAATTCAAGAAGACATAAGTGTTTGACACGGTGTATAGATTAAAGATGCGGACGAGCATCCTTAAGACTACGATACGGACGAGTATCGGTAGAAACAAACGCTTGACGCATGTTCAGATATGATGATACGGACGAGTACCAACTGGTTAACAAAGAACACGGGCGAGTGTCGAATCTGAGGGGATAGAAGTGGTGTATACAAAATACGGACGAGTATCTGTATGAGTAAAATAGGAGTATGAGTGGTGCACAGACGAGTGTTTAACTTGCTGGGGAGAGTGACACGGACGAGTGTTTAAAAGAAAGAGTGTAATATATAAACAAGTGTATGTGTACCAAGGAAGTTGTGTATAAGTATCTGTGAGTGCAAAGAGGGCGCTTTGGCTTTCTACTGAGGATATGACACGGACGGGTGTCAGGAAGTATCTGTATCTTTACGGAAAGTGCCTTGGCTCTCTGCCGAGGAATCTGGGGAGTTTTCTGTATATTGTTGATGGATTGTCAGTATTTACGAGTGTTTGATTCAGAACATGGCTTATGTTCATGCAATATGTTTGATTTTTGCCGTAATGCTCCGTATTAGACGGAATGCTACGCTTTGTGGGGAGAATATGATGCGAGTGCTATGATTATGCAAAGATACCGATCCGGGATTCGGATCCCGTTGCTGCGAAAATCTCTGGCTGATCTGCTTGAAGTGGACATCCCAGCTGGGGATAAGATCATTGGTAGATCTGATAAGATGTATCTGCTTGGGGAAAATAGGTCACTGATAGACCTATCCTTGTAATGAGGGACCTAGCTGGGGTTTGTAGAAGCTTTCGTCACTCTGTTGTGAGATCTTCAGGCATTGCTCTCCTAGATAGAGGCTGAAACTCTGTGGGGTGATGGTTCCCTGTCTAGCACTTGGCTGGGGAAGAAGAAAGATCACTGGAAGATCTTCCTAGAGATTTCTGTGGGGATCCTGCTGAGGATGATACTTGACAAACTCAGCTGGGGAGAAAACACCTCTGGTGCTAATTGGGAGATAGACTGAGTAGATAATGATTTGCCAGCTTGCTGGGGTGAAGCTTTCATGCCCCGTCTTGTGCTTTGAATACCTGCAATCCTGAAAAGACAGAGAAACGCACAAGTAATCCCGAGGTATTCCCTACCGGATTCCATCATAGGAGTTTAGACACTCCCGGGAGTAAGTATATTTCCTGCAAGCACGTATTTTTTAGAAGAGAAGCATCTGTATTTATGCAATCAATATCTTAAAGACATCGGACGTTTTTGCAAACGAAAATAAAATGTATAAGACGAAACATGACTGAAAAACTGATTTTATTAATTTGTGTGCCCTGAATTGGCAAGATACAGTCAGAGGAATGGATCCCCTGAAATGAGGAGATCGTTACAAATTGAAAAAAAAAAGAGATGCTGGCAATGTTGATGACGCTTCAAGGAGCTTCCCTTTTGCTATGACTCGTATGACATTTGACGTTCTTCTTATCTTGCTTTCTGAAGAAGGTTGATTCTGAACGAAGCTTGAACCTTTCGGAGCCTCCCATGTTGTAAGTGATACAGATGAATTCAGAATGCAGTTGTTCGCTTATTCCATTATTTTGCGTGGATCGCCCTTTCGGGTTTTCAATCCACCGGGATACCCATTTTTGCCTGAGTTGTCCAATGCGGCTTTTCAACTCAGCGGGTGTACATTTTTTTGTTTATTTTCCCTTATTTTTGCCCGAGTCTTTTATTCTGTTTTTGACTCGCCGGGATGCCCTATTTTTGCCTGGACTTACATTCTATTTTTATGTCCAGCGGGTCATTTTATGCGAAGTATTTTTTAACTGCATCTGAATTCACAGGGGACGGGAAGTCTTCACCATCCATAGTGCTGAGCATCAGTGCTCCACCAGAGAAAAATTTCTTTACTATGAATGGCCCTTCATAGTTCGGAGTCCATTTGCCCCTGTGGTCTGTATGAGGAGGGAGGAGTCTCTTTAGCACAAGATCTCCTACTTGGTACTCTCGAAGCCTGACTTTCTGATCGAAGGCTTTCTTCATCCTTTTTTCTGATACAGCTGCCCATGACAAATTGCAGCCAATCTCTTTTCTTCAATCAGACTTAGTTGTTCGTATCGGGATCGGACCCATTCTGCTTCATTCAGTTTAACATCCATCAATACCCGCAGGGAGGGTAATTCAACTTCAACAGGTAGGACTGCCTCCATCCCATACACAAGTTGATACGGTGTTGCCCCGATGGATGTTCTGATTGACGTACGGTACCCATGCAAGGCAAACGGTAGCGTTTCATGCCAGTCTTTGTACGTAACTACCATCTTCTGCACAATCTTCTTGATATTCTTGTTAGCTGCCTCAACAACGCCATTCATCTTTGGCTTGTAAGGAGAAGAATTGTGGTGTTGGATCTTGAAGTCCCGGCATAGCTCTGCCATCATTTTGTTGTTCAAGTTGGAACCATTATCAGTGATGATTCGTTCGGGCACTCCATACCGACAGATGATGTCTCTCTTCAGGAACCGGGCTACCACTTGCCTTGTAACATTTGCATAAGAGGCTGCTTCAACCCACTTGGTAAAGTAGTCAATGGCTACCAGGATGAATCTGTGGCCGTTTGAAGCAGTCGGTTCAATCTTGCCAATCATATCAATGCCCCACATGGCAAAGGGCCAGGGCGAAGACATTACATTCAAAGGATTGGGAGGCACATGCACCTTATCTGCATAGATCTGGCATTTATGACACTTTCTGGCATAAGCACAACAGTCTGCATCCATTGTGATCCAGTAATAGCCTGATCTTAGCAACATTTTAGCCATGGCATGCCCTCCTGCATGGGTACCAAAGGATCCTTCGTGCACCTCGTGCATCAACAAGTCTGCTTCTGTCTTATCAACGCATCTGAGGAGTACCATATCAAAGTTTCTCTTGTACAGGGAACCATCAGTATTCAGGAAGAAACTGCCAGCTAGCCTTCTTAAAGTCTTCTTATCCTTGGAAGATGCCCCAGGTGGGTAAGTTTGATCCTCCAAAAAGCACTTAATGTCATGGAACCAAGGCTTATCATCTTTGACAACATCTGTTGCAAATACATACGCTGGTCTGTCAAGTCTGGACACTGAGATCCGAGGCACGAAGTTGGCAGCTTGAACTTTGATCATGGATGAAATGGTAGCCAGCGCATCTGCAAACTGATTCTCGTCCCGAGGGATATACTCGAGTTTGACTGTTGTAAAGAAAGTCAATAACCTCCTTGTATAGTCCCTGTAAGGTATCAGATGATCCTGGTGTGTGTACCATTTGCCGTTGGTTTGATTGATTACCAAAGCTGAATCTCCGAACACAGTCAAAGTCTTGATCCTGAGGTCAATGGCTTCCTCAAGACCCATAATACAAGCTTCGTATTCAGCTTCGTTGTTAGTGCAGTTAAAGGTGAGCTTTGCCGAGAAAGGCATGTGAACTCCTTTAGGTGTAATGAGTACTGCACCAACACCACGACCATTCATGTTAACAGCCCCATCAAACATCATAGTCCATTCTTCTTCTGGGTCAGGCCCTTCAGTGTGAACAGGCTCTTCGTGATCTTTTGCTTTTATGAACATGATGTCTTCATCAGGGAAGTCAAATCTCATAGGCTGGTAATCATCAATGGGTTGCTCAGCGAGATAATCAGACAATACACTGCCCTTGATGGCTTTCTGAGATGTGTACTGAATGTCATATTCTGTGAGAATCATTTGCCATCTTGCAACCCGTCCGGTAAGTGCTGGCTTCTCAAAAATGTACTTGACTAGATCCATCTTTGAGATCAATAAAGTAGTGTGGGTCAACATGTACTGTCTTAGTCGGCGAGCAGCCCACACTAAAGCACAACAAGTTTTCTCGAGCAGTGAATAATGTTGTTCACAGTCGGTAAACTTTTTGCTTAGGTAATAAATCGCATACTCTTTTCGACCAGACTCGTCATGCTGGCCCAGCACACACCCCATTGACTCTTCTAATACTGTCAAGTACATTATCAGAGGTCTTCCTTCAACTGGAGGCATAAGGATCGGAGGCTCTTGTAAATATTCCTTGATCTTGTCAAAAGCCCTCTGGCAGTCTTCGTTCCACCTGACCGTTTGTTCTTTTCTTAACAGCTTGAACAAAGGCTCGTAGGTTACTGTAAGGTGAGATATGAACCTTGAAATGTAGTTCAATCTACCAAGAAACCCCCGAACTTCTTTCTCAGTCTTCGGTGCAGGCATTTCTTGAATGGCTTTAACTTTATCAGGGTCAACTTCAATCCCTTTCTCACTTACAATAAATCCCAGCAGCTTACCGGATCGCACCCCGAATGTGCACTTGTTGGGGTTTAACTTCAGTTGGTACTTCCTCAGACGCTTGAATAACTTCAAAAGATTTACCAGGTGGTCTTCTTCTGTGAGGGACTTGGCAATCATGTCATCCACATAACATTCAATTTCTTTATGGATCATGTCATGGAATAATGTTACCATAGCCCGTTGATAAGTGGCGCCCGCATTCTTCAGTCCGAATGGCATCACCTTGTAACAGAATGTGCCCCAGGGTGTGATGAAAGTTGTCTTCTCCATGTCTTCAGGTGACATCTTGATTTGATTGTATCCTGAAAATCCTTCCATGAAGGAGAACACCGAGAACTGAGCCGTATTATCTACCAATACATCAATGTGAGGTAAAGGGAAGTCATCTTTCGGGCTGGCTCTGTTAAGGTCCCGGTAATCCACACACATCCTCACCTTGCCATCTTTCTTAGGCACAGGTACAATATTAGCGACCCACGGCGGATAGCTAGTCACAGCAAGGAAACCGGCGTCCCACTGCTTTTGCACCTCTTCCTTTATCTTCATTGCCATATCTGGGCGAGTACGGCGCAACTTCTGTTTTACTGGTGGGCAGTCTTCTTTTAAAGGCAGCTTGTGCATGACAATATCGGTGTCCAACCCTGGCATATCCTGATAAGACCAAGCGAACACATCCACATATTCACGAAGCATGTCAATCAGTTGCTCTTTTACTGAGTCTTGTAAGTAGGCCCCGATCTTAACTTCTTTCACATCTTCTTCCGCACCAAGATTAACCGTTTCAATCTCCTCCTGGTGAGAAGTATTAACCTTCTCCTCTTGCCTTAACAACCTGGCTAGCTCTTCAGGCAGCTCATAGTCTTCTTCAACCCCTTCATCAGCTTGATTGATTGGATTGTCAAAGTCATATGAAGCCATAGCAGTGTTGTTGTCGGTGCAGTCTGAAAGGCACTCTCTGCAAGGGTTTAGATTGTTCATTTTAGTGATCGATTTTAATCTTGTTTAGAAAAAGTGAAATGAAGTTATCATTTTGGAAAACATTGCCATTTTATTTTTGTACAAAAAGAAAAATGAAAACAGTGACCGGAAAAGGAAAAGACTCATTTGCAAAAGATGTCCGATATTCATTGATTGATCTGTTTGCACAAAATTACAAGATGGCCCGATTACAAAATGAGCCTTGTCATCTTGGGCAAGATGCAAGACTTGATGCATGCTTAAAAATACAGGAAATAATAATTACTCTGCAGGAGTAACCCTTATAATTTCCTGGGAAGACTAGTTAAGGACTTGGCTCCCCGGGATCCTTGGACGTATCCAGCTCTCCAGGTTGCGGTCGCTTTCTTCCTCGTCTTCCAAGTTGTTCACTGCATCCGGGATGAGCATTCCCCCGCTGACAAAACTGGGCTTCTTGGCAGCCTCTGATTGATCTTGTTGAGTTGGTCTGTAACCCAACCCAAATCTGTCCTCCTTCTTCTCCATGGGCAGCAGCTTGCCCCAGCCTTGGGCAGTACCCTCTTCAACAACCTTCCTGGCTTGCTGATAAGATGTCATGGAGGTTCCCAGTACAACAGATGCTTCATTAATGTTCAGGGCCTCAAACCCCTGGCTCATGGTTTTATGGATTTCTCCATCCATTTCAATATACTTATACGTAGCCAAATGGCTAACAAAAATGTCTTCTTCCCCACAGATGGTGATGATCTGGCCTTCCCACTCGAATTTCAGCTTCTGGTGAAGGGTAGACGTAACAGCGCCAGCGGCATGGATCCAAGGTCTACCCAACAAACAGCTGTAGGCCGGCTGAATGTCCATCACATAGAAGGTAATCTTAAAAGTCTGCGGGCCAATCATCACAGGCAAATCAATCTCTCCAAGCACTGATCTCTTAGAGCCATCGAACGCTCTCACCACCAAATTACTCGGATGCAATGCTAAGCCATCATACTCCAGCTTCACCAAGGCTTTCTTTGGTAGAACATTGAGCGAAGACCCAGTGTCCACCAGTACATGAGATAAAACAGCACCTTTACACTCCAAAGTAATGTGTAAAGCCTTGTTGTGGTTGCGTCCCTCAGTTGTTAAATCAGCATTGGTAAAACCCAGCCCATGGCTGGTATTGACATTTTCTACCACGGTCTCTAGCTGATTAACAGTGATCTCCTCTGGCACGTATGCTGTGTGCAGGACTTTCAGTAATGCATTCCTGTGAGCCTCAGAACACATCAACAGGGATAATATAGAGATTTTTGAGGGAGTTTGGTGAAGCTGATCCACCACCTTGTAATCACTTCTCTTTATGATTCTCATAAACTCGTCTACATCTTGCTCAAAAGATGTCCTCTGAGTTTCTTTGACAATTGGTTCTTCAAATACCACACTTTTTCCCTTTGCTTTGGCAGCAGCTTCCGCTTCGGCATTAGGTCTTTGCACTTGTGAGGCAAAAAGGCGTCCGCTTCTGGTGAAGCCTCCGCCTCCCCCAACATTATCAATTTGTGGAGAAGAGGTTGAAGAATCCAAAGTGATTTTCTCCCCGTTGCAGTAAAGATCAGAGCCATAATGCCAAGGTATGGCATTGCTGCTTTCATATGGAACTGGTCCAGGTACCGTGATGGTAACTGGACTGACTGCAGCAGAGGAGGGTACTGTAACGGTGTGCGGATCGTAGTAAATGGTGACTGGTGACCTGGCAGGAGGTGCCACTGTTTGTTGTTGGAAGTTGTTGTTTGGAGGAACTTCTGATGGATCATAGTAAATGGTGACTGCTGAGATATCTTCATTAATTCCTGTTGGCGTTGTAGAAGATTCTGTTGAATAAATGGATGCTGATGTTGTAGAAGAAAGGGTTGTTGAAACTTGACTTGTTGAAGTGATAGATGAAGCCATTGTTGATGATATTGATGAATCGGTTGGAATGATTGTTGCTGCTGTTGTAGAAGAATCATGAATTATTGTCAAAGGAATTGCTGGATTTGTAGGCGCCTTTGTTTAGATCTGAAGTATACCACTTTTGATAAGACCGTCTATGCCGCTTCTCAAGTTATCACACCCATTGACTGCAATGTTTCAATATCCACAACCGAGCTCACACCCGGGGAACATCTGGTACTCTAGAAGCTGAGCTTTAATTTCAACCAGAGGTGTCCGGATCTGTCCAACACTGGTGATTAAGAAAGATGGCTTGTCTTCCTCTATGGCATTAATTCTTGGCCCTCCATGATTGGGCATGGGATTCTTGGTGACACTTGGAGGGGGTGCAAAGTTGAGGGCTTTAGAATCCACCAGGTCTTGGACTTTCATTTGCAAGGCCCTGCACTTTTCCGTATTGTGGCCAGGTGCATTGGAATGGAAAGCACATCTGGCGTTGACATCATAATTCCTTGGAAGATTAGAGGGATCTGGTGGTGCCAATGTCCTTAATTCAACCAAGTTGAGTTTCAGGAGTTGTGGCAATAAGGCGGCATAAGGCATAGGGATAGGGTCAATCACCCTATTTGCCTGTGATGGTCTTTGCTGAAAGGGTCTTTGTTGTTGATTGCTGTTACTGTTGTTGTAGGTTCTTTGTGGAGGATACTGAACTTGATGTTGATAGTGGGGTTGTTGTGGTTGTTGATATATTGGTTGCTGAGGAATCGGAGCTGGAATAGTGACAGTTGCTACTAATCTGTGGACATACTGAGGTCTGCCCCTGCTGGCATGAATGGCATTTGTCTCACCGGTCCTTCCAGGTCTCACAAAAGGCTTCCTGGGATTACTGGACGAACTTGCACCATTATCAGAAATCTTACCCATTTTCAACAGACTTTCAATTCTTTCTCCAGCTATAACTACGTCAGCCATCAATATATGTTCCTTGCAGGGTATTCATGAACATGTCGGCCATTTCTCTTTCCGACATGGGTGGCTGGACAGCAGCAGCAAGCTGTCTCCACCTCTAGGCGTACTCCCTGAAGCTTTCTCTGGAAGACTGAGACATTCCCATCAGGAGGGACCTGTTAGGAGCCATGTCCAGATTATATTAGTATTGTCTGATGAAGGCTTCAGCTAGGTCCTTCCAGCATCTGATAGTAGCTCTAGTCAAGTGTGAATACCATTCCCTGGAAGCCCTAGTCAAGCTGTCTTCAAAATAGAACATCCACAGCTTTTCATCCATGGTATATGCTTTAAGTCTTCCCAGAAAGGACTGTAAGTGAGTTTGTGGACAGGAAGTTCCATTGTACTTCTCGAAGCACGGGGGTTTAAACTTGTGGGGAATCCTTACCCCATCCACTAACCCCATATCCATTACATCGAAGCCTAAGGAATTTTGAGACTCCAGAGACCTCAACTTCTCAGCAATTTCATCAAACCTCCTATCATAGACTTCATCCCCAGCTCCCATTACAGTAAACTGCTCTTCTTGAGGATCTTCTTGCAAGATCCTGCCTGCAGCAGTATTGCCCAGTACATTCCTTGGGATGTTGGCCTCTGGATCTAGATGAGGTCCAAATACTGGTGGGTTAACATGAGGCTGACCTCCCTCATTGTTGTTGGTTCCTCCAGTGCCAGGATGATGTTCTTCGAGGGTCTGTCTTTCTACCAATTCCCTTAACCTTTCTTGGCTATGAGCCAAGCTAGTCATTACAGTCATGAACTGGGCCATTTGGTTCCTCATCTCCACTCTTTCGTTAGCCATCTGAGTTCTGACCTCTGTCAGGTCCTGCTGTACTTGATCCATTTGGATACCAGGAAGATTGTTGCGAGTAGGATACTGGTGCGGACGGTTGAGAGGAAACACCCGGCGGCGAGCAATAATTCCTGAACCACAACAGAGTTAGAAACAAACAAAAATAATGACAAAACCTACAAAACAAAACAAAAGTTAGCATGCAATGCAGTATGCTTATTTGCTTTCCAAGGTATCCGGCTTGGTTCTTGGTTTTGACCTTTCCAGACCCCGAGGAAGATGCTTTGATGTTGCTTGAGAAAAGAAACCCAATAAAACAAACTAACAAATATATTGCAAATGGTGCATAACACATAGTTTGTTTTTTACAACGCATGCCCCTGAGGGGTCAAAATACAACATAAAAAGAAAAGTACATCAAATGGAGATAACAACAAGCAAAGAAGTCAAACATCTAATCCAAACTCATCCTCCTTAACCTCCTTCAAAAGTGCCTCAGTCACGGGACCAGCCGGATGTTCTGTGATGTTTCTTATGAGGAGGTTTCTGGTGGCAATAGCAGTGGTCAACTTCTTGTGTCTATCTTGGTCCTTTGACCTCTTCAAACCAGCCCTAAGCTTCAACTCTGAAATCTCCTTCTGGGCTGCCAACAGAGCTTCCTATTGTTTCTTCTCATTGGCCTCTAACTGCTCAATCTTGGCTTGAGTTCTCTTATCTTCTTGAGTACGAGCTTCAGTGATCCTGACCCACCTAGCTTGACTTTCTTGCAGATAGAGATCAGTCCTAGCCTTCTGATGCTTGGCCTCCTTACAGGCATTCTTCAATATTTACTCTCCAGCTCTTGATTTCTTGATGTAGTCCTCTGCTTTCTCAATCTTGGTCAGATGCTCCACCTTAAGCTTCTCCAACCTCTCAATGTCTAGACGACCATCACTCCTCTCCCAGAGGGTCTTTTTCAGAGCTTGAGACAGATTCTCATTTCTTTCCTTCAGCTTCTCAAATTCTTCCAGGCTGACAGTGGCTGCTGGCTGTACTGTGGAGGGTCCAGGTGTGTCCTCAATGGTGAAGGGCATCCCAACAATCTGAGCTCTAGCATGGGACCAATCATAATACTGAGCTGAAGCCACATTATTGAACCTCCCTAGAATAGCCATCCCTTTTGTCTGGATTTTGTCCCAAGCTCAGGATGCTTGTCTGACAACGGCTAGATTAGGCTTTATCTCACAATACAGGGTCTCAGCTAAATCTTGAACTTTAGGAGGGTGAACCAAAGCATAGCCCAGTTGTCTCTTATACAGCAAAGGATTGTAGTTGATGCAACCCTTCACTCCTACTAAAGGTACATTGGGGTACTGCCCACAGCTAGTGATTATGTCTCTGCCCTTGGTACTCTGGGTGCACCATCTGATGTCATCTGAAGTCAGAGCAATAAGCCTCTTAGCCCAATTCTTCTGTTGGTGAGGATTCAGGAAGGCATCAGTCTTGGGTAAGTGTTTAAGCAGCCAAGTATGAAACAGAGGAGCACAACATCTCACCAACTTCCCTCTCTGCTTCTCATTTCTTTGGTGAACAGAATAATAGAAATCCCCCAGCAATGTGGGTACTGGGTTCCTCAAAAGGAAGAGATGAATGGCATTCTTGCTGATAAACTTGGGCTCATCTGCAAATAGTATAACCCCATATATACTGAGGGCTAATAATGCACAAACTGCCCTCCATTCTCCCAAGGAGGCCTTCAGGATGGCCTGAGAAGTCAGAAAGTCTAAGTGCAAACCAGGGATCCCAGCCTTTGTGGTCATGTTCTGCTCAATCAAAATAGGCTCCAAGTACAGTGCCTTTGCCACTTCTCCATTGTTGGGAGAAGTCATCTCTGGGTTGAAGGGGACACAACCCCTGACAGGTACTCCAATCAATGATGAGAATTCCTCCAGCAGAGGTCCTAACTGAAAGTTCTGGAAAGTGAAGCATCTCAAAGGAGGGTCATAGAACTGTAAGCAAGTGTGGATCATACTCCTCTGAGAAGGATCCAGGTCCATAACCATATCAAGGATGCCTCCATAATGTTCTCTGAATAATGGGATGTGGTCTGGAGTGATAAGTGCTTGGACCTGCTTGATACCAGTCAACACAGGCTCAAAGAAATGGTATGAAATGTTGCTCTTCTTGGGTGCCATGATTGCTGATAAAGAGCTGAAAACAAGTGCTGATGAGGATCAAGACTGATACTGGAGATGAGCCACTGATAGGCTGATGCTGGTGATGATGAGAATAGCTGAAGCAGATAACTGATGAAGATAGCTGAAGCAGATAACTGATGAACAGAGGTCTATGCAGATGAAGGGGTCAAAACCAAGCCAAATAAAATGTGGATACCCTGAAAAACAAATAAACAAATGTTAAATGATGCAAATGATGAGTATGCAAATGGTATGCAAGGGTTTGTGATCAAGCTGGATCTGATTAATTGTCTTGATATAAGTCCATGTATGTTCAAGAAGTCCAGATGAAGGTTAAAAAGTCCAGTAACCAAGGTGGGGGACTCAAATAAAGAGTCACAAGTCCAGGGTTAAATCACAAGAAATGTCCAAAGTAAGGTACTCTTAATCAAACAAGTAGCAGGGTATGATGTGGCCAGAGGTACCTGCAAACCTGTAAACAGCCCAACCCCCTCACAGGTAATGTTCTAAAACAAGGATCCTCAGACTTGGATCAGTTATGAGAAGTGTAAACACTTCTAACCCGGAGGTACAGTGTTTACAATAACCATAAAAGATCCTCCTCTAATTCGCCTCAGTTTCTGAAGGTCATAATAAAGGTCATCCAGACTTAGCAGGCTTCCCAGATAGCCCTAGCACTACAGGAAATCTGTAGCACAGAGTTCTCAAGAAGAAACCCACATCTGAACCGTGTTTCATATTCCCGCACCAGACCTAAATGGAATGGGAAAGAACATGAACCACTCTAGCCTAGGTGTCACTCAGGTCCCAGGTATAGGACCTTAAACTCTCAATGAAAACCCCACCCACCAAAACAAAAACCAGATCCATCCAAATGACAGTGTGACAATATGATGTATAAAGCTTTAAAGAAAGCAATAAATAACTGTACATAAAGCAGTAAATAAAGCAAATATATAAACACAATTAGCACATAACACCCCAGTAAACACAAATCAAACAAGCGCTAGGAGGAACCCACAAAAAGAACCAGAAGCCCTGGTTACAGTATAAGGGTCCCCAGCAGAGTCGCCAAGCTATCGTTCCCACTAAATGAGGCCAAGTCAAATAGGGTTCAAACTCGAACGGTCGGCGAAAGAGGAAGGAAATGAATAGAGTCGCCAGCTAGGCATTTTTATCCCGAAGGAAAGGTAATGCTGCATAAACCTAAGGAAAGATGGATAAGACGGTTGCGAACCAGAGAGACTGAGAAAGGGAGTTGGTTACAACCTGGGAAGGTATTAGCACCCAGATTGTCCGCCGTACTCGACGGGATCCACGCTTAAAAGATTTGTGTTTTAAAGGGGTAGTGTCAGTGGTATCTGTGTTTCAAAGCTGGAAAGAATGCAAGTGTCAGTGTAAAAGAAGTGTGAAGTGTATAAGAGAAGTGTCAGTGCAAGAAAAGAATGAAATGCTCAAGATTATGAGGCTCAAAGAATAATGCTGGAAGGAGGGGGAATATACAGAGACTTTTGTTCGATAACTGTTAAGTTATGCCTACGTATCCTCTCGTGCAATGAGGAAGTCAGAACACCGTAGTTCGACTCAAAGAGACTGAAAGATAAATTGACTTGATGAACTGCTTGCTTGTCAATGCTCAAGTGTATGACCTGTCTGGCTCAGGTGCAAACTGTCTTGCATTAGACGGAAGAAGCGAGTTCTCGTTTGTGAATGAATGAGATGAGAAAAGAATCCCGGAGGAGACGATTATTGTTTGTTTTTTTGAATTTTCAATCTTTTATTGCTTTTTGGAGTTTGTCATAAGAAAATGAGCTTAAGCCTAAACCAAGGGTTAGTAAACTCATCACATCCTCCCTCTGATTAGGGGTAATGAGAATACCTTAAGTATGAAGTAAGCACCTCACACTTAATCACCATGATGTAGGATTAAGATCATTAACCTACTTGTGATTATTTAGATGTTTTTGGAGTTTTTGTTTAGTGTTAAGTAATGAGTTTAAGCCATAATCAAGGATTTAATGGACCCCTTACACCATCCTAATAGAAGGATAATAGATGAGAACATTTAAGCTGAGGAAAGCTCCTCAACTTAATCCATGATTAGGGATTAACCTCATGACATAACAAAGCCTTTATTAAAGTGGATTTTAGTTAATGATAAGATGAAGAAGTGATTTTTATGGTTTGTAAGACAACTTGAGGGGGACTTGTCCATTAACACTAGGGTTAGTCCTTCTTAACCAATTAAGGAAGAATTAGAACCCTAATGCAAGGCCCAAGTTACAAGCTTGATGTCTTGATGATTATTAAGTGAATTGATTAAAGGATTTAAACACATAAAGGGTTTAACACTTAGGATTAAAGTTATACACTCCATCCTAATAGAAGGATGCAGGCATAAGCTTAATCACAAAGCCTTAAAGCCTTTAGGGTTTAGTCCCTGATTATGAGGTGAGAAGAGAAGACTCAAAGATGACACAAAGGTAAAACAAAATGGGGGACTAGTCAAACCCTAATTGTTACCATGTTTGGAGATCCTAGGGTTTATGAGGCTTAAGAGGAAAAGATCTTCAGAGAAACCACCAGGAAGGAAGCAGATGAAAGGAGGAAGAAGTAGAGAGAAGCAAGACAACTTGCTTCACTTAAGAAGTCCAGTTGCTTGAAGAAAGAAAGTAAGGCGAGAGCATGAATGAGCAAGCTCACTCTAAGACAAATGCAAAATGCAGAAATGATGCAAGAGAGATGAGGAGAGATTGTGAGAAGTGAAGGCAAATTCACTTCTCAAAACAACTTACCACCTGAAAAGTTAGCCAAAAGAAATGAAATGCAATGCAAATGTGATGAAATGTCATGATGCAAACCAAAGTCAGAAGCAATTACATGATGTTAGTGATGCTAAGAGATGATACAAGCATGAGGCAAGACATGAGAATGATCAAACAAACATAAGGATGCAAATGAAGCATGCATTGAACCATGAATGTACATGAACAGTTATGAAATGAAATGGACATATAACATGGAAAATGAAACATGCAATGATCAAACATGATTCTAATATGTCCTAAGATATATCATGAATCATGTGGATGCACAAAATGTCATGGCAAGTCATTGGATGCAAGCAAATGAGAAATGCATGCAAAGGAAGGCACAAATTAGGGTTACATGCATCATGCAAAGCAAAAATCCAAAACCAGAAGCAAATGATATGATAAAAATTTGAAAATGCAATCAAAGATACCCTAAACCTATACAAGCTCACTGCCCAAAGGAGAGGATTCAACTCTTAACCTAATGAAAGTTATGAATTTCCTAAGATTGCTAGGGTTTTAAGGTACCTTGTCAAGAAAAATGCAAAACAAATTGAAAATGCAAGATCAAATCAAACCAAATTTATCCTATAAACTACATGCTATGAAGAGTGAAATGTAAGAAGAATCATCATCCAACTCTCAATGGTTAGGCAGAAGGGATTTTTCAAAGTTTACACAAAAATATTGCCTTAAAATGAATTTAATTCCAATGAAAAGGATCAAAAGGCATCAAGAACAAAAAAGAAATTTGGTTTGAGAGTTGGATAATGTTTCTAAATGTTTCTAAATGCAATGTGAATTTTTTTGTGATTTTTAAATACCTAAATGCATTTTTAATTAATTAATTTTCATTAACTAATTAAAAATAAACATTTAAATGATTTAAAAATAATTTTCAGTGCAAAAAATAAAAATATTTTTGGGTTTTAAAAATTAATGAAATCTTTGACAAAAATTTTCATAATTTTTAAATGATTTTAGCTATTTTTAATAATTCATATAAATAAAATGAAAAGAAAATGAATTTAAAATGAAAATAAAGAAAAGTAATCCAGAAGAAGGGCCAGGATTTGATCTGGGTTTGGACTGGTTGACTGCGCGCCAGATCCAAAGGCCCAGATTCAAATCTGGCTAATTTTGCTTTATAATTTAATTAAACAGAATTTAATTAATTAATTGGAGATTAGGGCTTTAATGAGACATTCAGGCCATTCATTCACGCGCGGGAAAGCACATCTAAGGGTCCATATTCAAAACTCCTAATTAATCACACTTAACCCTAATTAATCTCAGGCGACCGGAGATAAGCTCCGGTCGTCTTCTCCGGCTGCCTCTCTCACCAGAATCACCCAAAACGCATCCCCAAGACCCCCAAAACTCCAGAATCAATCCCCTAACAATGGGTAACAAGAATCCAGGGCCAAAAACAATTTACATCAACTACACAGTGAGAATCGAAGAAAACAAATCCTAGGGCAAAAGTTTCAGAACATCACAACATGCTTGTTTCTGGCTTATTTTCAAAAATAAATAGATCCCCATGATCAGGGCAACACATAGAACAATATTATAACAAGAAATCAAGGTTCTGGAAAATTTGTTCGTCATGTTACCTGAGGTTGAGCTTTCAATCCAGGAGCTTTCTGCTTGCCTCTTTGCTTCAAAATGGCCCTAATGATCCTCTTGATGAAGTTTTGAAGCTTGGTTGGTGTTTAGAGTGGCTGATTTGTGAGTTTGAAGAGGTTCTCTTCAGAGAGGGGAAGGAATCGTGTTTTGATTTCAGGGGGTTTCAGGGCAAGGTGAAGGGTCAGGGATGATCAGTGGAACATGCTGAGAGATTCTATGAAGTTTGTTTTGGTGTTTGTGTCTTGTGTAATGAGTTTCGAAGGAAAGTGCATAAGAGGTGAAAACTTGGAACTATGGCTTGGGGGATGTTTCAGGCTTGTGTGTGTGTTGTGTTGAGTCCCTTTTGGTCCACTTATCACACTTGGATGGGTCAGAGAAGTTGGTGTGGCACTGTGGGATTGGTATGGGTGTTTTTGCATAAAGTCCAAGTTAGGTGTACTTGAGGTATGGGCAAGTGTGAGGTTGTGATAGGGGCATGGTTTGGCTCAACTAAGATCATGGAGTTCTTGTGGATCAGATCTTGTGAGCTGTAACAAGTAGAGGCATGGCTTCATGAGTTTTTGCAAGTTGGTACATCTTTGGCCCCTTTGTGAATTCATGAAGTTCAAGGCACAAAAATGCATAATTCTTGGGCCAATTATGGTTTTTAGAAGTCACATGAGCATGTTGTGAAGAGTTTGTGCACATTTGAAGTCTTTAGAATGCTTGATCATACCATTTTGCAAAATGCCTCTTTGGTACAAAACTTGAAATTATGTGATTTTTCCCAACTTTGACAAGCCATAACTTTTGATCCAAAATGAATTAGGACAAGTTCTTGTACTTTTTGAAAAGGGAATGATCCATTCTACAAATTTCATGACCAAAGTTTTCTCATTTGAAGCATTTTTGAATCAAAAAGAAAGGGTTGAAAAACTTTCCCAAAATGGCAATTTTCCATTACAAGTAATTTTCCCAAAAAGGCAACTTTGCAAATGGCTTGAAATTCTTCAATTTTGTGAACTTCCAACACCTTCTATGATCAAATAAAGATTATACACATCAAAAATGATGGATAACACCCTTTGGTTGGGTCATTGGGGGCCTCAGATGCCCTGATTTTGCACTGACTTGCTCAAGAAGTCAACCCTTGATTAGATGCCTTCCCCATGGAATTTCTTCATGAAAATTGATATGCATGATCCTTATAACATATAGAGACCAATAGAAACAAGAATGACCAAAAAAATTGGAGTTATGGCCTTTGAAACCAAAACCCTAATTCTAGGTCATCTGTGTAGTTAAACCTGGCTCTGCTTCCATGCCTTTCTCAGTTCTTGTGATTATTTGACTTCCTTGACCTTGTGAGGATATAATATGATGCTTGAACATACATGGACCCCTTTGAAGTGATTGAAGACCTTTGGAGTGGCTCAAATAGCTCTTGGATAGCTCAAACCACAAACCCTAGATGCAGATGACTTAGGAGCAATGCAGTGAATCAAAAATGTGGTATGAGATGCTATGATTGAATTATGCATATGAAAAGATCACAAGCCATGGTGTGAATGGGTGAGGGCAAATTTGGGGTGTTTACACCATGGTGTAGGATTAAGATCATTAACCTACTTGTATTTATTTAGATGTTTTTGTTGTTTTTGTTTAGTGTTAAGTAATGAGTTTAAGCCATAATCAAAGATTTAATGGACTCATTACACCATCCTAATAGAAGGATAATAGATGAGAACATTTAAGTTGAGGAAGGCTCCTCGACTTAATCCATGATTAGGGATTAACCTCATGACAAAACAAAGCCTTTATTAAGTGGATTTTAGTTAATGATAAGATTAAGAAGTGGATTTTATGATTTGTGAGACAACTTGAGGGGGACTTGTCCATTAACACTAGGGTTAGTCCTTCTTAACCAATTAAGGAAGAATTATAACCCTAATGCAAGGCCCAAGTTACAAGCTTGATGTCTTACTGATTATTAGATGGATTGATTAAAGGATTTAAACACATCAAGGGTTTAACACTTAGGATTAAAGTTATACACTCCATCCTAATAGAAGGATGCAGGCATAAGCTTAATCACAAAGCCTTAAAACCTTTAAGGTTTAGTCCTTGATTATGAGATGAGAAGAGAAGACACAAAGATGACACAAAGGTAAAACTAATGGGGGATGAATCAAACCCTAATTGTGATCATGCTTGGGTATTCCTAGGGTTTACGAGGCTTGCAACATATCTTCAAGGGGAAAGCCACCAAGAAAGAAGCAGGAAGAAGGAAGGAGAAGCAGAAGAAGCAAGTCAACTTACTTCATTTAAGAAGATAAGTTGCTTGAGGAAAGAAAGTGAGAAGGAGACATGAATGAGCAAGCTCACTCTAATTCACAAATAAAATGCAGAAATGATGCATAAGAGAGATGAGAAGAGATTATGAGAAGTGAAGGCAAATTCACTTCTCAATGACTTACCACCTGAAAAGTTAGTAACAAGAAATGAAATGAAATGCAATGATGTAAACCAAAGTCAGAAGCATAAACATGATGTTAATGATGCTAAGAGATAAAGAAAACACAAGTCAAGAGATGAGGATGATCATACAAGCAATGAAGATGTAAATGAGACATGAAGGGAAGCATGAAAGATCATGAATGCATATGACATCAAATGAAAGAAAAACCATGGAAAATGGATGATGCAATGATCAAACATGATTCTAATGTGTCCTAAGATGTCTTAGAAGTCATGTGAATGCACAAAATGTCATGGCAAGTTCATGTATGCAAGCATATGGAAGATGGATGCAAATGAAGGCAAAAATTAGGGTTTATACATAACATGCAATACAAAATTCAAAACCAGAAGCAAATGACATGATAAAAAATTGAAAATGTGATCAAAGGAACCCTACTCCTACATAAGTTCACTGCCCAAAGGAGAGGACCTAACTCTTAACCTAATGGGAGTTATGATTTTTCTAAGTTTTTAGGGTTTAAAAGGTGATCCTAAAGGGAAAATGCCAAACAAATTGAAAATGCAAGATAAAAATGAAACAAAAATGCTTTTAGATGCTTGAAAGTATGCTTAACATAATGCAAAAAGAACCATTCACAAACTCAACTTGGATCAAAAGTTATGAATTTTTGAAGTTAGGGTTAAAAATATTCAAATTAAAGACCCCTAATTCAAATGAAAATTGTCAAAGTATGATCAAAACCAAAATGAAATTTTCTTTGTGAGTTTGTAAATGTTTGTAAATGTTTTAAAATGCTCTTTGAATTTTTTTGGGATTTTTAAATACCTAAATGTATTTTTAATTAATTAATTTCCATTAACTAATTAAAAATAAACATTTAAATGATTTAAAAATAATTTTTAATGCAAAAAATAAAAATAAAAATATTTTTGGGTTCTGAAAATTAATAAAAGCTTGAATAAAAAATTCCAGATTTTTTTTGACTAATTTTGCTATTTTTAATAAAATGTATAAATTAAATAGGAAGAAAATAGAATAAAATTAAATAAAAGGGAAAGTAATCTGATCCAATGATCCAGATTCAAAACTGAGGGTTAATGGTTGACTGGCACGCTAATGAATGGCCTGGATTTCACCTGAACTAATTAATTATAATTAAGTTAAATAATCAGAAATTAGGGCTAATGACATGATCTGAGCCCTTGAAACACGCGCGGGAAGCGTCATCCTACGCTCCATATTCAAACTCACCACTAAACCCTAATTAAGCATTAATGACTCTCAGGTGGCCGGAGAAGACCTCCGGTCATCTTCTCCGGCCAGCTCTCCACCCTATCTCTCTCAATACGCCATGAAACATCACCAAACTCTCCAGAAACACTCCTCTAACCACTCTAAACAAGATTCAGCCTACAAAAACCATTTATTTTTACTCAAGATCAAGAATCAAAGCCAAACGAAAAATACGCAGAAAATTTCAGAGGTTCAATACATGCTTAATACTTGATCATTTTCAAAACTAAACATATCAGGATCATCAGTGAATCATGGAGAATCAATTAGAAACTTAAAAACGCATTCCTGGAAAATTTGTTCTTGAGGATACCTGAACTGAAGCTTTCGAAAATGGTGCTTTCTGGCAAGTTCCTTGCTTCAAACCAGCTCCAATGATCCTCCTCAAGTGTTTGTGGTGCTTGGTTGGAGTTTATATGGCCTCAAAATGAAAATGGCAGAAGTTCAGTTTGAGGAATGTGAAAATCGTATTTTTGATTGTGAAGGTTTTAGGGCCAAATGAAAGGTGGGAAATGATCAGTGGATCATGGTGAGTTGAATGGTGAAAGAAACTTGAAGGTTTGATGGTTGAATCAAGAGATTCGAAGGCTTTTGCAAACTTGGGGATTTTGGAGTGTGCTGAGTTCTTGGAGTTTTCAGGTTGTGTTGTGTTATGTGTTGGGTGGCTTTTGGTACACATATCAATCCTTGATAGGTCAGAGAGTTGTTGTGGAGCAGTGTGATTGGTATGGAGCAAAGTACATAAAGTCAACATTTGTGTAAGTGAAGGCATGGGCTGGTTCAGTCATGGTACAAGGGTATGGCTCGAGTCAGCTTGCTTCAAGGAGGTCCATGGAAGTCATATTTTGCAGTTGGCACAAGTGGCTGAAGCGTTATGGAGCATTTTGCAATTTTGTCCAACTTTGGCCCCTTTTGAAATTCTTGAAGTTTAAGGCATGGAACTTAAGAAATTTTTGGGCCAATCTGAAGTTTAAGTCATGTATGATGTTTGTGTAAAGCTTAGACATCAATTAGAAGTCACAAATTGCCTTGGTACAAGAATTTGCAAGTTTCCCTCTTTGGCACATAAGTGAATTTTTGTGATTTTTCCCAACTTTGACAAGCCATAACTTGAGTTCTAGGATGAATTAGATCAAGTTCTTGTACTTTTTGAAAATGGGAGGATCCAATCTAAAACTTTCATGACCAATAATTTTTCATTTGAAGCATTTTTGAATCAAAAAGAGGAGGTTGAAAAACTTTCCCAAAATGGCAAGTTTGCATTACAAGTCACTTTCCCCAAATGGCAACTTTGCAAATGGCTTGAAATTCTTCAATTTTGTTAACTTCTAACTTTTTCTATGATCAAATAAAGATCATACACATCCAAAATGATGGAGAAGATCCTTTGGTTGGGTGAATGGGGGCCTCAGATGCCCTGATTTTGCACTGACTTGCTCAAGGAGTCATTTTTTGATCAGATGCCTTCCCCATTGAATTTCTTCATGAAAATTGGTATGCATGATCCTCATATCATATAGAGATAAATAGAAACAAGAATGACTAAAAAAATGGAGTTATGGCCTCTGAAACCAAAACCCTAATTCCAGGTCATCTGTTTAAGCTTGGCTCTGCTTCCATGCCTTTCTCAGTTCTTGTGATTTTTGACTTTCTTGATCTTGGGAGGATATAATATGATGCTTGAACATACATAGACCCTCTTGAGCTGATTGAAGGCCTTTGGAGTGGCTTAGATAGCTCATGGATTTCTCAGATCACAAACCCTAGATGCAGATGACTTTGAAACAATGCAGTGAAGCAAAAATGCAATATGAGATGATATGATTGAACTTATGCAAATGAAAATAATCACAAGCCATGGGGAAATGAGTGAGGGAAAATTTTGGGTGTTTACAGCTGCCCCTATTCAAGCATGAGTTAGCTGTGCAGGATGTAAGCAGCGGCTTAACAGGCAAACAAGATAACTTGTGGCTGAATACCAAAGACAGTCCATAATTTGCACTCACTGAATGAAGAAGAAAAGGGATATAGATTGTAAAAGGAAGTGAAGTAGGATTATGAAGTGCGGGCGACGGAGGACGACCGTCGAGCAGAGGACGACTGCTGGGGATAAAGCAATGACGTGGACGACCGACATGCCGGGGAAATAAATGATTATGATGGGGACGGCCATCAGGTAAGAAAGCAAAATTCTCCGGGGATTAAAGGTAAATGATGGGGACGACCATCGGGTTGAAGAAATAAATGATGAGGAACGGTCATCAAAGGTGAAGGAAGATCACCTAGCAGGGGACGACTGCTTTGTTGGGGATAAGGATGAGGGACGGTCATCCAAGGTGAAGGACGATCACCTAGCAGGGGACAGTTGCTAAAATACCACGACATAGGACGAATGTCGGATAGAAGAGGGTTCCAATAGTGGAGACTCTGCTGGAGGAATGATGAATGACGATCATCAAAAGGTGAAGGATGATCACCTGGCAGGGTACGACTGCCAAAAGTATCATGACACAGGACGAATGTCAGATAGAAAAGAAATAATTTATCGGGATTTGCTGGGAACTCTTCTGGGGAAGGGTAGACATAGACGAGTGTCTAAATTCAAGAAAAGGGTATAAGTGTTCGGCATTGTGTATAGAATAAAGATGCGGACGAGCATCCTTAAGACTATGATACGGACGAGTATCAGTAGAAACAAATGCTGACGCGTTCAGAGATGATGATACGGACAAGTATCAACTAGTTAACAAAGAACACAGACGAGTGTTGAATCTGAGAAAGACAAGTGGTGTAAACAAGACACGGACGAGTATCTGAAATAAGTAAATATGAGTGAGACACATACGAGTGTTCAACTTGCTGGGGAGAGTACGACACGGACGGGTGTCAGAAGAAGTGTATTATAAACAAGTATTTGGTTTCCAAAGTGTTTAGGCAACTATGCTGGGGAAGGTGACACAGACGGGTGTCAGGGAAGTGTATATATATGTATCTGTCTGTAGAGAACGTTCGGGCGACTTTACCGGGGAATGATGACACGGACGAGTGCAAAAAGGAGCATGTATCTGTATTTGTGAGTGCAAAGAGGACGCTTTGGCTTTCTGCCGAGGAGTTTGGGAAGTATTTTGTATATTCGTAAATGGAGTGCTGGCATATACAGTTGTTTGATTCAGAACATGGCTTATGATTTATGCAATATGTTTGATTTTTGCCGTAATGCTCCGTATTAGATGGAATGCTACGCTCTGGGGGAGAATATGATGTGAATGCTATGATTATGCAAAGATATCGATCCGGGATTCGGATCCTGCTGCGGTGACGATCTCCGGCTGATCTGCTTTAAGTGATATCCCAGCTGGGGATGAGATCATTGGCAGATCTGATATATATGACTCCGCTTGGGGGAAATAGGTCCCTGACAAACCTATCCTTGGTGATGAGGAGCCCAGCTGGGGTCTGTGGAAGCTTTCGTCACTTTGTTGTGAGATCTTCAGGTATTGCTCTTCTTGGGAGAGGCTGGAGCTCTGTGGGGAGATGATTCCCTGTCTAACACTTGGGTGAGGAGGAATGATGACTGGCAACTCAGCTGGGGATAAAGCATCTCTGGTGCTAAGACGTGCCGAGTAAATAATGATTTGGCAGCTTGCTAGGGAAAAGCTCTCATGCCCCATGTCGCGCTTTGACTGCCTGCAATCCTGTATGACAAAGAAACGTACAAGTATCCCGAGGTATCCCTTACTGGATTCCATCATAAGAATTTAGACACTCCCGGGAGTAATATATTTCCTGTAAGCATGTGATTTAGAAAAGGTGCATCTGTACTTATGCAATCAATATTATGAGGACATCAAACATTTTTGCAAACGAAAATAAAATGTACGAGTCAAAGTGTAACGGAAAATCTGATTTTATTAATTTATGTGCCTCTGATTGGGAAAATACAGTCAAAGAAACAGATCCCCTGAAATGAGGAGATTGTTACAAATTGAGAAACAACAAGATGCTGGCAACGTTGATGACGCTTTAAGCAGCTTCCCTTTTACTATGACTCGTATGACATTGACGTTCTTCTCATCCTGCTTTTGAAGAAAGCTGATTTTGACCGAAGCTTGAACCTTTCGGAGCTTACCATGTTGTAAGTGATACAGACGAATTCAGAATGCAGTTGTTCGCTTATTCCCTTATTTCGCGTGGATCGCCCTTTCGGGTTTTCAATCCACCGGGATGCCCTTTTTTGCCTGAGTTGTCCAATCCGGCTTTTCAACTCAGCGGGTGTACATTTTTTATTTATTTTCCCTTATTTTTGCCCGAGTCTTTTATTCTGTTTTTGACTCGCCGGGATGCCCTATTTTTGCCTGGACTTACATTTTGTTTTTATGTCCAGCGGGTCATTTTTATGCGAAGTATTTTTTAACTGCATCCGAATTCATAGGGGACAGGAAGTCTTCACCATCCATAGTACTGAGCATCAGTGCTCCACCAGAGAAAACTTTCTTTACTATGAACGGACCATCATAATTCGGGGTCCACTTGCCCCTGTGGTCTGTATGAGGAGGGAGAAGTCTTTTCAGCACAAGATCTCCTACTTGGTATTCCCGAAGCCTGACTTTCTGATCGAAGGCTTTCTTCATTCTTTTCTGATACAGCTTCCCATGACAGATTGCAGCTAACCTCTTTTCTTCGATCAGACTAAGTTGTTCGTACCGGGATCAGACCCACTCTGCTTCATTTAGCTTAACATCCATTAGTACCCGCAAGGAGGGTAATTCAACTTCAACAGGTAGGACTGCCTCCATACCATACACCAGCTGATACGGTGTTGCCCCAGTGGATGTTCTGATCGACGTTCGGTACCCATGTAAGGAAAACGGTAGAATTTCATGCCAGTCTTTGTAGGTGACCACCATCTTTTGCACAATCTTCTTGATATTCTTGTTAGCTGCCTCAACAGCGCCATTCATCATTGGCCTGTAAGGAGAAGAGTTGTGGTGCTGGATCTTGAAGTCCCGTCATAGTTCTGCCATCATTTTGTTGTTCAAGTTGGAACCATTATCAGTAATGATTCACTCGGGAACTCCATACCGACAGATGATATCTCTCTTCAGGAATCTGGCTACCACTTGCCTTGTAACATTTTCATAAGAAGCTGCTTCGACCCACTTGGTAAAATAGTCAATGGCTACCAGGATGAATCTGTGGCCATTTGAAGCAGTCGGTTCAATCTTGCCAATCATATCAATGCCCCACATGGCAAAGGGCCAGGGTGAAGACATCACATTCAGAGGATTTGGAGGCACATGCACTTTATCCGCATAAATCTGGCATTTATGACACTTTCTGGCGTAAGCACAACAGTCGGCATCCATTGTGATCCAGTAATAGCCTGATCTTAGCAAATTTTTAGCCATGGCAAGCCCTCCAGCATGGGTACCAAAAGATCCTTCGTGCACCTCGTGCATCAACAAATCTGCTTCTGCCCTATCAACACATCTGTCAAGTCTGGATACTGAAATCCGAGGCACAAAGTTGGCAGCTTGAACTTTGATCATGGATGAAATGGTAGCCAGAGCATCTGCAAACTGATTTTCATCTCGAGGGATATACTCAAGCTTGACTGTAGTGAAGAAAGTCAATAACCTCCTTGTATAATCCCGGTAGGGAATCAGATGATCCTGGTGCGTGTACCATTTGCCGTTGGTTTGATTAATTACCAGAGCTGAATCTCCGAACACAATCAAACTCTTGATCCTGAGGTCAATGGCTTCCTCAAGACCCATAATACAAGCTTCGTATTCAGCTTCGTTGTTGGTGCAGTTAAAGGTGAGTTTTGCCGAGAAAGGCATATGAACTCCCTTAGGTGTAATGAGTACTGCACCAACACCACGACCATTCATATTAACAGCCCCATCAAACATCATAGTCCATTCTTCTTCTGGGTCAGGTCCTTCAGTGTGAACAGGATCTTCATGATCTTTTGCATTTATGAACATGATGTCTTCATCAGGGAAGTCAAATCTCATAGGCTGGTAATCATCAATGGGTTGCTCAGCGAGATAATCAGACAATACACTGCCCTTGATGGCTTTCTGAGATGTGTACTGAATGTCATATTCTGTGAGAATCATTTGCCATCTTGCAACCCGTCCGGTAAGTGCTGGCTTCTCAAAAATGTACTTGACTAGGTCCATCTTTGAGATCAATAAAGTAGTGTGGGTCAACATATACTGTCTCAGTCGGCGAGCAGCCCACGCTAAAGCACAACAAGTTTTCTCGAGCAATGAATAATGTTGTTCACAGTCGGTAAACTTTTTGCTTAGGTAGTATATTGCATACTCTTTTCGACCAGACTCGTCATGCTGGCCCAGCACACACCCCATCAACTCTTCTAATACTGTCAAGTACATGATTAGAGGTCTTCCTTCAACTAGAGGCATAAGGATCGGAGGCTCTTGTAAGTATTCCTTGATTTTGTCAAAAGCCTTCTAGCAGTCTTCGTTCCACCTGACCGTTTGTTCTTTTCTTAATAGCTTGAACAAGGTCTCACAGGTTGCTGTAAGGTGAGATATGAACCTTGAAATGTAGTTCAATCTACCTAGAAACCCCCAAACTTCTTTTTCAGTTTTCGGCGCAGGCATTTCTTGAATGGCTTTAACTTTATCAGGGTCAACTTCAATCCCTTTCTCACTTACAATAAATCCCAACAGCTTACCGGATCGCACCCCGAATGTGCATTTGTTGGGGTTTAACTTCAACTGGTACTTCCTCAGACACTTGAATAACTTCAATAGATTCACCAGGTGGTCTTCTTCTGTGAGGGACTTGGCAATCATGTCATCCACATAACATTCAATTTCTTTGTGGATCATGTCATGGAATAATGTTACCATAGCCCGTTGATAAGTGGCACCCACATTCTTCAATCCGAATGGCATCACCTTATAACAGAATGTGCCCCAGGGTGTGACGAAAGTTGTCTTCTCCATGTCTTCAGGTGACATTTTGATCTGATTGTATCCTGAAAATCCATCCATGAAGGAGAACACCGAGAACTGAGCCGTATTGTCGACCAATACATCAATGTGAGGTAATGGGAAGTCATCTTTCGGGCTGGCTCTGTTCAGATCCCGGTAATCCACACACATCCTCACCTTGCCATCCTTCTTAGGCACTGGTACAATGTTAGCAACCCACGGCGGATAGCTAGTCACAGCAAGGAAACCGGCGTCCCACTGTTTTTGTACCTCTTCTTTTATCTTCATTGCCATATCCAGGCGAGTATGGCGCAACTTCTGTTTTACTGGCGGGCAGTCTTCTTTCAGAGGTAGCTTGTGCGTAACAATGTCGGTGTCCAACCCTGGCATATCCTGATAAGACCAAGCAAAAACATCCACATATTCCCGAAGCATGTCAATCAGTTGCTCTTTCACTGAATCTTGCAGGCAGGCCCCGATCCTAACTTCTTTCAAGTCTTCTTCTGTACCAAGATTAACTGTCTCGACCTCCTCCTGATGAGGAGTGATAACCTTCTCCTCTTGTCTCAACAACCTGGCTAGCTCTTCAGGTAGCTCATAATCTTCTCCAACCCCCTTATCAGCTTGATTAATCGGATTGTCAAAGTCATACGAAGTCATAGCAGTGTTGTTGTCGGTGCAATCTGGAGGGCACTCTATGCAAGGGTTTAGATTTGTTCATTTTAGTGATCAGTTTTATCTTATTTAGAAAAAGTAAAAATGAAGTTATTAATTTGAAAAACATTGCCATTTTATTTTTTTACAAAAAGTGAAAAATGAAAAACAGTGAGCGGAAAAGGAAAGACTCGTTTGCAAAAGATGTCCTGACATTCATTAATTGATCTTTGCACAAAATACAAGATGGCCCGATTACAAAATGAGTCCTGACATCTTGGGCAAGACGCAGGACTTGATGCATGCTTTAAAATACAGGAAATAATAATTTATCTGCAGGAGTAACTCTTATAATTTCCTGGGAAGACCAGTTTGAGACATGGCTCCCCGAGGTCCTTGGACGTATCCAACTTTCCAGGTTACGCTCGTCTTCTGACTCATCTTCCAAGCTATTCACAGCATCCGGGGTGAGCATTCCCCCACTAATAAACTTGGGCTCCTTTGCAGCCTCTGGTTGATCTTGTCGAGTTGGTCTGTAACCCAACCCGAATCGGTCTTCTTTCTTCTCCACGGGCAGCAGCTTGCCCCGGCCTTGGGCGGTACCTTCCTCAACAACCTTCCGGGCTTGCTGATATGATGTGATGGAGGTCCCAAGTACAGCAGATGTTTCATTAATATTAAGGGCCTCAAACCCTTGGCTCATGGTTTCATGGATCTCTCCATCCATCTCAATGTATTTGAAAGTAGCCAGCTTGCTAACAAAAATATCCTCCTCCCCACAGATAGTAATGACTTGGCCTTCCCACTCGAATTTTAACTTCTGGTGAAGGGTTGACGTCACGGCGCCAGCGGCGTGTATCCATGGTTTACCCAATAGACAGCTGTAGGCAGGCTGTATATCCATCACAAAGAAGGTCGTTTTGAAAACCTGTGGGCCAATCATTATTGGTAATTCTATCTCTCCCAGAACTGATCTTTTAGAGCCATCAAAGGCTCTCACTACCAAGTTGCTTGGGCATAGTGCCAATCCATCATACTCCAGCTTCACAAGGGCTTTCTTGGGTAGGACATTGAGTAATGACCCTGTGTCCACCAATACGTGAGAAAGAACTGCACCCTTACACTCCAAGGTAATGTGCAAAGCCTTGTTGTGATTGCGACCTTCCGTTGTCAGATCAGTGTTGGTAAATCCTAGTCCATGACTAGCGTTAACATTTCCAACCACAGCCTCTAACTGATTGATGGTAATCTCCTCCGGCACATAAGTTGCGTGCAGGACTTTCAATAGCGCGTTCCGATGAGCCTCGGAGCACATTAGTAATGATAATATGGAGATCTTGGAAGGTGTTTGGTGAAGCTGGTCTACCACCTTGTAATCACTTTTCTTTATGATTCTCGTGAATTCATCAACCTCTTGATCAAAAGGAGTCTTCAAAGCTTCTTTGACAACTGGTTCTTCTTGCACCATGCTCTTCCCTTTTGCCTTAGCAGCAACTTCTGCTTCGGCAATGGGTCTTGGAATTTGCGAGGCAAAGAGACGTCCGCTTCTAGTGAAGCCTCTGCCTCCCCCCACATTGTCAATCTGAGGTGAAGAAGTTGATGACTCTAAAGTGATTTTCTGCCCCTCGCAGTACAGATCTGAGCCATAATGCCAAGGGATGGCACTATTGCTTTTGTAAGGAACTGACCCAGGCACCGTGATAGTGACTGGACTGATAGCAGCTGCAGAAGGGACCACAATGGTGTGTGGATCATAGTATATGGTAACTGGTGCTCTGACAGGAGTGGCTTTTTGTGAGTTGTTGGCAGGAACATTTGCAGGGTCATAGTATATGGTAACCGTTGAGACGCTTTCATCAATTGTTGCTGACATTGTAGAAGACACTATTGACTGGATGGGTGTTGAAGTTGTAGCAGGAATGGTGACTGAACTTGTATCCGTTGAAGTGATTTATTGAGAAGTTGTTGGAGTAGTAGTAGAATCCGTTGGAACAATGGTTGCTGACGTTGTAGGAGTATCTGTGATTGTTGGTGAAGGAATTGTTGGAGTTGTAGGCGCTGTTGTCGTAATCTGAAGAATACCATCCTTAATAAGACCATCTATGCCATCTCTCAGCCTTTCACACCCATTGACTGCGATATTGCAATACCCACAGCCGAGCTCACACCCAGGGAACACTTGGCATTCTAAAAGCTGAGCTTTGATTTCAACCAAAGGTGTTCGAATCTATGCAACACTGGTGATTAAGGTGGATAGTTTGCCTTCCTCAATAGCATTAATCCTAGGCCCGTTGTGACTAGGCATTAGATTCCTTGTGACATTCGGAGGAGGTGCAAAGTTGAGAGCTTTTGAGTCCACCAGGTCTTGGACTTTCATCTGTAAGGCCCTGCATTTTTCAGTATTATGCCCCGGTGCGTTTGAGTGAAATGCACACCTGGCATTCGCATCATAATTCTTTGGCATATTGGTGGGATCTGGAGGTGCCAATGTCCTTAACTCGACTAGGTTGAGCTTTAGGATTTGTGGCAAGAGTGCAGCATACGACATTGGGATTGGGTCAATCGCCCTGTTTGCCTGTGATGGTCTTTGTTGGAAAGGACGCTGTTGTTGGTTGTTGTTGTTGTAGGTTCTCTGTTGCGGATACTGAACTTGTTGTTGATACTGTGGTTGTTGTTGTTGAGGATATGCTGATTGTTGAGGAATCAGAGTTGGAATGGTAACTGCTGCTACTGACCGGTGCACATACTGAGGTCTGCCCCTGCTTGCATGAATAGAGTTTATTTCACCGGCCCTTCGGGGTCCCACAAAAGGCTTTCTGGGATTGTTGGATGAACTTGCACCACTGTCGGAAATTTTGCCCATCTTCAGTAGACTTTCAATCCTTTCACCAGCTATGACCACATCAGCAAAACTGGTAGAGGAGAAGGCAGCCAATCTATCAATATAAGTCCCTTGCAATGTGTTCATGAACATGTCAGCCATTTCCCTTTCTGACATGGGTGGTTGGACAGCAGCAGCAAGCTGTCTCCACCTTTGGGCATTTTCCCTGAAGCTCTCTCTAGAAGATTGAGACATTCCCATTAGGAGGGTCCTATTGGGAGCCATGTCCAAGTTGTATTGATATTGACGGATGAAAGATTCAGCCAAATCCTTCCAACATCTTTTGGTAGCTCTAGACAAGTGTGAATACCACTCTCTTGAGGCCTCAGTCAGACTTTCTTCAAAGTAGAACATCCACAGCTTTTCATCCATAGTATAAGCTTTAAGTCTTCACAGGAAAGACTGCAGGTGAGTGCGAGGACAGGAGGTTCCATTGTACTTTTCAAAGCATGGGGGTTTGAATTTGTGGGGAATTCTCACCCCATCCACTAGTCCCATATCCATCACATCGAAGCCCAAAGAATTCTGAGACTCCAAAGATCTCAACTTCTCAGCAATTTCGTCCAATCTCCTGTCATATACTTCATCTCCAGCTCCCATAACGGTAAACTGTTCTTCTTGGGGATCCTCTTGCAAGATTCTCCCTCCAGAAGTATTACCCTGCACATTCCTCGGGATGTTAGCTTCTGGATCCAGATGTGGTCCAAATACTGGTGGATCAATACGAGGCTGGCCCCGTTCATTGTTACTAGTTCCTCCTGTTCCAAGATGAGGCTCCTCAGGATTTTGTCTTTCCACTAGCTCTCTTAACCTTTCTTGACTCTGGGCCAAGCCAGTCATCACAGCCATGAATTGAGACATCTGATTTCTCATCTCCACTCTCTCATTAACCATCTGATTTCTGACCTCAGTCAGATCCTGTTGTACTTGTTCCATTTGAATACCGGGAAGGTTGTTACGAGTCGGGTACCGGTGCGCGCGGTTGACAAGGAACACTCGTTGACGAGCAATGTTTCCTGGGATCACAACAAAGTTAGAAACAATAATAATAATTCCTACAAAACAAAACAAAAGTTAGTATGCAATGTAGTATGCTTATTTGTTTTCCAAGGTATCCGGTTTGGTTCTTGGTTTTGACCTTTCCAGACCTCGAGGAAGACGCTTGATGTTGTTGAGAGAAAACCCAAAATGAAAACAAACTGAAATATATTACAAATGGTGAACAATACATAGTCTGTTTTACAACACATGCCCATGGTGGGTCAAAATAAAATAAAAGGAAAAGTACATCAAATGGAAACAACAACAAACAAAGAATCAGACATCCAGTCCAAACTCATCCTCTTTGACCTCCTTCAGAAGTGCCTCAGTCACTGGACCAGCTGGGTGCTTTGTAATGGTCCTGATGAGGAGATTCCTGGTAGCAATGGCAGTGGTCAGCTTTTTATGTCTGTCCTGGTCCTTTGATCTTTTCAATCCTGCCCTGAGCTTTAACTCTGAAATCTCCTTCTGGGCTGCCAACAAAGCTTCTTGCTGCTTCTTCTCATTGGCCTCTAGCTGTTCAATCTTGGCTTGAGTTTTCTGATCTTCTTGTGTACGGGCTTCAGTGATCCTGACCCACCTAGCCTGACTCTCTTGCAGATAGAGCTCAGTCCTAACCTTCTGAATCTTGGCTTCTTTACAGGCATTCTTCAATATTTGTTCCCCAGCCCTTGCTTTCCTTATGTAATCCTCTATCTTCTCAATTTTGGCAAGATGTTCCACCTTGAGCTTCTCCAATCTCTCAATGTCCAGACGACCATCACTCCTTTCCCAAAGAGTCTTCTTCAAAGCTTGGGATAGATTCTCATTTCTTTCCTTTAGCTTCTCAAATTCTTCTAGGCTGACAGTTGCCGCAGGTTGTGCTGTAGAGGGTCCAGGTATGTCCTCCAAGGTGAAAGGCATTCCAGTAATCTGAGCTCTTGTACGGGACCAGTCATAGTACTGAGCTGAAGCAACATTATTACACTTTCCCAGAATTTCCATCCCTTTTGTCTGGATGTTGTCCCAAGCCCAGGATGCTTGTCTGACAGCAGCTGAATTAGGTTTTACTTCAAAATACAGGGTCTCAGCTAAATCCTGCACTCGGGGAGGGTGAACCAAAGCATAGCCCAATTGTCTCTTAAACAGCAAAGGATTGTAGTTGATGCAACCCTTTACTCCTATCAGAGACACATTAGGGTATTGTCCACAGCTGGTGATAATGTCCTTGCCTTTGTTGCTCTGGGTGCACCATCTAATATCATCTTAAGTGAAAGCAATGAGCCTCTTGGCCCAATTCTTCTGTTGGTGAGGGTTCAGGAAGGCATCTGACATAGGTAGGTGTCTGAGCAGCCAGGTGTAAAACAAAGGAGCACAACATCTCACCAACTTCCCCCTTTGTTTCTCATTCCTCTGATGAATGGAGTAGTAAAAATCTCCTAGCAGTGTGGGTACTGGGTTCTTCAGAAGAAACAAATGGATGGCATTCTTGCTGACAAATTTGGGCTCATCTGCAAACAGTATAACCCCATATATGCTGAGGGCTAACAGTGCACAGACTGCCCTCCACTCCCCTAACGAAGCCTTCAGGATGGCCTGAGAAATTAAGAAGTCTAAGTGCAAACCAGGGATCCCAACTTTTGTTGTCATGCTTTGCTCAATCAAGGCAGGCTCCAAGTACAGTGCCTTTGCTACTTCTTCATTTCTGGGAGCTGGCATCTCTGGGTTGAAGGGGATTCCACCCCTGATAGGTACTCCAATCAATGAAGAAAACTCTTCCAGTAGAGGTCCTAACTGAAAGTCTGGGAATGTGAAGCATCTCAAAGGAGGGTCATAAAACTGTAAGCATGTGTGGATCATGCTCCTCTGAGAAGGGTCAAGGTCCATAACCATATCCAAGATACCCCCATAGTGCTCTCTGAACAGTGGGATGTGGTCAGGTGTAATGAGTGACTGGACCTGCCTAATACCAGTCAATACAGGCTCAAAAAAGTGATAGGATATGTTGTTCTTCCTGGGAGTAGTCATAAGTGCTGAGGAAGATCACAGACTGATGCTAGAAATGAGCCAGTGACAGGCTGATACTGGTGATGATGAAAATAGCTGAAATAAATAACTGATGAAGACGAGGTCTATGCAGAAGAAGAGGTCAAAACCAAACCAGATATAATATGGATACCCTGAAAAACAAATAAACAAATGTTAAATGATGCAATGATGATATATGCAAATGATATGCAAGGGTTTGTGATCAAGCTGGATCTGATTATCTGTCTTGATATAAGTCCATGTATGTTCAAAAAGGGTCCAGATGGAGGTTCAGAAATCCAGTAACCAAGGTGGGGGACTCAAATAAAGAGTCACATGTCCAGGGTTAATCACAAGAACTGTCCAAAGTGGAGTACTCTTAAACAAAACAAAAAAACAGGGTATGATGAGGCCAAGGGTACCTGCAAACCTGTAAACAGCCCAACCCCCTCACAGGTAGTGTTCTAGAACATGGATCCTCAGACTTGGATCAGTTATGAGAAGTGTAAACACTTCTAACCTGGAGGTACAATGTTTACAATAATCATAAAAGATCCTCCTCTAATTCACCTCAGTTTCTGAAGGTCAAAATAAAGGTCATCCAGACTTAGCAGGCTTCCCAGATAGCCCTAGCACTACAGGAAATCTGTAGCACAGAGTTCTCAAGAAGAAACCCACATCTGAACCGTGTTTCATATTCCCGCACCAGACCGAAATGGAATGGGAAAGAACATGAACCACTCTAGCCTAGGTGTCACTCAGGTCCCAGGTGTAGGACCTCAAACTCTCAATGGAACCCCACCCACCAAAACAGAAGCCAGATCCAGCAATGATAATAACAGTATGAAATATGAAAAACTGTAAAGGAAAGCAATAAATAAAGTTGTAGATAAAGCAGTAAATAAAGAAAATAAATAAACACAATTAGCACATAACACCCATGTAAACACAAATCAAACAAACGCTAGGAGGAACCCACAAAAAGAACCAGAAGCCCTGGTTACAGTATAAGGGTCCCCAGCAGAGTCGCCAAGTTGTCGCTCCCACCAAATGAGGCTAAGTCAAATGGGGTACAGACGCGAACGGTCGGCGAAAGA
The DNA here is from genome assembly GCA_963966055.1 of Lathyrus aphaca. Taxonomy (NCBI): domain Eukaryota; kingdom Viridiplantae; phylum Streptophyta; class Magnoliopsida; order Fabales; family Fabaceae; genus Lathyrus; species Lathyrus aphaca. The sequence continues at coordinate 176,397,050 of OZ014524.1, read as the reverse complement.
GGAGAGAACACACAAAGGTGAACTGGAAAGACAAGAGTCGCCAGCTAGGCATTTTTATCCCGAAGGAAAGGTAATGCTGCAAAAACCTAGAAAGATATGGATAAGACGGTCGCGAACCAGAGAAATTGAGAAAGGGTGTTGGTTATAACCTGGGAAGGTATTAGCACCCAGATTGTCCGTCGTACTTGAAGGGATCCACGCTTGAAAGATTTGTGTTTAAAGGGGTAATGTCGGTGTTATTTTGTGTGCAAAAGCTGGAAAAGAATGCAAGTGTCAGTGCTGGAAGGAATTGTGAAGTGAATAAAAGAAGTGTCAGTGCAAAGAAAGAGTGAAATGCTCAAGATAATGAGGCTTAAAGAACAATGCTGGAAGGAGGGGGAATATACAGAGACTTTTGTTTGATAACTGTTAAGTTATGCCTACGTATCCTCTCGTGCAATGAGGAAGTCAGAACACCGTAGTTCGACTCAAAGAGACTGAAAGATAAATTGACTTGTGAACTGCATACTTGTCTATGCTCAAGTGTATGACCTGTCTGGCTCAGGTGCAAACTTTCTTGCATCAGATGGAAGAAGCGAGTTCTTGTTTATGAATGAGTAAGGTGAGAAAAGAATCCCAGAGGAGACGATTATTGTTTTTTTTTGTGTTTTCAGTCTTTTATTGCTTTTGGAGTTTGTCATAAGAAAATGAGCTTAATCCTAAACCAAGGGTTAGTAAACTCATCACATCCTCCCTCTGATTAGGGGTAATGAGAATACCTTAAGTATGAAGTAAGCACCTCATACTTAATTACCATGGTGTAGGATTAAGATCATTAACCTACTTGTATTTATTTAGATGTTTTTGTTGTTTTTGTTTAGTGTTAAGTAATGAGTTTAAGCCATAATCAATGATTTAATGGACTCATTACACCATCCTAATAGAAGGATAATAGATGAGAACATTTAAGCTGAAGAAGGCTCCTCAACTTAATCCATGATTAGGGATTAACCTCATGACAAAACAAAGCCTTTATTAAGTGGATTTTAGTTAATGATAAGATTAAGAAGTGGATTTTATGATTTATGAGACAACTTGAGGGGGACTTGTCCATTAACACTAGGGTTAGTCCTTCTTAACCAATTAAGGAAGAATTAGAACCCCTAATGCAAGGCCCAAGTTACAAGCTTGATGTCTTAGTGATTATTAGATGGATTGATTAAAGGATTTAAACACATCAAGGGTTTAACACATAGGATTAAAGTTATACACTCCATCCTAATAGAAGGATGCAGGCATAAGCTTAATCACAAAGCCTTAAAACCTTTAAGGTTTAGTCCTTGATTATGAGATGAGAAGAGAAGACACAAAGATGACACAAAGGTAAAACTAATGGGGGACTAATCAAACCCTAATTGTGATCATGCTTGGGTATTCCTAGGATTTATTAGGCTTGCAAAAGATCTTCAAGGGGAAAGCCATCAAGAAAGAAGCAGGAAGAAGGAAGGAGAAGCAGAAGAAGCAAGTCAACTTACTTCACTTAAGAAGATAAGTTGCTTGAGGAAAGAAAGTGAGAAGGAGACATGAATGAGCAAGCTCACTCTAATTCACAAATAAAATGCATAAATGATGCATAAGAGAGATGAGAAGAGATTATGAGAAGTGAAGGTAAATTCAATTCTCAAGAAATGAAATGAGATGAAATGCAATGATGTAAACCAAAGTCAGAATCATAAACATGATGTTAATGATTCTAAGAGTTAAAGAAAACACAAGTCAAGAGATGAGGATGATCATACAAGCAATGAAGATGTAAATGAGACATGAAGGGAAGCATGAAAGATCATGAATGCATATGACATCAAATGAAAGCAAAACCATGGAAAATGGATGATGCAATGATCAAACATGATTCTAATGTGTCCTAAGATGTCTTAGAAGTCATGTGAATGCACAAAATGTCATGGCAAGTTCATGTATGCAAGCATATGGAAGATGGATGCAAATGAAGGCAAAAATTAGGGTTTATACATAACATGCAATACAAAATTCAAAACCAGAAGCAAATGACATGATAAAAAATTGAAAATGTGATCAAAGGAACCCTAACCCTACATAAGTTCACTTCCCAAAGGAGGGGACCTAACTCTTAACCTAATGGGAGTTATGATTTTTCTATGTTTCTAGGGTTTAAAAGGTGATCCTAAAGGGAAAATGCCAAACAAATTGAAAATTCAAGATAAAAATGAAACAGAAATGCTTTTAGATGCTTGAAAGTATGCTTAACATAATGCAAAAAAACCATTCACAAACTCAACTTGGATCAAAAGTTATGAATTTTTGAAGTTAGGGTTAAAAATATTCAAATTAAAGACCCCTAATTCAAACGAAAATTGTCAAAGTATGATCAAAACCAAAAAGAAATTTGCTTTGTGAGTTTGTAAATGTTTTAAAATGCTCTCTGATTTTTTTTGGGATTTTTAAATACCTAAATGTATTTTTAATTAATTAATTTCCATTAACTAATTAAAAATAAACATTTAAATGATTTAAAAATAATTTTTAATGCAAAAAATAAAAATAAAAATATTTTTGGGTTCTGAAAATTAATAAAAGCTTGAATAAAAAATTCCAGAATTTTTTTGACTAATTTTTCTATTTTTAATAAAATGTATAAATTAAATAGGAAGAAAATAGAATAAAATTAAATAAAAGGGAAAGTAATTTGATCCAATGATCCAGATTCAAAACTGAGGGTTAATGGTTGACTGACGCGCTAATGAATGGCCTGGATTTCACCTGAACTAATTAATTATAATTAAGTTAAATAATCAGAAATTAGGGCTAATGACATGATATGAGCCCTTGAAACACGCGCGGGAAGCCTCATCCTACGCTCCAGATTCAAACTCACCACTAAACCCTAATTAAGCATTAATGACTCTCAGGTGGCCAGAGAAGACCTCCGGTCATCTTCTCCGGACAGCTCTCCACCCTATCTCTCTCAATACGCCATGAAACAACACCAAACTCTCCAGAAACACTCCTCTAACCACTCTAAACAAGATTCAGCCCACAAAAACCATTTATTTTTACTCAAGATCAAGAATCAAAGCCAAACGGAAAATACGCAGAAAATTTCAGAGGTTCAATACATGCTTAATACTTGATCATTTTCAAAACTAAACATATCAGGATCATCAGTGAATCATGGAGAATCAATTAGAAACTTAAAAACGCATTCCTGGAAAATTTGTCCTTTGAGGATACCTGAACTGAAGCTTTCGAAAATGGTGCTTTCTGGCCAGTTCCTTGCTTCAAACCAGCTCCAATGATCCTCCTCAAGTGTTTGTGGTGCTTGGTTGGAGTTTATATCGCCTCAAAATGAAAATGGCAGAAGTTCAGTTTGTGGAATGTGAAAATTGTATTTTTGATTGTGAAGGTTTTAGGGCCAAATGAAAGGTGGGAAATGATCAGTGGATCATGGTGAGTTGATTGGTGAAAGAAACTTGAAGGTTTGATGGTTGAATCAAGAGATTCGAAGGCTTTTGCAAACTTGGGGATTTTGGAGTGTGCTGAGTTCTTGGAGTTTTCAGGCCGTGTTGTGTTATGTGTTGGGTTGCTTTTGGTACACATATCAATCCTTGATAGGTCAGAGAGTTGTTGTGGAGCAGTGTGATTGGTATTGAGCAAAGTGCATAAAGTCAACATTTGTGTAAGTAAAAGCATGGGCTGGTTCAGTCATGGTACAAGGGTATGGCTCGAGTCAGTTGCTTCAAGGAGGTCCATGGAAGTCATATTTTGCAGCTGGCACAAGTGGCTGAAGAGTTATGGAGCATTTTGCAATTTTGTCCAACTTCGGCCCCTTTTGAAATTCTTGAAGTTTAAGGCATGGAACTTAAGAAATTTTTGGGCCAATCTGAAGTTTAAGTCATGTATGATGTTTGTGTAAAGCTTAGACATCAATTAGAAGTCACAAATTGCCTTGGTACAAGAATTTGCAAGTTTCCCTCTTTGGCACATAAGTGAATTTTTGTGATTTTTCCCAACTTTGACAAGCCATAACTTGAGTTCTAGGATGAATTAGATCAAGTTCTGGTACTTTTTGAAAATGGGAGGATCCAATCTAAAACTTTCATGACCAAGAATTTTTCATTTGAAGCATTTTTGAATCAAAAAGAGGAGGTTGAAAAACTTTCCCAAAATGGCAAGTTTGCATTACAAGTCACTTTCCCAAAATGGCAACTTTGCAAATGGCTTGAAATTCTTCAATTTTGTGAACTAATAACTTCTTCTATGATCAAATAAAGATCATACACATCCAAAATGATGGAGAAGATCCTTTGGTTGGGTGATTGGGGGCCTCAGATGCCCTGATTTTGCACTGACTTGCTCAAGAAGTCATCTTTTGATCAGATGCCTTCCCCTTTGAATTTCTTCATGAAAATTGGTATGCATGATCCTCATATCATATAGAGATCAATAGAAACAAGAATGACTAAAAAAATTGGAGTTATGGCCTCTGAAACCAAAACCCTAATTTCAGGTCATCTGTTTAAGCTTGGCTCTGCTTCCATGCCTTTCTCAGTTCTTGTGATTTTTGACTTTCTTGATCTTGGGAGGATATAATATGATGCTTGAACATACATGGACCCTCTTGAGCTGATTGAAGGCCTTTGGAGTGGCTCAGATAGCTCATGGATTGCTCAGATCACAAACCCTAGATGCAGATGACTTTGAAACAATGCAGTGAAGCAAAAATGCAATATGAGATGATATGATTGAACTTATGCAAATGAAAAGAATCACAAGCCATGGGGAAATGAGTGAGGGAAAATTTGGGGTGTTTACACATCCCCCGCAGATAAGCCATAAATATCCTCTGTGATTACAAATACCTATACACTCTCTTGACACCCGTCCGTGTCACCACCTCTCCCTAGCATGGTTGCCCAAACACTTGTTGCAAACCAAACACTTGTTTATAATACACTCTCATCGACACTCGTCCGTGTCATCCTATCCCCACAGGTCGCCAAAATACCTTTTACACTCTCATATATAAATGATTGTTCATAACTTATACACTTTCTCTTATGACACTCGTCCGTGTCACACCTGTTCCCCAGCAAGTTGAACACTCGTCCGTGTCTTGCTCATGCTTCACAAACACTCACAATACTTATACAGATACTCGTCCGTATCTTGTATATGCGCTCATTCCCCACAGATTCGACACTCGTCTGTGTTCTTTGTTAACCAGTTGTTACTCGTCCGTATCATCATCTCAGAACATGCGTCAGCGTTTGTTTCTACCGATACTCGTCCGTATCACAGTCTTAAGGATGCTCGTCTGCATCATTAATTTATACACAGCGTCAAAACACTTATACCTTTTATTTCTTGGATGTAAACACTCGTCCGTGTTTACTATTCCCCAGTAAGTCCCCAGCAAAACAACTTTCTCTTATCTGACATTCGTCCTATGTCATGATGCTTTCGGCAGCCGTACCCTTCCAGGTGATCGTCCTTCACCTTTGGATGACCGTCCCTCATCCCTTTCCCCAGCGGAGTCTCCATTATTGGAACCCTTTTCTATCCGACATTCGTCCTATGTCGTGGTAAAGAGCAGTCGTCCCCTGCTAGGTGATTGTCCTTCACCTTTTTGATGATATTCCTTCATCATTTTATCCGATGGCCATCCCCATCATTGATCTTGTTATCTGACATTCGTCCTATGTCATGATACAACCCCGAGAGCAGCCGTACCCTGCTAGGTGATCGTCCTTCACCTCTTGATGATCGTCCTTAATCATGCTTATCCAATGGCCGTCCCCATCGTCGACCTTTTCTATACGACATTCGTCCTATGTCGTGAAAAAGAAGAGCCGTCCCCAGCTAGGTGATCGTCCTTCACCTTTGATGACCGTCCCTCGTCATTATTTCATTTATTCTTTAAACCGATAGTCGTCCCCATCGTTGTTAACATTACTTTGCAAACCTGATGGTCGTCCCCATCATTTCCGTCACTTTAATCCCCAGAGAACCTCGTTACTTTAATTTATGGCATCCCCATCACGATCTCTTTATTTCCCCAGCATGTCAGTCGTCCCCGTCATTGCTTTATCCCCCAACAGTCATCCTCTGCTCGATGGTCGTCCTCCATCGCCCACACTTTATAATCATACTTTACTTTCTTTTACAATTTATATCCCTTTTCTTCTTCTCCCCAGTGAGTGCAAATTTTGGACTGTCTTTGGTATTCAACCACAAGTTATCTTGTTTGTCTGTTAAGCCAGGCACTTAGATCCTGCACAGCTAACTCATGTTTGAATAGGGGCAGCTGTAAACACCCCAAATTTGCCCTCACTAGGTTCACACCATGGCTTGTGATCTTCCATATTTGCATTAGTTTAAACATATCATCTCATATTGCATTTTGTTTCACTGCATTAGTTCAAGTTCATTTGCATCTAGGGTTTGTGATTTGAGAAATCCAAGGATCCATCTGAGCCACTCCAAAGGTCTTCATTCATTCCAAGAGGGTCCATGGGTGTTCTATCATCATATTACATCCCCCAAAGATCAAGGAAGTCAAGAAATCACAAGATATGGGAAAGCATGGAAGCAGAGCTAGGGTTTCACTACACAGATGACCTGAAATTAGGGTTTTGTTTTCAGAGGCCATAACTCCAAATTTTTTGGTCATTCTTGATTCTAATGGTCTCAATATGTTATACGGATCATGTGTACCAAGTTTGATGAAGAAATTCATTGTGGAAGTCATATGTTCACTGGGTAACTTCTTGAGCAAGTCAGAGCAAAATCAGGGCATCTGAGACCCCTACCAATGGAACCAAAGTGCATTTTTCATCAAATTGAAGTTACATGATCTTTATTTTATCATTGAAGTGCTTGGAACTTCACAAAATTGAAGAAAAGTTGCCAAAAATGGAAATGACTTGTAATGTAAACTTTCCATTTTGGGAAAGTTTTTCAACCTCCTCTTTCTCAACCAAAACTGCTTCAAATGAAAAATTGTTGGTCATGAAAGTTGTAGATTGGATCATTCCCTTTTAAAAAAGAACAAGAACAAGTTCTAATTCATTATGGAACTCACTTTATGATCTTTCAAAGTTGGAAAAAATCCTATAATTTTCAAGAATGCACCAAAGAGGATTTTTTGCAAAACCACTTGCCAAACCATTTTGTGACTTCTAATACACTTCTAAGCATCATACTAACATAGTGCATTGCCTTAAACTCAGAATTGGCCCAAGAACCATCTCATTTTATGCCTTGAATTTCAAGAAATCACAAAAGGGCCAAACTTCATGAAAATTGCAAAAGGGCACAAAACGTCTCACCAACTTGCTGAATCACCACAAAATGCATTCCATGACTCTCCTTGATCCTTGCTGAACCAGGACAAGCCAAAAAGCCAGCTGCAAAAGAGCCCATACCTCAAGTACAAACTTTGTTGACTTTGAGCAAAAACACCATACCAATCATACTATGCCACACCAACTCCTCTGACCAATCACAGCATCATATGCAAGCATTATGGAACTCATAACATACAACAAGCAAGGCTGAAACCTCAGAATCCTCAAGCTCTCAAAAATCACCCCATTTGAAAAATCCTTCGAAACACACAACACATTCACTCAAACTCTAAACTTCTTTCACCAAACAACTCAGCATCACAAGAGGACCATTTCCCACCCTTCATTGCAACCAAAAACCCCTCATAGCCCAAACACGATTTCTGACCAGCAAGAGTGAAAGCTCTCAAACCAGTCATAACAAACTCCTTCCAAGCATCAAAGCTTCATCAAGAGGTCAAGGGGAGTGAGTTTGCACAAGAGAAGAGGACCAGAAAGCTCCAGATAGAAAAGCTTCACTTCAGGTAACCTCAAGAACAAATTTTCCAGAAATCTCTTTTTAAGTTATAGAAATGTTCCCCATGTTCCCCTGATCACACTACACTTGTTATTTTTGAAAATGATGAAGAAATGAGCATGAACCGAATCTCTAAAATTTTTGACCTAAAAGAAGTTTGATTCGATTCATGTTGGTTTCTGAAAATAAATGAATTTCGTGGCTGGATTTTTGTTTGTTGTTGTTCACTAATCAATTCTGGAGAGTTTGAGGGTCTGGGGTGGTGTTTTGGGGTTGCTCAGGGAGGAGCTGGCCGGAGAAGATGACCGGAGGTCTTCTCCGGCCACCTGAAAGTAATTAAGAGGTTAATTAGGGTTTAGGGTTAGTTTAAATGTGAGCCCTTGGATCTTTGTTACTCGCGTGTTTGGATGGCCTAGATTAATCATTAAAACCCTAATTCCTATTTAATTAAGTTAATCAGAATTAATTAAATAAATTAACCCATAGTGCATCTCAGCCACTCATTTGCGCGCTGGTCAACACTTTCCCTTGGATTTGAATCTGAGCCCTTGGATCAGCCTACTTTTATTTAATTCAGTTTTTATTTCATTTTTAACCATTTTTCTTGCATGATTAATTTAAAATACTTAGAAAATCCCAAAAATATTTTTCTTTTGCATTGTTGATCCAAATATTATTCTCAACCAGAAAACATTTTTATTTTTATTTTTTGCATTAAAAAACCTTTTTTAAAGTATTTAAATGTTTATTTTAATTAATTAATGGAAATTAATTAATTAAAATATCATTTAGGTTTCTAAAAATTCCAAAAAAAATCACATTGCACCTTAGGACATTTAGAAACATTGTCAAACCTTTCATACAAATTTTATTTTGGTTTTGAATCAATTTTGACATTTTTCTTGAATTTAGGGTTCATAAAAATCCCATTTTTGAACCCTAACTTCAAGAATTCTTTTCTGCCTAACCATGAATGGTATGGCATTGATTCTTTTTGCATTGATCTTCATATAGCATGTAGTGTCTAGCATATTGTTGTCACAAATTTATCTTGCATTTTTTATTTGATTTGCATTTTCCCTCTTAAGGTACCTTAAAACCCTAGATAACTTAGAAAAATCACAACTTTCTGTAGGATAAGAGTTAGACCTCCTCCTTTGGGGTGTGATATCATATGGGGTTAGGGTTCCTTTGAATTCATTTTCAATTTTTTATCTTATGATTTGCTTCTGTTTTTGACTTTTGCATCTCATGTTGTCATAAAACCCTAATTTCTCATGTTCATTTGCATACATCTTGCATATACATCCATTCATGAACTTGCCATGACATTTCATGCATTCAAATGACATCTAAGACATCATAGGACACATTAGAATCATGCTTGATCATTTCTTCATCCATTTTCCATGATATCCATTCATTTCATTCCATGAACTTTCATGTGCTTTCATGCTTCCTACATGCTTCATTTGCATTCTTATCTCTTGTATGAACATTCATAACACTTGGTATGTCTTTGCATCATCTCAATGAATCATTTTCATCATGTTTATGCTTCTGTTTTTGGTTTGCATCTTTGCATACATTTCATTTTCATTTCATTCCTTTCTTTATGCTAACAATTTCAGGTGGTAAGTACTTTGAGAAGTGAATTTGCCTTCACTGCTCATTTATCTTCTCTTTCTTTTTATGCATCCTTGCTGCATTTTCTTTTGCTTTAGAGTGAGTTTGCTCATTAATGTTCTCCATTCACTTTCTTTCTTCAAGTAACTTATCTTCTTCAGTGATGTAAGTCAACTTGTTTCTTCTGCTTCTCCTCCTTTAATCTGCTTCTTCCATTGGTGGCTTCTTTGAAGATCACTTTTAAGCCTCACAAATCATAGGAACATCCAAGCATGACAATAATTAGGGTTTTGATTAGTCCCCCTTTAGTTTTACCTTTGTGTCTTCTTTGTGTCTCTCCTCTCATCTCATAACCAGAGACTAAACCTTTAAGGTTTTAAGACTTTGTGATTAGGGTTATGCCTGCACCCTTCTCGTAGGATAGAGTGTATAACTTTAATCCTAAGTGTTAAACCCTTAATTTGTTTAAACCTATTAATCAATCCATCTTAATAATCACTAAGACATTAACTTGTAACTTAGGCCTTGCATTAGGGTTCTAATTCTTCCTTTATTAGTTAAGAAGGACTAACCCTAGTGTTAATTGACAAGTCCCCCTCAAGTTGTCTTAAAAACCATAAAATTCACTTCTTAATCTTATCATTAACTAAAATCCTCTTAATAAAGGCTTGTTTTGTCATGAGTTTAATCCCTAATCATGGATTAAGTTGAGGTATCTTCTTCAGCTTAAGTGTTCTCATCTATTATCCTTCTATTAGGATGGTGTAATGAGTCCATTAAATCCTTGATTATGGCTTAAACTCATTACTTAACACTAAACAAAAACACCAACAACATCTAAATAATCACAAGTAGGTTAATAATCTTAATCCTACATCATCATGGTAATTAAGTTTGAGGTGCTTACTTCATACTTAAGGTATTCTCATTATCCCTAATCACAGGGAGGATATGATGAGTTTACTAACCCTTGGTTTAGGCTTAAGCCCGTTAACTTATGACAAACAGAAAAAGCAATAAAATATTGAAAACACAAAAACAAACAATAATTGTCTCCTTCGGGATTCTTTTCTCATCATCTTTACTCACAAACAAGAACTTGCTTCTTCCATCTAATGCAAGACTGTTAGCACTAGAGCCAGACGAGTCATACACTTGAGCATAGAAAAGCCATCAGTTCATCAGTCAATTCATATTTCAGTCTCTTTAGGTCGAACTACGGTGTTCTGACTTCCTCATTGCACGAGAGGATACGTAGGCATAAGTTAATAGTTATCAAACAAAAGTCTCTATCTCTCCCCCCCTCTTTCAGCATCATTCTTTTAAGCCTCATTCCTGAGCATCTCACTTCACTTATTTCTTGCACTGACACTTGTACTTTCCTTTCTAGTTTTTGCACACAGATAGCACAAACACTACCCCTTTAAACACAAACTTTCAAGCGTGGATCCCGTCGAGTACGACGGACAATCTGGGTGCTAATACCTTCCCAGATTGTAACCAACCCCCTTTCTCAGTTTCTCTGGTTCACAACCGTCTTATCCATTTCTTTCCAGGTTTATGCAGCATTACCTTTCCTTCGGGATAAAAATGCCTAGCTGGCGACTCTTTTCATCTTTATCTTCATTTTCTCCTCTCGTCGACCATTTGCGTCTGTACCCTATCTGACCCTGTGTGTCACTTAGCGGGAGCGACACTAAGTTCAACACCTTTCTTGCTTTGATAGTGTATGGGACTAGTTTGTTTTCCAGGAGAGAAGGGTTTAATCAACATGGAAGCTATCACCATATTTTCTAGAAGAAATCCAATACCCACTTTGCTAGGAGACTTTTACTACGGGGTTCACCATAGAAATGAAAAAAGGAAAGGACATGTAAATTGTTGTGCTCCCCTATTTGCTGATTGGTTTGTAAGGAAACTCCCTAAATCGGGACCTTTTCAGGATTTGAAATAATCTTGGAAGTGTTCCAAAAGATTAATGGGCTTGACCTCAGCTGACATTGCATGGGGATGTAACAGAGATCTTGTGGGTAAAGAATTGTTGGTCAGTTGTGGTATCTTCCCAAGTGTGCCTCTGTTAGGAAGGAAAGGTGGGATCAGTTACAATCCTGTCTTGTCCATGAAGCAGTTTTGTTATCCATTAAGAGATGTGCCTTTGATTGAAGAGGCAAAGGAATCTTTGTACTTTCCAACAGAAGGAAGTCTCAAGAAGAGCATGTTGTTATCCCAGGCTTGGGAAGTTAGAGTGATAAAAGGGAAGAAGGACTTTGGGAGAGTGGATCCCAACACTTATGATCCTTTTGCCAGCTGGTTGGAGGATCGTGTGAAGACCCAGTTGCTCCCATTTTCTAGAGAAACACCTCTCTATCCCAAGGAGGTAGCACCCACAACTTCAGAGCCTTTTCAAGATTATTAAAAGTTGGAAGCCTTGGTTCAACAGCTCAGATTGGAGAATCAAGAAGCTTATAACTCATGTCAGAAACTGAAGATGCATAATCAAAAGTTGGAGGAAAGAGCTCATAAAGCTGAAGAGATGGTCAGGCTCAAGCAACAAGACTTTCAAGAGAGAAAGCTCTACTTCAAGAAAAGGGGATTAGCTAAAATGTGCAAGGCGGCCCAGCGCCAGAAGGAGACGAAGGATTTGAATGAAGCTAATGAAGCTGTCACCTTATGGCAAGAGAGGTGGGAAGACAATTTGAGGAAGCAGAAGGAGCTGGAGGTCAAGCACAAGCTAGAAGTCCAGAGTCTTCAGGATTATTTGGATCGACAGAGAGAGCTTCTTCAAAAGGCTTATCATCAAGAGAAGAGTCGTCTCCAAAGTCTAGCAGAAAGCCAACAAGCAGTAAAGGAAGCTCAGAAAGAAATAAAAGACTTGAAATTGAAAGCTGATGTGAAGAGAGCCAAGGTTGATCCTATTACAAGCCAATAAAGTGAAAGGGTGTTCCTACAGCAAATCGAGGAATTGCATGCCTCCTTTGACCTTAGGGATATCCTAATTCAGAAGCTCTTATAGGAGCCTACGCATCCAGATATAGCTCAGATGTTGCAAAATGTCAAGCGCCTCAGTTGGAGATTACATGATGTAGACTTTCCTAAGCTTTAGTTGTATATGCATATGACTTGGATTACCCACAGGCTTGTTGTGGTAATCCCCTCTTTCTTGATGTACTCTTTTCTTTCTTGACATATTGAATTTGTACCTTGTAAGGATCTTTGTTATTCCAATTGTCTTCCGATTTACTTGAAGTCTCTGGTTATATCTATTGCACGGACACAAAATAAATGCCACCACTTCGAATTTGACTGTCACACATGATTTTCTTGCAAGGGATATTTTCTCAACACCATAATGGAAAGTAAATGAAACCTTGAGGATAAAAGGAACACATTGCATTGCATACGCATCATTTGCATTTTTTCTTTGTTTTGCAGGTTTTCTACAGGATGCTTAACTTATCTATGTTTCAGGAAAAAATTGCGAGGGCCGCCAAGACCCGTCATCTTCGACAAAATATCCCACATTGCTACACAACTCGCAACAACCAGAGGACAGTCATGGATTCTATGCAAACTGAGCTTAATGAGTTTCGCACCAGAATGGGAGAGTTCATGGTCATGATGCAAGGGATGGCTCAAGAAAAACAAGATTTAAGGAATGCAATTCAAGGGCTCAACCCTCCTCAGACTAATCCTCCTGTAACCACTCCTGACGTGCAAGTGACTCCCCCCAACACCAACAATGGCCCAGGCGGACCTCAAGTTCTAGAACAGGTCACAACAACTTTCATTCCGGTACAAGACAGGCAGGAGGATCAGTTCTCTCCTTTCAACAACGACATGGGGTTCGGCGGAGAAGGAAATCTTCAAGACTTCTTGATGCTTGCTGAGAAAGTCAAAGCCCTCGAGTGCATAGATACTTTGGGGATAGATGTGTCTGACATGGGCCTAGCCCCCGGGGTGGTTATTCCTCACAAATTCAGGCCGCCTACTTTTGACAAGTATAACGGTAGCTCCTGCCCAAAGACTTACTTGCAGGAATTCTACCGAAAAATTGCTTCCCATACTAGGGATGAAAAGCTCTGGATGTACTACTTCCAGGATAGTCTCTCCGGAGGGTCCTTGGAATGGTATATGAAGCTAGAGAGAATCTCTGTAAGAAACTGGAAGGAAATGGGAGAAGCATTCCGCAAGCAATATCAGTATAATATCAACATGGCGCCCAGTCGCACTCAACTTCAAAGTCTGACTCAGAAGAGCTCCGAGAGCTTCAAAGATTATGCACAAAGGTGGCGCGAAGTGGCTGCTAGAGTGCAACCACCTTTGCTGGAGAGAGAAATGGTAGACCTGTTCCTGGATACCCTCCCTGGGCATTTCATGGAAAGGCTAGCTGGATGTTCCTCAAGTGGATTCTCAGATATCATCTTGACGGGCGAGAGAATAGAAAGCTGGATCAAGAAAGGGAAGATTCACAATGGGGGCGCTTCGAGTTCTGGTGTCAAGAAGCCCTTCGTGAAGAGGAGAGAAGGAGAGACCGGTGCAGTGTATGCGCAGAGGGAAGGAAGTAACAGAGGGTTTTATCAGCAAGTGGTCCCTGTCACTATCTCAGCTTAACCTATTCAACATCAAGTCCAACAACCGCAGCCGCAACGCCAACAAGGGTATCAACAAAGAGCTCCTCATCCATATTACCCCCAGAAGACCAGAGAAAGACATTTTGAAGCTCCACCGATGTCCTATTCACAACTTCTGAAGAATCTCCTCCAACTCCATTTGGTTCAGCTTAGAACTTTGCAACCTCCGAAGCCGGGGCAACTTCCTGAAGGTTACGATGTGAACGCTAGATGTGAATTTCATTCCGGAGCCCCCGGACATACCTAGGAAAATTGCAGAGCTTTGAAGTATGTAGTCCAAGACCTGGTAGATTCCAAAGCAATCAACTTTGCTCCTACTCCTAATGTAATTCAGAACCCCATGCCTCTTCACGGAGGTACGGTTAGGGCAGTTGATGAAGGGGAGAATCTAAACCTAGTGCGTGATTTCAACGACCTGCAGACTCCGTTGAGTGTTGTTAAAGTTTGCTTGTCACAAAAGGGTGTTTTTCCTGTGTGTGGAGTTGATTGTCCAAGATGTGCTGAAGCTACAAATGGTTGTGAGCAGTTAAAAGAATAGGTCCAAAGTATGATTAATGCAGGAGTGTTACAGTTTGACAAGGCTATAAAGGAAAGCGAAGTCTCTACAGTAACCATATTCTATAATCCATCTCAAGTCCCTCCACAGGCCAGAGTGGCACCGATAACCATCACCACTGCAGGACCAGTAATGTATCAGAGCAATAGAGCCATTCCCGGGAATTATGGTGGCGAAGTATACTATAATGGCCAGAAGCAAGAGTTGGCCATGTCTAGTACGACCCCAGCTCAAGTAGAAAACGTTGGAGTAGGGGCCTTACTAGAAGTGGATGGTTATTTGCGCCGGAAACACTAAGAAATAGTGTGATACCACCCAGAGACACCGCAGAAGCCCAGGCTAAAGAAAGAGGGAAGCAACCAATGGTTGTCAATGAGCCCGCACCGGTAACTAATCCAGACGTCACCTTTGATAAAGAAGCTGAAGAATTTCTGAGAATTATCAAAAAGAGCGACTACAAGATTGTGGACCATCTGCAGCAGACTCCGTCGAAGATTTCCATCTTGTCCTTGCTGATGTGTTCTGACTCCCACAGGAAGGCTCTCTTGAATATTCTGAACAAGGCGTATGTACCTCGGGATATTTTAGTAAATCAGTTGGAAGCGGTGGTATCTAGTGTCAATGCCAGTCACGGATTGGGCTTTACAGACATGGATCTAACATCTGAAGGGCGTTCTCATAATCGGGCAATGCATATCTCTTTAGAATGTAAGGGTGCAATACTTTCTCATGTGTTGGTAGATACCTGATCATCGTTGAATGTTTTGCCCAAGAAGGCGTTGATGAAGTTGGATTATGATGGAGCGATTTTAAAGCCCAACGACCTGGTGGTTAGAGCATTTGATGGGTCGAGGAGATCAGTGTCCGGGGAGGTGGATTTACCAATTAAAGTAGTTCTAGAAGTCTTCAATACCACATTCTACGTAATGGATATACAGCCTGCATATAGTTGTTTGCTTGGAAGACCTTGGATACATTCCGCAGGAGCAGTATCGCCCATACTTCATCAAAAGCTAAAGTTCATCTGGGAGGGTCAAATTGTAACTGTCAGCGGGGAAGAAGAAATTTTTGTTAGTCATATGGCTTCATTCAAGTATGTGGAGATGGATGGCGAAATAGTTGAGACTCCATGTCAGGCTTTTGAGCCCCTGAAAACTAAACAAACGTCTGCGGTGGCAACTTCTCCTGAAGGACCAAAAAAGGGGGTTTCCATAGCCTCTTATAAGCAAGCTCTTGAAGTGGTAGAATCTGGGATACGAGAAGGCTGAGGTAGTCCAGTAGAAGTGCCAAAAAGAAAGATATGTTTGGAGTTGGCTACTATCCTGGGTAGTCATCATCTGAACCGAGTGCTAGAGGTCGTCAAGGCCCAATTACTTTCACGAGTGCGGGAGTGGTGGATTATGGAAGCGTCGGTGCCGTGCAGGATGATGCAGTTAATAGTGACTGTGACTTAGATGAGTGGATCAGGCTTGATGTTCCAGGGACTCAACTTAGCAATTGGACACCTGAATGGCTTATCTCAGTCACCTCTTTCGAAGAGTAATAATCTTTGTTTCTGTTTTTCTGTATTCGAGCACTATGTCTTGCCCGGGGCATAGTAGCTTTTTGTAAGGGTTCTTTTGTTCCTAACACAATTCATAATCATAAATAAAGCTGCCATTTCACATTCATTCATGTTGTTCTTTGTCTTTCATTTTTTGCTTTGATTTTTCAAAGAGAAAGAAAAGTTTTTTTTTAAATGGCAATGTTTCTCATTTTCTGAAGCCTTTTCTGAAGCCTTGCATGAATCACCATTCATGCAGGTGCTCATCACCAGATCTTATCAATAATGACCCTGTTATGGCTGAGTATGACTTCGGCAATCCAATTTATCAAGCCGATGAGGAAGGTGAAGAAGATTGCGAACTACCTGAAAAATTGGCCAGATTGATTAAACAGGAGGAGAAGATGATTCAGCCGCATGAAGAGACCGTCTAAGTGATAAACATGGCTACTGAAGAAGACAAGAAAGAAGTCAAGATCGGGGCCACATTAGAAGAATCTGTCAAGACTCTCCTAATTACTTTGCTTCGAGAGTATGTTGATGTCTTCGCATGGTCCTACCAAGATATGCCTGGTTTAGACACTGACATTGTGGTACACAAGTTGCCTCTGAGAGAAGACTGCCCTCTAGTGAAGCAGAAGTTGAGGCGCAGACGTCCTGATATGGAAATCAAGATAAAAGAAGAAGTACAAAAGCAATTCGATGTTGGTTTCTTGGCCGTGACCAGTTACCCTCCGTGGGTTGTGTAAACACCCAAAATTTTCCCTCACCTATTCACACCATGGCTTGTGATCTTTTCATATGCATAAATTCAATCATAGCATCTCATACCACATTTTTGATTCAAAGTCATCTGCATCTAGGGTTTGTGATCTGAGCAATCCCTGAACCATTTGAGCCACTCCAAAGGTATTCAATCACTTCAAAGGGGTCCATGTATGTTCAAGCATCATATTATATCCTCTCAAAGTCAAGAAAATCAAAGAATCACAAGAACTGAGAAAGGCATGGAAGCAGAGCCAGGTTTAACGGCACAAATGACCCAAAATTAGGGTTTTGGATCCAGAGGCCATAACTCCAATTTTTTTGGTCATTCTTGTTTCTATTGGTCTCTATATGTTATGAGGATCATGCATATCAATTTTCATGAAGAAATTCCATGGGGAAGGCATCTGATCAAGGGATGACTTCTTGAGCAAGTCAGTGCAAAATCAGGGCATCTGAGGCCTCCAATGACCCAACCAAAGGGTGTTCTCCATCATTTTGATTATGTATGATCTTTATTTGATCATAGAAGATGTTAGAAGTTCACAAAATTGAAGAATTTCAAGCCATTTGCAAAATTGCCTTTTTGGGAAAGTGACTTATAATGGAAACTTGCCATTTTGGGAAAGTTTTTCAACCTCCTCTTTTTGATTCAAAAATGCTTCAAATGAGAAAACTTTGGTCATGAAAGTTGTAGAATGGATCATTCCCTTTTCAAAAAGTACAAGAACTCATTCTAATTCATTTTGGATCAAAAGTTATGGCTTGTCAAAGTTGGACAAAATCACATAATTTCATGTTTTGTACCAAAGAGGCAAAGTTGCAAAACCTCATGCCAAGACAAAATGTAACTTCAAATGGACTTCTATGCATTACACAAACATGAACCATGACCTAAAAATCAGAATGCACCAAAGAATTGTTCATTTTCATGCCTTGATCTTTAAGAAACTTCAAAAGGGCCAAAACTTTGTGAAATTGCAAAAACTCACATAAACTCAAATCCACTTGCTGCATTGCCTCAAATTCATTTCCATGGTTCTCCTTGATCACAGCTGAGCCAAGCCATGCCCTTGTACCTTGACTGAACCAGCCCATACCTCTTCTTACACAAAAGTTGACTTTATGCAAGTTGAGCCATACCAATCAAGCTAGGCCAGCAACAACTCTCTGACCAATCACAGCTTCACATACATGCCTCATGGATTACATTTCACACAATCTTGGAAGCTGAAGCCTCTCATAAGCCATAGTCACCAAAACTCACCTCTTATGCATTTTGTTTCGAAACTCAACATACAAGCTTAAAACATCAAAACAAACTTCACAGAAAAACTCACCCTAGCCTTCAGATCATTTCCCAACCATCAATTTGCTCTGAAAGGCCCACAATCAAAAACACGATTTCCCACCCCTCCTGAACAGAACTTCATCAATCTCTCAGGGGGTTCATTAAAGGCATCTTGGGCCAAAGAAGCAGCCAGAAAGTTCCAAAGATCAAAGCTCCTGTTCAGGTGAGCTCAAGAACAATTTTTCCAGAAACTTGTTTTTAAGTTACTAAATGGTTCTTTATGCTTCACTGATCATGTTGATGTGTTTTGTTTTGAAAATGGTTGAGAAATGAGTATGTATTCATGTTCTGAAATTTTTTGACCTAGAACTGTTTTGATTCGATTCTCACTTTGATGTGTTTTAAATGTTGTTTGTTTGTTGATTCTTAATGTATGATGTATGGGGATCATTTCTGGGCAGAGAGATTGGATTTTAGAGGCCTAGGGAAGAAGATAGCAATTTTCAGGGAGAGGTGTGGCCGGAGAAGATGACCGGAGGTCATTTCCGGCCACCTGAAAGTCATTAGCGCATTAATGATGATTAGGGCTCAGTTTGAATGTGAACCATGGATTCTGTTGACCAGTGTTGACTCCCGCGCGTTTGTGTGGCTCAGATCCCCCCATTAAGCCCTAATCCACGTCATTAACATAATTAATTAGGTTTAATTTTAATTTCAGCCAGTTTGAATTACAGCCACTAGATCTGGAGCCAGTCAACTCCCTCCAAAACCAGTTTAAATCTCAGCCATGGATCTTGCATACTTCTCATAATTTCATTTTTAATTCATTTATTTTGTATTTAATTTCTACGAATTATTAAAAATAGTAAAAAGCATTTAAAAATTCTGAATATTTTTGTCAAACATTTCATTAATTTTCAAAACCCAAAAATATTTTTATTTTTATTTTTTGCATTAAAAATCATTTTTAAATCATTTAAATGTTTATTTTTAATTAGTTAATGAAAATTAATTAATTAAAAATGCATTTAGGTATTTAAAAATCACCAAAAAATTCAGGTTGCATTTTAAAACATTTAGGAACATTATCAAACTCTCAAAACAAATTTCTTTTTGGTTCATGAACTATTTTGACCTTTTTCATTGGAATTAAATTCTTTTAAAGGCAATATTTTTGTTCAAACTTTTAAAAATCCATTCTGCCTAACCATTGAGAGTTTGATGATGGTTCTTCTTGCATTGCATCCTTCATAACATGTAGTTTTTAGGGTTAAATTTGTTTGAATTTATCTTGCATTTTCAATTTAATGAGCATTTTTCCTTGTGAGGTATCCCAAAACCCTAATTGACTTGAGAAATCCATAACTTGCACTAGGTTAAGAGTTAGGTCCCCTCCTTTGGGAAGTGAACTTGTGTAGGGTTAGGTTTCCTTTGATCCCATTTTCAATTTTTTGTCATGTCATGTGCTTCTGGTTTTGAATTTTTACATTGCATGTTGTATGTAAACCCTAATTTGTGCCTCCCTTTGCATCCATCTCTCATTTGCTTGCATTCAATGACTTGCCATGACATTTGGTGCATCCACATGACATATAAGACATCTTAGGACATATTAGAATCATGTTTGATCATTGCATCTTTCATTTTCCATATCATATGAACATTCCATTTCATAAACTTTCATGAACTTCCTTGGTTCAAAGCATGTTTCACTTGCATCCTCATCCTTGTATGATCATCCACAACTCTTGACATGTGTTTGCATCATCTCTTAGCATCATTAACATCATATTTATGCTTCGGACTTTGGTTTGCATCATGACATTTCATCTCATTTGCATTGCATTTCATTTCTTTGCTAACTTTTCAGGTGGTAAGTTGTTTGGAGAAGTGAATTTGCCTTCACTTCTCACAATATCTTTTCATCTCTCTCTTTGCATCATTGCTGCATTTTATCTTGTGTATTAGAGTGAGCTTGCTCATTCATGCTCTTGCTCTCTTTCTTCCTTCAAGCAACTTGTCTTCTTAAGTGAAGCAAGTTGTCTTGCTTCTCTCTGCTTCTTTCTCCATTCATCTGTTTCTTTCCTGGTAGCTTCTCTGAAGATCTTCTTGCAAGCCTCATTAACCCTAAGAACAACCAAGCATGATAACAATTAGGGTTTGATTAGTCCCCCATTTAGATTTTACCTTTTGTGTCATCTTTGAGTCTTCTCTTCTCATCTCATAATCAAGGACTAAACCCTAAAGGTTTTAAGGCTTTGTGATTAAGTTTATGCCTGCATCCTCCTATTAGGATGGAGTGTATAACTTTAATCCTAAGTGTTAAACCCTTAATGTGTTTAAACCCTTTAATCAATTCACTTAATAATCACTAAGACATCAAGCTTGTAACTTGGGCCTTGCATTAGGGTTCTAATTCTTCCTTAATTGGTTAAGAAGGACTAACCCTAGTGTTAATGGACAAGTCCTCCTCAAGTTTGTCTTACAAACCATAAAAATTACTTCTTCATCTTATCATTGACTAAAATCCACTTAATAAAGGCTTTGTTTTGTCATGAGGTTAATCCCTAATCATGGGTTAAGTTGAGGTATCTTCCTCAGCTTAAATGTTCTCATCTATTATCCTTCTATTAGGATGGTGTAATGGGTCCATTAAATCCTTGATTATGGCTTAAACTCATTACTTAACACTAAACAAAAACAACAAAAACATCTAAATAATCACAAGTAGGTTAATGATCTTAATCCTACATCATGGTGATTAAGTGTGAGGTGCTTACTTCATGCTTAAGGTATTCTCATTACCCCTAATCAGAGGGAAGATGTGATGAGTTTATTAACCCTTGGTTTAGGATTAAGCTCATTATCTTATGACAAATACCAAAAGGCAATAAAAGACTGAAAACTCAAAAACAAACAATAATCGTCTCCTCCGGGATTCTTTTCTCACCTCATTCACTCACAACCGAGAACTTGCTTCTTCCGTCTAATGCAAGACAGTTTGCACCTGAGCCAGACAGGTCATACACTTGAGCATAGACAAGTAAGCAGTTCACAAGTCAATTTATCTTTCAGTCTCTTTGGGTCGAACTACAGTGTTCTGACTTCCTCATTGCACGGGAGGATACGTAGGCATAACTTAACAGTTATCGAACAAAAGTCTCTGTATATTCCCCCTCCTTCCAACATTATTCTTTAAGCCTCATAGTCATGAGCATTATACTCTTGTTCTTACACTGACACTTCTTTTATACACTTCACATTTCTTTTACACTGACACTTGCATTCTTTCCAGCTTTGATACATAGATTGCACTGACACTACCCCTTTAAAACACAAATCTTTTAAGTGTGGATCCCGTCGAGTACGACGGACAATCTGGGTGCTAATACCTTCCCAGGTTGTAACAACCCCCTTTCTCAGTCTCTCTGGTTCGCGATCGTCTTATCCATATCTTTCTAGGTTTATGCAGCATTACCTTTCCTTCGGGATAAAAATGCCTAGCTGGCGACTCTTGTCTTCTGAGTTCACCCTTGTGTGTTCTCTCTCCTTTCGCCGATCGTTCGCGTCTGTACCCCTTCTGACCTGGGTGTCATTTGGTGGGAGCGACAGGTTGCCAACATTGTGCCGGTCCCTAAAAAAGATGGTAAAGTCAGGATGTGTGTAGACTACAGGGATTTGAATAGGGCAAGCCCCAAGGATGACTTCCCTCTGCCTCACATAGATGTGCTTGTTGATAATACCGCTCATTTTTTTGTGTTCTCTTTCATGGACGGGTTTTCCGGTTATAACCAGATTAAGATGTCTCCCGATGATATGGAAAAGACAACCTTCATCACACCTTGGGGCACTTTCTGTTACAAGGTTATGTCGTTTGGTTTAAAGAATGCGGGGGCCACTTACCAATGGGCGATGGTGACGCTATTTCACGACATGATTCATCATGAAATTAAGGTTTATGTTGATGATATGATAGCAAAATCCCGAACAGAAGAAGAGCACTTGGTCAATCTAGCAAAGTTGTTTTACAGACTCCGGAAGTTTAGACTGAGGTTGAATCCGAATAAGTGCACCTTCGGGGTCCGCTCCGGCAAGCTACTCGGCTTCATTGTTAGTGAGCGGGGAATTGAGGTTGATCCAGCCAAAGTAAAAGCTATCCAAGAGATGCCTGAGCCAAAGACTGAAAAGCAAGTGCGTGGTTTCTTAGGGAGACTAAATTACATTGCACGGTTTATCTCTCACCTAACGGCCACGTGTGAGCCCATCTTTAAGCTTCTGAGGAAGAATCAGACCATTAAATGGAATGAGGACTGCCAGCAATCCTTTGACCGAATCAAAGAATACCTGCTAGAACCTCCAATTCTCATGCCTCCGGTACCAGGGAGACCTTTGATCATGTATCTTACCATGCTTGAAGGATCGATGGGATGTGTGTTGGTTCAGTAGGACGAGTCTGGTCGAAAAGAGCACGCCATTTATTACCTTAGAAAAAAGTTTACCGATTGTGAGACACACTACTCACTACTCGAGAAAACTTGCTGCGCTTTGGCATGGGTTGCTCGCCGACTAAGATTGTACATGCTGACTCACACCACTTTCTTAATTTCCAAAATGGATCCTGTGAAATACATTTTCGAGAAGCCGACTCTGACAGGAAGGGTAGCCCGATGGCAGATGATACTAACAGAGTATGATATACATTACACTTCGTAAAAAGCAATCAAAGGAAGTGTATTGTCAGAATACTTGGCTCAGCAGCCAATCGATGATTATTAACCCATGAAATTCGAGTTTCCGGATGAGGACATCATGTTCCTCAAGAATAAAGACTGTGAAGAACCACTTCCGGAGGAGGGGCCAGACCCTGAATCCAAATGGAAGTTGATGTTTGACGGAGATGTGAACATGAATGGAAGTGGAGTAGGTGTCGTTATCATCTCACCAGAAGGGGTCGATACACCTTTAGCTGCTCAGTTTACTTTCGAATGCACTAACAATGAGGAAGAGTATGAAGCTTGCATCATGGGTTCGAAGAGGCAATCAACTTACGAGTCAAGAACCTCGAGATCTTCGGAGATTCTGCCCTGGTGGTGAATCAAGTCAACGGCAAATGGCTAGATCATCAACCTCACTTGGTTCCTTACAGAGATTATGTTAGGAGGCTGTTAACTTTCTTCACCAAAGTCAACTTGAATTATATTCCTCGAGATGAAAACTAGTTCGCTGATGCTCTTGCAACTTTGTCGTCTATGATTAAAGTTTGTCAAGAGAATTTCGTGCCTCGAATCATGGTCTCCCGTCTTGAAAGACCTGCTTATGTCTTTGCAGTTGATAGTATTGAAGATAACAAACCTTGGTATCATGATATCAAGAATTTCTTGAAGGCTCAAGAATACCCGGCTGGGGCATCCAGTAAGGACAAGAAGAGCCTCAAAAAACTCGTAGGTGGTTTCTTCTTGAATCAAGATGGTGTGCTATACAAACGAAACTTCGACATGATAGAAACGAAGCAGACCTATTGATGCAAGAGGTTCATGAAGGCTCCTTTGGTACCCACGCTGGAGGACATGCTATGGCCAAGAAATTGTTGAGATCGGGATATTATTAGATTACCATGGAATCCGATTGTTGGAAATACTCCCGTAAATGTCACAAGTGTCAGATTTATGTCGATAAGGTCCATGTGCCTCCGAATCCATTGAGTGTCATGTCTTCACCATGGCCATTCGCCATGTGGGGCATTGATATAATTGGCAAGATCGAGCTGACAACTTCTAACGGTCATCGCTTCATCCTGGTTGCTATAGACTACTTCACGAAGTGGGTCGAAGCGGCGTCTTATGCCAATGTTACTAAATAAGTGGTAGTCCGGTTTATTAAAAGAAAAATCATTTTCCGGTATGGAATTCCTGAAAGAATCATTACTGATAATGGTTCTAATCTCAACAACAAGATGATGGCTGACTTGTATCGGGATTTCAAAAGAGAGCATCATAACTCTTCTCCATATCACCCAAAGATGAATGGCACCGTCGAGGCAGCCAACAAGAACATCAAGAAGATCGTGCAGAAGATGTTTGTAACATACAAAGACTAGCATGAGATGCTAACATTTGCGTTGCATGGGTACAGAACGTCAGTACGTACTTCAACAGGGGCAACCCCGTTCTCACTGGTGTATGGTATGGAGGCAGTCCTACCAATTGAAGTGGAAATCCCCTCGTTGAGGTTGATGATGGACATTAAGCTAGATGAAGCTGAGTGGCTCCGATCCAGATATAATCATTTGAGCCTCATTGAAGAAAAACATCTAGCAGTTGTATGCCATAGACAGTTGTATCAGCGGCGGATGAAGCAGGCTTTTAACAAGAAGGTACGACCACAGAGGTACGCACCAGGTGACTTAGTGCTGAAAAGGATTCTTCCTCCTCTTAACGATCACAGGGGCAAGTGGACACCTAACTATGAAGGACCGTTCGTGGTTAAAAAGGTTTTCTCAGGTGGAGCCTTGATGCTGACAACCATGGACGGAGAAGACTTCCAATCCCCTGTCAGCGCAGACACAGTAAGAAAATACTTCGTGTAAAAAGGACCCGCTGGATAAAAACAAAATAAAGATCCAGGCAAAAATGGGCATCCCGGCGAGCCAAAAACAGAATAAAAGGCTCGGGCAAAAATTAGGGAAATCTCGAAAAAAAAATGTACACCCGCTGAGTTGAAAATCCACATCGGACAGCTCAGGCAAAAAAGGATATCCCGATGGATTGAAAACCTGAAAGGGCGATCCATGCAAAAGAGGGACTAACACGAACGACTGCGTTCTGCGAAATCTGTAACCTATCTGCAACTGAAGTTATTCTAAGGGTTGAAGATCAGTTCGATCACCTTTCTCAAAGGGCAGAGCGAGCGGATAGTCTTGAGGATATACGAGTCATAACCGGGTTGACACTTGATGAGATCGACTTCTTATATTGCTAATAGGATAGTTTGTTTTCCTTTTTGGATATTTCCTCTTTCCAGGGAATTTCTTCCTTTGTAATGCCTATTCATGGCCATTTTTCCGAATCAATAAAAGTTCAACTTCAGTCAACTCGTGACTATCTACTTCTCGTTTTTGTTTTTCATCTAGCATTGATTGATTGCGAAAACGTCCAGCAAATTGTGGTTTATATTGTGTTGTGAACATTTGAATGCTTTCTAACTCATGCAGGAGGACAAAAACATTTAATACAACTCTGAAAGGGTGTTAAGATTCCCAGATAATGATTCATGCTATGAGCCTGGGGCATGCAGGTCCCAAACTAACTCTCTATGTTGCAGGCACTATCGATCGTGTTTATGAAGGTGCAGGTATAGGTGTTGCTAACAGAGCTAAAAGCAAATTTCCAGGGGAAGCATTTCCGTACGTTTGAACAAGAGCAGGTGTCTTCCAAGGTGTCTCCAATCATCCCCAGTAAAGTTGGAAGTTGAAATATCTCCCAGCAAGGCAAGGAATGTTAGTCATCCCCAAGCAGAGGTCTTCTTCCAATATAGGGGCAATTTCCAGCAGTATAAGGGTTGTCTTTCCTCCCCAGCAAGTTGCTTCCTCAACAATGTCATGCCTCTGGTTCCCAGCCAAGTCAGGAGGTCTCCACTTCCCCACCAAAGTACAAGAAGGGTCCATCTCCAGCAGGGTCTTGGCACTTCAATCTTAAAGTCCAATTTATTTTTGGAAATGGCGGAAGTTCAAAGCCGGTGTATCATTGACAGCTTTCCCCGCAGAGTTATCGCCTCCTCATCAGGATGGATCAGATCAGTGCAGTGATCATCAGTTCCTCCCCATCCAAGCCATCAAGGATGCTTGTAGTCTCCTTTCCGGGAGATCCTTCGCATTTGCATACGCATAATCATCATTGCATTTGCATCCTTCAAAGCGTAGCATTTCCATCCTCATGGAGCATTACGCCATAAATTCAAACATGTGCATGCCAACATGGGCTAGTTTTGAGGTGTTACATACAACCTATAACATTTTTTCAACCTGAAGTATTCCCCGCAGAAGATACTCATACCATTTCCATACATCTTGGTCCTTCCAAGTCGATGTTGTTTTTCTTTATGGCTTGGTCCTTCCCAGCAGTCATATTGATTGAGTTCCATTCCGCTAATGGTCTCGTTAAGTCCTGTTTCGCCAACAGGCACCTTCCGTGGCTTGGTCCTGCCCAGCAGTCGCGTATTTTTCTTTATGGCTTGGTCCTGCCCAGCAATCATATTGATTGAGTTCCATTCCGCTAATGGTCTCATTATGTCCTGTTTTGCCAACAGGCACCTTCCGTGGCTTGGTCCTTCCCAGTAGTCGCATTTTTTCTTTATGGCTTGGTCCTGCCCAGTAGTCATATTGATTGAGTTCCATTCCGCTAATGGTCTCGTTAAGTCCTGTTTCGTCAACAGGCACCTTCCGTGGCTTGGTCTTGCCCAGCAGTCGAGTATTTTTCTTTATGGATTGGTCCTGCCTAGCAGTCATATTGATTGAGTTCCATTCTGCTAATGGTCTCTTTAAGTCCTATTTCGCCAACAGGCACCTTCCGTGGCTTGGTCCTGCCTAGCAGTCGCGTGTTTTCTTTATGGCTTGGTCCTGCCCAGCAGTCATATTGATTGAGTTCCATTCCGCTAATGGTCTCGTTAAGTCATGTTTCACCAACAGGAACCTTCTGTGGCTTGGTCCTGCCCAGCAGTCGCGTATTTTTTCTTTGTGGCTTGGTCCTGCCCAGCAGTCACATTGTCGAGTTCTGTTTCGCTAACGGTCTCGTAATGGTTTGTTTCGCTCAGCATTCACAGTGCAGATTTTTGACATTGGTTCTATTCCACCTAGTTCTATTTCCGCTACCTATTCAGAGATAAAAAAAAGGCATATGTCATTCCTCCTATCCACCGAGTTCAAATTTCCAGGTTTTATTCGAGTATTCAATCACTCCATACCTTGAATGTCTAAAAGCTCTCACAATTATTCGTTCAGGCCTGCAGTTGATTGAATAAGGGTAGCTGTAATACCTCAAAACTTTCCCTCTCATTTCCTCAACATTTTTCATAGCATTTTGCATTCATAAATTAAATCAAAAACATTGCATCATGTGTAGCATAGCTGAGGCATAGGTATGTGATCAATGATTGGAGCAACTGAAGGCTATACAAAGGCAATCATAGGGCCACAAAGCTTCTCAACCTTGTGCAAAGGGTTCACAACATCCCACAAGTCTTCACTTGAAGCCATGAGCCATGGAAAGATTTGATTTGACCAGAGGAGGCCAGCAGTGCAACATTTCTTGATGAAAAGGGGCCAAATTAGGGTTTCACTTCTACTGGGCTTCTGCATGAAGTTATGATTCAAAGAGGATTCCTTTTTATTATATATGATGTCAAACGCCTAGGGTTCAAATCTCGCCCACAAATTCATTTTGGAAGGGGTTCGACTGGCCAGACGACTGAAAATCGAGGAATCAGGGAAAAGGCAACCGAGCTAGGTAAAAAGGGTCGACTCTTGACTTTTAAGATCGAAATCATGAAATTAGGGTTACAATGATCCTATGGCTCCAATTTGGTCAAGAAAGGATGGGGGAATCATAAAAAATCACAAAAAAGAAGAAAGATCATTTGAAAAGTGGTTGGTTTCCCATTTCCCTCCATTTTTCCTTCCACTTTCCTTCCACACTTCCTTTCATTCCTTCCCTCTTGTTTTTCCATTTCAATTCCACTCCATTTCCCTTGGAAACTTCTACCATATTCTACCATCTTCTAGAGTGTTCCAAGGAATATTCCTTCTCCAATCCTAACCCTAACTAACTACCAACCCTAGCTCCATTGCTAAATCCTAACCTAACTACCAAACCATAATTTTGGATCCCAAGCCTAATTTTTGGGCCCCAAACCTAAACCATATTTAATCCATTTTCATCCAAACCAAAGGGCATCTCTCACAATTTTCATTCTCCCAAGCACAATCACTTTTTCTTTCTCACTTTTCCTCCATTTCCCTTTTCACTAAAGCTTTATGAAGAAGCTCTTCAAGTTTCACATTGAAACTTGAAGATCTTGAAGCTTAGCCTCCAACCTCCATTGATTTTGTGGATTGTGAAAGAAGAAGCTACTGATTTTGGTGAGGATTTCGGCTTATCGGAAGTGCACGAAGGTTCAAGCATCAAGAACGCATTTATTTTGCGGATCCACAGTTTTCTCGGTTTTCTCTTCGATCAAGCTCTGATTCTTGCAACATTCACTGAAGCACTTCTCCGCTTTGTAGGTTGGTGATCTAAATCACTTCTTCTTTAAGTTGTTCTCTTCATCTTGCCACTTTTGGCGTTCTTTAATTGCTTTTTCGCTTTGCTTGTGATCGATTTCGTTTTCGATATGTGTTGCTTGCGATTTATGATTTGTAATGGAGTAGAAGTTAAGGTGTGGATAGTTATAGGTTCTATCATGTGTAAATAAGCCCCAATTAAGTAGAAATTCGTGTTAGCATGTTCCTAGGTGTGTTAGGGATCATTAGAAGTGAGTTTGTGGCCAAAAGCACTTATTTCTTAACTTTTTTCACATTCTGGATCAGTGTTAATCGGTTAACCATTTGGTTAACCGGTTAACGCTTGCGTTTTAGCCACAAATAGTGCAGTTTTAGGTCCGTTAACTAACCGGTTAACGCTGTTAATTTTTGGTTTTTTAGCTTATTTGATAGCTTAGTCCTTGTTTCTAGTGCCTTTAATGTTCATACATGTTTAGGTATTGATTTTAGGGAATTTTTGGATCCATTTCCAGTAGCTCATTCCCCCATTTCGATTCGTTTCGATGTGTTCCCGTTCATGTTGCGTATTATGCGTTTTTGCATTTCTTTATGTATAGCTTGGTTTCTTGCATTTTATTGCCATGTTTATGCATCATTTGGCATCAGAATAATCATGTTACATTCTGTTTTAACATATTTCACATTGCATTAAATCATTTTGCATTTCATTGTATCAAGATATGTTGCATTTTGCATAATCATGTATGTATGTGCATTTGGTTGCATTTGGTTGCATGCTTGATCATATCATTCACATCAATTCAATTCTGAATTTTGCATTGAGTTTGACATTCTTGTTGGTCTAACATGTTGCACATTCATGATCAATGATCACTATATTCATATGCCATATTCATGTGCCACATTTTGCATACTTGTTGCATAATCAACCATGTGGTGCATTCTTGCATAATCCCTCAAAAATGTTCATTGATCTTTCATTTATGTATGTTGATCCATGTTCAAATGCATGTTCATGATGAAGTTGGTGCATTTTTCATTGAGTTTGTGCATTAAAAATGAAAATAACCAAATCTGTATTTTGCATTTCATAGCTGTCTTTGCATATAGGTGTTGTGAAATACATGCTGTTATTTTGCTTGCATGTTGTATTTGACATTTTACACCTACCTTTTCATGCTGCATGCTGGCTGTAAAAAATGGCATTTGTGTTTTGCATTGTTTTCATAGTTGTTTGTGTATTAGGGGCTATAATAGGTGATGTATTTTCATCTTAGTACATTTTTAGTCTTCTAGAGTTAAAATAGAATTTTGATTGAGTCCTAGAGTCATTAGGATTTGATTAGGGTATGTTTGCTTTATTATTTTAAATAAAAATGCACACTAATCTTTGTTTTGTAGAGGGGAAGATTGAGGTAAGTTTCCTTCAACTTATTCTTTTACTTCCTTTATGCATTTAATTTGCATTTAATTTCCTTTACTTTCCATACTTGTGTTTGGTAGGATTTCCCCCTCTTTTGTAGAATCAACTTAACTTCTCTAGGAAGTAAGTTGCATTCTATTATTTTCTCTTTAGGATTAGAAAATCCTCACTCGCCATTAGGACCACTATTTTAATGAATAACTTAGGGTTGTGTTTTAGTCTCCCATAGTTTTTCCCTTTCTCCATTTGAGTCTTCTTTCTCATCTTCAAACAAAATCCAAAAAGACTTAATAAATGCATGAAAGGATCCCTTGTGTATAGCCTTATTCCATGGGGCACTTACATTCATTCCATCTTGGAGTGGTGTAGGCTTATCTAGCATGATGTACAAGTCTCATCAAGGGGTTATTTCACAAAGAAAACATAAAAGACACTTTGTAAACACCCCAAATTTGCCCTCACTCATTTCACCATGGCTTGTGATTCTTTTCATTTTGCATAAGTTCAATTACATCATCTCATATTACATTTTTGCTTCACTACATTGGTTCGAAGTCATATGCATCTAGGGTTTATAATCTGAGCAATCCCTGAGATATTTGAGCCACTCCAAGGGCCTTCAATCTTCTCAAGAGAGTCCATGTATGTTAAAGAATCATGTTTTATCCTCCCAAGATCAAGAAAGTCAGAAAATCACAAGAGTTGAGAAAGGCATGGAAGCAGAACTAGGTTTAACTGCACAGATGACCTAAAATTAGGGTTTTGGTTTCAGAGGCCATAACTCCAAATTTTTGGTCATTATTGTTTCTATTGGTCTCTATATGGTATAAGGATCAGGCATACCAATTTTCATGAAGAACTTCAAAGGGGAAGGCATCTGACCAAAAGATGACTTCTTGAGCAAGTCAGTGCAAAATCAGGGCATCTGAGGCCCCCCAATCACCCAACCAAAGGGTCTTCTCCATCATTTTGGATATGTATGATCTTTATTTGATATTAGAAGAAGTTAGAAGTTAACAAATTTGAAGAATTTCAAGCCATTTGCAAAGTTTCCATTTTGGGAAAGTGACTTGTAATGAAAACTTGCCATTTTGGGAAAGTTTTTCAACCTTCTCTTCTTGATTCAAAAAATGCTTCAAATGGAAAATTCTTGGTCATGAAAGTTGTAGGTTGGATCCTCCCATTTTCAAAAAGTACAAGAACTTGATCTAATTCATTTTAGAACAAAAGTTATGGCCTTGCAAAGTTGGATAAAATCACTTAATTTTCACTTTTGTGCCAAAGAGGGATTTTTGCAAAACCTCATGCCAAGCTATTTTATGACTTCAAATGGACTTCTACACATCATAACATCACAGTACAATGCTTAAAACTTAGAATTGCCCAAAGCATTTCACATTTCCATGACTTGTACATGAGGAAATCAAGAAAGGGCCAAAATTGCAAAACCTCCCACAACTTCCCACAAGCTTGCTGATTTGCCTCAATCTCCTTTCTATGGTCATCCTTGAATCAAGCTGCACCAGACATGCCTTTGTGCTTGGTCTGAAACAGCCCATACCTCAAAGGACACATAACCTTGACTTTTTGCAAAACAAGCCATACCAATCAGCATAGCCCACACCAACTCCACAGGCCTATCACATCTTGATACATGGACCAAACACAAGTCATTTGACATAAGAACACAGCCAGAATCATCAGCATCACCATAGTTCACAAAAAATCCCTCTTATGCATTTTCATTCGAAACTCTCAACAAAAACATCAAAGCTTAAAAATTCTTCCACCATTCATCTTCAAATCCATCACTGATCACAAACCACCCTCTACTTTGCCCTAAAAGCCACCACACACCAAATACGATTTTTTCCCCTTTTGAACTGAGCTTCACTGAACTTCAAAGAAAGGACACAAACACTTCAGTAAAGCATCAAGGAAGCTCAAGGGAGGTTAGAGGAGGTTGTTTGCATCAAGCAGAAGGCCCAGGCAGCTCCATTAGCAAAGCTCCATCTCAGGTATCTTCTTGAAACTTTTTTCCAGAAATCCTTTCTTTAGTTATGAGATGGTAGAGTGTGTTCCACTGATCACAATGAACCTTGAATGGTGAAAAATGGTTAAGTTTTGAGTGTGTATGAATGTTCTGAAATTTTGTTCAGTTTTAGATTTTCGTTCGATTCTTATTGTTGATGAAAAATAAATGAAATGTGATGCTGGATTCTTGTTCTATGGGGTTTGGGGATCATTTCTGGATATTTGGGGGGTTTGATTTGGCCTAGGGAGTATTTTAGGAAAATCTCAGGGGAGAGGTGGCCGGAGAAGATGACCGGAGGTCATTTCCGGCCACCTGAGAGTAATTAATGTTTTAATCAGGTTTAGGGTTTAGTTTGAATTGAGAGCGTACGATTTTGTTTCCCGCGCGCGTCCAATGGCTCAGATCATCCCACTTAACCCTAATCCACTTAATTAACTTAATTAATTAAGGTTTAATTTTAAATCTGCCAGTTTGAACCTGGACCGTCCATTCACGCGCCAGTCAACTCCCACGTCTCAACTTTGAATCCTGACTCTTGGATCTGATTACTTCTCCTTTAATTCAATTTCATTTTCATTTTTATTCATTTTTTCTTGCACATTTTATTTAAAATAGCAAATCATTTCTAAAAATTCTCAATTTTTGTATCATACCATAAAATATTTTTCTCTTTCTGAATATAATTTTTATTTTATTTTTTGCATAATTTTCGTATTTTAAAAATATTTAAATGTTTATTTTAATTACTTAATGAGAATTAATTAATTAAAATAGCATTTAAGTTTCTAAAAATCACAAAAAAAAATCACATTGCATTTTAATACATTTAGAAACATTATCAAACTCTTCAAACAAATTTCTTTTTGGTTCTTGACCTATTTTGACATTTTCCTTGGAATTAAAGTTCTTAAAAGGCAATATTTTTGTCCTAACTTAGAAAAATTCATTCTGCCTAACCAAGAAGAGTTTTATGTTGGTTCTTTTTGCAATATATTCTTCATATCATGTAGTTTCTAGGGTAAAATTGGTTTGAATTTATCTTTCATTTTCAATTTGATGTGCATTTTTCCTTTTGAAGTGTCTTAAAACTCTAGCCAACTTAAGAAAATCATAACCCCCATTAGGTTAAGAGTTAGGTCCCCTCCTTTGGGCAGTGAACTTATGTAGGGTTAGGGTTCCTTTGATTCCATTTTCAATTTTTTATCTTGTCATTTGCTTCTGATTTTGGATTTTATTTTGTGTCTTGTGCATAAACCCTAATTTTTGCCTTCATTTTGCATTCATCTCTCATTTGCTTGCATACATGAACTTTCCATGACATTTTGTGCATTCACATGACTCCTAAGACATCTTAGGAAACATTAGAATCATGTTTGATCATTGCTTCATTCATTTGTCATGTTTTACTTCCATTGCATTTCACAAACTTTCATGAACTTTCATGGTTCAAAGCATGCTCCATTTGCATCCTTATCTTTGTATGATCATCCACAGCTCTTGACTTGTGTTTGCTTCATCTCTTAGCATCATTAACATCATGTTTATGCTTCTGAATTTTGTTTTCATCATTGTGTTTCATCCCATTTGCATTGCATCTCATTCCTTTGTGCTAACATTTCAGGTGGTAAGTAATTTGAGAAGTGAATTTGCCTTCACTTCTCATTTCTCTTCTCATCTCTCTTATGCATCAT
This sequence comes from Lathyrus aphaca, assembly GCA_963966055.1. NCBI lineage: Eukaryota > Viridiplantae > Streptophyta > Magnoliopsida > Fabales > Fabaceae > Lathyrus > Lathyrus aphaca. The sequence continues at coordinate 176,363,335 of OZ014524.1, read as the reverse complement.
TGCTGCATTTTACTTTTGTATTAGAGTGAGCTTGCTCATTCATGCTCCTTCTCCTCTTTCTTTCTTTAAGAAACTTATCTTCTTAAGTGAAGTAAGTTGTCTTGCTTCTTTCTGCTTAATCTCCTTTCATCTGCTTCTTCCTTGCTGGTTCCTCTGTAGATCTTCTTGCAAGCCTCATTAACCCTAGGAACACCCAAGCATGTTAACAATTAGGGTTTGATTAGTCCCCCATTAGTTTTACCTTTGTGTCATCTTTGAGTCTTCTCTTCTCATCTCATAATCAAGGACTAAACCTTAAAGGTTTTAAGGCTTTTTGATTAGGGTTATGCCTGTATCCTTCTATTAGGATGGAGTGTATAACTTTAATCCTAAGTGTTAAACCCTTAATGTGTTTAAATCCTTTAATCAATCCACCTAATAATCACTAAGACATCAAGCTTGTAACTTGGGCCTTGCATTAGGGTTCTAATTCTTCCTTAATTGGTTAAGAAGGACTAACCCTAGTGTTAATGGACAAGTCCCCCTCAAGTTGTCTTACAAACCATAAAATTCACTTCTTAATCTTACCATCAACTAAAATACATTTTAATAATAGCTTTGTTTTGTCATGAGGTTAATCCCTAATCATGGAATAAGTTGAGGAGCCTTCCTCAGCTTAAATGCTCTCATCTATTATCCTTCTATTAGGATGGTGTAATGAGTTCATTAAATCCTTAATTATGGCTTAAACTCATTACTTAACACTAAACAAAAAAACTCCAAAAACATCTAAATAATCACAAGTAGGTTAATGATCTTAATCCTACATCATGGTGATTAAGTGTGAGGTGCTTACTTCATACTTAAGGTATTCTCATTGCCCCTAATCAGAGGGAGGATGTGATGAGTTTACTAACCCTTGGTTTAGGCTTAAGCTCATTATCTTATGACAAACACAAAAAACAATAAAAGATTGAAAACATAAAAAAACAAACAATAATCGTCTCCTCCGGGATTCTTTTCTCATCTCATTCACTCACAAATGAGAACTTGCTTCTTCCGTCCAATGCAAGACAGTTTGCACCTGAGCCAGAAAGGTCATACACTTGAGCATAGACAAGTAAGCAGTTCATAAGTCAATTTATCTTTCAGTCTCTTTGAGTCGAACTACGGTGTTCTGACTTCCTCATTGCACGAGAGGATACGTAGGCATAACTTAACAGTTATCGAACAAAAGTCTATGTATATTCCCCCTCTTCCAGCATTATTCTTTAAGCTTCATAGTCTTGAGCTTTACACTCTTTCCTTACACTAACACTCTCATACTTCACTTCACATTTATTTTGCACTGACACTTGCATTCTTTCCCAGCTTTTCACACAATTAGCACTGACACTACCCCTTTGAAACACAAATCTTTCAAGCATGGATCCCGTCGAGTACGGCGGACAATCTGGGTGCTAATACCTTCCCAGGTTGTAACCAACCCCCTTTCTCAGTATCTCTGGTTCGCAACCGTCTTATCCATCTTTCTTAGGTTTATGCAGCATTACCTTTCCTTCGGGATAAAAATGCCTAGCTGGCGACTCTTTTCATTCTTTCCCTTTCGCCGACCGTTCGCGTCTGTACCCCTTCTGACCAAGTGTCATTTGGTGGGAGCGACAGCTTGGCGACTCTGCTGGGGACCTTTATATTGTAACCAGGGCTTCTGGTTCTTTTTGTGGGTTCCTCCTAGCGCTTGTTTGATTTGTGTTTACTGGGGTGTTATGTGCTAATTATGTTTACTGCTTTATGTACAGCTTTATTTATTGCTTTCCTTTACAGTTTTTCATATTTCATACTGTCATTATCATTGTTGGATCTGGTTTCCTGTTTTGTTGGGTGGGGTTCCATTGAGAGTTTAAGGTCCTATACCTGGGACCTTAGTGACACCTAGGCTAGAGTGGTTCATGTTCTTTCCCATTCCATCTCGGTCTGGTGCGGGAATATGAAACACGGTTCAGATGTGGGTTTCTTCTTGAGAACCCTGTGCTACAGATTTCCTGTAGTGCTAGGGCTATCTAGGAAGCCTGCTAAGTCTGGATGACCTTTATTATTGACCTTCAGAAACTGAGGTGAATTAGAGGAGGATTTTTTATGATTATTGTAAACACTGTACCTCCGGGTTAGAAGTGTTTACACTTCTCATAACTGATCCAAGTCTGAGGAGCTTTGTTCTAGAACATTACCTGTGAGGGGGTCGGGCTGTTTACAGGTTTGCAGGAACCCTTGGCCACATCATACCCTGTTACTGTTTTGTTTAAGAATGCCTCACTTTAGACAGTTCTTGTGATTAACCCCGGACATGTGACTCTTTATTTGAGTCCCCCACCTTGGTTACTGGATTTCTAAACCTCTATCTGGACTTTTTGAACATACATGGGCCTTATATCAAGACAGATAACAGATCCAGCTTGATCACAAACCCTTGCATATCATTTGCATATATCATCATTGCATCATTTAACATTTGTTTATTTGTTTTTCAGGGTATCCACATCATATCCGGTTTGGTGTTGACCCCTTCTTCTGCATAGACCTCTACTTCATCAGTTATTTGCTTCAGCTGTTTTCATCATCACCAGCATCAGCCTGTCAGTGGCTCATTTCCAGCACCAATCTGTAATCTTCGGTTTCTTCAGCAGCATCCATGACTACTCCCAGGAAGAGCAACATATCCTACCATTTCTTTGAGCCTGTGTTGACTGGTATCAGGCAGGTCCAGTCACTTATCACACCTGACCACATCCCCCTGTTTAGAGAGCATTATGGAGGTATCCTGGATATGGTTATGGACCTTGACTCTTCTCAGGGGAGCATGATCCACACATGCTTGCAGTTTTATGACCCTCCTTTGAGATGTTTCACATTCCCAAACTTTCAGTTAGGGCCTCTGTTGGAAGAGTTTTCCTCATTGACTGGAGTACCTATCAGGGGTGGAATCCCTTTCAACCCAGAAATGCCAGCTCCCAGAAATGGAGAAGTAGCAAAAGCATTGTACCTCTAGCCTGCTTTGATTGAGCAAAATATGACAACAAAGGCTGGGATCCCTGGTTTGCATTTGGATTTCTTGGTTTCTCAGGCCATCCTGAAGGCCTCAATGGGGGAATGGAGGGCAGTCTGTGCACAGTTAGCCCTCAGCATATATGGGGTTATACTGTTTGCAGATGAGCCCAAATTTGTCAGCAAGAATGCCATCCATCTGTTTCTTCTGAGGAACCCAGTACCCACATTGCTGGGAGATTTCTATTATTCCATCCATCAGAGGAATGAGAAACAGAGAGGGAAGTTAGTGACATGTTGTGCTCCTTTGTTTCACACCTGGCTGCTCAAACACCTGCCTAAATCAGATGCCTTCCTGAATCCCCACCAATAGAAGAATTGGGCCAAAAGGCTCATTGCCTTGACTTCAGATTATATCAGATGGTGCACCCAAAGCACCAAAGGAAAGGACATTATCACCAGCTGTGGACAATACCCAAATGTACCTCTGATAGGAGTAAAGGGTTGCATCAACTACAATCCTTTACTGTTTAAGAGACAACTGGGTTATGCTTTGGTTCACCCTCCCAGAGTGCAAGATTTAGCTGAGACCCTGTATTGTGAAGTAAAACCTAGTTCAGCTGCTGTCAGACAAGCATCCTGGGCTTGGGACAACATTCAGACAAAAGGGATGGCTATTTTGGGAAGGTGTAATAATGTTGCTTCAGCTCAATACTATAACTGGTCCCGTAATAGAGCTCAGATTACTGGAATTCCTTTCACCTTGGAAGACATACCTGGACCATCTACAGCACAACCAGCAGCAACTGTCAGCCTAGAAGAATTTGAGAAGCTAAAGGAAAGAAATGAGAATCTATCTCAAGCTTTGAAGAAGACTCTTTGGGAAAGGAGTGATGGTCGTCTGGACATCGAGAGATTGGAGAAGCTCAAGGTGGAACATCTTGCCAAAATTGAGAAGACAGAGGACTATATCAGGAAAGCAAGGGCTGGGGAACAAATACTGAAGAATGCCTGTAAGGAGGCCAAAATTCAGAAGGCTAGGACTGAGCTCTATCTGCAAGAGAGTCAGGCTAGGTGGGTCAGGATCACTGAAGCCCGTACACAAGAAGACCAGAAAACTCAAGCCAAGATTGAACAGTTAGAGGCCAATGAGAAGAAGCAGTAGGAAGCTTTGTTGGCAGCCCAGAAGGAGATTTCAGAGTTGAAGCTTAGGGCAGGATTAAAGTGTTCAAAGGACCAGGACAGGCACAAGAAGCTGACCACTGCCATTGCTACCAGGAACCTCCTCATCAGGACCATTACAGAGCACCCAGCTGGTCCAGTGACTGAGGCACTCCTGAAGGAAGTCAGAGAGGATGAGTTTGGACTGGATGTCTGATTCTTTGTTTGTTGTTATTTCCATTTGATGTACTTTTTTCTTTTGATGTATTTTGACCCTCCATGGGCATGTGTTGTAAAAAAGACTATGTATTGTCCATCATTTGTAATATATTAGTTTGCTTTCATGAGGTTTCTTTTCTCAGCAACATCAAACACCTTCCTCGAGGTCTGGAAAGGTCAAAACCAAGAGCCAAACCGGATACCTTGGAAAACAAATAAGCATACTGCATTGCATACTAACTTTGTTGTTGTTTTGTAGGTATTCTAATTATTATTGTTTCTAACTTTGTTGTGATCTCAGGAAACATTGCTCGTCGCCGAGTGTTCCCTGTCAACCGCGCGCACCGGTACCCGACTCGCAACAACCTTCCCGGTATTCAAATGGAACAAGTACAGCAGGATCTGACTGAGGTCAGAAATCAGATGGCCAATGAGAGAGTGGAGATGAGAAATGAGATGTCTCAATTCATGGCTGTGATGACTGGCTTGGCCCAGAGTCAAGAAAGGCTAAGGGAGCTGGTGGAAAGACAAACTCCTGAAGAGCCTCATCTTGGAACAGGAGGAACTAGTAACAATGAGCGGGGCCAGCCTCGTATTGACCCACCAGTGTTTGGAACTCATCTGGATCCAGAAGCTAACATCCCGAGGAATGTGCAAGGTAATAATATTGGAGGGAGAATCTTGCAAGAGGATCCCCAAGAAGAACAGTTTACTGTTATGGGAGCTGGAGATGAAGTTTATGACAGGAGATTGGACGAAATTGCTGAAAAGTTGAGATCTTTGGAGTCTCAGAATTCTTTGGGCTTCGATGTGATGGACATGGGGCTAGTAGATGGGGTGAGAATTCCCCACAAATTCAAACCCCCATGCTTTGAAAAGTATAATGGTACCTCTTGTCCTCTCACTCATTTACAATCTTTCCTGGGGAGACTTAAAGCTTATACTATGGATGAAAAGCTGTGGATGTTCTACTTAGAAGACAGCCTGACTAGGGCTTCAAGAGAGTGGTATTCACATCTGTCTAGGGCCACCATTAGATGCTGGAAGGACTTGGCTGAGGCTTTCATCCAAAAATATCAATACAATCTGGATATGGCTCCTAACAAGACCCTCCTAATGGGAATGTCTCAGTCGTCTAGAGAGAGCTTCAGGGAATATGCCCAAAGGTGGAGGCAGCTTGCTGCTGCTGTCCAACCACCCATGTCAGAGAGAGAAATGGCTGACATGTTTATGAATACTTTGCAAGGGACCTACATTGATAGATTGGCTGCTTTTTCCTCTACCAGTTTTGCTGACGTGGTCATAGCTGGTGAAAGGATTGAAAGCCTTTTAAAGATGGGAAAAATCTCCGACAGTGGTGCAAGTTCATCCAGTAATCCTAGAAAGCCTTTTGTGGGACCCCGAAGAGCCGGTGAGACCAATTCCATTCATGCAAGCAGGGGCAGACCTCAATATATGCACCGGTCAGTAGCAGCAGTTACTATTCCAGCTCCGATTCCTCAACAATCAGCATATCCTCAACAACAACCACAGTATCAACAACAAGTTCAGTATCCGCAACAGAGAACCTACAATAACAGCAACAACAACCAACAGTAGTGTCCTTTCCAACAAAGACCGTCAGAGGCAAACAGGGTAATTGACCCAATTCCCATGCAATATGTTGCACTCTTGCCACAACTCTTGAAACTCAACCTAGTTGAATTAAGGACATTGGCACCTCCAGATCCCACCAATATGCCAAAGAACTATGATGCAAATTGTCGCTCCCGATAAAATGGGACTGGCCCAGATAAAGGTACAGACGCGAACGGTCGGCGAAAGGGACAATGAGAACACACAGCAGTGAACTCACTGGAGATGAATAGAGTCGCCAGCTAGGCATTTTTATCCCGGAGGAAAGGCAATGCTGCATAGACCTAGGAAAAGATGGATAAGACGGTTGCGAACCAGAGAGACTGAGAAAGGGGGTTGGTTACAACCTGGGAAGGTATTAGCACCCAGATTGTCCGTCGTACTCGACGGGATCCACGCTTAAAAGATTTGTGTTTTAAAGGGGTAGTGTCGGTGCAATTTGTGTGTAAGAAGCTGGAAAGAATGTACAGGTGTCAGTGTAAAAGAATTGTAAAGTGAAGTATATAAATGAAGTGTCAGTGTAAGAACAAGAATGAAATGCTCAAGATCATGAGGCTAAGAGAATGATGCTGAAAGAGGGGGAATATACAGAGACTTTTGTTCGATAACTGTTAAGTTATGCCTACGTATCCTCTCGTGCAATGAGGAAGTCAGAACACCGTAGTTCGACCCAAAGAGACTGAAAGGTGAATTGACTTGTGAACTGCTTGCTTGCCTATGCTCAAGTGTATGACCTGTCTGGCTCAGGTGCAAACTGTCTTGCATTTAGACGGAAGAAGCAAGTTCTCGTTTGTGAGTGAATGAGATGAGAAAAGAATCCCGAAGGAGACGATTATTATTTGTTTTTGTATTTTCAGTCTTTTATTGCTTTTGGAAATTTGTCATAAGTTAATGAGCTTAAGTCTAAACCAATGGATTAGTAAACTCATCACATCTTCCCTCTGATTAGGGGTAATGAGAATACCTTAAGTGTGAAGTCAGATTCTCACACTTAAACACCTTTGATGTAGGATTAAGATCATTAACCTACTTGTGATTATTTAGATGTTTTAGGTGTTTTTGTTTAGTGTTGAGTAATGAGGTTAAGCCATAATCAAGGATTAAACAGACTCATTACACCATCCTAATAGAAGGATAATAGATGAGAATGTTTAAGCTGAGGAAAGCTCCTCAACTTAATCCATGATTAAGGATTAAACTCATGACAAAACAAGCCTTTGATTAAGTGGGTTTTATTTAATGGTATGATTATGAAGTGGATTTTATGATTTGTAAGACAACTTGAGGGGGACTTGTCCATTAACACTAGGGTTAGTCCTTCTTAACCAATTAAGGAAGAATTAGAACCCTGATGCAAGGCCCAAGTTACAAGTGTGATGCCTTGATGATTATTATGTGAATTGATTAAGAGATTTAAACACATTAAGGGTTTAACACTTAGGATTAAAGTTATACACTCCATCCTAATAGAAGGATGCAGGCATAAGCTTAATCACAAAGCCTTAAAGCCTTTAGGGTTTAGTCCCTGATTATGAGATGAGAAGAGAAGACTCAAAGAAGATACAAAGGTAAAACTAAGAGGGGAGACTAATCAAAACCCTAATCATTGTCATGCTTGGTTGTTCCTAAGGTTTGTGAGGTTAAACAAGAAAGATCTTCAATGGAACCACCAGGAAGCAGATGAAAGGATCAAGAGAAGCAAAGCAACTTGCTTCATTCAAGAAGTCAAGTCACTTGAGGAAAGAAAGTGGGAAGAAGAAGAATGAGCAAGCTCAAACCCAAACACATATAAAAATGCAGCATGGATGCAAGAGAGATGAAAAGAAAAGTTGTGAGAAGTGAAGGCAAATTCACTTCTCAGAATCACTTACCACCTGAAAGGTTAGAAAAGAAATGCAATGCAATGCAAAATGGGATGAGATGACATGATGAGAAACAAAACCAGAAGCATTTACATGATGCTAATGATGCTATGAGATGCTACAAACATGAGGCAGCACATGGAAATGACCATACAAGTTCATGAATGCAAATGAAACAAGTTAGGAAGCATGGACATACATGAAAAGTTATGAAGTGCACATGGCATACAACATGGCAAATACATGATGCAATGATCAATCATGCTTTCAATATGTCTTATGATGTTAAATGAATCAAATGGATGCTTGGAATGTCATGGCAAGTCATGTTGTGCAAGAGAATGCAAGATGGGTGCATATGAAAGCCCAAACTAGGGTTTATGACCAATACATCAAACAAAAATCAAAATCAGAAGCAAACCCTAAGATAAAAAATTGAAAATGCCACTCAAAGGACCCCTAACCCTATACTAAACCAATGCCCAAAGGAGAGGTCTCAACTCTTAACCAATTTCAAGTTATGGTTTTTCTAAGATTTCTAGGGCTTTAGGGTTCCTAAACAAGAAAATTACTAAACAAATTGAAAATGAAAGATCAAATCATGGCCATTTAATCTCACAAACTACATGCTAAACACAATGCAATGCGAAAAGAATCAATGTCCAACTCTTCATGGATAGGCAGAAATGATTTTTGGAACTTTGGATCAAATTAATGCATAAAAATGATTTTTATTCAATGAAAAATTCTCAAAATGCATCAAGATCAAAAAATAAATTTGGTTTGAAGGTTGGACAATGTTTCTAAATGTCTTAGAACATTTCATGAATTTTTTTGGTAATTTTTAAATACCTAAAAGTATTTTTAATAAATTAATTTTCATTAATCAATTAAAAATAAACTTTTAAATATTTAAAAATACTTTTAAAATGCTAAAAATGAAAATAAAAATATTTTTGTGTCTTAAAAATTAATGAAACTCTTGAGAAAAAGTTTCATAATTTTTAAACAATTTTTACTATTTTAAATAAATTGCACAAGTTAAATGAGAAAAAATGAAATAAAAACAAAATGAACTGAAGTAAGCAGAAGGAGAGGCTGAGATTGATTCTGGGTTTCAAAAGGTTTGACTGGGCGCGCATCTGGACGGCCCAGATTCAAACTTCCCTAATTCTAATTAATTAATTATTAATCCATAATTAAATCTTAATGAAATGATCCAGGCCCTCCAATTGCGCGCGGGAAACACAATCCACTGGCTCACATTCAAACCTGGTGCCCTAACCCTAATTAGAAGTTAATGACTTTCAGGTGGCCGGAGAAGACTTCCGGTCGTCTTCTCCGGCCAGCACCCTCCCTGAAAATTGCCAACTTTCACCCTAGCTCACTAAAACCTAATTTCTCTGCCCAGAATCCATCCCCAAACATCATAGAGTAAGAATCAACAGCCAAAACACATTTATTTTACATAATAAGGCTGAATCGAAGCAAAAGGGGTTTAGGTCAAAAAATTTCAGGAACACCATACATGCTCAAAACTCAATGATTTTCGAAACCAAACATATCATCATGATCAGTGGAACATAGAGAACCATTTAAGAACTTAAAAACGAGCTCCTGGAAAAAATGTTCATGAAGCTCACCTGAACTGGAGCTTTGATCTCTGGCACTTTCTGGCTAGTTCTTTGGCTCAAACAGGTCCCAATGATCCCCCTTTGAAGCTTTGGATACTTGGTTGGAGTTTAAACAGCCTCTTGAGTGAGTTTGCAGAAGCTCTGACCAAGGGAGTGTGAAAATCGTGTTTGTGATATGGAGGGTCTCAGGCCAAAACAATGGTTGGTTTCTGGTCAGTGAAGCAAGGTGAGTTGATGTGTGGAATTTGTTTGAGTGTTTATGGCTCGTGGAAACAGATTCGAAGGGTTTTGCTCTTGGGAGTGAAAATGGAGAAATGGTGTTCTTGCTTGGTTCAGGCCTAAGTCTTGCTGGTTTTGGCTTAATGAAGCAAGGTGAGTTGATCAGTGGATTTGGTTCTTGTGTTTGTGAGCTGTGGAGACAGATTCGAAGAGAAATGCAAAATGGGGTGAGTTTGTGTATGTCTTGCTAGGGCTTGTTTCAGGCTGGCTCCTTATGTGAAATGGCTAGCAAATGGATAGTATAAACAACTCCAATTGGTCAGATGATGTGACCTGGCCTGCTGTGATAGGTAAGTTCACTTTTGCAAAATGTCAACTTTTTGGTAAGAGAGGCATGGGCTTGGTTCTAGGCAGGTACATGTGTGTGGGCTGGCGCAACATGGTGTGGAAGAGAGGCTAGGAAGGTTCAGCATGCTAGGCACCAAGTGGGTGAAGTGTGATGAGTGGTTTTGCAACTTGCTTACTTTTGAAACCTCATGAAAATCTCTTGTTTTGCCAACCATGAACATGTGATCTTTTGGTTCAATTCTGATTTTTAGAACTCATGTGATGTTTGTGCATTGGTTTGATGTGAACTAGAAGTCACAAATGGCCTTGATACATGATTTTGCAAATTTTCCAATTGGTGCATATCTTGAAAATTAGTGATTTTTGCCAACTTTGTCACACCATAACTTTTGATCCAAAATGAATTAGGTCATGTTCTTGTACTTTTTGAAAAGGGAAAAATGTGTTCTACAACTTTCATGACCAAAGTTTTTTCATTTGAAGCATTTTTGGATCAAAAAGCAAGGTTTGAAAAGTGACCTAGATTGACAAATTCCTTAAAAGTCAACCATGCCCTAAAAAGTCAACTTTGCAAAAACTTCAAATTCTTGAATTTTGTGAACTTCAACCTTCTTCCATGATCAAATAAAGATCATATACACTCAAAAAGGTGAAGATCACCCCTTGGTTGGGTCATTGGGGGCCTCAGATGCCCTGATTTTGCACTGACTTGCTTGAAAAGTCAACTCTTGATCAGATGACTTCCCCATGGAATTTCTTCATGAAAATTGATATGCATACCCCCTATACCATATAGAGACCAATAGAAACAAGAATGACCAAAAAATTTGGAGTGATGGCCTCTGAAACCAAAACCCTAATTTTAGGTCATCTGTGCAGTCAAGCTTGGCTCTGCTTCTATACCATTCTGAGTTCTTGTGATATTTTGACATTCTTGACTTTGAGAGGATATAATATGATATTTGAACACACATAGACCTCTTTGAAGTTATTGATGGCTTTTGGAGTGGCTCAAGAAGCTCTTGGATTGCTCAGATCACAAACCCTAGATGCAGATGACTTAGAACCAATGCAGTGAATCAAAATGTAATATGAGATGGTATGATTGTGTTTATGCATATGCAATGATCACAAGCCATGGTGTGAATGGGTGAGGGCAAATTTGGGGTGTTTACAGCTGCCCCTATTCAAACATGAGTTAGCTGTGCAGGTTGTAAGCAACGGCTTAACAGGCAAACAAGATAACTTGTGGTTGAATACCAAAGACAGTCCAGAATTTGCACTCACAAAATGAAGAAGAAAAGGGATATAGATTGTAAAAGAAAGTAAAGTATATTGTAAAGTGTGGGCGACGGAGGACGACCGTCGAGCAGAGGACGACTGCTGGGTAAATAGCAATGACGGGGACGGCCGACATGCTGGGGATAAGAGGTAAAGCTAAGACGGGGACAGCCGACTAGCTGGGAAGAATAAAATCATGATGGGGACGGCCATCAAGATAAAGTTGTAAGATTCTCTGGGAATTGGTGAAACATGAAGGGGACGGCCATCAAGTTCATAAAGTAAAGTAAACAACGATGGGGACGGCCATCGGGCTTAAAAGAGAAAAGGGACCACGACGGGGACGGCCATCGGGTTAAAGAATAAATGAAATAAACAGATGATGAGGTACGGTCATCAAAGGTGAAGGACGATCACCTAGCAGGGGACGGCTGCTCTGTTGGGGTTAAGATGGGGGACGACCATCTAAGGTGGAGGACGACCACCAGGCAGGGTACGGCTGCCGAAAATATCGCGACATAGGACGAATGCCGGATAAAAGGTCAACAATGGGGACGGCCATCGGACAAGCATGATGGAGGACGACCATCAAGAGGTGGAGGACGACCACCTAGCAGGGGACGGCTGCTCTCGAGGTTTCTCATGACACAGGACGAGTGCCAGATAACCAAAAATCAACAATGGGGACGGCCATTGGATAAAATGATGAAGGACGATCATCAAGAGGTGGAGGACGACCACCTAGCAGGGGACGGCTGCTAAAAATCAACGATGGGGGACGGCCATCGGATGAGCATGATAGAGGGCGACCATCAAGAGGTGGAGGACGACCACCTAGCAGGGTACGGCTGCTCTCAAGGTTTATCACGACACAGGACGAGTGTCAGATAAAAAGGAAAATTTGCTTTGTTGGTGATCTACTGGGGAATAGTAAACACGGACGAGTGTTTATATCCAAGAAACAAAAGGTATAAGTGTTTAGATGTTGTGTATAGATTAAAAATGCGGACGAGCATCCTTAAGACTACGATACGGACGAGTATCAGGTAGAAAAAAACTGACACATGTTCAGAGATGATGATACGGACGAGTATCAACGGGTTAACAAAGAACACGGACGAGTGTTGAATCTGAGGGGACTCCTGGGGAATAGTAGACACAGACGAGTATCTATATCCAAGAAGACAAAAGTGTTTGACACGGTGTATGGATTAAAGATACGGACGAGCATCCTTAAGACTATGATACGGACGAGTATCATGTAGAAACAAACATTTGATGCATATTCTGAGATGATGGTACGGACGAGTACCAACTGGTTAACAAAGAACAAGGACCAATGCCGAATCTGTGGGGGTATAACTGGTATACACAAGATACGGACGAGTATCCGTATAAGTGTAACATGAGTAGTGAGTATGAGTTTTGTATGGATGAGTGTTTATCTGCTGGGGAGGGTGACACGGACGAGTGTCAAGAGGAGAAAAGTATAGTATCAACAAGTATATGGGTTGTAAAAGTGTAAGTGACTGCGCTGGGGAAATGACACGGACGGGTGTCAAGGAATTGTATATACAAGTATAGGTGAGTGCAAAGAGGATGTCTTTGGCTTTCTACTGGGGTATGACACGGACGGGTGTCAGGACGTATCTGTAATACGGGTGGTTTTGTTTGTAAAGAGTGTTCAGGCGACTTTACTGGGGAGTGATGACACGGACGGGTGTCAAAGGGAGTATATACTGGTGTTTATGAATCGTGAGGCAACTGCTTCTGCTGGGACTCTGGTGGGGATTTTTCTGTATATTGATGATGAACGGTTATTATTCACAAGTGTTCGATTCACAACATGGCTTATGATTATGCTATGTGTTTGATTTTTTGCCGTAATGCTCCGTATTAGACGGAATGCTACGCTTTGTGGGTGGATATGATGCGAATGCCATGGTTATGCAAAGACACCAAACCGGGATTCGGATCCCAATGCCGCGAAGATCTCTGGTCGATCTGTTTGATGTGGACATCCCAGCTGGGGATGAGATCATTGGCAGATCTGATGATATGATATTTGCTTGGGGATATAGGTCACTGATTGACATATCCTTGTAATGAGGGACCCAGCTGGGGTTTGTAGAAGCCGTCTGTACTCTGTTGTGACTCCTTCACGCGTTGTTCTTCTGAAAAGAGGCCGAGGATTCTGTGGGGAGATGGTTCCCTGACTTCTGCATTCTGCTGAGGAAGAATGATTGACACTACAGCTGGGGAAATTGACAAGTGGCAACTGGCTGGGGAAAGTTGTTGGCAACTCAGCTGGGGAGAAAACACCTCTGGTGCCAAGAGTGAGTGTTGATTTGCCAGCTTGCCGGGATGTAGCTTGCATGCCCCAAGTTGCGTTCTGGATATCTGCAATCCTGCAAAGATAAGGAAACGCACAAATGGTCCCGAGGTATCCTTTACCGGATTCCGTCATAGGAGTTAGACACTCTTGAGAGTAAGTATATTCCCTGCTAGCATGTGTTTTTTTTTTATTTTGGAGAAAACATTTGTACTTATGCAATTAATTTTTAGAGACATCAGACATCCTTTGCAAATAAAAATGTATAAGACGAGACATGACTGGAAAATCCGATTTTATTAATTCATGCGCCCTGAATTGGCAAGATACAGTCAAAGAAACAAATCTCCTAAAATGAAGAGACTGTTACAAATTGAGAAACAAAGTGTTGGCGATGTTGACGACGCTTTAAGGAGTTTCCTCTTCTGCTATGACTCGTATGACTTTTGACGTTCTTCTCGTCTTGCTTTCTGAAGGAGGCTGATTCTGATTGAAGCTTGATCCTTTCGAGGTTTGCTAAGTTGTAGGCGATACAGACGAATTCAGAATGCAGTTGTTCGCTTATTCCCTTATTTTGCATGGATCGCCCTTTCGGGTTTTCAATCCATCGGGATACCCATTTTTGCCTGAGTTGTCCAATGCGGCTTTTCAACTCAGCGGGTGTACACATTTTTTATTTATTTTCCCTTACTTTTGCCCGAGTCTTTTATTCTGTTTTTGACTCGCCGGGATGCCCTATTTTTTCCTGGACTTACATTCTGTTTTTATGTCCAGCGGGTCGTTTTATGCGAAGTATTTTTTAACTGCATCTGAATTCACAGGGGACGGGAAGTCTTCACCATCCACGGTGCTGAGCATCAGTGCTCCACCGGAAAAAACTTTCTTTACCACAAATGGTCCTTCATAATTTGGAGTCCATTTGCCCCTGTGGTCTGTATGAGGAGGGAGGATTCTTTTCAGCACAAGATCTCCTACTTGGTACTCTCGGTGCCTGACTTTCTGATCGAAGGCTTTCTTTATTCTTTTCTGATACAACTGCCCATGACAGATTGCAGCCAATCTTTTCTCTTCAATCAGACTCAGTTGCTCATATCGGGACCTAACCCACTCTGCTTCGTTCAGTTTAACATCCATCAGTACCCGTAGAGAGGGTAATTCAACTTCAACTGCTAGGACTGCCTCCATACCATACACAAGTTGATACGGTGTTGCCCCAGTGGATGTTCTGATTGACGTGCGGTATCCATGCAAGGCAAAAGGTAGCATTTCATGCCAGTCTTTGTAAGTGACTACCATCTTCTGCACAATTTTCTTGATATTCTTATTAGCTGCCTCAACAGCGCCGTTCATCTTTGGCCTGTAAGGAGAAGAATTGTGGTGTTGGATCTTGAAGTCCCGGCATAACTCAGCCATCATCTTGTTGTTTAAATTGGAACCATTGTCAGTAATGATTCGCTCGCGAACTCCATATCGACAGATGATATCTCTCTTCAGAAATCTGGCTACCACTTGTCTTGTAACATTGGCATAGGAAGCTGCTTCGACCCACTTGGTGAAATAATCAATGGCAACCAGGATGAATCTGTGGCCATTTGAAGCAGTTGGCTCAATCTTGCCAATCATATCAATGCCCCACATAGCGAAAGGCCATGGTGAAGACATTATGTTCAAAGGATTGGGAGGCACATGCACCTTATCTGCATAAATCTGGCATTTATGGCATTTTCTGGCGTAAGCACAACAGTTTGCATCCATTGTGATCCAATAATACCCTGATCTTAACAGTTTCTTAGCCATGGCATGCCCTCCAGCATGGGTACCAAAGGATCCTTCGTGCACTTCATGCATCAACAAGTCTGCTTCTGTCTTATCAACACATCTGAGGAGTACCATATCAAAGTTCCTTTTGTATAAAGACCCATCAGTGTTCAGAAAGAAACTACCAGCAAGCCTTCTCAAAGTCTTCTTATCATTGTAAGATGCCCCAGGTGGGTATGTTTGATCCTCCAAGAAGCATTTAATGTCATGGAACCAAGGCTTATCATCTTTGACAACATCTGCTGTAAATACATATGCTGGTCTATCGAGTCTGGACACTGAAATCTGAGGTACAAAGTTGGCAGCTTGAACTTTGATCATGGATGAAATGGTAGCAAGAGCATCTGCGAACTGATTCTCGTCCCGAGGGATATACTCAAGCTTGACTGTTGTGAAGAAAGTCAATAACCTCCTTGTATAATCCCTGTAAGGTATCAGATGATCCTGGTGGGTGTACCATTTTCCGTTGGTTTGATTAACTACCAGAGCTGAATCTCCGAATACAGTCAATGTCTTGATCCTGAGGTCAATGGCTTCCTCAAGGCCCATAATGCAAGCTTCGTATTCAGCTTCGTTGTTAGTGCAGTTGAAAGTGAGTTTTGCCGAGAAAGGCATGTGAACTCCTTTAGGCGTAATGAGTACTGCACCAACACCACGACCATTCATATTAACAGCCCCATCAAACATCATAATCCATTCTTCTTCCGGGTCAGGCCCTTCAGTGTGAATAGGCTCTTCATGATCTTTTGATTTTATGAACATGATGTCTTCATCAGGAAAGTCAAATCTCATATGCTGGTAGTCATCAATAGGTTGCTCAGCAAGATATTCAGATAGTACACTGCCCTTGATGGCTTTCCGAGAGGTGTACTGGATGTCGTATTCTGTGAGAATCATTTGCCATCTTGCAACCCGTCCGGTGAGAGCTGGCTTCTCAAATATGTACTTAACTGGGTCCATCTTTGAAATTAATAGAGTAGTGTGGGTCAACATATACTGTCTCAGTCGGCGAGCAGCCCACGCTAAAGCACAGCAAGTTTTCTCGAGCAGTGAATAACGTTGTTCACAGTCGGTAAACTTTTTGCTTAGGTAGTATATTGCATACTCTTTTCGTCCAGACTCGTCATGCTGGCCCAGCACACACCCCATTGACTCTTCTAATACTGTCAAGTACATTATTAGAGGTCTTCCTTCAACTGGAGGCATAAGGATTGGAGGCTCTTGTAAGTACTCCTTGATCTTGTCAAAAGCCCTTTGGCAGTCTTCATTCCACCTGACCGTCTGTTCCTTTCTTAACAGCTTGAACAAAGGCTCACAGGTTGCTGTGAGGTGAGATATGAACCTTGAGATGTAGTTCAATCGACCTAAGAACCCTCGAACTTCTTTCTCTGTTTTCGGTGCAGGCATCTCTTGAATAGCTTTGACTTTATCAGGGTCAACTTCAATCCCTTTCTCGCTTACAATAAAGCCCAGCAACTTACCGGATCGTACCCCGAATGTGCATTTGTTGGGGTTTAACTTCAATTGGTACTTCCTCAGACGCTTAAACAGCTTCAGCAGATTCACCAGGTGGTCTTCTTCAGTAAGGGACTTGGCAATCATGTCATCCACATAACATTCTATTTCTTTATGGATCATATCGTGGAATAATGTCACCATAGCCCGTTGATATGTTGCACCAGCATTCTTCAGTCCGAATGGCATCACTTTGTAACAGAACGTGCCCCAAGGTGTGATGAAGGTTGTCTTCTCCATGTCTTCAGGTGACATCTTGATCTGATTATATCCTGAAAATCCGTCCATGAAGGAGAATACCGAGAACTGAGCCGTGTTATCTACCAGTACATCAATGTGAGGTAATGGGAAATCATCTTTCGGGCTAGCTCTGTTCAGATCCCGATAGTCAACACACATTCTTACTTTGCCGTCTTTCTTAGGCACAGGCACTATATTAGCAACCCACGGTGGGTAGCTAGTCACAGCAAGGAACCCGGCGTCCCACTGCTTTTGTACCTCTTCTTTGATCTTCATTGCCATGTCTGGGCGAGTACGGCGCAACTTCTGTTTGACCGGTGGGCACTCTTCTCTCAAAGGCATCTTGTGCATGACAATGTCGGTGTCCAACCCTGGCATATCTTGATACGACCAAGCAAACACATCCACATATTCTTGAAGCAGATCAATCAGTTGTCTCTTCACTGAGTCTTGCAGGCAGGCCCCGATTTTAACCTCTTTCACGTCTTCATCTGTACCAAGATTAATCACTTCAACCTCCTCCTGGTGAGGAGTAATAACCTTTTCCTCTTGTCTTAACAACCTGGCTAGCTCTTCAGGAAGCTCATATTCTTCTTCAACCCCTTCATCAGCTTGATTGATCGGATTGTCAAAGTCATACGAAGTCATAGCCGTGCTGTTGTCGGTGCTGTCAGGAAGGCACTCTCTGCAAGGGTTCAGTTTGTTCATTTTAGTGATTGATTTTAATCTTGTTTAAAAAAGGTGAAATGAAGTTATCATTTTGAAAACATCGCCATTTATTTTTTGTACAAAAAGAAAAATGGAAAAACAGTGAACGAAAAGGAAAAAGACTCATTTGCAAAAAGATGTCTGATATTTCATTGATTAATCTTGTTTGCACAAAAAGTACAGATGGCCCGATTACAAAATGAGTCTTGTCATCTTGGGCAAGATGCAAGACTTTGATGCATGCTATAAAACACAGGAAATAATAATTACTCTGCATGAGTAACTCTTATAATTTCCTGGGAAGACCAGTTTGAGATACTGCTCCCCGGGATCTTTGGACGAATCCAATTCTCCAGATTGCGCTCCTCTTCCAGCTCGTCTTCCAAATTGTTGATAGCATCAGGGGTGAGCATCCCCCCACTGACAAAACCGGGCTTCTCAGCAGCCTTTGCTTGATGTTGTTGAGTTGGTCTGTAACCCAACCCAAATTTGTCTTTCTTCTCCTCCACAGATAAGACCTTGCCCCAGCCTTGGGCAGTTCCTTCCTCAACAACCTTCCGGGCTTGTTGGTAAGATGACATGGAGACTCCAGATACAGCAGATGCTTCATTAACATTCAGGGCCTCAAACCCTTGGCTCATTGTTTCATGGATCTCCCCATCCATCTCAATATACTTATAAGTAGCCAGATGGCTGACAAATATATCCTCCTCCCCACAGATAGTAACAACTTGGCCTTCCCACTCAAATTTTAACTTCTGGTGAAGGGTAGACGTTACTGCGCCAGCGGCATGAATCCATGGTCTACCCAACAAACAGCTGTAGGCAGGCTGAATGTCCATCACATAGAAGATCGTTTTAAAGGTTTGTGGGCCAATTGTCACGGGTAGCTCAATCTCTCCCAGAACCGATCTCTTAGAACCATCGAAGGCTCTTACTACCAGGTTACTGGGACGCAATGCTAATCCTTCATACTCTAGCTTCACCAGGGCCTTTTTCGGTAAGACATTAAGGGATGATCCTGTGTCTACCAGCACATGGGAAAGGACTGCGCCTTTACATTCCATGGTGATGTGCAGGGCCTTGTTGTGGTTGCGGCCTTCCGTTGTCAAGTCAGTATTGGTGAACCCTAGCCCATTGCTAGCAGTAACATTTCCAACCACGGTTTCCAACTGATTGACAGTGATCTCTTCAGGCACGTAAGCTGCGTGCAAGACTTTGAGTAATGCATTCCGATGGGCTTCGGAGCACATAAGCAATGATAGTATTGAGATCTTGGATGGCGTCTGGTGAAGCTGATCCACTATTTTGTAATCACTCTTTTTGATGATTCTCATGAACTCATCAACTTCTTGATCGAATGGTGTTTTCAAAGCTTCCTTAACAGCTTGATCTTCCTGCACCGGGCTCTTTCCTTTTGCCTTGGCAGCAGCTTCTGCTTCGGCAGAGGGTCTTTGAAACTGTGGGGCAAAGAGACGTCCGCTTCGAGTGAAGTCTCCGCCTCCTCCCACATTGTCTATTTGTGGTGCAGGTGTTGATGGTTCAAGAGTGATCTTCTTTCCTTCGCAGTACACGTCAGAGCCGTAGTGCCAAGGGGTAGCCCTATTGCTTTCATAAGGTACTGGTCCAGGCACTGTGACAGTGACTGGACTGATGGCGGCTGCAGAAGGTACTGTGATAGTTTGCAGATCATAATAAATTGTAACTGGTGCTCTGATGGGAGCAGCACTTTCTGAGTTGTAGGCAGAGTTGTTTTCAGGATCATAAAATATTGTGACGGTTGAGACATCTTCAGAGTTCGTTGCTGGAGTTGTAGGAGACATTGTCGGAAGGATGGATGTTGTTGTTGTAGGAGATTCAAATTGGAGTGGTGCTGAAGTTGTAGAAGAAAAATTTGTTGATGGTTGATCAGTTGAGATGATAGATGAAGTACTTGTTGATGAAGCCGAAGAATTGTCAGGAACAATGGTTGTTGCAGTTGTAGGAGATACCGGTACTGTTGCTGATGAGATTGCTGGATTTGTTGGAAATGATGTGGTGATCTGAAGTTGGCCACTCTGATTGAGACCATCTATGCCATTCCTCAGGTTATCGCACCCATTTACTGAAATATTGCAGTAAGCACACCCTAACTCACACCCCGGGAACATTTGACATTCGAGGAGCTGAGCCTTAATCTCTACCAACGGCGTCCGAATCTGACCCACACTGGTTATTAAATAAGACGGCTTGTCTCCTTCAATAGCGTTGATTCTGGGACCTCCGTGGTGTGGCATAGGATTTTTGTTGACATTGGGTGGTGGTGCGAAATTCAGAGCTTTTGAGTCTACCAGGTCTTGTACCTTCATGTGCAATGCTCTGCACTTTTCTGTACTATGGCCAGGTGCATTCGAATGAAAAGCACATCTGGCGTTGGAGTCGTAATTCCTGGGTAGACTGTTGGGATCTGGAGGTGCCAATGTCCTTAGCTCAACTAGGTTGAGTTTCAGGAGTTGTGGCAGCAATGTAGCATATGGCATAGGGATCGGATCGATCACCCTGTTGGCTTGAGATGGCCTCTGTTGGAATGGCCTTTGCTGGTTATTGTTGTTGGTGTTGCTGTTGTTGTAATTTCTCGGAGGATACTGATTTTGTTGGTGGTACTGAGGTTGTTGCTGATAGTTTTGCTGAGGAGATTGATAAGCTGGTTGTGGATGAGCTGGAGCAGGAATGGTGACAGCTGCCACAGATCTATGAACATATTGGGGCCTGCCCCTGTTGGTGTGGATGGCATTAGTCTCACCAGTCCTTCTTGGGCCTGTAAAAGGCTTTCTTGCATTACTGGATGAGCTTGCACCGCTGTCTGAGATCTTACCCATCTTCAATAGGCTTTCAATTCTCTCCCCGGCTATGACTACATCTGCAAAGCTGGTAGATGAGAAGGCAGCTAGCCTATCAATGTAAGTCCCCTGAAGGGTGTTCATGAACATATCAGCCATCTCCCTTTCTGACATAGGTGGCTGGACAGCAGCAGCAAGCTGTCTCCATCTTTGAGCATACTCTCGGAAGCTCTCTCTAGATGACTGTGACATTCCCATTAGGAGGGTCCTGTTGGGTGCCATATACAGATTATACTGATACTGTCTGATGAAGGCCTCTGCCAGGTCCTTCCAGCACCTAATAGTTGCTCTTGTCAGATGGGAATACCATTCCCTTGAAGCTCCAGTCAAGCTGTCCTCAAAGTAGAACATCCACAGCTTCTCGTCCATGGTATAGGCCTTTAGCCTCCCGAGAAAAGATTGTAGATGGGTTCGGGGACAAGACGTCCCATTATACTTCTCAAAGCATGGTGGCTTAAACTTGTGGGGAATCCTGACCCCGTCTACCAAGCCCATATCCATAACATCAAAACCCAAAGAGTTTTGAGACTCTAAGGATCTTAATTTCTCAGCTATCTCATCCAACCTCCTATCATAAGCTTCTTCCCCAGCTCCCATCACTGTGAACTGGTCTTCTTGAGGGTCTTCTTGCAGTACCCTCCCTGCTGTGGCAGTCCCTTGTATATTGACAGGAATGTTGGCCTCTGGATGGAGGTGGGGTCCAAAGACTGGGGGATTGACATGAGGTTGGACTCTTTCATTGTTGCTAGTCCCAGCAGTCCCCGGCTGATGATCTTCCTGATTTCTCCCTTCCACCAGTGCTCTGAGCCTCTCCTGGCTTTGGGCCATGTTGTTCATTACTTCCATAAACTGTGTCATTTGAGTCCTCATTTCCAACCTCTCGTTGGTCATTTGGTTCCTGACCTCTGTAAGGTCCTGCTGCATCTGATCCATCTGTATGCCCGGAAGATTGTTACGGGTTGGATATCGGTGCAGACGGTTGAGGGGAAATACTCGGCGCCGAGCAATAGTTCCTGAACATCACAGCAGAGTTAGCAACAACAAAACAAAAACCTACAAAACAAACAAAAGGTTAGCATGCAATGCAGTATGCTTATTTGTTTTCAGGGTATCTGGCTTGGCATTCAGTTTTGACCCTTCCAGACCCTTGAAGATGCTGTTGATGTTGCTTTCGGAGTAAACTCGGATGGAACAAACTAATACATATATTACAAAAGGCCACTGGTACATAGTTTGTTTACAAATACAAGCCCTCTGAGGGGTCAAAGTATATTACAAGAAAATAAAAGTACATGGAATGAAAGAAACAACAAACAAATGGTCAAACACCAAGACCAAACTCATCCTCCCGAACTTCCTTGAGAAGTGCTTCGGTCACAGGATCAGCCGGACGCTCCGTAAGGTTCCTGATAAGGAGGTTCCAGGTAGTAACAGCTGCAGTTAGCTTCTTGTGCTGACTTTGGTCCTTTGACCTCTTCACTCCAGCTCTGATCTTTAGCTCTGATATCTCCCTCTGGGCTGCTGCCAGGGCTTCTTGTTGCTCTTTTGCACTAGCTTCCATCTGCTCCATCTTGTCTTGGACCCTCTTGTCCTCCAGAGTACGAGCCTCGGTGATCCTGACCCACCTAGCCTGACTCTCCTTCAAATACATGTCTGTCCTGGCTTTCTGGAATTGGGCTTCTTTGCAAGCATTCTTCAGGATTTGTTCTCCAGCCCTAGACTTCTTAATGTAATCTTCAGACTTCTCAATTCTAGCCAGATGTTCCACTTTCAACTTCTCCAACCTCTCAATATCTAGTCTGCCATCACTCCTCTCCCAGAGGGTCTTCTGCAAAGCTTGAGTCAACTTCTCATTTCTCTCTTTCAATTTCTCAAACTCCTCTAAGCTGACAGTTGCTGGAGGTGGTGTTGTGGAAGGCCCAGGCATATCTTCAATAGTAAAGGGCATCCCAGAGAATTGGGCCCTGGCATGGGACCAATCATAGTATTGTGCTGATGCCACATTGTTGCACTTCCCCAGGATGGTTACCCCCTTAGTCTGCACATTGTCCCAGGCCCAGGCCGCCTGCCTAACAATAGCCAGATTAAGCTTGTTCTCACAATAAAGAGTCTCAACCAAGTCTTGTGCCCTAGGAGTGTGGACCAGTGCATAGCCCAGTTGTCTTTTGAACAGCAGAGGGTTGTAATTAATACTACCCTTAACTCCTATTAGGGGCACATTGGGGAAATGCCCACAGCTGGTGATGATATCCCTGCCTTTTGTGCTTTGAGTGCACCACCTGATATCAGCTGAAGTAAGAGTAGTAAGTTTTCCAGCCCAGTTTTTCTGTTGATGAGGGTTCAAAAATGCATCTGTCCTGGGCAAATGCCTGAGAAGCCAAGTATGGAACAAAGGAGCACAACACCTCACTAATCTTCCTCTCTGCTTTTCATTCCTCTGATGCACTGAATAGTAGAGATCACCCAATAAAGTTGGCACTGGGTTCCTTAGAATGAACAGATGGATTGCATTCTTACTAATGAATCGAGGCTCATCTGCAAATAATACAATCCCATATATGCTCAAGGCCAATAAAGCACAGACTGCTTTCCACTCTCCTAAAGAAGCTTTCAGGGTAGCTTGAGAGATCAAGAAATCCAGATGCATGCCAGGGATTCCAGCCTTAGAAGTCATATGCTGCCCAATCAGGACTGGTTCCAGATGCAATGCCTTTGCTACCTCTTCATTACCGGGAAAGGTCATCTCAGGGTTGAAAGGGACTCCACCCCTGACAGGTATACCAACTAATGATGAGTATTCTTCCAATAAGGGGCCCAACTGAAAATCCTGAAAAGTGAAACATCTCAGTGGGGGATCATAAAACTGAAGGCAAGTGTGGATCAGGCTTCTCTGTGAGGGGTCCAGATCCATAACCAAATCAAGTATATCTCCATAGTGTTCCCTGAACAGTGGTATATGGTCTGGAGTGATCAGGGTCTGAATCCTCCTGATGTCAGCTAACTCTGGCTGGAAGAAGTGGTAGGTGATGTTACTCTTTTTAGGTGCCATGATGTTGAGACTGAGTAGAGACAAGTACTGATGCTGATACTGAAGAATGGGCCACTGGTTGGCTGAAGTAGATAGCTGATAGCTGAAGCAAGTGCTGATGAAGATAGGTCAATACTGAAGATGGGGTCAAAACCAAAACCAAATGAAGATGGATACCCTGAAACACAAATAAGCAAATGTCAATATGATGCAATGATTATGTATGAAAATGATATGCAAGGGTTTGTGACTGAGCTGGATCTGATCAAGTGCTCTGATAGAAGTCCATGTGTGTAAGAAATCCAGATGGAGGTCTATAAGTCCAGTAACCAAGGTGGGGGGCTCAAATAAAGAGCCACATGTCCAGGGTTTTAGAATCACAAGAACTGTCCCAACATGGAGTATTCTTAATCAAAACAAAGTAACAGGGTATTCTGAGGTCAAGGTACCTGCAAACCTGTAAACAGCCCAACCCCCTCACAGGTGGTGTTCTAAAACAAGGATCCTCAGACTTGGATCAGTTATGAGAAGTGTAAACACTTCTAACCCGGAGGTACAGTGTTTACAATAACCATAAAAGTTCCTCCTCTAATTCACCTCAGTTTCTGAAGGTCAATACTAAAAGGTCATCCAGACTTAGCAGGCTTCCCAGATAGCCCTAGCATTACAGGAAATCTGCAACACAGAGTTCTCAAGAAGAAACCCATATCTGAACCGTGTTTCATATTCCCGCACCAGACCGAGATGGAATGGGAAAGAATATGAACCACTCTAGCCTAGGTGTCACTCAGGTCCCAGGTATAGGACCTTAAACTCTCAATAGAACACCCACCCACCAAAGCAAACAAACAGATCCAGCCAGCAGCACAGTATGACAATATGATATAATGCAAAGCTATAAAGAAAGCAGTAAACAACTGTACATAAAGCAAAAATAAATACAAATATACCAACACAAATAAGCACATAACACCCCAGTAAGCACAAATCAATCAAGCGCTAGGAGGAACCCACAAAAAGAACCAGAAGCCCTGGTTACAGTATAAGGGTCCCCAGCAGAGTCGCCAAGCTGTCGCTCCCGATAAAATGGGACTGGCCCAGATAAAGGTACAGACGCGAACGGTCGGCGAAAGGGACAATGAGAACACACAGCAGTGAACTCACTGGAGATGAATAGAGTCGCCAGCTAGGCATTTTTATCCCGGAGGAAAGGCAATGCTGCATAGACCTAGGAAAAGATGGATAAGACGGTTGCGAACCAGAGAGACTGAGAAAGGGGGTTGGTTACAACCTGGGAAGGTATTAGCACCCAGATTGTCCGTCGTACTCGACGGGATCCACGCTTAAAAGATTTGTGTTTTAAAGGGGTAGTGTCGGTGCAATTTGTGTGTAAGAAGCTGGAAAGAATGTACAGGTGTCAGTGTAAAAGAAGTGTAAAGTGAAGTATATAAATGAAGTGTCAGTGTAAGAACAAGAATGAAATGCTCAAGATCATGAGGCTAAGAGAATGATGCTGAAAGAGGGGGAATATACAGAGACTTTTGTTCGATAACTGTTAAGTTATGCCTACGTATCCTCTCGTGCAATGAGGAAGTCAGAACACCGTAGTTCGACCCAAAGAGACTGAAAGGTGAATTGACTTGTGAACTGCTTGCTTGCCTATGCTCAAGTGTATGACCTGTCTGGCTCAGGTGCAAACTGTCTTGCATTTAGACGGAAGAAGCAAGTTCTCGTTTGTGAGTGAATGAGATGAGAAAAGAATCCCGAAGGAGACGATTATTGTTTGTTTTTGTATTTTCAGTCTTTTATTGCTTTTGGAAATTTGTCATAAGTTAATGAGCTTAAGTCTAAACCAATGGATTAGTAAACTCATCACATCTTCCCTCTGATTAGGGGTAATGAGAATACCTTAAGTGTGAAGTCAGATTCTCACACTTAAACACCTTTGATGTAGGATTAAGATCATTAACCTACTTGTGATTATTTAGATGTTTTAGGTGTTTTTGTTTAGTGTTGAGTAATGAGGTTAAGCCATAATCAAGGATTAAACAGACTCATTACACCATCCTAATAGAAGGATAATAGATGAGAATGTTTAAGCTGAGGAAAGCTCCTCAACTTAATCCATGATTAAGGATTAAACTCATGACAAAACAAGCCTTTGATTAAGTGGGTTTTATTTAATGGTATGATTATGAAGTGGATTTTATGATTTGTAAGACAACTTGAGGGGGACTTGTCCATTAACACTAGGGTTAGTCCTTCTTAACCAATTAAGGAAGAATTAGAACCCTGATGCAAGGCCCAAGTTACAAGTGTGATGCCTTGATGATTATTATGTGAATTGATTAAGAGATTTAAACACATTAAGGGTTTAACACTTAGGATTAAAGTTATACACTCCATCCTAATAGAAGGATGCAGGCATAAGCTTAATCACAAAGCCTTAAAGCCTTTAGGGTTTAGTCCCTGATTATGAGATGAGAAGAGAAGACTCAAAGAAGATACAAAGGTAAAACTAAGAGGGGAGACTAATCAAAACCCTAATCATTGTCATGCTTGGTTGTTCCTAAGGTTTGTGAGGTTAAACAAGAAAGATCTTCAATGGAACTACCAGGAAGCAGATGAAAGGATCAAGAGAAGCAAAGCAACTTGCTTCATTCAAGAAGTCAAGTCACTTGAGGAAAGAAAGTGGGAAGAAGAAGAATGAGCAAGCTCAAACCCAAACACATATAAAAATGAAGCATGGATGCAAGAGAGATGAAAAGAAAAGTTGTGAGAAGTGAAGGCAAATTCACTTCTCAGAATCACTTACCACCTGAAAGGTTAGAAAAGAAATGCAATGCAATGCAAAATGGGATGAGATGACATGATGAGAAACAAAACCAGAAGCATTTACATGATGCTAATGATGCTATGAGATGCTACAAACATGTGGCATCACATGGAAATGACCATACAAGTTCATGAATGCAAATGAAACAAGTTAGGAAGCATGGACATACATGAAAAGTTATGAAGTGCACATGGCATACAACATGGCAAATACATGATGCAATGATCAATAATGCTTTCAATATGTCTTATGATGTCAAATGAATCAAATGGATGCTTGGAATGTCATGGCAAGTCATGTTGTGCAAGAGAATGCAAGATGGGTGCATATGAAAGCCCAAACTAGGGTTTATGAACAATACATCAAACAAAAATCAAAATCAGAAGCAAACCCTAAGATAAAAAATTGAAAATTCCACTCAAAGGACCCCTAACCCTATACTAAACCAATGCCCAAAGGAGAGGTCTCAACTCTTAACCAATTTCAAGTTATGGTTTTTCTAAGATTTCTAGGGCTTTAGGGTTCCTAAACAAGAAAATTACTAAACAAATTGAAAATGAAAGATCAAATCATGGCCATTTAATATCACAAACTACATGCTAAACACAATGCAATGCGAAAAGAATCAATGTCCAACTCTTCATGGATAGGCAGAAATGATTTTTGGAACTTTGGATCAAATTAATGCATAAAAATGATTTTTATTCAATGAAAAATTCTCAAAATGCATCAAGATCAAAAAATAAATTTGGTTTGAAGGTTGGACAATGTTTCTAAATGTCTTAGAACATTTCATGAATTTTTTTGGTAATTTTTAAATACCTAAAAGTATTTTTAATAAATTAATTTTCATTAATCAATTAAAAATAAACTTTTCAATATTTAAAAATACTTTTAAAATGCTAAAAATGAAAATAAAAATATTTTTGTGTCTTAAAAATTAATGAAACTCTTGAGAAAAAGTTTCATAATTTTTAAACAATTTTTACTATTTTAAATAAATTGCACAAGTTAAATGAGAAAAAATGAAATAAAAACAAAATGAACTGAAGTAAGCAGAAGGAGAGGCTGAGATTGATTCTGGGTTTCAAAAGGTTTGACTGGGCGCGCATCTGGACGGCCCAGATTCAAACTTCCCTAATTCTAATTAATTAATTATTAATCCATAATTAAATCTTAATGAAATGATCCAGGCCCTCCAATTGCGCGCGGGAAACACAATCCACTGGCTCACATTCAAACCTGGTGCCCTAACCCTAATTAGAAGTTAATGACTTTCAGGTGGCCGGAGAAGACTTCCGGTCGTCTTCTCCGGCCAGCACCCTCCCTGAAAATTGCCAACTTTCACCCTAGCTCACTAAAACCTAATTTCTCTACCCAGAATCCATCCCCAAACATCATAGAGTAAGAATCAACAGCCAAAACACATTTATTTTACATAATAAGGCTGAATCGAAGCAAAAGGGGTTTAGGTCAAAAAATTTTAGGAACACCATACATGCTCAAAACTCAATGATTTTCGAAACCAAACATATCATCATGATCAGTGGAACATAGAGAACCATTTAAGAACTTAAAAACGAGCTCCTGGAAAAAATGTTCATGAAGCTCACCTGAACTGGAGCTTTGATCTCTGGCACTTTCTGGCTAGTTCTTTGGCTCAAACAGGTCCCAATGATCCCCCTTTGAAGCTTTGGATACTTGGTTGGAGTTTAAACAGCCTCTTGAGTGAGTTTGCAGAAGCTCTGACCAAGGGAGTGTGAAAATCGTGTTTGTGATATGGAGGGTCTCAGGCCAAAACAATGGTTGGTTTCTGGTCAGTGAAGCAAGGTGAGTTGATGTGTGGAATTTGTTTGAGTGTTTATGGCTCGTGGAAACAGATTCGAAGGGTTTTGCTCTTGGGAGTGAAAATGGAGAAATGGTGTTCTTGCTTGGTTCAGGCCTAAGTCTTGCTGGTTTTGGCTTAATGAAGCAAGGTGAGTTGATCAGTGGATTTGGTTCTTGTGTTTGTGAGCTGTGGAGACAGATTCGAAGAGAAATGCAAAATGGGGTGAGTTTGTGTATGTCTTGCTAGGGCTTGTTTCAGGCTGGCTCCTTATGTGAAATGGCTAGCAAATGGATAGTATAAACAACTCCAATTGGTCAGATGATGTGACCTGGCCTGCTGTGATAGGTAAGTTCACTTTTGCAAAATGTCAACTTTTTGGTAAGAGAGGCATGGGCTTGGTTCTAGGCAGGTACATGTGTGTGGGCTGGCGCAGCATGGTGTGGAAGAGAGGCTAGGAAGGTTCAGCATGCTAGGCACCAAGTGGGTGAAGTGTGATGAGTGGTTTTGCAACTTGCTTACTTTTGAAACCTCATGAAAATCTCTTGTTTTGCCAACCATGAACATGTGATCTTTTGGTTCAATTCTGATTTTTAGAACTCATGTGATGTTTGTGCATTGGTTTGATGTGAACTAGAAGTCACAAATGGCCTTGATACATGATTTTGCAAATTTTCCAATTGGTGCATATCTTGAAAATTAGTGATTTTTGCCAACTTTGTCACACCATAACTTTTGATCCAAAATGAATTAGGTCATGTTCTTGTACTTTTTGAAAAGGGAAAAATGTGTTCTACAACTTTCATGACCAAAGTTTTTTCATTTGAAGCATTTTTGGATCAAAAAGCAAGGTTTGAAAAGTGACCTAGATTGACAAATTCCTTAAAAGTCAACCATGCCCTAAAAAGTCAACTTTGCAAAAACTTCAAATTCTTGAATTTTGTGAACTTCAACCTTCTTCCATGATCAAATAAAGATCATATACACTCAAAAAGGTGAAGATCACCCCTTGGTTGGGTCATTGGGGGCCTCAGATGCCCTGATTTTGCACTGACTTGCTTGAAAAGTCAACTCTTAATCAGATGACTTCCCCATGGAATTTCTTCATAAAAATTTATATGCATACCCCCTATACCATATAGAGACCAATAGAAACAAGAATGACCAAAAAATTTGGAGTGATGGCCTCTGAAACCAAAACCCTAATTTTAGGTCATCTGTGCAGTCAAGCTTGGCTCTGCTTCTATACCATTCTGAGTTCTTGTGATTCTTTGACATTCTTGACTTTGAGAGGATATAATATGATATTTGAACACACATAGACCTCTTTGAAGTGATTGATGGCTTTTGGAGTGGCTCAAGAAGCTCTTGGATTGCTCAGATCACAAACCCTAGATGCAGATGACTTAGAACCAATGCAGTGAATCAAAATGTAATATGAGATGGTATGATTGTGTTTATGCATATGCAATGATCACAAGCCATGGTGTGAATGGGTGAGGGAAAATTTGGGGTGTTTACACAAATGTCAGGTGCGCATTCTAATCCAACGCACCGGGGCATAATACTGAAAAATGCAGGGCCCTACAGATGAAAGTCCAAGACCTAGTGGACTCAAAAGCCCTCAATTTTGCACCTCCTCCGAATGTCACAAGGAATCCAATGCCTAGTCACAACGGGCCTAGGATTAATGCTATTGAGGAAGGCAAACCATCCACCTTGATCACCAGTGTTGCACAAATTCGAACACCTTTGGTTGAAATCAAAGCTCAGCTATTAGAGTGCCAAGTGTTCCCCCGGATGCGAGGTCGGCTGTGGATATTATAACATTGCCATTAATGGATGTGAGAGGCTGAGAAACGGCATAGATGGTCTCATTAAAGATGGCATTCTTCAGATTACGACAACAGTAACTATAACTCCAACAGTTTCTCCATCAATGATCACAGATACTCCTACAACATCAACAACCATTGTTCCAACAGATTCTACTACAACTCCAATAATTACTCAGTCAATCACTTCAGTGGATACAAGTTCAGTCACAATTCCTTCTACAACGACAACACCCATTATTCCTTCATTTCCTGCTACAAATTCAGCACTTGTCCAGTCAACAGTATCTTCTACAACATCAACAATAGTTAATGAAAGTGTCTCAGCGGTTACGATATACTATGATCCTGCAAATGTTCCTGCCAACGACTTACAAAATGCCACTCCTGTCAGAGCACCGGTCACCATATACTATGATCCACACACCATTGTGGTCCCTTCTGTAGCTGCTATCAGTCCAGTCACTGTCATAGTGCCCAGGCCAGTTCCTTACGAAAGCAATAGTGCCATCCATTGGCATTATGGCTCAGATCTATACTGCAAGGAGCAGAAAATCACTTTAGAATCATCAACTTCTTCACCTCAGATTGACAATGTGGGGGGAGGCGGAGGCTTCACTAGAAGCGGACGTCTCTTTGCCTCGCAAATTCCAAGACCCATTGCCGAAGCAGAAGCTGCTGCTAAGGCAAAAGGGAAGAGCATGGTGCAAGAAGAACAAGTTGTCAAAGAAGCTTTGAAGACTCCTTTTGATCAAGAGGTTGATGAATTCATGAGAATCATAAAGAAAAGTGATTACAAGGTGGTAGACCAGCTTCACCAAACACCTTCCAAGATCTCCAAACTATCGTTGCTAATGTGCTCCGAGGCTCATCAGAACGCACTATTA
Organism: Lathyrus aphaca; assembly: GCA_963966055.1. NCBI lineage: Eukaryota > Viridiplantae > Streptophyta > Magnoliopsida > Fabales > Fabaceae > Lathyrus > Lathyrus aphaca. Next base: position 176,332,052 of record OZ014524.1, on the reverse strand, counting down.
AAAGTCCTGCACGCAGCTTATGTGCCGGAGGAGATTACCGTTAATCAGTTAGAGGCCGTGGTTGGAAATGTCAACGCTAGTAATGGGCTAGGGTTTACCAACACTGATCTAACAACGGAAGGTCGCAATCACAACAAGGCTTTGCACATTACCTTGGAGTGTAAGGGTGCATTTCTTTCTCACGTATTGGGGGACACGGGGTCATCACTCAATGTCCTACCCAAGAAAGCCCTTGTGAAGCTGGAATATGATGGATTGGCACTACGCCCAAGTAACTTGGTAGTAAGAGCCTTTGATGGTTCTAAAAGATCATTTCTGGGGAAGATAGAGTTGCCTATAATGATTGGCCCACAGGTTTTCAAAACGACCTTCTTTGTGATGGATATACAGCCTGCCTACAGCTGTCTATTGGGTAGACCATGGATACACGCCGCTGGCGCCGTGACGTCAACCCTTCACCAGAAGTTAAAATTCGAGTGGGAAGGCTAAGTCATTACTATTTGTGGGGAGGAGGATATTTTTGTTAGCCAGCTGGCCACTTTCAAGTACATTGAGATGGATGGAGAGATCCTTGAAACCATGAGCCAAGGGTTTGAGGCCCTTAATATTAATGAAACATTTGTTGTGCTCGGGACCTCCATCACATCATATCAGCAAGCCCGGAAGGTTGTTGAAGAGGGTACCGCCCAAGGCTGGGGCAAGCTGCTGCCCATGGAGAAGAAAGAAGACCGATTCGGGTTGGGTTACAGACCAATTCAACAAGATCAACCAGAGGCTGCAAAGGAGCCCAAGTTTATTAGTGGGGGATGCTCACCCCAGATGCTGTGAATAGCTTGGAAGATGAGTCAGAAGACGAACGCAACCTGGAAAGCTGGATACGTCCAAGGATCCCGGGGAGCCATGTCTCAAACTGGTCTTCCCAAGAAATTATAAGGGTTACTCCTGCAGAGTAATTATTATTTCCTGTATTTTGAAGCATGCATCAAGTCCTACATCTTGCCCAAGATGTCAGGACTCATTTTGTAATCGGGCCATCTTGTATTTTGTGCAAAGATCAATTAATGAATATCAGGACATCTTTTGCAAACAAGTCTTTTCTTTTTCGCTCACTGTTTTTCATTTTTCATTTTTTGTAAAAAAATAAAATGGCAATGCTTTTCAAAATAAATAATTTCATTTTCACTTTTTCTAAGTAAGATAAAACTGATCACTAAAATAAACCAATCTAAACCCTTGCAGAGAGTGCCCTCCAGACTGCACCGACAACAACACTACTATGACTCCGTATGACTTTGACAATCTGATCAATCAAGCTGATGAAGGGGTTGAAGAAGATTATGAGCTACCTGAAGAGCTAGCCAGGTTGTTGAGACAAGAGGAGAAGGCTATCACTCCTCATCAGGAGGAGGTTGAGACGGTTAATCTTGGTACGGAAGAAGACGTGAAAGAAGTTAAGATCGGGGCCTACCTGCAAGATTCAGTGAAGGAGCAACTGATTGACATGCTTCGGGAATATGTGGATGTTTTTGCTTGGTCTTATCAGGATATGTCAGGGTTGGACACCGACATTGTTATGCACAAGCTGCCTCTGAAAGAAGATTGTCCACCAGTAAAACAGAAGCTGCGCCGTACTCGCCCAGATATGGCAATGAAGATAAAAGAAGAGGTACAAAAACAGTGGGACGCCGGTTTCCTTGCTGTGACTAGCTATCCGCCGTGGGTTGCTAATATTGTACCTGTACCTAAGAAAGATGGTAAGGTGAGAATGTGTGTGGATTACCGGGACCTGAACAGAGCCAGCCCGAAAGATGATTTCCCTTTACCTCACATTGATGTATTGGTCGACAATACGGCTCAGTTCTCGGTGTTCTCCTTCATGGATGGATTTTCAGGATATAATCAGATCAAAATGTCGCCTGAAGACATGGAGAAGACAACTTTCATCACACCCTGGGGCACGTTCTGTTATAAGGTGATGCCATTCGGACTGAAGAATGCTGGTGCCACTTATCAACGGGCTATGGTAACATTATTCCATGACATGATCCACAAAGAAATTGAATGTTATGTGGATGACATGATTGCCAAGTCCCTCACAGAAGAAGACCACCTGGTGAATCTGTTGAAGTTATTCAAGCGTCTGAGGAAGTACCAGTTGAAGTTAAACCCCAACAAATGCACATACAGGGTGCGATCCGGTAAGCTGCTGGGATTTATTGTAAGTGAGAAAGGGATTGAAGTTGACCCTGACAAAGTCAAAGCCATCCAAGAAATGCCTGCACCAAAGACTGAAAAAGAAGTTCGAGGGTTCCTGGGTAGATTGAACTACATTTCAAGGTTCATATCTCACCTTACTGCAACCTGTGAACCCTTATTCAAATTGTTAAGAAAAGAACAAACAGTCAGGTGGAATGAAGACTGCCAGAGGGCTTTTGACAAAATCAAGGAATATTTACAAGAACCTCCAATCCTTATGCCTCCAGTTGAAGGAAGACCTCTAATCATGTACTTGACAGTATTAAAAGAGTGAATGGGGTATGTGTTGGGCCAGCATGACGAGTCTGGTCGAAAAGAGTATGCAATATACTACCTAAGCAAAAAGTTTACCGACTGTGAACAACGTTATTCACTGCTCGAGAAAACTTGCTGCATTTTAGCGTGGGCTGCTCGCCGACTGAGACAGTATATGTTGACCCACACTACTTTATTGATCTCCAAGATGGACCCAGTTAAGTACATATTCGAGAAGCCATCACATACCGGATGGGTTGCCAGATGGAAAATGATTCTCACAGAATATGACATTCAGTACACATCTTAGAAAGCTATCAAAGGCAGTGTATTTTCTGATTATCTTGCTGAGCAACCAATTGATGATTATCAGCCTATGAGATTTGACTTCCCCGATGAAGACATCATGTTCATAAAAGCAAAAGATCATGAAGAGCCTGTTCACACTAAAGGGCCTGACCCAGAAGAAGAATGGACTATGATGTTTGATGGGGCTGTTAATATGAATGGTCGTGGTGTTGGTGCATTACTCATTACACCTAAGGGAGTTCACATGCCTTTATCGGCAAAACTCACCTTTAACTGCACTAACAACGAAGCTGAATACGAAGCTTGTATTATGGGTCTTGAGGAAGCCATTGACCTCATGATCAAGACGTTAACTGTGTTCGGAGATTCAGCGCTGGTAATCAATAAGACCAACGGCAATTGGTACACTCACCAGGACCACCTGATACCCTACAGGGATTATACTAGGAGGTTATTGACTTTCTTCACAATTGTCAAGCTTGAGTATATCCCTCGAGATGAAAATCAGTTTGCAGATGCTCTGGCTACCATTTCATCCATGATCAAAGTTCAAGCTGCCAACTTTGTGCCTCAGATTTCAGTGTCCAGACTTGACAGACCGGCATATGTATTCTCAGCAGACCTTGCTAAAGATGACAAGCCCTGGTTCCATGACATCAAATGCTTCTTGGAAGATCAAACATATCCACCTGGGGAATCTTCCAATGATAAGAAGACTTTGAGAAGGCTGGCTGGTAGTTTCTTCCTGAACGCTGATGGTTCCCTATACAAGAGAAACTTTGATATGGTACTTCTCAGATGTGTTGATAGGGCAGAAGCAGACTTGCTGATGCACGAGGTGCACGAAGGATCTTTCGGTACCCATGCTGAAGGGCATGCTATGGCTAAAAAGTTGTTGAGATCACACTATTACTGGATCACAATGGATGCAGACTGTTGTGCCTATGCCAGAAATGATGGATTCCCAGAAGATTAACAGATGTCATTCTGTAGAGGACAACATTTAATGACACATTTATTGGTGTCAAGTAAGCCGTCATTTAATGACATATTTATTGGTGTCAAGTAAGCCGTATCAGTTTCCCAGAAGATTAACAGATGTCATTCTGTAGAGGACAGTTGTCCAATGCATGTTCTGTCACTCTTCAGAATTTAGACACTTGTTTTAATTCTGATGGGAGTCCTTAGAGCCTTGTTGACACTTGTTGATTTGAAGATCTGCATGATATCCCTTTGAACAGAAGTTCTCAGAATGAAGTAATTAGAACATAGTATCTTCTGAGGAAATAATATAGAGGATAAATTACAGAACTTCTAAGAGGTAAAGACATCTAATTAAAGCATTTTCATTCTAGACATAACTTCATGCTAAGATTAGTTAGTATGAAATTAAATCTATCTTCAGGAAGGGGTTTTGTAAAGATATCAGCCCATTGGTGATTTGTATCTATGAATTTTAACATTAAAATTCCCTTCTGAGTATAGTCCCTAATGAAGTGATGTTTAACTTCTATGTGTTTAGCTCTAGAATGTAAAATTGGATTTTTAGAGAGACATATAGCAGAAGTATTGTCACAGAGGATGGGAATGTTACTCTCATAGATATTGAAATCCTCAAGCTGATTTTTCATCCAGAGCATCTGAGTACTGCATCCAGCTGCTGCAATGTATTCAGCTTCTGCAGTTGATAGTGCTATGGTTGACTGTCTTTTGCTAGACCAAGAGATTAGATTGTCTCCCAGAAATTGACAAATTCCAGAAGTACTTTTTCTTTCTGTTCTGTCTCCAGCAAAATCAGCATCACAATATCCTACAAGTTTATACTCTTCTGATCTTCTGTAATACAGACCAAGATTAGTAGTACCTTTCAGATATCTAAAGATTCTCTTAACTGCTGTTAAGTGAGTTTCTCTAGGATCTGATTGGAATCTAGCATATAAACATACACTATATAGAATATCTGGTCTAGAAGCAGTTAGATATAGAAGAGATCCAATCATACCTCTGTAGAGCTTCTGATCTACTTTCTTACTTACCTCTTCTTTCTCCAGAATACATGTAGGGTGCATAGGAGTTTTAGATATTGTGCTTTCTGATAGATCAAATTTCTTCAGAAGTTTTTTGACATATTTGCTTTGATGGATATACATTCCTTCTGATGTTTGATTTATTTGAATTCCCAGAAAGAACTTTAGTTCTCCCATCATACTCATTTCAAATTCTGCCTGCATAGACTTAGCAAATTCCTTTCCCAAGACACTTTTAGTAGAACCAAAAATTATATCATCTACATAAATTTGACAAATCAGAAGATCATTTTTAATGTTTTTACTGAAAAGAGTTGTATCCACTTTCCCTCTGATGAACTTATTTTCCAGAAGAAAAGTACTTAGTCTTTCATACCAAGCTCTGGGAGCTTGTTTTAATCCATATAATGATTTTTTGAGTTTGAAAACATGTTCTGGAAATTTTGTATTTTCAAAACCAGGGGGTTGGTGTACATACACTTCTTCATCAATATAACCATTTAAAAATGCACTTTTGACATCCATTTGATATAGAATGATATTATGGTTTACAACAAATGAGATTAAAAGTCTAATTGATTCTAACCTGGCGACTGGTGCATAGGTTTCTGTATATTCAATTCCTTCTTGTTGACTATAACCTTGTGCAACCAGTCTTGCTTTGTTTCTGACAACTTCTCCTTGCTCATTTAGCTTGTTTCTGAATACCCACTTGGTGCCAATGATGTTGAATCCTCTGGGCCTGGGAACTAGATCCCACACATCATTTCTGGTGAATTGATTAAGTTCTTCTTGCATAGCCAGAATCCAATCATTTTCTGAGAGAGCTTCTTCTACAGAAGTTGGTTCAATCAGAGAAACAAGTCCCATTAAAGATTCTTCAGAGTTTCTGAATGATGATCTTGTTCTGATTGGTTCATCTTTCTTTCCCAAGATTTTATCTTCTGGATGATTTATGCTGCTTCTGGATAGTTTCTTCTGAGTGGGTTCTTCAGACGTTGTTTGAGAAATTGTATTGTTATGATTTTTAGGTGATTGATCTTCAGAAGTTCTATTTGTAGAGATTTCTACTTCTATATCTGCAATTAATTCATTCTGCTTTGGTTTTTCAGAACCAAGCTTATCATCAAATCTGACATAAATAGATTCTATCACAATGCGTGTTTCTGTATTGTATACTCTGTATCCCTTAGAACGTTCAGAGTATCCTAACATATAACACTTTTGTGCCTTAGAGTCAAATTTATTCAGAGTATCAATAGTATTTAAAATAAAACAAATACATCCAAAAGGATGAAAATATGAAATGTTGGGCTTTCTGTTCTTCCACAATTCATAAGGAGTCTTTTCAAGAATAGGTCTTATAGAGATTCTATTCTGAATATAACATGCTGTATTTACTGCTTCTTCCCAAAAATGTTTAGCCATATTCGTCTCATTGATCATGGTTCTGGCCATCTCTTGCAGTGTTCTATTCTTACGTTCTACAACCCCATTTTGTTGTGGAGTTCTAGGACAAGAAAAATCATGAGAGATGCCATTTTCATTAAAAAATGATTCTAATTGTTTATTTTCAAATTCTCCACCATGATCACTTCTGACTTTAATGATTTTAGATTCCTTTTCATTTTGAACTTGTTTGCAGAAGTTAGAAAATACAGCAATTGACTCATCCTTGTGTCTAAGAAACTTTACCCATGTCCATCTGCTGAAGTCATCTACGATCACCAATCCATACTTCTTGCCACTGACAGAAGCAGTTTTCACTGGTCCAAACAAGTCAATGTGCAGAAGTTCTAATGGTCTAGAGGAAGATACAACATTTTTAGCTTTAAAACCAGGTTTTGAAAATTTGCCTTTTTGGCATGCTTCACACTGAGCTTCTGAGTTGAACTTCAAATTTGGAAGTCCTCTGACTAGATTGAGTTTGTTAAGTTGAGATAATATTCTCATATTAACATGTCCCAATCTTCTGTGCCAGACCCATTGCTCAGTTTCCACAGACATTAGACATTTTACATTTTGAATTTTTAATTCTGAAAGTTTTATTTTATAAATGTTGTTCTTTCTCTTTCAACTAAAGAGGATTGTTCCATCTTTCTGACTAACAGCTTTACAGAACTTTTGATTAAAGATTATGTCATAGCCATTATCACTTAATTGACTTATGGATAATAAGTTATGCATTAATCCTTCTACTAATAGAACATTAGAGATAGAGGGAAGATTTCCATTACCAATAGTTCCATAGCCAATAATTTTTCCTTTTTGATTGCCTCCAAAACCTACGTGGCCTCCATCTTTTAATTCAAGACTTTGGAACATATGCTTTCTTCCCGTCATGTGTCGTGAGCATCCAGAGTCCAGGTACCATGATTGGTGTTTCAGTTTTGATGTTAAAGACATCTGCAACATACACAATTTTATCCTTGGGTACCCATATTCTTCTGGGTCCTTGTTTGTTAGTTTTTACAAACTTCTGATTCATTTTAGTTTTCAAATCAGAACTTGTGGAACAAGATGACTCACTAGTGTATATAAGATCATGGTTATGACCATAGGTGAAATGAGAACTTAGAGGAGTGTTGGTAGTTATGATAATGTCATCAATCTTTTTAAACTTCAGAGTTTCTTTAGTTTTCACATAGCCTATGCCTCTTCTATCATTTCTGCTAACTCGATAGATCATAGATGCAATTTTGCTTCTATCTATGCTTTTAGCTAGAAATTTTTGAAAGCCATAGTCATACTGTTTTATGATACTGTCAGAATTGATTAGATCTTCTAATTCAGATTCCTTCTGAGCTTTAAGTTTTTCAAGAGAGTTTTTACATTCAAATATATTTTCTTTCAGCTCAGAGTTTTCTGTTTTTAGTTTTCTAACTTCTTCTAATTCAGATACCAGACTTTGTTTCATGTCTTTGTATTTGAATTGAAGCTTCTGATATTTTTCAAGAATTTCTGAGAGGCTAGCTTCTAATTGAGATCTGGAAAACTTAGAAAATACCTCTTCTGAATCTGATTCAGATTCAGATTCTAATGGGTGCTCATCTTCTGATATGTTTGCCATTAATGCAATATTAGCTTGTTCATCTTCAGAATCTGACTCTGCTTCAGATGATTCAGAATCATCCCATGTTGCCATGAGACTCTTTTTCTTTTCTCTGCTGAATTTGTTTCTGGGTTTCTCTTTCTGAAGTTTTGGACATTCACTTTTGTAGTGTCCTGGTTCTTTGCATTCGTAGCACACAACTTCTTTGCTTCTAGGTTTCTTATGACCAGATGTTGATTCAGAATAATTGTTTGTTCTTCTGGTATTTCTGAACTTCTTCTGACGATGCTTCCAGAGTTGTTGAACTCTTCTGGATAGGAGAGATAATTCATCTTCTTCTGATGAACATCCAGAACTTTCTTCTTCTTCTTCTGCATGTAAAGCTTTAGAAACATATTTGTTAGATTTAAGAGCTACAGACTTACCTTTCTTCTGGGGTTCATCTTCTTCTAGTTCAATCTCATGACTTCTCAATGAGCTGATCAGTTCTTCTAAGGAAATTTCATTCAGATTTTTTGATAGCTTTAAAGCAGTGACCATGGGCCTCCAAGCTCTTGGTAAACTTCTGATGATTTTCTTCACATGATCTGCTGTTGAGTAGCCTTTGTCCAGAACTTTTAGTCCAGATACCAGGATTTGGAACCTTGAGAACATTTTTTCAATTGTCTCATCTTCTTCCATCTTGAAAGCTTCATACTTCTGGATGAGGGCTAGAGCTTTAGTCTCCTTGACTTGAGTGTTGCCTTCATGTGTCATCCTCAGAGAATCAAACATGTGTTTAGCCGAGTCCCTGTTTGTGATCTTCTCATATTCAGTATATGAGATAACACTTAGAAGTATGGTTCTAGATTTGTGATGATTTCTGAATTCCTTCTTCTGCTGAGCTGTCATATTTTTTCTTTCAATCTTCTGACCATCTGCTCCAACAGGATGAATGTATCCATCAGTCACCATGTCCCAGAGATCTCCATCTAGAGCTAGAAAGAAACTCTCCAGAACATCCTTCCAGTAGTCAAAATTGTCACCATTGAACACTGGAGGTTTAGCGTTGATCTTGTCATTCTGATAGTCATTGTTGTTATTTCCAGCTTCTGCCATGTGTTTAACTTCTGGATCTTTTACTGACACGGTTAAGTGTTTTTCTCAGAACCTAGCGCTCTGATGCCAATTGAAGGTGCGCAAAACACAAGGAAGGGGGGTTGGAATTGGGTTTTCTTATGGAACTTTAAAAACAACATCTAAAGACAAGATAATTTATCCTGGTTCGTCTGAACTCAAACTACGTCCAGTCCACCCGCCAAGGTGATTTTGCCTCTACTGAGGTCTTAATCTACTATTCAACTATTGAATACACACAAAGACCTATAGTCAATGTCCTCTTGAGTCTTCTGACTAAACTTAGTCACTCAAGGAATAAAATAACTATTACAATGATAATAATGAGGTAACTAAGAATGCTTCTTGATAAGCAAGGATCACTAAGTGAAAGTTACAATATATTAGCACAAGTTGATTCAGTCTTTTTGCGTGAGTGTGTTGTTTTTCAATTCTTCAAAATGAATCCTTTATATAGTCCTTGAATGAATGTAGCCGTTGGAGACATCTTGAGCTAAATTTAGGATTTAATTTAATACCATAACTTCCTTCCAAAATCAGAGATACTTGTCTTGACCATTAATTAAAATATTCTTTAATTAATGTCTTCATTATGAATATCAACATCTTCTAAGTGGAGATCAGAGATAATAAATATTTGATGCGCAGCCAATAAATATGTCATTAAATGATGGATTCTTCTTTAAGAGTATCTTCTATGTGTGGCTAAATGAATCTTCTATTCGAGTACGTCTTACTTAATAGAATTGATCTTCTACACAAGAACATAGATTTTTATTAGAACTTCTATTCTGTAACAATCTTTGTTATCATCAAAACACTTAGAGGTTCAGAACCATAATTGTTCTAACAGATAAAGTGCATGTGCCTCCAAATCCCCTGAATGTGATGTTTTCACCCTGGCCCTTTGCCATGTGGGGCATTGATATGATTGGCAAGATTGAACCGACTGCTTCAAATGGCCACAGATTCATCCTGGTAGCTATTGACTATTTTACCAAGTGGGTTGAAGCAGCTTCTTATGCAAATGTCAACAGGCAAGTGGTAGCCCGATTCCTCAAGAGAGACATCATCTATCGGTATGGAGTACCCGAGCGAATCATTACTGATAATGGTTCCAACTTGAACAACAAAATGATGGCAGAGCTATGCCGGGACTTCAAGATCCAACACCACAATTCTTCTCCTTACAGGCCAAAGATGAATGGCGCTGTGGAGGCAGCTAACAAGAATATCAAGAAGATTGTGCAGAAGATGGTGGTCACCTACAAAGACTGGCATGAAATGTTACCGTTCGCCTTGCATGGGTACCGTACGTCAATCAGAACATCCACTGGGGCAACACCGTATCAGCTTGTGTATGGTATGGAGGCAGTCCTACCTGTTGAAGTTGAATTACCCTCTTTACGAGTATTGATGGATGCTAAGTTGAATGAAGCAGAATGGGTCCGATCCCGATACGAACAACTGAATTTGATCGAAGAGAAGAGATTGGATGCAATTTGTCATGGACAGCTGTATCAGAAAAGAATGAAGAAAGCCTTCGATCAGAAAGTCAGGCTTTGAGAATACCAAGTAGGAGATCTTGTGTTGAAAAGACTCCTCCCTCCTCATACAGACCACAGGGGCAAGTGGACTCCGAATTCCGAAGGTCCATTCATAGTAAAGAAAGTATTCTCTGGTGGAGCACTGATGCTCAGTACTATGGATGGTGAAGATTTCTTGTCCCCTGTGAATTCAGATGCAGTTAAAAAATACTTCGCATAAAAATGACCCGCTGGACATAAAAACAGAATGTAAGTCCAGGAAAAAATTGGGCATCCCGGCGAGTCAAAAACAGAATAAAAGACTTGGGCAAAAATAAGGGAAAATAAATAAAAGATGTACACCCGCTGAGTTGAAAAGCCACATTGGACAGCACAGGCAAAAATGGGTATCCCGGTGGGTTGAAAACCCGAAAGGGCGATCCACGCAAAATAAGGGAATAAGCGAACAACTGCATTCAGAATTCGTCTGTATCATTCAACACGGCAAGCTTCGAAAGGTTCGAGCATCGGTTAGAATCTGCCTTCTTCAGAAAGTAAGATGAGAAGAACGTCAATGTCATACGAGTCATAGCAAAAGGGAAGCTCCTTGAAACGTCATCAACGTTGCCGGCATCTTTTTGTTTCTCAATTTGTAACAATCTCCTCATTTCAGGGGATCTGTTTCTTTGACTGTATTTGCCCGTCCAGAGGCACATAAATTAATAAAATCAGATTTTTCGTTACACTTTGTCTCGTACATTTTATTTTCATTTGCAAAAATGTCCGATGTCCTCATAATATTGATTGCATAAGTACAAATGCACCTTTTCTAATCACATGCTTACAGGAAATGTATTACTCCCGGAAGTGTCTAAATTCTTATGATGGAACCCAGTAAGGGATACCTCGGGATACTTGTACGTTTCTTTGTCATACAGGATTGCAGGCAGTCAAAGCGCGAGATGGGGCATGAGAGCTTTTCCCCAGCAAGCGGCCAAATCATTATTTACTTGGCACGTATTCCAAAATAGCACCAGAGATGCTTTATCCCCAGCCAAGTGTCAGGCAGGGAACCATCTCCCCACAGAGTCCCAGCCTTTATCCAGAAGAGCAATGCCTGAAGATCTCACAACAAAAGTGACGAAAGCTTCTACGGACCCCAGCTGGGTGCCTCATCACCAAGGATGGGTCTATCAGTGACCTATTCCCCCATACTGAGTCATATATATCAGATCTACCAATGATCTCATCCCCGGCTGGGATATCACTTCAAGTAGATCAGCCGGAGATCTTCACCGCAACGGGATCCGAATCCCGGATCGGTATCTTTGCATAATCATAACATTCACATCATATTTTCCCCCAGAGTGTAGCATTCCGTCTAATACGGAGCATTACGGCAAAAATCAAACATATTGCATAGTCATAAGCCGTGTTCTGAATCAAACAGCTGTGTATACCAATACTCCATTTGCAAATACCTCTCAAATTCCCCGGCAGAATGCCAAAGCAGTCGTCCGTGTCACCATTCCCCAGCATAGTTGCCTAAACACTTTGTGAACCAAATAATTGTTTATAATACACTTCTTCCGACACCCGTCTGTGCCGTGCTCTCCCCAGCAAGTTGAACACCCGTATGTGTCTCACTCATGTTTACTTATTTCAGATACTCGTCCGTATCTTGTATACATCCCTTATTTACCCTCAGAGTCGACACTCGTCCGTGTTCTTTGTTAACCAGTTGATACTCGTCCGTATCATCATCTCTGAACATGCATCAGCGTTTGTTTCTACAGATACTCGTCTGTATCGTAGTCTTAAGGATGCTCGTCCGCATCTTTAATCTATACACAGCGTCAAAAAAAACTTATACCTTTTTCTTGAAATTAGACACTCGTCTGTGTCTATCCTTCCCCGGAAGAGTCCCTAGCAAAATTTCTCTTTTATCTGACATTCGTCCTATGTTATGATACTTCTGGCAGCCGTACTCTGCCAGGTGATCGTCCATCACCTTTTGATGATCGTCCTTCATCAATCCCCCAGCGGAGTCTCCATTATTGGAACCCTTTTCCCATCTGGCATTCGTCCTATGTCGTGATGTTTTAGCAACCGTCCCCTACTAGGTGATCGTCCTTCACCTTTTGATGATCGTCCTTCATCATTTTCTCCGATGGCCGTTCCCCATCGTTGACCTTGTTATCTGACATTCGTCCTATGTCATGATAAATCCCGAGAGCAGTCGTACCCGGCTAGGTGACCGTCCTTCACCTCTGGATGATCGTCCTTCATCATACTTATCCGATGGTCGTCCCCATCGTCGACTTTTTCTATCCGACATTCGTCCTATGTCGTGATACTTTCGGCAACTGTACCTTTCCAAGTGACCGTCCTTTACTTTAGATGATCGTCCCTCATCTTATCCCCAACAGAGCAGCCGTCCCCTGCTGGGTGATCGTCCTTCACCTTTGATGACCGTACCTCATCATTTATTTCATTTATGCTTTGAACCTGATGGTCGTCCCCATCATTTACTTTACCTTTAGTCCCCAGAGAGTTTTGTTCCTTTACTTGATGGCCGTCCCCATCATGATACCTCCATTTCCCCAGCATGTCGGCCGTCCCCGTCATTGCTTCATCCCCAGTAGTCGTCCCCTGCTCGACGGTCGCCCTCCGTCGCCTGCACTTTATAATCATACTTTATTTTCTTTTACAATCTATATCCCTTTTCTTCTTCATTCAGTAAGCGCAAATCTTGGACTGTCTTTGGTATTCAACCACAAGTTATCTTGTTTGCCTGTTAAGCCGTTGCTTACATCCTGCACAGCTAACTCATGTTTGAATAGGGGCAGCTGTAAACACCCCAAATTTTCCCTCACTCATTTCACCATGGCTTGTGATTCTTTTCATTTTGCATAAGTTCAATTACATCATCTCATATTACATTTTTGCTTCACTACATTGGTTCGAAGTCATATGCATCTAGGGTTTATGATCTGAGCAATCCCTGAGATATCTGAGCCACTCCAAGGGCCTTCAATCTTCTCAAGAGAGTCCATGTATGTTCAAGCATCATTTTTTATCCTCCCAAGATCAAGAAAGTCAGAAAATCACAAGAGCTGAGAAAGGCATGGAAGCAGAGCCAGGTTTAACTACATAGATGACCTAAAATTAGGGTTTTGGTTTCAGAGGCCATAACTCCAAATTTTTTGGTCATTCTTGTTTCTATTGGTCTCTATATGGTATAAGGATCATGCATACCAATTTTCATGAAGAACTTCAAAGGGGAAGGCATCTGATCAAAAGATGACTTTTTGAGCAAGTCAGTGCAAAATCAGGGCATCTGAGGCCCCCCAATCACCCAACCAAAGGGTCTTCTCCATCATTTTGGATATGTATGATCTTTATTTGATATTAGAAGAAGTTAGAAGTTCACAAATTTGAAGAATTTCAAGCCATTTGCAAAGTTTCCATTTTGGGAAAGTGACTTGTAATGAAAACTTGACATTTTGGGAAAGTTTTTCAACCTCCTCTTCTTGATTCAAAAATGCTTCAAATGGAAAATTCTTGGTCATGAAAGGTGTAGGTTGGATCCTCCCATTTTCAAAAAGTACAAGAACTTGATCTAATTCATTTTAGCACAAAAGTTATGGCCTTGCAAAGTTGGATAAAATCACTTAATTTTTACTTTTGTGCCAAAGAGGGATTTTTGCAAAACCACATGCCAAGCTATTTTATGACTTCAAATGGACTTCTACACATCATAACATCATAGTACAATGCTTAAAACTTAGAATTGCCCAAAGAATTTCACATTTCCATGACTTCTACATGAAGAAATCAAGAAAGGGCCAAACTTTGCCAAAATTGCAAAACCTCCCACAAGCTTGCTCATTTGCCTCAATCTCCTTTCTATGGTCATCCTTGAATCAAGCTGCACCAGACATGCCTTTGTCCTTGGCCTGAAACAGCCTATACCTCAAAGGACACATAACCTTGACTTTTTGCAAAACAAGCCATACCAATCAGCATAGACCACACCAATTCCACATGCCTATCACATCTTGATACATGGACCAAACACAAGCCATTTGACATAAGAACACAGCCAGAATCATCAGCATCACCATAGTTCACAAAAAATCCCTCTTATGCATTTTCATTCGAAACTCTCAACAAAAACATCAAAGCTTAAAAATTCTTCCACCATTCATCTTCAAATCCATTACTGATCACAAACCACCCTCTAGTTTGCCCTAAAAGCCACCACACACCAAATACGATTTTTTCCCCTTTTGAACTGAGCTTCACTGAACTTCAAAGAAAGGACACAAACACTTCAGTAAAGCATCAAGGAAGCTCAAGGGAGGTTAGAGGAGGTTGTTTGCATCAAGCAGAAGGCCCAGGCAGCTCCATTAGCAAAGCTCCATCTCAGGTATCTTCTTGAAACTTTTTTCCAGAAATCCTTTCTTTAGTTATGAGATGGTAGAGTGTGTTCCACTGATCACAATGAACCTTGAATGGTGAAAAATGGTTAAGTTTTGAGTGTGTATAAATGTTCTGAAATTTTGTTCAGTTTTAGGTTTTCGTTCGAATCTTGTTGTTGATGAAAAATAAATGAAATGTGATGCTGGATTCTTGTTCTATGGGGTTTGGGGATCATTTCTGGAGATTTGGGGGGTTTGATTTGGCCTAAGGAGTATTTTAGGAAAATCTCAGGGGAGAGGTGGCCGGAGAAGATGACCGGAGGTCATTTCCGGCCACCTGAGAGTAATTAATGTTTTAATCAGGTATAAGGTTTAGTTTGAATTGAGAGCGTACGATTTTGTTTCCCGCGCGCGTCCAATGGCTCAGATCATCCCACTTAACCCTAATCCACTTAATTAACTTAATTAATTAAGGTTTAATTTTAAATCTGCCAGTTTGAACCTGGACCGTCCATTCACGCGCCAGTCAACTCCCGCGTCTCAACTTTGAATCCTGACTCTTGGATCTGATTACTTCTCCTTTAATTCAATTTCATTTTCATTTTTATTCATTTTTTCTTGCACATTTTATTTAAAATAGCAAATAATTTCTAAAAATTCTCATTTTTTGCATCATACCATAAAATATTTTTCTCTTTCTGAAAATAATTTTTATTTTATTTTTTGCATAATTTTTCGTATTTTAAAATTATTTTAATGTTTATTTTAATTAGTTAATGAGAATTAATTAATTAAAATAACATTTAAGTTTCTAAATATCACAAAAAAATTCACATTGCATTTTAATGCATTCTAAATATCTTAAAAGGCAATATTTTTGTCCTAAATTAGAAAAATTCATTCTGCCTAACCAAGAAGAGTTTGATGTTGGTTCTTTTTGCATTTTATTCTTCATATCATGTAGTTTCTAGGGTAAAATTGGTTTGAATTTATCTTTCATTTTCAATTTGATGTGAATTTTTCCTTTTAAAGTGTCTTAAAACTCTAGCCAACTTAAGAATATCATAACCCCCATTAGGTTAAGAGTTAGGTCCCCTCCTTTGGGCAGTGAACTTATGTAGGGTTAGGGTTCCTTTGATTCCATTTTCAATTTTTTATCTTGTCATTTGCTTCTGATATTGGATTTTGCTTTGTGTCTTGTGCATAAACCCTAATTTTGTCCTTCATTTGCATTCATCTCTCATTTGCTTGCATACATGAACTTGCCATGACATTTTGTGCATTCACATGACTCCTAAGACATCTTAGGACACATTAGAATCATGTTTGATCATTGCTTCATTCATTTGTCATGTTTTACTTCCATTGCATTTCACAAACTTTCATGAACTTTCATGGTTCAAAGCATGCTCCATTTGCATCCTTATCCTTGTATGATCATCCACAACTCTTGACTTGTGTTTGCTTCATATCTTAGCATCATTAACATCATGTTTATGCTTCTGAATTTGGTTTTCATCATTGTGTTTCATCCCATTTGCATTGCATCTCATTCCTTTGTGCTAACATTTCAGGTGGTAAGTAATTTTAGAAGTGAATTTGCCTTCACTTCTCATTTCTCTTCTCATCTCTCTTATGCATCATTTCTGCATTTTACTTTTGTATTAGAGTGAGCTTGCTCATTCATGCTCCTTCTCCTCTTTCTTTCTTTAAGCAACTTATCTTCTTAAGTGAAGTAAGTTGTCTTGCTTCTTTCTGCTTAATCTCCTTTCATCTGCTTCTTCCTTGGTGGTTCCTCTGTAGATCTTCTTGCAAGCCTCATTAACCCTAGGAACACCCAAGCATGTTAACAATTAGGGTTTGATTAGTCCCCCATTAGTTTTACCTTTGTGTCATCTTTGAGTCTTCTCTTCTCATCTCATAATCAAGGACTAAACCTTAAGGGTTTTAAGGCTTTGTGATTAGGGTTATGCTTGTATCCTTCTATTAGGATGGAGTGTATAACTTTAATCCTAAGTGTTAAACCCTTAATGTGTTTAAATCCTTTAATAAATCCACATAATAATCACTAAGACATCAAGCTTGTAACTTGGGCCTTGCATTAGGGTTCTAATTCTTCCTTAATTGGTTAAGAAGGACTAACCCTAGTGTTAATGGACAAGTCCCCCTCAAGTTGTCTTACAAACCATAAAATTCACTTCTTAATCTTACCATCAACTAAAATCCATTTTAATAAAGGCTTTGTTTTGTCATGAGGTTAATCCCTAATCATGGATTAAGTGGAGGAGCCTTCCTCAGCTTAAATGCTCTCATCTATTATCCTTCTATTAGGATGGTGTAATGAGTTCATTAAATCCTTGATTATGGCTTAAACTCATTACTTAACACTAAACAAAAAAACTCCAAAAACATCTAAATAATCACAAGTAGGTTAATGATCTTAATCCTACATCATGGTGATTAAGTGTGAGGTGCTTACTTCATACTTAAGGTATTCTCATTACCCCTAATCAGAGGGAGGATGTGATGAGTTTACTAACCCTTGGTTTAGGCTTAAGCTCATTATCTTATGACAAACACAAAAAACAATAAAAGATTGAAAACATAAAAAAACAAACAATAATCGTCTCCTCCGGGATTCTTTTCTCATCTCATTCACTCACAAATGAGAACTTGCTTCTTCCGTCCAATGCAAGACAGTTTGCACCTGAGCTAGACAGGTCATACACTTGAGCATAGACAAGTAAGCAGTTCATAAGTCAATTTATCTTTCAGTCTCTTTGAGTCGAACTACGGTGTTCTGACTTCCTCATTGCACGAGAGGATACGTAGGCATAACTTAACAGTTATCGAACAAAAGTCTCTGTATATTCCCCCTCTTCCAGCATTATTCTTTAAGCTTCACAGTCTTGAGCTTTGCACTCTTTCCTTACACTGACACTCTCATACTTCACTTCACATTTATTTTACACTGACACTTGCATTCTTTCCCAGATTTGCACACAATTAACACTGACACTACCCCTTTGAAACACAAATCTTTCAAGCGTGGATCCCGTCGAGTACGACGGACAATCTGGGTGCTAATACCTCCCCAGGTTGTAACCAACCCCCTTTCTCAGTATCTCTGGTTCGCAACCGTCTTATCCATCTTTCTTAGGTTTATGCAGCATTACCTTTCCTTCGGGATAAAAATGCCTAGCTGGCGACTCTTTTCATTCTTTCCCTTTCGCCGACCGTTCGCGTCTGTACCCCTTCTGACCAAGTGTCATTTGGTGGGAGCGACACACTTCTTCACAAAAACAACAAAAACACTTAATAAAGTTCAATAAGCTAGTGAACTTAAACCCTAATCCTTGGAAACAAGTCTTGGATAAATTATCCTTTCTTGGTGTGCTTGTTCTATTATTGCATCTTGGAATGTAGTAGCAAGTACACATTCCATGGAAAAAAGTTTGAATTCACTTTCTTGTGCCAAATTCATACAAAACTCTTAAAAAGCAAAAAACAAACAATAAGCGACTTTCCTGCGTGAACTTCTTTTCTCATCTTATTCATTCTCAATGCAAACTTGCGACGACTTGTCTCGCATGCAAGACGTTAAACACACTCGTGTCAGACGAGCCTGCAACACCTGAGCATAGACATACACAGTTTCAGCCATAAAAGACACAAACAAAGTTCCCGCCTGGTTAGGCGAACTACGTCGACTCTGATCCTCATTTTCCTGATGAGGTACGTAGGCAGCGGGGTAGGGCCTGTTCGAGCACATTCTTTATTTTCCCTACATTTTCCCCATTCTTTCTTCCCCTTTTCTTTTCCATCCCTTTCTCATTTCCATTCTTATTCCAGTTAGCGATTCAGTTGTTCAACAACACTTTATTTTCTCACCCTTTGAAACAAAACAAGCAAGCGTGGATCCCGTCGGGTACGACGGACAATCTGGGGTGCTAATACCTTCCCAGGTCGTAACCGACTCCCATACCCAGATCTTTGGTTCGTAAGGCCTTGTCCTTTCCTTCTTCCTCAGGTTTGTGCAGCATTACCTTTCCCATTCATTCGGGATAAAAATGCATGGCTGGCGACTCTACCTTTTCTGCGCCACTTTCGCGTTTGTACTAGGATGAAAATCCCGGGAGCGACACCATCTCAATGAGATGAATGTAGCTATTTATATTGGTTAGTCAAATAAATGAAAACAAAAGACAGAATAATTAAATAAAATGACAGTAACAGGATTGAGCCGGCTCAAATAAGGGATGAGTCAACTCAACAAGGTCAATGAGCCGACCAAAAATTAGGCTCAGTCATCCTATTGAGACCCGAGAGACAAAGAAGGAAAACACCTAAAATGAGTCAGCTAATGGCAAGCTTTGAGTCGGCTTATGCAGTTGAATTTATTCAAAATGAGTTTTCTTTCTTTTCCCTTGTGATCCACACACAATTTCAATCATACCAAGTTTTTTACAATTTCAAAACCCATGCCATGTCTCACAACTAAGAATATGTAGTGATGCCATTAGGAGTTACTAATGCACCCAGAGTGTTTATGGAATATATGAATCATATTTTTCATGAGTGTTTGGATAAATTTGTGGTTGTCTTTATTGATGGTATTCTGATTTACTCTAAGTCAGAGAAGAGCATGCTGAACATCTGCGGATTATGATGCAAGTGTTGAAAGAGAAGAAGTTGTTTGCTAAATTATCTAAGTGTTAGGTTTGGCTGAAAGAGGGGAGTTTTCCTGGTCACGTAATTTCGGAGAAAGGGATTGTTGTGGATCCATCCAAAGTAGACGCAGTGCTACAATGGTGTCGCTCCCGCCAAATGACACTAAGTCAAATGGGGTACAGACGCGAACGGTCGGCGAAAAGAGAATGAGAACACACAGGAGTCAACTCACAGGGAATGAATAGAGTCGCCAGCTAGGCATTTTTATCCCGGAGGAAAGGTAATGCTGCATAGACCTAGAAAGAGATGGATAAGACGGTCGCGAACCAGAGAGACTGAGAAAGGGGGTTGGTTACAACCTGGGAAGGTATTAGCACCCAGATTGTCCGTCGTACTCGACGGGATCCACGCTTAAAAGATTTGTGTTTTAGAGGGGTAGTGTCAGTGCAATTTGTGTATAAAATAGCTGGAAAAAGATGTACAGGTGTCTGTGTAAAAGAAGTGTAAAGTGTGCAAATGAAGTGTCAGTGTAAGGAAAGAGTGAAGTGCTCAAGATAATGAGGCTAAAGAATGAAGCTGAAAGAGGGGGAATATACAGAGACTTTTGTTCGATAACTGTTAAGTTATGCCTACGTATCCTCTCGTGCAATGAGGAAGTCAGAACACCGTAGTTCGACCCAAAGAGACTGAAAGATAAATTGACTTGTGAACTGCTTGCTTGCCTATGCTCAAGTGTATGACCTGTCTGGCTCAGGTGCAAACTGTCTTGCATTAGACGGAAGAAGCAAGTTCTCGTTTGTGAATGAATGAGATGAGAAAAGAATCCCGAAGGAGACGATTATTGTTTGTTTTTGAGTTTTCAGTCTTTTATTGCTTTTGAAAGTTTGTCATAAGTTAATGAGTTTAAGCCTAAACCAATGGGTTTAGTAAATTCATCACATTTTCCCTCTGATTAGGGGTAATGAGAATACCTTAAGTGTGAAGTCAGTTTCTCACACTTAATCACCTTTGATGTAGGATTAAGATCATTAACCTATTTGTGATTATTTAGATGTTTTTGTTGTTTTTGTTTAGTGTTGAGTAATGAGATTAAGCCATAATCAGGGATTAAACAGACTCATTACACCATCCTAATAGAAGGATAATAGATGAGAATGTTTAAGCTGAGGAAAGCTCCTCAACTTAATCCATGATTAGGGATTAAACTCATGACAAAACAAGCCTTTGATTAATTGGATTTTATTTAATGATATGATGAAGAAGTAATTTTTTGGATTAGGAAGACAACTTGAGGGGGACTTGTCCATTAACACTAGGGTTAGTCCTTCTTAACCAGTTAAGGAAGAATTAGAACCCTAATGCAAGGCCCAAGTTACAAGTGTGATGTCTTAATGATTATTAGAAGGATTGATTAAGGGAGTTAAACACATTAAGGGTTTAACACTTAGGATTAAAGTTATACACTCCATCCTAATAGAAGAATGCAGGCATAAGCTTAATCTCAAAGCCTTAAAGCCTTTAGGGTTTAGTCCCTGATTATGAGGTGAGAAGAGAAGACTCAATGAGACACAAAGGTAAAAACTAGGTGGGGGACTAATCAGAGCCCTAATCATTGTCATGCTTGGTTGTTCCTAAGGTTTGTGAGGTTTACAAGAGAAATCTTCAATGGAACCACCAGGAAGCAGATGTAAGGATCAGGAGAAGCAAAGTAACATGCTTCAATGAAGAAGACAAGTCACCTGAGGAAAGAAAGTAAGGAGAAAAAGAATGAGCAAGCTCACTCTCAAACACAAACAAAAATGCAGCAAGGATGCATAAAAGGAGATGAAGAGAAGTTATGAGAAGTGAAGGCAAATTCACTTCTCAAGATAACTTACCACCTGAGAAGTTAGTGAAAGAAATGCAGTGCAATGCAAAATGGGATGAAATGACATGAATCAAACCAAAACCAGAAGCATATATGGGATGATAATGATGCTATGAGATGATGCAAACATGAAACAAGGCATGGTGATGATCATACAAGCTCATGGATGCAAATGAAGCAAGTTAAGACACGTGAACATACATGAATAGTTATGAGATGCATGTGGCATACAACATGGCAAATGCAAGATGTAATGATCAAACATGATTCTAATATGTCCTAAGATGTCAAATTAATCAAATGGATGCATAAAATGTCATGGCAAGTCAAGGTATGCAAGCAAATGCAAGATGGATGCAAAAGGAAGCCCAAACTAGGGTTTATGATCAATGCATCAAACAAAACCCAAAACCAGAAGCAAACATCAATATAAAAAATTTAAAATGCACTCAAAGGATCCCTAATCCTATACTAACTCACTGCCCAAAGGAGAGGTTCCAACTCTTAACCTAATTCAAGTTATGATTTTCCTAAGTTTTCTAGGGTTTTAGGGGTTCCTTAACAAGAAAATTACCAAACAAAATGAAAATGAAAGATCAAATCATGGCCATTTAATCTCACAAACTACATGCTAAACACAATGCAATGCCAAAAGAATCAAGGTTCAACTCTCAAGGGTTAGGCAGAAATGATTTTTGGAAGTTTGGATCAAAATAATGCA
This sequence comes from Lathyrus aphaca, assembly GCA_963966055.1. Lineage (NCBI taxonomy): Eukaryota > Viridiplantae > Streptophyta > Magnoliopsida > Fabales > Fabaceae > Lathyrus > Lathyrus aphaca. The sequence goes on along the minus strand of OZ014524.1, from coordinate 176,309,828 downwards.
TTAAAATGATTTTAATTCCATGAAAAATTCTCAAAGTGCATCAAGATCAAAAACGAAATTTGGTTTGAGGGTTGGACAATGTTTCTAAATGGTTTTAAATGTTTCATGAATTTTTTGGTGATTTTTAAATACCTAAAAGCATTTTTAATTAATTAATTCTCATTAATTAATTAAAAATAAACTTTTAAATATTTAAAAATACTTTTTGAATGCAAAAAATAAAAATAAAAATATTTTTGGTTTCTGAAATTAAATAATAGCTTGCATAAAAAAATTCAGAATTTTTGAATAAGTTTTACTATTTTAAAATAAATGGAGAAAGAAATACAAAATAAATGAAATAAAAATTAAAAAAAATGAAAAGTAAACACAATGGACGGATCAGATGGAAACTGGGGATGAAGCTGTTGACTGCGCGCGCTATCTAATGGCCCATATTCAAACTTCCTAATTTCTGATTTAAATTAATTAAAATAAATTAATTAAGTTAATTAATGGTTAGGGTTTCTAATGATGAATCTCAGCCCTCCAAACACGCGCCAGGTCAACTAAGTCAAAGGATCCAACGCTCACAATTCAAACTTTATTAATGACAGGGATTAAACCCTAATCATTTTCAGGTGGCCGGAGAAGACCTCCGGTCGTCTTCTCCGGTGGGAACCCCACCTGAAAATTCCTAAAACCTTCAAAACGTAACTAAAATGAAATCTAAAAGAACAGAAATCCTTCCCACACCTTACTGAATCAAAACCCTAACACAAACATCATTTATCTTTCATCAATCACATGAATCGAAACAAAACATTTTTAGGTCAGAAAGTTTCAGAACACGATTAAACTCTCATTTCTCCACCATTTTCAAAACCAAAGACATCAGAGTGATCAGTGAATCATGAAGAACAACTTAAGAACTTAAAAATCCATTTCTGGAAAAAATGTTCATGAAGCTACCTGAGTTTGAAGCTTTTCAATCTGCAGCTTTCTGGCCTCTTCTCTTTGTGCAATCCACTCCTTTTATGCTCCTGATGAACTCTTGATGCTTAGAAAAGGTTTGTGTTGGCTGGTTTGGAAGTTTGAACAAGTTCTGTTCAAGCTCAGGTGAGAATCGTATTCTTAATTCTTTGAGTTTCAGGTTGATTTTAGGGGTGCTTTGTGATCAGGGTGATGTGTTGAGAAGGTCTTTGAAGTTTGTTTTAGTGTTTGTGGCTTGAGGAAAGTGTTTCGAATGCTTTTGCTCTATGGAGTGAAAATGGGAATGAGGTGCTATGGCTGGTTTCAGGCTGGCTTGTTATGTGCTTTGGCTTGCATTTTCTTTGTATAAACAAATGCTATTAGTCAGATGAAGTGACATGTCCTTTTGTGATAGGTATGGTTACTTTTGCAAATTGTCAACTCTTGTGTAAGAAGGGCATGGGCTACTTTGCTAGCTTGGTACAAAGGCTTGTCTTGCGCAGCATGAGGTGAGGAGAGGGCTAGGGTGGTTCAGCAACCAAGGCAGTAAGTGGATGAGATGTTATGATGGATTTTGCAACTTGGTTCACTTTGGTTCTCATGAAAAGATCTTGTCCCAAAAACCAAACAAATGTGTAATTCTTTGGTCCATTCTGAACTTTAGATGTCACATGATCATGTTATGTGAATTGGAAGTCCATTTGAGAGCTTTAGAACATTTGATTAAGTCATTTTGCAAAATACCTCTTTGGTAGAAACTTTGAAATTTTGTGATTTTTGCCAACTTTGACAAGCCATAACTTTTGATCCAAAATGAATTAGGTCATGTTCTTGTACTTTTTGAAAAGGGAATGATCTATTCTACAACTTTCATGACCAAAGTTTTTCCATTTGAAGCCTTTTTGAATCAAAAAGTAAGGGTTGAAAAAGTTGCATAAAATGACAGTTTCATTAAAAGTCAAACTTGCCCAAAAAGTCAACTTTGCAAAAGACTTAAAATTTCTCAATTTTGTGAACTTCCAACCTCTTCTATGATCAAATAAAGATCATATGCACTCAAAATGATGAAGAATGCCCTTTGGTTGGGTCATTGGGGGCCTCAGATGCCCTGATTTTGCACTGACTTGTCTGAAAAGTCAACTCTTGATCAGATGACTTCCCCATGGAATTTCTTCATGAAAATTGATATGCATACTCCCTATACCATATAGAGACCAATAGAAACAAGAATGACCAAAAAATTTGGAGTTATGGCCTCTGAAACCAAAACCCTAATTTTAGGTCATCTGCAGTCAAGCCTGGCTCTGCTTCCATACCAATCCCAGTTCTTGTGATTCTTTGACATTTTTGACTTTGAGAGGATGTAATATGATATAAGAACATACATGGACCCCTTTGAAGTGGTCGATGGCCTTTGGAGTGGCTCAAGAAGCTCTTGGATTGCTCAGATCACAAACCCTAGATGCAGATGACTTAGAAGCAATGCAGTGGATCAAAAATGTGATATGAGATGGTATGATTGTGTTTATGCATATGAAATGATCACAAGCCATGGTGTGAATGGGTGAGGGCAAATTTGGGGTGTTTACAGCTGCCCCTATTCAAACATGAGTTAGCTGTGCAGGATGTAAGCGACGGCTTATCAGGCAAACAAGATAACTTGTGGTTGAATACCAAAGACAGTCCAAAATTTGCACTCACAGAATGAAGAAGAAAAGGGATATAGATTGTAAAAGAAAATAAAGTATAATATAAAGTGTGGGCGACGGAGGACGACCGTCGAGCAGAGGACGACTGCTGGGTAAAGAGCAATGACATAAGGAGCAAGTATTTGAATGTGAGGCAACTGCTTTTGCTGGGGAATCAGGGAGGTATTCTGTATATTGTTGATGGGTTGATAATATTCGCAAGTGTTTGATTCAGTCCATGACTTATGATTATGCAACATGTTTGATTTTTGCCGTAATGCTCCGTATTAGACGGAATGCTACGCTTTTTAGGTGAATATGATGCGAATGCCATGATTATGCAAAAAGATACCAATCCGGGATTCGGATCCCATTGCTGTGAAGATCTCTGGTCGATCTTGCTTGAAGTGAACATCCCAGCTGGGGATGAGATCATTGGTAGATCTGACAAGATGATTCTGCTTGGGGAAATGGGTCAATGATAGACCTATTCCCGTAAATGAAGGACCCAGCTGGGGTTTGTAGAAGCTTTCGTCACTCTGTTGTGATTCCTTCGTACGTTGCTCTTCCGGATAGAGGCTGAAACTCTGTGGGGAAATGATTCCCTGGCTTTTGTACTTGACTGAGGAAGAATGATTGGCAACTCAGCTGGGAGAAGCAACAAGTGGCAACTCAGCTGGGGAAAAAACACCTTGTGTGCTAAGACTGAGTGAGTGTTGATTTGCCAGCTTGCTGGGATGAAGCTTACATGCTCCACGTTGCGCTTCGGATACCTGCAATCCTGCAAAGACAGAGAAACGCACAAGTAATCCCGAGGCATCCCTTACCGGGTTCCGTCATAGGAGTGAGACACTTCTGAGAGTAAGTATATTCCCTGTAAGTACGTGTTTTATTTTCTTTATTTTTAAAGATTTAGCATCTGTATTCATGCAATCAGTTTCCTTTAAGATATCAGACATTTTTGCAAATAAAAATATACGAGACATTGTGTGACTGAAAAATATGTTTCTATTAATTCATGTGCCCTGAATTGGCAAGATACAGTCAAAGAAACAAATCTCCTGAAATGAGGAGATCGTTACAAATTGAGAAACAAAATGCTGGCAATGTTGACGACGCTTTGAAGGAGCTTCCTCTTGCTATGACTCGTATGACTTTTGACGTTCTTCTCGTCTTGCTTTCTGAAGAAGACTGATCCTGACAGAAGCTTGATCCTTTCGAGGTTTACCAAGTTGTAAGTGATACAGACGAATTCAGGATGCAGTTGTTCGCTTATTCCCTTGTTTTGCATGGATCGCCCTTTCGGGTTTTCAATCCATCGGGATACCCATTTTTGCCTGAGTTGTCCAAGGTGACTTTTCAACTCAGCGGGTGTACACATTTTTTTATTTTCCCTTATTTTTGCCCGAGTCTTTCATTCTGTTTTTGACTCGCCGGGATGCCCTATTTTTGCCTGGACTTACATTCTGTTTTTATGTCCAGCGGGTCATTTTTATGCGAAGTATTTTTTAACTGCATCTGAATTCACAGGGGACGGGAAGTCTTCACCATCCATGGTGCTGAGCATCAGTGCTCCACCAGAGAAAACTTTCTTCACTACGAATGGTCCTTCATAGTTCGGAGTCCACTTGCCCCTGTGGTCTGTATGAGGAGGGAGGATTCTTTTCAACACAAGATCTCCTACTTGGTACTCTCGGTACCTGACTTTCTGATCGAAGGCTCTCTTCATTCTTTTCTGATACAACTGCCCATGGCAGATTGCAGCCAATCTTTTCTCTTCAATCAGACTCAGTTGCTCGTATCGGGATCGGACCCATTCTGCTTCGTTCAGCTTAACATCCATCAATACTCGTAAGGAGGGTAATTCAACTTCAACAGGTAGGACTGCTTCCATACCATACACAAGCTGATACGGTGTTGCCCCAGTGGATGTTCTGATTGACGTGCGGTACCCATGCAAGGCAAATGGTAGCATCTCATGCCAGTCTTTGTAGGTGACTACCATCTTCTGCACAATCTTCTTAATATTCTTATTAGCTGCCTCAACAGCGTCGTTCATCTTTGGCCTGTAAGGAGAAGAATTGTGGTGTTGGATCTTGAAGTCCCGACATAGCTCAGCCATCATTTTGTTGTTTAAGTTGGAACCATTGTCAGTAATGATTCGCTCGGGAACTCCGTATCGACAGATGATATCTCTTTTCAGAAATCTGGCTACCACTTGCCTTGTAACATTGGCATAGGAGGCTGCTTCGACCCACTTGGTGAAATAGTCAATGGCGACCAGGATGAATCTGTGGCCGTTCGAAGCAGTCGGTTCAATCTTGCCGATCATATCAATGCCCCACATAGCAAAGGGCCAGGGTGAAGACATTATATTCAAAGGATTGGGAGGCACATGTACTTTATCCGCATAAATCTGGCATTTATGGCATTTTCTGGCGTAGGCACAAGAGTCGGCATCCATTGTGATCCAGTAATAACCTGATCTTAGCATTTTCTTAGCCATGGCATGCCCTCCAGCATGGGTACCAAAGGATCCTTCGTGCACCTCGTGCATCAACAAGTCTGCTTCTGTTCTATCAACACATCTGAGGAGTACCATATCAAAGTTTCTTTTGTACAGGGAACCGTCAGTGTTCAAAAAGAAACTACCAGCAAGCCTTCTCAAAGTTTTCTTATCATTGGAAGATGCCCTAGGTGGGTATGTTTGATCCTCCAAGAAGCACTTAATGTCATGGAACCAAGGCTTATCATCTTTGACAACATCTGCTGCAAATACATATGCTGGTCTGTCAAGTCTGGACACTGAAATCTGCGGTACAAAGTTGGCAGCTTGAACTTTGATCATAGACGAAATGGTAGCCAGAGCATCTGCAAACTGATTCTCGTCCCAAGGGATATACTTAAGCTTGACTGTTGTGAAGAAAGTCAATAATCTTCTTGTATAATCCCTGTAAGGTATCAGATGATCCTGGTGGGTGTACCATTTGTCGTTGGTTTGATTAACTACCAGAGCTGAATCTCCGAATACAGTCAATGTCTTGATCCTGAGGTCAATGGCTTCCTCAAGACCGATAATGCAAGCTTCGTATTCAGCTTCGTTGTTAGTACAGTTGAAGGTGAGTTTTGCCGAGAAAGGCATGTGAACTCCCTTAGGTGTAATGAGCACTGCACCAACACCACGACCATTCATATTAACAGCCCCATCAAACATCATAGTCCATTCTTCTTCCAGGTCAGGCCCTTCAGTGTGAACAGGCTCTTCATGATCTTTTGCTTTTATGAACATGATGTCTTCATCAGGGAAGTCAAATCTCATAGGCTGGTAGTCATCAATGGGTTGCTCAGCAAGATATTCAGACAATACACTGCCCTTGATGGCTTTCTGAGAGGTGTACTGGATGTCATATTCTGTGAGAATCATCTGCCATCTTGCAACCCGTCCGGTAAGAGCTGGCTTCTCGAAAATGTACTTAACTGGGTCCATTTTGGATATCAATAAAGTTGTGTGGGTCAACATATACTGTCTCAGTCGGCGAGCAGCCCACGCTAAAGCACAGCAAGTTTTCTCGAGCAGTGAATAACGCTGTTCACAGTCGGTAAACTTTTTGCTCAGGTAGTATATTGCATACTCTTTTCGACCAGACTCGTCATGCTGGCCCAGCACACACCCCATTGACTCTTCTAATACTGTCAAGTACATTATCAGAGGTCTTCCTTCAACTGGAGGCATAAGGATTGGTGGTTCTTGCAGGTATTCTTTGATCTTGTCAAAAGCCCTCTGGCAGTCTTCGTTCCACCTGACCGTCTGTTCTTTTCTCAACAGCTTGAACAAGGGTTCACAGGTTGCAGTAAGGTGAGATATGAACCTTGAGATGTAGTTCAATCTTCCCAGAAACCCTCGAACTTCTTTCTCAGTTTTCGGTGCAGGCATTTCTTGAATGGCTTTGACTTTATCAGGGTCCACTTCAATCCCTTTCTTGCTTACAATAAAACCCAGCAGCTTACCAGATCGTACCCCGAATGTGCACTTGTTGGGGTTCAGCTTCAGTTGGTACTTCCTCAGACACTTGAATAACTTCAGTAGATTCACCAGGTGGTCTTCTTCTGTAAGGGACTTGGCAATCATGTCATCCACATATCACTCGATTTCTTTATCGATCATATCGTGGAATAATGTTACCATAGCCCGTTGATATGTTGCACCGGCATTCTTCAATCCGAACGACATCACCTTGTAACAGAACGTGCCCCAGGGTGTGATGAAAGTTGTCTTCTCCATGTCTTCAGGTGACATTTTGATCTGATTGTATCCTGAAAATCCGTCCATGAAGGAGAATACCGAGAACTGAGCCGTATTATCAACCAATACATCAATGTGAGGTAATGGGAAATCATCTTTCGGGCTGGCTCTGTTCAGATCCCGGTAGTCAACACACATCCTTACTTTGCCGTCTTTCTTAGGCACAGGTACTATATTAGCAACCCACGGTGGATAGCTAGTTACAGCAAGGAACCCGGCGTCCCACTGCTTTTGTACCTCTTCTTTGATCTTCATTGCCATATCTGGACGAGTACGACGCAGTTTCTGTTTAACCGGCGGGCATTCTTCTCTTAAAGGCAGCTTGTGCATAACAATGTCGGTGTCCAATCCTGGCATATCCTGATAAGACCAAGCAAACACATCCACATACTCTTGAAGCGGGTCAATCAGCTGTTTCTTCACTGAGTCTTGTAAGCAGGCCCCGATTTTAACTTCTTTCACATCTTCATCTGTACCAAGATTAATTGTTTCCACCTCCTCCTGATGAGGAGTGATAACCTTTTCCTCTTGTCTCAACAATCTGGCTAGCTCTTCAGGAAGCTCATAATCTTCTTCAACCCCTTCATCAGCTTGATTGATCGGATTGTCAGAGTCATACGAAGTCATAGCCGTGCTGTTGTCGGTGCTGTCTGGAAGGCACTCTCTGCAAGGGTTCAGTTTGTTCATTTTAGTGATTGATTTTAATCTTGTTTAGAAAAGTGAAATGAAGTTGTCATTTTGAAAACATTGCCATTTATTTTTTTGTACAAAAAGAAAAATGGAAAAACAGTGAGCGGAAAAGAAAAAGACTTGTTTGCAAAAGATGTCTGATATTTCATTGATTAATCTTGTTGCACAAAAATTACAGATGGCCCGATTACAAAATGAGTCTTGTCATCTTGGGCAAGATGCAAGACTTGATGCATGCTTAAAATATACAGGAAATAATAATTACTCTGCAGGAGTAACTCTTATAATTTCCTGGGAAGACCAGTTTGAGATACTGCTCCCCGGGATCTTTGGACGAATCCAGCTTTCCAGGTTGCGTTCATCTTCCGACTCATCTTCCAAGTTGTTGACAGCATCGGGGGTGAGCATCCCCCCGCTAACAAAGTTGGGCTTTTTAGCAGCCTCTGCTTGATCTTCTTGAGTTGGTTTGTAACCCAACCCAAATCTATCTTCTTTCTTCTCCACAGGCAACAGTTTGCCCCAACCTTGAGCGTTTCCTTCTTCCACCACCTTCCGGGCCTGCTGGTAGGATGTCATGGAAGTTCCAAGTACAGCGGAGGTTTCATTAATATTCAGGGCCTCAAACCCTTGACTCATCGTCTCGTGGATCTCCCCATCCATCTCAATGTATTTGTATGTAGCCAGATGGCTAACAAAAATATCCTCCTCTCCGCAAATAGTAACGACTTGGCCCTCCCACTCGAATTTTAACTTCTGGTGAAGGGTGGACGTAACTGCGCCAGCGGCATGAATCCATGGTCTACCCAACAAACAGCTGTAGGCAGGCTGAATGTCCATCATGTAGAAGGTCGTTTTGAAAATTTGTGGGCCAATCGTTATAGGCAACTCAATTTCTCCCAGAACTGATCTCTTAGAGCCGTCAAAGGCTCTCACTACTAAATTACTGGGACGTAATGCCAATCCTTCATATTCCAGCTTTACAAGGGCTTTTTTAGGTAAGACATTGAGGGATGACCCTGTGTCTACCAGCACATGGGAAAGAACTGCACCTTTACATTCCATGGTAATGTGCAAAGCCTTGTTATGATTGCGGCCTTCCGTGGTCAAATCAGTGTTGGTGAATCCTAGTCCATTACTAGCATTAACATTTCCAACCACAGCTTCCAACTGATTGACGGTGATCTCTTCCGGCACATAAGCTGCGTGCAAATTTTTGAGTAGTGCGTTCCGATGAGCCTCGGAGCACATAAGCAATGATAGAATGGAGATCTTGGAAGGTGTCTGGTGAAGCTGGTCCACTATCTTGTAATCACTTTTCTTGATGATTTTCATGAATTCATCAACTTCTTGATCAAAAGGGGTTTTCAAAGCTTCTCTAACAACCTGTTCTTCTTGCACCATGCTCTTCCCTTTTGCCTTGGCAGCAGCTTCTGCTTCGGCAGTGGGTCTTTGAATTTGTGGGGCAAAGAGACGTCCGCTTCGAGTGAAGCCTCCGCCTCCACCCACATTGTCTATTTGTGGTGAAGAAGTTGATGATTCAAAAGTGATTTTCTGTCCTTCGCAGTATAGGTCGGAGCCGTAATGCCAAGGGATGGCATTACTGCTTTCATAAGGTACTGGCCCAGGCACTGTGACAGTGACTGGACTAATGGCAGCTGCAGAAGGGACCATGATAGTCTGTGGATCATAATATATTGTGACTGGTGCTCTGGTAGGAGTGGTATTTTGAGAGTTGTAGGCGGAATCATTTGCAGGATCATAATAAATTGTAACTGTCGAGACACTTGCATTGTTTGTTGTTGATGTTGTAGGAGACATTGTTGGAAGGATGGGCGTTGTTGTTGTAGGAGTTTCTGAATGGAGGGGTGCTGAAGTTGTAGAAGGGATATTTGCTGATATTTGGTCCGTTGAAGTAATAGATGAAGCATTTGTTGATGAAACTGAAAAGTTGTTTGGAACAATGGTTGTTGCAGTTGTAGGAGGTTCTGGAGCCGTTGTTAAGGAGATTGCTGGATTGGTAGGTATTGATGTTGTGATTTGAAGCAGGCCACTCTGGATGAGACCATCTATGCCATCCCTCAAGTTATCACAGCCATTCACTGAAATGTTGCAATAAGCACACCCTAGCTCACATCCCGGGAACATTTGACATTCAAGGAGTTGAGCTTTAATCTCCACCAAGGGTGTCCGAATCTGACCCACACTGGTTATCAAGTAAGACGACTTGTCTTCTTCAATAGCATTGATTCGGGGACCACCATGGTGTGGCATAGGGTTCTTGTTGACATTTGGTGGTGGTGCAAAGTTTAAAGCCTTGGAATCCACTAGATCCTGCACTTTCATGTGCAAAGCTCTGCACTTTTCCGTACTATGACCAGGTGCATTTGAGTGAAAAGCACATCTGGCGCTGGCGTCGTAATTTCTGGACAGACTGTTAGGATCCGGAGGTGCCAATGTCCTTAGCTCAACTAAGTTGAGTTTCAGGAGTTGTGGCAGTAATGTGGCATAGGGCATAGGGATCGGATCGATCACCCTATTGGCCTGAGAGGGCCTCTGTTTGTATGGTCTTTGCTGATTGTTGTTGTTGCTGTTGCTGTTGTTGTAATTTCTTTGAGGAGGATACTGAGTTGGTTGCTGATAATTTTGTTGCTGAGGTTGATAAGCTGGTTGAGGATGAATTGGAGCGGGAATGGTGACTGCTGCCACAAACCTATGAACATATTGGGGTCTGCCCCTGCTGGTATGGATAGCATTGGTCTCACCAGTTCTTCTTGGGCCTACAAAAGGCTTTCTTGGGTTGCTGGATGAGCTAGCACCGTTGTCAGAAATCTTACCCATTTTTAATAGGCTCTCAATTCTCTCCCCGGCTATGACTACATCAGCAAAGCTAGTGGAGGAGAAAGCAGCCAGCCTGTCAATGTATGTTCCTTGGAGGGTGTTCATAAACATATCCGCCATCTCCCTCTCTGACATAGGTGGCTGGACAGCAGCAGCAAGCTGTCTCCACCTTTGAGCGTACTCCCGGAAGCTTTCCCTGGATGATTGTGACATTCCCATCAGGAGGGTCCTGTTGGGAGCCATATCCAAGTTGTACTGATACTGTCTGATAAAGGCCTCTGCCAGGTCCTTCCAGCATCTAATGGTTGCTCTGGTCAGATGAGAGTACCATTCCCTCGAAGCTCCAGTTAAGCTATCCTCAAAATAAAACATCCATAGCTTTTCGTCCATGGTATATGCCTTCAACCTCCCCAGAAAAGATTGTAAATGGGTCCGGGGGCAGGAAGTCCCGTTATACTTCTCAAAACATGGTGGTTTAAATTTGTGGGGAATCCTGACCCCGTCCACTAGGCCCATGTCCATAACATCAAATCCCAAAAATTCTGGGACTCCAAAGATCTCAGTTTCTCAGCAATCTCTTCTAGCCTTCTGTCATAGGCTTCCTCCCCAGCTCCCATCACTGTGAACTGATCTTCCTGGGGGTCTTCTTGCAGCACTCTACCTGCTGTGGCAGTCCCTTGCACATTGACAGGGATGTTGATCTCTGGATGCTGGTGGAGTCCAAAGACTGGGGGATTAACATGAGGCTGGACTCTCTCATTGTTGCTTGTCCCAGCAGTCCCTGGATGATGGTCTTCCTGATTCCTCCCCTCTACCAGTGCTCTTAACCTCTCTTGGCTTTGAGCCATATTGTTCATCACCTCCATGAACTGTGTCATCTGATTCCTCATTTCCAACCTCTCGTTGGCCATTTGATTCCTGACCTCTGTAAGGTCCTGCTGTACTTGGTCCATCTGTATGCCCGGAAGATTGTTGCGGGTGGGATATCTGTGTGGACGGTTGAGTGGGAACCCTCGACGTCGAGCAATAGTTCCTGAAGTCACAACAGAGTTAGTAACAACAAAACAAAAACCTACAAAACAAAACAAAAGGTTAGTATGCAATGCAGTATGCTTATTTGTATCCAAGGTATCCATGGTACATAGTTTGTTTCTTTTTACATTACATGCCCTATAAGGGGTCAAAAAAATACAACATAAAGAAAAGTACATGAAATGAAAGCAACAACAAGCAAAAGTCAAACACCAAGACCAAACTCATCCTCCTGAACTTCCTTGAGAAGTGCTTCAGTCACAGGATCAGCTGGACGCTCTGTAAGATTCCTGATAAGGAGATTCCTGGTAGTAACAGCTGCAGTCAGCCTCTTGTGTTGACTCTGGTCCTTCGACCTCTTCACACCAGCTCTGATCTTCAACTCTGAGATCTCCCTCTGGGCTGCTGCCAGGGCTTCCTGTTGCTCTTTTGCACTAGCTTCCATCTGTTCAATCTTATCCTGAGTCCTTTTGTCCTCCTGAGTACGGGCTTCGGTGATCCTGACCCACCTAGCCTGACTCTCCTTCAGATATAAATCAGTCCTAGCTCTCTGGAATTGGGCCTCTTTGCATGCATTCTTCAAGATCTGTTCTCCAGCCCTAGACTTCTTAATGTAATCCTCAGACTTCTCAATTCTGGCTAGATGCTCCACCTTTAGCTTCTCTAACCTCTCAATGTCCAAGCGACCATCACTCCTCTCCCAGAGGGTCTTCTGTAGAGCCTGAGTCAGCTTCTCATTTCTCTCCTTCAATTTCTCAAACTCCTCTAAGCTGACAGTTGCTGGAGGTGGTGCTGTGGAGGGTCCAGGCATATCTTCAATAGTAAAGGGCATTCCAGAAACTTGAGCCCTGGCATGAGACCACTCATAGTACTGAGCTGAGGCTACATTGTTGCATCTCCCAAGAATGGTTACCCCCTTAGTCTGCACATTGTCCCAGGCCCAGGATGCCTGCCTGACAATAGCCAGATTAGGCTTGATTTCACAATAGAGGGTCTCAGTCAGATCCTGTGCTCTAGGAGGATGGACCAATGCATAGCCCAGTTGTCTTTTGAATAGCAGAGGGTTGTAATTGATGCAACCCTTCACTCCTATCAGAGGCACATTGGGAAACTGCCCACAACTTGTAATGATGTCTCTGCCCTTGGTGCTCTGGGTGCACCACCTGATGTCATCTGAGGTTAGAGCAACAAGCCTCCTAGCCTAGTTCTTCTGCTGGTGAGGGTTCAAGAATGCATCAGTCTTTGGCAAATGCTTGAGCAGCCAAGTATGGAACAAAGGTGCACAGCATCTCACTAATCTCCCCCTTTGCTTTTCATTCCTTTGATGAACAGAGTAGTAAAGGTCTCCCAGTAAGGTGGGCACTGGGTTTCTCAGGATGAAAAGATGGATTGCATTCTTGCTAATGAACTTAGGCTCATCTGCAAAGAGTATGATCCCATATATGCTAAGGGCCAACAGAGCACAGGCTGCCTTCCACTCCCCCAGGGAGGCCTTCAGGGTAGCCTGAGAGATCAGGAAATCCAGATGAAAACCAGAGACTCCAGCTTTAGCTGTCAAATTCTGCCCAATCAGAACTGGTTCCAGATATAATGCTTTTGCTATCTCCTCATTACTAGGGAAAGCCATCTCAGGGTTGAAGGGAATTCCACCCCTGATAGGTACACCAACCAATGATGAATATTCCTCCAACAAGGGTCCCAACTGAAAATTCTGGAAGGTGAAGCACCTCAGAGGGGGATCATAGAACTGCAGGCAAGTATGTTCCTTGGAGGGTGTTCATAAACATATCCGCCATCTCCCTCTCTGACATAGGTGGCTGGACAGCAGCAGCAAGCTGTCTCCACCTTTGAGCGTACTCCCGGAAGCTTTCCCTGGATGATTGTGACATTCCCATCAGGAGGGTCCTGTTGGGAGCCATATCCAAGTTGTACTGATACTGTCTGATAAAGGCCTCTGCCAGGTCCTTCCAGCATCTAATGGTTGCTCTGGTCAGATGAGAGTACCATTCCCTCGAAGCTCCAGTTAAGCTATCCTCAAAATAAAACATCCATAGCTTTTCGTCCATGGTATATGCCTTCAACCTCCCCAGAAAAGATTGTAAATGGGTCCGGGGGCAGGAAGTCCCGTTATACTTCTCAAAACATGGTGGTTTAAATTTGTGGGGAATCCTGACCCCGTCCACTAGGCCCATGTCCATAACATCAAATCCCAAAAATTCTGGGACTCCAAAGATCTCAGTTTCTCAGCAATCTCTTCTAGCCTTCTGTCATAGGCTTCCTCCCCAGCTCCCATCACTGTGAACTGATCTTCCTGGGGGTCTTCTTGCAGCACTCTACCTGCTGTGGCAGTCCCTTGCACATTGACAGGGATGTTGATCTCTGGATGCTGGTGGAGTCCAAAGACTGGGGGATTAACATGAGGCTGGACTCTCTCATTGTTGCTTGTCCCAGCAGTCCCTGGATGATGGTCTTCCTGATTCCTCCCCTCTACCAGTGCTCTTAACCTCTCTTGGTTTTGAGCCATATTGTTCATCACCTCCATGAACTGTGTCATCTGATTCCTCATTTCCAACCTCTCGTTGGCCATTTGATTCCTGACCTCTGTAAGGTCCTGCTGTACTTGGTCCATCTGTATGCCCGGAAGATTGTTGCGGGTGGGATATCTGTGTGGACGGTTGAGTGGGAACCCTCGACGTCGAGCAATAGTTCCTGAAGTCACAACAGAGTTAGTAACAACAAAACAAAAACCTACAAAACAAAACAAAAGGTTAGTATGCAATGCAGTATGCTTATTTGTATCCAAGGTATCCATGGTACATAGTTTGTTTCTTTTTACATTACATGCCCTATAAGGGGTCAAAAAAATACAACATAAAGAAAAGTACATGAAATGAAAGCAACAACAAGCAAAAGTCAAACACCAAGACCAAACTCATCCTCCTGAACTTCCTTGAGAAGTGCTTCAGTCACAGGATCAGCTGGACGCTCTGTAAGATTCCTGATAAGGAGATTCCTGGTAGTAACAGCTGCAGTCAGCCTCTTGTGTTGACTCTGGTCCTTCGACCTCTTCACACCAGCTCTGATCTTCAACTCTGAGATCTCCCTCTGGGCTGCTGCCAGGGCTTCCTGTTGCTCTTTTGCACTAGCTTCCATCTGTTCAATCTTATCCTGAGTCCTTTTATCCTCCTGAGTACGGGCTTCGGTGATCCTGACCCACCTAGCCTGACTCTCCTTCAGATATAAATCAGTCCTAGCTCTCTGGAATTGGGCCTCTTTGCATGCATTCTTCAAGATCTGTTCTCCAGCCCTAGACTTCTTAATGTAATCCTCAGACTTCTCAATTCTGGCTAGATGCTCCACCTTTAGCTTCTCTAACCTCTCAATGTCCAAGCGACCATCACTCCTCTCCCAGAGGGTCTTCTGTAGAGCCTGAGTCAGCTTCTCATTTCTCTCCTTCAATTTCTCAAACTCCTCTAAGCTGACAGTTGCTGGAGGTGGTGCTGTGGAGGGTCCAGGCATATCTTCAATAGTAAAGGGCATTCCAGAAACTTGAGCCCTGGCATGAGACCACTCATAGTACTGAGCTGAGGCTACATTGTTGCATCTCCCAAGAATGGTTACCCCCTTAGTCTGCACATTGTCCCAGGCCCAGGATGCCTGCCTGACAATAGCCAGATTAGGCTTGATTTCACAATAGAGGGTCTCAGTCAGATCCTGTGCTCTAGGAGGATGGACCAATGCATAGCCCAGTTGTCTTTTGAATAGCAGAGGGTTGTAATTGATGCAACCCTTCACTCCTATCAGAGGCACATCGGGAAACTGCCCACAACTTGTAATGATGTCTCTGCCCTTGGTGCTCTGGGTGCACCACCTGATGTCATCTGAGGTTAGAGCAACAAGCCTCCTAGCCTAGTTCTTCTGCTGGTGAGGGTTCAAGAATGCATCAGTCTTTGGCAAATGCTTGAGCATCCAAGTATGGAACAAAGGTGCACAGCATCTCACTAATCTCCCCCTTTGCTTTTCATTCCTTTGATGAACAGAGTAGTAAAGGTCTCCCAGTAAGGTGGGCACTGGGTTTCTCAGGATGAAAAGATGGATTGCATTCTTGCTAATGAACTTAGGCTCATCTGCAAAGAGTATGATCCCATATATGCTAAGGGCCAACAGAGCACAGGCTGCCTTCCACTCCCCCAGGGAGGCCTTCAGGGTAGCCTGAGAGATCAGGAAATCCAGATGAAAACCAGAGACTCCAGCTTTAGCTGTCAAATTCTGCCCAATCAGAACTGGTTCCAGATATAATGCTTTTGCTATCTCCTCATTACTAGGGAAAGCCATCTCAGGGTTGAAGGGAATTCCACCCCTGATAGGTACACCAACCAATGATGAATATTCCTCCAACAAGGGTCCCAACTGAAAATTCTGGAAGGTGAAGCACCTCAGAGGGGGATCATAGAACTGCAGGCAAGTATGTTCCTTGGAGGGTGTTCATAAACATATCCGCCATCTCCCTCTCTGACATAGGTGGCTGGACAGCAGCAGCAAGCTGTCTCCACCTTTGAGCGTACTCCCGGAAGCTTTCCCTGGATGATTGTGATATTCCCATCAGGAGGGTCCTGTTGGGAGCCATATCCAAGTTGTACTGATACTGTCTGATAAAGGCCTCTGCCAGGTCCTTCCAGCATCTAATGGTTGCTCTGGTCAGATGAGAGTACCATTCCCTCGAAGCTCCAGTTAAGCTATCCTCAAAATAAAACATCCATAGCTTTTCGTCCATGGTATATGCCTTCAGCCTCCCCAGAAAAGATTGTAAATGGGTCCGGGGGCAGGAAGTCCCGTTATACTTCTCAAAACATGGTGGTTTAAATTTGTGGGGAATCCTGACCCCGTCCACTAGGCCCATGTCCATAACATCAAATCCCAAAGAATTCTGGGACTCCAAAGATCTCAGTTTCTCAGCAATCTCTTCTAGCCTTCTGTCATAGGCTTCCTCCCCAGCTCCCATCACTGTGAACTGGTCTTCCTGGGGGTCTTCTTGCAGCACTCTACCTGCTGTGGCAGTCCCTTGCACATTGACAGGGATGTTGATCTCTGGATGCTGGTGGGGTCCAAAGACTGGGGGATTAACATGAGGCTGGACTCTCTCATTGTTGCTTGTCCCAGCAGTCCCTGGATGATGGTCTTCCTGATTCCTCCCCTCTACCAGTGCTCTTAACCTCTCTTGGCTTTGAGCCATATTGTTCATCACCTCCATGAACTGTGTCATCTGATTCCTCATTTCCAACCTCTCGTTGGCCATTTGATTCCTGACCTCTGTAAGGTCCTGCTGTACTTGGTCCATCTGTATGCCCGGAAGATTGTTGCGGGTGGGATATCTGTGTGGACGGTTGAGTGGGAACCCTCGACGTCGAGCAATAGTTCCTGAAGTCACAACAGAGTTAGTAACAACAAAACAAAAACCTACAAAACAAAACAAAAGGTTAGTATGCAATGCAGTATGCTTATTTGTATCCAAGGTATCCATGGTACATAGTTTGTTTCTTTTTACATTACATGCCCTATAAGGGGTCAAAAAAATACAACATAAAGAAAAGTACATGAAATGAAAGCAACAACAAGCAAAAGTCAAACACCAAGACCAAACTCATCCTCCTGAACTTCCTTGAGAAGTGCTTCAGTCACAGGATCAGCTGGACGCTCTGTAAGATTCCTGATAAGGAGATTCCTGGTAGTAACAGCTGCAGTCAGCCTCTTGTGTTGACTCTGGTCCTTCGACCTCTTCACACCAGCTCTGATCTTCAACTCTGAGATCTCCCTCTGGGCTGCTGCCAGGGCTTCCTGTTGCTCTTTTGCACTAGCTTCCATCTGTTCAATCTTATCCTGAGTCCTTTTGTCCTCCTGAGTACGGGCTTCGGTGATCCTGACCCACCTAGCCTGACTCTCCTTCAGATATAAATCAGTCCTAGCTCTCTGGAATTGGGCCTCTTTGCATGCATTCTTCAAGATCTGTTCTCCAGCCCTAGACTTCTTAATGTAATCCTCAGACTTCTCAATTCTGGCTAGATGCTCCACCTTTAGCTTCTCTAACCTCTCAATGTCCAAGCGACCATCACTCCTCTCCCAGAGGGTCTTCTGTAGAGCCTGAGTCAGCTTCTCATTTCTCTCCTTCAATTTCTCAAACTCCTCTAAGCTGACAGTTGCTGGAGGTGGTGCTGTGGAGGGTCCAGGCATATCTTCAATAGTAAAGGGCATTCCAGAAACTTGAGCCCTGGCATGAGACCACTCATAGTACTGAGCTGAGGCTACATTGTTGCATCTCCCAAGAATGGTTACCCCCTTAGTCTGCACATTGTCCCAGGCCCAGGATGCCTGCCTGACAATAGCCAGATTAGGCTTGATTTCACAATAGAGGGTCTCAGTCAGATCCTGTGCTCTAGGAGGATGGACCAATGCATAGCCCAGTTGTCTTTTGAATAGCAGAGGGTTGTAATTGATGCAACCCTTCACTCCTATCAGAGGCACATTGGGAAACTGCCCACAACTTGTAATGATGTCTCTGCCCTTGGTGCTCTGGGTGCACCACCTGATGTCATCTGAGGTTAGAGCAACAAGCCTCCTAGCCTAGTTCTTCTGCTGGTGAGGGTTCAAGAATGCATCAGTCTTTGGCAAATGCTTGAGCAGCCAAGTATGGAACAAAGGTGCACAGCATCTCACTAATCTCCCCCTTTGCTTTTCATTCCTTTGATGAACAGAGTAGTAAAGGTCTCCCAGTAAGGTGGGCACTGGGTTTCTCAGGATGAAAAGATGGATTGCATTCTTGCTAATGAACTTAGGCTCATCTGCAAAGAGTATGATCCCATATATGCTAAGGGCCAACAGAGCACAGGCTGCCTTCCACTCCCCCAGGGAGGCCTTCAGGGTAGCCTGAGAGATCAGGAAATCCAGATGAAAACCAGAGACTCCAGCTTTAGCTGTCAAATTCTGCCCAATCAGAACTGGTTCCAGATATAATGCTTTTGCTATCTCCTCATTACTAGGGAAAGCCATCTCAGGGTTGAAGGGAATTCCACCCCTGATAGGTACACCAACCAATGATGAATATTCCTCCAACAAGGGTCCCAACTGAAAATTCTGGAAGGTGAAGCACCTCAGAGGGGGATCATAGAACTGCAGGCAAGTATGTATCAAGCTCCTCTGTGAAGGGTCCAAATCCATAACCACATCAAGGATTCCTCCATAATGTTCTCTGAAAAGTGGTATATGGTCTGGAGTAATCAGGGTCTGAATCTTCCTGATGCTAGCCAACTCAGGTGAAAAGAAATGATAGGAGATGTTACTCTTCTTAGGTGCCATGTTACTGAGACAGATGCTGAGAATAAGACTGAAGATAGGCCACTGACAAGCTGAGACTGGTGATGCAGGTGACTGAAGTAGGTAGCTGGCAGCTGAAGCAAGATACTGATGAAGATAGGTCTAAGCTGAAGAAGGGGTCAAACACCAAGCCAAAATGATAGGATGGATACCCTGAAAAACAAATAAACACATGTTAAAATGATGCAATGAGGATGTATGCAAATGATATGCAAGGGTTTGTGACTGAGCTGGATCTGATTAACTGCTCTGATATGAGTCCATATATGTTCAAGAAATCCAGATGGAGGTTCATAAGTCCAGTAACTAAGGTGGGGGACTCAAATAAAGAGTCACATGTCCTGGGTTAAAAATCACAAGAACTGTTCCAAAGTGGAGTACTCTTAATCAAAACAAAGTAACAGGGTATGCTAAGGTCAAGGGTACCTGCAAACCTGAAAACAGCCCACCCCCCTCACAGATGATGTTCTAAAACAAGGATCCTCAGACTTGGATCAGTTATGAGAAGTGTAAACACTTCTAACCCGGAGGTACAGTGTTTACAATAACCATAAAAGATCCTCCTCTAATTCACCTCAGTTTCTGAAGGTCAATACTAAGGGTCATCCAGACTTAGCAGGCTTCCCAGATAGCCCTAGTACTACAGGAAATCTGCAGCACAGAGTTCTCAAGAAGAAACCCATATCTGAACCGTGTTTCATATTCCCGCACCAGACCGAAATGGAATGGGAAAGAACATGAACCACTCTAGCCTAGGTGTCACTCAGGTCCCAGGTGTAGAACCTCAACTCTCAATAAAACACCCACCCACCAAAGCAACAAAACAGATCCAGCCAGCACAGTATGACAGTATGATATATATGTAAAGCTAAAAAGAAAGCAGATAAACAACTGTACATAAAGCAAAAATAAATACAATACAAGCACAAATAGCACATAACACCCTAGTAAACACAAATCAAACAAGCGCTAGGAGGAACCCACAAAAAGAACCAGAAGCCCTGGTTACAGTATAAGGGTCCCCAGCAGAGTCGCCAAGCTGTCGCTCCCGCCAAATGACACTAAGTCAAATGGGGTACAGACGCGAACGGTCGGCGAAAAGAGAATGAGAACACACAGGAGTGAACTCACAGGGAATGAATAGAGTCGCCAGCTAGGCATTTTTATCCCGGAGGAAAGGTAATGCTGCATAGACCTAGAAAGAGATGGATAAGACGGTCGCAAACCAGAGAGACTGAGAAAGGGGGTTGGTTACAACCTGGGAAGGTATTAGCACCCAGATTGTCCGTCGTACTCGACGGGATCCATGCTTAAAAGATTTGTGTTTTAGAGGGGTAGTGTCAGTGCAATTTGTGTATAAAATAGCTGGAAAAAGATGTACAGGTGTCTGTGTAAAAGAAGTGTAAAGTGTGCAAATGAAGTGTCAGTGTAAGGAAAGAGTGAAGTGCTCAAGATAATGAGGCTAAAGAATGAAGCTGAAAGAAGGGGAATATACAGAGACTTTTGTTCGATAACTGTTAAGTTATGCCTACGTATCCTCTCGTGCAATGAGGAAGTCAGAACACCGTAGTTCGACCCAAAGAGACTGAAAGATAAATTGACTTGTGAACTGCTTGCTTGCCTATGCTCAAGTGTATGACCTGTCTGGCTCAGGTGCAAACTGTCTTGCATTAGACGGAAGAAGCAAGTTCTCGTTTGTGAATGAATGAGATGAGAAAAGAATCCCGAAGGAGACGATTATTGTTTGTTTTTGAGTTTTCAGTCTTTTATTGCTTTTGAAAGTTTGTCATAAGTTAATGAGCTTAAGCCTAAACCAATGGGTTTAGTAAACTCATCACATTTTCCCTCTGATTAGGGGTATTGAGAATACCTTAAGTGTGAAGTCAGCTTCTCACACTTAATCACCTTTGATGTAGGATTAAGATCATTAACCTATTTGTGATTATTTAGATGTTTTTGTTGTTTTTGTTTAGTGTTGAGTAATGAGATTAAGCCATAATCAGGGATTAAACAGACTCATTACACCATCCTAATAGAAGGATAATAGATGAGAATGTTTAAGCTGAGGAAAGCTCCTCAACTTAATCCATGATTAGGGATTAAACTCATGACAAAACAAGCCTTTGATTAATTGGATTTTATTTAATGATATGATGAAGAAGTAATTTTTAGGATTAGGAAGACAACTTGAGGGGGACTTGTCCATTAACACTAGGGTTAGTCCTTCTTAACCAGTTAAGGAAGTATTAGAACCCTAATGCAAGGCCCAAGTTACAAGTGTGATTTCTTAATGATTATTAGATGGATTGATTAAGGGAGTTAAACACATTAAGGGTTTAACACTTAGGATTAAAGTTATACACTCCATCCTAATAGAAGGATGCAGGCATAAGCTTAATCTCAAAGCCTTAAAGCCTTTAGGGTTTAGTCCCTGATTATGAGGTGAGAAGAGAAGACTCAATGAGACACAAAGGTAAAAACTAGGTGGGGGACTAATCAGAGCCCTAATCATTGTCATGCTTGGTTGTTCCTAAGGTTTGTGAGGTTTACAAGAGAAATCTTCAATGGAACCACCAGGAAGCAGATGTAAGGATCAGGAGAAGCAAAGTAACTTGCTTCAATGAAGAAGACAAGTCACCTGAGGAAAGAAAGTAAGGAGAAAAAGAATGAGCAAGCTCACTCTCAAACACAAACAAAAATGCAGCAAGGATGCATAAAAGGAGATGAAGAGAAGTTATGAGAAGTGAAGGCAAATTCACTTCTCAAGATAACTTACCACCTGAGAAGTTAGTGAAAGAAATACAGTGCAATGCAAAATGGGATGAAATGACATGAATCAAACCAAAACCAGAAGCATATATGGGATGATAATGATGCTATGAGATGATGCAAACATGAAACAAGGCATGGTGATGATCATACAAGCTCATGGATGCAAATGAAGCAAGTTAAGACACATGAACATACATGAAAAGTTATGAGATGCATGTGGCATACAACATGGCAAATGCAAGATGTAATGATCAAACATGATTTTAATATGTCCTAAGATGTCAAATGAATCAAATGGATGCATAAAATGTCATGGCAAGTCAAGGTATGCAAGCAAATGCAAGATGGATGCAAAAGGAAGCCCAAACTAGGGTTTATGATCAATGCATCAAACAAAACCCAAAACCAGAAGCAAACATCAATATAAAAAATTTAAAATGCACTCAAAGGATCCCTAATCCTATACTAACTCACTGCCCAAAGGAGAGGTTCCAACTCTTAACCTAATTCAAGTTATGATTTTCCTAAGTTTTCTAGGGTTTTAGGGGTTCCTTAACAAGAAAATTACCAAACAAAATGAAAATGAAAGATCAAATCATGGCCATTTAATCTCACAAACTACATGCTAAACACAATGCAATGCCAAAAGAATCAAGGTCCAACTCTCAAGGGTTAGGCAGAAATGATTTTTGGAAGTTTGGATCAAAATAATGCATTAAAATGATTTTAATTCCATGAAAAATTCTCAAAGTGCATCAAGATCAAAAAAGAAATTTGGTTTGAGGGTTGGACAATGTTTCTAAATGGTTTTAAATGTTTCATGAATTTTTTGGTGATTTTTAAATACCTAAAAGCATTTTTAATTAATTAATTCTCATTAATTAATTAAAAATAAACTTTTAAATATTTAAAAATACTTTTTGAATGCAAAAAATAAAAATAAAAATATTTTTGGTTTCTGAAATTAAATAATAGCTTGCATAAAAAAATTCAGAATTTTTGAATAAGTTTTACTATTTTAAAATAAATGGAGAAAGAAATACAAAATAAATGAAATAAAAATTAAAAAAAATGAAAAGTAAACACAATGGACGGATCAGATGGAAACTGGGGATGAAGCTGTTGACTGCGCGCACTATCTAATGGCCCATATTCAAACTTCCTAATTTCTGATTTAAATTAATTAAAATAAATTAATTAAGTTAATTAATGGTTAGGGTTTCTAATGATGAATCTCAGCCCTCCAAACACGCGCCAGGTCAACTAAGTCAAAGGATCCAACGCTCACAATTCAAACTTTATTAATGACAGGGATTAAACCCTAATCATTTTCAGGTGGCCGGAGAAGACCTCCGGTCGTCTTCTCCGATGGGAACCCCACCTGAAAATTCCTAAAACCTTCAAAACGTAACTAAAATGAAATCTAAAAGAACAGAAATCCTTCCCACACCTCACTGAATCAAAACCCTAACACAAACATCATTTATCTTTCATCAATCACATGAATCGAAACAAATCATTTTTAGGTCAGAAAGTTTCAGAACACGATTAAACTCTCATTTCTCCACCATTTTCAAAACCAAAGACATCAGAGTGATCAGTGAATCATGAAGAACAACTTAAGAACTTAAAAATCCATTTCTGGAAAAAATGTTCATGAAGCTACCTGAGTTTGAAGCTTTTCAATTTGCAGCTTTCTGGCCTCTTCTCTTTGTGCAATCCACTCCTTTTATGCTCCTGATGAACTCTTGATGCTTAGAAAAGGTTTGTGTTGGCTGGTTTGGAAGTTTGAACAAGTTCTGTTCAAGCTCAGGTGAGAATCGTATTCTTAATTCTTTGAGTTTCAGGTTGATTTTAGGGGTGCTTTGTGATCAGGGTGATGTGTTGAGAAGGTCTTTGAAGTTTGTTTTAGTGTTTGTGGCTTGAGGAAAGTGTTTCGAATGCTTTTGCTCTATGGAGTGAAAATGGGAATGAGGTGCTATGGCTGGTTTCAGGCTGGCTTGTTATATGCTTTGGCTTGCATTTTCTTTGTATAAACAAATGCTATTGGTCAGATGAAGTGACATGTCCTTTTGTGATAGGTATGGTTACTTTTGCAAATTGTCAACTCTTGTGTAAGAAGGGCATGGGCTACTTTGCTAGCTTGGTACAAAGGCTTGTCTTGCGCAGCATGAGGTGAGGAGAGGGCTAGGGTGGTTCAGCAACCAAGGCAGCAAGCGGATGAGATGTTATGATGGATTTTGCAACTTGGTTCACTTTGGTTCTCATGAAAAGATCTTGTCCCAAAAACCATACAAATGTGTAATTCTTTGGTCCATTCTGAACTTTAGATGTCACATGATCATGTTATGTGAATTGGAAGTCCATTTGAGAGCTTTAGAACATTTGATTAAGTCATTTTGCAAAATACCTCTTTGGTAGAAACTTTGAAATTTTGTGATTTTTGCCAACTTTGACAAGCCATAACTTTTGATCCAAAATGAATTAGGTCATGTTCTTGTACTTTTTGAAAAGGGAATGATCTATTCTACAACTTTCATGACCAAAGTTTTTCCATTTGAAGCCTTTTTGAATCAAAAAGTAAGGGTTGAAAAAGTTGCATAAAATGACATTTTCATTAAAAGTCAAACTTGCCCAAAAAGTCAACTTTGCAAAAGACTTAAAATTTCTCAATTTTGTGAACTTCCAACCTCTTCTATGATCAAATAAAGATCATATGCACTCAAAATGATGAAGAATGCCCTTTGGTTGGGTCATTGGGGGCCTCAGATGCCCTGATTTTGCACTGACTTATCTGAAAAGTCAACTCTTGATCAGATGACTTCCCCATGGAATTTCTTCATGAAAATTGATATGCATACTCCCTATACCATATAGAGACCAATAGAAACAAGAATGACCAAAAAATTTGTACTTATGGCCTCCGAAACCAAAACCCTAATTTTAGGTCATCTGCAGTCAAGCCTGACTCTGCTTCCATACCAATCCCAGTTCTTGTGATTCTTTGACATTTTTGACTTTGAGAGGATGTAATATGATATAAGAACATACATGGACCCCTTTGAAGTGGTCGATGGCCTTTGGAGTGGCTCAAGAAGCTCTTGGATTGCTCAGATCACAAACCCTAGATGCAGATGACTTAGAAGCAATGCAGTGGATCAAAAATGTGATATGAGATGGTATGATTGTGTTTATGCATATGAAATGATCACAATCCATGGTGTGAATGGGTGAGGGCAAATTTGGGGTGTTTACAAATGGGAGGCTCCAAAGTTAGTGACAGAGATTAGAAGTTTCTTGGCGTTAGTGTAATATCCATATATAAAATACATACATCAAAGCATATTTCTCATATATAAATTTAAGTTTTGTACTGAAATACAACAAGTTCTTAGTAACACATTGTATAAATATAGCCACTACAACATAAGGTACTAATACAAAAGGCTATAAATAATACAAGATATTCACAAAATAAAAAGTCTAAGAACTAGATCTTAAGATCTCAAAAATCCACAGCGGAAGAAAGCCATCAAACAAGCAAAGATAATCAAGTTTCCTTATCTTTACCCTTTGCGGAACCTGGAGTACCTGAAATAACAACATCAACATGGGGTGAGATAAAACATCTTATTGAGTTCCCTATCTTTGAGTTCTCTCGGCTCTAAAAGGTTTGAATCTAGACACTACTCTAGTCGGGGGAAAACCTAGATTTCGAGTTCACGTAAAACTAGAGACATCAAAGTAAAATAAAATGGAGCACACACAAGGTGCTCTAAGGCATCTTTCCCAGACCAGCCACACTCCCCGGTGGCAAGCAAGTACGGGTCACTCAATCCTTAATGTATATATAACTTTCCCCGCCCAGCCACAATCCTAGGTGGCAAGTAAGCACGGGTCACTCATTATTTATCAAAGGTACTATCCCCACCCAGCCACACTCCTAGGTGGCAAGCAATCATGGGTCACGATACCTACCACAAAGTAACTTTCCCCATGCAGCCACACTCCCAGATGGCAAGAAGGCACAAGTCACGGTTACTTTTCATAAAGGATAACTTTTCCCGCCCAGCCACACTCCCAGGTGGCAATCACGCACGGGTCACAGTTACCCATTAAGGGATTCAAATCCACAGATTAATTATGTTTCCCCGACCGTCCCACCTCATGAGATTTCGACGCGAGCAACGCATAATTAAATTAGGATTACAACGCGATGGGAACAAAACCTCCATCTTATCACAACTACCTAGCCCGAGGACACTATCTGAGTATCGACGCCTAAGTATTGTCATGTCTCTAAAATAGTTCTGTAACAACTAAGTTAAACCTAACTACCTCACAAGTTGTTTCTTTTATGCATAAAAGCTCACAAATTCCTTAATTACATAATTACGGGTTATTCGAAAATTTGGGAAAAAGTCGAGTAAAAATAATATTTTTCGGTATAATGAGATAGTACATAACTTTAGCTTTAATTTGGTATTAAGAACACTTATATCAGATAATCGAGTAAAAAGTTATGAATTTTCAAAGTTTGGAACAAAATAATTTTTCCCCATAGCTATAGCGTTAACCGGTTATCGCCTGGGGTTAACCGGTTAAGCAAACCAGGAAACAAAACACATAGGCAAAACACAATAGCGTTAACCGTTTAACGCCCTGGGTTAACCGGTTAACGCCCTGGGTTAACCGGTGAACGCATTCTTCGGAACATCGGAACTCTTCACATGAATCTGATGATAGCCCGACCTCAGATTAATCTTTGAGAACACACAAGATCCTTTCAATTGATCTAAAAGGTCATCTAGCCTCGCTAAGGGATACTTGTTTTTGATAGTAACCTTGTTTAGCTTACGGTAATCAATAAACAGCCGCATACCACCATCCTTTTTCTCTACCAATAAAACAGGAGCGCCCCACGGTGAAACACTTGGTTTAACAAAATGCTTTGTCGTCAAATCCTCTAACGGGTCCTTCAATTCTCTTAACTCAAGTGGTTCCATCCGATAAGAGGAAACAGATATAGGAACCATTCCTGATATCAGGTCAACTTAGAATTCAACCTCCCTCACCGGTGGTAAGGAAGTGACTTCCTCGGGAAAAACATCAGGAAATTCATAGAATATTGGAATATTCAGAACTTGTTGACCATTATTCTCCTCTTTAGTAAGGAAAAGAAAAACAAATTTCTCTTTCTCAAACAAAAATTTCACCATTCCAACCGTAGCTTCTAAGATCGTTGCCAACACATCTTTCGGAGGCGTTTCCACGGATGGAATGAGGATCAACTTCTCTTCACACCCAATAAACACAGAATTAGCAGATAACCAATCCATTCCCAGGATAACATCAACTTTCTTAAGGGGTAGACAAATAAGATCAATCTGGAAAACTCTACCATCCACAGACAAAGTATAATTCTCACGCATAAGAGGTGTCTCAACGGTTTCATCCATAGAGGTAGTAACCACCATTGGAGGAGACAAGGGAAAATCCCGCAACCCAAGTCGCTTCACACAACTAGTAGACAAAAAAGAGGGTGTCGCTCCAGAATCAAATAAAACAAGACAAGGATGTTCATTAACAAGACATGTACCCGCAATAAGAGAGTTGTCGGCTTTGGTCTTTCTAGCATCCATAGTATAAACCCTTGCTTGAACTTGATTCCTTGGCTTGGTACAATCTCTTGACAAATGGCCTATTTCATTACAATTGTAACACCTTACTCCTCCATCTCTTTGACACCTTCCAAAATGATGCTTGCTACAAATCTTACACACTGGTGGAGTGTTAGGTCCATCACTTTGAACATGCTTCCCTTTGAAGGGTTGAGGCCTCTTCCTAAAAGGTCGATTAGTCCTTCCACGGTCACTTTGAACAACTCTTCCAGCACTTGCTTCAGCTTGCACCTTCATCAAACTATTCTTAGCAACATAGCATTGTCTCAACATTTCATAATAAGTAGTGAACTCCCTCTGAGAGACACTATGTGAAATCTCGGCCCTTATTTGAAACAAAAACTGATCAATCTTCTACATTTCATCTGGAGCATACATAACTTTCCTAGAATAAACTACCATGTCTTCAAACTTTTCTTCATAACTGGCCATAATCATGCTTCCTTGTCTAAGCTGCTGAAATTCAATATCCTTCTAAGTCCTCAAAGAACTTGGAAAATACTTCTCCCTAAAAGTTGTCTTAAACTGTTCCCACACTTTTGGAACTCCTTGCACATTTGTAAACACCCCAAATTTTCCCTCACTAATTTCACACCATGGCTTGTGATCTTTCATGTTTGCATTAGCATAAGCATACCATCTCATATTGCATTTTTTGTTTCACTGCATAGTTCAAGTTCATCTACATCTAGGGTTGGTGATCTGAGCAATCCAAGATTCCATCTAAGCCACTCCAAAGGTATCCAATTATTCCAAGAGGGTCCATGTGTGTTCTATCATCATATTGCATCCCTCAAAGATCAAGGAAGTCAAAAAATCACAAGAACTTGGAAAGCAAGGAAGTAGAGCTAGGGTTTCACTACACAGATGTTCTTAAATTAGGGTTTTGGTTTCAGAGGCCATAACTCCAAATTTTTTGGTCATTCTTGTTTCTAATAGTCTTAATATGTTATAAGGAACATATGTACCAAGATTGATGAATAAATTCATTGTGGAAGTCATCTGTTCACTGGATAACTTCTTGAGCAAGTCAGAGCAAAATCAGGGCATCTAAGGCCCCCAACATTGGAACCAAAGTGGATTTTTCATCAAATTGAAGTTATATGATCTTTATTTGATCATTGAAGTGTTTGGAAGTTCAAAAACTTGAAGCAAATTGAGCTAAACCAAAAGTTGCCAAAAATGGAAATGACTTGTAATGGAAACTTTCCATTTTGGGAAAGTTTTTCAACCTCCTCTTTCTCAACCAAAAATGCTTCAAATGAAAAATTGTTGGTCATTAAAGTTGTAGATTGGATCATTCCCTTTTCAAAAAGTACAAGAACAAGTCCTAATTAATTATGGAACTCAAGTTATGGCCTTGCAAAGTTGGCAAAAATCACATAATTTTAGTTTTCATGCCAAAGAGGGATTTTTGCAAAACCACATACCAAGCCATTTTGTGACCTCTACTACACTTCTAGGAAATCATACAAACATAGTGTATTGCCTAAGAATCAGAATTGGCCCAAGAATCTCAATTTTCTATGCCTTGCACATCAAGAAATCACAAAGGGGCCAAAATGTACAAAACTTGCAAAAACTCATACAACCATGCTTCCACTTGCTGCAGCACCCCAATCTAAATTCCATGGCTCTCCTTGATCAATGCTGAGGCCAGACATGTCCTTGTACAACCTCTGCCATAGCCCATACCTCAAGTACAAGTTATGTTGACATTTTGGCAACTTGCCCATACCAATCACCACAGTCCACCACCCACTTTCTGACCTATCAAACAATGTTATGTGGATCAAAAGCAACTTATAACATACATCACACAAGGCAAAAACCTCAGAATCACCAAGTTCCTCAAAATCACCTCAAAAGCAAAAGCTTTCGAAACTCATAACACACACACTCAAACTTCAAACTTCCTTCATCAATCAACTCAGCATCACAAGAGGATCATTTCCCACCCTTCATTGCAGCCTAAAAACACCCGAAACTGAAACACGATTTCTAGCTAGTTGAAGAACAACCACTCAAACCAGCCATTATAAACTCCTTCCAAGCCTCAAAGCATCACCAGGAGGATCATTGGAGTCATTTTGCACAAGAGAACTTTTTTCCAGAACCTTCATTTTAAATTCTTAATTGATTATATGTACTCTCCTGATGATTATGATGTCTTTACTTTTGAAAATGATTGAGAAACAAGCATGTATGAAGCTTCTGAAATTTTTGATGTGTTTTCCGTTTTGCTTCGATTCATGTTCTTGATGATAAATAAATGAATTTTTTTGGTTGATTCTTGTTTGGAGTGATGTGAGGATCATTTCTGGAAAGTTTGAGAGCTTAGCGTTGCGTATTAGGTGAGATAACACGTTTGGCTGGCCGAAGAAGATGACCGGAGCTTATCTCTGGTCACCTGAAAGTAATTAGGGTTCTAATTAGGGTTTATTGTCCAGTTTGAATATTGGTCGTAGGATGTGTTTTACCCGCGTGCGTGGATGGCTGAGATTGAGTCATTAAACCCTAAACTGAATTAATTAAATTAATTAGGATTTATTAGCCAGGAGTGATCTGGACCAAACAATCACGCGCGCAGTCAGCCCTTCCCCTGTGAGTTTGAATCTCAACCCTCAGATGCGTTTACTTCCCCTAATTTTAATTTTTATTTCATTTTTATCCCATTTTCTTTACCATTTTATTTAAAATACTTAGAAAAATCATAAAAAAATTTCCTTCTGCATTTCAACTTCAAATATTTTTTTCCACCCAAAAACATTTTTACTTTTATTTTTTGCATTTAAAAATAATTTTAAAAATATTTAAATGTTTATTTTAATTGATTAATGGAAATTAATTAATTAAAATACCATTTAGGTTTCTAAAAATTCCAAAAAAATTCACATTGCATCTTAGGACATTTAGAAACATTGTCAAACCATTCATACAAATTTATTTTTGGTTTTGATCCAATTTTGACATTTTTCTTGAATTTAGGGTTCATAAAAATCCCTTTTTGGAACCCTAACTTTGAAAATTCTTTTCTGCCTAACCATGAAGGGTTTGACATTGGTTCTTTTTGCATTGTTCTTCATATAGCATGTAGTATCTAACATATTTTTGTCACAAATTTATCTTGCATTTTCCATTTGATTTTCAGTTTTCCTCTTAAGGTACCCAAAAACCCTAGTTGACTTAGAAAACTCACAACTTTCTTTAGGTTAAGAGTTAGACCTCCTCCTTTGGGGTGTGATATCATATAGGGTTAGGGTTCCTTTGAGTTCATTTGCAATTTTTTATCTTATGATTTGCTTCTGTTTTTTACTTTTGCATCTCATCCTTTCATATAACCGTAATCTTGCATCCATGCTTGCATCTTACATTGCATTGCATGAACATATGAACTTGCCATGACATTCTAAGCTCTTGTATGCCATTTTAGACATCTTAAGACATTGCTGGAACATTGATTGGTCATTTCTTCATACATTTTCCATGCTTTGCATCCATTTCATTTCATAAACATACATGTGTTTTCATGCTTCCCACATGCTTCATCTACATTCCATCTCTTGTATGAACATTCATAGCACTTGATTTGCCTTTGCATCATCTCATAGCATCATTTGCATCATGTGTTTACTTCTGGTTTTGTTTTTACCTTTGCATATGTTGCATTTTCATTTCATTTCTTTCCTTTGTGTTAACCTTTTCAGGTGGTAAGTAACTTGAGAAGTGAATTTGCCTTCACTTCTCATTTCTCTTCTCATTATTATTATGCATCCTTGCTGCATTTTTCATTGTCTTAGAGTGAGCTTGCTCATTCATGTTCATCTCTCACTTTCTTTCTCCAAGTTACTTATCTTCTTCAGTGAAGTAAGTAACTTGTTCTGCTTCTCCTCCTTTCATCTGCTTCTTCCATTGGTGGCTTCTCTGAAGATCTCTTGCAAGCCTTATAAACTATAGGAACATCCAAGAATGACAATAATTAGGGTTTTGATTAGTCCCCCTTTAGCTTTTACCTTTGTGTCTTCTTTGTGTCTCTCTTCTCACCTCATCATTAGAGACTAAACCTTTAAGGCTTTAAGACTTTGTGATTAGGGTTATGCCTGCATCCTTCTCTTAGGATGGAGTGTATAACCTTAATCCTAAGTGTTAAACCCTTAATTTGTTTAAACCTCTTAATCAATCCATCTTAATAATTACTAAGACAATATATTGTAACTTGAGCATAGACAAGCAAGTAGTTCACAAGTCAATTTATCTTTCAGTCTCTTTGAGTCAAACTACGGTGTTCTGACTTCCTCATTGCACGAGAGGATACATAGGCATAACTTAACTGTTATCAAACAAAAGTCTTTGTGTCTTCCCCCTCTTTCAGCTTCCCCTTTAAGCCTCATTCCTGAGCACCTCACTTCACTTTCTTGCACTGACACTTGTACATTCTTTTCCAGCTTTTGCACACAGATAAGCACATACACCCACCCCTTTAAACACAAACTTTTAAGTGTGGATCCCGTCGAGTACGACTGACAATCTGGGTGCTAATACCTTCCTAGGTTGTAATCAACCCCCTTTATAAGTTTCTCTGGTTCGCGACCATCTTATCCATATCTTTC
Organism: Lathyrus aphaca; assembly: GCA_963966055.1. Taxonomy (NCBI): domain Eukaryota; kingdom Viridiplantae; phylum Streptophyta; class Magnoliopsida; order Fabales; family Fabaceae; genus Lathyrus; species Lathyrus aphaca. The sequence goes on along the minus strand of OZ014524.1, from coordinate 176,277,895 downwards.
CAGGTTTATGCAGAATTACCTTTCCTTCGGGATAAAAATGCCTAGTTGGCGACTCTTTTCACTTTCACTTCATTTCTCCTTTCACCGACCGTTCGCGCTTGTACCGGGATGCAAATCTTTGGGAGCGACAGCTTGGCGACTCTGCTGGGGACCCTTATATTGCAACCAAGGCTTCTGGTTCTTTTTGTGGGTTCCTCATAGCGCTTGTTTGATTTGTGTTTACAGGGGTGTTATGTGATACTTGTGCTTATTTGTTTATTGCTTTATTTATTGTTTTTTGTATAGATTTATTTACTTCTTTCATTTACAGTTTTATGCATTTCAAACTGTCATTATCATGTGTTGGATCTGTTGTTTCTTTGGTGGGTGGGGATCATTGAGTGATTAAGGTCCTATACCGGGGACCTAAGTGACATATAGGCTAGAGTGGCTTCATATTCTTTCCCATTCCATTTCGGTCTGGTGCGGGAATATGAAACGCGGTTCAGACATGAGTGTCTTCTTGAGAACTCTGTGCTACGGATTTCCTGTAGTAATAGGGCTATCTGGGAAGCCTGCTAAGTCTGGATGACCTTTTATGACCTTCAGCATCTGAGGTGAATTAGAGGAGGATCTTTTATAGTTATTGTAAACGTTGTACCTCCGGGTTAGAAGTGTTTACACTTCTCATAACTGATCCAAGTCTGAGGATCCTTGTTCTAGAACATTACATATGAGGGGGATGGGATGTTTACAGGTTTGCAGGAACCCTTGGCCACATCATACCCTGTTACTAGTTTTGTTTTAAGAATGCATCACTTTGGACAGTTCTTGTGATTACCCTGGACTTGTGACTCTTTATTTGAGTCACCCACCTGGTTACTGGATTTCTAAGCCTCCATCTGGACTTATGAACATACATGGACTTTTACCAAGACAGATAAACAGATCCAGCACTTGATCACAAACCCTTTGCATATCATTGCATACATCATTTTTGCATCATTTAACATTTGCTTATTTGTTTTACAGGGTATCCATCTTATCATCTTTGGTTTGGTATTGACCCCTTCTGCTGCTTAGACTTCTGCAGTTATCTTCTCTAGCACCCTCATCAGTTTGTTAGTGATTCCTCTCCAGCTATATTTATCAGAGACTCACCTCCAGCCTCTCATTTAGTGAACTTCATCAGCAGTTGCTCTCAGTTTCTTCATCAGCATCCATCATCAGCATGGACACTTCAAGAAAGAGCAACATCACATACCACTTCTTTGAGCCCACCCTGACTGGTATCAGGCAGATCCAGTCCCTCATTACTCCTGATCATGTCCCACTATTCAGAGAGCATTATGGAGGCATATTGGACATGGTCATGGATCTAGATGCATCTCAGAGGAGCATGATCCATACTTGCTTGCAGTTTTATGATCCTCCACTCAGATGTTTCACATTTCCTGATTTCCAGTTGGGACCTCTGTTAGAAGAATTTTCCATATTGTTAGGAGTTCCTATCAGGAGAGGGATTCCTTTCAACCCTATGATGGCTGCTCCCAGAAATGAAGACATAGCCAGGGCATTGCATTTGGAGCCTGCCCTCATTGATCAGAACATGACAACCAAGGCTGGAGTTCCAGGCCTTCACCTAGACTTCTTGATCTCCTAGGCCACCCTGCATGCTACAGTGGGGGAATGGAAGGTTGTCTATGCACTTCTAGCCCTTAGTATATATGGGTTTATCATGTTGGCAGATGAGCCAAAGTTTGTGAGAAAGAATGCCATTCACTTGTTCTTATTGAGGAACCCAGTTCCTACCTTGCTTGGGGACTTCTACTACTCAGTAAACCAGAGGAATGAGAAGCAAAGAGGAAGACTAGTCAGATGTTGTGCTCCTCTTTATTATTCTTGGTTGCTAAGACACTTTCCAAAGTCAGATACTTTCTTGAACCCTCATCAGCAAAAGAACTGGGCTAAGAGATTTATTGCCTTGACATCAGATGGTACACTCAGAGCACCAAGGGCAAGGACATCATTACTAGTTGTGGGAAATATCCTAATGTGCCTTTGATAGGAGTGAAAGGTTGCATCAACTACAACCCTTTACTGTTTAAGAGACAATTAGGATATGCTTTGGTTCATCCTCTAAGGGGGCAAGATTTGGCTGAGACCCTCTACTGTGAAATCCAGCCTAACTCTGCTATTGTCAGGCAAGCTGCCTGGGCTTAGGATAACATCCAGACTAAAGGGACAACTATCCTTGGCAAGTGCAACAACATTGCTTCAGCAGAGTATTCTGATTGGTCTCGTACCAGAGCTCAGATCACCCGGATTCCATTTACTTTAGAAGATGTACCTGGACCTTCTACAGTGCAACCTGCAGCTACTGTCAGTTTGGAAGCGTTTGAGAAGCTGAAGGAAAGGAATACTCAACTATCTGAAGCCTTGAAGAAGACTCTCTGGGAGAGAAATGATAGCCGTCTAGATAATGAGAGATTGGAAAGGCTCAGGGTTGAGCATTTGATCAAGATCGAGAAGACGGATTACTACATCAGGAAGGCAAGAGCAGGGGAGTTAGTACTGAAGAATGCTTGCAAGGAATCAAAGACTCAGAAGGCTAGGGCAGAGCATTATCTAGAGGAAAGCCAGGCTAGGTGGATAAGGATCACTGAAGCCCATGCATAAGAAAATCAAAGGACTCAGGCTAAGATAGAGCAGTTGGAGGCTAGTGAGAAGAAGCATCAAGAGGCATTATTGGTAGCACAGAAGGAGATATCTGAATTGAAACTCCGGGCGGGGTTGAAGAGGTCAAAGGATCAGGATAAGCATAAGAAGTTAACCAGTGCCATTGCTACCAGGAACCTCTTCATCAGGACTATTACAGAGCACCCAGTAGGTCCAGTGATTGAGGCCCTCCTGAAGGAAGTCAGAGAGGATGACTTTGGATTAGATGTTTGATTCTTTTGCTTGTACTTTCCTTTTGTTGTACTTTTCTTTTGTTGTTGTATTTTGACCCACCATGGGATGTTATTGTAATCAAACTATGTATTATTCACTCTTTGTAATATATCAGTTTGTATTATTGGTGGGCTTTATCTCTCAACATCATCAGCATTTCCTCGAGGTCTGGAAAGGTCAAAACCAAAGAACCAAACCGAATACCCTTGGAAGACAAAAAGGCATATTGCATTGCATACTAACATTTTCTTTGTTTTGTAGATTTTTTGTTTTCATTGTTGTTTCTCACTTTGTTGTGGTTTCAGGAAACATTGCTCGTAGAAGAGTGTTCCCTGTCAACAGAACACACTGGTACCCGACAAGAAACAACCTTCCGGGACTCCAGATGGATCAAGTTCAGTAAGACTTGAATGAAGTAAGGGCCCAGATGGCCAATGAGAGGGTTGAGATGAGGAATCAGATGACCCAATTCATGACTGTAATGACTGGCTTAGCTCAGAGCCAGGAAAGACTAAGGGAGTTGGTTGAGAGACAAACTCCTGAAGAACACCATCCAGGTACAGGAGGTACCAGTAACAATGATAACGTGCAGCCTCGCACTGATCCACCAGAGTTTGGGCCTCATCTGAACCCAAAAATCAATGCCATAAGGAATACTCAGGGTAACACTGCTGGAGGAAGGGTCTTGCAAGAGGATCCTCAAGAAGAGCAGTTTACAGTTGTTGGGGCTGGGGACGAAGTTTACGACCGTAGGCTGGATGAAATTGCAGAGAAGCTGAGGTCCCTTGAATCCCAGAATTCCCTAGGTTTTGATGTCATGGACATGGGACTGGTGGAAGGGTTGAGAATTCCTCACAAGTTCAAACCCCCGTGTTTTGAAAGGTATAATGGCACATCCTGCCCACGCACCCACCCTCAATCATTCTTGGGAAGATTAAAAGCATACACCATGGGAGAGAAGTTGTGGATGTTTTACTTCGAGGATAGTCTAACAGGGGCATCCCGAGAATGGTATTCCCACTTGACTAGAGCCAAAGTGAGGAACTGGAAAGACTTGGCTGAAGCTTTCATCCGTCAATATCAGTATAACTTGGACATGGCTCCAAACAGGACCCTTCTAATGGGAATGTCTCAATCTTCCCATGAGAGCTTCAGGGAATATGCCCAAAGGTGGAGGAAACTTGTTGCTGCAGTACAACCCCCTATGTCTAAAAGGGAAATGGCAGACATGTTCATGAATACTCTCCAAGGAACATACATTGATAGATTGGCTGCATTTTCTTCTACCAGCTTTGCAGATGTGGTGATAGCTGGGGAAAGAATATAGAGCCTATTGAAGATGGGAAAGATATCCGATAATGGTGCCAGTTCAAGCAGTACAAGAAAACCATTTGCTGGGCCCCGTAGATCTGGTGAGACAAACTCTGTGCACATGGGAAGAGGGAGGCCCTAATACTTACCCAGGACAATTGTTGCTGTTACTATCCCTACTCCACCTCCTCAGTATGCTCAACAACCACAACACTTTCCACAACAACAACAATTTCCGCAACAGAGGTCACACAGCAATAACAACAACAATCAACAATAACGCCCGTTTCAACAGCGGCCATCTCAGGTCAACCGGGTAATTGACCCCATTCCAATGCCATATGCTACACTGCTGCCACAACTTCTAAAGCTCAATCTTGTTGAGTTGAGGACATTGGCTCCACCCGATCCTCAAAAACTTCCAAGAAACTATGATATCAATGCTATGTGTGCTTTTCATTTCAACGCACCCGGTCACTCTACGGAAAAATTCAGAGCTCTTCATATGAAGGTTCAGGATCTGGTAGATTCAAAAGCCCTGAACTTTGCACCTCCTCGTAATGTAATGAAGAATCTTATGCCAAGCCACAGCGGGCCAAGGATTAATGCTATAGAGGATGGTTCACCCATGAGTTTAATAGAAGACATTGCATGTATTCAGACACCTCTGGCAGAGGTTAAAGCCCAGCTTTTAAAGTGCCAAGTGTTTCCAGGTTGTGAGGCCTGTTGTGAATTATGCAAACTTTCTGAAAATGGGTGTGCTAGCTTGAGGAAAGGCATCAATGACTTGATTAACGAAGGCATTCTGTAAATTACAACCGCAACTTCTACACCACCAACAGATCTTTTATCAACAACAAGTAAATCTTCTACAAATGCAACAACCACCTTTCCTACTGATTCTTCTACAACTGCAACAACCATTGTTCCAATTGATTCAGCTACAACTTCAGCAATCATTTCGTCTGTCACTTCAACACACAATAATTCATTTTCACCGGCTACTACAACTTCAACAACCAATAATGATGTTTCCACTGTCACAATTTATTATGACCCGACAACGGTCCCGAATCCCAACAATTTTCAACAGTCTCAACAATCTCAACAAAGCTTCAATTCACCTCCACCAACATCCACCAGAGGTCCTATTACTATTTTCTATGACCCACAGACTATTACAGTCCCAACATCTGTTGTAGTGAGCCCAGTCACTATCACGGTGCCCGAGCCAATCCCATATGATAAAAACAGTGCTATACCATGGCATTATGGTGCTGATCTATACTGTAATGGAGAGAAAGTCCTTCTTGATTCTCCAGTTCTCACTCCCCAAGTGGATAATATTGGCGAGGCAGAGGCTTCACCCGAAGCGGACGTCTCTTTGCGTCACAAGTCCCTAGAACCAACACTGAGGCAGAGGCTGTTGCCAAAGCCAAAGGGAAGAGTGTGATACCGGAAGAATCTGCACCAAAGGAAACTCACAAATAATCCTTCGATCAAGATGTGGATGATTTCATGAGAATTATTAAAAGAAGTAACTATAAAGTTGTGGACCAGCTCCACCAGACTCCTTCTAAGATCTCAATCCTATCATTGCTGTTGTGTTCCGAAGCCCATCGGGATGCACTATTCAAAGTTCTGCACGCTGCCTACGTGCCAAAAGAGATTACTGTGAATCAGTTGGAAACAGTAGTGTCAAATGTCAATACTAGTCATGGGCTAGGTTTTCCTGATGCTGATTTGACAACAGAAGGATGTCTCCACAACAAAGCTTTGCACATAACCCTGGAGTCCAAGGGAGTTGTACTATCTCATGTTGTTGTAGACACTGGGTCCTCACTCAATGTCTTACCCAAGAAAGCTCTTGTCAAGCTTGAATATGATGGGATAACTCTCCGGCCAAGTAACCTTGTGGTCAGGGCTTTTGACGGCTCCAAGAGATCTGTTCTTGGGGAGGTGGAGTTGCCAGTGATAATCGGTCCACAAGTCTTTAAGACCATTTTCTATGTGATGGACATACAGTCGGCATACAGTTGTTTTCTAGGTCGACCCTGGATTCACGCCGCAGGCGCAGTAACGTCAACCCTTCACCAGAAAATGAAGTATGAATGGGAAGGACAGATTATCACCATCTGTGGTGAGGAAGACATATTTGTTAGCCATATGGCTACATACAAGTATATTGAGATGGATGGAGAAATCCATGAGACAATGAGCCAAGGGTTTGAGGCCCTAAATGTTAATGAGACTACTGGATTATTGGCTGCATTCCAGGAAGACATGATGGGTACTTCTATCATCTCTTATCAGCAAGCCCAGAAGGTTGTTGAAGACGGTAACGCTCAAGGCTGGGGCAAGCTGCTGCCAGTGGAAAGGAAGGAAGATAGATTCAGTTTGGGTTATAGACCATTCCGACAAGATCAATCAGAGGCTGCAAAAGAGCCCAAGTTCATCAGTGGGGGGATGCTCACCCCAGATGTTGTTAACAATCTGGAAGACGAGGAGAAAAGCGACCGCAACCTGGAAAGCTGGATACGTCCAAGGATTCCGGGGAACCAAGTCCTTAACTGGTCTTCCCAGGAAATTATAAGGGTTACTCTTGCAGAGTAATTATTATTTCCTGTCCTTTTTAGCATGCATCAAGTCCTGCATCTTGCCCTAGGTGTCAGGACTCATTTTGTAATAGGGCCATATTGTAATTTTGTGCAAATGATTAATCAATGAATATCAGACATCTTTTGCAAACGAGTCTCTTTTTTCGCTCACTGTCTTTTCATTTTTTACTTTTGTACAAAACAATAAAATGGAAATGTTTTCAAAATAAATAACTTCATTTTCACTTTTCTAAACAAGATTAAAACTGATCACTAAAACGAACCAATCTCAACCCTTGCAGAGATTATCCTCCAAATTGCACCGACAACAACACTGTTATGACCTTGTATGACTTCGACAATCCAATTAATCAAGCTAATGAAGGGGTTGAAGAAGACTATGAGTTACCTGAAGAGTTATCCAAGTTATTGAGGCAAGAAGAGAAAGTGATCACTCCTCATCAGGAGGAGGTTGAAACAGTCAATCTTGGTACCGAAGAGGACTTGAAAGAAGTGAAGATTGGGGCCGGTTTGCAAGATTCAGTGAAGGAACAACTCATTGATATGCTTCGAGAATACGTCGATGTCTTTGCTTGGTCCTATCAAGACATGCCAGGTCTGGATACCGACATTGTTATGCACAAGCTGACTTTGAAAGAAGATTGCCCTCTAGTAAAGCAGAAGCTACGCCGTACTCGTCCAAATATGGCCATGAAGATTAAGGAAGAAGTACAAAAACAGTGGGACGCCGGTTTCCTTGCTGTGACTAGTTACCCACCGTGGGTCGCTAATATTGTACCAGTGCCTAAGAAGGATGGCAAAGTAAGGATGTGTGTGGATTATCGGGATCTGAACAGAGCTAGCCCGAAGGATGATTTCCCATTATCTCACATTGATGTATTGGTCGACAACACAACTCAGTTCTCGGTGTTTTCCTTTATTGACGGATTTTTCGGATATAATCAGATCAGAATGTCACCCGAAGACATGGAGAAGACTACATTCATCACACCTTGGGGCACATTTTGTTACAAGGTAATGCCTTTTGGACTGAAGAATGCCGGTGTTACTTATCAACGGGCTACGGTAACATTATTCCATGACATGAACCACAAAGAAATTGAATGCTACCTGGATGACATGATTGCCAAGTCCCTCACTGAAGAAGAACATTCGGTAAATCTGCTGAAGTTGTTTAAGCGTCTGAGAAAGTATCAACTGAAGCTAAACCCCAACAAATGCACATTCGGGGTACGTTCCGGCAAACTGCTGGGTTTCATTGTAAGTGAAAAGGGAATTGAAGTTGATCCTGACAAAGTCAAGGCCATTCAGTAGATGCCTGCACCTAGAACTGAAAAGGAAGTTCGGGGGTTCCTAGGTAGATTGAACTACATATCAAGGTTCATATCTCATCTTACTACAACCTATGAACCCTTGTTCAAGCTGTTAAGAAAGGAACAAACGGTCAGGTGGAATGAAGATTGTCAGAAGGCTTTTGACAAAATCAAGGAGTACCTACAAGAACCTCCAATTCTTATGCCTCCGATTGAAGGAAGACCTCTAATAATGTACCTGACAGTATTAGAAGGATCAATGGGGTGTGTGTTAGGCCAGCATGACGAGTCTGGTCGAAAAGAGTATGCAATATACTACCTAAGCAAAACATTTACCGACTGTGAACAACGTTATTCACTGCTCGAGAAAACTTGTTGTGCTTTAGCGTGGGCTGCTCGACGACTAAGACAATATATGTTGACTCATACTACTTTGTTGATCTCAAAAATGGATCCAGTCAAGTACATATTTGAGAAGCTAGCACTTACCGGAAGGGTTGCAAGATGGAAAATGATTCTGACAGAGTATGACATTCAATACACATCTCAAAAGGCAATCAAAGGCAGTGTATTGTCTTACAATCTAGCTGAGCAACCCATTGATGATTACCAGCCCATGAGATTTGACTTCCCTGATGAAGACATCATGTTCCTAAAAGCAAAAGATCATGAAGAGCCTGTTCACACTGAAGGGCCTGACCCAGAAGAAGAATGGACAATGATGTTTGATGGGGCTGTCAATATGAATGGTCATGGAGTTGGCGTAATGCTCATTACACCTAAAGGAGTTCATATGCCTTTCTTGGCAAAACTCACCTTTGCATGCACTAACAACGAAGCTGAATATGAAGCCTGTATCATGGGTCTTGAGGAAGCCATTGACCTCCGAATCAAGACTTTAACTGTATTCAGAGATTCAGCTTTGGTAATCAATCAGACCAACGGCAAATGGTACACTCACCAAGAGCATCTGATTCCATACCGTGACTACACGAGGAGATTATTGACTTTCTTCACAACAGTCAAACTAGAGTATATCCCTCGAGACGAAAATCAGTTCGCAGATGCTTTAGCTACCATTTCCTCCATGATCAAAGGTTCAAACTGCCAATTTTGAGCCTCGGATTTCTGTATCCAGACTAGACCGACCAGCGTACGTATTCTCCGTGGACATTACTAAAGATGACAAGCCTTGGTTCCATGATATCAAAAGCTTCTTGGAGGATCAAACATACCCACCTGGGGCATCTTCCAATTATAAGAAGACACTAAGAAGGTTGGCCGGTAGTTTCTTCCTCAATGCTGATGGTTCATTATACAAACAAAACTTTGACATGGTTCTTCTCAGATGTGTTGATAAGAAAGAAGCAGACTTGCTGATGCACGAGGTGCATGAAAGATCTTTCGGTACCCATGTTGGAGGGCATGCAATGGATAAGAAATTATTAAGATCGGGTTATTACTGGATCACAATGGATGCAGATTGTTGTGCCTATGCCAGGAAGTGTAACAAATGCCAGATTTATGCAGACAAAGTGCATGTGCCTCCTAATCCGTTGAACGTGATGTCTTCACCTTGGCCCTTTGCCATGTGGGGCATTGACATGATTGGAAAGATCGAACTGACTACTTCAAATGGTCACAGATTCATATTAGTAGCCATTGATTACTTCACCAAGTGGGTTGAAGCAGCTTCATATGCAAACGTCACCAGACAAGTGGTAGCCAGATTCCTGAAAAGAGACATCATCTGTCGATATGGAGTACCCGAGCGAATCATTACTGATAATGGTTCTAATTTGAACAACAAAATGATGGCAGAACTGTGCCGGGACTTCAAAATCCAACATCACAACTCTTTTCCTTATAGGCCGAAGATGAGTGGCGTTGTTGAGGCAGCTAACAAAATCATCAAGAAGATTGTGCAGAAGATGGTGGTTACTTACAAAGATTGGCATGAAATGCTACCCTTTGCCTTGCATGGGTATCGAACCTCAATTAGAACATCCACTGGGGCAACATTGTATCAGCTTGTGTATGGTATGGAGGCTGTCCTACCTGTTGAAGTTGAACTACCCTCCTTACGAGTACTAATGGATGTAAGGTTGAATGAAGCAGAATGGGTCTGTTCTCAGTACAATCAACTGAATCTGATCAAAGAGAAGAGATTAGCTGCAATCTATCACGGGCAGTTATATCAAAAAAGGATGAAGAAAGCCTTCGATCATAAAGTCAGGCTTCAGAATACCTAGTGGGAAATCTTGTGCTGAAAAGACTTCTTCCTCCACATACAGACCAGAGGGGCAAGTGGACTCCGAATTACGATGGTCCATTCTGTAAACACCCCAAATTTGCCCTCACTCATTTCACCATGGCTTGTGGTCTTTTCATATGCATAAGTCCAATCATAGTATCTCATACCACATTTTTGATTCACTGCATTGATCCTAAGTCATCTGCATCTAGGGTTTGTGATCTGAGCCATCCTGAGCCATTTGAGCCACTCCAAAGGTCATCAATCACTTCAAAGGGGTTCATGTATGTTCAAGCATCATATTGTATCCCCACAAAGTCAAGAAAGTCAAAGAATCACAAGAACTGAGAATGGCATGGGAGCAGAGCCAGGTTTAACTGCACAGATAACCTAGAATTAGGGTTTTGGTTTCAAAGGCCATAACTCCAAATTTTTTGGTCATTCTTGTTTCTATTGGTCTCTACATGTTATAAGTATCATGCATATCAAGTTTCATGAATAAATTTCATAGGGAAGGCATCTGATCAAGAGTTGACTTCTTGAGCAAGTCAGTGCAAAATCAGGGCATCTGAGGCCCCCAATGACCCAACCAAGGGGTGTTCTTCATCATTTTGAATGTGTATGATCTTTATTTGATCATATAAGATGTTAAAAGTTCACAAAATTGAAGAATTTCAAGCCATTTGCAAAGTTGCCTTTTTGGGAAAATGACTTGTAATGTAAACTTGCCATTTTGGGAAACTTTTTCAACCCTTTCTTTTTGATTCAAAGATGCTTCAAATGAGAAAACTTTGGTCATGAAAATTGTAGAAGGGATCATTCCCTTTTCAAAAAGTACAAGAACTTGTGCTAATTCATTTTGGATCAAAGTTGGAGAAAATCACATAATTTCAAGTTATGTACCAAAGAGACAAAGTTGCAAAACCACTTGCCAAGGTAAATTGTGCTTTCAAATGGACTTCTAATCTTTGTACAAACATAAACCAATGCCTAAAAGTCAGAATGCATCAAAGGTTTGCCCATTTTCATGACTTGTGGATCAAGAAATCACAAAAGGGGCCAAAAGTCACAAAGTTGCAAAACCTATGACAAACCCTAATCCACTTGCTGCATTGTTTCTAATCCATTTCCATGGTTCTCCCTAAACTCAGCTGAGCCAAGCCATGCCCCTATCACAGCCTTACACTTGCCCATACCTCAAGTACACCTAACTTGGACTTTTTGCAAAAAGACCCATACCAATCAAGCTAGGCCAGACCAACTCCTCTGACCTATCCAAGAGTGATAAGTGGACCAAAAGAAACACAAAGCAACAGACACACAAGCCTGAAACACTCTCCAAGCCATAGTTCCATGTTTTCACCTCTTATGCATTTTCATTCGAAACACATCACACAAGACACAAACACCAAAACAAACTCCATAGAACATCTCAGCATGTCTCACTGATCATCCCTGACCCCTCACCTTGCCCTAAAACACCCTGAAACTGAAACACGATTCCTTCCCCTCTCTGAACAGAACTTCTTCAAACTCACAAATCAGCCATTCTAAACTCCAACCAAGCTTCATAACTTCATCAAGAGGATCATTGGGACCATTTTGAAGCAAAGAGGCAAGCAGAAAGCTCCTGGACTGAAAGCTCAATCTCAGGTAACATGATGAACAAATTTTCCAGAACCTTGATTTCTTGTTAGAATGTTGTTCTATATGTTGCCCTGATCCTGGGGATCTATTTATTTTTGAAAATGAGCCAGAAACAAGCATGTTGTGATGTTCTGAAATTTTTGCCCTAAGATTTGTTTTCTTCGATTCTCACTGTGTAGTCAATATAAATTGTTTTTGGCCATGAATTCTTGTTACCCATTGTTGAATGATTTATTCTGGAGATTTGTGGCCCTTGGGGATGTGTTTTGAGTGATTCTGGTGAGAGAGGCAGCCGGAGAAGACGACCGGAGCTTATCTCCGGTCGCCTGAGATTAATTAGGGTTAAGTGTGATTAATTAGGAGTTTTGAATGTGGACCCTTAGATTTTCTTTCCCGCGCGTGAACGAGTGGTCTGGATGCTTCATTAAAGCCCTAATCCTCATTTAATTATTTAAATTATGTTTAATTAATTTATAAAACCAAATTAGCCAGATTTGAATCTGGGCCTTTGGATCTGGCGCGCAGTCAACCAGTCCAAGCCCAGATCAAATCCTGGCCCTCCTTTTGAATTACTTTCCATTATTTTCATTTTTTATTCATTTTTTATTCATTTTATTTATACGAATTATTAAAAATAGCAAAAATCATTTAAAAATTATGAAAATTTTTGTCAAAGTTTTCATTAATTTTTAAGACCCAAAAATATTTTTATTTTCTTTTTTTGCATTAAAAATTATTTTTAAATCATTTAAATGTTTATTTTTAATTAATTAATGGAAATTAGTTAATTAAAAATACATTTAGGTATTTAAAAATCACAAAAAAATTCACATTGCATTTAGAAATATTTAGAAGCATTATCCAACTCTCAAACCAAATTTCATTTTTGTTCTTGATGCCTTTTGATCATTTTCATTGGATTTAATTTCATTTTTAGGCAATATTTTATGTCGAACTTCAAAAATTTCTTGCTGCCTAACCATTGAGAGTTGGATGATGATTCTTATTGCATTATACTTTTCATAGCTTGTAGTTTATAGGTTAAATTTGGTTTGATTTGATCTTGCATTTTCAATTTGTTTAGCATTTTTCTTGTTGAGGTACCTTAAAACCCTAGCAATCTTAGGAAATTCATAACTTTCATTAGGATAAGAGTTGGATCCCCTCCTTTGGGCAGTGAGTTTGTATAGGTTTAGGGTATCTTTGATTGCATTTTCAAATTTTTATCATGTCATTTGCTTTTGGTTTTGGATTTTTGCTTTGCATGATGCATGTAACCCTAATTTGTACCTTCCTTTGCATCCATTTCTCATTTGCTTGCATCCATTGACTTGCCATGACATTTTGTGCATCCACATGATTCATAATACATCTTAGGACATATTAGAATCATGTTTGATCATTGCATCTTTCATTTGCCATGTTGTATGTCCATTATATTCCATAACTTTTCATGTACATTCATGGTTCAAAGCATGCCTCATTTGCATCCTCATGCTTGTGTGATCATTCTCATGTCTTGCCTCATGTTTGTATCATCTCTTAGCATATTTAACATCATACCTATGCTTCTGGTTTTGGTTTGCATCATGACATTTCATCTCATTTGCATTGCATTCCATTTCTTTTGGCTAACTTTTCAGGTGGTAAGTTGTTTAGAGAAGTGAATTTGCCTTCACTTCTCACAATTTCTTTTCATATCTTTCATGCTTTCTTTGCTTCCTTTTATATGTTTATTGGATTGAGCTTGCTCATTCATGTTCATCTTACTTTCTTCCTTCAAGCAACTTGTCTGCTTAAGTGAAGCAAGTTGTTTTGCTTCTCTTTGCTCCTTTCATCTGCTTCCTTCCTGGTGGTTTCTCTGAAGATCTTCTTGAAAACCTCATTAACCCTAGGAACAACCAAGCATGACAATGATTAAGGTTTGATTATTCCCCCATTTAGTTTCACCTTTGTGTCATCTTTGAGTCTTCTCTTCTCATCTCATAATCAGGGACTAAACCCTAAAGGCTTTAAGGCTTTGTGATTAAGCTTATGCCTGCATCCTTCTATAAGGATGGAGTGTATAACTTTAATCCTAAGTGTTAAACCCTTAATGTGTTTAAATCCTTTAATCAATTCATCTAATAATCATCAAGACATCAAGCTTGTAACTTGGGCCTTGCATTAGGGTTCTAATTCTTCCTTAATTGGTTAAGAAGGACTAACCCTAGTGTTAATGGACAAGTCCCCCTCAAGTTGTCTTACAAACCATAAAAATCATTTCTTCATCTAATCATTAACTAAAATCCATTTAATAAAGGCTTTGTTTTGTCATGAGGTTAATCCCTAATCATGGATTAAGTTGAGGAGTCTTTCTCAGCTTAAATGTTCTCATCTATTATCCTTCTATTAGGATGGTGTAATGAGTCCATTAAATCCTTGATTATGGCTTAAACTCATTACTCAACACTAAACAAAAACAATAAAAACATCTAAATAATCACAAGTAGGTTAATGATCTTAATCCTACACCAGGGTGATTAAGTGTGAGATACTGACTTCACACTTAAGGTATTCTCATTACCCCTAATCAGAGGGAGGATGTGATGAGTTTATTAACCCATTGGTCTAGGCTTAAGCTCATTAACTTATGACATACTTTCAAAAGCAATAAAAGATTGAAAACACAAAAAACAAACAATAATCGTCTCCTCCGGGATTCTCTTCTCATCTCATTCACTCACAAACGAGAACTCGCTTCTTCCGTCTAATGCAAGACAGTTTGCACCTGAGCCAGACAGGTCATATACTTGAGCATAGATAAGTAAGCAATTCACAAGTCAATTTATCTTTCAGTCTCTTTGAGTCGAACTACGGTGTTCTGACTTCCTCATTGCACGAGAGGATACGTAGGCATAACTTAATAGTTATCGAACAAAAGTCTATGTATATTCCCCCTCCTTCCAGCCGTATTCTTTGAGCCTCATAGTCTTGAGCATTTCACTTTTTCCTTACACTGACACTTCTTTTATTCACTTCACCATTCTCTTAGCACTGACACTTGCATTATTTCCAGCTTTTATACACAGATAGCACTGACACTACCCCTTTAAAACACAAATCTTTTAAGCGTGGATCCCGTCGAGTACGACGGACAATCTGGGTGCTAATACCTTCCCAGGTTGTAACCAACCCCCTTTCTCAGTCTCTCTGGTTCGCAACCGTCTTATCCATCTTTTCCTAGGTTTATGCAGCATTACCTTTCCTCTGGGATAAAAATGCCTAGCTGGCGACTCTATTCATTTCCTTCTCTTTCGCCGACTGTTCGCGTCTGTACCCCTTCTGACCAGGTGTCATTTGGTGGGAGCGACAGCTTGGCGACTCTGCTGGTGTCGCTCCCGATAAATGGGAATGGCCCAAATAAAAGTACAGACGCGAACGGTCGGCGAAAAGAGGGTGTGAGAACACACAGGAGTGAACTCACAGGAAATGAATAGAGTCGCCAGCTAGGCATTTTTATCCCGAGGGAAAGGTAATGCTGCATAAACCTCAGAAAAGACATGGATAAGACGGTTGCGAACCAGAGAGACTGAGAAAGGGGGTTGGTTACAACCTGGGAAGGTATTAGCACCCAGATTGTCCGCCGTACTCAACGGGATCCACGCTTAAAAGATTTGTGTTTTAAAGGGGTAGTGTCAGTGCAATTTGTGTATAAAAGAGCTGGAAAAAGGATGTACAGGTGTCAGTGTAAAAAAGGAATGTGAAGTGAAATATGTGAAGTGTCAGTGTAAGAACAAAGATGAAATGCTCATGATAATGAGGCTAAAGAATGATACTGGAAAGAGGGGGAATATACAGAGACTTTTGTTCGATAACTGTTATGTTATGCCTACGTATCCTCTCGTGCAATGAGGAAGTCAGAACGCCGTAGTTCGACCCAAAGAGACTGAAAGATGAATTGACTTGTGAATTGCCTACTTATCTATGCTCAAGTGTATGACCTGTCTGGCTCAGGTGCAAACTGTCTTGCATTAGACGGAAGAAGCAAGTTCTCGGTTGTGAATGAATGAGGTGAGAAAAGAATCCCGGAGGAGACGATTATTGTTTGTTTTTGAGTTTTCAATCTTTTATTGCTTTTGAAATTTTGTCATAAGTTAATGAGCTTAAGCCTAAACCAATGGATTTAGTAGACTCATCACATCTTCCCTCTGATTAGGGGTAATGAGAATACCTTAAGTGTGAAGTCAGCTTCTCACACTTAACCACCATGGTGTAGGGTTAAGATCATTAACCTACTTGTGATTATTTAGATGTTTTTGTTGTTTTTGTTTAGTGTTAAGTAATGAGATTAAGCCATAATCAGGGATTAAACAGACTCATTACACCATCCTAATAGAAGGATAATAGATGAGAATGTTTAAGCTGAGGAAAGCTCCTCAACTTAATCCATGATCAGGGATTAACTTCATGACAAAACAAAGCCTTTATTAAGTGGATTTTAGTTAATGATAAGATGATGAAGTGATTTTTAGGGTCTGTAAGACAACTTGAGGGGGACTTGTCCATTAACACTAGGGTTAGTCCTTCTTAACCAATTAAGGAAGAATTAGAACCCTAATGCAAGGCCCAAGTTACAAGCTTGATGTCTTGATGATTATTAAGTGAATTGATTAAAGGATTTAAACACATTAAGGGTTTAACACTTAGGATTAAAGTTATACACTCCATCCTAATAGAAGGATGCAGGCATAAGCTTAATCACAAAGCCTTAAAGCCTTTAAGGTTTAGTCCCTGATTATGAGATGAGAAGAGAAGACTCAATGAGACACAAAGGTAAAAGCTAAATGGGGGACTAATCAAACCCTAATTATTGTCATGCTTGGTTGTTCCTAGGGTTCATGAGGTTTGCCAGAAAGTCTTCAGAGAAACCACCAGGAAGCAGATGAAAGGAGCAAAGAGAAGCAAAGTAACTTGCTTCATTTAGGAAGACAAGTCACTTGAAGAAAGAAAGTAAGAAGAAGAAGAAAGAGCAAGCTCAATCTCAAACACAAGATAAAATGCAGCAATGATGCATAAGAGAGATGAAAAGAAATTGTGAGAAGTGAAGGCAAATTCACTTCTCAAAGTGACTTACCACCTGAAAAGTTAGCAAAGGAATGGAATGCAATGCAAATGGAATGCCATGTGATGATGCAAACCAAAACCAGAAGCATATGTGTGATGATAATGATGCTATGAGATGATGCAAACATGAAATAAAGCATGGGGATGATCATACAAACCTATGGATGCAAATGAAGCAAGTTTAGAACCATGAACATACATGAAAAGTTATGAAAGGTAAATGACATACAACATGACAAATGAAAGATGCAATGCTCAAACATGAATCTAACATGTCTTAAGATGTCTAATGAATCAAATGGATGCATAAAATGTCATGGCAAGTCATGGTGTGCAAGCAAATGCAAGATGAATGCAAAAGGAAGCCCAAATTAGGGTTTATGATCAATGTACCAAACAAAAACCAAAACCAGAAGCAAACATCAAGATAAAAAATTGGAAATGCATCAAAGGGAACCCTAGACCTACACCAACTCACTGCCCAAAGGAGGGGATCCAATTCTTAACCTAGTGAAAGTTATGAATTTCCTAAGATTGCTAGGGTTTTAAGGTACCTCAACAAGAAAAATGCAAAACAAATTGAAAATGCAAGATCAATTCATGCCAATTTTATCTTATAAATTACATGTTATGCAAGATGCAATGCAAAAAGAGTCATTGTCCAACTCTCAATGGTTAGGCAGAAATGAATTTTTGAAGTTTGAAACAAAATATTGCCTTGAAATGAAATTAATTCCAAAGAAAATTATCAAAAGACATCAAGATCAAAAAAGAAATTTGGTTTGAGGGTTGGACAATGTTTCTAAATGGTTTTAAAGGTTTCATGAATTTTTTGGTGATTTTTAAATACCTAAAAGTATTTTTAATTAATTAATTCTCATTAATTAATTATAAATAAACTTTTAAATGATTTAAAAATATTTTTTAATGCAAAAAAATAAAAATAAAAATGTTTTTGGTTTCTGAAAATTAATAAAAGCTTGTATAAAAATTTTCAGAATTTTTAAATAATTTTTGCTATTTTAAATAAATTAAACAAAACAAATGGAATTAAATGAAATAAAAATGAAATAAAATGAGAAGTCAACCAGATCAATGGCCAGCATTCAAATGATACGCGCGGGAGTTGACTAGCGTCAGATCCAAAGGCTGGAATTCAAACTGGCCAGATTAATTTATAAAACCCAATTAAATGGATAATGACGTGGATTAGGGTTAAGTGAATGGATCTGGACTATTGACCACGTGCGGGAGTTGACTAAGTCAGCTTATCCTACGCACCAAATTCAAACTGCATTTAATTACAGGGATTAGCCCTAATTACTTTCAGGTGGCCGGAGAAGACTTCCGGTCGTCTTCTCCGGCAAGACCCTCACCTGAAAGTTGCTAAAATCCTTAAAACACCATGAAAATGAAAACTAATCACCCAGAAATCATCCCCATTCGAAACTAAATCAAAACCCCTAAACAAAAATCATTTTTCATTCATTAATCATGCGAATCGAAGCCAAACATGTTTAGGTCAGAAAAGTTTCAGATCATAATTAAATGCTTATTTCTCAACTATTTCAAAAAGTAAAAGCATCAGAGTGATCAGCAAAGCATGAGGAACAATTTAGAAACTTAAAAACTCATTTCTGGAAAAAAAAGTTCTTGATATACCTGAGCTTTGAGCTTTCTCAGTTTGCAACTTTCTGACCCTCTCTCTTTGTGCAAACCACTCCTCTTAGGCCCCTGATGAAGTCTTGATGCTTAGAAAAATTTTGTGATGGCTGGTTTGGAAGATTACAGAAGTTCTGTTCAAGGTGGGGTGGAAATCGTATTTCTGATTCAGGGAGTTTTAGGCTATGGTGATGGGTGGTTCTTGATCAGTGAAGCATGTTGAGTTGATTTGTGAAGTTTGTTTTTGTGTTTGCTAGCTGTGCTGAGTGTTTCGAAGGTTTTTGCAAGTTGGAGCAAAAATGATAACTATGGCTTGTGGGCAAGATCAGTGTGTGTTGTGTTATGTGTTAGGCTGGGTTTTGTCCATGTATCAAAAGGGGATAGGTCAGAAAGTTGTTGGTGGCCTATGGTGATTGGTATGGGTCTTTGGCCAAAATGTCAACTTGATGTGTACTTGAAGCATGGGCTATGGTACAACTTGCTTTTTGGCATGCTTGGGCTCAGCTTGAATCAAGGAATGCTGTGAAAAGAGTTTAGAGGCAAGGCAGCAAGTGGTTTGTAACTTATGATGAGTTTTGCAAGTTGGTTCAAATTGGATTCCTTTGAGATTTCTTGAGTTTCAAGGCATGAAATGAGATGATTCTTGGGCCAATTCTGATTTTTAGAGGTTATGCAATCATGTTGTGAAGAAATTGTACACATTTGAGTTCTTTAGAACACTTGATCAAGTCATTTTGCAAAATGCCTCTTTGGTAGAAAACTTCAAATTTTGTGATTTTAGCCAACTTTGACAAGCCATAACTTTTGATCCAAAATGAATTAGGTAATGTTCTTGTACTTTTTGAATAGGGAATGATCCATTCTACAACTTTCATGACCAAAGTTTTTCCATTTGAAGCATTTTTGAATCAAAAAGTAAAGGTTGAAAAAGTTTCCTAAAATGGCAATTTCCTTAAAAAGTCAACTTTCCCAAAAAGTCAACTTTGCAAAAGACTTGAAATTCTTCAATTTTGTGAACTTCCAACTTCTTCTATGATCAAATAAATATCATATACAATCAAAATGATGAAGAACACCCTTTGGTTGGGTCATTGGGGGCCTCAGATGCCCTGATTTTACATTGACTTGCTTGAAAAGTCAACTCTTGATCAGATGACTTCCCCATTGAATTTCTTCATGAAAATTGATATGCATGCTCCCTATACCATATAGAGACCAATAGAAACAAGAATGACCAAAAAATTTGGAGTTATGGCCTCTGAAACCAAAACCCTAATTCTAGGTCATCTATGCAGTCAAGCCTGGCTCTGCTTCCATACCATTCTCAGTTCTTGTGATTTTTTGACATTCTTGACTTTGAGAAGATATAATATGATACTTGAACATACATAGACCCCTTTGAAGTGATTGATGGCCTTTGGAGTGGCTCAAGAAGCTCTTGGATTGCCCAGATCACAAACCCTAGGTGCAGATGACTTTGAATCAATGCAATGAATCAAAAATGGTATGAGATGCTATGATTGAACTTATGTATATGAAATAATCACAAGCCATGGTGTGAATGGGTGAGGGAAAATTTGGGGTGTTTACAGCTGCCCCTATTTAAACATGAGTTAGCTGTGCAGGATGTAAGCAGCGGCTTAACAGGCTAACAAGATAACTTGTGGTTGAATACCAAAGACAGTCCAAAATTTGCACTCACAGAATGAAGAAGAAAAGGGATATAGATTGTAAAAGAAAAATAAAGTATAATTATAAAATGCGAGCGACGGAGGACGACCGTCGAGCAGAGGACGACTGCTGGGGAAAGTGTGGAACATAAAGCAATGACGGGGACGACCGACATGCTGGGGATAAAAGAGATTATGATGGGGACGGCCATCAAGTAAAGCTGTAAGATTCTCTGGGGAGTAATGAAAAATGATGGGGACGGCCATCAAGTTCATAAAGTAATGCAAGCAACGATGGAGACGACCATCGGGCTAAACTGATGAAGGACGATCATCAGGAAAAGGAAAAGGGACCACGACGGGGACGACCATCGGGTTAAAGAATAAATGAAATAATGATGAGGGACGGTCATCAAAGGTGAAGGACGATCACCTAGCAGGGGACGGCTGCTCTGTTGGGGATAAGATGAGGGACGGTCATCTAAGGTGAAGGACGATCACCTGGCAGGGGACGGCTGCTCTGTTGGGGATAAGATGAGGGACAGTCATCTAAGGTGAAGGACGATCACCTGACAGGGTACGGCTGCCGAAAGTATCGCGACATAGGACGAATGCCGGATAAAAGGTCAACGATGGGGACGGCCATCGGACGAGCATGATGAAGGACGATCATCAAGAGGTGAAGGACGATCACCTAGCAGGGGACGACTGCTCTCAAGGTTTATCATGACATAGGACGAATGTCAGATAAAAGATCAACGATGGGGACGGCCATCGGATAAAATGATGAAGGACGATTATCAAAAAGGTGAAGGACGATCACCTAGTAGGGGACGGCTGCTAAATATCACGACACAGGACGAATGTTGGATAAAAAAGATCGACGATGGGGATGGCCATCGGATGAGCATGATGAAGGACGATCATCAAGAGGTGAAGGACGATCACCTAGCAGGGTACGACTGCTCTCAGGGTTTATCATGACATAGGACGAATGTCAGATAAAAAGAAATTTTGCTTTACTGGGGAGTAGTAAACACGGACGAGTGTTTACATCCAAAAGAAAATAAGGGGTATAAGTGTTTGGTATTGTGTATAGATTAAAGATGCGGACGAGCATCCTTAAGACTATGATACGGACGAGTATCGGGTAGAAACAAATACTGACACATGTTCAGAGATGATGATACGGACGAGTATCAACTGGTTAACAAAGAACACGGACGAGTGTTGATTCTGAGGGGACTCTTTTGGGGAAAAGTAGACACAGACGAGTGTCTAAATTCAGAAAGACAAGAGTGTTTGACACGTGTATGGATTAAAGATGCGGACAAGCATCCTTAAGACTATGATACGGACGAGTATCAGGTAGAAACAAACGCTTGACGCATGCTCAGAGATGATGGTACGGACGAGTACCAACTGGTTAACAGAGAACAAGGACTAGTGTTGAATCTGATATAAGTGGTGTACACAAGATACGGACGAGTATCTGTATAAGTGAAATAAGAGTAAAAAGTATGAGTGGTGTATAGATGAGTGTTCAACTTGCTGGAGAGAGTGACACGGACGAGTGTCAAGAGGTATATTATAAACAAGTATAGGCTTTACAAAGTGTTTAGGCAAATATGCTGGGGGTGGTGACACGGACGGGTGTCAAGAAAGTTATATATAAGTATCTGTGAGTGCAAAGGGGACGCTTTGGCTTTCTGCTGGGGATATGACACGGACGGGTTCCATAAGGAGTATGTACTGGTGTTCGTGGGCGTAAGGCAACTGCTTTAGCTCCTTGCTGAGGAAACTGGGGAACATTCTGTATATTGTTGATGGATTGTCAATATTCACAAGTGTTTGGCTCAGATTATGACTTGTGATTATGCCATATGTTTGATTTTTGCCGTAATGCTCCGTGTTAGACGGAATGCTACGCTTTGTGGGGTGAATATGATGCGAATGCTATGATTATGCAAAAGATACGATCCGGGATTCGGATCCCGTTGCTGTGAAGATCTCTGGTCGATCTGCTTGAAGTGGGAATCCCAGCTGGGGATGAGATCATTGGTAGATCCAATATATATGACTTTGCCTGGGGATATAGGTCACTGATAGACCCATCCTTGTAATGAGGGACCCAGCTGGGGTTTGTAGAAGCTTTCTTCACTCCGTTGTGATTCCCTTACACGTTACTCTTCCGGGTAGAGGCTGAAACTCTGTGGGGAGTTGGTTCCCCGGCTTTTGTGCTTAGCTGAGGAAGAATTATTGGCACCTCGGCTGGGGAGAAAATAACAAGTGGCAACTCAGCTGGGGAGAAAATAACAAGTGGCAACTCAGCTGGGGAGAAAACACTTTGGGTGCTAAGACTGAGTGTTGATTTGCCAGCTTGCTGGGATGAAACTTTCATGCCTCATGTTGTGCTTTGAATGCCTGCAATCCTGAAAAGATAGAAAAACGTACAAGTAATCCCGAGGTATCCCTTACCGGATTCCATCATAGGAGTTCAGACACCCCCGGGAGTAAGTATATTTCCTGCAAGCACGTGTTTTAAGAGAAGCATCTGTATTTATGCAATCAGTATCTTAAGGACATCGGACATTTTGCAAATGAAAATAAAATGTACGGGACAAAACATGACTGAAAATCTGATTTTATTGATTTATACGCCCTGAATTGGCGAGATACAGTCAGAGAAACAGATCCCCTAAAATGAGGATATTGTTACAAATTGAGAAACAAAATGTTGGCAATGTTGACGACGCTTCAAGGAGCTTCCCCTTTTGCTATGACTCGTATGACTTTTGACGTTCTTCTCGTCTTGCTTTCTGAAGAAGGTTGATTCTGACCGGCGCTTGATCCTTTTGAAGCTAACCAAGTTGTAAGTGATACAGACGAATTCAGAATGCAGTTGTTCGCTTATCCCCTTATTTTGCATGGATTGCCCTTTCGGGTTTTCAATCCATCGGGATACCCTTTTTTGCCTGAGTTGTCCAATGCGGCTTTTCAACTCAGCGGGTGTACATCTTTTGTTTATTTTCCCTTATTTTTGCCTAAGTCTTTTATTCTGTTTTTGACTTGCCGGGATGCCCTATTTTTGCCTGGACTTACATTCTGTTTTTATGTCCAGCGGGTCGTTTTTATGCGAAGTATTTTTTAACTGCATCTGAATTCACAGGGGACGGGAAGTCTTCATCATCCATAGTACTGAGCATGAGTGCTCCACCAGAGAAAACTTTTTTACTACGAATGGTCCTTCATAGTTCGGAGTCCACTTGCCCCTGTGGTCTGTGTGAGGAGGGAGGAGTCTTTTCAGCACAAGATCTCCTACTTGGTACTCTCGGAGCCTGACTTTCTGATCGAAGGCTTTCTTCATCCTTTTCTGATACAACTGCCCATGACAGATTGCAGCTAATCTTTTCTCTTCGATCAGACTCAGTTGTTCGTATCGGGATCAGACCCATTCTGCTTCGTTCAGCTTAACATCCATCAGTACCCGTAGGGAGGGTCGTTCAGCTTCAACCGGTAGGACTGCTTCCATACCATACATAAGCTGATACGGTGTTGCCCCAGTGGATGTTCTGATTGACGTGCGGTACCCATGCAAGGCAAATGGTAGCATTTCATGCCAGTCTTTGTAGGTGACTACCATCTTCTGCACAATCTTCTTGATATTTTTATTAGCCGCCTCAACAGCGCCTCATCTTTGGTCTGTAAGGAGAAGAATTGTGGTGTTGGATCTTGAAGTCCCGGCATAGTTCTGCCATCATTTTGTTGTTCAAGTTGGAACCATTATCAGTAATGATTCGCTCGGGAACTCCATATCGACAGATGATATCTCTCTTCAGAAATCTGGCTACCACTTGCCTTGTAACGTTGGCGTAAGAAGCTGCCTCGACCCACTTGGTGAAATAGTCAATGGAAACCAGGATGAATCTGTGGCCATTCGAAGCAGTAGGCTCAATCTTGCCAATCATATCAATGCCCCACATAGCAAAGGGCCAGGGTGACGACATCACATTCAAAAGATTGGGAGGCACATGCACCTTATCCGCATAAATCTGGCATTTATGACATTTTCTTGCATAGGCACAACAGTCAGCATCCATTGTGATCCAGTAATAGCCAGATCTTAGCAACTTTTTAGCCATGGCATGCCCTCCTGCATGGGTACCAAAGGATCCTTCGTGCACTTCGTGCATCAACGAGTTTGCTTCTGTTCTATCAACGCATCTGAGGAGTACCATATCAAAGTTTCTCTTGTACAGGGAGCCATCAGTATTTAGGAAGAAACTACCAGCAAGCCTTCTCAAGGTCTTCTTATCATTGGAAGATGCCCCAGGTGGGTATGTTTGATCCTCCAAGAAACACTTAATGTCATGGAACCAAGGCTTATCATCTTTGACAATGTCTGCTACAAATACATATGCTGGTCTGTCAAGTCTGGACACTGAAATCCGAGGCACAAAGTTGGCAGCTTGAACCTTGATCATTGACGAAATGGTAGCCAGAGCATCTGCAAACTGATTCTCGTCCCGAGGGATATACTCAAGCTTGACCGTTGTGAAGAAAGTCAATAACCTTCTTGTATAATCCCTGTAAGGTATCAGATGATCCTGGTGGGTGTACCATTTGCCGTTGGTTTGATTAACTACCAGAGTTGAATCTCCGAATACAGTCAATGTCTTGATCCTGAGGTCAATAGCTTCCTCAAGACCCATAATGCAAGCTTCGTATTCAGCTTCGTTGTTAGTGCAGTTGAAGATGAGCTTTGTCGAGAAAGGCATGTGAACTCCCTTAGGTGTAATGAGTACTGCACCAACACCACGACCATTCATATTAACAGCCCCATCAAACATCATAGTCCATTCTTCTTCCGGGTCAGGCCCTTCAGTGTGAACAGGCTCTTCATGATCTTTCGCTTTTATGAACATGATGTCTTCATCAGGGAAGTCAAATCTCATAGGCTGGTAATCATCAATAGGTTGCTCAGCAAGATAATCAGACAATACACTGCCCTTGATGGCTTTCTGAGATGTGTACTGGATGTCATATTCTGTGAGGATCATTTTCCATCTTGCAACCCGTCCGGTAAGAGCTGGCTTCTCGAAAATGTACTTAACTGGGTCCATTTTGGAGATCAATAGAGTAGTGTGGGTCAGCATATACTGTCTCAGTCGGCGAGCAGCCCACGCTAAAGCACAGCAAGTTTTCTCGAGCAGTGAATAACGTTGTTCACAGTCGGTAAACTTTTTGCTCAGGTAGTATATTGCATACTCTTTTCGACCAGACTCGTCATGCTGGCCCAGCACACACCCCATTGACTCTTCTAATACTGTCAAGTACATTATCAGAGGTCTTCCTTCAACTGGAGGCATAAGGATTGGTGGTTCTTGCAGGTATTCTTTGATCTTGTCAAAAGCCCTCTGGAAGTCTTCGTTCCACCTGACCGTCTATTCTTTTCTTAACAGTTTGAACAAGGGTTCACAGGTTGCAGTAAGGTGAGATATGAACCTTGAAATGTAGTTCAATCTACCTAGAAACCCTCGAACTTCTTTTTCAGACTTTGGTGCAGGCATTTCTTGAATGGCTTTGACTTTATCAGGGTCAACCTCAATCCCTTTCTCGCTTACAATAAATCCCAGCAGCTTACCAGATCGCACCCCGAATGTGCACTTGTTGGGGTTCAATTTCAGTTGGTATTTCCTCAGACGCTTGAATAACTTCAACAGATTCACCAGGTGGTCTTCTCCCGTGAGGGACTTGGCAATCATGTCATCCACATAACACTCGATTTCTTTATGGATCATATCGTGGAATAATGTTACCATAGCCCGTTGATATGTTGCACCTGCATTCTTCAATCCGAACGACATCACCTTATAACAGAACGTGCCCCAGGGTGTGATGAAAGTTGTCTTCTCCATGTCTTCAGGTGACATTTTGATCTGATTGTACCCTGAAAATCCGTCCATGAAGGAGAACACCGAGAACTGAGCCGTATTATCAACCAATACGTCAATGTGAGGTAATGGGAAATCATCTTTCGGGCTGGCTCTGTTCAGGTCCCGGTAGTCAACACACATCCTTACTTTACCATCTTTCTTAGGCACAGGTACTATATTAGAAACCCACGGCGGATAGCTAGTTACAGCAAGGAATCTGGCGTCCCACTGCTTTTGTACCTCTTCTTTAATCTTCATTGCCATATCTGGGCGAGTACGGCGCAGTTTCTGTTTAACTGGTGGGCAGTCTTCTTTTAGTGGCAGCTTGTGCATGACGATATCGGTGTCCAACCCTGGCATATCCTGGTAAGACCAAGCAAACACATCTGCATACTCCCGAAGCAGATCAATCAGTTGTTCTTTCACTGAGTTTTGTAGGCAGGCCCCGATCTTAACTTCTTTCACATCTTCATCTTTACCAAGATTAACTGTTTCAATCTCCTCCTGATGAGGAGTAATAACCTTCTCCTCCTGCCTTAACAACCTGGCTAGCTCTTCAGGAAGCTCAAAATCTTCTTCAACCCCTTCATCGGCTTGATTGATTGGATTGTCAAAGTCATACGAAGCCATAGCTGTGCTGTTGTCGGTGCAGTCTGAAAGGCACTCTCTGCAAGGGTTCAGATTGTTCATTTTAGTGATTTATTTTAATCTTGTTCAGAAAACGTGAAATGAAGTTTATCATTTTGAAAACATTTCCATTTTTATTTTTGTACAAAAGAAAAATGGAAAAACAATGGGCGGAAAAGAAAAAAGACTCATTTGCAAAAGATGTCTGATTATCATTGATTGATCTGTTTGCACAAAATTACAGATGGCCCGATTACAAAATGAGTCTTGTCATCTTGGGCAAGATGCAAGACTTGATGCATGCTTAAAATATACAGGAAATAATAATTACTCTGCAGGAGTAACCCTTATAATTTCCTGGGAAGACCAGTTTGAGATACGGCTTCCCGGGATCCTTGGACGTATCCAGTTTTCCAGGTTGCGCTCATCTTCCGACTCATCTTCCAAGTTGTTTACTGCATCGGGGGTGAGCATCCCCCCACTAACAAAGTTGGGCTTCTTAGCAGCCTCTGCTTGATCTTGTTGAGTTGGTTTGTAACCCAACCCAAATCTGTCTTCTTTCTTTTCCACAGGCAACAGCTTGCCCCAGCCTTGAGCATTCCCTTCTTCAACAACCTTCCTGGCTTGCTGGTACGATGTCATGGAAGTCCCAAGTACAGCAGACGCTTCATTAATGTTCAGGGCTTCGAACCCCTGACTCATGGTTTCATGGATCTCCCCATCCATCTCAATATATTTGTATGTAGCCAGATGGCTAACAAAAATATCTTCCTCTCCACAAATAGTAACGACTTGGCCCTCCCACTCGAATTTTAACTTCTGGTGAAGGGTTGAGGTCACGGCGCCAGCGGCGTGTATCCATGGTCTACCCAATAGACAGCTGTAGGCAGGCTGTATATCCATCACGAAGAAGGTCGTTTTGAAAGTCTGTGGGCCAATCGTTATAGGCAACTCAATCTCTCCCAGAACTGATCTCTTAGAGCCGTCAAAGGCTCTTACTACCAAGTTGCTGGGGCGTAATGCCAATCCTTCATACTCCAACTTCACAAGGGCTTTCTTAGGTAGGACATTGAGGGATGACCCTGTGTCCACCAATACATGAGAAAGAACTGCACCCTTACACTCCAAGGTAATGTGCAAAGCCTTGTTGTGATTGCGGCCTTCCGTTGTCAAATCAGTGTTGGTAAATCCTAGTCCATGACTAGCGTTAACATTTCCAACTACAGCTTCCAACTGATTGACGGTAATCTCCTCTGGCACATAAGCTGCGTGCAAGACTTTTAATAGTGCGTTCCGATGAGCCTCGGAGCACATTAGCAATGATAAAATGGAGATCTTGGAAGGCGTCTGGTGAAGCTGGTCCACTATCTTGTAATCACTTTTCTTGATGATTCTCATGAATTCATCAACCTCTTGATCAAAAGGGGTTTTCAAAGCTTCTTTAGCAACTTGTTCTTCTTGCACCATGCTCTTCCCTTTTGCCTTGGCAGCAGCTTCTGCTTCAGCAGTGGGTCTTGGAATTTGTGGGGCAAAAAGACGTCCTCTTCGAGTGTAGCCTCCGCCTCCCCCCACATTGTCTATTTGCGGTGAAGAAGTTGATGATTCAAGAGTGATTTTCTGCCCTTCGCAGTATAGATCTGAGCCGTAATGCCAAGGGATGGAATTACTGCTTTCATATGGAACAGGCCCAGGTACCGTGATGGTAACCGGGATGACTGCAACAGAGGAGGGTGTTGCAATAGTATGTGGATCATAGTAGATAGTTACCGGTGATATGGCAGGAGATGCCACTGCTTGCTGTTGAAAATTGTTGTTCGGAGGAATACTTGACGGATCGTAATAAATGGTGACTGCTGAGATGTTTGCTGGTGTTGTAGGAGAAGATTCTGAATAGAGGGGTGTTGGCGTTGTAGAAGTAACGTTTGTTGATAGGTGGCTTGTTGAAGTGATATCTGAAGCATTTGTTGATGAAACCGAAGAATTGTTTGGGATAATTGTTGTTGCAGTTGTAGGAGACTCTGGAACTGTTGTCGGTGAGATTGCTGGATTTGAAGGTATTGACGTTGTGATTTGAAGTAGACCATTCTTGATAAGACTGTCTATGCCGCTTCTCAAATTGTCACATCCATTTACCGAAATGTTGCAATAACCGCACCCAAGTTCACACCCAGGGAATATCTGGCATTCAAGGAGTTGAGCTTTAATCTCTACCAGGGGTGTCCGGATCTGCCCAACACTGGTTATTAAGAAAGACGGCATATCTTCCTCAATAGCATTAATTATGGGCCCTCCATGGTTGGGCATGGGGTTTTTGTTAACATTTGGCGGGGGTGCAAAGTTTAGAGCTTTAGAATCTACCAAGTCT
Organism: Lathyrus aphaca; assembly: GCA_963966055.1. NCBI lineage: Eukaryota > Viridiplantae > Streptophyta > Magnoliopsida > Fabales > Fabaceae > Lathyrus > Lathyrus aphaca. Next base: position 176,248,455 of record OZ014524.1, on the reverse strand, counting down.
TGCACCTTCATCTGTAAAGCTCTGCACTTCTCTGTACTGTGGCCAGGTGTGTTAGAATGAAAAGCGCATCTGGCGTTGGCGTCGTAATTTCTTGGCAAACTGGAAGGATATGGTGGTGCCAACGTCCTTAACTCAACCAGGTTGAGCTTCAGGAGCTGTGGCAGTAAAGCGGCATAAGGCATAGGGATCGGATCAATCACCCTATTGGCCTGAGATGGTCTCTGTTGGAATGGTCTTTGCTGGTTGTTGTTGTTGTTGTTGTAGTTTCTCTGAGGAGGATACTGAGTTTGTTGTTGGTAATGGGGTTGTTGCTGTGGTTGATATGCTGGTTATTGAGGAAGTGGAGAGGGGATGGTGACTGCTGCCACTGACCTATGAACATATTGTGGTCTGCCCCTGCTGGCCTGAATAGCATTGGTCTCACCGGTTCTTCTTGGACCTACAAAAGGTTTTCTGGGGTTGCTGGACGAGCTCGCACCGTTGTCAGAAATCTTGCCCATCTTTAATAGGCTCTCAATTCTTTCCCCGGCTATGACTACGTCAGCAAAGCTAGTGGAAGAAAAGGCAGCTAGCCTGTCAATGTATGTCCCCTGGAGGGTGTTCATAAACATGTCGGCCATTTCCCTCTCCGACATAGGTGGTTGGACAGCAGCAGCAAGCTGTCTCCACCTCTGGGCGTACTCCCGGAAGCTTTCCCTGGATGATTGAGACATTCCCATCAGGAGGGTCCTGTTAGGAGCCATATCCAAGTTGTACTGGTATTGTCTGATAAAGGCCTCAGCCAGGTCCTTCCAGCACCTAATGGTTGCTCTAGTTAAGTGAGAGTACCATTCCCTTGAAGCTCCTGTTAAGCTATCTTCAAAATAAAACATCCATAGCTTTTCGTCCATGGTATATGCCTTCAGCCTCCCCAGAAAGGATTGTAAATGGGTTCGGGGACAGGAAGTTCCGTTGTACTTCTCAAAGCACGGAGGTTTAAACTTGTGGGGAATTCTTACCCCGTCCACTAGACCCATGTCCATAACATCAAAGCCCAAGGAATTCTGAGACTCCAGAGATCTCAGTTTCTCAGCAATCTCATCTAGCCTTCTGTCATAGGCTTCATCCCCAGCTCCCATCACTGTGAACTGATCTTCCTGGGGGTCTTCTTGTAGTACTCTGCCTGCAGTGGCAGTCCCTTGCACATTAACAGGGATGTTGATCTCTGGATGAAGGTGGGGCCCATACACTGGAGGATTAACATGAGGCTGAACCCTCTCATTATTGCTTGTCCCCCCAGTCCCTAGATGGGGTTCCTCCTGGGTCTGCCTTTCTACTAGTGCCCTTAATCTCTCTTGGCTCTATGCCAATCCATTCATCACCTCCATAAACTGGGTCATCTGATTTCTCATTTCCAGTCTCTCATTTGCCATTTGAGTCCTGACCTCTGTAAGGTCCTGCTGTACTTGGTCCATTTGTATGCCCGGAAGGTTGTTGCGGGTGGGATATCTGTGTGGAAGGTTGAGTGGGAACACCCGACGTCGAGCAATAGTTCCTGAATCACAACAGAGTTAGTAACAACAAAACAAAAACCTACAAAACAAAACAAAAGTTAGTATGCAATGCAGTATGCTTATTTGTTTCCAAGGTATCCGGCTTGGCATTTGGTTTTGACCTTTCCAGACCCCGAGGAAGATGCTGTTTGATGTTGCTTAGGAGAGGGAGATTCAAACGAAACAAACTAATTACAAAAAGTGAATGATACATAGTTTTTTTTTTTTACAATACATGCCCTCTGAGGGGTCAAAATACAAAAAAGAAAAGTACATGAAATGAAAGCAACAACAAGCAAAAGTCAGACGCCAAGACCAAACTCATCCTCCTGGACCTCCTTCAAGAGTGCTTCAGTCACAGGATTAGCTGGATGTTCTGTAAGGTTTCTGATAAGAAGATTCCTGGTGGTGATAGCAGTAGTTAGCTTCTTGTGCCTGCTTTGGTCCTTTGACCTCTTCACACCAGCTCTGAGTTTCAATTCTGAGATCTCCCTCTGGGCTGCTACCAGGGCTTTTTGTTGCTCCTTTGCATTAGCCTCCAACTGCTCAATCTTGTCCTGGGTTCTCTTATCCTCCTGAGTGCGAGCTTCGGTGATCCTGACCCACCTAGCTTGGCTCTCCTTCAGATAAAGATCAGTCCTAGCTCTCTGGAACTGGGCCTCTTTGCAGGCATTCTTCAAAATCTGTTCTCCAGCCCTTGACTTCTTGATGTAGTCTTCTGACTTCTCAATCCTGGCTAGATGCTCCACCTTTAGCTTTTCTAACCTCTCAATATCCAGACGACCATCACTCCTCTCCCAGAGGGTCATCTGTAGAGCCTGAGTCAGATTCTCATTCCTTTCTTTGAGCTTTTCAAACTCCTCCAGGCTGACAGTGGCTGAAGGTGGTGTTGTGGATGGTCCAGGCACATCTTCCATGGTGAAGGGCATCCCAGAAATTTGAGCCCTTGCATGAGACCACTCATAATACTGAGCTGAGGCCACATTATTGCACCTCCCAAGAATGGCTACCCCTTTAGTCTGGACATTGTCCCAAGCCCAGGATGCTTGCCTGACAATAGCCAGATTAGGCTTGATCTCACAATAAAGGGTCTCAGCTAGATCTTGTACTTTAGGAGGGTGGACCAATGCATAGCCCAGTTGTCTTTTGAATAGCAGAGGGTTGTAGTTGATGCAACCCTTCACTCCTATCAGGGGTACATTAGGGAACTGCCCACAACTGGTAATGATGTCCCTGCCCTTAGTGCCTTGAGTGCACCACCTGATATCATCTGAGGTTAAAGCAACAAGCCTCCTAGCCCAATTCTTCTGCTGGTGAGGGTTCAAGAATGCATCAGTCTTGGGCAGGTGTTTGAGTAACCAGGTATGGAATAAGGGAGCACAGCATCTCACCAATCTTCCCCTTTGCTTTTCATTCCTTTGGTGGACAGAGTAGTAGAAATCTCCCAGTAAGGTGGGCACTGGGTTCCTCAGAAAGAAAAGATGGATTGCATTCTTGCTAATAAACTTAGGCTCGTCTGCAAACAATATAACCCCATATATGCTTAGGGCTAATAATGCACAGACTGCCTTCCACTCTCCCAAGGAGGCCTTCAGAATAGCCTGAGAGGTCAAGAAATCCAAGTGCAGGCCAGAGATCCCAGCCTTTGCTGTCATGTTCTGCTCGATTAGAACTGGTTCCAGATGCAATGCCTTTGACACCTCTTCATTACTAGGAAAAGCCATCTCAGGGTTGAAGGGGACTCCACCCCTGATAGGTACACCAATCAGTGATGAATACTCTTCCAAAAAGGGTCCCAACTGAAAATCCTGGAAGGTGAAGCACCTCAGAGGGGGATCATAGAACTGCAGGCAAGTATGAATAAAGCTCCTCTGGGAAGGGTCTAAATCCATAACCACATCAAGGATGCCTCCATGATGTTCTCTGAATAGTGGTATATGGTCTGGAGTAATCAAGGCCTGGACCTTCCTGATGCCAGCTAGCTCCGGCTCAAAGAAATGATAGGAGATGTTGCTCTTCTTAGGTGCCATGTTGCTGAAGAACAGGTGCTGATGATGATGACTGATACTAGAAGATGGGCCACTGACAGGCTGAGACTGGTGATGCAGGTGACTGAAGTAAGTAGCTGATGAGGAATAGCTGAAGCAGATACTGGTGAAGATAGGTCTATGCAGATGAAGGGGTCAAAACCAAGCCAAAATACAGTATGGATACCCTGAAAAACAAATAAGCAAATGTCAAATGATGCAATGATGATGTATGCAAATGATATGCAAGGGTTTGTGATCAAGCTGGATCTGACTAACTGCCTTGATATAGGTCCATGTATGTTCAAGAAATCCAGATGGAGGTTCATAAGTCCAGTAACCAAGGTGGGGGACCCAAATAAAGAGTCACATGTCCAGGGTTAAAAATCACAAGAACTGTTCCAAAATGGAGTACTCTTAATCAAAACAAAGTAACAGGGTATGTTGAGGTCAAGGGTACCTGCAAACCTGTAAACAGCCCAACCCCCTCACATGTGATGTTCTAAAACAAGGATCCTCAGACTTGGATCAGTTATGAGAAGTGTAAACACTTCTAACCCGGAGGTACAGTGTTTACAATAACCATAAAAGATCCTCCTCTAATTCACCTCAGTTTCTGAAGGTCATAATAAAGGTCATTCAGACTTAGCAGGCTTCCCAGATAGCCCTAGCACTACAGGAAATCTGTAGCACAGAGTTCTCAAGACGAAACCCATATCTGAACCGTGTTTCATATTCCCGCACCAGACCGAAATGGAATGGGAAAGAACATGAACCACTCTAGCCTAGGTGACACTCAGGTCCCAGGTATAGGACCTTAAACTCTCAATAGAACCACCCACCCATTAAAGCAACAAAACCAGATCCAGCCAGAACAGTATGATAGTATTATAATATAAAGCTATAAAGAAAGCAATAAAACCACTGTACATAAAGCAATAAACAAAATAAATATACAAACACAAATAGCACATAACACCCCAGTAAACACAAATCAAACAAGCGCTAGGAGGAACCCACAAAAAGAACCAGAAGCCCTGGTTACAGTATAAGGGTCCCCAGCAGAGTCGCCAAGCTGTCGCTCCCGATAAATGGGAATGGCCCAAATAAAGGTACAGACGCGAACGATCGGCGAAAAGAGGGTGTGAGAACACACAGGAGTGAACTCACAGGAAATGAATAGAGTCGCCAGCTAGGCATTTTTATCCCGAGGGAAAGGTAATGCTGCATAAACCTCAGAAAAGACATGGATAAGACGGTTGCGAACCAGAGAGACTGAGAAAGGGGGTTGGTTACAACCTGGGAAGGTATTAGCACCCAGATTGTCCGCCGTACTCGACGGGATCCACGCTTAAAAGATTTGTGTTTTAAAGGGGTAGTGTCAGTGCAATTTGTGTATAAAAGAGCTGGAAAAAGGATGTACAGGTGTCAGTGTAAAAAAGGAATGTGAAGTGAAATATGTGAAGTGTCAGTGTAAGAACAAAGATGAAATGATCATGATAATGAGGCTAAAGAATGATACTGGAAAGAGGGGGAATATACAGAGACTTTTGTTCGATAACTGTTAAGTTATGCCTACGTATCCTCTCGTGCAATGAGGAAGTCAGAACGCCGTAGTTCGACCCAAAGAGACTGAAAGATGAATTGACTTATGAACTGCCTACTTATCTATGCTCAAGTGTATGACCTGTCTGGCTCAGGTGCAAACTGTCTTGCATTAGACGGAAGAAGAAAGTTCTCGGTTGTGAATGAATGAGGTGAGAAAAGAATCCCGGAGGAGACGATTATTGTTTGTTTTTGAGTTTTCAATCTTTTATTGCTTTTGAAAGTTTGTCATAAGTTAATGAGCTTAAGCCTAAACCAATGGATTTAGTAGACTCATCACATCTTTCCTCTGATTAGGGGTAATGAGAATACCTTAAGTGTGAAGTCAGCTTCTCACACTTAACCACCATGGTGTAGGGTTAAGATCATTAACCTACTTGTGATTATTTAGATGTTTTTGTTGTTTTTGTTTAGTGTTAAGTAATGAGATTAAGCCATAATCAGGGATTAAACGGACTCATTACACCATCCTAATAGAAGGATAATAGATGAGAATGTTTAAGCTGAGGAAAGCTCCTCAACTTAATCCATGATCAGGGATTAACTTCATGACAAAACAAAGCCTTTATTAAGTGGATTTTAGTTAATGATAAGACGATGAAGTGATTTTTAGGGTCTGTAAGACAACTTGAGGGGGACTTGTCCATTAACACTAGGGTTAGTCCTTCTTAACCAATTAAGGAAGAATTAGAACCCTAATGCAAGGCCCAAGTTACAAGCTTGATGTCTTGATGATTATTAAGTGAATTGATTAAAGGATTTAAACACATTAAGGGTTTAACACTTAGGATTAAATTTATACACTCCATCCTAATAGAAGGATGCAGGCATAAGCTTAATCACAAAGCCTTAAAGCCTTTAAGGTTTAGTCCCTGATTATGAGATGAGAAGAGAAGACTCAATGAGACACAAAGGTAAAAGCTAAATGGGGGACTAATCAAACCCTAATTATTGTCATGCTTGGTTGTTCCTAGGGTTCATGAGGTTTGCAAGAAAGTCTTCAGAGAAACCACCAGGAAGCAGATGAAAGGAGCAAAGAGAAGCAAAGTAACTTGCTTCATTTAGGAAGACAAGTCACTTGAAGAAAGAAAGTAAGAAGAAGAAGAAAGAGCAAGCTCAATCTCAAACACAAGATAAAATGCAGTAATGATGCATAAGAGAGATGAAAAGAAATTGTGAGAAGTGAAGGCAAATTCACTTCTCAAAGTGACTTACCACCTAAAAAGTTAGCAAATGAATGGAATGCAATGCAAATGGAATGCCATGTTATGATGAAAACCAAAACCAGAAGCATATGTGTGATGATAATGATGCTATGAGATGATGCAAACATGAAATAAAGCATGGGGATGATCATACAAACCTATGGATGCAAATGAAGCAAGTTTAGAACCATGAACATACATGAAAAGTTATGAAAGGTAAATGACATACAACATGACAAATGAAAGATGCAATGCTCAAACATGAATCTAACATGTCTTAAGATGTCTAATGAATCAAATGGATGCATAAAATGTCATGGCAAGTCATGGTATGCAAGCAAATGCAAGATGAATGCAAAAGGAAGCCCAAATTAGGGTTTATGATCAATGTACCAAACAAAAACCAAAACCAGAAGCAAACATCAAGATAAAAAATTGGAAATGCATCAAAGGGAACCCTAGACCTACACCAACTCACTGCCCAAAGGAGGGGATCCAATTCTTAACCTAGTGAAAGTTATGAATTTCCTAAGATTGCTAGGGTTTTAAGGTACCTCAACAAGAAAAATGCAAAACAAATTGAAAATGCAAGATCAATTCATGCCAATTTTATCTTATAAACTACATGTTATGCAAGATGCAATGCAAAAAGAGTCATTGTCCAACTCTCAATGGTTAGGCAGAAATGAATTTTTGAAGTTTGAAACAAAATATTGCCTTGAAATGAAATTAATTCCAAAGAAAATTATCAAAAGACATCAAGATCAAAAAAGAAATTTGGTTTGAGGGTTGGACAATATTTCTAAATGGTTTTAAAGGTTTCATGAATTTTTTGGTGATTTTTAAATACCTAAAAGTATTTTTAATTAATTAATTCTCATTAATTAATTAAAAATAAACTTTTAAATGATTTAAAAATATTTTTTAATGCAAAAAATAAAAATAAAAATGTTTTTGGTTTCTGAAAATTAATAAAAGATTGTACAAAAATTTTCAGAATTTTTAAATGATTTTTTCTATTTAAAATTAAATGTACAAAAGAAATACAAAACAAATGAATTAAAATTAATAAAAAGGAAAAGTAATCTCATCCTAAGGCTGACATTCAAATCTGGGAGAGGATGTTTGACTGCGCGCACGAATTAATGGTCAGGATTGGTTCTGGCTTAATTAATTTAATTATGATTTATTAAATTAAATAAAACAGGTTAGGGTTTAATGACTTAATCTGGACCATCCAACACTTAAGCTAATCCGTATCCAATGGCCACGAACGCATCTGGCAAATTAATTAGGGTTAGGCCTTAATGATTTTCAGGTGACCGGAAGGAAGCTCCGGTCATCTTCTCCGGCGGGTTAGAAACCCTAAAACACGCTACAGGCCACCATTCATCAAATTGAAACCAGGGAAATGATCCTCTACCCAAACCCCAATCAAATCAACCCTCAAACAACATTTCTAACCCAAGAACAGAGAGAATCGAAGCAAGCAAATTTCACGGGTGAAATTTCAGAGAGCAACCAAAAGCTCATTTCTTCACCATTTTTTATTCTAAAGATACCACCATGATCAGCATGACATACACTTTCAATTTGTAAAAAAAAATACAAGCTCTGAAAAGTTTGAGGTTTGAAGCTACCTGAAGTGGTGAACTGCGAATACAAGCTTTCCAGACCTTTCTTTGATGCAAAATGTCTTCTCTGAACCCCCTGAAGTTAATGGAATGCTCACAATCCTTTGTTGGTGGCTAATTTGAGGGTTTCAGTTCTGATATAGCAGGTTTCACAGTTGAGATTTATGGGGTTTCAAGCTGTTTTAATGGTGGATTCTGGTTCCTTGGAAGATGTATGATTTATTGGTGAAGAGAAAATGAGTGTTTGATGGCTATGGAGGGGGATTCGAAGAGAGGAAAGTTTTTGACAGTTTTTGGAGTGTGCTGCAATGTGTGTGTTTTAGGCTTGCTTCTCTCTTGTTTTATGACCCTTAGGCAATCCATAAACAATCCCAGCAATCTAGGAGGGCAGGAGTGCACTGTGGGATTGGTATGGGAGGATTGGCCAAAAAGTCAATATGATTTGTACTTGCAACATGGGCTATGGCAGCAGCAGTCTAGAGGCTTGTCTTGCCTCAGCTTGAGTCAAGGATGGCCCTTGGATGGCTCATGAAAGGCTGCTGCATCTGGATCATGAGCTAGAGAAGTTTTTGCAACTTGCCCACTTGTGACATCTCATGATTTTGGCTATGTGAATGTGAGAACCCTTGCTGGATTTCTGATGTGGGATGCCTCATTAGGTCATGACAATGCATTAAAACCAGCTAGTGATCATACAACTCCTTGGGGAATGATTTTGCCAAGAATCCCTCTTTGCATTTTCATGAAAAATGACTTATGGCTATGTGAAGATCAAGGCAAATGAATGAGAAATCCCTTGGGCCAATTCTGATTTTAGGTCATGCATTGCATTGGTATGATGATTAGAGGTCATGTTGAAGTCACATAAAGGCTTGCCATGAGAAATTGCAAGTTTTCCATTTTGTGCAAAAGTGGAATTTCAATGATTTTGCCCAAATTTGCAAGGCCATAACTTTTGATCCAAAATGAATTAGGTCATGTTCTTGTACTTTTTGAAAAGGGAATGATCCATTCTACAACTTTCATGACCAAAGTTTTTCCATTTGAAGCATTTTTGAATCAAAAAGTAAAGGTTGAAAAAGTTTCCTAAAATGGCAATTTCATTAAAAGTCAAACTTTCCCAAAAAGTCAACTTTGCAAAAGACTTGAAATTCTTCAATTTTGTGAACTTCCAACTTCTTCTATGATCAAATAAAGATCATATACAATCAAAATGATGAAGAACACCCTTTGGTTGGGTCATTGAGGGTCTCAGATGCCCTGATTTTACACTAACTTGCTTAGAAAGTCAACTCTTGATCAAATGACTTCCCCATGGAATTTCTTCATGAAAATTGATATGCATACTCCTTATACCATATAGAGACCAATAGAAACAAGAATGACCAAAAAATTTGAAGTTATGGCCTCTGAAACCAAAACCCTAATTCTAGGTCAACTGTGCAGTCAAACCTGGCTCTGCTTCCATACCATTCTCAGTTCTTGTGATTTTTGACATTCTTGACTTTGAGAGGATATAATATGATACTTGAACATACATGGACCCCTTTGAAGTGATTGATGGCCTTTGGAGTGGCTCAAGAAGCTCTTGGATTGCCCAGATCACAAACCCTAGGTGCAGATGACTTTTAATCAATGCAATGAATCAAAAATGGTATGAGATGCTATGATTGAACTTATGTATATGAAATAATCACAAGCCATGGTGTGAATGGGTGAGGGCAAATTTGGGGTGTTTACAGCTGGGGACCCTTATACTGTAACCAGGGCTTCTGGTTCTTTTTGTGGGTTCCTCCTAGCGCTTGTTTGATTTGTGTTTACTGAGGTGTTATGTGCTAATTGTGTTTATATATTTGCTTTATTTACTGCTTTATGTACAATTATTTATTGCTTTCTTTACAGCTTTATACATCATACTTTCATACTGTCATCTGGCTGGATCTGGTTTTTGTTTTGGTGGGTGGGGTTCTACTGAGAGTTTAAGGTCCTATACCTGGGACCTGAGTGACACCTAGGCTAGAGTGGTTCATGTTCTTTCCCATTCCATTTCGGTCTGGTGCGGGAATATGAAACACGGTTCAGATGTGGGTTTCTTCTTGAGAACTCTGTGCTACAGATCTCCTGTAGTGCTAGGGCTATCTGGGAAGCCTGCTAAGTCTGGATGACCTTTATTATGACCTTCAGAAACTGAGGTGAATTAGAGGAGGATCTTTTATGGTTATTGTAAACACTGTACCTCCGGGTTAGAAGTGTTTACACTTCTCATAACTGATCCAAGTCTGAGGATCCTTGTTTTAGAACATCACTTGCGAGGGGGGTGGGCTGTTTACAGGTTTGCAGGTACCACTGGCCACATCATACCCTGTTACTTTGTTTTGATTAAGAATACTCAATTTTGGGACAGTTCTTGTGATTTAACCTTGGACATGTGACTCTTTATTTGAGTCCCCCTACCTTGGTTACTGGATTTCTGAACCTCCATCTGGACTTCTTAAACATACATGGACCCTATATCAAGGCAGTAATCAGATCCAGCTTGATCACAAACCCTTGCATATCATTTGCATACTCATCATTGCATCATTTAACATTTTTTTATTTGTTTTTCAGGGTATCCACATTATATCTAGCTTGGTTTTGACCCCTTCATCTGCATAGACCCCTGTTCATCAGTTATCTGCTTCAGCTATCTTCATCAGTTGCCTGCTTCAGCTACTTTTATCACCAGCCTCAACCTATCAGTGGCTCATCTCCAGTATCAGTCTTCATCATCAGCATTTGTTTTCAGCTCTTCACCAGCAGTCATGGCACCCAAGAAGAGCAACATCTCATACCATTTCTTTGAGCCTGTGCTGACTGGCATCAGGCAGGTCCAAGCACTTATCACTCCAGACCACATCCCTTTATTCAGAGAGCATTATGGAGGCATCCTTGATATGGTTATGGACCTAGACCCTTCTCAGAGGAGTTTTATCCACACTTGCCTACAGTTCTATGACCCTCCTTTGAGATGCTTCACTTTCCAGAACTTTCAGTTGGGACCTCTGCTGGAGGAGTTCTCATCATTGATTGGAGTACCTGTCAGGGGTGGTGTCCCCTTCAACCCAGAGATGACTTCTCCCAGCAATGGAGAAGTGGCAAAGGCACTGTACCTAGAGCCTATATTGATTGAGCAGAACATGACAACAAAGGCTGGGATCCCTGGTTTGCACTTAGACTTTTTGATTTCTCAGGCCATCCTGAAGGCCTCTTTGGGAGAATGGAGGGCAGTTTGTGCATTGTTAGCCCTCAATATATATGGGGTTATACTATTTGCAGATGAGCCCAAGTTTATCAGCAAGAATGCCATTCATCTCTTCCTTTTAAGAAACCCAGTGCCCACATTGCTGGGGGATTTCTATTATTCTGTTCACCAAAGGAATGAGAAGCAGAGAGGGAAGTTGGTGAGATGTTGTGCTCCTCTATTTCACACTTGGCTGCTTAAACACTTACCCAAGACTGATGCCTTCCTGAACCCTCATCAACAGAAGAATTGGTCTAAGAGACTTATTGCTCTGACTTCAGATGACATCAGATGGTGCACCCAGAGCACCAAGGGCAGGGACATAATTACTAGATGTGGGCAGTTCCCCAATGTACCTTTAGTAGGAGTGAAGGGTTGCATCAACTACAACCCCTTGCTGTTTAAGAGACAATTGGGCTATGCTTTGGTCCACCCTCCTAGAGTGCAGGATTTAGCTGAAACCCTGTATTGTGAGATAAAGCCTAATCTAGTTGTTGTCAAACAAGCATCCTGGGCTTGGGACAACATTCAGACCAAAGGGATGGCCATTCTTGGGAGGTGCAACAATGTGGCTTCAGCTCAGTATTATGAATGGTCTCATGCTAGAGCTCAGATTTCTGGGATGCCCTTCACCATTGAGGATGCACCTGGACCATCCACAGTACCACCTCCAGCCACTGTCAGCCTGGAAGAATTTGAAAAGCTGAAGGAAAGGAATGAGAATCTGTCTCAAGCTCTGAAGAAGACCCTCTGGGATAGGAGTGATGGTCCTCTAGACATTGAGAGGTTGGAAAAGCTTAAGGTGGAGCATCTAGCCAAGATTGAGAAAGCAGAGGACTACATCAAGAAATCAAGAGCAGGAGAGCAAATATTGAAGAATGCATGTAAGGAGGCCCAGTTTCAGAAAGCTAGGACTGATCTCTATCTGCAAGAAAGTCAAGCTAGGTGGGTCAGAATCACTGAAGCTCGTACTCAAGAGGATAAGAGAACTCAAGCCAGGATTGAGTAGTTGGAGGCCAATGAAAAGAAACAACAGGAGGCTCTACTAGCAGCCCAGAAGGAGATTTCAGAATTGAAGCTTAGGGCTGGTCTGAAGAGGTCAAAGGACCAGGACAGGCACAAGAAGCTGACCACTGCCATTGCCACCAGAAACCTTCTTATCAGAAACATTACAGAGCATCCGGCTGGTCCTGTAACTGAAGCGCTTTTGAAAGAGGTTAAGGAGGATGAGTTTCGATTAGATGTTTGACTTCTTTGCTTGTTGTTATTTCCATTTCATGTACTTTTCTTTTTATGTTGTATTTTAACCCTTCAGGGGTGTATGTTGTAAAAAACAAACTATGTATGATCCACCATTTGTAATATATTTGTTAGTTTGTTTCATTGAGTTTCTTTTCTCAAGCAACATCAAAGTATCTTCCTCAAGGTCTGGAAAGGTCAAAACCAAGAGCCAAGCCGGATACCTTGGAAAGCAAATAAGCATACTGCATTGCATACTGACTTTTGTTTTGTTTTGTAGGTTTTGTCATTACTTTATTTTGTTTCTAAGTCTGTTGTGGCTCAGGAATTATTGCTCGCCGTCGGGTGTTCCCTCTCAACCGTCTGCACCGGTATCCTACTCGCAACAATCTTCCTGGTATCCAAATGGATCAGGTACAGCAAGATCTGACAGAGGTTAGAACTCAGATGGCTAATGAAAGGCTGGAGATGCGAAACCAAATGACCCAATTCATGGAAGTAATGAATGGCTTGGCCCAAAGTCAAGAAAGGTTGAGGGCATTGGTAGAAAGACAACCCCTGGAAGAACCCCATCTGGGAACTGGAGGAACGAGTAACAATGAGAGGGGTCAGCCTCATGTTAATCCACCAGTATATGGGCCTCATCTACATCCGGAAGTCAACATCCCGGGTAATGTGCAAGGAAATACTACTGCAGGCAGGATCTTGCAAGAAGATCCTCAAGAGGAGCAGTTCACTGTAATGGGAGCTGGGGATGAAGTTTATGATAGGAGGCTTGATGAGATTGTTGAGAAGTTGAGATCTCTGGAGTCTCAAAATTCATTAGGTTTTGATGTCATGGATATGGGTTTAGTGGATGGGGTAAGGATTCCCCACAAGTTTAAACCCCCGTGCTTCGAGAAGTACAATGGCACTTCCTGTCCACGAACTCACTTGCAGTCCTTTCTGGGGAGACTTAAGGCATACACCATGGATGAAAAACTGTGGATGTTTTACTTTGAAGACAGTTTGACTGGGGCTTCAAGGGAGTGGTATTCACACTTGACCAGAGCTACTATCAGATGCTGGAAGGACTTAGCTGAAGCCTTCATTAGGCAGTACCAATATAACCTGGACATGGCTCCTAACAGGACCCTCCTAATGGGAATGTCTCAATCCTCCAAAGAAAGCTTCAGGGAATATGCCCAGAGGTGGAGACAGCTTGTTGCTGCTGTCCAGCCACCCATGTCGGAAAGAGAAATGGCCGACATGTTTATGAATACTCTGCAAGGAACATATATTGATAGGCTAGCTGCCTTTTCTTCCACCAGCTTCGCAGACGTAGTTATAGCTGGAGAAAGAATTGAAAGCCTATTAAAGATGGGCAAAATTTCTGATAATGGTGCAAGTTCGTCCAGTAATCCTAGGAAGCCTTTTGTGGGACCTAGAAGAACCGGTGAGACAAATGCCATCCATGCCAGCAGGGGCAGACCTCAGTATGTCCACAGATCAGTAGCAGCTGTCACCATTCCAGCTCCGATTCCTCAGCAACCAACATATCAACAACCACAACAACCCCATTATCAACAGCAAGTTCAGTATCTGCCACAAAGAGCCTACAACAACAATAACGACAATCAACAACAAAGACCCTTTCAGCAAAGACCATCACAGGCAAATAGGGTGATTGATCCAATCCCTATGCCTTATGCCGCTTTGTTGCCACAACTCCTGAAACTCAACCTGGTTGAATTAAGGACATTGGCACCTCCAGATCCCTCTAATCTTCCAAGAAATTATGATGTCAACGCCAGATGTGCTTTCCATTCCAATGCACCTGGCCACAATACGGAGAAGTGCAGGGCCTTGCAAATGAAAGTGCAAGATCTGGTAGATTCTAAAGCCCTCAACTTTGCACCCCCTCCAAGTGTCACCAAGAATCCCATGCCCAATCATGGAGGACCAAGAATTAATGCCATTGAGGAAGACAAGCCATCTTTCTTGATCACCAGTGTTGGACAGATTCGGACACCTCTGGTCGAAATTAAAGCTCAGCTTCTAGAATGCCAGATGTTCCCCGGGTGTGAGCTCGGTTGTGGTTATTGCAACATTTCGGTCAATGGGTGTGATAACTTGAGAAGCGGAATAGATGGTCTTATCAAAAGTGGTATACTACATATCTCAACAACGGTGCCTACAAATCCAGCAATCCCTTTGACAACAATTCCTGATTCTTCTACAACTGCAACAACAATCATTCCGACCAATTCATCAATATCATCAACAATGGCTTCATCTATCACTTCAACAAGTCAAGTTTCAACAACCATTTCTTCTACAACATCAACATCCTTTTTATCAACAGAATCTTCTACAACACCAGCAGAAATTAATGAAGATATCTCAGCAGTCACCATTTACTATGATCCATCAAATGTTCCTCCGAATAACAACTTCCAACAACAAACAGTGGCACCTCCTGCCAGATCACCAGTCACCATTTACTACGATCCGCACACCATTTCAGTACCCTCCTCTGCTGCAGTCAGTCCAGTTACTATCACGGTGCCTGGACCCGTTCCATATGAAAGCAGTAATGCCATACCTTGGCATTATGGCTCTGATCTTTACTGCAACGGGGAGAAAATCACTTTGGATTCTTCAACCTCTTATCCACAGATTGATAATGTTGGGGGAGGCGGAGGCTTCACCAGAAGCGGACGCCTTTTTTCCTCACAAGTACAAAGACCTAATGCTGAAGCAGAAGCTGCTGCCAAGGCAAAAGGAAAGAGTGTGGTGCTTGAAGAGCCAATTGTCAAAGAAACTCAGAGGACATCTTTTGAGCAAGATGTAGACGAGTTTATGAGAATCATAAAGAGAAGTGATTACAAGGTGGTGGATCAACTTCACCAAACTCCCTCAAAAATCTCCATATTATCCCTGTTGATGTGTTCTGAAGCTCAGAGGAATGCATTATTGAAAGTCTTGCACGCAGCATACGTGCCAGAGGAGATAACTGTTAATCAGCTGGAAACTGTGGTAGCGAATGTCAACACCAGTCATGGACTGGGCTTTACCAATGCTGACTTAACAACTGAGGGACGTAACCACAACAAGGCTTTACACATCACTCTAGAATGCAAGGGTGATGTTCTATCCCATGTACTGGTAGACACTGGGTCTTCACTCAATGTTCTACCAAAGAAAGCCTTGGTGAAACTGGAATATGATGGCTTGGCATTGCGTCCAAGTAATTTGGTGGTGAGAGCATTTGATGGCTCTAAAAGGTTAGTGCTTGGGGAGATTGACCTGCCTATGATGATTGGCCCGCGGACTTTTAAAATTACCTTCTATGTGATGGACATTCAGCCGGCCTGCAGCTGTTTGTTGGGTAGACCCTGAATCCATGCCGCTGGCGCTGTTACGTCTACCCTTCACCAGAAGCTAAAATTCGAGTGGGAAGGCCAGATCATCACCATTTGTGGTGAAGAAGACATCTTTGTTAGCCATCTGGCTACGTATAAGTATATTGAGATGGATGGAGAAATCCATGAAACCATGAGCCAGGGATTTGAGGCCCTGAACATTAATGAAGCATCTGCTGTACTGGGAACCTCCATGATGTCTTATCAGCAGGCCAGGAAGGTTGTTGAAGAGGGCACTGCCCAAGGCTGGGGCAAGCTGTTGCCTGTGGAAAAGAAGGAAGACAGATTTGGGTTGGGTTACAAACCAACTCACAAGATCAATCAGAGGCTGCCAAGAAGCCCAACTTTATCAACGGGGGAATGCTTACCCCAGATGCAGTGAACAACTTGGAAGACGAGGATGAAAGCGACCGCAACCTGGAGAGCTGGATACGTCCAAGGATCCCGGGGAGCCAAGTCCTTAACTGGTCTTCCCAGGAAATTATAAGGGTTACTCCTGCAGAGTAATTATTATTTCCTGTATATTTTTAAGCATGCATCAAGTCTTGCATCTTGCCCAAGATGACAAGACTCATTTTGTAATCGGGCCATCTTGTAATTTTGTGCAAACAGATCAATCAATGAATATCGGACATCTTTTGCAAATGAGTCTTTTCCTTTCCCGCTCACTGTTTTCCATTTTTCTTTTTGTAAAAAAATAAAATGGCAATGTTTTCCAAAATGACAACTTCATTTCACTTTTTCTAAACAAGATTAAAATCGATCACTAAAATGAACAATCTAAACCCTTGCAGAGAGTGCCTTCCAGACTGCACCGACAACAGCACAGCTATGACTTCGTATGACTTTGACAATCCAATCAATCAAGCTGATGAAGGGGTTGAGGAAGATTATGAGTTACCTGAAGAGCTAGCCAGGTTGTTAAGGCAAGAGGAGAAGGTTATTACTCCTCACCAGGAGGAGATTGAAACGGTTAATCTTGGTACAGAAGAAGATGTGAAAGAGGTTAAGATCGGGGCCTGCCTACAAGACTCAGTGAAGGAACAACTGATTGATATGCTTCGGTGTAAACACCCCAAATTTTCCCTCACCCATTCACACCATGGCTTGTGATCTCTTCATATGCATAAGTTCAATCATAGCATCTCATATTGCATTTTTGATTCACTGCATTGCTCCCTAGTCATCTGCATCTAGGGTTTGTGATCTGAGCCATCCTGAGCCATTTGAGCCACTCCAAAGGTCATCAATCACTTCAAAGGGGTCTATGTATGTTCAAGCATCATATTATATCCCCATAAAGTCAAGAAAGTCAAAGAATCACAAGAACTGAGAAAGGCATGGAAGCAGAGGGGTCTATGTATGTTCAAGCATCATATTCCATGGGGAAGGCATCTGATCAAGAGTTGACTTCTTGAGCAAGTCAGTGTAAAATCAGGGCATCTGAGGCCCCCAATGACCCAACCAAGGGGTGTTCTTCATCATTTTGATTGTGTATGATCTTTATTTGATCATAGAAGATGTTGGAAGTTCACAAAATTGAAGAATTTCAAGCCATTTGCAAAGTTGCCTTTTTGGGAAAATGACTTGTAATGGAAACTTGCCATTTTGGGAAACTTTTTCAACCCTTTCTTTTTTATTCAAAAAGGCTTCAAATGGGAAAACTTTGGTCATGAAAGTTGTATAATGGATCATTTCCTTTTAAAAAAGTACAAGAACTCATTCTAATTCATTTTGGATCAAAAGTTATGGCTTGTCAAAGTTGGGAAAAATCACATAATTTCAAATTATGTACCAAAGAGGCAAAGTTGCAAAACCACTTGCCAAGGAAAAATGAGACCTCAAAGTGACTTCTAATCCTTGCACAAACATAAACCAATTCCTAAAATTCAGAATGCACCAAGAGATTGTCCATTTTCATGGCTTGTACTTCAAGTAATCATAAAAGGGGCCAAAAGTCACAAAGTTGCAAAACCTATGACAAACCCTAATCCATTTGCTAATTGGCTTCAAGACTGATCCCATGGCTCTCCTCATTCCTTGCTGCGCAGGACACCCCTTTGTCCTTGGCCTACCATTGACCCATACCTCTCTTACACCTAGACTTGACTTTTTGCAAAAACCCCCATACCAATCAGCCTGTGCCACACCAACTCCTCTGACCTATCCAAGAGTGATAAGTGGACCAAAAGAGACATAACACAACACACACACAAGCCTGAAACACTCTCCAAGCCATAGCTCCAAGCTTTGCCCTCTTATGCATTTTTCATTCGAAACACATCACACAAGCATCAAACATAAAAACAAACTCCATAGAACATCTAAGCATGTCTCACTGATCATCCTGACCCTTCACCTTGCCCTGAAACTCCCTGAAATCAAAACACGATTTCCTCCCCTCTCTGAACAGAACTCCATCAATCTCACAAACCAGCCCAAATAAACTCCAAACAAGCTTTGCAAACATTTGAGGGAGGTCATTAGAGTTGATTGGAAGCAAAGAGCTGGCCAGAAAGTTGCAAACTGAGAAAGCTCAAGCTCAGGTACCTCAAGAACTTTTTTCCAGAAATTGTTTTTTATGCTATAGAATTGTTGCTTATGCTCCACTGATCATTCTGGTGTTCTTAGTTTTTAAAATGATTGAGTTTTGATCTTGAACCATGTCTCTGGAAGTTTGACCTAAAAACTTCTTTGATTCGATTCGTGTTTGTGTTGAAAGATAAACATGATTTTGTGCTTGATTCGTGTTTAGGGTGGGTAGAGGATGAATTCTGGAGAGTTAGAGCATTTGAAATGGCCTAGGGAGTGATTTTGATTTTCGGTTTGCCGGAGAAGATGACCGGAACACTGTTCCGGTTACCTGAAAGTGTTTAGGGTTCCGATTAGGGTTTAATGACGTAATTAGTGTTTAGGGTTCATAGCATGTAGTTTATAGATTAAATTTGGTTTGATTTGACCTTGCATTTTCAATTTGTTTAGAAATTTTCTTGGTGAAGTACCCCAAAACCCTAGCAATCTTAGGAAATTCATAACTTCCATCAGGTTAGGAGTTGGATCCTCTCCTTTGGGCAGTTAGCTTGTATAGGTTTAGGGTATCTTTGATTGCATTTTCAAATTTTTATCATGTCATTTGCTTCTGGTTTTGGATTTTTGCTTTGCATGATGCATGTAACCCTAATTTGTACCTTCCTTTGCATCCATTTCTCATTTGCTTGCATCCATTGACTTGCCATGACATTTTGTGCATCCACATGATTCATAATACATCTTAGGACATATTAGAATCATGTTTGATCATTGCATCTTTCATTTGCCATGTTGTATGTCCATTACATTCCATAACTTCTCATGTACATTCATGGTTCAATGCATGCCTCATTTGCATCCTTATGCTTGTTTGATCATTCTCATGCCTTGCCTCATGTTTGTATCATCTCTTAGCATCATTAACATCATACTTATGCTTCTGGTTTTGATTTGCATCATGACATTGTACCTCATTTGCATTGCATTTCACTTTCTTATGCTAACATTTCAGGTGGTAAGTTGTCTGAGAAGTGAATTTGCCTTCACTTCTCACAATCTCTTCTCATCTCTCTTGCATCTTTGCTGCATTTTATCTTGTGTATTGGATTGATCTTGCTCATTCTTGTTCATCTTACTTTCTTCCTTCAAGCAACTTGTCTTCTTAAGTGAAGCAAGTTGTTTTGTTTCTCTTTGGTCCTTTCATCTGCTTCCTTCCTGGTGGTTTCTCTGAAGATCTTCTTGCAAACCTCATAAACCCTAGGAATAACCAAGCATGACAATAATTAGTGTTTGATTAGTCCCCCACTTAGTTTTACCTTTGTGTCATCTTTGAGTCTTCTCTTCTCATCTCATAATCAGGGACTAAACCCTAAAGGTTTTAAGGCTTTGTGATTAAGCTTATGCCTGCATCCTTCTATTAGGATGGAGTGTATAACTTTAATCTTAAGTATTAAACCCTTAATGTGTTTAAATCCTTTAACCAATCCACTTAATAATCACTAAGACATCAAGCTTGTAACTTGGGCCTTGCATTAGGGTTCTAATTCTTCCTTAACTGGCTAAGAAGGACTAACCCTAGTGTTAATGGACAAGTCCCCCTCAATTTGTCTTGCAAACATAAAACTCACTTCTTCATCTTATCATTAACTAAAATCCACTTAATAAAGGCTTTGTTTTGTCATGAGGTTAATCCCTAATCATGGATTAAGTTGAGGAGTCTTTCTCAGCTTAAATGTTCTCATCTATTATCCTTCTATTAGGATGGTGTAATGAGTCCATTAAATCCTTGATTATGGCTTAATCTCATTACTTAACACTAAACAAAAATAACAAAAACATCTAAATAATCACAAGTAGGTTAATGATCTTAATCCTACATCATGGTAATTAAGTGTGAGATGCTGACTTCACACTTAAGGTATTCTCATTACCCCTAATCAGAGGGAGGATGTGATGAGTTTACTAATCCATTGGTTTAGGCTTAAGCTCATTTTCTTATGACAAATTTCCAAAGAAAAAACAATAAAAGATTGAAAACACAAAAAACAAACAATAATCGTCTCCTCCGGGATTCTTTTCTCATCTCATTCACTCACAAACGAGAACTCGCTTCTTCCGTCTAATGCAAGACAGTTTGCACCTGAGCCAGACAGGTCATACACTTAAGCATAGGCAAGTAAGCAGTTCACAAGTCAATTTATCTTTTAGTCTCTTTGGGTCGAACTACGGTGTTCTGACTTCCTCATTGCACGAGAGGATACGTAGGCATAACTTAATTGTTACCGAACAAAAGTCTCTGTATATTCCCCCTCCTTCCAGCATTATTCTTTAAGCCTCATAGTCTTGAGCATCTCATTCTTGTTCTTACACTGACACTTCTCTTATACACTTCACTTTTCTTTTACACTGACACTTGCATTCTTTTCCAGCTTTGATACACAGATATCACTGACACTGCCCCTTTAAACACAAATCTTCTAAGCGTGGATCCCGTCGAGTACGGAGGACAATCTGGGTGCTAATACCTTCCCAGGTTGTAACCAACCCCCTTTCTCAGTCTCTCTGGTTCGCAACCGTCTTATCCACCTTTTCCTAGGTTTATGCAGCATTACCTTTCCTCCGGGATAAAAATGCCTAGCTGGCGACTCTTTTCTTTTGGGTTCACCCTTGTGTGTTCTTCCCTTTTCGCCGACCGTTCGCGTCTGTACCCCTTATGACCTAGGTTTCATTTGGTGGGAGCGACATTCGGGAGTATGTGGATGTCTTTGCTTGGTCTTATCAGGATATGCCAGGGTTGGATACCGATATTGTCATGCACAAGCTGCCTTTGAAAGAAGACTGCCCGCCGGTAAAACAGAAACTGCGCCGTACTCGCCCAGATATGGCAATGAAGATTAAGGAAGAGGTGCAAAAGCAATGGGACGTCGGGTTCCTTGCTGTGACTAGCTATCCGCCGTGGGTTGCTAATATTGTACCTGTGCCTAAGAAAGATGGCAAGGTGAGAATGTGTGTGGACTACCGGGATCTGAACAGAGCCAGCCCGAAAGATGATTTCCCATTACCTCACATTGATGTATTGGTTGATAATACGGCTCAGTTCTCGGTATTCTCCTTCATGGACGGATTTTCAGGATATAATCAGATCAAGATGTCACCTGAAGACATGGAGAAGACAACTTTCATCACACCCTGGGGCACATTCTGTTACAAGGTGATGCCATTCGGACTGAAGAATGCGGGTGCAACGTATCAACGGGCTATGATAACATTATTCCATGACATGATCCATAAAGAAATTGAATGTTATGTGGATGACATGATTGCCAAGTCCCTCACAAAAGAAGACCACCTGGTGAATCTGTTGAAGTTATTCAAGCGTCTGAGGAAGTACCAACTGAAGTTAAACCCCAACAAATGCACCTTCGGGGTGCGATCTGGTAAGTTGCTGGGATTTATTGTAAGTGAAAAAGGGATTGAAGTTGACCCTGATAAAGTTAAAGCCATTCAAGAAATGCTTGCACCAAAATCAGAAAAAGAAGTTCGGGGATTTCTAGGTAGATTGAACTACATTTCACGGTTCATATCTCACCTTACAACAACCTGTGAGCCTTTGTTCAAGCTGTTAAGAAAAGAACAAACGGTCAAGTGGAACAAAGACTGCCAGAGGGCTTTTGACAAAATCAAGGAATACTTACAAGAGCCTCCAATCCTTATGCCTCCAGTTGAAGGAAGACCTCTAATCATGTACTTGACAGTATTAGAAGAGTCAATGGGGTGTGTGTTGGGCCAGCATGACGAGTCTGGTCGAAAAGAGTATGTAATATACTACCAAAGCAAAAAGTTTACCGACTGTGAACAACGTTATTCACTGCTCGAGAAAACTTGTTGTGCTTTAGCGTGGGCGGCTCGCCGACTAAGACAATATATGTTGACCCACACCACTTTATTGATATCAAAAATGGATCCAGTTAAGTACATTTTTGAGAAGCCAACACTTACCGGACGGGTTGCAAGATGGCAAATGATTCTCACAGAATATGACATTCAGTACACATCTCAAAAGGCCATCAAGGGCAGTGTATTGTCTGATTATCTTGCTGAGCAACCCATTGATGATTACCAGCCTATGAGATTTGACTTCCCTGATGAAGACATCATGTTCATAAAAGCAAAAGACCATGAAGAGCCTATTCACACTGAAGGGCCTGACCTAGAAGAAGAATGGACTATGATGTTTGATGGGGCTGTTAACATGAATGGTCGTGGTGTTGGTGTAGTGCTCATTACACCTAAGGGAGTTCACATGCCTTTCTCGGCAAAACTCACCTTCAACTGCACTAACAACGAAGCTGAATACGAAGCCTGTATCATGGGTCTTGAGGAAGCCATTGACCTCAGGATCAAGACTTTGACTGTATTCGGAGATTCAGCTCTGGTAATCAATCAAACTAACGGCAAATGGTACACCCACCAGGATCATCTGATACCTTATCGGGATTATACAAGGATGTTATTGACTTTCTTTACAACGGTTAGGCTTGAGTACATCCCTCGAGATGAGAATCAGTTTGCAGATGCTCTGGCTACCATTTCATCCATGATCAAAGTTCAAGCTGCCAACTTCGTACCTCAAATTGCAGTGTCCAGACTTGACAGACCGACATATGTATTTGCAGCAAACATTGTAAAAGATGATAAGCCTTGGTTCCATGATATCAAATGCTTCTTGGAGGATCAAACGTACCCACCTGGGGCATCTTCCAATGATAAGAAGACTTTAAGAAGGCTAGCTGGTAGTTTCTTCCTGAATGCTGATGGTTCCCTGTACAAGAGAAACTTTGATATGGTACTCCTCAGATGTGTTGATAGGACAGAAGCAGACTTGTTAATGCACGAGGTGCACGAAGGATCCTTTGGTACCCATGCAGGAGGGCACGCAATGGCTAAAAAGTTGCTAAGATCAGGTTATTACTGGATCACAATGGATGCAGACTATTGTGCCTATGCCAGAAAATGCCATAAATGCCAGATCTATGTGGATAAAGTGCATGTACCTCCGAATCCTCTGAATGTGATGTCTTCACCTTGGCCTTTTGCTATGTGGGGCATTGATATGATTGGCAAGATTGAACCGACTGCTTCAAATGGCCACAGATTCATCCTGGTAGCCATTGACTATTTTACCAAGTGGGTTGAAGCAGCTTCATATGCAAATGTTACAAGGCAAGTGGTAGCCAGATTTCTGAAGAGGGACATCATCTGTCGGTATGGAGTGCCCGAGCGAATCATTATTGACAATGGTTCCAACTTAAACAACAAAATGATGGCAGAACTGTGCCGGGACTTCAAGATCCAACACCACAATTCTTCTCCTTACAGGCCAAAGATGAATGGCGCTGTTGAGGCAGCTAACAAGAATATCAAGAAAATTGTACAGAAGATGGTGGTCACCTATAAAGACTGGCATGAAATGCTACCGTTTGCCTTGCATGGGTACCATACGTCAATCAGAACATCCACTGGGGCAACACCGTATCAGCTTGTATATGGTATGGAAGCAGTCCTACCTGTTGAAGTTGAATTACCCTCCCTGCGGGTACTGATGGATGTTAAGCTAAGTGAAGCAGAGTGGGTCCGATCCCGATACGAACAACTGAGTCTGATTGAAGAAAAGAGATTGGCTGCAATTTGTCATGGGCAGCTATATCAGAAAAGAATGAAGAAATCTTTCGATCAGAAAGTCAGGCTCCGAGAGTACCAAGTAGGGGATCTTGTGCTAAAAAGACTCCTTCCTTCTCATACAGACCACAGGGGCAAGTGGACTCCGAACTATGAAGGACCATTCGTAGTAAAGAAAGTTTTCTCTGGTGGAGCACTGATGCTCAGTACTATGGATGGCGAAGACTTCCCGTTCCCTGTGAATTCAGATGCAGTTAAAAAATACTTCGCATAAAAATGACCCGCTGGACATAAAAACAGAATGTAAGTCCAGGCAAAAATAGGGCATCCCGGCGAGTCAAAAACAGAATAAAAGACTCGGGCAAAAATAAGGGAAAATAAACAAGAAAAATGTACACCCGCTGAGTTGAAAAGCTGCATTGGACAACTCAGGCAAAAATGGGTATCCCGATGAATTGAAAACCCGAAAGGGCGATTCATGCAAAATAAGGGAATAAGCGAACAACAGCATTCTGAATTCGTCTGTATCACTTACAACGCGGTAGGCTCCGAAAGATTCAAGCTTTGTTCAGAATCAACCTTCTACAAAAAGCAAGACGAGAAGAACGTCAAATGTCATACGAGTCATAGCAAAGGGAAGCTCCCTGAAGCGTCATCAACATTGCCAACATCTTTTGTTTCTCAATTTGTAACAATCTCCTCATTTTAGGGGATCCGTTTCTTTGACTGTATCTTGCCAATTCAGGGCACACAAATTAATAAAAACAGTTTTTCAGTCATGTTTCGTTTTGTACATTTGCAAAAATGTCCGATGTCTTTAAGATACTGATCGCATAAATACAGATGCTTCTCTTCTAAAAAATACGTGCTTGCAGGAAATATACTCACTCCCAGGAGTGCCTAAACTCCTATGATGGAATCTGATAAAGGATACCTCGGGATTACTTGTGCGTTTCTCTGACTTTTCAGGATTGCAGGCATTCAAAGCACAGCATGAGGCATGAAAGCTTCATCCCAGCAAGCTGGCAAATCATTATCTACTCAGTCTTAGCACCGTAGGTGCTTTCTCCCCAGCTGAGTTGCCATTTGTTATTTCCTCCTCAGCCAAGAACAAAAGCCAGGGAACCATCTCCCCCACAGAGTGTCAACCTCTATCCAGAAGAGCAACGCGCAAAGAAATCACAACAGAGTGAAGGAAGCTTCTACAAACCCCCAGCTGGGTCCCTCATCACCAAGACAGGTCTATCAGTGTCCTACGTCCCCAAGCAGAGTCATATGTGTCAGATCTACCAATGATCCCATCCCCAACTGGGATATCCATTTCAAGCAGATCAGCCAGAGATCTTCGCAGCAACGGGATCCAGATCCCGGATTGGTCTTTTGCATAATCATAACATTCGCATCATATTCTCCCCACAGAGCGTAGCATTCCGTCTAATACGGAGCATTACGGAAAGGATCAAACATATCTCATAATCATAAGTCATGTTCTGAATCAAACACTTGTAAATACTAGCTTACCATCAACAATATACAAATACTCCCCAAAACTCCCCGGCAGAGAGCCCAGACATTTCTCTTACAAATACAGATACTTCCTGACACCCGTCCGTGTCATATCCCCAGTAGAAAGCCAAAGTGTCCCCATTGCACTCACAGAGACTTATACACAACTTCCTTGGTACACATACATTTGTTTATATTACACTTTTCTCTTTCTTGACACTCGTCCGTGTCACTCTCCCCAGCAAGTTAAATACCCGTCTATACACCTCTCATACTTGTTACTTATACAGATACTCGTCCGCATCTGGTATACACCACTTATACCCCCTCAGATTCGACACTCGTCCGTGCTATTTGTTAACCAGTTGGTACTCGTTCGTATCATCATCTCTGAACATGCGTCAGTGTTTGTTTCTACCGATACTCGTCCGTATTATAGTCTTAAGGATGCTCGTCCGCATCTTTAATCTATACATCGTGTCAAACACTTATACCTCTCATTTCTTGAATGTAAACACTCGTCCGTGTTTACTATTCCCCCCAACAAAGTCTCCAACAAAACTTGTTGAACTATTTCAT
Source organism: Lathyrus aphaca (assembly GCA_963966055.1). Lineage (NCBI taxonomy): Eukaryota > Viridiplantae > Streptophyta > Magnoliopsida > Fabales > Fabaceae > Lathyrus > Lathyrus aphaca. The sequence continues at coordinate 176,222,233 of OZ014524.1, read as the reverse complement.
TTCTATCTGACATTCGTCCTATGTCATGATACCTTTTCGGCAGTTGTACCCTGCTAGGTGATCGTCCTTCACCTCTTTGATGATCGTCCTTCATCACCCCCAGTGGAGTCTCTAGTCATTAGAACCCCTTCCTATCCGACATTCGTCCTATGTCGTGATATTTTCAGTAGCCGTCTCCTGCTAGGTGATCGTCCTTCACCGTAGATGACCGTCCCTCATCTTAACCCCGAGAGCAGCCGTACCCTGCTAGGTGATCGTCCTTCGCCTCTTGATGATCGTCCTTCATCATGCTTATCCGATGGCCGTCCCTATCGTCGACCTTGTTACCCGACATTCGTCCTATGTCGTGATGCTTTTGGCAACCGTACCTTGCCAGGTGATCGTCCTTCACCTTAGATGACCGTCCCTCATCATATCCCCAACAGAGCAGCCGTCCCCTGCTAGGTGATCGTCCTTCACCTTTGATGACCGTACCTCATCATATTTTACCTATATCCCCAGAGAGTCCTATTTCTGAACCTGATGGCCGTCCCCATCACAATCTCTTATATCCCCAGCTTGTCGGCCGTCCCCATCATTGCTTTATTTCCCGCATTTTCCCCAGCATGTCGGTCGTCCCCGTCATTGCTTTATCCCCAGCAGTCGTCCTCTGCTCGACGGTCGTCCTCCGTCGCCCGCACTTTATAATTATACTTTATTTCCTTTTACAATCTATATCCCTTTTCTTCTTCATTCTGTGAGTGCAAATTTTGGATTGTCTTTGGTATTCAACCACAAGTTATCTTGTTTGCCTGTTAAGCCGCTGCTTACATTCTACACAGCTAACTCATGTTTGAATAGGGGCAGCTGTAAACACCCCAAATTTTCCCTCACTCATTTCACCATGGCTTGTGGTTTTTTCATATGCATAAGTTCAATCATAGTATCTCATACCACATTTTTGATTCACTGCATTGATCCTAAGTCATCTGCATCTAGGGTTTGTGATCTGAGCCATCCTGAGCCATTTGAGCCACTCCAAAGGTCATCAATCACTTCAAAGGGGTTCATGTATGTTCAAGCATCATATTGTATCCCCACAAAGTCAAGAAAGTCAAAGAATCACAAGAACTGAGAATGGCATGGGAGCAGAGCCAGGTTTAACTGCACAGATAACCTAGAATTAGGGTTTTGGTTTCAAAGGCCATAACTCCAAATTTTTTGGTCATTCTTGTTTCTATTGGTCTCTACATGTTATAAGGATCATGCATATCAAGTTTCATGAAGAAATTCCATAGGGAAGGCATCTGATCAAGAGTTGACTTCTTGAGCAAGTCAGTGCAAAATCAGGGCATCTGAGGCCCCCAATGACCCAACCAAGGGGTGTTCTTCATCATTTTGAATGTGTATGATCTTTATTTGATCATAGAAGATGTTAAAAGTTCACAAAATTGAAGAATTTCAAGCCATTTGCAAAGTTGCCTTTTTGGGAAAATGACTTGTAATGTAAACTTGCCATTTTGGGAAACTTTTTCAACCCTTTCTTTTTGATTCAAAGATGCTTCAAATGAGAAAACTTTGGTCATGAAAATTGTAGAACGGATAATTCCCTTTTCAAAAAGTACAAGAACTTGTGCTAATGCATTTTGGATCAAAAGTTATGGCTTGTCAAAGTTGGAGAAAATCACATAATTTCAAGTTATGTACCAAAGAGACAAAGTTGCAAAACCACTTGCCAAGGCAAATTGTGCTTTCAAATGGACTTCTAATCTTTGTACAAACATAAACCAATGCCTAAAAGTCAGAATGCATCAAAGGTTTGCCCATTTTCATGACTTGTGGATCAAGAAATCTCAAAAGGGGCCAAAAGTCACAAAGTTGCAAAACCTATGACAAACCCTAATCCACTTGCTGCATTGTTTCTAATCCATTTCCATGGTTCTCCCTAAACTCAGCTGAGCCAAGCCATGCCCCTATCACAGCCTTACACTTGCCCATACCTCAAGTACACCTAACTTGGACTTTTTGCAAAAAGACCCATACCAATCAAGCTAGGCCAGACCAACTCCTCTGACCTATCCAAGAGTGATAAGTGGACCAAAAGAAACACAAAGCAACAGACACACAAGCCTGAAACACTCTCCAAGCCATAGTTCCAAGTTTTCACCTCTTATGCATTTTCATTCGAAACACATCACACAAGACACAAACACCAAAACAAACTCCATAGAACATCTCAGCATGTCTCACTGATCATCCCTGACCCCTCACCTTGCCCTAAAACACCCTGAAACTGAAACACGATTCCTTCCCCTCTCTGAACAGAACTTCTTCAAACTCACAAATCAGCCATTCTAAACTCCAACCAAGCTTCATAACTTCATCAAGAGGATCATTGGGACCATTTTGAAGCAAAGAGGCAAGCAGAAAGCTCCTGGACTGAAAGCTCAATCTCAGGTAACATGATGAACAAATTTTCCAGAACCTTGATTTCTTGTTAGAATGTTGTTCTATATGTTGCCCTGATCCTGGGGATCTATTTATTTTTGAAAATGAGCCAGAAACAAGCATGTTGTGATGTTCTGAAATTTTTGCCCTAAGATTTGTTTTCTTCGATTCTCACTGTGTAGTCAATATAAATTGTTTTTGGCCATGGATTCTTGTTACCCATTGTTGAATGATTTATTCTGGAGATTTGTGGCCCTTGGGGATGTGTTTTGAGTGATTCTGGTGAGAGACGCAGCTGGAGAAGACGACCGGAGCTTATCTCCGGTCGCCTGAGATTAATTAGGGTTAAGTGTGATTAATTAGGAGTTTTGAATGTGGACCCTTAGATTTGCTTTCCCGCGCGTGAACGAGTGGTCTGGATGCTTCATTAAAGCCCTAATCCTCATTTAATTATTTAAATTATGTTTAATTAATTTATAAAACCAAATTAGCCAGATTTGAATCTGGGCCTTTGGATCTGGCGCGCAGTCAACCAGTCCAAGCCCAGATCAAATCCGGGCCCTCCTTTTGAATTACTTTCCATTATTTTCATTTTTTATTCATTTTTTTTTCATTTTATTTATACGAATTATTAAAAATAGCAAAAATCATTTAAAAATTATGAAAAATTTTGTCAAAGTTTTCATTAATTTTTAAGACCCAAAAATACTTTTATTTTCTTTTTTTGCATTAAAAATTATTTTTAAATCATTTAAATGTTTATTTTTAATTAATTAATGGAAATTAGTTAATTAAAAATACATTTAGGTATTTAAAAATCACAAAAAAAATCACATTGAATTTAGAAATATTTAGAAGCATTATCCAACTCTCAAACCAAATTTCTTTTTTGTTCTTGATGCCTTTTGATCATTTTCATTGGATTTAATTTCATTTTTAGGCAATATTTTATGTCGAACTTCAAAAATTTCTTGCTGCCTAACCATTGAGAGTTGGATGATGATTCTTATTGCATTATACTTTTCATAGCTTGTAGTTTATAGGTTAAATTTGGTTTGATTTGATCTTGCATTTTCAATTTGTTTAGCATTTTTCTTGTTGAGGTACCTTAAAACCCTAGCAATCTTAGGAAATTCATAACTTTCATTAGGATAAGAGTTGGATCCCATCCTTTGGGCAGTGAGTTTGTATAGGTTTAGGGTATCTTTGATTGCATTTTCAAATTTTTATCATGTCATTTGCTTTTGGTTTTGGATTTTTGCTTTGCATGATGCATGTAACCCTAATTTGTACCTTCCTTTGCATCCATTTCTCATTTGCTTGCATCCATTGACTTGCCATGACATTTTGTGCATCCACATGATTCATAATACATCTTAGGACATATTAGAATCATGTTTGATCATTGCATCTTTCATTTTCCATGTTGTATGTCCATTATATTCCATAACTTTTCATGTACATTCATGGTTCAAAGCATGCCTCATTTGCATCCTCATGCTTGTGTGATCATTCTCATGTCTTGCCTCATGTTTGTATCATCTCTTAGCATATTTAACATCATACCTATGCTTCTGGTTTTGGTTTGCATCATGACATTTCATCTCATTTGCATTGCATTCCATTTCTTTTGGCTAACTTTTCAGGTGGTAAGTTGTTTAGAGAAGTGAATTTGCCTTCACTTCTCACAATTTCTTTTCATCTCTTTCATGCTTTCTTTGCTTCCTTTTATATGTTTATTGGATTGAGCTTGCTCATTCATGTTCATCTTACTTTCTTCCTTCAAGCAACTTGTCTGCTTAAGTGAAGCAAGTTGTTTTGCTTCTCTTTGCTCCTTTCATCTGCTTCCTTCCTGGTGGTTTCTCTGAAGATCTTCTTGAAAACCTCATTAACCCTAGGAACAACCAAGCATGACAATGATTAGGGTTTGATTAGTCCCCCATTTAGTTTCACCTTTGTGTCATCTTTGAGTCTTCTCTTCTCATCTCATAATCAGGGACTAAACCCTAAAGGCTTTAAGGCTTTGTGATTAAGCTTATGCCTGCATCCTTCTATTAGGATGGAGTGTATAACTTTAATCCTAAGTGTTAAACCCTTAATGTGTTTAAATCCTTTAATCAATTCATCTAATAATCATCAAGACATCAAGCTTGTAACTTGGGCCTTGCATTAGGGTTCTAATTCTTCCTTAATTGGTTAAGAAGGACTAACCCTAGTGTTAATGGACAAGTCCCCCTCAAGTTGTCTTACAAACCATAAAAATCATTTCTTCATCTAATCATTAACTAAAATCCATTTAATAAAGGCTTTGTTTTGTCATGAGGTTAATCCCTAATCATGGATTAAGTTGAGGAGTCTTTCTCAACTTAAATGTTCTCATCTATTATCCTTCTATTAGGATGGTGTAATGAGTCCATTAAATCCTTGATTATGGCTTAAACTCATTACTCAACACTAAACAAAAACAATAAAAACATCTAAATAATCACAAGTAGGTTAATGATCTTAATCCTACACCAGGGTGATTAAGTATGAGATGCTGACTTCACACTTAAGGTATTCTCATTACCCCTAATCAGAGGGAGGATGTGATGAGTTTATTAACCCATTGGTCTAGGCTTAAGCTCATTAACTTATGACATACTTTCAAAAGCAATAAAAGATTGAAAACACAAAAAACAAACAATAATCGTCTCCTCCGGGATTATCTTCTCATCTCATTCACTCACAAACAAGAACTCGCTTCTTCCGTCTAATGCAAGACAGTTTGCACCTGAGCCAGACAGGTCATATACTTGAGCATAGATAAGTAAGCAGTTCACAAGTCAATTTATCTTTCAGTCTCTTTGAGTCGAACTACGGTGTTCTAACTTCCTCATTGCACGAGAGGATACGTAGGCATAACTTAACAGTTATCGAAAAAAAGTATTTGTATATTCCCCCTCCTTCCAGCCTTATTCTTTGAGCCTCATAGTCTTGAGCATTTCACTCTTTCCTTACACTGACACTTCTTTTATTCACTTCACCATTCTCTTAGCACTGACACTTGCATTATTTCCAGCTTTGATACACAGATAGCACTGACACTACCCCTTTAAAACACAAATCTTTTAAGCGTGGATCCCGTCGAGTACGACGGACAATCTGGGTGCTAATACCTTCCCAGGTTGTAACCAACCCCCTTTCTCAGTTTCTCTGGTTCGCAACCGTCTTATCCATCTTTTCCTAGGTTTATGCAGCATTACCTTTCCTCCGGGATAAAAATGCCTAGTTGGCGACTCTATTCATTTCCTCCTCTTTCGCCGACCATTCGCGTCTGTACCCCTTTTGACCAGGTGTCATTTGGTGGGAGCGACACATTCATAGTAAAGAAAGTTTACTCTGGTGGAGCACTGATGCTCACTACTATGGATGGTGAAGATTTCTTATCCCATGTGAATTCAGATGCAGTTAAAAAATACTTCGCATAAAATGACCCGCTGGACATAAAAACAGAATGTAAGTCCAGGCAAAACTAGGGCATCCCGGCGAGTCAAAAACAGAATAAAAGACTCGGGAAAAAATAAGGGGAAATTGACAAATGTACACCCGCTGAGTTGAAAATCCGCATTGGACAGCTCAGGCAAAAATGGGTATCCCGGTGGATTGAAAACCCGAAAGGGCGATCCATGCAAAACTAGGGAATAAGTGAACAACTGCATTCTAAATTCGTCTGTATCGCTTACAACATGGCAAGCTTCGAAAGGATAAAGCATCGGTCAGAATCAACCTTCTCCAGAAAGCAAGATGAGAAGAATTTTAAGGTCATACGGGTCATAGCAAAGGAAGCTCAACGGAGCGTCTCAACATTGCCAGAACCTTTACTTTTCTCAATTTGTAACAATCTCCTCATTTTAGGGGATCTGTTTCTTTGACTGTATTTGCCAATTCAGGGCACCCAGATTAATAAAATCAGTGTTTTCAGTCACACTCCGTCTTGTACATTTTGGTTTCGTTTGCAAAATGTCCAATATCCGTGATACAATATTTGCATAAAATAGATGTGCCTTTCTAATTAAATGCTTGCAGGAAATGTATTTACTCTCAGGAATATCTAACTCCTATCACGGAATCCGATAAGGGATACCTCGGGATATTTGTGCGTTTCTTTGTCTTAACAGATTACAGGTATTCAATACGTAGTGTGGGGCATGCCAAGCATCACTTTCCCAGCATACCTCCTCCAAGCAATATTTGGAATACTTTATTTCCCCAGCAAAGTTGTCAAAAGCCTCTTCATCTCCAGCATAAGTCAAGTCAACAAGAGCATCCCCAGTCAAGATCCCCGCAGAGTTCCAGCCTCTCCCAGAAGAGCAATGCCTGAAATTCTCACACTACAAAGTGACGGAAGCTTCCTTCTCCCCAGCTGGGTTTCTCCTTACCGGATAGATCTATCAGTGATCTATTTCCCCCAAGCAGAGCCATATATTTTATCAGATCTACCAATGATCTCATCCCCAGCTGGGATATCCTTCTAAGCAGATCAGCCAGAGATCTTCACAGCAGCGGGATCCAAGTCCCGGATCTTTTTTCCTTTTGCATAATCATAGCATTCGCATCATTTTTTCCCACAAAAGCGTAGCATTCCGTCTAATACGGAGCATTACAGAAAAAATCAAACATTTGCATGATCAAAAGTCAGGTTCGAACCAGTCACCTATAAATACCAACAGTATCTCATCAACAATGTATATAAAGGACTCACACCCCTTGCAAATAAAAGCCAAAGCGTCCCCGTTGCACACTTTAACACAAATGCATGTTCATATGTACCCTTCCGACACTCGTCCGTGTCATACTATTCCCCTGCAGATATAAACCACAAACATCCTTTGTGATTATAAATACCTATACATACTCTTTTGACACCCGTCCGTGTCACTAATCCCCAGCACAGTTGCCAAAGCACTTGCAAACCATACACTTGTTCATAGTATATCCCTTTCGACGCCCGACCGTGTCATCCTATCCCCACAGGTCGCCAGAACACCTTTTACACTCTCATATATAAATGATTGTTCATAACTTATACACTTTCTCTTCTGACGCCCGTCCGTGTCACCTTTCCCCAGCAAATTGAACACTCGTCTGTTTCTTGCTCATACTTCACAAACACTCACTCATACTTATACAGATACTCATCTGTATCTTGTATATATATTATTCCCCACAGATTCGACACTCGTCCACGTACTTTTTTAACCAGTTGGTACTCGTCTGTATCATCATCTCTGAACATGCGTCAGCGTTTGTTCTACCGATACTCGTCTGTATCATTGTCCTAAGGATGCTCGTCCGCATCTTTAATCGATACACAGCGTCAAAACACTTATACTCTTCATTTCTTAAGCGTATGCACTCGTCCGTGTTTACCATTCCCCAAAAAGTCGCCAGCAGAACAACTCTTCTATCTGACATTCATCCTATGTCGTGATACTTTTCGGTAGTCATACCCTGCCTATTGATCGTCCTTCACCTTTGGATGATCGTCCCTCATCCCTTTCCCTCAGCGGAGTCTCCATTATTGGAACCCTTTTCTATCCGCATTCGACTTCCTCATTGCACGAGAGGATACGTAGGCTTAACTTAACAGTTATCGAACAAATCTCTCTTTGTCTTCCCCCTCTTTTAGCATTCTTTTCTAAGCCTCATTTCCTGAGCAATTCACACCTTTTGCACTGACACCTGTACTTTCTTGCCTTAGCTTTTGCACACAGATAACACATTCACTTACCCCTTTAAACACTATCTCTTAAGTGTGGATCCCGTCGAGTACGGCGGACAATCTGGGTGCTAATACCTTCCCAGATTGTAACCAACCCCCTTTCTCAGTTTCTTTGGTTCGCAACTGTCTTATCCATCTTTCTCCAGGTTTATGCAGCATTACCTTTCCTTCAGGATAAAAATGCCTAGCCGGCGACTCTATTCATATTCAAATCATTTTCATTTTCTCTTTCGCCGACCATTCGCTTCTGCACCGGGATGTAAATCTTTGGGAGCGACACTTAGGAATCTTGATTCATTGCGGGGATACTGTTCAAATCATTCCGGTACAGTCCTTTGGCTAGTGGATTGCTTCTGATGATGTACACATCTTAGGGTCAAAATTTAGAGTATGACAGATGCTCCTATTTAATCTTCTTGGACCCTAAGATGTGAATGGTGAAATAATTAGGAGATCCGAGGTACAAGAGGATTAAATACCTTAGAGTAACTGAAATTTTGATCATAAGATGTCAGGTTGTTCATCTAGTCGATGATCTTGAGGTCATAAAGGCTTGGTTATAGTGTTGCTGTAGAGGTTCGTGTTATCCAAAATTTAAAATTGACATTCTATCCAGGAACGATTTAGAGAGAAGACACTTTATCAGATGGGATAAATGTTATATGATTATGCAAATGTAAATGCAAACATAATTATGAATGGATGAATGAATGTGTATGGTGATAAAACAGACACGACACATAAAATGGACAAGACAGAGAGTACTGAGACGATTCGAAGATGGTAATATCACTATGGCTTGGCTGAATTGCTCATTATAGAGGGGAGCTCCTTCTATTTTTTATTTTTGGATAAATGGCTCTACGGCGAGAAAAGTTCATCCTCGTGGGATATTCCAGAAGTTGGATGATTTTGGAGAAACAAAATGATTTCCTTTTATGTTCACAGACCAAGGAAAATTACAAGTTTTTATGTTGAAAAATAAAAGTGAAGTAAATTCATTTTAATTTCAAGAAAACGACAAATCATTTTTTTTGAAACGTCATTTTATAAAGCAAATAAACAAATAAGAGTTACAAACAAATGAGCAAAGCTCAAATTTATATATATATATATATATATATATATATATATATATATATATATATATATATATATATATATATAAGGTGGTAAGCAGCCGAAGGCGTAATTCCACAAAGTATTTAGAAAAATAGAAAATGGTAATTTATTGGGAAAAAGGCTACATTGAAATATAATGATCCTTATCCTTCTAACAATTATGGGTTCGGAGTCTTCGAAGCTTCTGCTGATGATGACTACGACGACTGACTTTCTTTTGATAATCAAATCTGGTTGGATGCAGTTACTTGCCAGGAATCCCTAACATTTTTCCTAGATTTCTCTAGCGGGATATATATATATATATATATATATATATATATATATATATATATATATATATATATATATATATATATATATATATATATATATATATATAGATGATCCGCGTGTCGTGCACGAATTAAAAACGAGTAATTTTGAAAACTTAGTATAGCGACAATGACTCGAATCGTCTCACAAGGATTCTTGATTTTGTTAACTAACAATAGTAACGATTTATGGGGTGTTTTCGATTTTGATTCAAAACGGAAGAAAAAGCAATTAAAATAAAAAGTGATTATCGAATAAGCTAAAACGGCTAATCCTACTGATTTGGGTTCCGACTTATCATCGGTTATTATAATTTCAACCTCCTAAGCGGATTATCTATTCTTATTTGATTATAAAATTCATTGACAAGCGCAAATGGTTTTATTTGATGTATGTTCCTATTATCTGAATTAAGAAAACAGATTTAAGCTCTCGTGAATTAAGCAAACACGATTTAATCAAACACGATAACGAATTAAGCAAACACGATTTAATCAAACACGATAACGAATTAAGCAAACGCTAACGTGACTACAGTCAAGGATCATACAACAATCAAATTAAATCAACACTAATATATGATAATCGAATTAAGCAAACAATGATCACATAACAACATTGAAAGGAATAGAATTTGGATTGAAAATTATAATAACCTCAAAGTATGATGGAACCTGTAATCGGCAGGATTTTGCCTTGGGATTAGTTATTCATGAATCGTAAAGCAAAACAAAATTCGTAAAAAAAGTGTATTGTGAACAGTTGCGGCTGCTAGGTTATATGGCAAAACAAAAAGAAAACTCGTTTACAACCCAACTAGGTCAAATACATAACCCAGACACAATTCTAAATGACCCGAAACTAAATAAAACTAATGCAGCAACTTCAAACGAAATTCTGGAAAATATGACTCTGAATCTGACTTCGGCTCCAACAGGAAAGTTGTAGCTCTCTCTCTTAGCTTTTCGTCGACTGGTAGAACGCATCAATCAGATTCCTAGAACTCCGGTTATGATCATTTCCGTAAAAGCTGTTAAAGCTGAAAATTAAGTACGAAAATCAAATTAAGCCAAAAATAAAATAAAATAGAAAAACAAATCAAAATATAAAAATAAACAAAGAAAACCAAAAAAATGTTTAAGTGCAAACATGGTATAATGTGCATTAAAATGCACTGATCAAATTCGCCCACACTTGAACTTTTGCACTCCGAGCAAAAATAAACTCAAGACTCAAGAAACACAACATCATTCAGATACTCATTCTAGGCTACAAACTCTTCTTCCATTAAGATATCATCAATAGGTACTAATCTTACACACTAAGGATATCGTAAGAACACAAATCCGTAATTGTACGGTCATAAGCCTCTATCATATACAAACCATTTCAAATTATGTTATTATGCCTAAGCCTAACTTACTCATCCTCCCTTTTGCTCTATTTCATTCTAGTGCAATCACATTATGCCCGTTATCTATTCATACACATGGTAAATAAGCATGTTAGTGATTATGATCCATACTTAACAATATTTTTATTGTTACTTTAGTAACAACAATTTTTTTCTTAAGGTTTCACATCTGTTAGGCTAAATGACCGGGTGAGGGTCACCTAACTTAAAAGACGAATTCCTATTTAGATTTCTTATTAAGTACGGGATCATTCACTTATTCGCATCAACTCAATTACTTAGTGTATGATTTCTAGATGGTGTTGACTGCTTGATAAACTACTTAAGAGCTATTAAAGGATGAGAACTCAAGGCTATGGCATAACAAGCATTCAGAATGATTTCCATATTCAGGAGACTTAAGGTGGTAAAACAATACCGATCTTGTGAAATTTTCCCAAGTCTCCACAACTAACCTCAAAACAATCTATAGCCTAAAACTTTCAAAACAAATGCGTAGTATTTCTAAAACAAAACAAAACAAACAAAAACAAAAGAAAAACAAAGAAAATAAATTATTCCCTCCCCCACACTTAAAACAAGCATTGTCCTCAATGAAAGGACATAAATGTAAAATAAGAGGGAGAGAAAGGAAAGAACACACCCGAGTAGTCAAGGTGGATAGGTGATCACATAAGCAGCATTTCCTAAAGAGAGCTCTTCTACAGTCTCTTCTTCCAAAGTGGGGATTTCATAGAGTAGCTTTGGGTAGTATCCATTAATCTTGATGTTTTTATTAGTGCCTTTGCCTTTTATTCTAGGATCAAAGAAGAATCTCTGATAATTAAAAGTGTTGAATGTGCACATGATAGTGATCTCCTTTTCTACAACTTTAAGAATCAAAGGATTAAGGGGTTGTCTCACTACTTTTGTTCCATCTTCAATTGAGATCTTATGCATACTCATGGATGGAATAATATCACAAGTGTCAACCAAAGTCCATCCAATTGCCTTCTTATGTTCCTGTAATGATTTCTCTTCCTACACTAATTCAAATAAATTATTAAGAAGTGGCTTCAGCTCTAAAGAGGGTGATTTCTCGATGGATGGTTTGTTCCGAGAAGTCGGGGTGTCGAGAGCTTCATTGACATGAACAACTTCATTTTCAACCTCATTTGCAGTAAGAATATTAACTTGCAAGGCAACCTCAGTTCCAGCACAAATAGAGCAAATTTTAGTGTCAGTACAAACATCACAAGAGTAAACATCATTAAAATCAGACAATGATGGAAAATCAGTGGCAAACAAATTAATACAACTATCATCAACAATTTCAGAAGGAAACTCTATTTGAAAAATAGAATGTTCTTCCAAAGGTTGTTGGTTTGATCCTTGAGCTTGCTGCATGGCATTCATTGAAATGGTAAGTTGATCATGCTGTGTTTGCAAAGCCTGGAGACTATAATCTGTTTGTTGCTGAAACTGGAGATTATTTGCAACAATTTGCTTAACAAGGTCCTCTAGTGAAAGTTCAGAAGGTGCAGAGCATCCAAACGGAAATTCATTCATATGCTTATGTGGATCCTCACATCCAAAACCATTAAAACTTGGCAACAAGTGTGTTAAACCAAATTTCAATTCGAAAGGTGCATCTACAATATCAGGATATTCAATACATAAAGAATTATAATTCACGAGTGCAACCAGTTCTCTCAGAGTTCTTTGATCAGCCATGATATAATTATAAATTTCAACATAGAATAAAATAAAATCACTGCAGATTTAAAAAGAATGGAAAAAAATAAAATCAATTAAAATAAAATATAAAAAATATAAAAATAACACTAAAAATCTAATAAAATCAAATAAAGCTCGCACAAAAAATTTCAGATTTTTTGAAAATATGAAAAGAGAAAATAAATCAAATAAAATAGAAAAACGCAAAATTTGTGATTTTGAGGGTCGAAACAGTAAATCGATTTTCTAGAAAAAAATCGGAGTAAATCGAAACAGTAGCTTCCAACTTACTTGAAAGCCTGAAAAACTTATCACTGTACTGCAACCGGTATTGCAACCTTGAAAATCAACAAACACAACAAAAAATAAATGAAAAAAAACACTAGCAAGAAAACTATACCTATGACTATAAAATCGGTTAATAACAACAAGAATCCCCGGCAACGGCACCAATTTGGCCCGCGTGTCGCGCACGGATAGAAAACAAGTAATTTTGAAAATGTAGTATAGCGACAATGAGTCGAATCATATCACAAGAATTCTTGATCTTATTAACTAATAATAGTAACAATTTATGGGTTGTTTTCGATTTTAATTCAAAACGGAAGAAAAAGCAATTGAAATAAAAAGTGATTATCAAATAAGCTAAAATGGTTAATCCTACTGATTTAGGTTCCGACTTATCATCGGTTATTATAGTTTCAACCTCCTAAGCGGGTTATCTATTCCTATTTGATTATAAAACTCATTGACAAGCGCAACTAGTTTTATTTGATGTATGTTCCTATTATCTAAATTAAGCAAACAGATTTAAGCTCTCGTGAATTAAGCAAACATGATTTAATCAAACACGATAACGAATTAAGCAAACGCTAACGTGACTACGGTAAGGGATCATACAACAATCAAATTAAATCAACACTAATATATGATAATTGAATTAGGCAAACAATGATCACATAACAACATTGAAAGGAATAGAATTTGGATTGAAAATTATAATAACCTCAAAGTATGATGGAACCTGTAATCGGCAGGATTTTGCCTTGGGATTAGTTATCCATGAATCGTAAAGCAAAACAAAATTAGTAAAAAAAAAGTGTATTGTGAACAGTTGCGGCTGCTAGGTTATATGGCAAAACCAAAAAAACCCGTTTACAACCCAACTGGGTCAAATACATAACTCAGGCCCAATTCTAAATGACCCGAAACTAAATAAGACTAATGCAGCAGCTTCAAACAAATTTCTGGAAAATATGACTCCGAATCTGACTTCGGCTCCAACACGAAAGTTGTAGCTCTCTCTCTCTCTCTCTCTCTTAGCTTTCTGTCGACTGGTAGTACGCATCAATCAGATACCTAGAACTCCGTTTATGATCATTTCTGTAAACGCTATTAAAGCTGAAAATTAAGTACGAAAATCAAATTAAGCCAAAAATAAAATAAAATAGAAAAACAAATTAAAATATAAAAATAAACAAAGAAAACCAAAGAAATGCTTAAGTGCAAACATGGTAGAATATGCATTAAAATGCACTGATCAATATATATATATATATATATATATATATATATTGAATGTCTCTAATTTTTGCCTGGATCTCCCTATTGGGTTTTTAATCCACCGAGACTAGTTTTTTCACTTTTAGGCGAAGTATTTTTTGACTACATCAATATGTATAGGATAAGTGATTTTCTCACCGTCCATTGTTGCGAGTATCAGGGCATCGCATGAGAAGGCTTTCTTGACCACACATGGACTGTCATAATTCAGAGTCCATTTTCCCCAAAGGTTGGTGAGAAATGATTGGATTTTCTTGAGTATGAGATATCTCCTTCTTTGAAAACACGAGGTCAAACTTTCTTCTCGAATCTCTTTTCTTCGATCAGATTGAGCTCGTCGATTCTTCTTTGACCTCACTCAGCTTCTATGATTTTGACCTTATTAGTATTCTTAAGGATGGGATCTTATCTTCTACGGGGAGCACTGCTTCCATACCATATACTATTGAAAAAGGGGTTTCCCTATTGAAGTGTGAATGGAAGTTTGATATCCATGAAACGTGTAAGGGAGCATCTTATGCCAGTCCTTGTATGTTACGACCATCTTCCGAACAATTTTCTTATTATTTTTATTGGTGACTTCCACTGCACCGTTCATCTTTGGCCGATAAGGAGAAGAATTATGGTGTTCAATTTTGAATTATATGCATAATTCCTTCATCATTTTGTTGGTCAAGTTGTACCCATTGTCAGTAATGAGTTGGCTTGAAATACCATAGCGACAGATGATATTGTTTTTGATAAATATGATGACCACTTGTCGGGTTACATTGGTGTATGATACTGCTTCGACCCATTTGGTGAAGTAATCAATAGCTACTAGAATGAACCGATGTTCGTTTGAAGCTTTGGGTTTAATCATTCCCCATATTGAAAATGGGCATGGCGAAGAGAAAGCCTTAATAAGTGTCGAAGGTGTATGAATCTTATCACCATAAATCTGACATTTATGACATCTCCTTGCATGCTTGTGGCAATCTTCCTCCAATGTGAGCCAATAGTATCCTGCTCGGAGTAATTTTCTTGCCATTATATATATGTTGATATGAGTACTGTCGTCCCCCGAAAAGACACCTGGGTCAGATAGGGTACATATGCGAACGGTCGACGAGAGGAGGAAATGAAGGTGAAGGTGAATAGAGTCGCCAGCTAGGCATTTTTATCCCGAAGGAAAGGTAATGCTGCATAAACCAAGGAAATGATGGATAAGACGGTTGCGAACCAGAGAAACTGAGAAAGGGGGTTGGTTACAACCTGGGAAGGTATTAGAACCCAGATTGTCCGCCGTACTCGACGGGATCCAAGCTTAAAAGATTGTGTTTTAAAGGGGTAGTGTATGTGTTATCTGTGTGCAAAAGCTGGAAAATAATGTACAAGTGTCAGTGCAAAAAGGTGAAGTGAAGTGCTCAAGAATGAGGCTTAAAAAGAATGCTGAAAGAGGGGGAAGACAAAGAGACTTTTGTTCGATAACAGTTAAGTTATGCCTACGTATCCTCTCATGCAATGAGTAAGTCAGAACACCGTAGTTCAACTCAGAGACTGAAAGATAAATTGATTGTGAACTGCTTGCTTCCCTATGCTCAAGTGTATGACTCGTCTGGCTCAAGTACTAACTGTCTTGCATTAGACGGGAGAAGCGAGTTCTCGTTTCAGAGTGAGTATGATGAGAAAAGAATCTCTGAGGAGGTGATTATTGTTTGTTTTTTGTGTTTTCAATCTTTTATTGTTTTTGGAGTTTGTCATAAGTTAATGAGCTTAAGCCTAAATCAAAGGTTGTAAACTCATTATATCCTCCCTGACTAGGGATAATGAGAATACTTAAGTATGAGATAAGCATCTCAAATTAGTTACCATGATGATGTAGGATTAAGATCATTAACCTACTTGTGATTATTTAGATGTTTTTGAGTTTTTGTTTAGTGTTAATTAATGGGTTTAAGCTATAATCAAGGATTAGTGAACTCATTACACCATCCTAATAGAAGGATAATAGATGAGCACACTTAAGCTGAAGAAGACACCTCAACTTAATCCATGATTAGGGATTAACCTCATGACAAAACAAACCTTTATTAAAGTGGATTTTAATTAAGAGTGAGATTAAGAAATGAGTTTTTTATGGTCTGTAAGACAACTTGAGGAGGACTTGTCCATTAAACACTAGGGTTAGTCCTTCTTAACCAATAAAGGAAGAATTAGAACCCTAATGCAAGGCCCAAGTTACAAGTTAATGTCTTAGTGATTATTAAGATGGATTGATTAAGAGGTTTAAACAAATTAAGGGTTTAACACTTAGGTTTAAAGTTATACACTCCATCCTAAGAGAAGGATGCAGGCATAACCCTAATTCCAAAGTCCTAAAGCCTTAAAGGTTTAGTCTCTAATGATGAGATGAGAAGAGAGACACAAAGAAGACACAAAGGTAAAAACAAAGGGGGGACTAATCACAACCCTAATTATTATCATGCTTGGATATTCCTATGGTTTGTGAGGCTAAAAAGAGATCTTCAGAGAAGCCACCAATGGAAGAAGCAGAAGGAAAGAGGAAGAAACAGATGAATAAGTTACTTACTTCACTGAAGAAGATAAGTAACTTAAAGGAAGAAAGTGAGAGATGAACATGAATGAGCAAGCTCACTCAAAGGCAAAGAAAAATGAAGCAAGGATGCATATGAAAAAGATGAAGAGAAATGAGAAGTGAAGGCAAATTCACTTCTCAAGTTACTTACCACCTGAAAATGTTAGTACAAGATGCATAAAGAAAGAAATGACATGAAAAGATGCATATGTAATGACAAAGGAACAAAACCAGAAGCAAACACATGATGAAAATGGTGCTATGAGATGATGTGAGAGCATACAAGGTGCACATATGTGATCATACAAGAGAATGAATGCATATGAATTATGTGGGAAGCATGAAAACACATGGATGTTTATGAAATGAAATGGATGCAAAGCATGTCAAATGTATGAATAAATTACCAAGCAATGTATTAAGATGTCTAAGATGGCATACAAGTGCTTAGAATTTCATGGCAAGTTCACATGTTCATGCAATGCAATGTAAGATGCAAGTATGGATGCAAAATTAGGGTTACATGAAAGGATGAGATGCAAATGATCAAAACAGAAGCAATTCACATGATAAAAATTTTCAAATGAGCTCAAACAAACCCTAACCCCATATGATATCACACCCAAAAGGAGAAGGTCTAACTCTTAACCTCAAGGAAGTTATGATTTTTAGAAGTCAACTAGGGTTTTTGGGTACCTTAAGAAGAAAAATGCAAATCAATTTGAAAATGAAAGATAAATTCATGACAAAAATATCCTAGAAACTACATGCTATATGGAAAACAATGCAAAAAGAATCATTGTCAAACCCTTCATAGTTAGGCAGAAAAGAATTTTCAAAGTTAGGGTTCCAAAAAGGGGATTTTATGAACCCTAAATTCAAAGAAAATGTCAAAGCATATTCAAAACAAAAAAGAAATTTGTATGAATGGTTTGACAATGTTTCTAAATGTCTTAAGATGCAATATGCATTTTTTTGGGATTTTTAGAAACCTAAATGTTATTTTAATTAATTAATTTCCATTAATTAATTAAAATAAACATTTAAATATTTTTAAAATGATTTTTTAATGCAAAAAGTAAAAATAAAAATGTTTTTGGGTGAAGAAAAATATTTGAAATTAAAATGCAGAAGAAAATATTTTTGTGATTTTTCTAGGTATTTTAAATAAAATGACAAAGAAAATGCAATTTAAATGAAAATAAAATGAATTTTAATGAAAGTATGAGGATCCAAAGGACCAGATTCAAAGCTGAGAGTAAAAGGTTGACTGGCGCGCAAATCAATGGCTGAGGTTTGTCCTGGCTAATTAATTCAGATTAAATTAATTAATTAGGTTTTAGGGTTTAATGACTAATCTGAGTCATCCGTTCACGCGTGAAATCAAAATCCTAATTAATTCAGGTGACCGAAGCTAGTTCCGGTCATCTTCTCCGGTCACTCTTCTTCCCTATCTCTCTCAAAACTCCATAGAAATGTCTCAAACTCTCCAGAAATGATCCTCACATCACTCTAAACATGAATCAACCAACAAAATCCATTTATTTCACATGAACAACATGAATCAAAGCAAAACGGAAAATCAATCAAAAATTTCAGAAGCTCGTGAAATGCTTAAAACTCAACCATTTTCAAAACAAATCATATCATGGAAATCAGGGGAACACATAGAATCATTCTATAACATAAAAGAAAAGTTCTGGAAAAAAGTTTGAAGGTGGCTACCTGAGCTGGAGCTTTCACTTCTGGAGCTTTTGGACCTCTTCTCCTATGCAAATCCACTTCACTTGACCCCCTGATGATGTTGCAATGCTTTGAAAGAGTTTAGAATGGCTGGATTGAAAGGTTGCAACTCAGATGGTCCAAAATCGTGTTTGTGTTTGGCTGGCTTTTAGGGCTTGGTAATGGTTGGGAAATGATTTGTGGATGATGGTGAGTTGATCTATGGAAAAATATTGGAGGTTTGATGCTTGTGCAGTGTGTTTCGAAGAGATGAAGGTTGAGGGTGATTTTTGTGAACTTGGTGTATCTGATGATTCAAGCTTGTGTGATGTGTGTTATGGCTTCCTTTGAGTCCACATAACAAGTCTTGATAGGTCAGAAAGTGGGTGGTGGCTGCAGCTGATTGGTATGGGCCAAGTTGCAAAAATTCAACAAATTGTGTACTTGAGGTATGGGCTCATGTAGCAGCTGTTTTAGGGCATGTCCTGGTTAAACATTGATCAAGGAGAGCCATGGGATTCATTTTATGCAACTGGATAGCTTAGAGGCATGGCTTTCATAGTGTAAACACCCCAAATTTGCCCTCACTCATTTCACCATGGCTTGTGATTCTTTTCATATTGCATAAATTCAATCATAGCACCTCATACTACATTTTTGCTTCACTGCATTGATTCAAAGCCATCTGCATCTAAGGTTTGTGATCTGAGCAATCCCTAAGCTATCTGAGCCACTCCAAAGGTCTTCAATCATCTCAAGAGGGTCCATGTATGTTCAAGCATCATATTATATCCTCATAAGGTCAAGGAAGTCAAAGAATCACAAGAACTGAGAAAGGCATGGAAGCAGAGCCAGGCTTAACTGCACAGATGACCTAGAATTAGGGTTTTGGTTTCAGAGGCCATAACTCCAAATTTTTTGGTCATTCTTGTTTCTATTGGTCTCTATATGTTATGAGGATCATGCATATCAATTTTCATGAAGAAATTCAATGGGGAAGGCATCTGATCACAAGATGACTTCTTGAGCAAGTTAGTGCAAAATCAGGGCATCTGAGGCACCCAATCACACAACCAAAGAGGTTTCTCCATCATTTTGGATGTGTATGATCTTTATTTGATCATAGAAGATGTTAGAAGTTTACAAAATTGAAGAATCTCAAGCCATTTGCAAAGTTGCCTTTTTGGGAAAGTGACTTATAATGTAAACTTGCCATTTTGGGAAAGTTTTTCAACCTCCTCTTTTTGATTCAAAATTGCTTCAAATGGAAAAAATTTGGTCATGAAAATTATAGATTGGATCTTCCCATTTTCAAAAAGTACAGGAACTCATTCTAATTCATCTTGGATCAAAAGTTATGGCCTTGCAAAGTTGGGAAAAATCATTCATTTTTCACTTTTGTGCCAAAGGAGGAAAGTTGCAAAACCCTTGCCAAACCAATTTGTGACTTCAAAAGTGACTTCTAATCATCATATAAGCATAACACATGACTTAAAACTCAGAATTGGCCCAAGAATCCCAAGGTTCCATGACTTGCACATGAAGAAATTTCAAAGAGGCCAAAAGTTCACAAATTTGCAAAACCTCCCACAACTTCTCACAAACTTGCTGAATTGCCTCTAAATGATTTCCATGGCTATCCTTGAATCCTGCTGCACCAGACACCCCTTTGTACCATGCCTGAACCAGCCCATACCTCCTCTTACACAAAAGTTGACTTTATGCAATTTGAGCCATACCAATCAAGCTGAGCCACACCAACTACTCTAACCAATCACAGCTTCACATACATGCCTCAAGGATCATTTTTCACACAATCTTGGAAGCTGAAACCTCCCATAACACAGCATTCACCAAAATCCTCTCTGATGCATTTTTCTTCGAATCTCAATACACAAGCCTCAAACCTCAAAACAAACTTCACAAAATCACTCACCATGATCCTCTGATCATTTACCAACCATCACTTTGCCCTAAAACCTTCACAATCACAAATACGATTTTCACCTTGCACAAACTGAGCTTCTGCAATCTTCATTTTGAGGCCACAAAAACTCCAGCTAAGCATCACAAACACTTGAGGGAGATCATTGGAGAAGTTTTGAAGCAAAGAAGCAGCCAAACAGTGCCACTTTCGAAAGCTTCAACTCAGGTAACCTTAAGAACAAATTTTCTAGAAGCTTGATTTTAGGTTATAAACTTGTTCCTCATGTTGCCCTGATCATGTTGATGCTTTCATTTTTGAAAATGGTTAAGTTTTGAGGATTTTATGTTGTTCTGAAACTTTGCCCGTGAAATGTGTTTTGATCTGATTCTCTTGATTCATGAAAAATAAATGATTTTTGTTGTGGGGTTTAGATTCAGTGATGTCTAAGGGTTGATTCTGGAGAGTTTGATGAGTTTTTGTTGCGTATTAAGAGAGATTGAAGAAATGGCTGGCCGGAGAAGATGACCGGAACACTGTTCCGGTCATCTGAAAGTGATTAGGGTTCAGGATTAGGGTTTAATCATAATTAGTGAGATTTGAATTTCAGCCGTTCGTTCGCACGCGTAATCAATTCCCGCCCCCTAAGTTTGAATTTGGGCCTTTAGATCAGCTGACTTTCTCATTTTCCTTTTAATTTCATTTTTATTTTATTTGTTTTGTATTTAATTTCCACGAATTTTTAAAAATAGTAAAATGCATTAAAAAATTCTGAAATTTTTTATCAAATCTTTTATTAATTTTCAAAACCCAAAAATATTTTTATTTTTATTTTTTTCCTCAAAAATTATTTTTAAATCATTTAAATGTTTATTTTTAATTAGTTAATGGAAATTAATTAATTAAAAATGCATTTAGGTATTTAAAAATCACCAAAAAATTCACATTGCATTTTGATACATTTAGAAACATTATCAAACTCTCAAAAAAAAATTCTTTTTGGTTATTGACCTATTTTGACATTTTTCATTGGAATTAAAGTTATTTAAAGGCAATATTTTGGTCCTAACTTGGAAATATTCATTCTGCCTAACCATGAAGAGTTTGATGATGGTTCTTCTTGCATTGCATTCTACATAGCATGTAGCTTCTAGGGTAAATTTGGTTTGAATTTATCTTTCATTTTCAATTTGATGTGCATTTTTCCTTTTGAGGTACCTTGAAACCCTACTTGACTTAGAAAAATCATAACCCCCATTAGGTTAAGAGTTAGGTCCCCTCCTTTGGGCAGTGAGCTTGTGTAGGGTTAGGGTTCCTTTAATCCCATTTTTAATTTTTTTATCATGTCATTTGCTTCTGATTTTGAATTTTGTGTTGCATGTTATGCATAAACCCTAATTCTTGCCTTCATTTGCATCCATCTCTCATTTGCTTGCATACATGAACTTGCCATGACATTTTATGCATCATTGCATCATTCATTTGCCATGTTATGCATTCATTCCATTTCATAAACTTTCATGAACTTTCATGGTTCAAAGCATGCTTCATTTGCATCCTCTTCCTTGTATGATCATCCACAACTCTTGATATGTGTTTGCATCATCTCTTAGCATCATTAACATCATGTTCATGCTTCTGACTTTGTCTTGCATCATGGCATTTCATCTCATTTTCATTGCATTTCATTTCTTTTGCTAACTTTTCAGGTGGTAAGTTGTTTTGAGAAGTGAATTTGCCTTCACTTCTCACAATCTCTTCTCATCTCTCTTGCATCATTGCTGCATTTTATCTTTGTATTAGAGTGAGCTTGCTCATTCATTTTCTCTCTTCACTTTCTTTCTTCAAGCAACTTGTCTTCTTAAGTGAAGCAAGTTGTCTTGCTTCTCTCTGCTTCTTCCTCCTCTCATCTGCTTCTTCCTTGGTGGCTTTTCTCCTGGAGATATTTTGCAAGCCTCATAAACCCTAGGGATACCCAAGCATGATAACAATTAGGGTTTAATTAGTCCCCCATTAGTTTTACCTTTGTGTCATATTTGTGTCTTCTCTTCTCATCTCATAATCAAGGACTAAACCTTAAAAGTTTTAAGGCTTTGTGATTAAGCTTATGCCTGCATCCTTCTATTAGGATGGAGTGTATAACTTTAATCCTAAGTGTTAAACCCTTAATGTGTTTAAATCCTTTAATCAATTCACCTAATAATCACTAAGACATCAAGCTTGTAACTTGGGCCTGGCATTAGGGTTCTAATTCTTCCTTAATTGGTTAAGAAGGACTAACCCTAGTGTTAATGGACAAGTCCCCCTCAAGTTGTCTTACAAACCATAAAATCCATTTCTTAATCTTATCACTAACTAAAATCCACTTTAATAAAGGCTTTGTTTTGTCATGAGGTTAATCCCTAACCATGGATTAAGTTGAGGAGTCTTTCTCAGCTTAAATGTTCTCATCTATTATCCTTCTATTAGGATGGTGTAATGGGTCCATTAAATCCTTGGTTATGGCTTAAACTCATTACTTAACACTAATTTCAGGTCATCTGTGCAATGAAACCCTAGCTCTACTTCCATGCTTCCCAAGTTCTTTGTGATTTCTTGACTTCCTTGATCTTTGAGGGATATAATATGATGATGTAACACACATGGACCCTCTTGGAATGATTGGAAACCTTTAGAGTGGCTCAGATGGATCCTTGGATTGCTCAGATCACAAACCCTAGATGCAGATGAACTTGAACTATGCAGATGAAACAAAAATGCAATATGAGATGGTATGCTTATGTTTATGCAAAGATGCAAGATCACAAGCCATGGTGTGATATGAGTGAGGGAAAATTTGGGGTGTTTAGAAGTACCAAAAGATCCTTCATGAATTTATTTCATGAGTAATTATGCTTCGCGCTCTTTTACACATTTGAGTAGAACCGTGTCGAAGTTTATTTTATAAAGTACATCTTGTTTGAGGAAGAAGTTGTCTGCCAATCTTCAGATGGGTATTCCCTTTTCAATAGGAATTGTTGAATGTCATGATACCAAGGTTTGCCATTGTCGCTCCCACCAAATGAGGTCAGGTCAAATGGGGTACAGACGCGAACGGTCGGCGAAAGAGAGAGGAGAGCACACAAGGGTGAACTCAGAGAGAAAAGAGTCGCCAGCTAGGCATTTTTATCCCGAAGGAAAGGTAATGCTGCATAGACCTGAGAAAATATGGATAAGACGGTTGCAAACCAGAGAAACTGAGAAAGGGGGTTGGTTACAACCTGGGAAGGATTGTCCATCGTACTCGACGGGATCCACGCTTGAAATATTTGTGCTTAAAGGGGTAGTGTCAGTGCTATCTGTGTATCAAGGCTGGAAAGAATGCAAGTGTCAGTGCTGGAAGAAAGTGAAGTGAAATATATGAAGTGTCAGTGTAAGAAAAGAATATGAAGCTCAAGACTATGAAGCTCAAGAGAATAAAGCTGGAAGAGGGGGGAATATGCAGAGACTTTTGTTCGATAACTGTTAAGTTATGCCTACGTATTCTCTCGTGCAATGAGGAAGTCAGAACACCGTAGTTCGACTCAAAGAGACTGAAAGATAAATTGACTGCGAACTTCTTACTTGTCTATGCTCAAGTGTAAGACCTGTCTGGCTCAGGTGCAAACTGTCTTGCATTAGATGGAAGAAGCAAGTTCTCGTTTATGAGTGAATGAGATGAGAAAAGAATCCCGGAGGAGACGATTATTGTTTGTTTTTGGTGTTTTCTATCTTTTATTGCTTTTTATGTTTGTCATAAGAAAATGAGCTTAAGCCTAAACCAAGGGTTAGTAAACTCATCACATTTTCCCTCTGATTAGGGGTAATGAGAGTACCTTAAGTATGAAGTAAACACCTCACACTTAATCACCATGATGTAGGGTTAAGATCATTAACCTACTTGTATTTAATTAGATGTTTTTGTTGTTTTTGTTTAGTGTTAAGTAATGAGTTTAAGCCATAATCAGGGACTTAATGGACTCATTACACCATCCTAATAGAAGGATAATAGATGAGAACATTTAAGCTGAGGAAGGCTCCTCAACTTAATCCATGATTAGGGATTAACCTCATGACAAAACAAAACCTTTATTAGAGTGGATTTTAGTTAATGATAAGATTAAGAAGTGATTTTTATGGTTTGTAAGACAACTTGAGGGGGACTTGTCCATTAACACTAGGGTTAGTCCTTCTCAACCAATTAAGGAAGAATTAGAACCCTAATGCAAGGCCCAAGTTACAAGCTTGATGTCTCAATGGTTATTAAGTGGATTGATTAAAGAGGTATAAACAAATTAAGGGTTTAATACTTAGGATTAAAGTTATACACTCCATCCTAAGAGAAGGATGCAGGCATAACCCTAATCACAAAGTCTTAAAACCTTAAAGGTTTAGTCTCTGATTATGAGATGAGAAGAGAGACATAAAGAAGACACAAAGGTAAAAAAATAAAGGGGGGCTAATCACAACACTAATTATTATCATGCTTGGAGATCCTAGGGTTTGTGAGGCTTAAGAGAGAAAGATCTTCAGAGAAGCCACCAAGGAAGAAGCAGATGCAAGGAGGAGAAGCAGCAAGAAGCAAGGCAACTTGCTTCACTTAAGAAGACAAGTTGCTTGAAGAAAGAAAGTGAGGAAGAGACATGAATGAGAAAGCTCACTATAATACAAAGGTAAAATGCATAAAGGATGCATAAGAGATGAGAAGAGATTATGAGAGGTGAAGGCAAATTCACTTCTCAAATGACTTACCACCTGAAAAGTTAGCAACAAGAAAATGAAATGGAGTGAAAATGAGAAAGATGCAATGATGCAACCCAAAACCAGAAGCATAAACATGATGTCAATGATGCTAAGAGATGATGAAAACACATGTCAATAATTGTGGATGATCATACAAAGATGAGGATGCAAATGGAGCATGTCTTGAACCATGAAAGTTCATGAAAGTTTATGAAATGGAGTGAATATATAACATGGCAAATGAATGATGCAATGATCAAACATGATTCTAATATGTCCTAAGATGTCTTATATTCCATGTTGATGCATAAAATGTCATGGTAAGTTCTTGAATGCAAGCATATAAGAGATGGATGCAAATGAAGGCAAGAATTAGGGTTTATGCATAACATGCAACACAAATTTCAAAATCAGAAGCACATGACATGATAAAAAATTGAAAATGGGATCACAATAACCCTAACCCTACATGATATCACACCCCAAAGGAGGAAACCTAACTCTTAACCTAATGGAAGTTATGAATTTTCTAAGTTGGCTAGGGTTTTAAGGCACCTCAAAAGGAAAAATGCTCATTAAATTGAAAATGGAAGATAAATTCAAACCAATTTTACCCTAGAAACTAAATGGTATGAGGAATGCAATGCAAAAAGAACCAACATCAAACTCTTCATGGTTAGGCAGAATGAGTTTTTCTAAGTTAAGACAAAAATATTGACTTTTAAGAACTTTAATTCTAAAGAAAAATGTCAAAATATGTCAAGAACCAAAAAGAAATTTGTTTTGAGAGTTTGATAATGTTCCTAAATGTATAAAAATACAATGTGAATTTTTTTGTGATTTTTGGAAACTTAAATGCTATTTTAATTAATTAATTCTCACTAACTAATTAAAATATACATTTAAATACTTTTAAAATACGAAAATTATGCAAAAAATAAAATAAAAACTATTTTTAGGATAAGAAAAATATTTTATGCTATGACGCAAAAAATGAGAATTTGTGGATGCATTTTGCTATTTTTAATAAAATGAACAAGTTAAATGAAAAGAAAATGAAATAAAAATTAAATAAAAGAAAGTAATCAGATCCAAGAGCCAGGATTTGAACTGGGATGGACAGGGTTGACTGCGTGCGCTGACCAACGGCTGGGATTCACTCTAGCTTAATTAAATTAATTATAATTAATTAAATTAATAAAATTAGATTAGGGTTTAATGAATTGATCTGGGCCGCTCAAAAATTAAGCTGATCCACATCCAATGGCTACGAATCCATCTGGCAAACTAATTAGGGTTATGACTTAATGACTTTCAGGTGACCAGAGGGGAGCTCCGGTCATCTTTTTCGGCGGGTCAAAAACCCTAAAACGTTCTACAGGCCACCTGTCGCTCCCACCAAAATGACACACAAAGGTCAGAAGGGGTACAGACACGAACGGTCGGCGAAAAGGGAATGAGAACACACAGGGGTAAACTCAAGAGAAAGAAAGAGTCGCCAGCTAGGCATTTTTATCCCGGAGGAAAGGTAATGCTGCATAGACCTATAAAGATATGGATAAGACGGTTGCGAACTAGAGAGACTGAGAAAGGGGGTTGGTTACAACCTGGGAAGGTATTAGCACCCAGATTGTCCGCCGTACTCGACGGGATCCACGCTTAAAAGATTTGTGTTTTAAAGGGGTAGTGTCAGTGCAATTTGTGTATCAAAGCTGGAAAGAATGCAAGTGTCAGTGTAAAAAGAAAGTTAAGTGAGATATGTGAAGTGTCAGTGTAAGAACAAGAGTGAAATGCTCAAGACTATGAGGCTTAAAGAATAAAGCTGAAATAGGGGGGGATATACAGAGACTTTTGTTTGATAACTGTTAAGTTATGCCTACGTATCCTCTCATGCAATGAGGAAGTCAGAACACCGTAGTTCGACTCAAAGAGACTGAAAGGTAAATTGACTTGTGAACTGATTGCTTGTCTATGCTCAAGTGTATGACCTGTCTGGCTCAGGTCCAAACTGTCTTGCATTAGACGGAAGAAGCAGGTTCTCGTTTGTGAGTGAGTATGATGAGAAAAGAGTCCCGGAGGAGACGATTATTGTTTGTTTTTGTGCTTTCAGTCTTTTATTGATTTTTGGTGTTTGTTATAGGAAAAATGAGCTTAAGCCTAAACCAATGGGTTAGTAAACTTATCACATCCTCCCTCTGATTAGGGGTAATGAGAATACCTTAAGTGTGAAGTCAGCATCTCATACTTAATCACCATGGTGTAGGATTAAGATCATTAACCTACTTGTGATTAGTTAGATGCTTTTGTTGTTTTTGTTTAGTGTTAAGTAATGAGATTAAGCCATAATCAAGGATTAAATGGTCCCATTACACCATCCTAATAGAAGGATAATAGATGAGAGCATTTAAGCTGAGGAAAGCTCCTCAACTTAATCCATGATTAGGGATTAACCTCATGACAAAACAAAGCCTTTATTAGATGGATTTTAGTTAATGATAAAATGAAGAAGTGATTTTTATGGTTTGTAAGACAACTTGAGGGGGACTTGTCCATTAACACTAGGGTTAGTCCTTCTTAACCAATTAAGGAAGAATTAGAACCCTATTGCAAGGCCCAAGTTACAAGCTTGATGTCTTAATGATTATTAAGTGAATTGATTAAAGGGTTTAAACACATTAAGGGTTTAACACTTAGGATTAAAGTTATACACTCCGTCCTAATAGAAGGATGCAGGCATAAACTTAATCATTAAGCCTTAAAGCCTTTAGGGTTTAGTCCCTGAGAAGACTCAAAGATGACACAAAGGTAAAAGCTAAATGGGGAGACTAATCAAAACCCTAATTATTGTCATGCTTGGTTGTTCCTAGGGTTAATGAGGCTTAAGAAATAAAACTTCAAAGAACCACCAAGGAGAGAAGCAGATGAGAGGACCAAAGAGAAGCAAAACAACTTGCTTAACTTAAGAAGTCAAGTTGCTTGAAGAAAGAAAGTAAGATGAACAAGAATGAGCAAGCTCAATCCAATACACATACAAAATGCAGCAAGGGAAATATGAAAGAGATGAAAAGAGAACATGAGAAGTGAAGGCAAATTCACTTCTCAAAGTAACTTACCACCTGAAAAGTTAGTGAAATAAATGAAATGCAATGCACATGAGATGAAATGGCATGATGCAAGACAAAGTCAGAAGCAAATACATGATATTAATGATGCTAAGAGATGATGCAAACACATTACAAAAGATGAGAATGATCATACAAGCATAAGGATGCAAATGAGGCATGCTTTGAACCATGAATGTTCATGAAAAGTTATGAAATGCAAATGACATACAACATGGCAAATGAATGATGCAATGATCAAACATGATTCTAATATGTCCTAATATGTATCATGAATCAAATTAATGCACAAAATGTCATGGCAAGTCATGGTATGCAAGCAAATGGAAGATGGATGCAAAGGAAGGCATAAATTAGGGTTTATGATCAACACACAAGGCAAAATCCAAAACCAGAAGCAAATGACATGATAAAAATTTGAAAATGCAATCAAAGGAACCCTAAACCTATACAAACTCACTGCCCAAAGGAGGGGATCTAACTCTTAACCTATTGAAAGTTATGAATTTCCTAAGATTGCTAGGGTTTTAAGGTACCTTGTCAAGAAAAATGCAAAAAACAAATTGAAAATGCAAGATCAATTCAAGCCAATTTTATCCTATAAACTACATGTTATGCAAGATGCAATGCAAAAAGAATCATGATCCAACTCTCAAAGGTTAGGCAGAAATGAATTTTTGAAGTTTGAAACAAAATATTGCCTAAAAATGAATTTAATTCCATTGAAAATGATCAAAAGTTATCAAGAACAAAAAAGAAATTTGGTTTGAGAGTTGGACAATGTTTCTAAATGTTTTTAAATGTTATATGAATTTTTTTTGTGATTTTTAAATACCTAAAAGTATTTTTAATTAATTAATTTTCATTAACTAATTAAAAATAATCTTTTAAATGATTTAAAAATAATTTTTAATGCAAAAAATAAAAATAAAAATATTTTTGTGTTCTGAAAATTAATTAGACCTTTGACAAAAAAAATTCAGAATTTTTAAAGGTTTTTTGCTATTTTAAATTAAATGTACAAAATAAATCAAATAAAATGAAAATAAAAATTAAAATAATGAGAAGTATGCTCAATGGACGAACCAGATTGATTCTGGGCTGGGAAAGGTTGACTTGGCGCCACATCCAATGGCCCAAGTTCAAACCTGGCTAATTCTGGTTTTACAATTAATTAAACAGAATTAATTAAGTTAATTGAAGATTAGGGCTAAATGATGAGATCCTGACCATCAAAACGCGCCCGGGTCAAAGGAAGTCAAACGCATCTACGGCCAGAATTCAAACTACAATTAATGACATAATTAGGGTTAATGACCTTCAGGTGACCGGAACAGTGGTTCTGGTCATCTTCTCCGGTGAACCCAAACCCTAGATTTCGCTACAGGTCACTAAACATGAAATTTCTTCCACAAAAATGATCTTCTCCCCAATCTAAACCTAACCCCTCTTCCAAAAATCATTTATTTTCATCAACAAGCCTGAATCGAAGCAAAGTATGAAACACGGGCAAATATTCAGAGGTACCATACATGCTGGTTTCTTCACCATTTTAAAAACTAAACACATATTCATGATCAGGGGAAGACATAGCATCATACAAGAACTTAAAAATCAGTTTCTGGAAAAAAAGTTCTTCATGTTACCTGAGATGGAGCTTCTCTGATTCTGAGCTTCCTGGCCTCAAGCTTTGCACAAACCTTCTCCCTTGATCCTCCTGATGATGGAATGGAGCTTAGAATGCCTTGAGAGTGGCTGGTTTGGGAGATTGGCAGAGTTCTGTTCAGTGAAGTGAGGAAATCGTATTTGGTTTGTGTGAGGTTTTGGGCTGTTTCAATGGTTGGTTTGTGATCAGTGAGTCATGCTGAGATGTTATGTGAAGTTTGTTTTTGTGTTTGATGTTTGTATGATGAGTTTCGAAGGAAGTTGCATAAGAGGTGGAAAATGAGAATGCTGGCTTGTGTGTCTATTAAGGCTCCAAGATCATCTGAAATGGCTTGCTTTTGGTGTGTTTGTAAAGTCTTGGTTGGTCAGAATAGTTGTTGTGTCACTGTGGGATTGGTATGGGGGTTTTTGCAAAAAGTCAAGTCTAGGTGTACTTGAGGTATGGGCAAGTGTGAGGTTGTGATAGGGGCATGGTTGAGTTCAGCAGGGATCATGGAGTTCATATGGATCAGATTCTATGAGCTGTAACAAGTAGAGGCATGGCTTAATGAGTTTTTGCAAGTTGGTACATGTTTGCCCCCTTTGGAAATTCATGAAGTTCAAGGCACCAAAATGCAATATTCTTGGGCCAATTCTGACTTTTAGAAGTCACATGATCATATTGTGAAGATTTTGTGCACATTTGAAGTCTTTAGAATGCTTGATCATACCATTTTGCAAAATGCCTCTTTGGTACAAAACTTGAATTTATGTGATTTTTCCCAACTTTGACAAGCCATAACTTTTGATCCAAAATGAATTAGAATGAGTTCTTGTACTTTTTGAAAAGGGAATGATCCATTCTACAACTTTCATGACCAAAGTTTTCTCATTTGAGGCATTTTTGAATCAAAAAGCAAGGGTTGAAAAGGTTTCCCAAAATGGCAAATTTCCATTACAAGTCATTTTCCCAAAAAGTCAACTTTGCAAATGGCTTGAGATTCTTCAATTTTGTGAACTTCTAACATCTTCTATGATCAAATAAAGATCATACATAATCAAAATGATGAAGAACACCCTTTGGTTGGGTCATTGGGGGCCTCAGATGCCCTGATTTTGCACTGACTTGTTCAAAAAGTCAACTCTTGATCAGATGCCTTCCCTATTGAATTTATTCATGAAAATTGATATGCATGCTCCTTATAACATATAGAGACCAATAGAAGCAAGAATGACCAAAAAATTTGGAGTTATGGCTTTTGAAACCAAAACCCTAATTCTGGGTCATCTGTGCAGTCAAACCTGGCTCTGCTTCCATGCCATTCTCAGTTCTTGTGATTCTTTGACTTTCTTGACTTTGAGAGGATATAATATGATGCTTGAACATACATGGACCCCTTTGAAGTGATTGATGACCTTTGGAGTGGCTCAATAAGCTCTTGGATTGCTCAGATCACAAACCCTAGATGCAGATGACTTTGAATCAATGCAGTGAATCAAAAATGCAATATGAGATGCTATGATTGAACTTATGCATATGAAGGTATCACAAGCCATGGTGTGAATGGGTGAGGGAAAATTTGGGGTGTTTGCAGCTGCCCCTATTCAAGCATGAGTTAGCTGTGCAGGATGTAAGCAACGGCTTAACAGGCAAACAAGATAACTTGTGGTTGAATACCAAAGACAGTCCAAAATTTGCACTCACAGAATGAAGAAGAAAAGGGATATAGATTGCAAAAGAAAATAAAGTGTTTTATAAAGTGCGGGCGACGGAGGACGACCGCCGAGCAGAGGACGACTGCTGGGGAGAAGCAATGATGGGGACGACCGACAAGCTGGGGAAAGATGCGGGAAATAAAGCAATGACGGGGACGACCGACAAGCTGGGGATAGATGCGGGAAATAAAGCAATGACGGGGACGGCCGACAAGCTGGGGATATGAGAGATAGTGACGGGGACGGCCATCAAGTAAAGCTATAAGACTCTCTGGGTATTAGAGGTAAATGAAATAAATGATGAGGTACGGACATCAAAGGTGAAGGACGATCACCTAGGGGACGGCTGCTCTTTTAGGGATAAGATGAGGGACGGTCATCTAAGGTGAAAGACGATCACCTGGCAGGGTACGGCTGCCGAAAAAGTATCACGACATAGGACGAATGTCGGATGAAAAGGTCGACGATGGGGACGGCCATCGGATAAGCATGATGAAGGACGATCATCAAGAGGTGAAGGACGATCACCTAGCAGGGTATGGCTGCTCTCAGGGTTTATCATGACATAGGACGAACGTCAGATAACAAGATCAACGATGGGGACGACCATCGGATAAAGTGATGAAGGACGATCATAAGGAGGTGAAGGACGATCACCTAGCAGGGGACGGCTGCTAAAAATCACGACATAGGACGAATGTCGGATAGAAGGGGTCTAATGAATAGAGACTCCGCTGGGGAAAGGATGAGGGACGGTCATCCGAAGGTGAAGGACGATCACCTGGCAGGGTACGGCTGCCGAAAAGGTATCATGACATAGGACGAATGCCAGATAAAAAGGAAATAGTTCAACAAGCTTTGTTGGGGACTTCGCTGGGGAAAAAGTAAACACGGACGAGCGTCTATATTCAAGAAATGAAAGGTATGAGTGTTTGGACATTGTGTATAGACTAAAGGTGCGGACGAGCATCCTTAAGACTATGATACGGACGAGTATCAAGTAGAAACAAAAACTGACACATGTTCAGAGATGATGATACGGACGAGTATCATCTGGTTAACAAAGAACACGGACGAGTATTAATTCTGCGGGGACTCTTCTGGGGAATAGTAGACACAGACGAGTGTCTAAATTCAAGAAGACATAAGTGTTTGACGCAGTGTATGGATTAAAGATGCGGACGAGCATCCTTAAGACTGTGATACAGACGGGTATCAGGTAGAAACAAACGCTTGACGCATGCTCTGAGATGATGATACAGACGAGTACCAACGGGTTAACAAAGAACACGGACGAGTGTTGAATCTGCAGAGGTATGAGTGGTGTATACAAGATACGAATGAGCATCTGTATGAGTGAAACAGGGGTAATAAGTACGAGTGGCGTACAGGAGAGTTAAACTTGCTAAGGAGAGTGACACGGACGAGTGTCAAAAGAGGAAAGTGTAATATAAACAAGTGTATGGTTTACAGAATGTTTTAGGTTTCCATGCTGAGGAAGGTGACACGGACGGGTGTCAGGGAATCTGTAGACATATGTATCTGTGAGTGCAAAGAGGACACTTTGGCTTCCTGCTGGGGATATGACACGGACGGGTGTCAAGAAGGATATAACGATTCGGGCGGAACCCTTTCGGTGCATTTCTGGGGCGCAATGGCACGTGCATGGAATTCTACAACAAAATGTCTGCATTCATCATGATACCCAATACTAGTGTTTGGCTATGCGAAAACATAACTACATATCAGAGTGTGAACTACATATCAGAGTGTGAACTACATATCAGAGTGTGAAATTGGGCCCAGATAATCCCCTTCCAGGCCAACCAGCGCCTGAAACTCCCTCTCTGCCTCCATCCACTTTGTGCCAATCACCACAACTCGAACCTTGACATCTTTTGCAATCTTGGGCATTTTCTGATTCATGAAGTATGGGTTTTCCCCAAGAACATACTCGTAACCCTACATCTTGCTACTTGAGAGATAAGCATTCTCGATCGGACCAATCCACAAGAAAACCCCATGCTTCAGCACCTTGCGAACTGTCCCCTCTAATACCTCACCCTTGAACATCTTGAAGGTGACAACATTAAACACAACAGGGAAGAGTACATCCCCAGTGTGTTGTCTGACTTTCCCCTCTCCAGTGTTGTCACAGCAAGATAGTATCCCAAATCCTTCGTTGCTTTTTCAGCAGCAAAGTCGCTTAGAAGGCGAATCAGAATTGCCCGCTGAAGCATAAGACTGCCTGGCTTCAGATTTTCTGCAGCAATGATGACATTCCAAGCAAGCTGCACTTTGATAAACACGGTGTTATGCCTAGTAATGTCGAATGAAGCTACGAAGAGAGAAAAGAGGGGAATGAGAAGTGTGGTTAGGGTTTCATTCTCTCTCACCCTCCCTTTTTTTTTTTTCAAAAAGAAGAGGGATGTACTGGGTGCATTGTTGATGAGGTACTTGGGATTCGCAGGTGACTGGTTCGAACCTGACTTGTGATTATGCAATATGTTTGATTTTTGCCGTAATGCTCCGTATTAGACGGAATGCTACGCTCTGTGGGGAGAATATGATGTGAATGCCATGATTATGCAAAGATACTGATCCGGGATCCGGGTCCCGTTGCTGTGAAGATCTCTGACTGTTCTGGTTGAAGTGGACATCCCAGCTGGGGATAAGATCATTGGTAGATCTGATAGGATGACTTCGCTTGGGGAATAGGTCATTGGTAGACATATCCTTGTAATGGGGGACCCAGCTGGGGTTTGTAGAAGCTTTCTTCACTCTGTTGTGATTCCTTCGCGCGTTGCTCTTCTGGGTAGAGGTTGTCACCATGTGGGGAGATGGTTCCCTGGCTTTTGTGCTTGGCTGAGGAGGAATAATGGATGGCAACTCAGCTGGGGAGAAAACACCTCCGGTGCTAAGACTGAGTAGATAATGATTTGCCAGCTTGCTGGGGTGAAGCTTTCATGCCCCATGTCATGCTTTGAAATGCCTGCAATCCTGAAAAGACATAGAAATGCACAAGTAATCCCGAGGCATCCTTTACCGGATTCCATCATAGGAGCTTAAACACTCTCGGGAGTAAGTATATTTCCTGCAAGCACGTATTTTTAGAGAAGCATCTGTATTCATGCAGTCGCTATCTTAGGGATATCGGACATTTTTTGCAAACAAAAAATAAAATATACGAGACGAAACATGACTGAAAATTTGATTTTATTAATTCATGTGCCGTGAATTGGCAAGATACAGTCAAAGAAACAAATCCCCTAAAATGAGGAGATCATTACAAATTGAGAAACAAAAGATATTGGCAATGTTGATGACGCTTCAAGGAGCTTCCCTTTTGCTATGACTCGTATGACATTTGACGTTCTTCTCGTCTTGCTTTCTGAAGAAGGCTGATTCTGAGAGAAGCTTGATCCTTTCGAAGCCTTACCAAGTTGTAAGTGATACAGACGAATTCAGAATGCAGTTGTTCGCTTATTCCCTTATTTTGCATGGATCGCCCTTTTGGGTTTTCAATCCATTGGGATACCCATTTTTGCCTGAGTTGTCCAATGCGGCTTTTCAACTCAGCGGGTGTACATTTTTTTTTGTTTATTTTCCCTTATTTTTGCCCGAGTCTCTTATTTTGTTTTTGACTTGCCGGGATGCCCTATTTTTGCCTGGACTTACATTCTGTTTTTATGTCCAGCGGGTCATTTCATGCGAAGTATTTTTTAACTGCATCTGAATTCACAGGGGACGGGAAGTCTTCACCATCCATAGTGTTGAGCATCAGTGCTCCACCTGAGAAAACTTTCTTTACTACAAATGGTCCTTCATAGTTTGGAGTCCACTTGCCCCTGTGGTCTGTATGAGGAGGAAGGAGTCTCTTCAGCACAAGATCTCCCACTTGGTACTCTCGGAGCCTGACTTTCTGATCGAAGGCTTTCTTCATTCTTTTCTGATACAGCTGCCCATGACAGATTGCAGCTAATCTCTTTTCTTCAATCAGACTCAATTGTTCGTATCGGGATCGGACCTATTCTGCTTCGTTCAGCTTAACATCCATCAGCACCCGTAGGGAGGGTAATTCAACTTCAACAGGCAGGACTGCCTCCATACCATACACAAGCTGATACGGTGTTGCCCCGGTGGATGTTCTGATTGACGTACGGTACCCATGCAAGGCGAACGGTAGCATTTCATGCCAATCTTTATAGGTGACTACCATCTTCTGCACAATCTTCTTGATATTCTTATTAGCTGCCTCAACAGCGCCATTCATCTTTGGCCTGTAAGGAGAAGAATTGTGGTGTTGGATCTTGAAGTCCCGGCATAGCTCTGCCATCATTTTGTTGTTTAAGTTGGAACCATTATCAGTAATGA
Organism: Lathyrus aphaca; assembly: GCA_963966055.1. Lineage (NCBI taxonomy): Eukaryota > Viridiplantae > Streptophyta > Magnoliopsida > Fabales > Fabaceae > Lathyrus > Lathyrus aphaca. The sequence continues at coordinate 176,186,071 of OZ014524.1, read as the reverse complement.
CTCACTCGGGAACTCCATACCGACAGATGATGTTTCTCTTCAGAAATCGGGCTACCACTTGCCTTGTAACATTTGCATAGGAAGCTGCTTCAACCCACTTGGTAAAATAGTCAATAGCAACCAGGATGAATCTGTGGCCGTTTGAAGCAGTCGGTTCAATCTTGCCAATCATATCAATGCCCCACATAGCAAAAGGCCAGGGTGAAGACATCACAATCAGAGGATTTGGAGGCACATGCACCTTATCCGCATAAATCTGGCATTTATGGCATTTTCTGGCATAAGCACAACAGTCAGCATCCATTGTGATCCAATAATAACCTGATCTTAGCAACTTCTTAGCCATTGCATGTCCTCCAGCATGGGTACCAAAGGATCCTTCGTGCACCTTGTGCATCAACAAGTCTGCTTCCGTTCTATCAACGCATCTGAGGAGTACCATATCAAAGTTTCTCTTGTACAGGGAACCGTCAGTATTCAGGAAGAAACTACCAGCTAGCCTTCTTAATGTCTTCTTGTCATTGGAAGATGCCCCAGGTGGGTATGTTTGATCCTCCAAGAAGCACTTAATGTCATGGAACCAAGGCTTATCATCTTTGGTAACATCTGCTGTAAATACATATGCTGGTCTGTCAAGTCTGGATACTGATATCCGAGGTACAAAGTTAGCAGCTTGAACTTTGATCATGGATGAAATGGTAGCCAGAGCATCTGCAAACTGATTCTCGTCTCGAGGGATATACTCAAGCTTGACCGTTGTGAAGAAAGTCAGTAACCTCCTTGTATAATCCCTGTAAGATATCAGATGATCCTGGTGTGTGTACCATTTGTCGTTGGTTTGATTAATTACCAAAGTTGAATCTCCGAATACAGTCAAAGTTTTAATCCTGAGGTCAATGGCTTCCTCAAGACCCATAATACAAGCTTCGTATTCAGCTTCGTTGTTAGTGCAGTCAAAGGTGAGTTTTGCCGAGAAAGGCATGTGAACTCCATTAGGTGTAATGAGTACTGCACCAACACCATGACCATTCATATTAACAGCCCCATCAAACATCATAGTCCATTCTTCTTCTGGGTCGGGCCCTTTAGTGTGAACAGGCTCCTCATGATCTTTTGCCTTTATGAACATGATGTCTTCATCAGGGAAGTCAAATCTCATAGGCTGGTAATCATCAATGGGTTGCTCAGCAAGGTAATCAGACAATACACTGCCCTTGATGGCTTTCTGAGATGTGTACTGGATGTCATATTCTGTGAGGATCATTTGCCATCTTGCAACCCGTCCAGTAAGCGCTGGCTTCTCAAAAATATATTTAACTGGGTCCATCTTTGAGATCAATAAGGTAGTGTGGGTCAACATATACTGTCTCAGTCGGCGAGCAGCCCACGCTAAAGCACAACAAGTTTTCTCGAGCAGTGAATAACGTTGTTCACAGTCGGTAAACTTTTTGCTTAGGTAGTAAATTGCATACTCTTTTCGACCAGACTCGTCATGCTGGCCCAGCACACACCCCATTGACTCTTCTAATACTGTCAAGTACATGATTAGAGGTCTTCCTTCAACTGGAGGCATAAGGATTGGAGGCTCTTGCAAGTATTCCTTGATTTTGTCAAAAGCCCTCTGGCAGTCTTCGTTCCACCTGGCCGTTTGTTCTTTCCTTAACAGCTTGAACAAGGGTTCACAGGTTGCTGTAAGATGAGATATGAACCTTGAAATGTAGTTCAATCTACCTAGAAACCCCCGAACTTCTTTTTCAGTTTTCGGTGCAGGCATTTCTTGAATGGCTTTGACTTTATCAGGGTCCACTTCAATCCCTTTCTCGCTTATAATAAATCCCAGCAGCTTACCGGATCGCACCCCGAATGTGCACTTGTTGGGGTTCAATTTCAGTTGGTACTTCCTCAGACGCCTGAATAACTTCAGCAGATTCACCAGGTGGTCTTCTTCTGTGAGGGACTTGGCAATCATGTCATCCACATAACATTCGATTTCTTTATGGATCATGTCGTGGAATAATGTTACCATAGCCCGTTGATAGGTTGCACCAGCATTCTTCAGACCGAATGGCATCACCTTATAACAGAACGTGCCCCAGGGTGTGATGAAAGTTGTCTTCTCCATGTCTTCAGGTGACATCTTGATCTGATTGTATCCTGAAAATCCGTCCATGAAGGAGAACACCGAGAACTGAGCCGTATTATCAACCAGTACATCAATGTGAGGTAATGGGAAGTCATCTTTCGGGCTGGCTTTGTTCAGATCCCGGTAATCCACACACATTCTTACCTTGCCGTCTTTCTTAGGTACAGGTACAATATTAACAACCCACAGCGGTTAGCTAGTCACAGCAAGGAACCCAACGTCCCACTGCTTTTGTACCTCTTCTTTAATCTTCATTGCCATATCTGGGCGAGTACGGCGCAGCTTCTGTTTTACTGGCGGGCAGTCTTCTTTTAAAGGCAGCTTGTGCATAACAATGTCGGTGTCCAACCCTGGCATATCCTGATAAGACCAAGCAAAAACATCCACATACTCCCGAAGCATGTTAATCAGTTGCTCTTTCACTGAGTCTTGTAGGCAGGCCCCGATCTTAACTTCTTTTACATCTTCTTCCGTACCAAGATTAACCGTTTCAATCTCCTCCTGATGAGGAGTGATAACCTTCTCCTCTTGCCTTAACAACCTGGCTAGCTCTTCAGGAAGCTCATAATCTTCTTCAACCCCTTCATCAGCTTGATTGATTGGATTTTCAAAGTCATACGAAGCCATAGCAGTGTTGTTGTCGGTGCAGTCTGAAAGGCACTCTCTGCAAGGGTTTAGATTGTTCATTTTAGTGATTGATTTTAATCTTGTTTAGAAAAAAGTGAAATGAAGTTTATCATTTTGGAAAACATTGCCATTTTATTTTTGTACAAAAATAAAAATGGAAAACAGTGAGCGGAAAAGGAAAAGACTCATTTGCAAAAGATGTCCGATATTCATTGATTGATCTGTTTGCACAAAATTACAAGATGGCCCGATTACAAAATGAGTCTTGTCATCTTGGGCAAGATGCAAGACTTGATGCATGCTTCAAAAATACAGGAAATAATAATTACTCTGCAGGAGTAACCCTTATAATTTCCTGGGAAGACCAGTTAAGGACTTGGCTCCCCGGGATCCATGGACGTATCCAGCTCTCCAGGTTGCGGTCGCTTTCTTCCTCGTCTTCCAAGTTGTTCACTGCATCAGGGGTGAGCATTCCCCCGCTGACAAAACTGGGCTTCTTGGCAGCCTCTGATTGATCTTGTTGAGTTGGTTTGTAACCCAACCCAAATCTGTCCTCCTTCTTCTCCACGGGCAGCAGCTTGCCCCAGCCTTAGGCAGTCCCTTCTTCAACAACCTTCCTGGCTTGCTGATAAGACGTCATGGAGGTTCCAAGTACAGAAGATGCTTCATTTATGTTCAGGGCCTCAAATCCCTGGCTCATGGTTTCATGGATTTCTCCATCCATCTCAATATACTTATACGTAGCCAGATGGCTAACAAAGATATCTTCTTCACCACAAATGGTGATGATCTGGCCTTCCCACTCGAATTTCAGCTTCTGGTGAAGGGTAGATGTAACAGCGCCAGCGACATGGATCCAAGGTCTACCCAACAAACAGCTGTAGGCCGGCTGAATTTCCATCACATAGAAGGTAATCTTAAAAGTCTGCGGGCCAATCTTCACAGGTAGATCAATCTCCCCTAACACTGATCTTTTAGAGCCATCAAATGCTCTCACCACCAAATTACTTGGACGCAGCGCCAAGCCATCATACTCCAGCTTTACTAAGGCTTTCTTTGGTAAAACATTGAGTGAAGACCCAGTGTCCACCAGTACATGGGATAGAACAGCACCCTTGCATTCTAGAGTGATGTGTAAAGCCTTGTTGTGGTTACGTCCCTCAGTTGTTAAGTCAGCATTGGTGAAGCCCAGTCCATGACTGGTGTTGACATTTCCCACCACAGTTTCTAGCTGATTAACAGTGATCTCTTCTGGCACGTATGCTGCATGCAGGACTTTCAATAATGCATTCCTGTGAGCTTCAAAACACATTAGCAGGGATAATATGGAGATCTTTGAGTGAGTTTGGTGAAGCTGATCCACCACTTTGTAATCACTTCTCTTTATAATCCTCATAAACTCGTCTACATCTTGTTCAAAAGATGTCTTCTGAGTTTCTTTGACAGCCGGCTCTTCAAATACCACACTCTTTCCTTTTGCTTTGGCAGCAGCTTCTGCTTCGGCATTAGGTCTTTGTAGTTGTGAGGAAAAAAGGCGTCCGCTTCTGGTGAAGCCTCCGCCTCCCCCAACATTATCAATCTGTGGAGAAGAGGTTGAAGAATCCAAAGTGATTTTCTCCCCATTACAGTAAAGATCAGAGCCATAATGCCAAGGTATGGCATTACTGCTTTCATATGGAACTGGTCCAGGCACCGTGATGGTAACTGGACTGACTGCTGCAGAGGAAGGTACTGAAATGGTGTGCGGATCGTAGTAAATGGTGACTGGTGACCTGGCAGGAGGTGCCACTGTTTGTTGCTGAAAGTTGTTGTTTGGAGGAACATTTGAGGGATCATAGTAAATGGTGACTGCTGAGATATCTTCACTATTTTCTGTTGGCGTTGTAGAAGATCTTGCTGGATAAATGGATGTTGGTGTTGTAGAAGATTCTGCAGAATGAAGGGATGCTGACGTTGTAGAAGAAATGGTTGTTGAAATTTGATTTGTTGAAGTGATGGATGAAGTCATTGTTGATGATATTGATGAATTGGTCGGAATGATTGTTGTTGCAGTTGTAGAAGAGTCAGGAATTGTTGTCAAAGGGATTGCTTGATTTGTAGGTGCTGATGTTGTGATCTGAAGTACACCGCTTTTGATAAGACCATCTATGCCGCTTCTCAAGTTATCACACCCGTTGACTGAAATGTTGCAGTAACCACAACCGAGCTCACACCCGGGGAACATCTGGCATTCTAGGAGCTGAGCTTTAATTTCTACCAGAGGTGTCCGAATCTGCCCAACACTGGTGATTAAGAAAGATGGCTTGTCTTCCTCAATGGCATTAATTCTTGGTCCTCCATGGTTGGGCATGGGATTCTTGTTGACATTTGGCGGGGGTGCAAAGTTGAGGGCTTTAGAATCCACCAGGTCTTGTACCTTCATTTGAAAAGCCCTGCATTTCTCAGTATTGTGGCCAGGTGCATTGGAATGGAAAGCACATCTGGCGTTGACATCATAATTTCTTGGAAGATTAGAGGGATCTAGTGGTGCCAATGTCCTTAATTCAACCAAGTTGAGTTTCAGGAGTTGTGGCAATAAAGCGGCATAAGGCATAGTGATTGGATCAATCACCCTATTGGCCTGTGATGGTCTTTGCTGATGATTGCTGTTATTGTTGTTGTAGGTCCTCTGTGGCGGATACTGAACTTGTTGTTGATAATGGGGTTGTTGTTGTGGTTGATATGCTAGTTGCTGAGGAATCGGAGCTGGAATAGTGACAGCTGCTACTGATCTGTGGACATACTGAGGTCTGCCCCTGTTGGCATGAATGGCATTTGTCTCACCAGTTCTTCTAGGTCCCACAAAAGGCTTTCTGGGGTTACTTGACGAACTTGCACCATTATCGGAAATCTTACCCATCTTCAGAAGGCTTTCAATTCTTTCTCCAGCTATGACTACGTTGTAAACACCCCAAATTTGCCCTCACTCATTCACACCATGGCTTGTGACCATTTCATATGCATAAATCCAATCATACCATCTCATACCACATTTTTGATTCATTGCATTGATTCAAAGTCATCTGCACCTAGGGTTTGTGATCTGGGCAATCCAAGAGCTTCTTGAGCCACTCCAAAGGTCATCAATCACTCCAAAGGGGTCCATGTATGTTCAAGCATCATATTACATCCTCTCAAAGTCAAAAATGTCAAAAAAATCACAAGAACTGAAAATGGTATGGAAGCAGAGCCAGGCTTGACTGCACAGATGACCCAAAATTAGGGTTTTGGTTTCAAAGGCCATAACTCCAAATTTTTTGGTCATTCTTGTTTCTATTGGTCTCTATATGGTATAGGGAGTATTCATATCAATTTTCATGAAGAAATTCCTTGGGGAAGTCATCTGATCAAGGGTTGACTTTTCAAGCAAGTCAATGTAAAATCAGGGCATCTGAGGCCCCCAATGACCCAACCAAAGGGTGTTCTTCATCATTTTGATTGTGTATGATCTTTATTTGATCATAGAAGAAGTTGGAAGTTCACAAAAGTGAAGAATTTCAAGTCTTTTGCAAAGTTGACTTTTTGGGAAAGTTGACTTTTTAATGTAATTGCCATTTTAGGAAACTTTTTCAACCTTTACTTTTTGATTCAAAAATGCTTCAAATGGAAAAACTTTGGTCATGAAAGTTGTAGAATGGATCATTCCCTTTTTAAAAAGTACAAGAACATGACCTAATTCATTTTGGATCAAAAGTTATGGCTTGTCAAAGTTGGCAAAAAACACAAAATTTGAAGTTTTCTACCAAAGAGGCAAAGTTGCAAATTCACTTGTCAAGGCAAATTGAGCTATCAAACAAACTTCTAATCTTCACACAAACATGTACCAAGACCTAAAAGTCAGATTGCACCAAAGGATCACTCATTTCTATGGCTTATGGAGCAAGATTTCTCAAAGGAAGCAAAAGTGAGGCAAGTTGCAAAAACTCACTCAAGTGTGAATCCACTTGCTGGCTGACATCAGAACCAATCCTATGGCTCTCCACACATCTTGCTGCGCAGGACACCCCATCTGTCCTTGGCAAGCAAGTAGCCCATGCCTCTCTTACACAACTTTGACATTTTGGCAACTTGAGCCATACCAATCACTAAAGCACACATCAACTCATCTGACCAATCCCATTAGTTTATGCAAACAAAAAGCAAACCAAAGCTCATACAACACAAGCCTGAAACACTCTCCAACACAGCTCTCTCATTTTGACACCATTTTGCAAAAGCATTCGAAACTGATTTTACAAGCTACAAACATACAAACCAACTTCACAAACATACTCAGCACACTTCCCTGATCACAAAGCACCCATCACCATAGCCTAAAACTCCCTGAATCACAAACACGATTTCCACCCCACCTTGAACAAAACTTCTGCCATCTCTCAAATCATCCATTATAAACTTCAAACAAGCATTGAAAGCTTCTCAGGGGGTCTAGTGGAGTTGATTGCAAGCAAGAAACCAGCCAGAAAGTGCCTGAAACCAAAGCTTCAGTTCAGGTAGCCATCTCAAACTTTTTTTCCAGAAACTCCATTTTAAGTTCTTAAAAGCTTCTATGCACTCCCCTGATCATGGGGATGTGATTATTTTTGAAAATGGTTGAGAAACCAACATGTATGAACTGTCTGAAACTTTTTGCCCTAAATGAGTTTTGCTTCGATTTGGCTGATTGATGAATGAAAAATGATGTTTGTTAGGGGGTTTTGATTCAGTGTTGAATGGGGATGAGTTCTGGGCAGTTAGATTTCATTTTCATTGCGTGTAGAGAGAGTTAGAGTTTTGGGCTTGCCGGAGAAGACGACCGGAACAGTGTTCCGGTCGCCTGAAAGTCATTAGGGCATGGGATTAGGGCTTAATCATAATTAGGGGATTTTGAATGTCAGCCCTTGGATATGGCGCCAAGTCAATTCGCGCGTGTGTATGTTTGAATTCCAGCCATTGATCTTGCTGACTTTTCTATTTTTCAGTTTTATTTCATTTTTATTTCATTAAATTTCATTTGTTTTCTTCATTTAATTTAAAATAGTAAAACATTTTCAAAAATTCTGAAAATTTTTATACAAACTTTTATTAATTTTCAGAAACCAAAAACATTTTTATTTTTATTTTTTGCATAAAAAAATATTTTTAAATCATTTAAAAGTTTATTTTTAATTAGTTAATGAGAATTAATTAATTAAAAATACTTTTAGGTATTTAAAAATCACCAAAAAAATTCATGAAACCTTTAAAATCATTTAGAAACATTGTCCAACCCTCAAACCAAATTTCTTTTTTGATCTTGATGTCTTTTGACAATTTTTCATGGAATTAAAATCATTTCAAGGCAATATTTTGATTCAATCTTCCAAAATACATTTCTGCCTAACCATTGAGAGTTGGACTTTGATTCTTTTTGAATTGTGTCTTGCATATCATGTAGTTCATAGGATTAAATTGGCATGATTTGATTTTACATTTTCAATTTGTTTGACATTTTTCTTGACAAGGTACCTTAAAACCCTAGCAATCTTAAGAAATTCATAACCCTCATTAGGTTAAGAGTTAGAATCCCTCCTTTGGGCAGTGAGTTTGTATAGGTTTAGGGTTCCTTTGAATGCATTTTCAATTTTTTATCTTGATGTTTGCTTCTGGTTTTGGTTTTTTTGTTTGGTGCATTGATCATAAACCCTAATTTGGGCTTTCATTTGCATCCATCTTCCATTTGCTTGCATACTATGACTTGCCATGACATTTTGTGCATCCATTTGATTCATAATACATCTTAGGACATCTTAGAATCATGTTTGATCATTGCATCTTCCATTTGCCTTGTTGTATGTCATTTGCATTTCATAACTTTTCATGTATGTTCATGGTTCTAAGCATGCTTCTCTTGCATCCATATGTTCATATGATCATCCTCATGCCTTGATTCATGTTTGCATCATCTCATTGCATCATTAGCATCATGTGTATGCTTCTGGTTTTTATTTGCATCATGTCATTTCATCTCATCTTGCATTGTATTGCATTCCTTTCATTAACTTTTCAGGTGGTAAGTAACTTTGAGAAGTGAATTTGCCTTCACTTCTCACATTTTCTTTTCATCTCTCTTATGCATCATTGCTGCATTTTGTCTTGTGTTTGAGATTGAGCTTGCTCATTCTTCTTTATCTTACTTTCTTTCTTCAAGTGACTTGCCTTCTTAAATGAAGCAAGTTACTTTGCTTCTCTTGGCTCCTTTCATCTGCTTCCTGGTGATTTCTCTGAAGATCTTTCTTGTAAACCTCACAAACCTTAGGAACAACCAAGCATGACAATGATTAGGGTTTTGATTAGTTCCCCATTTAGATTTTACCTTTGTGTCTCATTGAGTCTTCTCTTCTCACCTCATAATCAGGGACTAAACCCTAAAGGCTTTAAGGCTTTGTGATTAAGCTTATGCCTGCATCCTTCTATTAGGATGGAGTGTATAACTTTAATCCTAAGTGTTAGACCCTTAATGTGTTTAAATCCTTTAATCAATCCATTTAATAATCATCAAGACATCAAGCTTGTAACTTGGGCCTTGCATTAGGGTTCTAATTCTTCCTTAATTGGTTAAGAAGGACTAACCCTAGTGTTAATGGACCAGTCCCCCTCAAGTTGTCTTACAAACCTTAAAACTCACTTCATCATCTTATCATTAACTAAAATCCACTTAATAAAGGCTTTGTTTTGTCATGGGTTTAATCCCTAATCATGGATTAAGTTGAGGAGCTTTCCTTAGCTTAAACATTCTCATCTATTTTCCTTCTATTAGGATGGTGTAATGAGTCTGTTTAATCCCTGATTATGGCTTAATTTCATTACTTAACACTAAACAAAAACCATAAAAACATCTAAATAATCACAAGTAGGTTAATGATCTTAATCCTACACCATGGTAATTAAGTGTGAGATTCTGACTTCACACTTAAGGTATTCTCATTACCCCTAATCAGAGGGAAGATGTGATGAGTTTGCTAACCCTTGGTTTAGGATTAAGCTCATTAACTTATGACACACTTTCAAAAGCAATAAAAGACTGAAAACGCAAAAACAAGCAATAATCGTCTCCTCCGGGATTCTTTTCTCATCTCATTCACTCACAAACGAGAACTTGCTTCTTCCGTCTAATGCAAGACAATTTGCACCTGAGCCAGACAGGTCATACACTTGAGCATAGACAAGTAAGCAGTTCATCAGTCAATTCATCTTTCAGTCTCTTTGGGTCGAACTACGGTGTTCTGACTTCCTCATTGCACGAGAGGATACGTAGGTATAACTTAACAGTTATCGAACAAAAGTCTATGTATATCCCCCCTCCTTTCAAGCATCATTCTTTAGCCTCATATTCTTGAGCACTCCATTCATTTCTTACACTAACACTATACATATTACACTTTACATTTCTCTTGCACTGACACCTGTACATCCTTTTCCAGCTCTTTTATACACAAATTGCACTGACACTACCCCTTTGAAACACAAATCTTTTAAGCGTGGATCCCGTCGAGTACGACGGACAATCTGGGTGCTAATACCTTCCCAGGTTGTAACCAACCCCCTTTCTCAGTCTCTCTGGTTCGCAACCGTCTTATCCATATCTTTCTAGGTCTATGCAACATTACCTTTCCTCCGGGATAAAAATGCCTAGCTGGCGACTCTTTTCTTTTCCTGTGGGTTCACTCCTGTGTGTTCTCACATCCTCCTTTCGCGTCTGTACCTTTATTTGGGCCAGTTCCATTTATCGGGAGCGACATACGTCAGCGAAGCTGGTGGAAGAAAAGGCAGCTAGCCTGTCAATTTATGTTCCTTGCAGCGTATTCATAAACATGTCGGCCATTTCCCTTTCCGACATGGGTGGCTGGACAATAGCAGCCAGCTGTCTCCACCTCTGGGCATATTCCCTGAAGCTTTCTCTGGAGGATTGAGACATTCCCATCAAAAGGGTCCTGTTAGGAGCCATGTCCAAATTGTATTGGTACTGTCTGATGAAGGCCTCAGCTAGGTCCTTCCAGCATCTGATAGTAGCTCTGGTCAAGTGTGAATACCACTCCCTGGAAGCCCCGGTCAAACTGTCTTCAAAATAGAACATCCACGGTTTTTCATCCATGGTGTATGCTTTAAGCCTCCCCAGAAAGGACTGTAAGTGAGTTCGTGGACAGGAAGTTCCATTGTACTTCTCAAAGCACGGAGGTTTAAACTTATGAAGAATTCTTACCCCATCCACTAACCCCATATCCATGACATCAAAACCCAAGGAATTTTGAGACTCCGGAGATCTCAACTTCTCAGCAATTTCATCAAATCTTCTATCATAAACTTCATCCCCAGCTCCCATTACAGTAAACTGCTCCTTTTGGGGGTCTTCTTGTAAGATTCTGCCTGCAGTAGTATTCCCTTGCACATTAGTCGGGATGTTGACTTCCGGATGTAGATGAGGCCCATATACTGGTGGGTTAACATGAGGCTGACCCCTCTCATTGTTACTTGTTCCTCCAGTTCCCAGATGGGGTTCCTCCGGGGTTTGTCTTTCTACCAATGCCCTCAACCTTTCTTGACTTTGGGCCAAGCCATTCATTACTTCCATGAATTGGGTCATTTGGTTTCTCATCTCCAGCCTTTCATTAGCCATCTAGGTTCTGACCTCTGTCAGATCTTGCTGTACTTGGTCCATCTGGATACCAGGAAGATTGTTGCGAGTAGGATACCTGTGCGGACGGTTGAGAGGGAACACCCGACGGCGAGCAATAATTCCTGAACCACAACAGAGTTAGTAACAAACAAAACAAAAACCTACAAAACAAAACAAAAGTTAGTATGCAATGAAGTATGCTTATTTATTTTCCAAGGTATCCGGCTTGGTGCTTGGTTTTGACCTTTCCAGACCCCGAGGAAGATGCTTTGATGTTGCTTGAGAAAAGAAACTCAAATAAAACAAACTGACAAATACATTACAAATGGTGGATCATACATAGTTTGTTCTTTACAACACATGCCCCTGAGGGGTCAAAATACAACATAAAAAGAAAAGTACATGAAATGGAAATAACAACAAGCAAAGAAATCAAACATCTAAGCCAAACTCATCCTCCTTAATCTCCTTCAAAAGTGCTTCAGTTACAGGACCAGCAGGATGCTCTGTAATGTTTCTGATAAGAAGGTTCCTGGTGGCAATAGCAGTGGTCAGCTTCTTGTGCCTGTCCTGGTCCTTTGACCTCTTCACACCAGCCCTAAGCTTCAACTCTGAAACTCCTTCTGGGCTGCTAGCAAAGCCATTTGTTGCTTCTTTTCATTGGCCTCCAATTGCTCAATCTTGTCCTGAGTTCTCTTATCCTCTTGAGTGCGAGCTTCAGTGATCCTGACCCACCTAGCTTGACTTTCTTTCAGATAGAGATCAGTCCTAGACTTATGAAACTAGGCCTCTTTACAAGCATTCTTCAAAATTTGCTCCCCAGCTCTTGATTTCTTGATGTAGTCCTCTGCTTTCTCAATCCTGGCTAGATGCTCCACCTTAAGCTTTTCCAACCTCTCAATGTCTAGACGACCATCACTCATCTCCCAGAGGGTCCTCTTTAGAGCTTGAGACAGATTCTCATTCCTCTCCTTCAGTGTCTCAAATTCCTCCAGGCTGACAGTGGCTGGAGGTGGTGCTGTGGATGGTCCAGGTGTATCCTCAATGGTGAAAGGCATCCCAGAGATCTGAGCTCTAGTATGAGACCAATCATAATACTGAGCTGAAGCCACATTATTGCATCTCCTAAGAATGGCCATCCCTTTGGTCTGGATGTTGTCCCAAGCCCAGGATGCTTTCCTGACAACAGCTAGATTAGGTTTTATCTCACAATACAGGGTTTCAGCCAAGTCTTGCACTCTAGGAGGGTGAACCAAAGCATAGCCCAACTGTCTCTTAAACAGCAAAGGGTTGTAGTTGATGCAACCCTTCATTCCTATTAGAGGTACATTGGGGAACTGCCCGCAGCTAGTAATTATGTCCCTGCCTTTGTTGCTCTGGGTGCACCATCTGATGTCATCTGAAGTCAAAGCTATGAGTCTCCTAGCCCAATTCTTCTGTTGGTGAGGATTCAGGAAGGCATCAGTCTTGGGCAAGTGTTTGAGCAGCCAGGTATGGAACAAGGGAGCACAACATCTCACCAACCTCCCCCTTTGCTTCTCATTTCTTTGGTGGAAAGAGTAATAGAAATCTCCCAGCAATGTGGGCACTGGGTTCCTTAGAAGGAAAAGATGAATGGAATTCTTGCTGATAAACTTGGGCTCATCTGCAAAAAGTATAACCCCATATATACTGAGGGCTAACAATGCACAAACTGCCTTCCATTCTCCCAAGGAGGCCTTCAGGATGGCCTGAGAAGTCAGAAAGTCCAAGTGCAGGCCAGGGATCCCAGCCTTTGTTGTCATGTTCTGCTCAATCAAAACAGGTTCCAGGTATAGTGCTTTTGCCACTTCTTCATTGCTGGGAAAAGTCATTTCAGGGTTGAAGGGGATACCACCCCTGACAGGTATTCCAATCAGTGAGGAGAACTCCTCCAGCAAAGGTCCCAGCTGAAAGTTCTGTAAAGTGAAGCATCTCAAAGGAGGGTCATAAAACTGTAGGCAGGTGTGGATCAAACTCCTCTGAGAAGGGTCTAAGTCCATAACCATATCAAGGATGCCCCCATAATGTTCTCTGAATAATGGGATATGGTCTGGAGTGATAAGTGCCTGGACCTGCCTGATGCTAGTCAGCTCAGGCTCAAAGAAATGGTATGAGATGTTGCTCTTCTTAGGTGCCATGACTGCTGATGAAGAGCTGAAAATAGATGCTGATGATGAAGGCTGATACTAGAGATGAGCCACTGATAAGCTGAGGATGGTGATGAAGGTAACTGAAGCAGACAACTGCTGAAAATAGCTGAAGCAGATAGCTGATGAACAAGGGTCTATGCAGATGAAGGGGTCAAAACCAAGCCAAATATGATGTGGATACCCTGAAAAATAAATAAACAAATGTTAAAATGATGCAATGATGATGTATGCAAATGATATGCAAGGGTTTGTGATCAAGCTGGATCTGATTACTGCCTTGGTATAAGTCCATGTATGTCTAAGAAATCCAGATGGAGGTTCAGAAGTCCAGTAACCTAGGTGGGGGACTCAAATAAAGAGTCACATGTCCAGGGTTCAAATCACAAGAACTGTCCCAAAATGGAGTACTCTTAATCAAAACAAAGTATCAGGGTATGTTGTGGTCAAGGGTACCTGCAAACCTGTAAACAGCCCAACCCCCTCACAGGTGGTGCTCTAGAACAAGGATCCTCAGACTTGGATCAGTTATGAGAAGTGTAAACACTTCTAACCCGGAGGTACAGTGTTTACAATAACCATAAAAGATCCTCCTCTAATTCACCTCAGTTTCTGAAGGTCATAATAAAGGTCATCTAGACTTAGCAGGCTTCCCAGATAGCCCTAGCATTACAGGAGATCTGTAGCACAGAGTTCTCAAGAAGAAACCCATATCTGAACCGTGTTTCATATTCCCGCACCAGACCGAAATGGAATGGGAAAGAACATGAACCACTATAGCCTAGGTGTCACTCAGGTCCCAGGTATAGGACCTTAAACTCTCAGTAGAACCCCACCCACCAAAACAAAACCAGATCCAGCCAGATAACAGTATGACAGTATGATGTATGAAGCTATAAAGAAAGCAATAAATAACTGTACATAAAGCAGTAAATAAAGCAAATATACAAACACAAATAGCACATAACACCCCCAGTAAACACAAATCAAACAAGCGCTAGGAGGAACCCACAAAAAGAACCAGAAGCCCTGGTTACAGTATAAGGCATCCCCAGCAGAGTCGCCAAGTTGTCGCTCCCACCAAAATGACACACAAAGGTCAGAAGGGGTACAGACGCGAACGGTCGGCGAAAAGGGAATGAGAACACACAGGGGTGAACTCAAGAGAAAGAAAGAGTCGCCAGCTAGGCATTTTTATCCCGGAGGAAAGGTAATGCTGCATAGACCTAGAAAGATATAGATAAGACGGTTGCGAACCAGAGAGACTGAGAAAGGGGGTTGGTTACAACCTGGGAAGGTATTAGCACCCAGATTGTCCGCCGTACTCGACGGGATCCACGCTTAAAAGATTTGTGTTTTAAAGGGGTAGTGTCATTGCAATTTGTGTATCAAAGATGGAAAGAATGCAAGTGTCAGTGTAAAAAGAAAGTGAAGTGAGATATGTGAAGTGTCAGTGTAAGAAAAAGAGTGAAATGCTCAAGACTTTGAGGCTTAAAGAATAAAGCTGAAAGAGGGGGGGATATACAGAGACTTTTGTTCGATAACTGTTAAGTTATGCCTACGTATCCTCTCGTGCAATGAGGAAGTCAGAACACCGTAGTTCAACTCAAAGAGACTGAAAGGTAAATTGACTTGTGAACTGCTTGCTTGTCTATGCTCAAGTGTATGACCTGTCTGGCTCAGGTGCAAACTGTCTTGCATTAGACGGAAGAAGCAGGTTCTCGTTTGTGAGTGAGTATGATGAGAAAAGAGTCCCGGAGGAGACGATTATTGTTTGTTTTTGTGCTTTCAGTCTTTTATTGCTTTTTGGTGTTTGTTATAGGAAAAATGAGCTTAAGCCTAAACCAATGGGTTAGTAAACTCATCACATCCTCCCTCTGATTAGGGGTAATGAGAATACCTTAAGTGTGAAGTCAGCATCTCACACTTAATCACCATGGTGTAGGATTAAGATCATTAACCTACTTGTGATTTGTTAGATGATTTTGTTGTTTTTGTTTAGTGTTAAGTAATGAGATTAAGCCATAATCAAGGATTAAATGGTCCCATTACACCATCCTAATAGAAGGATAATAGATGAGAGCATTTAAGCTGAGGAAAGCTCATCAACTTAATCCATGATTAGAGATTAACCTCATGACAAAACAAAGCCTTTATTAGATGGATTTTAGTTAATGATAAAATGAAGAAGTGATTTTTATGGTTTGTAAGACAACTTGAGGGGGACTTGTCCATTAAAACTAGGGTTAGTCCTTCTTAACCAATTAAGGAAGAATTAGAACCCTAATGCAAGGCCCAAGTTACAAGCTTGATGTCTTGATGATTATTAAGTGAATTGATTAAAGGGTTTAAACACATTAAGGGTTTAACACTTAGGATTAAAGTTATACACTCCGTCCTAATAGAAGGATCCAGGCATAAACTTAATCATTAAGCCTTAAAGCCTTTAGGGTTTAGTCCCTGATTATGAGATAAGAAGAGAAGACTCAAAGATGACACAAAGGTAAAAGCTAAATGGGGAGACTAATCAAAACCCTAATTATTGTCATGCTTGGTTGTTCCTAGGGTTAATGAGGCTTAAGAAAGAAAACTTCAAAGAACCACCAAGGAGAGAAGCAGATGAGAGGACCAAAGAGAAGCAAAACAACTTGCTTCACTTAAGAAGTCAAGTTGCTTGAAGAAAGAAAGTAAGATGAACAAGAATGAGCAAGCTCAATCCAATACACATACAAAATGCAGCAAGGGAAATATGAAAGAGATGAAAAGAGAACATGAGAAGTGAAGGCAAATTCACTTCTCAAAGTAACTTACCACCTGAAAAGTTAGTGAAAGAAATGAAATGCAATGCAAATGAGATGAAATGGCATGATGCAAGACAAAGTCAGAAGCAAATACATGATATTAATGATGCTAAGAGATGATGCAAACACATGACAAGAGATGAGAATGATCATACAAGCATAAGGATGCAAATGAGGCATGCGTTGAACCATGAATGTTCATGAAAAGTTATGAAATGCAAATGACATACAACATGGCAAATGAATGATGCAATGATCAAACATGATTCTAATATGTCCTAATATGTATCATGAATCAAATGAATGCACAAAATGTCATGGCAAGTCATGGTATGCAAGCAAATGGAAGATGGATGCAAAGGAAGGCATAAATTAGGGTTTATGATCAACACACAAGGCAAAATCCAAAACCATAATCAAATGACATGATAAAAATTTGAAAATGCAATCAAAGGAACCCTAAACCTATACAAACTCACTGCCCAAAGGAGGGGATCTAACTCTTAACCTATTGAAAGTTATGAATTTCCTAAGATTGCTAGGGTTTTAAGGTACCTTGTCAAGAAAAATGCAAAAAACAAATTGAAAATGCAAGATCAATTCAAGCCAATTTTATCCTATAAACTACATGTTATGCAAGATGCAATGCAAAAAAATCATGATCCAACTCTCAAAGGTTAGGCAGAAATGAATTTTTGAGGTTTGAAACAAAATATTGCCTAAAAATGAATTTAATTCCATTGAAAATGATCAAAAGGCATCAAGAACAAAAAAGAAATTTGGTTTGAGAGTTGGACAATGTTTCTAAATGTTATATGAATTTTTTTTGTGATTTTTAAATACCTAAAAGTATTTTTAATTAATTAATTTTCATTAACTAATTAAAAATAATCTTTTAAATGATTTAAAAATTATTTTTAATGCAAAAAATAAAAATAAAAATATTTTTGTGTTCTGAAAATTAATTAGACCTTTGACAAAAAAATCAGAATTTTTAAAGGTTTTTTGCTATTTTAAATTAAATGTACAAAATAAATCAAATAAAATGAAAATGAAAATTAAAATAATGAGAAGTATGCTCAATGGACGAACCAAATTTATTCTGGGCTGGGAAAGGTTGACTTGGCGCCACATCCAATGGCCCAAGTTCAAACCTGGCTAATTCTTGTTTTACAATTAATTAAACAGAATTAATTAAGTTAATTGAAGATTAGGGCTAAATGATGAGATCCTGACCATCAAAACGCGCGCGGGTCAAAGGAAGTCAAACGCATCTACGGCCAGAATTCAAACTACAATTAATGACATAATTAGGGTTAATGACCTTCAGGTGACCGGAACAGTGGTTCCGGTCATCTTCTCCGGTGAACCCAAACCCTAGATTTCGCTACAGGTCACTAAACATGCAATTTCTTCCACAAAAATGATCTTCTCCCCAATCTAAACCTAACCCCTCTTCCAAAAATCATTTATTTTCATCAACAAGCCTGAATCGAAGCAAAGTATGAAACACGGGAAAATATTCAGAGGTACCATACATGCTGGTTTCTTCACCATTTTAAAAACTAAACACATATTCATGATCAGGGGAAGACATAGCATCATACAAGAACTTAAAAATCAGTTTCTGGGAAAAAAGTTCTTCATGTTACCTGAGATGGAGCTTCTCTGATTCTGAGTTTCCTGGCCTCAAGCTTTGCACAAACCTTCTCCCTTGATCCTCCTGATGATGGAATGGAGCTTAGAATGCCTTGAAAGTGGCTGGTTTGGGAGATTGGCAGAGTTCTGTTCAGTGAAGTGAGGAAATCATATTTTGTTTGTGTGAGGTTTTGGGCTGTTTCAATGGTTGGTTTGTGATCAGTGAGTCATGCTGAGATGTTTTGTGAAGTTTGTTTTTGTGTTTGATGTTTGTATGATGAGTTTCGAAGGAAGTTGCATAAGAGGTGGAAAATGAGAATGCTGGCTTGTGTGTCTATTCAGGCTCCAAGATCATCTGAAATGGCTTGCTTTTGGTGTGTTTGTAAAGTCTTGGTTGGTCAGAATAGTTGTTGTGTCACTGTGGGATTGGTATGGGGATTTTTGCAAAAAGTCAAGTCTAGGTGTACTTGAGGTATGGGCAAGTGTGAGGTTGTGATAGGGGCATGGTTGAGTTCAGCAGGGATCATGGAGTTCATATGGATCAGATTCTATGAGCTGTAACAAGTAGAGGCATGGCTTCATGAGTTTTTGCAAGTTGGTACATGTTTGCCCCCTTTGGAAATTCATGAAGTTCAAGGCACCAAAATGCAATATTCTTGGGCCAATTCTGACTTTTAGAAGTCACATGATCATATTGTGAAGAGTTTGTGCACATTTGAAGTCTTTAGAATGCTTGATCATACCATTTTGCAAAATGCCTCTTTGGTACAAAACTTGAATTTATGTGATTTTTCCCAACTTTGACAAGCCATAACTTTTGATCCAAAATGAATTAGAATGAGTTCTTGTACTTTTTGAAAAGGGAATGATCCATTCTACAACTTTCATGACCAAAGTTTTCTCATTTGAGGCATTTTTGAATCAAAAAGCTAGGGTTGAAAAGGTTTCCCAAAATGGCAAATTTCCATTACAAGTCATTTTCCCAAAAAGTCAACTTTGCAAATGGCTTGAGATTCTTCAATTTTGTGAACTTATAACATCTTCTATGATCAAATAAAGATCATACATAATCAAAATGATGAAGAACACCCTTTGGTTGGGTCATTGGGGGCCTCAGATGCCCTGATTTTGCACTGACTTGCTCAAAAAGTCAACTCTTGATCAGATGTCTTCCCTATTGAATTTCTTCATGAAAATTGATATGCATGCTCCTTATAACATATAGAGACAAATCGAAGCAAGAATGACCAAAAAATTTGGAGTTATGGCTTTTGAAACCAAAACCCTAATTCTGGGTCATCTGTGCAGTCAAACCTGGCTCTGCTTCCATGCCATTCTCAGTTCTTGTGATTCTTTGACTTTCTTGACTTTGAGAGGATATAATATGATGCTTGAACATACATGGACCCCTTTGAAGTGATTGATGACCTTTGGAGTGGCTCAAGAAGCTCTTGGATTGCTCAGATCACAAACCCTAGATGCAGATGACTTTGAATCAATGCAGTGAATCAAAAATGCAATATGAGATGCTTTGATTGAACTTATGCATATGAAGGTATCACAAGCCATGGTGTGAATGGGTGAGGGCAAATTTGGGGTGTTTACACCACCCCTCATCAAATTGATCACATAGAAATGATCCTCTATCCAAACCCCATTCAAATCAACCCTCAAACATCATTTATAACTCAAGAACAAAGGGAATCGAATCAAACAATTTTCACAGGTGAAATTTCAGAGAGCCACAAAATAGTCATTTCTTCACCATTTTTAATTCTAAAGGTATCAGCATGACCAACATAACATGTACTTTCATTTTGTAACAAAAGAAACAAGCTCTGAAGAGTTTGATTCTTGAGGTTACCTGAGGTGATGAACTGCAAATGTGGACTTTCAGAGCTTCTCCTTCGTGCAAAGAGTCTCCTCTGATCCTCCTGAGGCTAGTGGGATGCTTCAAAACCCTTGATGTTGGCTGGTTTGAGAGTTCCAGTTCTGGTGTAGCAGAAATGGAGGTTTGTATGTGTGGTGATTCAGGCTGTTTCAAGGGGTGATTCTTGTTCTGTGGATGATTTGTGATTTGCTGGTGAAAGAAAAATGGAAGTTTGATGGCTGTGGGAAGAGTTTCGAAGAGGAGAAGTTTTTGACAGTTTTTGAGAATGCTGGATTGTGGGAGGTTGCAGGCCTGTATGTGTTGTGTTTTGGGATGCTTGAGGTCCACATATTAGACTCTGATTGGGCAGAGAGTTGGTAGTGGCACAGTTTGATTGGCATGGGCAAAAATGCAAAAAGTCAAGATCTTGTGTACTATGGGTATGGCTCGGGTCAGAGGAGATCTTAGGGCTTGTCCTGCCTCAGCTTGAGTCAAGGAAGGCCTTTGGATCTGATTTTGTGAGCTGGATGGCCTTGATCAAGAGTTTCCAAGGTTCTTGCATATTTCCCTCTTTGAGTTTTCTTATGAACCAAGGCAAAGAATCTTGTGATTTCTTAGGAAAAATGCAGCAACATGAGCCATATAAAGTTTCTAGAATGCTTTGAGATCAATTAGTGTTCAATTCAAGCATTAAGAGTTCCTTTTGCAAGAAATCCAATTTTGGAGATTTATGAGAAAATGCCTTATGTAACTTGTAATCCAAGGCATGAAAGTGAGAAATTCTTGGGCAAATCTGAATTATGAGCCATGAATTATGTTTATGTGATGATTAGAAGCTGGATTGAAGTCATATTTGGCTTTGGCATGAGGTTTTGCAACTTTCCTCCTTTGGCACAAAAGTGAAAAATGAATGATTTTGTCCAACTTTGCAAATTCATAACTTTTGATCTAAAATGAATTAGAATGAGTTCTTGTACTTTTTGAAAATGGGAGGCTCCAATCTACAACTTTCATGACCAAAGATTTTTCATTTGAAGCATTTTTGAATCAAAAAGAGGGGGTTGAAAAACTTTCCCAAAATGGCAAGTTTACATTACAAGTCACTTTCCCAAAAAGGCAACTTTTGCAAATGGCTTGAAATTCTTCAATTTTGTGAACTTCTAACATCTTTTATGATCAAATAAAGATCATACATATTCAAAATGATGGAGAAACCTCTTTGGTTGGGTGATTGGGGGCCTCAGATGCCCTGATTTTGCACTGACTTGCCCAAGAAGTCATTCTATGATCAGATGCCTTCCCCATTGAATTTCTTCATGAAAATTGGTATGCATGATCCTCATGACATATAGAGATCAATAGAATCAAGAATGACCAAAAAAATTGGAGTTATGGCCTCTAAATCCAAAACCCTAATTCTAGGTCATCTGTGCAGTTAAACCTGGCTCTGCTTCCATGCCTTTACTCAGTTCTTGTGATTTTTGACTTTCTTGATCTTGGGAGGATATAATATGATGCTTGAACATACATGGACCCTCTTGAGATGATTGAAGACCTTTGGAGTGGCTCAGATGGCTCAGGGATTGCTCAGATTACAAACCCTAGATGCAGATGACTTAGAGCCAATGCAGTGAAGCAAAAATGAAATATAAGATGATATGATTGAACTTATGCAAATGAAAGGATCACAAGCCATGGTAAAATGAGTGAGGGAAAATTTGGGGTGTTTACAGCTGCCCCTATTCCAACATGAGTTAGCTGTGCAGGATGTAAGCAACGGCTTAACAGGCAAACAAGATAACTTGTGGTTGAATACCTAAGACAGTCCAAAATTTGCACTCACTGAATGAAGAAGAAAAGGGATATAGATTGTAAAAGAAAATAAAGTATGATTATAAAGTGCGGGCGACGGAGGACGACCGTCGGGTAGAGGGCGACTGCTGGGGATAAAGCAATAACGGGGACGGCCAACATGCTGGGCAAATATAGGGATCATGATGGGGATGGCCATCAGGTACGATTCTCTGGGGGATTAAAGGCGAAGTGAATGATAGTGACGACCATCAGGTTCAAATAAATGATGAGGTACGGTCATCAAAGGTGAAGGACGATCACCTAACAGGGTACGGCTACTCTGTTGGGGAAAAGATGAGGGACAGTCATCTAAGGTGAAGGACGATCACCTGGCAAGGTACGGTTGCCGAGTGTATCACGAAATAGGACGAATTCCGGATAGAAAGAGGTCGACGATGGGGACGGCAATCAGATAAATATGATGAAGGACGATCATCAAGAGGTGAAGGACGATCACCTAGCAGGGTACGGCTGCTCTGTTGGGGAAAAGATGAGGGACGGTCATCTAAGGTGAAGGACGATCACCTGGCAAGGTACGGTTGCCGAGTGTATCACGACATAGGACGAATGCCGGATAGAAAGAGGTCGACGATGGGGACGGCCATCGGATAAACATGATGAAGGACAATCATCAAGAGGTGAAGGACGATCACCTAGCAGGGTATGGCTGCTCCTGGGGTTTATCATGAAATAGGACGAATGTCAGATAACAAGATCAACGATGGGGACGACCATCGGATAAAATGATGAAGGACGATCATCAAAAAGGTGAAGGACGATCACCTGGCAGGGTACGGCTGCCGAAAATATCATGACATAGGACGAATTTCAGATAAAAAGGAAATAGTTTATTAAGATTTGCCGGGAATTCTTCTGGGGAATGGTAGACACAGACGAGTGTCTAATTTCAAGAAAGCAAAGGCATAAGTGTCTGACACAGTGTATAGATTAAAGATGCGGACGAGCATCCATAAGACTATGATACAGACGAGTATCAGCAGAAACAAATGTTGACGCATGTTCAGAGATGATGATACGGACGAGTATCAACTGGTTAACAATGAACACGGACGAGTATCGACTCTGAGGGGAATTAAGTGGTGTATACAAGATACGGACGAGTATCTGTACGAGTAAGATAACATGAGTGGGACATAGACGAGTGTTCAACTTGATGGGGAGAGCACGACACGGACGGGTGTCGGAAGGAGTATATTATAAACAAGTATTTAGGCAACTGTGCTGGGGGAGGTGACACGGACGGGTGTCAGGGAATTGTGTATATATGTATATGTCTGTAAAGAACGTTCAGGAGGCCTTACTGGGGAAAACGACACGGACGAGTGCAAAAGGGGGCATGTATCTGTATTTGTGAGTGCAAAGAGGATGCTTAGGCCTTCTGCCGGGGAATTTTTGAGGTATTTGTATATTGTTGATGGAATGTTAGCATTTCCAAGTGTTTGGTTCGACACATGGTTTATGATCTATGCAATATGTTTGATTTTTGCCGTAATGCTCCGTATTAGACGGAATGCTACGCTTTGGGGGAAAACATGATGCGAATGCTATGATTATGCAAAGATACCGATCTGGGATTCGGATCCCGTTGTTGCGAAGATCCCTGGCTGATTTGCTTGAAGTGGTATCCCAACTGGGGATGAGATCATTGGTAGATCCGACATATGTGACTCTTCTTGAGGAAATAGATCACTGATAGACCTATCTTGGTAATGGGGGACCTAGCTCGGGTCTGTGGAAGCTTTCGTCACTTTGTTGTGAGATTCTCAGGCATCGCTCTTCTGGATAGAGGCTGGGACTCTGCGGGGAGATGATTCCCTTCTTAACATGTGGCTGAGGAGGAATGATGACTGACAACTCAGCTGGGGATAAAGCATCTCTGGTGCTTAGACGTGTCGGGTAAATAATGATTTGGCAGCTTGCTGGGGAGACGTTTTCATGCCCCATGTTGCACTTTGAGCACCTGCAATCATGTACAGTCAAAGAAATGTACAAGTACCCCGAGGTATCCCTTACTGGATTCCATCGTAAGAGTTTTAGACACTCCCGGGAGCAAATATATTTCCTGTAAGCATGTAATTTAGAAAAGACGCATCTGTACTTATGCAATCAACATCTTAAGGACATCAGACATTTTGCAATTGAAAAATAAAAATGTACGAGACAAAGTGTAACGGAAAATCTGATTTTATTAATTTATATGCCCTGAATTGGCAAGATACAGTCAAAGGAACAGATCCCCTGAAATGAGGAGATTGTTACAAATTGAGAAACAAAAAGATGCTGGCAATGTTGATGATGCTTCAAGGAGCTTCCCTTTTGCTATGACTTGTATGACATTGACGTTCTTCTTTTCCTGCTTTTGAAGAGGGCTAATTCTGACCGAAGCTTGAACCTTTCGAAGCTTGCCACGTTGTAAGTGATACAGACGAATTCAGAATGCAGTTATTCGCTTATTCCCTTATTTTGCGTGGATCGCCCTTTCGGGTTTTCAATCCATCGGGATACCCATTTTTTCCTGAATTGTCCAATGCGGCTTTTCAACTCAGCGGGTGTACATCTTTTTATTTATTTTTTCCCGAGTCTTTTATTCTGTTTTTGACTCGCCGAGATGCCCTATTTTTGCCTGGACTTACATTCTGTTTTTAGGTCCAGCGGGTCATTTTATGCGAAGTATTTTTTTACTGCATCTGAATTCACGGGGGACAAGAAGTCTTCACCATCCATAGTACTGAGCATCAGTGCTCCACCGGAGAAAACTTTCTTTACTATGAACGGACCATCATAATTCGGAGTCCACTTACCCCTGTGGTCTGTATGAGGAGGGATGAGTCTTTTCAGCACAAGATCTCCTACTTGATATTCTCGAAGCCTGACTTTCTGATCGAAGGCTTTCTTCATTCTTTTCTGATACAGCTGCCCATGGCAGATTGCAGCTAATCTCTTTTCTTCAATCAGACTCAGTTGTTCATACCGGGATCGGACCCATTCTGCTTCATTCAATTTAACATCCATCAATACCCGTAAAGATGGTAACTCAACT
Organism: Lathyrus aphaca; assembly: GCA_963966055.1. Lineage (NCBI taxonomy): Eukaryota > Viridiplantae > Streptophyta > Magnoliopsida > Fabales > Fabaceae > Lathyrus > Lathyrus aphaca. The sequence continues at coordinate 176,161,235 of OZ014524.1, read as the reverse complement.
TCCACAGGTAGGACTGCCTCCATACCATACACCAGCTGATACGGTGTTGCCCCAGTGGACGTCCTGATTGACGTTCGGTACCCATGCAAAGCAAATGGTAGCATTTCATGCCAGTCTTTGTAGGTGACCACCATCTTCTGTACAATCTTCTTGATATTCTTGATAGCTGCTTCTACAGCGCCATTCATCTTTGGCCTGTAAGGAGAAGAATTGTGGTGTTGGATCTTGAAGTCCCGACATAGTTCTGCCATCATTTTGTTGTTCAAGTTGGAACCATTATCAGTAATGATTCGCTCGGGCACTCCATACCGACAGATGATGTCTCTCTTTAGGAATCTGGCTACCACTTGCCTGGTGACATTTGCATAAGAGGTTGCTTCAACCCACTTGGTAAAATAGTCAATGGCTACCAGGATGAATCTGTGGCCATTTGAAGCAGTCAGTTCAATCTTGTCAATCATATCAATGCCCCACATGGCAAAGGGCCAGGGTGAAGACATCACATTCAAAGGATTCGGAGGCACATGCACCTTATCTGCATAAATCTGGCATTTGTGGCACTTTCTGGCATAGGCACAACAGTCTGCATCCATTGTGATCCAGTAATAGCCTGATCTTATCAACTTTTTAGCCATAGCGTGCCCTCCTGCATAGGTACCAAAGGATCCTTCATGCACCTCGTGCATCAACAAGTGTGCCTCTGCCTTATCAACACATCTGAGAAGTACCATATCAAAGTTTCTCTTGTACAAAGAGCCATCAGTATTTAGGAAGAAACTAACAGCTAGCCTTCTTAAAGTCTTCTTATCATTGGAAGATGCTCTAGGTGGGTATGTTTGGTCCTTCAAGAAGCACTTAATGGCATGGAACCAAGGCTTATCATCTTTAACAACGTCTGCTGAGAACACGTATGCTGGTCTGTCAAGTCTGGATACTGATATCCGAGGCACAAAGTTGACAGCTTGAACTTTGATCATGGATGAAATGGTAGCCAGAGCATCTGCAAACTGATTTTCATCTCGAGGGATATACTCAAGCTTGACTGTTGTGAAGAAAGTCAATAACCTCCTTGTCTAATCCCGGTAAGGTATCAGATGATCTTGGTGGGTGTACCATTTGCCGTTGGTTTGATCCTGAGGTCAAAGTCTTGATCCTGAGGTCAATGGCTTCCTCAAGACCCATGATACAAGCTTCGTATTCAGCTTCGTTGTTAGTGCAGATAAAGGTGAGCTTTGCCGAGAAAGGCATGTGAATTCCCTTAGGTGTAATGAGTACTGCACCAACACCATGACCATTCATATTAACAGCCCCATCAAACATCATAGTCCATTCTTCTTCCGGGTCAGGCCCTTCAGTGTGAATAGGCTCTTCATGATCTTTTGCTTTTATGAACATGATGTCTTCATCGGGGAAGTCAAATCTCATAGGCTGGTAATCATCAATGGGTTGCTCAACGAGATAATCAGACAATACACTGCCTTTGATGGCTTTTTGAGATGTGTACTGAATGTCATATTCTGTGAGGATCATTTTCCATCTTGCAACCCGTCCGGTAAGTGCTGGTTTCTCAAATATATACTTGACTGGATCCATCTTGGAGATCAACAAGGTAGTGTGGGTCAACATATATTGCCTTAGTCGGCGAGCAGCCCACGCTAAAGCACAACAAGTTTTCTCGAGCAGTGAATAACGTTGTTCACAGTCGGTAAACTTTTTGCTCAGGTAGTAAATTGCATACTCTTTTCGACCAGACTCGTCATGCTGGCCCAACACACACCCCATCGACTTTTCTAATATTGTCAAGTACATGATTAGAGGTCTTCCTTCCACTGGAGGCATAAGGATTGGAGGCTCTTGTAAATATTCCTTGATTTTGTCAAAAGCCCTCTGGCAGTCTTCGTTCCACCTGACCGTTTGTTCTTTTCTTAACAACTTGAACAAGGGTTCACAGGTTGCGGTAAGGTGAGATATGAACCGTGAAATGTAATTCAATCTTCCTAAGAACCCCCGAACTTCTTTTTCAGTCTTCGGTGCAGGCATTTCTTGAATGGCTTTGACTTTGTCAGGGTCAACTTCAATTCCTTTTTCACTTACAATAAAACCCAACAGCTTACCGGATCGCACCCCGAATGTGCATTTGTTGGGGTTCAACTTCAATTGGTACTTCCTCAGACGCTTGAATAACTTCAACAGATTCACCAGGTGGTCTTCTTCTATGAGGGACTTGGCAATCATGTCATCCACATAACATTCAATTTCTTTGTGGATCATGTGGTGGAATAATGTTACCATAGCCTGTTGATAAGTGGCACCCGTGTTCTTCAGTCCGAATGGCATCACTTTATAACATAATGTGCCCCAGGGTGTGATGAAAGTTGTCTTCTCCATGTCTTCAGGTGACATTTTGATTTGATTGTATCCTGAAAATCCATCCATGAAGGAGAACACCGAGAACTGAGCCGTATTGTCGACCAATACATCAATGTGAGGTAATGGGAAGTCATCCTTCGGGCTAGCTCTGTTCAGATCCCGGTAATCCACACACATCCTCACCTTGCCATCTTTCTTGGGCACAGGTACAATATTAGCAACCCACGGCGGATAGCTAGTCACAGCAAGGAAATCGGCGTCCCACTGCTTTTGTACCTCTTCTTTTATCTTCATTGCCATATCCGGGCGAGTACGGCGCAACTTCTGTTTTACTGGCGGACAATCTTCCTTCAGAGGCAGCTTGTGCATGACAATATCGGTGTCCAACCCTGGCATATCCTGATAAGACCAAGCGAAAACGTCCACATATTCCGGAAGCATATCAAGATCTTAACTTCTTTCAAGTCTTCTTCTGTACCAAGATTACCCGTCTCAACCTCCTCCTGATGAGGAGTAATAGCCTTCTCCTCTTGTCTCAACAACCTGGCTAGCTCTTTCGGTAGCTCATAATCCTCTTCAACCCCTTCATCAGCTTGATTGATTGGATTGTCAAAGTCATGCGAAGTCATAGCAGTGTTGTTGTCGGTGCAGTCTGGAGGGCATTCTCTGCAAGGGTTTAGATTGGTTTATTTTAGTGATCAGTTTTATCTTATTTAGAAAAAGTGAAAATGAAGCTGTTTATTCTGAAAAACATTGCAATTTTATTTTTGTACAAAAGGTGAAAAAAATGAAAAACAGTGAGCGAAAAAGAAAAGACTCATTTGCAAAAGACGTCCTGATATTCATTAATCGATCTTTGCACAAAATACAAGATGGCCCGATTACAAAATGAGTCTTGACATCTTGGGCAAGATGCAAGACTTTATGCATGCTTTAAAATACAGGAAATAATAATTACTCTGCAGGAGTAACCCTTATAATTTCCTGGGAAGACCAGTTTGAGACATGGCTCCCCGGGGTCCTTGGACGTATCCAGCTTTCCAGGTTGCGCTCATCTTCCGACTCATCTTCCAAATTGTTCACAGCATCCGGGGTGAGCATTCCCCCGCTGACAAACTTGGGTTTCTTGGCAGCCTCTGATTGATCTTGTAGAGTTGGTCTGTAACCCAACCCAAATCGGTCTTCTTTCTTTTCCACGGGCAGCAGCTTGCCCCAACCTTGGGCGGTACCTTCCTCAACAACCTTCCGGGCTTGCTGGTACGATGTTATGGAAGTTCCCAGTACAGCAGATGCTTCATTAATGTTCAAGGCCTCAAACCCTTGGCTCATGGTTTCATGGATCTCCCCATCCATTTCTATGTACTTATACGTAGCTAGTTGGCTAACAAAGATATCCTCCTCCCCACAGATGGTGATGATTTGGCCTTCCCACTCGAATTTTAACTTCTGGTGAAGGGTAGACGTAACAGCGCCAGCGGCGTGGATCCAAGGTCTACCCAACAGAAAGCTGTAGGCCGGCTGTATGTCCATCACAAAGAAGATAGTTTTGAAAGTCTGCGGGCCAATCAATACAGGCAGATAAATCTCTCCAAGCACTGATCTTTTAGAGCCATCAAATGCTCTCACCACCAAATTACTTGGACGCAATGCCAAGCCATCGTTCTCCAGCTTCACTAAGGCTTTCTTTGGCAGAACATTGAGTGACAACCCAGTGTCCACCAGTACATGGGATAGAACAGCACCCTTGCATTCCAAGGTGATATCCAAAGCCTTGTTATGGTTGCGTCCCTCTGTTGTTAAGTCAGCATTGGTAAAGCCCAGTCCATGACTAGTGTTGACATTTGCAACCACAGTTTCTAGCTGATTAACAGTAATCTCCTCCGGCACGTATGCTGCGTGCAAGACTTTCAACAGTGCGTTCCTGTGAGCTTCAGAACACATCAACAGTGATAATATGGAGATTTTGGAGGGTGTTTGGTGAAGCTGGTCCACCACTTTGTAATCACTCCTTTTTATGATTCTCATGAACTCGTCTACATCTTGTTCAAAAGATGTCTTCTGAGTTTCTTTGGTAGTCGGCTCTTCAAATACCACACTCTTTCCCTTTGCTTTGGAAGCAGCTTCTGCCTCAACATTAGGTCTTTGTGTTTGTGAGGCAAAAAGGCGTCCGCTTCTGGTGAAGCCTCCGCCTCCCCCAACATTATCAATTTGTGGAGAAGAGGTTGATGAATCCAAAGTGATTTACTCCCCATTGCAGTAGAGATCAGAGCCATAATGCCAAGGTATGGCATTGCTGCTTTCATAAGGAACGGGTCCAGGCACCGTAATGGTGACCGGACTGATTGCTGCAGAGGAAGGTACTGTAATGGTGTGCGGATCATAGTAAATTATGACGGGTGATCTAGCAGGAGGTGCCATGGCTTGTTGTTGGAAATTGCTGCTGGGAAGAACATTTGATGGGTCATAGTAAATTGTAACTGTTGAGACATCTTCATTAATCCTTGCTGGCGTTGTAGAAGATTCTGCTAATAAAATGGATGCTGATGTTGTAGAAGAAACGGTTGTTGAATTTTGACTTGTGGAAGTGATGGACGGAGTAATTGCTGATGATATCGATGAATCGGTAGGAATGATTGTTGTTGCTGTTGTAGAAGAATCGGGAATTGTTGTTAGAGGAATTGCTGGATATGTAGGCGCCGTTGTTGAAATCTGAAGGATACCATCCTGAATAAGACCATCTATGCCGCTTCTCAGCCTTTCACACCCATTGACTGCAATGTTGCAATACCCACAGCCGAGCTCACACCCGGGGAACACTTGGCATTCTAAAAGCTGAGCTTTAATTTCGACCAAAGGTGTTCGAATTTGTGCAACACTGGTGATCAAGGTAGATGGTTTGTCTTCCTCAATAGCATTAATCCTTGGACCGCCATGATTAGGCATAGGATTTCTATTGACATTCGGAGGTGGTGCAAAGTTGAGGGCTTTAGAATCCACCAGATCTTGGACTTTCATTTGCAAGGCCCTGCATTTTTCAGTATTGTGACCAGGTGCATTGGAGTGGAAAGCACACCTGGCGTTGACATCATAATTCTTTGGGAGATTGAGGGGATCTGGTGGTGCCAACGTCCTTAACTCAACCAAGTTAAGTTTCAGGAGTTGTGGCAATAAGGCAACATAAGGCATAGGGATGGGGTCAATCACCCTGTTTGCCTGTGATGGTCTTTGTTGGAAAGGACGCTGTTGTTGGTTGCTATTGTTGTTGTTGTAGGTTCTCTGTTGCGGATACTGAACTTGTTGTTGATAATGTGGTTGTTGCTGAGGATATGCTGATTGTTGAGGAATCGGAGCTGGAATGGTAACTGCTGCTACTGACCGGTGTACATACTGAGGTCTGCCCCTGTTTGCATGAATGGAATTGGTCTCACCGGCTCTTCGGGGTCCCACAAAAGGCTTCCTGGGATTACTGGATGAACTTGCACCGCTGTCAGAAATCTTGCCCATTTTTAATAGACTTTCAATCCTTTCACCAGCTATGACGACATCAACAAAGCTGGTAGAGGAAAAGGCAGCCAGTCTATCAATATATGTTCCTTGCAGAGTATTCATGAACATGTCAGCCATCTCCCTATCTGACATGGGTGGTTGGACAGCAGCAGCAAGCTGTCTCCACCTTTGGGCATATTCCCTAAAGCTTTCTTTGGAAGACTGAGACATTCCCATTAGAAGGGTCCTGTTAGGAGCCATGTCCAGATTATATTGATATTTCCTGATGAAGGCTTCAGCTAAGTGCTTCCAGTATCTAATGGTAGCTCTGGTCAAGTGTGAATACCACTCTCTTAAAGCCCCGGTCAGACTGTCTTCAAATTAGAACATCCACAGCTTCTCATCCATAGTATAAGCTTTAAGTCTTCCCAGGAAAGACTGCAAGTGAGTTCGTGGACAAGAGGTTCCATTGTATTTCTCAAAGCACGGGGATTTGAATTTGTGGGGAATTCTCACCCCATCCACTAGCCCCATGTCCATTACATCGAAGCCCAAGGAATTCTGAGACTCCAAAGATCTCAACTTCTCATCAATTTCATCTAACGTTCTGTCATAGACTTCATCTCCTGCTCCCATAACAGTAAACTGCTCTTCTTGGGGATCCTCCTGTAAGATTCTCCCTCCAGCAGTATTACCCTGCACATTCCTTGGGATGTTAGCTTCTGGATCCAGATGAGGTTCAAATACTGGTGGATCAATACGAGGCTGACCCCTTTCATTGTTGCTAGTTCCTCCTGTCCCAAGATGAGGCTCCTCAGGAGTTTGCCTTTCCACCAGTTCTCTTAATCTTTCTTGACTCTGGGCCAAGCCAGTCATCACAGCCATGAATTGAGACATCTGATTCCTCATTTCTACCCTCTCATTAGCCATCTGATTTCTGACCTCAGTCAGATCCTGCTATACTTGATCCATTTGAATACCAGGAAGGTTGTTGCGAGTAGGGTACCCGTGCGTGCGGTTGACAGGGAACACTCGGCAACGAGCAATGTTTCCTGAGATCACAACAGAGTTAGAAACAAATAATAACAAGACCTACAAAACAAAACAAGGTTAGTATGCAATGCAATATGCTTATTTGTTTTCCAAGGTATCCGGCTTGGTTCTTGGTTTTGACCTTTCCAGACCTCGAGGAAGATGCTTGATGTTGCTAAGAAAAGAAACCCAATGGAAGCAAACTAATATATTACAAATTATGAACAAATGCATAGTTTGTTTTACAACACATGCCCCTGGAGGGTCAAAATACAAAAAGAGAAAAGTACATCAAATGAAAACAACAACAAACAAAGGGTCAGACAACTAGTTCAAACTCATCCTCTCTGACTTCCTTTAGGAGTGCCTCAGTCACTGGACCAGCTGGGTGCTCTGTAATGGTCCTAATGAGGAGGTTCCTGGTGGCAATGGCAGTGGTCAGCTTCTTGTGCCTGTCCTGGTCTTTTGATCTCTTCAACCCTGCCCTAAGCTTCAACTCTGAAATCTCCTTCTGGGCTGCCAACAAAGCTTCCTGCTGCTTCTTTTCATTGGCCTCTAACTGTTCAATCTTAGCTTGAGTTTTGTGATCTTCTTGTGTACGGGCTTCAGTGATCTTGACCCACCTAGCCTGACTCTCTTGCAGATAGAGCTCAGTCCTAGCCTTCTGAATCTTGGCCTCTTTACAGGCATTCTTCAGTATTTGTTCCCCAACTCTTGATTTCCTGATGTAGTCCTCTGTTTTCTCAATTTTGGCAAGATGCTCCACCCTAAGATTTTCCAACCTCTCAATGTCCAGACGACCATCACTCCTTTCCCAAAGGGTCTTCTTCAACTTCTCAAATTCTTCTAGGCTGACAGTTGCTGCTGGTTGTACTGTGGATGGTCCAGGTATATCCTCAAAGCAATGAGCCTTTTGGCCCAATTCTTATGTTGGTGAGGATTCAGGAAGGCATCTGACTTAGGCAGGTGTCTGAGCAGCCAGGTGTGAAACAAAGGAGCACAACATCTCACCAACTTCCCCCTTTGTTTTTCATTCCTCTAATGGATGGAGTATTAGAAATCTCCCAGCAATGTGGGTATTGGGTTCCTCAGAAGAAATAGATGAATGGCATTCTTGCTGACAAATTTGGGCTCATTTGCAAACAGTATAACCCCATATATGCTGAGGGCTAACAGTGCACAGACTGCCATCCACTCTCCCAATGAGGCCTTCAGGATGGCCTGAGAAATCAAGAAGTGCAAGTGCAAACCAGGGATCCCAGCTTTTGTTGTCATGCTTTGCTCAATCAAAGCAGACTCCAGGTACAATGCTTTTGCTACTTCTCCATTGCTGGGAAAAGTCATTTCTGGGTTGAAAGGGAGTCCACCCCTGATAGGTACTCCAGTCAATGAGGAAAACTCTTCTAGTAGAGGCCCTAACTGAAAGTCTGGGAATGTGAAGCATCTCAAAAGAGGGTCATAAAACTGCAAGCATGTGTGGATCATGCTCCTCTGAGAAGGGTCAAGGTCCATAACCATATCCAGGATACCTCCATAGTGTTCTCTAAACAATGGGATATAGCCAGGGGTGATAAGTAACTGGACTTTCCTGATGCTAGTCAGCACAGGCTCAAAGAAATGGTAGGATATGTTGCTCTTCCTGGGAGTAGTCATAAATGCTGAAGAGGAGGAAGATAGATGCTGATGAAGATCAAGACTGATACTGGAGATGAGCCACTGACAGGCTGATGCTGGTGATGATGAGAATAGCTGAAGCAGATAACTGATGAAGCAGAGGTCTATGCAGAAGAAGGGGTCAAAACCAAACCAGATATAATGTGGATACCCTGAAAAAGAAATAAACAAATGTTAAATGATGCAATGATGATGTTTGTAAATGATATGCAAGGGTTTGTGATCAAGCTGGATCTGATTATCTGTCTTGATATAAGCCTATGTATGTTCAAAGAAAGTCCAGATGAAGGTTCAAAAATCCAGTAACCAAGGTGGGGGACTCAAATAAAGAGTCACATATCCAGGGTTAATCACAAGAACTGTCCAAAATGAGGTACTCTTAAACCAAATAGTAACAGGGTATGATGTGGCCTAGGGTACCTGCAAACCTGTAAACAGCCCAACCCCCTCACAGGTAATGTTCTAAAACAAGGATCCTTAGACTTGGATCAGTTATGAGAAGTGTAAACACTTCTAACCCGGAGGTACAGTGTTTACAATAACCATAAAATATCCTCCTCTAATTCACCTCAGCTTCTAAAGGTCATAATAAAGGTCATCCAGACTTCGCAGGCTTCCCAGATAGCCCTAGCACTACAGGAAATCTGTAGCACAGAGTTCTCAAGAAGAAACCCACATCTGAACCGTGTTTCATATTCCCGCACCAGACCGAAATGGAATGGGAAAGAACATGAACCACTCTAGCCTAGGTGTCACTCAGGTCCCAGGTATAGGACCTTAAACTCTCAATGGAACCCCACCCACCAAAACAGAAGCCAGATCCAGCAAATGACAGTATGAAATATGCATAAGACTATAAAGAAAGAAATAAATAAAGTTGTACATAAAGCGGTAAATAAAGGAAATAAATAAACACACATAGCACATAACACCCCAGTAAACACAAATCAAACAAGCGCTATGAGGAAGCCACAAAAAGAACCAGAAGCCCTGGTTACAGTATAAGGGTCCCCAGCAGAGTCGCCAAGCTGTCGCTCCCACCAAATGAGGCCAGGTCAAATGGGGTACAGACGCGAACGGTCGGCGAAAGAGAGAGGAGAACACACAAGGGTGAACTCAGAGAGAAAAGAGTCGCCAGCTAGGCATTTTTATCCCGAAGGAAAGGTAATGTTGCATAGACCTGAGAAAAGATGGATAAGACGGTTGCGAACCAGAGAAACTGAGAAAGGGGGTTGGTTACAACCTGGGAAGGTATTAGCACCCAGATTGTCCGCCGTACTCGACGGGATCCACGCTTGAAAGATTTGTGCTTAAAGGGGTAGTGTCAGTGCTATCTGTGTATCAAGGCTGGAAAGAATGCAAGTGTCAGTGTTGGAAGAAAGCGAAGTGAAATATATGAAGTGTCAGTGTAAGAAAAGAATATGAAGCTCAAGACTGTGAGGCTCAAGAGAATAAAGCTGCGAACTTCTTACTTGTCTATGCTCAAGTGTAAGACCTGTCTGGCTCAGGTGCAAACTGTCTTGCATTAGACGGAAGAAGCAAGTTCTCGTTTATGAGTGAATGAGATGAGAAAAGAATCCCGGAGGAGACGATTATTGTTTTTTTTTGGTGTTTTCAATCTTTTATTTCTTTTTATGTTTGTCATAAGAAAATGAGCTTAAGCCTAAACCAAGGGTTAGTAAACTCATCACATCTTCCCTCTGATTAGGGGTAATGAGAGTACCTTAAGTATGAAGTAAACACCTCACACTTAATCACCATGATGTAGGGTTAAGATCATTAACCTACTTGTATTTAATTAGATGTTTTTTTTGTTTTTGTTTAGTGTTAAGTAATGAGTTTAAGCCATAATCAGGGACTTAATGGACTCATTACACCATCCTAATAGAAGGATAATAGATGAGAACATTTAAGCTGAGGAAGGCTCCTCAACTTAATCCATGATTAGGGATTAACCTCATGACAAAACAAAACCTTTATTAGAGTGGATTTTAGTTAATGATAAGATTAAGAAGTGATTTTTATGGTTTGTAAGACAACTTGAGGGGGACTTGTCCATTAACACTAGGGTTAGTCCTTCTCAACCAATTAAGGAAGAATTAGAACCCTAATGCAAGGCCCAAGTTACAAGCTTGATGTCTCAATGGTTATTAAGTGGATTGATTAAAGAGGTCTAAACAAATTAAGGGTTTAATACTTAGGATTAAAGTTATACACTCCATCCTAAGAGAAGGATGCAGGCATAACCCTAATCACAAAGTCTTAAAACCTTAAAGGTTTAGTCTCTGATTATGAGATGAGATGAGAGACACAAAGAAGACACAAAGGTAAAAAACTAAAGGGGGACTAATCACAACCCTAATTATTATCATGCTTTGAGATCCTAGGGTTTGTGAGGCTTAAGAGAGAAAGATCTTCAGAGAAGCCACTAAGGAAGAAGCAGATGCAAGGAGGAGAAGCAGCAAGAAGCAAGGCAACTTGCTTCACTTAAGAAGACAAGTTGCTTGAAGAAAGAAAGTGAGGAAGAGACATGAATGAGCAAGCTCACTCTTATACAAAGGTAAAATGCAGCAAGGATGCATAAGAGATGATAAGAGATTATGAGAGGTGAAGGCAAATTCACTTCTCAAATGACTTACCACCTGAAAAGTTAGCAACAAGAAAATGAAATGGAGTGAAAATGAGAAAGATGCAATGATTCAACCCAAAACCAGAAGCATAAACATGATGTCAATGATGCTAAGAGATGATGAAAACACATGTCAAGAATTGTGGATGATCATACAAAGATGAGGATGCAAATGGAGCATGTCTTGAACCATGAAAGTTCATGAAAGTTTATGAAATGGAGTGAATATATAACATGGCAAATGAATGATGCAATGATCAAACATGATTCTAATATGTCCTAAGATGTCTTATATGCCATGTTGATGCATAAAATGTCATGGTAAGTTCTTGAATGCAAGCATATAAGAGATGGATGCAAATGAAGGCAAGAATTAGGGTTTATGCATAACATGCAACACAAAATTCAAAATCAGAAGCACATGACATGATAAAAAATTGAAAATGGGATCACAAGAACCCTAACCCTACATAATATCACACCCCAAAGGAGGAGACCTAACTCTTAACCTAATGGAAGTTATGAATTTTCTAAGTTGGCTAGGGTTTTAAGGCACCTCAAAAGGAAAAATGCTCATTAAATTGAAAATGGAAGATAAATTCAAACCAATTTTACCCCAGAAACTACATGATATGAGGAATGCAATGCAAAAAGAACCAACATAAAACTCTTCATGGTTAGGCAGAATGAATTTTTCTAAGTTAAGACAAAAATATTGACTTTTAAGAACTTTAATTCTAAAGAAAAATGTCAAAATATGTCAAGAACCAAAAAGAAATTTGTTTTGAGAGTTTGATAATGTTCCTAAATGTATTAAAATACAATGTGATTTTTTTTGTGATTTTTGGAAACTTAAATGCTATTTTAATTAATTAATTCTCATTAACTAATAAAAATATACATTTAAATACTTTTAAAATACGAAAATTATGAAAAAAATAAAATAAAAATTATTTTTAGGATAAGAAAAATATTTTATGCTATGATGCAAAAAATGAGAATTTTTGGATGCATTTTGCTATATTTAATAAAATGAACAAGTTAAATGAAAAGAAAATAAAATAAAAATTAAATAAAAGAGTAATCAGATCCAAGAGCCAGGATTTGAACTGGGATGGACAGGGTTGACTGCGCGCGCTGACCAACGGCTGGGATTCACTCTAGCTTAATTAACTTAATTATAATTAATTAAATTAATAAAATCAGATTAGGGTTTAATGAATTGATCTGGGCCGCTCAAAAATTAAGCTAATCCACATCCAATGGCTACGAATCCATCTGGAAAACTAATTAGGGTTAGGACTTAATGACTTTCAGGTGACTAGAGGGGAGCTCCGGTCATCTTCTCCGGCGGGTCAAAAACCCTAAAACGTTCTACTGGCCACCCGTCATCAAATTGATCACATAGAAATGATCCTCTATCCAAACCCCATTCAAATCAACCCTCAAACATCATTTATAACTCAAGAACAAAGGGAATCGAATCAAAATATTTTCATGGGTGAAATTTCAGAGAGCCACAAAATAGTCATTTCTTCACCATTTTTAATTCTAAAGGTATCAACATGACCAGCATAACATGTACTTTCATTTTGTAACAAAAGAAACAAGCTCTGAAGAGTTTGATTCTTGAGGTTACCTGAGGTGATGAACTGCAAATGTGGACTTTCAGAGCTTCTCCTTCGTGCAAAGAGTCTCCTCTGATCCTCCTGAGGCTAGTGGGATGCTTCAAAACCCTTGATGTTGGCTGGTTTGAGAGTTCCAGTTCTGGTGTAGCAGAAATGGAGGTTTGTATGTGTGGTGATTCAGGCTGTTTCAAGGGGTGATTCTTGTTCTGTGGATGATTTGTGATTTGCTGGTGAAAGAAAAATGGAAGTTTGATGGCTGTGGGAAGAGTTTCGAAGAGGAGAAGTTTTTGACAGTTTTTGAGAATGCTGGATTGTGGGAGGTTGCAGGCCTGTATGTGTTGTGTTTTGGGATGCTTGAGGTCCACATATTAGACTCTGATTGGGCAGAGAGTTGGTAGTGGCACAGTTTGATTGGCATGGGCAAAAATGCAAAAAGTCAAGATCTTGTGTACTATGGGTATGGCTCGGGTCAGAGGAGATCTTAGGGCTTGTCCTGCCTTAGCTTGAGTCAAGGAAGGCCTTTGGATCTGATTTTGTGAGCTGGATGGCCTTGATCAAGAGTTTCCAAGGTTCTTGCATATTTCCCTCTTTGAGTTTTCTTATGAACCAAGGCAAAGAATCTTGTGATTTCTTGGGCGAAATGCAGCAACATGAGCCATATAAAGTTGCTAGAATGCTTTGAGATCAATTAGTGTTCAATTCAAGCATTAAGAGTTCCTTTTGCAAGAAATCCAATTTTGGAGATTTATGAGAAAATGCCTTATGTAACTTGTAATCCAAGGCATGAAAGTGAGAAATTCTTGGGCAAATCTGAATTATGAGCCATGAATTATGTTTATGTGATGATTAGAAGCTGGATTGAAGTCATATTTGAATTTGGCATGAGGTTTTGCAACTTTCCTCCTTTGGCACAAAAGTGAAAAATGAATGATTTTGTCCAACTTTGCAAATTCATAACTTTTGATCTAAAATGAATTAGAATGAGTTCTTGTACTTTTTGAAAATGGGAGGCTCCAATATACAACTTTCATGACCAAAGATTTTTCATTTGAAGCATTTTTGAATCAAAAAGAGGAGGTTGAAAAACTTTCCCAAAATGGCAAGTTTACATTACAAGTCACTTTCCCAAAAAGGCAACTTTTGCAAATGGCTTGAAATTCTTCAATTTTGTGAACTTCTAACATCTTTTATGATCAAATAAATATCATACATATTCAAAATGATGGAGAAACCTCTTTGGTTGGGTGATTGGGGGCCTCAGATGCCCTGATTTTGCACTGACTTGCCCAAGAAGTCATCCTATGATCAGATGCCTTCCCCATTGAATTTCTTCATGAAAATTGGTATGCATGATCCTCATGACATATAGAGATCAATAGAATCAAGAATGACCAAAAAAATTGGAGTTATGGCCTCTAAAACCAAAACCCTAATTCTAGGTCATCTGTGCAGTTAAACCTGGCTCTGCTTCCATGCCTTTACTCAGTTCTTGTGATTTTTGACTTTCTTGATCTTGGGAGGATATAATATGATGCTTGAACATACATCGACCCTCTTGAGATGATTGAAGACCTTTGGAGTGGCTCAGATGGCTCAGGGATTGCTCAGATCACAAACTCTAGATGCAGATGACTTAGAGCCAATGCAGTGAAGCAAAAATGCAATATAAGATGATATGATTGAACTTATGCAAATGAAAGGATCACAAGCCATGGTGAAATGAGTGAGGGAAAATTTGGGGTGTTTACAGCCATCAGTAGAAGTTTCTATCACAAAGATGTATGTTGGGAAGTCTAGGTGCATAATGTTAATTCTTTGGATGTCATTCCATCGATCGACTTTGATCATGGAAGAGAGAGTAACAAGTGTATCAGCCATTTGATTTTCCTCACGAGGGATGTGATGGAATTCATTTATGTTGAAAAATGTGCAGAAATCTCCTTGTGTAATCTTGGTAAGGGACCAGTCCTTACTATCGTGTTTCCCATTCACCTTTGATATGATTGATCACTAAGGAAGAATCTATATACACGCGTAAATTCTTGATCCTGAGATCAATTGCTTCCTCGATACCCATGATGCAAGCATCATACTCATCTTCATTGTTTGTACATTTGAATGCCAATCTGCCAGTGAATGCAATGTGGGTTCCGTTTGGAGTGACAATGATTGCCCCAATCCCATTTCCATAAGAATTAATTGCTCAGTCGAAGATTATTCCCCAAAGGGATCCTAGTTCATGTCTTTCGCTTGGCTGTGGTTCGTCACAATCTTTCATCTTAAGATACATGACGTCTTTGTCTGAGAAGTCAAATGTGAGTGGATCCTGATTAGTGAAGGGCTGATGAGACAAATGATCATCTAGAATACTTCCTTTGACTGATTTCTGTGCGTGATATTCAATGTCGTATTGTTATAACAACATTTGCAATCGAGCAATAAGTTTTGTTAATGCAGGCTTTTCGAAAATATATTTGATCGGATCCATTTCCGAAATGAGCCAAGTGTCGCTCCCACCAAATGACACCAGGCCAAGAGGGGTACAGACGCGAACGGTCGGCGAAAGAGAGAACATGAAGAAGAACTGAAAAGAGTCGCCAGCTAGGCATTTTTATCCCGAAGGAAAGGTAATGCTGCATAAACCTGGAAAGATATGGATAAGACGGTCGCGAACCATAGAAACTGAGAAAGGGGGTTGGTTACAACCTGGGAAGGTATTAGCACCCAGATTGTCCGTCGTACTCGACGGGATCCACGCTTGAAAGTTTGTGCTCAAAGGGGTAGCGTCAGTGTTGTTCTATGTGCAAAAGCTGGAAAAGAATACAAGTGTCAGTGCTGGAAAGTGAAGTGAAGAAAAGGAGTGTCAGTGTAAGAAAAGAATGTAATGCTCAAGACAATGAGGCTTAAAAGAATAATGTTGGAAGAGGGGGAATATACAGAGACTTTTGTTCGATAACAGTTAAGTTATGCCTACGTATCCTCTCGTGCAATGAGGAATTCAGAACACCGTAGTTCGACTCAAAGAGACTGAAGAATGAATTGACTTGTGAACTGCTTACTTGTCTATGCTCAAGTGTATGACCTTTCTGGCTCAGGTGCAAACTGTCTTGCATTAGACGGAAGAAGCGAGTTCTCGTTTGTGAGTGAGTGATGTGAGAAAAGAATCCCGAAGGAGACGATTATTGTTTGTTTTTGATATTTTTAATCTTTTATTGCTTTTAGGAGTTTGTCATAGGAAAATGAGCTTAAGCCTAAACGAAGGGCTAGTAAACTCATCACATCCTCCCTCTAATTAGGGGTAATGAGAATACCTTAAGTATGAAGTAAACACCTCACACTTAATCACCATGATGTAGGATTAAGATCATTAACCTACTTGCAATTATTTAGATGTTTTTGGAGTTTTTGTTTAGTGTTAAGTAATGAGTTTAAGCCATAATCAAGGATTTAATGGACCCATTACATCACCCTAATAGAAGGATAATAAATGAGAACATTTAAGCCGAGGAAGATACCTCAACTTAATCCTTGATTAGGGATTAACCTCATGACAAAACAAAGCATTTATTAGAGTGGATTTTAGTAATGGTAAGATTAAGAAGTGAATGTTATGGTTTGTAAGACAACTTGAGGGGGACTTGTCCATTAACACTAGGGTTAGTCCTTCTTAACCAATTAAGGAAGATATAGAACCCTAATGCAAGGTCCAAGTTACAAGCTTGATGTCTTAATGTTTATTAGATGGATTTATTAAGATATTTAAACACATCAAGGGTTTAACACTTAGGAATAAAGTTATACACTCCATCCTAAGAGAAGGATGCAGGCATACCCTTAATCATAAAGCCTTGAAACCTTAAAGGTTTAATCCCTAATTATGAGATGAGAAGAGAAGACACAAAAGATGACACCGAGGTTAAACTAATGGGGGACTAATCAAACCCTAATTGTTAACATTCTTGGGTGTTCCTAGGGTTTATGAGGCTTGCAAGAGATCTTCAAGAAGAGCCACCAAGGAAGAAGCAGATGAAAGGAGGAGAAGCAAAAGAAACAAGTCAACTTACTTCACTTAAGAAGATAAGTTGCTTGAAGAAAGAAGGTGAAGAAGGAACATGAATAAGCAAGCTCACTCTAATATAAATACAAAATGCAGCAATGAATGCATAAGAGAGATGAGAAGAAATTGTGAGAAGTGAAGGCAAATTCACTTCTCAAAGTAACTTACCACCTAAAAAGTTAGTAAAAGGAAATGAAATGGAAATGGAAATGAAATGAATGCAAGGATGCAAACCAAAACCAGAAGCACATTCATGATGCAAATGATGCTAAGAGATGATGCAAATGCATGTGAAGAGTTTCAAATGATCATACAAGTAATGAGGATGCAAATGAAGCATGAAAGGAGCATGAAAGTTCATGAATGCACATGAAATGAAATGAATGCATAACATGGAAAATGGATGATGCAATGATCAAACATGGTTCTAATGTGTCCTAGGATGTCTTATATGTGATGTGGATGCAAGAAATGTCATGGCAAGTTCATGAATGCAATCATATAAAAGAGGTATGCAAATGAAGATGGGAAATTAGGGTTTACATGCAACATGAGATGCAAAACTCAAAAACATAAGCAAATGACAAGATAAAAAATTGAAAATGGACTCAAAGGAACCCTAAACCTATACTAGGTTACCATCCAAAGGGGGAGGTCAGAAGCTAAACCTAGAAGGAGTTATGAATTTCCTAAGTTTCTAGGGTTTTTTGGGTGATCCTCAATGTAAAATGCCAAATAATTTGAAAATGCAAGATAAAAATGAAACAAAATTTTTTTTGGATGCTAGAAACCATGCATAGAACAATGCAAAAAGAACCATTCACAAACTCAACTTGGTTTAAAAGTTATGAATTTTTGAAGTTAGGGTTAGAAAATGAACAATTTTAAGAACCCTAATTCATTGAAAAATGTCAAAGCATGATCAAAACCAAAAAGAAATTTGTGTGGTGAGTTTGTAAATGTTTCTAAATGTCTAAGAATGTTATCTGATTTTTTTGGTGATTTTTAAATACTTAAATGTATTTTTAAATAAATAAAATCAATTAACTAATTAAATAAAACATTTAAATGATTTAAAAATACTTTTTTAATTCAAAAAATAAAAATAAAAATATTTTTGGTTTTTGAAAATTAATAAAAGACTTGGTAAAAATTTTCAGATTTTTTGGATCATTTTTACTATTTTAAATAATTATATGAAAAGTAATAGATTAAAAATAAAATAAATTGAAATAAAAGGAAAAGTCAGCTGATCCTAAGGCCAGGATTTAAACTAAAGGGGGGAGGGTTGACTGGCGCGTTTTTTAACGGCTTGGATCAATCCTGGCTTATTAATCATATTTTAATTAAATTAATCTGAAATTAACTTAATGAGTCAATCTGGTCCATCCATTCTCCTAACTTAATCAAAATCCAAGGGTCAGCAACGTATCTGGAGATTAAACCCTAATTAGGGCTAATCACTCTCAGGTGACCGGAGGGGAGCTCCGGTCATCTTCTCCGGCGAAACAAAAACCCTAAGTCTCTCTACAGGCCACCCCACCCCAAATTAACTGCCCAGAAATGATCCCCTACCCAAACTAAACTCAAATCAACCTTCAAACATGATTTATAACACATAAACATGGAGAATCGAAGAAGAACAAAAATCTGGACAAAATTTCAGAAGCTCATAACATGCTCATTTCTTGACTATTTCCAATTCTAAAAGCATCAGTGTGATCCCCATAACATATATTTTCATTTTGTAACAAAAAATCTAAGCTCTGAAAAGTTTTGTTCTTGAGGTTACCTGAGCTGATGAACTGCAAATGTGAGCTTTCAGGGCCTCTTCTTCGTGCAAAAAGTCTCCTCTGATCCTCCTGAGGCTAATGGAATGCTTCAAAACCTTTGATGGTGGCTAGTTTGAAGGTTCCAGTTCTGGTGTAGCAGAATTTGAGGTTTGTGTTTGTGATATTTCAGGCCATTCCAATGGTTGGTTTGTGTTCTATGGGTGATTTCTGAATGGATGGTGAAAGAATTTCTGAAGTTTGATGGATGGTTTGAGAGAATCGAAGAAGGGAAGGTTTTTGCAAGTTTTGTGAAATCTGATTGTGTATGTGTTCTGAGCTTGTGTGAGGCTTGTTTTATGATCCTTATGCAATCCCTAAACTATTGGAATGGGTCAAAAGACTTGAATGGTATGGAGCAATTGGCCAAAAAGTCAATAGTTTGTGTACTTCAAGCATGGGCCATGACAAAAGCTATCTTAGGGCGGCTCTGAGTTCAGCTGTCTTCAAGGATGGCCATGGGATGATTTAGAGTGATCAGAAGTGGATGGATGGTGAGATGTCACATGTTTTGCATTTTCACAACTTGTTGCACTTTGAGATATTTGGTCATGGAAATGTCTCATTCAATTCTGAATTTTTTTCATGAAGTGTTACATGATGTTGCTATGATGCTTTGAGATCATTTAGAAACCAAACCAACCCTTAGAAATCATTCTTGCAAGAATTCCCCTTTTGAGAATTTATGGAAAATGGCTTATGGAAGCTTGTGATCCAAGGCATGAAACTTTGTGAATTTTGTGAAATTCTGATTTTAGCAAGTTGCAATATGTTGTAATGATGCATATAAGTCATTTAGAAGTCTTGAAAGTGCTTAGAACTTGAATTTGCAAAACAATCCCTCTTTGGCATGAAACTTGAAATTATGTGATTTTTGCCAACTTTGGAAAGCCATAACTTGAGTTCCATAATGAATTAGGACTTGTTCTTGTACTTTTTGAAAAGGGAATGATCCAATCTACAACTTTCATGACCAATAATTTTTCATTTGAAGCATTTTTGGTTGAGAAAGAGGAGGTTGAAAAACTTTCCCAAAATGGAAAGTTTCCATTACAAGTCATTTCCATTTTTGGCAACTTTTGGTTTAGCTCACTTTTCTTCAATTTTGTGAACTTCTAAACACTTCAATGATCAAATAAAGATCATATAACTTCAATTTGATGAAAAATCCACTTTGGTTCCATGGATGGGGGCCTCAGATGCCCTGATTTTGCTCTGACTTGCTCAGGAAGTTACCCAGTGAACAGATGACTTCCACAATGAATTTCTTCATCAAACTTGGTATGTATGATCCTTATAACACATTGAGACCAATAGAAACAAGAATGACCAAAAAATTTGGAGTTATGGCCTCTGAAAATAAAACCCTAATTTTAGGTCATCTGTGCAGTTAAACCCTAGCTCTGCTTCCATGTTTTGCCAGCTCTTGTGATTTTTTGACTTCCTTGATCTTTGGAGGATAGAATATGATGATTGAACATACATGGACCCTCTTGAGATGATTGAAGACCCTTGGAGTGGCTCAGATGGATCTTGGATGGCTCAAGTCACAAACCCTAGATGCAGATGAACTTGAACCAATGCAGTGAAGCAAAAATGCAACATGAAATGGTATGATTAAACTTATGTAAATATGAAAGATCACAAGACATAGTGTGAACTTAGTGAGGGCAAATTTGGGGTGTTTACACCAAGTAGTATGACAGATCATATATTGGTGAAGACGTTTAGCTGCCAAAGCTAGAGCACAACAAGTGTTCTCGAGCATTGTGTACCGAGTTTCACAATTGGTGAATTTCTTCCTCAAATAGCAAATATCATATTATTTTCTTTTCGTTTAGTCTTGCTGGAAAAGTACACATCCTATGGAGTCTCCCAAAACGGTGAGAAACATGATCAATGGTCTTCCTTCAACTGGAGGAGACAAAATTAGTGGCATCAACAAGTATTCTTTGATATTTTCAAAGGCTTCCTGGCAGTCTGTTGTCCATTTATGACTTTGATTCTTCCGAAGAAGTTTGAATATTGGCGCGCTTGTCGCGATCATTAGGAATATAAATCTTGAGATGTAATTGAGACGTCCCAGGAATCCTCGTACTTATCTCTTTATGCTTCATGTCATGAAAGAGAGTTGTGATTTCCCTTTGATAGGTAGCACCAATGTTCTTTAATCCGAACGAAATTACTTTGTAACAGAAGGTGTTCCATGGCGTAATGAAAGATGTTTTCTCCATGTCTTTGAGTGCCATTTTTATCTGGTTGTAGCACAAAAATCTATCCAAGAAAGAAAATACTTTGTACTTTGTTGTATTGTCTACCAACATGTTGATATGTGGTAAGGGAAAGTCATCCTTTGAACTTGCTTTGTTGAGATCCCTGTAGTCTACATAAATTCTGACTTTTCTTTCCTTCTTTAGTAGTGGCACAATGTTTTCCAACCACTGAGGATAATCTGAAGTGGCGAGAAATCCTATGTTGATTTTCTTTTCTACCTCTTCCTTGATTTTAATAGCCATGTCTGGATGAGTTCTTCTCAATCTCTGCTTGACTGGCGAGCATTCTGGCTTCAACAGTAAATGATGTTCCGCGATGTTGGTATCCAACCTTGGCATGTCCTTATAGGACCAAACAAATACGTCAGGAAATTCTTTAAGTAGTGAGATCAGGCTTTTCCTTTCATTCAAACTGAGTAGTGCACCGATCTTGACTTCCTTTCTTTCCTGTTCTGAACTCAAGTTGACCGTTTCCAACGATTCTTTGTAAGGTTGAATGGAATTCTCCTTGTGTCTAAGTAATCTGGAGATCTCTTCTAGAATTTCTTCATCATTTTCCTCTTCAGCTTCGAATATCTGGAATCAAACTTGGGAGAAGGTATTGGATCACATGTTTCAACGGGGTTTAAAACAGTTAATATGTGCAATGATGAAATTGAGAAAACACAGTTAGAGAATGCAAAAAAAAGTTTATGCAGGTTAGCTTTGAAAAATGTTTGTTTTTATTTTTTGGTTATTTTAGGGATTACCATTTTCTGAAAAAGTGAAAAGAGAAACCAACAACAAGTGCGGAAATACATAATGACATTTTATTTATGATTTGTCGATTCTAGAAATACACAACCCTATAATAAAAGCTTTGTCACTTTGGGCTAAGTGAAGAGGATAATTTGCAGCAAGTGAGCCCTATAAAACATTCCTTGTCATCCGGGAGAGATGAAAGGTCAAAATAAAACTAAGCAATTACTTTGAAATATGAACGATAATTGGGACGTCAATAGAGACCCAATTGTAACAAACTTCGTTGGAGATGCATGTAAACACCCCAAATTTTCCCTCACTAATTCCACACCATTGGCTTGTGATCTTTCATGATTGCATAAACATAAGCATTATACATCATATTGCATTTTTGTTTCATCTGCATAGTTCAAGTTCATCTGCATCTAGGGTTTGTGATCTGAGCAATCCAAGGATCCATCTGAGCCACTCCAAAGGCCTCCAAGCATTCCAAGAGGGTCCATGTGTGTTCAATCATCATATTATGTCTCTCAAAGTTCAAAGAAGTCAAGAAATCACAAGAACTGGCAAGGCATGGAAGCAAAGCTAAGGTTTTCACTACACAAATGACCAAAACTAGGGTTTTGGTTTCAGAGGCCTTAACACCAAATTTTTGGGCCATTCTTGTTTCTAATGTTGTTAAGATGTTATAAGGATCATGTGTACCAAGTTTGATGAAGAAATTCATTGTGGAAGTCATTTGTTCACTAGGTAACTTCTTGAGCAAGTCAGAGCAAAATCAAGGCATCTGAGGCCCCCAACAATGGAACCAAAGGGGTATTTTCATCAAATTGAAGTTATATGATCTTTATTTGATCATTGAAGTTCTTGGAAGTTCATAAAATTGAAGAAATTTGAGCTAAACCAAAAGTTGCCAAAAATGGAAATGACTTGTAATGGAAACTTTCCATTTTGGGAAAGTTCTTCAACCTCCTCTTTCTCAACCAAAAATGCTTCAAATTAAAAATTCTTGGTCATGAAAGTTGTAGATTAGGTCTTTCCCTTTTCAAAAAGTACAAGAACATGTTCTAATTCATTATGGAACTCAAGTTATGATCCTTCAAAGTTGGCAAAAATCCTATAATTTTCAAGAATGCACCAAAGAGGATTTTTTGCAAGACCACTTAATGCATCTCTAAACATCATACCATCATAGTGTAACTCATTTTGATCAGAATTGGCCTAAGAATCATGCATTTTCATGCCTTGAACTTCAAGAAATTCCAAAAGGGCCAAAACTTCTCAAATTTGCAAAATGGTATGAATCTTCCCATACACTTGTGCCAGCATGCCAAATTTGTTTCTATAGCTTCCCTTGATCTCTGCTGAGCCAAGCCATTCCCAAATCCAGACCTGCGATGTGCCCTTACCCCAAGTACAACCAACCTTGACTTTTTGCAAAATCACCCATACCAATCAGCATAACCCACACCAACTATTCTAACCTATCAAGACATGATATGTGGACTTTATGCAAGCCATAACACACAACACATTGCCCTGAATCATCCCATAACTTAGGATTGCCAAAAATCCTCTCAAAACTTCATCTCTTCGAATTTCATAAACCAGTCATCAAAACTTCAAGCAAACTTCACCAATCATCTCCATACACCCTCCAGATCATTTCCCAACCATGAAACAAGCCTGAAACCTCAAGAATCCAAAACACGATTTCCCTCACCTCTGAACAGAAACCTCAAAAATAGTCCATATAAACTTGTTTCAAGCATTCCAGAAGCATAAGGGGATCAAGGGGAGTGGTTTAGCACCAAAGAAGAGCCCAGAAAATTCCAGTTTCGAAAGCTTCAACTCAGATAACCTCAAGAACATTTTTTCCAGAAATGTATTTTTAAGTTCCTGAATGATTCTTCATGCTTCACTGATCATGCTGATCATGCTTCATTGACCTACTTTTCCTTTTATTTCATTTTAATTCATTTTTATCCATTTCTTTTCATATAATTATTTAAAATAGTAAAAATGATCAAAAAAATCTGAAATTTTTTATCAAGTCTTTTATTAATATTCAGAAACCAAAAATATTTTTATTTTTATTTTTTGCATAAAAAAATTATTTTTAAATCATTTAAATGTTTTATTTAATTAGTTAATTGATTTTAATTAATTAAAAATACATTTAAGTATTTAAAAATCACCAAAAAAATCAGAGGGCATTCTTAGATATTTAGAAACATTTAAAAACTCATCTTACAAATTTCCTTTTGGGTTTGATCTTACTTTGACATTTTTCAATGAATTAGGGTTCTTAAAAATGTTCATTTTCTAACCCTAACTTCAAAAATTGATAACTTTTAAACCAAGTTGAGTTTGTGAATGGTTCTTTTTGCATTGTTCTATGCACGGCTTCTAGCATCCAAAAACATTTTTGTTTCATTTTTATCTTGCATTTTAAAATTCTTTGGCATTTTACATTGAAGATCACCCAAAAAACCCTAGAAACTTAGGGAATTCATAACTCCTTCTAGGTTTAGTTTCTGACCTCCCCCTTTGGATAGTAACCTAGAATAGGTTTAGGGTTCCTTTGAATGCAATTTCAATTTTGTATCCTATCATTTGCTTCTGTCTTTGCCATTTGCATCTCATCCTTCCATGTAACCTTAAGTTTGCATCCTTACTTGCATTCATCTTGCATATGCATCCATACATGAACTTTCCATGACATTTCATGCATTTATATGTCATCTTAGACATCTTAGAACATGTTAGAATCATGCTTTATCATTTCTTCATTCATTTGCCATGATTTGCATTCATTTCCTTTCATTAACTTTCATGAACTTTCAAACTTCAAAGCATGCCTACATGACATCTCATTCTTTGTATGATCATTCATATACACTTTGTATGCCTTTGCAACATGTCATAGCATCATTTGCATCATGTGTATGCTTCTGGTTTTGATCTTTGTCTTTGCATATGCATCATTCCAATTCATTTCTTTTCTTATGCATTTATGCTAACATTTTCAGGTTGTAAGTTACTTTGAGAAGTGAATTTGCCTTCACTTCTCATTCTTCTTTATCTCTTTCATTTGCATCTTGCTGGTTTTGAAGTGAACTTGTTCACTTTTGTTCTTTCTTTCTCACTTTCTCTCTTTAAGTTACTTATCTTCTTCAATGAAGTAAGTAACTTATTTCTTCTGCTTCTTCCTCCCTTCTTCTGCTTCTTCCTTTGGTGGCTTCCTTGAAGATCTTTCTCAAGCCTTACAAACCATAGGAACATCCTAGCATGATAATAATTTGGGTTGTGATTAGTCCCCCTTAGCTTTTACCTTTGAGTCTTCTTTGTGTCTCTCTTCTCATCTCATCATTAGAGACTAAACCTTTAAGGTTTTAGGACTTTAGAATTAAGGTTATGCCTGCATCCTTCTCTTAGGATGGAGTGTATAACTTTAATCCTAAGTGTTAAACCCTTGATTTGTTTAAACCTCTTAATCAAATCATCTTAATAACAACTAAGACTTCATCTTGTAACTTGGGCCTTACATTAGGGTTCTAATTCTTTCTTTATGGTTAAGAAGGACTAACCCTAGTGTTTAATGGACAAGTCCCCCTCAAGTTGTCTTACAAATCATAAAACTCACTTCTTAATCTCACCTTTAATTAAAGTCCACTTTAATAAAGGCTTGTCATCTAATGATTTTAATCCCTAATCATGGATTAAGTTGAGGTATCTTCCTCAGCTTAAGTGCTCTCATCTAACATCCTTCTATTAGGATGGTGTAATGAGTTCACTAATCCTTGATTATGGCTTAAACTCATTACTTAACACTAAACAAAAATCCAAAAAAACATCTAAATAATCACAAGTAGGTTAATGATCTTAATCCTACATCATCATGGTAATTAAGTTGAGATGTTTATCTCCTACTTAAGTATTCTCATTATCCCTAATCAGGGAGGATATAATGACTCTACAAACCTTTGATTTAGGCTTAAGCTCATTAACTTATGACAAACTCCAAAAACAATAACGAAATTGAAAACACAAAAAACAAACAATAATCGTCTCCTTCGGGATTCTTTTCGCATCACACTCATTCACAAGCGAGAACTTGCTTCTTCCGTCTAATGCAAGACAGTTAGCACTCGAGCCAAACGAGTCATACACTTGAGCATAGGCAAGCAAGCTTTTCATAAGTCAATTTATCTTTCAGTCTTTTTGAGTCGAACTACGGTGTTCTGACTTCCTCATTGGACGAGAGGATACGTAGGCATAACTTAACTATTATCGAACAAAAGTATATGTGTCTTCCCCCTCTTTCAGCATTCTCTTTTAAAAGCCTCAGTCCCTGAGAAATTCATTTTCTTGCACTGACACTTGTACATTCTTTTCTTAGCTTTTGCACACAGACAACACATACACCTACCCCTTTAACACAATCTTTTAAGCATGGATCCCGTCGAGTACGACGGACAATCTGGGTGCTAATACCTTCCTAGGTTGTTACCTGACCCCCTTTCTCAGTTTCTCTGGTTCGCAACCGTCTTATCCATCTTTTTCTAGGTTTATATAGCATTACCTTTCCTTAGGGATAAAAATGCCTAGCTGGCGACTCTATTCACCTTCACTTTCATCTTCTCCTTTCGCCGACCGTTCGCGTTTGTACCCTATCTGACCAGGTGTCTTTTCGGGGGAGCGACAGCTTGGCGACTCTGTTGAGGACCTTATATTGCAACCAGGGCTTCTGGTTCTTTTTGTTGGTTCCTCCTAGCGCTTGTTTGATTTATGTTTACGGGGGTGTTATGTGCTACTTATGCTTATTATTTGCTTTTTTATTTCTTTTTGTACACCTTTATTTATTGCTTTCTTTTACAGTTTTATGCATTTCATACTGTCATTATCATTTGTGTTGGATCTGATGTTTCCTTGGTGGGTGGGAGATCATTGAGTGATTAAGGTTCCATACCGGGGACCTGAGTGACACATAGGCTAGAGTGGCTTCATATTCTTTCCAATTCCATTTTGGTATGGTGCGGGAATATGAAACACGGTTCAGACATGGGTTTCTTCTTGAGAACTTTGTGCTATGGATTTCCTATAGTACTAGGGCTATCTGGGAAGCCTGCTATGTCTGGATGACCTTTTATGACCTTCAGCATCTGAGGTGAATTAGATGAGGTTTTTTTTATGGTTATTGTAAACATTGTACCTCCGGGTTAGAAGTGTTTACACTTCTCATAACTGATCCAAGTTTGAGGATCCTTGTTCTAGAACAATACATATGAGGGGGTTGGGATGTTTATAGGTTTGCAGGAACCCTTGGCCTCATCATACCCTGTTACCAGTTTTGTTTAAGAATGCACCACTTTGGAAATTTCTTGTGAAACCCTGGATTTGTGACTCTTTATTTGAGTCCCCCACCTGGTTACTGGATTTCTAAGCCTCCATCCGGACTTATGAACACATGGACCCTATCAAGGCAGATAACAGATCCATCACTTGATCACAAACCCTTTGCATATCATTCTGCATACATCATTTTTGCATCATTTAACATTTGCCTATTTGTTTTACAGGGTATCCACCTTATTATCTTTGGTTTGGTTTTGACCTGTTTTGCTGCTCAGACCTCTTCGGTTATCTACACCAGCATCTTCATCAGTGTTCTTTCTCCAGCACCTTCCTTAGTTTGTCATCATCAGAGACCCTTCACCGGTATTTTCCCAGGGATTCTTTCCAATTCTCTCCATCAGCTGCCTTCATCTTAGACCCATCTTCAACATCTTCTTCAGTGACCTTCATCAGGGCTTCTCCTCAATCTCTTCACCAACATCCATTATCAACATGGACACTTCCAGAAAGAGCAATGTCACATACCATTTCTTTGAGCCTACTCTGACAGGCATCATACATATCCAGTCTCTCATTACTCCTAATCATGTCCCACTATTCAGAGAACATTATGGGGACATATTGGACATGATCATGGACCTGGATGCATCCCAGAGGAGCATGATTCATACTTGCTTGTAGTTTTATGATCCTCCTCTCGGATGCTTCACATTCCCTGATTTTCAGTTGGGACCTCTGCTAGAAGAATTTTCCATGTTGTTAGGAGTTCCTATCAGGAAACCCTGAGATGGTTGCTCCCAAGAATGAAAACATAGCTAAGGCATTGCATTTAGAGCCTTCCCTCATTGATCAGCGCATGACCACTAAGGTTGGGGTTCCTGGCCTTCACTTGGATTTCTTGATTTCCCAGGCCACCCTGCATGCTGTAGTAGGGAAGTGGGATGTTGTTTATGCACTTCTAGCCCTTAGCATATATGGAGTTATCTTGTTTGCAAACGAGCCAAAGTTTGTAAGCAAGAATGCTATTCACCTGTTCTTACTGAGAAACCCAGTTCCTACCTTGCTTGGAGACTTCTATTATTCAGTGCACCAGAGGAATGAGAAGCAAAGAGGAAGCTTGGTCAGATGTTGTGCTCCCCTCTATTACTGTTGGTTGTTAAGACACCTGCCGAAGTCAGACACTTTCCTGAATCCTCATCAGCCAAGGAACTGGGCTAAGAGATTGATTGCCCTTACATCAGATGGTGCACTCAGAACACCAAGGGCAAGGACATCATTACTAGCTGTGGGAAATACCCTAATGTGCCACTGATTGGAGTAAAAGTTTGCATCAACTACAACCCTTTGCTCTTCAAAAGACAGTTAGGATATGCATTGGTTCATCCCCCAAGAGGGAAAGACTTAGTAGAGACCCTCTATTGCGACATCCAGCACAACTCTGCTATTGTCAGACAAGCTGCCTGGGCTTGGGACAATATTCAGGCTAAGGGGACAACTATCCTTGGCAAATGCAACAACATTGCTTCAGCATAGTATCTTGATTGGTCTCGTACCAGGGCACAGATCACCCGGATGCCATTCACCTTAGAAGATGTACCTGGACCTTCAACGTTGCAACCTGCAGCTACTGTCAGTTTGGAAGAGTTTGAGAAACTGAAAGAGCGGAATACTCAGTTCTCTGAAGCTTTGAAGAAGACCCTCTGGGAGAGGAATGACATCCGTCTGGATAATGAGAGGTTAGAGAAGCTCCGGATTGAGCACTTGACCAAAATTGAGAAGACGGATGACTACATCAGAAAGGCTAGAGCAGGGGAATTAGTACTGAAGATTGCTTGAAAGGAAGCAAAGACTCAAAAGGCTAGGGCAGAGCATTATTTAGAGGAGAGCCAGGCTAGGTGGATCAGGATCACTGAAGCTCGTGCACAAGAAGATCGAAGAACTCAAGCTAAGATAGAGCAGTTGGAGGCTAGTGAGAAGAAGAATCAGGAGGCATTATTAGCAGCACAAAGGGAGACATTTGAATTGAAACTCCGAGCGGGGTTGAAGAGGTCAAAGGATCAGGATAAGCACAAGAAGTTGACCAATGCCATTGCTACCAGGAACCTCCTCATCAGGACTATCACAGAGCACCCGGTTGGTCCAGTGACTGAGGCTCTCCTGAAGGAAGACAGAGAAGAAGACTTTGGATAGGATGTTTGACTCTTTTTGTTTGTACTTCATTTTGATTGTATTTTACTTTTGTTGATGTATTTTGACTTGCCATGGGAATGTTATTGTAATCAAACTATGTATCTTCACTCTTTGTAACATATATGGTTTGTATTATTTTTGGTGGGCTTTATCTCTCTCTGCAACATCATCAACATTTCCTCGAGGTATGGAAAGCTCAAAACCAAAGAACCAAACCGGATACCCTTGGAGGACAAATAGGCATCCTGCATTGCATACTAACATTTTCTTTGTTTTGTAGATTTTTGTTTTGTTTTTGTTTCTCACTTTGTTGTGGTTTCAGGAAACATTGCTCGCAAAAGAGTGTTCCCTGTAAAACAGAATACACCGGTACCCGACAAGAAACAACCTTCAGGGACTACAGATGGATCAAGTTCAACAAGACCTGAATGAAGTGAGGGTCCAGATGGCCAATGAAATGGTTGAGATGAGAAATCAAATGAATCAATTTATGGCAGTGATGACTAGTTTAGCTCAGAGCCAGGAAATACTGAGGGAGTTGGTTGAGCGAAAAACTCCCGAGGAGCACCATCCGGGTACAGAAGGTACCAGTAACAACGATCACGTACAGCCTCGCACTGATCCACCAGAGTTTGGACCTCATCTAAACCCAGACATCAATTCCATAAGAAATCCCAAAACTCTCTAGGTTTTGATGTCATGGACATGGGATTGGTGGAAGGGGTGAGAATTCCTCACAAGTTCAAATTGTTTTGAAAGATATAATGGCAAATCCTGTCCACGTACCCACCTTTAGTCTTTCTTAGGGAGATTGAAAGCATACACCATGGACGAGAAGCTGTGGATGTTTTACTTCGAGGATAGCTTGACAGGGGCATCCCGAGAATGGTATTCCCACTTAACCAGAGCCACAGTAAGAAACTGGAAAGACTTGGCTGAAGCTTTCATCCGTCAGTATCAGTATAATCTGGATATGGCTCCAAACAGAACCCTTCTGATGGAAATGTCACAATCTTCTCATGAAAACTTTAGAGAATATGCCCAAAGGTGGAGGCATCTAGTTGTTGTTCAACCCCCGATGTCAGAAAGGGAGATGGTAGACATGTACATGAATACTCTCTAGGGTACCTATATTGACAGATTGGCTGCATTTTCTTCCACCAGCTTTGCAGATGTGATGATAGCTGGGGAAAGAATTGAGAGCTTACTGAAGATGGGAAAGATCTCTGACAATGGTGCCAGTTCAAGCAGTACAAGGAAGCCATTTGCTGGGCCCCGTAGATCTGGTGAGACAAACTCTGTACACATGGGAATAGGGAGACCCCAATATCTGCCCATATCAGCTGCTGTCGTCACTATCCCTACTCCACCTCCTCAATATAATCAACAACCACAACACTTTCTGCAACAACCACAATTTCCTCAACAGAGATCATACAACAACAATAAATACAATCAACAACAACGCCCTTTTCAATAGCGGCCATCTCAGATCAACATGGTGATTGACCCTATTCCAATGACATATGCCACATTGCTGCCACAACTCATAAAGCTCAATCTTGTTGAGTTGAGGACATTAGATCCACCTGATCCTCTGAACCTTCCGAGAAATTACGATGTCAACGCTAGGTGTGTTTTCATTCTAATGCACCTGGTCACTCCACGGAAAAATGTAGAGCTCTGCATATGAAGGTCCAGGATCTGGTAGATTCAAAGGCCCTGAACTTTGCACCACCTCCCAATGTCATGAAAAATCCTATGCCAAGCCACAGTGGGCCAAGGATTAATGCTATAGAGGAAGGCTCGCCCATGAGTTTAATAGAAGATATTGCAAGTATTCAGACACCTCTTGTAGAGGTTACAACCCAGCTTTTGAAATGCCAAGTGTTTCCAGGTTGTGAGGCCTGTTGTGAATCATGCAAACTTTCCGAGAATGGGTGTGCAAGCTTTAGGAATGGAATTAATGGCTTGATTAAAGAAGGCATTCTGCAAATAACCACAACCGCTTCTACAACACCAGGAACTCCTTTTACAACAACAAATGATTCTTCTACAACTGCAACAACAATTGTTCCTACTAATTCATCTACAACTTCAGCAACCATTTCTTCCATCGCTTCAACAAACAACAGTTTCATTTCATCTCCTTCTACAACTCCAGCAACCACCAACAATGATGTCTCCACAGTTACTATTTATTATGACCCGACAACGGTCCCGAATTCCAGCAACTTTCAACAATCTCAACAACAGTTTCAACCAAGCTTCAATCAACCACCACCAACATCCACCAGAAGTCTTGTCACCATTTTCTATGATCCATAGACAATAACGGTTCCAACCTATGCTGTAGTGAACCCAATCACCATCATGGTGCCAGGGCCAATTCCATATGATAAAGACAGTGTTGTACCATGGCATTATGATGCTGATTTGACCACAGAAGGACGTCACCACAACAAAGCTTTGCACATAACCCTGGAGTGCAAAGGAGTTTTACTATCTCATGTTCTTGTAGACACTGGGTCCTCACTCAATGTCTTACCCAAGAAAGCTCTTGTCAAGCTCGAATAAGATGGAATAGCTCTCCGGCCAAACAACCTTGTGGTCAGAGCTTTTGATGGCTCCAAGAGGTATGTTCTTGGAGAGGTGGAGCTTCCAGTGATAATCGGTCCGCAAGTCCTTAAGACTACTTTCTATGTGATGGACATTCAGCCGGCCTACAGCTGTTTGTTGGGTCGACCATGGATTCACACCGCAGGCGTAGTAACATCGACCCTTCACCAGAAATTGAAATATGAATGGGAAGGACAGATTATCACCATCTATGGTGAAGATGACATATTTGTTAGCCATCTGGCTACGTACAAGTATATTGAGATGGATGGTGAAATCCATGAAACTATGAGCCAAGGGTTCGAGGCCCTGAATGTCAATGAGGCGACAACTGAAGTATTTGCTGCATCCCAGGAGGATAGGATGGGTACTTCAATTGTCTCCTATCAGCAAGTTCGAAGGGTTGTTGAAGATGGTAATGCTCAAGGCTGGGGCAAGCTACTACCGGTGGAAAAAAAGGAGGACAAATTCGGTTTGGGTTACAAACCATTCCGACAAGATCAATCAGAGGCTACAAAGGAGCCCAAGTTCATCAGTGGGGGCATGCTCACCCCAGATGCTGTTAACAATCTGGAAGACGAGGCGGAAAGCGACCGCAACCTGGAGAGCTGGATACATCCAAGGATCCTAGGGCACCAAGTCCTTAACTGGTCTTCCCTGGAAATTATAAGGGTTACTCCTGCAGAGTAATTATTATTTCCTGTCTTTTTTAGCATGCATCAAGTCCTGCATCTTGCCCAAGGTGTCAGGACTCATTTTGTAATAGGGCCATATTGTACTTTTGTGCAAATGAATTATCAATGAATATCGAACATCTTTTGCAAACAAGTCTCTCGTTTTTTCACTCACTGTCTTTTCATTTTTCACTTTTGTACAAAACAATAAAATGGCAATGTTTTCAAAATAAATAACCTCATTTTCACTTTTTTAAACAAGATTAAAATTGATCACTAAAACGAACAAATCTCAACCCTTGCAGAGATTATCCTCCAGATTGCACCGACAACAACACTGCTATGACCTTGTATGACTTCGACAATCCAATTAATCAAGCCGATGAAGGGGTTGAAGAAGACTATGAGTTACCGGAAGAGTTAGCCGGGTTGTTGAGGCAAGAAGAGAAAGTGATTACTCTTCATCAGGAGGAGGTTGAAACAGTTAATCTTGGTACCGAAGAGAACTTGAAAGAAGGGAAGATTGGGGCCGGTCTGCAAGCTTCAGTAAAAGAACAGCTTATTGACATGCTTCGAGAATACGTCGACGTCTTCGCTTGGTCCTATCAAGACATGCCAGGTCTAGATACAAATATTGTTATGCACAAGCTGCCATTAAAGGAAGATTGCCCTCCAGTGAAGCAAAAGCTACGCCGTACTCGTCCAGACATGGCCATGAAGATCAAGGAAGAGGTACAAAAACAGTGGGATGCCGATTTCCATGCTGTAACTAGTTACCCGCCGTGGGTTGCTAACATTGTACCAGTGGCTAAGAAGGATAGAAAAGTACGGATGTGTGTGGATTACTGGGATCTGAATAGAGCTAGCCCGAAGGATGATTTCCCATTACCTCACATTGATGTATTGGTCGACAACACAGCTCAGTTCTCGGTGGTTTCCTTCATGGATGGTTTTTCAGGGTATAATCAAATCAGAATGTCACCCGAAGACATGGAGAAGACAACCATCACACCTTGGGGCACATTTTTTTACAAGGTAATGCCTTTTGGACTGAAGAACGCCTGTGCGACTTATCAACGGGCTATGGTAACATTATTCCACGACATGATCCACAAAGATATTGAATGTTACGTGGATGAAATGATTGCCAAGTCCCTCACTAAAGAGGACCATCTAGTAAATCTGCTGAAGTTGTTCAAACGGCTGAGAAAGTATCAATTGAAGTTAAACCCCAACAAATGTACATTCGGGGTACGTTCCGGTAAGTTGCTGGGATTTATCGTAACTGAAAAAGGAATTGAAGTTGATCCTGACAAAGTCAAAGCCATTCAGGAGATGCCTGCACCTAGGACCGAAAAAGAAGTTCGGGGTTTCTTAGGTAGATTGAACTACATATCAAGGTTCATATCTCACCTTACTGCAACCTGTGAGCCCCTGTTCAAATTGTTAAGAAAGGAACAAACAATCAGGTGGAACGAAGATTGTCAGAAGGCTTTTGACAAAATCAAGGATTACTTACAAGAACCTCTAATTCCCATGCCTCCGATTAAAGGAAGACCTTTGATAATGTACCTGACAGTATTAGAAGGATCAATGGGGTGTGTGATGGGCCAGCATGACGAGTCTGGTCGAAAAGAGTAGGCAATATACTACCTAAGCAAAAAGTTTACCGACTGTGAACAACGTTATTCACTGCTCGAGAAAACTTGTTGTGCTTTAGTGTGGGCTGCTCGCCGACTAAGACAGTATATGTTGACTTACACTACCTTGTTGATCTCAATAATGGACCTCGTGAAGTACATATTTGAGAAGCCAACACTTATCGGAAGGGTTGCAAGATGGCAAATGATTCTGACAGAGTATGACATTCAGTACACATCTCAAAAAGCCATCAAAGGAAGTGTATTGTTTGACTATCTGGCTGAGCAACCCATTGATGATTACCAACCAATGAGATTTGACTTCCCTGATGAAGATATCATGTTCCTAAAAGCAAAAGATCATGAAGATCCTGTTCACACTGAAGGGCCTGACCCGGAAGAAGAATGGAAAATGATGTTTGATGGGGCTGTCAATATGAATGGTCGTGGAGTTGGTGTAGTGCTCATTACACCTAAGGGAGTTCATATGCCTTTCTCGGAAAAACTCACCTTTGACTGCACTAAAACGAAGCTGAATATGAAGCCTGTATCATGGGTCTTGAGGAAGCCATTGACCTCAGGATCAAGACATTAACTGTATTCGGAGATTCAGCTTTAGTAATCAATCAGACCAACAGCAAATGGTACTTCCACCAAGAGCATCTGATTCCATACCGTGATTATACGAGGAGATTATTGACTTTCTTCACAACAGTCAAACTTGAGTACATCCCTCGGGACGAGAATCAGTTCGCAGATGCTTTAGCTACCATTTCCTCCATGATCAAGGTTCAAACTGCCAATTATGTGCCTCGGATTTCGGTATCCAGGCTAGACCGACCAGCATACGTATTCTCCGTGGAAATTGCAAAAGATGACAAGCCTTGGTTCCATTACATCAAAAACTTCTTAGAGGATCAAACATACCCACCTGGGGCATCATCCAACGATAAGAAGACATTAAGAAGGTTGGCTGGCAGTTTCTTCCTTAATGCTGATGGTTCATTATAGAAGCGAAACTTTTATATGGTTCTGCTCAGATGTGTTGATAAGAAAGAAGCAGACTTGCTGATGCACGAGGTGCATGAAGGATCTTTCGGTACCCATGCTGGAGGACATGTAATGGCTAAGAAATTGTTAAGATCAGGTTAATACTGGATCATAATGGATGCAGACTGTTGTGTCTACGCCAGGAGGTGCCATAAATTCCAAATTTATGCAAATAAGGTGCATGTGCCACCAAATCCTTTGAACGTGATGTCTTCACCTTGGCCCTTTGCCATGTGGGGCATTGACATGATTGGAAAGATTGAACCGACTGCTTCAAATGGCCACAGATGCATCCTGGTAGCCATTGATTATTTCACCAAATGGGTTGAAGCAACTTCATATGCAAACGTCACCAGACAAGTGGTAGCCAGATTCCTGAAAAGAGACATCATCTGTCGATATGGAGTACCCGAGCGAATCATTACTGACAATGGTTCCAATTTGAACAACAAAATGATGGCAGAACTGTGTCGGGACTTCAAAATCCAACATCACAACTCTTCTCCTTACCGGCCAAAGATGAATGGCGTTGTTGAGGCAGCTAACAAAAACATCAAGAAGATTGTGCAGAAGATGGTGGTTACTTACAAAGACTGGCATGAAATGCTACCATTTGCCTTACATGGGTATCGAACCTACATCAGAACATCCACTGGGGCAACACCTTATTAGCTTGTGTACGGTATGGAGGCAATCCTACCTGTTGAAGTTGAGCTACCCTCCTTACGGGTACTGATGGATGTAAAGCTGAATGATGAATGGGTCTGATCTCGGTACAATCAGTTGAATCTGATCGAAGAAAAGAGATTAGCTGTAATTTGTCATGGGAAGTTATATCCGAAAAGGATGAAGAAAGCCTTCGATCAGAAAGTCAGGCTTCGGGAATACCAAGTGGGAGATCTTGTGCTGAAAAGGCTTCTTCCTCCACATACATACCATAGGGGCAAATGGACTCCTAATTACGACGGCCCATTCATAGTAAAGAAGGTTTTCTCTGGTGGAGCATTGATGCTCACTACTATGGATGGTGAAGATTTCTCATCCCATGTGAATTCAGATGCAGTTAAAAAATACTTCACATAAAATCACCCGTTGGACATAAAAACAGAATGTAAATCCAGGCAAAAATAGGGCATCCCGACGAGTCAAAAACAGAATAAAAGACTCGGGCAAAAATAAGGGAAAATTAAAAAAATGAGTACACCCGCTGAGTTGAAAAGCCGCATTGGACAGCTCAGGCAAAAATGGGTATCCCGGTGGATTGAAAACCCGAAAGGGCAATCCACGCAAAATCAAGGAATAAACAAACAACTGCATTCTGAATTCATCTGTATCACTCACGACACAGAAAGCTTCGAAAGGATAAAGCATCAGTCAGAATCAGCCTTCTTCAGAAAGCAAGATTAGAAGAATGTCAAGGTCATACAGGTCATAGAAAAGGAAGCTCACCGGAGCATCGTCAACATTGCCAGCACTTTTACTTTTTCAATTTGTAACAATCTCCTCATTCCAGGGGATCTGTTTCTTTGACTGTATCTGCCAATTCAGGGCACCCAGATTAATAAAATTCAGAATTTTTAGTGACACCCCATTTTGTACATTTTTGTTTCGTTTGCAAAATGTCCAATATCCATGATATAATATTTGCATAAATCAAGTGAGCCATTCTTAATAAATGCTTGCAGGAAATATATTTACTTTTAGGAATATCTGATTCCTATGACGGAATCCGGTAAGGGATACCTCGGGATACTTGTGTGTTTCTTTGTCTTAACAGATTGCAGGTATTCAATACGCAGCATGGGGCATGCCAAGTACACTTCCCCAGCATATCTCTTCCCCAAGAAGTATCCGAAATGCTTTTCCCCAGCGGAGTTGTCAAAGCCTCCTCATCCCCAACACAGGTCTACTCAACAGGAGCATCCCCAACCAATCTCCCCACGAAGTTTCCATCCTCTCCCCAGAAGAGCAATGCCTGAAACTCTCACACAACAAAGTGACAGAAGCTTCCTTATCCCCAGCTGGGTTTTCTCCTTATGGGATGGTTCTATCTATGATCTATTTTCCCAAGCAAAGCTACACCTCCTGGAAGATCGACCAATGATCTCCCCCAGCTGGGATACCCCCCAAGCAGATCAGTCAGAGATCCAATCTTCAGTGGGATCCAAATCCCGGATCGGTTTCCCTTTGCATAATCATAGCATTCGCATAATTTTTCTGCAGAGCATAGCATTTCGTCTAATACGGAGCATTACGGCAAAAATCAAACATTTGCATGATCACAAGGAAGGTTCGAGCCAGTTACCTGCAAATACCATCAATATTTCATCAACAATATATAAAGTTCACATCCCTTGCAAATAAAAGCCAAAGTGTCCCCTTTGCACTCCCCACCACAAATTCCTGTCCATGTATCCCCTTCTTGACACTCGTCTGTGTCATATCATTCCCCTGCATATATAAGCCAAAACATCCTCATTACATTTTCAAATACAGATACCTATACATACCCTTTTGACACTCGTCCGTGTCACCTTTCCCCAGCACAGCTGCCAAAACACTTGTTTCAAACTAAGTACTTGTTCATAGCACACTCCTTTCGACACCCATCCGTGTCATCCTATCCCCACAAGTTTCTAGAACACCTTCTACACTCGTACATACAAATATTTGTTTATAACTTATACATAGTCTCTTTTGATACTTGTCCGTAACATACTTTCCCTAGCAAGTTGAACACTCGTCTGTATCTTGCTCATGTCGCTCCCGATAAATGGGAAATGGCCCAGATAAAGGTACAGACGCGAACGGTCGGCGAAGGGATGACGTGATAACACACAGGAGTGAACTCACAGGGAATGAATAGAGTCGCCAACTAGGCATTTTTATCCCGGAGGAAAGGTAATGCTGCATAGACCTAGAAAGATACGGATAAGACGGTTGCGAACCAGAGAGACTGAGAAAGGGGGTTGGTTACAACCTGGGAAGGTATTAGCACCCAGATTGTCCGTCGTACTCGACGGTATCCACGCTTAAGAGATTTGTGTTTTAAAGGGGTAGTGTCAGTGCAATTTGTGTATAAAATAGCTGGAAAAGGATGTACAGGTGTCAGTGTAAGAGAATGTGGAGTGTGTAAATGTACAGTGTCAGTGTAAGAACAGGAATAAGATGCTCAAGATCATGAGGCTTAAGGAATAATGCTGGAAGGAGGGGGAATATACAGAGACTTTTGTTCGATAACTGTTAAGTTATGCCTACGTATCCTCTCGTGCAATGAGGAAGTCAGAACACCGTAGTTCGACCCAAAGAGACTGAAAGATAAATTGACTTGTGAACTGCTTACTTATCTATGCTCAAGTGTATGACCTGTCTGGCTCAGGTGCTAACTGTCTTGCATTAGACGGAAGAAGAAAGTTCTCGTTTGTGAGTGAATGAGGTGAGAAAAGAATCCCGGAGGAGACGATTATTGTTTGTTTTTGTGTTTTCAGTCTTTTATTGCTTTTTGGTATTTGTCATAAGAAAATGAGCTTAAGCCTAAACCAATGGATTAGTAAACTCATCACATCCTCCCTCTGATTAGGGGTAATGAGAATACCTTAAGTGTGAAGTCAGCTTCTCACACTTAATCACCCTGATGTAGGATTAAGATCATTAACCTACTTGTGATTATTTAGATGTTTTATATGTTTTTGTTTAGTGTTAAGTAATGAGATTAAGCCATAATCAGGGATTAAACAGACTCATTACACCATCCTAATAGAAGGATAATAGATGAGAATGTTTAAGCTGAGGAAAGCTCCTCAACTTAATCCTTGATTAGGGATTAAACCCATGACAAAACAAAGCCTTTATTAAGTGTATTTTAGTTAATGATAAGATGATGAAGTGATTTTTAGGGTCTGTAAGACAACTTGAGGGGGACTTGTCCATTAACACTAGGGTTAGTCCTTCTTAACCAATTAAGGAAGAATTAGAACCCTAATGCAAGGCCCAAGTTACAAGCTTGATGTCTTGATGATTATTAAATGGATTGATTAAAGGATTTAAACACATTAAGGGTTTAACACTTAGGATTAAAGTTATACACTCCATCCTAATAGAAGGATGCATGCATAAGCTTAATCACAAAGCCTTAAAGCCTTTAGGGTTTAGTCCCTGATTATGAGGTGAGAAGAGAAACACAAAGGATGACACAAAGGTAAAACTAATGGGGGACTAATCAAAATCCTAATCATTGTCATGCTTGGTTGTTCCTAAGGTTTGTGAGGTTTACAAGAGAAATCTTCAGAGGAACCACCAGGCAGCAGATGAAAGGAGCAAAGAGAAGCAAAGTAACTTGCTTCATTTAAGAAGGCAAGTCACTTGAAGAAAGAAAGTGAGATGAAGAAGAATGAGCAAGCTCAATCTCAAACACAAGACAAAATGCAGCAATGATGCATAAGAGGGATGAAAAGAAGTTATGAGAAGTGAAGGCAAATTCACTTCTCAAAGTGACTTACCACCTGTTAGTGAAAGAAATGCAATGCAATGCAAGATGAGATGAAATGACATGATGCAAATCAAAACCAGAAGCATAAGTATGATGTTAATGATGCTATGAGATGATGCAAACATGAAACAAAGCATGAGGATGATCATACAAACCTATGGATGCAAATGAAGCAAGCTCAGAACCATGAACATACATGAAAAGTTATGAAATGCAAATGGCATACAACATGGCAAATGGATGATGCAATGGTCAAACATGATTCTAATATGTCTTAAGATGTCTAATTAATCAAATGGATGCATAAAATGTCATGGCAAGTCATGGTATGCAAGCAAATGCAAGATGGATGCATATGGAAGCCCAAATTAGGGTTTATGATCAATGCACCAAACAAAAACCAGAAGCAAACATCAAGATAAAAAATTGAAAATGCATCCAAGGGAACCCTAAACCTATACAAACTCACTGCCCAAAGGAGGGGTTCTAACTCTTAACCTAATGAGGGTTATGAATTTCTTAAGGTTGTTAGGGTTTTAAGGTACCTTGTCAAGAAAAATGTCAAACAAATTGAAAATGCAAAATCAAATCATGCCAATTTAACCCTATGAACTACATGATATGCAAGACATAATGCAAAAAGAATCAAAGTCCAACTCTCAATGGTTAGGCAGAAATGAATTTTGGAAGTTTGGAACAAAATATTGCCTTGAAATGAAATTAATTCCATGAAAAATTGTCAAAAGACATCAAGATCAAAAAAGAAATTTGGTTTGAGGGTTGGACAATGTTTCTAAATGATTTTAAAGGTTTCATGAATTTTTTGGTGATTTTTAAATACTTAAAAGTATTTTTAAATAATTAATTCTCATTAATTAATTAAAAATAAACTTTTAAATGATTTAAAAATGTTTTTTAATGCAAAAAATAAAAATAAAAATGTTTTTGGTTTCTGAAAATTAATAAGAGCTTGCATAAAAATTTTCAGAATTTTTGAAAATGTTTTACTATTTTTAATAAATTGGACAAAACAAATCAAATAAAATGAAAAATAAAATGAAATAAAACTGAAAATGGGAAAGTATGCGAATCCAAGGGCTGAGGTTCAAACTGGCAGGGGCGGGAATTGACCTGGCGCGCTAATGGACGGCCCACATTCAAATTCCGCTAATTATGGTTTAGCCCTAATCCAGTGCCCTAATTACTTTCAGATGACCGGAACAGTGTTCCGGTCATCTTCTCCGGCCATCCATTTCTTCAATCTCACTCAATACACAACCCTAAGCTCTCTAACTCTCCAGAAATGATCCCCACCCCATTCTAAACAAGAATCAATCATCAAACAGGATTTATTTCACATGATCAGAGAGATTCGAAGCAAAACGGAAAAAATCACAGAAATTTCAGAAGCTTCATACATGCTTAATACTCAATCATTTTCGAAACCAAAAGGTGCAATGTGATCAGTGAAGCATGGAGAACAATCTAAGAACTTAAAATCAAGTTTCTGGAAAAAAAGTTCTTGATGATACCTGAACTGAAGCTTTCGAAAATGGTGCTTTCTGGCCAGTTCCTTGCTTCAAACCAACTCCAATGACCCTCCTCAAGTGTTTGTGATACTTAGTTGGAGTTTATATGGCCCCAAAATGAAAATGGCAGAAGTTCAGTTTGTGAAGTATGGAAATCGTATTTTTGATTGTGAAGGTTTTAGGGCCAAATGAAGGGTGGGAAATGATCAGTGGATCATGGTGAGTTGAATGGTGAAAGAAGTTTGAAGGTTTGATGCTTGTGGAGTCAGTTTCGAAAGAAAATGCAAGAGGGATGATTTTTGTGAACTTGTGAATGTTGAAGTCTTAGGCTGTGTTCTTGTGTGTTATGGCTTGCATAAAGTCCACATATCAAGTTGTGATAGGTCTGTGGAGTTGGTGTGGGCTATGCTGATTGGTATGGGGTGATTTGCAAAAAGTCAAGCAAGTTGTACTTGGAGGTATGGGCAAGTGGCAGGCTGAGATAGGGGTATGGCTTGGCTCAGCTGAGTTTAGGGAGAACCATGGAACTTGATTTGAGATGATTCAGCAAGTTGCATGAAGTTTATGATATGCTTTGCAATTTTCACAAGATTTGGCCCCTTTGGAAATTCATGAAGTTCAAAATATCAAAATGCATAATTCTTGGGCCAATTCTGATTTTTAGAAGTCACATGATCATGTTGTAATGAGTTTGTGCACATTTGAAGCCTTTAGAACACTTGATCAAGTCATTTTGCAAAATGCCTCTTTGGTAGAAAACTTCAAATTTTGTGATTTTAGCCAACTTTGACAAGCCATAACTTTTGATCCAAAATGAATTAGGTCATGTTCTTGTACTTTTTGAAAAGGGAATGATCCATTCTACAACTTTCATGACCAAAGTTTTTCCATTTGAAGCATTTTTGAATCAAAAAGCAAGGGTTGAAAAAGTTTCCCAAAATGGCAATTTTCATTAAAAGTCAACTTTCCCAAAAAGTCAACTTTGCAAAAGACTTGAAATTCTTCAATTTTGTGAACCTCCAACATCTTCCATGATCAAATAAAGATCATACACAATCAAAATGATGAAGAACACCCTTTGGTTGGGTCATTGGGGGCCTCAGATGCCCTGATTTTACACTGACTTGCCCAGAAAGTCAACTCTTGATCAGATGACTTCCCCATGGAATTTCTTCATGAAAATTGATATGCATGCTCCCTATACCATATAGAGACCAATAGAAACAATAATTACCAAAAAATTTGGAGTTATGGCCTCTGAAACCAAAACCCTAATTTTGGGTCATCTGTGCAGTCAAGCCTGGCTCTGCTTCCATACCATTCTCAGTTCTTGTGATTTTTTGACATTCTTGACTTTGAGAGGATATAATATGATACTTGAACATACATGGACCCCTTTGAAGTGATTGATGGCCTTTGGAGT
Organism: Lathyrus aphaca; assembly: GCA_963966055.1. Classification (NCBI taxonomy): domain Eukaryota; kingdom Viridiplantae; phylum Streptophyta; class Magnoliopsida; order Fabales; family Fabaceae; genus Lathyrus; species Lathyrus aphaca. Next base: position 176,118,544 of record OZ014524.1, on the reverse strand, counting down.
GGCTCAAGAAGCTCTTGGATTGCTCAGATCACAAACCCTAGGTGCAGATGACTTTGAATCAATGCAGTGAATAAAAAATGTGGTATGAGATACTATGATTGAGTTTATGCATATGAAATGATCACAAGCCATGGTGTGAATGGGTGAGGGAAAATTTGGGGTGTTTACAGCTGCCCCTATTCAAACATGAGTTAGCTGTGCAGGATGTAAGCAACGGCTTAACAGGCAAACAAGATAACTTGTGGTTGAATACCAAAGACAGTCCAAAATTTGCACTCACAGAATGAAGAAGAAAAGGGATATAGATTGTAAAAGAAAATAAAGTATATTATAAAGTGTGGGCGACGGAGGACGACTGTCGAGCAGAGGACGACTGCTGGGGAAAAGGCAATGACGGGGACGGCCGGCATGCTGGGGATACAGGCGATTATGATGGGGACGGCCATCAAGTAAAGTTGTAAGATCCTCTGGGGATTAATGAAAAATGATGGGGACGGCCATCAAGTTCATAAAGTAATGCAAGCAACGATGGGGACGGCCATCGGGCTAAACTGATGAAGGACGATCATCAGGAAAAGGAAAAGGGACCACGACGGGGACGGCCATCGGGTTAAAGAATAAATGAAATAATGATGAGGGACGGTCATCAAAGGTGAAGGACGATCACCTAGCAGGGGACGACTGCTCTGCTGGGGATAAGATGAGGGACGGTCATCTTAAGGTGAAGGACGATCACCTGGCAGGGTACGGCTGCCGAAAATATCGCGACATAGGACGAATGCCGGATAAAAAGTCAACGATGGGGACGGCCATCGGACGAGCATGATGAAGGACGATCATCAAGAGGTGAAGGACGATCACCTAGCAGGGGACGGCTGCTAAATATCACGACATAGGACGAATGTCGGATAAAAGGTCGCCGATGGGGACGGCCATCGGATGAGCATGATGAAGGACGATCATCAAGAGGTGAAGGACGATCACCTAGCAGGGTACGGCTGCTCTCAGGGTTTATCATGACATAGGACGAATGTCAGATAAAAAGAAAATTCACTCTACTGGGGAATAGTAAACACGGACGAGTGTTTATATCCAAGAAATAAAAAGGTATAAGTGTTTGGTATTGTGTATAGATTAAAGATGCGGACGAGCATCCTTAAGACTATGATACGGACGAGTATCGGGTAGAAACAAATACTGACACATGTTCAGAGATGATGATATGGACGAGTATCAACTGGTTAACAAGGAACACGGACGGGTGTTGATTCTGAGGGGACTCTTCTAGGGAAAAGTAGACACAGACGAGTGTCTAAATTCAGAAAGACAAGAGTGTTTGACACGTGTATGGATTTAAGATGCGGACGAGCATCCTTAAGACTATGATACGGACGAGTATCAAGTAGAAACAAACGCTAGACGCATGTTCTGAGATGATGGTACGGACACGTACCAACTGGTTAACAAAGAACACGGGCGAGTGTCGAATCTGCGGGGATACAAATGGTGTATACAAGATACGAACGAGTATCTGTATAAATAAAATAAGTATGAGTGGTGTGTAGATGAGTGTTCAACCTGCTGGAGAGAGTGACACGGACGAGTGTCAAAAGGAGAAGAGTATAGTATAAACAAGTATCTGATATACAAAGTGTTTAAGTAATTATGTTGGGGAAGGTGACACGGACGGGTGTCAAGGAATTGTGTATGTATGTATCTGTGAGTGCAAAGAGGACGCTTTGGCTTTTTGCTGGGGACATGACACGAACGGGTGTCAAGAAGTATCTGTATTTGTAAGAGAAGTGTCTGGGCTCTCTGCCGGGGAATACGGGGAGCATTCTGTATATTGTTGATGGATTTGTCAATATTCACAAGTGTTTGATTCAGACCATGACTTATGATTATGCAACATGTTTGATTTTTGCCGTAATGCTCCGTATTAGACGGAATGCTACGCTTTGTGGGGTGAATATGATGCGAATGCTATGATTATGCAAAAGATACCGATCCAGGATCCGGGTCCTGTTGCCGCGTAGATCTCTGGTTGATCCGTTTGAAATGAGCATCCCAGCTGGGGATAAGATCGTTGGTAGATCTTGTATATATGACTCTGCTTGGGGAAATAGGTCACTGATAGACCTATTCTTTGTAATGAGGGACCCAGCTGGGGTTTCTAGAAGTCTTTGTCACTCTGTTGTGATCCTTTCAAGCGTTGCTCTTCTGGATAGAGGCTGAAACTCTGTGGGGAGATGGTTTCCTGGCTTTCATATTTGGTTGAGGAGGAAGAATGATTGGCAACTCGGCTGGGGAGAAACAACAAGTGGCAACTCAGCTGGGGAGCAAGCACTTGGGTGCTAAGACTGAGTGAGTGTTGATTTGCCAGCCTGCTAGGAGTGAAGTTTTCATGCCCCATGTCGTGTTTTGGATACCTGCAATCCTGCAAAGATAGAAACGTACAAGTAATCCCGAGGTATCCCTTACCGGATTCCATCATAGGAGTCTAGACACTCCTGGGAGTAAATATATTCCCTGCAAGCACACATTCTTTAGAAAAGAAACATCTGTGTTTATGCAATCAGTATCTTAAAGACATCGGACATTTTGCAAATGAAAATAAAATGTACGAGACAAAACATGACTGAAAATCTGATTTTATTGATTCGTATGCCCTAAATTGGCAAGATACAGTCAAAGAAACATATCCCCTGAAAAGAGGAGATTGTTACAAATTGAGAAACAAAATGCTGGCAATGTTGACGACGCTTCAAGGAGCTTCCCTTGGCTATGACTCGTATGACACTTGACACTCTTCTCGTCTTGCTTTCTGAAGAAGGCTGATTCCGATAGAAGCTTGATCCCTTCAAGGTTTACCAAGTTGTAGGCGATACAGACGAATTCAGGATGCAGTTGTTCGCTCATTCCCTTATTTTGCATGGATCGCCCTTTCGGGTTTTCAATCCATCGGGATACCCATTTTTGCCTGAGCTGTCCAATGTGGCTTTTCAACTCAGCGGGTGTACATCTTTTGTTTATTTTCCCTTATTTTTGCCCAAGTCTTTTATTCTGTTTTTGACTTGTCGGGATGCCCTATTTTTTCCTGGACTTACATTCTGTTTTTATGTCCAACGGGTCTTTTTTATGCGAAGTATTTTTTAACTGCATCTGAATTCACAGGGGATGGGAAGTCTTCACCATCCATGGTGCTGAGCATCAGTGCTCCACCAGAGAAAACTTTCTTTACCACGAATGGTCCTTCATAGTTTGGAGTCCACTTGCCCCTGTGGTCTGTATGAGGAGGGAGGATTCTTTTCAGCACAAGATCTCCTACTTGGTACTCTCGGAGCCTGACTTTCTGATCGAAGGCTTTCTTCATCCTTTTCTGATACAACTGCCCATGACAGATTGCAACCAATCTTATCTCTTCAATCAGATTCAAATGTTCGTATCGGGACCGGACCCATTCTGCTTCATTCAACTTAAGATCCATTAGTACCCGCAGGGAGGGTAATTCAACTTCAACAGGTAGGACTGCTTCCATACCATATACAAGCTGATACGGTGTTGCCCAAGTAGATGTTCTGATTGATGTACGGTACCCATGCAAGGCAAACGGTAGCATCTCATGCCAGTCTTTATAGGTGACTACCATCTTCTGCACAATCTTCTTGATATTCTTGTTAGCCGCCTCAACAACGCCATTCATCTTTGGCCTGTAAGGAGAAGAATTGTGGTGTTGGATCTTGAAGTCCCGACATAGCTCTGTCATCATTTTGTTGTTTAAGTTGGAACCATTATCAGTAATGATTCGCTCGGGAACTCCGTATCGACATATGATATCTCTCTTCAGAAATCGGGCTACCACTTGCCTTGTAACATTTGCATAGGAAGATGCTTCAACCCACTTGGTAAAATAGTCAATGGCTACCAAGATGAATCTGTGACCATTCGAAGCAGTCGGCTCAATCTTGCCAATCATGTCAATGCCCCACATAGCAAAGGGCCAGGGTGAAGACATCACGTTCAGAGGATTGGGAGGCACATGCACCTTATCCGCATAGATCTGGCATTTATGGCATTTTCTGGCATAGGCACAACAGTCGGCATCCATTGTGATCCAGTAATAACCTGATCTTAGCAATTTCTTAGCCATGGCATGCCCTCCTGCATGGGTACCAAAGGATCCTTCGTGCACTTCGTGCATCAACAAGTCTGCTTCTGTTCTATCAACGCATATGAGGAGTACCATATCAAAGTTTCTCTTGTACAGGGAACCATCAGTATTCAGAAAGAAACTACCACTAAGCCTTCTTAAAGTCTTCTTATCATTGGAAGATGCCCCAGGTGGGTATGTCTGATCCTCCAAGAAGCATTTGATGTCGTGGAACCAAGGCTTATCATCCTTTACGGCGTCTGCTGCAAATACATACGCTGGTCTGTCAAGTCTGGACACTGAAATCCGAGGCACAAAGTTGGCAGCTTGAACTTTGATCATTGACGAAATGGTAGCCAGAGCATCTGCAAACTGATTCTCGTCTCGAGGGATATACTCAAGCTTGACCGTTGTGAAGAAAGTCAATAACCTTCCTGTATAATCCCTGTAAGGTATCAGATGATCCTGGTGGGTGTACCATTTGCCGTTGGTTTGATTAACTACCAGAGCTATATCTCCGAATACAGTTAATGTCTTGATCCTGAGGTCAATGGCTTCCTCAAGACCTATAATGCAAGCTTCGTATTCAGCTTCGTTGTTAGTGCAGTTGAAGGTGAGTTTTGTCGAGAAAGGCATGTGAACTCCCTTAGGTGTAATGAGTATTGCACCAACACCACGACCATTCATATTAACAGCCCCATCAAACATCATAGTCCATTCTTCTTCCGGGTCGGCCCTTCAGTGTGAACAGGCTCTTCATGATCTTTCGCTTTTATGAACATGATGTCTTCATCAGGGAAGTCAAATCTCATAGGCTGGTAATCATCAATAGGTTGCTCAGCAAGATAATCAGACAATATACTGCCCTTGATGGCTTTCTGGGATGTGTACTGGATGTCATATTCTGTGAGGATCATCTGCCATCTTGCAACCCGTCCGGTAAGAGCTGGCTTCTCGAAAATGTACTTGACTGGGTCCATTTTGGATATCAATAAAGTAGTGTGGGTCAACATATACTGTCTCAGTCGGCGAGCAGCCCACACCAAAGCACAGCAAGTTTTCTCGAGCAGTGAATAACGTTGTTCACAGTCGGTAAACTTTTTGCTCAGGTAGTATATTGCATACTCTTTTCGACCAGACTCGTCATGCTGGCCCAGCACACACCCCATTGACTCTTCTAATACTGTCAAGTACATTATCAGAGGTCTTCCTTCAACTGGAGGCATAAGGATTGGTGGTTCTTGCAAGTATTCTTTGATCTTGTCAAAAGCCCTCTGGCAGTCTTCGTTCCACCTGACCGTCTGTTCTTTTCTTAACAGCTTGAACAAGGGTTCACAAGTTGCAGTAAGGTGAGATATGAACCTTGAAATGTAGTTCAATCTACCTAGAAAACCTCGAACTTCTTTTTCAGACTTTGGTGCAGGCATTTCTTGAATGGCTTTAACTTTATCAGGGTCAACCTCAATCCCTTTCTCGCTTACAATAAAACCCAGCAGCTTACCAGATCGTACCCCGAATGTGCACTTGTTGGGGTTCAATTTCAGTTGGTACTTCCTCAGACGCTTGAATAGCTTCAGCAGATTTACCAGGTGGTCTTCTTCTGTGAGGGACTTGGCAATCATGTCATCCACATAACATTCGATTTCTTTATGGATCATATCGTGGAATAATGTTACCATAGCCCGTTGATATGTTGCACCAGCATTCTTCAATCCGAATGGCATCACCTTGTAACAAAACGTGCCCCAGGGTGTGATGAAGGTTGTCTTCTCCATGTCTTCAGGTGACATCTTGATCTGATTGTATCCTGAAAATCCATCCATGAAGGAGAACACCGAGAACTGAGCCGTATTGTCGACCAATACATCAATGTGAGGTAATGGGAAGTCATCCTTCGGGCTAGCTCTGTTCAGATCCCGGTAATCCACACACATCCTCACCTTGCCCTCTTTCTTGGGCACAGGTACAATATTAGCAACCCACGGCGGATAGCTAGTTACAGCAAGGAACCCGGCATCCCACTGCTTTTGTTCCTCTTCCTTTATCTTCATTGCCATATCCGGGCGAGTACGGCGCAGCTTCTGTTTTACTGGCGGGCAGTCTTCTTTTAATGGCAGCTTGTGCATGACGATATCAGTGTCCAACCCTGGCATGTCTTGGTAAGACCAAGCAAACACATCCGCATACTCCCGAAGCAGATCAATTAGTTGTTCTTTCACTGAGTTTTGTAGGCAGACCCCGATCTTAACTTCTTTCACGTCTTCATCCGTACCAAGATTAACTGTTTCAATCTCCTCCTGATGAGGAGTGATAACCTTCTCCTCTTGCCTTAACAACCTGGCTAGCTCTTCAGGAAGCTCATAATCTTCTTCAACCCCTTCATCAACTTGATTGATTGGATTGTCAAAGTCATACGAAGTCATAGCCGTGCTGTTGTCGGTGCGGTCTGGAAGGAACTCTCTGCAAGGGTTCAGTTTGTTCATTTTAGTGATTGATTTTAATCTTGTTTAGAAAAGAGTGAAATGAAGTTATCATTTTGAAAACATTGCCATTTATTTTTGTACAAAAAGAAAAATGAAAAACAGTGAGCGGAAAAGAAAAAGACTCATTTGCAAAAGATGTCTGATTATCATTGATTGATCTGTTTGCACAAAATTACAGATGGCCCGATTACAAAATGAGTCTTGTCATCTTGGGCAAGATGCAAGACTTGATGCATGCTTAAAATATACAGGAAATAATAATTACTCTGCAGGAGTAACCCTTATAATTTCCTGGGAAGACCAGTTTGAGATACGGCTCCCCGGGATCCTTGGACGTATCCAGCTCTCCAGGTTGCGCTCATCTTCCGACTCATATTCCAAGTTGTTTACAGCATCAGGGGTGAGCATCCCCCCACTAACAAAACTGGGCTTCTTAGCAGCCTCTGCTTGATCTTGTTGAGTTGGTTTGTAACCCAACCCAAATTTGTCCCCTTTCTTTTCCACAGGCAACAGCTTGCCCCAGCCTTGAGCATTACCCTCTTCAACAACCTTCCGGGCTTGCTGATAAGATGTTATGGAAGTCCCAAGTACAGCAGATGCTTCATTGATGTTTAGGGCTTCGAATCCCTGACTCATGGTTTCGTGGATCTCCCTGTCCATCTCAATGTATTTGTATGTAGCCAGGTGGCTAACAAAAATATCTTCTTCTCCACAAATAGTAACGACTTGGCCCTCCCACTCGAATTTTAACTTCTGGTGAAGGGTTGAGGTCACGGCGCCAGCGGCGTGTGTCCATGGTCTACCCAATAGACAGCTGTAGGCAGGCTGTATATCCATCATGAAGAAGGTCGTTTTGAAAGTTTGTGGGCCGATCGTTACAGGTAACTCAATTTCTCCCAGAACTGATCTCTTAGAACCGTCAAAGGCTCTTACTACCAAGTTGCTGGGGCGTAATGCCAATCCTTCATACTCCAGCTTCACAAGGGCTTTCTTAGGTAGGACATTGAGGGATGATCCTATGTCCACCAATACATGAGAAAGAACTGCACCCTTACACTCCAAGGTAATGTGCAAAGCCTTGTTGTGATTGCGGCCTTCCGTTGTCAAATCAGTGTTGGTAAATCCTAGTCCATGACTAGCGTTAACATTTCCAACTACAGCTTCCAGCTGATTGACGGTAATCTCCTCTGGCACATAAGCTGCGTGCAAGACTTTTAATAGTGCGTTCCGATGAGCCTCGGAGCATATTAGCAATGATAAAATGGAGATCTTGGAAGGTGTCTGGTGAAGCTGGTCCACTATCTTGTAATTACTTTTCTTGATGATTCTTATGAATTCATCAACCTCTTGATCAAAAGGGGTCTTTAAAGCTTCTTTAGCAACTTGTTCTTCTTGCACCATGCTCTTCCCTTTTGCCTTGGCAGCAGCTTCTGCTTCAGCAGTGGGTCTTGGAATTTGTGGGGCAAAAAGACGTCCGCTTCGAGTGAAGCCTCCGCCTCCCCCCACATTGTCTATTTGTGGTGAAGAAGTTGATGATTCAAGAGTGATTTTCTGCCCTTCGCAGTATAGATCTGAGCCGTAATGCCAAGGGATGGCATTACTGCTTTCATATGGAACGGGCCCAGGTACCGTGATGGTAACCGGGCTGACTGCAGCAGTGGAGGGTGTTGCAATAGTATGTGGATCATAGTAGATAGTAACTGGTGATATGGCAGGAGATGCCACTGTTTGTTGTTGAAAATTGCTGTTCGAAGGAAAACTTGACGGATCATAATAAATAGTGACTGCTGAGATATTTGCTGGTGTTGTAGGAGAAGATTCTGAATAGAGGGGTGCTGACGTTGTAGAAGTAACGTTTGTTGATAGGTGGCTTGTTGAAGTGATATCTGAAGCATTTGTTGATGAAACTGAAGAATTGTTTGGGATAATTGTTGTTGCAGTTGTAGGAGACTCTGGAACTGTTGTCGGTGAGATTGCTGGATTTGAAGGTGTTGATGTTGTGATTTGAAGTAGACCATTCTGGATAAGACTGTCTATGCCGCTTCTCAAATTGTCACATCCATTTACCGAAATGTTGCAATAGCCGCACCCAAGCTCACACCCAGGGAATATCTGGCATTCAAGGAGTTGAGCTTTAATCTCTACCAGGGGTGTCCGGATCTGCCCAACACTGGTTATTAAGAAAGACGGCATATCTTCCTCAATAGCATTAATTCTGGGCCCTCCATGGTTGGGCATAGGGTTCTTGTTAACATTTGGTGGTGGTGCAAAGTTTAGAGCTTTAGAATCTACCAGGTCTTGCACCTTCATCTGTAAAGCTCTGCACTTTTCTGTACTGTGGCCAGGTGCGTTAGAATGAAAAGCGCATCTGGCGTTGGCGTCGTAATTTCTTGGCAAACTGGAAGGATCTGGTGGTGCCAACGTCCTTAACTCAACCAGGTTGAGCTTCAGGAGCTGTGGCAGTAAAGCGGCATAGGGCATAGGGATTGGATTAATCACCCTATTGGCCTGAGATGGTCTCTGTTGGAATGGTCTTTGCTGACTGTTGTTGTTGTTGTTGTAGTTTCTCTGAGGAGGGTACTGAGTTTGTTGCTGGTAATGGGTTTGTTGATGTGGTTGATATACTGGTTGCTGAGGAAGTGGAGAGGGAATGGTGACTGTTGCCACTGACCTATGAACATATTGTGGTCTGCCCCTGCTGGCCTGAATAGCATTGGTCTCACCAGTTCTTCTTGGACCTACAAAAGGTTTTCTGGGGTTGCTGGACGAGCTCGCACCATTGTCAGAAATCTTGCCCATCTTTAATAGGCTCTCAATTCTTTCCCCGGCTATGACCACGTCAGCAAAGCTAGTGGAAGAAAAGGCAGCTAGCCTGTCAATGTATGTCCCTTGGAGGGTGTTCATAAACATATCAGCCATTTCCCTCTCCGACATGGGTGGCTGGACAGCAGCAGCAAGCTGTCTCCACCTCTGGGCGTACTCCCGGAAGCTCTCCCTGGATGATTGAGACATTCCCATCAGGAGGGTCCTATTAGGAGCCATATCCAAGTTGTACTGGTATTGTCTGATAAAGGCCTCAGCCAGGTCCTTCCAGCATCTAATGGTTCCTCTAGTCAAGTGAGAGTACCATTCCCTTGAAGCTCCTGTTAAGCTATCTTCAAAATAAAACATCCATAGCTTTTCATCCATGGTATATGCCTTCAGCCTTCCCAGAAAAGATTGTAAATGGGTTCGGGGACAGGAAGTTCCGTTGTACTTCTCAAAGCACGGAGGTTTAAACTTGTGGGGAATCCTGACCCCGTCCACTAAACCCATGTCCATAACATCAAAGCCCAAGGAATTCTGGGATTCCAAGGATCTCAATTTTTCAGCAATTTCATCTAGCCTTCTGTCATAGGCTTCATCCCCAGCTCCCATCACAGTGAATTGATCTTCCTGGGGGTCTTCCTGTAATACTCTGCCTGCAGTGGCATTCCCTTGCACATTAGCAGGGATGTTGATCTCTGGATGAAGGTGTGGCCCATACAATGGAGGATTAACATGAGGCTGAACCCTCTCATTATTGCTTGTCCCCCCAGTCCCTAGATGGGGTTCCTCCTGGGTCTGCCTTTCTACTAGTGCCCTTAATCTTTCTTGGCTCTGTGCCAATCCATTCATCACCTCCATAAACTGGGTCATCTGATTTCTCATTTCCAGTCTCTCATTGGCCATTTGAGTCCTGACCTCTGTAAGGTCCTGCTGTACTTGGTCCATTTGTATACCCGGAAGGTTGTTGCGGGTGGGATATCTGTGTGGACGATTGAGTGGGAACACCCGACGTCGAGCAATAGTTCCTGAACCACAACAGAGTTAGTAACAACAAAACAAAAAACCTACAAAACAAAACAAAAGTTAGTATGCAATGTAGTATGCTTATTTGTTTCCAAGGTATCCGGCTTGGCATATGGTTTTGACCTTTCCAGACCCCTGAGGAAGGTGCTTTGATGTTGCTTGAGAGAAAAAGAACTCAGATGAAACAAACCAATGAATATATTACAAATGGAAAAAACATACATAGTTTTTTTTTTTTTTTTACAATACATGCCGTCTGAGGGGTCGAAAATACAACATAAAAGAAAAGTACATGAAATGAAGGCAACAACAAGCAAAAGTCAGACACCAAGACCAAACTCATCCTCCTGGACTTCCTTCAAAAGTGCTTCAGTCACAGGATTAGCTGGATGCTCTGTGAGGTTTCTGATGAGAAGATTCCTGGTGGCAATAGCTGCAGTTAGCTTCTTGTGTCTGCCCTGGTCCTTTGACCTCTTCACACCAGCTCTGAGTTTCAATTCTGAGATCTCCCTCTGGGCTGCTACCAGGGCTTCCTGTTGCTCCTTTGCATTAGCCTCCAACTGCTCAATCTTGTCCTGGGTTCTCTTATCCTCCTGAGTGCGAGCTTCAGTGATCCTGACCCACCTAGCTTGGCTCTCCTTCAGATAAAGATCAGTCCTAGCTCTTTGGAACTGGGCCTCTTTGCAGGCATTCTTCAAAATCTGTTCTCCAGCCCTTGACTTCTTGATGTAGTCTTCTGACTTTTCAATCCTGGCTAGATGCTCCACCTTAAGCTTTTCTAACCTTTCAATGTCCAGACGACCATCACTCCTCTCCTAGAGGGTTCTCTTCAAGGCTTCAGACAAATTCTCGTTCCTCTCTTTTAGCTTCTCAAACTCTTCCAGGCTGACAGTGGCTGGAGGTGGTGCTGTAGAAGGTCCAGGCACATCTTCAATGGTGAAGGGCATCCCAGAAATTTGAGCCCTGGCATGAGACCACTCATAATACTGAGCTGAGGCCACATTGTTGCATCTCCCAAGAATGGTTATCCCTTTAGTCTGGACATTGTCCCAAGCCCAGGATGCTTGCCTGACAATAGCCAGATTAGGCTTAATCTCACAATAAAGGGTCTCAGCTAGATCTTGTACTCTAGGAGGGTGGACCAATGCATAGCCCAGTTGTCTTTTGAATAGCAGAGGGTTGTAGTTGATGCAACCCTTCACTCCTATCAGAGGTACATTGGGGAACTGCCCACAACTAGTAATGATGTCCCTGCCCTTGGTGCTCTGGGTGCACCACCTGATGTCATCTGAGGTTAGAGCAACAAGCCTCCTTGCCCAATTCTTTTGTTGATGAGGGTTCAAGAATGCATCAGTCTTGGGCAGGTGTTTGAGTATCCAGGTATGGAACAAAGGAGCACAGCATCTCACCAATCTTCCCCTTTGCTTTTCATTCCTTTGGTGGACAGAGTAGTAGAAATCTCCCAGTAAGGTGGGCACTGGGTTCCTCAGAATGAAAAGATGGATTGCATTATTGCTAATAAACTTAGGCTCATCTGCAAATAATATAACCCCATATATGCTTAGGGCTAATAATGCACAGACTGCCTTCCATTCTCCCAAGGAGGCCTTCAGAATAGCCTGAGAGGTCAAGAAATCCAAGTGTAGACCAGAGATTCCAGCCTTGGCTGTCATGTTTTGCCCAATCAGAACTGGTTCCAGATACAATGCCTTTGCCACCTCTTCATTACTAGGGGAAGCCATCTCAGGGTTGAAGGGGACTCCACCTCTGATAGGTACACCAATCAGTGATGAATACTCTTCCAACAAGGGTCCCAACTGAAAATTCTGGAAGGTGAAGCACCTCAGAGGGGGATCATAGAACTGCAGGCAAGTATGAATCAAGCTCCTCTGTGAAGGGTCCAAATCCATAACCACATCAAGTATGCCTCCATAATGTTCTCTGAATAGTGGTATATGGTCTGGAGTAATCAGGGCCTGGACCTTCCTGATGCCAGCCAGCTCAGGCTTAAAGAAATGATAGGAGATGTTGCTCTTCTTAGGTGCCATGTTGCTAAAGAAAAGCTGAAACAGATGCTGATGATGATGACTGATACTAGAAGATGGGCCACTGATAGGCTGAGACTGGTGATGCGGGCGACTGAAGCAGGTAGCTGATGAGGATGGCTGAAGCAGATACTGGTGAAGATAGGTCTATGCAGATGAAGGGGTCAAAACCAAGCCAAAATACAGTATGGATACCCTGAAAAACAAATAAGCAAATGTTAAATGATGCAAATGATGATGTATGCCAATGATATGCAAGGGTTTGTGATCAAGCTGGATCTGATTACTGCCTTGGTATAGGTCCATGTATGTTCAAGAAATCCAGATGGAGGTTCATAAGTCCAGTAACCAAGGTGGGGGACTCAAATAAAGAGTCACATATCCAGGGTTAAAAATCACAAGAACTGTTCCAAAATGGAGTACTCTTAATCAAAACAATGTAACAGGGTATGTTGAGGTCAAGGGTACCTGCAAACCTGTAAACAGCCCAACCCCCCTCACAGGTGATGTTCTAAACCAAGGATCCTCAGACTTGGATCAGTTATGAGAAGTGTAAACACTTCTAACCCGGAGGTACAGTGTTTACAATAACCATAAAAGATCCTCCTCTAAATCACCTCAGTTTATGAAGGTCATAATAAAGGTCATCCAGACTTAGCAGGCTTCCCAGATAGCCCTAGCACTACAGGAAATCTGTAGCACAGAGTTCTCAAGAAGAAACCCATATCTGAACCGTGTTTCATATTCCCGCACCAGACCGAAATGGAATGGGAAAGAACATGAACCACTCTAGCCTAGGTGTCACTCAGGTCCCAGGTATAGGACCTCAACTCTCAATAGAACCCCACCCACCAAAACAAAAACAACAAATCCAGCCAGAACAGTATGACAGTATGATGTATATAAAGCTGTAAAGAAAGTAGTAAACAAACTGTACATAAAGCAATAAACAAAACAAAATATACAAACACAGATAGCACATAACACCCCAGTAAACACAAATCAAACAAGCGCTAGGAGGAACCCACAAAAAGAACCAGAAGCCCTGGTTACAGTATAAGGGTCCCCAGCAGAGTCGCCAAGCTGTCGCTCCCGATAAATGGGAAATGGCCCAGATAAAGGTACAAACACGAACGGTCGGCGAAGGGATGACGTGAGAACACACAGGAGTGAACTCACAGGGAATGAATAGAGTCGCCAGCTAGGCATTTTTATCCCGGAGGAAAGGTAATGCTGCATAGACCTAGAAAGATACGGATAAGACGGTTGCGAACCAAAGAGACTGAGAAAGGGGGTTGGTTACAACCTGGGAAAGTATTAGCACCCAGATTGTCCGTCGTACTCGACGGTATCCACGCTTAAGAGATTTGTGTTTTAAAGGGGTAGTGTCAGTGCAATTTGTGTATAAAATAGCTGGAAAAGGATGTACAGGTGTTAGTGTAAGAGAATGTGGAGTGTGTAAATGTACAGTGTCAGTGTAAGAACAGGAATAAGATGCTCAAGATCATGAGGCTTAAGGAATAATGCTGGAAGGAGGGGGAATATACAGAGACTTTTGTTCGATAACTGTTAAGTTATGCCTACGTATCCTCTCGTGCAATGAGGAAGTCAGAACACCGTAGTTCGACCCAAAGAGACTGAAAGATAAATTGACTTGTGAACTGCTTACTTATCTATGCTCAAGTGTATGACCTGTCTGGCTCAGGTGCTAACTGTCTTGCATTAGACGGAAGAAGCAAGTTCTCGTTTGTGAGTGAATGAGGTGAGAAAAGAATCCTGGATGAGACGATTATTGTTTGTTTTTGTGTTTTCAGTCTTTTATTGCTTTTTGGTATTTGTTATAAGAAAATGAGCTTAAGCCTAAACCAATGGATTAGTAAACTCATCACATCCTCCCTCTGATTAGGGGTAATGAGAATACCTTAAGTGCGAAGTCAGCTTCTCACACTTAATCACCCTGATGTAGGATTAAGATTATTAACCTACTTGTGATTATTTAGATGTTTTAGATGTTTTTGTTTAGTGTTAAGTAATGAGATTAAGCCATAATCAGGGATTAAACAGACTCATTACACCATCCTAATAGAAGGATAATAGATGAGAATGTTTAAGCTGAGGAAAGCTCCTCAACTTAATCCATGATTAGGGATTAAACCCATGACAAAACAAAGCCTTTATTAAGTGGATTTTAGTTAATGATAAGATGATGAAGTGATTTTTAGGGTCTGTAAGACAACTTGAGGGGGACTTGTCCATTAACACTAGGGTTAGTCCTTCTTAACCAATTAAGGAAGAATTAGAACCCTAATGCAAGGCCCATGTTACAAGCTTGATGTCTTGATGATTATTAAATGGATTGATTAAAGGATTTAAACACATTAAGGGTTTAACACTTAGGATTAAAGTTATACACTCCATCCTAATAGAAGGATGCATGCATAAGCTTAATCACAAAGCCTTAAAGCCTTTAGGGTTTAGTCCCTGATTATGAGGTGAGAAGAGAAACACAAAGGATGACACAAAGGTAAAACTAATGGGGGACTAATCAAAATCCTAATCATTTTCATGCTTGGTTGTTCCTAAGTTTTGTGAGGTTTACAAGAGAAATCTTCAGAGGAACCACCAGGCAGCAGATGAAAGGAGCAAAGAGAAGCAAAGTAACTTGCTTCATTTAAGAAGGCAAGTCACTTGAAGAAAGAAATTGAGATGAAGAAGAATGAGCAAGCTCAATCTCAAACACAAGACAAAATGCAGCAATGATGCATAAGAGGGATGAAAAGAAGTTATGAGAAGTGAAGGCAAATTCACTTCTCAAAGTGACTTACCACCTGTTAGTGAAAGAAATGCAATGCAATGCAAGATGAGATGAAATGACATGATGCAAATCAAAACCAGAAGCATAAGTATGATGTTAATGATGCTATGAGATGATGCAAACATGAAACAAAGCATGAGGATGATCATACAAACCTATGGATGCAAATGAAGCAAGCTCAGAACCATGAACATACATGAAAAGTTATGAAATGCAAATGGCATACAACATGGAAAATGGATGATTCAATGGTCAAACATGATTCTAATATGTCTTAAGATGCCTAATTAATCAAATGGATGCATAAAATGTCATGGCAAGTCATGGTATGCAAGCAAATGCAAGATGGATGCATATGGAAGCCCAAATTAGGGTTTATGATCAATGCACCAAACAAAAACCAGAAGCAAACATCAAGATAAAAAATTGAAAATGCATCCAAGGGAACCCTAAACCTATACAAACTCACTGCCCAAAGGAGGGGTTCTAACTCTTAACCTAATGAGGGTTATGAATTTCTTAAGGTTGCTAGGGTTTTAAGGTACCTTGTCAAGAAAAATGTCAAACAAATTGAAAATGCAAAATCAAATCATGCCAATTTAATCCTATGAACTACATGATATGCAAGACACAATGCAAAAAGAATCAAAGTCCAACTCTCAATGGTTAGGCAGAAATGAATTTTGGAAGTTTGGAACAAAATATTGCCTTGAAATGAAATTAATTCCATGAAAAATTGTCAAAAGACATCAAGATCAAAAAAGAAATTTGGTTTGAGGGTTGGACAATGTTTCTAAATGATTTTAAAGGTTTCATGAATTGTTTGGTGATTTTTAAATACTTAAAAGTATTTTTAAATAATTAATTCTCATTAATTAATTAAAAATAAACTTTTAAATGATTTAAAAATGTTTTTTAATGCAAAAAATAAAAATAAAAATGTTTTTGGTTTCTGAAAATTAATAAGAGCTTGCATAAAAATTTTCAGAATTTTTGAAAATGTTTTACTATTTTAATAAATTGGACAAAACAAATCAAATAAAATGAAAAATAAAATGAAATAAAACTGAAAATGGGAAAGTATGCGAATCCAAGGGCTGAGGTTCAAACTGGCAGGGGCGGGAATTGACCTGGCGCGCTAATGGACGGCCCACATTCAAATTCCGCTAATTATGGTTTAGCCCTAATCCTGTGCCCTAATTACTTTCAGATGACCGGAACAGTGTTCCGGTCATCTTCTCCGGCCATCCATTTCTTCAATCTCACTCAATACACAACCCTAAGCTCTCTAATTCTCCAGAAATGATCCCCACCCCATTCTAAACAAGAATCAATCATCAAACAGGATTTATTTCACATGATCAGAGAGATTCGAAGCAAAACGGAAAAAATCACAGAAATTTCAGAAGCTTCATACATGCTTAATACTCAATCATTTTCGAAACCAAAAGGTGCAGTGTGATCAGTGAAGCATGGAGAACAATCTAAGAACTTAAAATCAAGTTTCTGGAAAAAAAGTTCTTGATGATACCTGAACTGAAGCTTTCGAAAATGGTGCTTTCTGGCCAGTTCCTTGCTTCAAACCAACTCCAATGACCCTCCTCAAGTGTTTGTGATACTTAGTTGGAGTTTATATGGCCCCAAAATGAAAATGGCAGAAGTTCAGTTTGTGAAGTATGGAAATCGTATTTTTGATTGTGAAGGTTTTAGGGCCAAATGAAGGGTGGGAAATGATCAGTGGATCATGGTGAGTTGAATGGTGAAAGAAGTTTGAAGGTTTGATGCTTGTGGAGTCAGTTTCGAAAGAAAATGCAAGAGGGATGATTTTTGTGAACTTGTGAATGCTGAAGTCTTAGGCTGTGTTCTTGTGTGTTATGGCTTGCATAAAGTCCACATATCAAGTTGTGATAGGTCTGTGGAGTTGGTGTGGGCTATGCTGATTGGTATGGGGTGATTTGCAAAAAGTCAAGCAAGTTGTACTTGGAGGTATGGGCAAGTGGCAGGCTGAGATAGGGGTATGGCTTGGCTCAGCTGAGTTTAGGGAGAACCATGGAACTTGATTTGAGATGATTCAGCAAGTTGCATGAAGTTTATGATATGTTTTGCAATTTTCACAAGATTTGGCCCCTTTGGAAATTCATGAAATTCAAAACATCAAAATGCATAATTCTTGGGCCAATTCTGATTTTTAGAAGTCACATGATCATGTTGTAATGAGTTTGTGCACATTTGAAGCCTTTAGAACACTTGATCAAGTCATTTTGCAAAATGCCTCTTTGGTAGAAAACTTCAAATTTTGTGATTTTAGCCAACTTTGACAAGCCATAACTTTTGATCCAAAATGAATTAGGTCACGTTCTTGTACTTTTTGAAAAGGGAATGATCCATTCTACAACTTTCATGACCAAAGTTTTTCCATTTGAAGCATTTTTGAATCAAAAAGCAAGGGTTGAAAATGTTTCCCAAAATGGCAATTTTCATTAAAAGTCAACTTTCCCAAAAAGTCAACTTTGCAAAAGACTTGAAATTCTTCAATTTTGTGAACCTCCAACATCTTCCATGATCAAATAAAGATCATACACAATCAAAATGATGAAGAACACCCTTTGGTTGGGTCATTGGGGGCCTCAGATGCCCTGATTTTACACTGACTTGCCCAGAAAGTCAACTCTTGATCAGATGACTTCCCCATGGAATTTCTTCATGAAAATTGATATGCATGCTCCCTATACCATATAGAGACCAATAGAAACAATAATTACCAAAAAATTTGGAGTTATGGCCTCTGAAACCAAAACCCTAATTTTGGGTCATCTGTGTAGTCAAGCCTGGCTCTGCTTCCATACCATTCTCAGTTCTTGTGATTTTTTGACATTCTTGACTTTGAGAGGATATAATATGATACTTGAACATACATGGACCCCTTTGAAGTGATTGATGGCCTTTGGAGTGGCTCAAGAAGCTCTTGGATTGCTCAGATCACAAACCCTAGGTGCAGATGACTTTGAATCAATGCAGTGAATCAAAAATGTGGTATGAGATACTATGATTGAGTTTATGCATATGAAATGATCACAAGCCATGGTGTGAATGGGTGAGGGCAAATTTGGGGTGTTTACAGCTCATTATTTCACCAACAATATTCACTCATACTTATATAGAAGTCTCTGATACTCGTCCGTATCTTGTATATATTATTATTCCCCACAGATTCGACACTCGTCCGTGTTCTTTGTTAACCAGTTGGTACTCGTCCGTATCATCATCTCTGAACACGCGTCTGCGTTTGTTTCTACTGATACTCGTCTGTATCATGGTCTTAAGGATGCTCGTCCACATCTGTAATCCATACACAGTGTCAAACACTTATACCTTTTATGGTAAACATGGTCGTCCCCATCGTCGACCTTTTCTATCCGACATTCATCCTATGTCGTGATAAAGAGCAGTCGTCCCCTGCTAGGTGATCGTCCTTCACCTTTGATGACCGTCCCTCATCATTATTTCATTTATTCTTTAACCCGATGGCCGTCCCCATCGTTGTTTACGTTACTTTTCAAACCTGATGGTCGTCCCCATCATTGCCTTTACTTTAACCCCCAGAGAATCTTATTTCCTTACCTGATGGCCGTAACCATCATGGTATCTTTACTTCCCCAGCTTGTCGGTCGTCCCCGTCATTGCTTTACTTACCGCTTTATCCCCAGCAGTCGTCCTCTGCTCGATGGTCGTCCTCTATCGCCCGCATTTTATAATCATGTTATACTACCTTTTACAATTTATATCCCTTTTCTTCTTCTCCCCAGTGAGTGCAAATTTCGGACTGTCTTTGGTATTCAACCACAAGTTATCTTGTTTGTCTGTTAAGCCAAGCGCTTATATCCTGCACAGCTAACTCATGTTTGAATAGGGGCAGCTGTAAACACCCCAAATTTGCCCTCACTAATTCCACACCATTGGCTTGTGATCTTTCATGATTGCATAAACATAAGCATTATACATCATATTGCATTTTTGTTTCATCTGCATAGTTCAAGTTCATCTGCATCTAGGGTTTGTGATCTGAGCAATCCAAGGATCCATCTGAGCCACTCCAAAGGCCTCCAAGAATTCCAAGAGGGTCCATGTGTGTTCAATCATCATATTATGTCTCTCAAAGTTCAAAGAGGTCAATAAATCACAAGAACTGGCAAGGCATGGAAGCAGAGCTAGGGTTTTCACTACACAGATGACCAAAATTAGGGTTTTGGTTTCAGAGGCCTTAACACAAAATTTTTGGGCCATTCTTGTTTCTAATGTTCTTAAGATGTTATAAGGATCATGTGTACCAAGTTTGATGAAGAAATTCATTGTGGAAGTCATCTGTTCACTGGGTAACTTCTTGAGCAAGTCAGAGAAAAATCAGGGCATCTGAGTCCCCCAACAATGGAACCAAAGGGGTATTTTCATCAAATTGAAGTTATATGATCTTTATTTGATCATTGAAGTTCTTGGAAGTTCACAAAATTGAAGAAATTTGAGCTAAACCAAAAGTTGCCAAAAATGGAAATGACTTGTAATGAAAACTTTCCATTTTGGGAAAGTTCTTCAACCTCCTCTTTCTCAACCAAAAATGCTTCAAATGAAAAATTCTTGGTCATGAAAGTTGTATATTAGGTCTTTCCCTTTTCTAAAAGTAAAAGAACATGTTCTAATTCATTATGGAACTCAAGTTATGATCCTTCAAAGTTGGCAAAAATCCTATAATTTTCAAGAATGCACCAAAGAGGATTTTTTGCAAAACCACTTGCCAAGCCATTTCATGACCTCTAATGCATCTCTAAACATCATATCATCATAGTGTAACTCATTTTGAATAGAATTGGCCCAAGAATCATGCATTTTCATGCCTTGAACTTCAAGAAATTCCAAAAGGGCCAAAACTTCTCAAATTTGCAAAATGGTATGAATCTTCCCATACACTTGTGCCAGCATGCCAAATCTGTTTCTATAGCTTCCCTTGATCTCTGCTGAGCCAAGCCATGCCCAAATCCAGACCTGCCATGTGCCCATACCCCAAGTACAACCAACCTTACCTTTTTGCAAAATTACCCATACCAATCAGCATAGCCCACACCAACTATTCTGACCTATCAAGACATGATATGTGGACTTTATTTAAGCCATAACACATAACATATTGCCCTGAATCA
The DNA here is from genome assembly GCA_963966055.1 of Lathyrus aphaca. NCBI lineage: Eukaryota > Viridiplantae > Streptophyta > Magnoliopsida > Fabales > Fabaceae > Lathyrus > Lathyrus aphaca. Next base: position 176,098,028 of record OZ014524.1, on the reverse strand, counting down.
TCCCATAACTCAGGATTGCCAAAAATCCTCTCAAAACTTCATCTCTTCGAATTTCATAAACCAGACATCAAAACTTCAAGCAAACTTCACCAATCATCTCCATACACCCTCCAGATCATTTCCCAACCATTAAACAAGCCTGAAACCTCAAGAATCCAAAACACGATTTCCCTCACCTCTGAACCGAAACCTCAAAAATAGTCCATATAAACTTGTTTCAAGCATTCCAGAAGCATAAGGGGATCAAGGGGAGTGGTTTAGCACCAAAGAAGAGCCTAGAAAGTTCCAGTTTCGAAAGCTTCAACTCAGGTAACCTCAAGAACATTTTTTCCAGAAATGTATTTTTAAGTTCCTGAATGATTCTTCATGCTTCACTAATCATGCTGATGTAATTTGTTTCAAAAATGGTTGAGTATTAAGCATGTATTGAGTTTCTGAAATTTCTGTTCAGTTTCACGTTTTGTTTCGAATCTTGATTTTGAGGATTGATAAATGTGTTTTGAGGGTAGATTCATGTTTAGGAAGGTTAGGGGATTGTTTCTAGAGATTTAGAGGCTTTGATTTGGCCTAGGGAAGAAGATAGGGTGAAGGTGTGGCCGTAGAAGATGACAGGAGCATTGTTCCGGTCATCTGAATGTAATTAGGGTTTTAATTAGGGTTTAGGGCCAGTTTGAATGTCGACCATTGGATGGCCCTTCCCGCGCGTGTTTGGACGGATAAGATCAAGTCATTAGGTTTTAATTCTGATTATTTAATTTAATTAATTAGGATTAGCCAGAAATGAATCTCATCCCTTGGTTTACGCGCTGGTCAATGGTTCCCCTCCCAGTTTAAATCTCAGCCATTGGATTGACCTACTTTTCCTTTTATTTCATTTTAATTCATTTTTATCCATTTATTTTCATATAATTATTTAAAATAGTAAAAATGATCAAAAAAATATGAAATTTTTTATCAAGTCTTTTATTAATTTTTCAGAAACCAAAAATATTTTTAATTTTATTTTTTGCATTAAAAAAGTATTTTTAAATCATTTAATTTTTTTATTTAATTAGTTAATTGATTTTAATTAATTAAAAATACATTTAAGTATTTAAAATCACCAAAAAAATCAGAGGGCATTCTTAGACATTTAGAAACATTTACAAACTCATCTTACAAATTTCTTTTTGGTTTTGATCTTACTTTGACATTTTTCAATGAATTAGGGTTCTTAAAAATGTTCATTTTCTAACCTTAACTTCAAAAATTCATAACTTTTAAACCAAGTTGAGTTTGTGAACGGTTATTTTTGCATTGTTATATGCATGGCTTATAGCATCTAAAAACAATTTTGTTTCATTTTTATCTTGCATTTTCCAATTCTTTGGCATTTTACATTGAAGATCACCCAAAAAATCTTAGAAACTTAGGGAATTCATAACTCCTTCTAGGTTTAGTTTCTGACCTCCCCCTTTGGATGGTAACCTAATATAGGTTTAGGGTTCCTTTGAGTGAATTTTCAATTTTTTATCATGTCATTTGCTTCTGTCTTTTCCATTTGCATCTCATCCTTCCATGTAACCCTAATTTTGCATCCTTACTTGCATTCATCTTGCATATGCATCCATACATGAACTTTCCATGACATTGCATGCATTCATATGTAATCTTAGACATCTTAGGACATGTTAAAATCATGCTTTATCATTTCTTCATTCATTTTCCATGATTTGCATTCATTTCCTTTCATTAACTTTCATGAACTTTCAAACTTCAAAGCATGCCTACATGACATCTCATTCTTTGTATGATCATTCATATACACTTTGTATGCCTTTGCATCATGTCATAGCATCATTTGCATCATGTGTTTGCTTCTGGTTTTGATCTTTCTCTTTGCATATGCATCATTCCATTTCATTTCTTTTCTTATGCATTCATTCTAACATTTTCAGGTGGTAAGTTACTTTGAGAAGTGAATTTGCCTTCACTTCTCATTCTTCTTTATCTCTTTCATTTGCATCTTTCTGGTTTTGAAGTGAACTTGTTCACTTGTGTTCTTTCTTTCTCACTTTCTCTCTTTAAGTTACTTATCTTCTTCAATGAAGTAAGTAACTTATTTCTTCTGCTTCTTCCTCCTTTCTTCTGCTTCTTCCTTTGGTGGCTTCCTTGAAGATATTTATCAAGCCTTACAAACCATAGGAACATCCAAGCATGATAATAATTAGGGTTGTGATTATTCCCCCTTAGCTTTTACCTTTGAGTATTCTTTGTGTCTCTCTTCTCATCTCATCATTAGAGACTAAACCTTTAAGGTTTTAGGACTTTGGAATTAAGGTTATGCCTGCATCCTTCTCTTAGGATGGAGTGTATAACTTTAATCCTAAGTGTTAAACCCTTGATTTGTTTAAACCTCTTAATCAAATCATCTTAATAACAACTAAGACTTCATCTTGTAACTTGGGCCTTACATTAGGGTTCTAATTCTTCCTTTATGGTTAAGAAGGACTAACCCTAGTGTTTAATGGACAAGTCCCCCTCAAGTTGTCTTACAAATCATAAAACTCACTTCTTAATCTCACCTTTAATTAAAATCCACTTTAATAAAGGCTTGTCATCTAATGATTTTAATCCCTAATCATGGATTAAGTTGAGGTATCTTCCTCAGCTTAAGTGCTCTCATCTATCATCCTTCTATTAGGATGGTGTAATGAGTTCACTAATCCTTGATTATGGCTTAAACTCATTACTTAACACTAAACAAAAATAAATAAATAAACATCTAAATAATCACAAGTAGGTTAATGATATTAATCCTACATCATCATGGTAATTAAGTTGAGATGTTTATCTCCTACTTAAGTATTCTCATTATCCCTAATCAGGGAAGATATAATGAGTCTGCAAACCTTTGATTTAGGCATAAGCTCATAACTTATGACAAACTCCAAAAACAATAACGAAACTGAAAACACAAAAAACAAACAATAATCGTCTCCTTCGGGATTCTTTTCTCATCACACTCATTCACAAGCGTGAACTTTCTTCTTCCGTCTAATGCAAGACAGTTAGCACTCAAGCCAGACGAGTCACATACTTGAGCATAGGCAAGCAAGTAGTTCATCAGTCAATTTATCTTTCAGTCTCTTTGAGTCGAACTACGGTGTTCTGACTTCCTCATTGCACGAGAGAATACATAGGCATAACTTAACTGTTATCGAACAAAAGTCTTTGTGTCTTCCCCCTCTTTCAACATTTTCTTTTAAAAGCCTCAGTCCCTTAGCAATTCATTTTCTTGCACTGACACTTGTACATTCTTTTCTAAGCTTTTGCACACAGACATCACATACACCTACCCCTTTTAACACAATATTTTAAGCGTGGATCCCGTCGAGTACGACGGAAAATTTGGGTGCTAATACCTTCTTATCCATATTTTTCTAGGTTTATGCAGCATTACCTTTCCTTCGGGATGAAAATGCCTAGCTGGCGACTCTATTCATCTTCACTTTCATCTTCTCCTTTCACCGACCGTTCGTGTCTGTACCCTATCTGACCAGGTGTCTTTTCGGGGGAGCGACAATGAAGAAGTTTGGAACTTGTCTTCCCGGAGTAGCTTGTGTAATGACATTAATTTAATTGTTGAAGGAGGATCTGAATATTCTTCCTTGCATGTGGCTTGATCGTTCGAGAAATTGACAATTGTTTCTTCATCGATGCTCTCAGGAGAGTCTTCCTATCTAGTTGATTGGATGTGTTTGATATTGATGTTAGAACTTGCGGGAGCAATGTATTTTATGAGATAAATGTATTTTCAACTTGGTTGTCCCAAGGTATTCCACGTTTCAGTAATGACCTTCACTTCTGGTGGTGCAAAGTTGAGGAAGTCTTGTCCTGCAATCCTTGCAAATTCGTCGAGATAATGTTGCATGTCAATCGAATTTCCCTGATAAGATTCCCATCTGGGTATTGTCATACCCCAAATTTTTCCTACCTTTTAAAAAAAGATCATCTGGTCCATGACCATGATCTTTTAAGAATTAAATCATAAAGTTTTGTGCATATTCAAAGAATTCCTTTAAGTTTTCCTTTTGTGGAAAGTTCATTAGATCCATACGCCGAAGATTTGTGATCTGTTTGGTTTAAAGCATGGGCCATGTTGTAGCATGTGACTTGAGATTTCGCTAGGGTCAAAACCTTTTTCCCTTTGTTACTTAACGAACAAGGTTTTGTCGGATTGCAGATGTTAATCAACATTAAATTATTTCAAGGGTGTTGGATTGAAGATTTGAATCAAAATTAGATTGTTTCAAAGGGGTCATCATTGTCTTTAGCAATTTGGAATTTGAAGTGAATGGTTCTATCCATTCAATTGACTTTATTTTTTTTAAATTCAAGATGATAAGCTTCAAGGTTCGGGTTCCAAGTTCAAATTATTTCTTTTAAATTGAATTAAAAAAGACCTACAAAACACAAGGTTTCATTGGGTTCAAGTTGTGAAAGATTGCGAATAATTCAAAGTGTCTTAATCACGAAGCTGCATTTAATCAAAGTTGTTTCAAGGAGTGATCCAAATTTTTCCCGAGGGACTGTGTGTGCAGTTATAGGATCAACAGTAAAAGGTTCTCATATCCAAGACTTTAATTCAATTATTCAAAGATGTCCTCAAGTTATGTCAAGCTCATGACTAATAATCATCACAACTGTTTTTTTTCTTGAGTTTTGCACCAATATGGACTCAAACATTATATGAAAATGACAAGTTACAGTGTAGAAGTCATTCACGATGCGGCTTATACAAATTTCGATACTTAAAGACCTAGGTTCTATGATGCAATATTTCAACCTAAGCCTAAAAGGATGCCACGATCACATTTGTTTCCAATTCATAACCACGACTCTGTTTTTCTCCAACAAAAGGACTATCGATTGATCTGCTAAACGCTTCAGCAGTGAGCCATTTACGTGACGCATCCCGTAAGAAGCAGTAGCTTCTTCAATCAAGGTCCAGCTCTTGATAATGACTCCGGCTACTCAATTTGGATCTCCACCGAGCATCTGTCTCTTCCAACTGCAATGAAAGGACAACAAACGTGAGTTTCAATTCCATGACAGGCATAACATCATGGTGTTGACACGATTATCTGTCAAGACATCACTTTAGAGTTCATGAGTTCAAACAACACTAAAAGTCATTTGCAGTTAAAGGAAGGTCTCAAGTTAAAATTTGCGGAATAGTAAAAAGAAGGACTTATCATTCGTAATTTGTCGATTCATGTATTGTTGTCATCCGCCATATGCATAAGTCTCGCTTTTGGTATGATCAAGCTTAACCTAAAACAAAGATGAAGTGACAAAGATCCATGCTGATTAAATGGATACAAGGATTCGTTCGACAATCATTAGAAACCATTGTTTTTATGTATTCAGTCAAAACAAAGTTTGGATAAGTAAGGGCTGATACCAAGAATTTGCTGCAATGAGAATCAATGCCAGGGTCAATCTCTTCAAAATCGTCCCATCTTCTTCACCTACAATCACATGAATATATTAGTTCATAATGGTGAGTAACAAGGGAAATTTGAAGATTCAGCAAATCTTAAAGGAAAAGAATGTTTGTTTCCGAGCATATTTCATACCAGGAGTATTACACCATTCACAAGGCCATCAACAACTTCCAGCTCTATCGGGAGAAAACCATGTTGGTGTGGTTCCATCTTCCTCAACAAATTATGTATCTGCCCAGCCACAGATGCGTTGGACTCCTGAGCTTCACGAGGCATTTGTGGAGGCTGTCAGCCAACTTGGTGGAAGTGAAAGAGCTACCCCTAAGGGTGTGCTGAAGCTCATGAAAGTTGAAGGACTAACCATATATCATGTTAAAAGCCACTTACAAAAATACAGGACAGCTAGATATAGACCAGAGTCATCTGAAGGAGCTGGAGAGAAAAACTTAAGCTCCATTGAAGATATTTCACCTCTAGATTTGAAAACTGGTATTGAGATCACAGAAGCTCTACGACTGCAAATGGAGGTTCAGAAACGGTTGCATGAACAGCTTGAGATTCAAAGAAATCTACAGCTGCGAATAGAAGAGCAAGGAAGGCACCTCCAGATGATGTTCGAGAAACAATGCAAATCTGGTGTTGAAGCTTTTAAGGCATCATCGTCGGCCATTGAGAATCCATTTGGAGTGTCTTCTGACACCATAAAGGATCCTTTTACCAAAAATGAATTGGAGGCATCTAAAACTAACCATTGCAAGTCCGGATCTGATCAAGCTAATGGTAGTACCACAGTTGAGGATAGCTCTCCGGAAGCAGGTCTGAAGCAGGATACCTCCAAAGCCCAAGCTTTTGAAGATCTTAAACAAAAGATTGGTTCTAAGCAAAACAATACCAGTTCATGTCATACACCAATAAACATGAAGAAAACATCGAAAATAAATTTTAATTCGAGTTTGTATTTATGTCCAAATCACGATTATTCAAGAAAGAAGGTTGTCTTACAAGTTTGTTGGACGAAGAGGTAGTTTCAGAATCATCTTGACGACGATTTCTCTCGAGCATTCGTCGTTCACTCTAGCTGCACAAGACCTTAAGCCAAATTGATTAACCTGCATCATGAGAAGTGATCTTTTGCATACCAAACAACACTTGAGCTTTTCATCCCCAGGCCAAAATCCTGACCTACTTGCATCATATTTCACCAAGTTTTATCATCAAAGCTGCTAGTCCAAGTTGCCAGCTTAAGCCTTGTGACAGTCTTCATCAAAAAAGCAACAACCATACCCTCTCCTCCTCCGAGCCTCTCGCCAAATCCTTCTAATTCTTAAGGCTTTACTAATATGAAACTCAATGTCGTGATTCTCAAGTATTTGTACCATCAGTATACATGAAATCAAAAGAAAGAGAAAAGAGTTAGGAACTTATTACATCCCCAAATATTGCAAACCGACCATAACGCATAAGGGATGATTAAAGTGTACATGATAAAACATTATTCAGTTTTTTAGCACTCGTAAGACATGTACATGAACTCACCTCTGGGAAGGCTTCAGCTTCAAGTAACTTCATCCATCTTTCCAAATCCGGTGACCTGTTATATTCACTATGGATTATGTTTGCATACCACCACTCATCCAAGTTGTCTGCAGTGAACATGTGGAGAAGACTAAGCTTAGCAATGCCTTGTGCCATGCCCAACTCGCCACACAAACACAGATGCTTAGCAATGGAATTTAGAGGATTTTTGAAATCTCGTGGCGAGAATCATGTCATGACAAAGTTGAATTTCGAAGTTCCCTGCAAAAGAAGCAACCTCACATGAGCCCATAACAATGCAAAATCCAGAGGAAATTTTCATAGAAATAACAAGTAAAAAGCTGCAAACTTAAAAATTTACAGCAGGTCATACAATACAAGTTTATTCATGATTTTGTTCAAGTATTGAAATTTCAAAAAAACTCAGCAAGGGACCACACCCACTCTCCTTACTACAGACAAAACAAACCTGTGACTCACCAATTCTGGTCCCCACAACAAATCACATTGCAAAATGATTCCTAACGAATTCTGCCTCACTTCACGTACAGCTCATCCTTCCCACGTACCAAGCAAGAAATTCGCACAAAAAATCACATGTATTTCATACCCTAAGAATCTCACTATAAAACCAATCATTTAGCAATCAAAAAGGGGACCGACATCCGAAAACCCTAAAAGAAAAGAAGGCAGCAAAAAAAACATTCACCAAGAACCCTAATCCACTAAACGCTCAAAGAAAACCAACGAATTCAGAGTTTTCACATTGAAACCCTGAATATCGTGAGCTAGACCTCACCCACCGAATTCAGCGAACAACAACACTCAAACACATAAAGAAAAAGAAAGCAGGAAGAAGAAGATTGGGACTGAAAAGGGACGAAACTCTACCTTGAAGCCGATTCGAAAGCGTTTTGAGGTAGTTCCCTTATTCTTCATTTTATTACTTCCAGAATTTTGTCTCGTACGTTGTAAATCATTTGATTTGGGGTTGGAATCGATTGGGATTGTTTTTTTTATTATGTTTGATGTTCTTCTCCACGCGATGGTGATGGGGATACTGGGATGTTGTTGTTTATCTTAAAAAGCGAAACTCAACTGAGTTGAATCTATGTGAATCAGAGGAATTTTTTTCGTTCGGTGGTTTCTTTGGATTCATGGCAGGAATCGATTTTTTTTTAGAGAGAATGTCACCTCTTGGTGTTTTATTATTAGGTTTTAGTATGATTAATTTTAATAAGTGTTGTTTAATGGAGAGAAAGATTCCAGGGTATATTTAATTTGATTTTAATTGCTTTGTCTCCTCTGTGTCTGATTTTTCACGGCTCTAGAATTATTGTCCATTGCCCAATGATCTAAATTATGACAAGTGTCAGCAGCAACTCTATTAGTTGCTTTTTACGGAAGGTCATATATGGATAGGGTTTTCCCATAAATAATTTGGTGCATCTAACCTTATGGTATGGATCAGTTCATCACCTTAGATCAATGTTTTCAGCTTGATTATATTGTTTTTCTATTTTGTTTTCTTTTATAAAACTTATATAAAAAACTTGCATTGGTTAAATTATTTAAATTATTTTATTTAATATAATTAATTGATGTATTAGTTAATGTTATTAAATAATTAATTTAAGTTAATTAATTAATTTTCTCTTTTAACATTTAAAAAAAACTCCCAAACAAAAAAAAACATTTTCTTTACTATTCTTTTCAAATTTTAATTCCTTTCATCTTTTGATTAATTTCTCTATTTTGAATATTAAAAAAAACAAAAACATTTTCATTGATTAATTTAATTAAATAATTTTATTTAATTCGATTAATTAATTTGATGATTAATCTAATTAAATACCTCTATTTAAATTGATTAATTAATTTTGCTCCATCTTTCGATTCTATGTGTGTGATGAATGTATGCGTATAATCGATCCTCTTTGCTTGTGACTTGATATAATGCTTAGTTGTGTGATTACTTTTGCATTTTGACAATAAATTGCTAAGTAAAATACGAACGCACACTAAGATTAATCATTTTAAAAGATAAGCGAAATCTTTGGTCCAACGCCAAGTAAATTTCCGTACGCACTTCACTTCATACACACACGTAAGTCGATCATTCCTTGATCGCCATCTGCACTACTTTGCACCTTGCACCTTTCTCAAACATTTTCCAACTTAACGAATCAATGCATCACGTTTGTTTTCCATAGCTAGTCTTTAGCTTAGTTCCTCAATTTTGCGAGACGAGCGCATTGTGCCTCGCTAACAAACCAACAAATAAACTTCCATTTGCATTCACCTCAAACTTCAAAAACCGAAATGTTAATTTGTAGATCCAAACCCTTGATCCAACATCAAGCGGTCTTAGGAAATAAAATACCTCAATAATACGAGCAAAATTGCACGCCACGAGCCTTAAGCGGTAGAAAGGAGGATAACGAGCTCTCGTTACTCACTCCGATTATTTCGACGCAAGACGCTCGTCTTGTTGGACGGAATAAACTATCCATAGTCTTTAGTGCAATTCGACTCCTAAATCCTTTCATCGGAGAAAGGTAATAAAACGAACACTAACACCCATATTAGGCCGAACTACGAAGCTCTGACTTTCCCATTGCACAAGGGAATACGTAGGCACGAGGATCTCAATCCTTGCCGAGCCCCTAGGATCAATAAACCAAAAAATTTAGCAAGTAATTCATAAGCATAGACATCCCTTCGCGCGTGACAATTTAGATGGTTCCCATCGAGTACGATGGATGTAGGGTGTGCTAATACCTTCCCCCCTACATAACCGACTTCCGAACCCCGACAATGGTTTGCCATGACCTTGTTTTATCCCTTCTTGGTGGTTTTATCTATATTTACCATTTCCCTCTTTGGGAATAAATAAAATTAGGTGGCGACTCTCATGTCAACCCAGCCGCGACCGCGTTCGCGAGGATCGTATTTTTTGAGGTACGACAGCTGGCGACTCTGCTGGGGAATGGTTCACCCCTATGCAAGTCTAGCCTAGTCTAGGTTTCCACGCTTGTTTGGATGTTTGCTTATGTGTTACTTGTTTATCGCTTTCTTTATCGCTTTACATTTTATATCCTTATTGTGGATCTTTGGTACTGGAATGATACTTTGGTCAAAACAACTTGAGGGAAAGGCTCTATACCCGGGTCTATGAGCGTAAACATAAGTTAGCGAGGTTGCGTAGTATGGGCTCCCGAGGGAACCTCTCTCGTGGGTTGTCGATACGAAAACCTCACTCGGAGTAGATTTTAATGAAAATACTGACAACTGTCAAGCTCTTGGCGTGTATGCTCAGTTGTTTTCATTAGAGTCATTGAGCCTGAGGACCTTTAGAACCATTTTGGTTAAAACATCGGTTGATGGTTGCGTAGTATGGGGCACCAGGGTTCGCCCTCGCGTGGCTCGATACGAAAACCTCACTTGGAATAGACTTACTCAATGGAGTTGATTGACTGTCAAGAATATATAAAACTGACACGTGCATCAAACAATTGAGGAAGTTCCATAACTCCAGGACTTTGTTTTAAAACCTCGTGTCGATGATCACGTAGTATGGGGCACCAAGAGATTTCTCTCTCGCGTGGCTCGATACGAAGATCTCACCCAAACAAAATTCTTATGGTGGAGTCGATTAACCGTCATATGGATGGCGTGTGTGATGAACATCCATATGAATTGTTAACTTTGGGGTCCCTAAAACTGTAGAGGTTACCCAGTGAGGTCCTTGTGAGGAGAGTAATCAAAGTATCTTCCATCCATACCATTTGCTTCCGGAACATTGCATTTTGGATTTACCCATTCATTATTGCATACATTCATTCATAAAGGTGATACAAAGCTCTCAGTTTCTTATATTTATTGCAGATTTGAAGTATTTGTCAAAGTAATCAAGATGAATAAAATTCCCAAGAAAAGCACGTACAGTTTCAAGTTCTTGGAACTGAAGATTGACACACTACTGGCCTTGAGAGCTAAGATCATGCCTATCAAACACAACAACTTTCAGGATCGCTTCGGAAAAATCCTGAGTATATTGGACGAGGCAACTAATCTTGATGCTCTTAGTGCTCTTGCCCAATATTATGACATTCAACTTCGGTGCTTCACTTTCCCGGATTTCCAAATTGCTCCTACTTTGGAAGAGTTCGAGTTGCTTGTGGGTCTTCGTATTAGGGACCGCAATCCTTACCTAAAGCTGGAAGAAGAAGTCACTATGACTAAGTTGGCTGCTGTGTTGGGACTTCCTGCAAGTTTGTTAGTGGATAACAAGTCAGACAAAGAAGGATTCACGAGACTGTTCTTAGAAAAGCAAGCCTGGCAATGTGCTGAAAAAGGAAACTGGTCCTCATTCGGAGCCATCCAAGCTCTTCTTGTATATGGGATCGTGTTGTTCCCGAAGTCAGATAAGTTTGTCGACCGTTCTGCTATAGAGATTTTCATGACAGGAAACCCAGTTCCATTCTTATTGGCAGATTTCTATCATACTTTCCATACCCGACATACGAAGAGGGGAGGTATGTTTCTTTGTTGCGCTCTGCTGTTGCACATGTGGATGAATATGCACATGCCTAAGGAGGGATACTTTGTGTCCATGCATTTATCGTGGCCTCATAGACTTGCTTCGCTTTGGGCTAATGACATCACATGGTACTTAAGAGACTGGAAGATTGGGGGTGTCGTGCTTAGATATGGAAATTTACTTAATGTCCCTCTGATAGGAAATCATGGTTGCATAAATTACAACCCGGTACTGCTCAAGAGACAACTTGGGCTCCCTATGGAAGCTCCTCCCGAGGAAAGGCATTTGATACCTTTTGTTGTTGATAACCCATCTAAATAAGAGTTAAAGAAATTCAAGGCAGCTTAGAAGAAGATCGTTACGAGTGACCCTAGTGTCCGCAAGAATATCGCTGTGAAAGAACCTTATGTCTTGTGGGTGAAAGAAAGAGCTCGTGTCGTTAAGATCCCTTTCTTCCTCGATCCAATAGCTTTCCCACCTCTTCCTGAGAAAGCACCATTATTACCTAAAGATATAGATGAGCTCAACGAAAGGATCAAAGGTTTAGAATTGGAGAACGAACGCATGCGGATCGAACTCCTTCGAACCAAAGGAAAACAAGTAGTCTGGGAGGAGAAAAGTAAAAAGTTGACGGAAAGAGTGGAAAGCAGCAACAAAAGATTCAGAATAGAAGAAGATAAGAGAGAGCATTGTTTGGGTGCTCTTTATGGAGATAACATGGATCTAGATTATCGTAACGAGCAATTGAGAAGGGCTGAAGTTTGAATTATTAGTTTACAGAAAGACATGGAAGTGTGTCTTAAGAACAAGAAGGAGGATAGAATCACCTTGGAAGCGAAGATCAAGATTTTAGAGGATTCTCTCAAGAAAGAAGAAAACAAACTAGCAGCAGAAAAGTTGGAAAAGAAGAGTTATCAGCGAAAGTACGACCGTGAGAAATTTCAACATGAGCAAGCTGTGGAACAAATTGACTATGTGAGGTCTCAGAAAGCTTATCAAGACCTGGAAGATACTTGCATCCAATGGATGAATAAGTGTCAGGATGCTGAAGCGGCCATAGGCGGAAGAGATGTTGCAATTGCAAATCTCCAAGCTTTGTACGAAGAGTGGAAGCAGAAGTTTGTAAACCTGGCTAGCATGCTGAACCTGGAAAGTCAAGACCTCCCAGAGAAGCTTGAAGATGCAGATCGAGTTATGTGCCCAGTGTCGCACCCACCAAATGACACCCGGTCAAGAGGGGTACAGACGCGAACGGTCGGAGAAAGAGAGAACACAAGGGTGAACTGAAAAGAGTCGCCAGCTAGGCATTTTTATCCCGAAGGAAAGGTAATGCTGCATAAACCTAGAAAGATGTGGATAAGACGGTCGCGAACCGAAGAAACTAAGAAAGGGGGTTGGTTACAACCTGGGAAGGTATTAGCACCCAGATTGTCCGTAGTACTCGACGGGATCCACGCTCAAAAGATTGTGTTTAAAGGGATAGTGTATGTGCTATCTGTGTGCAAAAGCTGGAAAAGGAATGTACAGGTGTCAGTGCTGGAAAGTGAAGTGAAGAAAAGGAGTGTTAGTGTAAGAAAAGAGTATGAAGCTCAAGAATATGAGGCTTAAAGAATAATGCTTGAAGGAGGGGGAATATACAGAGACTTTTGTTCGATAACTGTTAAGTTATGCCTACGTATCCTCTCGTGCAATGAGGAAGTTAGAACACCGTAGTCGACTCAAAGATACTGAAAGATAAATTGACTGATGAACTGCTTACTTGTCTATGCTCAAGTGTATGACCTGTCTGGCTCAGGTGCAAACTGTCTTGCATTAGATGGAAGAAGCGAGTTCTCGTTTATGAGTGAAGATGATGAGAAAAGAATCCCGAAGGAGACAATTATTGTTTGTTTTTGGTGTTTTCAATCTTTTATTTCCTTTTGAGGTTTGTCATAAGAAAATGAGCTTAAGCCTAAACCAAGGGTTAGTAAACTCATCACATCCTCCCTCTGATTAGGGGTAATGAGAATACCTTAAGTATGAAGTAAACACCTCACACTTAATCACCATGATGTAGGATTAAGATCATTAACCTACTTGTATTTATTTAGATGTTTTTTGGAGTTTTTGTTTAGTGTTAAGTAATGAGTTTAAGCCATAATCAAGGATTTAATGGACCCGTTACACCATCCTAATAGAAGGATAATAGATGAGAACATTTAAGCTGAGAAAGGCTCCTCAACTTAATCCATGATTAGGGATTAACCTCATGACAAAATAAAGCCCTTATTAAAGTGGATTTTAGTTAATGGTAGGATTAAGAAGTGAATTTTATGGTTTGTAAGACAACTTGAGGGGGACTTGTCCATTAACACTAGGGTTAGTCCTTCTTAACCAATTAAGGAAGAATTAAAACCCTAATGCAAGGCCCAAGTTACAAGCTTGATGTCTTAGTGATTATTAGGTGGATTCATTAAAGGAATTAAACACATTAAGGGTTTAACACTTAGGATTAATGTTATACACTCCATCCTAATAGAAGGATGCAGGCATAAGCTTAATCACAAAGCCTTAAAACCTTTAAGGTTTAGTCCTTGATTATGAGATGAGAAGAGAAGACACAAAGATGACACAAAGGTAAAACTAATGGGGGACTAATCAAACCCTAATTGTGATCATGCTTGGGTGTTCCTAGGGTTTATGAAGCTTGCAAGAAGATCTTCAAGAGAGCCACCAAGGAAGAAACAGGATGGAAGGAAAAGAAGCAGCAAGAAGCAAGACAACTTACTTCACTTAAGAAGATAAGTTGCTTGAAGAAAGAAAGAGGAGAAGGAGCATGAATGAGCAAGGTCACTCTAATCCACAAGTAAAATGCAGCAATGGATGCATAAGAGAGATGAGAAGAGATTATGAGAAGTGAAGGCAAATTCACTTCTCAAACACTTACCACCTGAAAAGTTAGCAACAAGAAATGAAATGAAATGGAAGTGAGATGAAATGCAAAGATGAAAACCAAATTCAAAAGAATAATCATGATGCAAATGATTCTATGAGATGATGCAAAAGCATACCAAGAGACGTGGATGATCATACAGGTAATGAAAATGCAAATGAGACATGAAAGGAGGCATGAAAGATCATGAATGCATATGACATCAAATGAAAGCAAAAGCATGGCAAATGGATGATGCAATGATCAAACATGAGTCTTATGTGTCCTAAGATGTCTTAGAAGTCATGTGAAAGCACAAAATGTCATGGCAAGTTCATGTATGAAAGCATATGAAGAATGAATGCAAATGAAGGCAAAGATTAGGGTTTATGTACAAGATGCAATGCAAAGATCAAAATCAGAAGCAAATGACAAGATAAAAAATTTAAAATGGGATCAAAGGTACCCTAAACCTATACAAGTTCACTGCCCAAAGGGGAAGGTCAGAAGCTAAACCCTAAAGGACTTATGATTTTTCTAAGTTTGCTAGGGTTTTAAGGTACCTCACAAAGAAAAATACAATACAAATTAAAAATGAAAGATAAATTCATGCCAATTTTATCCTAGAAACTATATGATATGTGGGATGCAATTCAAAAATAATCATCATCAAACCCTTCATGGTTAGGCAGAAAAGATTTTTCTAAGTTAAGGTCAAAATATTGATTTTTAAGAACCCTAAATCCAAAGAAAATGTCAAAATGGATCAAGAACCAAAAAGAAATTTGTATGAATGGTTTGATAATGTCTCTAAATATGTCAAGATGCAATGTGATTTTTTTTGGTGATTTTTATAAACTTAAATGGTATTTTAATTAATTAATTTTCATTAATCAATTAAAATAAACATTTAAATATTTTAAAAAATACAAATTTTGGGCAAAAATATAAAATAAAAATTATTTTCAGGATGAGAAAAATATTTAAAGTCATGATGCAAAAAATAAATTTTTTTGAAAGTGTTTTGCTATTTTTAATAAATGATGCAAAGGAAATAAAAAGAAAACAAAATAAATATGAAGAAAGGTGAAAGTCAGCGCATCCAATGATCCAGATTCAAACTGGAGATGGAGGGAAAAACCACGCGCGCAATCCTACGGCACACATTCAAATCTGATTAATCCCAATTAATTAATTTAATAATCCTAATTAATAACTAATGATTCAATCCTCACCAAACAAACACGCGCGGGAACTCTCATCTAACGGCCCACGTTTAAAAAAGTGCCCTAACCCTGATTAACCTAATTAATCACTTTCAGGTGGCCGGAAGTGACCTCTGGTCATCTTCTCCGGCCACACCTCACCTGAGAATCTCCTAAACGCTCCCTAGACCATTTCTGGAGCTCTAAAGCTCCAGATTGCTTCCTCTCTCCATCCTAAACTCATCCCTGACCTCAAACCTCATTTATTTTAACTTACCAGCAAGATTTGAAGCAAAGTATAAAAATGGCAGAAATTTCAGACAAGCCATACATGCTCAATTCTTCATCATTTTCAAAAATAAAAGGTTCAGTGTGTTCAGGGGAGCAAGCTTAAGCATTTAGAAACTTAAAACAAGAGTTCTGGAAAAATAAATTCCATGGCTACCTGAAACGAAGCTTTCAACCCAAGAGCTTTTTGGCTGTCTCCTTGCTTCCAATCACCTCCAATGATCTTCCACAAGAGTTTGCAATGCTTGGCTGGAGTTTATTTATATGGCCTCTATGTGAAGTTTGCTGAAGCTTAGGTCAAGGATGATGAAAATTGTATTTTGGATATGGGGTGTTTAAAGGAAAAATGAAGGGTGGGAAATGATCAGTGATGAATGTTGAGTTGAATGGTGGAAAAAGTTTGGAGTTTTGATGGCTGAGTTGTGTGTTTCGAAGAGAAATGCATAAGAGGGGATTTTCGTGAATGCTGAGTTATGGGAGGATTCAGGTTGTGTTGTTGTATGAAATGGCTTGCTTGAGGTCCACATAACATGTTCTGATTGGGCAGAGAGTTGTTGTGGAGCAGTGTGATTGGTATGACTCATTTTGCAAAAAGTCAAGAAAGTTGTACTTGGAGGTATGGGCTCATGGCAGGTTGAGGACAAGGGGGTGTCTGACGTAGCTTGATTCATGGGCATCCATGGAATTCAGATTGAGGCAAAATATCAAGTGGAATGAAGTTTGTGGGTGGTTTTGCAATTTGTGAAGGTTTTGGCCCTTTTTGAAATACTTGATAATCAAGGCATGAAACTTGAGATTTCTATGGGCAATTCTGAATTATAGGTCATGTATGATGTTTGTGTAATGGTTAAAAGTCACTTTGAGGTCACAAATTGCTTTGGTATGAGTTTTTGCAAGTTTCCCTCTTTGGTACATAAGTGAAATTTTGTGATTTTCCCAACTTTGCAAGGCCATAACTTGAGTTCTATGATGAATTAGATCACATTCTTGTACTTTTTGAAAAGGGAATTATCCAATATACAACTTTCATTACCAAGAATTTTTCATTTGAAGCATTTTTGAATCAAAAAGAGGAGGTTGAAAAACTTTCCCAAAATGGCAAGTTTGCATTACAAGTCACTTTCCCAAAATGGCAACTTTGCAAATGGCTTGAAATTCTTCAATTTTGTGAACTTATAACTTCTTCTAAGATCAAATAAAGATCATATACACCCAAAATGATGGAGAAGACCCTTTGGTTGGATGATTGAGAGCCTCAGGTGCCCTGATTTTGCATTGACTTGTTCAAGAAGTCATCTATTGATCAGATGCCTTCCCCATTGAATTTCTTCATGAAAGTTGGTATGTATGATCCTTATAACATATAGAGATCAATAAAAACAAGAATGAACAAAAAATTTTGAGTTATGGCCTCTGAAACCAAAACCCTAATTTTAGGTCATTGTGCAGTTAAGCTTGGCTCTGCTTCCATGCTTCCTCAGTTCTTGTGATTTTTTGACTTTCTTGATCTTGGGAGGATATAATATGATGCTTGAACATACATGGACCCTCTTGAGATGATGTAAGAACTTTGGAGTTGCTCAAATAGCTCAGGGATGGCTCAGATCACAAACCCTAGATGCAGATGACTTTGAACTAATGCAGTGAAGCAAAAATGAAATATGAGATGATATGATTGAACTGATGCATATGAAAAGAATCACAAGTCATGGTGAAATGCGTGAGGGCAAATTTAGGGTGTTTACACCCAGAAAACAAACCTGAAGAAGTCTACAGGTGTGTGAAGGTCTGCAAAAGAACCATCAAGGAGCTTACCACAAATCTAGTAGCAGTCCGCAAAGCTCAAGGGGTCATTTTCAGGGTTGCACCATAGTTTATGTTCAAGAAAGTTGTTGTTATCTTTTGCATTGTAATATGAAAACTCGTGGAATCTCTAGTGTACTTGTTTGAATCAAATGAATGAAAATTGGTGCTTTTGATTTTAAATCTTGTCTTATTTGCAATGATAAATACGTTAAATATCTTTGGTAATAAATTGATAAGACGACTGAGAGCTTTGTAATCAAACATATGCATTCATACGCTCATTTTCATAACCAAACAAAAACAAAAAACTCATACACTTTACATTCCCTCCACAGAAAAGCTGACTTTCCGAATTTTCCGAAGGAGGTACGAGACTAGAAAAATTTACAAAATGACTTTGGAGCAAATCCAAGAGGAGAAGAACGCTATGAGGTCTGATATTGATTCGCTCAAAGGAAAGCTAGACCAAATCCTTGAGGTCATCACCATGGCTAAGAGAGAAGAAGAAGCTGAGAAACTCGCCAGACAAGCCGGCACTTCGGGGCTTGCCAAAGAGAACTTCAATCTTACTGGGGCAAATCCACCCAACTTACCATCTTTAGCAGCTCACCATGGGTCATTTAAAGACATGGATGAGCAGTCTGATGTCTTTTATGCGGACCCACCGGTTCACCATACTGAAGCTCTTCTCGAGCCTTTAGTAGAGAGGTTGCGCTCAATGGAGGAAAAGCTTAAGGAAATGGATATTAAGACCATTCCGGGTCTAGATGCTGAGGAGATGTGTCTTGTGCCAGGATTAGTAATCTCGCATAAGTTCAAGGCTCCGGAATTTCTCGATAAATATAAAGGGAACAATTGTCCTCACACTCATCTTCGGGCTTACTGCAGAAAGATGGCTTTGTATGCTAGGAACGACCAGCTCCTAATTCATTATTTCCAGGATAGCCTGTCCGGGGCATCATTGGAGTGGTACGTCCAGTTGGAAAGAGGCCGAGTCAAAACGTGGAATGACCTCTCTCGTGAATTCCTTGAACATTACCAGTACAATGTGGATCTTGCACCCAATCGCACTTAACTGTAAGACATGACTCAGCGTAACAACGGGTCGTTCAAAGAATACGCACAAAGGTGGAGAGAACTTGCTGCACGGTTTCAGCCACCATTGCTTCCTAAAGAATTAACATACATGTTTTTAAATACACTGGAGGACAAATATATGGACCGGATGATGGGAGCTAGTTTTCCTAGCTTCTCTGAAATCGTGTTCGTAGGAGAAAGGATTGAGAGCCAGCTGAAAAAGGGCAAAGGAGCAACCACTTCTACAAATGTTGGCAAGAAACCTTATCCTAATTTCCAAAAGAAGAGGGAAGGAGAAGCCAATGCTATTATGAGAGGAAGAGCCAGCTTGCCGTATAACATGTCTTATGGGCACGTGGCTAATGTTGCACCAACTCCATATCAACCACAGGCTCAACAACACCAACAATATCGGCAGGCTCCTGCACAACAACCCAATCAACAATATAGATGAAATGGTCCAGCGCAAAGACAACCTAGACCAAGAAGGCACATTGATCCAGTCCCCATGCCTTACAGATATATCTTTAATCAGCTGAACCAACACGGACAACTGAATCTGAGGGATTTAAAACCAGCCACCTTCCCTTATCCTCCAAGGTCGGATACTGAGATTAAAAGCTTTTTGGGGTTAGCTGGTTATTATAGAAGGTTTATTGAAGGATTTTCTAAGTTGGCACTCCCGTTAACTAGATTAACTTGTAAAAGTAAAGCTTTTGGGTGGGATGTTCAGTGCGAAGAAAGTTTTACCGAATTGAAGAAGAGGTTGACGTCGGCGCCGGTTTTGACATTACCAAATCCAGTAGAACTGTTTGTAGTCTATTGTGATGCTTTGTTGATGGGTTTAGGAGGTGTGCTTATGCAAAACAATAAGGTAATTACTTATGTGTCGCGACAATTGAGAACTCATGAGAAGATATATCCTACGCATAATTTAGAACTTGCTACAGTTGTTTTTGTGCTGAAGATTTGGAGGCATTATCTTTAAGGTTCCAGATTCGAATTTTATAGAGATCATAAAAGCCTATAGTATTTGTTGGACTAGAAAGAGTTGAATATGAGACAACGTGGATGGTTGGAGTTGTTGAAAGATTATGATTTCGGTTTGAATTATCATCCAGGAAAAGATAATGTTGTGGCTGATGCTTTAAGATGAAAGACCTTGCATATGTCAGCAATGATGATTAAGGAATTGGAATTAATTTAGCAGTTTCGAGATATGAG
Source organism: Lathyrus aphaca (assembly GCA_963966055.1). Taxonomy (NCBI): domain Eukaryota; kingdom Viridiplantae; phylum Streptophyta; class Magnoliopsida; order Fabales; family Fabaceae; genus Lathyrus; species Lathyrus aphaca. Next base: position 176,077,949 of record OZ014524.1, on the reverse strand, counting down.
TTTGGTTTGCAAAGTGACACTGCAGAGTGTTATGTTTGGCATGTTAAAGATTAATAATGATTTTCTGGATAGTATTCGAGAGGCTCAGAAGCTAGATGTGAAACTAGTGGACATTGTGATTAGTTGTTGTCAATCGGAGAAGAGCGAATTTAAGATTGATATAAGAGGTGTGTTGAGACTGCATGATCAAATTTGTATTCATGATGATGCAGATATGAAAAAGATTATTGAAGAGGGTCATAAGAGTAATCTGATTATTCATCTAGGAGCTACTAAAATGTATTAAGACTTAAAGAAAATATTTTGGTGGTATGGAATGAAAGAAGACGTGGCACGATTTGTGTAAGAGTGTTTGGCTTGTCATAAGTCGAAGATTGAGCATCGGAAGCCCGCAGGGTTGATGCAACCGTTGGAAGTTCCATAATGGAAATGAGATAACATTTCTATGGATTTTTTTATAGGGGTGCCTGTTACTCTAAGAGGGTGTGATTCAATTTGGGTGATTGTTGATAGGCTTACGAAGTTGGCAAATTTCATACCTATTAACATCACATATCCAATTGCGAAGCAGGCAAAGATTTATATCTGATTAATAGTGAAGATGCATGGTGTTCCTTTGTGTATTGTGTCAGATAGAGATCTGAGGTTTACGTCGGAGTTTTGGAAAAGTCTGCAAGACGCATTGGGTTTTAAGTTGAGGTTGAGTTCGACATATCATCCTCAGACAGATGGTCAAACTGAGAGAACTATTCATTCGTTGGAGTACTTGTTGAGAGCTTGTATTCTCGAGTAGGGAGGTTAGTGGGATAATTATCTTCCGTTGATCAAGTTCACTTATAATAATAGTTACCATTCTAGTATCGGAATGGCACCTTTTGAAGCGTTGTATGGTCGGAGGAGTAGAACTCTGTTTTGTTAGCATGAATCTGGTGAAAGTGTAATACTTGGACCAGAGTTAGTTCAAGAAACTACCGAGAAAGTAAAGTATATCTGAGAGAAGATGAATGCTTCTCAGAGTAGGTAGAAGTGTTACCATGACAAGAAAAAGAAGGATTTGGAATTCCAAGCTAACTCCTCGTTTTATCGGTCTGTATTAGATTTTGGACAGAGTTGGGAAAGTTTCTTATTGGATGGCGTTACCGCCAAATCTTTCAAATTTGAATGATGTGTTCCATGTGTCGCAACTTCGCAAATACATTTCAGATCCGTCTCATGTGGTTAGTATGGAAGATGTTCAAGTACAAGATAATCTCACTGTAGAGACGAAGCCTGTATAAGTTGAGGATCGTGAAATGAATACTCTTCGAGGGAAGGAGACCGTGTTGGTGAAAGTTGTTTGGTTAGGAGTTGTTGGAGAAAGCATGACCTGGGAATTGGAGAGAAATATGCGAGACACTTATCCCAAGTTGTTTGAATCAGGTAAATTTTCGAAGACGAAAATATTCTAAATGGGGGAGAGTTGTAATGCCTAAATATTTAATTGTTATTTTATCGAATATTTAATTATTTATTTTTGTTTATTCAGTCGATTTTATGTTGTGGTTGATTAAGTCGTTAAATCGGAAATTAAGTCGAAATGTCTTGGAAATAATATTAGAAGTAATATTATGGTTGGTGAAATGGGTTAGTTAGTGGGCTAGAAATTGTGTCCGAATTAGTAAATAGAGGGGTGAAATTCAATCGGTAGGGCTGCCTTCAATCCAATCCAAGGTAAGGGTAGGTTCGATTTTTATAACCAGGTAAGATAATCGGTACTAGGATTGGATAGTTGTATGATGGTGTGTTTGGTTGATGTTGATGCGAGTTATGAAAGTTTGATATTGTGTTATTATGATGATTATTCTTGTATGAAATTGTTGATTGGTTGATGATGATAAGTAGTTCATAAGTTGTATCTGTAAAATGTTGATTTTGTTATGTTGTTGTGATGTCGTAATTTTTCTGAAAATTTTGGATTTGGGGACGATAACTCGGTACCCAAAGTCGAGAGAATACATGTGGCGGGAGCCACATGGGTGAGATTGGGAGCCACCTGGTGAGGTGGCGGACATACAGGGTGCAAGCCATATGTATGTGTGGTGAGAGCCACTTTTTGTGGCCACCAACATAGCATAAGTGGCGTTGGCCACCTTGTGTCTTTAGTAACGGATGGCGCAAGCCACCTTGTATTAGGAAGGGCACTTAGTTTTTTTATGCATTAATTAATTAATTGATCCACTTAAATACTTAAACTTGTTTCATTTTTTTATTGGTGATTCTAATCCTAAACATATCAAATACATAAATCGTGTTTTTGTTAAATAATATAATTATTGTTAAGTGTTGGAAACAGAAGAAGCAGTGTATAATTAACAGTAGTGAAGAGAAACAGAATAATTAGTAATAACATTGTGTTTGGTTTTAACATAAAAAACAGAATTGAGAATATAATTTTATGACAGATAAAGTTGTTATCAGAACACGGGATTTTGACAGAATTCGATAAATAGTTGTATTAACCGCAAAACGTTAAAAAACATTATTAATTTAGTCAGTTTAGCCGAATTAGACGAAAAACTTAGTTGCCCGGAATTTAACGAAAATCGTCGGGATAAGTCGGGTAGTTTAATAGTTGATTGTTGTGGTGTTGTTTTGTTGAAATGATGTTGGAAAGTCGAATTGCAGATACATGCTGAATTTGGTAAGTTGTTCCGATTTACGGTGAAATTCCTAAGTTGTTTATGTTGGAGGCTTGATAAGACAACTTTGATATTAAGTTGTTTATGTAGTATAAGTAATTTGTGTTGCTGATGTTGTTATGTCCTTTGGGTTGTGAAGTCGTGTATGTCATATGGTACATTTGCATATTATGTCGGAGCCGTTGCTCACACCACGTTGGCCAGGATTGGCACTAAGTTTAAAGTTAATGGCTTATGCTTTGATACCTCGATAACCTGGCAAGAATTTTAAGTTGGGAATTTTACTAAGAACGGTACCACATGCATAATTCAGTCGAGTCGCATTAAACTTGCATCATTCGAGTTGTTGTGATTGTTGTTTTGGTTGATGTTGTGAAGTTGTGAATTGTTTATAATACCTATCTATGTATTATTATCATATATCATTTATAACTATCAATATCTCACCCCTTTTGTTTGAATGTTGTCATTATGTTGGAAACGTGCAGGTAATCAAGGGGAGTAGCTGGTTACCATTAGTCAAGTTGGTAGTTATCGCGTGTCTATGTTGTTGAATTATTTACATGCTGGATTTTGTTTTAGTTGAAGTACTTTAGACTACTTGTTGCTTATTTTGAAGTTATTTATGTTGGATAGAGATGCTACTATTTTGTTTATGAATCCGTTGCGTAGTACTTTATAAAGTTGAATTATTTTGAGAGTTAAATGTTGGTTTTATGATTTTATTTCCTGGAATGTGTTATATATCAAACATGAGTATCTTTTAAGTTGAGAATTCAAAGTTGAAAATGTGATATCCCATTTATGTTGAAAATTTTATAACATTGATTTTATTATAATTATCAGGTAGAAAATGGGGTGTTACAACATGGATTCGACCAAATAATTTCCTACCCACATACATATATCATAAACCCCTTAAGAGATTAGAGAACCCCGCCCTTACCTTGTAGTGATAAGTTTCCTTCTTCACAAGTGAATCCTCTCCTTCTTTTGCCCTAGCCTTTTCTCACTCTTTCTCCCTTTAACTTTTCCACTTTCTTTATATTTTACGTATAATGAGAATAACTTTCATTTTCCACTCTTTACATACCCCTAAATATGATTCGCCTCTTTTACCCTTAATTATTCCTATGAATTTATCACATTACCCTTCCACTTTCCACACTTATAATATTCCTACTTATTCTATTTATTTTATTTTTATTATATAATTATTATCACTTCCACTCATGAAATATGTCCAACAATAATAATTTTCACCACAACTCTAATTATATATATATATATATATATATATATATATATATATATATATATATATTCTACACCATGCTTAATAAATATTAAATTAAAGTAATTGAGTTAGTCTTTACTCTCCATACCACCAATTTCTAATTTATTAGTCATACACCCCTATTACCCCAAGACTCAATTCTTAAGACCACTACCCTTAATTACGGATACACGGAACACAATGAAAACACACCAAAAACTCACAATCAATTATATCAATTCACAGTTATCTCACAAATAATAAACTCCCATGCCATGAATAGCAACACCACAAATAACACAAGACAAAAATACACCTTATCAATAATGAAAACAACAAGAGGAAATGCTCATGGAATGCATTCAACGACCAACTCAAGACGTACAGAATAACTAAGTTCCGAACACACAGACTCACTTGAACTATAACACAACATGATCATTATCATCACCACATGCAACACTCTCCTAATCCCCCATCACAGGAATTAGCTACTCGCACTCGAACCCTCACCATAGGAAATAGGGAAAAAACAAAAATAAGAACATAAAGTTCCATGACACCATATCAATGTAACTAGACTACCAACCGCATGTTTACACATGTATGAACAAACTACACTATACTTTCGCTGCGCACTCGAATTACTCGTAACTATCAAATCTACCAAGTTCACATCTAACTTTTGACTCTCTCTAACAATCACCAGAAAATCATTGTTCACTTTTAATATGGCCAACCGACACTTTACTATGTTAACTCTCACACTAGATGCCAATCTCTGAACACCTAACTCAATTCTAATTCTTGGACCATCAAGCAGACATATGAAAAGACTTTAAATTAACACATCATGAATTGCAACCATTCTTGTCGTTGTACGGTCATAAGCCTCCATCATATACAAACCATTTTGAATCATGTTATTATGCCTAAGCCTAACTTACTCATCCTCCCTTTTGCTCTCTTTCATTCTAGTACAATCACATTAAGCCCGTTATTTATCCATACATATGGTAAATAAGCCTGTTAGTGATTATGATCCATACTTGACAATATTTTAAAGTTACTTTAGTAACAACAAATAATTTTTTTCTTCTTAAGATTTCACATCTGTTAGGCTAAATGACCATATACCCCATTCCTTCAAACCAATAGGTATTCTACACTCTTGTGATAAATAAACACTTCGAACCCTGATTTCATAAAATTAATACCTCAGGATACTCAACACAATTACAACTGCAACCAATTCCAAAACTTTAATAGGATAAATGCTTTCATGAATCCCCAATTATCGTAAAACATAAGCTACAACTTTACCATCTTGTATTAAAACACTATCTAAAATCATCTTAAACACATAACAACATCCCAATACCATAACACAATTACAACAACATAAGGATACATGTTTTCAATTAATTTCAACAAGGAAAAAACACCTTTTTCACTCCCAGACCGCGCTAAGAGAGTGCTAGCTCACGCTAAGTGTCGCTCCCACCAAATGACACAGGGTCAGATGGGGTACATACGCGAACGGTCGGTGAAAGAGAAATGAAGATGAAGATGAAAATAGTCGCCAGCTAGGAATTTTTATCCCGAAGGAAAGGTAATGCTAAATAAACCTAAGGAAAAATATGGATAAGACGGTCGCGAACCAGAGAAACTGAGAAAGGGGGTTGGTTACAACCTGGGAAGGTATTAGCACCCAGATTCTCTGTCGTACTCGACGGGATCCACGCTTGAAAGATTTGTGCTTAAAGGGGTAGGTGTCAGTGCTATCTGTGTGCAAAAGCTGGAAAATAATGTACAGGTGTCAGTGCAAAAGAAATGTGAAGTGAAATGCTCAGGGACTGAGGCTTAAAGAATAATGCTGGAAGAGGGGGAGAGACAGGGACTTTTGTTCGATAACTGTTAAGTTATGCCTACGTATCCTCTCGTGCAATGAGGAAGTCAGAACACCGTAGTTCGACTAAAAGAGACTGAAAAATAAAATGACTGTGAACTGCTTGCTTGCCTATGCTCAAGTCAATGACTCGTCTGGCTCGAGTGCTAACTGTCTTGCATTAGACGGAAGAAGCAAATTCTCGTTTATGAATGAGTGTAATGAGAAACGAAACCCGGAGGAGACGATTATTGTTTGTTTTTTATGTTTTCAATCTTTTATTGCTTCTTTTTGTGTTTTTCATAAGTTAATGAGCTTAAGCCTAAACCAAAGGTTAGTAAACTCATCATATCCTCCCTTTGATTAGGGATAATGAGAATACCTTAAGTATGAAGTAAGCACCTCAAACTTAATTACCATGATGTAGGATTAGGATCATTAACCTACTTGTGATTATTTAGATGTTTTTGGAGTTTTTGTTTAGTGTTAAGTAATGAGTTTAAGCCATAATCAAGGATTTAATTGACCCATTACACCATCCTAATAGAAGGATAATAGATGAGAACATTTAAGCTGAAGAATACCCCTCAAATTAATCCATGATTAGGGATTAACCTCATGACAAAACAAAGCCTTTATTAAACTGGATTTTAGTTAATGGTAAGATTATGAAATGAATTTTATGGTTTGTAAGACAACTTGAGGGGGACTTATCCATTAACACTAGGGTTAGTCCTTCTTAACCAATTAAGGAAGAATTAGAACCCTAATGCAAGGCCCGAGTTACAAATTATAGTCTTAGTGATTATTAAGATGGATTGATTAAGAGATTTAAACACATTAAAGGTTTAACACTTAGGACTCAAGTTATACACTCCATCCTAAGAGAAGGATGCATGCATAATCTTAATCAGAAAGCCTTAAAACCTTAAAGGTTTAGTCCCTGATTATGATATGAGAGAAGAGACACAAAAGAATACACAAAGATAAAACTAAAGGGGGACTAATCAAACCCTAATTGTTATCATGCTTGGGTGTTCCTATGGTTTGCGAGGCTTGCAAGAGATCTTCAAGAAAAGCCACCAAGGAAGAAGCAGAAGAAACAAGTTAACTTACTTCACTTAAGAAGATAAGTTACTTGAAGAAAGAAAGTGAAGGAAGAACATGAATGAGCAAGCTCACTCTAAAGCAAAGACACAATGCAGCAAGTATGGATAAAAGAAAGAATGAGAAAAGAAATGAGAAGTGAAGGAAAGTTCACTTCTCATAGTACTTACCACCTGAAATGGTTAGCATAAAGAAAGAAATGAAATGAAAATGAAGCAAATGCAAAGATGCAAACCAAAACCAGAAGCATAAACATGATGTAAATGATGCAATGACATGATGCAAAAGCATACCAAATGCAATGGATGATCATACAAGAGATGAGGATGCAAATGAAGCATGAAGGAAGAATGAAAGTTCATGAATGTTCATGGAATGTAATGAATGCATAACATGGCAAATGGATGAAGAAATGATCAAGCATGATTCTAATGTGTCCTACGATGTCTTAGAAGTCATGTGAATGCATGAAATGTCATGGAAAGTTCTTGAATGAATGCATATGCAAGATGTATGCAAATGAACATGAGAGATTAGGGTTCTAATGCAACATGAGATGCAAAAGTCAAAAACAGAAGCAAAGTACAAGATAAAAAATTGAAAATGCATTCAAATGAACCCTAACCCCATATGATATCACACCCCAAAGGAGGAGACCTAACTCTTAACCCTATGGAAGTTATGAATTTTCTAAGTTATCTAGGGTTTTAAAGTACCTAAAGGGGAAAAATTAAAATCAAATAAAAAATGCAAAAGAAATTTATAACAAAATTATGCTAGATACTACATGCTAAATGAAGATAAATGCAAAAATAATCAATGTCATACCATTCATGGTTAGGCAGAAAAGAATTCTTCAAGTTAGGGTTCAAAAATAGGAATTTTATGAACCTTAAATTCAAGAAAATTGTCAAAGATTGTTCAAAACCAAAAAGAAATTTGTATGGATGGTATGCCAATGTTTCTAAATGTCCTAAGATGCAATGTGAATTTTTTTGGGATTTTTAGAAACCTAAATGATATTTTAATTAATTAATTTCCATTAATTAATTAAAATAAACATTTAAATATTTTAAAAATGGTTTTTTAATGCAAAAAATAAAAATAAAAATGTTTTCTGGTTGATAAAAATATTTGAAGTGAAAATGTAAGAGAAAATATTTTTTTGGAATTTTCTAGCTATTTTAAATTAATTGTGCAAAATAAATAAAAATATATGAAATAAAAATTAAATAAAGGGTAAGTATGCTGATCCAAGGGTTTGTATTGAAACTGGGGATTTTATGGTTGATATGGCGCGCTATCCAACGGATGAAATTCAAACTTATCTAATCCTAATTAATTAATACATTAAATCAGATTAAAAGTTAATGAAATGATCCTGGTCGTCCATCACACGCGGGAAAGCAAAATCCAAAGGCCCACCTTTAAACCTAGCCTTAACCCTAATTAAGCATTTAATCACTTTCAGGTGGCCGGAGAAGACCTCCGGTCATCTTCTTCGGCCAGACTCTCCTTGAGTAAACCCCAAACTTCAACCCTAGGTTATTTCTTGAGCTCTAAAGCTCCAGATCAACTCACCTCACTCTCCTGAACTCAAATCCACTCTCATAATAAATTTATGGTGGCTCAATCTCATGATTCGAATCAAAACTCAAAAACTGAAAAAGTTTTAGAACACGCATAGAAGCTCATTTCTCAACTATTTTTAAAAGTAAGAAGTGCAGTGTAATCAGTGAAGCATGAGGATCATCATGAGAACTTAAAATAACACTTCTGGAAAAAAGTTTGAAGAAGTTACCTGAGCTTGAGTTTCCTCAGCTTGGAGCTTTCTAGCCACTCCTCTTGTGCAAAATGACTCCCCTTGACCTCCTGATGAAGCTTTGATGCTTGGAAGGAATTTCTTTTGGCTGGTTTGTGAGATTGCACTTCAACTGGCCAAGAATCGTGTTTTGGCTATGGGGTGTTTTGGCTGTTTTAATGGTTGCTTTATGTTCAGGGGATGATTTTGAGATGAATGGTGGAATTGGTTTGAAGATTGAGTGAATATTCAGTGAGTTTCGAAGGAATTTGCAAGAGGGATGATTTTGTGGAATGTTGAGTTCTTGGAGGTTTCAGCTTATGTGTCTTATGAAAAATGATCCTTGAGGCATGCTTGTAGAGTTCTGGTTGGGCAGAGAATGGGTGGTGGCTGCAGCTGATTGGTATGGGCTTCTTGCCAAAAAAGTCAAAAGTTTTGTACTTGAGGTATGGGAAATGGTGCAGTTGGCTTCTTGGCATGTTCATGCGTAGCATGGATCAAGGAGGTCCATGGAATGAGTTTTGAGGCAATTCAGCAAGTGGAAACAAAGTTATGTATCATTTTGCAATTTCATGAAGTTTTGGCCCTTTTGAGATTTCATGATGTTCAAGGCATGGAATGATACAATTCTTTGGGAAATTCTGATTTTTATGCAATGAACCATGTTTGTATGATGATTAGAAGTGTGTTTGAAGTCACAAAATGCTTTGGCAAGTGGTTTTGCAAAGAATCCTCTTTGGTGCATTCTTGAAAATTATGTGATTTTTGCCAACTTTGACAAGCCATAACTTGACTTCCATAATGAATTAGAACTTGTTCTTGTACTTTTTGAAAAGGGAATGACCCAATCTACAACTTTCATGACCAAAATTTTTTCATTTGAAGCATTTTTGGTTGAGAAAGAGGAGGTTGAAAAACTTCCCAAAATGGAAAGTTTACATTACAAGTCATTTCCATTTTTGGCAACTTTTGGTTTAGCTCACTTTTCTTCAATTTTGTGAACTTCTAAACACTTCAATGATCAAATAAAGATCATATAACTTCAATTTGATGAAAAATCCACTTTGGTTCCATTGTTGGGGGCCTCAGATGCCCTGATTTTGCTCTTACTTGCTCAAGAAGTTACCTAGTGAACAGATGACTTCCACAATGAATTTCTTCAATAAACTTGGTACACATGATCCGTATAACATATCGAGACCATTAGAAACAAGAATGACCAAAAAAATGGATTTATGGCCTCTGAAACCAAAACCCTAATTTCAGGCCATTTGTGTAGTGAAACCCTAGCTCTGCTTCCATGCTTTCCAAGTTCTTGTGATTTCTTGACTTCCTTGATCTTTGTGGGATATAATATGATGGTAGAACATACATGGATCCTCTTGGAATGATTGGAGACCTTTGGAGTGGCTCAGATGGATCCTTGGATTGCTCGGATCACAAACCCTAGATGCAAATGAACTTGAACCAATGCAGTGAAACAAAGAATGCAATATGATATGATATGCTTAAACTAATGAAAATATGAAAGATCACAAGCCATGGTGTGAACTTAGTGAGGGAAAATTTGGGGTGTTTACAGCTGCCCCTATTCAAGCATGAGTTAGCTGTGCAGGATGTAAGCGCCCGGCTTAACAGACAAACAAGATAACTTGTGGTTGAATACCAAAGACAGTCCAAAATTTGCACTCACTGGGGAAAAGAAGAAAATGGATATAAATTGTAAAAGGTAGTAAAGTATGATTATAAAGTGCGGGCGGTGGAGGACGACCATCGAGCAGAGGACGAATGCTAGGGATAAAGCGGTAAGTAAAGCAATAATGGGGACGACCGACATGCTGGGGAAATAAAGATATCATGATGGGGACGGCCATCCAGTAAAGAAACAAGATTCTCTTGTATTAAAGTTAAAGTCAATGATGGGGATAGCCATCAGGTTCATAAAGTAATGTAAACAACGATGGGGATGGCCATCGGGCTAAACTGATGAAGGACGATCATCAGGAAAAGGAAAAGGGACCACGACGGGGACGGCCATCGGGTTAAAGAATAAATGAAATAATGATAAGGGATAGTCATCAAAGGTGAAGGACGATCACCTAGCAGTGGAAGTCTGCTCTTTACCACGACATAGGACGAATGTCGGATAAAAAAAGTTGACGATGGGGACGGCCATCGGATAAGCATGATGAAGGACGATCATCAAGAGGTGAAGGACGATCACTTAGCAGGGTACGGCTGCTCTCGGGGTTTATCATGACATAGGACGAATGTCAGATAACAAGATCAACGATGGGGACGGCCATCGGATAAAATGATGAAGGACGATCATCAAAAAGGCGAAGGACGGTCACCTAGCATGGGACGGCTGCTCTTTATCACGACATAGGACGAATGCCGGATAGAAAAGGGGTTCCAATTATGGAGACTCCGCTGAGGAAAGGATGAGGGACGGTCATCCAAAGGTGAAGGACGATCACCTGGCAGGGTACTGCTGCCGAAAAGTATCATGACATAGGACGAATGTCAGATAGGAGAAAAGTTATTTCACTGGCGATCTATTGGGGAGTGGTAAACACGGACGAGTGCTTACGGTTTCCAAAATAAAAGGGTATAAGTGTTTTGACACTGTGTATAGATTAAAGATGCGGACGAGCATCCTTAAGACTACGATACAGACGAGTATCAGTAGAAACAAACGCTGACGCACGTTCAGAGATGATGGTACGGACGAGTACCAATTGGTTAATCAAAGAACACGGACAAGTGTCGACTCTGAGGGGAAATAAGTGTATATACAGGATACGGACGAGTATCTGTATGAGTAAAAAAACAAGTATTGTGAAGTATGAGCAAGAAACGGACGAGTGTTCAACTTGCTGGGGAGAAGTGACACGGACGAATGTCAAAAGAGAAAGTGTATAAGTTATGAACAAAATGCAAAAAGGTAATCTGGAAACCTGTGGGGATAGGATGACATGGACGGGTGTCGAAAGAGTGTATTATTAACATGTGTTTGGACAACTGTGCTGGGGATAGGTGACACGGACGGGTGTCAAGTGAGTGTATAAGCATTGGTTTGGTTTATATCTGCAGGGGATGATATGACACAGACGAGTGTCGAAAGTATATATGAACATGTGTTTGTGTTAAAGAGTACAAAGGGGACGCTTTGGCTTTCTGCTGGGGACATTGAGATGACAAAGACGAGTGTCGAGAAGGACCAGTATCTTTTGGTAGAAAGTATTCTGGCTACTTTACTGGGGAATGATGACACAGACGAGTGTCAAAAGGAGCATGTATCTGTATTTGAGAATGCAAAGGCGACGCTTTGGCTTTTATGTGCAAGGGATGTATTTTTTATACTGCTGATGAGGTACTGTTGGTATATACGGGTGACTGGTTCAAAACCTGACCTGTGATCATGCAATATGTTTGATTTTTTCCGTAATGCTTCATATTAGACGAAATGCTACGCTCTGGGGAAAATGATGTGAATGCTATGATTATGCAAAAGAAACCGATTCGGGATTCAGATCCCGCTGCTGTGAAGATCTCTGGCTGATCTGCTTGGAAGGAGAATCCCAACTGGGGATGAGATCATTGGTAGATATGATAAAACATATGTGGTTTTGCTTGGGGGATTAGATCACTGATAGATCTATCTCTTGTAAAGAGATATCCCAGCTGGGGATGAGGAAGCTTTCGTCACATTGTTGTGTGAGAACTTCAGACATTGCTCTTCTAGGGAGCCTGGAACTCTGTGGGGAGAAAAGATCACTGAATGATCTTCCTAGAAGTTTTAGTGAGGATCCTGCTGAGGATGAGGAGACTTGACAACTCGGCTAGGGATAAAGCTCTTCAGATGCTGCTTGGAGAAGATGTGCTGGGGATATGATGCCTTGGCAACTTCGCTGGGGAAAAACGTTCCAGATACTGTTAGGGGAGGAAGTATGTTTGGCATGCCCCATGTCGTGTATTGAATACCTGCAATCCTGTTAAGACAAAGAAACACACAAGTGTCCTGAGGCATCCCATATCGGATTCCATCATAGTAGTTAGATATTCCTGGAAGTAAATACATTTCCTGCAAGCATGTAATTAGAACGACACATCTGTTTTATGCAAATATTATATCATGGATATTGGACATTTTTGCAAACGAAACAAAAATGTACAAGACGAAGTGTGACTGAAAACTCTGATTTTATTAATCTGGGTGCCCTGAATTGGCAAATACAGTCAAAGAAACAAATCCCCTGAAATGCGGAGATATTTACAAATTGAGAAAAATAAAGGTGCTGGCAATGTTGACGATGCTCCGTTGAGCTCCCTTTGCTATGACCCGTATGACCTTGACGTTCTTCTCATCTTGCTTTCTGAAGAAGGTTGATTCTGACCGATGATTTATCCTTTCGAAGCTTGTCGTGTTGTAAGTGATACAGACGAATTCAGAATGCAGTTGTTCGCTTATTCCCTTATTTTACGTGGATCGCCCTTTCGGGTTTTCAATCCACCGGGATAACCATTTTTGCCTGAGCTGTCCAATGTGGCTTTTCAACTCAGCGGGTGTACATTTTTTATTTTTCCATTATTTTTGCCCGAGTCTTTTATTCTGTTTTTGACTCGCCGGGATGCCCTATTTTTGCCTAGACTTACATTCTGTTTTATGTCTGGCGGGTCATTTTATGCGAAGTATTTTTTAACTGCATCTAAATTCACATGGGATAAGAAATCTTCACCATCCATAGTAGTGAGTAGTAGTGTTCCACCTGAGAAAACCTTCTTTACTATGAACGGACCGTCGTAATTTGGAGTCCACTTGCCCCTGTGGTCTGTATAAGGAGGAAGGAGTATTTTCAGCACAAGATCTCCTACTTGGTATTCCCGAAGCCTGACTTTCTGATCGAAGGCTTTCTTCATTCTTTTCTGATATAACTGCCCATGACAGATTGCAGCTAATCTCTTTTCTTCGATCAGATTCAGTTGATTATACCGAGAACAGACCCATTCTGCTTCATTCAACTTGACATCCATGAGTACCCGTAAGGAGGGTTGTTCAACTTCAACAGGTAGGACAGCTTCCATCTTCTGCACAATCTTCTTGATGTTCTTGTTAGCTGCCTCAACATCGCCATTCATCTTTGGCCTGTAAGGAGACAAATTGTGATGCTGTATCTTGAAGTACTGGCATAGTTCTGCCATCATTTTGTTTCAGGAATCTGGCTACCACTTGTCTGGTGACGTTTGCATACGAAGCTGCTTCAACCCACTTGGTGAAATAATCAATGGCTACCAGGATGAATCTATGGCCATTTGAAGCAGTCGGTTCGATCTTTCCAATCATGTTAATGCCCCACATGGCAAAGGGCCAAGGTGAAGACATCACGTTTAAAGGATTTGGAGGCACATGCACTTTATCTGCATAAATCTGGAATTTGTGGCACTTCCTAGCATAGGCACAACAATCTGCATCCATTGTGATCCAGTAATAACCTGATCTTAACAATTCCTTAGCCACTGCATGTCCTCCAGCATGGGTACCTAAAGATCCTTCATGCACCTCGTGCATCAGCAAGTCTGCTTCTTTCTTATCAACACATCTGAGAAGAACCATATCAACGTTTCTCTTGTATAATGACCCATCAACATTCAGGAAGAAACTATCGGCCATCCTTATTAATGTCTTATTATCATTGGATGATGCCCCAGGTGGGTATGTTTGATCCTCTAAGAAGCTTTTGTTGTCATGGAACCAAGGCTTGTCATCTTTAGCAATGTCACAGAGAATACGTACCCTGGTCGGTCAAGTTTGGATACTGAAATCCGAGGCACATAGTTGGCAGTCTGAACCTTGATCATGGAGGAAATGGTAGCTAAAGCATCTGCGAACTGATTTTCGTCTTGAGGGATGTACTCAAGTTTGACTGTTGTGAAGAAAGTCAATAATCTCCTCGTATAGTCACGGTATGGGATCAGATGCTCTTGGTGAGTGTACCATTTGCCGTTGGTTTGATTGATTACCAAGCTGAATCTCCGAATACAGTTAAAGTCTTGATCCAGAGGTCAATGGCTTCATCCAGACCCATGATACAGGCTTCGTATTCAGCTTTGTTGTTAGTGCATGCAAAGGTGAGTTTTGCCGAGAAAGGCATATGAACCCCTTTAGGTGTAATGAGCACTGCACCAACTCCACGACCATTCATATTGACAGCCCCATCGAACATCATTGTCCATTCTTCTTCTGGGTCAGGCCTTCAGTTTGAACGGGCTCCTCATGATCTTTTTCTTTCAAGAACATGATATTTTCATCAGGGAAGTCAAATCTCATGGGCTGATAATCATCAATGGGTTGCTCAGCTAGATAGTCAGACAATCCACTGCCTTTGATGGCCTTTTGGGATGTGTACTGAATGTCATATTCTGTCAGAATCATTTGCCATCTTGCAACCCTTTCGGTAAGTACTGGCTTCTCAAATATGTACTTGACTGGATCCATTTTTGAGATCAACAAAGTAGTGTGGATCAACATATACTGTCTCAGTCAGCAAGCATCCCACGCTAAAGCACAACAAGTTTTCTTGAGCAGTGAATAACGTTGTTCACAGTCGGTAAACTTTTTGCTTAGGTAGTATATTGCATACTCTTTTCGACCAGACTCGTCATGCTGGCCCAACACACACCCCATTGATCCTTCTAATACTGTCAGGTACATTATTAGAGGTCTTCCTTCAACTGGAGGCATAAGAATTGGAGGTTCTTTTAACTACTCCTTGATTTTGTCAAAAGCCTTCTGGCAATCTTCATTCCACCTGACCGTTTTTTCCTTTCTTAACAATTTGAACAAGGGTTCATAGGTTGCTGTAAGATGAGATATGAACCTTGAAATGTAGTTCAATCTACCCAAGAACCCCCGAACTTCCTTTTTAGTCCTAGGTGCAGGCATCTCCTGAATGGCTTTGACTTTGTCAGGATCAACTTCAATTCCTTTTTCACTTACAATGAATCCCAGAAATTTACCGGACCGTACCCCGAATATGCATTTGTTGGGGTTTAACTTCAGCTGATACTTCCTCAGATGCTTGAACAACTTCAGCAGATTTACCAGATGGTCATCTTCAGTGAGGGACTTGGCAATTATTTCATCCACGTAGCATTCAATTTCTTTGTGGATCATGTCGTGGAATAATGTTACCATAGCCCATTGATAAGTAGCACCAGCATTCTTCAATCCAAATGGCATTACCTTAAAACAGAATGTGCCCCAAGGTGTGATGAATGTAGTCTTCTCCATGTCTTCTGGGGACATTCTGATCTGATTATAACCAGAAAATCCATACATGAAGGAAAACACCAAGAACTGAGCTGTGTTGTCGACCAATACATCAATGTGAGGTAAAGGGAAGTCATCCTTCTGGCTAGCTCTATTCAGATCCCGGTAATCCACACACATCCGTACTTTGCCATCTTTCTTAGGCACTGGTACAATATTAGCAACCCACGGCGGATAACTAGTTACAACTAGGAAACCGGCGTCCCACTGTTTTTGTACCTCTTCTTTTATCTTCATGTCCATATCCGGATGAGTACGACATGGCTTCTGCTTCACTGGAGGACAATCTCCCTTCAAAGGCAGCTTATGCATCACAAAGTCAGTATCAGAACCTGGCATGTCTTGGTAGGACCAAGCAAAGACATCAACGTACTCTCGAAGTATGTCAATGAGTTGTTCCTTCACTGAATCTTGTAGACGGGCCCCGGTCTTCACTTCTTTCAAGTCTTCTTCGGTACCAAGATTAATTGTCTCAACTTCCTCCTGATGAGGAGTGATTATATTCTCCTTTTGCCTTAACAACCTGGATAGCTCTTCAGGTAACTCATAGTCTTCTTCAACCCCTTCATCAGCTTGATTAATCGGATTGTCGAAGTCATACAAGGTCATAGCAGTGTTGTTGTCGGTGCAATCTGGAGGATGACCTCTGCGAGGGTTGAGATTGGTTCATTTTAGTGATCAGTTTTATCTTGCTTAGAAAAGGTGAAAATGAAGTTGTTATTTTGAAAACATTGCCATTTTATTGTTTGTACAAAAGTGAAAAAATGAAAAGACAGTGAGCGAAAAAGAGACTTGTTTGCAAAAGATGTCCTGATATTCATTAATTAATCATTTGCACAAAATACAAGATGGCCCTATTACAAAATGAGTCCTGACACCTTGGGCAAGATGCAGGACTTGATGCATGCTAAAAGACAGGAAATAATAATTACTCTACAGGAGTAACTCTTATAATTTCCTGGGAAGACCAGTTAGAGACTTGGTTCCCCGGGATCCTTGGACGTATCCAGTTCTCCAGGTTGCGGTCATTTTCTTCCTCATCTTCCAGATTGTTCACAGCATCTAGGATAAGCATTTCCCCACTGACAAATTTGGGCTCCTTTGCAGCCTCAGATTGATCTTGTCGGATTGGTCTGTAACACAACCCGAATATGTCTTCTTTTTTCTCCATTGGCAACAGTTTTCCCCAGCCTCTGGCGTTCCCCTCTTCAACAACCTTTCGGGCTTGCTGATATGAAGTGATAGAATTTCCAGACTCAACAGTTGCTTCATTGATGTTAAGGGCCTCAAACCCCTGGCTCATAGTCTCGTGGATCTCCCAATCCATCTCTATATACTTGTAAGTAGCCAGCTGACTGACGAAGATATCCTCCTCCCCACAGATTGTAATGATCTAGCCTTCCCACTCGAATTTCAATTTCTGGTGAAGGGTAGTGTAAACACCCCAAATTTGCCCTCACTAATCTCACACCATGGATTGTGATCTTTTCATTTGCATAAGTTTAATCATGTCATCTCATATTGCATTTTTACTTCACTGCATTGGTTCAAATTCATCTGCATCTAGGGTTTGTGATCTGAGCAATCCAAGGGTCATCTGAGCCACTCCAAAGGTCTTCAAACATCTCAAGAGGGTCCATGTATGTTCAAGTATCATATTATATCCTCCCAAGATCAAGGAAGTCAGATAATCACAAGAACTGAGAAAGGCATGGAAGCAGAGCCAAGCTTAACTGCACAAATGACCTAAAATTAGGGTTTTGGTTTCAAAGGCCATAACTCCAAATTTCTTGGTCATTCTTGTTTCTATTGGTCTCTATATGATATGAGGATCATGCATACCAATTTTCATGAAGAAATTCAATGGTGAAGGCATATGATCAATAGATGACTTCTTGAGCAAGTCAGTGCAAAATCAGGGCATCTGAGGCCTTCAATCATCCAACCAAAGGGTCATCTCCATCATTTTGGGTGTACATGATCTTTATTTGATCTTAGAAGAGGCTAGAAGTTCACTAAATTGAAGAATTTCAAGCCATTTGCAAAGTTGCCATTTTGGGAAAGTGACTTGTAATGCAAAATTGCCATTTTGGGAAAGTTTTTCAACCTCCTCTTTTTGATTCAAAAATGCTTCAAATGAAAAATTCTTGGTCATGAATGTTGTAGATTGGATCATTCCATTTTCAAAAAGTATAATAACTTGATCTAATTCATCATAGAACTCAATATATGGCCTTGCAAAGTTGGGAAAATCACTAAGTTTCACTTATGCACCAAAGAGGGAAACTTGCAATTTTTCTTTGAAAATCACTAAGTTTCTTTGAATACACACACAACTCAGCATTCATCAAAGCTTCCCCTTATGCATTTTTCTTTGAAACTCAGTACTCAAGCCAAAAACCTGCAAACAAACTTCATAGATTAACTCACCATCACCATCTGATCATTTTCCACCCACTAAAACAGCCTGAAAACACCATAAGCAAAAATACGATTCTTAGCCAGTTGAAGCACAAATCTTCAAAACCCCCCATTTAAACTCTTTCAAAGTGTCAAAGCTTCATCAGGAGTTCAAGGGGAGTGGTTTGCGCAAAGAGAAAAGGTCTAAAAGTCCCAAACTGAGAAAGCTCAAGCTCAGGTACCTCCCTGAAACATTTTTCCAGAATTTATTTTTTTAGTTATAGAATGGTAGAGTGTGTTCCACTGATCACAATGAGCCTTGAATGGTGAAGAATGATTAAGATTTGAGTATGTATGCATGTTCTGAAATTTTTTCAGTTTTTATGTTTGTGTTCGAATCTTGGTATTGAGGAAAAATAAATGAGATTTGTTGATGGATTCTGTTTTGTTGTTGATCAGTGATGAGTTCTGGAGATTTTGGCACGTTTTTGTAGCCTATGGAATGAGATAGGGTTTTCTCAGGGAAGAGGTGGCCGGAGAAGATGACCGGAGGTCATTTCCGGCCACCTGAGAGTAATTAGGGTTTGTAATCAGGTTTAGGGTTTAGTTTGAATTTGGAGCGTACGATCTTGTTTCCCGCGTGTGTTTGATGGCCCAGATCGTCCCACTTAACCCTAATCCACTTAGTTAACTTAATTAATTAGGTTTTAAATTTAAATTTGCCAGTTTGAACCTGGACCGTCCATTCACGCGCCAGTCAACTCCCGCGCGTTTCATTTAAATCCTGGCCTTTAGATTGGTTTACTTTTTCATTTAATTTAGTTTTATTTCATATTTTTCTCATTTATTTTGCATATTTATTTTAAAATAGCTAGAAAAATCCCAAAAATTTTATATTTTGCATGCTAACTTTAAATAATTTTCTCAACCCAAAAATGATTTTTATTTTATTTTTTGCATTTAAAAAGCATTTTTAAAATATTTAAATGTTATTTTTAATTAATTAAAGTCTTTTAATTAATTAAAAATACATTTAGGTTTCCAAAAATCACCAAAAAATTCAGAGAACATTTCCAAACATTTAGAAACATTTACAAACTCACAACACAAATTTCTTTTTGGTTTTGATCATACTTTGGCAATTTTCATTTGAATTAGGGTTCTTTAATTTGAATATTTTTAACCCTAACTTCAAAAATTCATAACTTTTGATCCAAGTAGAGTTTTTGAATAGTTCTTTTTGCATTGTGTTATGCATCCTTTCAAGCATCTAAAAACAGTTTTGTTTCATTTTTATAATGCATTTTCAATTTGTTTGGTATTTTACCTTTAGGATCACCCTTAAAAGCCTTAAAAACTTAGGAAAATCATAAGTCCCTTAGGGTTTAGCTTCTGACCCTCCCCTTTGGGCAGTGAACTTGTATAGGTTTAGGGTCCCTTTGATCCCATTTTCAATTTTTTATCTTACCATTTGCTTCTGATTTTGAATTTTGCATCTCATGTTGTACATAAACCCTAATTTACATCTTCATTTGCATCCATCTTGCATAAGCTTGCATACATGAACTTGCCATGACATTTTGTGCACCCAAATGACATATAAGACATCTTAGGACATGTTGAAATCATGTTTGATCATTGCATCATACATTTTCCATGCTTTTGCTTTCATTTGATGTCATATGCATTCATGAACTTTCATGCCTCTTACATGACTCATTTTCATTCCCATCCTTTGTATGATCATCCTCATCCCTTGACATGCTTTCATACCATCTTACAACATCATTTGCATCATGGATGTGCTTCTGACTTTGGCTTTCATATTTGCATCCCATCTCATTTTCATTTCATTTCATTTCTTTTTGCTAACTTTTCAGGTGGTAAGTGTTTGAGAAGTGAATTTGCCTTCACTTCTCATAATCTCTTCTCATCTCTTTTATGCATTCATTGCTGCATTTTATCTTTGTATTAGAGTAAGCTTGCTCATTCATGTTCCTTCCTCACCTTCTTTCTTCAAACAACTTATCTTCTTAAGTGAAGTAAGTTGTCTTGCTTCTTGCTGCTTCTTTTCCTTCCATCTTTCTTCTTCCTTGGTGGCTTTTCCTAGAAGATCTTCTTGCAAGCTTCATAAACCCTAGGAATACCCAAGCATGTTAACAATTAGGGTTTGATTAGTTCCCCCTTTATTTTTACCTTTGTGTCATCTTTGTGTCTTCTTTTCTCATCTCTCAATCAAGGACTAAACCTTAAAGGTTTTAAGGCTTTGTGATTAGGGTTATGCCTGTATCCTTCTATTAGGATGGAGTGTATAACTTTAATCCTAAGTGTTAAACCCTTAATGTGTTTAAATCCTTTAATAAATCCACCTAATAAGTCACTAAGACATCAAGCTTGTAACTTGGGCTTTGCATTAGGGTTCTAATTCTTCCTTAATTGGTTAAGAAGGACTAACCCTAGTGTTAATGGACAAGTCCCCCTCAAGTTGTCTTACAAACCCTAAAATCCATTTCTAAATCTCACCATTAACTAAAATCCACTTTAATAAAGGCTTTGTTTTGTCATGAGGTTAATCCCTAATCATGGATTAAGTTGAGTAGCCTTTCTCAGCTTAACTGTTCTCATCTATTATCCTTCTATTAGGATGGTGTAATGGGTCCATTAAATCCTGTATTATGGCTTAAACTCATTACTTAACACTAAAAAAAATACCAAAAAAAACATCTAAATAAATGCAAGTAGGTTAATGATCTTAATCCTACATCATGGTGATTAAGTGTGAGGTGTTCACTTCACATTTATGGTATTCTCATTACCCCTAATCAGAGGGAAGATGTGATGAGTTTACTAACCCTTGGTTTAGGCTTAAACTCATTAACTTATGACAAACACAAAAAAAAAATCAATAAAAGATTGAAAACATAAAAAATAAATAATAATCGTCTCCTCCGGGATTCTTTTCTCACCTCATTCACCCACAAACGAGAACTTGCTTCTTCCGTCTAATGCAAGACAGTTTGCACCTGAGCCAGACAGGTCATACACTTGAGCATAGATAAGTAAGCAGTTCACAAGTCAATTTATTTTTCAGTCTCTTTGAGTTGAACTACGGTGTTCTGACTTCCTCATTGCACGAGAGGATACGTAGGCATAACTTAACTGTTATCGAACAAAAGACTCTGTACATTCCCCCCTCTTCCTGCATTATTCTTTGAGCTTCATTGTCTTGAGCTTGGCATTCTTTTCTTACACTGACACTCTTTATCTCACTTCACACTCTTTTCCAGCACTGACACTTGCATTCTTTTCCGGAGTTTGCACACAAAATAGCACTAACACAACCCCTTTAAACACAATCTTTCAAGCGTGGATCCCGTCGGGTACGACGGACAACCTGGGTGCTAATACCTTCCCAGGATGTAATCAACCCCCTTTCTCAATTTCTCTGGTTCGCAACGGTCTTATCCATCCTTTTTTAGGTTTATGCTGCATTACCTTTCCTTCGGGATAAAAATGCCTAGTTGGCAACTCTTTTCATTCACCCTTGTGTGTTCTCCTCTCTCGCCGACCGTTCGCGTCTGTACCCTATTTGACCTGGTATCATTTGGTGGGAGCGACAGCTTGGTGACTCGGCTCGGGAATGATGATATTGCAATCAGGTCTTCTGGTTCTTTTCGTGGGTTCCTCCTAGCGCTTGTTTGATTTGTGTTTACTGGGGTGTTATGTGCTATGTGTGTTTATTTATTTTGCTTTATTTATTGCTTTCTGTACAGCCTTATTTATTTGCTTTCTTTATAGTCTTATGGATATTTCATACTGTAATTTGCTGGATCTGGTTTGCGGTTTTGGTGGGTAGGGTTCCATTTAGAGTTTAAGGTCCTATACCTGGGACCTGAGTGACACCTAGGCTAGAGTGGTTCATGTTCTTTCCCATTCCATTTCGGTCTGGTGCGGGAATATGAAACACGGTTCAGATGTGGGTTTCTTCTTGAGAACTCTGTGCTACAGATTTCCTGTAGTGCTAGGGCTATCTGGGAAGCCTGCTAAGTCTGGATGACCTTTATTATGACCTTCAGAAGCTGAGGTGAATTAGAGGAGGATCATTTATGGTTATTGTAAACATTGTACCTCCGGGTTAGAAGTGTTTACACTTCTCATAACTGATCCAAGTCTGAGGATCCTTGTTCTAGAACACTACCTGTGAGGAGGGTTGGGCTATTTACAGGTTTGCAAGAACCCTTGGCCACATCATACCCTGTTACTGTTTTGTTTAAGAGGACTCCACTTTGGACAGTTCTTGTGATTAACCCTGGACATGTGACTCTTTATTTGAGTCCCCCACCCTGGATACTGGATTTCTAAACCTCCATCTAGACTTTTTGAACATACATGGGCCATATATCAAGACAGATAATCGGATCCAGCTTGATCACAAACCCTTGCATATCATTTACATATATCATCATTGCATCATTTAACATTTGTTTATTTGCTTTTCAGGTTATCCATTTCATTGTATCTTGGTTTTGGTTTTGACCCCTTCTTCTGCATAGACCTCTACTTCAGCTGTCTTCATCAGTTATCTGCTTCAGTTATCTCCACCCTTACCAGCACCAGTCTGTCAGTGCTCCACCTTCAGCATCTCAGTCTGTGATCTTCATCAGCACTTATCTTCAGTTTCTTCAGTAGCACTCATGGCTACTCCCAGGAAAAGCAACATATCATACCACTTTTTTGAGCCTGTTTTGATTGGTATCAGGCAGGTCCAGTCACTTATCACACCTGACTACATCCCACTGTTTAGGGAACACTATGGAGGTATCCTGGATATGGTTATGGACCTTGATCCTTCTCAGAGGAGCATGATCCACACATGCTTGCAGTTCTATGACCCACCACTGAGGTGCTTCACCTTTCCAGACTTTCAGTTAGAGCCTCTGCTGGAAGAGTTTTCTTTATTGATTGGAGTACCTATCAGAGGTGGAATCCCCTTCAACCCAGAGATGACTGCTCCTGGAAGTGAAGAGATAGCAAGGGCACTGTACTTGGAGCCTGCCCTTATTGAACAAAGCATGACAACAAAATCTGGGATTCCTGGTTTGCATTTAGACTTCTTGATTTCTCAGGCCATCCTGAAGGCTTCATTGGGAGAATGGAGGGCAGTCTGTGCACTCTTAGCCCTCAACATATATGGGGCTATATTGTTTGCAGATGAGCTTAAATTAGTCAGCAGGAATGCCATCCATTTGTTTCTTCGGAAGAACCCAGTACCTACACTGCTAGGGGATTTTTACTATTCTATTCATCAGAGGAATGAAATACAAAGGGGGAAGTTGGTCAGATGTTGTGCTCCTTTGTTCTATTCTTGGCTACTCAGACACCTGCCTAAATCAAATGCCTTCTTGAACCCATACCAGCAGAAGAATTGGGCTAAGAGATTCATGGCCTTGACTTCAGATGATATCAGATGGTGCACCTAGAGCACCAAGGGCAAGGACATTATCACCAGCTGTGGACAATACCCAAATGTGCCTCTGATAGGAGTGAAGGGTTGCATCAACTACAACCCCTTACTATTTAAGAGACAATTGGGCTATGCCTTAGTTCACCCTCCCAGAGGACAGGATTTAGCTGAGACCCTATATTGTGAAGTGCAACCTAATTCAGCTGTTGTCAGACAAGCATCCTGGGCTTGGGACAACATCCAGACAAAAGGGGTAGCTATTCTTGGAAGATGTAACAATGTTGCTTCAGCTCAGTACACAGACTGGTCCCGTACTAGAGCTCATATTACCAGAATGCCTTTCTCCTTGGAAGACACACCTGGACCATCCACAATACAGCCTGCAACAACAGTTAGCCTGAAGGAATTTGAAAAGTTGAAGGAAAGGAATGAGCAGCTATCTCAGGCCTTAAAGAAGACTCTTTGGGAAAGAAGTGATGGTCGTCTGGACATTGAGAGATTGTAAACGCTCAGGGTTGAGCACCTTGCCAAAATTGAAAAGACAGAAGACTACATAAGGAAAGCAAGGGCTGGGGAACAAATATTGAAGAATGCCTGTAAAGAGGCCAAGATTCAGAAAGCTAGGGCTGAGCACTATCTGCAAGAGAGTCAGGCTAGGTGGGTCAGGATCACCGAGGCCCGTGTACAGGAAGACCAGAAGCATCAAAGCAAAGATTGAAATGCTAGAGGCCAATGAGAAGAAGCAGCAGGAAGCTTTGTTGGCAGCTCAGAAGGAGATTTCAGAATTGAAGCTTAGAGCAGGGTTGAAGAGATCCAAAGACCAGGACAAGCATAAGAAGCTGACCACTACCATTGCCACCAGGAACCTCCTCATTAGGACCATTACAGAGCACCCAGCTGGTCCGGTGACTGAGGCACTCCTGAAGGAGGTCAGGGAAGATGCGTTTGGATTGGATGTTTGATTTCCCTTTGCTTGTTGTTCTTTCATTTTGATGTACTTTTCCTTTTGTTGTATTTTTTGACCCTCCATGGGCATGTATTGTAAAACAACTATGTATGTTTCATAATTTGTAATATATTAGTTTGTTTTCATTGGGCTTCTTTTCTCAACAACATCAAGCATCTTCCTCGCGGTCTGGAAAGGTCAAAACCAAGAACCAAACCGGATACCTTGGAAAACAAATAAGCATACTGCATTGCATACTAACTTTGTTTTTGTTTTGTAGGTTTTGTTATTATTATTGTTTCTAACTTTGTTGTGATCTCAGGAAACATTGCTCGTCGCCGAGTGTTTCATGTCAACCGCACACACCGGTACCCGACTCGTAACAACCTTCCCGGCATTCAAATGGAGCAAGTACAATAGGACCTGACTGAGGTCAGAAATCAGATGGCCAATGAGAGAGTAGAAATGAGAAACCAGATGTCTCAATTCATGGCTGTCATGATTGGCTTAGCCCAAAGCCAAGAAAGACTGAGAGAGCTGGTGGAAAGACAAACACCTGAGGAACCTCATCTTGGAACGAGGGGAACCAGCAACAATGAACGGGGGCAACCTCGTATTGACCCACCAGAATATGGACCCCATCTGAATCCAGAAGTTAACATCCCGAGGAATGTTCAAGGCAATACTGCTGGTGGCAGAATCCTGCAAGAGGATCCCCAAGAAGAACAGTTTACGGTTATAGGGGCTGGAGATGAGGTATATGATAGAAGATTGGATGAGATTGCTGAAAAGTTAAGATCTTTGGAATCTCAGAATTCTTTGGGCTTCGACGTGATGGATATGGGACTAGAAGATGGGGTGAGGATTCCCCACAAATTCAAACCCCCATGCTTTGAAAAGTATAATGGTACCTCCTGTCCTCGCACTCATCTGCAGTCTTTCTTGGGAAGGCTCAGGGCTTATACCATGGATGAGAAGTTATGGATGTTCTACTTTGAGGACAGTCTGACTGGAGCTTCGAGAGAATGGTATTCGCACCTGACTAGGGCCACCATAAGGTGTTGGAAAGACTTGGCCGAGGCTTTTATTCGGCAATATCAATACAACCTTGACATGGCTCCCAATAGAACTCTTCTAATGGGCATGTCTCAGTCTTCAAGGGAGAGCTTTCGGGATTATGCTCAGAGGTGGAGACAGCTTGCTGCTGTTGTCCAGCCACCCATGTCAGAAAGAGAAATGGCTGAGATGTTTATGAACACTTTGCAAGGGACTTATATTGACAGACTTGCTGCTTTCTCCTCTACCAGTTTTGCTGATGTAGTTATATCTGGTGAGAGAATTGAAAGTCTTTTGAAGATGGGCAAAATCTCCGACAGTGGTACAAGTTCCTCCAGCAATCCTAAGGGCAGGTGAAACAAATTCAATTCATACAAGCAGGGGCAGGCCCCAGTATTCTCACTGGTCAGTAGCAGCTGTTACCATCCCAGCTCCAATTCCACAACAAACATCATATCCTCAACAACAACAACAACATCACTATCAGCAACCCTCTCACTTTCCACAACAGAGAACCTACAACAACAACAATAGCAACCAGCAACAGCGTCCCTTCCAACAGAGGCCATCTCAGGCAAATAAAGTGATTGATCCTATCCCCATGCCTTATGCTGCTCTTTTGCCACAACTCCTGAAGCTTAACCTGGTCGAGTTAAGGACGTTGGCACCTCTATATCCCCTCAATCTCCCAAAGAATTATGATGTCAATTCCAGGTGTGCCTTCCACTCCAACGCACCTGGTCACAATACTGAGAAGTGTAGGGCATTACAGATGAAGGTGCAGGATTTGGTTGATTCTAAAGCCCTTAACTTCGCACCTCCTCCGAACGTAAACAGAAATCCTATGCCTAATCATGGTGGGCCTAGGATTAATGCTATTGAGGAGAACCAACCATCTACATTGATTGATAATGTTGCACAAATTCAAACATCACTAGCTGAAGACAAAGTTCAACTTTTAAGATGCCAAGTGTTCCCAGGCTGTGGGGCCTGCTGTGAATTGTGTAAGACAGCTAGTAATGGTTGTGAGAAGCTAAGGATTGGTATAGATGGCCTTATCCAAGATGGAATTTTGCAAATTACTTCAACAGCTCCTGCAGCAACTCTTGTCTCCACAACAATAGAATCTCCTACAACATCAACAAACTTTCCTTCAGCAACAACAGATTCTCCTACAACAGCAACAACAATCATTCCTACTGATTCATCAACATCACCAGCAATTACTCTGTCCATCACTTCAACAAGTCAAATTTCAACAATTGTTCCTTCTACAACATCAACATCCATTTTGTCAAAGGAATCTTCTACAATGCCAACAAACATTAATGAAGATGTTTCAACGGTCACAATCTACTATGACCCAGCCAATGTTCACAACAACAACAATTTCCAACAACAAATTGTGGCACCTCCTGCCAGACCTCCAGTCACAATATACTATGATCCTCACACCATTACAGTTCCTTCTTCTGCAGTAATCAGCCCAGTTACCATTATGGTACCGGGGCCTGTTCCTTATGAAATCAGTAATGCCATACCTTGGCATTATGGCTCTGATCTTTACTGCAATGGGGAGAAAATCACCTTGGATTTATCAATCTCTACACCACAAATTGATAATGTTGGGGAAGGCGGAGGCTTCACCATAAGCGGACGCCTTTTTGCCTCACAAACACAAAGACCTAATGCTGAAGCAGAAGCTGCTGCTAAGGCAAAAGGAAAGAATGTGGTATCTGAAGAGCCGTCTGCCAAAGAAACTCAGAAGACATCTTTTGAACAAGATGTAGACGAGTTCATGAGAATCATAAAAAAGAGTGATTACAAGGTGGTAGACCAGCTTCACCAAACACCCTCCAAAATCTCCATATTATCACTGTTAATGTGTTCCGAAGCCCACAGGAATGCATTGTTGAAGGTCCTGCATGCAGCATATGTGCCAGAGGAGATTATTGTTAATCAGTTAGAAACTGTGGTTGCAAATGTCAACACCAGTCATGGACTGGGCTTTACAAGTACTGATTTAACAACGGAGGGGCGCAACCATAACAAGGCTTTGCATATCACCTTGGAATGCAAGGGTGTTGTTCTGTATCATGTATTGGTGGACACGGGGTCTTCCCTCAATGTCCTACCAAAGAAAGCCTTAGTGAAGCTGGAGTATGATGGATTGGCATTACACCCAAGTAATTTGGTGGTGAGAGCATTTGATGGCTCTAAGCGATCAGTGCTTGGGGAGATTGATCTGCCTGTGTTGATTGGCCCACAGACCTTCAAAACTACCTTCTTTGTGATGGACATACAGCCGGCCTACAGCTGTCTGTTGGGTAGACCCTGGATCCACACCGCTGGCGCTGTTACGTCTACCCTTCACCAGAAGTTAAAATTCGAGTGGGAAGGCCAAATCATCAACATTTGTGGGGAGGAGGACATCTTTGTTAGCCAGCTGGCTACGTATAAGTACATAGAAATGGATGGGGAGATCCATGAGACCATGAGTCAGGGGTTTGAGGCCCTTAACATCAATGAAGCATCTCCTGTGTTCGGGACTTCCATCACATCATATCAACAGGCCCAGAAGGTTGTTGAGGAGGGTACCGCTCAAGGCTGGGGCAAGCTGCTGCCAGTTGAAAAGAAGGAAGACCGATTCGGGTTGGGTTACATACCAACTCGACAAGATCAACCAAAGGCTGCAATGGAGCCTAAGTTTGTCAGCGGGGGGATGCTCACCCCGGATGCTTTGAACAGTGTGGAAGACGAGTCAGAAGACGAACGCAACCTGGAAAATTGGATACGTCCAAGGATCCCGGGGAACCAAGTCTCAAACTGGTCTTCCCAGGAAATTATAAGAGTTACTCCGGCAGAGTAATTATTATTTCCCGTCTTTAAGCATGCATCAAGTCCTGCATCTTGCCCAAGATGTCAGGGCTCATTTTTTAATCGGGCCATCTTATATTTTGTGCAAACGATCAATTAATGAATATTAGGACATCTTTTGCAAATGAGTCTTTTCTTTTCCACTCACTGTTTTTCATTTTTCATTTTTTGTACAAAAATAAAATGGCAATGTTTTTCAAAGTAACAACTTCATTTTTCACTTTTTCTAAACAAGATAAAACTGATCCCTAAAATGAACAAATCTAAACCCTTGCAGAGAGTGCCCTCCAGACTGCACCGACAACAACACCGCTATGACTTCGTATGACTTTGACAATCCGATTAATCAAGCCGATGAAGGGGTTGAAGAAGATTATGAGCTACCTGAAGAATTAGCCAGGTTGTTGAGACAAGAGGAGAAGGTTATCACTCCTTATCAGGAGGAAGTTGAGACGGTTAATCTTGGTACAGAAGAAGACTTGAAAGAAGTCAAAATCGGGGCCCGTCTGCAAGATTCAGTGAAGGAGCAACTTATTGACATGCTTCGGGAATATGTGGATGTTTTTACTTTGGTCTTATCAGGACATGCCAGGTATGGATACCGACATTGTTATGCACAAGCTGCCTCTAAGAGAAGACTGTCCTCCGGTAAAACAGAAGTTGCGCCGTACTCGCCCGGATATGGAAATGAAGATAAAAGAAGAGGTACAAAAACAGTGGGACGTCGGTTTCCTTGTTGTGACTAGTTACCCGCCGTGGGTTGCTAACGTTGTAACTGTGCCTAAGAAGGATGGAAAAGTGAGGATGTGTGTGGATTACCGGGATCTGAACAGAGCCAGCCCGAAAGATGACTTCCCTTTACCTCACAATGATGTATTGGTCGACAATACGACTCAGTTCTCGGTGTTCTCCTTCATGGATGGATTTTCAGGATATAATCAGATCAAGATGTCACCTGAAGAAATGGAGAAGACAACTTTCATCACACCCTGTGTTATAAGGTAATGCCATTCGGACTGAAGAATGTTGGTGCCACTTATCAACGGGCTATGGTAACATTATTCCATGACATGATCCAGAAAAAATTTAATGTTATGTGGATGACATGATTGCCAAGTCCCTCACAGAAGGAGACCACCTGGTTAATCTGTTCAAGCTATTCAAGCGTCTAAGGAAGTACCAATTGAAGTTAAACCCCAACAAATGGACATTCGGGGTGCGATCTGGTAAACTGCTGGGATTTATTGTAAGTGAGAAAGGGATTGAAGTTGACCCTGATAAAATCAAAGCCATCCAAGAGATGCCCGCACCGAAGACTGAGAAAGAAGTTCGAGGATTCCTAGGTAGATTGAACTACATTTCAAGGTTCATATCTCACCTTACAGCAACCTGTGAGCCCTTGTTCAAGTTGTTAAGGAAAGAACAGACGGTCAGGTGGAATGAAGACTGCCAAAGGGCTTTTGAAAAAATCAAGGAATACTTACAAGAACCTCCAATCCTTATGCCACCAGTTGAAGGAAGACCTCTAATAATGTACTTGACAGTATTAGAAGAGTCAATGGGGTGTGTGCTGGGCCAGCATGACGAGTCTGGTCGAAAAGAGTATGCAATTTACTACCTAAGTAAAAAGTTTACCGACTGTGAACAGCGTTATTCACTGCTCGAGAAAACTTGTTGTGCTTTAGCGTGGGCTGCTCGCCGACTAAGGCAGTATATGTTGACCCACACTACTTTGTTGATTTCCAAGATGGACCCAGTCAAATACATATTTGAGAAGCCAACACTTACCGGACGGGTCGCAAGATGGCAAATGATTCTCACAGAATATGACATCCAGTACACATCTCAGAAAGCCATCAAAGGCAGTGTATTATCTGATTATCTTGATGAGCAACCCATTGATGATTACCAACCTATGAGGTTTGACTTCCCTGATGAAGACATCATGTTCATAAAAGCAAAAGATCATGAAGAGCCTATTCACACTGAAGGGCCTGACCCAGAAGAAGAATGGACTGTGATGTTTGATGGGGCTGTTAATATGAATGGTCGTGGTGTTGGTGCAGTACTCATTACACCTAAGGGAGTTCACATGCCTTTCTCGGCAAAACTTACCTTTGTCTGCACTAACAACGAAGCTTAATACGAAGCTTGTATTATGGGTCTTAAGGAAGCCATTAACCTCAGGATCAAAACTTTGGCTGTATTCGGAGATTCAGCTCTGATGATCAATCAAACCAACGGCAAATGGTATACTCACCAGGAGCATCTGATTCCTTACCGGGATTATACGAGGAGGTTACTCACATTCTTCACAACAATCAAGCTTGAGTATATCCCTCGAGATGAAAATCAGTTTGCGGATGCCCTGGCTACCATTTCATCCATGATCAAAGATCAAGCTGCCAACTTTATGCCTCGGATTTCAGTGTCCAGACTTGACAGACCAGCATATGTATTCTCAGCAGACCTTGCTAAAGATGATAAGCCTTGGTTCTATGACATCAAATGCTTCTTGGAGGATCAAACATACCCACCCGGGGCATCATCCAATGACAAGAAGACATTAAGAAGGCTGGCTGGTAGTTTCTTCCTAAATACTGACGGTTCGTTGTACAAAAGAAACTTCGATATGGTACTTCTCAGATGTGTGGATAAGGCAGAGGTAGACTTGTTGATGCACGAGGAGCATGAAAGATCTTTCGGTACCCATGCTGGAGGACATGCAATGGCTAAGAAGTTGCTAAGATCAGGCTACTACTGTATCACAATGGATGCAGACTGTTGTGCTTATGCCAGAATGTGTCATAAATGCCAGATTTATATAGATAAAGTGCATGTGCCACCAAATCCTTTGAATGTGATGTCTTCACCTTGTCCCTTCGCCATGTGGGGCATTGATATGATTGTCAAGATTGAACCGACTGCTTCAAATGGCCACAGATTCATCCTCGTAGCCATTGACTATTTTACCAAGTGGGTTGAAGCAGCTTCATATGCAAACGTCACCAGGCAAGTGGTAGCCCGATTCCTGAAGAGGGACATCATCTGTCGGTATTGAGTGCCCGAGCGAATCATTACTAATAATGGTTCCAATTTGAACAATAAAATGATGGCAGAACTGTGCCGGGACTTCAAGATGTATCATCACAACTCTTCTCCTTACAGGCCAAAGATGAATGGCACTGTTGAGGCAGCTAATAAGAATATTAAGAAGATTGTGCAAAAGATGGTGGTCACCTACAAAGACTGGCATGAGATGCTACCATTTGCCTTGCATGGGTACCGTACATCAATCAGAACGTCCACTAGGGCAACGCCGTATCAGCTTGTGTATGGTATAGAGGAAGTCCTACCTGTTGAAGTTGAATTACCCTCCTTGCGGGTACTGATGGATGTCAAATTGAACGAAGCAGAATGGGTCCGATCCCGATACGAACAACTGAATCTGATCGAAGAGAAGAGATTAGCTGCAATTTGTCATGGGCAGTTATATCAGAAAAGAATGAAGAAAGCCTTCGATCAACAAGTCAGGCTTCGGGAATACCAAGTAGGAGATCTAGTGCTGAAAAGACTCCTCCTTCCTCATACAGACCACAGGGACTCCGAATTACGATGGTCCGTTCATAGTAAAGAAGGTCTTCTCTGGTGGAGCACTGATGCTCAGTACTATGGATGGTGAAGACTTCCTGTCCCCTGGGAATTCAGATGCAGTTATAAAATACTTCGCATAAAATGACCCGCTGGACATAAAAACAGAATGTAAGTCCAGGAAAAAATAGGGCATCCCGGCGAGTCAAAAAGCAGAATAAAAGACTTGGGCAAAAATAAGGGAAATAAAGAAAAAATGTATACCCACTGAGTTGAAAAGCCGCATTGGACAGCTCAGGCAAAAATGGGTATCCCAGTGGATTGAAAACCCAAAAGGGCGATCCACGCAAAATAAGGGAATAAGCGAACAACTGCATTCTGAACTCGTATGTATCACTTACAACACGGCAAGCTTCGGAAGGTTAAAGCATCGGTCAGAATCAACCTTCTTCAGAAAGCAAGATGAGAAGAACGTCAACGTCATACGAGTCATAGCAAAGGGAAGCTCACTGAAGCGTCGTCAACATTGCCAACACCTTTTTGTTTCTCAATTTGTAGCAATCTCCTCATTTCAAGGGATTTGTTTCTTTGACTGTACTTGCCAATTCAGGGCGCGCAAATTAATAAAATCAGATTTTCAGTCACCTTTCGTCTTGTACATTTTATTTTGTTTGCAAAAATGTCTGATATCCTTGATATATTGATTGCATAAGTACAGATGCGCCTTTTCTAAATCACATGCTTACAGAAAATATATTTGCTCCTAGGAGTGCCTAAACTCCTATGACGGAACCCAGTAAGGGATACCTCGGAGTACTTGTACGTTTTTCATCATAACAGGATTGCAGGTATTCAAAGTGTGACATGGGGCATGGAAGCTTCTCCCCAGCAAGCTGCCAAATCATTATTTCCTCCGCACATCTTCCATACAACATCAGAAGTGTTTTCTTCCCATCAGAGCTGTCAGGCATCATTTCTCCAGCACTTTCTTCAAAGAAATACCAGGAGGGTCTCATTCCCCAACTGAGTTCATTATCCTCAGCAGGATCCCCACATAAATCTCTAGGAAGATCGTTCAGTGATCATTCCTCCCCAGCCAAGTGGTAGACGGGGAACCATCTCCCCACAGAACTCCAACCTCTATCCGGAAGAGCAATGTCTGAGGATCTCACAACAAAGTGACGAAAGCTTCCACAGCCCCAGCTGGGCTCCTCATCACTAAGGATAGGTCTATCAGTGACTTACTTCCCCAAGTAGAATCATATATCAGATCTACCAATGATCTCGTGCCCAGATGGGATATTTCCTTCAGCAAGACCAACCAGAGATCTTCACAGCAACGAGATCCGAATCCTGGATCGGTATCTTTTTCATAATCATAGCATTTGCATCATTTTTCCCCTCAGAGCGTAGCATTCCGTCTAATACGGAGCATTACGGCAAAAATCAAACATACTGCATATTCACAAGCCATGTTTTGAATCAAACACCTGTATGTACCAACATTTCATCTGCAGTATATACGAAAACTCACAGTCCCCGCAGAAAGCCAGAGTACCCCCTTTGCACTCTCAAAATACAGATACATGCTCCTTTTGGCACTCGTCCGTGTCACCATTCCCCAGTAAAGTCGCCCGAACGTTCTCTGCAGACAGATACATCTATATACACTCCTTCGACACCCGTCCGTGTCACCATTCCCCAACATGGTTTCCTAAACACTTATTGTAAATCAAACACTTATTTATAACACACTTCTTTCGACACCCGTCCATGTCATCTTATCCCCACAGATTACCAGATATCTTTTACACTCATAAGTTCATAACTTACACACTTTCTCTTATGATACTCGTCCGTGTCATATTCTTCCCAACATGTTGAACACTCGTTTATGTCTCACTCATACTTACTATTTACTCATACAGATACTCGTCCGTATCTTGTATGCACCACATATCTTTCCTTAGATTCAACACTCGTCCGTGTTCTTTGTTAACCCGTTGGTACTCGTCCGTATCATCATCTCTGAACATGCGTCATCGTTTGTTTCTACCGATACTCGTCCGTATCATAGTCTTAAGGATGCTCGTCCGCATCTTTAATCTATACATAGCGTCAAACACTTGCACCTTTCCTTTCATGAATGTAGACATTCTTCTGTATCCACCATTCCCCAGAAGAGTTCCCAGCAAATTCCCAGTAAAAAGCATTTATTTCTCTTCTATCTGGCATTCATCCTATGTCATGATAATTTCGGCAGTCTTACCCTGCCAGGTGATCGTCCTTCATCTTTTGATGATCGTCCTTCATCATTCCCCCAGCGGAATCTCCATTATTGGAACCCTTTTCCTATCCGGCATTCGTCCTATGTCGTGATATTTTAGCAGCCGTCCCCTGCTAGGTGATCGTCCTTCATCATTTTTTCCGATGGCCATCCCCATCGTTGATCTTGTTATCTGACATTCATCCTATGTCATGATAAACCCCGAGAGCAGCTGTACCCTGCTAGGTCATCGTCCTTCACCTCTTGATGATTGTCCTTCATCATGCTTATCCGATGGCCGTCCCCATCGTCGACTCTTTCTATCCGACATTCGTCCTATGTCGTGATGCTTTCGGCAGCCGTACCCTGCCAGGTGATCGTCCTTCACCTTGGATGACCGTCCCTCATCCTTATCCCCGACAGAGCAGTCGTCCCCTGCCAGGTGATCGTCCTTCACCTTTGATGACCGTCCCCTATCATTTGTTTCAATTAACCTGATGGCCGTCCCCATCATTGACTTTACCTTTTAATCCCCGAAGAATCTTGTTACTTCACCTGATGGTCGTCCCCATCATGATACCTTTATTTCCCTAGCATGTCGGCCGTCCCTGTCATTGCTTTACCCTCGGCAGTCGTCCTCTGCTCGACGGTCGTTCTCCGTCGCCCGCACTTTATAATCATACTTTTATTTCCTTTTACAATCTATATCCCTTTTCTTCTTCATCCAGTGAGTGCAAATTTTGGACAGTCTTGGGTATTCAACCACAAGTTATCTTGTTTTTTGTTAAGCCGTCGCTTACATCCTGCATAGCTAACTCGTGTTTGAATAGGGGCAGCTGTAAACACCCCAAATTTTCCCTCACTAATTTCACACCATGGCTTGTGATCTTTTCATTTGCATAAGTTCAATCATGTCATCTCATATTGCATTTTTACTTCACTACATTGGTTCAAATTCATCTGCATCTAGGGTTTGTGATCTGAGCAATCCAAGGGTCATCTGAGCCACTCCAAAGGTCTTCAAACATCTCAAGAGGGTCCATGTATGTTCAAGTATCATATTATATCCTCCCAAGATCAAGGAAGTCAGATAATCACAAGAACTAAGAAAGGCATGGAAGCAGAGCCAAGCTTAACTGCACAAATGACCTAAAATTAGGGTTTTGGTTTCAGAGGCCATAACTCCAAATTTATTGGCCATTCTTGTTTCTATTGTCCTCTATATGATATGAGGATCATGAATACCAATTTTCATGAAAAAATTCAATGGGGAAGGCATATGATCAATAAATGACTTCCTGAGCAAGTCAGTGCAAAATCAGGGCATCTGAGGCCTTCAATCATCCAACCAAAGGGTATTCTCCATCATTTTGGGTATACATGATCTTTATTTTATCTTAGAAGAGGTTAGAAGTTCACAAAATTGAAGAATTTCAAGCCATTTGCAAAGTTGCCATTTTGGGAAAGTGACTTGTAATGCAAAATTGCCATTTTGGGAAAGTTTTTCAACCTCCTCTTTTTGATTCAAAAATGCTTCAAATGAAAAATTCTTGGTCATGAATGTTGTAGATTGGATCATTCCCTTTTCAAAAAGTACAAGAACTTGATCTAATTCATCATAGAACATAAGTTATGGCCTTGCAAAGTTTGGAAAAATCTCTAAGTTTCACTTATGCACCAAAGAGGGAAACTTGCAAAAACTCATGTCAAGGAAAAATGTGACCTCTAATTGACTTCTAACCATTACACAAACATGATACATGACCTAAAATTCAGAATGGCCCAAAGAATCACTCATTTTCATGCCTTGATCATTAAGTAATCCAAAAGGGGCCAAAACTTCATGAATTTGCAAAATGGCACAAATCTTGATATCCATTTGTGCCAGCTCCTCAAATCAGTTTCCATGGACCTCCCTAAAGCCAGCTGACTCGAGCCATGCCTCAAAACCAGCCTGCCATGAGCCCATACCTCAAAGGACAACTTTCTTGACTTTATGCAATTTGGACCATACCAATCAGCATAGGCCACCAACAACTCTCTGACTTATCAAGATTTGATACATGGACCAAAAGCAACTCAACACATACAACAAGCAAGCCTGAATACACACACAACTCAGCATTCATCAAAGCTTCCCCTTATGCATTTTTCTTCGAAACTCAGTACTCAAGCCAAAAACCTTCAAACAAACTTCATAGATTAACTCACCATCACCATCTGATCATTTTCCACCCACTAAAACAGCCTGAAAACACCATAAGCAAAAATACGATTCTTAGCCAGTTGAAGCACAAATCTTCAAAACCCCCCATTTAAACTCTTTCAAAGTGTCAAATCTTCATCAGGAGTTCAAGGGGAGTGGTTTGCGCAAAGAGAAAAGGTCTAGAAGTCCCAATCTGAGAAAGGTCAAGCTCAGGTACCTCCCTGAAACATTTTTCCAAAATTTGTTTTTTTAGTTATAGAATGGTAGAGTGCGTTCCACTGATCACAATGAGCCTTGAATGGTGAAGAATGATTAAGATTTGAGTGTGTATGCATGTTCTGAAATTTTTTCATTTTTTATGTTTGTGTTCGAATCTTGGTATTGAGGCAAAATAAATGAGATTTGTTGATGGATTCTGTTTTGTTGTTGATCAGTGATGAGTTCTAGAGATTTTGGCACATTTTTGTAGCATGGGGAGTGAGATAGGGTTTTCTCAGGGAAGAGGTGGCCGGAGAAGATGACCGGAGGTCATTTCCAGCCACCTGAGAGTAATTAGGGTTTGTAATCAGGTTTAGGGTTTAGTTTGAATTTGGAGCGTACGATCTTGTTTCCCGCGTGTGTTTGATGGCCCAGATCGTCCCACTTAACCCTAATCCACTTAGTTAACTTAATTAATTAGGTTTTAAATTTAAATTTTCCAGTTTGAACCTGGACCGTCCATTCACGCGCCAGTCAACTCCCGCGCGTTTCATTTAAATCCTGGCCTTTAGATTGGTTTACTTTTTCATTTAATTTAGTTTTATTTCATATTTTTCTCATTTATTTTGCATATTTATTTTAAAATAGCTAAAAAAATCCTAAAAATTTATTGTTTTGCATGCTGACTTTAAATAATTTTATCAACCCAAAAATGATTTTTATTTTATTTTTTGAATTTAAAAAGCATTTTAAAAATATTTAAATGTTATTTTTAAATAATTAAAGTCTTTTAATTAATTAAAAATACATTAGGTTTCCAAAAATCACCAAAAAATTCAGAGAACATTTCCAAACATTTAGAAATATTTACAAACTCACAACACAAATTTCTTTTTGGTTTTGATCATACTTTGGCAATTTTCATTTGAATTAGGGTTCTTTAATTTGAATATTTTTAACCCTAACTTCAAAAATTCATAACTTTTGATCCAAGTAGAGTTTGTGAATGGTTCTTTTTGCATTGTGTTATGCATCCTTTCAAGCATCTAAAAACATTTTTTTTTTTCATTTTTATAATGAATTTTCAATTTGTATGGTATTTTACCTTTAGGATCACCCTTAAAAGCCTTACAAACTTAGGAAAATCATAAGTCCCTTAGAGTTTAGCTTCTGACCCTCCCCTTTGGGCAGTGAACTTGTATAGGTTTAGGGTCCCTTTGATCCCATTTTCAATTTTTTATCTTACCATTTGCTTCTGATTTTGAATTTTGCATCTCATGTTGTACATAAACCCTAATTTGCATCTTCATTTGCATCCATCTTGCATAAGCTTGCATACATGAACTTGCCATGACATTTTGTGCATCCAAATGACATATAAGACATCTTAGGACATGTTGAAATCATGTTTGATCATTGCATCATACATTTGCCATGCTTTTGCTTTCATTTGATGTCATATGCATTCATGAACTTTCATGCCTCTTACATGACTCATTTGCATTCCCATCCTTTGTATGATCATCCTCATCCATTTATATGCTTTCATACCATCTCACAACATCATTTGTATCATGGATGTGCTTCTGACTTTGGCTTTCATATTTGCATCCCATCTCATTTTCATTTCATTTCATTTCTTTTTGTTAACTTTTCAGGTGGTAAGTGTTTGAGAAGTGAATTTGCCGTCACTTCTCATAATCTCTTCTCATCTCTTTTATGCATTAATTGCTGTATTTTATCTTTGTATTAGAGTGAGCTTGCTCATTCATGTTCCTTCCTCACCTTCTTTCTTCAAACAACTTATCTTCTTAAGTGAAGTAAGTTGTCTTGCTTCTTGTTGCTTCTTTTCCTTCCATCTTTCTTCTTCCTTGGTGGCTTTTCCTTGAAGATCTTCTTGCAAGCTTCATAAACCCTAGGAATACCCAAGCATGTTAACAATTAGGGTTTAATTAGTTCCCCCTTTAGTTTTACCTTTGTGTCATCTTTGTGTCTTTTTTCTCATCTCTCAATCAAGGACTAAACCTTAAAGGCTTTAAGGCTTTGTGATTAGGGTTATGCATGTATCCTTCTATTAGGATGGAGTGTATAACTTTAATCCTAAGTGTTAAACCCTTAATGTGTTTAAATCCTTTAATCAATCCACCTAATAAGTCACTAAGACATCAAGCTTGTAACTTGGGCCTTGCATTAGGGTTCTAATTCTTCCTTAATTGGTTAAGAAGGACTAACCCTAGTGTTAATGGACAAGTCCCCCTCAAGTTGTCTTACAAACCCTAAAATCCATTTCTTAATCTCACCATTAACTAAAATCCACTTTAATAAAGGCTTTATTTTGTCATAAGGTTAATCCCTAATCATGGATTAAGTTGAGGAGCCTTTCTCAGCTTAAATGTTCTCATCTATTATCCTTCTATTAGGATGGTGTAATGGGTCCATTAAATCCTTGATTATGGCTTAAACTAATTACTTAACACTAAACAAAATACCAAAAAAAACATCTAAATAAATGCAAGTAGGTTAATGATCTTAATCCTACATCATGGTGATTAAGTGTGAGGTGTTCACTTCACATTTAAGGTATTCTCATTACCCCTAATCAGAGGGAAGATGTGATGAGTTTACTAACCCTTGGTTTAGGATTAAACTCATTAACTTATGACAAACACACAAAAAGCAATAAAAGATTGAAAACATAAAAAACAAACAATAATCGTCTCCTCCGGGATTCTTTTCTCACCTCATTCACCCACAAACGATAACTTGCTTCTTCTGTCTAATGCAAGACAGTTTGCACCTGAGCCAGACAGGTCATACACTTGAGCATAGATAAGTAAGTAGTTCACAGGTCAATTTATTTTTCAGTCTCTTTGAGTTGAACTACGGTGTTCTAACTTCCTCATTGCACGAGAGGATACGTAGGCATAACTTAACTGTTATCGAACAAAAGTCTCTGTACATTCCCCCATCTTCCAGCATTATTCTTTGAGCTTCATTGTCTTGAGCTTTGCATTATTTTCTTACACTGACACTCTTTATCTCACTTCACACTCTTTTCCAGCACTGACACTTGCATTCTTTTCCAGCTTTTGCACACAAAATAGCACTCACACTACCCCTTTAAACACAATCTTTCAAGCGTGAATACCGTCGGGTACGATGGACAACCTGGGTGCTAATACCTTCCTAGGTTGTAACCAACCCCCTTTCTCAGTTTCTCTGGTTCGCAACCGTCTTATCCATCCTTTTTTAGGTTTATGCAGCATTACCTTTCCTTCGGGATAAAAATGCCTAGCTGGCGACTCTTTTCAGTTCACCCTTGTGTGTTCTCCTCTCTCGCCGACCGTTCGCGTCTGTACCCTATTTGACCTGGTGTCATTTGGTGGGAGCGACAGGTAGATGTAACAGCGCCAGCAGCGTGAATCCGGGGTCTACCCAACAAACAGCTGTAGGCCGGCTGAATGTCCATCACGAAGAAAGTAGTTTTAAAGACTTGTGGGCCAATCACCACGGGTAATTCAATCTCTCCAAGCACTGATCTCTTAGAGCCATCAAACGCTCTTACCACCAAGTTAC
Organism: Lathyrus aphaca; assembly: GCA_963966055.1. Classification (NCBI taxonomy): domain Eukaryota; kingdom Viridiplantae; phylum Streptophyta; class Magnoliopsida; order Fabales; family Fabaceae; genus Lathyrus; species Lathyrus aphaca. Next base: position 176,037,286 of record OZ014524.1, on the reverse strand, counting down.
TTGGACGTAATTCCAAACCATCATATTCCAGCTTCACCAAAGCTTTCTTTGGGAAGACATTGAGTGAGGACCTAGTGTCTACCAGCACATGAGAAAGAACAGCACCTTTGCACTCTAAGGTGATGTGTAAAGCCTTGTTATGATTGCGTCCCTCCGTCGTTAAATCAGCATCTGTGAAGCCCAGTCCATGACTGGTGTTAACATTTGCAACCACTGTTTCCAGCTGATTAACCGTGATCTCTTCCGGCACGTAGGCTGCGTGCAGGACCCTCAGGAGTGCATTCTTATGGGCTTCGGAACACATTAATAATGACAAGATAGATATTTTGGAGGGCGTCTGATGAAGCTGGTCCACTACTTTGTAATCACTCTTTTTGATTATTCTCATGAACTCGTCCACCTCTTGGTCAAAAGACGTCTTCGGAGTTTCTTTAACAACTGGCTCTTCGAGTACCACACTCTTCCCTTTTGCTTTAGCAACAACCTCTGCTTCAGCATTGGGTCTTGGTATTTGTGAGGCAAAAAGGCGTCCGCTTCTGGTGAAGCCTCCGCCTCCCCCAACAATCTCAACTTGTGGTGAAGAGGTTGATGAATCTAGAGTGATCTTCTTTCCATCGCAGTAGAGATCAGATCCGTAGTGCCAAGGTATGGCATTACTACTTTCATAAGGAACGGGTCCAGGTACCGTAATGGTGACTGGACTGATTGCTGCAGCAGAAGGAACTGTGATGGTATGTGGGTCGTAATAGATTGTGACTGGAGATCTGATAGTAGTTGTTGTAGTTTGTTGTTGAAAATTGTTGTCGGGATGAACATTTGCAGAGTCATAATAGATTGTGACCGTTGAGACATCTTCGTTAGCGTTTGTTGGTGTTGTAGGTGATTCGGTTGATAAGATGGGTGTTGACGTTGTAGAAGTAAGTGTTGCTGAACTCTGGTTTGTTGAAATAATGGATGGAGTGATTGCTGGAGTTGTGGATGAATCAGTGGGAACGATTGTTGTTGTAGTTGTAGGAGGATCTATTGTTGCTGAAGAAAGAGTTGTTGATGTTGTAGGAGGATCTATTTTTGCTGAAGAAAGAGTTGTTGATGTTGTAGGAGGATCTATTGTTGCTGAAGAAAGAGTTGTTGATGTTGTAGATGCCGTTGTGGTAATTTGCAAAAGTCCATCTCTGATAAGGCCATCTATGCCAAGCCTTAGCCTCTCACAACCATTAATAGCAGTCTTGCAAGATTCGCAGCAGGTTTCACAACCTGGGAACACCTGGCATCTTAAGAGTTAAGATTTGACTTCTGCCAGTGGCGTTCGAATATGTGCAACACTATTAATCAGTGCAGATGGTTGGTCCTCCTCTATGGCATTAATCCTGGGCCCACCATGATTAGGCATAGGATTTCTGGTAACATTTGGAGGAGGTGCGAAATTGAGAGCTTTGGAATCGACCAGATCCAGAACCTTCATTTACAAGGCTCTACACTTCTCAGTATTTTGACCAGGTGCGTTGGAATGAAAGGCACACCTAGCATTGGCATCATAATTCTTCGAGAGGTTGAAAGGATCTGGTGGAGCCAACGTCCTTAACTCAACCAGGTTGAGCTTCAGGAGTTGTGGTAGTAAGGTGGCATAAAACATAGGAATGGGATCAATCACCCTATTTGCTTGAGATGGCCTCTGTTGAAAGGGGCGCTGCTATTAGTTGTTGTTGTTATTGTTGTATGATCTTGGTTGCGGAAAGTGTGGTTGTTGCTGATAGTATTGTTGTTATTGTTGTTGTTGAGGAAAAAGTGGCTATTGTAGAGTTGGCGCCGGGATAGTAACAGCTGCTACTGATCTGTGAGAGTATTGGGGTCTTCCCCTGCCTGCATGGATAGCATTTGTTTCACCCGTCCTTCGGGGTCCTGGAAAAGGTTTTCTTGTATTGTTGGAGGAACTTGCACCGTTGTCAGATATTTTTCCCATCTTCAAAAGACTCTCAATTCTCTCACCAGCTATAACTACATCAGCAAAACTGGTGGAAGAGAAAGCAGCAAGTCTGTCAATATATGTTCCTTGAAGAGTGTTCATAAACATGTCTGCCATTTCTCTTTCAGACATGGGTGGCTGGACAGCAGCAGCAAGCTGTCTTCACCTCTGAGCATAATCCTGGAAGCTTTCCCTTGAAGACTGAGACATGCCCATTAGAAGGGTTCTATTGGGAGCCATGTCTAAATTGTACTGGTATTGACGGATGAAGGCTTCAGCCAAGTCTTTCCAACATCTTATAGTGGCCCTGGTCAGATGCGAATACCATTCTCTTGATGCCCCAGTCAGGCTGTCCTCAAAATAGAACATCCATAACTTCTCGTCCATGGTATAAGCTTTGAGTCTCCCCAAGAAAGACTGCAGATAAGTACGCGGGCAAGAGGTACCATTATATTTTTCAAAGCATGGGGGTTTGAACTCTTAAGGAATTCTCACCCCATCCACCAGCCCATGTCCATTACATCAAAGCCTAGGGAATTCTGGGATTCCAAAGACCTTAGCTTTTCAGCAATCTCATCCAGCCTACGGTCAAAAACTTCATCCCCAGCCCCAATAACTGTGAACTACTCTTCTTGAGGATCTTCTTTCAAGATCCTACCTCCAGCAGTATTACCTTGGGGGTTCCTTATGGCATCACCATCCGGGTTTATATGAGGCCCAAATTCTGGTGGATCAATGTGAGGCTGCCCGCGATCATTGTTACTGATTCCTCCTGTACCAAGATGGTGTTCATCAGGAGTTTGTCTTTCCACCATCTCTCTTATCCTTACCTAACTCTGAGCTAAGCCAGTCATCACAGCCATAAATTGGGTCATTTGATTTCTTATTTCAACCCTTTCATTAGCCATTTGATTCCTTACTTCATCCAGGTCTTGCTGTACCTGATCCATCTGAATGCCTAGAAGATTGTTTCGCGTTGGGTACGGGTGTGTTCTATTGACAGGGAACACTCGTCCTCGAGCAATGTTTCCTGAAACCACAACAAAGTGAGAAACAACAATAAAACAAAAACCTACAAAACAAAGAAAATGTTAGCATGCAATGCAGTATGCTTATTTGTCTTCCAAGGGTATCCGGTTTGGTTCTTTGGTTTTGACCTTTCCAGACCTCGAGGAAATGCTGATGATGTTGAGATAAAGCCCACCAATATATGATACAAACTGATATATTACGAAGCATGAAAATACATAGTTTGATTACAATACATGCCCATGGTGGGTCAAAATACAACAATCAAAAGAAAAGTACATCAAAAGAGAGAAATACAAGCAAAAGCATCAGACATCCAAGCCGAAGTCATCCTCCCTGACTTCCTTCAGGAGGGCCTCAGTCACTGGCCCTGCTGGGTGCTCTGTAATAGTCCTGATGAGGAGATTCCTGGTAGCAATGGCACTAGTTAGCTTCTTATGCTTGTCCTGGTCCTTTGACCTCTTCAACCCCGCCCGGAGTTTCAATTCTGATATTTCCTTCTGAGCTGCCAACAAAGCCTCCTGATGCTTCTTCTTACTAGCCTCCAACTGCTCTATCTTAACCTGCGTTCTCTAGTCTTCTTGTGCACGGGCTTCAGTGATCCTGATCCACCTAGCATGGCTCTCCTCAAGATAATGCTCTGCCCTAGTCTTCTGAATCTTTGCCTCCTTGCAGGCATTCTTCAGTACCAACTCCCCTGCTCTTTCCTTCCTGATATAGTCATCTGTTTTTTCAATCTTGGTTAGATGCTCAATCTTGAGTCTTTCCAATCTCTCAATATCCAGACGGCTGTCATTTCTCTCCCAGAGAGTCTTCTTCAGAGCTTCTGCTAGCTAATTATTCCTCTCTTTCAGCTTTTCAAACTCTTCCAGGCTGACAGTTGCTGCAGGTTGCACTGTAGAAGGCCCAAGAATATCTTCCAAGGTGAAAGGCATTCAGGTTATCTGAGCTCTAGTACGGGACCAATCAGAATACTGGGCTGAAGCAATATTGTTGCACTTTCCCAGGATGGCTTCCCCTTTGGTCTGGATGTTGTCCCAAGCCCAGGAAGCTTGTCTGACAACAGTAGAGTTAGGTTGGATTTTACAGTAAAGAGTTTCAGCCAAATCTTGTCCTCTAGGAGGATGAACCAAAGCATATCCCAATTATCTCTTAAACAGTAAAGGGTTGTAGTTGATGCAACCTTTCACTCCTATCAGAGGCACATTAGGGTATTGCCCACAGCTGGTAATAATGTCCTTGCCTTTGGTGCTCTGGGTGCACCATCTGATGTCATCTGATGTCAAGGCAATGAACCTCTTAGCCCAATTCTTCTGCTGATGGGGGTTCAAGAAGGCATCTGATTTTGGCAAGTGTCTGAGAAGCCAAGAGTAATACAGAGGAGCACATCATCTGATCAGCTTTCCTCTTTGCTTTTCATTCCTCTGATGTACTGAGTAGTAGAAGTCTCCCAGCAAGGTAGGAACAGGGTTCCTCAACAAGAACAGGTGAATGGCATTCTTACTCACAAACTTGGGCTCATCTGCAAACAAAATAACCCCATATATACTGAGGGCTAAAAGTGCACAGACAACCTTCCATTCTCCTACTGCAGCCTTCAGGGTAGCCTGAGAAATCAAGAAGTCTAGGTGGAGGCCTGTAACTCCAGCCTTGGTTGTCATGTTTTTCTCAATGAGGGCAGGCTCCAAATGCAATGCCTTGGCTATATCTTCATTTCTGGGAGCAGTCATCTCTGGGTTGAAAGGGATCCCTCTCCTGATAGGAACTCCAATCAACAAGGAAAACTCTTCTAGCAGTGATCCCATATGGAAATTAGGAAAGGTGAAGCACCTGAGTGGAGGGTCATAAAACTGCAAGCATGTATGGATCATGCTACTCTGAGATGCATCAAGATCCATGACCATGTCCAATATGCCCCCATAGTGCTCTCTGAATAGTGGGATATGGTCAGGTGTAATGAGGGACTGGACCTGCCTGATGCCAGTCAAGATGGGCTCAAAGAAGTGGTATGAGATGTTGCTCTTTTTTGAAGTGTCCATGGGTGTTAATGAAGAGGCTGAGAACAACTGCTGATAAAGGTCACTGACTGAGAAGCTGGAGGTAAAATCTCTGATGAAGACGAAGCTGGAGATGAATCTCTGACAAACTGGTGGAGGTGCTGGAGAAGATAGATGAAGCAGTCTGAGTAGCAGAAGGGGTCAAAACCAAACCAAATATGAAGATGGATAACCTGTAAAACAAAGAAGCAAATGTTAAATGATGCAAAATGATGTATGCAAATGATATGCAAATGGTTTGTGATTAAGAGCTAGATCTGATTATCTGCCTTGGTAAAAGTCCATGTATGTTCAAAGGTCCGGATGGAGGCTCAGAAATCCAGTAACCAGGTGGGGGACTCAAATAAAGAGTCACAAGTCCGGGGTAATCACAAAAACTGTCCAAAGTGGTGCATTCTTAAACAATACTAGTAACAGGGTATGATGTGGCCAAGGGCTCCTACAAACATGCAAATATCCCAACCCCCTCACAGGTAATGTTCTAGAACAAGGGTCCTCAGACTTGGATCAGTTATGAGAAGTGTAAACACTTCTAACACGGAGGTACAGTGTTTACAATAACCATAAAGGATCCTCCTCTAATTCACCCCAGATTCTGAAGGTCATATAAAGGTCATCCAGACTTAGCAGGCTTCCCAGATAGCCCTAGCACTACAGGAAATCTGTAGTACAGAGTTCTCAAGAAGAAACCCACATCTGAACCGTGTTTCATATTCCCGCACCAGACCAAAATGGAATGGGAAAGAATATGAAGCCACTCTAGCCTAGGTGTCACTCAGGTCCCAGGTATAGGACCTTAATCACTCAAAGAAACCCCATCCACCAAAACAGAAGCAGATCCAGCAATGATAATGACAATATGAATATGCACAAAACTGTAGAGAAAAGCAATAAATAAAGTTATACATAAAGCAATAAATAAAGCAAGTAAATAAGCACAAGTAGCACGTAACACCCCCGTAAACACAAATCAAACAAGCGCTAGGAGGAACCCACAAAAAGTACCAGAAGCCCTTGTTGTAGTATAAGGCTCCCCAGCAGAGTCGCCAAACTGTCGCTCCCACCAAATGACACAGGGTCAGATGGGGTACAGACGTGTACGGTCGGCGAAAGAGAAATGAAGATGAAGATGAAAAGAGTCGCCAGCTAGGCATTTTTATCCCGAAGGAAAGTTAATGCTGAGAAATTGAGAAAGGGGGTTGGTTACAACCTGGGAAGGTATTAGCACCCAGATTCTCCGTCATACTCGACGGGATCCACGCTTGAAAGATTTGTGCTTAAAGGGGTAGGTGTCAGTGCTATCTGTGTGCAAAAGCTGGAAAAGAATGTACAGGTGTTAGTGCAAAAGAAATGTGAAGTGAAATGCTCAGGGACTGAGGCTTAAAGAATAATGCTGGAAGAGGGGGGAGAGACAAGGACTTTTGTTCGATAACTGTTAAGTTATGCCTACGTATCCTCTCGTACAATGAGGAAGTCAGAACATCGTAGTTCGACTCAAAGAGACTGAAAGATAAAATGACTGTGAACTGCTTGCTTGCCTATGCTCAAGTGTATGACTCGTCTGGCTCGAGTGCTAACTGTTTTGCATTAGACGGAAGAAGCAAGTTCTCGTTTATGAATGAGTGTGATGAGAAAAGAATCCCGGAGGAGACGATTATTGTTTGTTTTTGATGTTTTCAATCTTTTATTGCTTCTTTTTGTGTTTGTCATAAGTCAATGAGCTTAAGCCTAGAACAAAGGTTAGTAAACTCATCATATCCTCCCTTTGATTAGGGATAATGAGAATACCTTATGTATGAAGTAAGCACCTCAAACTTAATTACCATGATGTAGGATTAAGATCATTAACCTACTTGTGATTATTTAGATGTTTTTGGAGTTTTTGTTTAGTGTTAAGTAATGAGTTTAAGCCATAATCAAGGATTTAATGGACCCATTACACCATCCTAATAAAAGGATAATAGATGAGAACATTTAAGCTGAAGAAGACCCCTTAACTTAATCCATAATTAGGGATTAACCACATGACAAAACAAAGCCTTTATTAAAGTGGATTTTAGTTAATGGTAAGATTAAGAAATGAATTTTATGGTTTGTAAGACAACTTGAGGGGGACTTGTCCATTAACACTAGGGTTAGTCCTTCTTAACCAATTAAGGAAGAATTAGAACCCTAATGCAAGGCCCAAGTTACAAATTATTGTCTTAGTGATTATTAAGATGGATTGATTAAGAGATTTAAACACATTAAAGGTTTAACACTTAGGATTAAAGTTATACACTCCATCCTAAGAGAAGGATGCAGGCATAATCTTAATCACAAAGACTTAAAACCTTAACGGTTTAGTCCCTGATTATGAGATGAGAGAAGAGACACAAAAGAAGACACAGAGGTAAAACTAATGGGGGACTAATCAAACCCTAATTTTTATCATGCTTGGGTGTTCCTATAGTTTGTGAGGCTTGCAAGAGATCTTCAAGAAAAGCCACCAAGGAAGAAGCAGAAGAAACAAGTTAACTTACTTCACTTAAGAAAATAAGTTACTTGAAGAAAGAAAGTGAAGGAAGAACATAAATGAGCAAGCTCACTCTAAAGCAAAGACACAATGCAGCAAATATGCATAAAATAAGAATGAGAAAAGAAATGAGAAGTGAAGGCAAATTCACTTCTCATAGTACTTACCACCTGAAATGGTTAGCATAAAGAAAGAAATGAAATGAAAATGTAGCAAATGCAAAGATGCAAACCAAAACCAGAAGCATAAACATGATGTAAATGATGCAATGACATGATGCAAAAGCATACCAAGTGCAATGGATGATCATACAAGAGACGAGGATGCAAATGAAGCATGAAGGAAGCATGAAAGTTCATGAATGTTCATGGAATGTAATGAATGCATAACATGGAAAATGGATGAAGAAATTATCAAGCATGATTCTAATGTGTCCTAGGATGTCTTATAAGTCATGTGAATGCATGAAATGTCATGGCAAGTTCTTGAATGAATGCATATGCAAGATGTATGCAAATGAACATGAGAGATTAGGGTTCTAATGCAACATGAGATGCAAAAGTCAAAAACAGAAGCAAAGTACAAGATAAAAAATTTAAAATGCATTCAAAGGAACCCTAACCCCATATGATATCACACCCCAAAGGAGGAGACCTAACTCTTAACCCTAAGGAAGTTATGAATTTTCTAAATTATCTAGGGTTTTAAGGTACCTAAAGGGGAAAAATGCAAATCAAATAAAAAATGAAAAAGAAATTTATCACAAAATTATGATAGATACTAAATGCTAAATGAATATCAATGCAAAAAGAATCAATGTCATACCATTCATGGTTAGGCAGAAAAGAATTCTTGAAGTTAGGGTTCAAAAATAGGAATTTTATGAACCCTAAATTCAAGAAAATTTTCAAAGATTGTTCAAAACCAAAAAGAAATTTGTATTGATGGTATGACAATGTTTCTAAATATCCTAAGAAGCAATGTGATTTTTTTTTGGGATTCTTAGAAACCTAAATGATATTTTAATTAATTAATTTCCATTAATTAATTAAAATAAACATTTAAATATTTTAAAAATGGTTTTTTAATGCAAAAAATAAAAATAAAAATGTTTTCTGGTTGATAAAAATATTTGAAGTGAAAATGTAAGAGAAAATATTTTTTAGGAATTTTCTAGCTATTTTAAATTAATTGTGCAAAATAAATAAGAAAATATGAAATACAAAAATTAAATAAAGGGAAAGTATGCTGATCCAAGGGTTTGTATTGAAACTGGGGATTTTATGGTTGACCTGGCGCGCTATCCAACGGATGAATTTCAAACTTATCTAATCCTAATTAATTAATAAATTAAATCAAATTAAAAGTTAATGAAATGATCTTGCTCGTCCATCACACGTGGGAAAGCAAAATCCAAAGGCCCATGTTTAAACCTAGCCCTAACCTAATTAAGCATTTAATCACTTTCAGGTGGCAGGAGAAGACCTCCGGTCATCTTCTTCGGCCAGACTCTCCCTGAGTAAACCCCAAACTTCAACCCTGGGTTATTTCTTGAGCTTTAAAGCTCCAGATCAACTCACCTCACTCTCCTGAACTAAAATCCACTCTCATAACAAATTTATGGTGGCTCAATCTCATGATTCGAATCAAAACTCAAAAACTGAAAAAGTTTCAGAACACGCATACAAGCTCATTTCTCAACTATTTCTCAATTATGTTCAGGGGATGATTTTGAGATGAATGGTGGAATTGGTTTGAAGATTGAGTGAATATTCAGTGAGTTTCGAAGGAATTTGCAAGAGGGATGATTTTGTGGAATGCTGAGTTCTTGGAGGTTTCAGCTTGTGTGTCTTATGAAAAATGATCCTTGAGGTATGCTTGTAGAGTTCTGGTTGGGCAGAGAGTGGGTGGTGGCTTCAGCTGATTGGTATGGGCTTCTTGCCAAAAAGTCAAAAGTTTTGTACTTGAGGTATGGGCAATGGTGCAGCTGGCTTCTGTGCTTGTCCATGCGCAACATGGATCAAGGAGGTCCATGGAATGAGTTTTGAGGCAATTCAACAAGTGTAAACAAAGTTATGTATCATTTTGCAATTTCATGAAGTTTTGGCCCTTTTGAGATTTTTTGATGTTCAAGGCATGAAATGATACAATTCTTTGGGAAATTATGATTTTTATGCAATGCACCATATTTGTATTATGATTAGAAGTGTGTTTCAAGTCACAAAATGCTTTGGCAAGTGGTTTTGCAAAGAATCCTCTTTGGTGCATTCTTGAAAATTATGTGATTTTTGCCAACTTTGACAAGCCATAACTTGAGTTCCATAATGAATTAGAACTTGTTCTTATACTTTTTGAAAAGGGAATGATCCAATCTACAACTTTCATGACCAATAATTTTTCATTTGAAGCATTTTTGGTTGAGAAAGAGGAGGTTGAAAAACTTTCCCAAAATGGAAAGTTTACATTACAAGTCATTTCCATTTTTGGCAACTTTTGGTTTAGCTCACTTTTCTTCAATTTTGTGAACTTCTAAACACTTCAATGATCAAATAAAGATCATATAACTTCAATTTGATGAAAAATCCACTTTGGTTCCATTGTTGGGGGCCTCAGATGCCCTGATTTTGCTCTGACTTGCTTAAGAAGTTACCCAGTGAACAGATGACTTCCACAATGAATTTATTCATAAAACTTGGTACACATGATCCTTATAACATATTGAGACAATTAGAAACAAGAATGACCAAAAAAAAGGAGTTATGATCTCTGAAACCAAAACCCTAATTTCAGGCCATCTGTGTAGTGAAACCCTAGCTCTGCTTCCATGCTTTCCAAGTTCTTGTGATTGCTTGACTTCCTTGATCTTTGAGGGATATAATATGATGATAGAACATACATGGAACCTCTTGGAATGATTGGAGACCTTTGGAGTGGCTCAGATGGATCCTTGGATTGCTCAGATCACAAACCATAGATTCAGATGAACTTGAACCAATGCAGTGAAACAAAGAATGCAATATGATATGATATGCTTAAACTAATACAAATATTAAAGATCACAAGCCTTGTGTGAACTTAGTGAGGTAAAATTTGGGGTGTTTACACTAAGCGCACTCATTTCTGCCTCGAGAAGTCAAAAAACCTTCCAGATCGTGTTAGGCATGCTCAGCAGCGCTAAGCACCCTTCGTGATCCCTGCTACAAAAATCCGTGATAATAACCAACTTAGTCCAAGAATATTATACTCTCCTTAACCCACTTCATAGTTTCCTCATTGTATAACTACCTCTACTTTGGATGGATCCACAACAATACCCTCATCTGAATTAACACAACCAAGTAAACTCATCTCTATTAACCAAATATCATACTTTGATAACTTACATATAACTTACTTCTTTCAATACTTGTAACTCAATTCTTAAATATTGTACGTGTTTTTCTTCTGATTTGATAACAGATCAGAACATCCACAACGAACACAAGTTCTGACTTATCCAAACAAGTATGGAAGATACAATTCATACTCTCTATATACACTTTAAGGCATACTAGCCACTACTATTCTCTACACGACATCCTTGGTCAAATCATGGTCTCACATTTCCATTTACTTCCTCATTGGATCATCTTTCCAATGCTTCAAGTCCCATGTCAATCAGATATTTGATTCATCACACATCAAAACTCGAGCTAACCAAAATAAAAATGTGAGTTTTCATACTACTCACCGATTAACTTGTAACCTCATGCTATCATCCTCAAATGTAGGAATCTGCATCGACTAATCAAAACAATCCGTAAGCACTTGACTCGACTTCAAACAATTCAATGTACATACTATACCAGCTAGCAAGACACATCTATCCCATCCAACATGATTATGTCTACTATTACAAAGAGATTAAGGGTGATCAGTTCCTAAATTTTTCAATAGACAGTCGGCAACCATAACAGTGGCATAAATCATCATTACCCAACTATAATAGCGTCCTTTGCTTTGTGCCCAAAGTTACCTAAGCATAATGCTCTACCATCTCTCTAAGGCTTACAACCAGTTTCTTAATTTCTTTCTTTTCAACCCCATAAAGGATGCATAAATTCCCAACATATTATCCTATACACACTTATAGCATAACACAATTTTTAAACATTCTCCCAATACCGGAAATTCTACAATATCTAGTACAATCTACATCGTTTCTCTCTAAAGGAAACCTTTATCCAAGTAGAGGACTTTAATAATATTATTAAATCTTCCGTCCTTTATTTAATTTCAAAATCTTGATGATCCATATAGTTTCACATTTAAGTCTCATCCTACTCACAGTCTTAACAGTACCATCTTATCATCTGGTTGGTGATAGAAACTTTCCAAAATCTTCCTCTCCCATATCGACATCATGCCATCAATGACACACAATCCACTTTACTATTCAATATTCTCCCATCCTCAAAATCTCCCCCCTATAATTATGTCCAATTGGCATACTTTGTACCTTGATGTGCTTCTCCGATACCTTCACCTCATTCCTATTACCAAACATCTTATACATGACCTCATCTTAACCATTTCAACAATACCCGTTCAACTTCAAACATAATTATCTCCTTCAATACTGACCATCTTGATACAAAGTTATATGCAAAAATGAATGGAATTTCCTATAGATTCCATAAATTTAAGAATCGTTCAAATCTGAATTACAAGAAAAATGTTATCACATGTGCAATAGAGGTTGGTCAAGGAATCTCGTATACCTGTCCTCACAAAATTCAACATCAAACCCAAATCTTCAAATGCATTTTTCCCCTTCTTCAAAAACATGTAGAAGAAAAAGTTCACATACAAACTGTAGGGAATTTCACATGCTTTCCAAAAAGTTCATAATTGTTCCCATTGGAGTTACCAGCGAAAAGTTATCACTTGTTTATTGAAGACTATTCCATAAGTGAGAAAATAAAAATTGGAAATGGTGAACATGAGTTCCACCTCTTTATCTTACTTCTATGATCTTCCTACTATCCTCACTCTTCACCAAAATCTGAAGGTAATCTGACTTCAATCCAATTATACTGAAAACACACTAGCCCAATAGTTGGTCCATCAAATCATCAATCTCGTTAAAATGGATATTTATCTCACTCATTACCTTAAACAGTCGTCGGTAATCCACACACAAAATTGTACTACCATCTTTCTTCTTAACTAACAACACCAGAGCTACACTTGTCTCAACAACACACTACATTACTCGTCTAAATAATTGGTAAACACATGGTTTATCTCCACCCATTCATCCTAAAAATGATATCATCTTGTTCCAACTAAAGATAACTATCCACCTCATAAGGAAACACGCCAGGATACTCCAGGAATCATCAACCTATCTTTAGATACAACATCACCTTTCATCCATAAGGAAGAAAACAACGAAAACATCTGATTGTCTTCCCTCAAGAATCACACCATTCTCAATTGTTGGAAAATCCAACACTGCACTCCCTCATGCGACAACATGATATCCAATTCCTCAATCACTGGAATATCCAAGAGAAGTAGACACTTCTCCCCCACTTGTTTCATTCACAATCTGCATATGGAAAACAAAACAAGCACCGACAGTGTTTTCACGCACATGTCACATACTAGAGAGAAACATAATTAGACAACCTGGCTGGACGGACCGACTTACTTTCATACAACTATGTAACACCCTATGTTACATATCAGAGTAGACTCCCAATGTTACATATCAGAGTAGACTCCCAATGTTACCGACTCCCAATGTTACATATCAGAGTGGACTCCAAACTAAAGTGAAGCACCTAGTCTTCACTAATCACAACTTCTACACTACTCCTGATTACCTGTATGTTGCCCATGTAGAGGCAACATTCAAACAGAAGGGGTGAGATTATTAAATCAACAAAATAGAGATATGATATAAATATAAGGGCGTAAATTATCATGTATATCACCCACATCACCTCTTCCCACACAATTCACACAATTCAACATAACACAGATAATTAATCCAATCATAATGAAACACAACTATAAAAAAGTAATGCAATGAGACACCAACTAGACTCAATGCATGTGGTACCATTTTTGGTCCCTGTTTCATGATCATAATTCCTGTCGGAACGTCTCGACCCCTGTTTCATGGTCACAATTCCCGTTGGATCGTCTCGGCCCTTGTTTCATGGCCACACAACAATCATGATTGCTCACACCCCATTTGGGCACATAATCACCTCAACAACTATAACAACAACGATTCCATTAAGGAATTTGGATAAACTCTCACACCCCATATGGGCAAACGCCATCCCTCAACTTATGCACATGATTTGCACTTTCAACGACAACATGCAATAATGACTCATGCATACATATAACATATCATCACCACATCACATCACCATCATACAACGACCAACAATTATGCATGCAAACATACATCATCATATTTCCTCAATAACAACACATATTTGCACATTTATACTATGCATTTCTAATTTCATCATAACATAACATCAACGAAATACATACACACACATTGCATTAACACATAGCAACACATTTACCATGACAATACATAAACAAACACTATTGCATTTATCAGTTGTCGCTCCCAAAGATTTGCATCCCGGTACAAGCGCGAACGGTCGGCGAAAGGAGAAAATGAAAGGTGAAGTGAATAGAGTCTCCAACTAGGCATTTTTATCCCGAAGGAAAGGTAATGCTGCATAAACCTGGAAAAATATGGATAAGACGGTTGCGAACCAGAGAAACTGAGAAAGGGGGTTGGTTACAACCTGGGAAGGTATTAGCACCCAGATTGTTCGTCGTAATCGACGGGATCCATGCTTGAAAGATTTGTGTTTAAAGGGGTAATGTCTGTGCTATCTGTGTGCAAACGTTGGAAAAGAATATACAAGTGTCAGTGCAAGAAAGGGAAGTGAAGTGCTCAGAAATGAGGCTTAAGAAGAATGCTGAAAGAGGGGGAAGACACAGAGGCTTTTGTTCGATAACAGTTAAGTTATGCCTACATATCATCTCCTGCAATGAGGAAGTCAGAACATCGTAGTTCGACTCAAAGAGACTGAAAGATAAAATGACTGGATGAACTGCTTACTTGTCTATGCTCAAGTGTATGACTTGTCTGGCTCAAGTGCTAACTGTCTTGCATTAGACGGAAGAAGCGAGTTCTCGTTTATGAATGAGTGTGATGAGAAAAGAATCCCGGAGGAGACGATTATTGTTTGTTTTTGTGTTTTCAGTTTTGTTATTGTTTTTGGTGTTTTTGTATAAGTTAATGAGCTTAAGCTTAAACCAAGGGTTAGTAAACTCATCATTTTCTCCCTTTGATTAGGGATAATGAGAATACCTTAAGTATGAGATAAACACCTTAAACTTAATTACCATGATGTAGGATTAAGATCATTAACCTACTTGTGATTATTTAGATGTTTTTTGGATTTTTGTTTAGTGTTAAGTAATGAGTTTAAGCCATAATCAAGGATTAGTGAACCCATTACACCATCCTAATAGAAGGATAATAGATGAGCAAACTTAAGCTGAGGAAGATACCTCAACTTAATCCATGATTAGGGATTAACCTCATGACAAAACAAACCTTTATTAAATGGATTTTAATTAAGGGTGAGATTAAGAAGTGAGTTTTATGATTTGTAAGACAACTTGAGGGGGACTTGTCCATTAACACTAGGGTTAGTCCTTCTTAACCAATAAAGGAAGAATTAGAACCCTAATGCAAGGCCCAAGTTACAAGTTAATGTCTTAGTGATTATTAATATGGATTGATTAAGAGTTTTAAACAAATTAATGGTTTAACACTTAGGATTAAAGTTATACACTCCATCCTAAGAGAAGGATGCATGCATAACCCTAATCACAAAGCCTTAAAACCTTAAAGGTTTAGTCTCTAATGATGAGGTGAGAAGAGAGACACAAAGAAGACACAAAGGTAAAAACTAAATGGGGACTAATCAAAACCCTAATTATTGTCATTCTTGGATGTTCCTATGGTTTGTAAGGCTTGGGAAAGATCTTTAGAGAAGCCACCAATGGAAGAAGCAGATGAAAGGAGGAGAAGCAGAAGAAACAAGTTACTTACTTCACTGAAGAAGATAAGTAACTTGGATAAATAAAGTGAATGAAGAACATGAATGAGAAAGCTCACTCTAAAGCAAGGAAAAATGCAGTAATGATGCATAAGAAAAAGATGAAGAGAAGTGAGAAGTGAAGGCAAACTCACTTCTCAAGTTACTTACCACCTGAAATGGTTAGCATAAAGGAAAGAAATGAAATGAAAATGAGACATGTGATGATGCAAAAGCATGATGCAAATGATGCTATGAGATGATGCAAAAGCATGTCAAGTGTTATGAATGTTCATACAAGAGATGAGAATGTAAAGGAGCATGTTTTGAAGTTTGAAAGCACATGAAAGTTCATGGAATGAAATGAATGCACATCATGGAAAAAGAATGAAGAAATGATCAAGCATAATTCTAATATGTCCTAAGATGTCATATATGTCATATGAATGCATGAAATGTCATGTCAAATTCATGTATGGATGCATATGCAAGATGTATGCAAATGAACATGAGAAATTAGGGTTTTAAGGCAACATGAGATGCAAAAGTCAAAAACAGAAGCAAATCATAAGATAAAAAATTGCAAATGAACTCAAAGGAACCCTAACCCTATATGATTTCACACCCTAAAGGAAAAGGTCTAACTCTTAACCTAAAGAAAGTTGTGAATTTTCTAAGTTATCTAGGGTTTTAAGATACCTTAAGAGGGAAAACGCAAATCAAATGGAAAATGCAAGATAAATTCATGGCAAATATATGCTAGGAACTACATGCTATATTAAGATCAATGCAAAAAGAACTAATGTCAAACCCTTCATGGTTAGGCAGAAATGAATTCTTGAAGTTAGGGTTCCAAAAAGGGATTTTTATGAACCCTAAATTCAAGAAAAATGTCAAAGTTGAATCAAAACCAAAAAGAAATTTGTATGAATGGTTTGACAATGTTTCTAAATGTCCTAAGATGCAATTGAATTTTTTTGGAATTTTTAGAAACCTAAATGGTATTTTAATTAATTAATTTCCATTAATTAATTAAAATAAACATTTAAGTATTTTTAAAATGATTTTTTAATGCAAAAAATAAAAATAAAAATGTTTTTGGCTGAAGAAAAATATTTGAAATCAAAATGCAGAAGACAAATATTTTTGGGATTTTCTATGTATTTTAAATAAATTAGACAAAATAAATGATTAAAAAATGAAATAAAAATTAAATAAAAGAAAGTAGGACAATCTGATGGACATGATTCAAACTGGGGAGATTTTGGTTGACCAGCGCGCAATCTAAGGGCTGAGGTTCAATATGAGTTAAACCTAATTAATTAATTAATTAAACATAATTAAAACTTAATGAGCTAATCCTGGCCTTTCATTACACACGGGAAACAAACTTCAAACGGCCCACATTCAAACTCACGCTAACCCTAATTAAAACCCTAAATAATCTCAGGTGGCCGGAGAAAACTTCCGGTCGTCTTCTCCGGTGAGCTCCTCCCCTGAGCTACCTCAAAACACCACCCCAGGCTCTCAAACTCTCCAGAATTCATCCCTAAACATCAGAGAACACTAATCCAGCAACAAAAACAATTTTTCATGCATCAAAATGAAGAATCGAAGAAGAATATTTTTAGGTCAAAACTTTCAGAAGTTCATGAAATCCTTAATACGCAGCCATTTTAAAAAATAAAAGCATCAGCATGATCAGCACAACATAAGGAACATTTCTATAACCTAAAATTACATTTCTGGAAAATTTATTCTTGAGGTTACCTGAGCTTGAGCTTTCTCAGTTTGAAGCTTTTAGACCTCTTCTCTTGTGCAAACTCACTCTAATGATCCCTCTGATGAAGCTTTGATGCTTGGAAGGAGTTTGTAATGGCTGAAATGAGAGCTTGCATTCTTGCTGCACCAGAATCATGTTTTGGTTTTGGGTGTGTTTAAGCTGCAATGAAGGGTGGGAAATGATCCTCTAATGAAGCTGAGTTGATTGATGAAAAGAGTTTGAAGTTTGAGTGTGTGTTGTGAGTTTCGAAAGCTTTTTCTCTTGGGGTGATTTTTGGGAACATAGTGATTCTGAAGTGTTAGGCTTGTGTGTGTTGTGTTATGAGCTGTGTTTGATCCACATAACAAGCTTTGATAGGTCAGAAGAGTTGTTGTGGCCTATGGTGATTGGTATGGGCTTTCTTGCAAAAAGTCAACAAAACTTATACTTGAGGTATGGGCTCATGTTGCAGCTGGCTTTTGGCTTGTCCTGGCTCAACAAGGATCAAGGAGAACCATGGAATTGGTTTTGTGGTGATTCAGCAAGTGTATGAGGAGTTCTATGCTCTTTTGCAATTTTGAAGAAGTTTGGCCCCTTTTGAATTTCTTGAAGTTCAAGGCATGAAATGAGATGATTCTTGGGCCAATTCTGATTTTTAGGCAATGAACTATGTTTGTATGATGCATAGAAGTGTATTAGAAGTCACAAAATGGCTTGGCAAATGGATTTGCAAAAATCCCTCTTTGGTGTGAAAGTGAAAATTATGTGATTTTTGCCAACTTTGCCAAGCCATAACTTGAGTTCCATGATGAATTAGAACTTGTTCTTGTACTTTTTGAAAAGGGAATGATCCAATCTACAACTTTCATGACCAACAATTTTTCATTTGAAGCATTTTTGGTTGAGAAAGAGGAGGTTGAAATACTTTCCCAAAATGGAAAGTTTACATTACAAGTCATTTCCATTTTTGACAACTTTTGGTTTAGCTCAATTTTCTTCAATTTTTTGAACTTCCAAGCACTTAAATGATCAAATAAAGATCATATAACTTCAATTTGATGAAAAACCCACTTTGGTTCCATTGTTGGGGGCCTCAGATGCCCTGATTTTGCTCGAACTTGCTCTAGAAGTTACCTAGTGAACAGATGACTTCCACAATGAATTTCTTCATCAAAATTGGTACACATGATCCTTATAACATATTGAGACTATTAGAAACAAGAATGACCAAAAAATTTGGAGTTATGGCCTTTGAAAAAAAAAACTAATTTCAGGTCATCTGTGTAGTGAAACCCTGGCTCTACTTCCATGCTTTCCAAGTTCTTGTTGTAAACACCCCAAATTTTCCCTCACTCATTTCACCATGGCTTGTGATCCTTTTTTTCATTTGCATAAGTTCAATCATATCATCTCATGTTGCATTTTGCTTCACTGCATTGGTTCAAAGTCATCGGTACCTAGGGTTTGTGATCTGAGCAATCCATGAGTCATCTGAGCAACTCCAAAGGTCATAAATCATCTCAAGAGGGTCCATGTATGTTCAATCATCATATCATATCCTCCAAAGATCAAGAAAGCCAAATAATCACAAGAACTGGCAAGGCATGGAAGCAGAGCCAGGTTTAACTACACAGATGACCTAAAATTAGGGTTTTGGTTTCAGGGGCCATAACTCCAAATTTTTTGGTCATTCTTGTTTCTATTGGTCTCTATATGCTATAAGGATCATGCATACCAAGTTTTATGGAAAAATTCATTGTGGAAGTCATCTGATCACTGGGTAACTTCTTGAGCAAGTCAGAGCCAAATCAGGGCATCTGAGGCCCCCAAACATGGAACCCAAATGGATTTTTCATCAAAATGAAGTTATATGGTCTTTATTTGATCATTGAAGTTATTTTAAGTTCACAAATTTGAAGAAAAGTGAGCTAAACCAAAAGTTGTCAAATATGGAAATGACTTGTAATGTAAACTTTCCATTTTGGGAATGTTTTTCAACCTCCTCTTTCTCAACCAAAAATGCTTCAAATGAAAAATTCTTGGTCATGAAAGTTGTAGATTGGATCATTCCCTTTTCAAAAATTAAAAGAACAAGGTCTAATTCATTTTGGAACTAAAGTTATGGCTTTCCAAAGTTGGCAAAAATCACATAATTTCAAGTTTCATGCCTAAGAGGGATTTTTGCAAAACCTCATGCCAAGCAAATTTGTGACCGCAAATTGACTTCTAATCACCATACAAACTTAATGCAATGTGTCGTACCCCGAAAAATACGACCTTAAGCGATCCGAAAGGAACGGAGCCGCTCGCCGGACGGACTGAAGAGTCGCCACCTAATTCTATTTATTCCCGAGGAGGGAAAGGGAAGATATAGATACAAACCGGGGAGAAAAGGATGAGGACAAAGGTCAACGGAACCATTGTCCGGGTTCGGGAGTCGGTTATGCAGGGGGGAGGTATTAGCACCCCCTACATCCATCGTACTCGATGGGAACCATCTAAGTTAACGCGCGCGAAAGGATGTCTATGCTTAAACGAATTGCTTGCTAGAGGGAAATGGGTTGAATTATAAGTTAGATTGAACCTAGGTGCTCGGCAAGGATTGAGATCCTCGTGCTTACGTACTCCTGTGTGCAATGGGAAAGTCAGAGCCTCGTAGTTCGGCCTACTAAGGGTAATGGTTGTTGATTTTATTACCTTTCGTCGATGAAAGGGTTTAGGAGTTGAAATGCACTAAAGACTATGGATAGTTTATCTCGCCCAACAAGACGAGCGTCCTGCGTCGAAATAATCGGAGCGAGTAACGAGAGCTCGTTATCCTCCTTTCTACCGCTTAAGGCTCGTGGCGTATAAATCTTCTCGTTTTTATTAAGGTGTTTTATTTCCTATGACCGCTTGACGTTGGATCAAGGGTTTGGATCTAATCGAAACATTTTGGTTTTTTGAGGTTAAAGGGGTAAATGCAAATGGAGTTTGATTTTGTGGTTTGTTTAGCGAGGCACGAAGCGCTCGGCTCGCAAGGAGAGGTGGATCCTAATAAACGATAAAGATAACTGGAAAATAAAGTGCAAGTGTGCAAGTGAGATCTCTTGGCGTTGGACCAAGGATTCAGAATTAAAGTAAATACAAAAATAAAATACGTACAAAGTAATGGGAGAGGGATACAAAATAAATACAGGTGATTGCGAGAAATAAATGGTATCATTGTAGTTTGCCCAAGAGGAAGCGTGTGTGCAGTGTTTTTGAATAGTTCGAAGGCGTTCGGCCTTTTAATCGGGACACAACTATTCGAAGGCGTTGGACCTTTTAATCGAGCGCAACTATTCGAAGGCGTTGGACCTTTTCGGGACGTGACGAAATTTTGTTTGTTTACTTCCTTAGAGCCGGTTTAAAGAAACCGTTCTATGAGGAGTCGAATCGTAATTTAAAATGCGAATTAAATGAATAAATTGAATTGAATTGCGAGAATTAAATTAAAATAGAATAATGAATTAAATAATTAAATGAAATAAATAATATTAAGAATAAATTAAATTAATGTTTGTTTATCGAAATAATAAAATAATGAAAAATTAATTACAATGAGGGTCTCATATTGACCAAAAATCACCGATTAAAATCGGGCGAAAAAATTGGCCTTTTATGATATCATTGGCCCCTAAATGAAAGTTAATTAAAAGGATGAACTAATAATAGAAACATGAATAAAATGAAAATAGAATATAAGTGAATAATATTGAAATATGAAAAAAACTATAAATTATCTTCAAATAAATCTAAAAATAATAAAAGAAATATAATAATAATAATAAAAATAATGAGATGGATGGAATTTCCTGCAGACACGGCTGGTATTAACAGAAAATCGCATGGGCCCAAAAACCCAAAACAAAATAGGAACAACAGGGATAGGGTGTGTTTATGAAGGGCCAGTGTCTAATTAGTAATGCAATTCGGATGGGTCTAATCCCTTTTCTCTAACAGAAACAAACCATAGTCTTTTTATAAAGAAAATAAAGAAAAATAGAATAAAATAAGAAAAATAATAAAAAAAGGTTACGTTTTAAAAAAAACAAAACATCATCAGGCAAGGGTTTTTTAATTAAAGAAATAAGGGTTTCAGGATTTAAAACAAACCAAAAGCAGAGTAATGAGAAAAAAGGGAGAGTCACGGTTCTCACACTCAACGACAACGTTTTTGCGGTTCGCATGACTATGAATCTCACAGGTCCTCTCTCAAATCCTACTCGCGATGCCTCTCTCTTGGACTCTCTCGATCTCAAGACGGTGTCCCACGGTGGTGCTTTGAGGATGAAGGGGTTGGCGTTTGTTTTGGCTGTGAACGGCGGATTCGATGGTGCGGATGGAAGGCCGACGGTTTGATTCACGGTTGTGAGGGTTGTTTGAGGAGGGTTTACGGTTTTGATGGTGGTGAGCGGAAGCTTCCGACTTACTCGCGATGGTGAAGGCTTTTTTTGGATTCGTGTTTTCTGTTTGGAGTAATTTCTAAGGAATTTTTCGTCTGTATTTTCTCTGATGGCTAGGGTTTTTTGCAGGTGTGTTTTCGGCCTCCCCTTCAATCATTTCCAATGATTTCCTTTATATAGAGGAATACTTGGGATAGGTTGGTACGTGTGAGAGTTTTTCCAAATTCGTGCAAGGTCCATGAGCTGGGCAAAATACCGTTGTGGGTGGAATCACAAATTCTCTATGTTGATACTTTGTGGGGACCAAGGGAGAGGTGAGTCATTCTTCTTGATTTTGTCTGTAGTGCAATAAAGGAGCTTTTAGAATAACTTGTGGTATGCATTGATATTTGAAAGTTTTACCACTGTGAAAACTTTCTCATTCTTACGGCTGCAACTTTTGAATTATTTGTTATCATGGAATTCTTTTCCACTGCCATGACCTTTCTCTGTTCCAAATAATTGTGATATGCTTGCTATGCTTTTTCATTTGCTTGCATTGTGACCCTGTTTTTGTTGAAATTTTGACCACTGCTATGTAGCTCTTTTCACTGTGGTAAACTTCAATTTTTCATTGCCATGCCTCTCTGTTACTCTGCCTTTTCTTGTGAATAATCCAACTTCTTTGTTTTATTTTGTGACTGACATTGTCTCACACATGTATTATTTTTCATGTACAATTATTTTGGAGAACTTTTGTTCGATAGTGTACTAGTACAGGAGCTTGGCTGAAAACGTGAGATTTGAAGACATGAATCATGGAACATAGGGCAGCTTGGAGAATGGCTTGAGGTAGAAGTTTCTTTGGAGAGTAACTGATAAAGAAAACGAAGATGATGATGGAAGTGGTGAAGAAGATTCATGAGGGGGCTTTTTCAACTATCTGTAATTTATATTTCTTTTCCTGCCTTTTCTTCCTTATATTTTTTATATGAATTTTGTTACATCAGGTTTGAATGATTGGTTGTGACTGATTTTCCTTTAATTTTCTCAAGCTCCTCAGAACCTTTGACTCTTTCCTCACCCTCTGTTGTTTTAGGGGCAAAAGCTTTCACTTAGAAATCTGTTTGAAGGACTTGTAGGATGATTTCATGGGTGGGGCTGGAATTATCAAATCCAACCCTGTTGTGTCATTCAGAGAGACTGTTCTTGAGAGGTCGTGCCGCACAATGATGAGTAAATATCCTCACAAGCACAACCATTTGTACATGGAAATGAGACCACTGGAGGATGGGCTTGCGGAGGCCATTGATGATGGGAGGATTGGACCAAGGGATGATCCCAAGATTCGTTCTAAAATCTTATCTGAAGAGTATGGTTGGGATAAGGATATTGTATCAGCTAGAGTGAGCGACGAATACTCGAGAGAAATCGTCGTCAAGATAATTCTGACACCGCCTCTTCGTCCAACAACTTGTAAGACAACCTTCTTTCTTGTTGTAATATGTGCGTTATAACTGATCCTGTGACTGGTGCAGTACTCCTGGTATGAAACATGCCCAGGAACAAACATTCTTGTCTTTTAAAACCTGCTGAATTTTCAAGATCCTTTGTTACTCACCATTATGAACTAATACATTCTTGTGATTGTGGGTGAAGAAGATGAGACGGTTTTGAAAATATTGGTCCTAGCATTGATTCTCATTGCAGCAAATTCTTGGTATGAATCCTTACTCATTCAAACTCTGTTTCGACTTAGATTGTCGAACGAATCCTTGTGTCCGTTTAATCAGCATGGATCTTTGTCACTTCATCTTTGTTTCAAGTGAAGATTGATTATACCAAAAGTGAAACTTATGCATATGGCGGATGACAACAATACATGAGACGAAATATTACGAATGATAAGTCTTTCTTTTTACTATTCCGCAAATTTTAATTTGAGACCTTCCTTTAGCTGCAAATGACTCTTGGTGTTGTTTGAACTCATGAACTCTAAAGTGATGTCTTTCTGCTTAATGACTGAAATACAGAAGATAACAAGCTATCCTATGAAGCTTTTAAGAACAAATCCTGTTATGCGTTTTGTTTTCATCATTTTTAGTACAGAACTTTGACTGTTGCCTCTGTTTTTTCAAATATGGAGAAATGTGCCTTGAAATGCTTTAACTGAGATGTTTCATTTCCTGCAAATATTCTTCTGGCTTTTTTGTTGGTAATGAAAACTATGCCGGACGAACTAATTCTGAACTTACACGCTTTTTGTAGTTTCATTCAGCTTCTCCATGATTCTTCAAAATAATTCCCTGATGTAATGACTTCCGGTCTTCTTCTTTTCCAGGTACACACCGAATTTGGCATGTGATAGGGCTTTGCCAGAAATTCACGACTTCCATTTGAAGTAAATTGATAGAATTGGCGCGAACATTGCACGGGATGTCGTTACATGAAGCAGGAATGGAGACCTGGTAATGGCAACTTGTGCTTTATAATGTGTGTCCTGAACAATTCTGATGTGGTTTATTGCCTTGGCAGGTGAAGGTTGTAGACTGAGGTGATAGGCTGCTAGTTCACTTCCTTCAACTCTTGTTTGTTCACGAGGAAACTTCACTTGCGGCATAGACACACATGGAATTGGCGCATTGATGGAGACTTAGGAGCTGGCATGTAAAAGATGAATCAGGCCATGGAGACTTGATTGCTATGAAGACTTGAGAAGGAACCTTGTGTGGCTGCTGCAATTATTAAGTTAGGTGCTTTGGTATGCGACAATCTTCGAGAAATAACTCCCATTGACATCTGCATTTTTGTGACCTTATGTATCATGTCTTGTTATCATTTTGCACGCCATATGACTTCTTGAATGGGGCTGCCGCCAACAG
The DNA here is from genome assembly GCA_963966055.1 of Lathyrus aphaca. Taxonomy (NCBI): domain Eukaryota; kingdom Viridiplantae; phylum Streptophyta; class Magnoliopsida; order Fabales; family Fabaceae; genus Lathyrus; species Lathyrus aphaca. The sequence continues at coordinate 176,012,540 of OZ014524.1, read as the reverse complement.
ACATAATCTCTTTGGCTCAAAGTATCTGAATCACGGAAATTTGGGGTCACTGATTTGTAATTCCTTAGGCTTAGAAGGAAACAATTATTGTAAACCTTAAATGTGTGTCTCATGTGACTTGTTTGTACGGTTTTAATTCTTGCCATGTTTTAAACTTGTTTGAGACCAAATCCAAATTTGTATTCATTTTGTGGCCTTCAAACTTGCTCTTGTATTTTGTACTCTAAAGCTTATCACAATTTGAACTTTTCATTTGTACCAAATATGCACCCTAATGATATCTTGAATCCAAGCATTATGTTTCCTTCCTTTTGAATTGGATGAGAAGCAAAACTTTTAAGCCTTAAAACCGTTCCAAACATATAATGAGTTTCTCTTGTATTTGTTTGGTACCTTGAGTTCACATAAGTAAATATTGAATTCACATAAAATCAATCTTGATTCAAATAGTATGATGGTCTTGAAATTGCTTTGGAAATTTGTTAATGAAGCTTGAAATCATGGCTTGGAAGAACATCTCTAATTACAAGGCCCAGCAAACTTGAAACAATGCTTGAAAACATTTGAGGCAAATGGTCATTGCTTGGCTCGAATTTCTCTTGTCAAAAATGAAATCAATTATGAACCAAAACGAGCATCCTATCAAAGCTTAAGTTAAATGCATTCAGTTTGAGCGTTTTTCAATTTGAATCATCATTGGACTTGCGTTTGAATCTCAAATCTTAATCATCAAACACCTTGGATTTAGTTCACCTTTGTCTCAATAGCCTTGACCAAATTATGACTCATCTTTGCAAAATGATGAGCTTTGACACTAAAAAACAAATGGAAGATACAACACATATTTTTGGATCTTGCATAATGGGTTAGTAAGCATAAAAACAAAAATGAATGTAAAATTATATGGGTGGGACAAATTTGGGGTATGACACAATGCCTAAAAAGTCAGATTTGTGCCAAGAATTCCCAAGTTTCATGACTTGTGCATGAAGAAATCAAGAAAGGGCCAAACTTCATGAAATTTGCAAAACCCCCCACAAACTTCAATCCACTTGCTAATTGGCCTCAATCTGAATTCCATGGTTTCCCATGAATCAAGCTGCGTAGGACATGCCCTTGTCCTTGGCCTGAATTTGCCCATACCTCAAAGGACACCTAACCTTGACTTTTTGCAAAATGAACCATACCAATCAGCATAGGCCACCAACAACTCTCTGACCTATCAAGACTTGATACATGGACCAAATACAAGCCATTACATACAACAAGCAAGGATGAATCCTCCCACAACTCAGCAACCACAAAAACTCCCTCTTATGCATTTCTCTTCGAAATTGATCACACAAGCTACAAACCTTTAAACAAACTTCATAGAACAACCCACCATCAACCCCTGATCATTTCCCACCCATCATTTTGCCCTGAAAACCACCATATCAAAAATACGATTTCTCTCCCCCTTTGAACTGAACTGCATCAATCTCACAAACTAGCCACAAAACACTCCAACCAAGCATCAAAGCTTCTTCAAGGAGTTCATTGGAGGCATTTGGAAGCAAGAAACCAACCTGAAAGCTCCAGGGTTGAAAGCTTCACCTCAGGTAGCCATACGAAATTATTTTTCCAGAAGCTTTATTTTAAGTTCTCATTTGGTTAAGATTGATTCCCTGAGTGCAATGAACCTTTTACTTTTGAAAATGATGAAGAATTGAGAGTGTATGGCTTGTCTGAAATTTTTGCAGTTTTTGTTCTTGGCTTCGATTCTTGTTAATGGTTGAAAATAAATGAAGTTTGAGGTTAGAATTAGGATTAGGGGGTGAGAGGAACAACTCTGGAGCTTTAGAGCTCCAGAAATGGCCTGGGGAGTGAGTTGAGTTTTCTCAAGGGAGAATGTCACCGGAGAAGACGACCGGAGCTCTTCTCCGGTGACCTGAAAGTGATTAATGTTAATTAGGGTTAGGGTTCCAGGTTTGAATGTAGGCCCTTAGATCAGTCCCTCCCGCGCGTGTTGTTTGGCCCAGATTGTTTGATTAGTTTTAATTTTTGGATTAAATTTTAATTAAATAGGATTAGCCTGGTTTGAATTATGTCCATTGGATCTTGCGTGCAGTCAAACCTCCCAAGCCCAGAATGAATCTCAACTCTCCATCCTGCATACTTCCTATTTTATTATTTTTATTTCATTTTATTTCCATTTAATTTGTACATATTATTAAAAATAGCAAAAACACTTCAAAAATTCTGAAAATTTTTATTCAAGCTTTTATTAATTTTCAGAACCTAAAAATATTTTTATTTTTATTTTTTTGCATTAAAAATATTTTTAAATCATTTAAATTATTATTTTTAATTAGTTAATGAGAAACATTTACAAACATTTACAAACTCACAATACAAATTTCTTTTTGGTTTTGATCACACTTTGACAATTTTCATTTGAATTAGGGTTCTTTAATTTGATAATCTTTAACCCTAACTTCAAAAATTCATAACTTTTGATCCATGTTGAGTTTGTGAATGGTTCTTTTTGCATTGTGTTATACTTGGTTTCAAGCATCTAAAAACATTTATGTTTCATTTTTATAATGCATTTTCAATTTGTTTGGCATTTTCCCTTTAGAATCACCCTTAAAACCTTAGAAATTTAAGAAAATCATAAGTCCCTTAGGGTTTAATTTCTGACCTTCCCCTTTGGGCAGTGAACTTGTATAGGTTTAGGGTCCCTTTGATTCTATTTTCAATTTTTTATCACATATGATCATATAACCCAAATTTGCATCTTCATTTGCATCCATCTTACATAAGCTTGCATACATGAACTTGCCATGACATTTTGTGCATCCACATGACATATAAGACATCTTAGGACATATTGAAATCATGTTTGATCATTGCATCATTCATTTTCCATGTTTTTGTTTTCATTTAATGTCATATGCATTCTTTAACTTTCATGCTTCTTACATGTCTCATTTGCATTCCCATCCTTTGTATGATCATCCTCATCTCATGACATACATTTATGTCATCTCTTGGCATCATTAACATCATGAACATGCTTCTAGTTTTGACGTTCACCTTTGCATTCATTTCATTTTCATTTCATTTCATTTCTTTTTGCTAAATTTTCAGGTGGTAAGTGTTTGAGAAGTGAATTTGCCTTCACTTCTCAAAATCTCTTCTCACCTATCTTATGCATTCATTGCTGAATTTTACTTTTGTATTAGAGTGAGCTTGCTCATTCATGTCCCCTCCTCACTCTCTTTCTTCATGCAACTTATCTTCTTAAGTGAAGTAAGTTGTCTTGCTTCTTTCTGCTTCTCCTCCTTCCATCTTTCTTCTTCCTTGGTGGCCTTTCTCTTGAAGATCTTCTTGTAAGCCTCATAAACCCTAGGAACACCCAAGCATGATCACAATAAGGGTTTGATTAGTCCCCCATTAGTTTTAACTTTGTGTCATCTTTGAGTCTTCTCTTCTCATCTCTTAATCAAGGACTAAATCTTAAAGGTTTTAAGGCTTTGTGATTAGGGTTATGCCTGTATCCTTCTATTAGGATGGGGTGTATAACTTTAATCCTAAGTGTTAAACCCTTAATGTGTTTAAATCCTTTAATCAATTCATCTAATAATCACTAAGACATGAAGCTTATAACTTGGGCATTGCATTAGGGTTCTAATTCTTCCTTAATTGGTTAAGAAGGACTAACCCTAGTGTTAATGGACAAGTCCCCCTCAAGTTGTCTTGCAAATCATAAAATCCACTTCTTAATCTTACCATTAACTAAAATCCACTTTAATAAAGGTTTTGTTTTGTCATGAGGTTAATCCCTAATCATGGATTAAGTTGGGGAGCCTTCCTCAGCTTAAATGTTCCCTTCTATTATCCTTCTATTAGGATGGTGTAATGGGTCCATTAAATCCTTGACTATGGCTTAAACTCATTACTTAACACTAAACAAAAACTCCAAAAACATCTAAATAAATGTAAGTAGGTTAATGATCTTAGTCCTACATCATGGTGGTTAAGTGTGAGGTGTTTACTTCATACTTAAGGTATTCTCATTACCCCTAATCAAAGGGAAGATGTGATGAGTTTACTAATCTTTGGTTTAGGCTTAAGCTCATTTTCTTATGAAAAACTCCAAAAACAATAAAAGATTGAAAATACCAAAAACAAACAATAATCGTCTCCTTCGGGATTCTATTCTCATCTCATTCACTCACAAACGATAACTTTCTTCTTCCGTCTAATGCAAGACTGTTTGCACCTGAGCCAGACAGGTCATACACTTGAGCATGGACAAGTAAGCAGTTCATCAGTCAATTTATCTTTCAGTCTCTTTGAGTCGAACTACGGTGTTCTGACTTCCTCATTGCACGAGAGGATACGTAGGCATAACTTAACAGTTATCGAACAAAAGTCTCTGTATATTCCCCCTCTTCTAGCATTATTCTTTAAGCCTCATTGTCTTGAGCTTTGGACTCTTTTCTTGCACTGACACTCTTTCATTTCACTTCACATTTCTTTTACACTGACACTTGCATTCTTTTCCAGCTTTTGCACACAAAATAGCACTAACACCACCCCTTTAAAATACAAATCTTTCAAGCGTGGATCCCATCGAGTACGGAGGACAATCTGGGTGCTAATACCTTCCCAGGTTGTAACCAACCCCCTTTCTCAGTTTCTCTGGTTCGCAACCGTCTTATCCATCTTTTCTTAGGTTTATGCAGCATTACCTTTCCTACGGAATAAAAATGCCTAGCTGGCGACTCATTTCGGTTCATCTTCATGTCCTCTTTCCCCGACCGTTCGCGTCTGTACCCCTCTTCGCCCTGTGTCATCAGGTGGGAGAGACAGCTTGGCGACTCTGCTGGGGAGCCTTATACTGCAACCAGGGCTTCTGGTTCTTTTTTGTGGGTTCCTCCTAGCGCTTGTTTGATTTGTGTTTACTGGGGTGTTATGTGCTACGTGTGTTTATTTATTTTGCTTTATTTATTGCTTTATGTACAGCTTTATTTATTGCTTTCTTTACAGTCTTATGCATATTTCATACTGTCATTGTCACTGTGCTGGATCTGGTTTTCTGTTTTGGTGGGTGGGGTTCCATTGAGTGATTAAGTTTCTATACCTGGGACCTGAGTGACACCTAGGTTGGAGTGGTTCATGTTTTTTCCCATTCCATTTCGGTCTGGTGCGGGAATATGAAACACGGTTCAGACGTGGGTTTCTACTTGAGAACTCTGTGCTAAAGATCTCCTGTAGTGCTAGGGCTATCTGGGAAGTCTGCTAAGTCTGGATGACCTTTTTATGACCTTCAGAATCTGGGGTGAATTAGAGGAGGATCTTTTATGGTTATTGTAAGCATTGTACCTCCGGGTTAGAAGTGTTTACACTTCTCATAACTGATCCAAGTCTGAGGATCCTTGTTTTAGAACATTTCATGTGAGGGGGTTGGGTTGTTTACAGGTTTGCAGGAACCCTTGGCCACATCATACCCTGTTACTGTATTGTTTAAGAGTACTCCACTTTGGACAGTTCTTGTGATTAACCCTGTACATGTGACTCTTTATTTGAGTCCCCCACCCTGGTTACTGGATTTCTTAACCTCGATCCGGACCTTTGAACATATATGGACATTATATCAAGACATATAATCAGATCCAGCTCTTGATCACAAACCCTTGCATATCATTTGCATATATCATCATTGCATCATTTAACATTTGTTTATTTGTTTTTCAGGGTATCCACCTCATTATATCTTGGTTTTGGTTTTGACCCCTTCTTCCACATAGACCTCTGCTTCAAGTGTCTTCATCAGCTATCTTCTTCAGCCACCTTCATCGCCACCTGCATCAGTCTTTCAGAGTTGCTCCCAGTTTCTCAGTCTATGATCTTCATCAGCATTTGTCTCCAGCTTCTTCAGCAGCACTCATGGCTACTCCCAGGAAGAGCAACATATCTTATCACTTTTTTGAGCCTGTATTGACTGGTATCAAGCAGGTCCAGTCACTCATCACACCTGACCACATCCCACTGTTTAGAGAGCACTATGGGGGTATCTTGGATTTGGTTATGGACCTTGATCCTTCTCAGAGAAGCATGATCCACACATGTTTGCAGTTCTATGATCCTCCACTGAGATGTTTCACTTTTCCTGACTTTCAGATAGGGACTTTATTGGAAGAGTTTTCTTTGTTGATTGGAGTGCCTATCAGAGGAGGGACCCCCTTTAATCCAGAGATGACAGCTCCCAGAAGTGAGGAAATAGCTAGGGCATTGTACTTGAAGCCTGCCCTTATTGAGCAAAGTATGATAACAAAAGTTGGGATTCCTAGTTTGCATCTGGACTTCTTGATTTCTCAGGCCATCCTAAAGGCTTCATTAGGAGAGTGGAAGGAAGTCTGTGCACTTTTGGCCCTTAGCATATATGGGGCTATACTGTTTGCAGATGAGCCTAAATTTGTCGGTAAGAATGCCATCCATTTGTTTCTTCTGAAGAACCCAGTGCCCACATTGTTAGGAGACTTCTACTATTCTATTCATCAGAGGAATGAAAAACAAAGGGGGAAGTTGGTAAGGTGTTGTGCTCCTTTCTTTTACTCTTGGTTACTCAGACACTTGCCTAAATCAGATGCTTTCTTGAACCCACACCAGCAGAAGAATTGGGCCAAGAGGTTCATTATCTTAACTTCAGATGATATCAGATGCTGCACCCAGAGCACCAAAGGCAAGGACATTATCACCAGCTGTGGACAGTACCCAAATGTGTCTCTGATAGGAGTAAAGGGTTGCATCAATTACAACCCCTTACTATTTAAGAGACAATTGGGCTATGCTTTAGTTCACCCTCCCAGAGGACAGGATTTAGCTGAGACTCTATATTGTGAAGTGCAACCTAATTCAGCTGTTGTCAGGCAAGTTGCCTGGGCTTAGGACAATATCCAGACAAAAGGGGTAGCTATTCTTGGAAAATGTAACAATATTGCTTCAGCTCAATACTATGACTGGTTCCGTACTAGAGCTCAGATTACCAGAATGCCTTTCACCTTGGAAGACATACCTGGACCATCTACAGTACAACCTGCCACAACAGTTAGCCTGGAGGAATTTGAAAATTTGAAGGAAAGTAATGAGCAGCTATCCCAGGCCTTGAAGAAGACTCTTTGGGAAAGAAGTGATGGTCGCCTGGACATTGAGAGATTAGAAAAGCTCAGGGTTGAGCACCTTGCCAAAATTGAAAAGACAGAAGACTACATAAGGAAAGCAAGGGCTGGGGAACAGATATTGAAGAATGCCTGTAAAGAGGCCAAGATTCAGAAAGCTAGGGCTGAGCACTACCTGCAAGAGAGCCAGGCTAGATGGGTCAGGATCACTGAAGCCCGTACACAAGAAGACCAGAAGACTCAAGCCAAGATTGAATAGTTGGAGGCCAATGAGAAGAAGCAGCAGGAAGCTTTGTTGGCAGCTCAGAAGGAGGTATCAGAGTTGAAGCTCAGAGCAAGGTTGAAGAGATCAAAAGACCAGGACATGCATAAGAAGCTGACTACTGCCATTGCTACTAGGAACCTCGTCATTAGGACCATTACAGAGCATCCAGCTGGTCCAGTGACTGAGGCACTCCTGAAGGAAGTCAGGGAAGATGATTATGGATTGGATGTCTGATTCCTCTTTGCTTGTTGTTCTTTCCTTTTGTTGTACTTTTCTTTTTATTGTATTTTTTGACCCTTCAGGGGCATGTATTGTAAAACAGACTATGTATGTTTCATTATTTGTAATATATTTTAGTTTGTTTTGATTTGGGCTTTCTCTCAACAACCTCAAGCATCTTTCTCGAGGTCTGGAAAGGTCAAAACCAAGAACCAAACCGGATACCTTGGAAAACAAATAAGCATATTGCATTGCATACTGACCTTTTCTTTGTTTTGTAGGTTTTGTTTATTATTTTTGTTTCTAACTTTGTTGTGATATCAGGAAACATTGCTCGTTGCCGAGTGTTCCCTGTCAACCGCACACACTGGTACCCTACTCGTAACAACCTTCTCGGCATTCAAATGGAGCAGGTACAGCAGGACTTGAATGAGGTCAAAAATCAGATGGCAAACGAGAGAGTAGATATGAGAAACCAAATGTCTCAGTTGATGGCTGTCATGACTGGTCTAGCCCAGAGCCAGGAAAGACTGAGAGAGTTGGTGGAAAGACAAACACCTGAGGAGCCTCATCTTGGAACAGGGGGAACCAGCAACAATGAACGGGGGAAACCTCGTATTGACCCACCAGAATATGGACCCCATCTGAATCCAGAAGTTAACATCCCGAGGAATGTTCAAGGTAATACTGCTGGAGGCAGAATCCTGCAGGAGGATCCCCAGGAAGAACAATTTACTGTTATAGGGGCTGGAGATGAGGTATATAACAGAAGATTGGATGAGATTGCTGAAAAGTTAAGATCTTTGGAATCTCAGAATTCTTTGGGCTTCAACGTGATGGATATGGGGCTAGTAGATGGGGTGAGAATTCCCCACAAATTCAAACCCCCATGCTTTGAGAAGTATAATGGTACCTCCTGTCCGCGTACTTATCTGCAATCTTTCTTGGGAAGGCTCAAGGCTTATACCATGGATGAGAAGTTATGGATGTTCTACTTTAAGGACAGTCTGAATGGAGCTTCGAGAGAATGGTATTCGCATTTGACTAGGGCCACCATAAGATGTTGGAAGGATTTGGCCGAAGCTTTCATCTGGCAATATCAGTAAAACCTAGTCATGGCTCCAACCAGAACTCTTCTAATGGGCATGTCTCAGTCTTCTAGAGAGAGCATCCGGGATTACGCTCAGAGATGGAGACAGCTTGCTGCTACTGTCCAACCACCCATGTCAGAAAGAGAAATGGCTGACATGTTCATGAACACATTGCAAGGGACTTATATTGATAGACTTGCTGCTTTCTCCTCTACCAGTTTTGCTGATGTGGTCATAGCTGGAGAGAGAATTGAAAGTCTCTTGAAGATGGGAAAAATCTCCGACAATGGTGCAAGTTCCTCCAGCAACCCCAGAAAACCCTTTGCAGGACCTCGAAGGACGGGTGAAACTAATTCCATCCATGTAGGCAGGGGCAGGCCCCAATATTCTCACAGGTCAGTAGCAGCTGTTACCATCGCAGCTCCGGTTCCACAACAACCATTATATCCTCAACAACAACAACAACATCACTATCAGCAACCACCTCATTTTCTGCAACAGAGAACCTACAACAACAACAATAGCAACCAACAGCAGCGTCCCTTCCAACAGAGGCCATCCCAGGCAAACAGGGTAATTGACCCTATCCCTATGCCTTATGCTGCTTTATTACCACAACTCCTGAAGCTCAACCTGGTTGATTTAAGGACGTTGGCGCCACCGGATCCTCTCAATCTCCCAAAGAATTATGATGTCAATGCCAGGTGTGCCTTTCACTCCAACGCACCTGGTCACAATACTGAGAAGTGCAGAGCATTACAGATGAAGGTTCAGGATTTGGTTGATTCTAAAGCCCTCAACTTCCCACCTCCTCCGAACGTTAACAAAAATCCTATGCCTAATCATGGTGGGCCTAGGATTAATGCCATTGAAGAGGACCAACCATCTACATTGATTGATAATGTTGCACAGATTCAAACACCACTGACTGGAGTCAAAGTTCAACTTTTAAGATGCCAAGTGTTCCCAGGCTGTGGGGCCTGCTGTGAATTATGTAAGATAGCTAGTAATGGTTGTGAGAAGCTAAGGATTGGCATAGATGGTCTTATCCAAGATGGGATTTTGCAAATTACTTCAACAGCTCCTGCAGCAACTTTTGTCTCCACCACAATGGAATCTCCTACGACATCAACGATCCTTCTTTCAACAGATTCTCCTACAACAGCAACAACAATCATTCCTACCGATTCATCAAGATCACCAGTAATTACTCTGTCCATCACTTCAACAAGTCAAAATTCAACAACTGTTTCTTCTACAACATCATCATCCATTTTATTAACAGAATCTTCTACAACGCCAGCAAAAATTAATGAAGATGTCTCAACAGTTACAATCTATTATGACCCATCAAATGTTCCTCCCAGCAGCAATTTCCAGCAACAAACTGTGGCACCTCCTGCCAGATCTCTGGTCACTATTTACTATGATCCGCACACCATTATAGTACCTGCCTCTGCAACCATCAGCCAAGTTACCATTACGGTACCTGGGTCTGTTCCTTATGAAAGCAGTAATGCCATACCCTGGTACTATGGCTCTGATCTCTATTGCAATGGGGAGAATATCACTCTGGATTCATCAACCTCTTGACCACAAATTGATAATGTTGGGGGAGGCAAAGGCTTCACTAGAAGCGGTCGCCTTTTTGCCTCACAAACACAAAGACCTAATGCTGAAGCAGAAGCTGCTGCTAAGGCAAAAGGGAAGAGTGTGGTATCTGAAGAGCCCACTGCCAAAGACACTAAGAAGACATCTTTTGAACAAGATGTAGAAGAGTTCATGAGAATCATTAAAAGGAGTGATTACAAGGTGGTGGACCAGCTTCACCAAACACCCTCCAAAATCTCCATAGCTCACAGGAACGCATTGTTGAAAGTCCTGCACGCAGCATATGTGCCGGAGGAGATCACTGTTAATCAGCTAGAGACTGGGGTTGCAAATGTCAACACCAGTCATGGACTGGGCTTTACAAACACTGATTTAACAACGGAGGGGTGTAACCATAACAAGGCTTTGCATATCACCTTGGAATGCAAGGGTGCTGTTCTATCTCATGTACTGGTGGACATTGGGTCGTCCCTCAATGTCCTACCAAAGAAAGCCTTAGTGAAGTTGGAGTACGATGGCTTGGCATTGCGCCCGAGTAATTTGGTGGTAAAAGCATTTGATGGCTCTAAAAGATCAGTGCTTGGGGAGATTGATCTGCATGTGTTGATTGGCCCGCAGAACTTCAAAACTACCTTCTTTGTGATGGACATACAGCCGACCTAAAACTGTCTGTTGGGTAGACCCTGGATCCACGCCGCTGGCGCTGTGACGTCTACCCTTCACCAGAAGTTAAAATTCGAGTGGGAAGGCCAAATCATCACCATCTGTGGGGAGGAGGACATCTTTGTTAGCCAGTTGGCTACGTATAAGTACATAGAAATGGATGGGGAGATCCATGAGACCATGAGTCAAGGGTTTGAGGCCCTTAATATTAATGAAGCATCTTCTATGTTTGGGACTTCCATCACATCATATCAACAGGCTCGGAAGGTTGTTGAGGAGGGTACCGCTCAAGGCTGGGGCAAGCTGCTGCCAGTTGAAAAGAAAGAAGACCGATTCAGGTTGGGTTACAGACCAACTCGACAAGATCAACAAGAGGCTGCAACGGAGCCCAATTTTGTCAGTGGGGGGGATGCTCACCCCGGATGCTGTGAACAGTTTGGAAGATGAGGAAGAAGACGAACGCAACCTGGAAAACTGGATAAGTCCAAGGATCCCGGGGAACCAAGTCTCAAACTGGTCTTCCCAGGAAATTATAAGAGTTACTCCTGCAGAGTATTTATTATTTCCTGTCTTTAAGCATGCATCAAGTCCTGCATCTTGCCCAAGATGTCAGGGCTCATTTTGTAATCGGGCCATCTTGTATTTTGTGCAAACGATCAATTAATGAATATCAGGACATCTTTTGCAAATGAGTCTTTTCTTTTTCCGCTCACTATTTTTCATTTTTCATTTTTTGTACAAAAATAAAATGGCAATGTTTTTCAAAATAATAACTTCATTTTTCACTTTTTTTTTTCTAAAACAAGATAAAACTGATCACTATAATGAACAAATCTAAACCCTTGCAGAGAATCCCTCCAGACTGCACCGACAACAACACCGCTATGACTTCGTATGACTTTGACAATACGATTAATCAAGTCGATGAAGGGGTTGAAGAAGATTATGAGCTACCTGAAGAATTAGCCAGGTTGTTGAGACAAGAGGAGAAGGTTATCACTCCTCATCAGGAGGAAGTTGAGACAATTAATCTTGGTACAGAAGAAGACATGAAAGAGGTTAAAATCGGGGCCCGTCTGCAAGATTCAGTGAAAGAGAAACTTATTGACATGCTTCGGGAGTATGTGGATGTTTTTGCTTGGTCTTATCAGGACATGCCAGGTCTGGATACTGACATCGTTGTGCACAAGCTGCCTCTAAAAGAAGATTGTCCACCAGTAAAACAGAAGTTGCGCCGTACTCGCCCAGATATGGCAATGAAGATAAAAGAAGAGGTACAAAAACAGTGGGACGCCGGTTTCCTTGCTGTAACTAGTTACCTGCTGTGGGTTGCCAACATTGTACCTGTGCCTATGAAGGATGGAAAAGTAAGGATGTGTGTGGATTACCGGGATCTGAACAGAGCCAGCCCAAAAGATGATTTCCCATTACCTCACATTGATGTATTGGTTGATAATACGGCCCAATTCTCAGTGTTCTCCTTCATGGATGGATTTTCAGGATATAATCAGATCAAGATGTCACCTGAAGACATGGAGAAGACAACTTTCATCACACCCTGGGGCACATTCTGTTATAAGGTGATGCCATTCGGACTGAAGAATGCTGGTGCCACTTATCAACGGGCTATGGTAACATTATTCCATGACATGATCCATAAAGAAATTGAATGTTATGTGGATGACATGATTGCCATGTCCCTTACAGAGGAAGACCACCTGGTAAATCTGTTGAAATTATTCAAGCGTCTGAGGAAATACCAATTGAAGTTAAACCCCAACAAGTGCACATTTGGGGTGCGATCCGGTAAGCTGCTGGGATTTATTGTGAGTGAAAAGGGAATTGAAGTTGACCCTGACAAAGTCAAAGCCATCCAGGAGATGCCTGCACCAAAGACTGAAGAAGAAGTTCGGGGGTTCCTAGGTAGATTGAACTACATTTCAAGGTTCATATCTCACCTTACAACAACCTGTGAGCCCTTGTTCAAGTTGTTAAGAAAAGAACAAACGGTCAGGTGGAATGAAGACTGTCAAAGGGCTTTTGACAAAATCAAGGAGTACTTACAAGATCCTCCAATCCTCATGCCTCCAGTTGAAGGAAGACCTCTAATCATGTACTTAACAGTATTAGAAGAGTCAATGGGGTGTGTGTTGGGCCAACATGACGAGTCTGGTCGAAAAGAGTATGCAATATACTACGTGAGAGAAAAGTTTACCGACTGTGAACAGCGTTATTCACTGCTCGAGAAAACTTGTTGTGCTTTAGCGTGGGCTGCTCGCCGACTAAGGCAGTATATGTTGACCCACACTACTTTGTTGATCTCAAAGATGGACCCAGTCAAGTATATATTTGAGAAGTCAGCATTTACCGGACGAGTTGCAAGATGGCAAATGATTCTCACGGAATATGACATCTAGTACACATCTCAGAAGGCCATCAAAGGCAGTGTATTGTCTGATTATCTTGCTGAGCAACCTATTGATGATTACCAGCCTATGAGATTGGACTTCCTTGATGAAGACATCATGTTCATAAAAGCAAAAGACCATGAAGAGCTTATTCACACTGAAGGGCCTGACCCAAAAGAAGAATGGACTATGATGTTTGATGGGGCTGTTAATATGAATGGTCGTGGTGTTGGTGCAGTACTCATTACACCTAAGGGAGTTCACATGCCTTTCTCGGCAAAACTCACCTTTAACTGCACTAACAACGAAGCTGAATATGAAGCCTGTATCATGGGTCTTGAGGAAGCCATTGACCTCAGGATCAAAACTTTAATTGTATTCGGAGATTCAACCCTGGTGATTAATCAAACCAACGACAAATGGTATACTCACCAAGAGCATCTCATACCTTACCGGGATTATACGAGGAGATTACTGACTTTCTTCACTACAGTCAAACTTGAGTATATCCCTCGAGATGAAAATCAGTTTGCAGATGCTCTGGCTACCATTTCATCCATGATCAAAGTTCAATATGCCAACTTTGTGCCTCGAATTTCAGTATCCAGACTTGACAGACCGACATACGTATTCTCAGTGGACCTCGCTAAAGATGAAAAGCCTTGGTTCTATGACATCAAACGCTTCTTGGAGGATCAAACATACCCACCTGGGGCATCTTCCAATGATAAGAAGACATTAAGAAGGCTAGCTGGTAGTTTCTTCCTAAATGTTGATGGTTCGTTGTACAAGAGAAACTTTGATATGGTACTTCTCAGATGTGTTGATAAAACAGAGGCAGACTTGTTGATGCACGAGGTGCACGAGGGATCTTTTGGTACCCATGCTGGAGGACATGTGATAGCTAAGAAATTTCTACTGGATCACAATGGATGCAGACTGTTGTGCCTATGCCAGGAAGTGCCATAAATGCCAGATTTATGCGGATAAAGTGCATGTGCCTCCGAATCCTTTGAACGTGATGTCTTAGCCTTGGCCCTTTGCCATGTGGGGCATTGATATGATTGGCAAGATTGAACTGACTGCTTCAAATGGCCAAAGATTCATCCTGGTAGCCATTGACTATTTTACCAAGTGGGTTGAAGCACCTTCGTATGCAAATGTCACCAGGCAAGTGGTAGCCCGAAACCTGAAGAGAGACATCATCTGTCGGTATGGAGTGCCCGAGCGAATCAATACTGATAATGGTTCCAATTTGAACAATAAAATGATGGCAGAACTGTGTCGGGACTTCAAGATCCAACATCACAACTCTTCTCCTTATAGGCCAAAGATGAATGGCGTTGTTGAGGCAGCTAACAAGAATATCAAGAAGATTGTGCAAAAGATGGTGGTCACCTATAAAGACTGGCATGAGATGTTACCATTTGCCTTGCATGGATACCGTACGTCAATCAGAACATCCACTAGGGCAACACCGTATCAACTTGTATATGGTATGGAGGCAGTCCTACCTGTTGAAGTTGAACTACCCTCCTTGCAGATACTAATGGATGTCAAATTGAATGAAGCATAATGGGTCCGATCTCAGTACGAACAACTGAATCTGATCGAAGAAAAGAGATCAGTTGCAATTTGTCATGGGCAACTGTATCAGAAAAGAATGAAGAAAGCCTTCGATCAGAAAGTCAGGCTTTAGGAATACCAAGTAGGAGATCTTGTGCTGAAAAGACTCCTTCCTCCTCATACAGACCATAGGGGCAAGTGGACTCCGAATTACGATGGTACATTCATAGTAAAGAAAGTTTTCTCTGGTGGAGCACTGATGCTCAGTACTATGGATGGTGAAGACTTCCTGTCCCCTGTGAATTCGGATGCAGTTAAAAAATACTTCGCATAAACGACCCGCTGGACACAAAAACAGAATGTAAGTCCAAGCAAAAATAGGGCATCCCAGCGAGTCAAAAACAAAATAAAAGACTCGGGAAAAAATAAGGGAAAATAATCAAAAAAAATGTACACCCGCTGAGTTGAAAAGCCATATTGGACAGCTCGGGCAAAAAAGGGTATCCCGGTGGATTGAAAACCCGAAAGGCGATCCACGCAAAATAAGGGAATAAGCGAACTACTGCATTCTGAATTCGTCTGTATCACTTACAACATGGCAAAACATCGAAAGGTTCAAGCATCGGTCAGAATCAGCCTTCTTCAGATAGCAAGATGAGAAGAACGTCAAAAGTCATACGGGTCATAGCAAAAGGGAAGCTCATTGAAGAGTCATCAACATTGCCAGCACTTTTGGTTTCTCAATTTGTAACAATCTCCTCATTTCAGGGGATTTGTTTCTTTGACTGTACTTGCCAATTCAGGGCACCCGAATTAATAAAATCAAAATTTCAGTCACATTTCGTCTTGTACATTTTATTTCATTTGCAAAAGGTCCAATATCCTTGATATAACATTTGCATAAAAAATAGAAAGTGCCTTGCTAAATCACATGCTTAGAGGAAATATATTTGCTCCCGGGAGTGTCTAACCCCTATGATGGAATCCGGTAAGGGATACCTCGGGGTACTTGTACGTTTCTTTGTCATAACAGGATTGCAGGTATTCATAGCGCAACATGGGGCATGAAAGCTTCTCTCCAGCAAGCTGCCAAATCTTTATTTCCTCAGCACATCTTCCAAACAACTTCAGAACTGTTTTCTCCCCATCAAAGTTGCCGGGCATCATTTCTCCAGCACATCTTTCAAAAAAAATACCAGGAGGGGCTCATTTCCCCAGCTGAGTTGTCAGATATCCTCATCCTCAGTAGGATCCCCACGGAAATCTCTAGGAAGATCGTTCAGTGATCATTCCTCCCCAGCCAAATGCTAGACAGGGAACCATCTCCCCGCAAACCTGCAGCATCTATTCGGAAGAGCAGTGTTTGAAGATCTCACGACAAAGTGACGAAAGTTTCCACAAGCCCCAGCTGGGCTCCTCATCACCAAGGATAGGTCTATTAGGGACTTACTTCCCCAAGCAGAATCATATATCAGATCTACCCGTGATCTCATGCCCAGCTGGGATTTTCCTTCAAACAAGATCAATCAGAGATCTCCACAGCAACGGGATCCGGATCCCGGATCGGTATCTTTTGCATAATCATAGCATTTACATCATATTTCCCCTCAAAGCGTAGCATTCCTTCTAATACGGAGCATTACGGCAAAAATCTAACATCTTGCATAAGTCACAAGCTATGTTGAATCAAACACCTATATATACCAACATTCCATATCCGAAGA
Organism: Lathyrus aphaca; assembly: GCA_963966055.1. Lineage (NCBI taxonomy): Eukaryota > Viridiplantae > Streptophyta > Magnoliopsida > Fabales > Fabaceae > Lathyrus > Lathyrus aphaca. The sequence continues at coordinate 175,995,824 of OZ014524.1, read as the reverse complement.
CTCACAGTCCCCGCGGAAAACCAAAATGTCCCCTTTGCACTCTCAAAATACAGATACATGCTCCTTTTGGCACTCATCCGTGTCATCATTCCCCAGTAAAGTCGCCCGAATATTCTCTACCGACAGATATATATAAACCCTCTAGACACTCGTCCGTGTCACCATTCCCCAGCATGGTTACCTAAACACTTATTGTAAACCAAACACTTGTTCATAATACACAGCTTTCGACACCCGTCTGTGTCATCCCATCCCCACAAATCACCGGAATATCTTTCACACTCATAAGTTCATAACTTACACACTTCCTCTTATGATACTCGTCTGTGTCATACTCTCCCCAGCCAGTTGAACACTCGTCTGTGTCTCACTCATAGTCTTTACTCATACAGATAATCGTCCGTATCTTGTATACACCACTTATCTTTTCTCAGATTCAACACTCGTCCGTGTTCTTTGTTAACTAGTTGATACTCATCTGTATCATCATCTCTGAACACGCGTCAGCAGTTGTTTCTATCGATACTCGTTCGTATCATAGTCTTAAGGATGCTCGTCCGCATCTTTAATCTATACACAGCATCAAAAACTTATACCTTTCCTTTCTTGAATGTAGACACTCGTCTGTATCTACCATTCCCCAGAAGAGTCCCCAGCAAATCCTTAGTAAAAGGCAAAATTTCTTTTCTATCTGACATTCGTCCTATGTCATGATACTTTCGGCAGCTGTACCCTGCCGGGTGATCGTCCCTCACCTTTTGATGATCGTCCTTCATCATTCCCCCAGCTGAGTCTCCATTACTGGAACCCTTTCTATCTGACATTCGTCCTATGTCATGATATTTTAGCAGCCATCCCCAGCCAGGTGATCGTCCTTCACCTTTCGATGATCGTCCTTCATCATCTTTATCTGATGGCTGCCCCCATCGTTGATCTTGTTATCTGACATTCGTCCTATGTCATGATAAACCCCGAGAGCAGCCGTCCCCTGCTAGGTGATCGTCCTTCACCTCTTGTTGATCGTACTTCATCATACATATCCGATGGCAGTCCCCATCGTTGACCCTTTTTTATCCGACATTCGTCCTATGTCGTGATATTTTCGGCAGCCGTACCCTGCCAGGTGATAGTCCTTCACCTTGGATGACCGTCCCTCATCCTTATCCTTAACAGAGCAGCCGTCCCCTTCTAGGTGATCGTCCTTCACCCTCTAACGACCGTCCCTCGTCATTTTATTTCATTAAACTGATGGTCGTCCCCATCATTGACTTTACCTCTTAATCCCCAGAGAATCTTGTTACTTTCCTTGATGGTCGTCCCCATCATGGTCTCTTTATTTCCCCAGCATGTCGGTCGTCCCCGTCATCGCTTTATCCCCAGCAGTCATCCTCTGCTCGATGGTCGTCTTCCACCGCCCGCATTTTTATAATCATACTATACTTTCTTTTACAATCTATATCCCTTTTCTTCTTCACCCAGTGAGTGCAAATTTTGGACTGTCTTTGGTATTCAACCACAAGTTATCTTGTTTGCATGTTAAGCCTGTCGCTTACATCCTACACATCTAACTCATGTTTGAATAGGGGCAGCTGTAAACACCCCAAATTTTCCCTCACTCATTTCACCATGGCTTGTGATCTTTTTTTTTCATTTGCATAAGTTCAATCATATCATCTCATGTTGCATTTTGCTTCACTGCATTGGTTCAAAGTCATATGCACCTAAGGTTTGTGATCTGAGCAATCCATGAGCCATTTGAGCCACTCCAAAGGTCATCAATCATCTTAAGAGGGTCCATATATGTTCAATCATCATATCATATCCTCCAAAGATCAAGAAAGCCAAAGAATCACAAGAACTGGCAAGGCATGGAAGCAGAGCCAGGTTTAACTGCACAGATGACCTAAAATTAGGGTTTTGGTTTCAGGGGCCATAACTCCAAATTTTTTGGTCATTCCTGTTTCTATTGGTCTCTATATGCTATAAGGATCATTCTTACCAAGTTTGATGGAAAAATTCATTGTGGAAGTCATCTCATCACTGGGTAACTTCTTGAGCAAGTCAGAGCCAAATCAGGGCATCTGAGGCCCCCAAACATGGAACCCAAATGGATTTTTCATCAAAATGAAGTTATATGGTCTTTATTTGATCATTGAAGTGATTTGAAGTTCACAAATTTGAAGAAAAGTGAGCTAAACCAAAAGTTGCCAAATATGGAAATGACTTGTAATGTAAACTTTCCATTTTGGGAATGTTTTTCAACCTCCTCTTTCTCAACCAAAAATGCTTCAAATGAAAAATTCTTGGTCATGAAAGTTGTAGATTGGATCATTCCCTTTTCAAAAAGTACAATAACAAGGTCTAATTCATTTTGGAACTCAAGTTATGGCTTTCCAAAGTTGGAAAAAATCACATAATTTCAAGTTTCATGCCTAAGAGGGATTTTTGCAAAACCTCATGCCAAGCAAATTTGTGACCTCAAATTTACTTATAATCACCATACAAACTTAATGCAATGCCTAAAAAGTCAGATTTGTGCCAAGAATTCCCAAGTTTCATGACTTGTGCATGAAGAAATCAAGAAAGGGCCAAACTTCATGAAATTTGCAAAACCCCCCACAAACTTCAATCCACTTGCTAATTGGCCTCAATCTGAATTCCATGGTTGCCCATGAATCAAGCTGCGCAGGACATGCCCTTGTCCTTGGCCTGAATTTGCCCGTACCTCAAAGGACACCTAACCTTGACTTTTTGCAAAATGAACCATACCAATCAGCATAGGCCACCAACAACTCTCTGACCTATCAAGACTTGATACATGGACCAAATACAAGCCATTACATACAACAAGCAAGGTTGAATCCTCCCACAACTCAGCAACCACAAAAACTCCATCTTATGCATTTCTCTTCGAAATTGATCACACAAGCTACAAACCTTCAAACAAACTTCATAGAACAACCCACCATCAACCCCTGATCATTTCCCACCCATCATTTTTCCCTGAAAACCACCATATCAAAAATACGATTTCTCTCCCCCTTTGAACTGAATTGCATCAATCTCACAAACTAGCCACAAAACACTCCAACCAAGCATCAAAGCTTCTTCAAGGAGTTCATTGGAGGCATTTGGAAGCAAGAAAGCAGCCTGAAAGCTCCAGGGTTGAAAGCTTCACCTCAGGTAGCCATACAAAATTATTTTTCCAGAAGCTTTATTTTAAGTTCTCATTTGGTTAAGATTGATTCCCTGAGTGCAATGAACCTTTTACTTTTGAAAATGATGAAGAATTGAGAGTGTATGGCTTGTCTGAAATTTTTGCAGTTTTTGTTCTTGGCTTTGATTCTTGTTAATGGTTGAAAATAAATGAAGTTTGAGGTTAGAATTAGGATTAGGGGGTGAGAGGAACAAATCTGGAGCTTTAGAGCTCCAGAAATGGCCTGGGGAATGAGTTGAGTTTTCTCAGGGGAGAATGTCACCGGAGAAGACGACCGGAGCTCTTCTTCGGTGACCTGAAAGTGATTAATGTTAATTAGGGTTAGGGTTCCAGGTTTGAATGTAGGCCCTTAGATCAGTCCCTCCCGCGCGTGCTGTGTAGCCCAGATTGCTTGATTAGTTTTAATTTTTGGATTAAATATTAATTAAATAGGATTAGCCTAGTTTGAATTATGTCCATTGGATCTGGTGCAGAGTCAAACCTCCCAAGCCCAGAATGAATCTCAGCTCTCCATCCTGCATACTTCCTATTTTATTATTTTTATTTCATTTTATTTCCATTTAGTTTGTACATTTTATTAAAAATAGAAAAAAGACTTCAAAAATTCGGAAAATTTTTATTCAAGGTTTTATTAATTTTCAGAACCCAAAAATATTTTTATTTTTATTTTTTTGCATTAAAAATATTTTTAAAACATTTAAATGATTATTTTTAATTAGTTAATGAGAATTAATAAATTAAAAATACATTTAAGTATTTAAAAATCCCAAAAAAAATCAGAGAGCCTTTTCAAACATTTACAAACATTTTCAAACTCACAATACAAATTTTTTTTTGGTTTTGATCACACTTTGACAATTTTCATTTGAATTAGGGTTCTTTAATTTGATAATCTTTAACCCTAACTTCAAAAATTCATAACTTTTGATCCAAGTTGAGTTTGTGAATGGTTCTTTTTGCATTGTATTATACTTGGTTTCAAGCATCTAAAAACATTTTTGTTTCATTTTTATAATACATTTTCAATTTGTTTGGCATTTTCCCTTTAGAATCACCCTTAAAACCTTAGAAATTTAAGAAAATCATAAGTCCCTTAGGGTTTAATTCTGACCTTCCCCTTTGGGCAGTGAACATGTATAGGTTTAGGGTCCCTTTGATTCCATTTTCAATTTTTTATCTTGCCATTTGCTTCTGATTTTGAAATTTGCATCACATATGATCATATAACCCTAATTTGCATCTTCATTTGCATCCATCTTACATAAGCTTGCATACATGAACTTGCCATGACATTTTGTGCCTCCACATGACATATAAGACATCTTAGGACATATTGAAATCATGTTTGATCATTTCATCATTCATTTGCCATGTTTTTGTTTTCATTTAATGTCATATGCATTCATGAACTTTCATGCTTCTTACATGTCTCATTTGCATTCCCATCCTTTGTATGATCATCCTCATCTCATGACATACATTTATGTTATCTCTTGGCATCATTAGCATCATGAACATGCTTCTGGTTTTGACTTTCACCTTTTCATTCATTTCATTTTCATTTCATTTCATTTCTTTTTGCTAACTTTTCAGGTGGTAAGTGTTTGAGAAGTGAATTTGCCTTCACTTCTCATAATCTCTTCTCACCTCTCTTATGCATTCATTACTGCATTTTACTTTTGTATTAGAGTGAGCTTGCTCATTCATGTTACCTCCTCACTCTCTTTCTTCAAGCAACTTATCTTCTTAAGTGAAGTAAGTTGTCTTGCTTCTTTCTGCTTCTCCTCCTTCCATCTTTCTTCTTCCTTGGTGGCTTTTCTCTTGAAGATCTTCTTGCAAGCCTCATAAACCCTAGGAACACCCAAGCATGATCACAATTAGGGTTTGATTAGTCCCCCATTAGTTTTACCTTTGTGTCATCTTTGAGTCTTCTCTTCTCATCTCTTAATCAAGGACTAAACCTTAAAGGTTCTAAGGCTTTGTGATTAGGGTTATGCATGTATCCTTCTATTAGGATGGGGTGTATAACTTTAATCCTAAGTGTTAAACCCTTAATGTGTTTAAATCCTTTAATCAATTCATCTAATAATCACTAAGACATCAAGCTTGTAACTTGGGCCTTGCATTAGGGTTTTAATTCTTCCTTAATTGGTTAAGAAGGACTAACCCTAGTGTTAATGGACAAGTCCCCCTCAAGTTGTCTTGCAAACCATAAAATCCACTTCTTAATCTTACCATTAACTAAAATCCACTTTAATAAAGGTTTTGTTTTGTCATGAGGTTAATCCCTAATCATGGATTAAGTTGGGGAGCCTTCCTCAGCTTAAATGTTCCCATCTATTATCCTTCTATTAGGATGGTGTAATGGGTCCATTAAATCCTTGATTATGGCTTAAACTCATTACTTAACACTAAACAAAAACTCTAAAAACATATAAATAAATGCAAGTAGGTTAATGATCTTAATCCTACATCATGGTGGTTAAGTGTGAGATGTTTACTTCATACTTAAGGTATTCTCATTACCCCTAATCAAAGGGAAGATGTGATGAGTTTACTAATCTTTGGTTTAGGCTTAAGCTCATTTTCTTATGACAAACTCCAAAAACAATAAAAGATTGAAAATACCAAAAACAAACAATAATCGTCTCCTCCGGGATTCTTTTCTCATCTCATTCACTCACAAACGAGAACTTGCTTCTTCCGTCTAATGCAAGACAGTTTGCACCTGAGCCAGACAAGTTATACACTTGAGCATGGACAAGTAAGCAGTTCATCAGTCAATTTATCTTTCAGTCTCTTTGAGTCAAATTATGGTGTTCTTACTTCCTCATTGCACGAGAGGATACGTAGGCATAACTTAACAGTTATCGAACAAAAGTCTCTGTATATTCCCCCTCTTCCAGCATTATTCTTTAAGCCTCATTGTCTTGAGCTTTGGACTCTTTTCTTGCACTGACACTCTTTCATTTCACTTCACATTTATTTTACACTAACACTTGCATTCTTTTCCAGCTTTTGCACACAAAATAGCACTGACACCACCCCTTTAAAATACAAATCTTTCAAGTGTGGATCCCGTCGAGTACGGCGGACAATCTGGGTGCTAATACCTTTCAGGTTGTAACCAACCCCCTTTCTCAGTTTCTCTGGTTCGCAACCGTCTTATCCATCTTTTCTTAGGTTTCTGCAGCATTACCTTTCCTACGGGATAAAAATGCCTAGCTGGAGACTTTTTTCGGTTCAACTTCATGTCCTCTTTCGCCGGGATAAATGGTAACATCTTTCAAGTGTTGTAATTTCGTTCGTAATCGAATATTCGTCTTCTTACGTGTAAGAAGCGTTCCGATTCTGGGATTAGAGGTTGCAAGTCTTTGCCTTGAGAGTGAGTACTTGGCATACACTCGGGAAATTAGATTAATAAAATAAATAGTTGTTACCTTAGTCTAGACAATGCTACTCTAAAGTGCACTAGTAACTAAATTAAGGTTCCCGGCAATGGCGCCAAAAACTAGATGGGCTAAAGACGTACTCTAATATGTGTCTAGCGGTATTTTAACTGCAAGCGCACAACCTATCGAAGTAATATTTAAGATTATCGATCCCACAGGGACTTTATGATTACTTAGTGCTAGAGGGTTTACTAGTTTAGCTAAGGTGAATGGTTGTCACGATTTTTTGGTTGTTTTTAAGAATTAAAGACGGGAATTAAATTTTAGTTTAATAAAATAATAATAAGGTGGTCGGTATGTAATTATGTTAACTTAGGCGGGTCAATCTAACCTAGGCTTATAAGGATGGTTCACTTAATCTATTCTGTAGAGGTTATCAGTTTAAATATCTTTAACTCACACTCTCGTGGTCTTATCTCAGATTTCACTCCTAAAGCCCTATGCCTGCTCTCGCTAGCCCATAAGTGTTTAGAAATAATTTTTGGAAACTTAATAAGTCAAATTCATTTTAAAGCGCCCTCGCTGTGTTTAAATTAAATGCCTAACTTTAGCTATCTAGTTAAAATCTCACACTCTCGTGGTCTCGACCTAACCTATTACACTTTCCTTACTCTCGTAACAAAAAGATTGATTTTATTATAAAAAGGCACAGCCAGAATTTTAAGTTCTTAATTATTTTAAGCCTAGAATTGATTTTACCGATTCAGTTGATTTTAATTACGTACCGCCTAAAGTGTTTAGCTACTCATGATTGTTGTACCAGACAGATGCAGAAACAGAGGAATACAAAATAAAATATGCATAATAAAGAAATAAAAATAAATTCTTAACATTAATATAAATGCGAATTAATTAAAAACCTGAATAACAAATATAATGTTAGACTCCTTCTTCCACAATCTGGCAAACTCAGAGTACGGACCGGAATCGGAAATAAAATTACAAAAAGAAATGCTGAAGGCTTTGAAAGAAATTAAATGATAACAATTTCCTAATGTTGGAAATTGTTATTTGATTTGGTTGGGATATAAAAAATTAAAGCAAGAACAGAACAAATGCTGGAAAAATAAATGAACTAGGGTGCAATGGAAATACGGCAGAGCTTCCGCAAGAAAAATTAAAATAAAACTCTGTCATTTGTTCTTTGAAACTATGCTATTTATAGAGATTGTAATTTGGGCTTGGCAGTTGAAATAATGCCTTGGGCTTCGTAGATGCTGAGAGAATCCAGGAAAAGTTGAGTTACTGGGTCTGCGGAAGGAAAGGAAAATATTGACTTCACGTAGCACACGTACATGACCAATTCTCAGCAAGTAAACCTAGTTTCCCCTTGTCACGTTCGTGACAAGGGCGTCACGGGCGTTATCCTTGTATTTAGCTCGTCACGGTCGTGAGGGACTGGTGACGACCGTGACTGCTCCTTTTAGCATGTCACGGTCGTGACTCCTAGGTGACGGTCGTGACAATTACAAAAAATGCAGATTATGCAGAATTCCTCTCTTCTTCTTCTTTTCATGCTTGTTTTTGCTCATTTCACTTTTGGCTTATGATTTAGCTCTATAATTGATATACCTGCAAAATGACAAAGAAAACTCGAGGAATCGGGTGTTAATACGATAAATGTGCGATAAAACGGCATTGAAACATAGTAATTAAATGATACTTTTTCTCGTTATCAAACTTCCCCAAACTTAAACCTTTGCTTGTCCTCAAGCAAATAGTCGGTTGAAAAATGATCGGACAGGTTTTCATCGACGCACACACATAACAAACCATACGAGGAATCGTTTTGCTAGATAAACCGGTACTAGAATATAACACTAACGATACACTAATGACACAAGCAACAAGCTAAGTCGGTGACTTCCCGTTAAACGAAACATTCGGTAATTGTGTTACGATTCCACCTAGAGTCTTTCGATCTTATTTCACCCGGTTTCATTCTAGCGCAATCACATTAAGCCTTTTGCCTTAGCACGCACGTAGTGGAGTAGCCGGTTAGTGACTTTGATCCTTTATAAGCACGGGGTCTGGTACACGAATGTGTCAACCCTACATCTATTATCCGATTTGGAGGTTGTGGGGGATCGAGCCGTAGCACGCCCTACCAAGTTCAGAACCAGGTACCTCTGAACCAACCCGCAATGGACTCCTTCTCATATTTCTCGTTTCTTATATGCGACCGTGTACTTTGGTGCAATTTCTTTTTATTGGCATCGAGATATGAAGGATCATTATAGATTTAGGCATCAAACACTTATGTTCATCGGCTCCCCACGTGATTTGTGTTCAGACGGTGTTGACTGCTAGTATAAACTACTAGGGGTTACTTTAGAACTGAAACTTAAGGTGTAGTCGTAACAATTATCGGAACGGAATGCTTAAGTAGGAAGTCTAATGTGTCAAGACTGTATTGATCTTGTTGAATCGTTCTCAGCTTCCTAACTATGATTTCATAGGTAAGTCGGGTAATGCGAAGATAAAATTAAATTTTTTTCGGTATGGCTAAACAAACGGGGAAAATTCGAAACTAAAGAAATAGCACAAATATTACTTTGTTTCATTAAAGGAAATACAACGGAATGGAAAGTGTGGAATGGGAAATGTGGAAAAAGGAAAGGTATCTCTCCCACACTATATCAGACATTGTCCTCAATGTTGTGATATAATAGCGGGTAAAATACAATACAAACAACGAAAATGGAAAAACATAAACAAAAACTAAAATTAAGGTTGCTGACGACCACGGCCTCGGCTTCTGGTGCAAGAGCGTCTGGTCGGAGTCGCTTCAGGATCAGAACTGGTGCCGGTGAGAGCAGTGATATCAATTTGCAAAGACTCTAGCTCGCTAAAGATCTCTCCAAGCTTCTCATCAGTCGTCCTCTGGTTGGTGGCAACAGCTAAAAGTAGTGCATCGTGTTGCTCTTTTTGCCTTCATTCTAGTGCGGCATTCATCTGGTTCTGCTGACGAATCGCACGGAGGACGTCTTCAGGTGTGAATTCTTGCGCAGGTGGCTGTCGGGTGGAGGACTCAGGAATGTCCTGTACAGGCTCAGCTGCATCCATGGTGTCTTGCATCTCGTCCACTGGTGGATCGGCCTGCTCATCAATAATGGGGACATGGCCGGCAGCATCCGGTAAAGCAAATAGCCAGTTGGCTCGGTTGGACGGATCGATGCGGTCGCGGCACTGCAAGGTGATGTGGTGATAAACGGTGCCTTGGATAACAGGGCTGAACCTGCCATCCTCTCTCTGAGAAATCAAGTGGGCGGACCTGCAGTAGTTCTTTGTAAGCAACTCTGCGGCTCTGCGAGGCAAATGGATAATCAAGTCACCAAGCTCCAGCTGAATGGCGAGGGTGGTGACAATCCCGCCTATGTAGAAGGGGGTTGCGCCTCGTTGCGCTACAGATTGTATATGTGATAAAAGGAATGGGGCAGCATTGATGCGCTCGTCATTTAAGGCACAGTGCAAGAGCAGGAGCTCCTTGGAGTTAAGCTTGTGATTGCTCTCTCTTACAAAAATGGTATTGCAGATGATGCGATGAAAGTATCGGATCGCCGGGTTATGGATGTGGGTAGCATTCAGACTCTGAAAGGCAGTAGCACGGGTGTTGGTGATGTCGTGCCATAAGGTGAAAGCGATTTCACTGAAGTTGTTCGGCACGCGGAGATGAGCATCGTCGCCGTGATCGAAACCTAGCAGTTCGGCGATCCTTGTTTGTGTAACTTCGAACTCTCGGCCGAGCATTCTGAACTTAGCAATGCCGGTGAGTTGACTTGATGAACCGGGAGGTGTAACATATTGAAACGAACTCAGAAATTCCAATGTGAGGAGTTCGAATGTCGGCTGTGGTTGACTGCACAAGTGCCACAAACCAACATGCCGAAGCAGGAGCTTCACACCGTTGAGCAGTCCCAACTCCCTCAAACAGTCAATGTCGACATACCGAGTGGGTTGGACGCCACGGTTTTGAAACCTGATGAACTTTTGTCTTTGAGTTTCTCCATGTTCACCATCCCTAAATTGATTTTCTTCCATTGCATGCAAGTACGGGAATGAGAGATGAGAGGTTTTTGAGTTTTGTGAGGAAAATGAAAAATGTGAAGAAATTGGTTCTGATTATAGTGAAAGAAGTGAATGTGAGAGGTTTGGAATAAATGGAGAGGTTAATGGAATTTATTTAGGGTAATGGGAGGTTACGGGATTTTGAGGAGATAATGGGGGGTTTCTAATTTTTGTGGAAGTGGAAAAGAGGTTGCTGCGAAGAAGAACGGTTCTGTTTCTCAGAATTCGTATAACAGGGGTCGTCACGGTCGTGATGGGTGAGTGACGGTCGTGACGCGCTAATTAGCTGGTCACGATCGTGAGAGAATGATGACGACCGTGAGGGATTAAAAATTATAATATTTTCTTCACATAATGCATTATCTCACACGTTCAAAGCAATTTTTCTTTTTATTATCACTTCTCATTTGATTACAATACAAACAATATATATATTATCAGATCAACATAAATTAGCAAATTTCATCACACGAGAAATAAAAATATTAATCAATTTAAATATAACAGTAACTAATGGAAATCATAGAAATTGATTAAATTGTAAAATGGTAAAACTAGAAGTGCTTTGCTTTTGATATAATTGAAGGAAAATTACATTAATAAAAATAAGGTACGAAAATGTTTGCGAAATGTGAAAACTAACTAGAAACAAAAACAAGTAAAATAAGTTAAATCACTACAGCATTTTTCAAAAGTGCTTCTTCAAATCTTCAATTGCGGAGTTTAGGTGGTAGAATTGCTCACACGTTATGTCAGTTAAACCTATAACGTCCAATAGCATGCTTTTAATCTCATCTTTAACAGTATTAATATTGGCTTGGTAAACTTCAAGAGTATTCATAATTTTCTTCAAGTTGTCAGCATATTCTACTTGATTCACTTCAGGGGTTTCAATCACTTCATCAGTGTGTGCAATGTCATGGTAACCAGGAGGTGTCTCAGGGTCACTTTCTACATCGGTCATTATATCATCCCTTATCTTGTAAGATTGCGGTGTTTCGGGAGTGGATGGATAGTCAGGAGGGGTAAGCTCATAAAGCCAATGATCTTTATTATGAACACTGACTCTAGCATGGTTTGGTAGTGTGAACAGGGTTACTACTTCATTCCTGATTAGGTACTCGTAAGGTGGTTGTCCTAAATTTCTTATGATATGGCGGTTAAAGCAAAAGTTCAGATTCATAGGACGGATGGTACCTAAACGGTTACACCTGTGTAATTGGTATCTAAGTCCTAAGGCATCAGCAATCATAGTGACAAGACCTCCTACCAATATGGGTAGATCAGGTTCTTCTTGGATTCGGGTGAAGGTTTGCATCTTGAAAGGCACACCATTAACTGGTTGTCCATTAGTCAGACATGACATAATGAATACCTTATCTTTAGATACTCCAGTAAGGTTTTCTTCTTTCCCAAAGAAGGTGTGGGCAAGGATCTTATGGAAATAGAGGATAGCAGGGTTATGTATCTCATCATTGTTCATGTTATTTGGCTCAGGATGGTAATTTCCGGTTAAGGTTCCCCAAAAGAAGTCCAGCTCAATGTCCATCAATTCTACCTGTGTGGTAGTAAAAGCAAAGGGTCCACTAGGGAATCCTAATAAGTTAGCTAATTCTCTATGGTTAAAGTCATATTCTATTCCGAATAGTCGGAAACTGATAAATCCTTTCCTGAATCCAAAACCGCGCTCGGGTAAGTAAATTAAGGAGCTTAGGAACTCAAGGGTGAGCTCGCGGTAAGTCACAAACTTTTGTTTTATCAGTGCATTCTCCCATCCAAGTTGGTTAAACAAGTATAGGATGCTATCATGTATACCTAAGGTTTCCATAGTCAGATCATCCGGGTACAGAGTCAAATCCATTGGTCTCTGTGATAACTCTTCAAATTTCATTCTTTGGTTCCTACCTCTAAATTTGGTTTCCATAATGTTTCTCGGTTGGTTAGCCATAGTTAGTGTAAATATGGAGGAAACAAATTAGGGGGAGAAGGAAAGTGGAAAAGACTTTAGAAAATCTGTAAAAGTGATTTAAAAATTAAAATAAGGAAAATAAGAAAATAAATGCATAAATAAAAGCAATAATAAATTTAAACAATAAAACAATAAAATGATAAAACAATAGAACGATAAATGATAAAATGATAAATGACAAAATGATTAAATGATTAAATGATTAAATGGGTTAAATGGGTTGCCTCCCACTAAGCGCTGTTTTTATCGTCAAAAGCCTGACGTAATGCTTAGGTGTAGATTAATCAGGGAAATTAGTGGACAACCCCAAAAGCCTTAGACTATTTGCATAATCTCTATTTTCAACCTTATGGTAATGTTTTAAACGTTGTCCGTTTACTGTGAACAGTTCATTATTCCTACCCTTAATTTCTATTGCTCCGCTCGGGAATACTCTAGTTATTTCAAAGGGTCCTGACCATCTAGATTTTAGTTTTCCAGGAAAGAGCCTATGTCTTGAATTAAAGAGGAGTACAACGTCTCCCACACTAAATTCTTTCCTAGATAGGCGTTTATTGTGCCATCGCTTAGTTCTTTCTTTATATATCTTAGCATTCTCATAAGCATCTAACCTTAACTCTTCTAATTCGTTAATATCGAGGATTCGCTTTTCTCCTGCAGCATTATAGTTTATATTGAGAGTTTTGATCGCCCAATATGCTTTGTGTTCTAGTTCTACCGGGAGATGACAAGACTTTCCATATACTAATTTGAAAGGTGTAGTTCCTATGGGTGTCTTGTAAGCTGTCCTATAAGCCCATAAAGCTTCATTAAGTTTAGATGACCAATCTTTCCGAGATATGGCGACAGTCTTTTCTAAGATTTGTTTAATTTCTCTGTTTGAGACTTCGACCTGTCCACTTGTTTGTGGATGATATGGTGTTGCTACACGGTGTCTGACTCCATACTTAGATAGTAATTTGTCAAAGATTTTTGAAATGAAGTGCGATTCACCGTCACTTATGACGAGTCTAGGCACACCAAATCTGGGAAAGATTATATTTTTGAAAAGCTTTATTACTACTCGTGTGTCATTTGTAGGAGAAGTTATAGCCTCAATCCATTTTGAAACGTAATCAACAGCTACGAGTATGTAATTATTACCGAAAGATGATGGGAATGGTCCCATGAAATCTATTCCCCAGACGTCAAAGACTTCTACTTATAATATTCCTTTTTGAGGCATTTCATCTCTTCTTGAAATATTACCGGTGCGTTGACACCGATCGCAATTTATAACAGCAAAGTGGACATCTTTCCATAAATTAGGCCAGAATAGGCCGGCTTGTAAGATTTTTGCACAAGTCTTGGAAGTGCTTGTATGTCCACCATAAGGAGATGAATGGCAATGAGCAATGACATCTTCTATTTCTTCTTCGGGAATACATCGACGAAAGATTCTGTCGGGTCCTCTTTTGAACAATAATGGTTCATCCCAATAGTAATGTTTGAGATTGTGAAAGAATTTCTTTTTCTGCTGATAGGTTAAGTCAGGTGGAAGAGCTCCTGCAGCTAGGTAGTTGACAATGTCAGCGTACCATGGCAGTCCTACAGTTGTTTGGATTGTTTCCACGGGTTCTGGTTCATCTATGTCTAACTGGACTGGGTCGCTTCCTATTTGTGCTATCAGCTGTTCATACGGAAAATCATCGTTAATCGGCACTTGGTCGGGTTTAATACCTTTTATTCTAGATAAATGGTCTGCTACGACGTTTTCAGTACCTTTCTTATCTTTTATTTCAAGATTAAACTCTTGTAAGAGTAAAATCCATCTCAAGAGTCTTGGTTTAGCATCTTTCTTAGTTAATAGATATCTGATAGCAGCGTGGTCTGTGTAAACGATTATTTTCGCTCCCACTAGGTAAGAACGGAATTTGTCAAGCGCAAAGACAACTGCTAATAATTCTTTTTCAGTAGTGGCGTAGTTCATCTGAGCAGAATCTAAGGTTCTACTGGCATAGTAAATCGCATGAAGTTTCTTGTCCTTCCTCTGGCCTAGAACTGCGCATACAGCATAGTCACTCGCATCGCACATGATTTCGAAAGGTAATCTCCAGTCAGGGGGTTGCATGATTGGTGCGGTGATGAGGGTTGTTTTTAGAGTTTTGAATGCTTTAAGACAATCTTCATTGAATATGAACTCAGCGTCTTTCATTAATAAACCGGTAAGAGGTTTAGTGATTTTCGAGAAATCTTTGATGAATCGTCGGTAGAAACCGGCGTGTCCTAAAAAGCTTCGTATTTCTCGAACGGTTTTAGGGGGTTGAAGATGTTTTATGACTTCTATCTTAGCTTTATCAACTTCAATTCCCTTATCAGATATAACATGTCCTAGTACGATTCCTTCTCTGACCATAAAATGACATTTCTCCCAGTTAAGCACGAGGTTTACTTTTACACATCTTTCTAACACCATTTCTAAAATTGATAGACATCCTTCAAAACTTTTCCTGCATACAGAGAAGTCGTCCATGAACACTTCCATGATGTTGTCTATGAAATCTGCGAAGATTGACATCATACATCTTTGAAAGGTTGCAGGAGCGTTGCATAATCCAAAAGGCATTCGTCTATAAGCGAACGTTCCATAAGGGCATGTGAATGTAGTCTTCTCTTGATCATCTGGGTGGATAGGGATTTGGAAAAATCCTGAGTAACCATCAAGATAACAGAAATATGAAGGCTTGGCTAATCGTTCTAACATTTGATCTATAAAAGGTAGCGGAAAATGATCTTTTCGAGTGGCTTTATTTAGTTTACGATAATCGATGCACACTCTATGTCCTGTCACTACTCTTTGTGATATCGATTCGCCTTTAGCGTTTTTCACAATAGTGATACCTCCTTTCTTTGGTACTACATGTACTGGACTAACCCATTTACTATCAGAGATTGCATATATTATTCCAGCATCTAGTAGTTTCTTAACTTCTTCCTTTACTACAGTGCTAACGATTGGGTTAATTCTTCTTTGAGATTCTCTGGAGGTTTTGCAATCTTCTTCTAGCAGAATACGATGCATACAGATTGAAGGGCATATTCCTTTGTGATCAGATATGTTATATCCTAATGCAGTTGGATATTTCTTTAAGACATCTAAAAGTTTCTTTGTTTCAATTGTTCCTAAACTGGAATTGATTATAACTGGTCTTGTACATTCAGTGTCTAAGAATTCGTATCTTAGGTTCTTAGGTAAAGTTTTTAACCCTAATTTAGGTTTATTCTTACTTGGCATGGGATCCGGTGTAAGTGCTAAACATTCGCTTAGACTATCATCCTGATATGGTTCACGCCAATTATCATCTTCGAAAATCGGAGGGATTTGAATTTTCATAATTTCAGAATAGGTAGTTTCTTTCATTTCCATTTCTCTTACACATTCGTCAATTACGTCCAATAGATAGCATGTATCCTCTATAGCTGGTGATTGTAAGAATTGTGTTAAAATAAATTCAACTTTCTCTTCACCTACTTCAAAGGTTAGATTTCCTTTCTTTACGTCTATTATAGCTCCGGCGGTAGCTAAGAATGGTCTTCCTAGTATGATAGGTGTAGTGGAGTCTTCAGAGATGTCCATGATTATGAAATCAGTAGGAATATAGAATTGTCCTATACGTACTGGGACGTTTTCTAGTATGCCTACAGGATATTTAATAGAGAGATCGGCTAGTTGAACAGACATTTTAGTTGGTCTTAGGTCTCCCATGTCTAGCCTTTTGCAAATCGTTAAGGGCATAACACTGATACTGGCTCCTAAATCTCATAGAGCTTTGTCAATGACGAATTTTCCTATTACACAGGGTATAGAGAAACTTCCTGGATCTTTTAGCTTAGGAGGCATATTATTCTGAATTATTGCGCTACACTCAGCAGTAAGTGTAATGGTTCCGTTATCCTCTATCTTTTTCTTATTAGATAAGATTTCCTTTAAAAACTTAGCGTACGATGGCATTTGAGTGATAGCTTCTGTAAATGGAATAGTAATATTCAACTGTTTCAGAAGTTCAACAAATTTCTTAAACTGGCCCACCGTCTTGGAATTGGTTAATCTCTGAGGATACGGAATTGGTGGTTTATAATGTGGTGGAGGCACATAAGGCTTTTCTTTCTCCACTGCCTCTTGATTATTATCTTCCTTTTCTTCTGGTTCATTCACCATTTCAGTCGGTTTATCCGGTTTTTGGTACATGGCTGGATTGTCAAGTCTTGGATCGGTAGGTCCGTCAAGTTCCTTGCCACTTCTTAATATCACAGCATTGGCCTGTCCTTTCGGATTAGGTTGAGGTTGTCCAGGAAATACTCCAACTGGTGCAGCGGTAGGTGCTTGTTGTTGAGCTACTTGTGAAATCTGAGTTTCTAGCATGTTGTTATGTGTAGCTAATGCATCTACTTTGCTCACTAATTGCTTAATCTGCTCACTAGTGTGTATGTTTTGGTTTAAAAAGTCCTTGTTTGTTTGAGATTGGTTAGCTATGAAGTTCTCCATCATCAACACAAGGTTCGATTTTCTAGGGACATTAGGAGCAGTCTTTTGATATCCTGGTGGTGTAGCTGGTGCTTGACCTGGTGCATATAAAGCATTGTTGTTCTTATAGGAGAAGTTTGGATGATTCTTCCAACCTGGGTTGTATGTGTTTGAGTACGGGTTTCCTTGAGCATAATTCACTTGATCTGTGGGAATTCCTGCTAATAGTTGACAATCAGGGACATCATGTCCTGGAACTCCACATAACTCACAGTTAGGTGTTACCGCAGCCACGGTGGCTGTTGGTGTTATGGCCAAGTTGTCAATCTTTTGGTTTAGTTGGTCAAACTTTGCATTACTTGGTCCATACTACTTACTTCGTACATACCTCCTTTTGTTGGTTTCTCAGTTGCGACTCTCTCGCTTCCCCATTGGTAATGGTTTTGAGCCATACTCTCGATAAGTGCATATGCATCGTTATATTCTTTGTCCATTAGTGCACCGCCTGCAGCAGCGTCAATTGTCTTCTTGTATTATACAAGAGTCCATTGTAGAAGGTATGGATGACCATCCATTCTACTAATCCGTGATGTGGACAAAGTCTCAGCATATCTTTATAGCGTTCCCAAGCTTCAAAAAGTGATTCGTTTTCCTTTTGCTTAAATCCGTTTATCTGAGCTCTTAGCATAGCTGTCTTGCTAGGTGGGAAATACCTGGTCAAGAAAACTCTCTTTAGTTCCTCCCACGTAGTTACTGAATTCGAGGGTAGAGATTGAAGCCAGGCTCTCGCTCTGTCTCGAAGTGAAAAAGGAAAAAGACGTAGTCTAATAGCTTCTTGGGTAACTCCATTGGCTTTTACGGTATCTGCGTACTGCACAAATATCGAAAGATGAAGGTTCGGATCCTCGGTAGGATTTCCGGCGAACTAATTTTGTTGCACGGCTGATATCAGAGAAGGTTTCAGTTCGAAATCGTTTCGGTTGATAGCCGGCGCGACAATGCTGGAATGCGGTTCAGCTTGCGAAGGACTAGCGTAATATTTGAGTGGATGATTCGGTTCTTCAGCCATCTCTGCGTCCTTTGATGTTCCGACTGGTTTAGGTGGATCTATTTGAAGATCTGGAATGTTGTAATTTCGTTCGTAATCGAATATCCGTCTTCTTACGTGTAAGAAGCGTTCCGATTCTGGGATTAGAGGTTGCAAGTCTTCGCCTTGAGAGCGAGTACTTGGCATACACTCGGGAAATTAGATTAAGAAAATAAATAGTTGTTACCTTAGTCTAGACAATGCTACTCTAAAGTGCACTAGTAACTAAATTAAGGTCCCCGGCAACGGCGCCAAAAACTTGATGGGCTAAAGACGTACTCTAATATGTGTCTAGTGGTATCTTAACTGCAAGCGCACAGCCTATCAAAGTAATATTTAAGATTATCGATCCCATAGGGACTTTATGATTACTTAGTGCTAGAGGGTTTACTAGTTTAGCTAAGGTGAATGGTTGTCACGATTTTTTGGTTGTTTTTAAGAATTAAAGACGGGAATTAAATTTTAGTTTAATAAAATAATAATAAGGCGATCGGTATGTAATTATGTTAACTTAGGCGGGTCAATCTAACCTAGGCTTATAAGGATGGTTCACTTAATCTATTCTGTAGAGGTTATCAGTTTAAATATCTTTAACTCACACTCTCGTGGTCTTATCTCAGATCTCACTCCTAAAGCCCTATGCCTGCTCTCGCTAGCCCATAAGTGTTTAGAAATAATTTTTGGAAACTTAATAAGTCTAATTCATTTTAAAGCGCTCTCGCTGTGTTTAAATTAAATGCCTAACTTTAGCTATCTGGTTAAAATCTCACACTCTCGTGGTCTCGACCTAACCTATTACACTTTCCTTACTCTCGTAACAAAAAGATTGATTTTATTATAAAAAGTCACAGCCATAATTTTAAGTTCTTAATTATTTTAAGCCTAGAATTGATTTTACCGATTCAGTTGATTTTAATTACATACCGCCTAAAGTGTTTAGCTACTCATGATTGTTGTACCAGACAGATGCAGAAACAGAGGAATACAAAATAAAATATGCATAATAAAGAAATAAAAATAAATTCTTAACATTAATATAAATTCAAATTAATTAAAAACCTGAATAACAAATATAATGTTAGACTCCTTCTTCCACAATCTGGCAAGCTCGGAGTACGGACCGGAATCGGAAATAAAATTACAAAAAGAAATGCTGAAGGCTTTGAAAGAAATTAAATGATAACAATTTCCTAATGTTGGAAATTGTTATTTGATTTGGTTGGGATATAAAAAATTAAAGCAAGAACAGAACAAATGCTGGAAAAATAAATGAACTAGGGTGCAATGGAAATACGGCAGAGCTTCCGCAAGAAAAATTAAAATAAAACTCTGTCATTTGTTCTTTGAAACTAAGCTATTTATAGAGATTGTAATTTGGGCTTGGCAGTTGAAATAATGCCTTGGGCTTCGTAGATGCTGAGAGAATCCAGGAAAAGTTGAGTTACTGGGTCTGCGGAAGGATAGGAAAATATTGACTTCACGTAGCACACGTACATGACCAATTCTCAGCAAGTAAACCTATTTTCCCCTTGTCACGTTCGTGACAAGGGCGTCACGGGTGTTATCCTTGTATTTAGCGCGTCACGGTCGTGAGGGACTGGTGACGACCGTGACTGCTCCTTTTAGCGTGTCACGGTCGTGATTCCTAGGTGACGGTCGTGACAATTACAAAAAAATGCAGATTATGCAGAATTCCTCTCTTCTTCTTCTTTTCATGCTTGTTTTTGCTCATTTCACTTTTGGCTTATGATTTAGCTCTATAATTGATATACCTGCAAAATGACAAAGAAAACTCGAGGAATCGGGTGTTAATACGATAAATATGCGATAAAACGGCATTGAAACATAGTAATAAAATGATACTTTTTCTCGTTATCATTTACAACTGTCCCTATTCAAGCATGAGTTAGCTGTGCAGGATGTAAGCACCTGGCTTAACAGACAAACAAGATAACTTGTGGTTGAATACCAAAGACAGTCCAAAATTTGCACTCACTAAGGAGGAGAAGAAAAGGGATATAAATTGTAAAAGATAGTATAGCAAAAGTATCAAATGAAAGCGATGGAGGACGACCATCGAGCAGAGGACGGATGCTGGGGATAAATCAATGACGGGGACGGCCGACATGCTAGGGAAATAAGAAATCGTGATGGGGATGGCCATCAATCAAAGTAACAAGGTTTTCTGGGGATTAAAGTAAAGGCAATGATGGGGACGACCATCAGGTTTGCAAGTTAAGATAAACAACGATGGGGACGGCCATCGGTTCAAAGAATAAATGAAATAATGATGAAGGACGGTCATCAAAGGTGAAGGACAATCACCTAGTAGGGGAAGGCTGCTCTTTACCATGACATAGGACGAATGTCGGATAGAAAAGAAACGTTCGACGATGGGGAAGACCATCGGATAAGCACGATGAAGGACGATCATCAAGAGGTGAAGGACGATCACCTAACAGGGTACAACTGTTCTCGGGGTTTATCCTGACATAGGGCGAATGTCAGATAACAAAATCAATGATGGGGACGGTCATCAGATAAAATTATGAAGGACGATCATCAAAAGGTGAAGGACAATCACCTAGCAGGGGACGGCTGCTAAATATCACGACATAGGACGAATGTCGGATAACAAGGGGTTCCAATAATAGAGACTCCGCTGGGGAAAGGGATGAGGGACGGTCATCCAAAGGTGAAGGACGATCACCTGGTAGGGTACGGCTGCCGAAAGTATCACGACATAGGACGAATGTCGGATAAGAGAAAGTTGTTCTGCTGGGGAATGGTAAACACGGACGAGTGCTTACGCTCAAGAATAAAAGGTATAAGTGTTTGGATGCTGTGTATAGATTAAAGATGCAGACGGGAATCCTTAAGACCATGATACAGACGAGTATCAGAAGAAACAAACGCTGACGCGTGTTCAAAGATGATGATACGGATGAGTACCAACTAGTTAACAAAGAACACGGACGAGTGTCGAATCTGTGGGGAATAAGTATATATATAAGATACGGACGAGTATCTGTATAAGTATGAACAATTATTTGTGAAGTATGAGCAAGACACGGTCGAGTGTTCAACTTGCTGGGAAAGGGTTCGACACGGACGGGTGTCAGAAGAGAAAGTGTATAAGTTATGAACAATCGAGTGTAAAAGGTATTCTGGCGACCTATGGGGATAGGATGACACGGACGGGTGTCAATGAGAGTGTATTATAAACAAGTGTTTGGTTTGCAACAAGTGTTTAGGCAACCATGCTGGGAGAAATGGTGACACGGACGGGTGTCAAGAGAGTGTATAGGTATCTGTAATCACAGAAGATGTTTGTGGCTTATATCTGTAGGGGAATGATATGACACGGACGAGTGTCGAAAAGGGTATATATGAACATGTATTTGTTGGAAAGTGCAAAGGGGATGCTTTGGATTTTATGTGCAAGGGATGTATTTTGTATATTGTTGAAGAGGTATTGTTGGTATTTACAGGTGACTGGCTCGAACCTGACTTGTGATCATGCAAATGTTTGATTTTTTCCGTAATGCTCCGTATTAGACGGAATGCTACGCTTTGTGGGGAAAAATGATGTGAATGCTATGATTATGCAAAAGAAACTGGTCCGGGATTCGGATCCCGCTGCTGCGAAGATCTCTGGCTGATCTGCTTGGAAGGATATCCCAGCTGGGGATGAGATCATTGGTAGATCTGATAAAATATATAGCTTTGCTTGGGGAAATAGATCACTGATAGATTTATCCTGTAAGGAGAAAAACCAGCTGGGGATGAGGAAGCTTCTTGTCACTTTGTTGTGTGAGAATTTCAGGAATTGCTCTTCTGGGGAGGGGCTGGAATCATATGGGGAGATATGCTTGAGATGATCCATATTTGAATACCTACAGCCTGTTAAGACAAAGAAATGCACAAGTGTCCCGAGGTATCCCTCACCAGATTCCGTCATAGGAGTTAGATATTCCAGAGAGTAAATACCTTTCCTGCAAGCATTATTTAAGAAAGGCTCATTTGTTTTATGCAAATATTATATCATGGATATTGGACATTTTGCAAACGAAACAAAAATGTACAAGACGAAGTGTGACTGAAATCTGATTTTTATTAATCTGGGCACCCTGAATTGGCAAATACAGTCAAAGAAACAGATCCCCTAGAATGAGGAGATTGTTACAAATTGAAAAAGTAAAAGTGCTGGCAATATTGACGACGCTTCGGTGAGCTTCCTTTGCTATGACCCGTATGACCTTGACATTCTTCTCATCTTGCTTTCTGACGAAGGTAGATTATGACCGATGCTTTATCCTTTCGAAGCTTGTCGTGTTGTAAGTGATACAGACGAATTCAGAATGCAGTTGTTCGCTCATTCCCTTATTTTGCGTGGATCTCCCTTTCGGGTTTTCAATCCACCGGGATACCCATTTTTGCCTGAGCTATCCAATGCGGCTTTTCAACTCAGCGGGTGTACTTTTTTTTCCCTTATTTTTTCCCGAGTCTTTTATTCTGTTTTTGACTCACCGGGATGCACTATTTTTGCCTGGACTTACATTCTGTTTTTATGTCCAGCGGGTCATTTTATGCGAAGTATTTTTTTACTGCATCTGAATTCACAGGGGATAAGAAGTCTTCACCATCCATATTAGTGAGCATCAGTGTTCCACAAGAGAAAACCTTCTTTACTATGAAAGGACCGTCATAATTCGGAGTCTATTTGCCCCTGTGGTCTGTATGAGGAGGAAGGAGTCTTTTCAGCACAAGATCTCCTACTTGGTATTCCCGAAGCCTGACTTTCTGATCGAAGGATTTCTTCATTCTTTTCTGATATAGCTACCCATGACAGATTGCAGCTAATCTCTTTTCTTTGATCAGATTCAGTTGATTGTACCAAGAACGGACCCATTCTGCTTCATTCAGTTTAACATCCATCAGTACCCGTAAGGAGGGTAATTCAACTTCAACAGGCAATACTGCCTCCATACCATACACAAGTTTATAAGGTGTTGCCCCAGTTGACGTTCTGATTGAGGTACAATACCTATGCAAGGAAAACGGTAGCATTTCATGCCAGTCTTTGTAAGTAACCACCATCTTCTGCACAATCTTCTTGATGTTCTTCTTAGCTGCCTCAACAACGCCGGTCATCTTTGGCCTATAAGGAGAAGAGTTATGATGTTGAATCTTGAAGTCCCGACATAGTTCTGCCATCATTTTGTTGTTCAAATTGGAACCATTATCAGTAATAATTCGCTCGGGTACTCCATATCGAAAGATGATGTCTCTTTTTAGGAATCTGGCTACCACTTGTCTGGTGACGTTTGCATACGAAGCTACTTCAACCCATTTAGTGAAGTAATCAATGGCTACCAGGATGAATCTGTGGCCATTTGAAGCAGTCGGTTCAATCTTTCCAATCATGTCAATGCCTCACATGGCAAAGGGCCAAGGTGAAGACATCACGTTTAAAGGACTCGGAGGCTGATGCACTTTATCTGCATAAATTTGGCCTTTATGACACTTCCTGGCATAGGCACAATAGTCTGCATCCTTTGTGATCCAGTAGTAACCTGATCTTAATAATTTCTTAGCCATTGCATGCCCTCCAGCATAGGTACCGAAGGATCCTTCATGCACCTCATGCATTAGCAAGTCTGCCTCTCTCTTATCAACGCATCTGAGAAGAACCATGTCAAAGTTTCTCTTGTATAATGAACCATCAGCATTAAGGAAGAAACTATCAGCCAACCTTCTTAATGTCTTCTTATCATTGGATGATGCCCCAGGTGGGTATGTTTGATCCTCCAAGAAGCTTTTGATATCATGGAACCAAGGCTTGTCATCTTTAGCAATGTCCACAGAGAATACGTACGCCTGTCGGTCTAGTCTGGATACAGAAATATGAGGCACAAAGTTGGCCTTCTGGACCTTGATCATGGAGGAAATGGTAGCCAAAGCATCTGTGAACTGATTTTCGTCTCGAGGGATGTACTCAAGTTTGACTCTTGTAAAGAAAGTCAATAATCTCCTCGTATAGTCACGGTATGGAATCAGATGTTCTTGGTGAGTGTACCATTTCCCGTTGGTCTGATTGATTACCAAAGCTGACTCTCTGAATACAGTTAAAGTCTTGCTCCTGAGGTCAATGGCTTCCTCAAGACCCATGATTCAAGCTTCGTATTCAGCTTCATTGTTAGTGCATGCAAAGGTGAATTTTTCCGAGAAAGGCATGTGAATTCCTTTAGGTGTAATGAGCACTGCACCAACTCCACGACCATTCATATTGACAGCCCCATCAAACATCATTGCCCATTCTTCTTCTGGGTCAGGCCCTTCAGTGTGAACAGGCTCTTCATAATCTTTTGCTTTTAGGAACATGATTTCTTCATTGGGGAAGTCAAATCTCATTGGTTGGTAATCATCAATGGTTTTCTCAGCTAGATAGTCAGACAGTACACTGCCTTTGATGGCCTTATGAGATGTGTACTGAATGTCATACTCTGTCAGAATCATTTTCCATCTTGCAACCCTTCCGGTAAGCGCTGGCTTCTCAAATATGTACTTGACTGGATCCATTTTTGAGATCAACAAGGTAGTGTGAGTCAACATATATTGTCTTAGTCGGCGAGCAGCCCACGCTAAAGCATAACAAGTTTTCTCGAGCAGTGAATAACGTTGTTCACAGTCGGTAAACTTTTTGCTTAGGTAGTATATTGCATACTCATTTCGACCAGACTCGTCATGCTGGCCCAACACACACCCCATTGATCCTTCTAATACTGTTAGGTACATTATTAGAGGTCTTCCTTCAACTGGAGGAATAAGAATTGGAGGTTCTTGTAGGTACTCCTTGATTTTGTCAAAAGCCTTCTGACAATCTTCATTCCACCTGACTGTTTGTTCCTTTCTTAACAATTTGAACAGGGGCTCACAGGTTGCAATAAGGTGAGATATGAACCTTGATATGTAGTTCAATCTTCCTAAGAACCCCCAAACTTCTTTTTCAGTCCTAGGTGCAGGCATTTCCTGAATGGCTTTGACTTTGTCAGGATCAACTTCAATTCTTTTTCACTTACGATAAAACCCAGCAACTTACCGGACCGTACCCCGAATGTGCACTTGTTAGGGTTTAGCTTTAGCTGATACTTTCTCAGACGTTTGAACAACTTCAGCAGATTTACCAGATGATCTTCTTCAGTGAGGGACTTGGCAATCATGTCATCCCCGTAGCATTCAATTTCTTTTTGGATCATGTCGTGGAATGACGTGACCATAGCCCGTTGATAAGTAGCACCGACATTCTTATGTCCAAAAGGCATTACCTTGTAACAAAATGTGCCCCAGGGTGTAATGAAGGTAGTCATCTCCATGTCTTCGGGTGACATCCTGATCTGATTATACCCGTAAAATCCATCCATGAAAGAGAATACTGAGAACTGAGCTGTGTTGTCGACCAATACATCAATGTGAGGTATAGGGAAATCATCCTTCGGGCTAGCTCTGTTCAAGTCCCGGTAATCCACACACATCTGTACTTTGCCATTTTTCTTAGGCATTGGTACAATATTAGCGACCCACGGCGGGTAACTATTCACAGCAAGGAAACCGGCGACCCACTGTTTTTGTACTTATTCCTTAATCTTCATGGCCATATCTAGGCGAGTACGGCGTAGATTTTGCTTCACTGGAGGGCAATCTTCCTTCAAGGGTAGCTTGTGCATAACAATATCCGTATCTAGACCTGGCATGTCTTGATAGGACCAAGCAAAGACGTCGACGTATTCTCGAAGCATGTCGATAAGTTGTTCTTTTACTGGAGCTTGCAGACTGGCCCCAATCTTCACTTATTTCAAATCTTCTTCGGTACCAAGATTAACTTTTTCAACCTCCTCCTGATAAGGAGTGATCACTTTCTCTTCTTCCCTCAACAACCTGGCTAACTCTTCAGGTAACTCATAGTCTTCTTCAACCCCTTCATCAGCTTGATTAATTAGATTGTCGAAGTCATACAAGGTCATAGCAATGTTGTTGTCAGTGCAATCCCGGTAATCCACACACATCCTTACTTTGCCATCCTTCAAAGGCAGCTTGTGCATAACAATATCAGTATCCAGACCTGGCATGTCTTGATAGGACCAAGCAAAGACGTCGACGTACTCTCGAAGCATGTCAATAAGTTGTTCCTTCACTGAATCTTGCAGACTGGCCCCGATCTTCATCTCTTTCAAGTCTTCTTCGGTACCAAGATTAACTGTTTCAACCTCCTCTTGATGAGGAGTAATCACTTTCTCTTCTTGTCTCAACAATCTGGCTAACTTCTGAGGTAACTCATAGTCTTCTTCAACCCCTTCATCGACTTGATTAATTGGATTTTCGAAGTCATACAAGGTCATAGCAGTGCTGTTGTCGGTGCAATCTGGAGGATAATCTCTGCAAGGGTTGAGATTGGTTCGTTTTAGTGATCAGTTTTAATCTTGTTTAAAAAAAGTGAAAATGAAGTCGTTTATTTTGAAAACATTGCCATTTTATTGTTTTGTACAAAAGTGAAAAATGAAAAGACAGTGAGCAAAAAAGAGACTCGTTTGCAAAAGATGTCTGATATTCATTGATTAATCATTTGCACAAAATTACAATATGGCCCTATTACAAAATGAGTCCTGACAGCTTGGGCAAGATGCAGGACTTGATGCATGCTAAAAAAGACAAGAAATAATAATTACTCTGCAGGATTAACCCTTATAATTTCCTGGGAAGATCAGTTAAGGACTTGGTTCCCCGGGATCCTTGGACGTATCCAGCTCTCCTGGTTGCGGTCGCTTTCCTCCTCGTCTTCCAGATTTTTAACAGCATCTGGGGTGAGCATCCCCCCACTGACAAATTTGGGCTCCTTGGCAGCCTCTGATTGATCTTGTCGGAATGGTCTGTAACCCAAACCGAATCTATCTTCCTTCTTTTCCACTGGCAGCAGCTTGCCCCAACCTTGTGCAGTACCTTCTTCAACAACCTTCCGGGCTTGCTGATAAGAGATGATCGAAGTACCCATCCTGTCCTCCTAGGATGCAGCCAATACTCCAGTAGCCTCATTAACATTTAGTGCCTCAAACCCTTGGCTCATTGTCTCATGGATTTCACCATCCATCTCAATATACTTGTATGTGTAAACACCCCAAATTTTCCCTCACCCATTCACACCATGGCTTGTGATCTCTTCATATGCATAAGTTCAATCATAGCATCTCATATTGCATTTTTTATTCACTGCATTGTTCCCAAGTCATCTGCATCTAGGGTTTGTGACCTGAGCAATCCAAGAGCCATTTGAGCTACTCCAAAGGTCATAAATCACTTCAAAGGGGTCCATGTGTGTTCAAGTATCATATTATATCCTCTCAAAGTCAAGAAAGTCAAAAAATCACAAGAACTGAGAAAGGCATGAAAGCAGAGCCAGGTTTAACTGCACAGATGACCTAGAATTAGGGTTTTGGTTTCAGAGGCCATAACTCCAAAATTTTTGGTCATTCTTGTTTCTATTTGTCTCTATATGGTATAGGGATCATGCATATCAATTTTCATGAAGAAATTCCATGGGGAAGTCATCTGATCAAGAGTTGACTTCTTGAGCAAGTCAGTGTAAAATCAGGGTATCTGAGGCCCCCAATGACCCAACCAAAGGGTGTTCTTCATCATTCTGAACGTGTATGATCTTTATTTGATCATAGAAGATGTTGGAAGTTTACAAAATTGAAGAATTTCAAGCCATTTGCAAAGTTGCCTTTTTGGGAAAATGACTTGTAATGTAAACTTCCCATTTTGGGAAACTTTTTCAACCTTTTCTTTTTGATTCAAAAATGCTTCAAATGGGAAAACTTTGGACATGAAAGTTGTAGAATGGATCATTCCGTTTTCAAAAAATACAAGAACTCATGCTAATTCATTTTGGATCAAAAGTTATGGCTTGTCAAAGTTGGGAAAAATCACATAATTTCAAGTTTTGTACCAAAGAGGCATTTTGCAAAATGATATGATCAAGCATTCCAAAGACTTCAAATGTGCACAAACTCATTACAACATACTCACATGACCTCTAAAGATCAGAATTGGCCCAAGAATATTGCATTTTGGTGCCTTGAATTTCATGAATTTCCAAAAGGGGCAAAGATGTACCAACTTGCAAAAACTCATGAAGCCATGCCTCTACTTGTTACAGCTCATAGAATCTGATCCACATGAACTCCATGATCTCTGCTGAGCCCAACCATGCCCCTATCACAACCTCACACTTGCCCATACCTCAAGTACAAGTCAAGTTGACATTTTGGCAACTTGCCCATACCAATCACCACAGGCCACCAACAACTCTCTGCCCAATCCAGACCTTACAAACACACTCCAAAGGTTCATTTTCATAACACACACAAGCCTGAAACACTCTCCAAGCCATAGTTCCAAGTTTATGCCTCTTATGCATTTTCATTCGAAACACATCACACAAGCATCAAACATAAAAACAAACTCCATAGAACATCTCAGCATGTCTCACTGATCATCCCTGACCCTTCACCTTGCCCTGAAACTCCCTGAACTCAAAACACGATTTGTCTCCTTCACTGAACAGAACTTCATCAAACTCCCAAACCAACCATTTTAAACTTCAACCAAGCTCCAAAGCTTCATCAGGAGGATCATTGAAGCCATTTTGAAGCAGAGAATCAAGCAGAAAGTTCCTGGATTGAAAGCTCCATTTCAGGTGAGCTCAAGAACTTTTTTTCCAGAAATAAATTTTTAAGTTCTCAAATGAATCTATGTGATGTGTTGATCATGCTGATATGTTTAGTTTTGCAAATGGTTAAGTATTGAGTATGTATGAAGCTTCTGAAATTTTTTGACCTAAAAACCTTTTGATTCGATTCAGCTTTGATACGAAAAATAAATGCATTTTGTTTGATGATTCTTG
This sequence comes from Lathyrus aphaca, assembly GCA_963966055.1. Lineage (NCBI taxonomy): Eukaryota > Viridiplantae > Streptophyta > Magnoliopsida > Fabales > Fabaceae > Lathyrus > Lathyrus aphaca. Next base: position 175,966,567 of record OZ014524.1, on the reverse strand, counting down.
TTATTTGATGTGTGGGGATGGATTCTGGGCAGAGAAATCAAGTTTTAGAGACCTAGGGAGTGAGATAGCAATTTTCAGGGAGGATTGTGGCTGGAGAAGATGACCGGAGGTCATTTCCGGCCACCTGAAAGTCATTAATGTGTTAATCACGTTTAGGGTTTAGTTTAAATATGGACCTTAGATCTGGTTGACTAAGTTTGACTCCCGCGCGTTTTGATGGCCTGGATCATTTCATTAAACCCTAATCCCATTTAATTAAATTAATTAATTAAGTTTAGTAAGTTTGAATTTCAGCCACAAGATCTGGCGCGCAGTCAACCTCCCATTCCCCAGAATCAATCTTGGCCATCCTTTTGAATTACTTTCATTTATTTATATTCTTATTTCATTTTTATTCATTTGTTTTGCACATTTATTTTAAAATAGTTAGAAAAATCCTAAAAATATTTCCCTTTGCTTTTTTGTTTTAAATAATTTTCTCAACCTGAAAATAATTTTTATTTTATTTTTTGCATTAAAAAAGTATTTTTAAAATATTTAAATGTTATTTTTAATTAATTAAAGACTTTTAATTAATTAAAAATACATTTAGGTATTTAAAAATCACCAAAAAATTCACATTGCATTTAGAAACATTTAGAAACATTGTCCAACTCTCAAACCAAGTTTCTTTTTTGTTCTTGATGCCTTTTGATCATTTTCATTGAATTTAATTTCATTTCAAGGCAATATTTTATGTCAAACTTCAAAAATTCATTTCTGCCTAACCCTTGAGAGTTGGATGATGATTCTTTTTGCATTGCATATTGCATAGCATGTAGTTTATAGGATAAAATTGATTTGAATTGATCTTGCATTTTCAATTTGTTTAGCATTTTTCTTGGTGAAGTATCCCAAAACCCTAGCAATCTTAGGAAGTTCATAACTTTCACTAGGTTAAGAGTTGGATCCCCTCCTTTGGGCAGTGAGTTTGTATAGGTTTAGGGTTCCTTTGATCCCATTTTAAAATTTTTATCATGCCATTTGCTTCTGGTTTTGGATTTTTGCTTTGCATGATGCATGTAACCCTAATTTGTGCCTTCCTTTGCATCCATCTTCCATTTGCTTGCATCCATTGACTTGCCATGACATTTTGTGCATTCACTTGATTCATAATACATCTTAGGACATATTAGAATCATGTTTGATCATTGCATCTTGCATTTGCCATTGTTGTATGCCCAATACATTTCATAACTTTTCATGAACATTCATGGTTCAATGCATGCCTCATTTGCATCCTTATGCTTGTTTGATCATTGTCATGCCTTGCCTCATGTTTGTATCGTCTCTTAGCATCATTAACATCATACTTATGCTTCTGGTTTTGATTTTTATTTTCATCATGACATTGCATCCCATTTGCATTGCATTTCATTTCTTTTGCTAACTTTTCAGGTAGTAAGTTGTTTGAGAAGTGAATTTGCCTTCACTTCTCACAATCTCTTTTCATCTCTCTCATACTTTCCTTGCGGCATTTTGTATGTGTATTAGAGTGAGCTTGCTCATTCATGTTCATCTCTTACTTTCTTCCTTCAAGCAATTTGTCTTCTTAAGTGAAGCAAGTTGTTTTGCTTCTCTTTGCTCCTTGTTCCTTTCATCTGCTTCTCTCCTGGTGGTTTCTCTGAAGATCTTCTTGCAAACCTCATTAACCCTAGGAATGACCAAGCATGATAATAATTAGGGTTTGATTAGTTCCCCATTTATATTTTACCTTTGTGTCATCATTGAGTCTTCTCTTCTCATCTCATAATCAGGGACTACACCCTAAAGGCTTTAAGGCTTTGTGATTAAGCTTATGCCTGCATCCTTCTATTAGGATGGAGTGTATAACTTTAATCCTAAGTGTTAAACCCTTAATGTGTTTAAATCCTTTAATAAATTCACTTAATAATCATCAAGACATCAAGCTTGTAACTTGGGTCTTGCATTAGGGTTCTAAATCTTCCTTAATTGGTTAAGAAGGACTAACCCTAGTGTTAATGGACAAGTCCTCCTCAAGTTGTCTTACAAATCATAAAATCCACTTCTTAATCTTACCATTAACTAAAATCCACTTTAATAAAGGCTTTGTTTTGTCATGAGGTTAATCCCTAATCATGGATTAAGTTGAGGTATCTTCCTCAGCTTAAATGTTCTCATCTATTATCCTTCTATTTGGATGGTGTAATGAGTCCATTAAATCCTTGATTATGGCTTAATCTCATTACTTAACACTAAACAAAAACAACAAAAACATCTAAATAATCACAAGTAGGTTAATGATCTTAATCCTACATCATGGTAATTAAGTGTGAGATGCTGACTTCACACTTAAGGTATTCTCATTATCCCTAATCAGAGGGAGGATGTGATAACTTTACTAAATCCATTGGTTTAGGCTTAAGCTCATTAACTTATGACACACTTTTAAAAGCAATAAAAGATTGAAAACACAAAACAAACAATAATTGTCTCCTTCAGGATTCTTTTCTCATCATCTTCATTCATAAACGAGAACTTGCTTTTTCCGTCTAATGCAAGACAGTTTGCACCTGAGCCAGACAGGTCATACACTTGAGCATAGACAAGCAAGCAGTTCATAAGTCAATTTATCTTCCAGTCTCTTTGGGTCGAACTACGGTGTTCTGACTTCCTCATTGCACGAGAGGATACGTAGGCATAACTTAACGGTTATCGAACAAAAGTCTCTGTATATACCCCCTCCTTCCAGCATCATTCTTTTAGCCTCATAGTCTTGAGCATTTCATTCTTGTTCTTACACTGACACTTCACTTATACACTTCACACTTCCTTTACACTGACACTTGCATTCTTTCCAACTGTGATACACAAATAGCATTGACACTACCCCTTCAAACACAAATCTTTTAAGCGTGGATCCCGTCGAGTACGGCGGACAATCTGGGTGCTAATACCTTCCCAGGTTGTAACCAACCCCCTTTCTCAGTCTCTCTGGTTCGTAACCGTCTTATCCATCTTTTCTTAGGTTTATGCAGCATTACCTTTCCTTCGGGATAAAAATGCCTAGCTGGAGGCTTTATTCATTCCTTCTCTTTTCGCCGACCGTTCGCGTCTATACCCCTCTTGGCCCTGTGTCATTTGGTGGGAGCGACAGTATGCAGCAAGATGGCTAACAAATATGTCTTCTTCACCACGGATGGTGATAATCTGTCCTTCCCATTCATACATCAGTTTTTGGTGAAGGGTCGACGTTAGTGCGCCTGCAGCGTGAATCCAGGGTCGACCTAGCAAACAGTTGTATGTCGGATGTATGTCCATTACATAGAAAATGGTCTTAAAGACTTGTGGATCGATTATCACTGGCAATTCCACCTCTCCAAGAACAGATCTCTTAGAGCCATCAAAAGCCCGGACCACAAGGTTACTTGGCCGGAGAGCTATCCCATCATACTCTAGCTTAACAAGGGCCTTCTTGGGTAAGACATTGAGTGAGGACCCAGTGTCTACGAGAACATGAGATAAGACAACTCATTTGCACTCCAAGGTTATATGCAAAGTTTTGGTGTGGAGACGTCCCTCTGTTGTCAAATCAGCATCAGTAAAACCTAGCCCATGGCTAGTGTTGACATTTGATACCACTGTTTCCAACTGATTCACAGTGATCTCTTCTGGCATATAGGCAGCGTGCAGAACTTTGAGTAGTGCATCTCGATGGGCTTCGGAACACAACAGCAGAGATAGGATTGAGATCTTTGAAGGAGTCTGGTGGAGCTGGTCCACAACTTTATAGTCACTTCTTTTAATAATTCTAATAAACTCATCCACGTCTTGATCGAAGGATGATTTATGAGTTTCTTTGGGTGTAGATTCTTCCGGTATCACACTCTTCCCTTTGGCTTAGGCAACAGCCTCTGCCTCAGTGTTGGTTCTAGGGACTTGTGATGCGAAGAGACGTCCGCTTCGGGTGAAGCCTCCGCCTCCCCCAACATTATCCACTTGGGGAGTGAGAACTGGAGAGTCAAGAAGGACTTTCTCTCCATTGCAGTACAGATCAGCACCATAATGCCATGGTATAGCACTGTCTTTATCATATGGGATTGGTTCCGACACTATCATAGTGACTGGACTCACTGCAGCAGATGTTGGGACTGTAATAGTGTGTGGATCATAGAAAATAGTAACAGGACCTCTGGTGGATGTTGGTGGAGGTGAATTGAAGCTTTGTTGAGACTGTTGAGACTGTTGTTGAGGTTGCTGAAAGTTGTTGCAACTCGGGACCGTTGTCGGGTCATAATAAATTGTGACAGTGGAAACAACATTGTTGGTTGTTGAAGTTGTAGTAGCCGGTGCAAATGAATTGTCGTGTGTTGAAGTGACAGACGGAATGACTGCTGAAGTTGTAGCTGAATCAGTTGGAACAATGGTTGTTGCATTTGTAGAAGAAACAATGGGAAAGATGGTTGTTGCATTTGTAGAAGATACACTTGTTGTTGTAAAAAGAGTTGTTGGTGTTGTAGAAGTTGTGGTTGTAATTTGTAGAATGCCTTCATTAATCAAATCATTGATGCCTTTCCTCAAGCTGGCACACCCATTCTCAGAAAGTTTGCATAATTCACAACAGGCCTCACAACCTGGAAACACTTGGCACTTTAAAAGCTGGGCTTTAACCTCTGCCAGAGGTGTTGGAATACACGCAATGTCTTCTATTAAACTCATGGGAGAACTGTCCTCTATGGCATTAATCCTTGGCCCACTGTGGCTTGGCATAGGATTCTTCATTATATTGGGAGGAGGTGCAAAATTCAGGGCTTTTGAATCTACCAGATCCTGAACCTTCATATGCAGAGCTCTGCATTTTTCCGTAGAATGACCAGGTGCGTTAGAGTGAAAAGCACACCTAGCATTGACATCAGAGTTTCTAGGAAGGTTTTGAGGATCAGGTGGAGCCAATGTCCTCAACTCAACAAGATTGAGCTTTAGGAGTTGTGGCAGCAGTGTAGCATATGGCATAGGAATGGGATCAATTACCCGGTTGACCTGAGATGGCCGTTGTTGAAATGGGCGTTGTTGTTGATTGTTGTTATTATTGTTATAAGATCTCTGTGGAGGAAATTGTTTTTTTTGCGGAAAGTGTTGTGATTGTTGAGTATATTGAGGAGGTGGAGCAGGGATAGTAACAGCAGCAACTGTTCTGGGCAAGTGTTGGGGTCTCCCTCTTCCCATGTGCACAGAGTTTGTCTCACCAGATCTACGGGCCCCAGCAAATGGTTTTCATGTACTGCTTGAACTGGCACCGTTATCAGAGATCTTCCCCATCTTCAATAGGCTCTCTATTCTTTCCCCAGCTATCACCACATTTGCAAAGCTGGTAGAAGAAAATGCAGCCAATCTGTCAATATAGGTTCCTTGAAGAGTATTCATGAGAATGTCTGCCATCTCCCTCTCAGACATGGGGGGTTCAACTGCAGCAGCAAGTTGCCTCCATCTTTGGGAATATTCCCTGAAGCTTTCACGGGAAGATTGAGACATCCCCATTAGGAGGGTTCTGTTTGGAGCCATGTCCAAGTTGTATTGATACTGACGAATAAAAGCTTCAGCCAAGTCTTTCCAGTTCCTCACTGTGGCTCTAGTCAAATGGGAATACCATTCTCGGGATGCCCCTGTTATACTATCCTCGAAGTAAAACATCCACAACTTCTCGTCCATGGTGTATGCTTTTAATCTTCCCAAGAAAGACTGAAGGTGGGTGCGTGGACAGGATGTGCCATTATACCTTTAAAAACACGGGGGTTTGAACTTGTGAGGAATTCTCACCCCTTCCACCAGTCCCATGTCCATTACATCAAACCCTAGGGAATTCTGGGATTCAAGAGACCTTAGCTTCTCTGCAATTTCATCCAGCCTACGGTCGTAAACTTCATCCCCAGCTCCAACAACTGTAAACTGCTCTTCTTGAGGATCCTCTTGCAAGATCCTACCTTCAGCGGTGTAACCCTGAGTATTCCTTATGGAATTAACTTCTGGGTTTAGATGAGGCCCAAACTCTGGTGGATCAGTGCGAGGTTGCACGTGATCATTGTTACTGGTACCTCCTGTACCCGGATGGTGTTCTTCAGGAGTTTGCCTTTCAACCAACTCCCTTAGTCTTTCCTGGCTTTGAGCTAAACCAGTCATCACAGTCATGAATTGGGTCATCTGATTCCTCATCTCAACCCTCTCATTTGCCATTTGGATCCTTACTTCATTCAAGTCTTGCTGAACTTGATCCATCTGGAGTCCCGGAAGGTTGTTTCTCGTCATGTACCGGTGTATTCGGTTGACAGGGAACACTCTTCTGCGAGCAATGTTTCTTGAAACCACAACAAAGTGAGAAACAACAATAAACAAAAACCTACAAAACAAAGAAAATGTTAGTATGCAATGCAATATGCTTATTTGTCTTCCAAGGGTATCCGGTTTGGTTCTTTGGTTTTGACCTTTCCATACCTCGAGGAAATGCTGATGATGTTGTAGAGGTTAAGCCCACCAAAATAATACAAATTGATATATTACAAAGAGGTGAAAATACATAGTCTGATTACAATACATTCTCATGGTGGCTCAAAATACATCAACAAAAGAAAAAGTACAACAAAAGAAAAAGTACAAGCAAAAGAATTAGACATCCAATCCAAAATCATCCTCCCTGACTTCCTCAGGAGGGTCTCAGTCACTGGACCCACTGGATGCTCTGTGATAGTCCTGATGAGGAGGTTCCTGGTAGCAATGGCACTAGTTAACTTCTTATGCTTGTCCTGATCCTTTGACCTCTTCAACCCCTCCCGGAGTTTCAATTCAGATATCTCCCTCTGAGCTGCCAACAAAGCTTCCTAATGCTTCTTCTCACTAGCCTCCAACTGCTCTATCTTAGCCTAGGTCCTTTGTTCTTCTTGTGCACGGGCTTCAGTGATCCTGATCCACCTAGTCTGGCTTTCCTCCAGATAATGGTCTGCCCTAGCCTTCTGAGTCTTTGCTTCTATGCAAGCATTCCTCAGTACTAACTCCCCTGCTCTTGCCTTTCTGATGTAGTCATCCGTCTTCTCAATCTTGGTCAAGTGCTCAATCCTGAGCCTTTCCAATCTCTCATTATCCAGACGGCTGTCATTTCTCTCCCAAAGAGTCTTCTTTAAGGTTTCATCTAGCGTAGTGTTTCTCTCTTTCAACTTTTCAAACTCTTCCATACTGACAGTAGCTGCAGGTTGTACTGTAGAAGGTCCAGGTACATCTTCTAAAGTGAACAGCATCCGGGTGATCTGAGCTCTGGTACGGGACCAATCAGAATATTGTGCTGAAGCAATGTTGTTGCACTTTCCAAGGATGGCTGTCCCTTTGGTCTGAATGTTATCCCAAGCCCAGGCAGCTTGTCTGACAACAGCAGAGTTAGGTTGGATTTTATAATAAAGAGTTTCAGCCAAATCTTTTCCTCTGGGAGGATGAACCAAAGCATACCCTAATTGTCTTTTAAACAGTAAAGGGTTGTAGTTGATGCAACTTTTCACTCCTATCAAAGGCACATTAGGATACTTCCCACAGCTAGTAATGATGTCCTTGCCCTTGGTGCTCTGAGTGCACCATCTGATGTCATCTGATGTCAAGGCAATAAATCTCTTAGCCCAATTCTTCTGCTGATGAGGATTCAAAAAGGCATTTGATTTTGGTAAGTGTCTTAGCAGCCAAGAGTAATACAGAGGAGTACAGCATCTGACCAGTCTTCCTCTTTGCTTCTCATTGCTCTGATGTACTGAGTTGTAGAAATCTCCAAGCAAGGTAGGAACTGGGTTCCTCGATAAGAACAGGTGAATGGCATTCTTGCTCACAAACTTTGGCTCATCTGCAAACAAGATAACCCCATATATACTGAGGGCTAAGAGTGCACAGACAGCCTTCCATTCTCCTATTGCAGCATGCAGGGTAGCCTGGGAGATCAAGAAGTCTAGGTGGAGGCCTGGAACTCCAGCCTTGGTTGTCATGTTCTGATCAATGAGGGCAGGCTCCAAATGCAATGCCCTGGCTATGTCTTCATTTCTGGGAGCCACCATCTCAAGGTTGAAAGGAATCCCTCTCCTGATAGGAACTTCTAACAACAAGGAAAACTCTTCTAGCAAAGGTCCCAACTGGAAATCAGGGAATGTGAAGCATCTGAGTGGAGGATCATAAAACTGCAGGCAAGTATGGATCATGCTCCTCTGAGATGCATCTAAATCCATGACCATGTCCAATATACCTCCATAATGCTCTCTGAATAGTGGGATATGGTCAGGAGTAATGAGGGACAGGATCTGCCTGATGCCAGTCAGGGTGGGCTCAAAGAAGTGGTAAGTGATGTTGCTCTTTCTTGAAGTGTACATACTGATAATGGGTGCTGGTGAAGAAGCTGAGATAAACCCTGATGAAGGTCACTGAATGAGATGCTGGAGGTAAGTCTCTAACAGACTGATGAAGGTGCTGGAGAAGATAACTGAAGTAATTTGAGTAGCAGAAGGGGTCAAAACCAAACCAAATATAACAAGATGGATACCCTGTAAAACAAATAAGCAAATGTAAAATGATGCAAAAATGATGTATTCAAATGATATGCAAAGGGTTTGTGATCAAGTGTTGGATCTGTTTATCTGCCTTGGTAAAAGTCCATGTATGTTCATAAGTCCGGATGGAGGCTTAGAAATCCAGTAACCAGGTGGGGGACACAAATAAAGAGTCACAAGTCCAGGGTAATCACAAGAACTGTCCAAATAATACAACCTTAACAAATCTAGTAACAGGGTATGATGAGGCCAAGGGTTCCTGCAAACCTGTAAACATCCCAACCCCCTCACATGTAATGTTGTAGAACAAGGATCCTCACACTTGGATCAGTTATGAGAAGTGTAAACACTTCTAACCCGGAGGTACAGTGTTTACAATAACCATAAAAGATCCTCCTCTAATTCACCTCAGATGCTGAAGGTCATAAAAAGGTCATCCAAATTTAGCAGGCTTCCCAGATAGCCCTAGTACTACAGGAAATCTGTAGCACAGGGTTCTCAAGAAGAAACCCATGTCTGAACCGTGTTTCATATTCCCGCACCAGACCGAAATGGAATGGGAAAGAATATTAATCCACTCTAGCCTATGTGTCACTCAGGTCCCAGGAATGGGACCTTAATCACTCAATGAACCCCACCCACCAAGGAAAACACAGATCCAGCACGTGATAATGACAGTATGAAATGCATAAAACTGTAAAAGAAAGCAATAAATAAAGATGTACATAAAGCAATAAATAAAGCAACTAAATAAGCACAAGTAGCACATAACACCCCCGTAAACACAAATCAAACAAGCGCTTGGAGGAACCCACAAAAAGAACCAGAAGCCATGGTTGCAATATAAGGGTCCCCAGCAGAGTCGCCAAGTTGTCGCTCCCAAAGGTTTGCATCCCGGTACAAGCGCGAACGGTCGGTGAAAGGAGAAAATGAAAGGTGAAGTGAATAGAGTCACCAGCTATGCAGTTTTATCCCGAAGGAAAGATAATGCTGCATAAACCTGGAAAAAGATGGATAAGACTTTTGCGAACCAGAGAAACTGAGAAAGGGGGTTGGTTACAACCTGGGAAGGTATTAGCACCCAAATTGTCCGTCGTACTCGACGGGATCCACACCTGAAAGATTTGTGTTTAAAGGGGTAATGTATGTGCTATCTGTGTGCAAATGCTAGAAAAGAATATACAAGTGTCAGTGCAAGAAAGGGAAGTGAAGTGCTCATGAATGAGGCTTAAGAAGAATGCTGAAAGAGGGGGAAGACACGGAGACTTTTGTTCGATAACAATTAAGTTATGCCTACGTATCATCTCGTGCAATGAGGAAGTCAGAACATCGTAGTTCGACTCAAAGAGACTGAAAGATAAAATGACTGGATGAACTGCTTACTTGTCTATGCTCAAGTGTATGACTTGTCTGGCTCAAGTGCTAATTGTCTTGCATTAGACGGAAGAAGCGAGTTCTCGTATATGAATGAGTGTGATGAGAAAAGAATCCCGGAGGAGACGATTATTGTTTGTTTTTGTGTTTTCAGTTTTGTTATTGTTTTTGGTGTTTTTGTATAAGTTAATGAGCTTAAGCCTAAACCAAGGGTTAGTAAACTCATCATTTCCTCCTTTTGATTAGGGATAATGAGAATACATTAAGTATGAGATAAACACCTCAAACTTAATTACCATGATGTAGGATTAAGATCATTAACCTACTTGTGATTATTTAGATGTTTTTTGGATTTTTGTTTAGTGTTAAGTAATGAGTTTAAGCCATAATCAAGGATTAGTGAACCCATTACACCATCCTAATAGAAGGATAATAGATGAGCAAACTTAAGCTGAGGAAGATACCTCAACTTAATCCATGATTAGGGATTAACCTCATGACAAAACAAACCTTTATTAAATGGATTTTAATTTAGGGTGAGATTAAGAAGTGAGTTTTATGATTTGTAAGACAACTTGAGGGGGACTTGTCCATTAACACTAGGGTTAGTCCTTCTTAACCAATAAAGGAAGAATTAGAACCCTAATGCAAGGCCCAAGTTACAAGTTAATGTCTTAGTGATTATTAAGATGGATTGATTAAGAGGTTTAAACAAATTAAGGGTTTAACACTTAGGATTAAAGTTATACACTCCATCCTAAGAGAAGGATGCATGCATAACCCTAATCACAAAGCCTTAAAACCTTAAAGGTTTAGTCTCTAATGATGAGGTGAGAAGAGAGACACAAAGAAGACACAAAGGTAAAAACTAAAGGGGGACTAATAAAAACCCTAATTATTGTCATGCTTGGATGTTCCTATGGTTTGTAAGGCTTGGGAAAGATCTTCAGAGAAGCCACCAATGGAAGAAGCAGATGAAAGGAGGAGAAGCAGAAGAAACAAGTTACTTACTTCACTGAAGAAGATAAGTAACTTGGATAAAGAAAGTGAATGAAGAACATGAATGAGCAAGCTCACTCTAAAGCAAGGAAAAATGCAGCAATGATGCATAAGAAAAAGATGAAGAGAAGTGAGAAGTGAAGGCAAATTCACTTCTCAAGTTACATACCACCTGAAATGGTTAGCATAAAGGAAAGAAATGAAATGAAAATGAGACATGTGAATGGGAAAAACCAAAACCAGAAGCAAACACATGATGCAAATGATGCTATGAGATGATGCAAAAGCATGTCAAGTGTTATGAATGTTCATACAAGAGATGAGAATGCAAAGGAGCATGTTTTGAAGTTTGAAAGCACATGAAAGTTCATGGAATGAAATGAATGCACATCATGGAAAATGAATGAAGAAATGATCAAGCCTAAGTCTAATATGTCCTAAGATGTCTTAGATGTCATATGAATGCAATAAATGTCATGGAAAATTCATGTATGGATGCATATGCAAGATGTATGCAAATGAACATGAAAAATTAGGGTTTTAAGGCAACATGAGATGCAAAAGTCAAAAACATAAGCAAATCATAAGATAAAAAATTGCAAATGAACTCAAAGGAACCCTAACCCTATACGATTTCACACCCCAAAGGAGAAGATCTAACTCTTAACCTAAAGAAAGTTGTGAATCAAGGTACCTTAAGAGGGAAAATGCAAATCAAATGGAAAATGCAAGATAAATTCATGGAACCAATGTCAAACCCTTCATGGTTAGGCAGAAAAGAATTCTTGAAGTTAGGGTTCCAAAAAGGGATTTTTATGAACCCTAAATTCAAGAAAAATGTCAAAGTTGAATCAAAACCAAAAAGAAATTTGTATGAATGGTTTGACAATGTTTCTAAATGTCCTAAGATGCAATGTGAATTTTTTTGGAAATTTTAGAAACCTAAATGGTATTTTAATTAATTAATTTCCATTAATTAATTAAAATAAACATTTAAATATTTTTAAAATGATTTTTTAATGCAAAAAATAAAATAAAAAAGTTTTTGGGTGAAGAAAAATATTTGAAATCAAAAAATGCAGAAGAAAAATATTTTTGGGATTTACTAAGTATTTTAAATAAATTAGACAAAATAAATGATTAAAAAATGAAATAAAAATTAAATAAAAGAAAGTAGGTCAATCTGATGGACAGGATTCAAACTGGGGAGATTTTGGTTGACCAGCGCGCAATCTAAGGGCTGAGGTTCAATCTGAGTTAAACCTAATTAATTAATCAATTAAACATAATTAAAACTTAATGAGCTAATCCTGGCCTTTCATTACACGCGGGAAACGAACATCAAACGGCCCACATTCAAACTCACGCTAACCCTAATTAAAACCCTAATTAATCTCAGGTGGCCGGAGAAAACTTCCGGTCGTCTTCTCCGGCGAGCTCCTCCCCTGAGCTACCTCTAAACATCATAGAACACTAATCATACAACAAAAACAATTTTTCATGCATCAAAATCGAAGAAGAACATTTTTAGGTCAAAACTTTCAGAAGTTCATGAAATCTTAAATACGCAGCCATTTTCAAAAATAAAAGCATCAGCATGATCAGCACAGCATAAGGAACATTTCTATAACCTAAAATTACATTTCTAGAAAATTTGTTCTTGAGGTTACCTGAGCTTGAGCTTTCTCAGTTTGAAGCTTTTGGACCTCTTCTCTTGTGCAAACTCACTCCAATGATCCCTCTGATGAAACTTTGATGCTTGGAAGGAGTTTGTAATGGCTGAAATGAGAGCTTGCACTCTTGCTGCACCAGAATCATGTTTTGTTTTGGGTGTGTTTAGGCTGCAATGAAGGGTGGGAAATGATCCTCTAGTGAAGCTGAGTTGATTGATGAAAAGAGTTTGAAGTTTGAGTGTGTGTGTTGTGAGTTTAGAAAGCTTTTGCTCTTGGGGTGTTTTTTGGGAACTTAGTGATTCTGAAGTGTTAGGCTTGTGTGTGTTGTGTTATGAGCTGTGTTTGATCCACATAACAAGCTTTGATAGGTCAGAAGTGTTGTTGTGGCCTATGGTGATTGGTATGGGCTTTCTTGCAAAAAGTCAACAAAACTTGTACTTGAGGTATGGGCTCATGTTGTAGCTGGATTTTGGCTTGTCCTGGCTCAGCAAGGATCAAGGAGAACCATGGAATTGGTTTTGTGGTGATTCAGCAAGTGTATGAGAAGTTTGGCCCCTTTTGAATTTCTTGAAGTTCAAGGCATGAAATGATATGATTCTTGGGCCAATTTTGATTTTTAGGCAATGAACTATGTTTGTATGATGCATAGAAGTGTATTATAAGTCACAAAATGGCTTGGCAAATGGATTTGCAAAAATCCCTCTTTGGTGTGAAAGTGAAAATTATGTGATTTTTGCCAACTTTACCAAGCCATAACTTGAGTTCCATGATGAATTAGAACTTGTTCTTGTACTTTTTTAAAGGGAATGATCCAATCTACAACTTTCATGACCAACAATTTTTCATTTGAAGCATTTTTGGTTGAGAAAGAGGGGTTGAAATACTTTCCCAAAATGGAAAGTTTACATTACAAGTCATTTCCATTTTTGGCAACTTTTGGTTTAGCTCAATTTTCTTCAATTTTGTGAACTTACAAGCACTTCAATGATCAAATAAAGATCATATAACTTCAATTTGATGAAAACCCCACTTTGGTTCCATTGTTGGGGCCCTCATATGCCCTGATTTTGCTCTAACTTGCTCCAGAAGTTACCCAGTGAACAGATGACTTCCACAATGAATTTCTTCATCAAACTTGGTACACATGATCCTTATAACATATTTAGACTATTAGAAACAAGAATGACCAAAAAAGTTTGAGTTATGGGCTCTGAAACCAAAACCCTAATTTCAGGTCATCTGTGTAGTGAAACCCTGGCTCTGCTTCATGCTTTCCAAGTTCTTGTGATTTCTTGACTTACTTGATCTTTGAGGGATATAATATGATGATTGAACATACATGGACCCTCTTGGAATGATTGGAGATATTTGGAGTGGCTCAGATGGATCATTGGATGGCTCAGGTCGCAAACCCTAGATGCAAATGAACTTGAACTAATGTAGTGAAACAAAAATGCAATATGAGATGATATGCTTAAACTAATGCAAATATGAAACACCACAAGCCATGGTGTGAACTTAGTGAAAGCAATTTTGTGGTGTTTACATCGGTTAATTCACAACATATCATACCATAACTAATAAATAACACACTCATACAACATCATAAGTAACAACAACCACGGTTGCATGGTATGCCATAACAACTTAACACCACCACATACAACATCATAATTAAAAATTGTAACGTACATTGAAACATACATAGAAACACATATGGCGCGTCAAATAGTTGGAAATCTATAATTGAAAAAAATAATTAACATAAAATATATTAAGTCAGCTTTCCAACGATTCGAACGGCGACCCAAACAGAAGCAAGAGTCAAAAGCTGTGAATTTTTGAAGTTGTTAAAACAAAGTTGCCTGTGGGACCACACTAAGCTTGGTTCGACCGTGCTAAGTGCCCTCCTTTCGGTCCCCAATACGTTAAGCATACTAAACTAGGCTAGGCGCGCTCTGTGACTTCACCCAAACACCATGCAATGACAACACTTTTCCCACATCATTTTTACGCCCTTAAACTGCATTTTTCACCTTAATAAACAAAATTTAAGTCATTAAACCTATGTCTACCACATATACACCAAACACAATAATCACTGAAGGTATGAGAAAAATATAAGAAAGGGGGGATTGAATTCAGCTTTCACTCTTGGATAATTTTCGCACTTTGATGAATTGTGAAAGGCTATGTTATAATTGCGTTGTGGAAGCAAAAGTAAAGTAAAGCATAATGCAAAAGTAAAGAACACACGATATATCCTGGTTCACTTGAGAACTTCTCAAGTTATTCCAGTCCACCCACCAAGGTGATTTCGTCTTAAAAAAGAACTTAATCCACTATAACCAAGATCCATGATTATAATCACACAACATCACTGTGACTAACTCATCTTGACTCACAGCTATACCATTCAGGGATCCTGCGGGATATAACGTCTACTTGAGGAGGAACCTGCGTTGTGACCTATCGTGACTAACTCCACAGAACCTCTGTGACTTCAATGAACCGTTTAGGGATCCTTTTGGATATAACGTTCACTGAACAAGTAGAACCTCTGTCGGGATTTCATCTCAACTCAGAGCAAGACCATTCAGGGATCCTACCTGATATAATGTCTACTTGAGGAGTCTCGACTCGCAACTGGATCGTTCAGGGATCCCATCAGGATATAACATCCACTTGGGGAGAAACAGTGCTTTATGTAGAATTTCCATATTGGAGCTAACTAAGGTGCTTCTTTCTAAGCATATACTCCTATTTTCAAGTACAAAACATTATACTTCTAAAGTTTCAGAGTTTTTCTTGACAAAACTTCTTTCTTTGGATCTTTGCATCCAAATATGCTTTCTTGGATCTTCATAACCTGTTTCTAAGAATGCCTAGTGAACTTGTTCAAAGTTCCTCGGATAAACATCAAACATCAAATGTTAGTAATAAACAGTTTATATCATTTGATTTGTTTGAGTTGCATTCTTGAGGTTATTATCAAAATCATCTTTTCATTTCTCCCCCTTTTTGACATCATCAAAAAGTTAGAGAATTTTAAAACTTATTAAAGCATTATGATTCTGATTAAAAATGATTCTCATGATTAATGCATATGAATATGATGGATTAGATTATGCGGAGATAGAATTTAAACAAATATTAAAATTCAACCATTCAAGAGATAAATAAATAATTTAGATTAATACAAAACATTCATCATAGATTGAGTGAATTTTGAATACACGAACATGATCGAATTTAGAAATATAATCCTATAAAACTAACTTCTTATACTAGAAACCAAAGAACAAAGGTTGACAAGACTCAGAATGAAGTTTTGTATTCATTCCATTGCGCATGCAGTGATCAATCACTCCTTGAAGTTTAAGGATGTGAGATATAACTATGCAGAATGGTACTTGATAAGTTAACTTGTCTTTGGAATTGAGGATTTCTTCTTTCAAATGAAGAAATGTGGCTTTTGGAAAGTTGATTCTGATCCTTGATATTAGGAAAAGAATAAAAAGCTTATCCAGGTCTGACATTCATTCAGTCCCTCTTTCTTTGGGTCTTAAGTTGGTTATCAAGATTTTTAACCAACTTCTTGCCTCAGAAGTGAGAGTGTTAGGATGAGCAGTATCAACCTCTTTTCCGTAGATGGCATTCACATGCCCAACATACCTTCCATCATTGTAGAAATCCTCAGGTATGATTCCTTCTTCATTTCACTCAGTAGCTTGAGCAATAATGGTTTAATTTACCATTATTGGAAGTCCTGCGACTACCGAGAGAACCACACAGCAAGAAGGGTCGATTTTTAATACTCTAGAATTTGACCATATTAATATTACAAGTTCGGAGTAGACAGGTCCAACCAGTATGTTGAAGTAGCTATCCCAATCTTGAGCTAGAATTCCATAAAGAATCATGCGTTCCCTTGTTCAGTTAGAGAGGATGAACTCACAATGTATTCTTTCAGAGTTACTAAAATCAGAGATATTTCCACGAATGTTTTTGGATAAAATTCTTGATAGCAATTGAGGGAAGAAATAATTAAGTTTGAAACAAGGAAAGTAATAAGGATATGTAACTGAAAAGATTGATGAGACAAGAAGAAAATTACTCCAATTTATAGAGGAATTAATGTGGAGAGAGAATTGTTGTTAATAAAGACATGACAGCTTTGGAATAGTAAACATTTCACCAAAATCGATACCAACCATGAGTAGTAGAAGTATTGAGGCGACAATAATCATTGAACCAGATATAAGAATACGAATCGATGTATTCCTATGAGTTACAAGAAACGTCTGACACATATATCTATAAAATAAAATAAAATAATTTCTACATGAATGATCTAAGTTCTAAAGTTTACCTGGTCATATATATATATATATATATATATATATATATATATATATATATATATATATATATATATATATATATATATATATATATATGCATTTAATGACACGCGTAAGGATAGCTATCCTACTATGCTAGTCATGCAATCAATTGTTATTATGACTTAATAATGCATAAGGAAATATGACTTTTCAAAAACTAGAACATGTTTTTAACTAAAGACCTACATGTATTGTTACTTAGGCAATATTCTTATATTTACTAATAAAGCTAGTTATGAAAATCATACCTTGGATCTTATGTGCTGGCACTTTATCAGATTGTTTCACCGTTCTGACTTTGACTCTCTTCACTAAGATTGTCTTCTGATGACTTTTTCTTTCAGATTCTGACTTCTGACGTGAGTTTCTTCTTGTAGAGCTTCTAGTCAACTTTTCTTTATTTAGGTTCTGAAGGTTCTTCTTCTTCTGAATGTAGACTCCGAGCTTTATGATCAGAACTAGTCTTCAGATCAGAAAAGATCTTAAAACTTCTGAAGGTTTTCCTTGCAGCGTGCTTAACATCAGAACATTCATTTTCTTATCAAGAACTTCTTGACAAGAGACTAAATATCAGAGGATCAATAATTCCATTAGCTTGAACATAGATTTTGAGAGGTTATGTGATAGGGGGACTTAATTTATATCTTATGATCTTTTGATTTTGCTTCCTTGTATATATGCAAATCTTTGTCAGATACAAGTATCAACAAACCTTAGATAAGTTTGAGTGACAATCTTGTTCTTACAATACTGAGCTAACTTGATCAGAGTTAGTTCAACAAGGATTGACAACATATTTGCTTTCGAAAAGAATATTTACTGATTTCTTTAAGGTGAATAATATTAGTGATTTAAATTCTTTCAACTCATAACAGATGACTTATTTCTTCAGAACTTAGTTCTTCAGAATCTTAATCTTCAGAACTCGTAAGTCTTCATAATCTTGTAGGCACTTAGTTTTCAGAACTTAGTTCTACACAACTTAGTTCTTTAGAATCTTAATCTTCAGAACTTGTAAGTCTTCATAATATTTAGGCATTTGGTCTTTAGACGTTAAGTCTTTAGAACTTCAAGTCATCAGAGTCTTCAGAACTTAGTTTTTCAAAAGATTAATTTTAGAAGCTTCGCTTCGCTATCTGATCAGAACCACTTTTAGAACAGCATCCACAAGAGCATTGCTAAGGCAACATCCACGTCCTTGGATCTTTCTGATTGTGTTCAGATTTAGAAGCACACTTGCAACTAATGTTACACATATTAACTTTGCATAATAGCATTTGCATATTCATTCATCATGTTTGTTTGATCTTAATATATAAAATATTCATGATATGCACTTTAACAAACATCATAATATAAAATGGTTCTTTCATAAATACTCAGTTGTTATCATCAAAATATAGAGATGAAATGCAAAGACAACTCTTGTTCTTACAATCACAATATATGAATTCATCCAGGTTCATCATTCTTAATTTTCCTTAACCCTGGTTTCCCAAAAAACCTCAAACATAAACAATCTCATTCATATGGATTCAACCTAACAATTTCCTACCTAGATACATATATCATAAACCCCTTAAGAAATTAGAGAACTCCACCCTTACCTTGTAGTGATGATTTTCCTTCTTCCCAAGTGAATCATCTCCTTATTTTGCTCTAGCCTCTTCTCACTCTTTCTCCCTTTAGCTCTTCTACTTTCTTTCACTTTTACGTATAATAAAAATAACTTTCATTCCCCACTCTTTACATACCCCTAAATTTGATTTGCCTCTTTTACCCATACTTATTCCTACAAATTTACCACATTACCATTCCACTCTCCACACTTCTAATATTCCAATTTATTCTATTTATTTTATTTTCATTATATTATTATCACATCCACTCATGAAATAATTCCAACAATAATAATTTCCACCACAACTCTAATTATATATATATATATATATATATATATATATTCTACACCATGCTTAACAAATATTAAATTAAAGTAATTAAGTCAGTCTTTACTCTACACACCACCAATTTCTACTTTATTAGTCATACACCCCTACTACCCCAAAGACTCACTTCTTAAGGTCACTACCCCTCACTACGGGTACACAGAACACAATGAAAACACACCAAAGCTCACAATCAATAACATCAATTCATAGTTATTTCATAAATAATAATTAAAATAAAAAGGGGGCATAACACTTCCTCATATGATGCATTTCAAACAAACTCCGGAAGTAGGACTTCCGTATGGAGCACTAATTACTAGATTCCTAGGTGCCTTTGAAGTTAATACTATGGGGGAAGAAGTGGAGTCATCTAAAAATAATATCGATTACTACTCACTTAGGAAATGGAGATTCACATCCAACTTGGAGGAATTAAGACATGACTTGTTAGATGAAGAAGAAGAACTAGAAGATTCAGATTACACAATAATAAACAATATCATGGAGATGTGTTAACAAAATGGTCTATCCATACCAAATCAGGCCATGGAAGAGAATAATCTTATCTATGTGTTTTAGTATTTAAGTGTGTTTGCTTTACAGTTTTGGCTTTGTTTCAATTTTTGAATTTTTTTTCTTACATTTTGTACTTTAAATTCTAGTATGATCTGAACCAATGAAGTGTGTTTATTTTTCCTTTTCTACATTTAAATTTTGTATATTTAAATTTTTGCCTAGCATATTTCACTATCCTTTTTGTTTAGACAAAATGGGAGAATTATACTCTCAAGGATAGTAGAGTATCCTCTCTACTCTTTTGAGGGGGGTTAAACACTCTATTTTATCCATCTATTGTTCTTTAGCACCTCCCTCAGAGATGCATTATCATCATCAAAAGGGGAATAGTGTGCTACTATGTGCTTGCAGGTTAAATAAAAAAGTAATCAAATGTAAGAAATCCATGCCCATCATGGTTTTGATGATGAAAACTCGTTTTTGATGACAACCTGTGAAGTGAAACATTACTCAAAGAGAAACAAGTATTTCAAGTGGTAAAAGATGTACAAGAAAGTAAGTTCAAACTCTTCCTCCAAATAAAGCCGGAGATTTAAGGTTTAATAATCACCTTTGGTATCCTTTGATGATGGCATCCAACTTAAAGATATCTCAAGCATCATCTCCAAGAAGATTCAAGAAAATTCTTATGTGATTGATATGTTCGGCAAAGTCTTGAAGCTTTAGAGTGTGAAAGAGAGGAAGTGTGAAAGCTTACTTAATCGTGTTTAAGTGATTGTCGCTCCCACCAAATGACACCTGGCCAAGAGGGGTACAGACGCGAACGGTCGGCGAAAGAGAGAACACAAGGGTGAACTGAAAAGAGTCGCCAGCTAGGCATTTTATCCCGAAGGAAAGGTAATGCTGCATAGACCTAAGAAAAGATGGATAAGATGGTCGCGAACCAGAGAAACTGAGAAAGGGGGTTGGTTACAACCTGGGAAGGTATTAGCACCCAGATTGTCCGTCGTACTCTACGGGATCCACACTTGAAAGATTTGTGTTTTAAAGGGGTAGTGTCAGTGCTATTTGGTATGCAAGAGCTGAAAAAGAATGCAAGTGTCAGTGCAAAGGAAATGTGGAGTGAAATATAAGAGTGTCAGTGTAAGAAAAGAGTATGAAGCTCAAGAATATGAGGCTTAAAGAATAAGGCTAAAAGAGGGGGAATATACAGAGACTTTTGTTTGATAACTGTTAAGTTATGCCTACGTATCTTCTCGTGCAATGAGGAAGTCAGAACACCGTAGTTCGACTCAAAGAGACTGAAAGATAAATTGACTGATGAACTACTTACTTGTCTATGCTCAAGTGTATGACCTGTCTGGCTCAGGTGCAAAAAAGAGAGTTCTCGTTAGTGAGTGAATGAGGTGAGAAAAGAATCCCGAAGGAGACGATTATTGTTTGTTTTTGGTGTTTTCAATCTTTTATTGCTTTTTGTGGTTTGTCATAAGAAAATGAGCTTAAGCTTAAACCAAGGGCTATTAAACTCATCACATCTTCCCTCTGATTAGGGGTAATGAGAATACCTTAAGTATGAAGTAAACACCTCACACTTAATCACCATGATGTAGGATTAAGATCATTAACCTACTTGCATTTATTTAGATGTTATTGGGAGTTTTTGTTTGGTGTTAAGTAATGAGTTTAAGTTATAATCAAGGATTTAATGGACTCATTACACCATCCTAATAGAAGGATAATAGATGAGAACATTTAAGCTGAGGAAGGCTCCTCAACTTAATCCATGATTAGGGATTAACCTCATGACAAAACAAAGCCTTTATTAAAGTGGATTTTAGTTAATGGTAAGATTAAGAAGTGAATTTTATGGTTTTTAAGACAACTTGAGGGGGACTTGTCCATTAACACTAGGGTTAGTCCTTCTTAACCAATTAAGGAAGAATTAGAACCCTAATGTAAGGCCCAAGTTACAAGCTTGATGTCTTAGTGATTATTATATGGATTGATTAAGAGATTTAAACACATTGAGGGTTTAACACTTAGGCTTTAAGTTATACACTCCATCCTAAGAGAAGGATGCGGGCATAACCTTAATCACAAAGCCTTAAAACCTTTAAGGTTTAGTCTCTGATTAAGAGATGAGAAGAGAAGACTCAAAGATGACACAAAGGTAAAACTAATGGGGGGACTAATTAAACCCTAATTGTGATCATGCTTGGGTGTTCCTAGGGTTTATGAAGCTTGCAAGAAGATCTTCAAGAGAGCCACCAAGGAAGAAGCAGGATGGAAGGAAAAGAAGCAGCGAGAAGCAAGACAACTTACTTCACTTAAGAAGATAAGTTGCTTGAAGAAAGCAAGAGGAGAAGGAGCGTGAATGAGCAAGCTCACTCTAATTCACAAGTAAAATGCAGCAATGGATGCATAAAAGAGATGAGAAGAGATTATGAGAAGTGAAGGCAAATTCACTTCTCAAACACTTACCACCTGAAAAGTTAGCAACAAGGAATGAAATGCAATGAATATGAGATGAAATGCAAAGATGGAAACCAAAGTCAGAAGCATATCAAGATGTAAATGATTCTAAAAGATGATACAAATGGATGTCATGAGATGTGGATTATCATACAAGTAATGAAGATGCAAATGGGACATGAAAGTAAGCATGGAAGTTCATGAAAACTTATGAAATGCAATGGATGCATAACATGGTAAATGGATGATGCAATGATCAAACATGATTTCAATATGTCTTAAGATGTTTTAGAAGTCATGTGAAAGCACAAAATGTCATGGCAAGTTTATATACGCAAGCATATGAAGAATGAATGCAAATGAAGGCAAAAACTAGGGTTTATGTACAAGATGCAATGCAAAAAATCAAAATCAGAAGCAAATGACAAGATAAGAAATTGAAAATGGGATCAAAGGTACCCTAAACCTATACAAGTTCACTACCCAAAGGGGAGGGTCAGAAGCTAAACCCTAAAGGACTTATGATTTTCCTAAATTTCTAGGGTTTTAAGGGTGATCTTAAAGGGAAAATGCCAAACAAATTAGAAATGCAAGATAAAAATGGAACAAAAATGTTTTTAGATGCTTGAAAGTATGCTTAACACAATGCAAAAAGAACCATTCACAAACTCAACTTGGATCAAAAGTTATGAATTTTTGAAGTTAGGGTTAAAAATATTCAAATTAAAGAACCCTAATTCAAATGAAAATTGTCAAAATATGATCAAAACCAAAAAGAAATTTGCTTTGTGAGTTTGTAAATGTTTCTAAATGTTTCAAAATGCTCTCTGAATGTTTTTGTGAATTTTAAATACCTAAATGTATTTTTTAATTAATTAATTTCCATTAACTAATTAAAAATAAACATTTAAATGATTTAAAAATAATTTTTAATGCAAAAAATAAAAATAAAAATATTTTTGGGTTCTGAAAATTCACAAAAGATTTAATAAAAAATTTCAGAATTTTTTGATGTATTTTGCTATTTTTAAATATTCGTAGAAATTAAATAGAAGTAAAATGAAATAAAACAAATTAAATGGAAAAGTATGAGGATCCTGAGGCTGAGATTTAAAGCTGAGGTTCCAGGGTTGACTGGCGCACTAATGGATGGCCAGGATCTCATCTGAGCTAATTAACCTAATTAAATTAAATAAATCATGGATTAGGGCTAATGACATGATATGAGCTCTTGAAACACGCGCGGGAAGCAAGATCTGATGGCTCACGTTTAAACCTCACTAATTACACTGATTAGGGCAAATCACTTTCAGGTGACCGGAACAGTGTTCCGGTCATCTTCTCCGACGATCCAAAATCCTATCTCTCTCCCTAAGCATCTAAAACATGATTGTTCTGCCCAGAAATGAACCCCACGCATCACTAAACCTAAATCCCCAAACAAAAACCATTTATCACTCATCAAAAAGCCAAATCGAAACAAGACATTTTTAGGTCAGAAACTTTCAGATACTCCATACATGCTCAATATCCCACCATTTTGAAAAATAAACACATCAGGATTACCAGCACAACATAAGGATTCGATTAAGAACTTAAAAATAAGCTTCTGGGAAAAAAGTTCTTGAGCTATACCTGAGATTGAACCTTCTGATTCTGGGCTTTCTGGCTCTTCCTTTGATGCAAGTCCACTCCTCTAAACCTCCTGATGATGAAATGAAGCTTAGAAAACCTTGAGAATGGCTAGTTTTGAGATTCCAGCTCTGGTGTAGCAGATTTTGAGGTTTTTGTATGTGATGTTTCAGGCTGTTTTAAGGGTTGATTCTTGTTCCTTTGATGATATATGACTTATTGGTGAAGAAAAAATGGAAGTTTGATGGCTATGGAAGAAGTTTCGAAGAGGTGAAGATTTTGACAGTTTTTGTGAATCCTGGCTTATGGGAGGATGATGGCTTGTGTGTGTGTATGTTTCAAGTCCTTGAGGTCCACATAACATGTTCTGATTGGGCAGAGGGTTGGTAATGTCACAGTTTGATTGGTATGGGCAAAGATGCAAAAAGTCAAGATTTTGTGTACCATAGGTATGGCTCGGGTCAGAGGAGATCTTAGGGCTTGTCCTGCTTCAGCTTGAGTCAAGGAAGGCCTTTGGATCTGATTTTGTGAGCTGGATGGTCTTGATCAAGAGTTTTCAATGTTCTTGCATATTTCCCTCTTTGAAATTTCTTGTGAACCAAGGCAAGAAATCTTGTGAATTCTTGGACGAATTACAGCAAAATGAACCATATGAAGTTGTTATGGTGCTTTGAGATCAATCAGTTACCAAACCAATCATTAGAAGTTCTTTTTGCAAAAGGTTCCTTTCTTGAAAATTTATGAAAAATGCCTTAGGGTAGCTTGTGAATCAAGGCATGAAGCTTTGTGAATTGGTACAATTCTGATTTTGGCAAGTTGCAATGGTGCATATAAGTCATTTAGAAGTCACAAAATGGTTTGGTATGAGGTTTTGCAAAAAATCTCTTTTGGCATAAAACATGGAATTTAGTGATTTTTGCCAACTTTGGAAAGCCATAACTTGAGTTCTAGGATGAATTAGATAAATTTCTTGTACTTTTTGAAAAGGGAATGATCCAATCTATAACTTTCATGACCAAGAATTTTTCATTTGAAGCATTTTTGAATCAAAAAGAGGAAGTTGAAAAACATTCCCAAAATGGCAAGTTTGCATTACAAGTCACTTTCCCAAAATGGCAACTTTGCAAATGGCTTGAAATTCTTCAATTTTGTGAACTTCTAAACTTTTCTAAGATCAAATAAAGATCATATACACCCAAAATGATGGAGAAGACCCTTTGGTTGGATGATTGGGGGCCTCAGATGCCCTGATTTTGCACTGGCTTGTTCAAGAAGTCGTCTATTGATCAGATGCCTTCCCCATTGAATTTCTTCATGAAAATTGGTATGCATGATCCTTATAACATATAGAGACCAATAGAAACAAGAATGACCAAAAAATTTGGATTTATGGCCTTTGAAACCAAAACCCTAATTTTAGGTCCTCTGTGCAGTTAAACCTGGCTCTGCTTCCATGCCTTTCTTAGTTCTTGTGATTTTCTGACTTTCTTGATCTTGGGAGGATACAATATGATGCTTGAACATACATGGACCCTCTTGAGATGATTGAAGACCCTTGGAGTGGCTCAGATAGCTCAGGGATGGCTCAGATCACAAACCCTAGATGCAGATGACTTAGAACCAATGCAGTGAAGCAAAAATGCAATATGAGATGATATGATTGAACTTATGCAAATGAAAAGAATCACAAGCCATGGTGAAATGAGTGAGGGAAAATTTGGGGTGCTTACAGTGATCAACATTTTGAAGAAAAAAACAAGGGCATTTTTTGTAAAGTAATATATCTAAATGACATACTCACTATAATAATTTTTAAAGTCTCTATTTCTTAAAGAAAATAACCCAAAAATGTTTGCATCCTAGCTTAATGAATAGGGAACTGCCATAATGACTTGGACATGCAATTGAGACTGTTCAATCTATTAGAACATATTCCCAATAGATTAGATAAGGGAAAATTAGGTCCATAATTGATTATGACGGTGTCTTAATGAAAGGTAACGACTCTTTATCAAATATTTAAAAAAAGGCAATTATAATCGATTATTTAGGTCATCAAATTGATTGGGATAAAAACCCAATAGATTGGGCCATTAATTTTCTATGAATCTTTTTCCTTTTTCGCACCAACCTTTGTCCTATAAATATAGCCCTCTTCCTTCACTTTTCACATCTAGAAACATAAGTTGCCTTTCTCTATTAACTCTCTTTCTCTTTCTCTCTCTCTCTAAAAAAAATTAAACACTAGGCTTACGATTTTAGAAGTACGTTGCACAATTAGATATTTTAAACACTCATTCAAAGGGTATGAATTATAGGGAATACCCTTTAGGATTCTGAGTTACCTTTAAGACTCTAAAATCTTTACTTTCTCTAAAATTGTATCACTATAATCAACAAAGTTACATACTCTAGATTGTCAAAGCCTAATAGATTCAATTCAATCTTAAAAAGCATGACCTAAAACACAAAGGCCCAACAAAACGGAATGAAAACTATCGCAAAACACACAAAAACGAGACACCTGACAAATAAACCAAAAACTTCAAAACCCGAACGAACAGGGTCGGAGATCATCGCTGCCTACCTGCTGCTGTTGCCTACCACCTTTTTATTTAATGGCCCTACCGTTGTGTGCGTTTTTTCGCCACACATTCACACCCAATTTTTCTGATCGCAATTTTCTACACAATTTTAATTTCCACGATTTCAACCCGATTTTGGAATTTAGACCCGAAATTGATTTCCATGATTTTGACACTATCCTGATTTTCGCGATTTTCGGAGTAATGCTCATTTGTGGCCGATTTCGTAATTTTCTCTAGAATCCTCGATTGTTACACTACTTAATCCTTTTTCTTCCACTTAAACCTATTCCAACTCAACCTAACGCTTCGGTTACGGTTCTTCATCTAAAGTATTATTCTAACTCAATATCAATTCATACTCAAAGGGTAACACAGTTCATTAATTCAACTGATACTCATAACTCAACACAAATCAACAAAATAATTGATACTCATAACTTAACCCAGATCAACAAATTAATATAATAATATTTATGCAATTTAATAGTATTAATCATTGCATACAATCACACATCACATGGTTTAGACATATACTCATAAATCATAATGTTTATCATAATCCAATTTCATTTAATCTTACATAGGTGTAATACCTCAAAATTTTCCCTCTCATTTCCTCAACATTTTGCATAGGATTTAGCATACTTAAGTTCATAAAATAATCAAAAACATTGCATCATGGGTAGCACAGCTAAGGCATAGGTATGTGATCAATGATTAGAGCAACTGAAGGTTATACAGAGGCAATCAAAGAGATACAAAGCTTCTAAACATTGTGAAAAGGGTTCACAACATCCCACAAGTTCTCATTTGAAACCACAAGTCATAGAAAGATTTGGTTTGATCAAAGGAGGCAAGCAGTGCAACACCTCCTAATGAAAAGGCCAAATTAGGGTTTCATTTCTACTGGGCTTCTGCAAGAAGTTATGATTCAAAGAGGGATCCATTGTCTTATATATAAGGACAAGTGCCTAGGGTTCAAAGTTCATCCACAAATTCATTATGGAAGAGGTTCAATTGGCCAGATGATTGAAAATTAGGGATTTGGGGAAAAGTCAACCATGCTGAAGAAAAAGTCAAGTCCTAACTTTTTGAGATCAAAATCATGAAATTAGGGTTACAAGGATCCTTTTGTTCAAATTTGATCAAGAAATGATGGAGGAATCAAGAGAAATCGAGAAAACCAAAACTTACCATTTTTGGAAAATTAGGGTTTCCCAAAATGGCAAGTTTTGGCCATTTTTGCCGCATCTTTGAGAGAGGCCTCCTCCCAAAATATGAGGGATATTAAAATTATACTTTGAGACAATTAAAGAGGGCATATTGAGCTTCAAATCCATCTGTGAAACTCCTCCATAGCATAAAAAATGAGAGAGATATGATCTTGCAAAGTGGAAGCAAATTAGGGCAAAACTAGGACATGGGCGAGGCAAATGGCTAGCCAGCGCGCGTGTCCTGCAAGGCACATCATCAAGCAGGTGGAGGGTCATATCTCAAGCCATTTTTCTTGGTCAAAAACACTTAAAATCAATTTTTGGTCAACTACAAAGTTGTTCCTTGATGCAATCCCTATAATTTTGGTGTTCAAAGATTTTTCATTTGAGGAAGTCTTCTTGGGCTATTTGAGGGTCAAAGTGGAGAGGTTGCAACTGGCCAGCCATAGGCCCATGGGCATAAGGCATGCCAAATTCGTGCAGACCAATATATAGCCTTGTGACATGATATGCATAGGTCATTTTGAGATGATTATAGGTCATCATCCATTATGGTAAAAACACCAAACTTGTTCTATGATCCCTCCACTTCAATTTGAGTCCAAGAATTGTGAGAATTGATTACTTGAGATTGAAAAAATCTTCCATTGAAAGTCATGTTTCTCAACTGTTTTCTTGGGTGAGAAGGTATCATATGCATTACTCTAAGAGGCCATGATCTAATGAATGTATCTCCATATCACTACCCTACACCAGCAACCTTTAAACTTAGGGCACCTTAGGCAAGCATAATAATTGCACAATTGAGTTATTAGTGAATGTGTGCAATATCACTTGAATTATCATGCACCTCATGAGTAAGTCATCCAAGGACCTCAGTTTCAATTTATCATCATTGATCAGCTGAGCAATTGTGCATCACATTCCCACCACAACTTCTATAAGCATTGCCACACTGAATTGAGCTCGAGTATGGAAACATCTAGTGAGTTCTATGGCATAACTAACTTGACTCACCTTCTAACTAATTCAACTCAGTTAACCATTGCTAGAACCCTAGTTCTAACTGTTAACATGAGTTCAAGGAGCCTATAAAAGGAAGATTTCACTACACTTTGAAGCTCTCTCATCATTTTGCTCAATTCACACCATAGAAGTTCACACAAATCCTCTATGCATCTTCACTGCATTTTGCCTCGAGCAGCTCCCATATTCACCATTCCATCCTCAATCTTCCTCAATTCATCTTCATCATCACCTCAAGCATGGCTTCCATGGATTACTAAGCTTGATTCCTGAAGAATCACATACTGCAACTTTGTGGTTCGACTGCACTTTGGACTGAAACTTCACAATCTTCATCTTTCTAGCACTGATCTTCTTCAAGCCATCATCAATATCATGTGTTGCACCATTTCTTTGGATTGCTCAACCTGAATTGTCCAAGGAGCTGGTTATTCATATCACTGATCTTCACTGCACTTGTTTCAATTTCTCAAGATCCACCAAGTACAAAGTGTTTATTTCACCCTTGTTGTGTTAGATCAAGATCAATCAACTCAAGGAATCTCCTATCTGGTATTCTATCAACATTTAGACACCTCTGCAATTCAGGTATGCTCTGATACTTTGCTTGATCGAATTGCTTATTTTTAAATGTTTTCATGTTGATTGAAGCTCAATAGGAGCATTTCAATGTCTGGATAGATGATAGGCATGTTAGATGCATAGATCCAGTTTTAGGTGTAGATATGTTTGTATTCGATTTGACTAATTCATGAACCCTAAGCCAAAAACAAGGTTAGATATGTGATCAGGAGGGAGAAATGAGCAAGTCTGTGGTTTTAGTTTTCATTTTCATGAAGGATTTAAGAAACCCTAGGCTAGGGGTGACCGGAGAAGATGATCGGAGGTCACTTCCAGTCACCTGAATAGTAACCCTAGGCCGGAGCTATCTTTATAACGTGGCCATTAGATTAGTCTGATCCAAAAGCCTAGAACGCGCCAGCACATTAAAATTCTCGTGACCCTCACGTGCCCTGAATCCTTCACAAACCCCAGTTGATTGGTTGAATTCATATTGGCACCCCCAACGCATTGCATCCAAGCCCAATTATGTTGTTTTCCTCATTAAACGCACCCCCAGACCAAAACCAATTAATTCCATTTTATTTATTTTTCTCATAAAATTACAATTTCGTTTCCTAATTTTAAAAATACCTAAAAGCCATGAAAAATTCAAAATAAATTCAAATAAGATCTTTATAATTTTCTTTAATTTTCTAAATTTTTAGATTTTATTTTTATTCATTCTTTAGATCAGAATTAATTTTCACTTTAATTGTTTTCTTGTTTTCTTGTTTTCTCATTTTTGACCAATAAATTTGTTCATTTTTGTTCTCATAAAACATATATGATAAATGTCCCATTCTTTTTGTTTCATTTTAATGGTTCATTAAACTTCCCCATAATATTTTTCTCTGGATTTTTAGGTCATCGTTTGGGTCATTTTGAGTCTATTTTGCTACATGAGTCACATAAACCCTAATTGCATTCTTATGATTCTTTCACCACTCAAAATTAGGAATTTTCATGAGACTTTTTGTACACAAGTTATCCTCTGGATTGTGAGGTCTAATGTTAAATTTCATAACTTTTATAGGTCATTTGATATTTTTCCCAAGTTGCTTAAGTCCAATGTCCTTTTTGGTCCCTTTTAGAAGCTCCTTCCATCTCCATTTGAATAAGGCATTCATGCCATTTATCTAAGGTCTTAGTTATGGATCTTTATCTTTTGATTTTTAGGGTTTTCTTAAGTCATAAGTCATCATTGCCTCCTTTTGACCTAATTCTTCTTCATCCTCC
Organism: Lathyrus aphaca; assembly: GCA_963966055.1. NCBI lineage: Eukaryota > Viridiplantae > Streptophyta > Magnoliopsida > Fabales > Fabaceae > Lathyrus > Lathyrus aphaca. The sequence continues at coordinate 175,936,309 of OZ014524.1, read as the reverse complement.
ATCGTAACCCCTCAAAACCAACTTTATGGCCATTTTATGCCTCTTAAATCCTTGTCATACATCTCATAAGAGTTTTATACACATTCTCAAGTGTTCATTTAAAGTCATAAGTCCTTAGGCTTCATTTAGTGTCATATGCCTTCTTAATGCTTCATACTTAACATTTTGGTGTCCTTAGTCCTAATGCTTCCATATCACCTTACTTGTAAGTCATTTGTGAGTCCTAATTCCATTCTAAAACTTCATCAAGCCCCTAGTTTTTGTATGGGTAACTCAAATCCTTTTGGTCATGTTTGATTTTTTACCATAAGCTTTTTGTTCCTTTGAAGCTTTATGTCCATGTTTTTCTCATGTTCACATCATCACTCATATAGTTTTCATCTCTCTTACTTGGATCTCTTTATCCCCTTTTAGTTTGACATCTTAGAGGACTTTAGGAAGGTGTTAGCCCCTGGATTTTCTATTCACCTTAGGGTTTATGCAATTTTAGTTTACTTAATCCTTTAAGTTTCTTCATGTAACTTTGCCTTGGCTCTTAATAGGGTTTAGCTTCCTTTTAGGGCATAGTTTGAATTTGGTTACTCTTGTAGTTTTAGAATACTTGAGTTAGGTTTAGCTACTGATATTTTAAGTTTACCATCTTATAAGTTGCCTTAGGCTTAGGTATTTATATTAGGAGTTCACTAATCTTTTCCTTAGATAGTGTGAGTTGTTTGTGAAGATTACCATGTAATAATTGTTCATTTTTCTCCATCATGCTAACATTTGTTTTTTAGGGGGGAAGATGAGGTAATCACTTCATTCTTATTACTCAATGCATCTGTTTGCTTTTGCCTTAGCACCTTTGTGCTTTGTTCATAAGTTTCCCTTTCTCTCTTTAGATTCAACTTAACTTCCTTAGGAAGTAAGTTGAATTCTAACTTGTTCTTTCTTCTCCTTAGGTTAAAATAACCCATTAACCATAGGATCACTTTTGTACATAATTAGATAACTTGGGGTTGTATCTCAGTCCCCCATTAGCTTTGACCTTTTGCCTTTTGAGTCTTTCTCTTCTCATCTTCAAACAAAAATCCAAAAAGACTTAACAATGTAAGAAAGGATCCCTTGTGTATAGCCTTATTCCATGGGACACTTTCATTCATTCCATCTTGGAATGGTGTAGGCTTGTCTAGCATGATTTACAAGTCTTATCAAGGGGTTGTTTCACAAATAAAACATAAAAGACACTTCTTCATAAAAGCTACAAAAACACTTAATAAAGTTCAATAAGCTAGTGAACTTAGACCCTAATTCTTGGAAACAAGTCTTGGATAAATTCTCCTTACTTGGTGTACTTTTTCTATTATTCCATCTTGGAATGTAGTAGAAAGTACACATTCCATGGAAAAGAGTTTGAATTCAATACCTTGTGCCAAATTCATACAAAACACTTAAAAAGCGAACAACAAACAATAAGCGACTATCCTGCGGGAACTTCTCTTCTCATCTCATTCACTCATAACGCAAACTTGCAACGACTTGTCTCACATGCAAGACGGTAAACGCACTCGTACCAGACGAGCCTGCAACACCTGAGCATAGACATACGCAGTTCCAGCGCATAAAAAACATAAACAAATAGTTCCCGCCTTAGTTAGGCGAACTACGTCGACTCGGATCCTCATTTTCCCGATGAGGTACGTAGGCAGTGGGGTAGGGCCCGTTCGAGCACATTCTTTATTTTCCCTACATTTTCCCTATTCTTTCTTCCCATTTTATTTTTTCAGTTCCTTTCTTATCTCCAATTCCATTCCAGTAGCAGTTCATTTGTTCAGCAGTATCTTATTTCTCACCCTTTGAAACAAAGCAAACAAGCGGGGATCCCGTCGGGTACGACGGACGATCTGGGGTGTTAATACCTTCCCAGGTCGTAACCGACTCCTGAACCCAAATCTTTGGTTCGCAGGACCTTGTCCTTTCCTTCTTCCTCGGGTTTGTGCAACATTACCTTTCCCATTCCTTCGGGATAAAAATGTCTGGCTGGAGACTCTTCCTTTTCCGTGCCACTTTCGCGTTTGTACTAGGATGAAAATCTCGGGAGCGACAACTGGCGACTATGCTGGGGAATATCCCAGAATCTCTGGTTTCCCTCGTAGAGTCATTCCTAGTGCCTGTTTTTTTTTGTTTTCTTTGGGTGTTTATATGTGTGTGCTGTTGTGTTTATTTACTGTTTATTTTACAGCTTTATTTACTGCTTTTAGTATTTATTTTCCATGCATCATGTACTGGACTGTACTGGTTTCATTTTTTATGTGGGATGGGTTTTGTTACTGTGAGATAAGCCAAATACTCGGCTTTAGTGCACCTAGGATTTAGAGTGGTTCCACTTTGGCTTCATGGCATCTTGCTATGTTGGTATTAGTGAGTTTCACGCCTTGACTTGCGACCTTCTCGGAAATGTATTGACGCCAGAATCTTTCTGGGGCAATACGCTACCTTGATAGTTATGTGCAGTCAGGGGACCGATCATTAAGAACCTTTGTGGAAACATCCCTCTCCAGTGATGACAGTAGCATACCACACTTGTTGGCAAACCCACTCACATCTGAGGGCCCACTGGGAACTCGCATAGGATGGCATGATTCTCTCATAGGAATCCAGTTAAGGCAAACTGTTCGTATGATGATAGTATTGTACCCTTCGGGATGAATGTACTATTGTTTCTCGATTCAGTGCTTGAAGCTGAGGAATTATGAGGGATGCTTGTTTTCTTGGACTCGGTTGAGACCTCTCTGAGTAGTACATAATGCCAAACCGATTCCCTGACTTGGTCATGAGACATTTCTCGGAAATGTTGAACTTATTATTGCTATTCGGCTTTGAGAGTCTGTGATGTTGACCCGAGTAGCACACCCATGAGATGGGGAGGGGTTTACAGGTTTACAGGAACCCTAAACTTCAATATACCCATTATTCCAGCACACTTCAGTGATATGATCTTGTTCTGTTAATTATAGATTCTGAAATCATGAACTCCTGATCAGAAAGATACTTGTGATGATGTTGTGGCCTTGCACAGACACTTGATTACCTGATTCACTACACAGACACATCACTGATCACATGCCTTGCCTTGCATACCATCATTAATCATTAATCATTTGTGTTCTTTTAATTCTCAGGGTTCATTACCTCCTATTCCTGGTCATATTTGCTGCTTCAACATGGAGATTCCAAGGAAGAGAAATGTACATTATACTTTCCCACATCCAGAGACATATGGTATTCAGAAGTTAACTAGCTTGATGGGTGACAAAGTGCTTGATGATTTCAGAAAAGAGTTTGGAAAGATCTTAGACTATGTGAAAAAGCCAACCACTGACCAGAGGGATAGCTTGCATTATCTACTGCAGTTCTATGATCCACAGCTGAGGGTTTTTGTTTTCCCAGACTACATCTTGGCTCCCACATTAGAAGAGATATCCATCATCCTCAGAATTCTCATAAAAAATGGTGCTCCTTACTATGGCTTAGAGAAGATGCCTTCATCCAAAGATATAGCTGACTCCTTTCTTTTGGACTTATCCAAGGTTAGCAGAGGCTGGATACCACCAAAGGTAAAAGACTTTTCTTGGACTTTCTTATCAAGGATGCTCAGGATCTGGCCTCTGAAAACAAATGGGCTAAGTTTAGTACATTGCTTGCTTTGATAGTGTATGAGACCAGTTTGTTTCCAGGAGAAAATGGTTTGATCAGCATGGAAGCCATCACTATATTTGCCAGAAGAAATCCAGTGCCTACTTTTCTAGGTGACTTTTACTATGGAGTCCACCACATGAATGAAAAGAGGAAGGGACATGTAAATTGATGTGCTCCCCTATTTGCTAATTGGTTTGTAAGGCAACTCCCTAAATCAGGGCCTTTCCAGGATTTGAAACAATCTTGGAAGTGGTCCAAGAGATTAATGGGCTTAACCTCAGTTGACATTGCTTGGGGATGCAATAGGGATCTTGTGGGCAAAGAAATCTTGGTCAGTTGTGGTAGCTTCCCAAATGTTCCCTTGATAGGAAGGAAAGATGGGATTAGCTACAATCCTATCTTATCCAGGAAACAATTTGGTTACCCCTTAAGAGTTATACCTTTGATTGAAGAGACGAATGAGTCTTTATACTTTCCAGCAGAAGGAAATCTCAAGATGAGCATACTAGCATCCCAAGCTTGGGAGCATAGAGTGATGAAGGGGAAGAAAGACATTGGGAGAGTAGATCCCAATATTTATGATCCTTTTGCCACCTGGTTGGAAGGTCGTGTAGAGACTTTGTTGCTTCCATTCTCTAAGGAAACACCTATCTACCCTAAGGAGGTAGAACCCATAACTTCAGTTCCTCTGCAGGAATATCAAAAATTGGAAGGCTTGGTTCAGCAACTCAGGTTGGAGAATCAAGAAGCCTATAATTCATGCCAGAAATTGAAGATGAAAAACCATAAATTGGAGGAAAGGGCTCATAAAGATGAAGAAATGGTCAGGCTCAAGCAGCAAGACTTTCAAGAGAGAGAGCTCTACTTAAAGAAAAAGGAATTAGCTGAAACTCACAAGGCGGCCCAATGCCGGAAAGAGAAGAAAGAGTTTAATGAGGCTAATGAAGCTATCACCTTATGGCAAGAGAAGTAGGAAGACAACTTGAAAAAGCATAAAGAGCTGGAAATCAAGCACAAGCTAGAAATCAAGAGTCTTCAAGATTCTTTGGATGGAAAGAGATAGCTCCTTCAGAAGACTTATCATCAAGAGAAGAGTCGTCTCCAAATTCTAGCGGAAAGCCAACAAGCAGTAAAGGAAGCTCAGAAAGAAATAGAAGAGTTGAAATTGAAAGTTGATGTCAAGAGAGCCAAGACTGATTCTATTACAATCCATGAAAGTGAAAATGTGTTCCTACAACAAATTGAGGAATTGCATGACTCCTTCGACCTTAGGGATATCCTAATTCAGAAGCTTGTGCAGGAACCTATGCATCCAGATATAGCTCAGCTGTTGCAAGGTGTCAAGCTTTTTAGTTGGAGGTTACAGGATGTAGATTTTCCTAAGCTTTAGTCTTGTATTCATATGACTTGGGATTACCCACGAGCTTGTTGTGGGATTCCCCTTGATGTACTTTTTCTCTTTGACATATGAATTTTCACCCTGTGAGGGTTTTTGCTATTCTAATTATCTTCTGATTTACCTGAAGTCTCTGGTTATTATCTATTGCACGGACATGAAATAAATGCTTCTACTTCTGGCAAACAATATTTTCTCAACACCAGAATGGAAAGTAAACAAAACCTTGGGAATAAAAGGAACACATTGCATTGCATACACATCATTTTCATTCTTTTGTTGTTTTTGCAGGTTTTCTACAGGTTGCTTAACTTATTTGTGTTACAGGCAAAGATTGCGAGAGCTTCTAAGACCCGGCATCTCCGACAAAGTATCTCGCATCGTTATGCAACATGCAACAACCAAAGGACCGTCATGGATGCTATGCAAACTAAGCTTAATGAGTTTCGCACCAGAATGGGGGAATTCATGGTCATGATGCAAGGGATGGCTCAGGGACAACAAAATTTGAGGAATGTTATTCAAGGACTCAATACTGCTCAGACTGATCCTCCTGTAGTCACTCCAGAAGTACAAGTGAATCCTCCCAACACCAACAGTGGCCCAGGTGGACCTCCAGTTCCAGAACCTGGCACAACAACCTTCATCCCTGTGTTAGACAGACAAGAGGATCAGTTTCCTCCCTTTAACAATGATATGGGGTTTGGTGGAGAAGGAAATTTCCAGGACTTTTTGCTGCTAGCTGAGAAGATCAAAGCTCTTGAGTGTAAGGACACTTTTGGGATAGGCGCATCTGACATGGGCCTAGTCCCAGGGGTGGTTATTCCTCACAAGTTCAAGCCACCTAATTTCGACAAGTATAACTGTAACGCCTGCCCCTACTAGGGATGAGAAGCTCTGGATGTACTATTTCCAGGATAGTCTCTCCGGAGGATCCTTGGAATGGTATATGAAGTTGGAAAGAAATGTTGTAAGAAGCTGGAAGGAGTTGGGAGAAGCTTTTCTGAAACAATATCAATATAACATTGACATGGCGCCCAGTCGCACTAAGCTCCAAAGTCTGACAAAAAAGAATTCTGAGAGCTTCAAAGACTACGCACAACGATGGCGTGAAGTGGCTGCCAGGGTGCAACCACCATTGCTAGAAAGAGAGATGGTGGACCTTTTCCTGGATACCCTTCCTGGGCATTTCATGGAAAGGTTGGCCGGATGTTCTTCAAACGGTTTTTCAGATATTATCTTGACTAGTGAGAGAATAGAGAGCTGGATTAAGCAGGGAAAGATCCAGAATGGTGGTGCCTCGAATTCCGGTATCAAGAAGCCTTTCTTAAATAGGAGAGAAGGAGAGACTAGGGAAGTATATGCACAAAGAGGTGGAGGTAATAGAGGTGTTTATCAGCAAGTGGCCCTTGTCACTATCTCAGCTCAACCTGTTCAACAGCAGGTCCAACAACCGCGATAACAACGCCAACAGGTGTATCAACAAAGAGCTCCTCGTCCATATTATCCCCAGAAGACCAGAGAAAGACAGTTTGAAACTCCACCTATGTCCTATTCTCAGCTTTTGAAGAATCTCCTCCAACTCCAGATGATTCAGCTCAGAACTTTGCAACCCCCGAAGCTGGGGCAACTCCCTAAAGGTTATGATACGAATGCCCAATGCGAATTTCATTCCGGAGCTCCTGGACATACCACAGAAAACTGTAAAGCCTTAAAGTATGCAGTCCAAGACCTAGTAGATTCTAAAGCGATTAACTTTGCTCCTATTCCAAACGTGATACAGAACCCCATGCCTCCTCATGGAGGTGCAGTTGGGGCAATTAGTCATGGAGAGAGTCTAAATCTGGTGTGCAATGTCAACGACCTGCAAACTCCGTTGAGTGTCGTTAAGGCTTGTTTTGCCTAGAGGGGTGTTTTTCCAGGTTGTGAAAATCATTGTACAGGGTGTGCTGAAGCTACAGATGGTTGTGAGCAATTAAAAAAGGGGATCCAGAGCATGATCGATGAAGGGGTCCTATAGTTTGACAAAATTGTAAAAGAGAAAGAAGTTTCTACAGTATCTATTTTCTATGATCCGTCTCAAGTTCCTCTACAAGCCAGAGTATCACTAATAACTATCACCACTGCAGGGCCAGTAATGTATCAAAGCGATAAAACCATTCCTTGGCATTATGGTAGTGAAGTATATTGCAATAGCCAGAAGCAAGATTTGGCCACTTCTAGTACGTCTCCAGTTCAAGTAGAAAATGTTGGAGTAGGAGGCTTTACTAGGAGTGGGAGGTTGTTCGCGCCAGAAACACTAAGAAAGAGTGTGATACCACCCAAGGACACTGCTGAAGTCTATGCTAAAGCTAGAGGGAAACAACCAATGATTGTTAATGAGCCCACACCTGTCGCTGACCTAGACATCACGTTTGACAAAGAAGCTGAAGAATTTTTTAGAATCATTAAAAAGAGCGATTACAAGATCGTGGACCATTTACAACAAACTCCATCCAAGATCTATATCCTTTCCTTGTTAATGTGTTCTGACTCCCATCGAAAAGCTATCTTGAACATCATGAATAAAGCATATGTACCTCAGGATATCTTGGTGAACCAATTGGAGACGGTGGTGTCTAGTGTCAATGCCAATCATGGATTGGGCTTTACAGACATGGATTTAACCTCTGAAGGTCGTGCTCACAATCGGGCATTGCATATTTCGTTAGAGTGTAAAGGTGCAACGATATCTCATGTGTTGGTGGATACCGGATCATCCCTGAATGTTCTTCCCAAGAAGGCATTAATGAAGTTGGATTATGACGGAGTGATTTTGAAGCCCAATGATTTGGTGGTTCGAGCGTTCAATGGATCGAGAAGATCAGTGTTTGGGGAAGTAGAATTGACAATCAAAGTAGGCCCACAAATCTTCAACGCCACATTCTATGTAATGGACATACAACCTGCATATAGTTGCTTGTTGGGGAGGCCCTGGATACATTCGGCAAGGGCAGTATCGTCCACACTCCATCAGAAACTGAAGTTCGTCTGGGAATGACAAATTGTAACAGACTGTGGGGAGGAGGATATCTTCATCAGTCATCTGGCTTCATTCAAATATGTGGATATGGATGGTGAGATAGTAGAGACTCCATGTCAGGCTTTTGAGCCCCTGAAAACTGAATTGGCATCTTCGTCAGCAGCTTCTTCTGAAGAATTAAAGAAGGGGGTTTCCATAACTTCTTATAAACAAGCTTTGAAGGTAGTGGAATCAGGAGCGCGAGAAGGCTGGGGCAGTCCAGTAGAAGTGTTAGAAAAGAAGGATATGTTTGGTGTTGGCTACCATCCTGGACAGTCATCATCTGAACAGAGCGCTAGAGGTCGTCAAGGCCCGATTACCTTCACGAGTACGGGAATGGTGGATTATGGAAGCATCAATGTCGTGCAGGACGACACAGTTGATAGTGACTGTGACTTAGATGAGTGGATCAGACCTTGTGCTCCAGAGACTCATCCCAACAATTGGTCGTCTGAAAGGCTTATCTCAGTCACCTTCTTTGAAGAGTAATGATTTTTGTTTTTGTCTTTCCTGTACTCAAGCACTATGTCTTGCCCGGGGCATAGTAGCTTATTGTAAGGTTTCTTTTGTTCCTAACACAATTCATAATCATTATAAAGCTGACTATTTCATTCATCCATGTTTCCTTGTCTTTTGTTTTTGTTTTTGTTTTTCAACAAAGAGAAAGAAAAGTTTTAAAGTGGCAATGTTTCTCATTTTCTCAAACTCTTTCTAAAGCCTTGCATGAATCACCATTCATGCAGGTGCTCGTCGCTGGATTTTATCAATGACGACCCTTCTATGGCTAAGTATGACTTTGACAATCAAATTTACCAAGCCGATGAGGAAGGTGAAGATTACGAACTACCTGAAGAGTTAGCCAGGTTGCTTAAACAGGAGGAAATATGATTCAGTCGCATGAAGAGGCCATCGAAGTAATAAACCTGGGTACCGAAAAGGACAAGAAAGAAGTTAAGATCGGGGCCGCTGATAACGAGAAAAAGTATCGTTTTATTACTATGTTTCAATGCCGTTTTATCGCACATTTATCGTATTAACACCCGATTCCTCGAGTTTTCTTTGTCATTTTGCAGGTATAACAATTATAGAGCTAAATCATAAGCCAAAAGTGAAATGAGCAAAAAGAAGCATGAAAAGAAGAAGAAGAGAGGAATTCTGCATAATCTGCATAATTTGCAATTGTCATGACCGTTACCATGGAGTCACGACTGTGACACGCTAAAAGGAGCAGTCACGGTCGTCACCAATCCCTCACGACCGTGACGCGCTAAATACAAGGATGACGAATGTGACACCCCTGTCACGATCGTGACAAGGGAAAATTAGGTTTACTTGGTGAGAATTGGTCATGAACGTGCTACGTGAAGTCATAACTTTTCCTATTCTTCCGCAGACCCAGTAACTCAACTTCTCCCTGGATTCTCTCAGCAACTACGAAGCCCAAGGCATTATTTCAACTGCCAAGCCCAAATTACAATCTCTATAAATATCTTAGTTTCAAAGAAAAAACTACAGAGTTTTATTTTTAATTTTTCTTGCGGAAGCTCTGCCGTATTTCCATTGCACCCTATTTCATTTATTTTTCCAGCAATTGTTTCTGTTCTTGTTTTAATTTTTTATATCCCAACCAAATCAAATAACAATTTCCAACATTAGGAAATTGTTATTATTTAATTTCTTTCAAGCCTTCAACATTTCGTTTTTTGTAATTTTATTTCCCATTCCGGTCCGCACTCCGAGCTTGCCAGATTGTGGAAGAAGGAGTTTGACATTATATTTGTTATTCAGGTTTTTAATTAATTCGCATTTATATTAATGTTAAGAATTTATTTTATAATGCATATTTTATTTTGTATTCCTCTGTTTCTGCATCTGTCTGGTACAACAATTATGAGTAGCTAAACACTTTAGGGCGGTATGTAATTAAAATACACTAAATCGGTAAAATCAATTCTAGGCTTAAAATAATTAAGAACTTAAAATTCTGGCTGTGACTTTTTATTATAAAATCAATCTTTTTGTTACGAGAGTAAGGAAAGTGTAATAGGTTAGGTCGAGACCACGAGAGTGTGAGATTTTAACCAGATAACTAAAGTTAGGCATTTAATTTAAACACAGCGAGAGCGCTTTAAAATGAATTAGACTTATTAAGTTTCCAAAAATTATTTCTAAACACTTATGGGCTAGCGAGAGCAGGCATAGGGCTTTAGGAGTAAGATCTGAGATAAGACCACGAGAGTGTGAGTTAAAGATATTTAAACTGATAACCTCTACAGAATAGATTAAGTGAACCATCCTTATAAGCCTAGGTTAGATTGACCCGCCTAAGTTAACATAATTACATACCGACCGCCTTATTATTATTTTATTAAACTAAAATTTAATTCTCGTCTTTAATTCTTAAAAACAACCAAAAAATCGTGACAACCATTCACCTTAGATAAACTAGTAAACCCTCTAGCACTAAGTAATCATAAAGTCCCTGTGGGATCGATAATCTTAAATATTACTTCGATAGGCTGTGCGCTTGCAGTTAAGATACCGCTAGACACATATTAGATTACGACTTTAGCCCATCAAGTTTTTGGCACCGTTGCCGGGGACCTTAATTTAGTTACTAGTGCACTTTAGAGTAGCATTGTCTAGACTAAGGTAACAACTATTTTCTTTTCTTAATCTAATCTCCCGAGTGTATGCCAAGTACTCGCTCTCAAGGCGAAGACTTGCAACCTCTAATCCCAGAATCGGAACGCTTCTTACACGTAAGAAGACGGATATTCGATTTCGAACGAAATTACAACATTCCAGATCTTCAAATAGATCCACCTAAACCAGTCGGAACATCAAAGGACGCAGAGATGGCTGAAGAACCGAATCGTCCACTCAAATATTACGCTAGTCCTTCGCAAGCTGAACTGCATTCCAGCATTGCCGCACCGGCTATCAACCGAAACGATTTCGAGCTGAAACCTTCGCTAATATCACCCGTGCAACAAAATCAATTCGCCGGAAATCCTACCGAGGATCCGAACCTTCATCTTTCGATATTTGTGCAGTACGCAGATATCGTAAAAGCCAATGGAGTTACCCAAGAAGCTATTAGACTACGTCTTTTTCCTTTTTCACTTCGAGACAGAGCGAGAGCCTGGCTTCAATCTCTACGCTCAAATTCAGTAACTACGTGGGAGGAACTAAAGAGAGTCTTCTTGACAAGATATTTCCCACCTAGCAAGACAGCTATGCTAAGAGCTCAGATCAACGGATTTAAGCAAAAGGAAAACGAATCACTTTTCGAAGCTTGGGAACGATATAAAGATATGCTGAGACTTTGTCCACATCACGGATTAGTAGAATGGATGGTCATCCATACCTTCTACAATGGACTCTTGTACAATACAAGAATGACAATTGACACTGCCACAGGCGGTGCACTAATGGACAAAGAATATAACGATGCTTATGCGCTTGTCGAGAGTATGGCTCAAAACCATTACCAATGGGGAAGCGAGAGAGTCGCAACTGAGAAACCAACAAAAGGAGGTATGTACGAAGTGAGTAGTATGGACCAAGTCAATGCAAAGTTTGACCAACTAAACCAAAAGATCGATAACTTGGCCATAACACCAACAACCACCGTGGCTGCGGTAACACCTAACTGTGAGTTATGTGGAGTTCCAGGACATGTTGTCCCTGATTGTCAACTATTAGTAGGAATTCCCACAGATCAGGTGAATTATGCTCAAGGAAACCCGTACTCAAACACATACAACCAAGGTTGGAAGAATCATCTGAACTTCTCCTATAAGAACAACAATGCTTTATACGCACCAGGTCAAGCACCAGCTACACCACCAGGATATCAAAAGACTGCTCCTAATGTCCCTAGAAAATCGAACCTTGAGTTGATGATGGAGAACTTCATAGCTAACCAATCTCAAACAAACAAGGACTTCTTAAACCAAAACATACACACTAGTGAGCAGATTAAGCAATTAGTGAGCAAGGTAGATGCATTAGCTACACATAACAAAATGCTTGAAACTCAGATTTCACAAGTAGCTCAACAACAAGCACCTACCGCTGCACCAGCTGGAGTATTTCCTGGACAACCTCAACCTAATCCGAAAGGACAGGCCAATGTTGTGATATTAAGAAGTGGCAAGGAACTTGATGGACCTACCGATCCAAGACTTGACAATCCAGCCATGTACCAAAAACCGGATAAACCGACTGAAATGGTGAATGAACCAGAAGAAAAGGAAGATAATAATCAAGAGGCAGTGGAGAAAGAAAAGCCTTATGTTCCTCCACCACCCTATAAACCACCAATTTCGTACCCTCAGAGATTAACCAATTCCAAGACGATGGGCCAGTTTAAGAAATTTGTTGAACTTCTGAAACAGTTGAATATTACTATTCCATTTACAGAAGCTATCACTCAAATGCCCTCGTATGCTAAGGTTTTAAAAGAAATCTTATCCAATAAGAAAAAGATAGAGGATAACGGAACCGTTACACTTACTGCTGAGTGTAGCGCAATAATTCAGAATAATATGCCTCCTAAGCTAAAAGATCCAGGAAGTTTCTCTATACCCTGTGTAATAGGAAAATTCGCCATTGACAAAGCTCTATGCGATTTAGGAGCCAGTATCAGTGTTATGCCCTTAACGATTTGCAAAAGGTTAGACATGGGAGACCTAAGACCAACTAAAATGTCTGTTCAACTAGCCGATCGCTCTATTAAATATCCTGTAGGCATACTAGAAAACGTCCCAATACGTATAGGACAATTCTATATTCCTACTGATTTCATAATCATGGACATCTCTGAAAACTCCACTACACCTATCATACTAGGAAGACCATTCTTAGCTACCGCTGGAGCTATAATAGACGTTAAGAAAGGAAAGCTAACTTTTGAAGTAGGTGAAGAGAAAGTTGAATTTATTTTAACCCAATTCTTACAATCACCAGCTATAGAGGATACATGCTATCTATTGGACGTAATTGACGAATGTGTAAGAGAAATGGAAATGAAAGAAACTACCTATTCTGAAATTATGAAAATTCAAATCCCTCCGATTTTCGAAGATGATAATTGGCGTGAACCATATCAGGATGATAGTCTAAGCGAAAGTTTAGCACTTACACCGGATCCCATTCCAAGTAAGAATAAACCTACATTAGGGTTAAAAACTTTACCTAAGAACCTAAGATACGAATTCTAAGACACTGAATGTACAAGACCGGTTATAATCAATTCCAGTTTAGGAACAATTGAAACAAAGAAACTTTTAGATGTCTTAAAGAAATACCCAACTGCATTAGGATATAACATATATGATCTCAAAGGAATATGCCCTTCAATCTGTATGCATCGTATTCTGCTAGAAGAAGATTGCAAAACCTCCAGAGAATCTCAAAGAAGAATTAACCCAATCCTTAGCACTGTAGTAAAGGAAGAAGTTAAGAAACTACTAGATGCTGGAATAATATATCCAATCTCTGATAGTAAATGGGTTAGTCCAGTACATGTAGTACCAAAGAAAGGAGGTATCACTGTTGTGAAAAACGCTAAAGGCGAATCGATATCACAAAGAGTAGTGACGGGACATAGAGTGTGCATCGATTATCGTAAACTAAACAAAGCCACTCGAAAAGAACATTTCCCACTACCTTTTATAGATCAAATGTTAGAAAGATTAGCCAAGCATTCATATTTCTGTTATCTTGATGGTTACTCAGGATTTTTCCAAATCCCTATCCACCCAGATGATCAAGAAAAGACTACATTCACATGCCCTTATGGAACGTTCGCTTATAGACGAATGCCCTTTGGATTATGCAACGCTCCTGCAACCTTTCAAAGATGTATGATGTCAATCTTCGCAGATTTCATAGACAACATCATGGAAGTGTTCATGGACGACTTCTCTGTATGCGGGAAAAGTTTTGAAGGATGTCTATCAAATTTAGAAATGGTGTTAGAAAGATGTGTAAAAGTAAATCTCGTGCTTAACTGGGAGAAATGTCATTTTATGGTCAGAGAAGGAATCGTACTAGGACACGTTATATCTGACAAGGGAATTGAAGTTGATAAAGCTAAGATAGAAGTCATAAAAGATCTTCAACCCCCTAAGACTGTTCGAGAAATACGAAGCTTTTTAGGACACGCCGGTTTTTACCGACGATTCATCAAAGATTTCTCGAAAATCACTAAACCTCTTACCGGTTTATTAATGAAAGACGCTGAGTTCATATTCAATAAAGATTGTCTTAAAGCATTCGAAACTCTAAAAACAGTCCTCATCACCGCACCAATCATGCAACCCCCTGACTGGAGATTACCTTTCGAAATCATGTGCGATGCGAGTGACTATGCTGTAGGCGCAGTTCTAGGACAGAGGAAGGACAAGAAACTTCACGCAATTTACTATGCCAGTAGAACCTTAGATTCTGCTCAGATGAACTACGCCACTACTGAAAAAGAATTGTTAGCAGTTGTCTTTGCGCTTGACAAATTTCGTTCCTACCTAGTGGGAGCAAAAATAATCGTCTACACAGACCACGCTGCTATTAGATATTTATTAACTAAGAAAGATGCTAAACCAAGACACTTGAGATGGATTTTACTCTTACAAGAGTTTGATCTTGAGATAAAAGATAAGAAAGGTACTGAAAACGTCATAGCGGACCATTTATCTAGAATAGAAGGTATTAAACTAGAACAAGTGCCGATTAACGATGATTTTCCGTATGAACAGCTGATAGCACAAATAGGAAGCGACCCAGTTTAGTTAGACATAGATGAACCAGAACCCGTGGAAACAATCCAAACAACTATAGGACTGCCATGGTACGCTGACATTGTCAACTACCTAGCTGCAGGAGCTCTTCCACCTGACTTAACCTATCAGCAGAAAAAGAAATTCTTTCACAATCTCAAACATTACTATTGGGATGAACCATTATTGTTCAAAAGAGGACCCGACAGAATCTTTCGTCGATGTATTCCCGAAGAAGAAATAGAAGATGTCATTGCTCATTGCCATTCATCTCCTTATGGTGGACATGCAAGTACTTCCAAGACTTGTGCAAAAATCTTACAAGCCGGCCTATTCTGGCCTAATTTATGGAAAGATGTCCACATCGCTGTTATAAATTGCGATCGGTGTCAACGCACCGGTAATATTTCAAGAAGAGATGAAATGCCTCAAAAAGGAATATTAGAAGTAGAAGTCTTTGACATCTAGGGAATAGATTTCATGGGACCATTCCCATCATCTTTCGGTAATAATTACATACTCGTAGTTGTCGATTACGTTTCAAAATGGATTGAGGCTATAGCTTCTCCTACAAATGACACACGAGTAGTAATAAAGCTTTTCAAAAATATAATCTTTCCCAGATTTGGTGTGCCTAGACTCGTCATAAGTGACGGTGGCTCGCACTTCATTTCAAAAATCTTTGACAAATTACTATCTAAGTATGGAGTCAGACACCGTGTAGCAACACCATATCATCCACAAACAAGTGGACAGGTCGAAGTCTCGAACAGAGAAATTAAACAAATCTTAGAAAAGACTGTCGCCATATCTCGGAAAGATTGGTCATCTAAACTTAATGAAGCTTTATGGGCTTATAGGACAACTTACAAGACACCCATAGGAACTACACCTTTCAAATTAGTATATGGAAAATCTTGTCACCTCCCGGTAGAACTAGAACACAAAGCATATTGGGCGATCAAAACTCTCAATATAAACTACAATGCCGCAGGAGAAAAGAGAATCCTCGATATTAACGAATTAGAAGAGTTAAGGTTAGATGCTTATGAGAATGCTAAGATATATAAAGAAAGAACTAAGCCATGGCACGATAAACGCCTATCTAGGAAAGAATTTAGTATGGGAGACGTTGTACTCCTCTTTAATTCAAGACTTAGGCTCTTTCCTGGAAAACTAAAATCTAGATGGTCAGGATCCTTTGAAATAACTAGAGTGTTCCCGAGCGGAGCAATAGAAATTAAGGGTAGGAATAGTGAACCGTTCACAGTAAATGGACAACGTTTAAAACATTACCATAAAGTTGAAAATAGAGATTATGCAAATAGTCTAAGGCTTTTAGAGTTGTCCACTAATTTCCCTGATTAATCTACCCCTAAGCATTACGTCAGGCTTTAGACGATAAAAACAGCGCTTAGTGGGAGGCAACCCATTTTATCATTTATCATTTATCATTTATCGTTATATTGTTTTATCATTTTATTATTTTATTGTTTTATTTCATTATTGTTATTATTGCTTTTATTTATGCATTTATTTTCTTATTTTCCTTATTTTAATTTTTAAATCACTTTTACAGATTTTCTAAAGTCTTTTCCACTTTCCTTCTCCCCCTGATTTGTTTCCTCCATATTTACACTAACTATGGCTAACCAACCGAGAAACATTATGGAAACCAAATTTAGAGGTAGGAACCAAAGAATGAAATTTGAAGAGTTATCACAGAGACCAATGGATTTGACTCTGTACCCGGATGATCTGACTATGGAAACCTTAGGTATACATGATAGCATCCTATACTTGTTTAACCAACTTGGATGGGAGAATGCACTGATAAAACAAAAGTTTGTAACTTACCGCGAGCTCACCCTTGAGTTCCTAAGCTCCTTAATTTACTTACCCGAGCGCGGTTTTGGATTCAGGAAAGGATTTATCAGTTTCCGACTATTCAGAATAGAATATGACTTTAACCATAGAGAACTAGCTGACTTATTAGGAATCCCTAGTGGACCCTTCGCTTTTACTACCACACAGGTAGAATTGATGGACATTGAGCTGGACTTCTTTTGGGGAACCTTAACCGGAAATTACAATCCTGAGCCAAATAACATGAACAATGATGAGATACATAACCCTGCTATCCGCTATTTCCATAAGATCCTTGCCCACACCTTCTTTGGAAAAGAAGAAAACCTTACTGGAGTATCTAAAGATGAGATATTCATTATGTCGTGTCTGACTGATGGACAGCCAGTTAATGGTGTACCTTTCATGATGCAAACCTTCACCCGAATCAAAGAAGAACCTGATCTACCCATATTGGTAGGAGGTCTTGTCACCATGATTGCTGATGCTTTAGGACTTAGATACCAATTACACAGGTGTAACCGTTTAGGTACCATCCGTCCTATGAATCTGAACTTTTGCTTTAACCGCCATATCATAAGAAATTTAGGACAACCACCTTACGAGTACCTAATCAGGAATGAAGTAGTAACCCTGTTCACTTTACCAAACCATGCTAGAGTCAGTGTTCATAATAAAGATAATTGGCTTTATGAGCTTACCCCTATCCATCCACTCCCGAAACACCACAATCTTACAAGATAAGGGATGATATAATGACCGATGTAGAAAGTGACCCTGAGACACCTCCTGGTTACCATGACATTGAACACACTGATGAAGTGATTGAAACCCCTGAAGTAAATCAAGTAGAGTATGCTGACAACTTAAAGAAAATCATGAATACTCTTGAAGTTTACCAAGCCGATATTAATGTTGTTAAGGATGAGATTAAAAGCATGCGATTGGATGTTATAGGTTTAACTGACATAACGTGTGAGCAATTCTACCACCTAAACTCCGCAATTGAAGATTTGAAGAAGCACCTTTGAAAAATGTTGTAGTGATTTAACTTATTTTACTTCTTGTTTTTGTTTCTAGTTAGTTTTAACATTTCGCAAACATTTTCGTACCTTATTTTTATTAATGTAATTTTCCTTCAATTATATCAAAAGCAAAGCACTTCTAGTTTTACCATTTTCCAATTTAATCAATTTCTATGATTTCCATTAGTTACTGTTATATTTAAATTGATTAATATTTTTATTTCTCGAGTGATGAAATTTGCTGCTAATTTATGTTAATATAATAATATATATATTGTTTGTGTTGGATTAAATGAGAAGTGATAAAAAAAAAAGAGAAAAATTGCATTGAACGTGTGAGATAATGCGTTATGTGAAGAAAATATTATAAGTTTTAATCCCTCACAGTCGTCATCATAATCTCACGATCGTGACAAGCTAATTAGCGCGTCACGACCGTCACTCACCCATCACGACCGTGATGACCCCTGTTATACGAATTCTGAGAAACAGAACCGTTCTTCTTCGCAGAAACCACTTTTCCACTTCCACAAAAATTAGAAACCCCACATTATCTCCTCACAATCCCGTAACCTCCCATTACCCTAAATAAATTCCATTAACCTCTCCATTTATTCCAAACCTCTCACATTCACTTCTTTCACTATAATCAGAACCAAATTCTTCACATTTTTCATTTTTCTCACAAAACTCAAAAACCTCTCATCTCTCATTCCCGTACTTGCATGCAATGGAAGAAATTCAATTTAGAGATGGTGAACATGGAGAAACTCAAAGACAAAAGTTCATCAGGTTTCAGAACCGTGGCGTCCAACCCACTCGGTATATCGACATTGACTGCTTGAGGGAGTTGCGACTGCTCAACGGCGTGAAGCTCCTGCTTAGGCATGTTGGTTTGTGGCACTTGTGCAGTCAACCACAGCCGACATTCGAACTCCTTACATTGGAATTTCTGAGTTCGTTTCAATATGTTACACCTCCCGGTTCATCAAGTCAACTCACCGGCATTGCAAAGTTCAGAATGCTCGGCCGAGAGTTCGAAATTA
Organism: Lathyrus aphaca; assembly: GCA_963966055.1. NCBI lineage: Eukaryota > Viridiplantae > Streptophyta > Magnoliopsida > Fabales > Fabaceae > Lathyrus > Lathyrus aphaca. The sequence goes on along the minus strand of OZ014524.1, from coordinate 175,917,452 downwards.
CACAAACAAGGATTGCCGAACTGTTAGGTTTCGATCACGGCGACGATGTTCATCTTCGCGTGTCGGACAACTTCAGCGAAACCGCTTTCACCTTATGGCACGACATCACCAACACCCATGCTACTGCCTTTCAGAGTCTGAATGCTACCCACATCCATAACCCGGCGATCCGATACTTTCATCGCATCATCTGCAATACTATTTTTGCAAGAGAGAGCAATCACAAGCTTAACTCTAAGGAGCTCTTGTCCTTGCACCGTGCCTTAAATGACGAGCGCATCAATGCTGCCTCATTCCTTTTATCACATATCCAGCCTGTAGCGCAACGAGGCGCAACCCCCTTCTACATAGGCGGGATTGTCACCACCCTCGCCATTCAGCTGGAGCTTGGTGACTTGATTATCCATTTGCCTCGCAGAGCCGCAGAGTTGCTTACAAAGAATTATTGCAGGTCCGCCCACTTGATTTCTCAGAGAGAGGATGGCAGGTTCAACCCTGTTATCCAAGGCACCGTTTATCACCACATCACATTGCCGTGCCGTGACCGCATCGATCCGTCCAACCGAGCCAACTGACTATTTGCTTTACCGGATGCTGTCGGCCACGTCCCCATTATTGATGAGCAGGTCGATCCACCAGTGGAAGAGATGCAGGATACCATGGATGCTGCTGACCCTTCACAAGACATTCCTGAGTCCTCCACCCGACAACCACCTGCGCAAGAATTCACACTTGAAGACGTCCTCCGTGCGATTCATCAGCAAAACCAGATGAATGTTGCACTAGAGCGAAGGCAAAAAGAGCAACATGATGCACTACTTTCAGCTGTTGCCACCAACCAGAGGACGACAGATGAGAAGCTTGGAGAGATTTTTAGCGAGCTAAAGGCTTTGCGTATTGATATCACTGCTCTCACCGACACCGGTTCTGATCCTGAAGCGACTCCGACCAGACGCTCCCGCACCAGAAGCCGAGGTCGTGGTCGTCAGCAGCCTTAGTTTATGTTTTTGTTTATGTTTTTCCATTTCCGTTTTTGTATTGTATTTTACCCGCTATTATATCACAACATTGAGGACAATGTCTGATATAGTGTGGGAGAGATACCTTTCCTTTGTCCGCATTTCCCTTTCCGCACTTTCCATTCCGTTGTATTTCCTTTTTGTATTTTAATGAAACAAAGTAATATTTGTGATATTTCTTTAGTTTCGAATTTTCCCCGTTTATTTAGCCATACAGAAAAACATTTATCTTCGCATTACCCTACTTACCTATGAAATCATAGTTAGGAAGCTGAGAACGATTCAACAAGAACAATACAGTCTTGACACCTTAGACTTCCCACTTAAGCATTCCGTTCCGATAATTGTTACGACTACACCTTAAGTTTCAGTTCAAAAGTAACCCCTAGTAGTTTATACTAGCAGTCAGCACCGTCTGAACACAAACCACGTGGGGAGCCGATGAATATAAGAGTTTGATGCCTAATCTATAATGATCCTTCATATCTCGATGCCAATAAAAAGAAATTGCACCAAAGTACACGGTCGCATATAAGAAACGAGAAATATGAGAAGGAGTCCATTGCGGGTTGGTTCAGAGGTACCTGGTTCTGAACTTGGTAGGGCATGCTACGGCTCGATCCCCCACAACCTCCAAATCGGATAATATATGTAGGGTTGCCACATTCGTGTACCAGACCCCGTGCTTATAAAGGATCAAAGTCACTAATCGGCTACTCCACTCCGTGCGTGCTAAGGCAAAGGGCTTAATGTGATTGTTCTAGAATGAAACCGGGTGAAATAAGATCGAAAGACTCTAGGTGGAATTGTAACGCAATTACCGAATGTTTCGTTTAACGGGAAGTCGACGACTTAGCTTGTTGCTTGTGTCATTAGTGTATCATTAGTGTTTTATTCTAGTACCGGTTTATCTAGCAAAACGATTCCTCGTATGGTTTGTTATGTGTATGCGTCGATGGAAACCTGTACGATCATTTTTCAACCGACTATTTGCTTGAGGACAAGCAAAGGTTTAAGTTTGGGGAAGTTTGATAATGAGAAAAAGTATCGTTTTATTACTATGTTTCAATGTCGTTTTATCGCACATTTATCGTATTAACACCCGATTACTCGAGTTTTCTTTGTCATTTTGCAGGTATAACAATTATAGAGCTAAATCATAAGCCAAAAGTGAAATGAGCAAAAAGAAGCATGAAAAGAAGAAGAAGAGAGGAATTCTGCATAATCTGCATAATTTGCAATTGTCACGACCGTTACCATGGAGTCACGACCGTGACACGCTAAAAGGAGCAGTCACGGTCGTCACCAATCCCTCAAGACCGTGACGCGCTAAATACAAGGATGACGAACATGACACCCCTGTCACGAACGTGACAAGGGGAAATTAGGTTTACTTGGTGAGAATTGGTCATGAACGTGCTACGTGAAGTCATAACTTTTCCTATTCTTCCGCAGACCCAGTAACTCAACTTCTCCCTGGATTCTCTCAGCAACTACGAAGCCCAAGGCATTATTTCAACTGCCAAGCCCAAATTACAATCTCTATAAATAGCTTAGTTTCAAAGAACAAACTACAGAGTTTTATTTTTAATTTTTCTTGCGGAAGCTCTGCCGTATTTCCATTGCACCCTATTTCATTTATTTTTCCAGCAATTGTTTCTGTTCTTGTTTTAATTTTTTATATCCCAACCAAATCAAATAACAATTTCCAACATTAGGAAATTGTTATTATTTAATTTCTTTCAAGCCTTCAGCATTTCGTTTTTTGTAATTTTATTTCCGATTCCGGTCCGCACTCCGAGCTTGCCAGATTGTGGAAGAAGGAGTTTGACATTATATTTGTTATTCAGGTTTTTAATTAATTCGCATTTATATTAATGTTAAGAATTTATTTTATAATGCATATTTTATTTTGTATTCCTCTGTTTCTGCATCTGTCTGGTACAACAATTATGAGTAGCTAAACACTTTAGGGCGGTATGTAATTAAAATACACTAAATCGGTAAAATCAATTTTAGGCTTAAAATAATTAAGAACTTAAAATTCTGGCTGTGACTTTTTATTATAAAATCAATCTTTTTGTTACGAGAGTAAGGAAAGTGTAATAGGTTAGGTCGAGACCACGAGAGTGTGAGATTTTAACCAGATAGCTAAAGTTAGGCATTTAATTTAAACACAGCGAGAGCGCTTTAAAATGAATTAGACTTATTAAGTTTCCAAAAATTATTTCTAAACACTTATGGGCTAGCGAGAGCAGGTATAGGGCTTTAGGAGTAAGATCTGAGATAAGACCACGAGAGTGTGAGTTAAAGATATTTAAACTGATAACCTCTACAGAATAGATTAAGTGAACCATCCTTATAAGCCTGGGTTAGATTGACCCGCCTAAGTTAACATAATTACATACCGACCGCCTTATTATTATTTTATTAAACTAAAATTTAATTCCCGTCTTTAATTCTTAAAAACAACCAAAAAATCGTGACAACCATTCATCTTAGATAAACTAGTAAACCCTCTAGCACTAAGTAATAATAAAGTCCCTGTGGGATTGATAATCTTAAATATTACTTCGATAGGCTGTGCGCTTGCAGTTAAGATACCGCTAGACACATATTAGATTACGACTTTAGCCCATCAGCCGCATTAGAGGAATCTATCAAGACTCGTCTAATTGTCATGCTTCGAGAATATGTTGATGTCTTCGCCTGGTCTTACCAGGACATGTCGGGTCTAGTTACAGATATTGTGGTGCACAAGCTGCCTTTGAGAGAAGACTGCCCGCTAGTGAAGCAAAAGTTGAGGCGCACACGCCATGATATGGCCATCAAAATCAAAGAGGAGGTACAAAAGTAATTTGATGCTAGTTTCTTGGCTGTGATCAATTACCCTCAATGGGTGGCTAATATTATACCGGTCCCTAAAAAAGACGGTAAAGTCAGGATGTGCGTAGACTACAGGGATTTATACAGGGCCATCCTTAAAGATGATTTCCCTCTACCTCATATAGATGTGCTTATTGATAATACTGCTCAGTTTTCTGTGTTCTCTTTCATGGACGGATTTTCAGGTTATAACCAGATTAAGATGTCTCCCGATGATATGGAAAAGACTACCTTCATCATGCCTTAGGGCACCTTCTGTTACAAGGTCATGTCGTTTGGCCTGAAGAATGCTGGAGCAACTTGCCAACGGGCAATGGTGATGCTATTTCATGAAATGATTTATCATGAAATTGAGGTTTATGTTGATGATATGATAGCAAAATCCCAAACAGAGGAAGAACACTTGGTCAATCTAGCAAAGTCGTTTGATAGACTCCGGAAATTCAGATTGAGGTTGAATCCGAACAAGTGCACCTTTGGGGTCCGTTCCGGCAAGCTACTGGGCTTCATTGTTAGTGAGCGGGGAATTGAGGTTGATCCGGCCAAACTAAAAGCCATCCAAGAGGTTCCCAAGCCAAAGACTGAAAAACAAGTGTGTGGTTTCTTAGGGAAACTAAACTACGTTGCACGGTTTATTTCTCACCTAACAGCCACGTGTGAACCCATCTTTAAGCTTTTGAGGAAAAATCAGGCCATCAAATGGAATGAAGACTATCAGCAAGCCTTTGACCAAATCAAGGAGTACCTGCTAGAACCTCCAATTCTCATGCCTCCAGTGCCAGGGAGACCCTTGATCATATATCTTACTATACTCGAAGGATCGATAGGGTGTGTACTGGGTCAGCAGGACGAGTCCGGTCGAAAAGAGCATGCCATTTATTACCTTAGCAAAAATTTTACCGATTTTGAGACACGCTACTCACTACTCGAGAAAACTTGTTGCACTTTGGCATGGGCTGCTCGCCGACTAAGATAGTACATGCTGACTCATACCACTTTCCTTATTTTTAAAATGGATCCTGTAAAATATATCTTCGAGAAGCCAGCTCTAACAGGAAGGGTATCCCGATGGCAGATGATCTTAACAGAATATGATATCCATTATACTTTGCAAAAAGCAATTAAAGGGAGTGTATTGTCAGAATACCTGGCTCAGCAGCCTATTGACGATTATCAACCCATGAAATTCGAGTTTCTGGATGAGGACATCATGTTCCTCAAGATGAAAGACTGTGAAGAACCACTTCCGGAGGAGGGGCCGGACCCCGAATCCAAATGGAAGTTGATGTTTGACGAAGCTGTGAACGTAAACGGAAGCAGAGTAGGTGTTGTCATAATCTCACCAGAAGGTATTCATATGCCTTTCGCTGCTCGGTTGACTTTCGAATGTACCAACAACGAAGCTGAGTATGAAGCCTGATTCATGGGGGTTGAAGAGGCAATTGGCTTGTGAATCAAGAACCTCGAGATCTTCGGAGATTCTTCTCTAGTTGTGAACCAGGTCAATGGCAAATGGTTAGTTCATCAACCTCACTTGGTTCTGTACAGGGATTACACCAGGAGGCTGCTAACTTTCTTCACCAAAGTCAAGTTGAATTATATCCCTCGAGATGAAAATAAGTTCGCTGATGCTCTAACAACTTTGTCATCCATGATCAAAGTTTGTCAAGAGAATTCCGTGCCTCGAATCATGGTCTCCCATCTTGAAAGACCTGCTTATGTCTTTGCAGTTGACAGTGGTGAAGATAACAAACCTTGGTATCATGATATCAAGCACTTCTTGAAGACTTAAGATTACCCGACTGGGGAATCCAGTAAAGACAAGAATACCCTCAGAAGACTAGAAGGTGGTTTCTTCTTGAATCAAGATGGTGTGTTATACAAGTGAAACTTCGACATGGTTTTGCTCAGATGTGTGGATAGACACGAAGCAGACCTGTTGATGCAAGAGGTTTATGAAGGCTCCTTTGGTACCCATGCTGGAGGACATGCTATGGCCAAGAAATTATTGAGATCGGGATATTATTGGATCACCATGGAATCTGATCGTTGTAAATACTCCTTTAAATGTCACAAGTGCCAGATTTATGCTGATAAAGTCCATGTACCTCTGATTCCATTGAGTGTCATGTCTTCACCTTGGTCGTTCGACATGTGGGGCATTGATATGATTGGCAAGATTGAGTCAACAGCTTCCAACTGTCACCGCTTCATCCTGGTTGCCATAGATTATTTCACGAAGTGGTTCGAAGCGGCGTCTTATGCCAACGTTACTAAACAAGTGGTAGCCCGGTTTATTAAAGAGACATCATTTGCCGGTATGGAATTCCCGAAAGAATCATTATTGATAATGGTTCTAATTTCAACAACAAGATGATGGTTGACTTGTGTCGGGATTTCAAAATAGAGCATCACAACTCTTCTCCACATCGCCCAAAGATGAACGGCATCGTCGAGGCGACCAATAAGAACATCAAGAAAATCGTGCAGAAGATGGTTGTGACATACAAAGACTGGCATAAGATGCTACCATTTGCTTTGCACGGGTGCAGGACGTCAGTGCGTACCTCAATAGGGGCAACCACATTCTCATTGGTATATGGTATGGAGGCAGTCCTACCAATTGAAGTGGAGATCCACTCGTTGATGTTAATGATGGACATTAAGCTAGATGAAGCTGAGTGGCTCCGATCCAGAAACAATTAAATGAGCCTCATTGAAGAGAAACGCCTAACAGCTGTATGTCATGGACAATTGTATCAACGGTGCATGAAGCAAGCCTTCGACAAGAAGGTAAGACCTCAAAGGTATATACCAGGTGACCTAGTGCTGAAAAGGATTCTTCCTCCTCTTAACGATCACAGGAGCAAATGGACACCCAATTATGAGGGACCATTTGTGATTAAAAGGGTTTTCTCAAGTGGAGCCTTGATGCTAACAACCATGGATGGAGAATACTTCCATTCCCCTGTCAATGCAGACGCAGTAAGAAAATACTTTGTGTAAAAAAGACCCGCTAGATAAAAACAGAATAAAGATCCAAGCAAAAATGGGCATCCCGACGAGCCAAAAAACAGAATAAAAGGCTCAGGAAAAAATTAAGGAAATCTTGAAAAAAATGTACACCCGCTGAGTTGAAAAGCCACATCAGACAGCTCAGGCAAAAAAGGGTATCCCGGTGGATTGAAAACCCGAAAGGGCGATCCACGCAAAAGAGGGACTAACACGAACGACTGCGATCTGCGAAATTCGTAATCCATCTGCAACTAAGGTTATTCTGAGGGTTGAAGACCAATTCCAATCACCTTTTTCAAGGGGCAGAGCAAGTGGATAGTCTTGAAGACATATGAGTCATAACCGGGTCGAAATTTAATGAAATCCATTTTTCACATTGTCAATAGGATAGTCTGTTTTCCTTTTTGGCTATTTCCTCTTTCCAGGGAATTGCTTCTTGATGTAATGCCTATTCATGGCCATGTTCCAAATCAATAAAAATCCAATTTCAGTCAACTTGTGACTATTTGCTTCTTGTTTTTGTTTTTCATCTAGCATTGATTTATTGTGAAAACGTCCAGCAAATTGTGATTTATATTGTGTTGTGACTATTTGAATGTTTTCTAACTCATGCAGGAGGACAAAAACATTTAATATAACTCTAAAAATGTTATATGGTTGGGATGATGATTCATGATATGAGCCTGGGGCATACAAGTCCAAACTAACTCTTTGTTGCAGGCACTATCAGTTGTGTTTATACACGTACAGGCAGGTGTTGCAAGCAGAGCTAAAGCAGACTTCCAGGAAGAATATTTCAACAACATACTTGAACAAGAACATGTGTCTTCCCGGGTGTCTCCTATTATCCCTAGTAGAAGTGAAGTTGAAGTTCTTCCCCAGCAGTAATCACAAAGGATGTTTGTCCTCCCCAAGAAGAGGTTCCCTTTCAATATAAGGGCAATCCCTAGAAGTGCAAGGAGTGTATTTCCTCCCCAGCAGGTTGATTCCTCAGTAGTACCATACATCTGGTTCCCCAGCCAAGTCAGAAGTGTCCTCACTTCCCCACCAAAGTTCAAAAAGGGTCCATCTCCAGCAGGGTCTTGGCTCTCCAATCTTAAAGTCCAATTTACTTTTGGCAACGACGGCAATTCAGAGTCGGCGTATTATTAACAACGTTCCCCGCAGAGTTGTTTCTTCCTCATCAGGATGGACCAGATCAATGCAGTGGTCATCATTTCTCCCCAGTCAAGCCATCTGGGATACTTGCACTCTCCTTATCAAGAGATCTCTGTTGCATTTGCATTTGCATTTAGTAATCATCATTACATTTGCATCCTCCAAAGCGTAGCATTTCCATCATCATGGAGAATTACGCCAAAAATTCAAACATGGGCATACCAGCATGGGTCAGTTTTGAGGTTTTACATACAACCTATAACATCTTCTCAACCTGAAATACTCCACAGAAGATACTTATACCATTTGTCAGGCATCTTTGTCTTTCCAAGTCAATGTTTGTCTTTCTTTCTGTAGCCTGATTCGCTCAGCAGTCGCGTATTTTCTTTGTGGCTTGATTTTCTCTGCAGTCACATTGTTGAGTCCCATTCCGCTAATGGTCTCGTTAAGCCATATTTTGCCAACAGGCACCTTCCATGGCTTAATTCGCTCAGCAGTCGCGTGTTTTATTTGTGGATTGATTCGCTTAGCAGTCACATTGTCGAGTCCCATTCCGCTAATGGTCTCGTTAAGCCCTATTTCGCCAACAGGCACCTTCCGTGGCTTTATTTGCTCAGCAGTCGCGTGTCTTCTTTGTGGCTTGATTCGCTCAGCAGTCACATTCTCGAGTCCCATTCCGGTAATGGTCTCGTTAAGCCCTGTTTTGCCAACAGGCACCTTCCGTGGCTTGATTCGCTCAACAGTCACATTGTCGAGTCCCATTCCGCTAATGTTCTCGTTAAGCCCTGTTTCGCCAACATGCACCTTTCGTGGCTTGATTCGCTCAGCAGTCGCGTGTTTTCTTTGTGGCTTGATTCGCTCAACGGTCACATTGTTGAGTCCCATTCTGTTAATGGTCTCGTTAAGCCCTGTTTCGCCAACATGCACTTTCCGTGGCTTGATTCGCTCAGCAGTCGTGTGTTTTCTTTGTGGCCTGATTCGCTCAGTAGTCACATTGTCGAGTTCCGTTTCACTAACGGTCTCGTTAAGCCCTGTTTCGCCAACATGCATCCTTTTTGTGGCTTGATTCGCTCAGCAGTCACATTGCAGGTTATTCTATTCCACCTGGTTCTATTCCCATTACCTATTCAGAGGTCAAAAACAAAAAAAAAAGGAAAAATAAATAAAAGGCAGATGGCATTTCTACTATCCACCGAGTTCAAATTTCCAGGTTTTATTCGGGTATTCAATCACTCCATACCTTGAACGTCTAAAAGCTTTTGCAATTATTCGTTCAGGCCTGCAGATGATTGAATAGGGGCAACTGTAATACCTCAAAATTTGCCGTCTCATTTCCTCAACATTTTGCATAGGATTTAGCATACTTAAGTTCATAAAATAATAAAAAAAAACATTGCATCATGGGTAGCACAGCTAAGGCATAGGTATGGGATCAATGATTAGAGCAACTGAAGGCTATACAAAGGCAATCAAGGGTCCACAAAGCTTCTCAACATTGTGCAAAGGGTTCCCAACATCCCACAATTTCTCATTTGAAACCACATGTCATGGAAAGATTTGGTTTGATCAAAGGAGGCAAGCAGTGCATCACCTCCTGATGAAAAGGCCAAATTAGGGTTTCATTTCTAATGGGCTTCTGCAAGAAGTTATGATTCAAAGAGGACTCCATTTTCTTATATATGAGGAGAAGTGCCTAGGGTTCAAAGTTCATCCACAAATTCATTATGGAAGAGGTTCAATTGGCCAGATGATTGAAAATGAGGGATTTGGGAAAAAGTCAACCATGCTGAAGAAAAAGTCAACTCCCGACTTCTTGAGATCAAAATAATGAAATTAAGGTTACAAGGATCCTTTGGTTCAAATTTGATCAAGAAATGATGGAGGAATCAAGAGAAATCAAGAAAACCAAAACTTACCATTTTTGGAAAATTCGGGTTTCCAAATATGGCAAGTTTTTGCCATTTTTGCAGCATCTTTGCGAGAGGCCTCCTCCCAAAATATGAGGGATATTAAAATTCTACTTTGATCTAATTAAAGAGGGCATATTGAGCTTAAAATCCATAGGTGGAACTCCTCTATAGCATAAAAATGAGAGAGATATGATCTTGCGAAGTGGAAGCAAATTAGGGCAAAATTATTCCATGGGCGAGGCAAATGGCTGGCCAGCGCGCGTGTCCTGCAAGGCATATCATCAAGCAGGTAGAGGGTCATATCTAAAGCCATTTTTATTGGTCAAAAACACTTCAAATCAATTTTTGGTAAACTACAAAGTTGTTCCTTGATGCAATCCCTACAATATTGGTGTTCAAAGATTTTTCATTTGAGGGAGTCTTCTTGGGCTATTTGAGGGTCAAAGTGGAGAGGTTGCAACTAGCCAGCCATAGGCCCATGGGCATAAGGCATGCAATATTCGTGCAGGCCAATATGAAGCCTTGTGACATGATATGCATTGGTCATTTTGAGATGATTAAAGGTCATCATCCATTATGGTCCAAACACTAAACTTGTTCTATGATCCCTCCAATTCAATTTGAGTCCAAGAATTGTGAGAATTGATTACTTGAGATGGAAGAAATCTTCCATTGAAAGTCATGTTTCTCAACTGTTTTCTTGGGTGAGAAGGTATCATATGCATTGCTCTAAGAGGCCATAATCTCATGAATGTATCTCCATATCACTGCCCTACACCAACAACCTTTAAACTCAGGGCACCTTAGGCAAGCATGATAATTGCACAATTGAGTTATCAGTGAATGTGTGCAAGATCACTTGAATTATCATGCACCTCATGAGTAAGTCAGCCAAGGACCTCAGTTTCAATTTGTCATCATTGATCAACTGAGCAATTGTGCATCACATTCCCACCACAACTTCCATAAGCATCACCACACGTAATTGAGCTCGAGTATGGAAACTTCGAGTGAGTTCTATGGAATAACTAACTTGACTCACCTTCTAACTAATTCAACACAGTTAACCATTGCTAGAACCCTAGTTCTAACTGTTAACCTGAGGTCAAGGAGCCTATAAAAGGAAGAGTACACTACACTTTGAAGCTCTCTCATCATTTTGCTCAATTCACACCATAGAAGTTCACACAAATCCTCTCTGCATCTTCATTGCATTTTGCCTCGAGCAGCTTCCATCTTCACCATTCTAGCCTCAATCTTCCTCAATTCATCTTCATCATCACCTCAAACATGGCTTCCCTGGATTACTAAGCTTTATTCCTCAAGAATCACATACTGCAACTTTGTGGTTGCACTGCACTTTGGACTGAAACTTTACAATCTTCATCTCTCTAGCACTGATCTTCATCAAACCATCATCAATATCATGTGTTGCACCATTTTTTTAGATTGCTCAACCTAAATTGTCCAAGGAGCTGGTTATTCATATCACTGATCTTCACTGCACTTGTTTCAATTTCTCAAGATCCACCAAGTACAGAGTGTTTATTTCACTCTTGTTGTGTTAGAGCAAGATCAAGCAACTCAAGGAATATCCTCTCAGGTATTCTATCAACATTTATACACCTATGCAATTCAGGCATGCTCTGATACTTTGCTTGATCGAATTCCTTATTTTTCAATGTTTTCATGATGATTGAAGCTCAATAGGAGCATTGCAATGTCTGACTAGATGATAGGCATGTTAGATGCATAGATCCAGTTTTAGGTGTGGAGATGTTTGCATTCGATTTGACTAATTCATGAACCCTAAGCCAAAAACAAGGTTAGATATGTGATCAGGAGGGAGAAATGAGCAAGTCTATGGTTTTAGTTTTCATTTTCATGAAGGATTTAAGAAACCCTAGGCCAGGGGTAACCGGAGAAGGTGACCGGAGGTCACTTCCGGTCACCTGAATAGTAACCCTAGGCCGAAGCTATCTTTGTAACGTGGCCATTAGATAAGTCTGATCCAAGAGCCTAGAAGGCACCAGCATATTAAAATTCTCGTGACCCTCACGTGCCCTGAATCCTTCACAAACCCCAGTTGACTGGTTGACTTCATATTGGCACCCCCAGCGCATTGCATCCAAGCCCAATTATGTTGTTTTCCTCACTAAATGCACCCCCAGGCCCAAACCAATTAATTACATTTATTTCTTTTTTCCATAAAATTACATTTTCGTTTCCTATTTTTGAAAATACCAAAAGCCATGAAAAATTCCAAATAAATTCAAATAGGATCTTTATAATTTTCTTTAATTTTCTAAATTTTTAGATTTTATTTTTATTCATTTTTTAGATCAGAATTAATTTTCACATTAATTATTTTCTTGTTTTCTCATTTTTGACCAATAAATTTGTCCCATTCTTTTTGTTTCATTTTAATGGTTCATTAAACTTCCCTAGAATATTTTTATCTGGACTTTTAGGTCATTGATTGGGTCCTTTTGAGTCCATTTTTCTACATGAGTCACATAAAGCCTAATTGCATTCTAATGATTCTTTCACCACTCAAAATTAGGAATTTTCATGAGATTTTTTTTACACAAGTTAACCTCTGGATTGGGAGGTCCAATGTTAAATTTCATAATTTTTCTAGGTAATTTGATATTTTTCCCAAGTTGCTTAAGTCATATGTCCTTTTTGGTCCCTTTTAGAAGCTCCTTCCATCTCCATTTGAATAAGGCATTCATGCCATTTATCTAAGGTCTTGGTTATGAGTCTTGTAGGTCACATAGGAGGTCCTTAAGTATAGACCACACTCATTGAATCTTTATCTTTTTTATTTTTAGGGTTTTCTTAAGTCATAAGTCATCATTGCCTCCTTTTGACCTAATTCTTCTTCATCCTCCATCTTAACCCCTCAAACCCAACTTTATGGCCATGTTATGCCTCTTAAATCCTGTTCATACATCTCATAAGAGTTTTATACACATTCTCAAGTGTTAATTTAAAGTCATAAGTCCTTAGGCTTCATTTAGTGTCATATACCTTCTTAATGCTTCATACTTAACATTTTGGTGTCCTTAGTCCTAATGCTTCCATATCACCTTACTTTTAAGTCATTTGTGAGTCCTAATTCCATTCTAAGACTTCATCAAGCCCCTTGTTTATGTATGGGGAATTCAAATCCTTTTGGTCATGTTTGATTTTTTACCATAAGCTTTTTGTTCCTTTGAAGCTTTATGTGCATGTTTTTCTCATGTTCACATCATCACTCATATAGTTTGCATCTCTCTTACTTGGATCTCTTTATCCCCTTTTAGTTTGACATTTTAGAGGACTTTAGGAAGGTGTTAGGCCCTGGATTTTCTATTCACCTTAGGGTTTATGCAATTTTAGTTTACTTAATCCTTTAAGTTTCTTCATGTAACTTTGCCTTGGATCTTAATAGCGTTTAGCTTCCTTTTAGGGCATAGTTAGAATTTGGTTACTCTTGTAGTTTTAGAATACTTGAGTTAGGTTTAGCTACTGACTTTTTAAGTTTACCATCTTATAAGTTGCCTTAGGCTTAGGTATTTATATTAGGAGTTCACTAATCTTTTCCTTAGATAATGTGAGTTGTTTGTGAAGATTACCATGTAATAATTGTTCATTTTTCTCCATCATGCTAACATTTGTTTTGTAGGGGGGAAGATGAGGTAATCACTTCATTCTTATTCCTCAATGCATCTATTTGCTTTTGCCTTAGCACCTTTGTGCTTTGTTCATAGGTTTCCCTTTCTCTCTTTAGATTCAACTTAACTTCCTTAGGAAGTAAGTTGAATTCTAACTTGTTCTTTCTTCTCCTTGGGTTAGAATGCCTCATTAACCATAGGAACACTTTTGTACATAATAAGATAACTTAGGGTTGTGTCTCAGTCCCCCATTAGCTTTGGCCTTTTGCCTTTTGAGTCTTTCTCTTCTCATCTTCAAACAAAAATCCAAAAAGACTTAACAATGTAAGAAAGGATCCCTTGTGTATAGCCTTATTCCATGGGGCACTTGCATTCATTCCATCTTGGAATGGTGTAGGCTTGTCTAGAATGATGTACAAGTCTTATCAAGGGGTTGTTTCACAAAGAAAACATAAAAAACACTTTTTCATTAAAGCTACAAAAACACTTAATAAAGTTCAACAAGCTAGTGAACTTAGACCCTAATTCTTGGAAACAAGTCTTGGATAAATTCTCCTTACTTGGTGTGCTTGTTCTATTATTCCATCTTGGAATGTAGTAGCAAGTACACATTCCATGGAAAAGAGTTTGAATTCACTTCCTTGTGCCAAATTCATACAAAACTCTTAGAAAGCGAACAACTAACAATAAGCGACTTTCCTGCGGGAACTTCTCTTCTCATCTCATTCACTCATAACGCGAACTTGCAACGACTTGTCTCGCATGTAGGACGGTAAACGCACTCGTACCAGACGAGCCTGCAACACCTGAGCATAAACATACGCAGTTCCAGCGCATAAAAAACATAAACAAATAGTTCTCGCCATAGTTATGCGAACTACGTCGACTCTGATCCTCATTTTCCTGATGAGGTACGTAGGCAGCGGGGTAAGGCCCGTTCGAGCACATTCTTTATTTTCCCTATTCTTTCTTCCCATTTTATTTTTTCAGTTCCTTTCTTATCTCCAATTCCATTCCAGTAGCAGTTCATTTGTTCAGCAGCATCTTATGTCTCACCCTTTGAAACAAAGCAAACAAGCATGGATCCCGTCGGGTACGACGGACGATCTGGGTTGCTAATACCTTCTCAGGTCGTAACCGACTCCCGAACCCAGATCTTTGGTTCGCAGGACCTTGTCCTTTCCTTCTTCCTCAGGTTTGTGCAACATTACCTTTCCCATTCCTTCGGGATAAAAATGTCTGGCTGGCGACTTTACCTTTTCCGCGTCATTTTTGCGTTTGTACTAGGATGAAAATCCCGGAAGCGACAATAGGTTAAGAAATCTTTGAATTCCTGAAGATTAGGGTTGCCTCATTTTCTCCTATTTCTATAAAACAAATTTGTTGTTTTCTCAATTCCTATCTTAATTCAAACTTACCTATTTATATATCATATTTTTTAAAATGTTCTTTTCCAACTAACCCCACCCTCACCCACCTTTATTCTTCCATATTCTTCTTTTTAACAAAATCCCCCTCGCACCCCCTCTCTAATTTGTTCATCATTTTTCTACCAAGTTATTATATTACTTAAATCATCACCACTATTCATTTTCTTTAATATTTTAAATATTTCTATATTACTAAATTAAGACTTAATAATCTAGAAATACACCAACAATTAACTTTTTAGATTTAAAATTAAAAATATGATTTTTGGGGTGTTACATAGTAGAACATTAAAAATCAATTAAATTGAAAATCCAAATCAAACTAAATCTTAAAAACATTTTCTTTTGTTTATTTTAAAACTGAATAAAATCGATAAAAACTAATGTAGTTTAGTTCGATTCTCGGTTTTATCTTTTAAGAGCCTCCAAACCGGTGAATCAAACCGTTACTATAATTACCCACTTAGTATTTTACTAAGTTCATCATTAAGTCTAAATTTTTGCAACAGCCTAACCTTTCTCCATCCTTTTTTACGATTCTCTTCTTTAGTTAAACATGCATACAACAACCAACTTCCACATATGAAAAGTAGAAACCTTATGTCACCAAAATGTATTCTCATGGAACTATTGTTCTCGTCGACCGCCACCATTGTTATTCTTGCCAAAGTCGTTCCACATATGAAAAGTAGAAACCTTATGTCACCAAAATTTATTCTCATGGAACTATTGTTCTCGCCGACCGCCACTATTGTTATTCTTGCCCGAGTCGTTCCGCTCTATTCTGATTGTCTTCTTCATGTTTCAAGTTTTCTTAGTTAGTTTTAATTATTTATTTATTTTATTATTTTTATATCTTCAATAAAATTCTTTCTAGTCTGATTATACAATAGTTTTGATGTGTATTTGGAGTATGAATCATGTTAAGTTTTGTATTGAAACTTTTTATTATTTTTGTTGTGTTTTTATTTGTTAAGTTTTCAATCAATTTCCAGCCTCATAATTTTAGAAGCTTAATTTATTAAGAAAAATTGTAAATCTTTCCATTATAGTTTTTGTTTCTATGAAAGCAAGAAATTGTAAGGTTTCATTTTATGCTTACTTCTTTCTTCACTCACACTATTTGTTGTCTGACATCGTTGGATTTTCTTAATAGTTAATTGTCAAAATTTTGAATTTTTTTCATGATAAATTGTTTTTTTTTACTTGATTGAGTTGTATATTGTCTCGTGTTTTAATTTTTTATAGGCATTTTTTATTACATTCCATGAGTTTTTTAGATACCATATGAATTTCTTTTTTGTCCATAATTTTCAGATGTGCATATTAGGACGCACAATTTTTTTTTAAAACGTTGATTTTTTTCTGATATACAAATCAAAAAAATTTCATAATGTGCACATCAGAAAAATATCCTCATACACTTTTATGTTATTCTCGTATAACTTTTGCATTTTTTTCTATTATATAATTCGTTTAAATTATTACTTTTAATAACATTATTTAAAATTTTGATTAAAATGTTATAAAAAATTCAATTATCTTTTATTTTATTATAATTGGAGTAATATAACGAAAATTATTTTTTATTCTATTTCTTAAAAATATTTAATTGTTATATATATATATGTAAAAATTGTCTTTTAAAGAAATATATTGATTATATTAATAAGTAATATATAATCAAGATTATATATAATTAATTTTAAATAATATTATTAAACAATATTAATAAGTAATATATAATAATTTTAAATATAATTAATTATATTTAAGATATCAATTATAAATTATTATAAATAATGTAAGAATATTTAAACAAAGAGAATATATCAATTAATCTCTAACGTCTGTGTAGAAAAAAAAAACTCTAATATCTAAGTACAAAGCATTTAAATCATAAAATGAATGTATAAAGTGAAGAGATTAACATAAAAATGATTGATAAAAAAAACATAAAATGTATGAGGATTTTTTCCGGATGTGCAAATCAGAAATTTTTACTAATGTGCACATCAAGAAAAAAATCTTCATCACTTTATACAATCATTTTATCAAAATAGGAAAAAATATATATAAAGATTTACACAAAAAGTAATAATTTAAAGGAATTATATAATAGAAAAAAAAAATATACAAAATTTATATAAGAATAACATAAAAATGTATGGGGAATTTTTTCTGATGTACATATTAGGAAAAATTCCTAATTTGCACATCCGAAAAAAATCAATGATTTAAAAAAAAATGGTACGTCTTGATTTGTACATCCGAAATCAGAGGTAGAAAAATAATTGTGTAGTATCTAAAAAATTTATGGGGTGTATTAAAAAATGTTTTTCCTATTGGATGATGAATCTAGTAATGCTTAGTTGTTTATACTTTAGGGCTTATAGCTTTTGATCTTGCTTTTTAGTGTGTAAAAGATTCATTAGTTTTCTATTGTTAAAGCTTCATTTAATGCTTTGAAACTACTTGTTTTAGTGCTATATTTATATTTAAAGTGTTATCAAGTTGTTAAATTTATTTGTTTCTACTGTTCTCACAATAATTTTTTTTTTGGATAGTTGAAAGTGTCATAGAAGCAATAGCAATCCAGTTCTTCTTCAACAAGTGGATCGATCCCTCAACTTTTAAATGTCATTATTCAAGGATAAGGAGAACACAAAGCACCTCAAGCTGAAGTACCATCAATACCAAGAAACAATAGAAGGTGCAATTCCAATACATAGAGGTACTAAAAAGAAAATCTAGTAGGTTCCTTTCCAAAGTTTGGTTGTACTTTACAATGGACAATGATAAGGCTATATGTATATTTTGTAGAAAAATTGCTATTTTATGGTGAACTAATGAACTAATTTTGGTTATATCATTCATTTCCATGTACAAACTTTTCTATGTGACACTGAATTTATTTTGGTTCTATTAGTTATCGTTAATTATTAATTTTTTTATTTGATAGTGAAGTTATTTTATGATAAAATAGAATTTATGTAATTATTTTGTATTAATTCAGTACAACTTATAGATATATGATAGCAAAGAATATATAAATAAATACAAAGAATATATAAATAAATATAAATGTTTATATAAAAATGATGTAAACTGGTCAACTAATCCAAACTAAATTCAGACTCAATTTTTAAAACATTAAAAACCAAAAAAATATATATATTAAATTGATACAATATCAGCGATTAAAATATTTTTTTCGCAAAATTCATTTCAAATCAAACATATTACACCTCTATGGATAGATAATATCTGCCAAAAGCATGATAGGTTCACCGAGTCGAACTCATTTTTATTTCAAAATCACTTTTACCACTGCACAGATCTTAAACAAACCGGAAAGAAAAGGGAAAAAAATAAAAGAATGTAATGAGAAAATAAAGAAGAAGAAAAATTGTAAGTAAAAATAAGAGGAAAAAAACAAAATAGGGAGTCATGAGAAGATAAAATTAAATGAGAGAAAAGTAGAGGAGGAGGTTGACAAAAATGTTAAAAGATGGAAAAAGACTTCAAAAATAAAAGTTAGAACAAAAAGATTAAAAAAAATCAATTAATTAATTATTTATACGTGTTTTAAATTTGGGCAAATTTTTCTTGAAGATGAGGATGTCCTGCTCCCTCCTTCCAGTCAACTCTTGAATGTTGACCCACAACCTTCGTCAATCCATTTGTCTCCCGCAACAAAAAAAATGAGAGAGAGTGATGAAAGTTGAAGCACCAGATTTGGTTGATGAGGAATGCAATTATCTTCAAGAAGGAAACGATTACTTTTATGAAATGTATGACATCTATCTTTCTTAGATCGTGGATATGACTTAGTGCTTGTTGTAAAGTTGAGCATAACTATAACTTTTCGATTTGGAATATCCTACCTCTAAACGATTTTAAGGGGTATGGACTTTCCGTTTTGTTTTCTTGGGTGGAGTATCCCTTATACTCTCTTTAATAGATTCATTGGCTATTAAAAAAATTTAGGGATACAAAAGACAAACCGGGAAATGAAACATGTAAATGATGAACTAACATTCAATGGCAAAGATTATTTGGAATTCTCCCATCATCATTGGACCCGAAACAACCAGCTATACATATCTTGATCTTTGATACCATGTATGGATTCAATAACAAAACCACACCATTATCATAAACATCACAATAGGAATCATAAAGACTCATCACCATAAACCCTGTGAGATATTTCGAGATGAAAAAGACATTTCAAAACAAAACATTTACAAAATAGGATATGTTGACCGAGTGACACCTAACACAAGAGGGAGTAAATTATGTTGTTCAAAACACAAAGACAAATTATAGAAACTTTAGTCTTTTCATTTGTTTGTCAAATAAAATCATTTAGTTAAAGATGTAACGAATGTGAATGTTCTGGATTCTTATTCCTACCATAGTTTATTAATCGGGAGTCCGATTGATACGAGACTTAAAGCCTTAGAAAGAGAATAACACATTCTATTAAATGGTGATGTGATACCATGAGTTAACCAAGAATGCTTGGCAGAGAATGGTAACGGCTTGTATACCTTGGTGTGTTGTGAACTACTATGGTTGTTTGTGTTTGATATGATGTGTTGCTATATGTGATTCATGAATGTCTTTGTGTTACGATATGATGTATGACATATGCATATTTTGATTGTGAAATAACATACTTAAAGACTATAAAAAATGGTGAGGAAACCATGATACTAATGAAAGGAATGAATTAGTAAGTGATTAGGACATGATGGATAATATAGATGGCGATGCTTGTATAATGATGTATATGTAAGTATCATTGACAAGTAGTTGTCTAGTTGTGGGGAGAGCTTTGTATGGAACATGTGTGGTTTTGTGTTACTTTAAGAATAAGATGAATGGGTTGCCTTTGGATTATTGAATACGTACAATCATGTTGAGTGTGAGATCACGTAGTCATAAACAATCTTGTGAGACGTATTATTCTGATAATTAAGGCACATATAGAGAGATCTTTCGGACGTTATATATTAGTACTTTGATAGGAATTCCTTTAAATAAATGGAGCCTACGGGCAAAAGACTCAAGATGGGGAGCGGTCCCATGGGGAGTTACAATTCATGTGGGAAGAACCTTAAATCTAAATTCAATCATTCATCCCTTGTGTACGAATGGAGCCTATGAGTAAGAGACTCGAGATGGGGAGCAGTTCCACGGGGAGTGGGGATTCATGTGGGAAGAATCTTGAATCTGAATCTATTTCGTATGTCAAAGTAGATACAAGGATATGTGACCCACGCTAAAAGTCCTAGACGTAGGTGAGGCGACAGGGAAGTTTACCTTGGTATGGTTTCTGATTAGTGATTGTTTGAGTTGGTGAACTCAAGAGGCATGTTTCCATACATTGTGAATCATGTGAACTCAAGTCTTATCCATTTCCCTTTTGACTTGAGATAGAAATTGGTTAGAACCTTATACCGAGTGAAGCCATAAGATAAGGGAACTCACTGAGTTTATTATCTCACCCCATTATTTTTGTTGTTTTTCAGGTATGGTTTGCATGTATAATTTACAAGTAGAGTTATGCTTTGATGTTTCAAGAGAAGCTTAGTTTGATTTAATTCGGATGTGTATTATGTATCTTATACAATGAAGGATATTATACCTTGATCTTAGATTTTATTGTTTTGGCTAATTTTCATGTCTTGTACCATAGATTGTGTCTTATGTTTTAGAAATGGTCAAGTATGTGAATTATGCCGATAGACCTTTATGATGGTGTCAGTACCAAATAAAACAGTTATATGGTATTATATATATATATATATTATACAGGGCATTACACAGAGTCTTGAAGAAAGAAAGATAATAAAATGGGACATCAGACAAGACCGATTTGATAATAACCACCTGACCCCCTATGGACAACTAGTTATGCTTCCATCTTGATAATTTGGATCTCACACCATGTCAACCACGGGTTGCCACGTCGTTAATTATTCTTCTTGGGTTTGCACCAATTAGTAAGCCAAGATATTTGAATGGGGAGGATCTGACTTTGCAATTTAGAATGTTTGTTGCCTCTTCTAACCAAGTTTGAAGGATGTTAATCCCAATCACCGAACTTTTATGAAAGTTCACATTGAGGCCTAACATTAATATTAATTAAACAACTATAATTTTGATTAATTAAATAATGGTTAAATATGTTTGTGTTCCTCCTAAATATCTCAATTTCGTTTTTAGTCCCTCAAAATATTTTCTTTAAAGAATGGGGTCCTCCTAAAATTTTACATCCACACTTTTGGTCCCTAATACTAAAATTGTCGATAATTCAGTCGCTAAGTAATAATTCGTCACTAAAGCTAATTCAGTCGCTAAGTAATAATTTGTCACTAAAGTTATTGTAATTATGTCGCTAAGTTGTAAAAACCGTCACTTATTAGTAAGAGGAACAAAAAATGTGGATGAAAAATTATAGCAGGATTATTCTTTGAAGAAAATATTTTGAAGAACTAAAATCGAAAATTAAGATATTTAGTAGGACCACAAACATATTAAATTCATTAAATAAATCATTACACATATAATAATATTATATTAGTGACCAAAAAAATTCTAAACATAATATCTTGATTTATGTTAACCCTATACTAGTCTATACTATTAGTCATTGATTGTCATGCACCTTATTCAATGACTAATTTCTCACTTCAAATTATTAAAGACTTAACTATAAAGGTATTTTATTCATTGTATTTATGGCACAAAGCCAGAGCTACCATCACCAACAAACCCAAGAAAACACTAATTCAAATACACTATTCGAAAGGATCATTAAATGCATAAATTGGGTACCTACCGGGAATAGCATTTCTGGTTCTTTAAATTAGTACACTACTACACTTTTTCCTTATAACCATTTTTACTCTTTCTCTTTCTTCTTCTGCAATACTTTTAACGTGTTGTTGTATGACATGATTTTTTTACCGACATGTACAGTGAAGTTGTTAAATATTTCATTCAATTTGTTCGTCGTATATTGTAGGATATTAAATAGTTAGCTGCTTTACAGATGATATTAGAATTACATAATACCTTGAATCAGACGCTTGTCTTCATTATTACACACAGAAACTTAATGCAACATTATTAATTCATCGTAATTTTCTTTTATATTTAGATCAAGTGTATTGATTCTGATTTGCCCTAAATCAAAGACTATTTACTGTTGTCGTATGTCACTATTATTGGTCAAACTTGAGAGTTGCAGAGGAACTAAAGAACTAACAAAGCTAAAAAAAGCATTAATTATGTAGTAGATATTTTTATAGGAACTGCACTGTTTATTTTTTAACTTAATTTAAAATTATGTATCAAACTGTTCTAGACCTAAGGCACCCTTGATGCGAGTCACGTTGGCTCTGAAGAGTGACTTGGGATCACCTTATACTAAAAGTAAGTAATTATTTAAATTAAATTTAACCCAAGGATTAATTAAGTAAAATGTTAATTTAACTCTTTTTAAGAAAAATTAATTATAAATAAAAGGATTAAATATGTTTTTAGTCCCTATAAATATATCAGTTTTTATTTTTAGTCTCTTAAAAAAATATGATATTTTAATGCTTACAAAATTATTATGCACATAGTTTTAGTTCCTCATATTAAACCAATGTATTTTTAAATGATTATTTTGGAGACATCTTTAGGATGTTAAAAAAAGTTTCTCAGAAAAAAAAAAACTCAAAATTTGATTTCTAAGTCGAGGTTTTCATTACTTTTATCATCATATTTTGAAATTTAAAAAATTCATATTTAATTCTTCTCATTTTAAAAAATTCTAAAATTTAGTAAAGAAATATTTTATAGTAATCTAAACATGGATGAAAAAAATTATTCAAAAATTTAAAAGTTTAAGGGTAATTAAACCGTTTTCAAAATTTTAGAAAACACCAGAGACTAAAATTGCATGCATACAGAATTTTTAGGGACTACAATTTATTATTTTTTAATAGGAACTAAAAATAAAAATTGAGATATTTATAGGGACCAAAAACATATTTAACCCTAAATTAAATTGACCGAGACTAGAATCGTGAAAGAATCACTTTTCTTAAAGCATTTCAAACACTCTCGAATCGTTTTAGAGTTTGTACGTAGAAATATCCAAGATAATTTAGTATATATTCGAGTTTATATAAGATCAACGAAATATAGGAAAGATGAAATCTAAAATTTTGTGTGAAGAATATAGATTTTTCTAATGTGTTTTTTTGGATCCGGATTGCTCACTTTATAGGTCATATTAATGTTGTTTCATAAGGTTGCGACCCTTGATAAAACACACACTTTCAACAATATTTTTGTTAAATATTACAATGTTTCGCCTACAACAGCATTTTTCAAACATTGCATTGTTTCGCTTATAGTAGCAATTTTACAAAATATTGCAATGTTTCACCTACAACAACAATTTTCAAATGTTGTATTGTTACGCATTTTGCAACACTTCGTGAAGTGTTGCCTATTTTTGGATTCAAAATACAAACTACCTACTGCAACATCTCACAAGTGTTGTTTATTTCTGAATTAAAAAATTAACATTCATTTGCATATTTTCTTGTCATTTTGGAACACATTAAGGATTATTAATTGTTAACAATTTACAACAATCCCCCATTTGTTCTAACAATGTCAAGACCAATTCTAGAAAAAGAAAAATAAAGAATGTTAATATAGTTAAGTATCTTTCGATTTCAACTTAACCTTAATAAAGATATCGAGAATTTAAATCGGCATTACCTTACACATATTCTTTAGTGGTTTTTCGCCTACATCTCTTGCATAATGTCATACCCCAAATTTTGACTAGACATTTTTAAAATTTTCATTCATCTGATTGTATTTTCACTTTGCATCATTTGCATATCCTACCATGTATTTTATCATGCATAATGCCTGAATTATCAGCCTGAATAAACTTGTTGGATTTGCAGACAAATCGGTCAAACAGAAGGTCAACTGTGCGTAAAATCAGTGGACGAAAAACTTTAAAATAGAGCTTGCATACATCAGTTATGTTAATCTATGTTTAGCTTAATTTAAACTTGTATGTCCGTTTTAATATTTTGACTACTTTTCGGTCGTAATTTTTTATCAGTCTGAGTCTTTTAAATGGGTAAAATATATTTCAAAATTTGACCGAACGATGTATTTTTCTGAGTCGTTTATTTAACGCTGATCATTTTGTTGCATTCATTTTCATTTTCTGAACACTTCGAAACCATATTGTTTATTCGTTTTTAATCAATTTAATTTTAATCTTTTAGTTAATTATCTTTTTATTTTATTCAGATTTTATTAATTTCGGTTTTTAGTTAATCTTATTTTTATTTGCATTTTCTTTTTATAATGTTTAATATATTTGTTTTTTATCCTTAAACCAAGAACCGGTTTTTAGTTAATCTTATTTTTATTTACATTTACTTTCTATAATGTTTAATATATTTGTTTTTTATCCTTAAACCAAGAACACTTCTCGTTTTTTTCATAAAAACTTCTTCATGTTGCAACACATTTTACTACTATTTTCGCATCATTGACACTCAGCAACTAGCGCCTGTTGGAAGTAGAATTATGGAGATTTTTGTTATCGTCATCACATGAATTCCTCCGATATGGATTGTGTAACACCCCATTTAAATAATTAAGTCGTTGTGTGTATTATTGTCTGTATTGACTTTATTAAGAGCATTTAGGCTCGGGTGAGTGAAGAAAATGACATTAACGGAGTAATACGGATTAAAACCTTAGTATAATAATAATGCTGTAATAAATAATAATAGTGGACATAAATAATAATAATAATAATAATAATAATAATAATAATAATAATAATAATAATATGTTTATTAATACTAATAATAATAGGAGAATTGAAAGATTGTAGGTTGAAATATTGTAGGTTGTAGAATCACGAAGCTAGATCTGATAAGTAAAAATCTTACTAATAATAATAAGAGAATTGTGTAGAATGGAATTATGAGTCCTAAAATAGAGATTAATTTAGGGAAGATCTGGACTATTTGAGTGGAATCATTAAGTGAAAATTCGGATTGGTATGAAAAATAGAGGTTTTGAACATTCACTGCCCATACGCCGCTACTACGAAAAACCCATTTAATAACGGTTGAGAATGACATATAATGACGCGGGCGAGGACATTATGTAGAGTGTTGTCGTAAGTACGTTACTTATAATCACGATCTTGGGACCATTGTTGTATTCTGGAAAGTGCGTGTTATATTACAACGATTATGTTTATCAACCGTTGTGATATATATATATAAGATCACAACAGTTTTGAGTTTCAACCGTCGTGAAATGTACCTTTAGTTTATTATAAACAAATATATATTGCTTGTTTAACCATACATTAATTAAAGAACTACAGCCATTTAAATTGGTAAACTATATAATCTGAAAATTAAACTATTCTTGAAAACCAACATAAACAAACCATTGTTTTCTGAATCACATCAAACTCATTTAGCACATTTTATGCTCTTTAACACAAAAATATATATTGATGATATGTTTCCTTTAATACATCTATATCTTTCATTATAGTACCTCATCATCGCCGCTTATCATGGAGATTGTTATGAAGACTTATCATAAACATCATCGTGATAAGTGACGAGGATGAGGTAAAATAGAAATGTAGATATAGATGAACTGAAGAAAACAGACCATTGAACCATATATTATGAGTTAAAGAGGAACATAAAATGCGTTGAAATGAGATTGAAGCTATTCGGAAAACATTGATCGATTTAGGTTGGTTTTCAAATACATTTTAATTTCAGACTATAGGGTTCTATGTCAATTTAAATTATTGCATTTTCAATAAAAGAATAGTGAAACAAACCATATACATAGTATATAATAAACTAAATTTTAAATACAATATCAAAAGGACATTGAAACAAACAATATACATATATATGTACCTTATAAACTCATACTATATGCTTGCTACCACCATCATTATCACCATGTATCATCTTTACTATACAGCTTCAGTTATTTCAAATAAAGGAAAATTAGTTAGTATTCAAAACAAAACCAACAAAAGTTGAAACAAAACCCTAAGTGGGATTGTAACAAAACAAGATACATTATTAGCATATGTAACAAAAAAATATGTCCTATAGCCAAAGTATGGTCCATTGAAGACGAATCTGGAAAAAAAAATGAGAATAATCAACACAGTCAACACAACTAATATGAAACAAACAAGATAATGAGAACTATCTAACAAGAAGATTGAAGTAGAAGAATACCTTAGTTTCCATAGCATCATCACCATGTTCATCTAGTTTGAGAAATAATGGAGAAAAAATACAAGGAGGAAGAAACTTAAACAAAAGATGGAAGAAAAATAATAATAAACATAATGCAACAAAAGATATAATGAGAAATATCTAATAAAATATGGAAGAAGAAGAATACCTTAATGTTCATCTAGTTTTGGACTCTAAAATAATAAATACAAGGAGGAAGAAGTTTAAATCAAAAGGTTCTTCAGACTTCTTATATTTATTTGCGCAGATTCTAAAAGCATATGAAGTATGTTGCCAAAAATGTAGAGAAAAAATGAGGGCTAGGGTTTCACTGTGAAGGAAACGGCACTACATGTAAATAAGGGAAACTTAATTCGCTTATATGGTAAATAGTTCACAACGGTTAATGAATATAACCGTCATGATAGGTATATATTTATTATAAATATATCTTAATGGTTATCCGTATTAACCGTAGTGTTTGAATCCCTGCTATAACATTTTTTACATTTTATATAATTATTTAATTAAGGTTCTAAAATGCAACATTTGTAATACTACAACCTTTTCTTTCCCCGGAAGAGGGAAAACACTCATCCCAAGTAGTGATTTAAAATTTTCTCTGTTTTTCAGAATTATCGTTCGGGGATATCAAACATTACACATTATCATCATTGCGATCATTAAAGTTTCATATTTTTCATCTTCTTCTATAAATACACGGTTTTATATTTCTTCATAATATCTGGTTACAGTGAGTTATACAAATGATTAGAATGCCAACAGAAACATCACAGAGATCACTACTGAGCAACGTTAGTAACCAATTGAGGAGGTCCAACAATTTGTCAACGCCAGACTGAATGCGTTAAGGGTTAAGAAGAAGATGAAGAAGAAGATGAAAAAGCCAAAGAAAAAGAAAAAAGAATGAGAGGAGGACATATTATTATAACTCTGATGAAGGGAGTGAGGACAGATCCCTCGACTATGAAGATGCCTTTATAGCTATAGGTTATGATCCTTGAAAAATATATGTACTCCCCTTTTTTAAATATTAATGAACTTATCTATTATATATACTCTTGTCTTTCATTTTTTTATAATTTTATTAATTTCTTCTCATTAACATGAAAATGCTAAAAAATGAAATAAAATACATGTTTAAAATGGAAAGTAAAAATTAAAAAAAAAATGTAGTTGCTGGGAATCGGATCTAATTACACATCAGTTTGATACTATAAATTCTAAAATATATGTTTAAAATGGAAAAAATATGTAGTTGCTGAGAATCGAGGTTTGATACTTATCACAATGATGGATATAAAAATTGTAGTCATAAGTGTCAAGTTATGAATGTAATACGAATGTCTATACCATAACCGGCATGATATATTACTTTTATAATTAAATATCATAATGAAGCGCCAGAGTTTAATTTAGAATTAAAAATTAAAAAAAAACAAAACAAAACAAGTCACAACGGTTGAAATAAACAACCATTGTCATATACAAATAGTATTTAATCAAAAAATAAAAATAATAGAATAACGCCTTAGTTTAAAGATTTCACAATGATGTAGGCATGATCTGTGGTGACCATGGCGTCGTTGTTAACGTGTTTTGTATTAGTGCACGTAACAAGGAGGTTATTATGTGTATGGTAAGACGTTCAACTAGTTTACACGTACAATATGCAACCAAAACCAGATCTGGCACGACCTTCTTCCCATACGCGTAACGGTGTGCTTATGAGGCCAGGTCTTACGCATATGATGAAAGGATACGCATATGGGAATTTGAGAAAAGATCTATGAGAGAAAAAAGCCTCTAGTCATACGTGTAACACCAAAACATTAAGCTTAAGAACCTGGGAAATACGCGTATGAGATGGGCCTTATGCGTATGGACAGCCTGAGGTGCATAATTTCATGTTTTTGCGATTTCCTTCCCGATTTCGCATCTGATGCAATTTCTTTTGGATTGTGAGACCAGTAGGACTTAAGTGAACGTTTATAACCTAGTAATGGTAGGAAAATTAATAAAATATAAATTTAGGTGGATTAATTAGACAATTAGTTAATTAAAGCCATGTGAGGTGTGTTTATGGATTGTGTGCATTGTGTGGATTATCTTTGACAGGTGTGGTAATTCCAACAGGAATTACGGTGAGTGAAAGACTCACATTTGATCAAGGAGGATCATGTGGGTGTATAATTAATTTTATACATGTGATTATACATATGTCATGTCATGCATTTCATGATGTGTCAGGTGGAGACAACTAGGTGGGAATCTATGATGAATGACTAGTCTTTCCCGGACTCCGATGTGGAGTCGTGATGGAGATAAGTCATTTCTCAGAGGAGTGTATGTGGCTTATCCGAATTATGACAGGAATCATGTTCAATTGAATGAACCGTATGGATTTTGATGGTACTGCATGCATTGTGTCAGTGAGTCGTATTGCATATATTTATGAAAATTATGAATTTGGGTGTGATAAATGGGGTGTAGCCTTATGTATGTGTTGTGATGGCCTGATTGGTGTTTATGTGTAAATTTCTACTCCTTAGCATGTTTATTTCACCGTTAATTATTGAACGTAGTTATCATCCCTTTTATGTTGTTGTGTATGTGCTCCTTGGGGAGTACATATAATCAGGTACCAGAGTAGTGCTTGGAGTTTGTGTTGCTTGATCGAATCTTAGGAATCTCTCTGATACGTAACACGGGATTTGAGATTTTTTATATGTTTTGTTTCTATTTTAATTAGTTATGTATCATCATTTTTAGACTTATGTTGGACCACAGATTTATGTGGATGTTTTGTTGTTAAGGCCTTGGTGTCGTGGAGTTTAAGTAAATTCATTATTTTCTCTATTTAATTCATTTTTGAGAAAAGTAATAAATGAAGTATTTAAAACTTCATAGTGTTTTTATATAAGAAGTGACATCCTACTTTTATATAAAATCTGGTTATTTCAGCAATATTTTTGTGTATTTTTATAATTCAAAAGTGGAGTGTTAATTATAATGGGAATCACTATGAGTGAAAGACTCACGTGTGATCAAGGAGGACCATGTAGGCGTATAATTAATTTTATACATGTGTTTGTGTATATGTTGTGTCATGCGTTTTATGATGTGTCAGGTTGAGACAGCTAAGTGGGAATCCATGGTGGATTCTTAGTCTTGTTCGGACTCCAATGTGAAGTTGTGATGGAGATAAGTCATTTCTCAGAGGACTGTATTTGGCTTATCCGGATTCCGACGAGAATCAAGTTCAATTGAATGAATTATATGAATTGTGATGGTACTACATACATTATGTCAGTGAGTCGCATTGCATATATTTATGAAAATAATGACTTTGTGTGTGATAAATGGGGTGTAGCCTTATGTATGTATTGTGATGGCCTGATTAGTGTGTATGTGTGAATATATACTCCTTAGAATGTTTATTTCACTGTTAATTATTAAATGTAGTTCTCACCCCTTTTCTGTTGTTGTGTTTGTGCTCCTTGGAGAGTACAAATAATCAGGTACTTGAGTAGTACTTGGAGTTTTTGTTACTTGATCAAGTCTTAAGAGTCACTCTGATACGTAAAACAAGATTTGCGATTTTTACTATGTTTTGTTTCTATTTGAATTGGTTACGTTTCTTCATTTGTTATACTTATGTTGGTCCACAAATTCATGTGAATTTTTTGTTGTTAAGTATTTGGTGTCGTGGAGTTTAAGTAAATTCATTATTTTCTCTATTTAATTCATTTTTTAGAAAAGTAATAGATGAAACATTTAAGACTTCATAGTGTTTTATATAAGAAGTGACATCCTAGTTTTATATCAACTCTGATTATTTCCGCATATTTTGTGTATTATTATAATTGGAAAGTGGGTTTTTACATGTTGCTTGTCATTCAAAAGTTTATCGTTTCAAGAAATGTTTGTTTCATAAATTGTCACGATTTATTTAGCAAAGAGTAACTTAAGAGATTTTTGTTTTAACAGAGCATATCAAAAGTAGTTTTCATCTACCCTAACTTCTATACGTTCTTTCAATCTAGCATGTGAAGTCGGGTCCAATTAAAAATCATCACGTATTCACTCAATATCGTCTATGTCTAGAGCGGTTTCATGAATATTACTGTATTTATCACTAGACGATCTCTCAATATAACAACCAATACAATAAGCTTTAAGGTCAACACAAAGCAAATATCAACCACAAATAGATCTCTCAAACTTGTGCATATATAGATGAATATTTTAGATCAAGTTTCATAAAGTTTATGGCTAGAGTCTTACAAATCAAGAATGGATCTTTAAGAACAAAAACATTCATCATATATTAATCATCACTTGTCACATACTAGGTCAATCAAAATAAATACATAAAAGCTAAGGTAGACTACCTCTACCTTTGATACAAATAAAATTAGCTACTCATTTCCATGGTAGCTTTCTTTGCAAGTAATGAAGAAAGCTCTACTAGCATCAAAGTCGAAAGATCAAGGATTGATGCTCAAAAGCATTGATTTTTACTCCTTGTTGAATATCTAAGCTTAAAACCCTAGATAATATAATCTAAATCTAAAAAGTGAAGAAAATGAAGCACAACTCAAAAATATCTACCAAGTGCCCATTTATATAAGTAAAAAAAGGTGCCTCTAAGTGGAACTGTTCTAAGCGCCATCAGAGTGTGCTTAGCATAATCAAGTTCAGGGGCAACAAATTTGCAGGAGTGCGCTAATTGCGGTCAGAGCGCACTAAGTGTGGTTGTCCAAAAAGCGCGTTGATCACATGTTGAAAAACGTGCTAAGAAAAGTTTATATAGTCAAATTGTCGCAAAAAATTATCTTCCAAACCCTCTTTCATTATCCATAGGATCCAAGCATCACAAGTAGCAAGTAACCCTATCAAAATAGAACAAAATGATCATAAATCAAGATATTTACATGCATAATCGAAACTTGTGTATTTACACTAAAACTTAATGTTTTACTACTAATATACCAAAGAAACAATTGGAAAGTGCCACAAAATACTATCAAATATATACACTTTTTGTAACTTAACGTCCTTGAGAATTGATTATGAAAATCATTCCTCGAAAGTTGATTATGAAAATCCTTTACGTCCAAATACTCATTCGAGTCAACTCAATATAGTGTGAACCATGTTCAAACCTAAGGAATCAATGCGCGTCAAACGCAGTTGGCTCTTGCCTATGCAATAAAGACTGACCAATAGTGAAATGTGCAAGCTTTGGAGCCATCTGTAAAATAATTAGACCAAACAGTACCAAAAATATCAAACACCTTGGCATAAATTCATAAAAATTCAAATTAAGTCATACATCAACACACAACAACAATCTGGCAAGAGATCAATTAAATCAAACATTTTGGTCTCAGGGGAGCGCACGTAGGAAAAATGCCTTTGTAGCCAACCTACTCCATCTCAATCAAAAACACAACAATTGGGCAGAAACAAATATTTTAACATCAAAACAACACAATAGATCCATAAAATAATAAAATCAAATAATAGTGGAAAAGGGGTGTGCTAAGAGAGCTCAGAGCACACTTAGTGCGGTTGCGATTTTGGGGGGAAAATTCCCTCTACAACCATCCAGCACTCTCTCATCAAAAACACAATTATCACTTCAACAACACCCATACACGTCATAACACTAAATCAAAGTAATTTACATAGCATGTAATTCTAACTATAATGCTTAAAAATGAAAATCTAGAAAATACTACAATCATTTCATTCCAACTTTAGATTCACAAAAACAGTTCCACACAAACAAACTCTAAAGTGTTAGTTCCTACTCAATCACACAAAACCCTAATAATATTTGTTTAAAGAAATTAAAACAATGAAGAATGCAAAACCTAAAATTATAGCAATGAGATGAAAAGAGATAAAAAACAGTGACTTCAGAGAAAATGTGACAAAGAGAGCTTGTGAGAAGTGTTTGTGTTCGGAAGTGTAAGGGTGATATGGAATTATAAGGAAATGATTGGGATATGAAAAGTTTGAGTGTTTAAATTCCTATAACGCAACGGTCACACTTGTAAGAACAAGAGTTGTCTCTGCATTTAATCTCTATGTTTTGATGATAATAATGTAGTATTTGTGAAAGAACCATTTTATGTTTTGATGTTTGTTAAAGTGCAGATCATGAATATTATATATATATATATATATATATATATATATATATATATATATATATATGAATATTATATATATATATATATATATATATATATATATATATTAAGATCAAACAAACATTATGAATGAGTATGCAAATGCTAACATGCGAAGTTACTATGTGTAACATTAGTCACAAGTGTGCTGAAGAAGCAAGTGTGCTTCTGAATCTGAACACAATAAGAAAGATCCAAGGATACAGATGTTGCGTTGGCAATTCTCTTGCAGATGTTGTTCTGAACGTGGTTCTGATTAGATAGCAAAGTGAATCTTCTGAAATTAATCTTCTTAAGAATTAAGTTCTAAAGAATTTATTGACTTGAAGTTCTGAAGACTTCATGTTTGAAGATCAAGTGCCTGAAAGATTCTGAAGACTTACGAGTTCTGAAGATTAAGGTTTTGAAGAATCAAGTGCTGAAGACTCTGAAGACAATGTTCTATGTGAACAAAGTTCTAAAGACTCTAAGACTTGAAGTTATGAAGATCATGGGTTTCAAGCCAAGTGTTGAAGTACTGAAGAACATAGTTCTATATGAACAAGTTATGAACATTAAAGACTTAAGTTCTCTGAAAACTGAAGTATCATCTTCTCTAGCTCATGCTTCATTCATTAATTTATAATTAGAAGCCTCTGAAGTTCATATGACAATGTTATTGTTGGCAAGATAGTACACAATACGATAATTCCTTATACCACTACCTCTCCACTATCTTTGAATTGTAGAAAAGGACAATAAATGGTTGTACTATTTAATTCCTTGTGTAACGATTCCTTAGTAGCCAAATTGGGCTGTAACGACTCTTTTATGTTTGTCTATAAAAGGAAAATATCACATGCTTTGCGATTTTGTTGGTTCCTAATGGAAGCACAACCACATGCATTGATGTTGTTGATTCCTATTGAATCCTCATTGGTTCAAACGAACAACCACACTCTTGGGTGTTGTTGATTTTGAATAGGAACTCAATCTGGTTGATTACCCACAAACTAAATATTCTTCTATGTGAAATACTCATGGATACAACCATTGGTTTATGTGTTGGTGTTGATTGATATGACCGAAATGTTTCTAAACACACATACAACCAAGTTGTTAAATGGTCTTTGAACCATGTTGTTGATGTTGTCATAAAATCACATAAGGTTGATGATAAACAAAGATAATATTGGAACAAGCCGTTAAGTATTTACTTGAATATGCAGCTCTTCTAGTTGATTACTCTTTAACAATAATCTGCTGAAAGCAGAGAGATCTTGAATTGACACTGTGCTTAACTTCATATGTTGCAGAAGACTTGCAAAGTCGTAGAAGACAATGAAAGTGATCATGGAAGCTTCAACTACAAATCAACTACTGAAGTGATCATTGGATTGAAGAAGAACATGGGTTGTTGTCCAGAAATATTCTTAAGTTAATCAAGACGAAGAAGTCCTTCTCAAGCTTAATTGAAGATCAAGCTAGCAAAGATTTTGAAGAAGAAGAAGACTTCAACCTTCAAGTGCTCAATAAAGAAGCAAATTGAAGAAGTAGAATACCACACAACGGAGCAAGAATACAATGTAATATTCTTAGTGTGTATTTAGGTTCTTCTGATGTACTTAAGTGAGTTTACAATATGCTTATCAAGAAGCACAAATTTTGTAAACAACCCTTTCCCTAAAGGACCGAGTGAAGGTCAGAACTTTAGGAAGGCACAAAAATTAATTGCTAGTGCATTCATATAATAAGATGTTCCGATGATATGTTATGAAGTCACGACACATGGTGTTATGTAGTTAGTCACGGCAGGTTGTCATGTAGGAAGTAACGACAGGTTATTGTGTAGTTAGTCACGGTTGTAAGCCACGCAGGAAGTCACAACACGTGGTGTTGTGTTGTTAGTCACTGCAGGTTGCCGCATAGGAAGTCAAAGAGGTTATATGCAGTTAGTCATGATAGTTGGTCGCGCGATTGTAAGAATAAAGATTTGTTTATAGTGGATTAATTCCTTGTTTAAGGCGAAAACACCTTAGCGAGTGTATTGGATTAGCTTGGGAAGTTCTCAAGTGAACTAGGATATATCGTTTGTTCTTTACTCTTGCTTTATGCTTTACATTCATTTATGCTTCCACAACACATTCATATCATAGCTTGACGCAACTCATCAAAGTGCGAAAAGTAGCCAAGAGTGAAAACCTCATTTCAATCCCTCTTTTCTGGTGTTTATTTCACACCTTCAATTGGTATCAGAGCTCCGGTTCTGTTATTGATGGATATCAAACACTTAATAGTGTCAGATAAAGATTTATTTTTGTGCATTGAAAACACCTGAGGTGAAAGTTAATCCACTTACAATTTTAGTCTCATATCAGTTGATGATATTGAGAGGATATTGAATTGTAACCAAATGGATTACATTTAAGCAAGTCACTGATTTGACGGAATCAACTGACAAGATAGATTCTTCAGATAAGGTTATATATCTGTTGAATGTTTATCTTCAATACGATTAGTTGATCAATGTATTTTGCTCAAGAATCAAATCATCAGAAAACAAGAAATCTTGTTTGCTGAAGATTATTTCTAAATGAGTATGGTATGTATTCAAGACACAAATTACTCTACACTTTACTTTCTCATATTAAGCTCATTGGAAGTTTTTCTGAAGTGAAAAGAATGATTGTTAAAGTATGATTTCGATTCATAAGAACTTCATGCTGAAGTCCGCAGAAGAAGCCAGAAATCATAAACAGAGGATGTGAAATTCTGAAATAATTTTTGTCAGAATGTCAAAGACCAAACTGATTCTACATTTAGAAGATTCAATGTAGATTGAATGATGTTTCCCTTGCTAAGTTTCTAATTAATATTGTGTGTATTTAAAATAAGAAAGCTTAGTGGTTCCTAGATAACTTCATTAACGGATTATTGTGAGAACTTGATGAAAATAACTTTGACAGTTAAAGTTCTGTTAAATTGAGTCACTATCTCAATTGAACAAACTAAAATTATTCAGGATGTTATCCAACATTCTACTCAGAAATTCATGATAAATGGATTCTAGAATCATATATGCTGGGACAAAAGTCATCTCTTCTAAGCTGAAAGAATTTAAATCATTGATATTATTCACCTTGAATAAATCAATAGATATTTGTAACACCCCAAAATTTGCCCTCTCATTTTCATGATCCGCATATCATTTCGCAGCATAATTCATAGCATAATCCAAGCATGGCATCATAGTTATCATTGCAAGGGCATGGGTTTGTGATCAATGACTTAGATAGTGGATGACTACTCGAAGGCAATAAAAGGTCCACAAAATTTCTCAAATATGGTGCAAAAGGAAGGTCAACTCATGACTTTTTGGGTTCAAAATCATGGAAGTATGATTATAAGAGTCTTATGGACCAAGTTGGATCAAGAAGTGATGGAAAAATCAAGAAAAAACATTTTTTTGAGACTATGTATCGATACATACGTGTTTTGTATCGATACAGGCTCCTTTGTGTTTCTGAAAAGGGACTATGTATCGATACATACGAAGGATGTATCGATGCATGATTGCCAAAAACTTCAGTATGCATTGACGCATACAGCCATGTATTGATACATATCAGTTAAAAAACTGACATGTATCGATGCATCTATGTTATGTATCGATGCATAGTTGATTTTTGTTGCTGGAATTGCCAATGCTTCAGTATGCATCGATGCATACATGTTATGTATCGATACATGAGTTGTTTTTGTTGTTTTTTCAGTTTTTTCTCCTCCACTTTTGCCTTCCCTTTCCTTTGCCTTGTTCCACACTCTTCACATTTGTTCCATACTCTTCTTTTGGATTGCTCTACCACATTCTAGAGTCTTCTACAACCTTCCAAGGAATATTTCAAGGAATATTCCAAGGAATATTCCAAGGAATATTTTAAGGAATATTCTAAAGAATACTGTAGAACTCTCTAGATCCCCAACTAACTCCAAACCTAGCCTAACTCATAAGCAACCTCCATTCCCAAAACTCATGTCAAGCCTACACATTATATAAACCTAAACCATCCCAAAGAAAAGCTCGCTCCGACATTTTTTTTCACTATTCTTCTTCACTTTCACTTCAACTCTTTCATTCTTCTCTCAAATTTTTTCCACCATTTTCAGCCTCTCACCAAAGCTTCATAAGAAGTTCTTCAAATTCTTCATTGGAATTTGAAGAAATTGAAGCTAAAACCTCTATTAATCATCTCATTGTGAAGCTTATTTGAAGAATCAATTCTGATTTTGGAAGAGTTTTGAGCTTATTGGAGGTTATTAATCAAGTGTTCATCAAGAGGCATCATCAACCGCATTTATTTTGCGCGTTCGTGGATCGAAGCTTCGACTCTCCGGTTTTCTTCTCCATTTGTGTTCCGATCTACATCGCAACACTCACCGAAAAAATCCTCTGCTTCGTAGGTTAGTGATCTAATTCCGCTTCTTGATTTAACTTATGCTCTTCATCTCGCCATGACGGCATTCTTCATATGTTTATCGTTGTTTATGCACTTGGCCGTTTAATTTCATCTTGATTACGATTTGATAACTTTGTTTGTTCGTAGTTGGAATTATAGCTTATTATAGGTACTATTAAGGTTTAGATTATGGCTTTTAGGTGTAAATTTTGTGCTCACTAGATAATAGTTGCATTAGGAGCTTTAGGAAATAAGTCGATTGCAAGAAGTGTTTTTTCCCTCTTTTTCTTGGGCATTACTTCTCCCTTTACCACCATAGATTGATATGTTCTTATTTTAGGGAATTTTCAAGATTAGTTTCGACATCTCATTCCTCCATTTCGAGTCGTTTCGACATGCTTCCGTCTCCTTTGCATATTCTTGCATTCTACTTGTTAATTGTGCCTAATTGACTTGTAAATCATTGTTGCCATGTTCAAGCCTTTCATTTAGCATGCTTACATGTGTTTAACATTCTGTTTTGACTTCATCTCCATGATCTATAAACATTGGCATGATTCATGATTGCATTACATGAGGTATGATGCATGAACATAAATGTGCACTTTATTGCATTCTTGTTTGCATTGTTGATTGCATTGTTGATGGCATTTCCATGTGATCTTGATGCTGTTTTTTTGTGGCAATTAACATGTTTTAATTAATGATTCTTGTTGACACATGCACATATTCCATGTTCATATGATTATGTGATCAAATACTTGAAAGTGTATAATTGTGTTCATTGTTTTGTATACCTTTTGTTCATGAGCATCCATAGAAATATTATGTTCATCCAATCATGTATGTTGATGTTTGTTAATCATGATATGTGGAGTATTTGCATTAGTTTTTATTCATCTTGAGCATAAGAATAAGCCAAATCTGTCTTGTTTTTCATAGTTGTTTTTAGAAGCAGTAGCTGTTAAAAGCATGATGTTTGTAACTTTTTTCACCTGTCTTGCATGTTGTGTATGTGTTGTAAAAAGTTGATTATGTGTTACATGGCATTTCATTTCTGTTTTTGCATTCGGTAGCTATTATAAGCTGCTGAATTTTGCATTGTGTTGCCTTTAGGTTCACTAAACCTTAGATTGAGTCTAATTCAGGTCCTAGTTCCCTTAGAAATTAATTTGGTATTTGTTTACCTTATTTTTTGTCATATTTACCATGCTAACATTTGTTTTGTAGGGGGAAGATTGAGGTAAGTATCACTTCATTCTCATCTCTTATGCATTTTAATTGTGTTTGCCTTAGCACCTTGTGCTTTGATCATAGGCTTTCCCTTTTGCTCTCTTAGAAACAACTTAACTTCCTTAGGAAGTAAGTTAGTTTCTAACTCTCTTTTCTTCTTATTAGATTTAGAAGCCACACTAACCATTAGGACATCCATTGAATAAATAACTTAGGATTAGTCTTAGTCCCCCTTAGTTTTTGTCCTTTTCCGATTTGAGTCTTCTTTCTCATCTTCAAACAAAATTTAAAAGACATTTAATAAAGGATTGAAATAGTCTCTTGTGCATAGGCTTATTCTATGGGGCACTCATATTCATTCCATCTTGGAATAGTGTGAGCTTGTCTAGCATGACGCACAAGTCTAATCATGAGGCTACTTTCACAAACGATAAACTCCAAAACACTTCTCATAAAAGACAACCAACAAAGACATCGCGTCTTCTCTTCTCATCTCCTAATCTTTGCGGACGAATGCAACTTGCCTCGACAGTTCAAACATCGATACGGTAAACACCCTCGTGTCAAAGCCGGTAACACCTGAGCTAGAACTATGGCAATGTCATCCTAAAAAACACAAAAAATAGTTCCCTCCTTAGTTAGGCGAACTACGTCGACTCTGATCCTCATTTTCCCGATGAGGTACATAGGCAGTGGGGTAGGGCCCATTCGAACCAATTCTTTATTTTCCCTACATTTTCCCCTCTTTATTTCCATTATCCAGTTCCTTTCTCAGTTCCCTTTCTCATTCCATTCCAGTTCCAGTAGTAGTTTTATTCAGCAGCACTTTATTTTTTCACCCTTTGAAACAAACAAACAAGCGTAGATCCCGTCGAGTACGGCGGACGGTCTGGGGTGCTAATACCTTCCCAGGTCGTAACCGACTCCTGAACCCAGATCTTTGGTTTGTAGGACCTTGTCCTTTCCTTCTTCCTCAGGTTTGTGCAGCATTACTTTTCCCATTCTTTCGGGATAAAAATGTCTGGCTGGCGACTCTATCTTTTCCGCGCCACTTTCGCGTTTGTACTAGGATGAAAATCCCGGGAGCGACAATATTTTTTTTAGTAGAAGATAAGTTGTCGATATTTGTTGAATTAACCCTGATCAAGTTAGCTCGGTATTGCAAGAACAAGATTATCACTCAAACTTGTATATGGTTGTTGATACTTGTATCTGACAAAGATTCACATATGTGCAAGGAAGCAGAATCAGAAGATCAAGAGATGTAAATTAATTCTCCCTAGTACATAACTTCTCAGAAGATTAGGTTCAATCTAAGGAATTATTAATCCTTTGATATTCAGTCTCTTGTCAAGAAGTTCTTGATAAGAAGATGAATGTTATGATGTTAAGGACGCTGCAAGAAAAACCTTCAGAAGTTCTAAAATATGATCTGAAGACTAGTTCTGATCATCAAGCTCGAAGTCAACATTAAGAAGAAGAACAACCTTCAGAACCTGAATGAAGAAAAGATGATCAAAAGCTCTGCAAAAAATAAAATTAAGTCAGAAGTCAAAATCAGATGGGAAGAGTCACTTGAAGAAGACTAAGCATAAGAATACCAAAGTGAAGCAAGCTCAAGTCAGAATGGAAAGCAATCAGAGGAAGATCCTCTGAAGAGAAAAGGTAAAGTTCTATATATAACTTATGCACTTTAATTATTTTTTTTTGATAAAGAAAGCTTTATAAAAAAATATCTCTTTAGTTGTCATTTGTGGCTCTGACAAGTGAACTTTCAAAACTAATGAAAGCTTCATGAGTAAGATTTTTTTTTACCACCTTAAAGGAAACCATTAAGTTATCCTCTAGATAATAAAAAGGTACAATACTTAATGTGATTGAATCCTCTGAGGTCGTGTAAATACGTCAGCCCTATTTCTCGTTGAACGTGAATGACTAGGATAAGACACATCGGGAGTAGTTGCAGCTTTGTTGCTTAGACTTTCTCTTTATGCGTTTCTATTTTCGTAAGTGCATTTATTTTTTATTTAAATAATGGTCAGTGAGAGGTTATATTTCATTAACCACTCATCTTTTGAGCACGTCTATTTGCAATTATTATTTTTCGTAACATTGTGTATAAATTTATCTTATGTGACTTGCACATGTCTTACCTTCTATGTATCTCCTTCATTGTTCTATGTACTTTATTCACTAGCTTATCCTATATAAAGGAAATCTTCTTCCAATATCTCTACACTCTAAATTCATATCTTTAATAAGTGCTCTTAGAAGTCACCCACTTCTTAAGTCATCTCGCAAATACTTGTTATGTCTTCTCTCAACATTCTAGGAGACATATCTGATCTCGAACTTCTTAAAAAAATACAATCCCAGTTCAAGATCCTTGATTGATCTTGATAAACCAATAATTCTTTCTGGAATCCTCTTCCAAAAATGGGAAAAATACTTCAACATGCTTGTTGGACCTGTTTTTCCTAATCTTGTAACAAAGTTTTTTGCCAATGCTCGAGTTCTTGAGTATTCGGCTAATAATTGTTTCATTCTTTCTGTAGTTGTTGGTCATCCTGCTATGATCAACCCTCTGGCTATTGGCTATGAGAAATATGGGGTGACTGTAGAAGACAAAAATATATGTCGTTTTAACAAACACATTCATGTCATCTTTAAGTCTTAAGATCAAATTTCTCAGCCTTGCACTCTCACTAATGTGGCAAAAAATCAGTGCAAAATTATGGTAACCAATTTAATACAAAGAGAAAGAGGTGTTGGATGGTTGTTTGAAAAGGATCGGTTGTTTATTTTTCTCTTATTCACCAAGATTAAAATAAATCTACCGCAATCGATGTACAACCATTTGAAATAAGAAATTCTTTCATCGAGAGAAGACAATGTCTACCAAATTCCTTACTGTAGGGTCATTTCTGACATCCTTGATCTCCAAGGAGTGGTTGCCCATTGTAAAAGAGTTAGAATGATTGAGAATATCGTTCAAGACTTCTGTTAACCAATTTCTTTTGAGTCTTAGGAATTGTGATACAATTGTATCATAGTCTTAGTTATGTAATTGTTCTTGTATTTAAATTTCATTCAATCAATGAAAAAATGTGTAGCTTTATTCTGAAGCGTTTATTTAATACTTGAATGATTAAACTTTAATATTGGTCTAATTTCTATCTCTACATAATCTCAACTGTTACACATTCATATGCATTAATCTCAGACTCATGATCATATTAACAAGCTTATTTGCTAAGATGCTCTAACTATT
Source organism: Lathyrus aphaca (assembly GCA_963966055.1). Classification (NCBI taxonomy): domain Eukaryota; kingdom Viridiplantae; phylum Streptophyta; class Magnoliopsida; order Fabales; family Fabaceae; genus Lathyrus; species Lathyrus aphaca. The sequence continues at coordinate 175,875,872 of OZ014524.1, read as the reverse complement.
TTATGATGTCAAAAAGGGAGAGAAATGGAAATATGATTTTGATATAACCTTAAGAATGTAAACTCAAAAAAATCAATGATATAAATTATTTATAACTAACATTTGATGTTTGATGTTTATCCAAGGAACTTAACAAGTTCACTAGGCATTCTTAGAACAGGTTATTTGTAAGAACTCTGTTAAGTTCTTAAGAACTGTTTGTTCATATAATCAAAGTTGTACACTTTGTGAACATATGTTCAGAATCAGATAGACCTAGTACAGTCAGAAGTTGAGAACTTTCTGAAAGTCAAAGTTATCATGATTTTGGTATCATAATGTTATGAACATGTAAACTGTCTGAGAATATGATATTCAGAACATAAGAATTTGAAGCAGAAGTCTTCCTGAAAGCAGTCAAGACAAAGTCTAAATTCAATGACGCTTTTCAGAACAATGAGCTAATCAGAAGTCTCAAGACTGTCTGAATATCTGGATGAAGATCCAAGAAAGAAGTTATGTCAAGACAAACTCTGATACTCTAAAAGTATAATGTTTTGTACTTGAAGAACTATGATGAAGTTCTGATAGACCAAGCAGTGATATTGCATTTGGTATCAGACTAAGAACAATCATAGAGTTCTGATAGTAACAAGTTTCTGATATAAAGGCTTGTGTTTTTGTCATACTCTGATGAGTATAGGGAAGTAATCATTCTCTATCATATGTTCTAAACAACTCAAAATTTGTATTTTGTAAGTCTTGGGATCAGGGGAAGACTCTGAACAAGCATTAATAAATTTTGGGGATAACACATTCAGGGGGAGTTGTTGCTCGGAAACTCTGAATATGTTCTCACTGGTGATTACCTGGTTATTACCCTGTTACGTTTGGTGATTTCCTGTATAAAATGTTCTATCAAAATACATGGTTTTGTCATCATCAAAAAGGGGGAGATTGTAAGAATATAAGTTGTCTCTGTATTCCATCTCTATGTTTTGTTGATAACAATGAAGTATTTATGAAAAAACCATTTTTTGTTCTGATATTTGTTAAAGTGCGGATCATGAATATTATATATATTAAGATCAAACAAACATTATGAATGAGTACGCAGATGCTAATATGCGAAGTTACTATGTGCAACATTAGTCGCAAGCATGTTGAAGAAGAAAGTGTGCTTCTGAATCTGAACACAATCAGAAAGATCCAAGGATGCAAATGTTGCGTTGGAAATGCTCTTATGGATGTTGTTCTGAATATAGTTCTGATCAGATAGCGAAGCTAAGCTTCTGAAATTAATTTTCTGGAAAACTATGTTCTGAAGACTCTAATGACTTGAGTTTTCAAGATTTAATGTCTGAAGCCCAAGGTCCTAAAAGATTTGGAAGACTTACAAATTGTCTCTGCATTTCATCTCAGAATGCATATCGCTGGTAGCATTCTGTGTGAATTGTGTGATGTGTCTTGGACTGTTAACACATGGGTTTGAAGCCCTAGATGGTGGTGGTGGTGAAGTTTCCATGTTTGGCATAACAATGGATGTATTTGTAGAAGATTCTCTTTGGTCTCTTCTTTCTTTGGCAAGTTGCCTCCCCCGCCTAGTTCTGCTATTGAGCTTACGTGTAATTATTTTAATCTGGGGATAAAAAAGAAGTTGGTCCGCAGGTACACTTCCTCGCATAAACAGAATCTGCACACTAACCAAACAAATCAAATAGCACAAGAAAAATAAATAAAGGTACGGTATCATAATACAAAGATCTTAAAATCAATAAACTATGGTAATGCTTGCAATATCATTAAAATCCCCGACAACAACGCCATTTTGTTGGAATTAGAATTAATGAGATTTTGTTATCGTCTCCACAGGGATTGCTTTGATATGGGATGCTTGTCATTCAATAGTTTACCATTTCAAGAAAAGGGTTTTCAAAGTTTGTTTCGTATATTGTCACGATTTGTGTAGCAAAGAGTAAATTAAGAGATGTTTGTTTTAACAGAGTATATCAAAAGTAGTTTTCATCTACCCTAACTTATATATATTCTTTCAATCTTGCATGTGAAGTCGGATCCGATTAATATCATCATGTATTCTCATAATAATGTCTATGTGATCGTACCTGAGATCAGGATCTTCGATGGCTGCTGACATAGATTCCAAGGTCTGCTCGAACGCTGAGGAGAATTGGGGGGTGTACCTGCAAGATACTCTGATGCCTAAGTCAGAACGGGCAAGAGGAATAACAAGTGCAACTAAGAGTATTAAGGATGAATATTTGATACCTGGCCCCCTCAAGCGAGAGGGTTTATATAGAGGGGCCTCAGCGCATGGCCAACGGTTCCTATTTTTTGGTCTGGATCACAGATCCCCCGAAAATAGGTAACTGCCAGAAACTAACCGTCGGGCACAATATCCTCCGAGTACGGACCAACTAGGCCGAATATGGGTGATCTTTGCAGTTGTCGGACAGAGATCAAGAACGAGCAGAATATATTGGGTCCCCTTAGCATTCAGGCTATTGGGTCGTTTCATGGTCAAGAGAGGATTGAGCCATACTTAATCGTTAGTCTAGTCCAGAACACTATGTTTTGAGCAATTTCGTTAATATTATCATATTCATCGCTAGACGATCTCTCAATCTAACAACAAATACAGTTAACTTTAAGATCAACACAAAGCAAATATCAACCACAAATCGGTCTCTCAAACTTGTGTATTGATAGATGAATATTTTAGATCAAGTTTCATAAAATCTATGTCTAGAGTCTTACAAATCAAGAATGAATCTTTAAGAACAAAAACATTCATCATATATTAATCATTACTTGTCACATACAAGGCCAATCAAAAGAAATGCATAAAAGCTAAGGTAGACTACCAATACCTTTGATACAAAGGAAATTAGCTACTCATTTCCATGGAAGCTTTCTTTGCAAGTAATGAAGAAAGCTCTACTAGCATCAAAGTCAAAAGATCGAGGATTGATGCTCCAAAACTTTGATCTTTACTCCTTGTTGAGTTTCTAAACTTCAAACCCTAGAAAATCTGATCTAAATCTAAAAAGTGAAGAAAATGAAGTACAACTCCAAAATATCTAGCAAGTTCCCATTTATACAAGTCCAAAAAGGTGTCTCTAAGTGGCATCGTGCTAAGCGCCATCAAAGCGCACTTAGCGTGATCATGTTCAGGGGCGGCAAATTTGAAGGAGCGTGCTAAACGCGATCAGATTACGCTAAGCACAGTTGACTTCACTTTGCTATTGCCTCTATCCAAAAATTGTATTGATCCCGTGCTGAAAAACACACCAAGCGCGGTTTTTCGTCAAATTATCGTGAAATAAAATTTCAATCCCTCTTTCATCATCCATGGGCTCCAAGCATGACCTTGAGACTATGTAACAATGATTCATACAAAGTATATTGGTGACAGACAATGCGTCGAATATAATTTTTCACGCAACTGTTGTGATTCAAACGCATGACCTTGAAACTATGTAACAGCGGTTGCAACCAATAATTATGGTTATAAGTAGAGTTCTACCTGGTATATCACAACGGTCACACGTCCGTAGTTGTATATAGTGAACCTACAACCACACGCTACTTCACAATGATGAATCACGCATGATGGTATCCATTTTCCAATCATTATAGTCTATGTTTTCCATAGTACTCTCGCTCTCTCCCGCCCTCCCTCGCATGTTTGCTATTTTAAAGCTCATCCAAAGTTAATATAACAACATTTCCAATGGAGAAAAAAAAACATAAATCAAAACTAAAAATCAAAGTATGAAAGAACTGAATGTCAACATCCCGTGAAATGAATTCTACCAAGATGCAAAAAAGTACACACCATTCACCATAAAATGTCTCTTTTGTAGAATACACATTTTGTAAATTACACATTGCAAAAACATCATGAACTAAATCATCCATAGACTAATCCTTTCCTACATGTTATCTTAATCTTCTCCTTTAGTGTATGTGTGTCTCACTTACTTTTAAACATAAAAGATTGTGCCTTCATTCATTACTCTTCAACAAAACACACTTATTGAGGAGTCAAGAAGCTAATTTTTAATGTTTTAACAACATGTGTTAAAGAGAAACCATACATCCTTATATTAACAAAAAAAATTATAACAAAATTCAACAAACCAAAAATTCTGGCTCCCAAATTCTCCAAGCATAATTAGGTGATTATGTAAATAGCATATATTCATGATTTATCACAAAAAGAAAACCAAAATAAAAAAATAAAAAAATAGAGTTCTTAGGAAAGCTGGCGAAAATAATGCCTAGAGTACGATTTGGTTGACAACCTTAGGGAAATATTGTTATCATCATGATTATCTAATAACTGGTTTTTTCCCCACATGCTTGGCATTTAATGGGTGTCAGGTTGACAAGAATGTATGGTGGAGAATATGGAATAGCCTGTACTATCGAACTTAGTATTCGGTGCAGACTCAATACCATTAAAATCATGCTGGTTGCTTCCTTCACCAATCACAGACCATTTGATCCACAATGGTCCTACCTAACATAATATCATATGGACCCTATCTTTACTTATTCATGGTGAAAGCAAAATGTGAAGTTCTAAGTAAATTATTATTGTAACATCAAAATGTCGTTCTGGTAAAGTCTACTGCATTATTTCATTTTGGTGGGTACAAGAGTATGATATATATATATATATATATATATATATATATATATATATATATATATATATATATATATATATATATATATATATATATATATATATGTTAGTTGAGTTAAGATTTAATTTTTATCTCCATCATTAAGTTATATTCATACAATAATATAAATAATAAATAATGTTGGAAATTTCAACTCAACTGATTTAAGATTTAATTTTTGTCTCCAACATTAAGTTATATTCATACAATAATATAAATAATGTTGGAAATTTCAACTCAACTGATTTAAGATTTAATTTTTGTCTCCAACATTAAGTTATATTCATACAATAATATAAATAATGTTGGAAATTTCAACTCAACTGATTTAAGATTTAATTTTTGTCTCCAACATTAAGTTATATTCATACAATAATATAAATAATGTTGGAAATTTCACCTTGAGTAATATATGATATGAAAATCTAATTATAAATGGGATAAACTTTATCCAATTAATCGATTTTGTTGGGATGAATTAAATTTAATCATATTTCTTAATATGGTATTAAAAAATTTGTTTAAGATCCGATAGATAATTTGTTATTAGGTTATTCGTAATTAAATCATCCACAATTTATTATCGGGTTCCAAAACCCCGATGATGAGCATGAAGGGGTAAGTTAAGAATCTTACGTCGGATAATATATAGTTTGAAGATGTCCTTAAAAATAGGGGAAATTATCACCATATACAAGCTATTTTTGTAGGGATGAGTAAAACTCAATCATATTTCTTAACATGATATTAAGAGTCTCGTTTAAAATTCAGTGAGTCACATGCTATCAGACTTCTTCTATCAAATAAATCATCCACCATTTATTTCAACACTCCAAATATCTAGTTCTGGACGTAAGAAGATATATTAAGAGACATACATCAGATAATATATATTATGAACATGTTCTTATAAATCGGAATAATTTTCACTATACAAATTGGTTTTGTAGGTTGAATTAGGTTCAACCCAATTTCTTAATAAATAAGTTATAGATATTTATAATTTGATAATTTTAACAGCAAAAATTCATTATTGATTTATCTTGTTTTGTTTTCACTAATTCGTGTGTAAATTTTTATTTATTTTGAGGATGATAAAAACGTCTTCGTCAATATTATATTGATTTAGAATTTAGGAGGATTTTATAAATTAATTTAAGGGTTAAATATAATTTTGGTCCATATAAATATCTCACATTTCATTTTTAGTCCCTATTAAAATAAAGACATTTTTTCGGTTCTTAAAAAAATTTATGTTGCAGCTTTTTTTTCATAAGCAAAATTTCATTAAGAGGGGATTAAGAGGTTCTCCACCTCAATTACAAGCTACCAAAAAGAAGAAAATCCATCAAAAAGAAAAACGATACAACAATTACAAAATCTAGGAGAATTTCATCCAATTATACAAGCTACACATCATCCTACCATTCTTGGCTAGACATAACCACCTCCACGACATAACTACAATTTTATGCATTCAGTTTTAGTCCTTCATCTTTTCTAAAATTTTAAAAACTATTTAATTACCTCTAAAATTTTAAATTTTTGAATAATTTTTTTCGTACGTGTTCAGATTACTATAAAATATTTATTTAATAAATTATATAATTTTTTAAAATGAGAATAATTAAATATCAATTTTTTAAATTTCAAAAATTAATGATAAAAGTAATGAAAATCTCGACTTAGAAATCAAATTTTGAATTTTTTGTTTCGATGAACTTTTTATAACGTTCTAAACATATCTCCAAAAGAATTATTTAAAAATACACATTGATTTAACAATAGGGATTAAAGCTACATGCATAATAATTTTATAAGGAACAAAACACGCGATTTTTTCCTAAGGACCAAAAACAAAATTAATTTTAAGCGCGTTAAAAACTGGTACCTAACATAATAAGACATGCAACCTTATAAAATAGGCAAGACAAGAGAGCTCCATTCTTGATATAAGCAAATACTTTGTGGGATGGTAGTGATTTTGTCTTAAACCGAATAATATTAGTGAGGAAATAAAGAATTAAATTTTGAACCTGCTTAATTTAATCGTAATAGTAAATCTTAAAAATATAATTAATGGAATGGAACCGATTTTAGGTTGAATATGAAACTAGCAAACCCATCCCAAAACTTTCTTGCAAAGCTGCATTAAAGGAAAGGATGGTTAGAAGTTTCAAAGTGATTTCCACACGAAATCGTGACTACATGAGCATGGTAGCAAGTTACAATAATACACGGATTACAACATGCTCTTGCTTGGAAAATAGTTTTGTTGATTTGATGAAAATAGCAAGTTACAATAACACTTTGTTGATTTGATGAAATATTGTTTTGACGCGGTAGAGTGCATCTCTGACACAACGACGTTGGAATGGAACGGTAAGATTATTACTCTAACGTCAAAATGAGATAGATAATCAAATATAAAGAGAGGTATGGGTCAGAGAAAACATATATCAAGTCTCATGTGAGATTCCTTATATATGAATGAAGATTACGGATGTCCATTACCATTTCGACGTGGAATGCACACTACTACAACAACAATAGAAAATTAATCTCGGTTGAATATGAAGTGTTACCTCTGTTTCATATGTGAGGTAATAAATAACGTTAAAAGTGTGTCACTTATCTCTCGGTTGAAATTCTAAAGACAAAAAATATCTAAATTGTCAAGGGTTTGATCCCCAATAATTATTTTTTGGAAGTTTTAAATAGAGAAAACATATTCTCTCTCGGTTTTGTCATTTAATCAAGGGAAATATTCAATTGAGTTTATTATATCTAATATGTATTGTTTATTGCACTAAACCCTAACCGAACATATAACCCTTTAAATTGATTTAGGAAATAATTATAAGAAAAATTATGTTATATTTAGAGAGCAACTTACATTAATCAATGATTTTCGAGCATCTCGTAACTCTTTATTCATCTTTAATTCTTTAACAGTTAGAATTACGTGCAATATTTCAAGTTTTTCATTCAACACTTCCATCTCTACTAATTCATTCTTCAAAGCATAAAATTTGATACTTTGCAAAATGAACAACTATAGAAGTAAGTTGAACAAAAACTAGAAGCACAGGAAAAAAAAACCATTAAAAAATGAGAGATGGATATTGAGTTTAAGAATGCTCAAAAAATATTAATTAGTGTAAGATGTTTTTCAAATAAAACAAGATTTATCATATTATTATTTTCAAAATCAATTTAATATGTTATATGTTTAAAGAAGGGTTAGTAAAACTATAACACCCTTCTAACCCCAAGTAAAATACACGATGAAATAATCAATTAAATCTGAGTTCAACTTAGAAAGGCATCACATTTACTTCATAAAACATCATTTAAAAATCATGCTCCATTACACGGATTTTCAAAACATTTAAAATACTCGTTCTTTGGTAATATCAACAATCAAATCTAAACTACGCAGCGGAATCATAATTTCAAATATAACTTCCTTTATTTCATAAAAACATCAAGACCTTTTGGTCATTGTCAACAGGTAAAATCGACACGTAAAACTCATAAAATACTTCTAACTAAACAACATAAAATTCATTCAAGTGTTTCCCTCCCCATGTTACATATTAGAGCAAGACACCCTCTAAACAACGAAAATTAAATAAACTGACTCCAAATCTAACTCTTCAAGCACCATGGATTAATCTTGGTTATCTGCATGTTACCCACGTAGAGGCAACATTCAAACAGGTAGGGTGAGTAATCACAATTCATTATAATAATATAACGAAAAGAAAATAAATAGGACAACAACACATCATCAACGAAAACATCATAGTAATATCAACATGTCATCAACAACAATTATACACAATTATGCAATGCCACTTAGCATGATATGAAACGTCATATAATCACGCATGTGGTACAAATCAACAAGTAATGGACACTGGGCCACCAACCCTCCACTCAGGGAGCACAACATAAACAACATCACCTCGATCCACACAATGAGATTGAAGCCTCCAACATCATAGATATGTCATGAATGCAATGATGCAACAACTTAAACATAATCAACATAATTGACATTTGTATCAGCATTCATGAAAATTTCATCATAATAATCAACATACAACATCTATACATCAGTCATATATCCATCAACATATAATCTTCATCACAAAACAATCATGAACATCATAATATAGCATCACAAGTTCATTTCAATATCAAATTATTGTAATTCATTTAATCATCATGTTCGTCACCTAGCATGTACAAACATCATAACATGCACCTCATTTATTTATTTCATCATAGCATCCTTAAATGACATCACTAATACAGGTCAAGTTCTTCATAATAACATCAATACATAATTATCATCACATAAGCATCCATACATAATCATCATCACTTACGCATCAATACACAATCATCATCACATAAACATCAATACATAATCAACATCTAATTTAACAACACACCATCATCATCGCCTAATCATCGCATACCACTACAACTACACTATCATAGTACCTACACATCCATGTCAACAATACTAATCCCTTAACATCATCATTACTATCACTCGACATAGGACATCATTGTTCTCCAATTATACCAAGTCTATACACACATTTCACTAAACAACATAACTCAACATGTGTGAATCAACCGCCAATGTATCGAATAATTAGAATTCTGGTACTTGAAGTATTTTTATAGGAAAATATATTACATTAGTTTTCTAACAATCCGAACTACGCATCAATCAGACACTTATAACTCGAGTTATGAATTTTCAAATTTTTTGGGTTAAAACAGCCACATACTTATCAAGTTACACCATCATTCATCTCCTAGGAAATTAATCATTCTAATTCATACATCATCATCATAAATCATCCAACTATACAAAATAATAATCCTACATCGAAAACACGACTAAAAACAATAAGAAACAGCAAGGAAAACAACAAAAGGAGAAAAACAACATTGTTAGGCCTCCTACACCGCCCGACGCTCCATAAGGCCCAAGATCCCCCTCAAAACCCAAAAATCCAGCAGCGTTCCCTACTAGGTATCTCTCACCACCCATTCATGCACCGTCCGGTGGTACATTTCCACCTCCTGGCCCTTCGAGCACGAGACAAATTTCCTGCACTATGATTTTCTGCCATACTAGCCCCAAAGACTCCCCACAAACCAGTCTTATAGTGTACGAAAATCACATATAATCCCAACAACTTTCATCAACAATAACATACAACAAATTATCAATAACATCAAGAACAACATCACCAATCCTAACGCGTTATAATTTTAACAAATTATCACAAAACCCCACCAAAACCCCAAATACCTATCATTATCAAATCATCATATCATAATAATAAACAGTGATTCTCCCCATACCTTATTCAATCTGGATTCCTTTAATCACCTCTTGGATAATTTCAACCCTAGTCTCTTCACCTTCTTCTTCAGAGTTCTCTCTCTCTCTCTCTCTCTCTCTCTCTCTCTTCTTTTTCAAACACGATCGTGTAAACTTATGGTATCCCAACACTCCCAAGAGGTTCGTGGGATACTTATCTTCCATTGATAGAATTCACATATAACAACAGTTATCATTCTAGTATTGGGATGGCACCTTTTGAGGTATTGTATGGTCAGAGATGTAGGACTCTGTTATGTTGGCATGAATCTGGTGAAGGTGTGGTGCTTGGACCTGAGATCGTTCAAGAGACTACAGAGAAGATTAAGTTAATTAGAAAAAAGATGAAAGTGTCTCAGAGTAGACAGAAGAGTTATCATGAGAAGCGAAGAAAAGATTTAGAATTCTAAGCTGGTGAGCACGTGTTCTTGAGAGTTACGCCTGTAACTGGTGTTGGAAGAGCGTTGAACTCTAAGAAGCTTACTCCGAGGTTTATTGGTCCATATCAGATTTTGGACAGAGTTGGAAAAGTTTCTTATCGAGTGACTTTACCGCCTAATTTTTCAAATTTACAGGATGTGTTCCACGTTTCGCAACTCTGGAAGTATGTTCCCGATCCGTCTCATGTTGTTAGTATGGATGATATTCAAGTAGGGATAATATCACAGTGGAGACTATGCCGGTACATATTGAGGATCGAGAGATGAAAACCTTGCGAGGCAAGGAGATAACGTTAGTGAAAGTTGTTTGGCTAGGGGCTGCTGGAGAGAGTATGACGTGGGAATTAGAGATCAAGATGCAGGAGTCTTATCCTGAGTTGTTTGATCGAGGTAAGATTTTCGAGGACGAAAATGTTCTAGTGAGGGAGAGTTGTAACACTCCGATTTAATTAAATTGTTTAATTAAATTATTTTGAGTAGAATTGTTGTTAATTGCGATGTGTGATATTGATAATAAGATGATTAAGCGATTTAAGTTGTTTTAAGTTGAGTTGTGGGTTAGACTTATTTTAGAGAAGTTTTAGTAGTAAGGTTGGGAGGTGTAAATAAAAGTCCATTAGTGAATTAAAGTAAATGATTTTTTTGGTAAATAATAATATTGGTATTATTTTAAGACATTTAAATTAAATTAAGGAAAATAGGATTATTAAAGGGGTTAGGGAGAAGTTAGGCATAATCAGAATTATGAGTTTAAAACATGGTAGAAACCCAATTAGGACTGAATTGGAGTGATAGAATGATGAACTCGTAGAAGTAGACGAACTGAGATGGCCTCTGTATGAATGCGTAACAGATCTAGTCGTACGCGTATGAGGTAAGGTGATAAGCATAACAACTGGTGGTGTGCCGCCTATTACGCGTATGAAGGGTGGGAAATTCAGGAACTCTGCTCAATTGCGTATGGTACGCGTATGGGCGTATGCTGGTACGCGTGTGTGGAAGGGCTATACGCGTTTGGTACGTGTTTGGGCAGCATTGATGCATTTTTGTGATTTTGTAGCGATTCGCCTATCGTTTTGCGTCCGTTCCTTTTTCTGATGACCCGTAAGATGATTGAGAACTAGAAATTGATGATAGATGTAATTAGAGATTAATAATATGATGATTTAAGATTGTTATTGAATGAATTTGGATGGTGACTTATAGATGATAAACTAAGATGATTAAGACGATTTTACACTGTTGCAGTGATGTATTCTGATGTAGGTCTTATGACTAATGATGTCATGATGTTACGATGATGTAAGATGATTTAAGATGATTGTGATATTGTGACGATTTACGTGATGTGTTTGAATGATGTTTACGATGGGTGATATTGTTGTATGTCATTTTCATACCGCATACATTTGCATTATTATGATGGCCTGGATTGGCAAAAACGATGTTTAAGATGAAGACTTATGTCTTGCTGATTCCCATCTAAATGGCATGAATTTTAAGATGGTAGTTCACTCCGAATGGTACCACATGCATTGTCAAGTCGCATTTGAATTGCATTTCTGAATGAATTATTGGGATGTTATGGATGTTGTGACGATACTATGTTTATGATTGTATATGATGTGAATGGGTGATTGAATGACTTTAACTTGTATATGCTGATTATTGTATCATGTTTATAAATGTTGATATCTTACCCCTTTTGTTTAAATGTTACCCTCTGTTGGTAACGTGCAGGTAATCCTGAGTAGCGAGGAGTTTTTTGTTAGATGGTTTGAGTCGTTGGTCGCTCTGATATGTAACACTTTGGGGGGATTATCGAATGCATAATTTTGATTGAACCTTTGTTTCGTTTTTGATTAGATAAAGATGTTTCTTTTAAAAGATGGTGTTTTTTTTTAGATTTTGATTAATTACTTATGAGGTTGATTTTATGATGAGTTGTTATGATTTAAACGATTTCGCTGCGTAGTAAGGACGTGATTTATTACTTGATGGGACTGTGATGAAGAGCTCTAGTAGAAGCATGTCGAGTCATCAAGGCTTTAGATATGGGTTAGAAGATTTATGTGTATCTAGCTTGATCATTTCAATTAACTGATTTATTTGTTAATGGGCCATGTTTTTAGACCGTAATAGATTTGTTGAGTTTTGATTGTTTCGAATATGTATATCTATCATTCTTTTATGGACAACCTTCAAACTGTTGTCTTACAGATATACAAAAGATGTGGAAATCCAATGGAAAACTTAAAGTGATAAGTGTATACATTTATATGAATGTATTCTTTGAATTTGGGAAACCCTTTATAGATATATAAGGTAATTGAGAAACACTTCTAAATACTAAAACTTGTGTGACTCATATACAAATACTATGAGTGATAAAGAAACACTAAGGTAGAAAATCAAGTTTGTGTTGGAACTTAGTTGACTATTTTCTTGTAATTCTTTTGTAATCATATTGTAACAACTTTGAAAAGTATAGTGAATTGGAGAGATGTTATCTTCTCTAGAGTAGGACGGTTTGGTTAAATCGGGTAAAAAAATTGGGTTCTTGTATTTTATATTCCTCTTGTTTGTTGTATATTTGTTTTCACTATTTGCAGGCTGGTATGTTCCTTTAGACCATTTTTTTTATTTGTCATTGTTCTTTGTGCTCGTACATCAAAGACTTTGTGTTAAAATATGATTTATATTTATTTTCATAACAATACTAAACAACATTGTTTGCATGTCTGACCCGTGGTTGCCTATGTTTCAGAAAACTATCTTAACCATATATGAATTTCTTTCATATGTCTCTAAGACAGTTGGTGTCGTATTGTAATTATGGTTGGACAATCGGTCGATTTTAATCGGTTTTTGGCCTAAAACTATAATCTGACGCAAACCACAGTTTTATTTTTATGGTCCAATTTTGATCGATAAAATTTTGATATTTCTCAGATTCGATTTAATCGATTTGGCAGATAAATTGGGTCAGTTTAATCGGATTTATATTTATTAGAGTAAACCTATAAAATGACCTTTTTTTTATAAAATTCACAAACATTAATTTTTTTATCTAAACATCAAAATCAAAATTTTAGAATAGTCTAAAAAACTACTTTTTCATTATTGAAAAAAATATTATTACGCGATAATATTTTCAATATTATTTAACATTAACTTTATCATTATCAAACTTTAAATCATAACTAAATAATACTTAAAATTTTATATTATATATTTTGTATTTTTTGGAGTACACAATACCACCAATAAATTATAAAATTGATAGTATTCTGAGAAACATTAGGAATCTCATTTTTATAGTAATTGAGCCATGTAACAAAATATATATATATATATATATATATATATATATATATATATATATATATATATATATATATATATATATATATATATATATATTAAGTTCAACCGATTTCAGTTTTCGACAAATTAAAATATATTATATGAGCTCGACCGAAGCAACTGTATACTATCAAAATTAAACAACCGAATTAACCTAATACCTGATCCGATCTAATCCATTTTTACACCAAAGATAACAGATCTATCGATTTCAATCGGACGGTTCAAATTTATCCATCTATAATTTTAACCATATTTTTCCTTTGCTCTTTAATTTTTCCTTTTTCAAACGCATCTTTCTTTATATCTTGCTCGCTCTTTGAGATTAACTTGGTATAATCTCTTTAAGATATCTTCTAATCTCATGATTCTTCAAATTCTTTTTATTAGTTTTACTATTTCACTTATGACATCATTATTTCTCTTCTCGTATTGTTAATTTTCTACATTACAATATAGAGATAAAATTCTTTTAAAAACAATAAGTATTGAAATTGAAGAAAGTTAACAAAGAATTATAGGAAAACAGTCAACATTGCATTTAAATGATATAAGTAATCAAAAGAAAAAGTGGTTATTCATTTGTGTGCGTGTGTTGTTTGGCATCCACATTTTCTTGTTGGAGTTGACAAGTTAAAAGAATTGAAATGATGAAAAAGTACAATTTCCAAGTAACATATGCCACCAAATTAAGACTATAAAAATAGAAATAATTGAATTATAGTATGGTCATTCGACCCCAATGCTTTCCCAAATGTATGATTTGAACAAATTCAAATCAAACCCAACTCAAAAAAGAGAAAAATATATCATTATATGCCTTTTAGAAGCTGAAAATGAGCAACCAAACCACATGACACAAACATCCATCTTTCTCTCTTTAATTGGCAAATATTCAATCTCAAACGTCTCTTCTCAAGAAATTAATGCTCTTTTCATACTTTGATATAGTTTTTGTTCATCTCCCATCTAACTTTTCCACACATACTTATAATGGCATTACCTTTTTGAAAAGGGACTTTATACTATTCAATTAATTCATTCTTGACACTTTTTTTTCTTTTTCCTTTGCTATGTATATACGTCACTAGTTTCGTACCTCCTTCATTTTCAAATGCATTCTCTCAACTACCATCACTGTGTTATGTTCAATGAGTAATTTTTTATGACATCCTAACGATAGATATAAATTTGTTATTATGGAATTTCATACATTCTATATATGTAGCTTTCAATAAAAATGGGTTGAGGGGTATTTTTTAGCCTCTAGAATTTGCATGTTGCTTTAAATATGAAATTTTATGTGAATCAAAACATCAACTAAAGTGATTTGTTTGATCATATTTCTTTCATAAGGGCTTCTCTTGAATACATTTGCTTAAATGATTAGATTTACCTACCGTTCTTATTAAGTGATAACATATATATTTAATTAGGAAAATGCTTAATAGTAAGAAAATGTGAAAACAAAAAATATAAGAATAAATCTCAACCATTCATTGTCACCACTACCCCATGATTCCTATTAAAAATGAAGTTAAATTTAAAGTCAATTTAAAATTAACCTCTAAAATAATGACATGTGTGCATTCTTATATTTCTTCTTCAAATTCAAAAATACTAAATAGCATTGCTCATTTAATTAATTTCAGAAATGTTAACTACTAAATAATATTTAATAAAATGTTTGTTATGGCTTGAAAGAATATTATTAAGTTGCAAAGAATGCTCTTAGAGGGGAGGTTGAAAGGAGTTCCTAAGATTCTACGATGATTTAGTGGAAAGATGTTTGTAAACCTAAGAGCAGAAGATGGTTTGGAGTGAGGAATATTTGGTTGGTTAATCTCACCCTTCTGACAAAGTGAAGATGAAGGTTGTTTATATGAGATTTAGGGATTTGGAGAGATATTCGTATAGCTAGACGTGGAGCTATTTATGTTTCCTCTCTTAGCGGGAGAAGGGTCGATGGTTTCCGATCTACTTCTTGGTAGAGATAGATGTCTTTTCTTGGAGAAAAAGTCGAAGGTAATACATACGGGTTTGTCGATAGTGTGGTTAGGATAGTTTGATCGGGTTCTCAAAATTCCTTTTGGAAGGACCCTTGGTTATGAAGCATCCTGTTAAATCATAGATTTTCGGCTTTATTCTCCATTTTTCTTCAATCTGATGGGTATTGACTTGAGATCTTAGATGGTAGGGATCCTTCTTCCTTAGAGAGATACTAGTTTTTTATGAGTTTTTATCTTTACTTCGGGATCTCATTCTTACCCTAAAAAGAGATAAGTGGATTTGGAAGCACTCAAGATGGTATTTTTCAATGGCATCTGCTTACCTAGTCAAGAGGGTTAGTTTGACAAATTCTATAGTCCTACCCTCGAAAGAGTATTAAATCATTCCCCTCGTCTAAAGTAGTAGGGCTACATGTAAGATCTTGGTATTCTCATACCAATTTTTGTGAGATAGACTCCCTTATAGAATTAACTTGTCTAAAAGAGGAGTGATTTCAAATCCTAGTAGGATTTATTGTCCCTTGTGTGGGTCTTTGTTTGAGACGGTTTTTCATCTTTTTGTTACTTGTGAGATAACCTTGTTAGCATGATTCATATTTTTTAAGTGGTTAGACTGACAGGTAATTATATCTTAGGTAACTATATCTTACGATCTTATGACCCTTTCTAAGTTTTTTCTTCATTTTGGAGGTAGGTTAAGGATATGGGTGGCTATTTTTTCATCTCAAACAAACTATCTAACATTGATCCCTTTGAGGAACAACATCAGACAAATGAATAAAAGATGAAGTGTTTACAAATATGACTCAACAAAGGATGTAAACTACTCTAGATACATATCCAAGAGCTTTAATCTTTCATGGAAAAACAAATTACAATGAATTCACTTTCTTTCTTCTTTCAGTGATTTTCACTCAAGATTCTTAATTTAATGATCTTCTATTAAAAGTTCTTCTACTCAAATTATATCTAAAATGTTATTTCAATTTGTTTAAGTATTTTGATGATTCGTTGATTGGTAAATAAAATAATTAAAATTTGAGTCAATATATAAGTTATTTTTGAATGATCGTTGATTGACATATATCTTGTGAGAAATGAGTCAATAATACGCTACTACAAAACGTGCAAAAAAACAACGCCAAAGTAACAACGGTTTCCTATTCACCGTAACAATATGTAATATTTAGGTGTGTGCATTTTTATTTTATTATATTAAAATACTTTTAATCACAATTAAAATTCCAACTGTGATTATAGGTAGTGTCTGGTCATGAGTTCAAGTCTCAGCACCAATATTTTTGGTTTTTTACTTACTTCTTCAAAATGGTGACAAACCTTTCACTACGAGTATTAAAAAATCGTGATTATAGGTAGCGTTTTTTACTCTTTTTTTATTTAAAATATTGACAGATTTTTCACCTCGGGTATTTAAAAAACCTTGATTATAGGTAGCGTATGGTCATAGGTTTAAGTCCCAACACCAACATTTTTGAGTTTTTACTTATTTTTTCAAGTTCCAACACCAATATTATAGGTGACACGCTTATTGAGTTTATTCATTGTCCTTAAACAAATCTTGGCAGTCCATTTAGTGATTATCAACAGTCAAGCCACTATTATTAGTGATCCGCGTGAAAACTAAAACTTAGATGGACTTCCAACTTATACAAACTACATCTTCAACCTCCAAACATCTTTCATTTATGATACTTTATTTCTCCACTAAACCAAACTCGAAAACAACATTTCTTTCTCGAAAATATAATTTCTTTCATTAACAAATTTTAGAACCCCATCATCTCTTCTACAACTTGAATGAGACAAGAAAAGTGTGGATTCGAGTTAGAAATGTTAGTCGTTTGTGATTTTTTTTTATTATTTTTGTTCTTGTTGTTATTATTGTTGTTTTATTGTTGTTTTTTTTTGTTCTTCTTCTTATTATTATTATTATTATTATTATTATTATTATTATAGTTGTTGTTGTTGTTTTTGTTGTTGTTATTATTATTGTTCTTATTATTGTTCTTGTTGTTCTTGTTATTGTTGTTTTTGTTTTTGTTGTTGTTATTATTGTTGTTCTTATTATTCTTCTTGTTGTTCTTGTTGTTGTTCTAGTTCTAATGATGCTTTTTTTTCAATTTTATTAAAAGACATACAACAACGGGTATTTAAAATAACCGTAATTATAGTTAGTTTTAATGTTGCATTTTTTTTTAAATTTTATTAAAAGACATACAACAACAGGTATTTAAAATAACAATGATTATAGGTAGTTCTAATGTTGCATTTTATTAAAAGATATACAACAACAAGTATTAAAATTAACTAAGATTATAGTTAACGCGCTTTCCAGTTTTCTTCCACGGGCACTGGATCGTGATTGTAAATAACCCATATACAACCACACGCTACTTGACAACGTCAAATCTTGCATGATAATATATCTTTCTCAACCGTTGTTGTATGCATTTTCCATAGTAGTGATATCTTTTATTGTTCCAACATGCAACTTCTCAGCCAACCATAAAATAGTTAATGGTAGTGAATCCACATTGATATGAGGATTTATTATCTTAGTCATGGACGAGAACATTTATATTTAGACTGATGACTTGTTCTCAAAGATGTTGGGATGTCAATAACGTCACACATAAAAAATCAAAGCAAACTCTTAAATAGACATGTATCCTCCAAGATGACGATCCAATTGTATATTCTCATTGAATCCAAAACGACAATGCTCACAAGTCAACTTCACCATCAGACCAATAAACAATATAATATATTATATTGATGATAGTTCAAACAACAGACTCACAATCAATCACCTATGACCGTGAAGAAACACCATACTCAAGTTATTACCTGTTTCTGTCAACTAATAGCTTGATAGAAAAAAAAATTGCAATGGACTTTTGATTGACTCACTACTATAAAATAGGCCTTTCGTAACACCATATTACAACTGCCTTCCTATTAATCGTGGTAATAACTCTTTTTTGGGTGTTTTTTTTTATTTACTAAAATACATTTCACTACGGTCATAGTTAACAATCATAATGATATGTACCTGGAGTGAAAGGGTTCGAATCCCAACACCAATAATTTTCCATTTATCATGACATAACAAATTTGACCTTGTATGTCTCCATGGTTCTTATAATCAAATATGGTGTAAGGTGCACTCATTTCATCATGGTTCGTATTATAAAATGTGGTGAAAAGTGTTATATATTGATATATAAGCAAAATTTTCTCTCGCTTCAGTATATAACAATTGTCTCTCTCAAAACAAAACCTTAACATCTCTTTCACTCGTCTCTCTTAAAACAAAACCCTAACATATATTTCCCTCGTCTCTCTCATATGGAAATCCCAAACTTATACAGCAAACTCGTATTCTTCGAAGGGTTACCTTTCTTGAATCAAATATTAGAAAATAACTACCTTACAGGTTGATCTTCACAATAGTTTATGCTTCAAAATCTATTTATGTACTAGTGTTTACGTTTCAATAACTTGTTTTATAATATTTGAACTTTCTGCTTGTTTTGACTTGTAGGTAGGGATGTTAAATGAAAAACATTAACGAGGATGAAGCTAAATTGAGCATTGTTAACTTGTGTAAAAGACCCATAATATCATCCATTCAAAATTAACACAAGTTTGCAGCTTTCACGTCAGCTTCATCCTCCTTTCATTGTGAATGACATTATGGGACAAATACGTTTCTGAAACATTCTATGAGTTGATATGTTGTTATTATTTTTAATAAAAGTTGTATGTTGTATGTAGTTTATGCTATGAGTTGTTGATTTTGTTGTTTTAAATAAGATTTTTTTTGTTGTATTTTGTATGTTGTTTAAGTTTGTTGTTGATGAATATTTTTGTTAATGTTTGTTTGAAAGATGAGTTTAATATATCTTATGTGCTTTGAGTGGATTTCCAACTCCTTACCGAATATATAATTTTTTAGACTGCATTAGAAAAATATGATATATACATATATATTAAAAAATGAGTTACACTTTCAATTCTACACAAGAATTCTTCAGTTTGATATCTGCATTTCACTCTTTAACCGTTAGAACTTGATTTAATGCTTCAAGTTTTTTTACTTCCCCTTTCTCACCTCTTATTTTGTTTTCAAAGTAAATAATGTTTTTCAAAATATAATAGATGTGAAGGAAGGGGATGTTGAAGAACTATGAGCATTAAACCAAGTTTTATTCGTTGAATAGCAAAATACGGATAAGGAGTTGAAGAACTCTTGTTTAGCATTGAACAGGTAACTTGTTCTTCTAATATAACTTAATTTGTCATTATATTGTTCAAATTGAATTGAAATGTTATATGTTTAGTGAGCATTGATAAAATAAGCATTCCACATAATTTATAATAAACTCAGTGTATATTAAAATGGTTATTTAGAACAATATTTATTAAATATTATGCATTAAAGAACATCATGCACAATGGTTTTTTGAAGTAAGTGTTATGCTAAGTAACATGCTACATAGTTTATAATCACGGTCTCACAACAGTGGTGGAAAACATCATACATATAACCATCCCTTACATCACAATGGTTAGTAAGACGTGATGATATTCTTTTTTCATTCGTTGTAAAATGATTTTTATGTGTAATAGTGACTCAAGCCTAAGGGTGGGAATAGGTCAGGCCGACCTACATGGACCTATAGCCTAGATTACTTAAGATCAAGTCAGGCCATACTTTTAATAAAAAGGTCAGGCTTAGGCTTTTTTAAAAGCTTATCTAATTAAATAGATCAGACTTAGGCTATTGAAAAAGCCTATGAAACCTTATAGGTTAACCTATATTTTCATATATATTAAAAATATGCTAAATAGGTTGTTATATATATGCATATATATATATATTAGAAAAAAGGATACATATGTTGACCTATATATGCATATATATATATTAGAACAAAGACTAAATAAGTTGGCTTATATATGCATATATAGGTCAGCCTATAAAGCTTCTTAAATAATATGGAATAATTGAGAACCTTAATGAGAAAAAGGCTCGTAAATAGACTTTCTGGCTATATCAGACTTTTAAAATAGCCAAGTCAAAAAAGAGAACATACAATAGGCCATAGACCAGACTCATGCCTTTTAAATTTATCGTAGGCCAGACTCAGAGCTTATAAAGTCTACCCTAGACTAACCTATTTTAACCCCTATCAAGCCTTATTATTTCATATCCTAAAAATTTATATTAAAACCTCACATTGTCACTTCTCAATGTTCATATTATTTTAATCTTAAATACCTCTCATTTATGGTCACCGATAACTTCAATGTCGAATTATTGGGCCAAGAGATATATCAGGCCATTGCCCTATTTTGTTAGTTGTAGATAAAGAGAATTAGGGACCTAAACCTTTCAAGTTCAATAATGAATGGCTTACCTCCAACTTTTCATTCCCTTTTGTTGAAAAGGAATGGAAAGATCTAGTAGTTGAAGGAAGACGAGATTTTGTTCTAAAAGAAAAGGTACGACTCTTAAAAGAGAAACTCAAGTTGTGGAATAAAGAAGTTTTTGGGAGGATATATTTAGAGGTTGAAGAGGGAGTTGGTGATATTAATTTGGTGGATTAGAGCAGAAGAGGAAGATGTCTCTTTGCTTCCGGAGATAGTCATTAATAGGAAGGAAGCGACTTATCGGTTTTGAAGAAATTTGAGGATTAAAGAGAATATGATAGTTAAAAAATCTAGTTTGAGGTGGTTAAAAGAGGGAGATTCTAATAGAGGGTTCTTTCACAAGGTGATGAATGAGAGAAGAAGAGTTAATCAAATTGGTCTTATCCTTTCGTCTCATGGAGTAGTGGAAACAGTTAAGGAGGTAAAAGAGGAAACTTTGCATCATTTTTCAAATAAGTTTGTGGTGGACGATAGGGAGAGAACTTACTTAGAGGGAATCCTTTTCAATCATATTAGTGGTGAGGAGAATCTTTTTCTTGAAAGACATTTTCAAGAGGAGGAGATCAAGGAAGCTATTTAGGGTTGTGGATGTTTCAAGAGTTAGGGTCCGAATGGGTTCTCATTTCTTTTTATAAAGAAAGGTTGGTTTTTTCTCAAAAATGATTTCATTCGTTATTATAATTTGTTTCATCAAGGTAGTGAAATTTCCAAGGCAGTCACTTCTTCTTTTTTAACTTTGGTTCTGAAATCTTCAAACCCGGTGACTTTGAATGATTATAGACCAATATGTCTTGATGGTTGTATGTATAAAGTGATAGCCAAGGTGTTGGTGAGAATATTTAAATGTGTCCTTATCTCTATTATTTCTCCTTGCCAAAGTGCCTTTGTTCCAAGGAGGCAACTTCTTGATGGGGTTCTTGTGGCTAATGAAGTTGTTGATTATGCTATGATGGAATGTAAGAATTGTCTCCTTTTCAAAGTGGACTTTGAAAAGGCTTATGATAAGGTTAGTTGGAATTTTCTGAGATCTATGTTGTTGATAAAGGGATTCGATCTATTATGGAGAAAATGGATGGAGATGTTGGTTTTTCAAAGTAAGATGTCGGTGCTTGTGAATGGGAGCCCAACAAATGAATTTGTTATGGAGAGGGGGTTGATGCAAGGCGATCCTTTATCTCCTTTTCTTTTTGTTTTGGTGGTGAAGGGCTTGGCGGGGTTGGTTAGAAAATCTAGTGAGATTGGTGAATTTAGTAACTTTGTTATTGAAAGGAAGTGTTTTATAGATGTCCTTCAATTTGCGGATGACACTTTGTTAGTGGGGGAAGGGAATTAGAGACATGTTTGGGTGATGAAGGCGGTGTTGAGAGCTTTTGAACTAGTATCGGGTCTTGGCATCAATTATCACAAAAGTAAATTGATCGGAATTAATTCCAATAACTACTTTTTGGAAGCGACTTCTTATGCTCTCTCTTGTAAAGTAGAAAGTAGTAAGTTCTATTTCTAGGCATTCCTATCGGAGAAAATCCTAGAAAGCCATCTTCTTGGAATTCTTTATTATCTAAGATGAAGTTGCGTTTGATGGGGTGGAAGAATCATTTTCTTAACCTCGGAGGGAGGATTACTTTACTAAAGTCTATCTTATGTTCTTTATCCATTTTCACCATGTCTTTTTAGAATATGCCTTTGAAAGTGTTTAAAGAAATCATATCAATTCAAAGTAATTTCTTATGGGGTGGAGTGGAAGAGAAGAGAAAGATTCATTGGGTTAGTTGGAAGAAGATGTGTTTACCTTTTGAGAAAGGAGGGCTACGAATTAAAATTTTGGCAGATTTCAACTGGGCTCTTCTCAACAAATGGAGATGGAGAATTCTTCAAAGAGACAATGCCCTTTGGTATGATATTTTAAAGGCTAGATATAGAGACATTTCTTTGAAGGTTTTTTGTGGAGAGGAGGGAAAATTTCTCTTATGCTCATTGGTGGAAGGATATTCTATCAATTGGTATAAATTCCTGTAAAGACCCTATTACTCCTAATAGTAGGTTTAAGGTGGCTAG
This sequence comes from Lathyrus aphaca, assembly GCA_963966055.1. Taxonomy (NCBI): domain Eukaryota; kingdom Viridiplantae; phylum Streptophyta; class Magnoliopsida; order Fabales; family Fabaceae; genus Lathyrus; species Lathyrus aphaca. The sequence continues at coordinate 175,852,441 of OZ014524.1, read as the reverse complement.
TGGTTTTTCTACTCCTTTTTGGGAAGCTAAGTGGTTGGGCATTTCTAGCATGAAGGAGGAATTCCCGGATCTTTATGAGGCCTCTTGTTTAAAGAGAGTTTCTATTGGAGCCATGGGGCGTTGGAGTAGTGGTTATTGGCAATGGGAGGATTTGGGTTTATCTAAGGCGGTGAAGAGGTATCCGACCTTTGCGGAGAGATTGTTTCTTGTAATAGAGACGCTTGGTGCCCACGATATTAAAGAGGAGGGTGATGATGAGGTATATTGGGTTCTCGAATCTGATGCAAGGTTTTCGGTAGCATCTTGTTATGATTTTTATGCTTCTTTCAACATCCCTTACGGTCCTTTCTATAGGAACGAAAAGGCTTTGGCTTTAATTTGGAGCATGGAGATGCCTTTTAAGATAAAAGCTTTTTGTTGGAGGGTTTTTGTGAATAGACTTCCTACGGAGGATCTTTTGGCTAAGAGAGGTATACACTTTAACATAGATAATATTAATTGTATTTTTTGTGGGAACCATCCGGAATCTTTGAATCATTATTTCCTCTCTTGTGATGTGGCGAAGAAGATTTGGAACGATATAGCCATATGGATTAGTAAATCAGAGTTTAAGGAGGAAGAAGGTTTATCGTCGTTTATGGAATGTTATTCCTTTTGTCGTGTAAAGAAAGTAAAAAAAGGAAAATCGGGAATTGTTTGGTTAGCCGTTATGTGGAGTTTATGGTTGCTAAGGAATGCGATTTGTTTTCGGTCAAAGAGATTGAATGTTAATAATACGGTGTGGGGTATAAAAGCTTTAGTTAGGAAATGGTCCTTATGCAGTGAAATTATCTATCCCAATTGTAGCTAGCTTCTACAATTTTAGTAAAGACCCTTTACTATTCATTTCGTGGTTCAAATTGGTTTGTAATTTCCTTTTTGTATCGGATTGTACCCTTTACAGAAGAAAAAAAAGTCGAATTATTTACTTATACATTTCTCTTTCTATAAGGTGAAAGATAGAGATCTAACTTAAGTATCATGGTCATCTTATAGTTGAGTGAGGCTGTTGTGAAGGCAAGCTCTTATATCTAAACATTTACCTTTTATAAAACTTATAACAATTTTTCTTTAATAGGAATATACAATTGTGATCGTTTTGGTGGCTATTTTATATACGGGTTAGGATATCCGTTTGTATTCTTATAAATATATTTTGTTTATTAAAATAAAAATTAAAAAAAAATTATTAACCTGCCAAATCAAATTCTTAAAATATATTCGACTATTTAAGCTTGTGTCATATAGTACAATGCCTTTGTAGAGTATTATAAGGGAGTAATGTAAATGTCGACAAGAGAGAGTTTGATAAATTATTACTAAAAATTAAAAAATAAGAGTATGTATGGTTTGTTATTATAAACTCAACTTTGAGCCCACAAAATATAATTGGGGAAACACTCAAATTAAAGAGATGCAGTATTTATAATCAACATTTAAGAAGAAAAAAACTTACTGACTAATTGTACACGATAAGACAGAGACTAGACATATGAACCAATTGCATACCTAGATTCTCCAACTATGATATATATCAAAATGCACCGACACATGATAGACAGTAAATCAAATTAAATAAATATTTTCTAAAAAATCAGATATGTTTTATGCAAGATTGTTATTATTGCATGTTTAAGATCAAATTTTAATTCAAAATCTCTACTTAAAATAGAAGAGATCTTTTATATTCATTGAAGTGTGTTTGAGTTAAACAAGTTATATGTACGAAGTAGATAAAATACTTAATGTCTGTAATTTACAGTTTAATGTCTGGCGACAATATTTATTTAAAATTATATATCAAAATATTTAAATTGTTGATTTTTATAAATTATCTATATTTTTATTAAATAAAAATTAGTCATTAATATCTCTATTATTAATAATAAATAAATATATATATATATATATATATATATATATATATATATATATATATATATATATATATATATATATATATATATATATATATATATATATATATATATATATATATATATATATATATATATATATATATATATATATATATATATATATATATATATATATAAAGCTTTGATATAACTAAGGATATATGTTAGAATATTTGACTAATTGAACCTTAAGAATACATGTGATTTAGTTTCTTTAAGATATAAAAACAATAGACACTACATTTAACCACTACCTTTATGCAATTTTGAATTTAATTTAGAATTTTTGCTTTCTATTTCCATGCAATCATTGACTTTTCAAGAATTCCATTCACATTTACATACAAGAAATAAAAAACGAAAAACAAACAAAGAAGAAGAACTGAAACGTCCTAATAAGTGTCCTTTTTAAAAATAAATTGATAGTTATATAAAATTTCACAGTCACGACATTCATTATATGTATACTAATACTGTTGATGATAGTGTCATGAGGAGTTGTCGAATTCTAAGTTTTGGAGTTTAGGCTAAAGATATTTCTCTTTCTAAGGGGGAAATTATACTGCAAAGGGTCCCAATACTCGATGGCATAAGTTAACCAAATTAATGATATGTCACTACGATATATGTGTATATGGATGAGAACAAACCTACCCTTATAATGATAGTGAACCATCATGCAACTCAACTGCATATATATTTTTCCTTTTTGATATAATTAATCTTTAGGGTAAAATTATGTGTTTGAATTGTAAGGATTTTTTACAACATGATTTTTCTATTAATATTTTACATTTAAGTACATTTTTTTTATGGAAAATATTGTCATGTTAGTGACATGATTTTCACACAACAAATAAAAAATTTAAGTCATAACCATTATTTGGCGACATGGTCAAATACACGGCATATGCGTTTGTGATAATTCTTCTGCCGCATAAAAATCACGCCACAACTTTGCCACGTGATATTCACATCGCAACACTTTGTCACGTGAATTTCACGCTTCAAAGTTTTGTTGGTATAACAGACCTACTCAACTACAAGGCTCCAGCTCATGGTAGATTTGATGGAACTTTTAACCAAAGATGAGAATACCTCCAAGACATTTATACAAGTGTTTTAAAATGATTGGGACCTAAAACATACAAGTACACAACTGGAATATGCAAAAACTCGAACCTGTAACCGGTTACACCAAATAGTTTATGAGTTATAGATGAAACTAGTAAATAATAATACTTTCAGTGATAACCGATTAACCTCGGGTGTTAACCGGTTACACCCTCAAAGATTTCACTATTTCTGCAACTCATAAGTGTTTGTGGTCCTGCTATGATCGGTTACACCCACGTGTTAATTGGTTACAACACCTGAATTACAAAAAATATTTTTAACACACCACCTTAATTCAATTGCTCCAAGTCTTCCATGCTAATGTTCATCGTCAACCTCTTGAACACATCATTCAACAAATAAGTCACTTGGTCCTCTCTTCTACAATATCTCATCTTAACCTGCCTTCACTAACAAGCTCCTTCAAGTAGTGAAACCTCATCTCAATATGCTTGCTCATTCCATGTGCAATTGGGGTCTTAGAAAGTTAATCGCATAAATGTTATCAATCATGAGTGTAACAGCCTCACTCTCACTATTGTCCAACTCCTCCAATAGATTCATAAGCCACACGTCTTGGCATGCACATAAAAATTGTAAAATTTCGATCATCTTTATCTCTACACCAATTGGAATCGGTAAAATTGAGCAAATTGAATTTTCTGCATGTATCTTCTTTGGAAAAGAGAATTTTGTAGCCAAAATAATATTTGATATATTTTAGGACCCTCTTGACTACTGCCAAGTGAGACACCTTCGGTCTCCCCGTGAATCTACTCACAATACTAACACTAAACATCAAGTTTGGTTGCGTATTACATAAATAATGTAAAGATCCAAACAACCTTCTATACTGAGTTGGATCAACATATTGCCCATCCTCATTCTCCGACAACTGCAGCCTTGGTTCAACCAGTGTAATCACAAAATTCCAATGCTTCATTTCAAACTTCTTCAATATCTCAAGCGCATATCTTCTTTGGTGTATGAGCAGTCCCTTTTTGGACTTGTTGAACTCAATGCCAAAGAAGTATGTCTTGAGACTAAGGTCAGTCATCTCAAACTCTTTCGTAAGTTCACTCATGAACTTTGAAATGAAATTTTTGTTGTTGTCCATTATCAAGAAGTCGTCTACATATAGGGAAAGGATAACCACTCATTCACTTGTATCTGTTTTCACATATACTCCATGCTCTGATAGCCATTTCTTGAAGCCAACCTCCTTTAGAAAACTATATATTATTTTGTTCCAAGCTCTTGGAGCTTTCTTCAAATTATATAAGGCTTTCTTCAACTCGTAGAACTTCAACTCTTGGTTTCCCACAACAAAAGCATGGGTTGTTTTACATACACCTCTTTTTCAAGCGGTGTGTGACGTCCATTTGGTAGATGGAACAATTGTTTTAATTCACAATACCAACAACTAGCCTTATGTTTTCAATACTAGCCATAGTTTCAAATACCTCTTCAAGTTTATACCTTTTCTTTGAAAGAATCCTTTTGCAACTAATTGAGCCTTATGCATGATTATTTCACCCTTGGGATTTGCCTTCACTTTGAACATCCATTTTACACCAATTGGCTTATTTTTGTTTGGTACATCAACCAACTCCCAAGTATTGTTCCTCTCAATGGATACCAACTCCCCCTTTATAGCACAAATCCACTTTGGATCACTTAAAGCCACTTCCGTTTTAATGGGTTCATATTCAGCCATAAGTATAAAATGGACGAAATCACCATCATCATTGACTTCATTGTCTCAAAACATCTCACAATCTTGGATTCAATAAGGAATACCTATTTTCCTTGTTGATCTTCTGAAATTATCTTCAATTTGGGCTTCGACAACGAGAGTTTTTCTCTTTCCGTTTCTGCAAATTTTGAATTTTCAATGGTGTAACCCATTACAACTTTTACCCAACAGGTTACAAGTTACAAGATATTGCAACTCCTTGATTTCATCGACAATGATGTCTCGAATGATCACAAACTCCTCTCTGTTGCATCAAACAACTTGTAACCACCAATAGAGTGATACCCTACAAGTATAATGACTTCTCCCTTATCATCTAGATTCTTCCTAAGCTTCCCGAAACATGTCGATACGCTACAAAACCAAAAACTCTCAAGTGGTTCATATTCAATTTAAATCTTGACCATGCTTCCTCTCATGTTACCTTCCCAAGCTTATTTGTTGGTCACCTATTCATCAAATAGGTAGATGTGAATGTCGCTTCTCTCCATAACTCTTTCAACAAGTTCTTCTCCTTTATCATGTTTCTCACCATGTTCATCATCGATTGATTCTTCCTTTTTGAAACACTGTTTTGTTGTAGTGTATAAGGTGGTACTACCTCATGTACAATTCCTTCTTGATCACAAAACCTCTCAAAGTCTTTTGTGACTTATTCGCCTCCACCATTTGTTTTGAGCACTTTCAATTTGTGAAAACTTTGCCTCACAACCATCGACTTGAACTTCTTAAACGTAAAAAAAAACAAAAAAAAACGTAAATTCCACGTGGAATATCAAAGTTAATTAAAAATAATAAAAAAAATGCAACGTGGATGCCACTTGTACAGATTCTATGACACAGTCAGCAATATGGGGAGTGGAAAAAGAATATTGGTTTGTTGAGGGGGGAATCTCAAGTTTTTTTCTTAGGGGGGGGGGGGGGGGGGTAAACCAAATTTCGCTCATATGGAAGGGGGTAAACAACATTTAACCCTTTAAATAATTTACTTATATATAAGAATTAAATAAATAAAATAATGAAATGTAGCCACGTAATTTTCACGTCAAAAACAACATTAAACTAATTTTCACTCGAAAATCACGCCACAAATTTGCCATATAATTAAATATAATTTAAACAATTTATTCATATACAAGAATCAATTTAAATAAAATAATGAAATATAAACAATGTACCAAAGTTCTAAAAAGTACTTTCGTCAAGAAAATCCCCCGATATTTGGGTCAAATCTTTACAACTAGCTCATTCATTAGTGGGGGTCTCCCCACATTCTTAGTCTAATTAATAAAATTAACTTTAATTAAAAATATATAATAAATAAAAGGCTAAATTACCTACAGAGCCCTTTAAGTTATTTAATTGTAACAATGTAGTCCTTTATGTTCTTTTTGCTACAAGTTGGTCCTTTTGCGCTATGTTTTTGTAATTATTTGGTCCTTTTTTGGATAAAAAACATAATGAAAAATCGTCGATCCGACCAAAATACACAATCAAATACAAAACTAATTACATATTCATAATCAACGTGAAAAACCACTCCAAATGGTATATGAGTTTGCAATTTATTGTAACGAAGATTTACAAAAAAAAAAGGATCAAAGCTTTACAAAAAAAACTTAAGGGACTAACTTGACATTGTTAAATAACTTAAAGGACCCTATAGGTAATTTAACATAAATAAAAATATAACTTAAAAAGGTAGTTATAATTACCATGTGTCCAACATGTTCGGTGATACTAATACTTCCAACAACTTTAAGGTTACCCCCCATTTTCAGATGCTCTCGTTTTCTTTTCATTTTTAGATTTTGCCTTAAAACTAGTTGAATCCCAATAGGCAAGGAGTTCATCAAATACTTCCTTGCCTATCTAGTTAGGAAGAACATTTTGTTCTTCACTACCACGTCTATCACAAATATCCATTCCCCAATGTTTGAACATATGGAATAAAACCATCAGATCATAATCCAATTTTGACATTTCTAGGATCAACAACAAAATCACCAATGTACCCGATCAAAGTGCTTTCCCGTCTCGCTATCAGATGGATGCCACATAATTCCTAAAATAATTATGATTAATAATTATGCTTAGTAATATAAAATGTTTATACATTATTTTAAACATAACTACATTTCATAATATGTTTGGTCAAATTGTATTTACTTACTTAAATAAAAATATTACATATTATACATACTTATTATCAATACTACATATCATTGATTAAGAAGTGGTTAATGGAAGTTGTTTGAATCTGTTTGGTTTAAACTCCTTACTTAGGGTAAGGGACCTTCGGGTTCAAGTTGTTTTTGTATACCTACGAATATGGGTCGAGGGAGAGGGAGACTAAAGAAGAAGGTACCATCTTCATCTATCATAGCCATACTCTTTCAAAATAGTAGTATCAAACATGATTCTGAGCGACGATCTAATATGAGTATCGAATCCAACTCTATGAAGAGTTGTGATGAGAGTAGAGAAAACCCTGAGAATTTAATTATTGTAACCCCATATGTGATTGTCCAAGAAGTTGAACGACGTGGAAAATGTGTTGATTTAAAAGCTGAAGAACCTACCCCCAAACTGTGGGTGGATGTTATCAGCGAAAATTGTAGCTCGGCCAATGGAGCCCTAATTGCTTTCTTTCCCCCAATGATTGTGGACAGTGTTATGGAGGTTGAAATAGAGGAAGCAAACATTGAATTTGAGGTAAGATTTTGGGATGCTTCTCTTCTCATGTATGTTATTAGTAGGGATCGTAGCATAAGTGTTGTGAAACAATATATGACTAAGTACTGGAACTTTGTTAATTACCTGGCTTGTTATTTCATGAAGAGGATTATTTCATCATGAGATTCAAATCTAATAAAGATAAGGAGCTAGTTATTATGAGAGGCCCATATACGATTCAAAACATGCATATGATATTGAACGACTGGATGACTAACTTTGATTTTAAGAGAGACATGCTTAGGACTCTCCCTGTTTGGATTAAATTGCCCCACCTACCTCTTCATTTATGGGGCTCTAATAGCTTGGGGAAAATATGGAGTGTGTTAGGGGTTTCAATGTTCATTGATGAATGCACTACAAATAAGCTAAAAGTATCATATGCTAGGATTCTAGTAGAGATAGATATCACCCAAAAACAGCGAGAATTCATTATGATTAAAGATACTGAAGGACTCAAAAGGAAGCAGATTGTGGAATATGAGTGGAAACCCTTGTTCTGCGAGAGTTGTCAGAAATTTGGTCATCATTCTAAAACAAAGGTGAAAAAACAATGGTAGCCAAAGCCCCATGAGGTGAATGAAAAAATTGAAACTTCAAGGATAGAAAAAGAGAAGGTAGTTATACCAACTACATAAGTTACTCAGCCGCAAAGGGGGGATGAGGAAAATTTGTGGGAAAATATTGGTAGTACTAGAAGGATCAAAGGAAACACCAATGTGAATCCAAATCAAGATGCAGTGACATGTCAAAATGGGTTTGAAGCTTTGAGGATTAGGGGTCCTTCAAGGCTTAATGGAGAAAACACATAATCATAGCCTGGAATGTAAGGGGCATTAATAATGTTGGTAAGTGCAATGAGGTAATAGCCCGCCTCAAAAACTTAGGCCATACTATAGAAATCTTGATTGAGACTCGAATAAAGAAGAAAAATGCTGAGAAAATAAGAAGGAAGTTTGGTCAAAGATGGAAATTCTTATACAACTATGCTAAGCATAACAATGGGAGGTTATTGATAACACTGAATTTCACCATGTTTCTGACTCCGATTTCGCATGTATTCTAAGTTTTTTAATGCTATTTTGTTATGTTATTACTATGTTTTTCTTTGTTTTCAGGTTTTTAGTTTAATCGGAGCCTCGAGCGAGAAAAGAAGCGGAAAAGGAGCTGAAAAGAGCAAAAATCAAGTAATTCAACATTTTGCACTTGTGGCACCCACTGTGGCTGGCGCCATGGGGTCAGCCATGGCGTGGAAACGTCTCCACCTCCCCTCAATTTCCACGTTCCCTATGATCTACACTACTTCCAATAATTTTGCACTCATGGCAGGCGCCACAAGGAAAAATGAAGTTCCCTCCCTTTTTAAAATGCAGGGGCACCCATGTCTTTTCATATTATTTTCTTGCCTATAAATAGGACTTTAGTTTTTCGTTTTTCATCATCCAGACTTAGAATTCTTAGGCATATATCAGTTATAAAAGTAGTAACCGCTTCACATCGGAGTGTTGCTACAATCGAGTGATCGAGTCTGTATACGTCTGTGTGATCGAGTCTTGGAGCACTTTGGAAGGAAGTTAATCATGCCGCCATTTTAATTCAAGTTCGTATTTTACTTTCCGCACTGCTTTACTTTTATTTAATTTCCGCATTGTCTTACTTTCATTTACTTTCTCGCACTCGCACTACTTTCATTTATTTCCGCACTGTCTTACTTTTATTTACTTTCCCGCACTCGCACTTTACTTAATTTACTTTCCGAACTCACCCTAAATATCTTTTATGAAATATATTAAAATGAATTTTTACTTTACCATGTCTAGCTAATTCTATAAAGGTTAGAATATAAGGATCGTAATTGAACCAATAATCTATACAAATGTTTGAAGAAACACTTAAGGGCTATTTTGACTTTCAATATAAGTTTTCATGTTCTTTAAAGTTCCGTTGGATAAGATCGAAAGTCGTCCAACATCTATTTAAACATAATTGTTTTTAACTATCTCAAAAACAGCCAAAAGCGCTTTATTTAGTTCATCAGGAGTTTATAAATTAAAAAGAAAAGAGATTTTAAAACAATTTTCGGACGCGTTAAGAAGTTTAGAGTCTGGTTCGTAAGAACCTCTTTTTGTTAGAAAATCCAGGTCAAAATACTTTTCAACTTAGTTAAGATACTATATTTCTTAAAAATAGGTTTACTACTCTAACGCAATGCACGCCTTTTTATCCGTAACAATATGAGGGTTTGATTAGGAAGTACAACTCGGTTCTGATTACGCGAAAGCGACAGTTCCCGTTAAATTAGTTCTTTTCAAAGTAGAAAACATTGCCCATAAGTAGTTCTATTAGAAAGTACTTGATTATCAATTGATTATGTGAATTGCATTCTAACTTGTCTTTCTCAATTTATTTAAATCTATTTTATTTATCATTGCGCACTCCTTAAAACTATTATTTTCAATTGCCTTATATACGCACAATAACAACAGATAACAATAGATTGACATTTGCTCTTTGTGGATTCGACAATCTTTTATATTATTTTGACGCGTTCGTACACTTGCGAAAAACATGCATCAAGTTTTTGGCACCGTTGTCGGGGACCAATTTCGTCAAATTTCGTACCCTGTCGTTATACCGTTTAGACTAAGGTTGTTACACGTCGTCAATGCGAAAGACTCGCAGCACCGGAAGCTTAGTAGACCCTCTAGCTGAACCTGAACGTTACGCTCACGCACGTTTATTTTTCCATAGAATTAGGAGAGCTATGGTCGAAGATCAAAATCGAAGACCTCTTAAGGATTTCACCCAACCATCCAACGAGGAACCTAGTTCCAGTATAGTAAACCCCGTAATCCCAACTAATAATTTTGAACTTAAACCATCCCTGCTGCAATTAGTACAGCAGAGACAATTCGCAGGTCTTGCTACCGAGATTCCAAATCAACATTTAAAAAACGTTTTCCAGTTAGCAGACACCTTTAAAACCAATGGAGTCCCTCCTGAGGCGATCCGCTTAAGATTATTTCCTTTTTCCCTCAGAGATAAAGCCCTATCATGGTTATATTCCCTTCCACCCAATTCCATAACAACTTGGGAAAACCTTAGAAGAGTATTCCTTGCTAGATATTTCCCCCGAGTAAGACCGCTGTTCTTTGAAACCAAATAACCAGATTTACCCAAAACCAAGGAGAATCGATGTTCGAAGCCTGGGAGAGATATAAAGAGTTATTAAGAGCTTGCCCACATCATGGTTTAGAAAATTGGTTAATCATTCAAACCTTCTATAATGGACTTCACTATAACACTAAGATGACCATCGACGTTGCCGTAGGTGGCACACTGATGAACAAACCTTACCCTAAAGTTAGCGCCCTTATCGAAGATATGGCCCAAAACCATCAATCATGGGGAGTAGAACGAGCAACAGTGGAAAAGAAGGAAGTCCAAGGAGGAATACATGAGTTAAGCTCTATAGACATGATGCAAGCTAAAATGGACGCATTGGCCCTTAAAGTTGAACATATGTATACAACCCCGAATATTGTAGCTACAGTTTCGTCAGATTGTGAGATATGTGGGATGAAAGGACACCAATCCGCAGAATGCAGTATGTTAAATGAGACTAGCTCTGAACAAGTGAACTACACCAAAGGGAACCCATTTTCAAACACCTACAACCCAGGATGGAGGAATCACCCAAACTTCTCCTATAAAAATAATAACCCTATCCAAAATACCGCACCTCCGAGACAACAAGGTTACCAAGCCCCAAGATCAAATCAACCTATGCAACCTATGCCCCCAAAACCGAGCCTTGAAAAAATTATGGAAAATTTTATCACTGCTCAAACACAACGAAACAAAGAGTTCATGAACCAAAACGTTCATGTTAACGAACTAATTACCCAGTTAGAGACCAAGGTTGACCAAATAATCACTCACAATAAGATGCTTGAAACTCAGATCTCTCATGTAGCTTTAAACCAATCCCCTTAGACTACACCTGGAGGACAGTTCCCTGGACAACCTCAACAGAACCCGAAAGGGAAAGCAAATGCCATTACTCTACAAAGTGGGACCTCTTATAAGGAACTCTTTAACCCAAGATTGAGTGAGCTCAAAACTTCTAAGAGAGATGAAGAGAAGGAATCAGAGGAATCTGAAAAACAGGGAAGTCAAGAAAAAATGAGAAGAACTTAAAACACATATGTACCACCCCCGCCATACAAACCACCAATGCCATACCCATAAAGACTAAAATAAACCCAGATCATTAACCAATATAAAAAATTCATTAAGGTTATAGAAAAACTTTACGTAGAAATCCCATTTACAGAAGCCATCACCTAAATACCTTCTTACACAAAGTTTCTCAAAGACATCATTACCAACAAACGTAGACTCGAAGATCCGAAACCCTCAGAATGTAATTCTATTGCCGAAAATAAGTTAGCAAAAAAGGATAAAGATCCCAAAAATTTTTCCATTCCTTGTATTTTGGGGAATCATGTCATCGAAAAATCCTTTCTAGACTTAGGAGCTAGTGTGAGCTTAATGCCTTTAGCAGTTTCTGAAGGTTAAACTTAGGAGAATTACAACCTACTAAGATGTCACTTCAATTAGACAATAGATCCGTTAAATACCCTATAGATATACTTGAAGACGTCCATGTTAGGATAGGTCAGTTGTTTATCCCTACTGACTTTGTTGTCATGGACATTAAAGAAGATGGCGACATACCAATCCTCCTAGGTAGACCGTTCTTATCGACCACTGGAGCCATAATAGATGTCAAAAAAGGGAAATTAACCTTTGAGGTAGGTAACGAGAAGATATAATTCGTACTCTCGAAATTTCTTATGGCACCTGTAATAGGAGATGCATGTTATGCCATAGATATCATTGATGAATGCATTAGGGAATTAGAACAAGAAGAAGTAACTGAAACAATTAAGTTGCCGTCAACTCTTATTTGGGAAGATGATAATTATAAAAAAAAAACCTACATTGATGATAACCTTCACGAATGTTTATCCCTTATCCCAGATCATATGCCTTGCCCCATGAAACCAACCGTAAAACTTAAGGAACTGCCTAAGAATTTCTTGATGAAGAAATGGACCGTCTAGTTATAGTCAGTGCCACCTTGAATCAAGAGGAAACATACCAATTGTTAGATGTTTTATGAAGGTACCCCTCAGCCTTAGGATATAAGATTTCTGATCTAAAAGGAATAAGCCCATCGATATGCATGCATCAGATTTTGCTCGAAGAAGATTCAAAACCCTCTAGAGAACATCAGAGAAGAATAAATCCTATGATGAGTAATGTAGTTAAGACCGAAGTTCTTAAGTTACTAGAGGCATGTATAATATATCAGATCTCGGACAGTAAATGGTTGAGCCATGTGCATGTAGTACCTAAAAAGGGAGGCATCACAGTCGTGCAAAATGAGAAAGGCGAACCTGTAGAAAAAAGAACTGATGGAGGATGGCGTATGTGCATAGACTATATAAAATTAAATAAAGTAACCAGGAAGGATCATTTCCCTTTGTCGTTCATAGATCAGATGTTGGAGCGCCTAGCTAGACACTCTTACTTTTGTTATCTAGATGGATATTCAGGATTCTTCCAAATACCTATTCACCCCGAAGATCAAGAAAAAACTACCTTTACATGCCTTGTTGGAAATTTTTCCTACAGACGAATGCCTTTTGGACTCTATAATGCCCCAACCACTTTTCAACGCTGCATGATGTTTATCTTTGCATACTATCTAGATGGAATCATGGAAGTATTTATGGACGATTTCTCGGTTTGTGGATTTTATTTCAAAAATTGTCTTATCAACCTTGTGAAAATCCTAGAAAGATGTGTGTAGGAAAACCTTATGCTAAATTGGGAAAAATGTCATTTCATGGTTACCGAAGGGATTGTTTTAGGACATATAGTCTCCGAAAAAGGTATAGAGGTAGACAAAGATAAAATAGAAGTCATAGAGAATCTAAAACCATTAAAGACTATTAGGGAAGTAAGAAGTTTCCTTGGACATGCCGGATTCTACCGACGTTTTACCAAGGATTTCTCCAAAATAACAAAACCCTTAACTGGCCTTTTAATGAAAGATGTTGAATTCATCTTTGATGAAAAATGTAATGAAGCGTTTAATCTCTTGAAGCAAGCTTTGATTTCAGCACCTATAATGAAAACCCCTGATTGGTCAGAACCGTTTGAGATAATGTGTGACGCTAGTGACTATGTTGTTGGAGATGTTCTAGGTCAAAGAAAAGATAAAAAGTTACACATAATTTATTATGCTAGTAGAACCCTAGACGATGCCCAGCTCAACTACGCAACAACTGAAAAAGAACTCCTAGTTGTAGTTTTCGCTATAGACAAATTTAGATCTTATCTAGTAGGAGCCAAAATTATAGTTTACACCGACCATGCTGCCATCCGTTACCTACTAAGTAAAAAGGATGTCAAACCCAGGTTACTTCGATGGATTCTGTTACTACAAGAATTTGATTTAGATATTCGTGATAAAAAAGGAACTGAGAATATAGTAGCTTATCATCTTTCTAGGCTAGAATAACTAAAGCCTGACTCAGTACCCATAAATGACGATTTTGCCTATGATAGACTGATAGCCAAACTAGAAACTATTGGAGACGATAACCCATACCCTCATGAGCATTCTCAAAAATCCTTAGTTATAAGTAACGTACGCTGGTATGTAGACTTTATTAATTATCTAGCTGCTGACATCATACCCCCTGATCTCAATTACCACCAGAAGAAGAAGTTCTATAGTGATGTAAGAAACTTCTATTGGGACGAACCATTTCTTTTCAAGAGAGGTAAAGATTGCATTTTCCGCCGTTGTGTCCCAGAAGATAAGGTACATAGTATAATTGAGCATTTTCACTCTGCACCCTATGGTGGACATGTAAGCACCTCTAAGACCTACGCCAAGATTCTTCAAGCTGGCCTATTCTAGCCTAACATGTGGCGTGATGTCCATGCTTTCATTGTCAAATGTTACAGATGCCAACGTACAGGAAATATTTCAAGACGTAATGAAATGCCTCTAAGAAATATCCAAGAAGTGGAACTCTTCGACTTATGGGGTATAGATTTTATGGGACCATTCCCACCATCCTTAGGAAACAAGTATACCTTAGTAGTTGTAGACTACATGTCTAAGTGGATTGAAGATATTGCCGCACCCACTAATGACACCAGAGTAGTAATCAAATTATTTAAAAATTATATATTCCCGAGATTTGGAACACCCCGTTTAGTCAAAAGTGATGGAGGATCACACTTCATATCAAGAATATTTGATAAACTTTTAAGCAAGTATGGAGTTAAGCATAGAGTAGCAACACCACACCACCCACAGACTAGTGGACAAGTGGAAGTATCTAATACGGAGATTAAAAAAATTCTTGAGAAGATTGTCTCTATATCTAGAAAAGATTGGTCGCATAAACTTCAGGAAGCATTATGGGCCTACAGAACCACTTTCAAAACCCCTATAGGGACAAACCCATATCAACTAGTTTATGGAAAATCATGTCACTTACCTTTTGAGTTAGAGCATAAGGCCTATTGCGCCATTAAAACTTTGAACTTGGATTACCTAACTGCTGGTGAAAAACGTATTCTTGATATCCACAAATTGGAAGAACTCAGAAAATCAGCCTACGAGAATGCCATTATATACAAAGAAAGAACAAAAGTTTGGCATGAAAAAAGAATTATAAGAAAAGACTTCAAAATAGGCGATTTTGTTCTCCTATTTGACTATAGGTTACGACTTTTCCCAGGGAAGCTTCGTTCGAGATGGACTGGCCCCTTCGAAATATCTAAGATTCTAAGATCTGGAGCTATTGAAATCAAGAACCAGACATGTAAACCGTTCATTGTCAATGGACAGAGACTGAAGCCCTATGAAGGAGGAGACATTCCAACAACATACTATAGCCATACTCTAAGTGATCCACCAACTCCTACAAAAGATGTATAAGTTTTGGTCGTCAAGCTAACAATGTTAAACAAGCGCTGCATGGGAGGCAACCCATGGTTTTTCTTATTTACTTTTATTTGATTTTATTTTCCTTTATATTCTGTCAGGACTAACATTTGAAATTTTTTTGTGATTCCAAGACCTTTTTCCTAACCCTGTGCAGGATGCAGAATCTCAATGACATGCACGTGGCTTTCAGAGATGATACCCAGAGGGAGCATTACTATATTCACTTCAGGCGTCCTATGGCACCTACGTGATACCCAGATCAGGATTGCATGGATGCTTTGGGGATTGAGCCGAGCGTCAGATTTTTATGCCACCAACTCCAATGGGATCAGTTCGACGACATGAATAACACCTACAGGAACCTGACTTTGGAGTTTCTCAGCTCGTTTGATTATGACCCCTAGGCCGGACCCGATGGACATGCTATTTTCAGGTTGTTTGGGACTGAGTATTATTTCTCTCACAAAGAGTTTGGTGATTTATTAGGTTATCAGACTACCCCCGATGCTATTCCTGAGACGCCGATGGGATACTTTATGAGTAGAGAAGTGGAGAAGTTTTGGAGTGATATCTCTGGTGGAAGGAGCCAGGATCCTTCCACTCAGCTATCCCAGGTTATCCACAACCCTGCATTGAGGTATTTCCAAATGATCCTAGCACACTCTTTCCTTGGTTTACAAGATACTTAGACTTTTCTTACTGAGGAGGAGATATTCCTGTTGTTTTGTGCGACCTAGTCATGCCCTGTGGCATATGGAAACTTTCTGCTGAAAGGCCTTAGCAGTGTCGCCAGATCATCCAAGGGCATTATTCATGTCGGTGGGATTATTACTCAGATCGCTACTGCATTAGGTCTATCTCGCAAGATGTTACATCTCAGGACTTTTTGTAGCTATACCACCATGGATGTCGATTTTTCCTAGACAGAGGGTTGATGAGAAGAGCCTCTTTTGATCCCAACATGTTCAGACTACTGATTGATAACAAGGTGATACATTACTTCACACTACCTGATCCGCTGATGACCAGTGTTCATGATCCAGCTAATTAGAGTTATGCTTTAGAGGGTCATGGAGAGACTGTTGAGGAGCCTAAATCACCTCCTGTTGCTGAGTATAATCCTACACCTCCTTCTCCCAGAGTCATTGTTTTATCTAACAATTTGTCTTTGCAGCCGCCGGATTTACAAATCCAGATTTATGAGCTCCGTAGGGAGACTGCCAGACTCAAACGGGAAGTAGTTGACCTTGCTTTACAGATTGAGGTATCCGATCTTACCCAAGCTACTGAGGCAGACTCTCTATACCAGGAGATTGGAAAGCTTCGTCGGGAGATCGCTGAGCTTTGTAAATCAGACTAGGCAGAGGAGCCTGCTACTTGATCATGTTACCCTGACATATTGCTCTAGTATTTAATATTTTATACACTAATTTATTTCTCGCATCTCCAGACATATTTTATATTATCGCATCTGCTACATTTTCTATGTACTTTGGTTGCAAATCCTACATATATATATATATATATATATATATATATATATATATATATATATGTCTAATAACAAAAAAATTATACAAAAAAATTTCTTTTTATGTTTAATATTTATTTTCAATAAATGTTGTGCAAGAACCGTGCCTAAGAAGAAGAAAGCAAACGCTATCTGGACCCCCAAAGACAAAAAGGTATGTGAAGCCCACTTAGAATGTTCAAAAAATGGGCCCAACCATGAAATGACCTTATGGCGCCCACCATAGAGGCATGGCATCCGCCATGACGTCCCACAAAAATCGGGACAGATTCACTCCCCCCCACCATTTTTGAACCTTCAAACTTCCAAAACCCATTTTTTCCCTATTCCAAAACTCCATTAAACCCCATAAAAACTCCCACCTTTATCATTCATTCACCATCCATTAAACCTTTTCAGGTTCCATTTTTATTTCCATTCATTAAAATCCATCAAAATCCATCAAAATCCCACCTTTACCATTTTCTATTTAAACCACTCTTCACCATCTTCAAACTCATCCAAGGAGAAAAAGCAATGGAGTTCGAAGGATTTATTCTTCACGAAGGAAAACCCGAGGATAGGCAAAGAAGGATTATTCAAAAGCTTCAGAGTCGAGAAACTCTCTCGACTAGGTACGTGGATGATAATTGTCTGTATACTTTTGGTCTATATCATAGTGTTTATAATTTACTAGATTTTCTAGGCTTGCACAATATTTTTGAAAATCAAGAACCTACCTTTAAGCGGCTGACAATTGAGTTTTTAAGTTCTTTAATTTATACTGCCAGTCCTAACACTACTAGTACAGTCGGTACTGTCAATTTTAGAATGTTTGGAATTGAATATGAATACAGTACCGACAAACTAACAAGTCTGTTAGGAATCCCTCATTGGAAAGGTGTTATATGTGAGGCCCCTTTGGATTCAGGATGGTCAGCCGATGTATTTTCCTTCTGGCAGAGACTGTCAAATACTTCAATAAATTCTTTTGAAGGAATCCTCGCATCGACCATCCATAACCTGACCATCAGAGTTTTTAGATATCTGTTGGCATGTACTATTTTTGGCCGGGAGAATCCAAACAAGGTAAATTCTAAAGAGCTTCTATTTTTGCAAGGAAGCCTCACAAATAGTCATATCAATCCGATCTTGTTTATGCTTGCACACATGTCTTTAACAATTAATAAAACAAGACCGATTATTTTTGGAGGACTTATTACGTTTATTGCTCGGGCCCTTAACCTGAACAATGAGATAGCCACACTAGAACCCCTACCGCTTCGCACAGTAAACCTAAAATTTCTAAAAGACATGAAATTGTGCCGAGTGATAAAAGCATGTGGTTATGAATTGATGATTCATGGTGTAGATATCCCATTTGTTGTCTTGCATTGCAGTAGACGTACCGATGTACGTAATGAAAGGAATTTGACCTATGATTTAAATGCTCCACCTGTTCTGGGTCCACTTACTCCTAATATTCCTGATGGGGAGGGACATGACACTGATGAAGAATTTGATCAGAGAGAGCAATCTCCCGTACCTCACGTGTCCCCATCATCCTTCACAATCACACACCGCACCATCTTCCTTTAACCCTGTTGCAGGTGCTACTCATGGATTTTATATTACTGAGGAGATGTGGCGTGATATGACAGCTAGAGAAGAAAGGCGAGACGACCTATTCTCTACCATTCAACAATAATTGGCGGATAACATGAGCTACATGGAACAATCACGATTGAGGCCGGATCGTGCCTATGGGAACGTTTGTCGCACCTTGACTGCAATTACAACCGAACAGTCCCGTCAGCGAGAAGTCAACCGCCGGCATTACCAGCTTATGGAGGCCACTCAGGGTTCCGTTCTAGGTAACCTTCGAGAGGTCAAAGATGCTCAGGAAGCCTTATCAGCCCGACTGGACCAAAGAGACCAGCACCGCAGCAGATCCCGTCGTTGCAGGCATTCTCAGCAGGACAGCGAGGGCACCAATGGTCCTCAGCAGTAGTTATACATGTTACTCTCCTTATCTTATCTCGAAACACTGGGGACAATGTTCGATTTAAGTGTAGGAGAGGATTTTATCGCTTTCTGTTTTTTCCTTTTTTTTAGTTATTTATTTACTTTATGTTTTTCTTTTAGTTAGTTATTCATTTTTTACCCTATAATTGTTTAAGTTTTTTTAGATAATGCATGAGTCTGACGAGTCACCAGTGTATCTTTAGTGCACCCTCATTTTTCTAATTTCTTTAGCCCTACAAATTTGTTTTCAAAAGAAAACAATGTTGTTCCACATGTTTTTTGGGCTTTAAGACATGTTTGGATTAGGATGTGGTGACTTAGGTGAACTTTTTGAAACATCAATACCGTTTTAGCACCCATAAACTTCATAAATATAGGAATCACTCCTAAACCCCACGTACCATGGCCTTATTTATCATTAAAAATTGTCCTAAGTAATTTATTCTAGCAGTCAGCTCCGGCCTAAGCATGCTCTGCGTAGGGTACCAATGAACATACATGAATGATCCAGTGTTAATAAATAAAGAAAAAGGAAAACTCTGGGATAGGTGACCCTCACAAAGTCATTTAAACTAAAAAGTAAAATTTTTGCCACAAAAAGAAAAAAATTTTGTAGTCACTCATTGATAGTTGGTTCAGAGGTATCTGATAATGAACTCGGTAGGGCGGATTACGATCCGATCCCCCATAACTACATTTGGGTCAAATAAAAGGGTTTACACAGACTTATGTGCTAGAAACCCTATGTTTCAGATCAGAATCACTAACCGGTCACTCTACTATGAAGCATGTACAAATAACGGGCTTAATCTGATTGCGCCTGAATGAAAGGGATCCAAAAAGAGATGAAAAGATAGGCATATGTATTGTGGGATGATATGGGTTGGTTAATATATGATTGAAGTTTATGTCTGTGTCATTATGATACCCTTGGTTCACTTAGTTAGTACCTGTCACTGCATCCTGACTTGAACTTAGAAGCCCTTTAGCCCAAATCACGCGTCGACACTAGTTTTCTTCTTTGAGCTTTTAAATGTTTTGCTTGAGGACAAGTAAAGGTATAAGTGTGGGAAGATTTGATAACACTGAATTTCATTGTGTTTCTGACTCCGATTTTGCATGCATTCTAAGTTTTTTATTGCTATTTTGTTATGTTATTACTATGTTTTTCTTTGTTTTTAGGTTTTTAGTTTAATCAGAGCCTCGAGTGAGAAAAGAAGCAGAAAAGGAGCTGAAAAGAGCAAAAATCAAGTAATTCATCATTTTGTACTTGTGGCACCCACTGTGGTTGGCGCCATGGGGTTAGCCATGACGTCGACACGTCTCCACCTCCCCTCAACTGCCACGTTCCCCATGATCTCCACTACTTCCCATCATTTTGCACTCATGGCGGGCGCCACAAGGCAAAATGAAGTTCCCTACCTTTTTCAAATGCAGGGGCATCCATGTCTTTTCATATTATTTTCTTGCCTATAAATAGGACTTTAGTTTTTCGTATTTCATCATCCAGACTTAGAATTCTTAGGCATATATCAGTTATAAAAGTAGTAACCGCTTCACATCGGAGTGTTGTTACAATCGAGTGATCGAGTCTGTATATGTCTGTGTGATCGAGTCTTGGAGCACTTTGGAAGGAAGTTAATCATGCCGCCATTTTAATTCCAGTTCGTATTTTACTTTCCGCATTGCTTTACTTTTATTTAATTTCCGCACTGCCTTACTTTTATTTACTTTCTCGCACTCGCACTACTTTCATTTATTTTCGCACTGCCTTACTTTTATTTACTTTCCCGCACTCACGCTTTACTTAATTTACTTTCCACACTCGCCCTAAATATCTTTTATGAAATATATTAAAATGAATTTTTACTTTACCATGTCTAGCTAATTTTATAAAGGTTAGAATGTAAGGATCATAATTGAACCGATAATCTGTACAATCGTTTGTAGAAACACTTAAGGCTATTTTGACTTTCAATATAAGTTTTCCTGTTCTTTAAAGTTTCCTTGGGTAAGATCGAAAGTCGTCCAACGTCTATTTAAACTTAATTGTTTTTAACTATCTCAAAAACATCCAAAAGCGCTTTGTTTAGTTCATCAGGAGTTTTTAAATTAAAAAGAAAAGAGATTTTAAAATATTTTCGGACGCGTTAAGAAGTTTAGAGTCTGGTTCGTAAGAACCTCTTTTTGTTACAAAATACAGGTCAAAATACTTTTCAACTTAGTTAAGATACTATATTTCTTAAAAATAGGTTTACTACTCTAACGGAATGTGCGCCTTTTTATCCATGACAATAGGAGGGTTTGATTAGGGAGTACAACTCGGTTCTGATTACGCGAAAGTGACAGTTCCCGTTAAATTAGTTCTTTTCAAAGTAGAAAACATTGCTCATAAGTAGTTCTATTAGCAAGTACTTGATTATCAATTGATTATGTGAATTGCATTTGAACCGGTCTGTCTCAATTTATTTAAATCTATTTTATTTATCATTGCGCACTCCTTAAGACTATTATTTTCAATTGCCTTAGATACGCACCATAACAACAGATAACGATAGATTGACATTTGGTCTCTGTGGATTCGACAATCTTTTATATTACTCTGACGCGTTCGTACGCTTGCGAAAAATACGCACTAGTTATGCATTTTGTGGGATGAGGAAAAATTATAGTCAAAGCTCAGAAGATTGGTGACCAGTTTATACTTTGCAATGTCTCATTGCCTGATGGTACCTTGCTGACTTGGATGATAGCAATTTATGCTTCTAACTTCTTGGAGCAGTGGAAAAAACTTTGGAACAATTTGATTCTTAGTCATGGAAATATGAATGGCCCTTGGTGTACTTTTGGATATTTTAACAATATTCTTAGAGTTACAAACAGGGTTGGGGGAACATGGTCACTGAGAAGTAATACAAGGATTTACTAGAGATGATGGAGATCGCATGCCTATTTGAAAAATATAGTATTGGTGACCAATTTACTTGGTGAAATAACCAAAGAGACAATTTGATTTATTCCAGAATTGATTGGGTCTTAGGAAATGTGGAATGACAGCAAAATTTCATGGATTATAATCTCCTCATAATTAGACAAGGGGTATCTGATCATTCTCTATTATGTCTGAAGAGCAATAGTAGTAGCAGGCTCAAGAAAGTAACTTTTAAATTTCAAAACATTGTTATGCAAAATGTAGAGTTTGATGAAAAAGTGAAAAGCAATTGGGAGCAGTCTATGCAGGAAGGGTCAATGTACATCATTTGGAAGAAACTACAAAGATTAAAACCAATTGTGAAAATTCTTAACAATCATTTCTATGGTATTAGTGTGAAAATCACCAAAACTAGAGAAAAGCTTGACAATGCTCAACAAAATTTTATTAGCTGATAGAATGAACATGTTGCTCATTGATCGAGTCAAGGATTGCATGAATGAAGTTATAAGACTGGGTAACTTGGAGGATAATATCAACAAACAAAAATCCAAAGTTGAATGGCTTAATCTTGGGGATGGGAATAACCCCTATTTTTCACGCCTCCTTAAAAGCTAGGTATAAGATTAATAGCATGGTGGTATTGGTGGATGACAATGGGAGATCTATAGAGAATCAAATGGACATTGATAATGAAATTGTTAATTTCTATAAGCTCTTCGGGGGTTCATCTAGAACATCTCTTGTCACCATTAACAGAGTATATGAGGAATGGGCCACAAATTTCCCAGTTGTAGAGTGAATTTCTGATCAGCACAGTCACTGTCCAGGAAATCTCCACTAGTTTAAAAGGAATCATTATCAACTCTGCCCATGGCCTGGATGGTTGCAATGCCAAATATTTCAAGGAGAACTGGAATTTGGTGGGTGGTTATGTAACTAGAGCAGTGTAAGAGTTCTTTGACAGAGTGAAATTGTACAAGGTTGTGAAGTGCACAATTGTCTCTCTGATCCCCAAAGTCCAACCAACTAGACATGTGAAGGATTTTAGATCTATTTCGTGTTGCACTGTGATTTATAAGATGATATCCAAAATCATAACCAATAGACTTGGCAAAGTCATCGGGAGTGTTATCAATAATAGTCTGACTACTTTCATTCTTGGTAGGAAAATTCAGGATCACATTCTCTTGGGATATGAGTTGATTAGAGGATATAGTGCTAATCATGGAGATTCTAAATTTCTGCTTCAAATGAACCTACAGAAGGCCTATGATACTGTTTAATGGGATGCTATGGAGTTCATCTTGAAAGAATTCAGTTTCCCTCATTAATTCATAAACTGGATTATGAGTATTGTCAGATCAGTTTCCTACAAATACTAGGTAAATTAGAATTTGTCTCAACTATTTGAGGCTAAGACGGGCATCA
The DNA here is from genome assembly GCA_963966055.1 of Lathyrus aphaca. NCBI lineage: Eukaryota > Viridiplantae > Streptophyta > Magnoliopsida > Fabales > Fabaceae > Lathyrus > Lathyrus aphaca. Next base: position 175,828,936 of record OZ014524.1, on the reverse strand, counting down.
GACAAGGGGATCAAATGTCCTATTTGTTGTTTGTGTTCATCATGGAGTATCTTCATAGGATCCTTCACAAGCTCAAAAATAATCCCAACTTTAACTTTCATGCCAAATATGAGAAGTTGGGCATCATAAATCTCAGTTTTGCATATAACCTCTTGTTGTTCTCTAGGTGTGACAAGCAATCAGTGGAGTTATTACTTGATGGGTTCAATGCGTTTTCCAAGTTAACAAGGATGAAGTCTAATCCCTCTAAATGCATAATCTACTTTGGTGATGTGGAGGAGGAGGATAAACAGAAAATTATGGATACCACTAAGTTTAACATTGGTCAGCTTCCCTTTAGATACTTAGGTATCCCTTTGACTAGCAAGAAGCTGACTGTCAACCCTATATACCTCTCATTTATAATATTCTGGCTATAATTCATCATTGGAGTTCAAGACTTATTTCAATGGTTGGTCGGGTCCAGCTTATTAATAGTGTAATCTTTGCTATGTCTAACTATTGGCTGCAGGTTTTACCTTTGCCTATGAAAGTCATTGCTAGAATTGATGCCATTTACAAGTCTTTCTATTGGTCTGGAATTGATAAGGTTATCAAGAAATTTCCCATTGCTTGGATACATATTTGTACCCCTAAGAAGAATGGTGGGCTGAATATAATGAATATTGGTGTTTGGAATTCTGTGTGTCTTGCTAAGCTGTTATGGAACCTCCGCCTCAATTCTAACAGCTCATGGATAAAGTGGATACATTGCTATTATGTGAAAAATCAGAACATAATGACAATGCCTCTGAAGATGAGTTTCTCTTGGAACCTAGAGCGTATTTTAAAAATCAGAGTCATTTTGAATGATGGTACAATGATTGTGTGCTAAATGGTTTAGAGCTAAGAAGTTATACAAGAGGCTTATTGATACTACTATAGTCCATTGGAGGAAGCTCTTTTATAATAATCTTACGAGACTGCGTGCTTTAAGTACTCTTTGGCTGGTTTATCATGAATGTATGGCTACCAAAGAGAGGCTTTTCAAGTTTGGCATGATATATGAAATAGAGTGTGGTTTCTGTCTCAGCACTGAAAATCAAGACCATCTTTTCTTCAAATGCCATATAGTTATGAGAGTTTGGAAGCAAATTCTGAATGAACAACATAACAATCACCAACCTGTGGGTTGGAAAGAGGAACTTCAGTGGATATTGAAGAAAAGTAATTTGAAGAGCTCAAAAAGTATGATTCTAAAATGTTCCTTTGCTGGAAATTTATATGAGATGTGGAGTTGCACAAATGCTATATGTTTTAAGAAGAAAAACTTGATTGATTGGGCCTACAATAGAATTATAGAAGTGGTGACTCATAGATGTTCGATGAGACCTAGACTAAGGTTAGCAATTGGCAACTTGTTAATGCCTTAGAGTTTTGTTTTTCTTGTCTTGTTGTGTTGTTGGCTAGTTGGATCTCTCTTTGAGGTCGCTTTGTACTTCATTGTATTTGGTAATAAGTATTCTTAATTTTCAAAAAAAATAAAAATACTACATATCATAACTATGCTTAATATATATACTTACTTAAGTAAAAATATTACTTTATATATATATATATATATATATATATATATATATATATATATATATATATATATATATATATATATATATATATATATATATATATATGCTTAAAATAATATTTTTAAATAAACTTATATATTTTGTTTCGCATAATTAATCGTAATATATTATGTTTTATATATTATGAATATTCAATATTTATAAAATATTTGATAAATCCACATATTCTATTTTTATAATACATTATAAAAATAAAAATAAAAGTAATTTTGGATTAATAAACCAAAAAAATTATATTTTTGTATCAATAAATTAATTTTTTTTAATAAACCTAATATTATATATATATATATATATATATATATATATATATATATATATATATATATATATATATATATATATATATATATATATATATATATATATATATATATATATATATATATATATATATATATATATATATATAGTGTGTGTGTGTGTGTGTGTGTTTTTTCTCATTAAAAATATATTGAATAAAATAACTAACAACTCAATAAATTTTAAATTATTAATTTTGAAGGGAAAAAAGCCAAAATACCTGAATAAGGAAACAAGATAAATAATTGAAGAAGCTTCTTGAGTGAATCTAATAATTTAAATTGGAAATGAAATTAGAATAAATAAAATAAAATGAATAATTTAATAACATAAATTTAAAACACATACATTGAGTGAATCTGGATGAAAGAGAGAAAGGATGTGTGGTGATGAAAATATATACTCTGAAAAGAAAATGAGAGAAGAAGGTTGAAAATGAGACAAAATGATTTCTGATTACGTGAGGGAAATAGATTTGTGGGTATTAAGTAGACATGTTAGCGGCGTGGAAATCACGTCACAAATAAAAAAATAATTGTTGTGTAGTGACGTGATTAATACATCGGTAAATATGCAATGTTATGGCGATAATAAGGCTTGTGACATGGGATACATGACGCCAATTTAAAGATGACAGTAAACTTGCACAACAATTAATTCTAACAGTCAAAATTTTCTCATAAATTTTTTGTTTTTTGAAATGCAGGTTGTGAAGTGTTTTCCACATTATAATTTTTTTTTTAATTTCAACCCACCTCTATGTGAAAATCCGACACTTTTTTTTTATATTTATTTTGAAATGAATGTTACGACGTGTTTTACATACCACAATTTTTTTTTGAAAATTTTCTACCTCCCCCATGTGTTAACCCGACTTTTATTATTTAAAATATATAGTGAGATGATAAACACGTCGCAATTCCCTTTTTTTTGCCACATGTTTATCACAAAGCAAAATAATGTAGCTAAGAGTTAGTTTCTTTTGGTAATGTTTTTAACATTTGTTTAATAAGCAAAATAATATTAAATAAATGGATACAAAGGGGTATCCAAACCCATTACAAAATAGCCTCAAGCTCAAATCTTATGAGGACTACAAAAAATCACAAGGAATGTTTGTCCATTCATAATAATTACAAAGTATTAGCATTCTTATGCTTCTTACCTACCCACCACCATGATAAAATAATTACTCTATGGGTGATAGTATCAAAATCCTAAATTTCATCTCTAAACATGATAGTTCCTAGATGACCATAAAACCCAACAAATAATCAACCATAAATCGACCGCCTTCTTGACCTCTATTTTCTTCGACCTCAATCTATCAATCCAAGCACTTAAATATCCAAACATATTACCAATGTAAATATCTTCAACACCCAACCACTTGCATGCAAAATTCCAAATTAAAACAGTTTTGGAACAATGAAACAATATATGCTCAAGGGTTTCATCATGTAAAAAACAGAAGGGACATACCCAATCATAAATGTTATTAAACATGTCATGCCTACGGAGATGATCCCTCGTCGGGAGCTTATCAAAAATAGTTCTCCAACCAAAAACAAGAATCTTTAATGGGATAGGTGTTCTCCACACTAACCGAAGTGCAATCCCACGATCATCCTCCAAACAGGTAGCCGATCGATCTCCTTAATGATGCATCAAATACCTATATGTGGATGAAACTGAAAACATACCATAATTATCAGCCGACCAAGAAACAACAGCAGTACCAGTTGGACAGACCTGGTAAGTTGCCAACTACATGAGCGACAACTCTCTCCGCGCACGGGAAACAGCAGGCCCAAATTCAGAAAACTTTCTAACGTGCAAAACTTCTTCTTGCCCCTTCTCTTCTCTTCTATTAATCTCTCACATATAATTTTCTCACACTTTCTGATTTTTTTTCTTCTAAATTTTCTCTCTTTTATTCTTTCCCTTTTTACTTTTTTCTAAGTATAAAAATAATTGAACCCTTTTTAATATAATCATGAAGAATGAAAAAAAATGTTTAGTTTTCAAAACAAAAAATTTAGTCTAACCAGAAAAAACATAATTATTTTATGGTTATTAAAAAAATATTCTTATTTATTATAATATAATTCATAATTATTAAAAATTAGTTTATAGTTACAAAATCAACAAATTATTTTATTAAATTGTTCAGACAACTAATAAGTCATTATTTGAGAGACAAAATCTTTATTTTCAAATGTCAATTTTTGTTTTTTTATCTCACAAATTCTTTTTATTTATATATGATTATTTAATATAATTAAATATATATAATCATATTTATTTTCAATTAAATAATTCATTTTAAATTTATATTTATATATAAACATATTTATATTCGATATCAAATTGAATACTTTCTATGCATGAATGTTGAGACTAATTTATGGAAGTAGAAATGACTAAGATTTAAATAAAATAAAAATTAAAGCATGCATAGGGCTAAATTCAAACCAAAATAGATGGTTAAATTGGAAGAGTCAAATTACTTTTAATTTAGAGTCTGACTAATGAATGCTCCGAGACATTCTTTAAGCATTTTATATTAAAAAATTATTAATTAAAATATTCAAATAGTTCAATTTTCAATATATTGATTTTACATACTTTATAAAAATTTACTATTTAAGACTCTTAAAAAATATTCTTAGAGCACTGGTTAGCATTTCGCTTTAATTTATATTTAATTGTAAAAGTAAATGATAAATGTTAACAAAAATTTACTTGAATTGTTCATACTTTATTAAAGAAAGTATACTAACCTAACTACTACTTAATTTCTTCTGCATTAATTCTCCAAACCCATTTTCAACCTTTTGATGATCAGTTCTCTTATTAGAGAGAGAGAATCGTATTATTGAGATGGTTTGAGAGCAACAAGAACCTTATATATAAAAAGCAAATATTAATGTGGTTTTAAAGAACTGAGACATCCATAAAGCATAATTCATTGAAATGACAATAATGGACCCCCATATTAGACTAAACACATAGACATCTATGGTCAGGATAAATACTCATATACCACCATTGACAAGTTTCGAATCTACAATTAAATCTTTCAAAATTTATGTTGAAAACAAAATTTTGATGTAATTTTCATTAGGAAAATAAAAAATTATATATATATATATATATATATATATATATATATATATATATATATATATATATATATATATATATATATATATATATATATATATATATATATATATATATATAAATTTAATTATGTAAAAAACTTATCAATATGTATTTTTTTTCAAAGTATAATGGCCGAATTTTGTTCTTTAAAGATAAATATTAAATGAAATATCGCATAGTCAAATATGATTCTTTGTAATCAAATATATTTTTATTTAATTTATTAATTTATAAATATAAAAAATTTAATTGCACTCGAGATAAATAATTTACATTTATTTAATTCAAATAGCATATATCAATTAAATTATTTTACCCACCCTATATAACTATTAATTGAGTCTTAGTGAATATATGTACTACTTTTTTCTTTGTAATTTATAGTATATGAATGAATGTACAAATGGAAAGCTGGTGAAATAATGAAAGCATACATATTGATTGTTGTATAGAGAGGATTGACTTTCCCTATCAAAGACATAATATAAAACAGAGTCACAGAGACACACATTCTGAATCTGATGTATAGAATAGTGAAAAAAAGTAACTCAATTTTAACATTGGTCCCCTCATGTGAGGCACTAATGAGGGTGAAAGAAAAAATAAAGTGTGTGACAAACACAATAGTCCAAATTAAAAGGAAAAAAATAAAGAAGATGATTTATTTTCTTACCATGAATTATATGAAGCCACAAATGAAAAATAACTGCTCAAAGAAAGTGGTTATGGAAGCATTATGTAAAAGGAAATAAAGTGTACAATAGAAAAGCAGAAAGAAGCACGAATGCTGGCTGACTTAGAGAGAGAGAGTTAGAGAGAGAGAAATTAACAAGATGTATCTGTCACGTTGTTTTTTAGGTATTTGGAACTTTAAAGCAATAATTGAGTGATGATGGCAATAAGAGTCAAAAGAAAGAAGAAAAAACAGAATTGTATTTGTTTGTTGGGATATGGTTTAGTTTTAGAGAGAGAGAGAGAGAATTTTGTAAGAATAAAAGAAAGATAGGTTTCAGTGTTGTTTGAAAGGAAAAAATATGCATTGTTTTAATAAAGTTAATTAAGTAAAGACATAGGGAATCATATTCATAGTGAGAGTGGAATTAATTGATTTTAAGATTGATGAGAAGCTAGATTCCCGGAAGTCATTTGTGAAAGAGAGAGTGAGAGAATGTGAAATGTTACTATCTTGTAATAATTATTATATAATGGTTCGTGGATAAATAAATTAAATTGGTAATATAGGGAAGAAAAAGTATTCCTAGTTTTGGAAATTAACAAAGTGGTGTAGAAAGAATTCATAAAATAAAATTGTGTTAAAATATTAATTAAATGTTCTTGGAAGTTAGATTTTTATTTGTTTTAAGAATTTAGAAATAATATATATTTAATAAATATTTTATTATAAATACATATTTGTGCGCATGTACCTAGTTTTTTTATTACAAGGCAGATATTTGTTAAATTGTCGATAAAATTTAATTAAGTCGATAAAAAATAATTTATACACTTAAAGAAATGTTTGTTGTCATGTGACTTCTTTAGAATGTTTTCTTTGTTAAAAAATAAATGTCATATTTGATAAAATTATTTATATTAAAATAAATTTTGTTTTTAGTTTCTAAAGTAATTTTAATTTAATTTTTTAATTATATTATGCAGTTGATATTTCAAATTTATTATTTTTTCACTTTGTATTTATAATTCTCATACACTAATAATATGTAAAAATAGTTTAGTAAAAATATCATTCTTTCATTTTGTTTATCATATTTTTAAACATCTGAAATGACCAACTATGACACTCATTTTGAAAAGAAATGAATATTTGAATTTTGACATATATTTTAATTTATCTTAATTTTCTATAAAAAAAAAAAAGGAAAATTATACTCATCTTCTTTAACATAAATAAATGCCACTTTCTTTTAATTTTAAAATATACAAACATTTCTCTTAAATTCGTATAAATAGATAAACGTCACTCTTCTTCATTAAAATACTAAAAAATGACATATATCTAAAGAAATGTTATTTACGTGTATAGTTTACTTACTAAACAATTTTGTTGAGTTTTTTTCTTAATATTTTAAGAAAAAAGAAAGATGTTTATGTGTTAGATGAGTAATATCAACTATTAATTAATAAATCACTTCAAACGATAGTCACTTTTATATTAATATTAATCCTTCTAGCACAAATTATTTAATAATTATAATACAATCATATGGTTCATTTGGCAGAAAACTATATATAATCATATAACAATTAACTTAATGTTAGGTTTTAAATTATAAACATTATTATAATGTATGAAATCTAGAGAGAGAAAAAAAAGAATATATTGGAGAATGAAAGTCTCCGGTAGTTCTGGCTGGACCCTACCCTTTATCTTCTGACTCTTCCAAATTGAAATTAATATCATAAACATAGATACAGAAAAATATTGAATACACCATTCCAATCCAGTTGTATTGTGTTTCTCTATGCACTGCAAAAAAAACATATTCATATAATAAAAGACTTTAAATTCAACATTCTTACTTGTGAACTCTCTCAAACTCCAAACCCAAACACATGTATACGGTCTCTAACAGCTGTCTCAATTCCAATCTCTAAGTAATTTATACTCACTTTTCAATTTGGTCCCACCTCTTTTATGTTTCTTAATCTCACTATGGAAATAACTTTGCTTCTTCTTCTGTTCTTTCCCATTACTTCTTCTTTCTTAAAGACCTTTTGTATTTCCCAAAACCAAAGTAAACATTATAGGAACCTCCTTATTCTTTTTCTGCCTCCTCTTTTTCATTTTATAGCTTTTTTGTTTATTTAAGTTATCTTTAATAAATCAATGAAAATTTCTACTTGAATTGGACCCAATTTTATATTTTTTATTGGTTTTATCTATAGAATTTTTGTGTAATTTGTGTTTTCCCCAATTTATTATATCCGTTCTCTCACACTTAGTATTACTCCCTCCTTTTTTTAGTTGTTTTTTTTACTTTTTATACACATTAAGAAATGTAATAATTATAGTATGGAAAAGAAAAATTATGAAGAGTTTTATAAAATTATCTTTAATTAATGATATTGAAAAAATAAATTTATATAATTGAAAGGAGAGAAAATAATAAATATTTAGGAATATAATAGAAAAAATAATATTAATTACTCATTTGATATTATAAAACGTACAAAATATTTTTTCAAAACGATTTATAATAAAAAAACTGAGGTAGGATTAAATTTGATGCATAAGTAATAAATGGTGAATGAATTGTACCATTAATGAATGATTTGTAAACAAATAGACACTACTCTTTATAAATTTATTATTAGAGACTATTTTTCTTTCACTTATTTAATTTGATTTACATGATTAATTCTTCAAATTTAAATTTAAATAGCTTTAATTCTCTTCTTACTCTTTTGTGTTAAAAATAGATGATATGCCTATGTTTTAATTTGTATTTTGTATTTTTAAAATTTTATAAAAAAAGTTCTTTTATGATGTTTTTTATAGATTATTTAGTCAATTTTAAATGCAAAAATATGAGGAAGAGAATCAAAACTTTGAATATAAAATAGAAAAATTGATTCTATTATAAGATAAAATGATAATATCAAATTATAATTAAGTCTTTTATTTTATGTAAGACTTGATTTTTTTATTATTTAACATTTAAAAAAACTACATTATAATCTTGGCTCTCTTATTTTCAATGCTCTTTAATTTTTAGTCAATTATTTATATATTTTAATTTAGATATGTATTATGACATTTTTTAAACGACTTAACATATTATATGTTTATGTAAAATCATTTATGAAAATAAAATTATTAATTACATTATTAAACTAAATTCTTTTAAAGTTAAAACTTATTTTTTTGGAATATTTTTCTTATAATTTTTTTTGTAAGCAAGAAATTCATTAATCACGAGAATTAAGGGTTCTCGAACCTTGATTACAAAAAGAAGATTAGAAAGAACAAGTCAAAAAACAAATAAATTGCTAATCAATTGCTACTATGATAAATAAAGCAAAGAATGTTTACAAAAATCATAGAAATTACAATTGGATTAGTAATTTCGCTTTCTAGAGACCACTTCCAAGCTGATACCTTAATGTTCCAAACTATGTCAAGAACATTTCAAGATTGGTTCTCAAAAATAATACCATTCCTAACAATCTACATGTTCCAAATCAAAGCCAACCAAATAATACCGGCTTTACCTATTTTCACTCTTTGAGATTTACTAAAACGAAACCATCTCGCAAGGCATTCTATACAACATTCCAAGTTGTCATCCGAAAAATCTACAAACCAATCAACTCCCTAATATCCCTCAAAATCAACCTCACCACCGAACAACTCAAAAATAAATGGGACGTCTTTTCAAAATGAGCAGAACAAAAAACAAAAAAAGAATTATCCTCATGGAGAATAATATCTCTAACAGATAAGTTATCTTTGGTAGGGAGCCTCCTCCAAAATAGACGCCAAGCAAAATCCTTCACCCGCATCGGAACACTCAACTTCCAAAGTCTCCGCCAAACGCAACACATACCAACATACGATGCCAAAAAACTAACATCTGAACCATGAAAATGTTTGGAAATAGCAGCAGGACTACAGTCTCGCCTGGTATTTACACCAAAAACCGTAACAGTGTTGCCTTCAACTGTCTGCTCGCGATCCGAAGTGGCTAAGACCGCACCAACAACACATGTAGAATATCGAAAAAGAATCACAGCAGATCTGCCACAAAAAACAGTGGCTGATAACCCAATCGAACCAGTAGCGATGTTACCTTCCGAGTCAGCAACATTATTCAAAGAACCTGTATGAAAAAACGTAGTAGAGCTGCCACCTAACACCGAATCAGACTCCACATCAGCAATTCCTACAAAATCTGAAACAACAGTATTGCCCTCCACAGGCTCAACATCCGCTAGCCTCTGAGATACCAACAACGCTGCACATGAGCTCATCGAATAACCACATGTTAAATTAGGAATCCATATTTTTGTGTCCCTCTCTGTATTAACCAGGCTAACATTCACCAAGAGCTCTTTAAGGGACATACGGTTTTCTTCCACCACTAAGAAAAAAACTCCCCGACGCCAAAATCATCCAAACTCCAACCCTCATCCACCCAACCACCCAACCACCCATACCCGCCACTGAAACCTGTTGAAGCCTAAACACGGAAAACAAGGCCAGAAAATTATCCTTCAACGCAAAAAATTTCATCCACTTAGAATACCAAAAAGAAGTATTAAATCCATTACCTATCTCCACTTTACAATTATTCGCAAGAATGTCAAATGATATCTTTCTATCAATGGCTCCAAGATCTTTCCACCAATCCGATTTTGAAACCTTATGCTCATCGTCTACAATCCCCTTGAACGTATTCAAACAAATGTCACCGTATCGAGCCCTCAAAATATTATACCACATAGAATTTGCTCCATCCAAAATTATTTGATATTGATCATTCTATATCATCACATCTTATGTCAAACAATTTAAAACATATCTTACTACTACTTTTTAGACAAAAAATATATCAAATTGAAAATTAAATAAAGTAATTTTAAAATAAAAAAAATTAATTTTGTGGATGGATAAAATTAAAGAACCAAGACAGTAATTAAGAAGAAAATAAGATATATTATTTTTTCTGCAAATATTGCTAATGATACCCCCACAACGCTAAATCTAGCAAATTGATGTCCTTTTCTTATCTCTAAAGGCTAAAGTAATATATACCTATTTTTATTTCAATTTTATGTATCTAAAACTTTTAATCTTTTGCATGAAGGAATATTTTCAATCTGTCTTTTGTTCTGCATGTGTGATAAAGCTAAATAGTTACGCATAAAATACCTAAGTAACAAATCAAGTAAATAATTTTAAAAGACTCAACTTTAATGTACTTTTTATTTTTGTGTAAACTTGGACTCCCCACTTTTTAAAAAGATATTCCACTATAACATCCATTGGGCAAACTTTTTAGGAAAAGATTACCCGCATTAAGAGTTTGCTCTTCTGAGATTTTAATGTGTGTTTTGGACAAACCTTTTGAATGAATTTGTTTGATAAAGGTAAAGCTGAAATTGAGGTGAAATGTTATATTTGCATATAGAAATTTACTCCAAAAACAAGTTTCTTGTAAGGTATAGTATATGCTTTTGTTTTTATATGAAAAGTAAAACTTACGGCTAAAAATAGAGAGTTAAAAGTAAAATTTTCAATAGTTATCGCATCAAATTTGTCATAATTCTCTTAATTTTCTCAATAATTCTTTCATAGAGTTGGGTATAGTTAAACAATACTTAACACAACAATTGGTGTTTTGGAGATGAGGTAGGGTTAGAGAAAATTTAATGAACATATAGTTTTATATAGAAAATTGAGTTATGTTTCCCCTAGTTTAATAAAGATATACTTGAGGGAAATTTAATTTAATTTATAGAATAAAAATATACTTGAGGGGAAATTTAATAAAGATATACTTGAGGGGAAATTTAATTTAATTTATAGAATAAAAATAGAAGTAAACATCATATGCTTAACGAATAAAACAGATTTAGAGAATTAAGTTTGTGTATTTGAGGGACTTTTTCCCTCTTTTGTCGATCTACTAGAGAGAATATATGATTTCTATTGTATAACCAAAAATAAAATGGTGAATTGTAAGGAATATCATTTACAGCTTCTTACCATTCACCATTTATTTTTGAGTTGCAATATCTTCTCAATATTATCAATTAAGGAAATCAAAAAATTATTGAATTTTTTCTTTGGATTACAATATTAAGAAATTATTATCAAATATAACAGTTGATGGTGCATGAGGTGGAACCAAGAATAATAACAATAATAATAATAATAATAATAATAATAATAAAATACAATTGTTGGGATTTAAAGTGTGTCCCTAAGTTGATTCTCCCCTCAATTATTTATTCCAACCGATGTAATAAACTATTTATTTTTAATTAAAATTTAATATAAAGTAAGAGCCTAATTGATTGGATTTTACCTTGGTGGAATTCATAACATTACTAAAAAATTAACGACGAAGTCGACAATGTTGAGAATATTTTCCATTTATCCTTGTCTATTCTTGGAAGTGGATTATTAATGGCAACTTAAGTAGGTCGTCGTGTAGCCTTTACGAATGGAGCAAGTTTTCTTTTGATTTCTTGTAAGATTGTTGTTCTTGGTTAGTAGGTGGCTAGTTCGCTTCTAGCTTTGTATCTTTTGGTTGCTTGTAATTTTTGGGTTTTGATATTCCCTTAATATCACCTTATTGAATTATTTTCCTATCAAACAAAAAAAACTTTTCACCACGATTGGGAGAAAGATTTTACCATGGTTAGAGGTCCGTGGTAACGAAGGGTGTGACAGTATTTGTCTGTTTTTCCACCACGAGATAAGTAGCCGTGGTAAGAATAGAATAGCGCTCAACATTTCATCACGGTTGAAAAATCAATCGTAGTAAAAGGTGGAATGAGCATAGGTTTAATACTTAACGTTAGCATTTTGGATGATTAATACATTTGATCATGACTGTAAGTTCCAATCTCAATGAAACAATTAACACACATCATTTCATCATAGTTGTAAATTCTAGGTGTTATCATATATACCTTTGAGTTTATTATAATATATGTGGAATGTTTGTTCCGCCAACCAATCACTAATCATATATCCTTTAAATTTGATTTAGAAAATAATAATTTAAAAAAATTAATTTACACTAATCAATATTTTTTTGAGCTTTCTAAAACTCATTATTTATATCAATCTTTTTAATAGTTAGAATTTGCTCCAATGCTTCTAATTCTTCAATCAACATTTTCTTCTCTACTAATTTCTTACGCAAAGTAACAAATTTGATGAGAAATTCTTATTCATCATCATCATCATCATCATCATGAATTGAATTTTCTCAACAAATTTGATGCTTTGTAAAATGACATAGTAGAAAAGGGAGTGTTTATTGAAGAACTAAAAGTATCAAACCAAATTTTAACTGTTAAATTAATATGGATAATGGGATGCATAAAGCTTGAAAAATAATGTTTATTGTAAGTTATTTTTAAAATATAACTTAATTTTTAAGAATATTATTTTTTCTAATTTAATTTGACAGGTTACATGTTCAAAGAAGAGCTGGTAAAACACTCAATCCACATATAAAAAACTCAATTGTATCTTTTATCACTTTAATGTTAGACACGTTAGGATGAACGGAATGAAAGTTGAACAAATAATAAAATTCTCAACAACAACATAGGACAATTAAAACAACAATAATAACATGATATTTAACATATATCAATAAAAAATAACAACATAACTAACAAAAACCTCAACCATAACATATATAACTCAACAAAATAACATATATAACTCAATAAAAATATCAACATTTACAAAAATATTTTACGTGAATCAATAAAACAACAATATAACTCAACAAACACAACAAACACAACAACAAAACTAACAAAAACAATAACATAAACCTTTTACTTATCTCAACAAAAATAACATATTTAACTCAACAAAAACTTCATCATTAATGAAAAAATCTTTTACTTGTATAAACAAAATTAACAACATAACTCAACAAAAACAACAATATATCTAAAAAAGCGACAACATTAACATAAAGCTTTTTACTTATCTCATCCAAAACAACATATATTACTCAACAAAAATATCAACATTAACAAACATCTTTTACTTGTATCAACAACAAAAAAAGACGACAAAATACAACAAAAACTACAACATAACTAAAAAAAATCACAACCACAACAATAACATAAACCTTTTACTTATCTCAACAAAACAACAACATAAAAATTTAATAACATATTAACTGTAAATTTTTTATTAACCTAACAAAATAAGAAAATAACTCAACAAAAAAAAATCAACATATATGATTTAGTATCTCAATAACACGAAAAACAACAAACCCTAAAAGACAAATAGTTTTAACAACAACATAACTCATAAAATGAATGGTGGGAAATGTTTCATGTACACACCAACAATGTGAAGAGGAAGAAAAATAAATGAATTTTGTGTTTTTGTCTTTCAAAGATTTGTGACACATTTTCTTTATCCATACTAGTTGGAAAAGTTATGTTTGGGTTTTGTGAAAATATGTTAGAGTTTTGTGAGATTGGGATAATGCGAGAGAAATTAGGGTTTCACTTACAGAGTGCAATCTATTTTGGAGAGTATTAAGTTAGCTTATATAGGTAAAACATTTCACCATGGTTAATCATAGAAATCATTGTGAAATGTCCCTTACATTTAACCACTATTGTTAATATGGACCATGGTGAAAAGTAGTTTAATTTTTATTTAAAAAAGTAAAAATTTAGGGAACACACTATCTTTGTAACGAAGTAACATAAAATTGTTAGGTATTGAGAAACGACTCATATCACTCCTTCAAATTTCACCATTGTTGTTAATTTGGACCTTGGAGAAAAGTGATTTTAAAAAAATGTCTAACGAATAAATGTTATTTCAGTGGGATAGATGATCGTAGTAATAAACTGTTATGAAATGTGTAATTTATAGTAGTGTCTCCATGCCAATAGCCTATACCGATTAGATTTTCTTTCAAACCCTAACAGAGCATCTAAAAAAGATGGTTATGTCTGTAGCGGTAAAATCATGAGTGTAAGCTATTAGTTAACTTAATACAAAGTAAACAGAGTCGCCACCGGACTTTTATTTTATTCCAAGAGGAAAAGGAAAAAAGAGCGAATAAATCCTAATGAATCTAAAAGCAAAAAGCTAAAGAAACAAGCAAAGAATCGGGTAAGGGGATAGGTTACACAATGGGAAGGTTTTACGCACCCAAAATATATGTGGTACTCCACGGGAGCCATTTGAAAATTTTACTGCATTTGGTTTGAAAAAGATTTGTTAAAAGAGAGTGGAGAGATGAGAAACGAATTAATTTTTAATGTTTTTGTGTTTGGAGAGGTTTACCACCTCATGCCTACGTACCCACAAAGTGCAATGCAAGATCAAAACCCTGTTGTTCGTGGTACAAATAGTGAAAAAATTAGTGTGTTGGATTGATTTTAAAATGTAAAGATAAGTCGTCATTCTTTAGCGAATAATTCTGTTAGAAAGAATGAATCATATTTAAACATGTGAAAAACTTAAAATGAAAAGTGCATAAAGGCACAAAAATATTTGATGAGTTTTGTATTTTTATGGTCTTTTGAAAAATGTTTTGATATATTTACATGATTTAAATCTTATTAAGGAAATAAAAGAAAAGGTAAAAATCACTTGACCTAAGTCAAGGTTTGATTATGAAAGCGGTTTTAAGTTTGAACACAAAGAAGATTTTTGGAAAAAAGAAGAAGTTTTGAAAATTAAAGAAGGGGGGAGATGAAAAGACTATCCTAAAAAGAAAATAAGAGAGATAAAGAAGGAAAGGCCTAACCAAGCTTGATGATGCTTCCCATTATGAGCACAAAAGTTTCATCCTTATAAGCTAGCAAGTGGCCAAATAAAGGAGAATTTACCAACTTCATGAAGATCAAAGAAAAGTAGTATCCTAAAATCTAAGTCCAAAATCTCCATTCTAATGCTAAGGATAGTAACCATAGTCCAAAACTTAAAGTCACGAGTTTTTTAGAGGTTCAATCCTTTATTAATATTTTTGTGTCCAAATGGACAAAAGGAAAATCAACACAACAATAATAAGAGCAAGAAATATAAACATGATAATGGATGATAAAGTATAATAAATCATAATAAAATAAAATAAAAGCAATAAAGGAGAAAGAAATTAAGTGTTAGTAATAGTAATAATAATATACATAATAGTGGTATGGTGAACTTAATCAACCACAACCAAAAGAGTAACCAAAATCAAAAGGCAACCGGATCCGCTTAGTATCTTACACTATAGTGATCAATCAAGGCAAATATGACCAAATTCAATGAAATTTGAAAGGAGATTGGGAGACCCAAAACACATACGCATCAAACACTCATAAGTCTTGGTTCTTAATGCAAAATGATCAATCACTTTGGGATTATGCGACCAACAAGAGGTCCGGTCCACAAAAGTGTAAGTATCCAATTGGATTTTTATTCCGAATTAGGGACACATTTAGGTCTATGTTAAGAAATAGCCGAGTAATTTATGAAGTAATTATCCTACAATTGAGGCCGACCACCACCAACTAAGGTGAACAATGTTATTGTTAATTCATGCGAGATGAACAATATATAAATCGCTATCCGAATGCAATACTGCACAAAACTAAAGATGAATACCAAATTGAGTTACACTTATAGTATTCTTCCATCTTTAAGTTCAATCACTCATTTTGGTGGATTCAAACATGAAAATGTCCCACTAATGCAAAGTACCTTAAATGAATTGAATAATTCGCTTAAAGGTAGTTTTGATTTAATGAACATTAACTACTCTAATCTACACCCAAAGTTCATTGAAATTAAAGAGAAATCACTCCCAAAAGTGCTCCCCAAGGTTAAAATAAAAAAGAGGGAGAATAAGAGGGAAGAGTAACCAAAAATAAGTTCAAAATAAGCCAAAAACAGCTTCTGGTCTTGTGTTAACCGGCTAACCAAATAGGTTAACCGGTTAACGCAACAAATTTTCAAATCCTGTGCCAAATAACACTAGTTAACCGGTTAACCAAAATACACTGGAAATGGTTAACCGGTTAACACTGTATTAGTGGCAGAAAAAAATGTTGAAATTCAGCATGATCCATTTTCAAAACCATTTTTCAAACACTTGATGATCATGAACTGAATTAGCACGAATTTTGAAACCAATATACAATGAAATCCCTGCAATCAAACAATAATTTAAGATCCAATGGATCTAGAATCAAAGACACCAAAGATCTACATCTTGAATGTTGGTGATGAAGATGGAATCATGGAAAAAGTGAATTACCAAAAGCACTTCTTCAAGTTGTACCAAATCAGGCTATATCTACTGAAATTGATGAACAAGAAAAGAGTAGGATGAAAGTTTAGCTCAAGTTGATCAAGAATTCAATGTGAATTCTTGATAACTTCAAAAGAAAGAAGAGTTTTAGTGAAATTTTGGTTTGGGGGGATATTTTGTAAGAGATTTGTTGGCTATCAAAAGCTTGTTAAATGAATGAAATTAGGATGTTATTTAAAGACTTTAGGTATGGGAATTTAGTGGAATGAAGTTTGCTTTGGTAAGTCAAATTAGGCTTGGCAATTGAAAATTCTGAGGGAAATGGAAAAGAGTGGTGATTAATGAGGGTTTATGGTAGGAAATGATCAAAGTGATGTAGAGAAAATTCAGAGGGAAATGGATCTAGAATATTCCAAATGAGATCAATGATCAAAGCGTGCTGAATTTGAACAAAATATTCAAATTTTCCACTAGTTAACCGGTTAACGCATATGGTTAACCGGTTAACGCATATGGTTAACCAAGCTAAAATTTGAATATTTTATTTAAATATGATTGCTTGATTGTTTTGGTCCGATTCTTTTGCGCGTCGAAGAAGGCATGGAAATAAAGACATGAACCTTGGAATTCCTTGAATAAATCAATTAACTTGAGAAATCCTTGATCGGATAAATTTGAATTATTTGCAAATCAACTTCGACTTTTATTTGTGAAATTTTATTTGCGGATAAAATGGACTGCTATTTTTGGCATTTTCACTCATTCTTCTTCTTGAAAATGTTAATGAAAGAAAACAAAGTATTTTTGGATTTTAATTAATGGTTAGTAAACATAAACAAATAAAGAAACTAAAAGCAATGGTGATCCCCTGTGAGGCATAAACCTACACTTGAGAAGAACCAAGGAACCAGTGTCATCTTGTTTGTATGCAAGATACAGATGAAATACGAAGAAATCTTAGGGCAAAAATTAGGGTGTTACAATGTGAAAATATGATATTTCCATCCTCACACCTTGTTTCGAAGATCAAAATGTTGAAAGTGTAGTATCATATCTTACAAATTTTGTGTCAAAAAATAAGCTCGATCCAACGATTAATAAATTCAATATCATTAATTTTTTTAAATTGATTAGAGAAAAACGAAAATCATAACCCTAACCTTCAAATTACTTCTTTTCCATTTTATCCTTGATGTCTTTATAAAATAATATTAGTTAAAAATAATCTTTAATTTATGTTTTATTTTATATTTTTATGTTTTATTTTAGATAAGCAATTAATATTATTTATATAGGAGTACTAGGGGTATCTAACCCAAATACAAAAGCTATCAACAACAAGAAATCACAGGGATGTGTAAACCATTCGTAATAGTTATAAACAATTCTATTTTTCAACACTATGACTAACCACCACCAAGAAATTGACATGATTCTTTGAATAATAACGTCCAGATTTATGACCTCGTCGTTAAAAATGAAATGATTCCTTGAGAAACAAATACACCAACAAGTAGAGAACCAAAGTAAACATGCTGTTTGAATAGAACATTTACTTTTTAACCTCACAAATTATTCCAACAACAAAGTAACATTGTACTCCTCGAAGAAATAATGTAAACCCAGCCAATCAAATACCATTTTCCAAACCAACCTTGTTTTATGGAAACTACAAAAAACATGGTTTATGTCTTCTTCAAATTGGAAACATAACACACATACAAGATCATACAGCTTGTGAATAATTCCTCGAGCTGCTAGATTATTCCTTATTTGCAATCTGTCCAACAGAACCTTCCACCCAAACACCTTCACTTTCAACGGAATAAAAGTTTCCCAAAATAATTTTAACACCATCTTAAGTTCATTCCGTAAAACAAACCCACCGGCCAGGAATTGTAACCTCTCATAGTAAGAAGCCACAGAGAAACAACTATTAGCACTCCACGACCAGCTGAAACTATCTTCATTACATTCCAAAGACTGTACCTCTTCTAATAAAGACATCAGATCAACACAATCACCTTGCAAGTTAATGTTGGGATCAAGATATAATGCATCAATATTACAAGACCAACGCTCACCTTCCCAACTCCCCACCTCACTGAGTGTAATAGATTTTCTACCTGCAACTTTGTACAATCCAAGAAAAACAATAATGAGATAATATTGACCAATTCATTTACTCATCCAAAACGAAATAGTTTCACCGTTACCAAGTCTACAAGTTAAAGATTCATTAAAGGATGCCTTTTTCCAATTTATCCCCTAGAATTATTAAATCGCGTCACTACAAATATTATTTGGCTGCACCTTCCATAACTTATGAGTTAATATTTGTTTCGCAATATTCTGTATTTGTGTTAAAGAACCCCTCTCCATAAAGCTTTTTTATTAGTTAAAATTCTCCATAACCACTTTGCAATTAACGCTCTATTGAAGACTCATATATCCCTAATCAATACTAAAAAACATGCATTCAACAATGCCATAGTCACAAAGGTTTTTTCCTACACCGTGGTGACATATCTTAACTAAGGCGCTACCATATTTATTTTGTTTTTTGATTAAAAATTATTTGTTTATAATAGCGGTTACATAACCAACTATTGTGATACAATCAAACTTCATCGGTTCGAACCTCAGGGCCATAAAATATTTTATTCCTTTTACGTTAAGGCACACCTTTTCTTTTTTATTTATTTTAAAATTCACAAATAAAAGGGATATCACTACGATTCTTCTGGTTAACCGTTGTGATATATTTATAATAAATAAATACTTATCTATATGGTTGGTATTGTTAACCGTTGTGAAATAGTTTACCCATATACACTCAAATTAACTTTCACTTATTGACAGTAGCGTCGTTTCCTTCATAGCGAAACCCTAGAGCCCATTTTTTCTCTTCTTCACCATTATTCGTGAATCCTATGCTTCATACATTAATGTATTCTTCTTCTTCTATCTATTGTTTGATATTTCCCATTATCTCGTTTATTGCATGTTATTTTTGTTGATTGTTCTTATTTTTACAAATTCTTCTTCACTACCTTAACAAAGACTGTACTTTGGCTATCATACATAATTTTTGTGAAGCTATAAAAAAGTACAAGAAGCATGAAACTATGATAGAAACTTCATCCACCTTGTACTTCTTCTTCTTCATAGATTCACAAACAAAATTTTAGTAAATGAAGAAACAACAATGGCAACAAACTTCATCTAGTTTTAGAAACAATGTAAAGAAATATAAGAAGTATGAAGCTTTTGTGTAAGCTTCCTCCTCCTTATATTTCTTCTTTATTGCTTCCCAAACTAGATGAATATCATAATTGATTCTTGTTCCATGATTGTTTTCATTAGAAGGTGCATCCTGGAAATTTATAATATATCTCTTTCGACCTCTCTTTACTCTTCATTGGATTATGGTTTTAGGATTTGGTTTCAACTACGGATGCTCATTGTTGAAGTTTGTTGTGTTTCCTTCCAGGTTAAGGGGATGTTACATGGTGATGATTTTGGTGGTAGAAAGTGTATAGTATGAGTTGATAAGATTCATATGGTTTGTGTAGCAATGAATAAATATACAAGAAGTATGAAGTCACTATGTCATAAAAGACATTAGACAACACTTTTTTTTACCCTTAGACAGCGCTTTAAAGAGCTTTCTAATCCTGCGCTGCTAAAGGTTTAGACAACGCTTTTAATCACATCAAAGTGTTGTCTAAAGGTGCTTTATACAACGCTTTCATTGTCAAAAACAATTTCTAAACCCCACCTTAGACATCACTTTTTTCCTTTTTTTAATATACCTTAGACATCGCTTTTTTATTTTATTTTTATGGTATACCTTAGACAGCGCTTTCACTAAAAACACTTTCTAAACCCCACCTTAGACAACGCTTTTAATGAAAGCGCTTTCTAAACCCCACCTTAGACAACACTTTTGGTTGAAAGTGCTATCTAAGGTATACAAAAATTTTAAAATAATTTCCTTTAAAAAGCGCAATATGGATTTGACAAATTATAGGCACCTGTTTTGTATCCACATTTTCAACTGGTTCTTAAACCAGAATTTGTACCTGTTCATTCCAACCAGAATTTGCACCAAATTTGCCTATTTAAACGTACCAATTTAGGCACCGATTTATATATACAAAACAATCGGATTTTCAAACCAATATATACGAAATAATTTATGCAAACGTACCAATTTACGCACCAATTTAAATATACAACATAGATTTTACAAATCATTTCATCCAACTATACATTTTGCTTCAAATGAAATCTACATAAACAAAAATGTGATAACACTCCGAGCTATACATTTTCATCCAATTATACTATAACCTTAAACAACACAAAAATATTGTAATTGATCAATTAAAACAAGTCATTATCAATATGTCTATAGTTACATACACATACTCAAAATTTTCATCAATTAAAGTAAGAGTACAATATACCTTATAACATTCTGAGCTCTATAATAAATTGACACCAATCCTCTTTAATTTCTTCCAAATGATCTCTTGAATAATATGCACACTTGAATTCATCAAAGTACTACATAATAATATAATATAGTTTGATTTAGTTTCAACTATTTAATTATATGAGAAATATGTGTTAAATATTAAAATAACTCATAAGTTAGAAATACATACATCGATTGGAATATCTAATCGGTTCAAAAAAAGAGTTTCTTTCATAAACCTCAACATGAAATATCCGCAATCTATATCATTATGTTTTCGAGGATACTACACATGAAAAGAAAATATGGATAAATCCTAAGTTTTATCAAGTATCATCACTAATATAATAAAAAATGTGATAATTAATATACCGCCACTTTTATCCATGTAATTTTTTTGGCTCTCCTCTTTGGTACTTGAATATCTCTCTCGTTGGGCTCAAAAAGCTTGTATAATGCTAATAAAATATAAATGAAAATTTAGAATAATTCACATAAATAAATAAATACGCACATGAATATTTAGAGCAATCGCACTTATGTGTCAATCATGTTCTTCATATCCGAGTATGTTGTCCAATCATTTCCTAATGAGTCAAGATAATAAACAAATTCTCTGATAGGATTAATTGCGACCAACAACCAATGTCCACTGTAAGATTAAACAAATGTTAGATGGAAACTTTCTACACGGCGTCAAAATACAAAAAATTATAATAGATAAATTTAGAATGAAAATCTAACCTGGTATTAAACGGTAAAAAGAACAACTTTTATGTATCTTTGTTGGCCATGAAGAGGTTGCGTACGTACACCATGACCTCGTCTGATTTACTTAAGATTAAAGTTAAGTTGATGGCGGCGGGGCTTAGGAATGCAAATCTTTTGTCCAATCCACTTGGGCGCATCACTTTGTCATACAGAAACCTTAAATAAAAACATCATTAACATTAGACTATTAATTTGAAACATAAAGTATATAAGTTGTTCAATTAATATAACAAAGTAGATCGGATATATCTCACGTATGTATTGACAACATTGACGCCTAATTCTTCATGATGAAAAACTTGCACAAATTCGTCATTACCAATTGATTATTCACATTCAAAGCCAAAAATACCTTCATCTATATGTATAAGACGAATACCTCCGTTCGGAATATCTGACAATTCTAGAAACGTATGAAGGCACGACCTATACTTGGAGGTAAACAAAATAAAATAAAATACCTTAGAATGTCATTAACGAACCGTACCACCGATCTTGTACTCTTTGGTCAATCAATCGACAGACATCCATTTTTGATCCATGGTTTTCCTACTTATTAAGGTAAACAAAATAAAATACCTTATAATGTCGTTAATGAACCGTACCACCTATATGTTATTCTACTATAGCACGCTATTCATAAATAAGCCGCACAATATTTCTAAACACGAACTTTCCAAGCTATAACTATTAATCAACACTTCTTTAATCTCAAACTAAACGTGTACTAACAAATCAAACTAAACGAGATTAAAATAATAAGCACTTCCTCAATATCAAAAAGAGATTAAAATAATAAGTTATTCCCATTAAAATAATAATCACTTCCTCAATCTCAAAAAGAGATTAAAATACTAAGCACTTCTTCAACCAACAACTATATATAAAAAGAGATTAAAATAATAACCATTTCCTCAATTTCAAAAAGAGATTAAAATAATAATCACTTATTCAACCATGGTCAACTATATACAAAAAGAGATTAAAATAATAAGCACTTCCTCAATCTCAAACTAAACGTGTACTAACAAATCAAATATAATAATGCAACAAGCTACTTCTTTCATCTCTATAAGCTACTTCTTTCATCTTTATAAGCTATTTTTGTGTTTGCCCTAACAGAGATAACTTATTTTCGTGCTTGCCCTAATGGAGAAAAAGAAGAAACTTACCAAAAATGAGACAATGTACGGTGGAGGAAGGAGTATGACGACAACCTTAAATGTCACGGAGGAGCGCGGTGGACGACGGTGGTGTTAGAAGCTTCGTTAGGTCGTAAATTGCGTTCACATAGTATCGTCGTTCGCAGAGAGGGAAAGAAAGATATGAAAATAGAATACTGAGTATTCTAATATTTTCATTTAATTAGACCTTAGGCAGTACTTTCCTCAAAAGCGATGTCTAAATGAGCCCTTTAAAAGCGCTTTTGAAAAGCGTTGGCTAAGGTCAACCTTAGACAACGCTTTTGATATTTATTTTTTAAATTATAAGACCTTAGACAACGCTTTTGAGGAAAGTGCTGTCTAAGATATTCCTTTAAAAGCTCTTACAAAAAGCGTTGTCTAAGGTATGACTTTTAGCAGCGCCTTCACTATTTTTCTTGAACAGTTTCCATGTTTTATTTTATTTTTTACTTATAGCAGCGCTTTCTTAATAAAGCACTGTCTAAGGTATGCTATTAAAATTCATTTTTGGCGTAGTGAGTCATTGTGGAAACTTCATCCACCTTGTATTTCTTCGTCATGGCTACAAAAATTAGATGAGTTAACTCAATATATCTTCATTTGTTACATCCAAAACTCCGACGACGATGAAGATAGTATGTTCTCCTGCTCTCTCTCTCTTTCGATCTCTCTTTACCCTTCACTAGATTATGGTTTTAGGGTTTAGTTTCAACTGAAGATGCTAATTTTTGAAGTTTGTTGTGTTTTCTTGCAGATTAAGGGGATGATACATGGTGATAGCAAACGGTGGTAGTAAGCGTATAATATGAGTTGATAAGGTTCATATGGTTTGTGTAGCAATGAAAAAAAAATACAAGTATGAAGTCGTTGTGGAAACTTCATCCACCTTGTATTTCTTTTCATTGCTTTACAAACTAGATGAAATTCATAGTTCCGCGATAATTTTCAATAAAAAGGTGCGTTCTTGAAACAATTTAACATAGTTTGTGATATTGCATGTGGTTAGGTTTTTCTTGATACATTTATAATATATGGTTATGGTGTATGATGTTGTTTGAGTTTACTATATTCTATGTAGATTGTTTGTTTCACTAATCTTCACTTAAAATACATTCATTTAAATTGACATAAATACTTATAATATGCAAATTAAGTTGTATTTGAAAACCAACTTAAACAAAACATTGTTGTTTTTTTAATAACATGTGTTTAATCGTTTATCTCACGTTGTATTCGATTATAGTTAAATTTCATTAAATACAATTTATTGGATAATCTGCCTCACCATAAACACTTATAATCGTAAAAATTATGTTTGTAAAAATTATGATGATAAGTGATGATGATGATGATGAGATATATTATCCAATAAATTATTGTTATGGAAATTTAACTATAATTGAAGATAGCGATGCATCTAAGGAGTCAGGTCAATATACCATAGTATATGTAAAATAATGTGAGATGCATGATGAGACGAATGCAATCAGAAAACAACAATGATTTTTTTAAGTTGGTTTTCAAGAATAATTTAATTTTCAGATTATAGACTTCTTCATCAATTTGAATCCATGTATTTTTGTAGTGAGGTGTATTGAAAACAAGAAATTGGTATATAATATAATAAAATTTGGGTACTTTCAACAACAATTATCTATTGTAACCGAGATCAAAGGTAATTTATGTGTTACATAATTTACTAATGACGAGTTTCAAACCCAATACCTAATTAAGTGTATATATCACAACAATTTATAAGCATAACCGTTGTGATATGTGGCGTGCATCATGACTTTCAATAACGGTTTCTAGTCCGCTGTAGAAACAACGACACTCTACTTAACAATGATATGAACAGAGTGATGGTACCCATTTTCTAACCGTTGTGAAAGAGATTTTCCGTAGTAGTGAATACAAAAGTCACTCAATTCTTTTGAACTGCACACTAAACTCCAATTCACCCAAGCCACTGAATTTTTTCAATAGATCCTACCCATAAATTTTTTTCGTTGAATGGATACTATCTCTTTCATAACCGTGACAAGCGCTTGGAAGAAAGACATATACAAAATTGGAAGGTTCATCAAAACTGAGTTGATGAGAGTAATTCTCCCTCCAATGGGCAACATTTTACCTTTCCATGTTGAAAGCATTTATTTGAAACAAGTAATGATTGGTCTCCAAAATGAACAAGATCTATGAATTCCTCCCATTGTTAGACCAAGGAACTTAAAGGGAATGACACCACTTCTACAAGCCAAAAACTGAGATGAAACCTCCAAGTATGCTTGATCTACCCCCAACACCTAAAAGATTACTCTTCGAAATAAATGTTTTCTGCATATTTGACACCAGTTTATGAATAACTCTTCTCAGCGTAGTAGCCAACAACTTCAAAATGATTTTATAAACGCATCCAATTAAGCATATATGAATACTCATTTTATTAAACATTACAAATTGAATCAATCATAAATCTATCTGATATAACTAGCTATCAACTAGTTTATGAACTTCATTTTTTTCCCCATAGAAAATCACAATTTCAACCATTCAACATGAGTTAAACCTCAATAACAACCTGTTGTACTCTTTTAGCCAAGTATTTTTCCTTTTGAAAAAAATTGTTTACATCTTAATAATATTAATAATAGACCAAACATTAAATATTAAAATGTACGAATTGACTTGGTCACGTGACAGATTTAAGATTTGTAAAATAAACTAAAGCTGAGATTTTTTTTTTAATGTAATATATCTAATAGTAATACAAATAAATTTAGATTGAGCAGTGTTTATGTTTTCAAACCGAATATTGTGCTCCCTTATCTTAAGGAGAGCATCTCGCAAATCTTACAGAATTAAGAATTTAAGTTTTAGCATTCCAAAATTTTAAACAATCACTGAAGAGGATAAGCTAATTATGACAAATAAATTTTGTATCCATCCTTTAAATATATATATATATATATATATATATATATATATATATATATATATATATATATATATATATATATATATATATATATATATATATATATATATATATATATATATATATATATATATACTAAATTTAAATAACCTTTTCGACCGTGGAAGTTGGTATATTTTTGTTTTTAGTTTCAATTTTTTTTTTCTTTTTAAAATAATTATGGAATTGTTAAATTTTTTTTTAATTTTAATTCTTAAAATCAAAATTTGTAAGTTTTTTTTTTTAGATTTTAATTGAATTTTCATGCGGATTTAAAGTCTACATATTTTCTTTAAATTTTCCTACAAATTTTCACCTTAGGGATTATACCAAAATTATTTTAACATTTAAAGACTATTAAAAAAATTAGAGAGTAGAACAAAAATACGATAATTTACAAGTATAAATAGATTATTTAAATTTGTTTCTTATATATTATAACGAGATGATAATAATCTCTAGAAAGACACAACAATGAAAAACAAAATTTAAAATCTAGTGTTCGCATTCAACCTATCAATATCAAACTCTGGTATTTATATTCAATCTATCAATATCAAACTCTGTTGTTGACGTCTAACATAATAATATTAAACTTTAATAATGACATCCAATCTAATAATATTTATCAATTGAATTTAATATTAACGTTCAATCTAGTATTATCGACTATTTACCAATTGAGTTAAAATTTACTAATAAGAACCCTTCAATTTGTAATATTTAAACATGCTTGACAAATATTAATATTCTTTAACACATGAAGAAAATGTTAACTCATTTTATTATTATACAAATAATTGAGGCAGTTGAGCCACTAAAAACTGTAAACTAGAATAACTTTTTTAAATTGCATTAATTCACTCCCATTGTGCTGTTAGGTTCTAGCTAGCAAGTTCATTGGATCATTGGGGAATTGAGCTTTCATTATAGTATAAATGTTAACAAAATTAAAGTAAAGAAGTGGGCAGGGATGTCTGTAAAACCTGTGACATTTTTATTGATTTCACGTGCCAATATATAAAATAATTTTTCATGGAGTTTATTTTCAATATTCTCTAGGGTTTACTTGCATCATTTTTTTATAAATTGGCTTTTTCCAATATAACACGAATGTCGATGTCCAATTATTTAAACTTGAAATTAAAATCATGACAATATAATATGGTTTGTTAATACTCCAAGAAAGACAATTAACAGGGACCATAATTATCTTTGTCGTGTGAAATGTGATTTACAAAGTCAAACACCTGGATATTATTTATGACTTTGGAGAATGAAGCCTCTATAATATTTGGCCCACTATGCTTGTTTTAGCTAATGGAGTATTATACAAGCTAGTTAGCATTAAAAAACTTGTACACCACACATTATATTATTCTTAAATATAGAACCAAATTAGTTAAGCTAAGATGATGAGATTGAATAATTTAAAATCTTTTAAACCATTTGCTAGAAAACACAAGAGTAAATCATCACAAGATTTTAGAATGAAAAATATATTTAGTACTTTGCTTTTCATGTTTTTTTTGTCATGTGAAATTTAGTACTTATTCGACTAGTCGCGTGATCAATTGATTAATCATTTGTTTACTTGATTTGTTTGATCAACTGGTAAGATGATATGACGATGATTTGTACTTATGAGAATGATTCTCGTGTAGATCAAGCTATAACATTAAGAAAGAGGTCTTTGTTTCTTAAATTTGGATTCTTAGACTACACAATATTCATATTTGTTTTTCTATTTTCTATTAATTCATTTTTTAGTGTTAACCTCTAAACTTCATTTAAAAAAAAGTGAAAGAGACAAGTGTGTGTGTGTATATATATATATATATATATATATATATATATATATATATATATATATATATATATATATATATATATATATATATATATATATATATATATATATATATATATATATATATATATATATATATATATATATATATATATATATATATATATATATATATATATATATATATATATATATAAAAGAAAACTTCATTATAATTTCAGAAAAGAAGAGTACATTGATAATCGTATATTATATATTATCAAATATTCGAGTCCATAGCAACAAAAACATCTTCCTAATCAAGGACTCTCTCATCACTCCCTTCATCAGAATTATAAAAAAAAGTTCTTCTCTGCCTCTTTTTCTTCTTCTTCTTCTTCTTGGCTTTCCTCACCCTTAAGGTTGTATCTCTGACAACCAAGGATCCAGATGGTAGGCCTTCCTCATCTTTCTGCTGACCTTGTTCATTTGCGACCTCGTTTGTGATGTTTGTGTTAGCTTTGTCATTTGTTGAACTCATATTTATGAAGAATGTATAATTAAGAAATGTAAAACCGTCTATTTATAGACGAGGTTGAAGATGAAAAGTCTAATATTTTTGTGCTTGCGTTGATGATAAATTGTAATGGTTGATATTCTTGAATGATATTTTTGAAAAACAGAGAAAATTATAAATCAGTATTATACTTGGGATGAGCATTTCTCACTTATGGGAAGAGCAAATGTTGTAACATTACAACGGTTTGTTATTATAACCGTTGTGATATATTATGTAAAATTGATAAATAAAAAATTGTTGTCGGGAATCGAACCTTGTAACATATAAAAGGGGTATCGCTACGGTTCTTATATTTAACCGTTGTGAGATATTTATAATAAAAATATATATATCATTACGATTGTTTGAGATGACAATGGTGAAATATTTACCCATATAAGCGAATTAATTGATCCATTGTCGTCGTTTCATTTACAGTGAAATCCTAGCACCCATTTTTCCTCTTTCGCCTTATACATTAAGGTATTATTCTTCTTCGATTAATGTATTTATATATTTCCCATTAAGATATTTCTCATTATCTCTTTTGTTGCATGTTTTTTATTCTTCTTCTTCTTCTTCCATCTTAGGCAGCAAACTTCGTCTAGTTTTAGAAACAATGAAAAGAAATATAAGAAGTATGAAGCTTTTGTTTCTTTTTTATTGTTTCACAAACGGGATGAACATGGTGGCGATGATGGCAGTAGCAAGCGTAATGTACATATTGTTTGTGTAGCTATGAAAAATAATGTATTCTTCTGCTTCAATCTTCTTGTTAGATAGTTCTCATTATCTTGTTTGCTTCATATTGTTTCAACTTAGGTTACAGTCTCACTTAGGTTACAATCCCGTTTCTTAGGGTATTGTTTCAACTTTTGTTGGTTTTGTTTTAAATACTAACTAATTTCCTTGTTTGAAATAGTTGAAGTTGTATAGTAAAGATGATACATGGTGATGATGATGGTGATAACAAGCCTGTATGAGTTGATAAAGTACATATATATGAAGTCATTTTGATATTGTATATGAAATTTAGTTTATTATATATTATGTATATTATTTGTTTCACTATCCTTTTATTGAGAATGCAATCATTTAAATTTTCATAGAAACATATAATCTGAAAATTAAGACGTATTTGAAAATCAAACTATAACACTAAATGTTTTTTGAATAACTTGCATCTCATTCTGTACATTTTGTTCCTTAACACATATATTTGGTTCAATGGCCTGTTTGCTTCAATTCATTGATATATATAATTCTACAATACCTAATCATCGTCACTAATCACAGTGATTATTATGATCATGATTGTTATGATGATAAAATCACAATAATTTTTGGCGATGATGAGGTAAACTATTATAATAGATATCAATGGATTGAAGAAAAACGACCCTTGAACCATATTTGTATTAAATATCATAAAATATGCACAATGAGACACATGCAATTCAAAAAAACTGTGGTGAATTTAAGTTGGTTTTCAAGAACAATTTAATTTTCAGATTATATATTTGTTTACCAATTTAATGGTTGTATTTATTTAATTAGGTGTATGGTAAAACAAGCAATATACGTTTGTATATAATAAATTAATGGTACGTTTCACAATGGTTGAAACTGATAACAATTGTGGTATTCAGTATATATTACAACAGTTGTTACACTTAACCGTTGTAATAAAACGTGTGCTTTCCAGAATACAACAACGGTCCCAGATTCGTCATTATAAGTAGTGTACTTACAACAACACTCTACATAACACCACCTTGATCTGCGTCATTATACGTAGTTTCCAACCGTTATTAAATGAGTTTTCTGTAGTAGTGAATCATGCAAATATATGATTTAAATTAGATTTACAGAAGAAAAACCATTAAAAGTGCAGTCATGTCTAGTTCGAATCAGGTAGTCTATTATTCAAATCATGGATGTTGTGATTCGAATCATGGCAACAAGAAAGCAATCCATGGATTCTTAGTTATCCTGATTCGAGTCATGTAACTATGTGATTCGAATCACACGTCTAAAATCTCAATTTTTGAAAATTGTAAATTGTTTTTGAGATTCTAACATTGCCATGGCTTGAACCATTCTTAAATATAGTTCTTGATCCAAAAACTCGAAAAAAAATTGACTTTAAACATATTCCTTAAGAAAATCAGGCGTTTAAATCAGATAAGGAGTTCGAAAGACCTAGAAATTACGTAGAAAAAGGTAGAGAAACAAGAGAGTATGATTGAAGGCACATGTCTCGACTAAAGTTATTTCAAGAAGATAAAGAGTTTAGAAAACTAATATTACCTTTAAGGTAATTGAGTCTAGAAAAAATCAATGAGGTTTTGACAATATGTTAGCCAAGGTAGGGTTTCTAGTGACTAGTTTTCATTTCTACGACACATTGTTACTCAATAATTCAACATAAGGGGGGAATAATTCTACCAAAGCACAATCTCTTGAAGAAAAAATAATCATTCTTAAGAGTTATTAATTAGCTGATCCTTCAAGAATTCAATTTTAAATTTGACAATAGATTTTACTAAAATAAGTATATAAAATTTCTTTTCTAAAAGAATAGAAAATTTTTGTAGATTAGAATTTAATAAACAAAATTTCAATTATAGTGTATGAATAATATAATTAGGAAAAGTAATATTTTTACTAAAATTAAAATGATTTGACTAAAATTTATTATTTAGATAAAAAATATGAAGATTTTTTAAAATAGAACTTGTGAATTTTTTTTTCTAAAGTTAAATTTTAAAACCTTCAAATAACACAAAAAATGTAAGAAATTTTAAAAAATTTACTCCTTAACTCCATGCAATGTAAGTGTTAAACTAGTTATTATAAAATTTTCAATTTTTGTAAGATGGTCTTTGTATTTTTTTTTTTAAATTTCAAATTTATCATCAAAACCTTTAAAAAATTATAATTAGTCCATAAGAGTTTTTTTAATTTATAAATCATTCCTTTAAAAATTTTAAATTTGACCTAAAATTTGTAACATTCATATAAATGTCCAAAAAATTATTAATAAATAATTTTTACACTATATCTAAATAAAATAAAAAAATAAAACAAATAAATCTCAATTTGATAATTTAAATTGTTCAAAATTTTGAATTATTAAAAAAATTTCAATTACTTAAGACACACCATTAAAATAGAAAGGTTAAGAAAGATATGTGAAATTCCACTTTTGTTTTGTGATGCGAGGAATTGAGGGGGAAAAATAATAGAGGAAGCAACTAGGGTCCAAATTTTAATCCCGTTTGACAATCGAATATATTGAAGGTGAAAGACCACCATCCAAAGAATGTATTACTGTGTAGTGTCCACCACATACATCTATACAACCCAACAACCTTCCCATCAATCATAGAATTTCATTTCATCACTTATTTGCACTATCACAATGTACTTATCTATACATCTCTTCTTCTTTGTGTGGATGTAACTATTTTTCTTAAGACTTGGCTATTTGGTTTTGAAGCTGATAATTTTAAGAGGATTAATCTCACAGTTTATTTACATAAATTATTTGGAAATAGAACAAAACATAGTATGAATTGACTCAACTAAAAAATTATTAATATCTATCAAATTTTGAATTTGAGACTTTAACAAAAACACACTTTTGAAACCTAGCATTTTATTCATATTGATTATCCATCTTATTAAAATTTAAAATGCAAAGTTTAATAAATTATTTATTATAATCAATCTATGTATATTTTTTAAGATAGAAATGCGATATTCTCTGCAAATACATAGACTATCTTAAATTGAGATAGACCACAATAAATAGTAAAATATTTCTTCAAAAAAAATTTAACGCTAATGCATACCTAGATCAGAGTACGATCCAGGGCCGGTCCCGACTTTTTAGAGTCCCTAGACAAATAATTAAAATTGAGTTACAGTAAAATATTGAACATTTAATCTTGAAAATATTTTATATATTTAAATTATAAATAATATTAAAAATTTAAATATAATTCAAAATATTTCGAGAAAACTTCACAATTTTAAGACATATAGCATTACAATTTATTAAAATTGATATATAAACATAAAAGAAATTAAACTAATTAAACAAATTATAAAATCTTATAAATACTACATCAAATTAATTAGATAACCTAATTAAAGTTGTTCAAAAAATTGTAATTATAATAATTAAATTTTTCATTTGTATTAATAAAAGTTTTCTTTATGATAAAATAAAAATATGAATTAAAAAGGATGGGACTTACATATAATTTCTTTTAGTTTTTTAATGATTCGCATATGATTTCTTTAATTATTAATACACATTGATTTTTCAGTAAAATAAAATTATGACAAATTAGATAATCTAATTAAAGTTGTTCAAAAAATTGTCTTTTAGTTTTTAATGATTCGCATATGATTACTTAGTTATTAATACACGTTGATTTTTCAGTAAAATAAAAATGATGAATTTGTAAAACAATCATGTAGTTGGCTCGATCCCACAACTATTAGAATCAAAATATTAATTAGTTACCAACTAGGCTACTAATACGATATAACAATTCTATAGAAAATTGAATATTTATTACTTATTATTTATTATAATTTTATAACTTCACCCAATTTCAAGATCCCTGATTTTATGAGGTCCTGGTTCGTAGGTCTGTTTGTCCAGATCCAAGGCCGGCCTTAGATCGACCTATACATTTGTACATTTTATTCGATTTAAATATAATATTAGTTAATAATTTTTCTATTTCAAAATAATTATCGTTTAAGATTTTTTTTTACACAGATTGAGAAATATAATAACATTATCATATGACATTGTACATTTACTAAATTTGCATTATTAATATACTGAAAGTAGTATAAAAATGATAATTAGATTGTACAATTAAAAATATAACAATTATTTTAATATTAAAAAGCAAAAATAACATTAATTTTAAAATAACTTTTTTCTCTATAACGACAATCATTTAAAAAATAAAAATAATAGTACATTATTTAAGTTTTATCTGTCGTTATCCTCTGAATCGGAGTAATTTCCCATAGCTTTAACAAAGTATTATTATTAGCCACCTACTTGAATGACAAACCCTCACCTATAAAGTCTTGAACTATTTGGAAATTCCCATGCATACATAACATACATACTATAGTAAATAAAAACCACTGATTTTTCCCTTGATATATAGTGACATGATGGAGAATCTGTTGCATGGGGAAATCCCAATTGATGTTGCCTACTCCCACTGTCGTCAACCATCTACCCTTAGGTCGGTCAACACTTTCCTAGGGCTTTTTCCCAAGGTCAAATTTTTCAAAAATAAAATAAAAATAAAAATAAAAGTGGGGGTAGTTGATTACAAAATAATGGCCCATTCCTCGAAAGAAGAATAATAAATGCAATGGTCCAGAAGGATACAGTAGTTATTTGGCAGAACTGAAATTGTAAGTGTTTGATGTGAGAGGTGAGGAAATGATTTTGTAATCGATTGCTTTATGATTGATCAATATTGAAAAAGTGTGCAATTGACAGTGAGATAAAGAGAGAGAAATTAAAGTTCCTTTATTTTATTTTTTTACTTTAACTTTTTTTTCAACTCTCTGACAATTTCATCAGAAGTAGGGAGCAATTAATTATAAGGTTATGATGACTATATGATCAGGCCATGGCCTTTGTTGCCATGCATGCTGCTTTTCTTTCCTTCTTTTAATGCCAATACAATTTTGTACTCTGCCGCTAAAGGACACAATATTACTATTTTCTTTTTTATTATTATTCTTTTTATTATTCTTTTTATTTTTATTTTTATTATTATTATTATTATTATTATTATTATTATTATTATTATTATTATTATTATTATTATTATTATTATTATTATTATTATTATAAACTCATGCACACAACCACATGATATTAAATTCTAATATGAAATTAGATATTTAGTCTAATAACATTAATAATAATAAGATGAATTAGGTCTTACTAACAAAATAGTTAAATTTCATTAATCTACTTCTTTTTACCATAACTTCTTTATATTATTTTTTGTCCATAATTAATACATATTAAATATACTATACCCTATTAAATATGTTTATTTTTTCTGTGTAAATTTAGAATAGAGTATAATATATAATATCTTAATCTGAGTGCAAGTTTGAATAGAAGATAAATATAAAGTTGAAACAAGCAAAGCTGTAAAAATATATTGAAGAGTAAAAAGTAGTAGCAATGAAAAGCTAGTGAGAGAAAGTGAAAAAAAGACGTGACTGTGTGTATATTGTGAGCGTGTGTATGTGAGGATGAGAGAGAGATGAATAATAATAATAAAAATATAAGTGACTGAGCTTTCACATCATAAGGGCCCTAAGAAGGAAGGGGTGACAATGTCCTTGACGAAAGTGGCTGACTCTATTGTCTGCCCCGTATTTAAAGCGCGCTCTGTTTCTGTAATCTCTAACTCTTTCTAACTTCAATATTATTCATATTCATATCCTGCTCCTACATACCATTCTATCAATATTTCCATCTTTTATGCTCTCTTGATAATGACTTCTCTATCCACCCACCCTTTCCAACATTTATTTCATCCATTTCTACCATTATTAAATACCACTTTTCTTTTTTTTAATCATTTCTATTATTATATATTTTTTATTTCATTTCAAAATCTAGGGTTTCAGTTTTAGGGTTTACAGTTTAGGATTTACGATCTGTAGTGAGGAAAATAGATCAGATAGATGGAGAAAAGTTAAATAATTAAAAATAGAGAAAAACTTAAAAAGTTTTTCAGATAAATTATTAAGAATTTTTTTAAGATTAACGATTTGAATAAAAATATAACCTTTAATATAATAATATATCAAAAATTGATTAATATATCTGATTTCACTTAGAAAGTTAAAGTTTGATTGTTTTTTAAGATATTTCAAATTCAATTCCCATTAGATAGTAATAATTTATGTGTCGTATACGTACTTATAGATAATATCTTCGACTTCGATTGAGTCTCAAATGGGATTTTAAAAAAAAAAACTTATTAGACAAAATGTATTATAGTTTAGTCACAATTCAAATAATAAAAGAATAAAAATAGAATATTTCTATAAAATTCTCAAGTTGATGATGTTAAACCAAACTATAAAGATAACAATGGGGACCAAGAAGGTAGAGAACAGATAGAGTGGTCCAATATTAAGCATTGGACTTAGACCCAACAATAATAATAAGAGACTTAGAATTCTTCACAAGACATCAAGATTAATATTCATCAGTCCCTATTACAAATTTGAATCTAGCTATATTGCAGGGTCATCTTAAATAGAGTGAGATTTGCATGTCCTTGGTAATAGTATATACCAATTAAGGATATATATCTAAATTATACTCTATGTCGACTTAGTGTCTTACCTTCAACTTCTTGCAAAATTTAATATCAACAATGCATTATGTCTACCACATAATAATGTATCAAACAGATAGGAGAATGGAATAAGGTATGATGTAAATAAATTATACTAAATTAATTAACGGATATTTGTATATAAATATGTAATAAAATTATATATATATATATATATATATATATATATATATATATATATATATATATATATATATATATATATATATATAAGACTCATGGGGCTATGGTGTAGGGGAAGTAATGGTCCTTTTGAAAGAAACCTATAACTAGATAGGGTTTTGGCATATAAGGAATCACTTTGATAAGTCCTTCTCATATTTATAATTTTTTTTTATACCTTTCTTTAATTTGGAAATGATCAATTATTTTCCTTTTTGAAAGAGTATATTTATATACAAATAACTGTTAATCAATTTAGTATTTTTGAAGAAATACGTTTTAACTATATTGTAACACTTAATCAACTAATTAAGTACAAGAATTGGGAAATGATAGTGAAAATGTCAAAATATATTTTGTATATTTTGTATTCCTTAACTAATATTTAAGTTTCATCATCCTTTCTTAAGTTTATTATGTTTTCATACGCCAAATCTCCAAAATGTAATAGTAATTCCATGTAGAAAATATTTGAGGAACTCAGATGAATATATGATAGATAGGTTCAAAGTATATTAAGTTTTCTTTATTAAATTAATATAGATGTGTGACATTGGTTCTCGACCTTTTGCATTCACTAAGCTATTAGTCAAATGGCCCAAAAGTAAAAGCCCATTATGGTCTATGGATACATGTTCTATATATATATATATATATATATATATATATATATATATATATATATATATATATATATATATATATATATATATATATATATATATATATATATATATATATATATATATATATATATATATATATATATATATATATATATATATATATATATATATATATATATATATATATATATATATATATATATATATGGGCCTAATATGAATTAGATAAAGGATTTGCTTATCCCACACTAAGGGGTGGAAAGCACCCAATGAAATATTAAAAATTCCCATCAGAATTTTAAAGACTTATTTTTTAAATTGGAAAATATTTTTAAAAATGCCTCAATTAAAATTTTACTGTGAGTGATTCCTTAAGATAAATAGAAGTAAAACTTTTAGAATAAATTTTTTTTTGTATGTTAAAAACTCAAACAAGGATATTTTGAAATAATTAATATATTATTCTATATAAGGATCTAACATATTAGTTAGAAGTAACTATTACTGATTATTTTCTTAATTCCTAATAAAATTTTCTTTTGTAAAAATTTCTTTTATACCATAACATAATTGGGTGTGTTATTTTGGAAAAATTTAAATTATATTTTTGTAAGTTTAAAAATTATAAGGGTTAAATAATGTTTATCCCCTTTTCATATAGGTGTGTTTTAGTTTACCCCCCTATATTTTTTTATTTTTCCTCTTAACTTTTTCAGATTCCCTTTACAAACACCCTAATGCATCCATGTCATCAGGATTCGCTGATGTGGCCAGTTGACTTTGCTGATTGTTTCTAAGTTGACTCCACGTTGGATTACATTACGTAGTTAGCAATATATACATCTGAAAATATTTAACATAAATAATTTATCATTCAATCCCCTTGAAAAGATAGGGTTTATTGAAAACTAGAAATAGGAAGGAAGACAAACAGTTCCAGCTTTCACGATGAAGAAGAAGAGCCATAAAGAATCAAAACACGCGAAGAGGTCAAAGAAAGGAAGTAAACCGAATGAAGCCACCATCGTCAACCAATGTGTGGAACCTGAGAAGCACGATGAAGAAGTTGATGTTTCTCATGCTTAAGCTTATAAGGTTCGTCTTTTTTTACATCCTTCAATGTCGTTTCTGATATGTTACTCCATGTTAGGTATTTAGTTCGTTTGTTTTGTTTTTTAGAATGTGCGAGTTTTCAAAGTTGTATTTCATCATGGAGGTGAATTTGTAAGTTTAAGAAATGAGGTTACCATTTACAGGGGAGGTGTATCCACATTAGTGTCTGGGCTAGAAATTGATAAATGGACAATGAGTTGTTTTCATAGTTTGGTGACCGTGTGGGGTTACATTTTAGGGAGTTATAGAACCTGGACAAATATTATTGAAATCAATGAAAACTTCTTCCAGATTAGGAATGACGACGAATACTATGATTTTGCAGCATATGCTTGTGCAACCCAAGTAGAAGGGGAACTGTTTGTTAAGCATGATGTTGTTGATATAAGAGACTCAATAAGGAGTCCTAGGTGTATCAATGAGATTGTTGAGCTGGAGGTTTGTGACGAAGAGGAAGTGGAAAGACTAAATGATAGTGGGGATGAACGAGCAACTGCAAATCTTGATGGTTTTGAGGGTATTGATGTCACTGTACCTTTTAATGCATCACCCCCAATTGGTGGATTAATAAGTGCATCCAAAAAGAAGAAATGGGAGGATGATGAGTATGTGAGTGATGAGATCACTAGTGCAGAAATGACTTTTTTATATCGGACGGAAATGTCTTTTACATTGGGCATGGGTTCGATTTAAAGGCAGGCGATGTAGTAAATCAATGAAATTTTATATCGGGTTATAGCCCGATGTGAAAAATACACCTAGCATATCGGTTGAATTTTAAGTCTGACGTGAAAACAATACAACTTTATTTATTTTTTAAATAAATAGAAGCTTTTACATTGGTTTCATGTCATGTCTGATGTAAAAGGTAGGCTTTTACATCAGTTTTAAATACTGGCCGATGTAAGATGTTGGTTTAAATGAACTTCAAAATGCGCGGTGCTTTGGTTTTTACATCTATTTTGATAATGGCCGATGTAAGAAGTAGCTTTTACATCGGTTTTGACATTGGCCCGATGTAAAAAAGTGGCATTTTACATCGGTTTTGACATTGGCCCGATGTAAAATGTTATGATATATTTCTTATAAATTTGACTATTTTTTAGCAGAATCATTTATAAGTCCTAATTTTTGGTACCTAATTTTTTTGGTCCCTATAATTTTTTTGGTACCTAATTTTTCATATTTTTTCAACATCACATAGACCATATTTAGGTCGATATTTTTCATAGTTTTCCAACATCACATATACCACATTTAGGTCTCTATTTTCATATTTTTCTAACCAACCTAATTTCATTGCACCAAATATCTAGGATACACATATATTCTTCAAAATGAACAATTTACTAGTGATATCTTTACGAAAGTACTAATATATGATACACACAAATATACAAAAATTATAAGGAGGTTTACACGATGGACTACTACAACAACAACAAAAAATACAAAAATATTCAACCATTTATAAGTCCTCTCCCGCACTTGAATTACCAACTTGCAATCCACAAGAAGATGAGTTGTAGCTTCGGTAGACTACACCAAAATCAAATTTGCTGACAATAAATAATAACACCAATTAACATCAATAGACAACACCAAAGTCAAGAAACTCAAATCATATATATATATATATATATATATTATATAACTCAAAGAAACATGTTGCCCAACAGAGTCACAAATCATACAAATCATCTTCTGTTAATTCTTTTAGGTCATCAAATATCTATAACACGTAAATAACAATATAGAGTTATTCTTTGAAATTTCACATTAAGTTGCAAAATGCAAAGTAAATAACAAAGTAAAGTTATGTTTATTACCTTCATCCAAGACTCAGTTATCTTGGCAGAGACAATATCCAACATAATTTTCATCACATAGTACCCACAATCATTAGAGTTATTTTGTTTCCTTGTCTACAAATGAATGACATTATTAGTGAATACTTATATGATAAAATTAAATATATAATTATAATTTACACCAAGCTTACTTTGGGTTGAAGCCATGTAGCCTTTTTATCTAATGTCATTTGTCGCTTGATGAACTCCAAAAGCACAAATTTAGAATAAAAAAATCCATATAAAGCCACATAAAATACGGAATTACTTTTGTAACAAATTATGTATATAGGATGAAGTGAACATAAAAGATAAACTTATAGTATAACAATTTTCCTCATGATTTGATTAAATGTCCGATGAAGTGAACAAAAGATGACCATTACATTGTCTTTTGGACAAATGACTATTAATTATCAATGACCTCTGTACGTGTGTGTGGAAACACAAAAGTCACAATTTCATGTTACCAAAGTTGAAATATCCATGTAACCAAAAGTAAAAAATAGAAAACACAATTTCATACAAACTTACCCATGAAGAAATGGTAGCAAGTGACACTCTCTATTTTCGTCACGTAACTTGTCTTGTATATATTTTTTTAACATTTGCTTCATTTTTTGGTACATTATCAACATACGAACACATAGCAGGGTCCATAAATCCATACACCTCTTCTTGTGACGTATCAATACATATACGATGAATATACCTAAATAATTTTAAAATAAACATTAGAAATCAAAGTAATGAGAGGTATAATATATTGTCAGTAATAAAAAAGAAAATGAACTTATGTGCACCAAATTTGTAGAGTAGATACATCAAAGCCAATGAAAACCCACCAAAAACTCTCTGATACACATAGATGACATATAAAAATTAATGACACTCACATAATGACTTAATTCTATTTCCAGGTGTGTGTCACCACTTTTCAGAACCATTTTTACTAATCTCTCAACATTGTCTTCCCCTTCCTTTGTGCTTACTTTTGCAACTGAACAACTTCCTTTTCCTCTTCCATCCACAACTTCCCTTTGTTCAATGAATTTATTAATTTATGTGCTTTGGGAGATACCCATAGACCTAAGTGTCTCCATGAAATATTGTTGCATCACCTTACACTCTTCAACCAATTGTTGCGAAAAATCAGCTCTAATTTTTGCTTCCAATTTAGATGACAACTGTGCAAATTATTCTGTTACATCTATATCATGTCATTGACGTGAAAACGATCTTCCAAAGGAAGTGCTTTATTTTTTATGTTTTCCAACACCACAAACACGAACTTCATGCTTAAATGTTCTAATGGCTGCTATAAAGATATTGTGACGCCCATCCGGAACAAATGCACCATTTTCGGCTTCTTCAACTAGAGAATCCTACAAAATGCAAAAACCACAACTAATATCAATTGTTTTTATCAATCAAAACTATAATGATACTTGGAGAAGTTTCTTAATTTTACTTACAATTTTCTCAGCAATAACTTGTGTAGCCTTTGATGTGTATTCTCCCCATTTCTTTTGGCATGCTCTCGTCCATAACTCATGGCATGACGGTGGAGATGGGCTACCATTATCATCTAATGTAGAATCATCTCTCGATGATCTCTTTTCACTTATCATTTTCTCCTTAAGCAAGTGATACCCTTCACGAGATAATATGTGTGGGTATACATTCTTAGCCACATTTTGCATAACCTTTTGACTTTTTTCCTATTATAAACTCAAAAAGTTATTAATCACAAAACGTAATAAAAAAGTTATGCACAAAAATATATTATAACTCCTAATAACCTTAAATTCAGAGGTATCTTGAGATTTCAGAAATTCTTTCCATACTTCTTCAATATAATTATATCTGATATGTGCAGGAGCGAGACCTTCTTTGGGCTTTCTAATATATTTGCTTGTGAGTTATGTCTTAAAACCTCTACATCACTCTCCCACATATTTAATCCATTCTTTCTTTAACGAATCCTTATTTGGATTATGAGGTTCCGGAATAGTGAAATGAGCCTACACATATAGTATATGGTATATGTTGTTAGTATATGATTATAAAATATAATAAAGTGTAGCAGTTAAAAATACTTGAACATCTGTCCAAATAGCCTTTTTTATGTCTTTATCTATGTCTTTCCACTCATCTTTCAAAATACTAAATCTCTATCGAGCAAGAGACACTATGTAACTCATAAAATTTGAAGCATTTTTACCAACACCAGTACATCCATGGTTTCTTGGATTAAACTCGACCTTTATCTTTTCATCTGTTTGGTGAACTTTTTCAATTTGTGCCATCAAAGTGGGACCTCTAACTCTTCTTTTTTTAGGGTCACTAGATGAAGAACGGTTGTCGGTTGAATCAGCCATGTATTTGTTTACACAAAATAAAAATAATTAGAAAGAAAATTAAGTATAAAATATAAACAATTACACATCAAATTAAGCAGAAAATATTTTTTTTTTTAAAACTTACTAGTCCTCCCATATCCCTTCTTCATGATCTATGCGAATAGTGTGCACATCATCCTCTTTATTTTCTTCAATTAAGGTAGGCACATTTGTTGAGAAAGGAGGAGTTTCAAAAATATCAAGGTTCGCATCTTGATTTTCATCACTATCATGCACCTTTATTTGTATAACCACTGACCACCTTTTATCAGAAGGATTTGTGACATAAAACACTTGTTTTGCTTGAGACACCGTGATGAAAGGTTCTTCCGCATAAGCTAACTTGCTAAGATCAACCAGTGTAACTCCAAATTCATCGAATCTTACACCAGTGTTGATATCAATACATTTTCCTTTAAATACATGAACTTTAAAAACAACATAATCAACTTCCCAAATCTCTTCAATCACACCAAAGTAGGGTGTAGATGCCATAACCAGGTTTTATCTTTAGCACTTGAGAAGTGCATGGACTCGGCCATAATCATAACCCGACTATTTTGTGTGGTACTATGGTAATTCTTTGACTTTGTATAAAATAAAGTTTTATTAGTATCATATCCATTCCAAGTTATTATGTTACATTTAGGCTCATAGGACAACCACTTAATTTTATTAGATGCATTATCATCATTAGCAATTTTTCTTTAAACCACTCAGAGAAAATCTTATTATTCTCTTTTAACAACTATCTTTCATTCATCTTGGGGTACTTTTTCTTTATGATGCTTTTGTGAGCAGATAAGTAAGGTTTAACTTCATTTGTGTTATTCAATATATATATAAATGCGCTTGAACAACCACTTAAATACTTAAGTTCTTGACCTTTAAACCTTGTGTAACCAAACTCTCACATCTTCCATCATGACGAGACTTGGGAACCCCTATGTCGCTCCCGAAGATTTGCATCCCGGTACAAGCGCGAACGGTCGGGGAAAGGAGAAATGAAATGAACTGAATAGAGTCGCCAGCTAGGCATTTTTATCCCGGAGGAAAGGTAATTCTGCATAAACCTAGAAAGATATGGTTAAGACGGTTGCGAACCAGAGAAACTGAGAAAGGGGGTTGGTTACAACCTGGGAAGTATTAGCACCCAGATTGTCCGTCGTACTCGACGGGATCCACGCTTGAAAGTTTGGGTTTAAAGGGGTAGTGTCTGTGCTATCTGTGTGCAGAAGCTGGAAGAGAATATACAAGTGTCAGTGCAAGAAAGGGAAGTGGAATGCTCAGGGATGAGGCTTAAAAAGAATGCTGAAAGAGGGGGAAGACACAAAGACTTTTGTTCGATAACAATTGAGTTATGCCTACGTATCCTCTCGTGCAATGAGGAAGTCAGAACACCGTAGTTCGACTCAAAGAGACTGAAAGATAAATTGACTGATGAACTGCTTGCTTGTCTATTCTCAAGTGTATGACTTGTCTGGCTCAAGTGTTAACTGTCTTGCATTAGACGGG
The DNA here is from genome assembly GCA_963966055.1 of Lathyrus aphaca. Classification (NCBI taxonomy): domain Eukaryota; kingdom Viridiplantae; phylum Streptophyta; class Magnoliopsida; order Fabales; family Fabaceae; genus Lathyrus; species Lathyrus aphaca. Next base: position 175,784,974 of record OZ014524.1, on the reverse strand, counting down.
AGAAGCAGGTTCTCGTTTGTGAGTGAAGGTGATGAGAAAAGAATCTCGAAGGAGACGATTATTGTTTGTTTTTGTGTTTTCAATCTTTTAATTGTTTTTGGTGTTTGTCATAAGTTAATGAGCTTAAGCCTAAACCAAGGGTTAGTAAACTCATCATATCCTCCCTTTTGATTAGGGATAATGAGAATACCTTAAGTATGAGATAAACATCTCAACTTAATTACCATGATGATGTAGGATTAAGATCATTAACCTACTTGTGCTTATTTAGATGTTTTTGAGTTTTTGTTTAGTGTTAAGTAATGAGTTTAAGCCATAATCAAAGATTTAGTGAACCCATTACACCATCCTAATAGAAGGATAATAGATGAGCACACTTAAGCTGAGGAAGATACCTCATCTTAATCCATGATTAGGGATTAACCTCATGACAAAACAAGCCTTTATTAAAGTGGATTTTAATTAAAGGGTGAGATTAAGAAGTGAGTTTTAAGATTGTAAGACAACTTGAGGGGGACTTGTCCATTAACACTAGGGTTAGTCCTTCTTAACCAATTAAGGAAGAATTAGAACCCTAATGCAAGGCCTAAGTTACAAGTTAATGTCTTAGTGATTATTAAGATGGATTGATTAAAAGGTTTAAACAAATTAAGGGTTTAACGCTTAGGATTAAAGTTATACACTCCATCCTAAGAGAAGGATGCAGGCATAACCCTAATCACCAAGTCTTGAAACCTTAAAGGTTTAGTCTCTAATTATGAGATGAGAAGAGAGACACAAAGAAGACACAAAGGTAAAAGCTAAAGGGGGACTAATCAAAACCCTAATTATTGTCATGCTTGGATGTTCTTATGGTTTGTAAGGCTTGCAAGAGATCTTAAGAGAAGCCACCAATGGAAGAAGCAGATGAAAGGAGGAGAAGCAGAAGAATAAGTTACTTACTTCATTGAAGAAGATAAGTAACTTAGAGAAAGAAAGTGAATGATGAACATAAATGAGCAAGCTCACTCTAAAGCAAATAAAAAATTCAGCAATGATGCATAAGAATAATGAGAAGAGAAGTGAGAAGTGAAGGCAAATTCACTTCTCAAGTTACTTACCACCTGGAAAGGTTAGCATAAGGAAAGGAATGAAATGTATGCAAAGATGAAAACCAAAACCAGAAGCATATACATGATGCAAATGATGCTATGAGATGATGCAAAGACATGTCAAGTGTTATGAATGTTCATACAAGAGATGTAATGCAAATGATGCATGCTTTGAAGTTTGAAAGCACATGAAAGTTCATGGAATGAAATGAATGCACATTATGGTAAATGAATGAAGAAATGATCAAGCATGATTCTAATATGTCCTAAGATGTCTTAGATGTCATATGAATGCAAGAAATGTCATGGAAATTTCATGTATGGATGCATATGCAAGATGAATGCAAATGAACATGAGAAATTAGGGTTTTAAGGCAACATGAGATGCATAAGTCAAAAACAGAAGAAAACATAAGATAAAAAATTGTAAATTAACTCAAAGGAACCCTAACCCCATATGATATCACACCCCAAAGGAGGAGGCCTAACTCTTAACCTAAAGAAAGTTGTGATTTTTCTAAGTTATCTAGGTTTTTAAGGTACCTTAAGAGGCAAAATGCAAATCAAATGGAAAATGCAAGATACATTTATGACAAAAATATGCTAGATACTACATGTCATATGAAGAACAATGCAAAAAGAACCAATGTCAAACCCTTCATGGTTAGGCAGAAAAGAATTCTTGAAGTTAGGGTTCAAAAATGGGATTTTTATGAACCCTAAATTCAAGAAAAATGTCTAAGTTGAATCAAAACCAAAAAGAAATTTGTATGAATGGTTTGACAATGTTTCTAAATGTCCTAAGATTCAATGTGATTTTTTTTTGGGATTTTTGGAAACCTAAATGGCATTTTAATTAATTAATTTCCATTAATTAATTAAAATAAACATTTAAATATTTTTAAAATGATTTTTTAATGCAAAAAATAAAAATAAAAATGTTTTTGGGTGAAGAAAAATATTTGAAGTCAAAATGCAGAAGAAAAATATTTTTGGAATTTTGTAAGTATTTTGAATAAATTAGGCAAAATAAATGGATAAAATGAAAATAAAAATGAATTAAAGGGAAAGTAAACGCATCTGAGGGATGAGATTCAAACTCACAGGGGAAGGGTTGACTGCGCGCGTGATTGTGTGGTCCAGATCACTCATGGCTAATAAATCCTAATTAATTTAATTAATCCAGTTTAGGGTTTAATGACTCAATCTCAGCCATCCACGCACGCGGGTAAAACTCATCCTACGACCATTATTCAAACTGGACACTAAACCCTAATTAGAACCCTAATTACTTTCAGGTGACCGGAACAGTGTTCCGGTCATCTTCTCCGGTGAACTCAAAATCAAACTTCTTCCCTAGGTTGTTTCAAACGCTCTAAAGCTCCAGATCAAATCCCCACATCTTCCTAAACCTAAATCTACCCTCAAAACAAATTTATTCTTCACCGATCATGTGAATCGAACAAAAACATATTTCACGGGCAGAGTTTCAGAGGTTCAATATAGGCTTATTTCTCACTCATTTTCAAAAGTAAATACATCATGATGATCAGCAAAGCATAAGGAACATTTCTATAACCTAAAATTACATTTCTGGAAAATTTGTTCTTGAGGTTACCTGAGCTTGAGCTTTCTCAGTTTGAAGCTTTTGGACCTCTTCTCTTGTGCAAACTCACTCCAATGATCCCTCTGATGAAGCTTTGATGATTGGAAGGAGTTTGTAATGGCTGAAATGAGAGCTTGCACTCTTGCTGCACCAGAATCGTGTTTTGGTTTTGGGTGTGTTTTGGCGGCAATGAAGCTGAGGTGATTGATGAAAAGAGTTTGAAGTTTGAGTGTGTGTGTTGTGAGTTTCGAAAGCTTTTGCTCTTGGGGTGATTTTTGGGAACTTGATGATTCTGAAGTGTTTGGCTTGTGTGTGTTGTGTTATGAGCTGCATTTTGTCCACATAACAATGTTTGATAGGTGATGCGTGTTTTTCGCAAGTGTACGAACACGTCAGAGTAATATAAAAGATTGTCGAATCCACAGAGACCAAGTGTCAATCTATCGTACCTATTGTTATGGTGTGTATCTAAGGCAACTAAATAAAGGGGTTTTAAGAAGGGTGCAATGGTAAATAAAATAATAATTTTAAACAATAAACAAAGACAGGCTCGAATGTAATTCACGTAATCAATGATAATCCAGTACTTGTTAATGGAACTACTTATGGGCAATGTTTTCTCCTTTGAAAAGAACTAATTTAACAGGAACTGTCGCTTTCGCGTATTCAGAACCGAGTTGTACTCTCTAATCAACCCCTCCTATTGTCACGGATAAAAAGGTGCGTACTGCGTTAGAGTAGTAAACCTATTTTTAGGAAATGTAGTATCTTAACTAAGTTGAAAAGTATTTTAGCCTGGACTTCTTATTAAAAAGAGGTTCTTACGAACCAGACTCTAAACTTCTTAACGCGTCCGAAAATCGTTTTAAAATCTCTTTTCCTTTTAATCTAAAAACTCCTAATAAACTAGACAAAGCGCTTTTGGCTGTTTTTGAAATAGTTAAAAACAATTAGATTGAATTGAAAGATAAAATAGCCCTTAAGTGTTTCCACGAACAATTATACGGATTACTGGTTTAATTACGATCCTTACATCCTAACCTTTATGGAATTAGTTAGACATGATAAAGTAAAGGTTCTTTTTATAATTTTTCATAAAAGTAATTTAGTGCGAGTGCGGAAAGTAATTGAATTTAGTGCGAGTGCGAGAAATAAAGTAATTTAGTGCGAGTGCGGGAAATAAAGGAATTTAGTGCAAGTGCGGGAAATAAATAAAGTAAAGTGCGAGTGCGGATAATAAATGAAAGTAAAGCGAGTGCGGGAAATAAACAAAATAAAGTGCGAGTGCGGATAATAAAGAAAGTAAAGAAGTGCGAGAAATAAATTAAAGTAAAGCAATGCGGAAAAGTAAAATACGAACTGGAATTAAAATGGCGGCAGGATTAACTTCCTCCAGAGTGCTCCAAAACTCGATCACACAGACAGATTACAGACTCGATCACTCGATTGCAGAAACACCCCAATGTGGAATGGCAACTGCTTTAAAACTGATATATGCCTAGATAAATCTAAGTTTGGATGAAGAAAAACGAAAAACTAAAGTCCTATTTATAGGAAAACAAAATGCGGGAAAAGACCAGGATGCCCCTCCACTAAAAAGTGGAGGGAACTGCTTTTTGCCTTGTGGCACCCGCCACAGGCCTATGGCGCCCGCCATAGTACTCATAGGGAAAGGAAGAGTGGGGATCGTGGGTCTTGGCAGTTGTGGAGTGGTCTTGAGACGTGGCCACGTCATGGCTAACCCCATGGCGCCCGCCACGGTGGGTGCCGTAAGTGCAAAACGCTGAATTTCTAGGTTTTCGTCCGTTTCCACTCCTTTTTCGCTCCTTTTCTCGATTCAAGCCCCGATTACATAAAAAAACTTGAAAACAAAGGAAAACAAAGTAATAACATAACAAAATAACAATAAAAGCTAAGAATGTATGCGAAATCGGAGTCAGAAATACGGTGAATTTTAGTGTGATCAAATTCTCCCACACTTAAACCTTTGCTTGTCCTCAAGCAAACATTAAAGCTCAAGAAAATATGGTGTCAACACGTGTCTTTGGGCTAAAGAGCTTCTAAGTTCAAGTCAGGATGCAGTGACAGGTACTAACTAAGTGAACCAAGGGTACCATAGTAACACAAACACAAACTTCAATCCTATATTAACCACTCCATGTCATCCCACAATACCTAGGCCTATCTTCTCATCTTTTTGTGTCCTTTTCATTCAGGCGCAATCACATTAAGCCCGTTATCCATACATGCTTCATAGTAGAGTGACCGGTTAGTGATTCTGATCCATAACATAAGGTTTCTGGCACATAAGCATGTGTAAACCTGTTTTTATTTCGCCTAAATGTAGCTGCGGGGGATCGGATCGTAATCCGCCCTACCAAATTCAGTGCCAGATACCTCTGAACCAACTAACAATAGGTGACTTGCAATTTTTTTTCTTTTTTGTGGCAAAAATTTTTTTCTTCTCTTTTTTCAGTTTAAATGACTTTGTGAGGGTCACCTATCCCAGAGTTTGCCTTTTTTTTTTCTTTTTTTATTAGCACTGGATCATTCACTTATGTTCATCGGCCCCCTACGTAGAGCATGCTTTGGCCGGAGCTGACTGCTAGGATAAACTACTTAGGACAATTTTTTGAATGATAATAAAGGCCATGGTGGTGGGGTTTAGGAGTGATTCCTATATTCAAGAGGTCTATGGTGCTAAAATGGTGCTGATGTTTCAAAAAGTTGACCTAAGTCACCACATCCTAATCTAAACCTGTCTCAAAGCCCAAAAAACATGTGAAACAACATTATTTTCTTTTTTAAAATTTTTCTGGTAAAGCTAAGGAAATGGGAAAAAATGAAGATGTACTAAAAATACACTATACTGGTGACTCGTCAGACTCATGCATTATCTAAGAAAATTAAACTAAATAAATTACTGAAAAGGGAAATAACTGAAAGGAAATAATGAAAAAAGGGAAATGACAGAAAGCAATAAAATCCCCTCCCACACTTAAATCGAACATTGTCCCCAATGTTTCGAAATAAGATAAGGGGGGTAACCTGAAAAAGACTACTGAGGAGGAGCACTGGTGCCCTCGCCGTCCTGCTGTGATGGTCTGGAACGACGGGATCTACTGCGATGCTGGTCCCTCTGGTCGAGTCGTGCCGATAAGGCAGCCTGAGCACTCCGGACCTCTCGAAGGTTACCTAAGATGGAACCCTGAGTAGCCTCTACAAGCTGGTAGTGCCGGCTGTTGAACTCTCTCTGACGGTTCTGCTCTAATGAGATATCGTTCAAGGTACGGCAAACGTTGCTATAAGCACGATCCGAAACCAATCGCGATTGTTGCATGAAGCTCATGTTGTCCGTCAGTTGTTGTGAAATAGTAGAGAGAAGGCCGTCTCGCCTTTCCTCTCTAGCTGTCATGTCACGCCACATTTCCTCTGTGACATAGAATCCAGGAGCAGCACCTGCAACAGGGTTAGAGGAAGATGGTGCGGTGTGTGACTGTGAAGGACGATGGGGGGACATGTGAGGTATGGGAGACTGCTCTCTCCGATCATACTCTTCATCAGTGTCATGTGCCTCCCCATCAGGAATATTAGGAGGAAGTGGACCCAAAACAGGTGGAGCATTCAGATCATAGGTCCAGTTCCTTTCATTACGTACATCAGTACGTCTACTGCATGGTAAAGCAACAGATGGGATAGCTACCCCATGAACCATCAACTCATAACCACCTTCTCTCCTCGTTCGGCACAATTTCATGTCTTTCAGAAATTTTAAATTAATTGTGCGAGGAGGTAGTGGTTCAAGTGTAGCTATCTCATCGTTCAGGCCAAGAGCCCGAGCAATAGACGTAACAAGCCCTCCAAAAACAATCAGTCCTGTTTTATTAGTAAGTAAAGCCATGTGTGCAAGCATAAACGGGACCGGATTGATATGGGTTCTAGTGAGGCATCCTTGCAAAAATAGGAGTTCTCTAGCATTTACCTTGTTTGGACTTTCCCGGCCAAAAATAGTACATGCCAAAAGATGTCTGAAAACTCTTATGGTCGGGTTGTGAATGGTCGACGCAAGTATCCCTTCAAAAGAATTAATTGAAGTACTTAAAAGCCTTTGCCAGAAGGAAAATACCTCGGCCGACCATTCCGCATCCAAAGGTGCCTCACAAATCGCACCTTCCCTATGAGGGATTCCTAACAAGCCTGCTAGCTCGTTGGTACTGAATTCATATTCAATTCCAAACAGTCTAAAAATAACAGTACCGATAGTGCTAGTAGTGTTAGGACTGACAGTGTATATCAAAGAACTCAAAAACTCAATTGTCAGTCTCTCATAGGTAGGTTCCTGATTAACGAAAATATTATGCAAGCCTAAAAAATCTAATAAATTAAAAACACTATGATAAATACCCAAAGCATACAGACAGTTATCGTCGACGTACCTAGTCGAGAGAATTTCTCGACTCTGAAGCCTCTGAATAATTTTCCGTTGCCTATCACCCGGTCTTCCATCACGAAGAAGAAATCCATTGAACTCCATTGTTGATTGCTCCTTAGGAAGTGAAAATGGTAGAAAAATGGTTTATGAGAGAAATGATAAAGTTTTAATTTTTATGGTTTGTGGTGGATGAAAATGAAAATGAATTTTGGATAGGTTTTATGGATGGTGGGTATTTTGGAAATGGGGGAGTTTTGATGGGGTTCAAGGAGGTTTTGGAAAGTTGCAAAAATGGGTTTTTGGTGAAAGAAGGTATGAAAATGGTGGAAAATGAAGTTCAGCCCCGAAATTGGGGAGAACACCATGGCGCCCGCCATGGGCTTGTGGCGCCCTCCACAAGGCTATTTCCTGGGCCTTGGATTTTTTAAAATCCTCCTTTGGGTCTTCTTTGCACCTCCGGTCTTCGGGGGGGTCTGGATAACGTTTTCTTCTTCTTTTCAATGGCATGAGGCTTGCATATTTTTTTTTGTGAAGACAAAAATGAAAATATTTTTGTCTTATATTTTTTTTTCTTTGCACGACAAAAAATAAAATAATTAAAAATCAAAAAGAAAAAAGAAAAATCGACATTAGTGCATAATATGTATATATAAGATGAATTCAAAGTACATGAAAAAAGGAAATATAATAGATGCAATAATGTAAGATATGTCTGGAGATGCGAAAAATAAAGCATAAAAAGGAAATTAAATACTAGGGTAATATCGTCAGTGTAGAACGAATCATGTGGTAGGCTTCTCCTCCTGGCTTGATCCACGAATCTCAGATATCTCCCTCCGAAGCTCTTCAATCTCCTGATATAGAGCATCGGCCTCTGAGGCATGAGTGAGATCAGAAACCTGAATCTGTAATTCCAAGTCCGCCACTTCCTGCTTGAGCAGGGCAGTCTCCTTACGGAGCTCATAAATCTGTGTTTGTAGGTCAGGCGGCTGCAGAGACATATTGTTAGACATAATAGTGATTCGGGGAGTAAGAGGTGTAGTAGTGTACTCAGCGGCGGGAGGTGATTTCGGCTCTTCGATAGTCTCTCCATAACCCTCTAGAGCATAACTCCAATTTGCAGGATCATGGACACTGGTCATCAGCGGATCTGGTAATGTAAAGTAATGTATCGCTTCGCCGTAGATCAGTAATCTAAACATGTTGGGCTTAAAAGAGGCCATCCTCATCAGTCCTCTGTCAAGACAAAAGTCAACATCCAGGGTGGTGTAGCAGCAGAAGGTCCTGAGGTGTAATAATTTGCGAGACAAACCCAATGCAGTAGCTATCTGTGTAACAATCCCACCGACATGTATGACGCCTACGGATGATCTGGCAACACTAGCAAGGCCCTTCAACAGAAAGTTGCCACAAGCAACTGAGCGAGACTGAGTCGCACAAAATAGTAGGAAAATCTCCTCTTCACTTAGCAGGGTCTCTGTATCTGGCAAACCTAGGAAAGAATGTGCTAGAATCATCTAGAAGTACCTTAACGCAGGGTTGTGGATTACCTGAGAAAACTGGGTGGAAGGATCTTGGCTTCCTCCACCTGATATTTTAGACCAAAACTTTTCCACTTCCCTGCTCATAAAATACCCCATCGGTGTCTCTAGAATAGCATCAGGAGTAGTCTGAAAACCTAGTAAATCACCAAACTCTTTGTGAGAGAAGGAGTAGTCAATCCCGAACAACCTGAAAACAGTGAGTCCGTCGGGTCCAGCCCAAGGGTCATGATGAAACGAGCTGAGGAACTCAAGAGTCAAGTTCCTATAAGTGTTGTTCCTGTCGTCAAACTGGTCCCATTGGAGTTGATGGCATAAGAATCTGACGCTTGGCTCTATCCCCAAGGCATCCATGCAGTCATGGTCAGGGTACCTGGTAGGAGCCATAGGGCGTCTCATGTGGACATAGTAACGCTCTCTCTGTGTGTCGTCTCTAAAAGCCACGTGCATGTCATCGGGATTCTGCATTCTATACAAGGTTAGCAAACAAGTCCTGAAAGCACATAAAACATTCAATCGTTAGTCCTGACATAATAATAAAATAAACAAATTAAAATAAAGTGAAAATAAATAAAAAGTATATAAATAAGAAAACCATGGGTTGCCTCCCATGCAGCGCTTGTTTAACGTCATTAGCTCGACGACCGATTTTTATACATCATTGGAAGGATATGGTGGATCACTCAGAGTATGACAGGTGTATGTTGTTGGGATGTCACCTCCTTCGTAGGGCTTCAACCTCTGTCCATTGACGATGAATGGTTTACATGTTTGGTTCTTGATTTCAATAGCACCGGATCTTAGGATCTTAGATACTTCGAAAGGGCCAGTCCATCTCGAACGAAGCTTTCCTGGAAAAAGTCGTAACCTAGAATCGAACAAGAGAACAGGATCACCTATTTTGAAGTCTCTTCTTATGATTCTTTTGTCATGCCAAGTATTTGTTCTTTCTTTGTATATGATGGCATTTTCGTAGGCGGATTGTTTGAGCTCTTCTAATTTTTGGATATCAAGGATACATTTCTCACCAGCAGCCAAGTAATCCAAATTCAAAGTTTTGATGGCCCAATAGGCCTTATGCTCCAACTCAAAAGGTAAGTGACATGATTTTCCATAGACCAGTTGATAAGGGGTAGTTCCTATAGGGGTTTTGAAAGCGGTTCTATAGGCCCACAATGCCTCTTGGAGTTTCTGCGACCAATCTTTTCTAGATATAGAGACAATCTTCTCAAGAATTTGTTTGATCTCCCTATTAGATACTTCCACTTGTCCATTGGTCTGTGGGTGGTATTGTGTTGCTACTCTATGCTTAACTCCATACTTGCTTAAAAGTTTATCAAATATTCTCGATATGAAGTGTGATCCTCCATCACTTATGACTAAACGGGGTGTTCCAAACCTGGGAAATATATAGTTTTTGAATAATTTGATGACTACTCTGGTGTCATTTGTGGGTGCGGCGATAGCTTCAATCCATTTAGACACATAGTCAACTGCTACTAAGATGTACTGATTTCCAAAAGATGGTGGGAACGGTCCCATAAAGTCTATACCCCATACGTCGAAGAGTTCTACTTCTTGGATATTTCTTAATAGCATTTCATTACGTCTTGAAATATTTCCTGTGCGTTGGCATCTATCACACTTGACAATGAAAGCATGGACATCACGCCACATAGTAGGCCAGAACAGGCCAGCTTGAAGAATCTTGGCGTAGGTCTTAGATGTGCTTGCATGTCCACCATAGGGTGCAGAGTGACAATGCTCAATTATATTATTTACCTCTTCTTCTGGAACACAACGGCGGAAAATTCCATCTTTACCTCTCTTGAAAAGAAATGGTTCGTCCCAATAGAAGTTTCTCACATCACTGTAGAACTTCTTCTTCCGGTGGTAGTTTAGATCAGGGGGTATGATGTCAGCGGCTAGGTAATTAACAAAGTCTGCATACCAAGGTACATTACTTATAGCTAAGGATTTATGAGAATACTTATGTAGGTGTGGGTTATCATCTTCAATAGCTTCTAGTTGGGCTATCAGTCTATCATAGGCAAAATCGTCATTTATGGGTACTGAGTCAGGTTTCAGGTATTCTAGCCTAGATAGGTGATCAGCTACCACATTATCAGTGCCTTTCTTATCACGGATATCCAAGTCAAACTCTTGCAGTAATAGAATCCATCGAAGTAACCTAGGTTTGGCGTCCTTTTTACTTAGTAAGTAACGAATGGCAGCATGGTCGGTGTAAACTATAATTTTGGCTCCTACTAGATAAGATCTAAATTTGTCTACGGCAAAAACTACAGCTAGGAGCTCTTTTTCAGTTGTTGCGTAGTTGAGCTGTGCAGCGTCTAGGGTTCTACTGGCATAATAAATTACGTGTAACTTTTTGTCTTTTCTCTAACCTAGAACGGCTCCAACAGCATAATCACTGGCGTCACACATTATCTCAAACGGTTCTGACCAATCAGGGGGTTTCATTATAGGTGCTGAAATCAGAGCTTGCTTCAGAAGATTAAATGCTTCAGTACATTTTTCATCGAAGATGAATTCAGCATCTTTCATCAAAAGACCAGTTAAGGGCTTTGTTATTTTGGAGAAATCCTTGATAAAACGTCGGTAAAATCCGGCATGTCCAAGAAAACTTCTTATCTCCCTGATAGTCTTCGGCGGTTTTAGATTCTCTATGACTTCTATTTTAGCTTTATCTACCTCTATACCTTTTTCGGGAACTATATGTCCTAAAACGATCCCTTCGGTGACCATGAAATGACATTTTTCCCAATTTAGCACAAGGTTTACCTCCACACATCTCTCCAGGATTTTCTCAAGGTTGATAAGACAATTTTTGAAATCTGATCCACAAACTGAGAAATCGTCCATAAATACTTCCATGATTCCATCTAAATAGTCGGCAAAGATAGACATCATGCAGCGTTGGAAAGTGGCAGGAGCATTACAAAGTCCAAAAGGCATTCTTCTATAGGATAAAGTTCCAACTGGGCATGTAAAGGTAGTTTTTTCTTGATCTTCGGGGTGAATAGGTATTTGGAAGAATCCTGAATATCCATCTAGGTAACAAAAGTAGGAGTGTCTGGCTAGGCGCTCCAACATTTGGTCTATGAATGGTAATGGGAAATGGTCCTTCCTAGTTGCTTTATTTAACTTTCTATAATCTATGCACATACGCCAACCTCCATCGGTTCTTTTTGCTACAGGTTCGCCCTTCTCGTTTTGCACGACTGTGATGCCTCCCTTTTTAGGTACTACATGCACAGGACTCACCCATTTACTGTCCGAGATCTGATATATTATACCTGCCTCTAGTAACTTAAGAACTTCAGTCTTAACTACAATACTCATTATAAGATTTATTCTTCGTTGGTGTTCTCTGGAAGGTTTTGAATCTTCTTCAAGCAAAATCCGATGCATGCATACGGATGGGCTTATTCCTTTTAGATCAGAGATCTTATATCCTAAGGCTGAGGGGTACCTACGTAAAACATCTAATAATTGATCGGTTTCTTCTTGGTTTAAGGTAGCACTGACTATAACTGGACGGTTCATATCTTCATCGAGAAATTCATATCTCAGGTTTTTAGGCAGTTCCTTAAGTTTTACGGTCGGTTACATAGGGCAAGGCATAGGATCTGGGGTAAGAGATAAACATTCGTGAAGGTTATCATCAATGTAGGTTTTTCTATAATTGTCATCTTCCAAAATGAGGGTTGATGGCAATTTTATAGATTCAGTTTCTTCTTCTTGTTCTAATTCCCTAATGCATTCTTCGATGATATCTAAGGCATAACAAGCATCTCCTATCACAGGTGCCATAAGAAATTTTGAAAGTATAAATTCTATCTTCTCGTCACCTACCTCAAAAGTTAGTTTCCCTTTTTTAACATCTATTACGGCTCCAGCAGTTGATAAGAACGGTCTACCTAGGAGGATTGGTATGTCGTCATCTTCTTTATTGTCCATGACAACAAAATCAGTAGGTATAAACAGCTGACCTATCCTAACAGGGACATCTTCAAGTATGCCTATAGGGTATTTAACGGATCTATCGGCTAATTGAAGTGACATCTTAGTAGGTTGTAATTCTCCTAAGTTTAATCTCTCACAAACTGCTAAAGGCATTAAGCTCACACTAGCTCCTAAGTCTAGAAAAGCTTTTTCGATGACATGATTCCCCAAAACACAAGGAATGGAAAAATTTCTGGGATCTTTATCTTTCTTTGCTAACTTATTTTCGGAAATCGAATTACATTCCACGGGTTTCGGATCTTCAAGTCTACGTTTATTTGTAAGTATGTCTTTGAGAAACTTAGCGTAAGAAGGTATTTGGGTGATGGCTTCTGTAAAGGGGATTTCTATGTGAAGTTTTTCTATAACCTTAACGAATTTTTGATATTGATTATCAATTTGGGTTTTCTTTAATCTTTGAGGGTAAGGTATTGGTGGTTTGTATGGCGGTGGTGGTACATAGGTTTTATTTTTAGGTTCTTCTCCTTTTTCTTGACTTTCCGGGGTTTCAGACTCCTCTGGTTCCTTCTCCTCATTCCTCTCAGAAGTTTCGGGCTCACTTAATCTAGGGTTCAAAGGTTCCTTATAAGCGGTTCCACTTCGTAGAGTAATGGCATTAGCTTGCCCTTTCGGGTTTTGTTGAGGTTGTCCAGGGAACTGTCCTCCAGGTGTAGTCTGTGGGGCTTGGTTTAAAGCTACCTGAGAGATCTGGGTTTCAAGCATCTTATTATGAGTAATAATTTGATCAACCTTGGTTCCTAACTGGGTAATCAGTTCGTTAACATGGACGTTTTGGTTCATGAACTCTTTGTTTTGTTGTGTTTAAGCGGTGATAAATTTTTTTACAACTTCATCAAGGCTCAGACTTGGTGGTACAGGTTGCATAGGTTGATTTGTTCTTGGGGCTTGGTAACCTTGTTATCTCGGAGGTGCGGTATTTTGAATAGGGTTATTATTTTTGTAGGAGAAGTTTGGGTGGTTCCTCCATCCAGGGTTATATGTGTTTGAAAATGGGTTCCCTTGGGTGTAGTTCACTTGCTCAGTGTTGGTCTCATTCAACAGATTGCATTCGGCGGATTGGTGTCCTTGCGTTCCACATATCTCACAATTCGGCGAAACTGCGGCTACAGTATTCGGAGTTGTGTACATATGTTCGACTTTAAGGGCCAACGCGTCCATTTTAGCTTGCATCATGTCTATAGAGCTTAGCTCATGTATTCCTCCTTGGGCTTCCTTCTTTTCCACTGTCGCTCGTTCTACTCCCCATGATTGATGGTTTTGGGCCATATCCTCGATAAGGGCACTAGCTTCAGGGTAAGGTTTGTTCATCAGTGCGCCACCAGCGGCAGCGTCGATGGTCATCTTAGTGTTATAATGAAGTCCATTATAGAAGGTTTGAATGATTAGCCAATTTTCTAAGCCATGATGTGGGCATGCTCTTAATAGTTCTTTATATCTCTCCCAGGCTTCGAACAACGACTCTCCTTGGTGTTGGGTAAATCTAGTTATTAGGTTTCGAAGAAGAGCGGTCTTACTTGGGGGAAAATATCTAGCAAGGAAAACTTTCCTAAGGTCATCCCAAGTTGTTATTGAATTGGGTGGAAGAGAATCTAACCATGATAGAGCTTTATCTCTGAGGGAAAAGGGAAATAATCTTAAGCGTATCGCCTCAGGAGAAGCTCCATTGGTTTTAAAGGTGTCTGCTAACTGAAGAAAGTTTTTTAAATGTTGGTTCGGGTTATCAGTAGCGAGACCTGCGAATTGTCTCTGTTGCACTAATTGCAGCAGGGATGGTTTAAGTTCAAAATTATTGGCTGGGATAACGGGGTTTACTATACTGGAACTAGGTTCCTCGTTTGATGGTTGGGCGAAGTCCTTAAGAGGTCTTCGGTTTTGATCTTCGGCCATAGCTTTCCTATTCCTATGGAAAAACAAACGTGCGCGAGCGTAACGTTCAGGTTCAGCTAGAGGGTCTACTAAACTTCCGGCACTGCGAGTCTTTCGCATTGACCGGTGGGTAACAACCTTAGTCTAAACGGTATAACTACAGGGTAATGAAATTTGACGAAATTGGTCCCCGGCAACGGCGCCAAAAACTTGATGCATGTTTTTCGCAAGTGTACGAACACGTCAGAGTAATATAAAAGATTGTCGAATCCACAGAGACCAAGTGTCAATCTATCGTACCTGTTGTTATGGTGTGTATCTAAGGCAACTAAATAAAGGGGTTTTAAGAAGGGTGCAATGGTAAATAAAATAATAATTTTAAACAATAAACAAAGACAGGCTCAAATGTAATTCACGTAATCAATGATAATCCAGTACTTGTTAATGGAACTACTTATGGGCAATGTTTTCTCCTTTGAAAAGAACTAATTTAACAGGAACTGTCGCTTTCGCGTATTCAGAACCGAGTTGTACTCTCTAATCAACCCCTCCTATTGTCACGAATAAAAAGGTGCGTACTGCGTTAGAGTAGTAAACCTATTTTTAAGAAATGTAGTATCTTAACTAAGTTGAAAAGTATTTTAGCCTGGACTTCTTAGCAAAAAGAGGTTCTTACGAACCAGACTCTAAACTTCTTAACGCGTCCGAAAATCGTTTTAAAATCTCTTTTCCTTTTAATCTAAAAACTCCTAATAAACTAGACAAAGCGCTTTTGGCTGTTTTTGAAATAGTTAAAAACAATTAGATTGAATTGAAAGATAAAATAGCCCTTAAGTGTTTCCACGAACAATTATACGGATTACTGGTTTAATTACGATCCTTACATCCTAACCTTTATGGAATTAGTTAGACATGATAAAGTAAAGGTTCTTTTTATAATTTTTTATAAAAGTAATTTAGTGCGAGTGCGGAAAGTAATTGAATTTAGTGCGAGTGCGAGAAATAAAGTAATTTAGTGCGAGTGCGGGAAATAAAGGAATTTAGTGCAAGTGCGGGAAATAAATAAAGTAAAGTGCGAGTGCGGATAATAAATGAAAGTAAAGCGAGTGCGGGAAATAAACAAAATAAAGTGCGAGTGCGGATAATAAAGAAAGTAAAGCAGTGCGAGAAATAAATTAAAGTAAAGCAATGCGGAAAAGTAAAATACGAACTGGAATTAAAATGGCGGCAGGATTAACTTCCTCCAGAGTGCTCCAAAACTCGATCACACAGACAGATTACAGACTCGATCACTCGATTGCAGAAACACCCCAATGTGGAATGGCAACTGCTTTAAAACTGATATATGCCTAGAGAAATATAAGTTTGGATGAAGAAAAACGAAAAACTAAAGTCCTATTTATAGGAAAACAAAATGCGGGAAAAGACCAGGATGCCCCTCCACTAAAAAGTGGAGGGAACTGCTTTTTGCCTTGTGGCGCCCGCCACAGGCCTATGGCGCCCGCCACAGGCCTATGGCGCCCGCCATAGTACTCATAGGGAAAGGAAGAGTGGGGATTGTGGGTCTTGGCAGTTGTGGAGTGGTCTTGAGACGTGGCCACGTCATGGCTAACCCCATGGCGCCCGCCACGGTGGGTGCCGTAAGTGCAAAACGCTGAATTTCTAGGTTTTCGTCCGTTTCCACTCCTTTTTCGCTCCTTTTCTCGATTCAAGCCCCGATTACATAAAAAAACTTTAAAATAAAGGAAAACAAAGTAATAAAATAACAAAATAACAATAAAAGCTAAGAATGCATGCGAAATCGGAGTCAGAAATACGGTGAATTTTAGTGTGATCAATAGGTCAGAGGAGTTGTTGTGGACTGTGGTGATTGGTATGGGCAAGTTGCCAAAATGTCAACATAACATGTACTTGAGGTATGGGATCATGTTGCAGCTGGCTTTTGGCTTGTCCTGGCTCAGCAAAGATCAAGGAGAGCCATGGAATTGGTTTTGTGGTGATTCAGCAAGTTTATGAGAGGTTTTGTGCCCTTTTGCAAATTTGAGGAAGTTGGGCCCCTTTTGAATTTCTTGAAGTTCAAGGCATGAAATGAGATGGTTCTTTGGGAAATTCTGATTTTGAGGCAATGTACTATGTTTATATGATGCATAGAAGTGTATTAGAAGTCACAAAATGGCTTGGCAAGTGGTTTTGCAAAAATCCCTCTTTGGTGTATTCTTGAAAATTATAGGATTTTTGCCAACTTTGAAAGATCATAACTTGAGTTCCATAATGAATTAGAACATGTTCTTGTACTTTTTGAAAAGGGAATGATCCTATCTACAACTTTCATGACCAACTATTTTTCATTTGAAGCATTTTTGGTTGAGAAAGAGGAGGTTGAAAAGCTTTCCCAAAATGGAAAGTTTACATTACAAGTCATTTCCATTTTTGGCAACTTTTGGTTTAGCTCAATTTTCTTCAATTTTGTGAACTTGCAAGCACTTCAATGATCAAATAAAGATCATATAACTTCAATTTGATGAAAAATCCACTTTGGTCCCATTGTTGGGGGCCTCAGATGCCCTGATTTTGCTCTGACTTGCTCAAGAAGTTACCCAGTGAACATATGACTTCCACAATGAATTTCTTCATTAAAATTGGTACGCATGATCCTTATAACATATTAAGACCATTAGAAACAAGAATGACCAAAAAATTTGGAGTTATGGTCTCTAAAACCAAAACCCTAATTTCAGGTCATCTGTGTAGTGAAACCATAGCTCTGCTTCCATGCTTTCCAAGTTCTTGTGATTTCTTGACTTCCTTGAT
This sequence comes from Lathyrus aphaca, assembly GCA_963966055.1. Taxonomy (NCBI): domain Eukaryota; kingdom Viridiplantae; phylum Streptophyta; class Magnoliopsida; order Fabales; family Fabaceae; genus Lathyrus; species Lathyrus aphaca. The sequence continues at coordinate 175,767,580 of OZ014524.1, read as the reverse complement.
TTTTGAGGGATATAAGATGATGATTGAAAATACATGGACCCTCTTGGAATGATTGGAGACCTTTGGAGTGGATCAGATGAATCCTTGGATTGCTCAGATCACAAACCCTAGATGCAGATGAACTTGAACTAATGCAGTGAAACAAAAATACAATATGAGATGATATGCTCAAACTTATGAAAAGATGAAAGATCACAAGCCATGGTGTGAAATGAGTGAGGGCAAATTTGGGGTGTTTACAGCTGCCCCTATTCAAACATGAGTTAGCTGTGCAGGATGTAAGCGACGACTTAACAGACAAACAAGATAACTTGTGGTTGAATACCAAAGACAGTTCGAAATTTGCACTCACTGGGGAGAAGAAGAAAAGGGATATAAATTGTAAAAGAAAGTGTAGTATGATTATAAAGTGCGGGCGATGGAGGACGACCATCGAGCAGAGGACGACTGTTGGGGATAAAGCAATGACGGGGACGGCCGACATGCTGGGGAAATAAAGAGACTATGATGGGGACGACCATCAAGTAAAGTAACAAGGTTCTCTGGGGATTTAAAGGTAAAGTCAATGATGGGGACGAACATCAGGTTTGCAAAGTAAAGTAAACAACGATGGGGACGGCCATCGGTTCAAAGAATAAATGAAATAATGATGAGGGACGGTCATCAAAGGTGAAGGACGATCACCCAGCAGGGGACGACTGCTCTTTATCACGACATAGGACGAATGTCGGATAGAAAAGGTCGACGATGAGGATGGCCATCGGATAAGCATGATGAAGGACGATCATCAAGAGGTGAAGGATGATCACCTAGCAGGGTACGGCTGCTCTCGGGGTTTATCACGACATATGACGAATGTCGGATAACAAGATCAACGATGGGGAAGGCCATCGGATAAAAATGATGAAGGACGATCATCAAAAGGTGTAAGACGATCATCTAGCAGGGGATGGCTGCTACAATATCACGACATAGGAAGAATGTCAGATAGAAAAGGGTTCCAATAATGGAGACTCTGCTGGGGAAAAGGATAAGGGACGGTCATCCGAAGGTGAAGGACGATCACCTGACAGGGTACGGCTGCCGAAAGTATCACGACATGGGACAAATGTCGGATAGAAGAAAAGTTACTTTGCTGGGGAATAGTAAACACTGACGAGTGCTTACACTTAAGAAATAAAAGGTATAAGTGTTTCGACGCTGTGTATAGATTAAAGATGCGGACGAGCATCCTTAAGACTGTGATACGAACGAGTATCGGTAGAAACAAACGCTGACGCATGTTCAGAGATGATGATACGGACGAGTACCAAATGGTTAACAAAGAACACGGACGAGTGTCAAATCTGTGGGGGAAGGATATATATACAAGATACGGACGAGTATGAGCAAGACACGGACGAGTGTTCAACTTGCTGGGGAAAGGTGACACGGACGGGTGTCAGAAGAGAAAGTGTATAAATTATGAACAATCATTCGTATATGAGAGCATAAAAGGTATTCTGGCGACCTGCGGGGATTGGATGACACTGACGAGTGTCGAAGGGAGTATATTATAAACAGGTACTTGGTTTGCAACAAGTGTTTAGGCAACCATGATGGAGTGGTGACACGGACGGGTGTCAAGAGAGTGTGTATAGGTTTCTGAATGCAAAGAGGGTGTTTGTGGCTTATATCTGCAGGGGGATAATATGACACGGACGAGTGTCGGAAGAGTATATATGAACATGTATCTGTTGGAGAGTGCAAAGGGGATGCTTTGGCTTTCTGTGGGGAGATTGAGATGACATGGACGAGTGTCGAGAAGGACATGTTATGGACAAGTATTTGTACTTGAGGGTGCAAAGGGACGCTTTGGATTTTATGTGCAAGGGATGTATTTTGTATATTGCTGATGAGATGTGGTGATATTCATAGGTGAATGGCTCGAACCTGGCTTGTGATCATGCGAATGTTTGATTTTTTTCGTAATGCTCCGTATTAGACGGAATGCTACGCTTTTGTGGGGAAAATGATGCAAATGCTATGATTATGCAAAAGAAACTGATCCGGGATTCGGATCCCGCTGCTGTGAAGATCTCTGGTTGATCTGCTTGGAAGTATATCCCAGCTGGGGATGAGATCATTGGTAGATCTGATAAAATATATAGCTCTGCTTGGGGAAATAGATCACTGATAGATCTAAGGAGAACCCAGTTGGGGAAGAGGAAACTTCCGTCACTTTGTTGTGTAAGAGCTTCAAGCATAGCTCTTTTGGGAGAGGCTGGAACTCTGTGGGGAGATGGTTCCCTTTATCTTTGAGAGACCTGGAACTCTGTTTGGGGGGAGGAGAGATCACTGAACGATCTTCCTAAGGATATATGTGGGGATCCCGGTTGAGGATGAGGAGGCTTTGACAACTCTGTTGGGGAAAAAGCATTTTCGGATGCTGCTTGGAGAAGTTTTGCTGGGGAAATGATGCTTGGCATGCCCCATGCTGCGTATTGAATACCTACAATCTGTTAAGACAAAGAAACGCACAAGTATCCCGAGGTATCCCTTACCTGATTCCGTCATAGGAGTTAGATATTCCTGAAAGTAAGATTATTTCCCGCAAGCATTTATTAAGAATGGCTCATTTGTTTTATGTATATATTATATCATGGATATTGGACATTTTGCAAACGAAACAAAAATGTACAAAACGAGGTGTGACTGAAAACTCATATTTTATTAATCTGGGTGCCCTGAATCGGCAAATACAATCAAAGAAACAAGTCCCCTGGAATGAGGAGATTGTTACAAATTGAAAAAGTGAAAGTGCTGGCAATGCTGACGACGCTTCAGTGAGCTTCCTTTGCTATGACCCGTATGACCTTGACGTTCTTCTTATCTTGCTTTCTGAAGAAGGTTGATTCCGACCGATGCTTTATCCCTTTGAGGCTTGTCGTGCTGTGAATGGTACAGACGAATTCATAATGCAGTTGTTCGCTTATTCCCTAATTTTGCGTGGATCGCCCTTTTGGGTTTTCAATCCACCGGGATACCCATTTTTTCCTGAGCTGTCCAATGCGGCTTTTCAACTCAACGGGTGTACACATTTTTTTCTTTATTTTCCCTTATTTTTGCCCGAGTCTTTTATTCTGTTTTTTGACTCGTCAGGATGCCCTATTTTTGCCTGGACTGACATTCTATTTTTATGTTCAGCGGATCATTTTATGCGAAGTATTTTTTAACTGCATCTGAATTCACAGGGGATAAGAAATCTTCACCATCCATAGTAGTGAGCATCAGTGCTCCACCTGAGAAAACCTTCTTTACTATGAACGGACCGTCGTAATTGGGAGTCCATTTGCCCCTGTGGTCTGTATGAGGAGGAAGGAGTCTTTTCAGCACAAGATCTCCTACTTGGTATTCCCGAAGCCTGACTTTCTGATCGAAGGCTTTCTTCATCCTTTTCTGGTATAACTGCCCATGACAGATTGTAGCTAATCTCTTTTCTTCGATCAGATTCAGTTGATTGTACCGAGATCGGACCCATTCTGCTTCATTCAACTTTACATCCATCAGTACCCGTAAGGAGGGTAATTCAACTTCAACAGGTAAGACTGCCTCCATACCATACACAAGCTGATACGGTGTTGCCCCAGTGGATGTTCTGATTGAGGTTCGGTACCCATGCAAAGCGAATGGTAGCATTTCATGCCAATCTTTGTATGTAACCACCATCTTCTGCACAATCTTCTTGATGTTTTTGTTAGCTTCCTCAACAGTGCCATTCATCTTTGGCCTATAAGGAGAAGAGTTGTGATGTTGAATTTTGAAGTCCCGACACAGTTCTACCATCATTTTGTTGTTCAAATTGGAACCATTGTCAGTAATGATTCGCTCGGGTACTCCATATCGACAGATGATGTCTCTTTTCAAGAATCTGGCTACCACTTGTCTAGTGACGTTTGCGTACGAAGCTGCTTCAACCCATTTGGTGAAGTAATCAATGGCTACCAGGATGAATTTGTGGCCATTTGAAGCAGTCGGTTCAATCTTTCCAATCATGTCAATGCCCCACATGGCAAAGGGCAAAGGTGAAGAAATCACGTTCAACGGATTTGGAGGCACATGCACTTTGTCTGCATAAATCTGACATTTATGACACTTCCTGGCATAGGCGCAACAGTCTGCATCCATTGTGATCCAGTAGTAACCTGACCTTAGCAATTTCTTAGCCATCGCATGTCCTCCAACATGGGTACCGAAAGATCCTTCATGCACCTCGTGCATCAGCAAGTCTTCTTCTTTCTTATCAACACATCTGAGAAGAACCATGTCAAAGTTTCACTTGTACAAGGAACCATCAGCGTTAAGGAAGAAACTACCAGCCAGCCTTCTTAATGTCTTCTTGTCATTGGATGATGCCCCAGGTGGGTATGTTTGATCCTCTAAGAAGCTTTTGATATCATGGAACCAAGGTTTGTCATCTTTAGCAATGTCCACGGTGAATACTTATGCTGGTCGTTCTAGTCTGGATACCGAAATCCGAGGCACATAATTGGTAGTCTGAACCTTGATCATGGAGGAAATGGTAGCTAAAGCATCTGCGAACTGATTTTCGTCTCGAGGGATGTACTCTAGTTTGACTTTTGTGAAGAAAGTCAATAATCTCCTCGTATAGTCACGGTATGGAATCAGATGCTCTTGGTGAGTGTACCATTTTCCGTTGGTCTGATTGATTACCAAAGCTGAATCCCCGAATACAATTAAAGTCTTGATCCTGAGGTCAATGGCTTCCTCAAGACCCATGATACAGGCTTCGTATTCAGCTTCGTTGTTAGTGCATGCAAAGGTGAGTTTCGCCGAGAAAGGCATATGAACTCCCTTAGGTGTAATGAGCACTGCACCAACTCCACGACCATTCATATTGACAACCCCATCAAACATCATTGTCCATTCTTCTTCTGGGCCAGGCCCTTCAGTGTGAACAGGCTCTTCGTGATCTTTTGCTTTCAGGAACATGATGTCTTCATCAGGGAAGTCAAATCTCATGGGTTGGTAATCATTAATAGGTTGCTCAGCCAGATAGTCAGACAATACACTACCTTTGATGGCCTTTTGAGATGTGTACTGAATGTCATATTCTGTCAGAATCATTTGCCATCTTGCAACCCTTCCGGTCAGTTCTGGCTTCTCAAATATGTACTTGACGGGGTCCATCTTTGAGATCAATAAAGTAGTGTGAGTCAGCATATACTGTCTTAGTCGGCGAGCAACCCACGCTAAAGCACAACAAGTTTTCTCGAGCAGTGAATAACATTGTTCACAGTCGGTAAACTTTTTGCTTAGGTAGTATATTGCATATTCTTTTCGACCAGGCTCGTCATGCTGGCCCAACACACACCCCATCGATCCTTCTAATACTGTCAGGTACATTATTAGAGGTCTTCCTTCAACTGGAGGCATAAGAATTGGAGGTTCTTGTTAGTACTCCTTGATTTTGTCAAAAGCCTTCTGACAATCTTCGTTCCACCTGACCGTTTGTTCCTTTCTTAACAATTTAAAAAGGGGCTCACAGGTTGCAGTGAGGTGAGATATGAACCTTGACATGTAGTTCAATCTACCTAGGAAACCCCGAACTTCCTTTTCAGTCCTAGGTGCAGGCATATCTTGAATGGCTTTGACTTTGTCAGGATCAACTTTAATTCCTTTTTCACTTACGATGAATCCCAACAATTTACCGGACCGTACCCCGAATATGCACTTGTTAGGGTTTAGCTTCAGCTGATACTTTCTCAGACGCTTGAACAGCTTCAGCAGATTTACCAGATGATCTTCTTCAGTGAGGGACTTGGCAATCATATCATCCACGTAGAATTCAATCTCTTTGTTGGATCATATCGTGGAATAACGTCACCATAGCCCGTTGATAAGTCGCACCGACATTCTTCAGTCCAAATGGAATTACCTTATAACAAAATGTGCCCCAGGGTGTGATGAAGGTAGTCTTCTCCATGTCTTCGGGTGACATCCTGATCTGATTATACCTGGAAAATCCATCCCTGAAAGAAAACACCGAGAATTGAGCTGTGTTGTCAACCAATACATCAATGTGAGGTAAAGGGAAATCATCCTTCGGGCTAGCTCTGTTCAGATCTCGGTAATCCACGACGGCTAACTAGTTACAGCAAGGAATCCGACATCCCATTGTTTTTGTACCTCTTCTTTAATCTTCATTGCCATATCTGGACGAGTACGACGTAGCTTCTGCTTCACTGGAGGACATTCTTCTTTCAGAGGCAGCTTGTGCATAACAATGTCAATATCCAGTGTTGCACCCCAAAATTTGCCCTCACCAAGACAAGACATTATGCACTAAGGTGTCCCAAGAGGTTCACAAGGTTCACAAGATATATCATGAGGTTCACAAGGTTCACAATTAGTCAGAAAGTTTGACAATTCCCTCAGACAATGCATCCTCATAAGCAAGGCATTCTAAGCTAGGGTTTTGACTTTCATCAGGCTAAATGGGCTTCCAAGACTTCAAGTGAGCTTCATAGCATCCTATATGTGTTCAAGAATCCCCATGGCAAGTTTCAAGACTTTCCCCAAAGGTTTACTCAGTCAGATGATCAGATAGGCTAAAATCAGTCAAAGCAGTTAAAGAGTCAAACTGAGGTCAACTGTGGTCAAACCAAAGTCAAACATAATGATTTTTTTCCAAAATCAAGTATATGAAGTAAAATTCATCATTTGATCAAGGGTTGATCATGATTCATCAAGGAAGTTTCAGATCATCAAGAATCAGGAGTTTCTAAATTAGGGTTTTCATAGGAAAAGTCAACTGAACTTTGACCAGTCATAACTTTCACATGCTTCATCAAATATTTTCCATCCAAAGCTCATTTTTAAGGAAATTGAATTCTCTACAACTTTGTGTCTCACAAGCCAAGCCCAAAAATGCTTCATTTGGAAGGTATGAGCTAAGACATTATAGGTCCTTTTAAAAGTCAACAAAAAGTCAACAACTTCCAAAGATCATAACTTGAGAATGGTAAAAGATATGGACATGAGACCAAAGAGGTTGGTTAGAGGACTCTTCAAGCTTTCCAAAATGTCCAAGAACACCTTCATAGCATTAAAATTGAGGGATTTTTGCTCTTGCAAAGTTGGGAAATTTTTGGGAGGTTTATGAAGCAAATGGGGACTTAAAACCAAATTTCACCAAATGGGCTTGCTTTTTTATGATCCAAACAATTCCATGACATCATGCACGAATTAAAAATTATTTATTCATATTTTTATTCATTTTATTTTATTTATTATGATTTTTTACATTAAAAATCATTTTAAATCAAAATAAAATATAAAAATGTGAATATTTGATTTGATTTTGGTTTTAGAAAGTCTTAATATTCATTTAGAGGTGATTGAAACCATACAAAATCAGATCATTCAAAAATAGCAATGAGATATCCAAGTTTTCAATATTTTTAAAGACATATCTTTTTCAATCTCTATGGATCCAAAAGTCCAAAGGATGGACTAGTTTCTTGACCTAATTTTATTACATGATATATAAACAACACATAGCAAGCAAGACACACGAAATTGGTAGCCTCAAGAACAACATTCAAACTTCAAAAATTCAAGCAAAAGGAGACATTCGGTTTTTGATTTGCAGGAGGTTTCAAAGAGTTCTAAAGGTTGCAATGTGTTCCTTGATGATGAATGAACCTAATTGAATCATTTACAGTATTCAAATCATGAGATATAGCATGAACCGAATCCATATTGTTCATATTCTTATTTTTTTCGATTTAGATTATTTATGCAATTATAATGAATTCTAACTACATATTTGTGTTAGTGATGATGTTTAGATGCTTTCTGGGCAAAGAAATTGAAGGATGAGGACCTAAATCGAAAACGGCCATTGTTAGGGTTCTTGAACCAAAATTAGGGTTCTTCGATTTAGACCATATAAATTAATTTTAAGGACATAAATGAACTGTGTGAAGTGTGTGGATCATAACCATGTGATTAATCTGATGAATTGTTGCATATTCACGATGATATGAGATTGGCAGGTTTCAAGTGTAGGAAAATTCGCAGGAAAGCTCCCAGCAATTTTCGTAGGTAATTCTGCAAGTCTCAAAGAAGAAGATGACCTCCTTGGCGCCATCTGGAAATTTGAAATTTGGATTTAATATTTTTAGAATTTGTGTTTGTTTTATTTCAACTAATGTTGCCTAGCTCAGTTGGTTGGATGCGCGTGTGAATAAGCTTCGGTGCATGAGTTCGAATCCCAGGTTTTGCATTTTCGTTGTTTTATTTATCACTTTTACTAGGTTTTATATTTAACGCATTTTGTTCATTCTTTGTTTGCTAGTGTGCGCTAGCCCAGTGGCAGGGTTTTAGTTATGGTAAGGGGGAGGTCCTGGGATCAAAACCACTCCCCACTTTTCTTTTTACCATTTGTTTCTTTTATTTATTTTATATTAATTAACTTGTTTTATAATTATTAATTTTATTTAAATACTAATTAAACCTTTATATTTTTTGTTAATCTTATAATATTTCTTGATTAATCACTTTAATTAATTTAATAAATAATCTTGTATGTAAATGTTATTTTCCTATAATTTATAAATAATTTAATATTTTAATTCATTAGTAATAGTTAATTAATTCAATATGTATATTTTATTAATAATTCCTAATAAACCCTAATTTCTTGTAAATAATATATAAACCCTAATTTCTAACCGTAATTTTTATTTAACATTAATATTAAACTTAATTAATTTTTCTAATATATAATTAAATAATTAATCATTTTGTCAATAATTATTATATTGTTTATTATTATTATAATTTTCTTATTTTCTTTTTTAAAAGTTCTTTAAAATTATTTAATTAACTTAAAAAAATATTCTCTTAAATGTTATAAATTTTATATATTTGTATATTTGTGCTAACCTCTTTTTTTTATGATTATTTTTTATTGCTAACCCTTTTAATTATTATTTATTTATTATATATTTATCATTTAATTATTTCTATTATTATGTAATTGCGAAAGCCATGTAATAGTCGTAGGTTTATTATTTTTGTCTTTATTTTATTTTTATTGTAAATATTATTATTGCCATGGTTAGTAACTATATGGTGTGAATAACTATGTGAAATTAAAATGATTTAGCAAACTAATTTAAACAAGATAAATACATGAATAAAAACACTCACATACGTAAGTCGATCTTTGATCGCCATCTCACATTTTCTAAGGTTACTCCTCATGTTGCCTAACTATAAGGTCAAGTAAGGTGTCTTAAAGCAAAGTCCCTTCATTAATATCATCAAGTCCCTTTAAGATTATAAGATCAAGTCCCTTCGATGTTGCCTACGGTAAATGATCATGTCCTTTCGAAATAAAAAGATGATAAGTCCCTACGAATTGCTAAAGACACCTTACAGTTGCCTAAATGCAGATGTCCCTTCACATGTCCCCTACACATCCAAGGTAATGATTACCTATTCCTTAATAATAGAGATAGTCTTACCATTGAAAGAACATATAAGAACAGTAAAGACTTTGCATAGGGTAGGTTCCTCTTAAGTACTTGCTCACTTTTCTTCAAAAATACTTCATTACACTTCACATTTCAAACAAATTTTCAAAACAAAGTCTTTATATACATCCATACGAGGGTCATTATAAAGTACTTAGAAAATTTTTAAACACACACTACACCTTTCTCAAGACAATTTAAAGTGAGCTAAGTAACTAAGAGCCCATGGATAACCATGGATATAAAGGGTGCTAACACCTTCCCTTTATATAACCTACCCCCCGAACTCAAAATCTTTAAGGTCTTTCCTGTTCTTTTATGTCCTTTCCTTTTGGATAAAATAAAAGTCGGTGGCGACTCTTGCTATCCGCAACATTTAACTAAAGTCAGTTCTCCCACTGTGTTACATCCAGACCTGGCATGTCTTGATAGGACCAAGCAAAGACGTCGATGTATTCTTGAAGCATGTCGATGAGCTGTTCTTTCAGTGAATCTTGTAGACTGGCCCCAATCTTCACTTCTTTCAAGTCTTCTTCGGTGCCAAGATTAACTGTTTCAACCTCCTCCTGATGAGGAGTGATCTCTTTTTCTTCTTGCCTCAACAACCTGGCTAACTCTTCAGGTAGTTCATAGTCTTCTTCAACCCCTTCATCAGCTTGAATAATCGGATTGTCGAAGTCATACAAGGTCATAGCGGTGCTGTTGTCGGTGCAATCTGGAGGATAATCTCTGCAAGGGTTGAGATTGGTTCATTTTAGTGACCAGTTTTAATCTTGTTTAGAAAAAAGTGAAAATGAAGTTATTTATTTTGAAAACATTGCCATTTTATTGTTTTGTACAAAAGTGAAAAATGAAAAGACAATGAGCGAAAAAGAGACTTGTTTGCAAAAGATGTCTGATATTCATTGATTAATCATTTGCACAAAATTACAATATGGCCCTATTACAAAATGAGTCCTGACACCTTGGGAAAGATGTAGGACTTGATGCATGCTAAAAAGACAGGAAATAATAATTACTCTGCAGGAGTAACCCTTATAATTTCTTGGGAAGACCATAAGGACTTGGTTCCCTGGGATCCTTGGACGTATCCAACTCTCCAGGTTGCGGTCGCTTTCCTCCTTGTCTTCCAGACTATTAACAGCATCCGGGGTGAGCATCCCCCCACTGACAAATTTGGGCTCCTTGGCAGCCTCTGATTGATCTTGTCGGAATGGTCTGTAACCCAAATCGAATCTATCTTCCTTCTTTTCCACTGGCAGCAGCTTTCCCCAGCCTTGAGCAGTACCTTCTTCAACAACCTTCCGGACTTGCTGATAAGAGATGATTGAAGTACCCATCATGTCCTCCTGGGATGCAGCCAATACTCCAGTAGCCTTATTAACATTTAGGGCCTCAAACCCTTGGCTCATTGTCTCATGGATTTCACCATCCATCTCAATATACTTGTATGTAGCCAGATGGCTAACAAATATATCTTCCTCACCACAGATGGTGATAACCTGTCCTTCCCATTCATACTTTAGCTTCTGGTGAAGGGTCGACATTACTGCGCCTGCGGCGTGAATCCAGGGTCGACCTAGCAAGCAGCTGTATGCCGGCTGTATGTCCATCACATAGAAAGTGGTCTTAAAGACTTGTGGACCGATTATCACTGGTAACTCCACTTCTCCCAGAACGGATCTTTTGGAGCCATCAAAAGCCCGGACCACAAGGTTACTTGGCCAGAGAGCTATCCCATCATATTCTAGCTTGACAAGGGCTTTCTTGGGTAAAACATTGAGTGAGGACCCAGTGTCTACCAGAACATGAGATAAGACAACTCCTTTGCACTCCAGAGTTATATGCAAAGCTTTGTTGTGGAGACGTCTTTCAGATGTCAAATCAGCATCAGTAAAACCTAGCCCATGGCTAGTATTGACATTTGACACTACTGTTTCCAGCTGATTTACAGTGATCTCTTCTGGCACGTAGGCAGCATGCAAAACTTTGAGAAGTGCATCCCGATGGGCTTCGGAACATAGCAACAGAGATAGGATTGAGATCTTTGAAGGAGTCTGGTGGAGCTAGTCCACAACTTTATAGTCACTTCTTTTAATAATTCTCATAAACTCATCCATGTCTTGATCGAAGGATGATTTATGAGTTTCTTTCGGTGCAGATTCTTCCGGTATCACACTCTTCCCCTTGGCTCTGGTAGCAGCCTCTGCCTCAGTGTTGGTTCTAGGGATTTGTGATGCGAAGAGACGTCCGCTTCGGGTGAAGCCTCCGTCTCCCCCAACATTGTCCACTTAGGGAGTGAGAACTGGAGAATCAAGAAGGACTTTCTCCCCATTGCAGTATAGATCAGCACCATAATGCCATGGTATAGCACTGTCTTTATCATATGGGATTGGCCCGGGCACCGTGATAGTGACTGGGCTTACTGCTGCAGATGTTGGGACTGTAATAGTCTGTGGATCATAAAATATTGTTACAGGACCTCTGGTGGATGTAGGTGAAGGTGAATTGAAGATTTGTTGAGACTGTTGAGACTGTTGAAAGTTGTTGGAACTCGGGACCGTTGTCGGGTCATAGTAAATTGTGATAGTGGAAACATCGTTGTTGGTTGTTGAAGTTGTAGTAGCTGGTGCAAATGAATTGTTGTGTGTTGAAATGACAGATGGAATGATCGCTAAAGTTGTAGCTGAATCAGTTGGAAAAATGGTTGTTGCAGTTGTAGAAGAAACACTTGGAAAGATGGTTGTTGCATTTGTAGATGATTCACTTGGAAAGATGGTTGTTGCATTTGTAGAAGATTCACTTGTTGTTGATAAAAAAGTTGTTGGTGTTTTAGAAGATGTGGTTGTAATTTGCAGAATGCCTTCCTTAATCAAGTCATTGATGCCTTTCCTCAAGCTGGCACACCCATTCTCAGAAAGTTTGCATGATTCGCAACAGGCCTCACAACCTGGAAACACTTGGCATTTTAAAAGCTGGGCTTTAACCTCTTCCAGAGGTGTCTGAATACATGCAATATCTTCCTATCAAACTCAAGGGTGATCCATCCTCTACAGCATTAATCCTTGTCCCACTGTGGCTTGGCATAGGATTTTTCATCACATTTGGAGGAGGTGCAAAGTTCAGGGCTTTTGAATCTACCAGATCCTGAACCTTCATATGCAGGGCTCTGCATTTTTCCGTAGAGTGGCCAGGTGCGTTGGAATGAAAATCACACCTAGCATTGGCATCATAGTTTCTTGGAAGGTTTTGAGGATCAGGTGGAGCCAATGTCCTCAACTCAACAAGGTTGAGCTTTAGGAGTTGTGGCAGCAGTGTAACATACGACATAAGAATGGGGTCAATTACTCGGTTGACCTGAGATGGCCGCTGTTGAAACGGGCGTTGTTGTTGATTGTATTATTGTTGTTGTATGATCTTTGTTATGGAAATTGTTGTTGTTGTTGAGTATATTGAGGAGGTGGAGCAGGGATAGTAACAACAACAACTGTCCTGGGCAAGTATTGGGGTCTCCCTCTTCCCATGTGCACAGAGTTTGCCTCACCGGATCTACGGGGTCCAGCAAATGGTTTCCTTGTACTGCTTGAACTAGCACCGTTATCAGAGATCTTTCCCATTTTCAATAGGCTCTCTAGTCTTTCCCCAGCTATCACCACATCTGCGAAGCTGATAGAAGAAAATGCAGCCAATCTGTCAATGTAGGTTCCTTGAAGAGTATTCATGAACATGTCTGCCATTTCCCTTTCAGACATGGGGGGTTGAACTGCAACAGCAAGTTTCCTCCACCTTTGGGCATATTCTCTGAAGCTTTCACGGGAAGATTGAGTCATTCCCATTAAAAGGGTCCTGTTTGGAGCCATGTCCAGGTTATACTGATACTGATGGATAAAAGCTTCAGCCAAGTCTTTCTAGTTCCTCACTGTGGCTCTAGTCAGGTGGGAATACCATTCTCGGGATGCCCCTGTTAGACTATCCTCGAAGTAAAACATCCACAGCTTTTCGTCCATGGTGTATGATTTTAATCTTCCCAAGAATGATTGAAGGTGGGTGCGTGGACAGGAGGTGCCATTATACCTTTCAAAACACGGGGGTTTGAACTTGTGAGGAATTCTCACCCCTTCCACTAGTCCCATGTCCATTACATCAAAACCTAGGGAATTCTGGGATTCAAGAGACCTCAGCCTCTCTGCAATTTCATCCAGCCTACGGTCGTAAACTTCGTCCCCAGCCCCAACAACTGTAAACTGCTCTTCTTGAGGATCCTCTTGCAAGACCCTTCCTCCAGCAGTGTTACCCTGAGTATTCCTTATGGCATTGATTTCTGGGTTTAGATGAGGCCCAAATTCTGGTGGATCAGTGCGAGGCTGCACGTGATCATTAATATTGGTACCTCCTGTACCTGGATGGTGTTCTTCAGGAGTTTGTCTTTCTACCAACTCCCTTAGCCTTTCCTGGCTCTGAGCTAAGCCAGTCATTACAGTCATGAATTGGGTCATCTGATTCCTCATCTCGACCCTTTCATTGGCCATTTGGGTCTTTACTTCATTCAAGTCTTGCTGAACTTGATCCATCTGGAGTCCCGGAAGGTTGTTTCGCATCGGGTACCGGTGTATTCTGTTGACAGGGAACACTCTTCTGCGAGCAATGTTTCCTGAAACCACAACAAAGTGAGAAACAACAATAAAAAAAAACCTACAAAACAAAGAAAATGTTAGTATACAATGCAATATGCCTATTTGTCTTCCGAGGGTATCCGGTTTGGTTCTTTGGTTTTGACCTTTCCAGACCTCGAGGAAATGCTGATGATGTTGATAGATAAAGCCCACCATAAATAATACAAACTGATATATTACAAAGGATGAAACTACATAGTTTGATTACAATACATTCCCATGGTGGGTCAAAATACAACAACAAAAGAAAAAGTACAAAAAAAGAAAAGTACAAGCAAAAGAATCAGACATCCAATCCAAAGTCATCCTCTCTGACTTCCTTCAGGAGGGCCTCAGTCACTGGACCCACTGGGTGCTCTGTAATAGTCTTGATGAGGAGGTTCTTGGTAGCAATGGCACTGGTTAACTTCTTATGCTTATCCTGATCCTTTGACCTCTTCAACCCTGCCCGGAGTTTCAATTCAGATATCTCTCTCTGAGCGGCCAATAATGCCTCCTGATGTTTCTTCTCACTCGCCTCCAACTGCTCTATCTTAGCCTGAGTTCTCTGATCTTCCTGTGCACGGGCTTCAATGATCCTGATCCACCTAGCCTGGCTCTCCTCCAGATAGTGCTCTGCCCTAGCCTTCTGAGTCTTTGCTTCCTTGCAAGCATTCTTCAGTACCAACTCCCCTGCCATTGCCTTCCTGATGTAGTCATCCGTCTTCTCAATCTTGGTCAAGTGCTCAATCCCGAGCCTTTCCAATCTCTCATTATCTAGACGGCTGTCATTTCTCTCCCATAGAGTCTTCTTTAAAGCATCAAATAACTGAGTGTTTCTCTCTTTTAGCTTTTCAAATTCTTCCAAACTAACAGTAGCTGCAGGTTGCACTGTAGAAGGTCCAGATACATCCTCCAAGGTAAATGGCATCCGGGTGATCTGGGCTCTGGTACGAGACCAATCAGAATACTGTGCTGAAGCAATGTTGTTGCACTTGCCAATGATGGTTGTTGCCTTAGTCTGGATGTTATCCCAATCCCAGGAAACTTGTCTGACAATAGCAGAGTTAGGTTGTATTTCACAGTAGAGAGTTTCAGCCAAATCTTGTCCTCTGGGAGGATGAACCAAAGCATACCCTAATTGTCTTTTAAACAGTAGGATATTGCCCACAACTAGTAATGATGTCCTTGCCTTTGGTGCTCTGAGTGCACCATCTAATGTCTTCTGATGTTAAGGCAATCAATCTCTTAGCCCAGTTCTTTTGCTGATAGGGGTTCAGGAAGGTGTCTGACTTTGGCAAGTGTCTTAGCAACCAACAATAATAGAGGGGAGCACAACATCTGACCAGTCTTCCTCTTTGCTTCTCATTCCTCTGGTGTACTGAGTAGTAGAAGTCTCCCAGTAAGGTAGGAATTGGGTTCCTCAATAAGAATAGGTGAATGGCATTCTTGCTCACAAACTTTGGCTCATCTGCAAACAAGATAACCCCATATATACTGAGGGCTAGAAGTGCACAGACATCCTTCCATTCCCCTACTGCAGCATTCAGGGTAGCCTGGGAGATCAAAAAGTCTAGGTGAGGCCTGGAACCCCAGCCTTGGTTGTCATGTTCTGATCAATGAGGGCAGGCTCCAAGTGCAATGCCATGGCTATGTCTTCATTTCTGGGAGCAACCATCTCAGGGTTGAAAGGAATCCCTCTCCTGATAGGAACTCCTAACAACATGGAAAATTCTTCTAACAGAGGTCCCAACTGGAAATCAGGAAAAGTGAAACATCTGAGTGGAGGATCATAAAACTGCAAGCAAGTATGGATCATGCTCCTCTGAGATGCATCTAGATCCATGACCATGTCCAATATGCCTCCATAATGCTCTCTGAATAGTGGGACATGATCAGGAGTAATGAGGGACTGGATCTGCCTGATGCCAGTCAGGGTGGGCTCAAAGAAGTGGTAAGTGATGTTGCTCTTTCTTGAAGTGTCCATGCTGATGATGGATGCTGGTGAAGAAGCTGAGAGCAACTGCTGATGAAGGTCACTAAATGAAATGCTAGAGATGGGTCTCTGATGAAGATAGCTGGAGGAGAATCACTGACAAACTGATGGAGATGCTGAAGAAGATAACTGAAGGAGTCTGAGCAGCAGAAGGGGTCAAAACCAAACCAAAGATAATATGATGGATACCCTGTAAAACAAATAAGAAAATGTTAAATGATGCAGAAATTATGTATGCAAAATGATATGCAAAGGGTTTGTGATCAAGTGCTGGATCTGTTTATCTGCCTTGGTAAAAGTCCATGTATATTCATAAGTCCGGATGGAGGCTTAGAAATCCAGTAACCAGGTGGAGGACTCAAATAAAGAGTCACAAGTCCAGGGTAATCACAAGAACTGTCCAAAGTGATGCATTCTTAAAACAAAACTAGTAACAGGGTATGATGTGGCCAAAGGTTCCTGCAAACCTGTAAACACCCCAACCCCCTTACATGTAATGTTCTAGAACAAGGATCCTCAGACTTGGATCAATTATGAGAAGTGTAAACACTTCTAACCCGGAGGTACAGTGTTTACAATAACCATAAAAAATCCTCCTCTAATTCACCTCAGATGCTGAAAGTCATAAAAAGGTCATCCAGACTTAGCAGGCTTCCCAGATAGCCCCAGTACTACAGGAAATCTGTAGCACAAAGTTCTCAAGAAGAAACCCATGTCTGAACCGTGTTTCATATTCCCGCACCAGACCGAAATGGAATGGGAAAGAATATGAAGCCACCCTAGCCTATGTGTCACTCAGGTCCCAAGTATAGGACCTTAATCACTCAATGATCCCCATCCACCAAAGAAACAACAGATCCAACACATGATAATGACAATATGAAAATACATAAGACTGTAAAGGAAAGCAGTAAATAAAACTGTACATAAAGCAAAAAATAAAGCAAGTAAATAAGCACAAGTAGCACATAACACCCCTGTAAACACAAATCAAACAAGCACTAGGAGGAACCCACAAAAAGAACCAGAAGCCCTGGTTGCAATATAAGGTTCCCCAGCAGAGTCGCCAAGCTGTCGCTCCCGAAGATTTGCATCTCGGTACAAGCGCGAATGGTCGGTGAAAGGAGAAATGAAATGAACTGAATAGAGTCGCCAGCTAGGCATTTTTATCCCGGAGGAAAGGTAATGCTGCATAAACCTAGAAAGATATTGATATGACGGTTGCGAACCAGAGAAACTGAGAAAGGGGGTTGGTTACAACCTGGGAAGGTATTAGCACCCAGATTGTCCGTCGTACTCGACGGGATCCACGCTTGAAAGTTTGTGTTTAAAGGGGTTGTGTCTGTGCTATCTGTGTGCAGAAGCTGGAAGAGAATATACAAGTGTCAGTGCAAGAAAGGAAAGTGGAGTGCTCAGGGATGAGGCTTAAAAAGAATGCTGAAAGAGGGGGAAGACACAGAGACTTTTGTTCGATAACAGTTAAGTTATGCCTACGTATCCTCTCGTGCAATGAGGAAGTTAGAACACCGTAGTTCGACTCAAAGAGACTGAAAGATAAATTGACTGATGAACTGCTTGCCTGTCTATGCTCAAGTGTATGACTTGTCTGGCTCAAGTGCTAACTGTCTTGCATTAGACGGGAGAAGCAGATTCTCATTTGAGAGTGAAGGTGATGAGAAAAGAATCCCGAAGGAGACGATTATTGTTTGTTTTTGTGTTTTCAATCTTTTAATTGTTTTTGGTGTTTGTCATAAGTTAATGAGCTTAAGCCTAAACCAAGTGTTAGTAAACTCATCATATCCTCCCTTTTGATTAGGGATAATGAGAATACCTTAAGTATGAGATAAACATCTCAACTTAATTACCATGATGATGTAGGATTAAGATCATTAATCTACTTGTGCTTATTTAGATGTTTTTGAGTTTTTGTTTAGTGTTAAGTAATGAGTTTAAGCCATAATCAAATATTTAGTGAACCCATTACACCATCCTAATAGAAGGATAATAGATGAGCACACTTAAGTTGAGGAAGATACCTCATCTTAATCCATGATTAGGGATTAACCTCATGACAAAACAAGCCTTTATTAAAGTGGATTTTAATTAAAGGGTGAGATTAAGAAGTGAGTTTTAAGATTGTAAGACAACTTGAGGGGGACTTGTCCATTAACACTAGGGTTAGTCCTTCTTAACCAATTAAGGAAGAATTAGAACCCTAATCCAAGGCCCAAGTTACAAGTTAATGTCTTAGTGATTATTATGATGGATTGATTAAGAGGTTTAAACAAATTAAGGGATTAACACTTAGGATTAAAGTTATACACTCCATCCTAAGAGAAGGATGCAGGCATAACCCTAATCACCAAGTCTTGAAACCTTAAAGGTTTAGTCTATAATGATGAGATGAGAAGAGAGACACAAAGAAGACACAAAGGTAAAAGCTAAAGGGGGACTAATCAAAACCCTAATTATTGTCATGCTTGGATGTTCCAATGGTTTGTAAGGCTTGCAAGAGATCTTAAGAGAAGCCACCAATGGAAGAAGAGAATAAAAGGAGGAGAAGCAAAAGAATAAGTTACTTACTTCATTGAAGAAGATAAGTAACTTAGAGAAAGAAAGTGAATTATGAACATAAATGAGAAAGCTCACTCTAAAGCGAACAAAAAATGCAGCAATGATGCATAAGAATAATGAGAAGAGAAGTGAGAAGTGAAGGCAAATTCACTTCTCAAGTTACTTACCACCTGAAAAGGTTAGCATAAGGAAAGGAATGAAATGAAAATGAAATGTATGCAAAGATGAAAACCAAAACCAGAAGCATATACATGATGCAAATGATGCTATGATATGATGCAAAGACATGTCAAGTGTTATGAATGTTCATACAAGAGATGGAATGCAAAGGATGCATGCTTTGAAGTTTGAAAGCACATGAAAGTTCATGGAATGAAATGAATGCACATTATGGTAAATGAATGAAGAAATGATCAAGCATGATTCTAATATGTCCTAATATGTCTTATATGTCATATTAATGCAAGAAATGTCATGGCATGTTCATGTATGGATGCATATGCAAGATGAATGCAAATGAACATGAGAAATTAGGGTTTTAAGGCAACATGAGATGCATAAGTCAAAAACAGAAGCAAAACATAAGATAAAAAAATTGCAAATGAACTAAAAGGAACCCTAACCCCATATGATATCACACCCCAAAGGAGGAGGCCTAACTCTTAACCTAAAGAAAGTTGTGATTTTTCTAAGTTATCTAGGGTTTTGAGGTACCTTAAGAGGCAAAATGCAAATCAAATGGAAAATGCAAGATAAATTTATGACAAAAATATGCTAGATACTACATGTCATATGAAGAACAATTCAAAAAGAACCAATGTCAAACCCTTCATGGTTAGGCAGAAAAGAATTCTTGAAGTTAGGGTTCAAAAATGGGATTTTTATGAACCCTAAATTCAAGAAAAATGTCAAAGTTGAATCAAAACCAAAAAAAAATTTGTATGAATGGTTTGACAATGTTTCTAAATGTCCTAAGATGCAATGTGAATTTTTTTTGGGATTTTTGGAAACCTAAATGGTATTTTAATTAATTAATTTCCATTAATTAATTAAAATAAACATTTAAATATTTTTAAAATGATTTTTTAATGCAAAAAATAAAAATAAAAATGTTTTTGGGTGAAGAAAAATATTTGAAGTCAAAATGCAGAAAAAAAATATTTTTGGAATTTTGTAAGTATTTTAAATAAATTAGGCAAAATAAATGGATAAAATGAAAATAAAAATGAATTAAAGGGAAAGTAAACGCATCTGAGGGCTGAGATTCAAACTCACAGGGAAAGGGTTGACTGCACGCGTGATTGTGTGGTCCAGATCACTCCTGGCTAATAAATCCTAATTAATTTAATTAATCCAGTTTAGGGTTTAATGACTCAATCTCAGCCATCCACGCACGCGGGTAAAACTCATCATATGGCCATTATTCAAACTGGACACTAAACCCTAATTAGAACCCTAATTACTTTCAGGTTGTCGCTCCCACCAAATGACACCTGGTCAGAAGGGGTACAGACGCGAACGGTCGGCGAAAGGGAAGAGGACACACAAGGGTGAACTCAGAAAGACAAGAGTCGCCAGCTAGGCATTTTTTATCCCGAAGGAAAGGTAATGCTGCATAAACCTAAGAAAAGATATGGATAAGACGGTTGCGAACCAGAGAGACTGAGAAAGGGGGTTGGTTACAACCTGGGAAGGTATTAGCACCCAGATTGTCCGTCGTACTCGACGAGATCCACGCTTAAAAGATTTGTGTTTTAAAGGGGTAGTGTCAGTACAATTTGTGTATCAAAGCTGGAAAAGAATGCAAGTGTCAGTGTAAAAGGAAAGTGAAGTGCATAAGAGAAGTGTCAGTGTAAGAACAGGAGTGTAAAGATCAAGACTATGAGGCTTAAAGAATAATGCTGGAAGGAGGGGGAATATACACAGACTTTTGTTCGATAACTGTTAAGTTATGCCTACGTATCCTCTCGTGCAATGAGGAAGTCAGAACACCGTAGTTCGACTCAAAGAGACTGAAAGATAAATTGACTGATGAACTGCTTGCTTGTCTATGCTCAAGTGTATGACCTGTCTGGCTCAGGTGCAAACTGTCTTGCATTAGACGGAAGAAACAAGTTCTCGTTTGTGAATGAATGAGATGAGAAAAGAATCCCGGAGGAGACGATTATTGTTTGTTTTTGTGTTTTCAGGTTTATTATTGCTTTTGGAGTTTGTCATAAGTTAATGAGCTTAAGCCTAAACCAAGGGTTAGTAAACTCATCACATCTTCCCTCTGATTAAGGGTAATGAGAATACCTTAAGTGTGAAGTAAGCACCTCACACTTAATCACCATGATGTAGGATTAAGATCATTAACCTACTTGTAATTATTTAGATGTTTTTGGAGTTTTTGTTTAGTGTTAAGTAATGAGTTTAAGCCATAATCAAAGATTTAATGGACTCATTACACCATCCTAATAGAAGGATAATAGATGAGAACATTTAAGCTGAGGAAGGCTCCTCAACTTAATCCATGATTAGGGATTAACCTCATGACAAAACAAAGCCTTTATTAAAGTGGATTTTAGTTAGTGGTAAGATTAAGAAGTTGATTTTGTGGTTTGTAAGACAACTTGAGGGGGACTTGTCCATTAACACTAGGGTTAGTCCTTCTTAACCAATTAAGGAAGAATTAGAACCCTAATGCAAGGCCCAAGTTACAAGCTTGATGTCTTAGTGATTATTAAGTGGATTGATTAAAGGATTTAAACACATTAAGGGTTTAACACTTAGGATTAAAGTTATGCACTCCACCTTAATAGAAGGATGCAGACATAAGCTTAATCACAAAGCCTTAAAACCTTTAGGGTTTAGTCCTTGATTATGAGATGAGAAGAGAAGACTCAAAGATGACACAAAGGCAAAACTAAATGGGGGACTAATCAAACCCTAAATGTGATCATGCTTGGATATCCTAGGGTTTGTGAGGCTTGCAAAAAGATCTTCAGAGAAACCACCAGGAAAGAAGCAGATGAAAGGAGAAGGAGCAAGAGAAACAAGCTAACTTACTTCACTTTAAGAAGACAAGTTGCTTGAAGAAAGAAAGTGGGAAAGAGCAAGAATGAGCAAGCTCACACAAAGACAAGATAAAATGCAGCAATGATGCAAGAGAGGGATGAGAAGAGATTGTGAGAAGTGAAGGCAAATTCACTTCTCAAAACAACTTACCACCTGAAAAGTTAGCAAAAGAAATGAAGTGCAATGCAAATGAGATGAAATGCCATGGTGCAAACCAAAACCAGAAGCATAAACATGATGTTAATGATGCTAAGAGAAGATGCAAACACATGACAAGAGATGAGAGTGGCCAAACAAGCATAAGGATGCAAATGAGGCATGCTTTGAACCATAAAGATTCAAGAAAGTTTATGAAATGCAACGGACATATAACTTGGCAAATGAAAGATACAATGATCAAACATGATTCTAATATGTCCTAAGATGTCTTATGGATCATGTAGATGCACAAGATGTCATGGCAAGTCATTGAATGCAAGCATATGAGAAATGGATGCAAAGGAAGGCACAAATTAGGGTTTATGATCAACACACAAAGCAAAATTCAAAATCAGAAGCAAATGACATGATAAAAAATTGAAAATGGGATCAAGGTAACCCTAACCCTACACAAGTTCACTGTCCAAAGGAGGGGACCTAACCCTAAACCTAATGGAAGTTATGAATTTCCTAAGTCAATTAGGGTTTTAAGGCACCTCATCATGAAAAATGCAAAACAAATTGAAAATGGAAGATCAATTCAAACAAAATTTATCCTATAAACTACATGCCATGAAGGATGCAATGCAAGAAGAACCATCATCAAACCCTCAATGGTTAGGCAGAATGGATTTTTCCAAGTTTGAACAAAAATATTGTCTTAAAATGAATTAAATTCCAATGAAAATGATCAAAATGCATCAAGAACCAAAAAGAAATTTGTTTTGAGGGTTTGATAATGTTTCTAAATGTTTTGAAATGCAAAGTGAATTTTTTTGGTGATTTTTAAATACCTAAATGCATTTTTAATTAATTAATTTTCATTAACTAATTAAAAATAAACATTTAAATGATTTAAAAATAATTTTTCATGCAAAAAATAAAAATAAAAATATTTTTGGGTTCTAAAAATTAATGAAATGTTTGACAAAAATTTTCAGAATTTTTAAATGTGTTTTGCTATTTTAAATAATTCGTAAAAGATAAAACAAATTAAATGAAATAAAAATTGAATTTATGAGAAGTATGCAGATCCAGAGGCTGAGGTTCAAACAAAATTGGAGGGAATTGACCCGCGCCATATCCAATGGCTGAGATTCAAACTGGCTGGATTTATTTAAACTTAATTAATTAATCTAATTAATTAGGATTAGGGTTTTAATGAAAGATCTAGGCCCTTCAAACTCGCGGGATTCAACACAAGTCAAACAGATCCACGGTCCAAATTCAAACTGAACCCTAAACGTAATTAATGAACTAATGACTTTCAGGTGGCCGGAAATGACCTCCGGTCATCTTCTCCGGCCACACCTCTCCCTGAAAATTGCTATCTTCTTCCTTAGGTCACTAAAATCCAATCTCTCTGCCCAGAAATGATCCCCATACATCATACATCAAGAATCAACAAACAAACAACATTTAAAACACATCAACAATGAGAATCGAATCAAAACAGTTTTAGGTCAAAAAGTTTCAGAACACGAATACATACTCATTTCTCAACCATTTTCAAAACAAAACACATCAACATGATCAGTGAAGCATAAAGAATCATTTGGTAACTTAAAAATAAGTTTCTGGAAAAATTGTTCTTGAGCTCACCTGAACTGGAGCTTTGATCTTTGGAACTTTCTGGCTGCTTCTTTGGTCCAAGATGCCTTTGGTGAACCCCCTGAGAAGCTTGCAATGCTTGGTTGGAGTTTAATGTGGCTGGTTTAAGAGTTTGATGAAGTTCTGTTGAAGGGAAGTGAAAAATCGTGTTTCTGTTTGAGGGCTTTTCGGGGCAAATTGATGGTTGGGAAATGATCAGAGGATCATGTTGAGTGGTTCTATGAAGTTTGTTTTGATGTTTGTGGTTTGTATGGAGAGATTCGAATGAAAATGCATAAGAGGTGAGTTTAGAGGATGCTGACTTGTGTGATGTCTCAGGCTGTGTTGTGTTATGTGTTGAGTCTCATTTTGTCCATATATCAAGTTTGGATAGGTCAGAGAGTTGTTGCTGACCTATCTTCATTGGTATGGGCCATTTTGCATAAAGTCAACTTTTTGTGTAAGAGAGGTATGGGATGTGGCAGTCAAGGTACAAAGGCATGGCTTGGCTCAGCATGCTTCAAGGAGAACCATGGAAATGAATTAGAGGCAATGCAGCAAGTGGATTAGGGTTAATGTGATGTTTTGCAAATTTCACAAAGTTTTGCCCTTTTGTGATTACTTGAAGCATAAGTCATGAAAATGGGAGGTTCTTTGGTGCAATCTGATTTTTAGGTCATGGTTCATGTTTGTGTAATGCATAGAAGTCAATTTGAAGTCACAT
Source organism: Lathyrus aphaca (assembly GCA_963966055.1). Classification (NCBI taxonomy): domain Eukaryota; kingdom Viridiplantae; phylum Streptophyta; class Magnoliopsida; order Fabales; family Fabaceae; genus Lathyrus; species Lathyrus aphaca. The sequence goes on along the minus strand of OZ014524.1, from coordinate 175,743,244 downwards.
TTTGCCTTGGCATGAGGTTTTGCAACTTTGCCTCTTTGGTACAAAACTTGAAATTATGTGATTTTGTCCAACTTTGACAAGCCATAACTTTTGATCCAAAATGAATTAGAATGAGTTCTTGTACTTTTTGAAAATGGGAGGATCCATTCTACAACTTTCATGACCAAAGTTTTCTCATTTGAAGCATTTTTGAATAAAAAAGAAAGGGTTGAAAAACTTTCCCAAAATGGCAAGTTTTCATTACAAGTCACTTTCCCAAAAAGGCAATTTTGCAAATGGCTTGAAATTCTCCAATTTTGTGAACTTCTAACACCTTCTATGATCAAATAAAGATCATACACATTCAAAATAATGGAGAATGCTCTTTGGTTGGATCATTGGGGGCCTCAGATGCCCTGATTTTGCACTGACTTGCTCAAGAAGTCATCCCTTGATCAGATGCCTTCCCCATGGAATTTCTTCATGAAAGTTGATATGCATGGTCCTCATAACATATAGAGACCAATAGAAACAAGAATGACCAAAAAATTTGGAGTTATGGCCTCTGAAACCAAAACCCTAATTCTAGGTCATCTGTGCAGTTAAACCTGGCTCTGCCTCCATGCCTTTCTCAGTTCTTGTGATTCTTTGACTTTGTGAGGATATAATATGATGCTTGGACATACATGGACCCCTTTGAAGTGATTGATGACCTTTGGAGTGGCTCAAGTGGCTCAGGGATAGCTCAGATCACAAACCCTAGCTGCAGATGACTTAGAAACAATGCAGTGAAACAAAAAGTGCAATATGAAATGCTATGATTGAAACTATGCAAATGAGAAAGATCACAAGCCATGGTGTGAATGTGTGAGGGAAAATTTGGGGTGTTTACACAGGTGACCGGAACAGTGTTCCGGTCATCTTCTCCGGTGAACTCAAAATCAAACTTCTTCCCTAGGTTGTTTCAAACGCTCTAAAGCTCCAGATCAACTCCCCACATCTTCCTAAACCTAAATCTACCCTCAAAACAAATTTATTCTTCACCGATCATGTGAATCGAACAAAAACATATTTCACGGGCAGAGATTCAGAGGTTCAATACAAGCTTATTTCTCACTCATTTTCAAAAGTAAATACATCATGATGATCGGCAAAGCATAAGGAACATTTCTATAACCTAAAATTACATTTCTGGAAAATTTGTTCTTGAGGTTACCTGAGCTTGAGCTTTCTCAGTTTGAAGCTTTTGGACCTCTTCTCTTGTGCAAACTCACTCCAATGATCCCTCTGATGAAGCTTTGATGCTTGGAAGGAGTTTGTAATGGCTGAAATGAGAGCTTGCACTCTTGCTGCACCAGAATCGTGTTTTGGTTTTGGGTGTGTTTTGGCTGCAATGAAGGGTGGGAAATGATCCTTTGGTGAAGCTGAGGTGATTGATGAAAAGAGTTTGAAGTTTGAGTGTTTGTGCTGTGAGTTTCGAAAGCTTTTGCTCTTGGGGTGATTTTTGGGAACTTGATGATTCTGAAGTGTTTGGCTTGTGTGTGTTGTGTTATGAGCTGCATTTTGTCCACATAACAATGTTTGATAGGTCAGAGGAGTTATTGTGGACTGTGGTGATTGGTATGGGCAAGTTGCCAAAATGTCAACATAACTTGTACTTGAGGTATGGGCTCATGTTGCAGCTGGCTTTTGGCTTGTCCTAGCTCAGCAAAGATCAAGGAGAGCCATGGAATTGGTTTTGTGGTGATTCAGCAAGTTTATGAGAGGTTTTGTGCCCTTTTGCAAATTTGAGGAAGTTTGGCTCCTTTTGAATTTCTTGAAGTTCAAGGCATGAAATGAGATGGTTCTTTGGGCAATTCTGATTTTTAGGCAATGTACTATGTTTGTATGATGCATAGAAGTGTATTAGAAGTCACAAAATGGCTTGGCAAGTGGTTTTGCAAAAATCCCTCTTTGGTGTATTCTTGAAAATTATAGGATTTTTGCCAACTTTGAAAGATCATAACTTGAGTTCCATAATGAATTAGAACTTGTTCTTGTACTTTTTGAAAAGGGAATGATCCAATCTACAACTTTCATGACCAACAATTTTTCATTTGAAGCATTGTTGGTTTAGAAAGAGGAGATTGAAAAGCTTTCCCAAAATGGAAAGTTTACATTACAAGTCATTTCCATTTTTGGCAATTTTTGGTTTAGCTCAATTTTCTTCAATTTTGTGAACTTCCAAGCCATTCAATGATCAAATAAAGATCATATAAATTCAATTTGATGAAAAATCCACTTTGGTCCCATTGTTGGGGGCCTCAGATGCCCTGATTTTGCTCTGACTTGCTCAAGAAGTTACCCAGTGAACATATGACTTCCACAATGAATTTCTTAATTAAAATTGGTACACATGATCCTTATAACATATTGAGACCATTAGAAATAAGAATGACCAAAAAATATGGAGTTATGGTCTCTGAAACCAAAACCCTAATTTCAGGTCATCTGTGTAGTGAAACCCTAGCTCTGCTTCCATGCTTTCCATGTTCTTGTGATTTCTGACTTCCTTGATCTTTTAGGGATATAAGATGATGATTGAACATACATGTACTCTCTTGGAATGATTGGAGACCTTTGGAGTGACTCAGATGAATCCTTGGATTGCTCAGATCATAAACCCTAGATGCAGATGAACTTGAACTAATGCAGTGAAAGAAAAATACAATATGAGATGATATGCTCAAACTTATGCAAAGATGAAAGATCACAAGCCATGGTGTGAAATGAGTGAGGGCAAATTTGGGGTGTTTACACCCTACAACATCCACTTCTGACAAATAGTTTGAACAAAACTCAATTGCTTTTGCTGCAATGTACCTCTCAATAATCGATGCTTCCATACGGTGTGGGTTTTTTGTATACCCTTTTAGGATCTTCATGTATCACTCTATTGGATACATCCACCGTAAAAAAAATGGACCACATAATCTAATCTTCCTTACTAGATGAACAATCAAGTGAACCATAATGTCAAAAAATGAAGGAGGAAAATACATCCCTAATTGGCACAAGATAATTGCAGCCTCATTTTACAAATTTATTAATTTTAATGAATCAATGGATTTACAACAAATTGAATTGAAATATAAGCACAACCTAGTTATAGTCTTCCTAACATTGTTAGGCAGTGTCCCACGAATAGCCACTAGTAGTAGCTGTTGCATTAAGACATGACAATCATGAGATTTTAAGCCAATTTATTTGAGATCTTTAACTGATACAATCCTCTTGACATTTGATGAGTAACCATGCAAAACTTTAATACTTTGTAAACACTCACAAAAACTTTCTTTCTCTTTTTTATACAAAGTGTAGTAGGAAGGAGGAAAATATATCTTGTTACCCATATGTTGTGGAGATAACTCTTCTAGTATACGCATCAAACCCAAATCCAGATGAGCATTATAACCATCTTTTGTCTTTCCTTGAATATTGAGAAGTGTTCCGAGTAAACTATCACATACTTTTTTTCCACGTGCATCACATCAATACAATGTCTTACATCAAGACTAGACCAATATGGAAGATCAAAGAAAAAAGACCTCTTTTTCCATAAAATTTTCACAGTATATTGCTTTTTGTACTTTCCAAAGACAACATTAATGCTCTGTTTTCGTTGATAAACTTCCTCTCCAGTTAAGGGCTTTGGAGCAACACCATGCTTTTATTCCCCATTGAAAGCTTTTCGCAATGATAACGATCTAGAAATTTTTAATGCCCGAAATAAACAGTCTTCTTTCCTTTTTCAAGTTGGAGGTAACATGTGTCTTTTTCACATATAGGACATGCATTATGCCCTTTTACTTTATAACCAAACAAAATGCCATATGCCGGAAAATCGTTGATTGTGCAAAACAACATGGCACGCATGTTGAATTGTTCACCAGAATACGCATCAAAAACATCCACCCCATCCTCCCACAACACTCTTAAATCATTAATCAGAGGACTTAGATAAACGTCTATGTCATTTCCTGGTTGTTTTGTGCCCGAAATCATCATTGATAACATAATGTAATTACGCTTCATGCACAACCTAGGATATTCGTTGTAAATTATCAGGAGAACAGAATAATAAGTATGGTTAGTACTTAGATTACCAAACAAATTCATTTCTTCAGTAGAAAGTCCAAGTCTAAGGTTTCTGCCAAAATTTGGAAACAAAGAATCTATTTTCTTCCATTGCAAAGAATCAACTACATGGCGAATTTGTCCATCACATTTTCTTTCTTCTGAATGCCATCTAAGATTCTTTGCGTCATTTGCATTAGCAAATAGTATCTTGAACCTTGAAATTGTTGGTAGGTATCATACCACTTTCGCAGGAGGGCCCTTTTTGACCACCTCATCAACACTGGAATCACCAGCTTTCTTTTTGTAGCGTGACGCCTTGCACTTCGAACATTGATTATAGTTTACATACTATTTTCTGTATAATATGCAATCATTAGGGCATGCATGTATCTTTTCATACTCCAAAACCATCATACACTATCTTTTTCGCATCGTAATAACAATTTGGCATCATGTTACCTTATGGAAGCATTTGTGTCAACAATTCAAGAAACTCGATAAAACTTTTGTCATTCCACCCATTATTTGCCTTCAAATTAAACAACTTTAACACGGCTGAAAAACGTGTAAAATTTGTGCATCCAGGGTACAAATGTTTATTCTTGTTACTGCATAAAGTATCATACGCATGTGCCTTGTTAAACGAATCTTGTCAAATATCACGCATCATGTCTTCCAGACGATCATCCATTTCTACACTAACATTATCTCTTTTGGACACATTTGACTTTGCTACTACCTCACTGTGCCATATCCATTATGTATAACTTTAATAAATCCCATGAAAAATTAGATGATCCATGATTTCTTTCTTATTATGTTTTGGTTCGCGATTTTCACAACGAACACATGGAAAGAGAAAAGCACATGAATACTTTTTTTAACATTACTTTTAGGAGGAGGAAGATTTTCTTAGCATTACTTTCAACAAACTGTAGAAACTCCATCACTCCATGTTCGTACTCGGCACTTAATTGATTAGATCTCATCTATCTATGATTCATATCTACGTTCCGAAATTAATGCATATAGAGTTAAATCATTGGGATGCCTATAATATTCCCTCTTTTGGACATTAGAGAGAACAAAAGTCTCTACGTGCAAACACATGGTTTAAAAGAAGTGAGAAGTTATAAATAATGAAAATATAACTTGCAATATTGTGGCGACCGGATTACTCGCGGTTGAGTGAAAAGAGTGACGATGCCGACAATCTCGTCGACACACAAATTCTGTGAGAAACACAGTATCAACAAACTAATTGAGATTCCATCTTCATAGTACCCATTTTGTTATATCATAACACACACCAAACATAATATTTTATTAATAGTAATGATTAAGGAGTATAAAAAGTCTTACTGGTTGTAAAACAAGAATAAGTTAACGACAGTTTTTTTTCATGAACACATACATGCACAAAGAGTACTACAAGGACAAAAGTACTAATACTAATATTACAAACCAATATCTAAGAAAAACAAACTTCATAAATAATGAATCTAAGCATCCTATAAGAACCAAAATCAAAACCAAAACCACAGTTGCGTATGCCATAGTTCATAGTACAACTGACAATTTATGAACACATTATCACTTTTTTCAAATTGATAGAACATAATAATATAAAATGTAAGTGTTGAATTGAGCCAAAAAAAAACTTTATACTGAATGAGTGTTCAAAATCTTAATAATCTAATGAATTGAAATTTGGAATTGGAACCAATGCAAATAATAATTTTTTTATTGTTCATCCAAATTGAAGTATCCTTTAAACATAATTATCCATCAACATACATCAAACAAATGGGCAACATACGAAGAAAAAAATGCAAAACATGATTCATATGATTGTGACACTGAAACAATACAGTTAAAAATCTCCACCTTCTACTTTAAAATTCAAATCACACAAACACATCAAAAGAAAAAAAGCTTCAATGTTAACTTACCGAGTTCTTCTTCATCGATAACAATGGAGTGACTGAGACATTCTTCTTTGTCGTAATGTTTCGAATTGATATTATGTGACTGAGATCTTCTTCTTTTCCGTGTCGTGAAGGATAAGGGCGTCGTGAATGGCGTAACTGAGTTCTTCTTCGACAACAATGTTTGAGTTCTTCTTCTTCACAAAAAAATTTAGGGCGGTTGTGCGATGTTTGGAAATGAAAATGGGCGGCTGCACGAATGAGATGTTATTTTAGGGTTTTACATAAAATTTGTGTTAAGATTTTTATATCGTTGGACTTATGGACCGACGTAAATGCCCAAATAAAAAACATTTCAAATCGGTTGCTATATAGACCGATGTAAAAGCCCATGCAGAGTTCTAATTTTTCAAATCGGTTTCTATATGGACCGATGTAAAAGCCCATGAAGAGTTCCAGTTTTTCACATTGGTTTCCATCCTTACCCGATGTAAACACCATTATAATAATTTTTTTTATTATTTAAGAAACTGCCACCATGTTATAGTTTACCAAACAATATCTTTCACATCGGTTGGAATCAATGCCCGATGTGAAATCCCTTATAACAATTTTTTTAAATTATTTACGAAACTGCCACCATGTTATTTTTTACATAAGTGGAAATAAATGTCTGATGTAAAATCCCTAAATCAAATATTTTTCACTTCATATTGTTATGAAATATGATGTAAAATCATATTTCAAATATTTTTCACATCATATATCTTGAAGTCTGATGTAAAATCATTTAACCAAATGTATTTTTTCTAGTAGTGGATTGATAGCTATGATCCTGATATAAGTGATGATGAGAAATGGCCAAGGTTTTAACAATTTAGGAAAGAGAATTTAAATAAGAATTTTAAATTTGAGTGAGGTATGCAATTTAATATCCTACATTATTTTAGAGAAGCAATAAATGAGTGGTCCATATTAAATGGGAGGGAAATAACTTTAATAAAAAAATGAGTCATACAGGGTTAAGGTTGAGTGTAGGGCCAAGTGAGGTGATTCAAGTAAATGCACCTACTACCAAGGGTAAAGCTAAGAAGAAGGGGAAATAGATCATGCCAATCAAGAAGAGGTCAAGTGAAAGAATTAAACTGAAATGGTTTCAAAAACCAATCATAGGACCTGGTTCAAATTCTGATCAGCCTATATGTCTGCAAGAAGAAGAGGGAGGGGTTTTGACACAAGAAGGAAATGGTTCTCATCGAGCCAAGAAGAAGAGGAATAAATGGTGTTATGGTTGTTTTGATTCTTAGAAGTTAGTGTAACACCCTAATTTTTGCCCAAGTTTTCTTCGCATTTCATCTGCATCTTGTAAACAAACAAGATCACAATTCTTGATCGATTATTCTCGGGTATAGGTTTATGTCTCACAGGGGATCATCGTTGCCTTTAATTGCTTTATTCGTTTATGTTTACTAACCATTAATTAAAATTCAAAAAAAATTGTTTTCTTTTACTAACATTTTCAGGAAGAGGAACAATTGAAAATGCCAAAAATAGCAGTCCTGCAGCTCGAGTAAAATTTCACAAACAAAATTCGAAGTTGATCCACAAGTAATTCAAATCTATCTGATTAAGGATTTCCCAAGTTAATTGATTCATTCAAGAAATTACAAGGTTCATGTGTTTATTTCCATGCCTTCTTCGACGTACAAAAGAATCGGGCCACAACAATCAATCAATCATGTTTGAACAAAATATTCAAATTTATGCTTGGTTAATCGGTTAACCATTTCTAGTGTATTTTGGTTAACCGGTTAACCATTGAAAAATTTGAATTTTTCATTCAAATTCAACACCCTTGGATCATTGATCTCATTTAGAATATTCTAGATCCATTTTCCTCTGATTTCTCTACATCACTTTGTTCATTTCCTACCATAAACCCTCACTAATCACCACTCTTTTCCATTTCCCACCAAATTTTCAATTACCAAACCTAATTTTAATTACCAAAGCAAGCTCCATTCCACTAAATTCCCATACCTAAGGTCTTTAAATAGCACTCTAGTTTCATTGATTCAACAAGCTTTTGAGAGCCAACAAATCTCTTGCAAAATATTCCCCCAAAACCAAAATTTCACCAAAGCTCTTATTTCCTTCTTTTGAAGTTATCAAGAATTCACATTGAATTCTTGATCAACATGAGCTAAACTTCCATCCTATTCTTTTCTTGTTCATCAATTGCAGTAGATCTAGCTTGATTTGGTCCAATTTGAAGAAGTGCTTTTGGTAATTCACTCTTTCCATAAACCTATCTTCATCATCAACATTCAAGATGTAGATCTTTGGTGCCTTTGATTCTAGATCCTTTGGATCTTAATTTTTTGTTTGATTGCAGGGATTTCACTGTATTTTGGTTTTAAATTCGTGCAAATTCAGATCATGATCATCAATTGTTTGAAAAAAGGTTTTGAAAATGGATCATGCTGAATTTCAACATTTTTTCTGCTACTGGTTCAGTGTTAACCGTTTAACCATTTTTAGTGTATTTTGGTTAACCGATTAACTAGTGTAAAATGGTGCAGGTTTTGAAAACTGGTTGCGTTAACCTGTTAACCATTTCCAGTGCATTTTGGTTAACCGGTTAACACAAGTCAGATACTGTTTTTTTGGCTTATTTTAAGCTCCTTTTTGGTTCCTCTTTCTTCTTCTTCTTCCTCCTTTTTATTTTTACCTGGGGAAGCACTTTTGGGAGTGATTTCTCTTTAATTTCAATGAACTTTGGGTGTAGATTTGGGTAGTTAATGTTCATTAATTCAAAACTACCTTTAAGTGAATTATTTAATTCATTTAAGGTACTTCGAATTAGTGATACATTTTCATGCTTGAATCCACCAAGATGAGTGATTGAACTTAAGGATGGAAGAATACCATAAGTGCGAATCAATTTGGTATTCATCTTTAGTTTTGTGCGGTATTGCGTTCGGATAGCGATTTACATATCGTTTATCTTGCATGCATTAGCACTAACATTGTTCACCTTAATTGGTGGTGGTCGGCCTCATTTGTAGGGTAATTACTTCGTAAATTACTCAGCCTCATTTGGCTACTAACATTTAATTTCTTGCACCTTTATTGTTTTTATTTTATTATGCTTTATTCATCCATTATTATGTTTATAATTCTTGCTCTTATTATTGTTGTATTGATTTTTCCTTTTGTCTATTTGGATACAAAAATATTAATAAAGGATTAAACCTCTAAAACTTGTGATCTTAATCTTTGGACTATTGGTTACTATCCTTGGCATTGGAATGGAGTTTTGGACTTAGATTTTAGGACACCTCTCCTTTTCTTTGATCTTCATGAAGTTGGTACTTGCCTTTATTTGGCCATTTGCTAGCTTATAAGGATGGAAATCTTATGTTCATATTTGGAAGTATCATCAAGTTTGGTTAGACCTTTCTTCCTTTATCTCCTTATTTTCTTTTTTAGGATAGTTCATTCATTTCCACCCTTCTTTAACTTTCAAAATCTTCTCTTTTTTTCAAAGGATTCTTGTTTTCCAAAATCATCACTTCTTTGATAAATAAAACCTTGACTTTTCTCAAATGGGTTTTACTATTTTCTTTTCTTTTAAAACCAATGAATCTAATCATCTTGACCTTAATTCAAAAAATAAAAAGAACCAAACTCATTCAAGTTTTTTTGTGCCTTTGTGCACTTTTGTTTGTTTTCTTTAAAAAGTGTCGATTTAGAGTCATTATTCTTTAGTCGGGTGCAAGTCTCTCAGTCTCGATGGTTGTAGTTTGATGTAATTGAGTCTCTTGTCATTCGTGGGGGTTTAGTGGCATACTAGTTGATTTTATCCGAGTTGGAGCCCTCCCCATAATGATGTATGAGTCCATGCCTTCATTCTCATGGTAGATTTGTTAGGCTATCCACTTGAAAATGACGAATTCTCTTCACTTAATAAAATCAATTACAACCAACCCTTTTCACTATTTATACCACGAACTACAGGGTTTTAATCTCGCATTGCACTTTGTGGGTATGTAGGCATGAGGTGGTAAACCTCTCCAAACATAAAAATATTAAAAAGTAATTCTTTTCTCACCCCACTCTCTTTTAACAAACCTTTTTCAAACCAAAAGCAATAAATATTTTAAAGGGCTCCCGTGGAGTACCACAGACATTTTGGGTGCGTAAAACCTTCCCATTGTGTAACCTATCCCCTTACCCGATTCTTTGCTTGTTTATTTTAGCTCTTTTTGCTTTTAGATTCATTAGGATTTATTCGCTTTTTTTTTCATTTTCCTCTTGGAATAAAATAAAAGCGCGGTGGCGACTTTGTTTACTTTGAGTTAAGTTAACTAATAGCTTACACTCATGATTTTACCGCTACAAAAAAGTGGCGACTCTGCTGGGGAGTAATCTCTAAGGGGATTCGGCCTACTTTGATTTATATATTACTTTATTTTGATTTGTTTGTTAATTGTTTGTTCTATTTCGGCTATGGTGATCCTCTGTGAGTGAGATAGATTCTAACCCGAATCTGAGTTGAACTTATGATAGGACGGTGATATTCGAAGCGATACACGATGGAGTAGTCCAAAGCTATATCAATTCGATAATATCCACTCGGTTAGGCTCTCTTGGATAATCAATATCATGATGAGTAATCATACGTGGCATTATTTTCCGACCTTGAGCCAATCATATTGAGGACCGTAAAACCCTTAACCTATCCAAGCTAATTTAGGAACGTAGTACAGAAACTATCCGGGTGTAAACTTAAGGTGGTTGTCACGCAATACTACACCCGGATGATGTATATTTTAAGAATGTTATCGGTTGGGGAGTAATCCAACGTACCGATAATATTCTAAAGATGGCTGTCAACTCCGGGAACCTCTGTTAGCACCCTTATGGTTTTCTGCAGGTACAATGAAGACAAAACCTTAATACTTACCTTTGTGGGAGGTGTTCTGTTACATTAACTTCTTGCTCGTGACTCGTAACCAAAAACCGTGTGCTTTGTGTGATCTTGTTTGTGGTTGTTTCATACATGCACTCATGAGCATTGTTCTTGAGATTTCAATGGACTCATAGGTACTTTTTCAAAATTTTAGATGTCTATGGTTATGAATTTTGAAAGGAGGAACACAAGGAAGTACAACTTCAAGAACCCTAATCTAGCATAATTGAGAAAACTAGGAGCTTTAGTGGTTGGCACCCAGGAGTTCCAGAAATGTTATGGAAAGTTCTTGTTTATCTTTGATACCAATGTACCAGAGGGGATTCTCCATACATTGGCTCAGTTTTATGATCTGTTGCATCATTGTTTCACCTTTCCTGATTATCAGCTTGTGCCGACTTTGGAGGAGTACTCTCATTGAATGGGTTTACCTATTTTGGACAAGGAATTTCTTTTTAGTGGTTTAGAGAAGGAGCTTATGACCAAATTTATCGCCAAAGAACTTTTTCTCAAAGAGTCTGATCTTAGTGGGAAGTTTCGCCTAATATGTGGAGGAATTAGTTACAACCCTATTCATGCTAGGCGACAGTTGGGATATTGCTTGAAGGACATACCAAGCAACCTTTCATTATTCGGTTCCTTCTTTCTTAATGGTGCAGATCATATAGAAATGAAGAAAAAGATTTCTCATTCTTGTCATACGGTTCATCGGAAAGAGAAGGGTCAAAATGGGAAGACAACACCTTGCTCCCTCAGAATGTTACATCCAGTGGGTTTGATCTAGGGCTTCCAAGCTCAAGATGCCTTATCCACTCGAGGAGCCTTTGTTTCCTATATTACCATTGTTTGCTTTTCTTCCTCCCATTAATGAGAAGGTTTCTCTTCAAGAAGATTTGGACAAGATGAAGAAAAAAAAGAAGAATGATTCTTTGAGACGACAATGATGCAAAAGCAACTGAAGGACAAAGATGATCTCATTGAGTTACTTGAGCTACACATTACAAAGAGACCAAGAAAGGATTTATTTTCCTCTAGTACTCCATCTACCATTCTTTTTACATCCGGTGCTTGGATGGCTATTGTTGATCAATTGGCAAAAGATAGGGAAGACATGGAGAATCGGTACAAGAAAGAGATTAAGAGGATTCACATGAAGTACCAGCCGGGATTTGGATCTTCTTCAGATATGATACCCTAGGCCTAGTTTACCTTTCTATCATGTATTAGGATTGTTGAGACTTGTACTTCACTTGTAATCATGACTTTTATTTTAATGAGAATGAGTTTTTAGTACTTCAAAATGTGTTTCTTTTATAAATATTTCAATTTATCTTGTAGTCCTCTGAAATCTTTGCATTTGCATACACATACCATGCATCATACCCGCATTGGTCTTGCTTCTTGAGAGTTGTACATGGATCTTATGTTGTTTCTTGGTCTTCATTCAGTTCTCATGTCAAGTTGACTCACAAGGTTGATACTCGAGATAATCAAAGGAATATGTTGGAATCCTTACAACAAGAGAATCACGAGCTGCGCGAAGAAGTTTCATCTCTGAAGGATAGCTTGGAAAGGATCACTGCCATAATTGAGAGCTTGGTGGCTGCTCAGAATTAACCACCCCCTATTCCTAATTCTCCGATACAACATACAGTCATCTCCGAGATTGTCACTGAATCGATTCCTGCTGAAACTGTCATTTATCCTCGCTACCGCATGCCTTCTAGCACACCGTGGGGTATGCCCATTGATTTAATTCCCGCTGGTTATCATCCTCCTCCTCCAGAGACTGCTGCATTTAATACTCTTCAGTCGGTGATGACTATTGCACCGCCTATGATGCACACTACTCCGCACCATGATGAAATGATTTACCATGCAAAGCCTAATGAAGGCGCTGGTGTGATTGAAATACTTGATGATTTTCAAGGCCGTTTTACTGAGATACAGGAAGAGATGAAGGCTTTGAGGCATAAATATTTGTTTAGTAAATATGCCTATGATCTCTATTTGGTTCCTAATGTCAAGGTTCCGTACAACTTCAGGTTGCCTGAGTTCGAGAAGTATAAGGGCAATACTTGTCCTCTGAGTCATTTGACTATGTATACTTGAAAGATGTCTGCTCAGACAGACAATGATCAGCTGCTGATTCATTATTTCCAGGATAGTCTGACTAGTGCAACCATGAGATGGTACATGAGTTTGGATAACAACCAAATCAGGACTTTCAATGATTTGGGAGAGGCTTTTGTTAGGCAATACAAGTATATTGTTGATATGGCATCAGATATATATCAGCTCCGTGCTATGTCCCAGAAGGACAAAGAAACTTTTAAAGAGTATGCACAAAGATTGCATGAGCTAGAAACTCAGGTTGTTCCTCCTCTGGAAGAGAAAGAGATGACGAAGATCTTTTTGAAGACTTTAGGTTCTTTCTACTATGAGAAGATGATTGCAAGTGCTCCTTCTTATTTAACTGAAATGGTGAGTATGGGGATGCGACTAGAAGAAGGTGTCCGTGAGGGATGATTGAGCAAACATAATAGTATTGGCTCAAGTTCTAAGAGGTTCAACTTTGGTAAGAAGAAAGAAGGTGAGACTAATGTTGTGTCTCGTGAAAGTTACAGAAGACCTCGTGGTAGTGAGAATCGTCATCAGCAGCATGTAGCTTCTATAACTCCGATGATTAATGTGACCCCAACTGTTCCGGCTGCTCCAAAGTATCAGTCTTGTTATCAATAACCTTATGTGCAACAAAGTGGTAATCAACAGGTTCATGCTACCGGATTTTGATCCCATTCCAATGGTGTATGCGGATTTGCTTCTATATCTGATTAAGAAGAATCTTGTGCAAACACATTCTCCGCCTCCAGTTCCAGAGTCTATCCCATGGTGGTATAAGCCAGAGGCTTACTGTACTTTTCATCAAGGTGCCCTGGGGCACGATATTGAGAACTGTTATCCATTTAAGTTTGAAGTGCAAAAATTAATGAGGAGCAATGTTCTGTCTTTCAATGATGTTAATCCAAATGTGAAGACAAATCCACTTCTGGAACATGGTAATATGTCTGTGAACATGGTTGATGGTTGTCCTGGTTTGTTCAAGATTTATGTGGTCCGCCATATTCGAAGGTCTTTGGTTGAGATGCATGCTTTCTTGAGTGAATATTATGATATTGATCATGATTATGCTGGATGTTGTATTTGTTCGGTGAACCCTCGTGGTTGTGTGATTGTTAAGAGAGACATTCAAAAGATGATGAATGATAAGTTGATTGAAGTGACAACAAAAAGAGACGAGTATGACAATGAAGTGAATGTTATTGTTCCTCAGTTCAATATCCCTGAGAAGGTTGTTCCTGAGAATGTGGTTATTTCTTTTGATAGCCGCAAATATGTTGTTACTCCATTGGTGATCAATTTGCCTGGCCCAATGCCGTACAAGTTGGATAAAGCTGTTCTATACCGGTATAATACTACGATGATAGAAAATGGTAAGGAAGTTCCCATTCCTTCTCCAAAGTTTGTGGTTAGAATTTCTGATGTGACAAAGGTTACTCGAAGTGGTAGAGTTTATGCTTCAGATCCTCCGAAGAGAGTTGAAGATACAAGTGCGAGTAAACAGATTGAGGATGTTGTTTCCTGATCAGGTCAATTTGGTGATTCCAGTTTGAAAGATAGTGAAGATGAGGTGTTGAAATTGATAAAGAAGAGTGAGTACAACATTACTGAGTAGTTGTTACATACTCCGTCGAAGATATCAGTTTTATCACTCTTGATGTACTCTGAGGCTCATAGCCACTCTTTGCAAAAGATTCTTGATCAAGCTTATGTTGATCATGATGTGACTATTGATCAGTTTGATAGTATTGTGGCTAATATTACATCGTGCAACAATCTAAGTTTCTATGATGATGACTTTCCCGAAGAAGGAAGGAACCATAATTTGGCTCTGCATATTTCAGTAAACAGTTAGGAAAATGCTATGTTTAAAGTGTTGGTTGATACTTGGTCTCCTCTGAATGTGACGCCGAAGTAGACTTTATCGAGGCTTGTGTATCAAGGTACTCACATGAGGCATAATGGGATTATTGTGAAAGCTTTTGACGGATCAAAGAAGACAATGATTGGTGAAGTTGATCTTCCTATTCTGATTGGACCGTTTATATTCCAAATTACTTTTCAAGTAATGGATATACGCCCCGCTTACAGTTGTTTCCTTGGAAGACCCTGGATTCATGAGGCAGGAGCCGTGACATCTACTCTCGATCAGAAGCTGAAGTTTGTGAAAGATGGGAAATTAGTGACTATTGGTGGTGAACAGGCGATGCTAGTGAGCAAATTATCATCATTCTCCTATATTGATGCTGAAAAAGAGGCGGGAACTTCATTCCAGGCTCTTTCTGTTGTTGATAATGTTGCTAAGAAGAATTTTATGCCTATGTCTTCTCTCAAGGATGCTCTGCACGTACTCGAAACTGGTCGATCTTACGATTGGGGACGAGTTATTAATGTTGTTGACAACAAAGAAGGATTTGGTATTGGTTTTGCACAAGGTGTGGCTCTCAATGACCCGAAGACTATTCAGGAAGGATTATGAAGTGCTGGGTTTATCAACGATCATTCCGCTTCTGCCATCATTGAAGATGATGAAGATGAAGAAATGCCTAACTTTGTTATGCATGAAAAGATTTGCAAGAACTGGATTGTTGTTGATGTTCCTTCTTTTGTTCATGCTTCAAAGTAATTTGTTTTATTTTCTTTCAAAAATCCTTTCACTCTGCCCAAGGTGAAAGTGATGTTTGTCGGGCTTTGTTTCAAATTTTATCATCATCATTAAATGTTATTTTGATTTCCATATGTGTTTTTCCTTTTTGCTTTATTTTGAAAAATGGTAACATAAAAAATAAAATCAGCACAATGTTTTCACTTTTGTTCATACTCTAAAATAAAAATAAAATCATTGTACAAATTGATTGATAAAACCATTTAAAATAATGATCCTATGCCCACTCCCAACTTTGAATTCCATGTGTTCGAAGCTGAGGAAGAGGATGTTGAAGAGATTCCCGATGAGATTTCTCAGTTGCTTGAGCACGAGGAGTAGGTTATTCAGCCTCATAAAGAGTCTATGGAATTAGTCAACTTGGGTTCTGAAGATGATAAGAAAGAAGTCAATATTGGAGAATTACTTGGTCTAGAGGTTAAGAAGAGGATGGTAGATCTTCTTAGAGAGTATGTTGATGTATTTGCTTGGGCTTATCGGGACATGACAGGTCTTGATACTAAAATTGTGGAGCATAGATTGCCGCTGAAGCCTGAATGTCCACCTGTGAAGCAAAAGTTGAGAAGAACTCATCCTGATATGGCAGTAAAAATCAAAGAGGAGGTTCAAAAGCAGATTGATGCAGGTTTTCTTGTGACATCTAATTATCCTCAATGGGTGGCCAATATTGTGTCCGTTCCAAAGAAAGACGGAAAAGTCCGAATGTGTGTTGATTACAGAGATTTGAATAAATCCAGTCTAAAAGATGATTTTCCATTACCACACATTGATGTGTTGGTAGATAATACGGCTAAGTTTGACGTGTTCTCTTTTATGGACAAATTTTCCGGTTATAATCAAATTAAGATGGCACCCGAGGACCTGGAAAAAACCATATTTATTACACCATGGGGAACATTCTGCTACAGAGTGATGCCCTTTGGATTGAAGAATGCTGGTGCGACATACCAAAGAGCTATGACCACGCTTTTCCATGATATGATGCACAAAGAAATTGAGGTATATGTTGATGATATGATCGCTAAGTTGAGGACTGAAGAGGATCATGTTGAACATTTGTTGAAGTTGTTTCATAGGTTAAGGAAGTTTAAGCTTCGGTTGAATTCAATCAAGTGCACGTTTGGTGTATGTTCTGGAAAGTTGTTAGGTTTCATTGTTAGTCAAAGAGGCATTGATGTTGATCCTAATAAAGTGAAAGCTATTCGGGAAATTCCTGTTCCAAGAACTGAAAAGCATGTAAGAGGTTTCTTGGGCCGCTTGAATTATCTTTTGAGGTTTATCTCTCACATGACTGCCACATGTGCTCCGATCTTCAAGTTGCTTTGGAAAGACCAAGGTTGTATCTGGATAGATGATTGTTAGAAGGCGTTTGAAAGTATAAAAAAATATTTGCTTGAACCTCCTATCTTGTCTCCTCCGGTGGAAGGTAGACCATTGATTATGTGCTTGACTATGTTGGAAGATTCCATAGGTTGTGTGGTTGGTTAGCAAGATGAATCTGGAAGAAAAGAATATGCAATTTACTACTTGAGTAAGAAATTCACTGATATTGAGTCTCGGTACTCTATGCTTAAAAACACTTGTTGTGTCTTAGCTTGGGATGCAAAACGTCTTCGCTAGTATATTCTAAATCGTACAACTTGGTTGATCTCTAAAATGGATCCGACCAAGTATATCTTTGAAAATCCTTCTTTGACTGGGTGGATTGCTCGTTGGCAAATGTTATTGTCAGAATATGATATCGAGTATCGAGCTCAAAAAGATATAAAAGGTAGTATCATGGCTGACCATTTGGCACATCAACCGATTGATGATTACCAACCTATCAAGTTTGATTTTCCATACGAGGATGTAATGTATTTGAAAATGAAAGATTGTGATGAACCTTTGATTAAGGAAGGGCTGGAGCCTGGAGCTTGATGGGGTTTAATTTTTGATGGTGTTGTAAATGCACGTGGAAGAGGAATTAGGGCAATGATCATTACTCCCCATGATTCACATATCCCTTTTGCTACAAAGTTGATTTTCCCTTGTACCAATAATGAACCTGAGTATGAAGCATGTATTATGGGTCTTGAGGAAGCTATTGACCTGAGGATTAAGCATCTTGATGTGTATGGAGATTCTGCCTTGGTAATTAATCAGATCAAGGGTAAGTTGGTAACTCATCAACCCCACTTGATCCCTTATAGAGATTATGCCAGGAGGATATCAACTGTCTTCACTAAAGTTGAATTTCATTATGTGCCTCGCGATGAAAATCAGATGGTAGGTGCTTTGGAAACTATAGTTTCTATGATAAAGGTGCACCAATGGAATGATGTTCCCATGATCAGAATCATGCGGCTTGAAAGACTAGCTCATGTGTTTGCAGTTGAAGAGGTCCATGATGACAAGCCTTGGTATCATGATATTAAATGTTTTCTCCAGAGTTAGGAATACCCGCTTGGGGCATCCAATAAAGATAAGAGGACTTTGAGAAGATTGGTAGGTAATTTCTTCTTGAATGGAAGTATGCTTTATAAGAGAAATTTTGACATGGTCTTGCTCAGATGCGTGGATAGACATGAGGCAGACATGTTAATGAAAGAACATGAAGGATCTTTCGGTACTCATGCTAATGAGCATACAATGGCTAAAACAATGTTGAGAGCAGGTTACTATTAGCTGACAATGGAATCTAATTGTTGCAAGTATGTAAAAAAGTGCCATAAGTGCCAAGTGTATGTTGATAAGATTCATGTGCCACCAACTCATATTAATGTAATTTCTTCCCCGTGGCCTTTCTCTATGTGGGGAATTGATATGATTGGTATGATTGAACCCAAGGCTTCGAATGGACATCATTTTATTCTTGTGGCAATTGACTATTTCACCAAGTGGGTGGAAGCGGCATCATATGCTAATGTGACCAAGCAAGTTGTGTTTTGGTTTATCAAGAATAACATTATCTGCAGATATGGTGTTCCGTATAGAATCATTACTGATGATGGTTCGAACTTGAATAATAAGATGATGAAAGAGCTTCGCGAAGAATTCAAGATTCAACACCATAATTCTGCTCCTTATAGACCAAAGATGAATGGGGTTGTTGAAGCTGCGAATAAGAACATTAAGAAGATCATTCAGAAGATGGTTGTGACATATAAGGACTGGCATGAGATGCTCCCTTTTTCTTTGCATGGGTATCGTACATTTGTCCGCACTTCAACAGGGGCAACCCCTTTCTCACTTTTTTTATGGTACAGAAGTAGTGCTCCCCATCGAGGTTGAGTTCTCATCAATGAGAGTTGTGATGGAAGCCAAGTTGGCTGAGGCTGAATGGTGTCAAAGTAGATTTGATAAATTGAATTTGATTGAGGAAAAAAGAATAACAACTATGTGTCATGGTTGGTTGTACCAGCAAAGAATGAAGAAAGCTTTTGACAAAAAGGTCAAACCTCGTTTATTCAGAGAAGGCGACCTCGTGCTCAAAAAGATCCAGTCTTTCATTATAGATTCTCGGGGAAAGTGGACTCTGAACTATGATGGCCCATATGTTGTTAAGAAAGCCTTCTCTGGAGGTTCATTAATTCTTGCAACTATGGATGGTGAGGAGATCACTCGTCCTGTGAATGAGGATGTAGTCAAGAAATACTTCGCCTAAAAAAATAAAAAAAAAAGTTGCTTAGTCGAAAACCTAAAAGGGTGGCTTAGGCAAAAATGAGCGTCTCAGTGGATTGAAAACCCGAAAAAGCGGTCCAGGAAAAAATTAGAGACATAAACAGAAATAATTATCCCGGTAGATTGAAAACCCGAAAGGGAAATCTAGGCAAAAGTTAGGGATCATGGCAAGTAACTGCATCGACAGACTGGATCATTTGTAGCAACCGAGGATTTCAGATTCTATCCCTCAGAAGAATTTCCCATCAAAGATTCTTATTTACTCATCCTTGACTGAAGTTTCAGACACAGTGGAGTTAAAAATTGATAGGGAGAATAGTGATCATTGTATTTCAATGTAGTCATTTTCCATGTATTTACCATTTTTCAAACTTGTAAAGATCCATGGAGTCATGCCATTTGTTGACTACCATTATATCAATGAATTTGAGCTTTTATCCAATTGTTTGCAATTCTTTATATTGTTTTTGTTTACAAAATTTCAATTTATTGTTGATGATGATTTTTGAAACAAATTTAATAAATTTAATCTTTGAAGATTATAAAAACATTTTTCTCTTGATCTGTGAACAAAGAAAGGATATCAATAGTGATTCTAGGGATGGTAAAGTCTGGATGTGTGTTACTTGTCTCTCCCAAAGAAGGGTTTGATTCGTTTTTGTCCATATGGAATTCCTGAATAGTCCTGACATGTTGATAATAATGATGTTTTCTCCCCAAATGGCAAGCATGAGAGGGGATGGTTTATTGAATGAATGTTCCTAGTTTGAGTTCCAATGTCTCCCCTAGAAGAATTGTTGGAAGGGATGTTCTTAATAATCCTCAGCTGAGTTTTGATCTATTCCTCAGCAGTTTATCTTTGATTTGAGAAGCATTGGGAATCCTTAGCTGAGTTCTTGTTCCTCAACTTTAGTTGGTTGTATCCCTTAGCGGAAGTATTGATATAGCAGTTGTCGCTCCCGGGATTTTCATCCTAGTACAAACGGGAAAGTGGCGCGGAAAAGGTAGAGTCGCCAGCCAGACATTTTTATCCCGAAGGAATGGGAAAGGTAATGTTGCACAAACTTGAGGAAGAATGAAAATAACGAGGCCTTGCGAACCAAAGATCTGGGTCCGGAAGTCGGTTACAAATTGGGAAGGTATTAGCACCCCAATCCGTCCGCCGTACCCGATGGGATCCATGCTTGTTAATTTGTTTCAAAGGGTGAGAAATACGATGATGTTCGAATTAAAGAATGGCTATCTGGAATGGAAATGAAATGAGAAAAGGATCTGGAAAAGAAAATGGGAAGAAAGAGGGAAATGTAGGGAAAATAGAGAATTGTGCTCGAAT
Organism: Lathyrus aphaca; assembly: GCA_963966055.1. NCBI lineage: Eukaryota > Viridiplantae > Streptophyta > Magnoliopsida > Fabales > Fabaceae > Lathyrus > Lathyrus aphaca. Next base: position 175,722,461 of record OZ014524.1, on the reverse strand, counting down.
GGGCCCTACCCCACTGCCTACGTACCTCATCGGGAAAATGAGGATCATAGTCATCGTAGTTCGTCTAACTAAGGAGGAAAATTACTTATGCTTTTTAGGATGCCGTTGCCATAGCTCTAGCTCAGGTGTTACCGGCTCTGACTCGAGGGTGTTTATCGTATCACTGTTTGAACTGTCGAGGCAAGTCACATTCATCCGCAAAGAGTATGAGATGAGAAGAGAAGACGTGATGTCTTGGTTTATTGTCTTTTAGAAAAAGTGTTTTGAATTTGTGTTTATTGTATGTACAACACTAAATACTATGATACATGAGCGAATACTTTCCAAGGTCGCCCCTAATGGAACGTTTGTAAAGTACCCTAGAAGAGTGGAGGAGACTGTAAACAACCCAAATTTGCCCTCACCCATTTCACCATGGCTTGTGATCTTTTCATGTGCATAAGTTCAATCATAACATCTCATACCACATATTTGCTTCACTGCATTGTTTCTAAGCCATCTGCATCTAGGGTTTGTGATCTGAGCCATCCCTGAGCCATTTGAGCCACTCCAAAGGTCATCAATCACTTTAAAGGGGTCCATGTATTTTCTAGCATCATATTGTATCCTCCCAATATCAAGAAAGTCAAAGAATCACAAGAACTGAGAAAGGCATGGAAGCAGAGCCAGGTTTAACTGCAAAGATGACCTGAAATTAGGGTTTTGGTTTCAAAGGCCATAACTCCAAATTTTTTGGTCATTCTTGTTTCTATTGGTATCTATATGTTATGGGGATCATGCATATCAAGTTTCATGAAGAAATTCAATGGGGAAGGCATCTGATCAAAGGATGACTTCTTGAGCAAGTCAGTGCAAAATCAGGGCATCTGAGGCCCCCAATGACCCAACCAAAGGGGATTCTCCATCATTTTGAATATGTATGATCTTTATTTGATCATAGAAGATGTTAGAAGTTCACAAAATGGAAGAATTTCAAGCCATTTGCAAAGTTGCCTTTTTGGGAAAGTGACTTGTAATGAAAACTTGCCATTTTTGGAACGTTTTTCAACCTTCTCTTTTTGATTCAAAAATGCTTCAAATGAGAAAACTTTGGTCATGAAAGTTGTAGAATGGATCCTCCCATTTTCAAAAAGTACAAGAACTCATTCTAATTCATTTTGGATCAAAATTTATGGCTTGTCAAAGTTGGATAAAATCACATAATTTCAAGTTTTACACCAAAGAGGCAAAGTTGCAAAACCTATGCCAAGGCAAAATGTGACTTCAAATGGACTTCTATGCATTATACAAACATGAACCATGACCTAAAAATCAGAATGCACCAAAGATTTGTTCATTTTCATGCCTTGATCTTTAAGAAACTTCAAAAGGGCCAAACTTTGTGAAAAGTGCAAAACCTCACATAAACCCTAATCCACTTGCTGCATTGCCTCAAATTCATTTCGATGGTTCTCCTTGAAGCATGCTGAGCCAAGCCATGCCCTTGTACCTTGACTGAACCAGCCCATACCTCTTCTTACACAAAAGTTGACTTTATGCAAAATGGCCCATACCAATCAAGCTAGGCCAGCAACAACTCTCTGACCTATCCAAACTTGATACATGTACCAAAAGGAACTCAACACATAACACAACACAGCCTGATCTCTCCCATAAGCCAGCATCCTCAAAACTCACCTCTTATGCATTTTGCTTCGAATCTCAAAACACAGGCTTCAAACATCAAAACAAATTTCATGGAACCACTCACCATGATCCTCTGATCATTTCCCTACCACCATTTGGCCCTGAAACCACCCCAAGCAGAAACACGATTTTCCACCCCTCCTGAACAGAACTTCATCAAACTCTTAAACCAGCCATAAGAAATTCCAAACAAGCATTGCAAGCTTCTCAGGGGGTTCACTAGAGGCATTTTGGATCAAAGAAACAGCCAGAAAGTTCCAAAGATCAAATCTCCAGTTCAGGTGAGCTCAAGAACAATTTTTCCAGAAACTTGTTTTTAAGTTACTAAATGATTCTTTATGCTTCACTGATCATGCTGATGTGTTTTGTTTTGAAAATGGTTGAGAAATGAGTATGTATTCATGTTCTGAAATTTTTTGACCTAGAACTGTTTTGATTCGATTCTCACTTGTGATGTGTTTTAAATGTTGTTTGTTTGTTGATTCTTAATGTATGATGTATGGGGATCATTTCTGGGCAGAGAGATTGGATTTTAGAAGCCTATGGAAGAAGATAGCAATTTTCAGGGAGAGTTGTGGCCGGAGAAGATGACCGGAGGTCATTTCCGGCCACCTGAAAGTCATTAGTGTATTAATGGTGATTAGGGTTCAGTTTGAATGTGGACCATGGATTCTGTTGACCAGTGTTGACTCCCGCGCGTTTGTGTGGCTCAGACCCCCCATTAAGCCATAATCCACGTCATTAACATTTAATTAATCAGGTTTAATTTAATCCTGCCAGTTTGAATCTGGGCCACTGGATCTGGCGCCAGTCAATTCCCTCCAAAACCGTTTAAACCTCAGCCTCAAGATCTGTTGACTTTCTCTTTAATTCAATTTTCATTTTATTTTATTTGTTTTATCTTTTACGAATTATTAAAAATAGCAAATCACATTTAAAAATTCTGAAAATTTTTGTCAAACATTTCATTAATTTTCAGAACCCAAAAATATTTTTTTTTATTTTTTCATTAAAAATCATTTTTAAATCATTTAAATGTTTATTTTTAATTAGTTAATGAAAATTAATTAATTAAAAATGCATTTAGGTATTTAAAAATCAAAAAAAAAATTCACATCGCATTCTAAAACATTTAGAAACATTATCAAACCCTCAAAACAAATTTATTTTTGGTTCTTGATGCATTTTGACAATTTTCATTGGAATTTAATTCATTTAAAGGCAATATTTTTGTTCAAACTTAGAAAAATCCATTCTACCTAACCATTGAGAGTTTGATGATGGTTCTTCTTGCATTGCATCCTTCATAGCATGTAGTTTCTAGGTTTAAATTGGTTTGAATTTATCTTCCATTTTCAATTTGTTTTGCATTTTTCCTTGTGAGGTATCCCAAAACCCTAATTGACTTGAGAAATTCATAACTTGCACTAGGTTAAGAGTTAGGTTCCCCCCTTTGGGAAGTGAACTTGTGTAGGGTTAGGGCTCCTTTGATCCCATTTTCAATTTTTTATAACATCATTTGCTTCTGGTTTTGAATTTTTGCATTGCATGTTGTATGTAAACCCTAATTTGTGCCTTCCTTTGCATCCATCTCTCATTTGCTTGCATTCAATGACTTGCCATGAAATTTTGTGCATCCACATGATTCATGATACATCTTAGAATCATGTTTGATCATTGCCTCTTTCATTTGTCATGTTATGCATTCATATCTTTTCATAAACTTTCATGAACTTCCATGGTTCAAGCATGCTTCATCTGCATCCATATCCTTGTATGATCCTTCTCATCTCTTGTCATTGTGTTTGCATCATTTCTTAGCATCATCAACATCATGTTTATGCTCCTGACTTTTGTTTGCATCATGACATTTCATCTCATTTGCATTGCATTTCAGTTCCTTTGCTAACTTTTCAGGTGGTAAGTTGTTTTGAGAAGTGAATTTGCCTTCACTTCGCACAATCTCTCTTCATCTCTTATGCATCATTGCTGCATTTTATCTTGTGTATTAGAGTGAGCTTGCTCATTCATGCTCTTTCCCACTTTCTTTCTTCAAGCAACTTGTCTTCTTAGGTGAAGCAAGTTGTTTTGCTTCTCTTTGCTTATTTATCCTTTCATCTGCTTCTCTCCTTGGTGGCTTCTCTCTTGAAGATCTCTTGCAAGCTTCATAAACCCTAGGAACAACCAAGCATGATAATAATTAGGGTTTGATTAGTCCCCCATTTAGTTTTTGCCTTTGTGTCATCTTTGAGTCTTCTCCTCTCATCTCATAATCAAGGACTAAACCCTAAAGGTTTTAAGGCTTTGTGATTAAGCTTATGCCTGCATCCTTCTATTAGGATGGAGTGTATAACTTTAATCCTAAGTGTTAAACCCTTAATGTGTATAAATCCTTTAATCAATCCATCTGATAATCACTAAGACATCAAGCTTGTAACTTGGGCCTTGCATTGGGGTTCTAATTCTTCCTTAATTGGTTAAGAAGGACTAACCCTAGTGTTAATGGACAAGTCCCCCTCAAGTTGTCTTACAAACCATAAAATCCACTTCTTAATCTTTCCATTAACTAAAATCCATTTTATAAAGGCTTTGTTTTGTCATGAGGTTAATCCCTAATCATGGATTAAGTTGAGGAGCCTTCCTCCGCTTAAATGTTCTCATCTATTATCCTTCTATTAGGATGGTGTAATGGGTCCATTAAATCCTTGATTATGGCTTAAACTCATTACTCAACACCAAACAAAGACACCAAAAACATCTAAATAATTACAAGTAGGTTAATGATCTTAATCCTACATCATGGTGATTAAGTATGAGGTGTTTACTTCATACTTAAGGTATTCTCATTACCCCTAATCAGAGGGAGGATGTGATGAGTTTACTAACCCTTGGTGTAGGCTTAAGCTCATTAACTTATGACAAACCTTCAAAAGCGATAAAAGATTGAAAACACAAAAACAAACAATAATCGTCTCCTTCGGGATTCTTTTCTCATCATCTTCACTCATAAACGAGAACTTGCTTCTTCCGTCTAATGCAAGACAATTTGCACCTGAGCCAGACAGGTCATACACTTGAGCATAGACAAGCAAGCAGTTCATCAGTCAATTTATCTTTCAGTCTCTTTGAGTCGAACTACGGTGTTCTGACTTCCTCATTGCACGAGAGGATACGTAGGCATAACTTAACTGTTATCGAACAAAAGTCTCTGTATATTCCCCCTCCTTCCAGCATCATTCTTTTAGCCTCATAGTCTTGAGCATTTCATTCATTTCTTACACTGACACTTCTTCTATACACTTCACATTTCTTTTACACTGACACTTGCATTCTTTCCAGCCTTGATACACAAATTGCACTGACACTACCCCTTTAAAACACAAATCTTTTAAGCGTGGATCCCGTCGAGTACGACGTACAATCTGGGTGCTAATACCTTCCCAGGTTGTAACCAACCCCCTTTCTCAGTCTCTCTGGTTCGCAACCGTCTTATCCATCTTTTCTTAGGTCTATGCAGCATTACCTTTCCTCCGGGATAAAAATGCCTAGCTGGCGACTCTTGTCTTTTGAGTTCACCCTTGTGTGTTCTCTCTCCTTTCGCCGACCGTTCGTGTCTGTACCCCTCTTGGCCCCGTGTCATTTGGCGGGAGCGACAGAGACCTCCACTAATCATTTCCCATATGGCTTAAGGCTCGTGGTGCATTGTACCCATTTTCCTTTATTAAGTGTTTTGATTTTTTCTTTAAGATGAGAAGTGAGACTCAAGTTATAAAAGGAAAAACTCTAAGGGAAACTAGACTTTACCCTAAGTTAGTTGAGTTAAAGGGTGACCTATGGTTAGTGAGGTTTGAAATATTAGAGCTACCTAAGGATATAAACCATAAAGAAAAAACGAGTATGAACAAAGTGATGGAATGAGGTCCTCCTAGGTCATGGTTGGTGATAACGTGTATGAATCGTAAATGAGATGAAACGATGGATCGGGTGGGTCGGTTGCATGGTGCTGAGATGCACGACTTATGATATGCAACATGCAAGGCTTGATTTTGGTGTAATGGAGTGGAACGAGGGTAATCGAGGAATCCTAAAGTCACATGAAACTTTATTTATTTATTTGAAAATTTACTCAACGTTGGATCGAGTATTTCTTTATCTTAATTTTTAGATTTGGTTTTCTAGCGATTCATTTTATCTTTTCTAGCCTAATTATAAGAACTATACAAGCAAAAATGTTCTAAGTTATTACATCACAAAGTACAAACCACACAAATATAATCGAGGCATAATAAAAATAATCCAAGTCCATAAGCGAATCCTCGAAAAAATACCTTGCACAAAAAGAAGATGTTAGTAAATGAAATGAAGATGCATATGCATATGCAACAATATGTCTAAAATGAATTAAGATAACAAAAAGTTGCAAGAATTTCTAAAGCATATAAGGCATAAAACCAAAATAATGGCTAATCGCTTCATGGAAACGCACTTGAACGGTTTCTAAGCCTAAGTCCTAAAACTAAAGGATTTCACATGATATCAACATTCTATAATCAGTGGCTAAACCACACTAAGGCCTTCTAATACTCTAAGATTAAGCCTAATTAATCTATGTCACAATGCACCATAAAATCCTAAGCTAACTTGGTGGATTTACAACGGAAAAGTTAATAAGATCAAGGTACTAAAAATAGAAAAAATCCTGGAAAAATATGAAATTAATTCCCTAGGGTCCCTAAACTGACTATAATATCGTGTTAAAAAATCTCCTAAAAATTCAAAGTCTAACTATGTCAAATGGTCACTTAAATCTATCTAAGATTCAATCATAATTTTATACAAACAACACTTACAAAACAGTGGACAAAATGGCCTAAAAATATACAAAAAATTACTCCAGGTTCTATTATTAGTCCTCTAATTATAGCAAAATGAATGGGACAAAAATATTATAGGAAGTAGGAGGAATAAAATGTACAAAATTATGTGTTCAATAAAGAATTCAATATACCACTAATTAAATGAAAAATCAAAATTAAATTGAAAAATGACAAAATTCAGAAAGTAAAAATGTAGAAAATTTCTCAAATGAGTTAGAAAGCTCCTATAATTTTTGTAGAATTTTATTACAAGTTTTAGTATTTTTTATGGATTTAAATTGAAAACTACATAAAACAGAAATAAAAAACTAAGAAAATAGAAGATGGGGTGTATGTGAAGAAATTTTCAGCTAAAACTCTATTGGGCTTGGTGGAGAGGGGTGTGGATAGTAAAAATATGAGGCCCAAAATGAAAAGAGGCTGAGGGAGTATGCTATGGGTTCTGATCAAAGCAATTGACTCTAGGTTATGCGTTAGATCAAGAGACCTCTAGAGTCTCTACATCAGACAGTTATGGATATGAAGGTATGTGATAACATTATGAACTAGCACATATGTGATTGGAATCTGGTGGTCCTACCGGACGGTGACACATGTCACCGCCAGAGTGGACCACCCACTAAGAATCCTATCTCTAAGAATTAACAAGGGCGGTGGAAATTAAGACATTTATGAGGTTTAATGACTTTTATTAGCCTTTTAATTCCTTAACGGTGACACTTAAGCCATGTTAATGAGTTTTTTTTAATATATCAAGAATCAAATTAACTCAGGAATCAAATCCATTTTATAACTTAACCAAAACCAGAAATCAGTCTACCTCTCTCTCTCTCAAACGCGTCTCTTTCTCTCACTCTCCCCTAATCGTTCATCTCCTTCAACAAAAAACCTAGCTCCACCGACGGCGGCGCCACCTCCTAGGTGCTTCATCTCAAACCGAAAAAAAAACCAAACACCAACCTTGATCCTTTTCCTTCCTCATTCCAACTCCACTAACGATTTTCTTCATAACTCCCTCCAATATCGGGATCGAAGTTTCTATGGAATCGGAAGACACAAAATCAAAACAAGATTAGGATTCATGTACCTGCGATCAAGAATGTATACGAAGGGACTAAGGGGATTGGTTCAAGAATCCGAGTCGTTGATGTTTGCTATTGTCGATCGTTCACGGAGGTTGATCAAATCCGGCGTTCTTGAGGTTCGAAGATGCAAGATTGGTAAATCGGAAACACGATCGGAGGTACGTTTTCGTTCTGAAATCTTCTCTATGTCAATGTTTCTTGCACATACTTGCAGAGTCGTAACTCCTTGTGATTTTCTTCGGTGCAAGTCTTGTGTGATGCTTGCAGGTTATTGTTGTCTGTTTGCGTAATAAAGACGAAGAAGACGAAGAAGGCTCATTGACGTTGCTATCACTTTTGTTGCTCGGTGATGATGCAGTTTATTGAAGATTGGTTTGGTGGCTCTTGCTTGGGAATGGAAAAGAAGATGAAGAAGATTGCTTCGATCTCCACTCCTCTCTCTGCGTACCGGTGTTATGAATCCGCCGCTAATTATGAGATCAATGTCGAGTCGCGTTCTGGTATGGTCTGCAGTTTGTTGCACTCCTCTTCTTGTTGTTCTGTTCTCGCCTAGTTGCTCTGATGCTCTCGGATTTGTGGATAAGACTTGACTCGATATGCTTGTTGATTGTTGTTTTTTTATAAAATGATTTTGCAGGTGATGATTGAAGAAGATGGAGGAAGAAGAAGATTGAAATATGATGGTGGATGAAGATTTGAGGTCTGAAGATTATGCAGATGATGGAGATTCCAGAAGATTGAGTTGGAGAATGGTTCTGAAATCGGAAAATGGAAAAATGGTGGAGACTCAATGAAGAAGGTACTGATTGACGATCTTTGAAGGGCGAGGAAAATGGAGAAGGTTGAAGAGTTCTACAACAATGGGAAGAACTGGTGGAATGGTGGAGAAGAATCAGAACAATGGTGAAGAATCCTATTCCTCTCAATGGTGAGTGTGATCGGATATATAAAGAGAGGTGAACCTCCAGCTTCTGGAACTTTTCTGTTAGCACTTGCAGGAATTTGTAACTGATTCGATTAGTGTTTTTCTACTATATGTAACCTGAATTTTTTCCTGGTTTTGCTTGGAAAATTATAATGGATATGCATTAAACTTCTCCCTGAATTTTGTTATGTAACTCTAATTTTCTGTTAGTTTTTTTTCCTTTTATTTTTTGTATTTCCATCGATTTTTATTTCTCCTTCTGATATATCCTTTTGAATGCTGAATATGAAAAAGGTTTGATAATATTCTAGATATGTCATGGAAAACAATATGGTGTATGCATAGGATTTGAATTCTTCATGTCTTGAATGGGCATGGTTTGACATTTCTTTGAACAACTTGAAATGGTGAATTGAAGGTGTGCAATTGGGATATAATGTTGCATAGATCCTTTTGTGTAATGGAAGTATAATAGCTTCAAAAAATCCTATTTGCACCTCCTCGTATTTTTTACCTAAACTTTTGAATCAGGTTTGCTTTGGGGATTTGGGCCGTGAATATTCCTTGACATTTTTCCTCTTTGTAATTAAACTTGAAAGGAATATAATATTGAACCTTGATTAATTTTGAATAGAGTTTTAACTTTGGCCACAAGTGATCCTAATTTGCGATAAATCTCGAATCTGATCGAAATCATATCAAACATGAAACAACTCTTGAATGAATTCTTGACTTAACCCAATAACTAACACTTATAATATGGGCCAAACACCTCTACCTGTCCCGCACGTATTGACTTTCATCTTTTGACTTGAACTTGCTTAAAATCCTAGTCTTGATCATTAAACTTCCTTTATTTAATGAATGGTCTCCTCCTTGTGACTAGATAACCTTAGCCAAGTATAGATTCATCTGACACACACCATTTTCATAATTAACTTAATGCCACTTCGATCATGGCAAACTTCTCACCAGACAAACCGGTTTTGAATATACATTGCATAAAGTAAGTCATTAGCACCACTAGCTTGTAATTGCAACAACATCTGACAGTTTGACCAAGATTAAGTCAAACATTCCTTCAGAACTGGCTCTTTAGTTGAGCAACCACATTTGGAGTGAAATTAATGCCAATTGATATTAAATAATAGCAGGGCAAATTTTGGGGTGTTACAGCAGTCAATTTAGAGGTTTTCTTTCACCTGATGGTGGATATTGATTTAAAATCCCTCGTAACTGTGTTTTGGATATGATGTTAACTTCTGGTATTCCCATGTGGGTCAGCAATTTCGAAAATTTTAGTGATGAATAATCTCCATAGATCTTTCCCATAGATCTCCAGTAGGTTTGCGTGTGATGGTTTCCAGAAGATTCCTTTATGATCCTTAGAAGGCTTGAACCCTTTCCCTAAGAAAAGTAGGAGTGGTATGACGGTTATTCCTCACAGAGTTTGATTCTTAACAATAACACTTTTGTTGCTAGAAAGGATTGTGGAAGCTTGTCCCCATCCTCGGCAGATTATTACCTTTCCTCAGCAGGGTGGTATTCCTATGTAGAGTTGATGTTTGATGTTTGATACTCCAGTAAACTATGCTTTATTTGTATCACTGGTAGATCTTTATCTTGTTTCCCCAAACAGAGTTATGAAGATAATTACCCCCCATCAGTGCTTAACAAGGACGTTTCCCTCTTTCCCAAAAGAGTGGAAGATTTTGTGTTGTTGTATCTCCGATGTGTTATCCTCTCAGAGTGGAATTTATGATGTTATCCTTTTACGGATTCTTGAAGATTACTTTGTGGATTGGATCCCTAGCAGATGTTTCCTGAGTATGAGTTAAGCATTATAGTAGGATTTTATTCCTTTGATGGCTTTTGTTGTTCCCCTGTAGAATTTCAAGTTGAACTTCCAGCAGGATTCCCCAACCTTGTTGCTTTGGGATTAGTCGAGTATCCGGTTGTTGTGGTGTTTATGTCGCCCATTGCTTTTTCTTTATGCCTGTTTGTCAGCATATTCATACGCATAAGCATAGCATCATTTTCTTGCATTCTTGCATTTATCATTGTTCCCCGCTCTTTGGTGTGGATTTTCTCACAGAGTGTGTGTGTTGTCTTCCTCTCAAATTAGAGTGTCGACCATTAAGAAGAAAGTGTTTATCCTTTCTAAATTCCCCATTGAGTTTTTTCCTCATGGATGATATTGATTCAGTTTCCTCCCTAGTTTATTATCTAGATGGAATTTCCCCACTTAAGATATTTCCTCCTCGGGATGAGTCTTGTTTGACCGTTTCTCTCCAACTTGTTCTTGGATTGAACTTTGGTCCCCTTTGTGAGTAATATTGCATTGGAATTAAGCTATCATTGTTTGATAGTGGGCAACATTTTCTCCATCTTGAGTATAATACTTTGGAATTAAGCTATCAATTTTTTGATACTGGGTAATATTACCAAGTTAATCAAGCTTATTGCTTGTGCTCCTACCCAGTAAATCCGGTAGTTGAGAATTCTTTTAACATCTACATATTTTCCTACCTAGTAAACAAGTAGTAGAGGTTATCTCTCTATTTTGCTCCTACCCAGTAAATTCGGTAGTTGAGAATTATTTTAACATTTACAGATTTTTCTACCTACTAAACAGGTAGTAGAGGTTATCTCTCTTTGTTTTTCTCCTATCTAGTAAATTGATAGTCGAGTCCATCGTTTTCATATCTTCTACCCATTAAACCGGTAGTTGATGATTCTTTTCCAACTCAGTATTCCTCTTTTTTTTTACTCGAATACTTTGTTTGGTTGAATTCCATGGAAGAGCTTTTACTCTTCCTTGTTGATCTTCTTACCTTGATTATATCATATTTTTCCCCAAGTTGAGTCAGCTATCCAGCAATTTATTTTCCTGGTAAACTCTTTTAGTGTCTGTTATTTCCCCCAGCAGGATTCTCTTCTGGGTCCCCAAGCTTTTGCTTTCCTCTGGTGGTCGTTTTCTCCCCACAAAGATCTTGGGTTTTCATATCATATTCATATCATGTCATGTTCTCTTAGGACAAAAATTGGGTTTTCTGTATTTAAGTATCTTCCATCTTGTAGATACGAAGATGTCAATCCACATATCTCCAGATTGAAGAAACTTAAATAGGGGCACCTGTAACTCCGTAATTTTTTACCTCAGTTTTCTTCGCATTTCATCTGCATCTTGCATACAAATACGATCGCACTGGTTGCTCGATTCTTCTCGGGTGTAGGTTTATATCTCACAGGGGATCAACATTGCCTTTAATTGCTTTATTTGTTTATGTTTACTAACCATTAATTAAAATCCAATTTTTTACTAACATTTTCAGGAAGAGGAACAATTGAAAATGCCAAAAATAGCAGTCATGCAACTCGAGTAAAATTTCACAGACAAAAGTCGAAGTTGATCCGCAAGTAATTCAAATTTATCTGATCAAGCACGCCTAATTGATTAGATCTCATCCATCTACGATTCATATCTATGTTCCGAAATTAATGCATATAGAGTTAAACGCCTACAATATTCCCTCTTTTGGACATTAGAGAGAACAAAAGTCTCTACGTGCAAACACGTGGCTTAAGAGAAGAAGTGAGAAGTTATAAAGAATGAAAAGAGAAATTGCAATGTCGTGGCGACCGGATGACTCGCGGTTGAGCAAAAAGAGTTAAGATATCGGCTTTCTCGTCGACACACAAATTCTGCGAGAAACACAATATCAACAAACTAATTGAGATTCCATCTTCATAGTACCCATTTTGTTATATCACAACACACACCAAACATAATATTTTATTAATAGTAATGATTAAGGAGTACAAAAAGTCTTACTAGTTGTAAAACAAGAATAAGTTAACGAAAGTTTTTTTTCATGAACACATACATGCACAAAGAGCACTACATGGACAAAAGTACTAATACTAATATTACAAACCAATATCTAAGAAAAAAAAACTTCATAAATAATGAATCTAAACATCCTATAAGAACCAAAACCAAAACCAAAATCACAGTTTTGTACGCCATAGTTGCCATAGTTCATAGTACAGCTGACAATTTATGAACACATTATCACTTTTTTCAAATTGATAGAACATAATAATATAACATGTAAGTGTTGAATTGAGCCAAAAAAAACTTTATACTGAATGAGTGTTCAAAATCTTAATAATCAAACGAATTGAAATTTGGAATTGGAACCAATGCAAATAATAATTTTTTTTATGTTCATCCAAATTGAAGTATCCTTTAAACATAATTATCCATCAACATACATCAAACAAATGGGCAAAATACGAAGAAAAAAAACATGTTTCATATGATTGTGACACTGAAATAATACTGTTAAAAATCATCATCTTCTACTTTAATAATCAAATTGCACAAACGCATCAGAAGAAAAAAACTTCAATGTTAACTTACCGAGTTCTTCTTCGTCGATAACAATGGCGTGACTTAGACCTTCTTCTTTGTCGTGATGTTTCGAATGGATAATGGTGTGACTGAGATCTTCTTCTTTGTCGCGTCGTGAAGGGCTTCGTGAAGGATAATGGCATTGTGAAGGATAAGGGCGTCGTGAATGGAGTGACTATGTTCTTCTTCGACAACTATGTTTGAGTTCTTCTTCTTCACAAAAAATTTTAGGGCGGCTACGAGATGTTTGGAAAAGAAAATGGGCGGCTGCACAAATGGGACGTTGTTTTAGGGTTTTACCAAAAAAATTGTGTTAAGATTTTTTACATCGTTGGACTTATGGACCGACGTAAAGGCCCAAATAAAAAACATTTCAAATCGGTTTCTATATACACCGATGTAAAAGCCCATGCAGAGTTCCAATTTTTCAAATCGGTTTCTATATGGACCGATGTAAAAGCCCATGTAGAGTTCCGGTTTTTCACATTAGTTTCTATCCTTACCCGATGTAAAAACCCTTATAATAATTTTTTATTATTTACCAAACTGCCACCATGTTATAATTTACCAAACAATAGCTTTCACATTGGTTGGAATCAATGCCCGATGTGAAATCCCTTATAACAAATTTTTTAATTATTTACGAAACTGCCACCACGTTATTTTTTACATCATTGGAAATAAATGCCTGATGTAAAATCCCTAAATCAAATATTTTTCACTTCATATTGTTATGAAATATGATGTAAAATCATATTTCAAATATTTTTCACATCATATATCTTGAAGTCTGATGTAAAATCATTTAACCAAATGTCTTTTTTCTAGTAGTGGATTGATAGTTATGATCCTGATATAAGTGATGATGAGAAATGGCCAAGGTTTTAACAGTTTAGAAAAGAGAATTTAAATAAGAATTTTAAATTTGAGTGATGTATGCAATTTAATATCCTACATTATTTTAGAGAAGAAATACTGGAGTGGTCCATATTAAATGGGAAGGAAATAACGTTTATAAAAAATGAGTCATACAGGGTTAAGGTTGAGTGGAGGGGCAAGTGTGGTTTTTTAGTACTTTGCACTAAAGTGGGCCGCAAGCACACTTTTGCTATTAAAACCATTGTGGACAAACATACATGTGCTAGGGTTTTAGATAACAAGTCTGCAAACTCTAGGTGGGTGGCTAAGGTTGTATTGAAGAAGATGCAAACATTAAAAAATGTTAGGATTTGTGACATCATAGAGGGGGATGCTGACAAAAATTTTAGGGCATGGATGGCAAAACTCATAGAAAAAAGATCTTAGTGGTGGATGCTGACAAACAGTATGAAAATTTGAGAAGCTATGCGGCTGAGTTACATAGAGTGTATGCTAGGAACATTTTAAGTATCACAATGGAGAGACTAAGTCCTTATATTCAACCAAGGTTTGGTGCTTTCTATTTCTGCTTTGATGGTTGTAAAAAGGGGTTCTTAAATGGTTGTAGACCCTTTATGGGAGTGGATGGATTTATTCTAAAAAAAAAGTATAGAGGTCAATTATTAAATGATGTGGGAAGGGATCCTATTAATCAATACTTTCCCTTAGCCTTTGGAGTTATTGAGACAGAAACAAAGGACAACTGAAGGTGGTTTCTTGAGTTATTAATGGCTGATATTGGACAAGACAAGATATATTTTTTTATCTCTGATCATCAAAAGGTAAGTTTTATTGACTGTATATGTTTTTAACTCTAATAACATATTTTTGTTTATTGATTTCTATTTATGATGCAATGTTTGATAGTTGTTTTTGAGGTAATGTTTGAAACAATTGAACTAGGCTGTGTCTAAGGCATCTATATTAAAATTTTAAAAAAATAATAATTTGGGGGTGTCTGTTTAATTAGAGATCTGATGATGGGGGATGCAAAATAAACTTACTACCAAGGGTGGTTGCAAAAGATGACTGAGCTGAAACAAGTTGATCCTAAAACATGGGCTTGGTTAATGGGAATTCCTCCAAAACGTTGGTGTAAGCATGCTTTCACTTTTTACCCTAAATGTGATGTTCTTATAAAAATATAGCTGAAAGTCTGAGTGAATTCATTCAAGTAAATGTACCTATTGCTAAGGGTAAAGCTAAGAAGAAGGGGAAATAGATCATGCCAATCAAGAAGAGGTCAAGTGAAAGAATTAAACTGAAGTGGTTTCAAAAACCAATCATAGGACCTGGTTCAAATTCTGATCAACATATATGTCAGCAAGAAGAAGAGGGAGGGTTTTTGACACAAGAAGGAAATGGTTCTCATCGAGCCAAGAAGAAGAGGAAGAAATTGTGTTATGATTGTTTTGATGCTTGCAAGTTAGTGTAACACCCTAATTTTTGCCCTAATTTTTCTTCGCATTTCATCTGCATCTTGCATACAAACAAGATCACACTGGTTGCTCGATTCTTCTCGGATGTAGGTTTATGTCTCACAGGGGATCACCGTTGCCTTTAATTTCTTTAATTGTTTATGTTTACTAACCATTAATTAAAATCCAAAAAAAATATTTTGTTTTATTTCACTAACATTTTCAGGAAGAGGAACAATTGGAAATGCCAAATATAGCAGTCCTGCAGCTCGAGTAAAATTTCACAGACAAAAGTCGAAGTTAATCCGTAAGTAATTCAAATTTATCTGCTCAAGGATTTCCCAAGTTAATTGATTCATTCAAGAAATTTCAAGGTTCATGTGTTTATTTCCATGCCTTCTTCGACGTACAAAAGAATTAAGCCACAACAATCAAGCTATCATGTTTGAACAAAAAATTCAAATTTATGCTTGGTTAACCGGCTAACCATTTCTAGTGTATTTTTGTTAACCGGTTAACCAGTGCAAAATTTGAATTTTTCGTTCAAATTCAGCACTCTTGGATCATTGATCTCATTTGGAATATTCTAGATCCATTTCCCTCTGATTTCTCTACATCACTTTGATAATTTCCTACCATAAACCCTCACTAATCACCACTATTTTCCATTTCCCACCAAATTTTCAATTACCAAACCTAATTTTAATTACCAAAGCAAGCTCCATTCCACCAAATTCCCATACCCAAGGTCTTTAAATAACACTATAATTTCATTGATTCAACAAGCTTTTGAGAGCCAACAAATCTCTTGTAAAATACTCCCCCAGAACCAAAATTTCACCAAATATCTTATTTCCTTCTTTTGAAGTTATCAAGAATTCACATTGCATTCTTGATCAACTTGAGCTAAACCTCCATCCTATTCTTTTCTTATTCATCAATTACAGTAGATCTAACTTGATTTGGTCTAATTTGAAGAAGTGCTTTTGGTAATTCACTCTTTCCATAAACCCATCTTCATCATCAACATTCAAGATGTAGATCTTTGGTGCCTTTGATTCTAGATCCTTTGGATCTTAATTTGTTTTTTGATTGCAGGGATTTCTTTGTATTTTGCTTTTAAAATTCGTGCAAATTCAGATCATGATCATCAATCGTTTGAAAAAAGGTTTTGAAAATGGATCATGCTGAATTTCAACATTTTTTCTGCTACTGGTTCAATGTTAACCGATTAACCATTTTCAGTGTATTTTGGTTAACCGGTTAACCAGTGTAAAATGGCGAAGGTTTTGAAATCAGGTTGCGTTAACCGGTTAACCATTTCCAGTGCATTTTGGTTAACCGGTTAACACAAGTCAGAGGCTGTGTTTTTGGCTTATTTTAAGCTCCTTTTTGGTTCCTCTTTCTTCTTCTTCTTCTTCCTCCTTTTTATTTTTTTACCCGGGGAAACACTTTTGGGAGTGATTTCTCTTTAACTTCAATGAACTTTGGGTGTAGATTAGAGAAGTTAATGTTCATTAATTCAAAACTACCTTTAAGTGAATTATTTAATTCTTTTAAGGTACTTTGCATTAGTGATACATTTTCATGCTTGAATCCACCAAGATGAGTGATTGAACTTAAGGATAGAAGAATACCATAAGTGAGACTCAATTTGGTATTCATCTTTAGTTTTGTGTGGTATTGCGTTCGGATAGCGATTTACGTATCGTTTATCTCGCATGCATTAGCATTAACATTGTTCACCTTAATTGGTGGTGGCCGGCCTCATTTGTAGGGTATTTACTTCGTAAGTTTCTCAGTGATTTCTTAATATAGACCTAAATTTGTCCCGACCTCTTGTTGGTCGCGTAATCCCAAAGCGTTTGATTATATTGCATTAAGAATCAAGACTTATGAATTTTTGATTCGTAGGTGCTTTGGGCCTCCCAACCGCCTTTCAATTTCATTGATTTTGATTCGGTTTTCCTTGATTAATCGCTATAGTGTAAGATACTAAGTGGATCTGATTGCCTTTTGATTTTGGTTACTCTTTTGGTTGTGGTTTATTAAGTTCACTATACCATTATTATGTAAATATTATTATACTATTACTGCTATTAATATTTTAGATTCTTGCACTTTAATTGCTTTTGCTACTAACATTTAATTTCTCGCATCTTTATTGTTTTTATTTTATTACGCTTTATTATGCTTTATTCATCCATTATCGTGTTTATAATTTTTGCTCTTATTATTGTTGTATTGATTTTCCATTTGTCCATTTGGATACAAAAATATTAATAAAGGATTAAACCTCTAAAACTTGTGATCTTAATCTTTGGACTATTGGTTACTATCCTTGGCATTGGAATGAAGTTTTGGACTTAGATTTTAGGACACTTCTCCTTTGCTTTGATCTTCATGAAGTTGGTACTTGCCTTTATTTGGCCATTTGCTAGCTGTCGCTCCTCTGAAAAGACACCAGGGTACAGACGCGAACGGTCGGCAAAAAGAGAGAAAATGAGGGTGAACTGAATAGAGTCGCCAGCTAGGCATTTTTATCCTGAAGGAAAGGTAATGCTGCATAAACCTAGAAAGAGATGGATAAGACGATTGCGAACCAGAGAAACTGAGAAAGGGGGTTGGTTACAACCTGGGAAGGTATTAGCACCCAGATTTTCCGTCGTACTTGACGGGATCCACGTTTACAAAATTGTGTTTAAAGGGGTAGTGTATGTGTTGTCTGTGTGCAAAAGCTAAGAATAAATGTACAGGTGTCAGTGCAAAAAGGTGAATGCTCAAGAACTGAGGCTTAGAAAAGAATGCTGAAAGAGGGGGAAGACACAGAGACTTTTGTTCGATAACAGTTAAGTTATGCCTACGTATCCTCTCGTGCAATGAGGAAGTCAGAACACCGTAGTTCGACTCAAAGAGACTGAAAGATAAATTGACTGTGAACTGCTTACTTGTCTATGTTCAAGTGTATGACTCGTCTGGCTCGAGTGCTAACTTTCTTGCATTAGACGGAAGAAGCAAGTTCTCGTTTGTGAATGATTGTGATGAGAAAAGAATCCCGAAGGAGACGATTATTGTTTGTTTTTGTGTTTTCAGTTTTGTTATTGTTTTTGGTGTTTTGCATAAGTTAATGAGCTTAAGCCTAAATCAAAGGCTTGTAAACTCATTATATCCTCCTTGATTAGGGATAATGAGCTTACTTAAGTATGAGATAAGCATCTCAACTTAATTGCCATGATGATGTAGGATTAAGATCATTAACCTACTTGTGATTATTTTGATGTTTTTGGTTTTTTTTATTTAGTGTTAAGTAATGAGTTTAACCTCTAATCACAGATTAGTGAACTCATTACACCATCCTAATAGAAGGATAATAGATGAGAACACTTAAGCTGAGGAAGATAACTCAACTTAATCCATGGTTAGGGACTAAATTCATTATATAACAAGCCTTTATTAAATGGATTTTAATTCAGGGATGAGATTAAGAAGTGGATTTTAAGTTTGTAAGACAACCTGAGGGGGACTTGTCCATTAAACACTAGGGTTAGTCCCTCTTAACCATAAGGAAGAGTTAGAACCCTAATGTAAGGCCCAAGTTACAAGATAAAGTCTTGATGATTATTAAGTGATATGATTAAGAAGTTTAAACAAAATAAAGGTTTAACACTTAAGATTAAAGTTATACACTCCATTCTAAGAGAAGGATGCAGGCATAACCCTAATTCCAAAGTCCTAAAACTTTAAGAGTTTAGTCTCTGATTATTGAGATAAGGAGAGAGACTCAAGGAGACTCAAAGGTAAAAATCTAAGGGGGACTAATTACAACCCTAATCATTATCATGCTTGGATATCCTATGGTTTGTGAGGCTTTAAGAAAGATCTTCAAGGAAGCCACCAATGGAAGAAGCAGATGAAAAGAGGAAGAAGTAGAAGAATAAGTTACTTACTTCCTAAGAAGATAAGTAACTTAAATTCAAATGAATGAGATAAGAAGAAGTGAGAGGTGAAGGCAAATCCACCTCCCAAAATAACTTACCAAAAGTTCCTGAAAAGTTAGTATGAATGCATAAGGTACAAAACATAAAGAAATGAATTGAAATGAGATGCAAGGACCAAAGTCAGAAGTGCTTATTCCATGTTAATTTCATGTGAGATGATGCTATGTCATACAAAGTGCATATGAATGATCATACAAGGATGAGATGTTATGGAAGCATGCTTAGGAGTTTGAAAACACATGAAAGTTTATGAAATGAAATGGATGCTAAGCATGGAAAATGAATGAAGAAATGATCAAGAAAGGTTATAACATTTCCTAAGATGTCTAATATGACATATGAATGAATGAAATGTCATGGCAAGTTCATGTGATGATGAATGTGCAAGGAGAATGCAAATGAACATGAGAAATTCGGGTTTTATGAACATGTAAGATGCAAATGACTAAAACAGAAGCAATCAACATGATAAAAATTTGAAATCAAGCTCAAACAAACCCTAATCCCATACTAGGTCACATCCCAAAGGAGAAGGTCAGAAGCCTAACCTATCAAAAGTTATGATTTTCCTAAGTTTTCTAGGGGTTTTGGGTGGTTCAAAAGGAAAAATGTAAATCAAATTGAAAATGAAAGATAAATTCATGAGGAAAATGACCTATAAACTACATGCAATATGTAACACAATGAAAAAATAATCAAGTTCAAACTCTTCTTGGTTAGGCAGAAATGATTTTTCAAAGTTAGGGTTTAAAAATGTGATTTTTATGACCCTTAATTCAAAGAAAATTGGTAAACTATGATCAAACCTAAAAAGAAATTTGTGTGAAGAGTTTTAAAATGTTTCTGAATGTATTGGAATGGTTCATGATTCTTTTGGTGATTTTTAGAAACCTAAATGCATTTTTAATTAATTAAAATACTTTAATTAATTAAAAATAACATTTAAATATTTTAAAATACTTTTTTAATGCAAAAAATAAAATAAAAATTAATTTTGGATTAAGAAAAATATTTAAAGTCAGAATGCAAAAGGAAATATTTTTGTGATGATTTTTGATATTTTAAAATAAATGAGAAAGAAAATGCAATCACTCACTACAAGAAAATTGGCAAATTACGACGGTTCATTTTGGCAGATTACAACGGTTAGAACCATTGCAATTTCTAAGTTACTACGGTTTCTGAACTGTCGTAGAATCGTGCGTCGCGAGGCCATATAGCAAAGGGTGTGAAAACCGTCTTGCAAACCGCCGTTATATCTACGACAGATATTTAACTGACGTAAACTCTATTTTGTGACGGTTTCCAACCGTCTTAACTTGCTTATTGATTTTTGTTTAAATTGTTGATTACGACGGTTAAAACTGTCGTAATTATCCATTTGACACATGATTATATGGCTTTTTGCGACGTTTGTAACTGTCGTAACTTTTGTTTGATTCATGTTTATAACATTGATTGCGACGGTTATAACTGTCGTAACTTTTCTAATGATTTTATTTTTATTATTGATTACAACGGTTACCAACCGTCGTAATTTTGTTTATAATATTTTTTATTTTAATTATTATCTATTAAAATATTTTTAAATATAATATTATTTTTTCAATATTATTTATTTTCTTTAAATTATTTTTACAAAAATATTTTTATTTTTGGTATTATTAAATTCAATCATAGAAATATTTTTAAATTATTTTGTTTATATCATTTTCTATATTACTTTTTAATGTAGTAAAATTAAATCCAATCATAGAAATGAAATATCTATAATCACTTTTTAACGTAGTAAAATTAAATCCAATCATAGAAATGAAATGTCTATAATCATAATCATGTTATATCATAATAATGTAATATCCATAAAACATGTAATATCCTAATCTTATAATAATAAGCATCATAATACCAAAAATACATTAAAAAAATTCATAAGAACCATCAACAGGTAGCTAAAAAAGTATATAGAAAAACATCAAAGTCTAATTTGTCCTTCCTGATGATCCATTTTCAGTGTCTTCACCATGGTGGTGCGCAATGAACAGGGAGTAACCAGCATGTTTGGTGTCGAAGCCTATAGGGTCTTTATTTAAATGCTCAGGGTTGAAAATTTCACCTATAGGACTAAGACCTGTGATGGCTGCTAGATCAAAAAGGGTTGGGGTGACCATCCCACAAGGGAGGTGAAAATTATTGTAAGTACTGTCCCAAAAATATAGGGAAGCCAACAACATGTTTTGGCAATAACGTGGTCCATCTCTCGACAATTGGATTAGGTCATAAATGCCTATTTTGTTCCAAAACTTTCCCTTAGCCCCTTCGACTCTATTTAACCAAGCTAAGTAATCCTTGGGGTCTTTTGTCAGTGGAGGACTCCTAAAAATCCTAGTAATGTCCTTTTCCTTTAAGAATGTGATTGCCTCCAACAATTCATCAATTTTTGAATTTTGTTCTTTAAGCACATTAATTTCTTTTTGTATTTCCTTTATTTTTTCATTTTCTTCAAAAGAAGAAGACGATCTCGTAGATCCATTAATCTGAGATGGTGTAACTCCAAGTCCCATACTACGAACATATCCAGGATGTTCTTTTCCAAATACTTTCTGAAATGCCTCATTTTCAAACACGGAATCCTTAATTGCGGCTTGTAATTTTTCCTGCACATGCAAAAAAGCAAATTAAACTATTGTTTATATAACAAGAATCATGATGCAATAAACTTAATATCTTAAAAACATTATTGGGTAACAAATTGGTTATTATAATAACTTAATAGTAAAAGTAGTATGTAATCAATATTAATTTAGGAGGTAACTACATGATCAGACAATGATATAGACCTGCAATCAACATTATGCCATAGATATTTCGTAAGTGAATATAACTCTCATGTTTAATGTTGTTACATGGAGAAACTATGCTATGCACCATCAATAGTGACACACATTTATTCCTCAAATTTTTAATATAAAAATTTGATTTGATTCAATAGTAATAAAACAATTAAAATAACATTTATTTCTCAATTTCTTATACATTTCAAACACATCTCAGCTAACCAGTTTTCAGACAGGTTCTCCCCATCTCTAAGAGATGCCAAAATGTTTGATTTTTTCTCAAACATTAAGGAGACTAACAAATATTTTAAAATAATTAACTTGTACTTACATTATTGTTGTATGCATGTTCATTGACAAAAGAACCGTCTGAATTTTTATGAGAAATTGCATACATTTCACTTCTACTGTATGATCGTCCATCTCTCGATTCCTAATATTAAGAACAAATATTAATTATTTATATTATCAAAAAATACAATAAAAATATATAGATTTAGACATACCAACTCCTGTTGCTTCCTTGTAAGCGACTTAGATCCAAGTGTATGCGGAATCTTCAATTTTCCTCTATTTTGGGCATTTTGTTTTGCTATTTTCTACATTGGTAACCAAAAAAAAGATGTATTAAAAATATAGGGATAAGATACAATTCATTACTTATTGTAGACACATAATTTCGACACCATGAGTTTAAGTCGTAAAAAATCATGTTTTTTACTAAGGAAATGGTCACCAGATAAAGGAGAAAGAAAATAAAGATATTCAGAAGAAGTTTTGACATTTTCGACAAGACGAGATGTTCAAATACTTCGACAAGAATATGAGGAATGTTTCAGTAGACAAAGTTTGAAGAACTTTCATTACAGTTCAGCATTTGACAGAATTTGAAGAATTGGTGTGCTTTTCGACATTTCGACCGAAGATAGGTTTGAAGAGATTTCTACAAAGGCGTTATTCCTATAAAGTTTGAAGAGTTTTGTTCTCTTCGACAATTCGACAAAACGAAGAGATGCAGCGTTTCGTCACAAAGAGGAAGAATTCAAATTCAAAAGTTACAACATTTGGCGGTTGGACGCGTGGAAACTTCAGGAAAAGAAGAATACATGCAGATTGACAAGTGTCAAATAGTTAGGATTTTTCCGTTTTAGGCAGTTATTTTATTTGTATATAAATAGGGTAGTTGTTGTAGAATCATGTGTGTAAAAAACTTGTACAATAATCCTGTAAAAATACTATAAGTACCCAGTGTGAGAGAAATGAGTTTGATATGTGGAGAAATGTATGTGTTGAACACCAATTTTATTCAAGTCATTTAAATTACAAGTCTTATTCGTCCAATTCTTTTACTTCCAGTTTCTTTACTTTTCTGCAAAATTTATAGTCTTTTCGCTATTTTTCTTTACTTTTTGTTCAACTTTTAGTTTACTTTACTTTTACATTCAAACATTCAAGATTTTAATATCATTGACAAAACTAACCACAAACAATTATCAAACACTAAGAGTAATCTGACAATAAAATTGCACATGTGTCCTAGGACTTGTTTGGTTGGTCCTGCAAGTAACCCAGTCCTGTAAAAGATTGGTTAACCAGAGGTTGTTCGTCAGAAATCACCGCGAACAAATTGGCACGCCCAGTGGGACCAGTGCAATTGTAAAAATTAATACAAATCCTCTTAGTTAGAAAGTTTCTTACTGCGTTGTATGATTCTTAGAAGCGGTAAATTAGCCGTAACCGGCGTAGAAAGACCAAAAAGAACAAGAGGAAGGAAGATGACTAATCCGCCAAATACTTCAAACAATCCTAATGAAACCATTCCAGTATCTAATCTTATCCCTTCGTCAGAAGGAAGTGCAGATTTAGGCCCTGTTTTAGAACAGATTGTGCCTTCATCAGCAAATTCGATACCAGCGATTTCAAGATCCCAAAATGCGCCTGGTTCTTCCACAATAGGACACCCAATGCCCACGGGAACGCCTCCTCCTGGAGGAAATAACTTTAGGCCATTCTTTAATTATTCCATGCCCATGTTTGGTAGAGAACAACCATACGGAATGCCAACTTCAATGATGGAAAATTTACATAATTCATCACCATTGTTTTCTGATGCTATGGTTCAAACGTCTTCACCATTACAAGGGTCAGGATATGGTGGAAATGGGAGTAGATTAAATCAGATTCCACCAGGATTCCAAATGCCAACTATTACGAACCATTCTGCGCAAGTAATTCGTCAACAGATGGATGAAAGTAACCATGGTATGGTACAGGCATTGACACAACAAATGGGAGAAGTGTTCAACCCTTTAATACAAAACACTACCCAAACAAACCAGATATTGGCAGAACAAATGGCACGTATTGCTAGTTTCTTTGGAGTTCCTCAAACACAACAAAGAATACAAATAAATCAAAATCCTGTTAATAGGCCTGTCGAAGAAGAACCTACCATAAACCAAAGGCCATTAGAAAACCCTCAGAAAAATCTTAGGGACCAAGAGGTAGTAGTCGGACAGCCTCGTGTAGAAAATCTTGTTCGACAGGAACCTAGGAGAATAATAGTTCAAAGAGACCAGAACGCTGATGAAATATTGCAGCAAAGAATGCGTTGTAACAATTTGCCTGCCGAAAAATAACATTGCAGCCATGGTCGAAAGAATAATGGCGCAAAATGGGGTAAACGTAGGATTACAAAGGCCTAGTTATACTTCCCCTTTGTCTGAATACGTTTTGCAACAAGAATTACCACCAAGGTGGAAAGTCCCTAAATTCACCAAATTTTCAGGGGATACTAGTGAATCCACCATAGAGCACATAACACGTTATTTGATTGAAGCAGGGGAAATAGCCAATAATGAGAACTTAAGAATGAAATATTTTCCAAGTTCTTTGACAAAAAATGATTTTACTTGGTTTACTTCCTTGCTTGCGAATTCAATATTTACATGGACCCAATTAGAAAGATTGTTCCATGAACAATTCTATATGGGGCAAACTAAGATAAGTTTGAAGGAATTAGCAAGTGTCAAAAGAAAATTCTTTGAACCTATAGATGACTATCTAAATAGGTTTAGATTACTGAAGGCTAGATGTTTTACACAAGTGCCAGAACAAGAATTAGTCGAAATGGCTGCAGGGGGTCTGGATTATTCCATAAGGAAAAAATTAGACACCCAGTATTTAAGAGACATGGCACAACTAACAGATAGAGTAAGACAAATAGAAAGGCTGAAAACTGAGAAATTTAGATCAAATAAAAATAAAAAGGAAAGAGTGGCCTATGTAGGGATATGTCAAGACGAAGATTATGACGAAAACGAATCCGTCATTTTCGACGAACAAGAAATTGATCTGGCAGAATTAAAACAAGGCCCACCGTATTCGTCTAAAGTTTTAGCTCCGTCGAATGGAAAAAATCCAGTCGAAATCGAAAGGAATGATAGGTTCCCTAAAAGAACTTACACATTCGACATCACCAAGTGTAATGAAATTTTCGACTTATTAGTTAAAGATGGTCAATTGATAAAACCAACATGCACTAAAGAGCCTCCTGTAGACCAACAGAAAAAGAGAGGTTTTTGCAAATACCATAATTTTTTGGGTCATAAAACTTCTCAATGTTACCTTTTCAGGGATCTTGTTCAGAATGCAATTCAGAACGGGAGGCTGAAATTTGGAGACAAAGCTAAGAAACAGATGAGGATCGACTATAATCCCATGCAGGTTGTGGAAGCCAACTATGCTGAACCGGAGATGGTGAACGTGGTCGAAATGGAAGTAATGTCTGAAGGAAGTTTTGAAATGGTAGAAGCTACTGAGGGCTTCGACACCAACTTCACCATGATAGAAGCTGCTGAGGGCTTCGACACCCATGTAAACATGGTGGATGGTGCTAATGATCTCACTGATCAGGCTGAGGAGGTAATATCTGAAGGCTCTGTGGCAAAACCAGCCATAATCAAGGTTGCTGAGGATCTTGACACTAAAGAAATAAATGATTACACCAACACATAAGAAACTACTGATAGTTTCGACAGCCAGGAAGAAGTCAAAGCTACTGAAGGCTTTGACAGAGAGAACATAATTAAAGCCACTGAAGGCTTCGACGGAGGGAACACAGTCAAAGCTAGTGAAGGCTTCGACAAGAAGAATAACAACAAAAGTACTGAGCATGGAGTGGTCTGGGACACTCTAGGAGAGCCCAGTGGAAAGTTTGACTTCATGGTGAAGTATTCTGCACCACCAAGCTCTAAACCTGACATCAATGAAATCAAACCCATAGGATGGGGAGATTTCTTCAGAGATGTTGACGCGGAAACAGATAACAAGGTCCTCATTACCAGAAAAGAGGCCACTGAAGGCCTTAGTCATGACAAAATTAAGGAAATAGGAATTGCTGACAATGCCAACACTGTCGAACTAGTAAATAAAAGCTTTACCAGAATTAAAGAAGATCCTGCTGAAAGTTTCGTGCAACCCACCCCTCATGGAATTCTGCGCAGAATAATGGAAGATCCAAAAGAAAAGTCAGTTGCGCAATGTTGTAAGTACATCCACAAAGGCTTACGCCCAAAAAGCAGTTTAGATTAGTTAAGAGGAAATATCTCTGAGGAGATGATGTTAATTGAAAAAATGAACAAACTAAAGATTACAAGTGATCAGAATGCAGACGTTCATATGGTAGAGGTCACTCAGAAAACACAAGCAGATACCAATAAAAAGAATCATCAAGAGGAACATCAGAAGTCTTTTTATCCAAAAGAAGACGAAAGTCTGGTGGAATTCATCCAAAGATGCCAGAAAAAGAATGCAGAGGTCATGCTTTGTCCAAGGTGTAGTGCTGTATTCGACAGAAAAGCAGCCAACAATCTGGAAGTAGTAGAGAAGGCCAAAAAGAGAGGAAAATGGGGAGCAGTCCCACCAGTCAAAAATGAGAGGTTTGATCCAAGAAAAAGGGAGCATCATAACCAAAGATTGGGAGAAAGGCGTTATAATACCTATAAGCCATCCAACAAGGCAAATGATGACAAGTGGGTCCAGCCTATAAGGAATGCCCAAGGTCAGAAAAGGTGGAAAAGTTTTGAAGTAAATAGGGGTGCTTCGATAGAAGCAAAAAAGGAAGTAAAAAAACCAATACCAAAATACGTCTCTGAAAATTACAAGGGGAAGAACCCCATGTCGAGGTCTCAATGAAGGAGGTTTCAAAGGCAAAAGAGAGCCGAAAAAGAAACTGCAGAACAGAACATGGATGGTAAAAATAAAGCTGAATCAAGTAAGTTTATGCAGGCAATAAGCAAAGGAGAGTCTCTGCCAAAAGAAGAGCCTTCTCCGAAAAACAAATCAAGCAACATAACAGAAATGTCAAAGACTAACAACAAAATTCCAGAAGATGAAGAAGTGACTGATAACTTCAAGTCAGATTCTGAAGCGTCCTTCGACGGAACATGCAATGTGGTTTCAGTATTGCCTAGAGATTATGACAGAACAATGGAAGTGGAGGACGAAGAGGATGATATGGCAAATGATAGCATAGGGCTTAAGCCTGTGTGTTACTATGTAATGAATAATGGCTGTGTCGAAGAGCAGAATGCGTTCTTTGAAAAGCCAGACGATGCAATGAAGGCCCATTTAAAGCCCTTGTTTATAAAGAGGAAAGTAGAGAATGTGGGTGTAAACAAGATCTTGATAGACGGAGGAACAACTGTCAATCTAATCCCTCATTATATGATAAAGAAGATTGGCAAAGATGACTCAGACACCAAACCTCACAACATGGTGTTATCTAACTATGAAGGTAAGGTAGGAACGACATTGGGGGTGATACAGTTGAACCTAACTGTGGAAACCATTACCATACCTACAATGTTTGTGGTTATAGCATCAAGAGAAAACTACAATCTATTGCTAGGAAGAGAGTGGATCCATGGGATTGGGGCTGTATCTTCATCCATGCATCAGAGGATAGCAATTTGGAGGCCAGACGGGATCGTCGAGAACATAGAGGCAGACCAAAGTTACTTCATGGCTGATGTGAACAACGTTAATAGTCGTAATTTCGACAAAAACTTGGCTCACATAGCACCTTGCAACCCTGCTGGGTTCGACTTGACAGCCTCCGACAATGCATATTGTTCCATGTATCTCCACCCTACGCATGGATTCCAATGGGACAAAGAGATAATTGGAGAGACGAATTATGCTTGGGGAACCACTCATATAAATCCAACTGGGCGGGGAAGTGAATTTAGTGAAAATGACTGAAGCATCGACAATGAAAAGGATTACGGCTTATATAGCCGAAAACAAACTCAAAGCGGCCCTTGAGGCCGAAGTAAAATATATGGTTATCGAAGCCAATGCACAAACTGTCGAAGGACAATATCCTCAACAAACTGTCAAAGAACAACATCCTCAAAAGAAGGTTGAGGAACAGTGTCCAAAACAAAGTGTTGAAGAAAACTTTAATGGCGAATGGCAAAATCAAAGGCTTGACACCATTTATGATGACGAACCCCTGGGGTTTGAAAAAGATCCAGCCCCAACAAATATGAAGATGGTGGTGCAGGATCCCTTAGAAGAAATTAATTTAGGATTGGGGGCAGAAAAAAGGCCAACTTACATTAGTGCCAAGATGGATCCTCAGTTCAGAGTCGAAGTAATCCAACTGCTGAATGAGTTTAAAGACTGCTTCACATGGGATTATGACGAAATGCCTGGTTTAGACAGGAACTTGGTCGAATTGAAGTTGCCAATAATGGAGGGAAAAAAGCCAATAAAGCAAACTCCCAGACGCTTCGCACCAGAGATCCTGTCGAAAATTAAAGAAGAAGTCGAAAGACTTCTAAAATGCAAATTCATCCGTACAACGAGGTATGTCGAATGGATTGTTAATATTGTTCCTGTGATTAAGAAAAATGGCAAGCTTAGGGTATGAATTGACTTTAGAGATTTAAACTCAGCTACCCCTAAGGATGAATATCCTATGCCAGTAGCAGAAATGCTTATAGATTCGGCAGCAGGCCATGAGTATTTGAGTATGCTTGATGGATACTCTGGCTACAACCAGATTTTTATTACTGAAGAAGATGTTCCAAAGACAACTTTTCGTTGTCCTGGGGAAATAGGAACGTATGAATGGGTAGTAATGCCCTTTGGTTTAAAGAATGCTGGAGCTACTTATCAAAGGGCGATGAATTCTATTTTTCATGATTTCATTGAGACATTTATGCAAATTTATATAGATGATATTGTGATTAAGTCTGTCTCAGTTTCAAGCCATATTGACCATCTTCGACAATCCTTTGAAAGGATGAGGAAGTTTGGTTTAAAAATGAATCCCCTTAAATGTGCTTTTGGTGTGCAGGCGGGTGATTTCTTAGGTTTTGTGGTCCACAAGAAAGGGATCGAAATTAATGAGAACAAAGCCAAAGCCATAATGGAAGCGAAAGCGCCATCGACAAAGAAGGGATTGCAGTCTCTACTAGGGAAAATCAACTTTCTTAGAAGGTTCATCTCCAACCTTAGTGGAAAGACACAGGCTTTCTCACCTCTACTTCGACTGAAGAAGGAAGATTTCACTTGGGGGCAAGAGCAACAAGATGCTTTCGACAAAATCAAAGAGTATCTAGCTAGTCCTCCAGTTCTAATGTATCCTTGTCGAAAAAGAAGTATGAGGCTTTACATCTCAGCATCTGACAGAACATTGGGAAGCATGCTTTGTCAGGAAGATGAAGATGGCGTCGAAAGGGCCATCTATTACCTCAGCAGAGTCTTAAATGA
This sequence comes from Lathyrus aphaca, assembly GCA_963966055.1. Taxonomy (NCBI): domain Eukaryota; kingdom Viridiplantae; phylum Streptophyta; class Magnoliopsida; order Fabales; family Fabaceae; genus Lathyrus; species Lathyrus aphaca. The sequence continues at coordinate 175,692,518 of OZ014524.1, read as the reverse complement.
TGCTGAAACTAGATATAGTATAATAGAAAAACTGTGTTTATGTGTATATTTCTCTTGTACAAAGTTAAAGCATTATATAAAACCCATTGATGTACATATATCCTCTCATTTCGACGTAATAAAATATATGTTATCTAAGTCCATTTTACATAGTCGAATTGGGAAATGGGCCTTGGCATTAACTGAATATTCTTTGAAGTATATGCCTCTAAAGGCTGTCAAAGGACAAGTGGTTGCTGATTTTATAGTTGACCATTCAATAAATGAAAATGAAATAAAATATGTCGAAGTAGAACCTTGGACATTATATTACGACAGTTCCAGTCACAAGAATGGAACTGGTGTTGGGATATTGATTATTTCTCCTAATAAAATTCCAACAAAATTCAAGTACAAAGTAGAAGGCTTGTGTTCAAATAATGAAGCAGAATATGAGGCTTTAATTGCTGGACTTGAAATATTGTTGGAATTGGGGGCAACAAGAGTCGAAATAATGGGTGACTCCGAGTTGGTAATAAAGCAAATGACAAAAGAATACAAATGTGTCAAGGAGAATTTGATCATGTACTTTGTAATAGCCAATAGACTCCTCAAGAAATTCGACAATGTAGCCTTTAAACACATTCCTAGATTGGAAAATCAGGAAGCAAATGACTTGGCTCAACTGGCATCAGGCTACAAAGTGTCGAAAGAAAATATGGAGAAAGCTATTGAAGTAAGAGGAAGAGTATTATCCACCAAATTGTCCCCATCAGATTTGGAGACAATAAGACTGGGTTATGGTGACGAAGAAAATTTTGAAATTTTTAATATAGATGATCCAGAAGTGGGAGATTGGAGAAGACCTATTAAGGATTATTTACAAAACCCAAACCAGACAGTCGAAAGAAAAATAAAGTATAGGGCTTTAAGCTACGTACTTTTTGGAAATGAGTTATTTAAAAAGACTGCAGAAGGAGTCTTACTAAAATGCTTAGGTGAGAGTGAAGCTTATATAGCTTTGTCAAACGTGCATAGTGGTGCATGTGGTGCACACCAGGCAGGTCACAAGATGAAGTGGTTACTATTTCGACAAGGGATGTATTGGCCAACAATGCTAAGGGACTGTGTTGAATTTGCAAAAGGGTGTCAAGAATGCCAAATTCATGCAGGCATACCTCATGTACCTGCAAATGAGTTACACTCTATTATAAAGCCTTGGCCATTCAGAGGTTGGGCTTTAGATCTAGTTGGCGAAATTCGACCGGCTTCTTCAAAGGGGCAAAGATACATTTTGGTTGGAGTAGACTATTTTACTAAGTGGATTGAAGCTATACCACTGACAAATGTAGATCAGGAGGCAGTTATAGAATTCATCCAGAAACACATAATTCATAGGTTTGGAATACCAAAAACCATAACCACTGATCAAGGATCCGTGTTTACTGGGAAAAACATACAGGCATTTGCAAAAGAAACAGGTTTTAAGTTGTTAACTTCGACACCCTATTATGCCCAAGCAAATGGACAGGTCGAAGCAGCAAACAAAGTTGTGATAAATCTGATAAAAAAGCATGTTGGTAAAAAACCTAAAAATTGGCACAAGACTCTGGATCAAATTCTTTGGGCTTGTCGAACGTCTCCTAAAGAGGCAACTAATTCTACCCCATTTAAGTTAACTTATGGGCATGATACAGTATTACCAGTTGAAATCTATTTACAATCAATACGAATTCAAAGGCATCATGAAATTCCATCTGAGACTTATTGGAGTATGATGATGGATGAGTTAGTTGACTTAGATGAGGAGAGGTTGCGTGCTTTGGAGTTGATAAAGAGGGAGAAAGAAAGAGTCGAAAAGTTTTACAATAAGAAAGTAAAATTTAAAGCCTTTTTAGTTGGTGATCTTGTTTGGAAAGTAATTTTGCCCATGGACAAGAAAGATAGATTAATGGGAAAATGGTCTCCTAAGTGGGAAGGACCTTTCCAAATCTTAAGCGTTTTTTCAAATGGCGTATATGAAGTCGAAGAAATAGAAAAAGATAAAAGGATACTGAAAATAAATGGCAGGTATTTGAAAAAATATAAGCCAACATTGCAAGAAATAAAAATAGAAATGGAATAAATTCATAAACTGAAAAAATATGTCTTCGCCAAACAGATGGCGTTGGTAACATTACAGATAAAAGCCTTGAAAGGCTGCCAAAACAAAACAAATGTAAAAACCTATTTCTATCACAAATTATCGTCGAAGAAAAGTTTCTTTGAGTTCGTCAAATTTCTTCTGTTGATGTTGAATTCGACGTTCACAAAGGCTTTTACTAACGGACAATTCGTCAATTTCTCGATTAAGTTGCTGAGCTATTTCTGCATGTTGAAGCCCCTGTTGAAGTTCTCTATCAATCTCCTCTTGGTTAGGTTGCTGAAGGTTGGCTTGGCGTTCTTTCTCTTGAAGGATTTTCTTCTGAAGTTCGACAATTTGAGCCTGGAAAGTCTGGATTTTGCTTTCACATTCAGCAGCAGCTTTGGAGTAGTCTTCAGAAAGTTTGTTTAATTCTGAGATTTTTTCGGTCGAAGAAGCTACAACATTCCACTCTGAAACTTGTTTCTCAAACTTAGTTGAGATGTTCTTGGAAAACTCCTTTTGGCGAAGTAAGTCAGCACTCACCGAGTCGATCATAGAAATCAAGTCCATTACCAGACGGCTTTCCTCAGTAGAAGCCTCTAAGAGATTAGCTTGTTTAAGAAGTTTTTTCAGCTCATATTGAGCAGAAGGTTTTTCGACCAAAACTTTAAACAAGTCTATGCCAAGAATTTTAGTCTTGATCTCAGCCATGACAACATTAATTGATTGAACTTTAGAGGTAGCTCCAGAAGTTGTCGAACTGCTGTAGGAGGAATCCTGAAAGTTATGTCGAGAACTAAGAAGAGCCTTCAGATATTCTAGAGGTTTTTTCACTTTCATACTCTCAATCTCTTCACGAGATAAGCTTGTCGAACTCGTGTTTGGAGGAGTTTCTGTTTGAATGGGAATAGGTTGGGCACTTCCTCTAAGATTCAAGCTAATATGGTGATCTCATTTCGACATATCTTCTTCCTCTTCGACAATCTTCTTGTCAGCTTCAGCTATATCAATTGGCCCTTGCATTCGTTCGTCTTGGTCCTTATCAGCTTTTTCTTCCGCGGTAAATCCTGGGGGAACAGGGGAGTCGTTGTCAGAAGATTCTTGGTCACTGATGTCGAAGTCACTATTGGTCTGAGGTCCATAAATACCAGTGTCGGGAGTGGCCTCTTCCAGAAGTCGTTCAGCCAAAGTTTTTTCAGAATCAGAAGGGATAAGTTTTTCTTGGACTTTGGAAGTCCCTTCGACATCAAGATCAACCTGAAGTCAACAGCAAAAGGAAATTAAAAGAAGAAACAATGCAAGTAAAAATTTGAATACTGTCAGTCGAAAAAAATACCTGAGGAATCTCAGTATGGGTACTTGAATTCCCACTCTTTGCACTTTTTGAGTGAGTTTTGGTGATTGGACTGGTAGGGGGAGTTTTTCTAGATTTGACGATAGATCTTTGAGATGCTACCGTTTTTATTTTTACATCCTTTTGTCTTTTGAGAGGCTGTGGCTCAGGGGATTCGTCTTCGGATTCTTCGACACCTACCTTTTTCTCTTCTTGTTTCCTCTTGGTTGTTGGTGTGCGAGTTATCTGAGGCACACAGGAAAGAAATTTGTTCAGTTTAAGAATAATAAAGTTTATATAAGAGAGGTTGAATGCTTTTGCGTGTCGAAACCTTCTTTGCAGCAACAGGTGATTTTTCGACCTGTTTGGTGGAAGTCCCTTCGCCAGGGGTTTTCCTGCTAGTAATCTTGACAGCTGAAAGGAAGGAAAATAAATAAACATGGATATAAAACATATAAGAAAGTTAGAAATAAAAAGAGAAGTTGTATTTCTTCGACACATTCAAGAATAGGAGATTCCACGCGAACGTGTTCTATTCCAATATGAAGGTGCCCTGGGAAGTTGTCCAAATGATACTTCGTCGGAACCACATGATCAGCAAGTTTTTTGCAAGACTCACGAAGCAGCTTTAAGTCAGACCCACACACAAACCAATATGGAAATGGAGGGCGCAAGGCCACACCAAATTCCGCAGAAGGAATGGGGGAAACTTTGGAGGATACGTGGTAAACGCAAAGTTATAGCGTGCATATGATGGAATATATGGAGGCAACTCCAGCTTATCCATTTTTTCTGAAAACTTCTGTTTTAGGGTCACTGCTGCTTCGCCTATGGTTCGACGGAGATCATTTGGCCTGTAAATGGTTTCAAAATATTTTTGAAAATTTTGAATCTCTTTGATGTGTTTGTCCGTACCTTTCTTCTTTTTGTCCTGCACAAAAGCAAAAGCGTTCGTCAGGTGTGTTGTAAAAGCTTCTACGTCGAAGAATTTGGTAAGATAGTATTCTCTTCACCAGACGTCGAAGTCCTCAGTGCACAAGTAGGTTGGTCGAAAAATCACAGGTCGAACTTCCAAGGTTTCGTCAAAAAACTTATGATACAACTCTAAACTTCTTTCTAAGTTGTGAAAATAATTGTAAAATAAAATAGAACCTTTCTTGGGATAGATAGGTTTGGTTTTTGTTTGGACTAACCTAAATTGTCTAGCCACTAAATTAGCCTGATAGACAATGAGAGAAATCTTTGTGTTATTCATGCTATGGTAAGAAAAGAAATGCCTTGGCGTGAGGAATGATGCCCAGATAGATATGTATGAGTCCTCTTCTTTCTGATGTTCTAAAGGAAGTTGTCTGATGAACCATTTAGGACCTATAGTCCTGTTGGCGAAAGGTGCCATGGATGGTGTGAATTTGTAGCGTTTGGCAAACATCATCACGTAGCTGGTAAAGGCTTGTCGAAGGCTTATCCCTTCATCAGTTGGAGTCAGTTTGACCAGCCTAGGCCATTCGAAACGCCTGTCCTTTACCTCTTCTTCGTCTATTTGATTCTTGATGGGAATGCAGGTTTCAAAAGTGGCATTCAGCCACAGTTGTAGAAGCCAAAAAGGACCTGTCAGGCTGATATTTCCTTTTTCTTTGCTAGTCTTCAGGGCGTTTACACTTTCACTAAGGGATTCATAAAGATTCGCCAGAATCATTTCACTTAGACAAAGATTAACTCCGTCATGAAGTTGGTTAGCAATGGTGATGTAACTCTTGGCAACTTGAAGAGATCTAGTGTAGAAGAAGAATTTTGCTAGCCACAAAGTTAGGAAAGCCACATGTTCCTTATCAGAAACCTCTTCAGTGTCTTCACTATGGTGGTGCGCAATGAACAGGGAGTAACCAGCATGTTTGGTGTCGAAGCCTATAGGGTCTTTATTTAAATGCTCAGGGTTGAAAATTTCACCTATAGGACTAAGACCTGTGATGGCTGCTAGATCAAAAAGGGTTGGGGTGACCATCCCACAAGGGAGGTGAAAATTGTTGTAAGTACTGTCCCAAAAATATAGGGAAGCCAACAACATGTTTTGGCAATAACGTGGTCCATCTCTCGACAATTGGATTAGGTCATAAATGCATGTTTTCTTCCAAAACTTTCCCTTAGCCCCTTCGACTCTATTTAACCAAGCTAAGTAATCCTTGGGGTCTTTTGTCAGTGGAGGGCTCCTAAAAATCCTAGCAATGTCCTTTTCCTTTAAGAATGTGATTGCCTCCAACAATTCATCAATTTTTGAATTTTGTTCTTTAAGCACATTAATTTCTTTTTGTATTTCCTTTATTTTTTCATTTTCTTCAAAAGAAGAAGACGATCTCATAGATCCATTAATCTGAGATGGTGTAACTCCAAGTCCCATACTACGAACATATCCAGGATGTTCTTTTCCAAATACTTTCTGAAATGCCTCATTTTCAGACACGGAATCCTTAATTGCGGCTTGTAATTTTTCCTGCACATGCAAAAGAGCAAATTAAACTATTGTTTATATAACAAGAATCATGATGCAATAAACTTAATATCTTAAAAACATTATTAGATAACAAATTGGTTATTATAATAACTTAATAGTAAAAGTAGTATGTAATCAATATTAATTTAGGAGGTAACTACATGATCAGACAATGATATAGACCTGCAATCAACATTATGCCATAGATATTTCGTAAGTGAATAAAACAATTAACATAACATTTATTTCTCAATTTTTTATACATTTCAAACACATCTCAGCTAACCAGTTTTCAGACAGGTTCTCCCCATCTCTAAGAGATGCCAAAATGTTTGATTTTTTCTCAAACATTAAGGAGACTAACAAATATTTTAAAATAATTAACTTGTACTTACATTATTGTTGTTTGCATGTTCATTGACAAAAGAACCGTCTGAATTTTTATGAGAAATTGCATACATTTCACTTCTACTGTATGATCGTCCATCTCTCGATTCCTAATATTAAGAACAAATATTAATTATTTATATTATCAAAAAATACAATAAAAATATATAGATTTAGACATACCAACTCCTGTTGCTTCCTTGTAAGCGACTTAGATCCAAGTGTATGCGGAATCTTCAATTTTCCTCTATTTTGGGCATTTTGTTTTGCTATTTTCTACATTGGTAACCAAAAAAAAGATGTATTAAAAATATAGGGATAAGATACAATTCATTACTTATTGTAGGCACATAATTTCGACACCATGAGTTTAAGTCGTAAAAAATCATGTTTTTTACTAAGGAAATGGTCACCAGATAAAGGAGAAAGAAAATAAAGATATTCAGAAGAAGTTTTGACATTTTCGACAAGACGAGATGTTCAAATACTTCGACAAGAATATGAGGAATGTTTCAGCAGACAAAGTTTGAAGAACTTTCATTACAGTTCAGCATTTGACAGAATTTGAAGAATTGGTGTGCTTTTCGACATTTCGACCGAAGATAGGTTTGAAGAGATTTCTATAAAGGCGTTATTCCTATAAAGTTTGAAGAGTTTTTTTCTCTTCGACAATTCGACAAAACGAAGAGATGCAGCGTTTCGTCACAAAGAGGAAGAATTCAAATTCAAAAGTTACAACATTTGGCGGTTGGACGCGTGGAAACTTCAGGAAAAGAAGAATACATGCAGATTGACAAGTGTCAAATAGTTAGGATTTTTCCGTTTTAGGCAGTTATTTTATTTGTATATAAATAGGGTAGTTGTTGTAGAATCATGTGTGTAAAAAACTTGTACAATAATCCTGTAAAAATACTATAAGTACCCAGTGTGAGAGAAATGAGTTTGATATGTGGAGAAATGTATGTGTTGAACACCAATTTTATTCAAGTCATTTAAATTACAAGTCTTATTCGTCCAATTCTTTTACTTCCAGTTTCTTTACTTTTCTGCAAAATTTATAGTCTTTTCGCTATTTTTCTTTACTTTTTGTTCAACTTTTAGTTTACTTTACTTTTACATTCAAACATTCAAGATTTTAATATCATTGACAAAACAAACCACAAACAATTATCAAACACTAAGAGTAATCTGACAATAAAATTGCACATGTGTCCTAGGACTTGTTTGGTTGGTCCTGCAAGTAACCAAGTCCTGTAAAAGATTGGTTAACCAGAGGTTGTTCGTCAGAAATCACCGCGAACACTTATGTATAAAAAATAAAATTATACGGGTAAAACACTAATATCACCGAAGGCTTTACCCTACACCCCTACAATTAATCCTATACCCCCACATCCAATTTTTTTTGACCAAAATGCCCTTGTATAAATAGTTAAAAAATCAGATTTTTTTTTCCATTTTTACCATTTGTCCAAAGTTACAGAGAGAAAAAAAATTTCACATTTCAGAAATGTTTACCGGAAGACTATAAGTAAGTCTTCCGGTTTGATAGTTTGTGTACCGAAAGAGTTTTTGAAAGTGTTCCGGTATGATGAGGTGTTTTAAAAATGACTTCCGGAAGACTTTGATGAAGTCTTTTGGAATAATGCGTTGGTGCAAAGTGTTCCGGAAGAGTTTCATAAAGTCTTCCGGAATGGTGTTTCAAAAAATTGTGTACCGGAAGTCTTGAAGAAAGTCTTCCAGATATTTTTTCTTTTAAAAGTTTTTTTAATTGTTTTTTTTAATTAAATAATTTTTTTATTGTTTTTTTTTCAGTGGTGCGTTCACGAGGCAGAGATGGGAGGATACCGGTTCGATCGATGGGACAGGGCGATACGTCGAGTAGGACACACACAGATGATGTTGGTACATCTGCAGCTGCAGCAGATCCGGTGGGATATCCTGGAGGTCCGTACGATACCAGTATTTTGGTTTCGTACGAGCATCATGTGGCCAGACGGATATGGTTTGGTGAGGTAAGGAAATTATAATTTTTTTACTACTAGTATAAAAAAATTGAAATTATAATTATTTAGTTTTGAATAAAAACCGAAATTATTAGTAGCTATTGTATAATTTGTTTAATTTTATTTGATTTCAGGAGAGAGGTACAAAGAAGGAGTTTAAGGTGGCAGGACATGGGTTGAAGTTGACCGAAATGGTTCCACAGCAGCTTCCACCGGAGATTGAGGCTATCATATCTAGGTCCGGTTTAGCTTCCCTATAGAGATCAATTTTGAAGAAGATCGATACAAACTTGGTTTCTGCATTTGTTGAGAGGTGGCATCTAGAGACATCTTCATTTCACATGCCGTTCGGTGAAATGACGATTACTCTAGATGATGTGGCACGTTTGCTTCACTTGCCTATCAGGGGGGTATTCTGGAACCCTCAACCCATCAGTGAAGAGCTAGCTATTGAGTGGGACGTTGACTGCCTTGGAGTGTCATCGAGAGTGGCACTATTCCAGGTTCGTGAGTGCAGAGGTTCGTACTACAAGATAGAGTGGTTATATGATCGATTCGTAGAGCATTGAGCTGCTTCATCATGGGCATATGCGACCAGATGTTATTTGATGATGTTAGTGGGTTGCACGATCTTTGCGGATAAGTCGTTTACACTTGTGGAGGCACGATCTTTGCAGATAAGTCGTTTACAAAATTAAACAATACATTATTTAACATTACTAAAAAAATTTACTAATAATATCAAATTATAACAATGTTTACCTGAATCCAATGATTTGAGTTTACAAATCCAATGCAATAAAATGAGACATTCGGTGAGAATGTAGTTGTCATAGGGAAGAAAGTCAAACATTCGACTCCTAAACAGACAAGTACCACATTATACCGATTCGCAATCACGTAACCCATATATGGTAGAGTCAACCATTTATTTATTGGTTGAGAACCACTTCCCTCTATCTTCAAAGAATCTCTCACTTCAGCTAACCGATCAGCAAATAAATTGGCATATAAAGCTAATCTTTCATTATGTATAATTTCCAACTCTAAGTCCCGATGAACCATTGGCCAACCATCTTCAGCATAACCCCGCAATGAAGCAATCACTCTAAATCCACAATTACCATCTGACAATACGTTGACTACGTCATCAATAAATGACCTAATATGATAAGGAAATTGAAGGATGAACCGTTTAGATGATTGTGAAGTTTGTGATAATTTTAACTTCTTTTTCATAGGTTGTGATGGTTGAGATTTCTTTTTTGAATTTTGTGATGGTTGAGATTGTCGTTGTGAAGATTGTGATGCTTGATCAACATATTCATGATACGAAGGATCCCTGTAAACATCATACCCTTCAGTTTTTTGTCTTTTTTCTTGACTCCACCTTTTGTTTTTATTTTTTCAGGTGGTGCTAACAAAGAAGTCATTGTGGGAAATGCAAGTTCATAAACCCTACTATGTAATGCCCTTCTTCCAACAACATCTTGTGACCTATACATTTTCCATAACTCATCCATTGCAGATTTCATACCCACATCTGATTCCTCATCTAAGTCTTCTTCCAACTTAATTTCCATACTTAGTTTCCTCCAATGTACATGCACAACCTCAATTGGTATCGGAATACCACTAATTCTATACCCTGCCAACTCACACGCGCAAGGTAATCCATAGGTTGTTCTAAGAGTACATCGACATCTGTCCTTGTTAGATCCAATATAATCAATTCTAGTTAACTCTTCAGCAACGCGCCTCAATGCAGCTCGCGACACTGAAGTACGTAAATATGTGTAAAATGGACTTGAATAGACATGTGCAACTTCATACACACTCTTTTGAAAAGAAGCTCGAATGTTGCTAATTTGTATCTTTAAGTTGTCATTCATGGCCTACCAACATTTGACCATGTCACCTATACTGTTACCTAACATCTGCTTTAACTTCCAATGAGCAGACTCAACCCTATAATAATACATATTTAAACTAAGTAAGAAAAATACAAAATTCACAAAAAGTATATTTTGGGATCTAAATCAAAACATACCGATTAGTCGTCGTGTTACCCATATGTAGGACTCGATTAATCCATGTGCAAACAAACCTTTGTCTATGTGGTGTCAACCATGTGTCGTTCACGTACTCAAAAAAATTTGGACAATCAACACACTCTTGCTCAAGTTCTTTTAAATGTTGAGCATACTCAACCTCATCACTAGCCCATACAACATCCGTCCATATTTTGCCAATTGACTCCTACATATCAGGAGGCACTAATAGTTTCCTTTTTGCACCAACATTTTTGTTAATGTGAAACTGACATAGCAAATTATTTGTCCGTGGAAACACAGTCTCAACGGCTTTCATCAAAGCAAGATCTCTATCTGTCATCATCACTTGTGGAAATAAATCTTTCTTCACAAACAATTTTTTAAGCTTATCTAACACCCAACAAAAAGTCTCAGTCTGCTCAGACTCAATATACGCAAATGCGACAGCAAAAGTCAACTCGGTTGATGTCATGCCAACAATTTCAAACAAAGGTTGCCTGTATTTGTTTGTCTTATAAGTGCTATCCATAACTAACACAATATGAAACATATTCAACAACTTAACTGAATTTGGATGTGCCCAAAATATATCTTTAATAACTTCAGAGTCGTCTCTTTTTCTACTCCAATAAACATAACCTGCAGCTTCAATAAGCTTAAACAAATGTTGTATCTCACATCTAGGACCTCTTATCTCTTTTTCCAAAATACTCTTCTGCTTGTATATTTATGTGATCCGAGTGACACAATCTGGATCTCGCTCGTGCAAGGAATGCAATATATTTCTAGGTGCAACCTTTCTCTTTGTTAAATCAGCAACATGTTGCTTCTGATCCGCTGTCAACCTACCAACAAATGAGTGACCTTCTAATCTATCAGGTAAATCATGGTTATGAATGCCACATTTTACATCAATCTTCCATCCAGATCCATCTTTTGTCGGAGTTGACCTGATCTTAAATGGACATCCACATTTTTTGGTCGCACTTTCTATTCCACTACGAATATCCTTGTATTTCCCACCTTTATCGCAACCAAATATTATTTTGTTACTTCTTCCTCTCTTGCCTATTTGTGTATCTGAACGAGTGATGATGACCGTCACTTTATTTCGTAATCCGGTGTCTTTAACCCATCTTATCACCTCATCTCGTGTACCAAATCTCTCTGACGTTGTAAATACATCTGATGTATTCACACATATCGGTTCTTTTTCGTATATAGGTACTGCACCTACACAATAAAATTATTTTTTAATAAAAAATATAAAAAAATTAAAAAATTAAAAAATTAAAAATAAAATTTACACACCGGAAGACTTTATGCAAGTCTTCCGGTATTGTATCTCTTACAATACCGGAACACTTACATAAAGTCTTCCGGTACACATACTCAGGGATACCGGAAGACTTAATAAAAGTGTTCTGTTCCGGAACACTTTTATTAAGTCTTCCGGTGAGCAAACATTACAAAACCGAAAGACTTTCCCAAAGTCTTCCGGTATGTTAATTAACGTACCGAAACTCATATTAAAAGTCTTCCAGAACGTGTTTTTTGGGACCAATTTTTTCTAGAATCTGACGGCCTGACACAAATGGTAAAAAAAAAATAATAATATAATAAAATATAATAAGGTTATAATAGGCATTTTGAAAAAATTGTAGGGGTAAAGGTATGGATGTAGGGGTATATGGTAAAGCCTTCATATTACCTGTGTCTTTTCTTTCCACCTATATTGAACAAAAACAACCCATTCTTTTTCATCAATGCCTTTGCATTTTGGATAATTTTTAAGATTTTCCTCCAAAGTGAGATCCCATCTATAAAATCTTTGAAACAATTGATAATGACCTTCCTTCCATTTCTTTGCAGCAGAAGCAAGTATGTATGTTTTGTCACGCCCATCATCAACATTAAAATGGAGCTAACCATAAGAATAAAAATAGGTTAATAAAGCAAATGATAATCACCATAAAATTAATTTACAAAATATGTATTTTTTTATTAATGATACCTTTATCTTTGAATCATAAAACAATTCTTTTCTATCCATTGGAATATCCCTCCAACAATCAAACATTATGGGAAAGTCCTTAAACATTCTAACAATTGTACCCAAATATCCGGCTAACAAACCAGCAGCCGATCCTACTGCACGATGAGCCTTATCCCAATCAAGTATTATCCATGTTCCATCAAACTCTGATTTCGCAACCAAATCTTTCACACATAAACGTGTGTTTGAAATATAACCCTCTTCATCTATCACATAAAAAAGTAAATATCTTTAGATTCAAATGTCTACCTATTGTTGTTTGGTATATAACAAATTTAGTCACAAAATAATGAATGAAACAAGTTACACAGAAGATGGAAAATCAATCCACTAAAATAAAAGTACACCAAACCGCCATGATAATTGTTAATTTCATAATTCATGTAAAACATTTATATGTGGAAACTAAACATAAAGTATTTATATGTTGATAATCACCTGCCACAAAAATAATATTATGCATTTCAAGTAATCATGTTATGAACGTCTTACAAAGATGTTAGAAACTAAACATAAAATAATATTATGCATTTCAAGTAACCTTGTTTGATATATACCAAGCAATAATAAATATTTGATTTGAATAGAAATTAACCTTAAATTACTTACTAATAATATTTACATCCCAATACTCAGAACTAGCCACTCGAACAACATCTTTAGTCCTTTCTTTGACCACAACACCTTCAACCTCGTCTCCTACCACAAGATTTTCAGTCTCATCTCTAACCATAACATTTTCGGTCTCATCTTCTACCACAACATCTTCATCCTCATCTTCTAACACAACATCTTCAATTGTAGTTTGGATTGCCGAAGGGATTGTTGTAGTTTGGATTGACGGGGGGGGGGGTTATTGTAGTTTGGATTGGTGGTGGGGTAGTTGTAGTTTGAATTGGTGGTGGGGTTGTTGTAGTTTGGATTGGTGGTGGGGTTGTTGTAGTTTGGATTGGAGGAGAGGTTATTGATGATTTTTGAGTTGTCGTTGAACGTAGGCGCTTCTTGTTTACTTCAAGCTCTCCAGGTTGTACAAACCTCGGACGACCCTTCACAGACTAATTAAAATGCATCAATGAAACAGTTTATAATTATTATATGATGCATAGCAGATTGAAAGCATATCAATTTATAAACAGTTTAAAGAACAAATAACTAACCGGTTTAAAGAACAAATTTGTTTAAGATGGGGACCAATTTTCAAATACATTCAAATATGGGGACCAATACTTTCAAATATGAAAATTTATTACTAACCGATGATGGTTTTGAAGAAGAAGAAGATGATTTGTAAAGGGATTGAGAGAGTTTAGTAAGATTGAGAGCCAACATCTTTTTCTGATTCTCTTCAATTGTTTTGCGGCGAATATCCTCATATGATGAATTCATGATTTGACAACACACTTCAACTGCATGTATAGGTGATAAACAAGTCAGTACACTAAAATATGAATTATGACTACAACTTTAATATATATATATATATATATATATATATATATATATATATATATATAACATAAACAGAAATAGTAACATAAATTATGAATACAAATTTAGAGTAATAATGTCATATGTTGGTACTTCATTTTTATAATGATGAATGAAAATAAAAAGTAAGAATCTAATACATTAATTAGGATAAGAAACAAAAAACATAAGTCTCACACGAGTTACAAACAAGCTATACTTCTTATAAATAAAAAACTATATCTTAATTATTGTCATCATTTTCCGCTGAAGTTCATGGATCATCATTAAAAAACATCAGTTCCAAATTTTGTGTTGGATATGGCTCAATGGGTGTCATAATTTCATCATTTCCACCCATCTCATACAAGTATCTTGGCTTCAAATGAACCGGTATGCTCCATCCTTGTTCGCTCTTATCATCCACATAAAAACCCATCTGAGCTTCTGACGCTTGAATGTATGGTTCATTATCTTCATGTTCCCGAGTATGTAGCAGTCTTGCAAAGTTTATATGGGTAAAACCCAACTTATCTTTCTTAATGCCTCTTGGATTTGTAGTATTAGCCCATTCACATTTAAACATGGGTATTGTAAAGCCATCATTGGAAAGCACAATAATACCTGTCAATCTTCCATAGTAAGGGACCCCTCCAAATCTCATTTGGGTATCACTATTACTTGAATAACTCGGTGTCCCAAACATGCCAAAAACTCCATTGTTTTGAGTTTTTAAATGATTGTCTCGTTCCAACATTCGAAACTTAAACCCATTGACATTGAACGCGGTAAACCTTTTAACTTTATCTTAAGGGCCATGAGCAAGACTAATCAGAACATCTTTATCTGGTCCATCAATCTTGTCAAGATTGTTGCAAATCTATACACGATACAACATTCAATTAGTATTGTTATTATTAAAAACCAATTCAATACAAACATCTATCTTTGTACGAAAACTCACACGATTGCGGAACCAATGAGCAAACTCTCTATGAACCTTCTTGTCTATCTCAGCAACACTTGTATGACCGCGCCTCATTTGTTTCTGAGTAATACTTCGGAACTTCCTATTTGGTTATTCAATATTAGATGTAAACAAATCCTAATACTGAAGATGAAACTACTTAAATGGAATAAAACTACTTACTTCAGATAGTCTTCAACTATTGGACAATTTGTTAAAACGTGTCTATGAGCCTGCAACTTTGCAATTGTTGTTAAGGTGTAATAGGAAGATCCACCCACAGGTTTTCCAACTCTAGGAAATAATTCTGTTACACGTGAATCTGTTTGCATATCACCAATAGGGTCATCATCTACACGTCCAAGTTGATTCCATCTAGTCTCAATGTTGTCTAGATATCTTGAACAAAATGTAAGAATCTCTTCGAAACGGTACCCTTCTGCAATAGACCCTTATGGTTTTGCCTTATTACGTACATACGATTTAAGTTTTCCCAAGTACCTATTATTGAACCACAATAGTATCGGTTATAAAAATCTACTTTCTAAGTTAATATCATTACAACAAAATCATATAGTTTACCTTTCAATAGGATACATCCACCGATAATGAACAGGACCTCCAACTTTAACTTCTTCAACAAGGTGAACAACCAAGTGAACCATAATAGTGAAGAACGGTGGAGGAAATAACATTTCCATGTGGCATAAAGTGAGGACAATTTGGTTTTGCAATTTTTCCAAGTCTTCAATTTTCAATACCTTACTACATATTTGTCTAAAGAATGAGCACAACTCAATCAATACTGCTGAAATCTCATGAGGTAATGTTGTGCGAATAGCTAATGGTAGAAGTTCTTCCATTAATATATGACAATCATGACTTTTCATCATTCCATTCACCTTGAGATTTACCAAGTCAATGCATCTAGAAATGTTGCTTGAATAACCATCAGGCACCCTAATATTCTTTAAAATTGTTAAAAAATTCCTTTTATCTTTACCCGTTAGACTAAAGGCTGAAGGAGAAATTCTACCATTTTCATCAGGCCAAAGATCAGGTCTTATGCCCATATTTTGAAGGTCTTCTCTAGCTTTAAAATGGTCTTTACTCTTTTGCCTATCATTTAGCAAAGTAAATATGACATTATCACACACATTTTTCTCAATATGCATCAGATCAAGATTATGGCGCAGAAGATTATCCTTCCAATATGGAAGTTCAAAAAATATGCTTTTCTTTTTCCATTGTTGAGGATGAGCTTGTGTAGGATCACATTGTGAACTATCACCTTCTACAGGTTGTCCCTCACGTGTTCTTTTTACCGATTTTTCTTTCACTGGCTTTTTATCAAAGATGACTTCAATATCTTTAACCTGTTCAAAAACTTCATGTCCAGATAATGTTCTCGGTGGACTACGCATTTCTTGTTCACCATTAAAGCGGATCCTGTTCATTCTAAACCTGTGTCTACAATCAAGGAAACGACGATGACCCATAAAACACCACTTATGGCTGGCTTTAAGACGGATAGATGCAGTTTGAAAGTTACACGATGGACAAGCAAGTCCTGTATATGTGTTCCATCCAAAAAGTGTACCCAAACCTGGAAAGTCACTAATCGTCCACATCAGATTTGCATGCAACTTGAACATCTCTTTCTTGAAAGAATCGTATGTATCCACACCATTTGTCCATAACTCCTTCAGCTCTTTGACTAAGGGTTGTAAGTAGACATCAATATTATTTCCTGGTGCTTCTTTACCGGGAATTATCATTGACATTATAAATGTTGTCTGCTTCATGCAAACCCATGGACGAGTGTTATATGGAATGAGAACAACTGGCCAAATACTATTGTTTGTACTCATCACACCAAAAGGATTAAAACCATCACTAGCCAATGCAAGACACACGTTTCGCGGATCTGATGAAAACCAAGTATGTGTCAAGTAAAATTTTTTCCAAGCTTCTGAATCTCTAGGATGCCTCAACATTCCATCATTGGTAGTATCTGTTGCATGCCATCTCATATCCTTGGCTGTCTTTGATGACAAAAATAATCTCTGTAATCGAGGTTTTAATGGAAAATAACGAAGAACCTTGGCAGGAATTTTCTTCTTTTTCTTGTTAACAGAGACCTCTTCATTTGTTTTCCATTTTGAAGTGTTACAATTTTTGCAAGTCTCCCTTTCTTCATCTTCTCCCCAATAAAGCATACAACCATTTGGACATGCGGGTATCTTTACATAATTCAAACCAAGTTTTGTGATTGATTTCTTGGCTTCATAGAACGAACTTGGAATGTTCGCATATTCAAATGCATCTTTTATTAACTCTAAAATCACTGTCATTGCCTTCTCACTCAATCCACATAGACACTTTATATGGTACAACTTAACCAAAAAAGATAGTCTTGAATATTGTTTACACCCTTCATATAAAGGTTGTTCTCCTTCTCTAGCCAATTCATAGTACTCTTTGGCTTCATTTCTTTCCTGAGTTGCACTTGGCATCACATAATCTTCTTGGTCAATCTCTAAATTTGATGCAGTTGGTATTTCATTAGCATGATTCCTATCAACTCCAAATGCATCGTTGATCATGTTTTGAATAGGATCTTCGACAATGATAGTATCTTCAACCATATTTAGAGTTGTATTAGGGGAGATAGTACTAGGTAGGCCAAAAGACTCTCCATGATGAATCCAAGTGGTGTATCCCTTCGGAAATGGTGACCATATTAAGTGGTCGAGCATTTCACTCTTACTCTATGATTTTTTGAAACCACAATGTTTACAAGGGCATATTACTACGTCATTTTCCTTTGCACCTTTAAATGCAAAATCAATAAATTCTTGTACCCCTTGCTGATACGTGATTGATGATTGTGGTTTCGTAATCCATGACTTATCCATTTCTTCGTAAGAAAATATATAGATATTATATTATATGTTCAAGAGTTCTAGTACTAATTAATATAAATCATGGTCACGTTTTAATCCAAAAAAAACACAAATAGAAGGATCATACCGTTGTTGGATTCCAAAAGATTTTCTAATTCCCTTACACTAATCTCTTCTGGTGCAGAACATGAAGATCTGGAAAAAACATATCCATAAAAAAATTGGTTAATATATGCTAATGGATAGAAATTAACAACCAACATAAAATTTAGAGTTATTTAATTTGCTTAGAGTTATTTAATTTGTACATAAAATTAACAACCAACATAAAATTAACAACCAATCAACAACCAGCATAAAATTAACAACCAATCAAAATCAACAACCAACATAAAATTAACTTAAATCTAACAACCAATCAATCAAAATCACAAGTCTATAAATAAATGCTTTGAGTTATTTAATTTGTACATTAACTTCTTTTTGTTGCCGCTGAACGTTAGTCTTATTGCTGCTAAGAGAACGGGTCGACTTAGGGGGTATAATGTACTAGTATATACTTTGACTCAGTATGGTTTTCCTTTATGTGGATATATCCAATGTTAGCTTATAGTCTACACCTGAGTAAAAGTGTCTCCTGGAACATTCAGACACTATCATAAAGTTTGGGATAGTGTCCTGTACATCTTAAATGAGAAATTAAGAAGTGACATAGACACCACTAAATTCATCACTACTAAAACTATCATTTGATTGTCCTTTTTAAATCCTTTTAGAAAAAAGGTTTTCTTTATACTATATTAGTAAAAACTAATACTATATTAGTAAAGATACATATATTAGTAAACTATACTATATTAGTAAAGATACATGTATATTAGTAAGAAAACAAATACTATATTATATTCAATGTAGTCCATGACGAAGACGAAAAGAACGTGTGTTAGATCTATACAACCACTTCACAATACAACTTTTATGATACATGTGAAAACATGGACTAGAAAACCGAACAACATTCGATCAAGCTGAAAGTTCCACTAGACAAATGAAGCATGTCATAGGTTCATAATCTTTCATTCCCTTTTCAATTCTAATCCTCTCAAGATTAAAATCAGGATGTCTCGGGGTAGTTTCAATGTCTCTTCTATCTAGAACTTGGTTTGGTCTATTTTCGTGAAAAATAAAGTAATCATCTTGGACACAACCATAAGCTGACAAGACATTTTGAGTATTTGACTGTCTGTAGGTAGGTATAATGCCTCTCCTTCTTGTTAGAGCATGATTGAGTTGGCCAATGATATTTTCATGAAGAATAAAATGATTATCTTTATAGACATATGTTGCATCTTCCATTTATAGTGTTTCAAATTCAAAACATCAAAATTGTTGGTTGACTACAAAAAGTGTTTGTAAATAGCATTTGAAGTAGGTGTTGTAACATATCCGGTTAACTTCCATTCATGCACATCAATTTTTTTAAATGTGAAACTACCTTTTAAGTATCTCTCTTTTTGTTGATAACAGGCCATTTAAGTTTCATTTTTTAAGATTCATTCTTCACAAATGTATTCTTTACGAAGAAAAAGATATCTTCTTCCAGAATATTTAGAGTATATAAAGAAACTATGAAAAATGTATATAATTATTTATGTATTTTGCATAAACTTGTACAGCAGAGTAACCACAAATTATTTGATAAATGTACACATTTTCTAGCATCTCTAAACAAAAATGTATATAATTATTTATGTATTTTGCATAAACTTGTACAACAGAGTAACCACAAATTATTTGATCAATGTACATATTTTCTAGCATCTCTAAATGAATTAAAACATTATACATTGACAATTTTGAACTTGGTTCTAAATCCCACTAATTGCAAGAGAATAAAACTTAAGTCTCACCGGCAACCAAGTGAGAACATTATATTATAACTTTTTCTATTAGTTCATGTCTGCAAATTTCAGTTGTGGTCCTCTGTTTTTTAATAATAGGCTTATTCTAAGACCAAGTATGCAAACAAAAAGACCTGAGCTTAATTGCCTTAGAGTTAGGGTACCAAAAAACTATGAATTTAGATGCATGTTAAGTGTTTGCTTAATTGCCTTAGAGTTAAGAGTACAAAAAATATGATTTTCAATGAATTGGTTGTAGTTATGACTTCTGACAGCAGAGGAACTGGTGTAGTTTTTTGATTATGCAAATGCAGTTCTTAGTGTTACAAAACACTAATGAAAAAGATGGAATCAAACTACTAGTACTTCAAATATCTTTGCTTACATTCATTGCTTCAACTAGTAGTTGTTGCATTTCAGGAGTTTGTTTCTTCAACTGAAGGAATTTATGATTCAAATCTACTTGGGCATGGAACATATGAATCTATGTACTATATCCTTCGCAACCAGGTTCATGACCGATATTTAAAGTCAGTTATAGTATAAACTATAAACGATGTATTTTAAGAATAACACATACAGAAACATAAGAGTTTACATCAGAGGTTAAAGTTCTGTGCAACTAGTCATGATGAGCTTTTTATAGTTTATGAATATGCTCAAAATGGTTCACTCAGAAGCCATTTGCGTGAATAAAGGTTAGTTTATGCATTTGTATTTTGGTCTCTGGGAAAATAAGAAAATCTTTCTTCCAACACTTAGTCACACCCATATCGATCAAATCCCTCCCTTTAAGGAAAATTGATTGATTAGGAAAAAATAATCTTATCCATAACCTTATCTAGGTTGCTCTTATAGTTCAATCAAATTTAAACATCAATTACATAAGAACAAAATTTACTAAGTGTTTCGCTCTCTCAACACTAAAATAATTCTAAGTATATAAGAAGTTTTTAAATAGAGAGTGAGAGTAAAAGTAAAAGTAAGAGTAATATTTATAGTTGATATTTTTGCTATGCAAGGTTTTGGAACTTGAACTAGTGGAGCTGTTGGAATTATAGATTCATCTGTTTTTAACCCAATTATGTCCACAGTTCAACAAGCAGATTATGTTTGGAGGATAATATTGATGTTTAATGCAATTCCAGCAGCGTTGACATACTAATGGAGGATTAAAATGCTGAAACTAAAAGATACACTGCAGAAATGTCAAAAGTTTATACAAATTGAGATAGAAACTGAATTGGAAAAGGTTCAAAAAATTGGATCAAAATCAAAGATTTTGGTTTGTTTATAAAATTTTTTCATCTTTGTCATGGACTACATTTATTTTCAACTTCTACTACTTAGTTCTTGTTGGACATTGCTTATTATAGTCAAAATCTTCATGGCTATATGCATCAACCATCTATTCAACCTATATGGCATAAAGAGATCCTCATGGCAAGAGATTCACCACATATTACATGCAACCATTATGAATACAAACAAATACATCTGTCAAATACCATTAAAGATGAAGATATTACTACTATCATAGTTCATCAATCTTCTTGTTTTAAACCTTCAGACATAGCTGCAATTCGTATATTGGTTCTATTTCAATGCACTACATTTCTTCTCAAGTTTCTTATGTTCTTGCACAGGGTCCTACTTGGAAAGTTACTTTAGGAAGAAGAGACGGTTTAACAGCAAACCGAACGCTTGCGAATCAAAATCTTCCAGCTCCTTTCAACACATTAGTTCAACTTAAAGCTGTATTTACTGCTCAAGGCCTTAATACTACTGATCTAGTTGCTCTCTCAGGCTGCTTCTACTGCAACTAAGGCTGACTGATAAACAAAGAGATTTTTTGGATTTTGGGTTTTGTTTCGGTGTTAGGTTTTGAAAGAGAACAGGTCGAAAATCAGCATTACCATCAAAACAAAAAGTACTATGCAACTATAATAAAGTTCGAATCAGCCACAACCAATAACCTCATAAAATCCCATTAAAACTTTAAACAAAGCATAAACATAATCTTAAAATTCTCACAACGTTCATTTTAAAATTCTCTCTGTCTTGTGTGTTCAATAACATTGTAGAGAAGTTTATGTGAGATATTCAAGATCTAACCTAATTTGATACCACCAACAAGGCCAAATCATGTTATTATTAAAGAGAAGTTTATGATTTTCATACATTACAGATAAATACAATAACATTTTGAAACTAAGAATATTTAGGGTTGATAACTACATAAATCAAGAGAAAAAGAAAGAGAGTATGAAACAGGGTTTTGAAACACACACAAGCGATTAAGGGTTTTGAAACTGACCTGTAAGGAGTGATTCTGAAAGATACAACAGCTTGCAGATTGGCGTCGTGCTTTCTGGTTATGAATTGAAGAAGTGAAGTTCTGAAAGGTGGAAATAAAGAACAAACGTTTTGTTGTATTTGAGCGGTTCTTGGATTTCTAATGGAGGCAGTTTAGTTCCTTCGCGAGTTTCAATTGGGCCAAAAGTTTCCATTGTTTACTGCGGTTTGGATTACAACCGTCGTAATCTTTATATAACTTTTAAAAAATTAAAGGCGGATACGGAAAACTGTCGCGGTTTGTTTTCACAAACTAGCTAGAACGAATGATTTCTTTCCGCGTATAATGAAGGAATTCTTATAATTTTAAATTATAATTCATATAAATTAACTTTATTCTTTCTTCTTTTTATTTTTTCCTACAGTTTTTTTATGTTAATATGAATCCTAATATATATATTAACTTTATTCTTTCTTCTTTTTATTTTTTACTACAGTTTTTTTATGTTAATATAAATCCTAATATATATATATATATATATATATATATATATATATATATATTCAAATATATTCAAATATTAATTTAAAAAATTAAATTATTAATTAATATTCAAATATTTTAATGATTTGCCATCAATTTTTTTATCTAAATTAAATCTGGCACAAAAAATATTAACAAATTGGATGAAACAAAATGAAAGTAAAAGTGTAAGGAAAATATATTTTAGCCAATTCCAAGGGTTTAAACACCTTATAAAATAACAACCTTAAAAATTATTTTATAAAATAAAAAGTTAAGTAAAAAATATAATAAGGACGATTTTGTAATAACTGTCGTGATAACCATCGTAATCCAGTCTCGAACTGTCGTGACAACCGTTGTTATCCAGGAAAAAGGACAGTTTAGTGATAACTGTTGCAAAAAATCTATGACGGTTGACTCTAACTGTCGTGGCAACCGTCGCAACCTAGGAATAAGGACGGTTTTGTGATAACTGTCGCAACTCAAGTGTCGTAAATCTCTTTTTTTCTTGTAGTGAATAAAAATGAAATAAAAACCAATTAAATGGAAAGTAATCTGATCAGGTGGTTGAGATTTGAACCTGGGGGGAGGGGTTTGACTGCGCACGTTAATGGGTGGCTGAGATTGTATCTGGCTAATTTGAATTAATTAAATTGATTAATCAGGTTTAGGGCTAAATGAAATGATCTGGGCCATCCGTCCACTAATTAAAACACACATCCAATGGTCCACGTTCAAATTGGTGCGCTAACCCTAATTAATCCCTAATTACATTCAGGTGACCGGAGCTAAGCTCCGGTCATCTTCTCCGGCCAACCTCTCACCTGAGTTTGCTCAAAACGCCACCCCAAGCCCCCAAAACCTCCAGAATCATTCCACTAACCACCCTAAACATTAATCTAGCCCCAAAAATCATTTATCACACATCATTAACAAGATTCGAACAAGAACATCAAAACGGAAAAAGTTTCAGAACAAACATACATACTCGTCTCTCAACCATTATCGAAAATAATCATATCACAATGATCAGTGAAGCATACATAATCATTTAGAAACTTAAAAAAAGAGTTCTGGAAAAAAGTTCATCATGGCTACCTGAGTTGAAACTTTGCAAACTAGAGCTTTCTGACCTCTTCCTTTGTGCAAAATGCCTCCAATGATCCCTCTGATGCTTATGGAAAGCTTGAATGGAGTTTAAATGGCCTCCTTTGTGAGTTTCAGTTCTGAAGAGTGAGAAATCGTGTTTGAGTTTGAGAGTGTTTCAAGCTATGGTGATGGGTGGGAAATAATCCTGAGGTGATGCTGAGTTGAATGGTGAAGAAAATTTGAAGTTTGAGTGGTTGTGCTATGAAATTCGAAGAGGTGAAGGTGTGAGGTGATTTTTGGCAATCTAAGTGTTGAAAGGCTTTCAGGCTTGTGTCTTGTGTGTTTTGTGATCCATGATATTTGTATAAACCAATGGGATTACTTCGAAAGTGGGTGGTGGCACAACTTGATTGGTATGGGCCAAGTTGCAAAAAGTCAAGGTGATGTGTACTTGAAGTATGGCACGGGTCAGAGGTTGTTTGGAGGGGTGTCTGGCCTCAGCTTGGTTCATGCAGGACCATGGGATTGAATTTGATGTGCTAGAAGGCTTGGATCATGAGATGGCATAGATTTTACAACTTTCCCTCTTTGGTGTTTCTTGGATCACAAGCCATGAAAACCCTGGATTCAAAGGCCAATTCTGATCTTTTGAAGTTTATTAGACATGTCGTGAAGTGTTTGTGCACATTAGAGGTCATTAGAATGCTTGGCAAGTGAAATTGCAAAATTCCCTCTTTGGCATGAACTTGAAAATTATGTGATTTTTGCCAACTTTGAAAGGCCATATCTTGAGTTCTAGGATGAATCAAGACATGTTCTTGTACGCTTTTAAAAGGGAAAGACCTAATCTACAACTTTCATGCCCAATTTTTTTTCATTTGAAGCATTTTTGGTCATGAAAGAGGAGGTTGAAAATCTTTCCCAAAATGGAAAGTTTGCATTTCAAGTTATTTCCAAAAATGCTAAGTTTGCAATTGGCTCAAAATTCTTCAACCTTGTGAACTTCTAACCACTTCTAAGATCAAATAAATATCATTGAACTTCAATTTGATGAAAATACCCCTTTGGTTCCATTGTTGGGGGCCTCAGATGCCCTGATTTTGACTTAACTTGCTCAGGAAGTTACCCAGTAAACATATGACTTCCACAATGAGTTTCTTCATAAAACTTGGTACACATGATCCTTATAACATATTAAGAACATTAGAAACAAGAATGACCCAAAAATTTGGAGTTAAGGCCTCTGAAACCAAAACCCTAATTTTGGTCATATGTGTAGTGAAAACCCTAGCTCTGCTTCCATGCCTTTGCCAGTTCTTGTGATCCTTTGACTTTCATAAACTTTGAGGAGAATAAAATAAAGATAGAACACACATGGACCCTCTTGGAAAGATTTAAGACCTTTGGTATGGCTCAGATGGATTCTTGGTTTACTCAGATCACAAACCTTAGATGCAGATGAACTTGAACTATGCAGTGAAACAAAAATGCAATATGAGATATAATGCTTATGTTAATGCAAACATGAAAGATCACAAGACATGGTTTGATAAAGAGTGAGGGAAAATTTGGGGTGTTTACACTATCTTATAAGGATGGAACTCTTATGTTCATATTTGGAAGTATCATCAAGTTTGGTTAGACCTTTCTTCCTTTATCTCCTTATTTTCTTTTTCAGGATAATCCCTTCATCTCCATCCCTTCTTTAATTTTCAAAATCTTCTATTTTTTTTCAAAGGATTCTTGTTTTCCAAAATCATCACTTCTTTAATAAATAAAACATTGACTTTTGTCAAGTGGATTTTACTATTTTCTTTTCTTTTAAACACAATGAATCTAATCATCTTGACCTTAATTAAAAAAATAAAAAGAACCAAAATCATTCAAGTTGTTTTGTGCCTTTGTGCACTTTTGTTTGTTTTCTTTAAAAAGTGTCAATTATGAGTCATTATTCTTTAGCCAGGTGCAAGTCTCTCAGTTTCCATGGTTGTAGTTTGATGTAATTGAGTCTCTTATCAATCGCGGGGGTTTAATGGCATACTCGTTGATTTTATCTGAGTTGGCGCCCTCCCCATAATGATGTATGAGTCCATGCCTTCATTCTCATGGTAGATTTGTTAGGCTATCTACTTGAAAATAAGGAATTCTCTTCACTTAATAAAATCAATTACAACCAATCTTTTTCACTATTTGTACAACCAACTACAGGGTTTTGATCTCGCATTGCACTTTGTGGATACGTAGGCATGAGGTGGTAAACCTCTCCAAACACAAAAATATTAAAAACTAATTAATTTCTCATCCCCCACTCTCTTTTAACAAACCTTTTTCAAACCAAAAGCAATAAATATTTCAAAGGGCTCCCGTGGAGTACCACCGACATTTTGGGTGCGTAAAACCTTCCCATTGTGTAACCTATCCCCTTACCCGGTTCTTTGCTTGTTTCTTTTAGCTCTTTTTGCTTTTAGATTCATTAGGATTTATTCACTCTTTTTTCCTTTTCCTCTTGGAATAAAATAAAAGCACGGTGGTGACTTTGTTTACTTTGAGTTAAGTTAACAAATAACTTACACTCATGATTTTACCGCTACAGTTAGGACTTAGTTATTAGTTATTTTGGAACCTTTAAGTTATGACAATGCCACTTTGTTATGGACTTTATGTAACGACAATATCATTTTGCTATGGCTTATTGTAACACCCCAAAATTTGTCCTTTTATTTATTACCACTAACGGGCTTATGTTTGCATTCATACACATGTTCTACTAGGTCATTAACACTTACATTCATTCATTTGCATTGAGTCCTAAGACATGAGATCAAAGTGTCTTCCTGTGATATGAAGTTTTCCTCATTCAAAGGTGATTTATCTGGCAACTGCATTCAAATTAAGGCAAAGGTTTGAGCCCCCAACATTATGTGTATCTTCTTATCAAAGTTCATCTAGTATCAATGTCATTTACTTCAAGGTTTCTCGAGAGTATCAAGTGATTCGGATTTCACCATGGTTTTACTTGAGAATGGTCATGAATTAAGGGTTTATTTCCTTTTAACATCTCAGGTTGCCTTCATCATCAGTGTGCAATACAAGGTAACTTAGAATTTCAGGTTAAAGAGATCAATGGTCCTCAAGGCCAAATATCAGATTGATTCGATTTACAGAGAAATGGATCAGGAGGCAAGAGATTCAGTTGTGGATTCATATGGTAATCATGGAATTAGGGTCCTCTAAGTGGCTTGTTGTTTGTCACTCGTGATACAGGATAGTTGATTTTATTAACTGAAGTTTGGGACTCATTAAGAATACAAGTTGGGTGTTGATCGTACGTGTTAAGATTGGTCATGTGGAATTCAAGAGACGAGTCCATTAAAACTATACTTGTTTCAAGCCCATGTCCATATACCATTTTTTAAGTCCATTATCAATTTCAAAGGATGAAGCCCAATTTATTTTATTAATCCATTTCTATCCATATTTCATTAGTCAAAACCATTATATTCAATTCAAAATCTCTTATATATCCATATTTCAAATTATTCATGTACCAATTACTACGAAAAAATGAAAGAGGAATCTCAAGGACCATTGTTCCTTTTTGATATTTTCAGTAAAAGTGATGAACCAAAATAAGTTCATGTCATTCATGGTTTGTAGCCGGCATAAGTAGAAATCTTGGCCCACACATAAATGCTAAAGGTAGGCCAGGCTAACCTCCACATTCACCGTGACTCCATGAAGAGGAAAAGTGCAGGAAATTGGAAATCATCCTTCAAGGCATTAATACCAGCTTTAACCGAACCATTATAAACAGAAAATTAACTATAAAAAATCATACAAAAAAAATAATGACATATTTTTTACTTCAATTGATAACAGGATCCAAAAGCTCACAAAAAAATTCTTCATTTGATACTCATAACATAAATACACAGAAGGAGGTTTTTTTAGGGTTTGTAGTGTTTAGGGGTGGTCGGCTGGAGAAGGGCGACGGCGGCCACCGTGCGCAACCACCTTCACCGGTGAGTATGTCGGCGGCGGCTAGGGTTAGAAGATAAAGGCCTAGTGTTGGGAGAGATGAACGCGTTGAGAGAGAAGGAAGTCTGATTTGCTTTTTAATTTGTGAAAAGAAAACTTATAACAAGATGAGGCCACGGTTAGTTTTAGATAGGTTTGGATAAGATTCTTCTTCGGTGGTCCACTCCGGCGGTGAGACTTGTCACCGTCCGGTAAGACCACCTGATTTCATTCCCGCGCGTGTCATCCACTATGAAACCATACACCCTCTCATCATAACCCTTAATCTCATTGATAACACAATTTTGTATCGATTATTTAGCATGGTTTTTGATTATTTAAGTTGTTATTTTCTTTATTTCGAACAATATTATATGAAGTTTGTGTTTGTTTTGCAGGTATTAAGTTATATATGACTTGTGGAAGAAAAGAACGAAAATGAGACAAAAATGAGTCTTTTAGCAGAAGAAATGATGCAGATAGCAGAAAAAGAGTTTTTGCATAATTGAAGCCTGACGACCGTCACAACAAGGTGATGACCGCCCACACTGCAAGCCTAGACGAACGTCACAAGCCCAGACGACCATCACAAGCTACATTTCAGAAACCTAAAACGCGCGCATCAGTCAAACAACAGAGAGCCGTTATACGAATTTCTCTCGTTCAACAAAGATATTTCCTCAATTGTTCTAGTCTCCACTCAACCCTACACAGTCAAGGCCCATATAAAGTGATTCCTACTAATTCTCAACAACAATATTCCCAGAAGCTATAAATAGTAGTTGTTTCGAGTTCCAAAGGGAGCTTCAATTACCTTATCGAATTTTTGCAATTTTTCCATTCGAAGCCATTTATTTAAGTTCAGAGTTTTTATTTATTTATTTCCGTTTCAGCATTAAATTTAATTTCTATTCTCGAACCTTAGTGATAGCCTCATACCTTGGGAAGCTATCACCATTTATTTTGTTTCTAGCCCCTGTAATTGTTAGTTTGATTTTCTACAAGAATTATTGATTCAAGTGTACTCCAGCCAGGTTTCTTAATAAATTATATGCTTTACTTTTTAATTATTATGTCTTATATTTTTATGCACATCTTCTTTTACCTTTCTTCTTATTTAATTAATATGTCTGTCTAAACCGTTTAATCGATATGTGATTGTATAACCGGAACGAATTCAATAGAAATAGGCTAAAACCTTAACTCAAATTACTTTTTGGTTTCGATTTCTTATTAATAAAACAGCTTTTGTTACGAAAGTAAAAGGTAAAAAAGGTTAGAGTTAAGACCACGAGAGTGTGAGATTGTAACCGGATAGCTGAAATTGAGCATTGATTTTAAATACAGCGGAAGCTCTTTAAAACCAATTAGAATCTCTAGGTTTCCAAAAAGTACTTTTAACTTGAATTGGCACAGCGAGAGCGCTCAATTGAACTTAGGAGTATAGTAATAGGAAAGACCACGAGAGTGTGAGTTGACGACTTTTAAACCGACATTTTCTATAGAAAGATAAGTTGATAAATCTTAATAAGTCGACCTTTTATCGAATTCACAAAGGCGTACTAATTACATATCGATATCCCAATTATAATTTAATCTAAAATTCTTATTTCTCGCTCCTTAAAACTAAAACATCACT
Source organism: Lathyrus aphaca (assembly GCA_963966055.1). Classification (NCBI taxonomy): domain Eukaryota; kingdom Viridiplantae; phylum Streptophyta; class Magnoliopsida; order Fabales; family Fabaceae; genus Lathyrus; species Lathyrus aphaca. Next base: position 175,663,283 of record OZ014524.1, on the reverse strand, counting down.
CGCCTTAGCTAAACATAGTAACATCCTGAAGCGCTAGGTTAATTATCGAGTCTCTGTGGGATCGATATCTTTTATTACTACGCGATTAGGCTGTATACTTGCAGTTAGAATATTTAGACTTGAAATATTGCAATCAAGTTTTTGGCGCCGTTGCCAGAGACTTAGATTTAGTCAATAGTGCAATTCGTTTGTTGCGCCATCTAGTCTAAGGCAACAAAATTTACCCTTTTGTCGATTGTATGCCCAGTACTCGCTTTCGAGGCGAAAACTTAGAACCACATACCAGAACCTGTTGAATCGAAACTAATGAAACCCTTTTACCTGAAGACCTTATACCAGAACCTGTTGAAGAACTTATCATGGCCGAAAACGGAGGACTACAACAACGTCCACTCAAGTCCTATGCGACCCTAACTCAACAAGAACCGCACAATAATATTGTTACGCCAACCATTACCCGAAAGGATTTTGAATTAAAACCTTCGTTGCTGCAAGATGTACAACAAAATCAGTTTCTGAAAATCCTACTGACGATCCTAACAAACATCTGACGAATTTTGTTCAATACGCAGACACCATAAAATAAAATGGTGTAACTCAAGACGCAATAAAATTAAGACTTTTTCTGTTCTCTCTAAGAGATAGAGCTTGGACATGGTTAGAATCTCTACCAGCCAACTCTGTTACAACATGGGGAGAACTGAAGAACGTTTTCCAATCACGTTATTTCCTACCAAGTAAGACAGCTACACTGAGAGCTCAGATTAACAGATTTCGACAGAAAGATGCCGAATGACTTTATAAAGCATGGGAGAGATACAAGGATCTGATGAGACTATGTCTACACCATAGGTTTGAAAACTGCGTGACCATCATTACCTTATACAATGGACTTCTATACAACACAAGGATGACGATAGACGATGTCGCGGGCGATGCTCTTATGGGTAAACCCTACGAAGAAGCCTACAACCTCATCGAGAACATGGCTCAAAACCATTGCCAATGGGGAGGTGAAAGAACACCTGTAGAGAAGAACCAAACTAAGGGAGGAATGTATGAGGTAAGTAGTTTAGGTCACGTCAATGCTTAGATGGATTCCATCACCTAGAAGATTGATAACTTGACCATAACACCACCAGCCACCGTGGCTGTCGTAACTCCTAATTGCAAAATATCTGGAATCCCAAGACACCCACCTCTTGAATGTCAACTTCTTGACGGATTAACCACATACCAGGTGAACTATGCTCAAGGAAATCCATATTCTTATACCTATAACCCAGGATGGAAGAATCATCTGAATTTCTCTTACAAGAACAACAATGCCTTGTATGCACCTAACCAAATACCAGTTGTACCACCAGGATACCAAAAAGCTGTCGCACCCGCTCCAACTGCTCCTAGGAAATCCAACCTTGAACTGATAATGGAAAACTTCATAGTCACACAGACTCAAACAAACAAAGAATTTCTGAACCAAAACATCCATTCTAGTGAACATATCAAACAATTGGTGACAAAAGTAGACGCTTTAGCTACGCATAACAAGATGCTAGAAACTTAGATTTCTCAAGTAGCCCAACAACAAGCATCCATTGATGCCCCAATTGGAACGTTTCCTAGACAGCCACAACCAAATCCTAAAGGTCATGCAAATGAAGTATTACTAAGAAGTGTAAAAAATTGGATGGACCTGCCGATCCTAGAACCAAAAACCCATCCATTTACCAAAATCCTGAAAAATCAACTGAGAAGAAAGATCAACCACAAAAGAAGGAAACCAACGAACAAGAGGCCGAGGAAAAGAAAAATCCATATGTACCTCCGCCACCGTATAAACCACCAATTTCGTACCCCCAACGGTTAACCAATTTTAAAACTATGGCAATTCATTAAAATTGTAGAGCTTCTGAAATAGTTAAACATTACGATACCCTTTACATAAGTTATTACTCAGATGCCGTCATATGCTATATTTCTAAAAGAGATCTTATCCAACAAAAAAAATCAAGGATAATGAAATAGTCACACTTACTACTGAGTGTAGTGCTATTATCCAAAATAACATGCCTCATAAACTGAAGGATCCAGGAAGTTTCTTTATTTCTTGTGTAATAGGAAAGTTTGTCATAAACAAAGCTCTATGTAATTTAGGACCCAGTATAAGTGTTATGTCGTTATCGATTTGCAAAAAGCTTGATATGGGACAACTAAGACCGACCAAGATGTCAGTTTAACTAGTCGATCGCTCAATAAAATTCCCGGTTGATATTTTAGAGAATGTTCCAGTACGGATAGGCTAATTCTACATCCCAACTGATTTCATAATCATAGACATCAAGGAAGATGCTACGACTCATATCATACTAGGAAGACTATTCTTAGCCACAACCGAAGGCATCATTGATGTGAAGAAAGATAGGCTGACATTCGAAGTAGGAGAAGAGAAAGTCGAATTCATTTTAATCCAATTCCTCCAAGCTCCAGCCATAGATGACACCTATTATCTAATAGACGACATTGAAGAGTGCAAAAGGGAAATGGAAAAAGAAGAGACTACCTATTCTGATATATTGAAGATCCCATCCGCTCCGATCTTTAAAGATGATAATTAGCAAGAACCTTATAAGGACGAAAGTCTAAACAAATGCCTAGCTCTTACACTCGACCATATGCCATGCCCAAAGAAACCCTCTATAGAACTCAAGGTATTACCTAACAATCTTAGATACAAATTCCTAGATTCAGAACTTAAAAGATCAGTCATAGTAAATGCAGACATAGGACAACTTGAAACTGAAAAATTATTAGACGTCTTAAGAAAATATCATACTGCATTAGGCTACAACATATCTGATTTAAAAGGAATAAGTCCTTCAATATGTATGCATCACATTAAGCTAGAGGAAGACTCTAAAACCTCTAGAGAACTCCAGATAAGGATCACCCTAATTTTAAGCATTGCAGTCAAAGATGAAGTAAAGAAGTTACTAGACGCTGAAATCATATATCCTATATCCGACAGTCAATGGGTTAGCCCAATGCATGTCGTACCAAAGAAGGGAGGCATTACAGTTACTAAGAACTCAAAAGGCGAATCCATAACACATAGAGTAGTGAGTAGAATGTGTATCGATTACCGAAAACTAAACAAAGCTACCTGGAAAGATCATTTTCCTTTACCCTTCATTGATCAAATGTTGGAAAGATTAGCCAAACATTTGTATTTTTGCTACCTAGATGGTTACTCAAGATTTTTCCAAATTCCTATTCATCCTGACGACCAAGCAAAGATAACCTTCACGTGCCCCTGTAACACGGTGGGAGAACTGACTTTAGTTATGTTGCGGATAGCAAGAGTCGCCACCGACTTTTATTTTATCCAAAGGAAAGGGCATAAAAGAATAGGAAAGACCTTAAAAGATTTTTGGGTTCGGGGGGTAGGTTATGTAAAGGGAAGGTGTTATCACCCTTTACATCCATGGTTATCCATGGGCTCTTAGTTACTTAGCTCACTTTAAAATGTTTTTGAAATGTGTAGTGTGTGATTAGAAATTTTCTTAAGTACTTTATAATGATCCATGTACGGATATATATAAAGCCTTTGTTTTGAAAATTTGTTTGAAAATGTGAATTGTTTTGAAATGTTTTGAAGAGTGAGCAAGTACATAAGAGAAACCTACCCTAAGTTAAATCTTTTCTGTTCTTAAATATCCTTTAAGTGGTAAGACTATCCCTATTATTAAGGAATAGGTAGTCATTACCTTGGATGTATGAGGGACAAGTGAAGGGACATCTGTGATTAGGCAACTGTAAGGTGTATTTAGCAATTCGAAGGGACTTATCATCTTTATTCGAAAGGGACAAGATCATTTACGAAGGCAACCATGGAGGGACTTGATCTTATTATTTTTTAAGGGGCTAGATGATATGAGAGAAGGGACTTTGCTTTACACCTTACTTGCCCTTTTTCTTTAGGCAACATGAGAGGTATCCTTAAGAATGTGAGATGGCGATCCAAGATCGACTTACGTGTGTGAGTGTACAAGTTCATATATTTATCTTGAGATTAATGATCTAAATTCAATTTTAAATACAAACATGTTTACACTCCCTATGTTACTAACCATGGCAATTAAAAATAAATAATAAGAATAATTCTACAACTATTACATAGTGGGTACAATTACATTATAATAGTTAAAATAATTAAAATAAATAAGCATATAATAAATAATAATTAAATTGGTTAGTAATAACAAACAAAAATAAATATAAGAAGGTTAGTATAACAATATAATATAGAAACAAATTAAAAGTTCAAAATTAAATAGATAATTATTTTTTTAAGAGTTTTAATAAAAGAAATAAATAGTAAATATTATATACTAATAAAATATGATTAATAGTTCTAGTAATTTAATTTTATATACATATTATAAAAATATTTGTTAATTTTAATTAAGTAAGCATATAAAAATAATAAATTAAGTTCATGAAATAAAGTTAGGGTTTTGAATTATTTAGAAAAAATAAATTAAGGTTTACTACTTCATTAAATTATTTAAATTATTTATATATAAAAACTACATATAATATGAACAAATTATAAAACTAAAATCTAAAAAAACAAATAAATTAACATTTACAATATAATTAGAGTTTATAAAAGAAAATTAGGTTTTTTTACATATAAAATTCTAGGGTTTATAAATTAATCTAAATATAATTAAATTATTTGTACAAAAACATATAATATATACAATAAAATAAATATTAAATAATTTTATTAATAAAGTTTAATTTTTTTTTGAAAATATAAGTTTTTGAATTATATACAAGAAATAATATACCAATTTTATTTTAAACATTTATCATTTATTAAATTAATTATGATATAAACAAATTAAATAAAACAAGAAAAAGTGAGAAAAAGAACTTACCTGGGGCTGGGATTCGAACCCAGACCCTAGGCTTTGTATCTTTGAGACCAGCAAGCTCTCCACCAGGCCAGCGCGCGTTTGATGATAGTGAATGAGGACGAATCATTATATTTTAAACCTGAAAAATTAAATGGATAAAATACAAAAATTGGTGAAGCTGGGATTTGATCCCTTGACCTTTGCCTCACACGCGCATGACTCTTACCATTGGGCTACCAACACATTCTTGAAATAAACTACAAACAATTCAATAAAATATTAAAACGAAATTTAAAAATCCAGAAAGCGCGCGCTGGACTTCATCTTCTTCATTATACCTGCGAATTTTCATGTAATATTTCCTGCGAATTTTCCTGCGGGTAACATTAACCAGAAAACCCTAGGTTTTTGAAACATCATCCAAATCGTAAGAACAACAAAAATTGACAGCCCAGATTAGTTACCCAATACTCATACATCATAGCCATGTTCTTATAATTCATTTATATGTCCTAAATCCTAAGATCCCAAATTCAAGCTTCAAACCCTAGTAATGGCATCTCCTTGATTCTGCAACAAATACTCAATTCAAGTATACAAAAACATTTCAGAGACATCAATAAACAAAAATCAATGCATAAAAACCATTTATATTAGTTGAATCAATGAAATCGAAAAATTCAAAAACTCATGAATGTGAGGATTCGGTTTATGATATTTGGCATGCTTTGGATGCAAATGAGGATTGAGAAAGCATCAGTGATGATCAAGGAAGAGATTGATGTCCTTATTTCACCTGAAAAACCACGAAAAGTTAGAATCCGAAATTCAAATTTTTGATGAATTTTGAGAGTTTGAAACTTATCCTTGAGGCTGCAATGTTTCGTCCCCTTTGTTGTGATATGTTCCTTGTATATATATGAATGATATTAGGTCAAAAAATTGTATGATTATTTGGACTTTTGGATCACTTGAATATTGAAAAAGATTATGTCTTAAAACTTGATTTTTAATTGATCCAACCTTGCTATTTTGAGACAATCTTCATAACTTGTGTATCAATCTAATCCAAATAACATTCATGACCTTCTAGAAGCAAAATCCCTCTTTAAATATTTGATTTTATATTTTATTTCAATTTAAATTGTATTTTAATGAATAAAATTCAAATAAATATGAAATAAAAAAATAAAAATCATAAAATAAGTGGGTTGGGTCGTGCTTGGTGTTTTTATAAAGATGGGATGGCAATTTGGTGGGCTCATTTAGCAAAATTTTGATTTTAGGCCTTATTTGCTTCATAAACTTCCCTAAAATTTCCCAACTTTGCAAGGGCACAAATCCTTCAATTTTAATGCTATGAGGGTGTTCTTGGACATTTTGGAAAGCTTAAAGAGTCCTATAACCAACCTCATTGGTTTCATGTCCATATCTTTTACCATTCTCAAGTTATGCTCTTTTGAAGTTGTTGACTTTTTGTTGACTTTCAAAAGGACCTATAATGTCTTAGCTCATACCTTCCAAATGAAGCATTTTTGGGCTTGGCTTGTGAGACACAAAGTTGTAGAGAATTCAATTTCCTTCAAAATGAGATTTGGATGGAAAATTCTTGATGAAGCATGTGAAAGTTATGGCTGGTCAAAGTTCAGTTGACTTTTCCTGTGAAAACCCTAATTTAGAAACTCCTGATTCTTGATGATCTGAAATCTCCTTGATGAATCATGATCAATCCTTGATAAAATGATGAATTTTACTTCATATACTTGATGTTGGCAAAAAATCATGAAGTTTGACTTTGGTTTGACCACAGTTGACCTCAGTTTGACTTTTTAACTGCTTTGACTGATTTTGACCTATCTGATCATCTGACTGAGCAAACCTTTGGGAAAAGTCTTGAAACTTGTCATGGGGATTCTTGAACACATATAAGATGTTATGAAGCTCACTTGAAGTCTTGGAAGTCCATTTAGCCTGATTAAAGTCAAAACCCTAGTTTAGGATGCATTGCCTAGGAGGATGCATTGTCTGAGGGAAATGTCAAATCTTCTGACTAATTGTGAACTTTGTGAACCTTGTGAACCTCATGAGATGTCTTGTGAACCTTGTGAACCTCTTATTACACAAAGTCTTGTCTTGTGAGGGCAAATTTTGGGGTGCAACAGCCCCTACGGAACATTTGCTTACCGTCGTATGTCGTTCGATTTATGTAACGCTCCAACGACATTTCAACGGTGTATGATGACAGTTTTTTCTTACTTCATAGACGACATCAAGGAATTATTTATGGATGACTTCTTCGTATGCAGACAAAGCTTTGAAGGATGTCTATCAAACTTAGAGATGGTACTCGAGAGATGCGTAAAAGTTAATCTTGTACTTAATTGGGAAAAGTGCAATTTTATGGTCAGACAAGGAATCGTTCTAGGACATGTGATATCCAACAGAGGCATCGAGGTGGACAGAGAAAATAGAAGTAATAAAAGACCTTCAACCGCCTAAAACCGTAAAAGAAATAAGAAGTTTATTAGGACATGCCGGTTTCTACCGATGATTCATTAAGGACTTTTCCAAGATCACTAAGCTGTTGACCGATCTACTAATGAAGGACTCCGAGTTTATCTTTGACGAAGACTGTCTAAAAGAGTTTGAAACACTCAAAACAACTCTTAGCACTGCACCCATCATACAACCACCTGATTAGACACTATTGTTTGAAATCATGTGTGATGTGAGTGATTACGCTGTAGGCACAATCTTAGGACAAAGAAAGGATAAGAAACTTCATGCAATATACTATGCAAGTAGAACTTTAGACCCTACTCAGATGAACTACACCACAACAGAGAAAGAACTCCTATCTGTTGTGTTCGTGCTCGATAAATTCCGTTCCTACTTAGTAGGAGCTAAAATCATCATCTATACCGATCATGCCGCTATTAGATACCTTATAAGTAAAAAGGATGCGAAACCTAGACTACAAAGATGGATCCTTTTGTTATAAGAGTTTGATTTGGAAATTAAGGATGTTAAGTTATGCCTACGTATCCTCTAATGCAATGAGGAAGTCAGAACACCATAGTTCGACTCAAAGAGACTTAAAATGAAATGACTGTGAACTGCTTGCTTGTCTATGCTCAAGTGTAAGACTCGTCTGGCTCGAGTGCTAACTGTCTTGCATTAGACGGAAGAAGCGAGTTCTAGTTTATAGAATGAGTGTGATGAGAAAAGAATCCCAAAGGAGACGATTATTGTTTGTTTTTGTGTTTTTAGTTTTTTATTGTTTTTTGGTGTTTTGCATAGGATAATGAGCTTAAGCCTAAATCAAGGGTTGTAAACTTATTATATCCTCCCTGATTAGGGATAATGAGCCTACTTAAGTATGAGATAAGCATCTCAACTTAATTACCATGATGATGTAAGATTAAGATCATTAATACTTGTGATTATTTAGATGTTTTTGGGGTTTTGTTTAGTTTTAAGTAATGAGTTTAATCTCTAATCACATATTAGTGAACTCATTACACCATCCTAATAGAAGGATGATAGATGAGAACACTTAAACTGAGGAAGATACCTCAACTTAATCCATGGTTAGGGGTTAAATTCATTATATAACAAGCCTTTATTAAATGGATTTTAATTAAAAGGATGAGATTAAGAAGTGGATTTTATGATTTGTAAGACAACTTGAGGGGGACTTGTCCATTAAACACTAGGGTTAGTCCCTCTTAACCATAAGGAAGAGATAGAACCCTAATATAAGGCCCAAGTTATAAGATAAAGTCTTAGTGATTATTAATGTGTTTTGATTAAGAGGTGTAAACAAATTAAAGGTTTAACACTTAGGATTAAAGTTATACACTCCATCCTAAGATATGGATACAGGCATATCCCTAATTCCAAAGTCCTAAAGCTTTAAGAGTTTAGCCTCTTATTATGAGATGAGAAGAGAGACTCAAGGAGACTCAAAGGTAAAAAGCTAGGGGGGACTATATACAACCCTAAAAGTTATCATGCTTATATATCCTTTGGTTTGTGAGGCTTAAAAGAAAGGATCTTCAGAAAGGCCACCATGGAAGAAGCAGATGAAAAGAGAAGGAGAGAAAGAATATTTTACTTACTTCTTGAAGAAGGTAAGTAACTTAAAAGAAAGAAATTAAGAAGGAGGGAGCACAAGTGAAGCAAGTTCACTTCAAAGATAAATAAGAAATGCATATGAAGAGATGAGAAGAGATGGGATGAAAAGAAATAAGACAAATGAAGCTACAAAGACCAAAGTCAGAAGTGAATATGCAATGTAAATGACATATGAGATGATGCAAAGTCATACAAGATGCATATGAATGATCATACAAGGATGAGATGCAATGGAAGCATGTTTAGAAGCATGAAAACACATGGATGTTCATGAAATGTAATGGATGCAAAGCATACGAAAATGACGCAAAAATGATCAAGCAATATTTCAAACATGTCCTAATATGTCTAAGATAACATACAAAAGAATGGAATGGCATGGAGAGTTCACAAGTTCATGATATGCAAAGAAGAATGCAAATGAAGATGCAAAATTAGGGTTTTAAGACAACATGAGATGCATATGACCAAAACATAAGCATTCACCATGATAAAAAATTGAAATTGAGCACAAACAAACCCTAATCCCATATAAGATCACACCCCAACGGAGAAAGTCAGAAGCTAATCCTAGTGAAAGTTATGAAATTTCTAAGTTAACTAGGGTTTTTGGGTGCTTCTAAAGGGAAAATGCAAATCAAATTGAAAATTCAAGATAAAATCATGAGATAAATAACAAAGAAACTATATGAAATATATGAAACAATGCAAAAAGAATCAAGTTCAAACTCATCATGGTTAGGAAGAAATGAATTTTTCAAGTTAGGGTTAGAAAATGTGATTTTTAAGAACCCTAATTCAAAGAAAATTGTGAAATTATGATCAAACCTAAAACGAAATTTGTATGGTGAGTTTGAAAATGTTTCTAAATGTTCAAGGATGCTTCATGATTATTTTGGTGATTTTTAGAAACCTAAATGCATTTTTAATTAATTAAAATCCATTAATTAATTAAAAATAACATTTAAATATTTTAAAAATACTTTTTAAATGAAAAAAATAAAAATAAAAATGTTTTCAGGTTAAGAAAATTATTTGAAACAAAAATGCAAAGTTTGAGAATTTTTTGATGTTTTTACTATTTTTAATAAAATGAGCAAAAGAAATTAAAAGAAAATGAACTAAAATGAATAAAATAAAAAGTATGAGGATCTGATGGCCAGGATTCAAACCTAGGGGGGGTGTTGACTGCGTGTGCTATCCTAGGGCTGAGATTCAATCTGACCTAAATAATTAAATAAACCTAATTAAACTAATTAATTATGGATTAGGGCTTTAATGGAGCATCTGGGCCGTCCAACATGCGCGAGAAGCAAGGATCTAAAGGCTGAAATTCAAACTAACCCTAAACCCTATTTAAACTCTTAATGACTCTCAGGTGGCCGGAGAAGACCTCTGGTCATCTTCTCTAGCCAGTCCCCTCCCCTGAAATGCTCAAAACACCATAACAATGCACCAAAATCTCCAGAAATGATCATTGAACATCATTAAACATAAATCCAGCAACAAAAATCAATTGTATTCCATCAAATCCATGAATCGAAGCAAAACGGAAAAACGTACAAAATTTTCAGAAGCTAAATACATGCTCATTTTCAACTCATTTTCAAAACCAAACACATCACAATGATCAGTGAAACATGTAGATTGATATTGTAACTTAAAAGGAAAGTTATGGAAAATTTGTTCTTGAGGATACCTGAGATGAAGCTTTCTCAATCTGGGCTTTTAGACCTCTTTCTTTGTTCAATCCACCTCCAATGAACTTCCTGATGATGTTGCAATGCTTAGAACAAGTTTAAATGGCTTGGTTATGAAGGTTCAGTTCTGTTGCACCAGAAATCGTGTTTTTGATTTGTGAGCTTTTAGGCCATTTCAATGGATGGTTTGTGTTCCTTATGATGTGTAGAGATGATTGGTGCAAATAGTTGTGAGGTTTGATGGTTGTGCTGAGAGATTCGAAGAAGGGAAGTTTTTGGCAAGTTTTGTGAAAACTGATGTGTGGGAGGATTCATGCCAATGTGTGTTATGGAATGAGTTGCATAAGGTCTCTATGTGATGTCTTGATTGGCCAGAGGAGTTGTTGTGGCTCAGTGTGATTGGCATGGGCAATTTGCAAAAAGTCAAAAGTTTTTGTACCATAGCAATGGGCTAAGTCAGAGCTGGCTTTTGGGGTGTCTTGGCCTCATCATGATTTGTGGATAGCCCTAGGATCAAAGTTATGCAGCCGACACAAGTGGATGAAGAGTTTCCAAGGTTTTTGCAAAGTTATGCATTTTGGCCCTTTTGAGATTTCTTGAGAATCAAGCCATCAAAACCATGCAATCTTGGGCCAGTTCTGATGTTTTTAAGTTTCCTTTAAATGTTATGGTGCATAGAAGTTGATTAGAGGTCATAAAAAGGCTTGGCAAGTGAAATTGCAAAATTCCCTCTTTGGCATGAACTTGAAAATTATAGGATTTTTGCAAACTTTGAAAGGCCATATCTTGAGTTCTAGGATGAATCAAGACATGTTATTGTACTTTTTGAAAATGGGAAGACATAATATACAACTTTCATGCCCAAGAATTTTTCATTTGAAGCATTTTTGGTCATGAAAGAATGGGTTGAAAATCTTTCCCAAAATGGAAAGTTTCCATTACATGTCATTTCCAAAAATAGCAAGTTTGCATTTGGCTCAAAATTCTTCAATCTTGTGAACTTATAACCACTTCTAAGATCAAATAAGGATCATAGAGACTCAAAATGATGATGATGACCCTTTGGTACCCTTGAAGGAGGCCTCAGATGCCCTGATTTTGACTTTACTTGCTCAAGAAGTTACCCAATGATCAGATGACTTCCACAATGAATTTCTTCATAACATTTGGTACACATGATCCTTATAACATATTGAGACCATTAGAAACAAGAATGACCAAAAAAATTGGGATTAAGGCCTCTGAAACCAAAACCCTAATTTTAGGTCATCTGTGTTGGGAATCTTCAGTCTGTCTCTATACCTTCGCCATGCTTTGTGATCCCTTGACTTTATGAACTTTGGGGAGCATATTATGATCATGGAATACACATGGACCCTCTTGGAAAGCTTCAAGACCATTGGTATGGCTCAGAACACTTCTTGGATTGCTCAGATCACAAATCCTATATGCAGATGAAATGAACTATGTAGTGGGATATGATATGCTTATGCTAATGCAAAAATGAAAGTTCACAAGCCATGGTGTGAGAAAAAGTGAGGGAAAATTTAGGATGTTTACAGCTGCCCCTATTCAAGCATGAGTTAGTTGTGCAGGATGTAAGCGCCTGGCTTAACAGACAAACAAGATAACTTGTGGTTGAATACCAAAGACAGTCCAAAATTTGCACTCACTAGGGAGAAGAAGAAAAGGGATATAAATTGTAAAAGGCAGTATAGTATGCTTATCAAGTGAAAGCGATGGAGGACGACCATCGAGCAGAGGACGATTGCTGGGGTAAAACGGTAAGTAGAGAAATGACGGGGACGGCCATCATGCTGGGGAATAAAGAAACTGCGACGGGGACGACCATCGGGTAAAATTCTTTGGGGATTTAAAGGGATGAGGGAAACACTGACGGGGACGACCATCAGGTTGAAAGGTAAAGTAAACAATGACGGGGATGACCATCAGGTTAAAGAATAAATGAAATATTTGATGAGGGACGGTCATCAAAGGTGAAGGACGATCACCTAGCAGGGGACAGTCTGCTCTTTATCTCGACATAGGACAAATGTCAGATAGAAAAGGGTCAACGATGGGGACAGCCATCGGAAAAGCATGATGAAGGACGATCATCAAGAGGTGAAGGATGATCACCTAGCAGGGTACGGCTGCTCTTGGGGATTATCGCGACATAGGACGAATGTCAGATAACAAGATCAACGATGGGGACGGCCATCGGATAAGTGATAAGGGACGATCATCAAAAGGTGAAGGGCGATCACCTAGCAAGGTACGACTGCTCTTTATCACGACATAGGAAGAATGTTTGATAGAAAGTTCCAACAATGGGGATTCCACTGGGGAAAGGATGAGGGACGGTCATCCAAAGGTGAAGGACGATCACCTGGCAGGGGACGGCTGCCGAGAATATCACGACATAGGACGAATGTCAGATAGAAAAGTTGCTTTGTTGGCGACTTACTGGGGAATGGTAAACACGGACGAGTGCTTACGCTTTGAAAACAAAAGAGATAAGTGTTTAACAGTGTGTATAGACTAAAGATGCGGACGAGCATCCTTAGGACCACGATACGGACGAGTATCGATAGAAGCAAATGCTGACACGTGTTTTAGGATGATGATATAAACGAGTATCTATCTGTTAAGAAAGGAACACGGACGAGTGTTTGATCTGCTGAGGAGGTGATATATACGAGATACGGACGAGCATCCAAGATTCTGTATAAGTATGCACAGGTGTTTGACCTGTTGGAGGATATGTGTGCAAGACACGGACGAGTGTTGAAAAGATTGAGCAAGGGATATAGACGAGTGTTTGACTTGCTGGGGAAGTACGACACAGGCGAGTGTCAAAAATGAATATGTAAGTATGAACAAGTATCTGTATTGAGAACGCAGAAGGTATTCTGGCGACCTTACTGGGAAAAGAAGACATGGACGATTGTCGAAAGAGGGCAAGTATATGTATCTGTATTTGAGAGTGCAAATGGGATGTTTTGGCCTTTATCTGCAGGGGGTATGAGTTTTGTATATTGTTGGCGAAGTGATAATGGTATTTGCAGGTGACTGGCTCAAACCTGGCTCATGATCATGCAAATGTTTGATTTTTTTGCCGTAATACTACGTATTACGGAATGCTACGCTTATTTTGGTGAAAAATTATGCGAATGCTATGATTATGCAGACGAGAGGACCGATCCGAGATCCGGATCCTGCGGGGAGAAAGATCTTTTGGTGATCTGCATGGAGGGGCAACTCAGCTGGGGAAGGAAAATTTTTAGCAACTCCGCTGGGGAAGTATTTCAGGCATTGCTCTACTGGGAAGAGAATGGCCATTCTGTGGGGAAGAAAATCCACCAACTCTACTGATGATGAGAGAATCCTGGAAACTCTGATGGGGTAGGGAAATTTCTGATCACTTTGCCGGGGAAAAAAACCGCCAGGCACTGCTCGGGAGGTCCTGCTTGGGGAGGAGATAACTTCTGGGAAGTAATATGTTGGGGATTAATGAATTCCTCAAAGGATCCTTCGGGGGATAAACTTTGCGAGGAAATACTTCTTGTCCAGGAGTCCTACTAATGATGTGATTGTTGGCTTGGCTGGGGAAAATGCCTGATATGCCTTGTGCTGTGAAAGATTGTCTGCCTTGAGTACCTACAACCTGTTATGAAAAAGGAAACACACAAGTGTCCCGAGGTATCCTCAACCGGATTCCGTCATAGGAGTTAGATTTGCTTAAGAATTCATACTTCCTGCAAGCAATTGTTAAACATGGCCTATATGTTTTCATGCAAATGTTGTATTACGAATTTTGGACATTTTGCAAACAAAAACAAAAGGTAAAAACAAAGTGTAGCTGAATATTCTGATTTTATTGATTTGTGTGCCCTGAACAGGCAAGTACAGTCAAAGAAACGAATCCCCTGAAAGGAGGAGATTGCTGTAAAATTGAGAAAATAAAAGTATTAACAATGTTAAAGTTGACGCTCCAGTGAGCTTCTTTTGCTATGACCCGTATGACCTTGACGATCTTCTTATCTTGCTTTCTGAAGAAGGTTGATTTTGATCGGTGCTTTATCCTTTCGAAGCTTGCCATGTTGTGAGTGATACAGACGAATTCAGAATGCAGTTGTTCGCTTATTCCCTGATTTTGTGTGTATCGCCCTTTCGGGTTTTCAATCCAACGGGATACCCATTTTTGCCTGAGCTGTCCGATGTGGCTTTTCAACTCAGCGGGTGTACATTTTTTTAGTTTTTCCCTTATTTTTGCCCGAGTCTTTTATTTTGTTTTTGACTCGCCGGGATGCCCTATTTTTGCCTGGACTTACATTCTGTTTTTATGTCCAGCGGGTCATTTTACGCGAAGTATTTTTAACTGCATCCGAATTCACAGGAGATGAGAAATCCTCACCATCCATAGTACTGAGCATCAATGCCCCACCGGAGAAAACTTTCTTTACTATGAATGGGCCTTCGTAGTTTGGCGTCCATTTACCCATGTGGTCTGTATGAGGAGGAAGAAGTCTTTTCAGAACAAGCTCTCCCACTTGGTATTCCCGAGGTCTGACTTTCTGATCGAAGGATTTCTTCATTCGCTTCTGATACAACTGCCCATGACAAATAGCTGTTAATCTTTTCTCTTCAATCAGATTCAGTTGATTGTATCGAGACCGGATCCATTCTGCTTCATCCAGTTTCACATCCATCATTACCCGTAATAAGGGTAGTTCAACTTCAACAGGTAGGAAAGCTTCCATACCATACACAAGCTGATAAGGTGTTGCCCCAGTAGATGTTCTGATAGAGGTTCGGTACCCATGCAAGGCAAATGGTAGCATTTTGTGCCAGTCTTTGTAGGTGACTACCATCTTCTGCACAATCTTCTTGATATTCTTGTTAGCCGCCTCAACAGCGCCATTCATCTTTGGTCTGTAAGGAGAAGAGCTATGATGTTGAATTTTAAAGTCTCGGCAAAGTTCTGCCATCATCTTGTTGTTCAAGTTGGAACCATTATCAGTAATGATTCGCTCGGGAACTCCATATCGACAGATGATATCCCTTTTCAGAAATCTAGCTACCACTTGTCTGGTGACGTTCGCATACGAAGCTGCTTCAACCCATTTGGTGAAGTAATCAATGGCTACCAGGATGAATCTGTGACCATTTGAAGCAGTCGGTTCAATTTTTCCAATCATATCTGTAGATGTTTAGAATTGGCAGAATTTTTGACCAACAAGAAATGTTGAATTCAGTTCAGGATGTCCTATCAGATGTTGGGACATTATCAAACAGAGTATAAGAACTTAATTCAGGATGTCACACCAGATGTTGGGACATTGTGTTAATGATTTAAGTTCAGTTTTTCAGGATGTCCCAACAGATGTTGTGACATCTCAAACCTGCTACCAGAATTAATTAATGACTAACTGATCTGAGTAATTTAAGGAAAGTTATCTGGAATTAATTATGGATGGACAAAAACAGAATAAGGCGCATCTGTAGGGAGTGTTGTTATGAGACTTCAGCATAATCAGAAGAACTAAATCACCTAGAATCTAGGAAGTAACAAACCCTAATTCAAGGTGGAAGCTGCATGCGTTTTAGGACTGGATTAACCTACAGAAAGCCCAAAATCCAAACACCTATTTAAGCAACAGAAACTCTCAGAATAGAGTACGAATTTCAGAAGAAAAAAATAGGGTGTTTTGTGTTTTAATAGCAGGTTGTTTTAATTGTACCACTTTATGAGCTTTTAAGCAAAAGTGTATTTGTGTCTTGATTGAAACTGTGAAGTAAGATCAAGCTGTTTTGTTTGAAGTATGACTTCAATTTTATTAAACTTGTAAACAAGATCACTGTGTGATTGAGGGGGAGTGAGTTGGTACTCATATCTAAGTTGTGTCTTAGGTAGAAATTGCATTGGGTAGATATTAAGTGAAAGATTAAACTGGGTGGTTTAAGTCTAGAATTAATATTACTTATAGTGGATTTCCTCCTGGCTTGGTAGCCTCCAGATGTAAGTGTGGTTATACACTGAACTGGGTTAACAAATTACTGTGTTGTTTAATTTTCCTGCACTTTAAGTTTTGGTTAAATTTGTCAAGTGTTGGAACATCTCATTCGACATCTCATACCTGATCACAGAATTTCAATTGGCATCAGAGCAGGCACCCTGCCTGTTTATACTGGGTGAGATCTAGGGAATACAAATTCTGGAAACATGGACAGAGATATAGGATCAGTAAATAGACCACCTATACTGGATGGATCTAATTATGACTACTGGAAGCCAAGAATGATTGCATTCTTAAGATCACTTGACAATAGGGCCTGGAAAGCAGTCAACAATGGATGGGAACATCCTGTCCAAGACACCAAAGATGGAGCAAAAGTGTTGAAACCTGAAGAAGAATGGAGTAAGGAGGAAGAAGATTCAGCACTTGGCAACTCCAAGGCCTTAAATGCTTTATTCAATGGCATTGATAGGAACATCTTTAGACTTGTGCATCACTGTGAGCTGGCCAAAGATGTTTGGGACACTCTCAAAACAACTCATGAAGGAACATCAAAGGTAAAGATGTCAAGACTTCAACTTCTCACCACCATGTTTGAAAACTTGAGAATGAAGGAAGATGAGACAATTCATGAATTCTACATGAACATCTTAGAAATAGCCAATACTTCTGGAGCCTTGGGAGAAAAGATGACTGATGAAAAGCTTGTAAGAAAGATTCTTAGATCTTTGCCAAAAAGATTTGACATGAAAGTCACAGCAATAGAAGAAGCTCAAGACATATGCACAATGAAAGTTGAAGAGCTCATTGGTTCCCTTCAAACATTTGAGATGGGAATGAATGACACAATTGTGAAGAAGAACAAAAGCATAGCCTTGATGTCAAATACTGATAAAGATGAAGAAAATGATGAATCAGAAACTGATGAAAACTTATCAGAAAACATTGCTATGCTTGGAAGACAATTCAAAAAGATTCTCAGAAATATGGAAAACAAGTCCAGACCAAGTGGAAGATACACAAACTCTTCTGAGAACAAAAGACATTATGATAGAAGGTCAACTTATGATGAAAAGACCAGTCAAGAAAAAGGGATTAAATGCCATGGATGTGAAGGATATGGACACATCAGGAATGAATGTCCTACCTATTTAAAAAGGCAAAAGAAAGGTCTCTCTGTAACCTGGTCTGATGAAGACTCAGGAGGTGATTCAGAAGAAGAATCAGCTAAGCATATCACTGCTCTAGCTGGATTATGTGAATCTGAAAGTGAATCCAGTGATGGGGAGCTTACTTTTGAAGAACTTGAGCAATCATTCAGAGAACTAGTCAAAAGAAGCACTGAAATATGCAGGGAGAGTATAAAGCTAAAGAAGCAGATTGAGGCACTAAAGGATGAAAAAGCAAGTGATCTAGAGATCATTGACACCTTAAAAAATGAAGTAAGTCTTCTCAACTCCAAGTTGGAACTTATGTCCAAATCTGTTAGAATGCTGAATAGTAGCTCAAGCACACTGGATGTTATTCTCAACAACAATAAGCATTCAGGGGATAAAAGTGGACTAGGATTTAACAAAGCCTATAAGGCTGAAGCTAGCACCAGCAAAACTAATTCAAATTCCATACAGTCAAACAAGATGTCCCAACAGATGCTTCAACATCATGAAAAGAACACAAAGTCAAACAGTATGTTCCAACAGATGTCTCAACATCAGGAAAAGAACATAATGAAGAAGAAGTATCAAAGATGGAGATGTCATCATTGTGGAAGGTTTGGACACATAAAACCTCATTGTTACAAGCTGCATGGATATCCAAATCAGATATATCAGCAAACCCCTAAGCAGAAGATAGAGGACATCAAGAAAGTATGGGTTCCTAAAGCTAGTTTTCATGCTGATCAAAGCAACATGTCCAAGAGCAAGTTCAACAAACAAGTTGGGAGCTCTTCTAATGGACACTACACAGGGCAGAGGCATCAAAAGAAACCTCAATACAAATGGTCAAAGAAGAATGTGGCATATATAGCTCATACATCTCTAAGAGTATCAGCTAAAGAAGACTGGTACTTTGACAGTGGATGTTCAAGACACATGACTGGATTGAAGAATCTGCTAGTAGACTTAAAGTCATATTCATCCAGATATGTAACATTTGGAGATGGAGCTATAGGAGAAATCAAGGGTGTTGGGACCTTGGACTGTCCAGATGTACCAAGACTGGATGATGTGCTGCTAGTAAAAGGATTGACTGCTAACTTGATCAGCATAAGTCAATTATGTGATCAAGGTTACAGTGTAAACTTTACCAAAGCTGAATGCATAGTGTCAAATAAAGAACAGGAGGTTGTCATGAGAGGAGCCAGATCTAAAGACAACTGTTATATGTGGGAACCTCAAGATTTCAGTCCCACTTCAACTTGCTCTTTAGCCAAAGAAGAAGAAATGAAACTATGGCACCAAAGACTGGGTCACCTTCACTTCAGAGGCATAAAGAAAATCATATCTATGGAAGCTGTGAGAGGTATTCCTAAACTGAAGATTGATGATGGCAAAATATGTGGTGAATGTCAAATAGGCAAACAAACCAAGATGTCCCATCCAAAGCTTCAACATCTGACAACTTCCAAAGTTTTGGAATTATTGCATATGGATCTCATGGGACCTATGCAGGTTAAGAGCCTTGGTGGTAAGAGGTATGCCTATGTGGTGGTTGATGACTTCTCAAGGTATACATGGATAAATTTTATCAAAGAAAAGTCCGATGTATTTGATGTATTCAAAGATTTATGCCAAAGAATACAAAGAGAAAAAGCCAGCTGTGTGGTCAGAATAAGAAGTGACCATGGAAAGGAGTTTGAGAATAAAAAATTCTTAGATTTCTGTTCTTCAGAAGGAATAAATCATGAATACTCTTCACCAATCACTCTTCAACAGAATGGGATAGTTGAGAGGAAGAATAGAACTATTCAAGAATCTGCAAGAGCTATGATCCATGCCAAAACGTTACCTTTGTACTTCTGGGCTGAAGCTATGAACACAGCTTGTTACATCCATAATAGAGTCACTCTAAGGAAAGGAACTTTGACCACAATCTATGAAGTCTGGAAGGGCAGAAAACCCACAGGTAAGTACTTCCATGTGTTTGGAAGTAACTGTTATATTCTGGCAGATAGGGAGCAAAGAAGAAAAATGGATCCTAAAAGTGATGAAGGGATTTTTCTTGGATACTCCATAAACAGTAGAGCATATAGAGTATTTAATTCTAGAACCAAGGTTATCATGGAGTCCATAAATGTGATAATTGATGATGCTCCTACAAATGTTCCAGAAGATGTTGGAACATCTGCTGATATCAAATCTGAAACTGAAGAAAAAAGTGATCTTTCTGAATTCACTCAAACTGATGCAAGGACAGAACAATCCAACAAACCTCCCTCCATCAGAATCCAGAAGGATCATCCCAAAGATTTGATAATTGGTGATCCCAACAGAGGTGTAAGCACTAGATCAAGAGAAGTGATTTCAGGTTCCTGTTTTGTTTCTAAAATAGAACCTAAAAACATCAAGGAAGCTCTTAATGATGAATACTGGATTTGTGCTATGCAAGAAGAATTAGGTCAATTCACAAGGAATGAAGTGTGGAACCTTGTTCCTAGACCTGATGACATAAATGTGATTGGAACAAAATGGGTGTATAAGAACAAGTCAAATGAGCAAGGAGTTGTTACAAAGAACAAAGCTAGACTTGTAGCTCAAGGATACACACAAATTGAAGGAGTAGACTTTGATGAAACCTTTGCACCAGTAGCAAGGCTTGAATCAATCAGACTACTTTTAGGAATTGCTTGTATCTTGAAGTTCAAGCTATTTCAAATGGATGTGAAAAGTGCCTTTCTAAATGGATATCTTAATGAAGAGGTATATGTAGAACAGCCTAAAGGATTTGTTGATCCAAGCTGTCCAAATCATGTATACAAACTAAAGAAGGCTCTTTATGGTTTGAAGCAAGCTCCAAGAGCATGGTATGAAAGGCTAACTACTTTTCTTATCAAGCAAGGGTACAGGAAAGGTGGAATTGACAAAACCCTATTTATTAAAGATGAAGAAGGAAATGTCATGATTGCTCAAATATATGTAGATGACATTGTTTTTGGTGGGATGTCAGAAAGGATGGTGAAACATTTTGTCAATCAGATGGAATCTGAATTTGAAATTAGCCTAGTAGGAGAATTAACCTACTTTCTTGGACTGCAAATAAAGCAAATGGAGGACTCCATGTTCATTTCCCAAAGCAAGTATGCTAAGAACATAGTCAAGAAATTTGGGATGGACAGTGCTACTCATAAGAGAACTCCTGCCCCCACACATTTAAAGCTAACTAAAGATGACAAGGGTGAGAATGTAGATCAAAGCCTATACAGAAGTATGATTGGAAGCTTGTTATATCTGACTGCTAGCAGACCAGACATAGCATTTGCAGTAGGTGTATGTGCAAGATATCAAGCTGATCCAAAAGTTAGTCATCTTAACCAAGTCAAGAGAATTCTGAAATATGTTAATGGTACTTGTGACTATGGCATAATGTACTTTCATGGATGCAAACCAATTCTCACTGGCTTCTGTGATGCTGATTGGGCTGGAAGTGCTGATGACAGAAAAAGAACTTCAGGAGGATGCTTCTTTCTAGGAAACAATTTGATTTCTTGGTTCAGTAAGAAACAAAATTGTGTATCCTTATCTACTGCTGAAGCTGAATATATAGCAGCTGGAAGCAGTTATTCACAGTTGGTTTGGATGAAGCAAATGCTCACTGAGTACAATGTCCCACAAGATGTCATGACATTGTACTGTGACAAATTAAGTGCAATTAACATATCAAAGAATCCTATCCAACATAGCAGGACCAAGCATATTGATATCAGACATCATTTCATCAGAGATCTTGTAGAAGAGAAAGTGATTTCACTGGAACATGTAGCTACAAATCTGCAGTTGGCTGATATATTTACCAAAGCCTTGGATGCTACTCAATTTGAAAACCTAAGGGGTAAATTGGGAATCTGCTTATGTGAGATTTAGCAGTTATGGAGATGTGCCAACATGTCATATGACATTGTGTGGCATGAACACCAGATGGCAACACCAGTCTGGTCAAGCACCTTGGGTATTCCACTCCTAAAAATTCTCAAAGTAACGGCTACTTATAAAATATCAGCTTGTGTTCAGCTATCCATCTTCTCATTACACTCTCAAAAACGAATTGCATTCTCTAACTGTCTTTCAGAACTCATCAAACCTAAAACTCTTCATCCATCTCTTTCGAAAATGTCTCAACATCAAAACCCTAACATTTCTGAAGAAATCCTCAACAAGGAAGATGTGGTGCATGCAACCCCCATCTCTGTGGTACCCATGGAGTCAACTCCATTGGACGAAATCAGAGGAAGTGTTCCTCTTGCTCAAAAGCCAAGAACCCCAAAAAGAACAAAAGATCCTGTTTTCAGCAAGGCCAAAGGCATACCTTCACCATCAAACACCACTCCAAAAGCTTATGAATACGTGGATGATTCCATAAAGGAGTTGGTAAACAGGATCCTATCTGAGCAAAGAGTGGTAAGTGGCATATCTATCCCTCTGAACATCATGCCAGCTCCACAAGAAGATCAATCAACTCAGGCTGAAAAGGACACTCCTGCTCAACAGGATGTCCCAATAGATGTTGAAACATCTGAGGACCAGAAAAAGGCCTCCACTGATAGTGATGAAGAAATATCTGAGGACCAGCACAAGGCCTCCACTGAAGATCAAATTTCTGTTGAACCACCAGCTGAAGAGGAGACTGCTCAACCTCCTCCTGTTGTGAACCTAGAGCATGATTCTGATACAGAAATCATTGCTTCTGTAAAACCTAGCATAGCCAAAAGGCTTAGGACTAGGAAAGAAAAGATGAATGCAGGACATGCAATTCCTGAGAAGAAGCAAGCTACACCAAAGAAAGACAAAGATAAAGTTGTCTTTGGTCCTACAAAACAATGGAGCAAGGTGCAAACACAAAAGAGGAAAGCTGTCACTCCTCCAGATTCAGATGTTGAAGAAGATGTCCCAACATCTCCTCCAAAGAAGAAACCAGCATCCTCAAGGTCATCAACTGCTGTTCCAGAAGCTCCATTGGACAACATCTCCTTTCATCATGTTTCAAGTGTGAATAGATGGAAGTTTGTTTATCAAAGAAGGGTAGCACTTGAAAGAGAGCTGAGCAGTAATGCACTTGAGTGCACAGAGCTAATTGATCTCATTTCTTCTGCTGGTCTTTTCAAAACTGTCTCCAACTTCTCTCCTTGCTATGAGCTGCTTGTCAAGGAATTCATAGTCAACCTCCAAGAAGATTGTGCTAATGGTAAGTCTGTTGACTTTAGAAAAGTATATGTAAGAGGAAGGTGTGTAGAATTCTCTCCTAGGGTTATCAACCAATACCTTTGAAGAGAATCTGATGGTCCAAATGAGTTAGGGAAGAATGATAACCAAGTTTGCAAGGTTATCACTGCTAATCAGGTCAAGACTTGGCCAGTTAAAGGAAAGCTCTCAGTTAGCATGCTGACAAGGAAATATGCCATGCTGAATAGGATTGGCACAGCCAACTGGGTTCCTACCAATCATACATCCTCAATATCAACTGGACTGGGCAGGTTCATATATGCTGTAGGCACCCAAACAAAGCTGGATTATGGAGCTTATATCTTTGATCAGACATTGAAGCATGCTGGATCATCTGCAACAAAGCTGCCAATTGCCTTCCCTTCCTTGTTGTGTGGAATAGTGCTGAGTCAGTATCCTGGTATCCTCACTGAGAAGGACACAATTTGCAAAAGAGAAAGCCCTCTGGCCTTCCACTACAAGCTGTTTTTGAGTCATCATGCAGCTGATGTTGAAGCTCCCTCTGGGACATCTGCTGGTCCTTCAAAGTCAAAGTCTCCAATCTCCAAAGCTGCCTTAATTGCTGAGCTGAAGATCACTTGCAAAGAACTGGATGCAAGGAAGCAGAAACTTTAGGAGATAATCCAAAGGCTGGAGAGTGAAGAGAGTGCTCAGAAAAATGCTGCTTCTGATGAGGAGACTGAGGAAGAGGAAGAAACTGACTATGAGGAGTCTGAGTGAAAAACTGTATGTGAGGAAAATGTAATGTCTGCTGCATTGTAATTTTGTATCTTTGGCCCCAATTTATGTCTAACAAGGGGGAGAACTGAACAACAACAACAATGTATAATGCTGTTTGGTTATTAATGAAAAATCTCTGTTTGCTTCTGAACTAAATCTGTGATGTTAATGAAAAATTTCTGTTGCAACAAGACTGAATACATGTATGTTTGAGGGGGAGTAAACTCACACATGACTCAACAGAAAAGAACTGCTATACTCTGATAAAAGAACTTCTGCTGCACTCTGAAAATCAGAAAAGAATGTTAGCCAAAAATTAGCCAAAGGGGGAGTTTGTAGATGTTTAGAATTGGCAGAATTTTTGACCAACAAGAAATGTTGAATTCAGTTCAGGATGTCCTATCAGATGTTGGGACATTATCAAACAGAGTATAAGAACTTAATTCAGGATGTCACACCAGATGTTGGGACATTGTGTTAATGATTTAAGTTCAGTTTTTCAGGATGTCCCAACAGATGTTGTGACATCTCAAACCTGCTACCAGAATTAATTAATGACTAACTGATCTGAGTAATTTAAGGAAAGTTATCTGGAATTAATTATGGATGGACAAAAACAGAATAAGGCGCATCTGTAGGGAGTGTTGTTATGAGACTTCAGCATAATCAGAAGAACTAAATCACCTAGAATCTAGGAAGTAACAAACCCTAATTCAAGGTGGAAGCTGCATGCGTTTTAGGACTGGATTAACCTACAGAAAGCCCAAAATCCAAACACCTATTTAAGCAACAGAAACTCTCAGAATAGAGTACGAATTTCAGAAGAAAAAAATAGGGTGTTTTGTGTTTTAATAGCAGGTTGTTTTAATTGTACCACTTTATGAGATTTTAAGCAAAAGTGTATTTGTGTCTTGATTGAAACTGTGAAGTAAGATCAAGCTGTTTTGTTTGAAGTATGACTTCAATTTTATTAAACTTGTAAACAAGATCACTGTGTGATTGAGGGGGAGTGAGTTGGTACTCATATCTAAGTTGTGTCTTAGGTAGAAATTGCATTGGGTAGATATTAAGTGAAAGATTAAACTGGGTGGTTTAAGTCTAGAATTAATATTACTTATAGTGGATTTCCTCCTGGCTTGGTAGCCTCCAGATGTAAGTGTGGTTATACACTGAACTGGGTTAACAAATTACTGTGTTGTTTAATTTTCCTGCACTTTAAGTTTTGGTTAAATTTGTCAAGTGTTGGAACATCTCATTCGACATCTCATACCTGATCACAGAATTTCAATATCAATGCCCCACATGGCGAAGGGCCAAGGTGAAGACATTACATTCAAAGGATTTGGAGGCACATGCACTTTATTCGCGTAAATCTGGCATTTGTGGAATTTTCTGGCGTAAGCACAAAAGTCTGCATCCATTGTGATCCAGTAGTAACCTGATCTTAATAATTTCTTTGCCATTGCATGTCCTCCGGCATAGGTACCGAAAGAACCTTCATGTACTTCATGCATCAGGAGGCCTGCTTCCTTCTTGTCAACATATTTAAGTAAGACCATGTCGAAGTTTCGCTTTTATAATGAACCATCAGTATTGAGGAAGAAACTATCGGCTAGCCTTCTTAATGTCTTCTTATCATTTGATGATGCCCCAGGTGGGTATGTCTGAGTCTCCAAGAAGAATTTGATGTGATGGTACCAAGGCTTGTTATCAGTGACAATGTCTACGGAGAATACATATGTCGGTCCGTCCAGTCTGGATACGAAAATCCGAGGTACATAATTAACACCTTGTACTTTGATCATGGATGAAATGGTAGCCAAAGCGTCTGCAAACTGATTCTCATCACGAGGTATGTATTCAAGCTTAACTGTTGTGAAGAAGGTTAACAATCTCCTCGTATAGTCACGGTAAGGAATCAGATGCTCCTGATGAGTGTACCACTTGTCGTTGGTCTGGTTGATCACCAAAGTTGAATCTCCGAATACATTCAAGGTTTTGATCCTGAGGTTTATGGCCTCCTCAAGACCCATGATACAAGCTTCGTATTCTGCTTCGTTGTTAGTGCAGGCAAAGGTGAGTTTTTCCGAGAAAGGCATATGAACTCCTTTAGGTGTAATAAGTACTGCACCAACTCCGCGACCGTTACAATTAACTGCCCCGCCAAACATCATAGTCCATGCTTCTTCTGGGTCAGGCCCTTCAGTGTGAACAGGCTCTTCATAATCTTTTGCTTTCAAGAACATGATGTCTTCATCAGGGAAGTCAAATCTCATAGGTTGGTAATCATCAATGGGTGGCTCAGCCAGATAGTCAGACAATACACTGCCCTTGATGGCTTTATGAAAAGTGTATTGAATGTTATACTCTGTTAGAATCATTTTCCATCGTGCAACCCTTCCGGTAAGTGCTGGCTTCTTAAATATGTACTTGACCGGATCCATTTTTGAGATCAATAAGGTAGTATGAGTCAACATATACTGTCTTAGTCGGCGAGCGCCACGCTAAAGCACAACAAGTTTTCTCGAACAGTGAATAATGTTGTTCACAGTCGGTAAACTTTTTGCTTAGGTAGTATATTGCCTACTCTTTTCGACAAGACTCGTCATGATGGCCCAACACACGCCCCATTGACTCTTCTAATACTGTCAGATACATGATTAGAGGTCTTCCTTCGACTGGAGGCATGAGAATTGGAGGTTCTTGCAGATATTCTTTGATCTTGTCAAAAGCCCTATGACAATCATCGTTCCACCTGACTGTTTTCTCTTTTCTTAGCAGCTTGAACAAGGGTTTGCAGGTTGCAGTGAGATGAGATATGAACCTTGAGATGTAGTTCAATCTACCTAAGAACCCTCGCACTTCTTTCTCAGTCTTAGGTGCAGGCATCTCCTGAATGGCTTTCGCTTTGTCGGGATCAACCTCAATTCCTTTTTCACTTACAATAAAACCGAATAACTTACCAGAACATACCCCGAATGTGCACTTGTTGGGGTTCAAATTCAACTGATACTTTCTAAGACGCTTGAACAATTTCAGTAGATTCACCAAGTGATCTTCTTCAGTAAGGGACTTGGCGATCATATCATCCATATAACACTCGATTTCTTTATGGATCATATCATGGAATAATGTTACCATAGCCCTTTGATATGTTACACCGGCGTTCTTCAGACCAAACGACATTACCTTGTAGCAGAACGTGCCCCATGGTGTGATGAAAGTTGTCTTCTTCATGTCTTCAGGTGACATCTTAATTTGATTGTATCTATAAAATCCATCCATAAAAGAAAATACCGAGAACTGAGCTGTGTTATCCACCAATACATCAATGTGAGGTAATGGGAAGTCATCCTTCGGGCTAGCTCTATTCAGATCCCGATAGTCAATACACATACGCACCTTGCCATCCTTCTTAGTGTAGCGGTAAAATCATGAGTGTAAGCTATTGGTTAACTTAACTCAAGGTAAACAAAGTCGCCACCGCGCTTTTATTATATTCCAAATGGAAAAGGAAAAAAGAGCGATTAAAACCTAATGAATCTAAAAGCAAAAAGCTAAAAGATTCAAACAGAGAACGGGTAAGGGGATAGGTTACAAGTTGGGAAGGTTTTACGCACCAAAAATGTCTGTGGTACTCCACGGGAGCCCTTTGAAATATTTATTGTTTTTTTGTTTGAAAATAGTTTGTTTGAAAAGAGATTGAAGAGATGAGAAGAGAAATGTTTTTTAAGATTTTTGTGTTTGAAGAGACGATCGTCTCATGCCTACGTAGCCACAAAGTGCAATGCGAGATCAAAACCTCGTAGTTCGTGGTACAAAATGTGAAAAGAAATAATGTGTTGAATTGATTTTAAAATGTAAAGATAAGTCATCATTCTTTAGCGAATAATTCCGCTAGAAAGAATGAATCATATCTAAACATAAAAAAAAAGTTAAGAAGAAAAGTGCACGAGGGCACAAAAACAATTGAATGAGTTTTGAATTTTTTAAAGTGTTTTGAAAAGAAAGTTTCGATATGCTTATGTGGTTTAGCATTTATTAAGAAATGAAATGAAACGGTAAAACCGCTTGACCTAAGTCAAGGTTTAATTATGAAAACGTTTTGACGTTTGAAAACAAAGAAGGTTTTGAAAAGTAGGAAGAAGATTTGAAAATTTAAGAAGTGGGAGGAGATGAAGGGACTATCCTAAGACTTGAAAGTAAAAGTTGAGGGAAGAACAACCAAACCGTATAGTGAACATTTTTCAAAACAATAGGACTTCCATCTTCATAAACAAGTGAACCAAATCGGCTAAGGTCTTCAATCCATAATAACTTGAGCAAAGGGAGAGATCCTAAAATCTAAGTCCAAACTCCAAGTCCAATACTAAGGATAGTGGCCATAGTCCAAAGTTAAAGTCACAAGTCTTTTAGATGTTTAATCCGTTATTAATTTTTTTGTGTCCAAATGGACAAAGGAAAAATCACAAGCATAACAATATAAACATAAACAAAATGATGGATGATATAGTATAATAAAAGCATTATAAAAGAGATAAGGAGCGAGAGATTGAAATAAAGAGGATAAGGTGAGGGAATGAATTAAAATGTTAGTATATTAATAGTATAATAATATTTACATAGAAATGGTATGATGAACTTAATCAAACACAACCAAAAAGAGATAACCAAAATCAAGAGGCAACCGGATCCAATTGGATCTTATTCCGAATTCGGGACAAATTTAGGTCTATGTTAAGCAATCGCCGAGTAATTTACGAAGTAATTACCCTAAAAATGAGGTCGGCCACCACCAATTAAGGTGGAAAATATTTGTGCTAATACATGTTAGAGAAATTATATAATGGATCATTCTCCGAAAACATGTCACACGAAAAGAAAAATTGGTAACGGTCTAATCTTAATCGAGATTTCTCAATGAATTATCGAAAGCAACCTATCACAATTCCAAAGTATGGAGAATGATCCCAAATGATCATTCATCCATAGATTTGAAATAATGAAGATTAAGCATCTTCGAAAATCAATAATCTACGAATTGGAGATCTCATCGACCAAAAGAAAATAAGATGAAAGAAAGTGGATCTAAGATAGAATCCATCAACAACCAAACAAAAAATGAGAAGAGAAAAAACAATAGAACAATTCATTAAAAAAAAAGTCATAAAGAAAATGAAATAAACCACTAAAAAAATAGAAAATATTTTTGTAATTGTTTTCTAAAAAATATCTTCTAAAAGAAATTGAATAGTAAAATAAGAAGATTCAAGGAATTCTATCTAAAATAGAACTAAAGCTCTCAAAACAATTACTTAAATCTTGAATAATAAAGAAAATTAAAATAATAATACAAGGAGGGAGGAAACGCAGATTAGGGAGGTGCATTTAGAATCATAAACCCAACCCGGCCCAAATAAATTATGAACCAAGATAATGTTGCAAGAACACACATCCCTAATTATCTTCTTCTTTTCATCGTCAAAACAACAAACAAGCTGCATCCTCTATTTCCAAATATCAGAAAAATAAAACACAAGAATTACTCCTTCTCTTCAATATCACTAGCGTCTCTCTCTCAAAACAACAAAAAAGCCATCACAAAATATTTTCCGCCATCAACAATACCTCTGTTTTCTTTCGAAGTCTCGTCGTGAAACTCAGACGACTACGCCATCTTCTTCTTCCACTCAAAATCGCGGATATGAAGTGCTTAGTTTTAGAGATTTGTTGTGGTGTTATCGTTAATTCGCAGCGGATTCAATGGTGGAGGATTCTATTTTTGAAGATCTGTGAATGAGTTTTTGAGTATCATTTTGTGGTTTCTTAGGGATTTGAATTTGAATTGGAGGATTTGATGAAATTGGTTGAGATTTGGAATGAATTAATTGAAGCTTGTTCAATTTTGTGCAGAGATACTTTATGGCTTTTCAAGCTTGGATTTGAAGTGTGAGAGGTGTTCAATTTATAGAAAAATGAAGGAATATGTGGTTCACGTTTTGTGCTTGTGATCGATGCGTTTCGGAGTCATGAAATAGGCGTGTTCAGTTTGAATTTTTCTGCATTTAATTGCTTTTCTTGTTGCGTTTTGGATATTTGTGATGAGGAAACACGTTTCGTGCTGGGTTTTATGTTGCTTCAATCTGCGTTTTGGCCACAGGTATTCTGCGTGATGCTGCGTTTTGTGTTGATGCAAGTCGCATTTTGATACCCAACTTGCTTTGCTCTTGTGTTTCGTTCTGTTTCATGTGCGTGACATGTGCAGCTTGGATTTTGCTTCAGGAGTGTGTATGATGTTCGTGTGTGGTTGATGTGAGCTATTGCATTTCACTTGGCTGATAACGGCTTGTATTACTGAAGCTGGTGTGTATACAACTTGTGTATTTGTCTGGAAAAAAAAGTGTGGGGCCTTGGTATGTGGCTGAAGGTATTGGTTAGGCTAAGAGGCTTGTATTTGTTTATTGTGGATGATGTGAAGCTGAAGAAGTGGCTGGGAAGTGACTGAATGTGATGCGTTGGCACGTGTTTGTGAGGTTAGGAGCATGTTTGGCTGTGTGGAATTTTGAGAATGTTGAAAAATATGTGACTTCACAGCTCCATGGAAGTGGGCCGCATATGGGCCCCTTTTTCCTTTATATATTTTTTGTATGTTTTTGTATTGTAATGAAAGGATAATATATTTTTTGTATGTTTTTGTATTGTAATGAAAGGATATATAATGTATATGGGTTTAAGGATGATAAAAAAAATGGATTGATTAGGAAAAATATATGGTGGATATGGGTTAATTGTGGACTATTTTTTTCAAAAATAAAATTTATATAAATGAAATGGGCTTATCAAGAATTGGTGTAATAGGCATAAAAGTGAATAGAAATTAAAAATTAAATTGGAATAATTGGATCAAAGAAATGAATTTTTTTGGATAAAGAAATGAATTTAAAAAAATGGTAATTGGAAATTGTTATAAAAATGGAATGATTTAATCGGAAAAAATGGATAATGGATATATTTTTTAAATGGATAAAAAAAAATGAAAGTAGATTATAGAAAAAGAGGTATGAACTAATTTTTATGAAATGAGTCGGCTACCATCGCACACAAAGAACCACGAAACCCTGATTTTTCAACCAAACTTGCATTACTTCCACAAAACCACTTGACTAAACTGATCATGAACCACTGAATATTCGCAAATGAGGCATGACCATTAGAACCATCTGAAAACTTCCCTGATAATTCGAATCCATGCTGAGAAAAATAAATCCTCAGATGAATCACCTGCGAACTGATGAACACTCAATCGAGTGCTAAGCGTTGGCTTGTCTGCTCGCGATAGGAGGCAGAAGCGCTAGCTTGTGTGCGAGATAGAAAGGATTTAAAATAATGTTCGTTTGAAAAAATGTTCGATTTAATTAATGTTTTATGAACGAAAGGGCGAATGAACCACGTCCCATGGGGCGAGCCTCAGGAGCGTTCATTCAAAATTTCGAGGAATGCTAGACTCCAGAATTTAATTCTTTCGTTATTTAATGTGTCGATTAAGTGTTTTAATTACGGAAAGTCGAATGAACAACGTCCCGCGGGACGAGTCTCGAGAGCGTTCATTCAAGAATCCGAGGAATGCTAGACTCCAGAATTCAGTTTTTCCGTTATTTACTAAAAATATTTGAATAGTTGAGTTGGAAGAAGTTTGATGGCGAGGCACGATGCGCTCGGCTTACATGGTTTGCGAATCGATTAAAGCGATAAAATTACGGAAAATAAATTAAAGACAACTATTCGGAGGCGTTGGACCTTTTGTTCGGACGCGTCGAAATATAGTTCGTTTACTTCCTTAGAGTCGATTTAAAATTGAAATCGTTCTATGAGGAGTCGAGCGTTTATTTAAAATGCGATAAAATAAATAACTAAATTAAATTGCGGAAATAGAGTAACAAATATGATATAATAAATTAAATTGATTAAATTGATGAAAATAGTCGAAATAATACAATAAATAAATTAAACTAAGTTAAATAATTGAAAAAATAAAAAAAATGGTAATTAGAAATAAATCTAACTACCTAGGCCTCATATTAATCAAATTCTACCGATTTAACGAAATCGGGTAAACAACTTGATTTTTTTATTATTTCACTGGCCCAAAATAAAATCACTAAATGAATGAAATATCAAACTGAGTAAAATAAAGATCTAGGAAAATAAATACTAAACAAAAATTAAATTAGATGATTAATTAAAAAAAACAAAAACTAAGGGTACAACGCTGATCGCAGCATGGGCACTTAGCAAGATCAATGGGTTTAGGGCATAAGAAGCCCAAACCAGCAACAACCACTTTTTCCTTAAAAACAAAAACAATATCAACCCCAAATGATTTTCTAAACTCACGCTTCTCAATATTATAAAAGTGAAAGAATCAAACTCCATTCATGCTTAACAGTAAAAAACAAAATCCATGGTCAAAATCAACGAAAGAAATAAAACAACCTCAAATTGTTCAATCGCACAGTGCAACGATCTTCGATGATCTCTCTCAGTTCACATCTCTATCACAGCGAGTTTGAGGGGTTTTTTTTTATTTTCCGTTTGCACGTATCGTCTCGATTCGGTTCTCGTTTCAATCTCACGGCGGTTTTTTGTGCGATTGGGTTTTGCGGTTTGTGTTCGGTACGAGTTTGGTGAGTTTGGGTGCGCGATTCAGATCGGCTTGGTTTATGGTGGTTTTGTGATGTGATGTGTTTACGGTGGGTGTGACTATGGCGGATGAAGGAGGTCGAAGGCGGTTCTGTGTTTGGGTTGTTTCTCAAAATCGGATTTCGACTCACAAATTCGTTTTGTGGTTTGGACGATGTATTTACGGATGGGTTTGAAGGTAAGTGTGCTGAGATGTGTGGGTTTAAGGTGCAATTTTGGATTTGTGTGGTGGTGACGTTTGTCGATTAAAAAAGGGGTTTGAGTTTTGAAGATTCAGTTTGTGAGTTTCGGTTTTGCTTTGGTTTGATGGGATGATGAAGATTTGCGATTTGTTTCATTTTGGTGGATTTACTACGGTTCTGTTGAAGGGGTTGCTTGCAGATAATCTTATGGAATGCAGATGAAGGTTAAAAACCAGGTTTTGCTTATAAGTTTTGAGTTTTGTGAAACGTGATTGAGGAGGAGGTATGAAGTTTTTTAAGGTTATGTTGGGCGGTGATGAGTTGTCACTTGAAGGATTTTTGCAGCATACATTTTGATGCTCAAAGCTCCCCCTTTTAGTGATAAGAAAACCTCCTTCTTATAAAGCTTCAAGAGGGTATTTGAGAGAAGTCAAAAGAAATTGGGATTGGATGAGATGCTGCTGCGTTTATGAGCTGGCTTGTGTAATATTGAGCTAGCTGTTGGTGAGTGGCATAAATTGAAAAAAAAGTTGTTATTGTGCAAAACGGGGGTCCAGTTTGGTGTGCGGAGACATGAAATGGGGAGGACTTGGAAATTATAGTAGTGTGTTCTTTTTTAGACTGAAAGCGAGGTATAAACTGTCATACGAAAAACTTGGTTTAGAAACAAAAAAATGAAAAATAATAATAATAATAATAATAATAATAATAGTAATAATAATGATAATGATAATAGAAATAATAATAACAGAATAAAAATTATAACAATATTGACAATAAGAATTTTAATTAATATTTTTTTTATAATGAGTTAAAAAGCAAAAAAGAAGTTACGGTTTAATGAGTAATCGGAAATGAATAAGAATTTAAAAACTTTTGGATAAATGGGATTTAAAGAAATGGTTTAGAAATTGAATTGAAAAGATAATTTAAAAAAATGGCATAAATGATTATAAAATAAATAAAGTATTTTTAGAGGAAAAATGAGCTTAAAAGAAAGTGGACTTATGCAAAATGGTTTTACTAGATATAATAACAATAAACTTTTTGTATATTTTTTGGATAAAAACTAAATAATAAAGATAAAAATAAAAGACTTAAAATAAAAAGAAAATTCGAATTTTTAGTTTGAAAAGAAATAAATGTATTTTGGATTTTCAACATCAGACAGAAAAAATACATTTTTGGATTTTTGAAACATTTGTTAGACAGAGAAATAAAATAGTGCATATTTTTGGATTTTTTGAGATATCTGTTAGACAGTAAAATAAAATGGTGCGGGTAGGAAAAATTTAGGGTATGACATAATACATTCGTATTCACTCATGATTTTGTGTATGTGCATTGCAATACCAACTGTTGTGCCTAAACTCTATTAGGGAGGATGACGAAATGAAAATGCAAAAACTCTAATTGTGTGCTTTTGAGAAAGACCCTGTTGATGATGTACATGTATTGTTTCAAAACCTAAACACCAGAGATATAAGGGAGATAGACCCTCGCCAACCCATTTGAGCCTTGAAGTAGGAGTTTCTTTTAGCATGAAAAAACCCTTGCATGTAACCCAGGGGCAGGGTAGGCGTCAGTTAGTTTGACCGAGCGTTCAAATTTCAAAAAGGAGTGTACATCTGAGGATCCATTACCTTTCGTTGTACTAAATCAAGAGGTCCAATGAGCAGAAACCACAGAGGTTATCCCAATCAAGAGGTCCAAAGACCGGAAACCAAAATGGTTATCCATCATCAATTGAAAAGTGAGACAGTCGCAACCCTCGCAAAGAAATCAAGACAAACAGTGTCACACGATTTGTTAAAAAAAAGAGAGAATTGAAAAAAAAAAGAAATGAAAAAGCCCGCTAAGTCAAAACTTGAAAACAAGCGATTTAGGCAAAAATTAGGGCATCCCGCTGGACTTCACATTCAAAGATTTCACAAGAATCAGTCCAGGCAAAATTTAGGGATAAGAAAAATAATGCAAAAGCGAAAGAC
Organism: Lathyrus aphaca; assembly: GCA_963966055.1. Lineage (NCBI taxonomy): Eukaryota > Viridiplantae > Streptophyta > Magnoliopsida > Fabales > Fabaceae > Lathyrus > Lathyrus aphaca. The sequence continues at coordinate 175,628,474 of OZ014524.1, read as the reverse complement.
AAAAAGGATTACACAAGAAAGATCCCTAAATAAGAACAAAGTCGTGTGGCACAGACACAGAAGACAAAAAAGGGGTGACTGACTCCAAATGACTACTTGATTGGTACTTTAAACCGTCAGTGTAATTGGTTCCCCAACAATCACAAAACCCTTTTTGAGAGGTGAACGCTTGTGAAAGCTAGTTGAACATAGGAATGGAGAACATCACGAAGATGGGTGGGCACAAATAAAATTCGAGCCTATATCCTTTATTTCTATAACCGTGAACCAGGCCACGATACAACCCTCAAAAGCCCTAACTGAAATAGGGTTATTTCGAGAGCGTACTACCACAAGATCGCGTTCCTGACTCCTATGAGTTATGCTAAAAGATCTTTGTTGGTGTTGCATGTGCATGCTTTTATTAAAAAATAATGTCGTATTTTAACCAGTGATTTGTTCACAAAGGTTTGCGACACCTTTTAAATAAAGACTTCAAAATTAACACGTGTTTTGCATTATAATTTTCATTCTCAAAATAAACATTTTCTGCTTGCATACATTTGTTTTGCATCATAAGGAGTTCACATATGGAATCTCAGTCCAGGAGCTTAATCTTTCCAAAGTTGAGAAGTCTGAAACTTCTGAAGGTCAATCTATCAAGGTGAACTTTTCAAGAAACTCCATCGAGTGGGGACTTTCCCAACAGTCGTGGTAAGAGCCAACTAAGCTGGTTCAATCACGTCAAGCAGTCTCTTCGAAATTCAGCCAAGCTGGGGCAATCACTTCGAGATTCAAATCTCTCAAAGAGTCATTAGTCTGAGGCATGCATTCAAATTTCAGCCAAACTGAGGCAATTACTTCGAGATCCAATCTCTCAAAGAACAATTGGTATGGGTGTTTTCTTCAAAGCACAGTCAGTCAGAGGTGATCACTTCAAGGCTCGTACTGGGGCATGCCACCCCTAGAGCATGAGAAGTCACTTTCTCCCGGAGACGGTTAATCAGAAGCACCTACCCAAGGTTCAAAATACTAGGACACATTATCTCATAGTGATATGAGGCTCTTCATGAATCCTCGCGAGGAAAATTCTTGCATAGACCATGCAGTCAGGGGCAGTTATTTTGAGATCAGACTAATCTCTCCAAGAGTTTGAAGACACTAAGGCATTTCATATGTCATGTTTTCTGTAAAATCATCTTGAGACATTTTCTTCCGATGGCCTTAATCTGAGGCGAGTTGAAAATTGCAAAGAACCATTATTAAATCATGGTTAGTTGCCAATCTATCAACCCAAAGGCTGGAAGCAAAGCCACTGTCAGCATAGTACTTCGATAGTTGTTTCATCAGCAGGCTTCATTGATTAGAATTCCTTAACAAGTCTCATTAGACAATCCTTTCTCTAGTAGTGTAGCAAAGGGAAAGTTACTTCTTGAGCAGAAGGGTATCATCGTCTCTTATCCCCAGCACGGGACGCCTTACATCTGTAAACACCCCAAATTTTCCCTCACTCATTATCACACCATGGCTTGTGATCTTTCATTTTTGCATAAGCATAAGCATACTACCTCATATTGCATTTTTGTTTCATCTGCATATTTCAAGTTCATCTGCATCTAGGGTTTGTGATCTGAGCAATCCAAGATCCCATCTGAGCCACTCCAAAGGTCTTAAAGCATTCCAATAGGGTCCATGTGTGTTCCATCATCATATTATATCCCTCAAACTTCAAAGAAGTCAAGAAATCACAAGAACTGGCAAGGCATGGAAGCAGAGCTAGGGTTTTCACTACACAGATGACCAAAATTAGGGTTTTGGTTTCAGAGGCCTTAACTCCAAATTTTTGGGCCATTATTGTTTCTAATGTTCTTAATATGTTATAAGGATCATGTGTACCAAGTTTGATGAAGAAATTCATTGTGGAAGTCATTTGTTCACTGGGTAACTTCTTGAGCAAGTCAGAGCAAAATCAGGGCATCTGAGGCCCCCAACAATGGAACCAAAGGGGTATTTTCATCAAATTGAAGTTCTATGATCTTTATTTGATCATTTAAGTGATTGGAAGTTCACAAAATAGAAGAAAATTGAGCTAAACCAAAAGTTGCCAAAAATGGAAATGACTTGTAATGAAAACTTTCCATTTTGGGAAAGTTCTTCAACCTCCTCTTTCTTAATCAAAATTGATTCAAATGAAAAATTCTTGGTCATGAAAGTTGTAGATTAGGTATTTCCCTTTTCAAAAAGTACAAGAACATGTTCTAATTCATTATGGAACTCAAGTTATGATCCTTCAAAGTTGGCAAAAATCCTATAATTTTCAAGAATACACCAAAGAGGATTTTTTTTTGCAAAACCACTTTCCAAGCCATTTCATGACCTCTAATGCGTCTCTAAACATCATACCATCATAGTACAACTCATTTTGATCAGAATTGGCTCAAGAATTATGCATTTTCATGCCTTGAACTTCAAGAAATTTCAAAAGGGCCAAAACTTCTCAAATTTGCAAAATGGTATAGATCTTCCCATACACTTGTGCCAGCATGCCAAATCTGTTTCTTTGGTCCTCCTTGAACTCAGCTGAGGTCAGACACCCATTGCAACCAGGCCTTCCATGACCCATACCTCAAGTACAACCAAACTTGACTTTTTGCATTTCACACCATACCAATCAACATAGCCCACTATAACTCTTCTGACCTATCACAGCTTCACATACATGCCCTAAGGATCACATTTCATAACATCTTGGGGTTGGAATCATCACATACATTCAGATTGCCAAAATCTCTCTCAAAACTTCACCTCTTCGAAATTCATAAACCAGCCATCAAAACTTCAAGCAAACTTCACCAATCATCTCCATACACCCTCCAGATCATTTCCCAACCATTAAACAAGCCTGAAACCTCAAGAATCAAAAACACGATTTCACCCCCCCTGAACTGAAACTTCAAAACAGTCCAAATAAATTCCTTCCAAGCATCAAAGCATCCTCAGGAGGTCCATTGGAGTTGATTGGCACCAAGGAGAGGCCCAGATAGCTCAGATTGAGAAAGCTTAAGCTCATGTATCATCAAGAAGAAATTTTCCAAAACTTGTAATTTTTGTTATAGAAATGTTCTTCATGCTTCACTGATCACACTGCACCTTTTACTTTTGAAAATGGTTGAGATTTGAGCTTGTATCGTGCTTCTGAAACTTTAGCAGTTTTTATGTTTTGCGCGCTGGTCAATGCCCTTTTCCCCAGTTTAAATCTCAGCCTTAGATCTTGCATACTTTCCATTTAAATTCATTTTTATTTCTTATTCATTTATCTTGCATATTTATTTTAAAATACTTAGAAAAATCCCAAACATATTTCTTTTTGAATTTTTGTTTCAAATATATTTCTTAATCAGAAAATGATTTTTATTTTATTTTTTGCATATAAAAAGTATTTTTAAAATATTTAAATGTTTATTTTAATTAATTAATATAGAATTTAGGTTTCTAAAAATTGATAACGCTAAATTATATCGTTTAATTGGATTGACTTACACGAATTTTAGTTATGATTTCCTTTGTTTTATTTGATTTATGCTTCGATTTATATATCATTTACTATCTTTTCGGGTGACTTGGATTAATTCACAAAATAAAGAAAAGAAAGGAATTAAAGGAAGAAATGTGAAGAAAATGTGAAGTTATGAATAAAAAGGAAAGAAAAGGAAGGAAAGAAAATAAAAGGGGGACCCACCACTCTCACACAATATGGCGCAAGCCACATTGGAAGGTGGCGCCAACCACCTATAATTTAGGAGAAGAAATCTCCACTTTCCCTTTTATTCCTCCACTACTTCTCCAACTTCCCACTACTCCCACTCACTCCACTACTTCTCCAACTTCCCACTACTCCCACTCACTCCACTACTTCTCCAACTTCCAACTACTCCCACTTACTCCACCACTCATTTATGTTCCATGGAAGTTACAAAACGAAATTTCCTTCTATATATATAGTTTTGCTCTTAGCTTTAAAGGGGCATCCAAGTTTTTGTGCAATTTATTCTTTCATAGTTCTAGGCATAAATTATCATTGTAAAAGTGGTAGTTTCTCACACTGAGGAACTACCACACCATTAGTATTAGGCCTATGTTCTATGTAACGCTTGGATCAACAATCTTGCATTTCAATTTCTCTATTTCCAGCATTTAATTCAAGTTTATTACAGGTTCTTTATTTTATCGCTTTATTATTATTATTGTTACTGCATCTCTTAATTGTTAAAGTATGTTGTTCTAAATTTCAATCTTTATGTTTACGTCGTTTCCATTTAATTATATGTCTTGCTAATTAGTTTAGAGTCCGACGTATGAGGACCGTCGTTACCGACGGGACTCGGTAGAAAATAAAAGGTGCGAATTAATAACTACAATTATGTTTTGGTTATAATTTCTATGCGTAATTTAATTAGCATTGTCATGAGAGTGAGATGTTAGTTAACATTGCTTTGTCATGAGAGTGAGAGGCATATAAAGGTTTGAGCCGAGATCCGCGAGAGCGTGAGGAGCGAACCAGATAGTAGAAATTAGGCAACTTATCTAAATACAGCGAGAGCACTTTAGAGACGTTTAGGATATTATTAGCTTTCAAAGAGTGTTTCCTAGTTACCGGGCGAGCGAGAGCAAAATCTTGGGATTAGGAAGTATGATTTTAGTTAAGACCGCGAGAGCGTGAGACAGAGTCTTTAAGTTGGTATATTCTACGAAATAGGAGTATAGTCGTAATTAGCACCTAATTCTATGAGTCCCTTAGGAGCGCGGAAACCATATCCCGACCTCGTTCTTCTATATTTTCTTAGTTCTATTTTAGTTTTAGTTCTAATTTCCCTTTAATCAAATATCATTAGCCTTAGCTTTACAAAGTAACGATAGATAACGATAGGTTGATATTGGTCTCTGTGGTTCGATAATCTTTTATATTACTTCGATAAATCCGTGCGCTTGCGGACGCATCAAGTTTTTGGCGCCGTTGCTGGGGACCAACAGTCAATATTATTATTCCATTGTTGCACCGTATAGACTAAGACATTTTCTTTCTTATTTCTTTAATTATGTTCCACCCAAACTCTTTCTACAATCCCCATTCCCAATATTTCGAGGAATCTCAAGGATACCATAATCCCAACCTCGAAATACATATGGAAAATTTCAATCCTTCGTCCACCCATTCTCACCCAAATAACCTCTATAACTACAAATTCCAAAATTTTGAGGAGCCGCACCCTAATTCTTTCTACAATTACCAACAGCAGGACTCCCAATACCTTGAGGAATCGCACCCAAATCTTCCCGATGATTACCATTCCCAATATTCCGAGGAACCCCAAGAGTCGTACAATTCCAATCTCGAAATACTAATGGAAGATTTCCACACGACGCTATCTCATTTCTGCCCAAATTACCACTCTCAATATTTTGAAGAACCGCAAGAATCCGTTCAGTCCAACCTCGAAACATTTATGGAGGATTTCATTGAAACATCGAACAATGCTAGAATAAAATCTATGATGGAGCACTTTGTGGACGCACAAACTATTCAAAATGAAGAACTTAAAAGACAACATATCGATAATCATGAAACCCTTAGGCGGTTGAACACGATGATCGAGTCCCTCGTGACTCACACTGAGGGATTGGAGACCCAAACCTTGCTGCTTGCACTGACACCTATAGGTCCCTCCCTTGAGGAGAATGCTTATGTTATAACAACCAGCAGTGAAAACCAAATTGAAAATCCTGAGGAGAGTAATAATGAGGTTGATGAGAGTTATGGTGAGGAAAGAGTTGAGATTGAGACAAATTCACCAACACCATCCACAAACGAGGTTGTCGAAGAGGTAGAGAATGAAGCACGAACTGTTGACCACCCTCCATATGCCCCACCATATCCTTTTTCGTATAAGTTTGCAGACTCTAAAACGTATGTGCATGTATGGAAAATTATCCACACACCCTTGTTTGAGGTCTTGCATAAAAAAAGAAAATTTGAAGACCAAACTAAGGAAACCATTAATGTTAAGAGGGTAAAGTTTGACTTTAAGGTGATGGATGAAATGACTAAGACCAAACAAGAAAGTCTAATACTTAGCATAGATACAAAACTACCACCACAAGTTCAAAAGAATGAACCACCCCATAGAAAGAAGAAAAGGAAAGGTGAGGGATATGTGAGATGGCTTGATAAATGGCCATGGAAACCGAAGAATAACACTTTTAACTGTCGAGCTATCGATGTTAAACAAAACTCCGCGTGGGTGGTAACCCACGAGTTTTCAATTTAATAGTTTCCTTTTATTGTTTTTGTTTGCAGAAAATAAAGATATGTATCGCTTGTCACGTCTCAACTGTATTTAGGAGAAAGATATCTATATGACAATCCCTCAAGATGAGATGGTGCCCACGCACGTTCCTTTGAATGTTGTTGTTGGTGGTGACACTGATGTTAAGTATGATGGGAGATGGCATGTATCTCCCGTCGGTCACTCACCTTATCCTTGTTCTTTGCATGGTCTGGCTTCACCTGCACACACCACACAGTATTTTCATAACATGTTTTGCAGGTACTTATTCCGGAAATAGGCAATATGATGAGCAACTTCAGGAAAGTGAAGTTTCAGCAGATTCAGATATCTCGTAGTACAAGACGCCGGAGAAGAAGTGATCAGCAAAGACAGGGACAACAAGGGAAGAATCAGAGTGAATTTGGCTGTAGTAGCAAACAAAGGCATCCGTACAGGTTGTATCATCCATTTTCCACCTTTTATCACAATATTGAGGACAATGTTTGGTTTAAGTGTGGGGGAGGAAGTCTCTCGCTTCCATTTAACCGTTTTTCTAGTTAGATTTAATGTTTTCCAGCATGATTTTAAATTTTTTTCAATTTTAGTATTTTGTTGCGTCTTTGCATGTGCTGTCGAGTCTTTATGCGTGATTTTATGTTTATCGATCTCCCCATATTTTTGAGCCAGATAATTTGAAAAATTCTGAATTACAAAAATAGTGTTTCTTTTGAAAATCTTAGGCTACAGACAAAATTAAGGTTAGATTGTGAGACTTGAGAAAATCTCACAAGATTGGTATCATTTTAACACCATTAGGCTCCCAATTATGGAAATCAATTTGAGTACTTATTATGCCATAGCCTTAAGTTCTCACCCTTTTAGTAGTCCCTTATTAGTTTATATTAGCAGTCAGCACCATCCTAAGCACACACTAAGTAGAAAGCCGATGCAAATAACTGTATGATCTCAAAGTTAAAAGAATAAATCAAGAGAAAAAATGAATGAATGAAAAGAAATTCTCCTTCTAAGTTAGGCGGTCCTTACCCGATCATTTAGCCCAACGGTGTAAAATTCTTTATTTTATTGATATGTGCAAAAGAAAAAAATTGATGAAAATGAGATCATAGTCACTACAGGCTATCCTACCATGAGTGTGAAAGGATAACGGGCTTAATGTGATTGCACCATAATGAAAAGGGATGAAAGAAGGATGAGTGAATTAGAATTAGGTATAATAACATGATTCATATTGGTTTGTATAGGAGGGAGGTTGATGATCCCAAAAGAGGAATTGTATTATTACGATATCCTTAGTGTGTGAGCAAGTACCTATCGACACAAACTTAATCGAAGTAGAGTTGGTAGCCTAGGATGAGTATTTGTATGCAATATTTTTCTTATGAGTCATGGTTTTCTTGAGGACAAGAAAAGGTTTAAGTGTGGGGGAGTTTGATAACGCTAAATTATATCGTTTAATTGGCTTGACTTACACGAATTTTAGTTATGATTTCCTTTGTTTTATTTGATTTATGCTTCGATTTATATATCATTTACTATGTTTTCAGGTGACTTGGATTAATTCACAAAAGAAAGAAAAGAAAAGAATTAAAGGAAGAAATGTGAAGAAAATGAGAAGTTATGAATAAAAAGGAAAGAAAAGGACGGAAAGAAAATAAAAGGGGTGGGACCCACCACTCTCACACAATGTGGCGCAAGCCACATTGGAAGGTGGCACCAACTGCCTATAATTTAGGAGAAGAAATCTCCACTTTCCCTTTTATTCCTCCACTACTTCTCCAACTTCCCACTACTCCCACTCACTCCACTACTTCTCCAACTTCCCACTACTCCCACTCACTCCACTACTTCTCCAACTTCCAACTACTCCCACTTACTCCACCACTCATTTATGTTCCATGGAAGTTACAAAACGAAATTTCCTTCTATATATATAGTTTTGCTCTTGGCTTTAAAGGGGTATCCAAGTTTTTGTGCAATTTATTCTTTCATAGTTCTAGGCATAAATTATCATTGTAAAAGTGGTAGTTTATCACATTGAGGAACTACCACACCATTAGTATTAGGCCTATGTTCTATGTAACGCTTGGATCAACAATCTTGCATTTCAATTTCTCTATTTCCAGCATTTAATTCAAGTTTATTACAGGTTCTTTATTTTATCGCTTTATTATTATTATTGTTACTCCATCTCTTAATTGTTAAAGTATGTTGTTCTTAATTTCAATATTTATATTTACGTCGTTTCCATTTAATTATATGTCTTGCTAATTAGTTTAGAGTCCGGCGTATGAGGACCGTCGTTACCAACGGGACTCGGTAGAAAATAATAGGTGCGAATTAATAACTACAATTATGTTTTGGTTATAATTTCTATGCGTAATTTAATTAGCATTGTCATGAGAGTGAGACGCATATAAAGGTTTGAGCCGAGATCCGCAAGAGCGTGAGGAGCGAACCAGATAGTAGAAATTAGGCAACTTATCTAAATACAGCGAGAGCACTTTAGAGACGTTTAGGATATTATTAGCTTTCAATGAGTGTTTCCTAGTTACCGGGCGAGCGAGAGCAAAATCTTGGGATTAGGAAGTATGATTTTAGTTAAGACCGCGAGAGCGTGAGACAGAGTCTTTAAGTTGGTATATTCTACGGAATAGGAGTATAGTCGTAATTAGTACCTAATTTTATGAGTCCCTTAGGAGCGCGGAAACCATATCCCGACCTTGTTCTTCTATATTTTCTTAGTTCTATTTTAGTTTTAGTTCTGATTTCCCTTTAATCAAATATCATTAGCCTTAGCTTTACAAAGTAACGATAGATAACGATAGGTTGATATTGGTCTCTGTGGTTCGATAATCTTTTATATTACTTCGATAAATCCGTGCGCTTGCGGACGCATCAAAAATCACCCAAAAATTCATGTTACATCTTAACACATTTAGAAACATTTTCAAACCCCTCATACAAATTTCTTTTTGGTTTTGATCATCATTTGACAATTTTCTTTGAATTTAGGGTTCATAAAATCACATTTTAAACCCTAACCTTTGAAAAATCTTTTCTGCCTAACCATGAAGGGTTTGAAGTTGGATCTTTTTGCATTGTTTCACACATATCATGTAGTATCTAGGATATTTTTGGCATGAATTTATCCTGCCTTTTCAATTTGTTTGTCATTTTACATTGAAGATCACCCAAAAAAAACCTAGAAACTTAGGAAATTCATAACTCCTTCTAGGTTTAGCTTCTGACCTCCCCCTTTGGATGGTAACCTAATATAGGTTTAGGGTTCCTTTGAGTGCAATTTCAAATTTTTATCATGTTGTATGCTTCTGTCTTTTCCATTTGCATCTCATCCTTTCATGTAACCCTAATTTTGCATCCTTACATGCATTTATCTTGCATATGCATCCATACATGAACTTGACATGACATTTCATGCATTCATATGTCATCTTAGACATATTAGGACATGTTAGAATCATGCTTGATCATTTCTTCACTCATTTTCCATGATTTGCATTCATTTCCTTTCATTAACTTTCATGAACTTTAAAACTTCAAAGCATGCCTACATGACATCTTATTCTTTGTATGACCATTCATATGCACTTTGTATGACTTTGCATCATCTCATATCCCTTTTACATTGCATTTTCACTTCTGACTTTGGTCATCTCATCTCATCTCATTTCATTTCATTTCTTTATGCTTTATATCTTATGCATTCATGCTAACATTTCCAGGTGGTAAGTTACTTTGAGAAGTGGATTTGCCTTCACTTCTCATTTTTCTTCATCTCTTTCATATGCATCTTTCTGGTTTCTTTGAAGTGAACTTGTCACTTGTGTTCCTCTCTCACTTTATTTCTTTAAGTTACATATCTTCTTCAATGAAGTAAGTAACTTATTTCATCTGCTTCTTCTTCCTTTCATCTGCTTCTTCCTTTGGTGGCTTCCTTGAAGATATTTCTCAAGCCTTACAAACCATAGGAACATCCAAGCATGATAATAATTAGGGTTGTGATTAGTCCCCCTTAGTTTTTACCTTTGAGTCTTCTTTGTGTCTCTCTTCTCATCTCATCATTAGAGACTAAACCTTTAAGGTTTTAGGACTTTGGAATTAGGGTTATGCCTGCATCCTTCTCTTAGGATGGAGTGTATAACTTTAATCCTAAGTTTTAAACCCTTAATTTGTTTAAACCTCTTAATCAATCCATCTAATAATCACTAAGACTTCATCTTGTAACTTGGGCCTTACATTAGGGTTCTAATTCTTCCTTATTGGTTAAGAAGGACTAACCCTAGTGTTTAATGGACAAGTCCCCCTCAAGTTGTCTTACAAACTTAAAATCCACTTCTTAATCTCATCCCTTAATTAAAATCCACTTAATAAAGGTTTGTTATATAATGAGTTTAATCCCTAACCATGGATTAAGTTGAGGTATCTTCCTAAGCTTAAGTGTGCTCATCTATTATCCTTCTATTAGGATGGTGTAATGAGTTCACTAATCCTTGATTATGGCTTAAAATCATTACTTAACACTAAAAAAAACCCAAAAAAAACATCTAAATAATCACAAGTAGGTTAATGATCTTAATCCTACATCATCATGGTAATTAAGTTGAGATGCTTATCTCATACTTAAGTAGGCTCATTATCCCTAATCAGGGAGGATATAATGAGTTTACAAGCCCTTGATTTAGGCTTAAGCTCATTAACTTATGCAAAACACCAAAAACAATAACAAAACTGAAAACATCAAAAACATACAATAATCGTCTCCTTTGGGATTCTTTTCTCATCATCTTCATTCATAATCGAGAACTTGCTTCTTCTGTCTAATGCAAGACAGTTAGCACTCGTGCCAGACGAGTCATACACTTGAGCATAGATAAGCAGGCAGTTCACAGTCAATTTATTTGTAGTCTCTTTGAGTCGAACTACAGTGTTCTGACTTCCTCATTGCACGAGAGGATACGTAGGCATAACTTAACAGTTATCGAACAAAAGTCTCTTTGTCTTCCCCCTCTTTCAGCATTCTCTTTTAAGCCTCAGTTCCTGAGCATTCACCTTTTGCACTGACACTTGTATATTTCTTTTCCGGTTTTTGCACACAGATAGCACATACACCTACCACTTTAAACACAATCTTTTAAGCGTGGATCCCGTCGTGTACGAAGGAAAATCTGGGTGCTAATACCTTCCCAGGTTGTAACCAACCCCCTTTCTCAGTTTCTCTGGCTCGCAACCGTCTTATCCATCTCTTTCTAGGTTTATGCAGCATTACCTTTCCTTCGGGATAAAAATGCCTAGCTGGCGACTCTATTCACCTTCACTTCATCTTCTCCTTTCGCCGACCGTTCGCGTCTGTGCCCTATCTGACCCGGTGTCTTTTCGGGGGAGCGACAACATCTCTTATCCCTAGCATGAGACGCTTCATATCTTTTACCACCAGCAAAGGGCAACTTAAACTCTTATCTTCAGCAGGAAGCTTTATCATTGACATCCTCCATCATCCCCAGTAGAGGTGAAAGTTGAAATCTCTCAGCAAGGCAACAGAAAGTTGGTGTCCTCCCCAAGCAGAGACTTCCCTTCAATACAGGGGCAATCCCCAGCAGTACAAGGAATGTCTTTCCTCCCCAGCAGGATGCTTCATCAGCAATGCCATACATCTGGTTCCCCAGCCAAGTTAGAAGCTTTTCACTTCCCTATCGGAGTTCAGCAAGTAGCGTACCTCTCGAATCAGGTTCATCCCCAATAGGGTCTTGGCTCTCTAATCCCAAAGTCCAATTTATTTTTGGCAGTAGCGGTAGTTCAGAGCCGGTGCATCATTAACAGCTTTCCCTGCAGAGTTGTTGCCTCCTCATCAGGATGGACCAGATTAGTGCAGTGATCACCAATTTTCCCCAGTCAAGCCATCTGGGATATCTGTTATCTCCTCATCGGGAGACCCCTTTGCATTTGCATTTACATCTAGTAATCGTCATCACATTTTTATCCTCAAACGCGTAGCATTTCCATTTTTATGGAGCATTACGCCATAGTAAAATTCAAACATATGCATACGAAGCACAAGCCAGTTGTGGTACCTTGCACAAACGCCCGAAATGTTACATCTCCAATCAGACTGAAGTATTCCCCACAAAATGAAACTTCATTTCCCAGTGTGGTTATTTCTACCAAGTCTTGTTTGTTATCCCTAGTTGAGTCTTGTTTCAGTACAACAATCTCATTTTTTTTCGCGTCTTTGTTTAAGTACAACGGTCGCGTCTTGGGCTCTCGTTTAAGTACAACGATCTCGTTCCTTTCGAGTCTCCATTTAAGTACAATAGTCTCGTCTTTGGGTCTTGTTTCAGTACAACAGTCTCATTTTTTTTTCGCTTCCCCGTTTCAGTACAGTGGTTCCTTTCGAGTCTCCATTTAAGTACAATGATCCCATTTTTTTGGTCTCGTCTCAGTACGATGGCTTCACTTTCTTGGTTATGGATCGGTTGATACCATTTCATAGTTAGATCGGTCGATCTTATCTGAGTGGTAAATCAGTCGATATTACTTCTCTTCGAGTCGTAAATCGGATGATATTATGTTCTCGTTTTTTCCAGGTTATGGATCGGTTGATCTTATTTGAGTTGTAAATCGGTTGATATTACTTCTCTTTGAGTTGTAAATTGAATGATATTACGTTCTTGTTTTTCGGATTATGAATCGGTTGATACCATTTCCCGGTTAGATCGGTTGATCTTATTTGAGTCGTAAATCGGTTGATGTTGCTTCTCTCCTTTGTCTTTCCAAGTCAATGTTTGTTTTTTTCCGTGGCTTGATGCGCTCAGCAGTCACATGTTAAGCCCTGTTTCGCCAATAGGCACCCCTTTCTTTGTGGGTTGGTCCTGCCCAGTAGTCACATTGTCGAGTTCCATTCCGCTAATGGTCTCGTTAAGCCCTGTTTCGCTAACAGGCACCTTTCGTGGCTTGGTCCGTCCCAACAGTCGCGTGTTTTCTTTGTGGCTTGGTCCTGCCCAGCAGTCATGCTATCGATTTCCATTCCGCTAATGGTCTCTTTAAGCCATGTTTCACCAACAAGCACCCTCCGTGGCTTGGTCATGCCCAGCAGTCGCGTGTTTTCTTTGTGGCTTGGTCCTGCCCAGCAGTAACATTGTTGAGTTCTGTTTCGCTAACGGTCTCGTTAAGCCCTGTTTCGCCAACAGGCACCCTCATTGTGGCTTGATTCGCCCAGCAGTCACAGTGCAGGTTATTGCATTGGTTCTATTCCACCTTGTTCTTTTCCCGCTACCTATTCAGAGGTCAAAACAAAAGAAAAATAAATAAAGGCAGATGACATTTTCCTCATCCGCCGAGTTCAAATTCCCATATTTTGTTCGAGTACTCAATCATTTCTTTTTGTTTTTTGGTTATCGACTGAGGCCGGTATACCATTGTGTCTCCATTCGAGGATGGTTTCGTGTTAGATCCGAGGATCTTTTGAGAATCGTCATTCGAGGATGGCATTCTTTTCTTCAAGTCCTTCTGAGGTTGGTCTTGTTGTCGTGGCTATCATTCGAGTATGATAGACCATTTTGAGCTTATTGATTGAGGTCAGTTTGTCTCTTTTTCAAAGTCTGTCTAAGGTCAGTCTTTGTGTTTTTGGTTATCGACTGAGGCCGGTATACCATTACGTCTCCATTTGAGGATGGTTTCGTGTTAGATCCGAGGATCTTTTGAGAATCGTCATTCGAGGATGGCATTCTTTTCTTCAAGTCCTTCTGAGGTTGGTCTTGTTGTTGTGGCTATCATTCGAGGATGATAGACCATTTTGAGCTTATTGATTGAGGTCAGTTTGTCTCTTTTTCAAAGTCTGTCTGAGGTCAATCTTTGTGTTTCTGGTTATCGACTGAGGCCGGTATACCATTGCGTCTCCATTCAAGGATGGTTTCGTGTTAGATCCGAGGATCTTTTGAGAATCGTCATTTGAGGACGGCATCCTCTTCCTTAAGTCCTTCTGAGGTTGGTCTTGTTTTTGTGGCTATCATTCGAGGATGATAGACCATTTTGAGCTTATTGATTGAGGTCAGTTTGTCTCTTTTGCAAAGCCTGTCTGAGTTCAGTCTTTGTGTTTTTTGTTGTCGACTGAGGCCGGTATACCATTGCGTCTCCATTCGATGATGGTTTCGTGTTAGATCTGAGGATCTCTTGTGAGTTGTCATCCAAGAATGACATTCTTCCCATCATATTTTATTACCCACAGAGTGCAAATTTTCCGGTTTATTCGAGTATTCAATCACTGCATGCCTTAAATGTCTAAAAGTCGTCGCTATCATCCATTCAGGTCTGCAGATGATTGAATAGGGGCAGTTGTAATACCTTAAAATTTGCCCTCGTATTTATTAACTCTACTGGCTTATGTTTGCATGCATTTGCATTTTCTATTAGGTTGTAACATTCAATCATGTATTGAATTGGCTCATAAGGCATGTGATCAATGCCATCTGAAGTTAGGGTTACACACCCTATATGTAATTGTCAGAGGAATCCAAGGTTGATTAAACGGCCATCAATAACATCATTTTCTTGTGCCTCTGCTCCTCGATTAGGTTTTGCTTCTCTGGTTAAATAGTCTTCAAGGATTTTACATATGGGTACTATTTATTGTGAATTGTGTGATTGAGGTTGTGAAGCATGATTATCATGGATTTCTTATTCCTCAACCTACCAGGGCCATTCTTCTCCGAAATTCATTAAGGTTCTAAACCAGAGTTTATTTCTCAATATTTCTCAGAAGATCGAGGTTTCGGTCTTTCGTGTATGGAATGACTTAGGGTTTCATGGAAATGGCATATTGGTATTCTTGGTGCAAGGGATCGAGTTTTGGGTACGAATGGTGACCAGGACATTACTGTTTTCCCAGTTGGTTGTTGGTTGTGACTCAGATTAATTGAAGTAGAGATTTGTTTCAAATGACGAGTTTTCTCTTGTTCAAAGTATTGGGCTAGTTCATTGGTCATGATTCAGGTTTCAACTATTTCAGGTCCATGACCATTTTCAAGCCCATTATCCACAAACCATTTTTCCTAATCTATTTACCCATTTTTATCTCATTCATATTTCTATCATCCATTGTGAAAATCCATTTAATATCCATATTCGAACTTCTTTTTTCATTTGAACCAGTTATTCATCATTTGATTTTTTAAACCCTTATCTGATCCATATCCATTTCTTGGTCCATTTCACTTATCCATATCGAATCATAACCATTTCTTGTGCTAAAAAACACGTTCATAATTCGTCGTATAAAATGAGTTAATTGAAGGACATTTTCTAAGATCTGATGGAAGCCTTTTTGTTAAACCATTTTTAAGCCCAAAGATCAAATGTCCATTTTATTATTATTATTCTTATTATTTTTAACTTAGGCTTATGTTTCTAATCAAATCCAATTACCCGGATTGATTCTAATTCCCTTTCGTTATCAAGCCGCTTTAGTATTAGTTTTTATGGCCCATTGTTAATTGCTCACCGATATATTTTAGTCAAGCCTAATATTGGCCATACTGAAATTGAAGGATTGATATAACAGAAAATGAGATCAGTTACAAGGGGAATAAGTGGAACATCTGCATAAAAGATGTTAACTGAGAAAAAACTGAGAAAAAAAAGGAGAGAGGAGGATTCAATTGCAAACTAGAAATTCAATCACAAACAGTTACATAATTGATAACAACTAGAAAATAATTCAGTGATAATCAATTACAAAAAACCAACTGAATGAGATAACAAAAGGGGGATAAACTCAGATTAAAAAAGGGAGTTGCAGATAAAAAACAAAAAGGAGAGCTGAAGAAGAAGAACAATCTCCAAATTCACCTCCTGCAACAAAAAAACTCAGAAAATTTATCTTTTCACATCACTCTTCAACAATCAAATTCAGAAAAACTCTGCAAATTCACAACCTTCATCATGCTTCTGCATCCTGCAATCATCAACACCGTCATTCATCTCTCACACCTTCGGCACCTTCACACCATCGTCGCCAATCCACACTTCTCCATCACCTTCAAACAAACACATTCACAAACCCAGCCACAAGCACAACGGCAATAACTTAAATTCATAGGAACAAGAAGAAGAAGATTGAATTTCAACATAATTCAGTTTGCAATGAAACTTATTGTGTCATCATCATCTTCTTCTCAAGTACAGCGATAACCTGTAAATTTAAGATCCCTCAATCTTCAGCTTTTGCCACCATCGAATCTCTGCAACATTCAACCTTCTCCAACCATTCTTTCGGCTTCAACATCGCAACAATCTTCATCTCACATCAACAATCTGTAGAGATTAAGAACCTATATCAATCTCCTCCATAACGCTTTACCATCAATCTGAATCATCGACATCTACAAATCTTCAACCTGCAAAATCGATCCAAGATCGCACAACATACAAATCAACAACACTGCACTTCAATCGTCATCAACCTGTAACTAAAATCATAGCAACAATATTCAACAACGATTCTACATAATCTCACAAGAATGACACGCAAGCATTCCCCAATATCGAAGTTGCTATAATGAAATA
This sequence comes from Lathyrus aphaca, assembly GCA_963966055.1. Classification (NCBI taxonomy): domain Eukaryota; kingdom Viridiplantae; phylum Streptophyta; class Magnoliopsida; order Fabales; family Fabaceae; genus Lathyrus; species Lathyrus aphaca. Next base: position 175,611,570 of record OZ014524.1, on the reverse strand, counting down.
AGAGGAAGAAGGAGTTTAAAGCACCAAGGTATTCACCTCGAATCTTCAACCTTTGTATACGGCGATGCGTATACTGATACACCTCGTCTCAGCGTGTGATGCATGTGATACGGCATGAATCAAAGCTGTGAGTTCTGAGTCGTATGAAGTAGACCTTGAAGGAAGAGAACGACGCGGAGGTTGGATTATGGCTCAATCACCTCCAGCGTGATGACGCGGCGTGATGAAGTAACTATCCGACAGTTGTTCGGAGGGCAGAGTAGGATGGATCAGTGTGATTCGAAGGACCTAGGGTTTGGTCGCCACTGATGGAAAGCGCGTTATGTTGTTTTCGGCGATACAGAGTGGAGAACGATGGAGTAAGGGTACTTTTCGGCGTGGTATCGGCCACAAGGAAAGAAAGAGATCGCGACTAAGATGAGGTGGCGACGGTGGAACTTCTTTCGAAAAGGGAGATAACGATGATCTTGTGAGTGAGAAAGGTCGCGGTGGAGAGAGCACCGACAGCGTCTTCGAAACAGAGAAGAAAGAGAGATGGCGAATTCATGTTTCAGAATGAGTTCTCAAAGGGTTCTTTTTTCTTATTTCATTTGTTGAGCAACGTGAATTTAGGGTTTCCTAAACAAAGTTGGATTTGGGCCTTCAGCCACCATGAAAGTACTAATTACACCCTGGTTTTTTTCAATCCTCACCCTTCCTGAGAGCATCTATACGGATTTGGGCCTGCAGATCATGGATCCGCTATCTACACCCATTAAATTTGCTAGTACACCTCCTCCTGCGATCATGTGTTTAAAGAGATGGGCCTGGGGCCATTTTTTGTTTCCTGCACCCTATTATATCACTCATTCACCCCTGTTTCTCTATTTTTTTTAGAGTTTATTAATTAAATTTCTTGTGGAAAATACTAATTAATTTCTTTGTTAATTAATTTTTGTGGATTAATACTTGAATCCATTTTTCTTGTTAATTTTCAATTAGAACTTTTGCACTAATTTTAATTAGTGTTAGGGACTAATTTTTGGATAAGTGTTCATGAACTCTTTTTAATCGATTTGGATTGATTTCGATTATGGTGAAGATTCATAAAGCATTTATGGAAGATAAGCATTTATTTTGCTTATGGAGATCACAAGACATTGCTTGAAGTTTTTTTGGATTTCTTTTGTGTGAAGAATCAACACTTCGACCAAGTAAGTAATCTCGATTCGCCACTTTAATCTCCCTTTTGTATATAATAAATAACTTAGGGTTGTGTCTTAGTCCCCCTTAGTTTTTTCCTTTTGCAATTTGAGTCATTCTTTCTCTTCTCATAAAAGAAAATAACAAAAACACCTAATAAAGGTTGAACATTCTTGTACGACACAAGACTTTGTTGCGGAGTTCTTATACACGTCCTATTTCGGGGCGAGGTGTAAGTATTTACCACAATGGATAGGTCTTAGTACGAGAATGTTCACAAACAAATTCAAAACATTTCTCATAAAAGACAAAAACAAACATAATAAGCGACTATCCTGCGGGAACTTCTTTTTCTCATCTCATTCATTCTGAACGCGAACTTGCGACGACTTGTCTCGCATGCAAGACGGTAAACGCACTCGTACCAGACGGGCCTGTAACACCTGAGCATAGACATATGCAGTTCCAGCCATAAAAAACACAAACAAATAGTTCCCGCCTTAGTTAGTCAAACTACGTCGACTCTGATCCTCATTTTCCCGATGAGGTACATAGGCAGCGGGGTAGGGCCCGTTCGAGCACATTCTTTATTTTCCCTACATTTCCCTCTTTCTTTCCATTATTTTTTCTTATTTCCTTTCTCATTTCCATTCCCATTCCAGTTAGCAGTTTATTTGCTCAGCAGCTTTATTTTCTCACCCTTTGAAACAAGCAAACAAGCGTGGATCTCGTCGGGTACGGCGGACGATTTGGGGTGATAATACCTTCCCAGGTCGTAACTGACTCCCGAACTCATATCATTGGTTCGCAAGGCCTTGTCCTTTCCTCCTTCCTCGGGTTTGTGCAACATTACCTTTTCCGTTCCTTCGGGATAAAAATGCTTGGCTGACGACTCTACCTTTTTCGCGCCACTTTCGCGTTTGTACTAGGATGAAAATCCCGGGAGCGACATATAACTCTTCTTTTCCCTTGATACGAGATGAACCAAGTCTTTCATGTGCGTCAAACAAACCTTCAATTAATTTCTCCCTTCTTGCAAGTATTTACAATTCTCCAAACTTTGAGCACGACCGCTTTGCTTCGATACTTGTGAACCCATACCTTTCTTCGCAATCCTCCGGTTACCGTGATATGAATGAACGATCACCTTGATCTTCAAACCTCCTCACTCAGCTGAATCTACGAATGAACGTTATGTACAAAACCCCCAAATCGCAATGATCTCGGAGGACAACCCCTTTAGGTTTATTCAAGAAAAATCCATAAATCTCTCAATCCAAACTGAAATCTCAATCTCACGTTTGAATGTTATCACCTTGATCTTGCACTTTGATCAACAAAAATTGTTATGTGTAATTGTTGATGAATGCTAAAGAAGGAAAAGATGAAGAGAGTACTTGTGTATCTATTTTACTTTTCTTGTTAGTTTGACAAAAATAATATGACAACTATTTATATGGGTTAGTAAAATAATAAAATTAAAACACAATGCAGAAAGAGAGAGAAAATGAGAAAGGGCGCTCACAACAGGAATGAGTCGACCTATTTGATATTTTGAGTCGACCTGTTCTTTATACAGGAATGCATCGACCTGAAAAATGATTTGAGTCGACCTGTTTGTATTATTTGAGTAGACCATAAAATGTCCCTCAGTCAGCCTATTGGGACCCGAGAGTTCCAAGGGAAGAAAACCATCAAATGAGTCGACCTGTTTAGTAGAATGAATCGAGTCATTTCTTTCAATTCCCTACAAAAAACCCCTTTTGATGGAATCTTCCTTTTTCTTGTGATCCCATAATACATCTTAAGGCATAGAAGTTTTGACATCATTCAAAATATCTTTTATGTCACACAAACTCCCCCTTTTTGATGATGGCAAAACTTATTGGAATTGAAAGAGCATTTTATACAACATCATGCTCCCCCTGAATATGTGCCACCAAAATGATACAACCTTTACCAATCACATCTCCCCCTTTGACAACATCAAAAAGAGAGAAAAACTTTAGACAAAACCCAGATAGAGAGAAATATTATTTGGTGTCACATTTCAATAAGAAACAATCACCAACAAACACACAATAAGTGATGAAAGAACAATAATCGACAAATAAACAGTATAGGATAACCAAACCAACGAAAATAATTAAACATTTTCCAAAATAAGATAGGAGAGACAAGTCAACCAACATAAGGAAACATTAACTATTGTTATATAAAAAAAACAAAACAAAAAATAATGCATATGAAAATGAGATGCAATGCAACATGCTCTCATGATCTTGGACCCCTTTGTGAAGGATAACGAAGATGGTAAACGGCCGAGTGACATTCGCCCTCATGTCGAGAAGTGTAGTGGATGAAATTTGTGTTTAGGGTGTTGAAGGAGTTTGCAAGAGCCACATTTGAACCATGAATCTCATTAATCCGAGCCAGCGAATTTGATGCGAAAGAGTCAAAATTGTCACTTTGAGTTTGTAAGTGAGCTTGCAAAGCGGTATATCGTTCATCTTGAACCAATACATAAGAGGCAAAAGCCTTGTCTTGCTCACCGAGTCTCCGTTCCAATTCAGCATAACGTTCGGATTGAACTTCATAATAACTTTGTTGTTGCAAGTGCATATTCTGAAGCATATTCATGATTCCTGCATTAGTGTCTTGCGGTGGTGGTAATGGTGGAGATGGAGGAGCAAACGACGTTGCATTATGAGTCCACCCCGAGTCTCCGGTATATCGTTTACCCCAACCTTGGTTCTCATATTATGCAGAATCAGCAGAAGGAGCACGATACCAATCTTCGTTATCAACCTGTACTTCATCAGTGTTCATTGGAGTAACATTTTGATCCTCATTTTTTATTAGGATCAACTTCAACCTCATTTTCATCCTCATTATCATTCCCATGTTGAAAAATATTGTTTTCAGAAATAGAGACAAACAAAATACCTTCAAACACAATTTTCTCTTTGTTGATGATGGCTTGAGTAATTGAAGGGTAAGCAAGAGCAACACCCTTCTTCTACTTAAGGGGAAAAAATGACTCGCAAAATAGTGTGGCCAATTCACTTTCACTTTGTTCCGAAGAATATATATAAGGTGAACTTCAGAAATGTCGATGCGAGAAAAGTCGCTTTTCTTGGGACAAAGATTGTGTGAAACAATCCAATGAAGAATTTGATCGGTGGGATTGACTTTTTCGGTAGTGGTGGAAGTCGGAAACAACTCGGTGTTAACAATAGACTCAATGAGAGGCTCTTTTAGCATCCCATTCAATTCATTACGAAATTCATAATTATCAACATGAGTTGAATCGTTCATCAAAATACTAGGAGCAGTAGGATCAATTTTTAACAAATCTATCCAAATTTGCGCATTCACCGCAAACATTTTGTCACCCATTCTGAAGATAAACTCAAAAACCTTGAATTTTCCAACCAAACCAGCATAAAACAAAGGGAAACTTAGCATTTCAGGACCCCTTTGGCTATTACAATTGTGGCTTAATGCCACTTTCGAAACTTCTATCCCTGTTAAGAACGTGGTGAATGAAGAAGAAGTGAAAGATAGAGCCGTCGAATGGCCCAGGTTAGCACAACTGACGCCATCTGATGAAAGGCTCAGTCTTCGACAGGATTTCACGAGTTACATCATGATGTTCGCCAAGAGGTATAACTTCACCCATTCTATGGCACCTTTTACCCACAGAACAGTTGGTCCTGAATGGTTAACCACACAACCTCCCTTTGAGATGGAAGAGGCTGAACGAAAATTCCTCAACATTTAGGAAGCCTTCCTGGTCCCTAGACTCCTTCTCTCCCACCATAACGTGACAAAGACCAAATTTTCTTTAATCGTTTACCAACCCAACCTAGTTTCTAGACAATTTGGATTGGTCCAACTGAAACCAAAACCCATCTTTTCGAAGAAAGGTTCCATCCTTTTCTACAACTCCTACCATTCTGAGGAACAAAGTCTCCAACTGGCGAATAAATATTTTAATGGTTCTGTTGATATCTGCCCAGTGGTTTTCCGACCTTCTTTTCTTTGCACACATGGATTTGATGTTTGGTGGAGGGAGTATTATCGCACCAAATTCTATGATGTAAAAGCATTCACAACTCACCTGACCAATGCATTTACTCTTGTGCAGGACCAGACGAAAAAAGGTAAAGGACAACATATCCAAGAGATACAAAAGTTTCAAAAATATTTTGAAACAGTTTATAGGCCAGATGAACTTAGTCGAGCCATAAGCGAAGCAACAGTGACTTTAAAGCATAAGTTGACAGAGAGATTTGATAAATTGAAATTGCCTTCATATATTCGACAAGAACAATGATATGAGCTAGCTTTCAATATTTATCCACCAAGGTTTCCCCCTCTTCCTTCTGCTGACTTTGGGGTGGCGTTGAGCCCTCCATTTCTAGATTGGTTTGTTTGTGGGGATTCTTTGAAAATCCTTCGTCAACAATCCAAAAAACCTGTTGAGCGAGTGGTTCCGACTAAGTTCACTTTGGATGATTACAAAAGACACCTTCATATTGGAATAGAACACGTTCGCATGGATGAAGATACCTCAATACTCTGACGACCACTCTCATTCTCCTCCTCTAAATGCAAATTCTCATCAGCAGGATGAAGACCCGAAGGCTGATGCTGAGGTCGAAGGTGATAATACCAAAGAAGGAGTAACTGGTGGTGACGATGACAAGTCAAAGGAAGAAAACATTGGGTCACACCAAGGGCGGCCAAGCCAACCAAATCCTGATTCAAAGAAAGGAGGGTCAACTGGTTCGACAACTTTTTCTCGTGAAGAGATTGAGAATCTCAAAGTGCAGAAACCCTTGGAGTACCTCAAAGCTATACTCAGTGCCTGCTTCAACTTCCAAGACTCTTCTCAAAGCACTTCGACTACTTTAAGAGCCACTTCCAGCGCCCATTCTCTTGAAGTTGTCCTGCCTGAGATCATGGCAAAAATCCTTGACGTGGACTTGTTCAAGGTTTTAGATGCAAATTCAACTGACTGCTTCGACCTGAAAAAGATCCTAAAACAAGTCAACATCTTGGAGTCTCCTGCTGAAGTGAGCAGCCTCGTGATGGACCTTACCACCCTGGTCGACATGGTGAGTGCTGATCTGAATCTTCTTAAGGATTTTGCAAAACAAATCTCCAAAAAATCTGAAACCCAACTTGCTGAATGGGATGCTACAACCATTTTGACCAACAAAATCACTGAGCTGCAGAAGATTTCTGAGGCTTATGCCAAAGAGATTGTCGAATGCGATGCCAACATTCAGAAATTGGAGGAGGAGATGGATGAACTTAAAAAGAAAATATCTTAGGAGAAGAAGCGCAAAGAGACTCTTCAGAAGCCTAATTACAAAGAGATCAATGAAGAACTAGAGGTGGGGGTTCATCATGCTGAAAGGGCTCAACTACTTACTCAAGAAATTGAGACCCTTTCGACCAACAAGAGCTTTTATGAGCGTCGACTCTAAATTCAGAAGAAGAAGTTTGATGAGTTGAAGAAATCTTTTGAAAAAATTCAATTGTAATAGGGTTAGTTTTTTATGTACTAGTTAATTTGACAGTAAACTGTTTGTAATGAATCTACTTCCCTTTGTTTGGCAAAGTACACTATTTTCCCTTATATGTAATTTTAATCTTTGGCTATTTTTACTTCTTACAATATTGGTTTGTACCTTTTTAAGTACTTTCCATTTATTTTGAATATCCTTTCGTCTTTCCCAATTTCTACGACTTCATATGCGCTGTTCGAAAAACATTTCAAAATTTGGAAAGGTCCTTCCCACTTAGGGGACCACTTTCCCAACACTCTATCTTTTCGATCCATGGGAGGAATTACCTTCTAAACTAGATCCCCAACAAGAAGAATTTTATGCTTTACCTTTTTACTATAGAATTTTTCAACTCTTTCTTTTTGCCTTTTTAACAAATCTAGCGCATGTAATCTTTCTTCATCTAAATCAACCAATTCGTCCATCATCATATTCCAATATACATCTGATGGAATTTCATGATGCCTCTGGATTCGATTCGACTGTAAATAAATTTCGACTGGCAAGACTGCATCATGACCATAAGTCAGCCTAAATGGGGTTGAATTTGTAGCCTCTTTGGGAGACGTTCGACAAGCCCATAAAGCTTGATCTAAAGTCTTATGCCAGTTCTTAGGTTTTTTGCCCACATGCTTTTTAATCAAGTTGATTACCACTTTATTAGCTGTTTCAACTTGTGCATTCTCCTAGCGTAGTAAGGTGTCGAAGTACGGAGTTTGAATCCTACTTGTTTTGCAAATGCTTGCATGTTCCTTCCAGTAAACACTGATCCCTGATTTGTGGTTATTATTTTTGGAATTCCAAACCTGTAGATTATATGTCGTCGAATAAATTCGATGACTTCTTCCTGATCTAAATTTACCAAAGGTATAGCTTCTATCCATTTAGTAAAATAATATATTCCAAAAAGAATGTATTTTTGTCCTTTTGAAGAAGCTGGTCGAATTTCACCAATTAGGTCTAAAGCCCAACCCCTAAATGGCCAAGGCTTCACAATCGAATACAATTCACTTGCATGAATGTGTGGTATGCCTGCGTGCAATTGGCATTCTTGACACCCTTTGGCAAAATCGATACAGTCCTTCAACATTGTTGGCCATTACATTCCCTGTCAAAATAGCAACCATTTCATTTTATGTCCTGCTTGATGCGCACCACAGGTTCCACTATGTACGTTTGACAAAGCCAAATAAGCATTTTCTTCTCCTAAGCATTTTAATAAAACCCCTTCTGAGGTTTTCTTGAAGAGCTCATTTCCAAAAAGTACATAGCTTAAAGCTTTGTACTTGACTTTTCTTTTGACCCTTGTATTTGGGTCCTGCAGATACTCCTTGATGGGTTTTCTCCAATCCCCAACTCTTGAGTCGTCTATGTTGAAAATTTCAAAGTTTTCTTTGTCACCATACCCTAACTTTATTGTTTCCAAATTTGATGGAGACAATTTGGTGGACACCACTCTTCCTCTAACTTCAATAGCCTTCTCTAGGTTTTCTTTCGACAACATATAACCAGATGTTATTTGGGCAAGGTCATTCGCCTCTTGATTCTCCATCTTGGGTATGTGTTTGATGTCCATATTGTCGAATCATTTAAGAAGTCTGTTGGCTATGAAGAAGTACATAATCAAATACTCTTTTACACATTTATATTCTTAAGTCAACTGTTTTACTACTAATTCAGAATCGCCCATTATTTCGACTCTTGTTGCCCCTATTTCCAACAAGAATTCAAGTCCTGCAATCAGGGTTTCATACTCTGCCTCATTATTTGAACATGAGCCTTCAACTTTGTACTTGAATTTTGTTGGAATTTTATTAGGAGAAATAATTAGCAATCCGACTCCAATTCCATTTTTGTGGCTAGAACCATCAAAATATAACTTCCAAGGTTCAATTTCGACATAGTCTAACTCATTTTCATTTATAGAATGGTCTTCTATGAAGTCAGCGACCACTTGTCCCTTAGCAGCCTTTAAAGGCAAATATTTTAGGGAATATTCTGTTAATGCTAAAGCCCATTTCCCAATTATACTATGCAAAATAGATTTTGATAACATATATTTTATTACGTCGAAATAGAAAGATACATATACATCAACAGGTTTAATATAGTGTTTTAATTTCATACAAGAAAAATATACACATAGACATAACCTTTCTATAACACTATATCTAGTTTCAGCGTCATTCAGTACTCTATTGAGGTAGTAGATGGCTCTTTCGATGCCATTCTCATCTTCTTGACATAGCATGCTCCCTAGCATTTTATCTGATGCCGAAATGTATAATCTCATGCTTCTTCTTCTACAAGGAGGGATCAATATTGGAGGGCTAGAGAGGTATTTCTTGATCAGGTCGAAAGCAACTTGATGTTCCTGCCCCCATGTGAAGTCTCCCTTCTTTAGTCGAAGCAATGGTGAAAAGGCTTGTGTCTTTCCACTAAGGTTGGAGATGAACCTTCTTAGAAAGTTAATTTTCCCCAGTAGAGACTGCAGCTCCTTTTTTGTTGATGGCGTTTTCGCTTCCATTATGGCTTTGGCTTTGTTTTCATGGATTTCGATCCCCTTCTTGTGAACTACAAAACCTAAAAAGTCACCCGCCTGCACACCGAAAGCACACTTTAGGGGATTCATTTTCAAATCAAACTTCCTCATCCTTTCAAAGGATTGTCGAAGATGATCTATATGACTTTTTCCTGAAACAGACTTAACCACAATATCATCAATATAAATCTGCATGAAAGTTTCAATGTAATCATGAAAAATTGAATTCATAGCACGTTGGTAAGTTGCCCCAGCATTTTTTAGGCCGAAAGGCATCATTACCCATTCGTAAGTCCCTATCACTCCAGGACAAAGAAAAGATGTCTTAGGAACAACTTCTTCGGCGATACAGATTTGGTTATAACCAGAGTATCCGTCTTGTATGCTTAAATACTCATGACCTGCTGCTGAATCTACAAGCATTTCTACTACTGGCATAGGGTATTCATCTTTAGGTGTAGCTGAATTTTAGTCTCGAAAATCAATACATACCCTAAGTTTTCCATTTTTCTTTATTACATGAACTATGTTTGCAATCCAATCCACATACCTTGTTGTGCGAATGAATTTGCATTTCAGAAGTCTTTCGACTTCCTCTTTTATTTACGACAGAACGTCAGGTGCGAAATGCCTTGGAGCTTGCTTTATTGGCTTCTTTCCTTCTAGTATAGGAAATCTTAATTCGACCACGCTTCTGTCTAAACCAGGCATTTCATCATAGTCCCATGCAAAGCAGTCTTTGTAATCGTGCAACAACTGGACTATTTCGACTTTGAACTGAGGATCCATCTTGGCGCTTATGTAAGTTGGCCTTTTTCAGCCCCCTGTCCCAAGTCTATTTCCTCCAATGGGTCTTGAGCCACCATCTTCATGTTGGTCATCATTGGATCTTGTTCGAACCCCAGAGGTTCGTCATCATAAATGGCGTCGAGCTTCTGATTTTGCCATCCACCATCTGGGATTTCCTTAGTATTTTCCTCAATGTCTATTTCTAGATTTTGTTGGTTGGACTCGCTTTGACTGGCTTCGACAGCCATGAATTTCACTTCAGTTTCAAGTGTCGCCTTGAGTTTATTTTCGGCTATGTAAGCCGTAATTTTTCTAACGTAGATGCTTCAGTCATCATCTACAAATTCGCTTCCCCACCCAGTGGGTTGTATATGGGTGGTTCCCCATATGTAATTTGACTCGTCCACCACTTTTCTATCCCACTGGAAGCCATATGTAGGGTGGAGGTACATGGAGCAATATGCATTATCAGTCTTTTTTAGGTCGAAATTGGCTGGACTACATGGGGGAATATGAGCCAAATTTCTGTCGAAACTGAGGCGGTCGGCGTGATTGACGTCGGTCATGAAATATCTTTGGTCTGCCTCTATATTCTCCACTATGCCATCTGGTCTCCAAATAGCAATCCTCTGGTGCATCGATGAAGGCACAACTCCCACGCCATGTATCCATTCCCTCCTTGAGAGGAGGTTATAGTTTGCTTTCGATGCTATTACCATAAACTTTGTTGGTCTTGTTATTGTAACAACTGTTAAATCCACCTGGATCACTCCCATGGTAGTCCCTATCTTTCCTTTGTAATTCGACAATACCATATTGTGTGGTTTGGCATCAGAGTCATTTTTGCCAATCTTTCTCAACATGAAATGGGGCATTAAGTTTACAGCTGCCCCTCCGTCCACTAGTATTTTGTTTACTCCAACATTCTCAATTTTCCCCTTTATAAACAAAGGCTTAAAATGTTCTTTTAGCGAGTCATATGGTCTTTCGAAGAACGCATTCTGCTCCTCCATACATCCATTTTTCATGATGTAGTAGCATACAGGCTTGTGAGCCATTTGTCCTTCCTCGACATCATCGTCTTCGTCTTCCATCTGCATTACTCTGTCATAATCCCTGGGAAACACTGAGACAACCTTGCACACTACGTCGAAAGAGGCTTCAGAACTATACGTGAAGTCATCAGTCATTTCTTCATCACCTTGAACTTCCTCTTTTGGCTTTGTTCGCTCTGTACTAGTACTTAGGGCTTTGTTGTCTGAAATCTCTTTCTTCTCTACCTCCTGGGCATTGTGAATGGGAGCAGCATCACCTTTTTCGCCAGTATCTTTCTTTGTCATTCCTTTCTCCATAGCTTCCTTTTCGACCCTCTTTTTCCTCTAGAATCTTCTCCCCTGAGACTTAGTCATAGGGTTTTTTCCTTTGTAGTTTTCTGAAGGGTAAACCCATGGTTTCTGCTTCTCATCTCCCATTCCTCGTGCTAATGAGGAACCTCTCTGAATGCTGAAGCTGCTCCATTCCTTTCGCTCTTGAGCATCCCTGATGGGTTGTACCCACCTATCATCGACGTCTTTGTTTATTGGTTTATACGAATGGTAGCCTCAACCTCCAATTCCTGACTGGTGACACTCCCTTCTTATTGGATCATATATTTCTTCCTTTGGGGTTGGTCTTGCCCCCCAGTTTCATTTTCTTTTGGAATATTCTATTGCCTCCAGATTGTCTGCCACTTTCTTGTTGAAAATAGTGTTGTAGTGTGGACACATCATTACCTCAGCTTTCTTCCTTTGACACCTTTTCATAAAATCAATCAGACTTTCTTCTTCCTTAGGATATGTCAGCCTCTGATATTCTTCTCGACGGTGTTCCTCAAGATCTAATGTTGGGTTCTTTTGAGAAGTTTCAACCATGTTGATACTAGCTGATTTACCATTAGTGATCTTCATCTTGTCCATTTTTTCGATTAACTTCCTCTCAACCTCACCCATTTCTTCTGTTAATTTGTCCTCATCAGTTAGAGGTGCTCCTTCGCAGGCTTTTGGGCAGTAGTTTTTGACTTGACTTCCCTCAGGATCCTCCATTATTCTTCGTAGGATTCCATAGGTGGTTTGTTTCTCAGGCCTTTCGTCAACCTTTGCTTTTGGCATGACAATACTTTCGTCCACCCCATCATTGTCAATGAAGCTTTCATCAATCTCCTTTTCAGCATCATTCAGGTTGCCATAAATTTCTTGGCTTTTTGTCATATTAAGGTTGTTAGTAATCCCCCAATCTTTTTCGACGGAGTCCTCAGTGCCTTCGTCATTGCTTGGTTTGTTGTGGCCTTCACTTTAACCATGTTGATGGGACCTTCAGTGGCCTCCACTTTTGCTGGGGCAGAATCCTCAGTATCTTCGCCAGCCTCAGCTTTGTCAAGATCTTCAGTGCCTCCAATCTTGGCTAGGTCATCGAGGCCCTCAATGACCTTCTCACTGTAACCAGTTGATTCTCTTTCAAACTTGCTCTCGACATTCTGCCATTCAGTGACTTCGTCGCTGTCTATGAGATCTTCAGTAATATCCACCATGTTGACATTGGTATCAAAGCCTTTAGTAGCTCCTACCATTTTGAATCCATACTCAAAATTCTCTTCCACTTCCACCATGTTAATGAATGATGGCTCAGCATAGTGGGCGTCGACAGTATGCATGGGATTTGAGTCAATTTTCATTTGTTGCTTTTGCTTGTCACTGAATTTCAGTATTCTGTCACAGATAGCATTCTGCACTAGGTCCCTGAAAAGGAAACATTGAGACGTTTTATGACCCAAAAAACCATGGTACTTAAAAAAACCTCTCTTTTTATGCTATTCCATAGGAGGCACTTTAGTGCCTGGTGGAACTATCATCTGACCATCTTCGACTAATTTGTCGAAAATTTCGTCACACTTGGTGACGTCGAACATATAAGTTCTTTTCGGGAACTTATCATTCTTTTTGGGCTCTATTGGATTTTTTTTCCGTTCAACGGAACTAGCATTCTATAAGAATATGGTGGTCCCTGTTTTAATTCTGCTAAGTCAAATTCTTGTTTGTCGAAACAGGATGGTTTGTTTACATTATCTATATCATTTTCGTCTTCTTGGCGCATCCCTACATAAGCCACTCTTTCTCTTTTATTTCTATTTACTCTAAATTTCTCAGCCTTTAGTTTTACGACTTGTCTCACCCTATCTTCCAATTGCGACATATTTCTCAAATATTGGGTGTCTAGTTTCTTCCTTATAGAGTAGTCTAGACCACCTATGGCCATTTCGACCAATTCATGTTCAGGTACTTGGGTGAAACATCTGGCCTTTTGGTTTTCCCCAAGTAGTCATCTATTGGTTCAGAGAGTTTTCTTTTCACACTGGCTAATTCCTTCAGGCTTATTTTGGTTTGCCCCATGTAGAACTGTTTGTGGAACAATCTTTCTAATTGGGTCCATGTATAAATGAAGTTTGCAGGCAAAGACGTAAACCAAGTAAAAGCATTTTTTGTCAAAGAACATGGAAAATACTCCGTCCTTAAATTTTCATTATTTTCTATTTCTCCTGGTTCTATTAGATAACGTGCAACATGCTCTATGGTTGATTCACTAGTATCCCCTGAAAATTTGGTGAACTTGGGAACTTTCCACCTTGGGGGTAATTCTTGTTGTAGAATATACTCAAACAATGGGGAGACATAGTTAGGCCTTTGCAATCCTATATTTACCCTATTTTGTGCCATTATTCTTTCGAAAATAGCTGCTAGGTTATTTTCGGCAGGCATATTATTATGGCGCATCTGCTGCACAACATGATCAGCGTCTTGACCCCTTTGGACTAGAATTCTCATAGGCTCTGGCTGGGCAGAAATTTCTACTTGAGGTTGTTCGACTACTTCCTCTTGGTTTCTAATGTTAACTTGGGGGATTTCTACTAGCCTCTGGTTTATGGTATGTTCCTCTTCGACCGGTTCCCTAGGATTTAGAATTGTTTGCTCTCTGGGCTATGTTTGGGGTACGCCGAAGAAATTGGCAATACGCGTCATTTGTACTTCCAGTAATTGGTTAGTTTGGGTCGTGATTCGTATCAAAGGATTAAACACTTCTCCCATTTGTTGTGTTAACATATGAACCATTTCATGATTGCTCTACTCCATTTGTTGCCTAATGGCGTTTGCCGAGTTTGTGGTGATTGCTGGCGAATAATTTTGAAATCCTGGTGGGAATTGATTTATTCTTCCCATGTTTCTAAGAGATCTTGATCATTGCAATGTTGATGACCTATTCAACAAGGAGTCAGAATAGACTGAAGATGCATTTTGCAAACTTGCCATAGTGGTAGTAGGCATCCCATAAGTTGTTCCCTACCAAACAAGGGCATTGAAAAGTTCGTCAAAAAGGGCCTATGAATGTTCCCTATAGGGGGAGGCGTTCCCATGGACATTTGCGGTCCCATGGAAATAAAACTAGGCACACTCTGAGATACTGCAAACGAAGGTGTTGACCCTGACGAATAGGGTATGGCTTCTGATACAGAAACTGACCTTGTATTTCCTCCAATCGAAGGAGTAGGGGTAAGCACCGTAGTATTTTCATTTTGACTGTGTGGCAGATTTGCCATTCTTATTATTCTTGTTCGTTTAGGTCTTTCTATGTCGGTTACGACTAACTTACTACTTCTTAGAATCATGCAACGAATTAAAACCTTTTTGACTAAGAGTTGTTATGATATATTTTACGCACTAAAGTCCCACTGGGCGTACCAATTTGTTCGCTGGTATTTTTCCGTCGAACAACCGCTAGTTTCTAATCTAATGTTAGATCAGTTTACTTGCAGGATCAACCATACAAATCCTAGGACGTAAGTGCTTTGGTCGAAAGTGATGATTTATCCATCTTGTGTTGTTTTACTCTTACTAAGGTTTTCATTATGTTTATATGATTCTACGTAAAACGGAGAACAAAAGTAAGGTTTCTTGGCGAAAACGTGAACTAAGTAAATTCTGGTGATGTAAAAGGATAAATGGTATAAGAAGATAAAGGTTGGCAAAAGTAAAGAACTCGTAAATTGCAGGAATCATAAAAAATGCAGAAATGTTAAATAACATGAAATTGTATTAAACTGAATAAAAATGGTGTTTCACACGTACATTTTTCCAGAAATCAATCTCTTTTCTCTCACACGGGTACTTTGAGTAATTTTAAACAGGAATTTGTACACAATATCACACACACAACTAAATAACTGCCTCTAACGGACAAATCCTAAAATTGTAACACTTGGCTTTCGGCATGTCCTTTTCTATCAAATGCTTCCACGTGTCCTTTCTGCAAACGTCTTTCATCTTCGAATTTCAAACTTCAGCACCTGTCGAACCTGTCAAAGACCACCCTTTGCCATTTTTAACTAACCTCATTGAAGTTGTCAAAACATCTTCACTTCTATCTTTGTCGAAGACGTCGAAAATGTCATTTACATTTCTTTAGTCGAATTTAAACCCCTGAACACATTTTATTCCCTGATCAAAATGTTGTTTTGGATTCTGATTTCATGGCTTCGAAAATCCCTGTCTACAGTGACCGAAAAATTTCGGTCACTATAGCCACCGATTTAGCCACCAAAATTTCTAAATAAAATTTAGCCACCGATTTAGCGACCAAAATATTGTGACCGCCAATTCGGTCTCAAAATCGGTCACTAAATAATATTTAATTTATATAAAAAATTTAGAGACCGAAATTTCGGTCACTGATATTTTTTTTCTTTATTTTTTAATCCTCTTTATTATGTTACTATTTCTCTCCCAATTTTTTAAGGATTTTAGTTCTTTTTTATTTTTTAATAAAAGATTCACGTTTTTATTATTTTAACAAATAAAACATATAATTATATAAACAATTATACTATTTTATTTTCACTATACAATTTTATATATGCATAATAAAATTACATTAATAAAATCAAATTTTATTTTGATTACATCCAATTAAATTAAGTAATAATTAGTAATTATTTAACTATTATTTTTATTTTATTTTATTTTTTATATGTGTATATATTTAAATATAGGTAACATAATAAATTATATTAAGTGGTCTAGTGGTAAGGCCTAACTGAAATTGTAGGAGTTCTCAAGTTTGATTCCAAAGTCTGGCACTTTATAATTTTATTTTTTGAAAAAAAAACTAAAATCGGTCACTAAATTCGGTCACAAAATCGGTCTCTAAATTTCGGCCACTAAATTCGTCGTAAAAGCTTAGCGACTAGATCTTTTACAACCGAAAAATGATGGTCACTAAATCGGTCACAAAACGTTATAGTGACCGATTTTTAAGCTTTTTCGGTCTCGAATTCAGTCACTAAAAATGAATTTTTTAGTAGTGATTGATAGCTTACACTCATGATTTCTCCGCTACATACGTAAATAACTTTTAAGTTTTTTCATCAATTTTATTCCAATACTTTCTATTTCTTTTTTCTTTATAAAAACTTGATGATCAATATTTCCTGTATATAAACTCCAAACACTAAAATACAAGAAACATATTAATCGACTTACCTTTCAATTCAACATATTAATCAACTTACCTTTCAATATTCTCTTAAATAACCATTGTAGATAAATCCACTAGTAAACATTATATAACTTAGATTTGACCTTAATATTATGGAAAAGATTGTATATAACAAACATTGCCTCATGTGGTAATTTATACAACCATGATGGATGGTTATGCCAAAATTTAATGCTTTGAAAAAACCCTAATTCTATACGATGTAGGGAAGCGCAAATGATTTAGTCGGTTTTATCATACACTAATTGGAGTTTATGTTAACTGAAGTTTACGTTAATGAAAGAGTTAAAATTTCACATAAACGAATTCCAACAAAATTTGAAAGTATGTAGTCACTTAATATTTGAAGATTAATTCCTTAAGGAAAAAAGTCTAAGAAATTAAAATTATAACATGATTTGCACTTTAATGGGAAAAAATTGAAAATTCAGGAAACTCGATAAATGATAATGGTATATTAATTTTAAAAAAAACTATCAAATTGTGTCTCTTTTATCCATGATAATATTATACAATAAATGACTGTAAGAACTAGAGCTTGAAAAACTTTGAGTCGATTTAAAATTTAAACTAAAAAATAATGCTTCATGTGCTCATTGATAAAAAAAATTATAAAATAACCAACAAACTAAATAAACAACACTATTTTCTTCATATTAAGATAAAAATAACTAAGATCAGATTACAAGGGTTAGAATTGAGAGAGCATAAGATGTTCAACGAGCAAAAAATGTGTAAGATAAAATCTTCAAGTTATACGTTTAAACAATTTTCTAACGAGGCTCAGTTAATTAGTTGAGTGATTTTAAAATACAAACTTAACAACTACAAAATTTTTGAACTATTGTTTAGATGCTCAATCTCTTCGAAGGACACACGTGTTGAGTAGAAAAAATTGGATGAAAAGTTAATCAATTTATATTTAATCAAACTAAAATCCTTAGTCCACATGTCGAAACTTAAAAATTAAATAGTAAGAGAGCAACATCATTTAAAATACTTGAACTGAATAACAAAAAAGCCAATAACCAATGTAGACACTAGAAGGGAAGTGTTCTGGACTGCCCAAAAGCACGGATTTGGGCCCAAATAATCCTTCGCTCGACATAGGTGCCATCCGACCAACATTCAAACCGAGCAAGACGAATATCGTCCCAACAGCTAGTTCCTGACCGTTAGCGGTTAATATGAAATCAATGATCCAAGCAATACAGACCAATGACCATCCACTTGGACCAGTATAAAAACCCTCTCATTTGAGAGGGTCAGGGATTCAATTTTTCACCCTAAATCTCGTACTTGCTCACTCGTTGCTCGCGCTCTGACTTTAGAATTGGAGTGCCTTTGCAGGTACACCCATTTTTCTACCATCGACCGAGCCTCATCCACGTTCGACGCCGGCCACATCGGATCCTGATCTCCAGGTATGATCTGGTGGCGCCGTCTCTGGGAAATCAACTTCCCCGTTCTTCTCCCTCAAAGAATCTCAAGAACCAAAGTTTACTCTCCGAAAAGATCCATGGCCACTCACGACATCCCGTGCGAAGCCCGAACTACTGATGGTGCCCTCATTATCCAACGGGGGAGCAACCTAGTCACCCCCTCACACGAAGAAACTGTCCAAGAACGCCAGGATGGAGAAACAACTTCACCCTTTCTTGAGCGTGACCAACCGCTCGAGAGTCAATCGGAGGTCATTCCTTCCATGGCCGCACCCGTCGGGTTAGACTTTGTCGCACTGATTGAAACGCTCAACCAGACCCACCTCTTTCTCCTGGCACATGGTGCGAAGATAGCTCGTCTCGAAGAAACCAGTCGTCGATCATCTTGATCTCCTAAAAGGCACTGAGAACGACGCATCCCGTCCCCCCGTAAAAGAAGGATAAAGGCCACCATGATAAATCTTTTATCAGGAATCGAGATTGATCACCTCCTTGAAGACGTCGCTTGCCTGTACCAACCAAGACTCGTCAATGTTCGCAAGATGATGATCGACGTTCTCCTCCCCAGAAAATGCGATGATCCCGATCACCATCTCCAAAACGATCAAGAAAGAATAGGTCACACTCTCCGTCTCCGCGGCGGAATAGAAAGAGTCGTTCAAGAACCCCTTCATTCACCTCCAGTGACGACTAAGATACCAGAGGTCCCCTCTCCTTTGAGATTATGGATACCGAGCTACCAAGAGGGCTCGAGAAGCCCTCACCCCTTGGTTCATATGACAGAATGACGGATCCCGACGAACATATCGAGAACATCGACGCCCTGCTTGATTATAGGGGCGTCCGAGGAGCGATCAAATGCCATCTCTTTCTGACCACCTTAAGGAAAGGGGAGATGACTTGGTACAAAAGTCTTGAACCCGAATCCATCACTTCCTGGGGACAACTCGGTCGAACTTTTTCCAGGCATTTCACCGTTTTCCGACGCCATCCCAAGACAGAGGCATCGCTCGAAGCCATTATCCAGGGAAAAGATGAGCCCCTCAGAACCTATATCAAAAGCTTCAATAAAGAAGTTGTTCAGGTCTCGACCACGGACGACATGAAAAAGTATTTGCTGGAGCGCGGGCTCCGCCCGTCCACCGACTTCCACCGAGCAGTGGGCATCAAGACGCCCACCACTCTGGACGCTTTCCTCCTGAAGGCACAAGCGTACATCCAGTATTAAGAGAGGCAAGCGGCTAGCTCCGTTCGCGATGCCAGACGTAGAGAAGACGTCAACCCTTCCAAAGTCGATGAGCCCTCGACATCTCGTCGGGGAGGTGACAAAAGAAAGGAAGACTGCCCCCGTGAACTGCGGGAGCAAAGAGGACCAGTAGGTCGCTTTCGTGAGTATACTTCTCTCTTGGTGTCAAGGGAGAAAATATTGTCCGAGTGCGCCAATTCAGAATTCTGGAAAGCGGGGGTCCGCTTTCCCAAGCAGTTGCCTACCAAGTCGGGCACTGACAAAACCAAGTATTGCAGGTTCCACAAAAGCCACGGACACAATACTGAGGATTACATCCATCTGAAGGACGCAATCGAAATACTCATAAAAGATGGCCACCTCAAACAATTCACGAAATCCAAAGAAACCTCCAGGTCGGAGGCGCAAGAGACCATAAAATTTGAAGAAGCGGTGGTTGTGCCCGCAGACACCAATATACAGGTCGCTCTCAGCATCTATCACCCTGAAGATTTCTATCTTCCCGATCATCAAAGAAGTTCAGGTTATCTGTCTTCCCATAGCCCCTGGGAAGCATTCCCCTCCTCTATGGTGATTTCAGGTGGAAGATTTAACAAGATCACGGTCGATTCCGTGAAGAGAAAGTTCGATCAACTAATCGTATAAGGACCGGCCCTGAACGCTACGTTAGACCCACCCAGAGACAACTCAGTGCCCATATCCTTTTACAAAGAGGAACTACTGGGCGAGCGCCTAACGCTAGCATCCCATTGCTCATTCGGGCCCAGATGGCCAATTTCGGCGTTCGAAGAATACATGTCGACCATGGCAATTCATGCGATATCATGTAAAATGGAGAATACGCGTTGATTATACCGATTTTAATCGGCCTTGCCCGAAGGATGCTTATCCATTTCCAAATATTGACAAACTGGTCGACAACTTGGCAGGTTTCAAACTATTATCATTTATGGACACCTATTCGGGATACAATCAAATCCCCATGGCCGTGACCGAAAAAAAGCACACGGCCTTCATGACCGAATCGGGCAATTACTACTAGAATGTTATGCCCTTCGGCCTGAAAAACGCTGGCGCCAATTATCAGCGCATGATGAATAAGGTTTTCCAAGCAGAAATTGGAGACATGCTTGAAGTATATATGGACGACATGATCGTTAAATCTCAGCAAGAGACGGATCATGCTTCCCACTTACGAAAGGTGTTTGACCAAGCTCGAAAATGCAAGATGCATTTCAACCCTGAAAAATGCACGTTCAGAGTTCGAGCGGGCAAATTCCTCGGGTTTTATTTGACCGAGCGGGGAATCAAAGCCAACCCCGACAAATGTTGGGCATTCACAGAGATTCCTACGCCGAACTCTAAGAAATCTATACAATCGTTAAACAGAGTACTCGCTTCACTCGCCCGATTTGTGGCCAAGTCCGCCCAGCCCGCGCTCCCATTCTACAAACTCCTTCGCAAAGAATCATCTTTCAAATGGACCGACGAATGCGAGCAAGCCCTGGCCCACTTGAAAAAAGCACTATCCGAGCTCCCAGTACTCTCCTGGCCTAACGAAGGCGAAACGTTATACCTCTACCTCGCCGTTGCAAACGAGGCGGTGAGCGCGGCCCTTATCCGTGAACTCCCCGAAGGGCAAAAGCCTATTTACTTTACGAGCAAAGCCTTGAATGGCCCTGAGCTCAGATACCTGCAAATTGAAAAGGTAGCGATGGCCCTCCTCTTTGCAGCAAGAAGGTTACGACACTACTTCTTGGCCTATACTATTGTCATAAGGAAAGACCAACCCATCAAGCAGATGCTTGGAAGGCCGGATATAGCCGGATGGATGCTGAAATGGTCGCTAGAACTATCCGAGTTCGATATCAAGTTTGAGGGAAGGTGAGCCCTCAAGGCTCAAGCCAAGCGGAATACGAGGCCTTCCTGGCTGATTTGCGCCTGGAAGACGACCTTGAGGCAGAGGAAATTGTAATATGCACAGACTCCTAGTTGGTCACCAACCAAGTGCGAGGTGATTTTCAAGCCAAAAACGACAACATGACTGAATACTTAGCTTTGGTCAGAGAGAAACTAAAACAATTCACGTCCGTAGAGGTCAAGCACGTCCCGTGCGAGAACAACACCCGAGCGGATATCTTGTCCAAACTAGAAAGTACCAAGAAGAAGGGGGAAACAAATCCGTCATACAAGAGATATTCCCTCGACCAGCATTGGGCAATCTTCGCCCCAGTAGACGTAAACGTCGTGGGCGACACTAACTATTGGATGACCCCAATATTCAACTACTTGACCAAGGACGAATTACCGACTGATCAAAAAACGGCCAACATCGTGCAGCGTACGTCATGCTCGTATACCATGGTCGGAGGAAAAATGTATCGTTGAGGTTTCTCCACGCCACTCCTCAGATGCGTCGAGGAAGAAAACATTCCACATGTGTTGAGAGAAGTTCATGAAGGAATCAACGCACAACATCTAGGTGGGCAATTGCTAGCCCGAAAAATCCTACGAGCAGGATACTACTGGCCGACGATCCAGAACGACGTGAAGGAGAATGTTAAAAAATGTGACAAATGCCAACGGCATGGTGACGTACATGTGGCACCTCCTACCGAGTTGAAATCACTATCTTCCCCATGGTCGTTTTCCTGGTGGGGGCTGGATATATTAGGACCTTTCGTCATCGACACCGGGCAAAACAAGTATCTCATCGTGGGCGTCGATTATTTCCCTAAATGGATAGAAGCAGAGGCCTTGGCCAAAATCATTGCTCTCAACATCTTACGCTTCTTCAAGCAGAGCATCCTCGCCCGGTTCGGAGTGTCGCTTGCCTTCGTGACAGATAATAGGACTTAGTTCACCGACAAACATTTCCAGGATTTTGTAACCTTGGTGGGAACCAAACAACACTTCGCCTCGGTTGAACACCCTCAGACTAATGGGCAGGCGGAAGCTGCGAACAGGGTAATCTTAAGAGGTCTGAAACGAAGGTTGGACGAGCACAAAAAACGTTGGGTAGAAGAATTGCACAACGTACTTTGGGCGTACAGGACCACACCTCATTCAACGATCGGGGAATCCCCATTTTGGCTAGCATATGGGACCTAAGAGGTCATCCCCATAGAAATGCATGTACCGTCCAGGCGAACAGAATCACCTATGGACCAAGACACCAACTCTGAAACACTAA
The DNA here is from genome assembly GCA_963966055.1 of Lathyrus aphaca. Classification (NCBI taxonomy): domain Eukaryota; kingdom Viridiplantae; phylum Streptophyta; class Magnoliopsida; order Fabales; family Fabaceae; genus Lathyrus; species Lathyrus aphaca. Next base: position 175,589,015 of record OZ014524.1, on the reverse strand, counting down.
GAGAAGAGCTCGACTTAGTCAAAGAGATCTGATCGGAAGCTGCTCTTCGAGAAGCTACACTTAAACAAAAGATAGAAGCTCGACATGCCACCAAGGTTATTAAGCGAGCATTCGAAGTCGGAAGTCTTTTCTTGAGGAGGAATCACAAAGACTCCCGAGAAGGGAAGCTGGAACCAAATTGGGAGGGCCCATATCGTGTCCGAGCAAAGACCAAAAATGGAGCCTATTACTTAGAAAATCTTCAAGGGGAAGAGCTCGCTCGGTCGTGTAACACCGAGAAACTCAAGCAATACTACATCTAGTATGAATGTCGCTCTTCTCAACTCCCAAACGAGGAGCAGATTGTCCAACCAAACCTGCATGCATAGGTATAAGCATTGCAGCCTAAAAAGTTTGATCAACAGGACCACCTTGCAAAGAGAAGGGTAATTGTCGCACGGAAGGATACTCAAACGAGTTTGACTTTGCCTAAGTTATACGACCAGGAAAAACCCCAGCTCGCGATGGGACGTTCAAGCCACGGGATCCAAGCCATGATCTTGACCTGGATACCGTCCCGGAGCCAGCCTCCATACGTCTGACCGGTTCCCTTAACCGACAGATCGCACTTTCTAACGAGCATTTACCCCCTATTCAACCACTAAATCATATTCCTTATGCCGGCCAATTATACGAGCGCAAAATACTTAGCGAAATCATACACTTAAAATAAAAGTCCTCCGACGGACGAGCAGTTATATGTTAAAACAAAAACACTGCAAAGATAACAAAATGACCACCCAGGCCGGAAACATTCGTTGAGAAATTACGACCCCGAAGGGCTGACTTGTTCAAAATTACATAAAACGGGGACCAAGTCCCCGAGCAAAACAATAAAATTACATATATTTGGGCACGCAGGCCAAACTAAATACCCTCATCCTCCTGGACACCAGGTTGTACCTCACATTGAGGTTGCTGAGCTTCAGGCTAGACTGGTTGGTCAGGCTCACCAGGCTGGGAGTCGTCAACGATCATATAGTCAGGAACTACAATCCGACCTTCCTCGACCTTGTACAAGTAGTTGATCTGATCAGTATCAAGATCCAACTCCGGATGGAGAGCCTTGATCTGATCCACAACATTTTGAAAGCTTAGCTTGGTCGTATCCCTCAGTTCTTCCAGATCCTGATCCATCCGAGCAAGGAAGTGCGCCCTGGTCATCAAACCTTTGGTGTCTTCATCCTTATCATCCTTGGGGAAGAAGGCATTTTTCACCTTTTTATTCTGTTCGACGGCTTTCCTCTTATCCACCTCTAGCTTGGCAATCACGTCAGCCCGCACCGTCAACTCTTTGGCTGTAGGCTCAGCGTCCTCGGTAACCTTCTTCACTTTTTCTTTCGAGGAAGCCAGAAGGGTCTTCAAGTGGCCAATTTCACGCTCCTGTCTGGAGCTTCCCTCGGTCAGCAACGAGGCCATAGATAGCACCCACATGACAGCACTGGCATCCTGCGCCAGAGACAATCGTCAAGCAGGGCGATCCATCTGCTCAAGAAACAATGAGTCCGCCCGCTCGACCTCCAAGGCCGTATCCTCGAAAACGTTGTGCTTCACAAAACACGTTGGCAGCATGTGCTTGGGTTTAGGTGGAGGATTGGTCGTCAAATCCAGAACAGTCACTCCGGCTTTGTGCTTTTTAAGTTAAAGACTCGAACTCATGCCCGGGGAGCCTCGAGCGACCGGGCCAGAACCACTCGTATCGTTGCCCACCAGTTGGGTCTGGAAGACCCTGGCTTTTCTCTTGTTACCTTGTCTCAATTTGTCATGGATCTTTTCCAGAGAATTCGCCATAGAACCTACAAAATGAAGGAAAGAGAAAGGGGTCAGGTCGGATACGATCATAAAATCACAGGACAAATAAATGAAAAACAAAGTACCAAATAGTTCAGACACTTCTGGCCTGTTTTTACAAGCTAGGAGAGTTGTGACGTCAATCAGCGGACGCTCAACAGCCTCTCCTCCAACAGAATCTAACATTACTTTCCCTTCTCCGTCGAGCATTAGAGTCGGGGTGAAAGAAGACACCAGCTTGCGAAACTCCTCGAAACTGGTCACATCATCCTCGTTCAGAGCATCCCTTATCTGAACAAAATTGCTCACAGGTCTCCCGTAATGACTATAATCCCATGAGAAGGGAAACATCCAAATCCTCTAGGGAATCTGATGCCCATACGCGTCAAGCTTGGGTACATCATTCTCGTCAGTGTTGACCCCCATTAAGTTGATCGACCTTGTAGCCTCTCGGCTCATAGGTTCAATCAAGAAATAATTGCCCTTGAACAATCGGATGGACTCCGAATGTGCCTTGAAAATCTTTGCCCGTTGTTTAAAGGAGATAAAGGTCTTCCAGGCATTCCCTCGCCCCACCTGGCGCTTGTTGCACCCCAAAATTTGCCCTCCCCTAGTCAAGACATTGTGCTCCAACGTGTCCCAAGAGGTTCACAAGGTATCCCAAGAGGTTCACAAGGTTCACAATTAGTCAGAAAGTTTGACAATTCCCTCAGACAAAGCATCCTCCTAGGCAATGCACCCTAAACTAGGGTTTTGGATTTCATCAGGCTAAATGGAATTTCAAGGCCTCAAGTGAGCTTCATAACATCCTACATGTCTTCAATAATCCCTATGTCAAGTTTCAAGGATTTCCCAAAAGGTTTGCTCAGTCAGATGATCAGATATGCAAAAATCAGTCAAAGGGGTTAAGAAGTCAAACTGAGGTCAACTGTGGTCAAACCAAATTCAAATTTGATGATTTTTTTGCCAACATCAATTTTATGAAGTAAAATCCATCATTTGATCAAGGGTTTATCATGATTCATCAAGGAGATTTCAGATCATCAAGAATCAGGAGTTTCTAAATTAGGGTTTTCACAGGAAAAGTCAATTGAACTTTGACCAGCCATAAATTTCACATGCTTCATCAAACAATTCCCATCCAAATCTCATTTTGAAGGAAATATAATTCCCTACAACTTTGTGTCTCACAAGCCAAGCCTAAAAATGCTTCATTTGAAAGGTATGAGCCAAAACATTACAGGTCATTACAAAAGTCAACAAAAAGTCAACATCTTCCAAAGGGCCTAATTTGAAAATGGTAAATGATATGGACATGATACCAAAGCGGTTGCTTAGAGGACTCTCTAAGCTTTCCAAAATGTCCAAGAACACCTTCATAGCCTTAAAATTGAGGGATTTGTGCCTTTGCAAAGTTGGGAAATTTTTTAGAGGTATATTGAGCAAATGGGGTCTTAAAACCAATTCTTTCCACATGGGCTTGCAATTTTGTGATCCAATCTTTACCATGACATCATGCACGACCCAATTCTCATTTATTCAGATTTTTATGATTTATTTTATATTTATTTTGATTTTATATATTAAAATTCAATTTAAATAAAAATAAATTATGAAAACTCAATATTTAAATGTGATTCTTCTTCTAGAAACTCTTAAAGACCATTTAAATTGATTTGATCACATACAAATTCGTGCTAAGACAATTGGGCATGAATATATTTTATTTTTTTGACTAATTTGGCAAGAAGATTTCTTCATATTCAAGTCATCCAAAAGCCCACAAAAGTCATATGTTTTTTGACCTAATTTCATCACTCATATATAGACAAACATAAAGCATTGCAGGGGGACGAAAAAATCTGAAGCTTAGAGGCACATTCAAAACTCAAAATTTCCAACAAAAGACAAGATTCGGTTTTGGAATTTGGGATTGTTTCAAAGCAATTTGAAGGTTGCTATGGGTTCCCTGATCATCACTGAGTGTTTCTCCATAACCATTATCATCAAAATCATCTTGAATTGCTTAAACCGAATTCGTTTTTCTTGATTTTTCTCAATTTTCGATTTCAAATAATTACGCATTATAAACATGATTTGATCTTATATTATTGTTTGTTTGGATGTTTAGAATGTTTCTGGACCATTTGATTGAAGCTAGCGTGCAAAAACAAGGATGTGCCATTGTTAGGGTTCAAAACTTTGAAATTGGGAACTCAATGTCAAAGCAGTTTAATACGGAATTAATATCATATTTGGACTCAGGAGACTTCTTTTAATTGATTATGGTGTTTGGAATAAATTTATATTGCGTAATATGATAATTTGTATAGGCAGGACATGTAGTGATGGAAAAATTTGGTCACTATAAGCTTTAGCGACAGATGACTGTAACTAGAAGCTAATTGGACGGTTATGTGGGGAAGATGAAGTGTGGGGCGAAAATCCAGTTTTAAATATTTGTTTTATTTTATTATGCTTCTTTTAGGTTATAATGTCAAAGTACGCTGATAGCTCAGCTGGTAAGGCACGCGTGTGTGCAAACATGAGAACCTGGGTTCGATTCTGGCTGGAGGCGTTTTTTTGCTTTGGTTTATTTCTTTTACAGGTTGAAAATATAATGAATTTGTTACATAAAGGTATCACCAGCGCGCACTGGCCTGGTTGGTTTTGTGCTACATATTTGAGGTAAAGGACCTGGGTTCAAATCCCAGGTCCTATCTTTTTAGTCAAATTCCCACTTTTCTTTCTTATTCTCTAATAATTGTTTATTATTAACTTTATTTTAATTAACTTATTAAATATAAACCATGAAAATAATTTTTCATTATAAACCTTAATTTGTTTAGAAATTCATTTTTTTAACTTTAATTTTTGTAAATAATTAAATTTATTTTTATTATTAATAATTAACTAATTAAATTTATATTTTCTTATTAATTTCTAATTAATCCTAATTTATTTTTTTCTAACCCTAACCTAATTACAATCCTAATTTATTTCTAACCTTAATTTATTTATTTTTTTATCTTATTATCTTAATTTATTTATTTTTGGCTTTATTATTTATTTTTGGCTTTATTATTCATTTTTGCTTTACTATATTTAAGTCATGCTTTATTTAAATTATTAGAAAATTGTATAGGCTTAATATCCTTGTAATTTACTTTGCTGTCTGATTACTTTTGTAACTGTCCCAAAGCTTTGTAATAGCGTAGATTTACTTTCTCGTCCTTTTATTTATATTATTTAATTATTTGGTTAGTAAATAGGGAGTGAGAATTAAATGTAATTAAAATTAATTTAGAAAATTAATTAAATAAGATAAATAATTAAAAACACTCACACATGTAAGTCGATCTTTGATCGCCATCTTACACTTCCTAGGGTGTTCCTCTTGGTTGCCTTAAAATAAAATGGTCAAGTCCCTCGAATATAGGGATGTCTTAAGCAAAGTCCCTTCAAAGTATGAATCATCATAGTCCCTACAGTTTAAAAGATCAAGTCCCTTCGAGGTTGCCTATGAAATAAAGGTCTTGTCCCTTCGAATAAATGATGATAAGTCCCTACGAATTGCTAAAGACATCCCTTAAGTTGCCTTCTATGACCATACGATGACCCTACGCCCGTCCCTTATACAAATCCAAGGTAATGACTATCTATTCCTTAATAATAGGGATAGTCTTACCATTGTAAGGACATACGAGAACATGAAAGACTTAATCTAGGGTAGGTACCTCTTAGTTGCTTGCTCACATTTCAAAATACTTTTTACACCTCCCTTTCTTAAACAATTTTTCAAAACAAGAATTTGTATACATCCATACGAGGATCATTACAAAGTACTTAGAAAAATTTCTAATCACACACTACACTCTTCAAAAACAATTTAAGTGAGCTAAGTAACTAAGAGCCCATGAATAACCATGGATATAAAGGGTGCTAACACCTTCCCTTTATATAACCTACCCCCCGAACTCAAAGTCTTTTAAAAATAGGTCTTTCCTGTTCTTTTATGCCCTTTCCTTATGGATAAAATAAAAGTCGGTGGCGACTCTTGCTATCCGCAACATGACTAAAAGTCAGTTCTCCCACCGTGTTACAGCGCTGCAGAGAGAACAATCTGAATAAAAGAGGAAGGGTAGCACCCACACCAAGGTGCGTGCACGTTAACTCGAATGCCCGCATAAAGGCATAAGAGTTGGGATGCAATTGTGAAGGCGCTACTCCCAGGTGACCGAGTACCGAGCAGACCAAATCACTGAATGGCAGCCTAATCCCTAAGGTTGAAACAACATACTCATACATAGAGAATTTTCTCCCACCAAAGTCTGAGAACATTCTGTCATCATCACTCGGGCATGTCACCATCCAATGAGTAGGGTTCCCCACCACTGGCAATGGATCTTCGCGCGGCCGAGCATAAGATGAAACTTTATCCAGCAGGTCCTCCACGACCCATTCCTCGGGCATAATAGCCATCTCCTCTTCTTCTGGAACCTCGGGATCACCAGTCGCTTCCCCGGATATCGTGGCCACGTCATCTACTTCGGTTGCTTCTGAATCCTCCGAAGAACTTTCGGCGGAAGAGGGAACGGTTGCCGAAGATCCTGAATCCTCCGACGAGTCTTCATCCGAGAATATGTCGTTGGGATAGACGAGCGCATTTTCACCTGAAAAGTAGAGGAAAGGTGTCAGTGAATTCAATTAAAATATCAAATCCACCATTCCACTACATATCAAGTAAAAGGGCATACAACGGCCCGGGAACGGGAACCCCGACCAAATCCCTCAAGTGGTTGTCGCCCAAGACGATCAATCAACGCTCGACAGAGAACATAAAAATTCAGGGTTCGCAACGAACAAATGCTCATCACTAAACCTTGTGTCGCCGTTGACTGCAAGCTAGGGTTCAGACAGGCAGCGTAACAGCGACTACAACAACTTAAAAATCCTCTAAAATTACCCTAATCTATTGTCTAAAAGCAAAACCTAAGCCGCATGCATGTCTATTTTTGAAAAACTAAGATAAAAAGCCGGAAAAGAGCTCTTACCAAGAGCTTGAGACATGATTATAAGGATCTGTGTTGAAGCGTACGGTGGTCGGAAGAAGAACTGTGGTGGTTAACAGTCGTCAAGGGTTGTCGGAGATGCGATCGGAATGGCGTAAAGAAGTAACGAAAAAGTGAACAAATGAGGCAATTCCTCTATTTATAGGTGTCGCTCCCTGGATTTCCATCCTGGTACAAACGCGAAAGTGGCGCGGAAAAGTTAGAGTCGCCAGCCAGGTATTTTTATCCCGAAGGAACGGGAATGGTAATGCTGCACAAACCAGAAGAAAGAAGAGGAAGGACACGGGTCCTGCGAACCAAAGAGATTGAGTTCGGGAGTCGGTTATGACCTGGGAAGGTATTAGTACCCCAGATCGTCCGCCGTACCCGACGGGATCCACGCTTGCAAAGAAATTTGTTCCAAAGGGTGAAGAAATGAAAGCTGCTGCGGAGAAAAGGAACTGAAATGGATAAAAGAAAAGAAAGGGGGAAAATGTAGGGAAAATAAAGAGTGTGCTCGAACGGTCCCTACCCAGCTGCCTACGTACCTCATCTGGACAATGAGGATCAGAGTCGACGTAGTTCCCCTAACTAGGGGTGGAAAAGCTTGCTTATGAATTAAGGCTTGAACTGCCTATGCCAATTCTCAGGTGTTGCAGACTCGGACGACGAGTGCGTAACCGTCTTGCATAATGACAAGAAGAAGCAAGTTCGCAGACAGAGCGAAGGAGATGAGAAAAGAATTTCCGAAGGAAAGACGATTATTGTTTGTTTTGTGTTTTTTAGAGCTTTTTATTTGTGTGGCACAAAAGAATGAACTCAAGCTATTTTCCATGGAATATGTACTTGCTACTACATTCCAAGATGGAATAATAGAACAAGCACGCTCAAGTAAGGAGAAGATCCCCAAAACTTGGTTCCGGAGATCAGGGCCTAAGCTCACTAACTTGTTGAATTTATTAAGTGTTTTTGTAATTTTTGTGAAGAAGTCTTTTTTATGATTTTCTTTGTGAAAGTAGTCTCATGATTAGACTTGTACATCATGCTAGACAAGCGTGTACTATCCCAAGATGGGAAGACTACAAGTGTCCCATGGAATAAGTCCATACACACAAGGCTACCTCAACCATTATTAAGTGTTTCTTAGGTTTTTGTTTTGAGATGAGAAGAGAAAGAAACAAAAGGATCTTAAAGATAAAATCTAATGGGGAAAGTCTAATCCTAAAGTTATCATGTAAAGGTGGTCCTAAGGTTAGTGTGGTTTGAAGTATTTCCTAATGAAGAAGAAGGAAAGAAGAAAGAAGAACTAGAATACAACTTACTCTGTAATACCCATATACAAAAGACATACATAAAGCATATTTTTCATATATAATATTAATGATTTGGTACTTGAAATACAAATAAGTTCTTAGCAACACATTGCATAAATATAGCCACTACAACTTAAGGTACTAAACAAGGCTATATAATAGTACAAAATGTTCAACTACAAAAAGATCTAAGAACTAGATCTGAAGATCTCAAAAGTCCACAGCGGAAGACTAAGCCATCAGCTAGTAAAGATAATCAAGTCGCCTTATCCTTACCTTTAGCGGAACCTGAAGTACCTGAAATAACAACATCAACATGGGGTGAGATAAAACATCTCAGTGGGTTCTCTATCTTAGAGTTCTCTCGGCTCTAAGGGTCATTTCCAACGAAACTCGCATGCTTCACCAATCAATTACACAAGGAAAAAGGACATAGGGGAAACTAGGGTCCACACACGATTTCAAATAAAACACAAAGGGAAATGTCTACCTCAAGTCCTTACGGATGCTCTAGGGAAACACATAGTAACCACTTGAGACTTATACAAGACCTTACGGAGGAATTGACATAACACGTGCTTCAATCCTTACGGATGCTTCCCGTGGGACTAAAGATAACCCACCTCAAGACTTACTCAAGATTGACACAATTAGCGTAACACTTGCCCCAAGTCCTTACGGATGCTTCACGTGGGACTAAGGACAACCCACCTCAAGGCTTACTCAAGACCTTACGGGGGACTTATAGTCTACACTTCTCAAATCAACGCCCATGAATACACAACGGATACCTCAAGTCCTTACGGATGCTCTAGTGAAAACACATAGTAACCACTTGAGACTTATACAAGACCTTATGGAGGATCCTAAAACAAACAACACAAATCATAATTCAAACGAGTCTAAGGGGGACCTAGATACCTCACAAGTCTTACCTTTTTCTATTTCCATTAATTCACAAGTTCCATTTTATCAAGTTTTGGTCATTTGAAAATAATCGGGTAAAAGTCGGCTCGAAATTAATGTTTCTTGATCCCAATAGATAGATTATGCCATTAGCTTCAAAACGATATGTGGAACGCTCCAAACGGATACCCGAATCATAAGTTACGAATTTAAAACCAAGATTTGAAACTACAGGTCTCGCTGAGCGAGCTCCTTCTCGCTGAGCGAAAATCGCCCTGGAACTTTCGCTGAGCGAGCTACACCAGTTCAGGAAGTTCCAGCCTTACGGGAAAACACCCTTCCCACACCCAATCACTCCCAAACACCAACCAATGCAACAAGACATGATCAAACGTATCCATTATCATAATATGAGTATTTTAGGTAGGTTTTAATCGAGTTTTAACCGTTAAACTTCCGATTTTTCTTGGATTTCCAACTAAGCCCTAACCACAAACATTTCTAAGACTCAACCAAAATCAAAGATAAAAGTTTCTAACTAAGAACCCACCTCGAGAGATGAAGATTGGCGGAAAGATTGAGTTGATTTGACGGGCGGATGATCGGGAATGAAGAATTGGAGCTTTAGGGCTTTTTCTCTCTTCTTCTTCTCTTCTCTTCTCCTTTTCTTATTTTCTTTAACAACTTTCTTTCTCTCATAATCTTTCTATATATATATATATAATATAAAAGCTTATATTTTTACCGATAAGTCAAAATTAGAGAGTATCTGAAAATATCTCTTAATTCGATATTTTATAAAACCTCTGAGTCAACTAATATCAATTAATAAAATATAATCCCATGAATTACTCTATTTAGTTCCATCAAAATTTCTTAGAGTATTCCGAAATAATATTATTACCAATTAATAATGTCCATAGCTTTAAATAAAATACGGGGTATTACATACTCCTCTAAAGGAGATAAGTTGTTTTTAAAGGGGGAAAAGATGAGGTTGTACCAAGGATGGCATAAGGCACATCGCAAATGAAAGTAAGAGAACAATAAAGAAAAGAGATGAAGGTTTGAAATGTGGATAACATCCACACTTCTTACTTACCTTATGCAATTACCTGAAAATGTTAGAAATATAAACAAGAACAAAATGGAATATAAACAAGCAAAGGATCCCATCAATCTAACACAACCAGAAGCGAATCACACCTATTATATACTGGGATCAAGTTAAACAACCAATAGGAGTTGGCACAAGTGCCCTCCTAGACCAATAAGCAATCAAACATCCGGAAAATATTCAAAACCAAGCAAGCAAATATAAAAATCACATAAAATGGAAAACAATACTAAAAATTCCACAATTAATCATGAGAATACTTTAATTACCTATAAACCACATATCAAAATCTCAATCCAAAAGTCAGAAGAAAAGTTAGTCAAATAAATGCCTAAAGTCCAATTTGGGTTTAGTAAACTTCAACATAAAACAACATGACAAAAAGCAAGCAAATAAAATCTAAAAAACATGATATAAATCCTAAATGACCTTTAATATGTTAGGGATCAGTGGCAAAAAGAATTGTGTTCATTACTATTTTGAAACTTTAGTTATAAAATCAACAAGGTAAGGTGTGCATAAAGGAATTTAAAATAAAAGAAATAAAGTCAAAAATCATTATCAGGCGCCAAAATTAATAAAAATTGAGAAATAAAAATATCAAAAATTAAAGAATATTAAAATAAATGTCCATGAATTTTTTCACTATTTTTAAAAGCTTATAACTATTTTTAATAAAATAAAATGAAACAAAAATTAAAAGAGAAATAAAATAAATGGAAACCAAAAGCATGGTTCAAATAGCAAGGAAATCAAGTTAAAAAACAAAACTGGGCCCAGACAGCGGGTGCAAATAGCAAAATGTTAAGCCCACTTCCCACAAGCTCAGTCAACCAGTACAATAGTAAGCCAATCCAAAGGCTGGAAACGAAAATCACAAGGTCTACAGATCGGATGGCCTAAACGCAAGGTCAATAAAAATCAAGTCAACTAGTGAAGGGCTCAGATCAAGTCAAGAAAATAGAAGTAGTCAAATCCAAAGGCTCATGTTAATCATCACAGTAATACCAAAGCAACGCATCAGATTGTCCTCTACCTAGACAAGTCTCATCATCTAACGGTCCTAATCAAAACGCATACCAATATATCATGAACGCACATGCATGAATAAAAAACAATTACTGAAGCCAAAACATGCGCCAAACATGTGCTCATTAATGACGTGTCTCCCTCAGAACCTTCAGATCCACCAAGATCGACAGATGAGATTTAAACCTGCAATAGAACAGTGTAACCGACCAGAGGAACTTCGGTCTCCTTCTCCGGTTGGCTCCGATGAACACTCGCGAATAAAAATTCCAGAATTCAACCAAACAGGTATCAGTCGAAAGCTAACAATGCAAGGGTCCCAAATCCATGAATAGACATCAAAAATACATAAAAACCAGCGAGATTTGAAAGCAACAAGAATCAAAACCAACACTACAAACGATGAAATAATAGATCTCGAAGCTCTTATTCATCTCAAACATCATACATCAAGCTCATTCATCATGAAACAGGTACAAAAAGGACAAGATCAAGGCAAAATCGAAATGATGCTCGTACCTGATGTGAAGCTTTTCTCAAGTTTGAAAGAAAACTAGAGGCTGTGCAAGCTTCCTTGTGTCTTCTCAAATCCAAATAAAGGCTTGTAGCTCTGCAAATGAGTGAACCAAAGAAGATCCGAAGATGATGTAAATCTTCAGCTGATCCACACAATCCTCTGCAATCTCCAGGTAGTTGAAGATAATGACGAGGTGGATAATGTGGTGAGGTTGAGAAGTATCCATAGGAGAAAAAAGGAGAGGTTGAGAAGGATCTGAATCTGAGTTTTTTATATCAAAGCACAAAATGAGAGCAAAAGAGAGAGACTGCTGAGAGTGTGACGAAAACTTGCATGCCCTCCTCCCAAAATATCTCAATGACGCCTTTATTGTGAGGTCTCTCCTTGCTGAAAGAAATGAACATCAAGAGCAATTGTTATACTCAAAACAGGGGGAAATTCATGGACCACCCTCACCCTTTCCATGCTGATTTCGAAAAACATCAGGTGCATGCAGGCCCATGGTGTTGTGGTACTCTAATGGGTTGGCGTGTTAATAATCATTGATGAGAAAAAAAGAAGAAGCAAGCATAACCGAAGAGGGTGATTGGCTATGTGCATGGAAGGCATGTGTGTGTGTGATCACATGAAATCTCACTCTCTCTCTTGGATACAAACGCGTGAAGGTGGTAGAAAAAGCATGACCTTATGGTGTGGGGAAAAAAGGTAAATGTGCATGTGGTTGCTTGTGATTGGCTAGCCCCATGTGCCAACTTGTACCATTCTCATACTAATTTTTCACTAAACAACAATGCAAATGAACAAACTATACAATGCTTCAACAAACAATATTTGGTCACGTGAAGTGGGCCAAGGTACCACTAAGAAGGTTTATGACATGGAAAAATGTGACACAAATAATATCAAAAATAAAATGGACTAATAAGATCATGACAACAATGCCTCTAAAACCCTAAAAATGCATCAAACTTCAAAAAAACATATATTGAGCTATAAAAATGATATGAAGGTGTTCTAGAACTTTTCGGAAAGGGAAAATCGTGCTCTACGACTTTCGTGTTCACTTAAAAATCATTCAGAGCTTTTTTACACATGAAATAATAGCTCGAAGACTTAGGGCAAATATTTCCAAAAATGGAAACTTCTAAATTTCAAAATTTAGCAACTTTTTGAATATTCCCGATTTTTTGACATTTAAGCTCAACTAACATATTCCTTGACATAATATGACCTCCAAAAATTGGTGATCCTGATTAAAAAACCCTAAAATCTTCCTATTGACTTTTTGACTTCAAGGTTGACTTTCTTGCTTCATTTTCAAGTAACTGGACAAATTCTTGACTTCCTCAATGAATTTTCGCCTCAAATTTCATACATAAGCCATGCAGATCATATGAGATCCTTTGACCACAATAATTGGTCAAAGCTAAGAGGATATGAGGATCTGTTCCAAAACCCTAATCAGGATTTCCCTCACATAGGAGAAAATTGCATTTTTGAACTTCTGATGAAATTTCTCTCTTCTGAACGTTTAAGGATGACCTTGGGCTTGTTCAAGATATGAGAAAACCTTATGAGGTTCTTGCAATGCTACCTGGCCAATGACTTGACTTTAAAATCCTGAATTGTCTAAAACTGATCATATGCCTTATGCTAGAACATGTGATTATTATGCCTCATTTTTCTATGCCAGATGCTAAAAAATGATATGTTGATGTTATGTTTATGATTTGATGATGATGATGAATAGGAGAGGGCAAATTTGGGGTGTTACAATAGGGAAGGGGGCACGTGCAACTGAAGCGTGACCCCTATCCCTAGGCAATGATGGCCTATTCTCTAGCCCCCAAGTTAGCCGTTAGAACATTAAATAGGCACAAGTCCCAAGACACGTCACCTTTTCGTTTTTTCTCCCTCTTCACCGACCGACTGATGGGGTGCCCGTCCGCCGAACCCCCTTTATCTCCCAAGAAAGGCTGTTCGTCGACCAAAAGCTAGTCCATCAACATTACAGGTATCTCCGAGCAGCCAGACATGCTTAAGTCATCGCTCCCTCGACCAAAAACAACAACTTAGGGGCTCCTATTTCGGACTTCCCAAAAGCACGGATTTGGGCCCAATCAATCTCGCACGCCCAATCGTCCCAATATCCTATTGACGGCCGCTCAACATATCCTTCGCTCGACATAGGTGACATCCGACCAACAGCCAAATCGAGCGAGGCGAATATCGTCCCAACAGCTAGTTCCTTACCGTTAGCGGTTATTATGGAATCTGCGATCCACGCCTAGAAATACGGACCAATCACCATCCACTTGGACTAGTATAAAAACTCTCTCATTTGAGAGGGTCAGGGATTCAATTCTTCACCCTAAATCTCGTACTTGCTCACTCGCTGCTCGCGCTCTGACTTTAGCATCGAAGTGCCTTTGCAGGTACACCCCTTTTTCCACCATCAACCGAGCCTCATCCACGTTCGACGCCGGCCACATCGGATCCTGATCTCCAGGTACGATCAGAAAGCCTATGAAAAATACGATGGAATTTGTTTCCCTCACTATATCGTCTTTATGATTCAGATAGACAAAAAAATATTTAAACGCAATTTGATTGAAATTCGGAAGCAAATATAGTTGAAACTAGTAAATAATTCAATAATGATTTTGCAACGTTATTAGGTAACTAACGATTCTTGCACCATTAGATGTTTATTGGTGATTATTTGGGGAAAAAACATAGCAAAACCTCTATTTACTTCTTACTTCCGATGGACACCACAAGAATTTATATAAATATATTGAAAACAAGTCATTAATTTTCTTAAATTATTTCTAAATAATAGAAACTGTTTCCAAAAACAATATATGTAAATTACTTAAAACCATGAAATAATTCCAAAATTATATAAAGTAATTTCCTATTTAAATCTTTTAACTAATTCACTTATTTTATTATTGTTATTATAATGTAACTATATCAAAATTAGAGAAACTAATTAATTAAAATTATATGATATTTTTTTTAGAAATAGTAAATCATTTAAAATTTAGAAAAAATAGAAAAGTTTTTGAATCTTAATTCCTTTAGGGTATTTATGTACCGCTTTAGTTTATATTATATATTATCAAAAAATATAAATAAAGAAAATAAAAAAAATAAAAAAAATATTGTTAAATCATTCTAAAATTTTGAAACTGAATACTTAATTTTTTTATTTATTAGTTACTATATTTCTCCTAATTTTAATCTTTTATCTTATTGTCGTACCTCGAAAAATACGATCCTCGCGAATGCGGTCGCGGATGGGCTGACATGAGAGTTGCCACCTAACTTTGATTTATTCCCAAAGAGGAAAAGGGAAAATATAGATAAATCCAGTTAAAAGGGAAAGAGCAAAAGTCATTGCAACTATTGTCGGGCTTCAAAAGTCGGTTATGCAAGGGGTACTAACACCCCTTACATCCATCGTAATCGATGGGAACCATCTAAGTTGTCACGCGAGAAGGGATGTATATGCCTATGAATTACTTGATAAACTAAAGGTTGATTAATCCTAAGGTGCTCGGCAAGGATTGAGATCCTCGTGCCTACATATTCCCTCGTGCAATGGGAAAGTCAAAGCTACGTAGTTCGATACACTACGGTTGGTTGGTTGTTGATTTTATTAACTCTTTCAAAGAAGGATTTATGAGTTGAATTGCACTAAAGACTATGGGTAGACTATTTCTCTCAACAATCCAAATGTCTTGCGTCGAAATAATCGAAGTGAGTAATGGGAGATCCATTATCCTTCTTCTACCGCTTAAGGCTTGTGGCGTACAATTCCTCTCGTATTACTAATGTGTTTTATTTCCTAAGACCGTTAGACGTTGGATCAAGGGTTTGAGTCTAAAGAGACGTCTTAGTCATTTGAAAGGCTGATGGCGAGGCACAATGCGCTCGACTTACAGGTGAATGCGAATGGAGGTTTTTTTTATTGGTTTGATAACGAGGCACAATCCGCTCGCCTCACAAGGTTTGAAATTGATATGTGGATCAAGTATGTTATATATGAAAGACTAGTTATGGAAAACAAGTGTGATGCATTCATTTGTTTAAGTTGAAAAGTTTGAGAAAATGTGAAGTGTAAAGGTAGTGTTGACGGCGATCGTGGAACGATCGACTTACGTGTGTGTATGAAGTGTATGTGAATATCCACTTGGCGTTGGACCAAGAGGTTCGATTATCTTTGAAATGATTAGTTTTAGTGTGCGCTCGTATTTTACTTAGCAATTTATGATAGAAATGCGAAAATAAATCACACAAGTGAGCATAGCATATCATAAGCATACGACTAAATTACTAGCAATAATAATTGTTAGACAATGGCGTGGATCTAGAAAGGGGGTTGAATAGATCCCTTTTTAAAATTAAGCTTTTCAAAAATTTATTGAAAGATAACATGCGGAAGTTCCCCGAAAAAACACGTCTAAAATAAAATCAAGTCACCGGTGATCGGATATGCGTTGAAAACCAAATGGGATATAAGAGATGAATAGATGAATTAATACAATGCTAATTAATCACTTAAATTTAGTACAATTGAATAACTCACTATCAGCAATGAATATGGGTGAGAAATAAGCACAAGGATTAAGAAGTTGTGTGTTTTGAATTTTTATCAAACATTTGGTGTGCACTCACACAAAATGTAGTTTGACAATGAGTGTAGTGCAAAATTTTTATCAAGTTGCTATACAAATATGATAGAAACAATTTCACAAACACTTGGTAGGCACACACTAATCCAAAACAGAATTTTTCAAGCAACACAACTTCATATACTGCAGAAAAATTAACAAATGAAAAGGGAGAAGAAAACACGAGATTTGTTTAGGCAGTTCCCCACCGTCCTCGCTAAGGGTACTCTGCCCCCAATTCACAAACCAAATTGGGATATTTTATTAATATTTCAATGTTAATACAAGAAGAAAATTGGAACAACAAACCAATCCGAATTGTGATTGTTGTTATAACTCTTCTTGCCCCTTGATTTGAGATGAACAAAGTCCTTCACGTGCGTCGAACAAACCTCCGATTAATTGCTCCATTCTTGCAAGTATTTACAATTCTCCAAACTTTGAGCACGACCGCTTTGCTTCGATACTTGTGAACCCATACCTTTCTTCACAATCCTCCGGTTGCCGTGATATGAATGAACGATCACCTTGATCTTCAAACCTCCTCACTCGGTTGAATCTACGAACGAACGTTGTGTACAAAACCCCCCAAATCGCAATGATCTTGGAAGACAAACCCTTAAGGTTTATTCAAGAAAAATCCATAAATCTCTCAATCCAAACTGAAATCTCAATCTCACGTTTGAACGTTATCACCTTGATCTTGCACTTTGATCAACAAAAATTGTTATGTGTAATTGTTGATGAATGCTAAAGAAGGGGAAGATGAAGAGAGTACTTGTGTATCTATTTTACTTTTCTTGTTAGTTTGACAAAAATAATATGAAAACTATTTATATGTGTTAGTAAAATAATGATAAAATTAAAACACAATGCAGAAAGAGAGAGAAAATGAGAAAGGGTACTCACAACAGGAATGAGTCGACCTGTTTGATATTTTGAGTCGACATGTTCTTTGTACAGGAATGCATCGACTTGAAAAATGATTTGAGTCGACATGTTTGTATTATTTGAGTAGACCATTAAATGTCCCTCAGTCAGCCTATTGGGACCCGAGAGTTCCAAGGGAAGAAAACAATCAAATGAGTCAACCTGTTTAGCAGAATGAATCGAGTCATTTCTTTCAATTCCCTACAAACCCCCCCCCCCCCCTTTTGATGGAATCTTCCTTTTTCTTGTGATCCCATAATACATTTTAAGGCATAGAAGTTTTGACATCATTCAAAATATCTTGTATGTCACACAAACTCCCCCATTTTGATGATGGCAAAACTTATTGAATTGAAAGAGAATTTTATACAACATCATGCTCCCCCTAAATATGTGCCACCAAAATGATACAACCTTTACCAATCACATCTCCCCCTTTGACAACATCAAAAGGAGAGAAAAACTTTAGACAAAACCCAGATAGCGAGAAATATTATTTGGTGTCACATTTCAATAAGAATCAATCACCAACAAACACACAATAAGCGATGAAAGAACAATAATCGACAAATAAACAGGATAGAATAACCAAACCAACGAAAATAATTAAAACATTTCCAAAATAAGATAGGAGAGACAAGTCAACCAACATAAGGAAACATTAACTATTGTTATATAAAAAAACAAAACAAAAAATAATGCATATGAAAATGAGATGCAATGCAACATGCTCTCATGGTCTTGGACCCCTTTGTGAAGGATGACGATGATGGTAAATGGTCGGGTGACATTCGCCCTCATGTTAAGAAGTGTAGTGGATGAAATTTTTGTTTAGGGTGTTGAATGAGTTTGCAAGAGCCACATTTGAACCATGAATCTCAATAATTCGAGCCAGCGAATTTGATGCGAAAGAGTCAAAATTGTCACTTTTACTTTGTAAGTGAGCTTGCAAAGCGGTATATCGTTCATCTTGAAGCGATGCATAAGAGGCAAAATCCTTGTCTTGCTCACCGAGTCTCCGTTCCAATTCAGCATAACGTTCGGATTGAACTTCATAATAACTTTGTTGTTGCAAGTTCATATTTTGAAGCATATTCATGATTCCTGTATTAGTGTCTTGCGGTGGTGGTGATGGTGGAGATGGAGGAGAAAACGACGTTCCAATATGAGTCCACCCCGTGTACTGCCATTCACACCAACCTTGGTTCTCATATTATGCAGAATCGGAAGAAGGAGCACGATACCAATCTGTCGCTCCCGAAAAGACTTTACGTACCCGGTGCAAACGCGAACGGTCGGTGATGTTGGAGGTTGAGGTTGAATAGAGTCGCCAGCTGGGCATTTTTATCCCTAAGGAAAGGTAATGCTGCATAAACCTGGAAGGGTATGGATAAGACGGTTGCGAACCAAAGAAACTGGGAAAGGGGGTTGGTTACGACCTGGGAAGGTATTAGCACCCAGATCGTCCGTCGTACTCGACGGGATCCATGCTTACTTGATTGTGTTTAAAAGGGGGATAGTGTATGTGTTGACTGTGTATAAAAAGCTAAGGAGAAATGTATAATGTGTCGATGAGAAAAAGAGAAGGTGAATGCTCAGGAATGAGGCTTAGAAAAGAAAGCTAAAAAAGGGGGATGACAAAGAGACTTTTGTTCGATAACTGTTAAGTTATGCCTACGTATCCTCTCATGCAATGAGGAAGTCAGAACACCGTAGTTCGACTCAAAGAGACTGGGATGATTTGACTGTGAACTGCTTGCTTGTCTATGCTCAAGTGTATGACTCATCTGGCTCGAGTGCTAACTGTCTTGCATTAGACGGAAGAAGCGAGTTCTCGTTTTCAGAGTGAGTGTGATGAGAAAAGAATCCCGAAGGAGACATTTATTGTTTGCTTTTGTGTTTTTTGTTTTTTATTGTTTTTGTTGTTTTGCATAGGATAATGAGCTTAAGCCTTAATCAAGGGTTGTAAACTTATTATATCACCCCTGGTTAGGGATAATGAGCCTACTCAAGTATGAGATGAAGATCTCAACTTAATTACCATGATGATATAAGATTAATATCATTAACCTACTTTGGTAATTATTACGTGTTTTTGGGTTTAGTGTTAAGTAATGAGTTTAATCTCCAATCAGGGATTAGTGAACTCATTACACCATCCTAAGAGAAGGATGATATATGAGAACACTTAAGCCGAGGAAGATACCTCAACTTAATCCATGGTTAGGGACTAAATTCATTATATAACAAGCCTTTATTAAAGTGGATTTTAATTAAAAGGTGAGATGAAGAAGTGTTTTTTATGTTTGTAAGACAACTTGAGGGGGACTTGTCCATTAAACACTAGGGTTAGTCCCTCTTAACCATAAGGAAGAGATGGAACCCTAATGTAAGGCCCAAGTTACAAACTTAAGTCTTGATCATTATTAGGTGTTTTAATTAAGAGCTGTAAACAAATTAAAGATTTAACACTAAGGATTAAAGTTATACACTCCATCCTAAGATAAGGATGCAGGCATAACCCTAATTCAAAGTCCTAAAGCTTTAAGTGTTTAGCCTCTGATTATGAGATGAGAATAGAGAATCAAGGAGACTCAAAGGTAAAAACTAAAGGGGGGACTATATACAACCCTAGAGATTATCATGCTTGGATATCCTATGGTTTGTGAGGCTTAAGAGAAGAATCTTCAGGAGGCCACCAAGGAAGAAGAAGCAGATGAAAAGAGAATGAGAGAAAGAATATGTTACTTACTTCCTGGAGAAGATAAGTAACTTAAAAGGAAGAAAGTAAGAATGAGAGAGCATAAGTGAATTAGATTCACTTCAAAGACAAGTAAATTATGCAAATGAAAAGATGAGAAGAGATGGGATGTGAAGGAAAATCCCAACCCAAACAACTTACCATAAGCCCCTGAAATGTTAGTATGGATTCATAAGACATAAAGCAAAAGGAAATGAGATGAATAAAGATGAAAAGACCAAAACCAGAAGTGTATATGCAAGGAGAATGTGTTATGAGATGATTCAAAGACATACATAATTCATATGAATGATCATACAAGGATGAGATGCAATGGAAGCATGTTTAGAAGCATGAAAACACATGGATGTTCATGAAATGCAATGAATGCAAAGCATAGCAAATGAATGAATAAATGATCAAGCAATGTTCAAGCATGTCTTAAGATGTCTAAGATGTCATACAAATTAATGAAATGTCATGGCAAGTTCATATGATTGAGCTATGCAAAGATGAATGCAAATGAACATGAGAAATTAAGGTTTTAAGGCAACATGAGATGCATATGACCAAAACAGAGGCATACATCATGATAAAAATTTGAAATTGAACTCAAACAAAACCTAAACATACACAAGATCACTACCCAAAGGAGAAGATCAGAAGCCAATCCTAGGAAAAGTTATGAAATTTCTAAGTTAATTAGGGTTTTTGGATACTTCTAAGGGGAAAATGCAAATCAAATTGAAAATGCAATGCAAAATCATGGGATAAATATTCTAGATACTAGATGCAACATGTGAAATAATGCAAAAAGAACCAAGTTCAAACTCATCATGGTTAGGCAGATATGAGTTTTTTAAGTTAGGGTTAGAAAATGTGATTTTTAAGAACCCTAATTCAAAGAAAATTATGAAAATGTGATCAAATCTAAAAATAAATTTGTATGGTGAGTTTGAAAATGTTTCTAAATGCATGTGAATGCTTCATGAAGTTTTTGGTGATTTTTAGAAACCTAAATGTATTTTTAATTAATTAAAATCAATTAATTAAATAAAACATTTAAATGTTTTAAAAATACTTTTTTAATGCAAAAATTAAAATACAAAATTTTTTTGAGTTAAGAAAAATATTTGAAATGAAAATTCAAAGTTTGAGATTTTTTGAAAGTCTCTTGCTATTTTAAAATAAATATGGAAAAAATTGCAAGAAAATGAAATAAAAATCAAATAAATAAGAAGTAATCTAATCTGAAGGTTGAGATTCAAAGCTTGGTTGACTGGCGCGTAAATGGGTGGCTGGGATTCAACCTGAGTAATTTAAATTAATTAACCTAATTAATTAAGATTAGGGTTAAGTGGATCAATCATGGCCATTCGTACACGCGGGTAAAACACATCCAAGGGTCAGAATTCAAACTAACCTAATTAATGAGGATTATGGCTAATTACTTTCAGGCGGCCGGAGAAGAGCTCAGGTCGTCTTCTTCGGAACCCCCTCCCTTGAGTTCACTCAAAACACCAGAAAAACTCACCAAAAGCTCCAGAATGGATCATCAAACAACATAGAACAAGAATCCAGCATCAAAAAACATTTATCATGCATCAAAAGGGAGAATCGAAGAAGAAAATGTTTAGGTCAATGTCGTACCTCGAAAAATACGATCCTAAAACAAACAACAGAGCCGCCACCTAATTCTATTTATTCTACGAGAGAAAAGGGAGATATAGATACAACCTAAAGGAAGGATAAGAAATGGTTTACGAAACCAAATTCTAAGTTCGGGAGTCGGTTACGCAAGGGGAATGTATTAGCACCCCTCACGTCCGTTGTACTCAACGGGAACCTCTTAGCTAAATTATGCGATTAAATGTTTGATCTTAAGTCTTTGTCTTCTTAATGTCTATTAATATATTTGTTCTTAAAGAAAAGTTTTAAATTAATATTAAGACGGAGAAAGGATTAAAGTTTATTATTATTGTTACGACGAAGAAAAGGTTGATTTTTTTTATAGGGTGCTTTAAACGGAGAATAATTAGATTTTTTATTATTGTGCTCGCGAAGGATTAAAATCCCCGTGCCTACGTATTCCCTTGTGCAATGGGAAAGTCAGAGCTTCGTAGTTCGTGCTACTACAGTTTGCGATTTAATTGAACAATTATTTAAAATGCATTCTACTGCTAAGCGTTGGCTTATACTCGCGGTGGAGATTGAAGCACTAGCTTGTTTATGAGATAGAATGATTTAAACAACGTTCGGTTTTAGAGAAAAGTGTTTGACTTTGTTAAGATGTTTTAAACGAAAGGGCGAATGAATCACGTCGCGTGGGCTAGCCCAGGAGCGTTTCATTCCAAAACGTGCGGAGTGCTGGACTCCGGAGTTCCGTCTTTCGCTAATTAATTATGAAAGTAATTTAAATTGGTTGGTAAATTTAGTTTGTTTTAAGATATGAAAGATGCGAATGGACCACGTTGCGTGGGGCCAGCCCAGTAGCAGTCCATTCTAGAACGTGCGGAATGCTAGACTCCAAAGCTCTGTTCTTTCGCAATTTAATTTATAAAAAAATGATTTGAATATTTCGATATACGAATGGTGTTTGAACACGTCGCGTGGGGCTAGCCTAGTAGCGGTCCAATCCAGAACGTGCGGAATGTTAGACTCCGGAGTTCTGTTTTTGTATTTAATTTATGCGATTACTTATTTCGAAGTACGGGAGGCGAATGGACCACGTTGCATGGGGCTAGCCCAGCTGCAGTCCATTTTAGAACTTACGAAGTGCTAGACTCCGGAGTTCTGTTTCCGTATATGTTATTATTATTATTTTTTAAAAAGTTGAATAGTTGTTTTTTAGACGTTTTAGAATTAACGCGATTAATAACGAAGGGATGAACGAAACAATACGCGTGGGGCTAGCCCAGTTGTGATTCGTTCCAGAACGTGCGGAGTGCTAGACTCCGGAGCTCTGTTTTTTTCATTAAATTAATTAAGATACGTAAAAGTCATGTAGACGGCGATCACTTGGTGATCGACTTACGTGTATACGAAGATGAGTTTATGAAACTACTTGGTGTTGGACCAAAATACTTGATTATCTTTTGAAAGATTTGGTCTTAGTGATCACGTTCATTCTTTTTTGACAAATTACGATCATTATGCGAAAATAAAACTTCAAGTTCATACAAATCACGCATCATTATTATATGATTAAATAATGGGCAAGAAATAATATACATGAAATCGGTCAAAAGATAATAAATCAAATGACTAAAATAAATAGAATTATTCAATACAATTATTTAATAAATTGATAACTTAAAATAAGTGGAACTAATAATTAATATAAAATGATTTAGTATGTATATATTTTTAAAAAAAAATTTAACAAAAACAAAAATAGGTTAAACAAGATAAATAATAAAAGAATACAATCATAAACTTAAGAAAAAAATAAAGTCTATAAAATAAAAAAGACAAAAAATAAAACCTATGGGTCTGTTAAAGAGTAACAGGAGGGGATATTATTAATCATGTAAATAAAAGGAGTGGGTCGGGCAAGGCCCAGGGGATGGTTCATGGGAAAACCGGTCCGGTCACGGGTCGACCCGGTCCGGTTGGGTTGATGCTAAAAAGGGTAAAGAAACCCTAAGTGTAACACAAGCTGCAGCTATCCTTTCCATATCCAGAAAAGAAAACACTCCCTCTCAAAAAAATCTCTTCGATTCTCCACACCGCCCTATAATTCCTCTCAAAGCGAACCCTCTCTCGAGTCTTCTCCCTCGATATCCATATCTCTAGCCTTTATTCTAAAACTTTGATCAACGTTCATAATCCGAAATCACGAACACACGATCAAACACACATCCGATTAAAACCCTCCCCAAATTAACCATAAGCATCCAACAATCCGTCAAAACAACAGTCCGCAACGCAGCACAAATATGAACCCTAACCCCTTATTCTTATTAAATTGAGCAATTCATATGTTCAAAAGGGCAAAAAGAAAAAAAAATCAAAATCCAGAGTGAAATTCTGTGATCAGGTATGAGATGTCGAATGAGATGTTTAAACACTTGAAGACTTAACTAAAACTTAAAGTGCAGGAAAATTAAACAACACAGGAATTTGTTAACCCAGTTCAGTGTATAACCACACTTACATCTGGAGGCTACCAAGCCAGGAGGAAATCCACTATAAGTAATATTAATTCTAGACTTAAACCACCCAGTTTAATCTTTCACTTAATATCTACCCAATGCAATTTCTACCTAAGACACAACTTAGATATGAGTACCAACTCACTCCCCCTCAATCACACAGTGATCTTGTTTACAAGTTTAATAAAATTGAAGTCATACTTCAAACAAAACAGCTTGATCTTACTTCACAGTTTCAATCAAGACACAAATACACTTTTGCTTAAAAGCTCATAAAGTGGTACAATAAAAACAACCTGCTATTAAAACACAAAACACCCTATTTTGTCTTCTGAAATTCGTGCACTATTCTGAGAGTTTCTGTTGCTTAAATAGGTGTTTGGATTTTGGGCTTTCTGTAGGTTTATCCAATCCTAAAACGCATGCTGCTTCCACCTTGAATTAGGGTTTGTTACTTCCTAGATTCTAGGTGATTCAGTTGTTCTTATTATGCTAAAGACATATAACAATACTCCCTACAGATGCGCCTTGTTTTGTTTTATCCATCCATAATTAATTCCAGATAACTTTCCTTAATTTACTCAGTTCTGTTAGTCATTAATTAATTCTGGTAGCAGGTTTGAGATGTCACAACATCTGTTGGGACATCCTGAAAAACTGAACTTACTTCATTAACTGATACAATGTCACAACATCTGATGTGACATCCTGTAAACTGAACTTATATCATTAACTGATGCAATGTCCCAACATCTGGTGTGACATCCTGAATTAAGTTCATTTACTTATACTCTGTTTGATAATGTCCCAACATCTGATAGGACATCCTGAACTAAATTCAACATTTCTTGTTGGTCAAAAATTCTGCCAATTCTAAACATCTACAAACTCCCCCTTTGGCTAATTTTTGGCTAACATACTTTTCTGGTTATCAGAGTGCAGCAGAAGTTCTTTTATCAGAGAATAGCAGTTCTTTTCTGTTGAGTCATGTGTGAGTTTACTCCCCCTCAAACATACATGTATTCAGTCTTGTTGCAACAGAAATTTTCATTAACATCACAGATTTAGTTCAGAAGCAAACAAAAGTTTTTCATTAATAACTAAACAGCATCATACATTGTTGTTGTTGTTCTTGTTCTCCCCCTTGTTAGTCATAAATTTGGGGCCAAAGTTACTAATTCAAAATTACAATGCAGAAGCTGTCATTACATATTCCTCACAAACATTTTTCACTCAGACTCCTCACAGTCAGTTTCTTCCTCTTCCTCAGTCTCCTCATCAGAAGTAGCAGCTTTCTGAGCACTTTCTTCAATCTCCAGCCTTTGGATAATCTCCTCAAGCTTCTGCTTCCTTGCATCCAGTTCTTTGCATGTGATCTTCAGCTCAGCAATCAAGGCAGCTTTGGAGATTGGAGACTTTGCCTTTGAAGGACCAGCAGATGTCCCAGAGGGAGCTTCAACATCAGCTGCATGATGACTCAGGAACAGCTTGTAGTGGAAGGCTAGAGGGCTTTCTCTTTTGCAAATTGTGTCCTTCTCAGTGAGGATACCAGGATACTGACTCAGCATTATTCCACACAACAAGGAAGGGAAGGCAATTGGCAGCTTTGTTGCAGATGATCCAGCATGCTTCAATGTCTGATCAAAGATATAAGCTCCAAAATCCAGCTTTGTTTGGGTGCCCACAGCATATATGAACCTGCCCAAACCAGTTGCTATTGAGGAGGTATGATTGGTAGGGACCCAGTTTGCAGTGCCAATCCTATGCAGCATGGCATACTTCCTTGTCAGCATGCTAACAGATAGCTTCCCTTTGACTGGCCAAGTCTTGACCTGATTGGCAGTGATAACCTTGCAGACCTGGTTATCAGTCTTCCCTAACTCATTTGGGCCATCAGATTCTCTTCCAAGGTAGTGGTTGATAACCCTAGGAGAGAATTCTACACACCTCCCTCTTACATAGACTTTTCTAAAGTCAGCAGACTTACCATCATCACAATCTTCTTGGAGGTTGACTATGAATTCCTTGACTAGCAGCTCATAGCAAGAAGAGAAGTTGGAGACAGTTTTGAAAAGGCCAGTAGAAGAGATGAGATCAATTACCTCTGTGTACTCAAGTGCATTACTGCTCAGCTCTCTTTCAAGTGCTACCCTTCTCTGATAGACAAACTTCCATCTGTTCACACTTGACACATGATGAAAAGAGATGTTGTCCAGAGGAGCTTCTGGAATAGCAGTTGATGGCCTTGAAGGTGCTGGTTTCTTCTTTGGTGGGGATGTTGGGACATCCTCTTCAACATCTGAATCTGGAGGAGTAACAGCTTTCCTCTTTTGTGTTTGCACCTTGCTCCATTGTTTTGTGGGACCAAAGACAACTTTAGCTTTGTCCTTCTTTGGTGTAGCTTGCTTCTTCTCAGGAGTTGCATGTCCTGCATTCTTCTTTTCCTTCCTAGTTCTAAGCCTTTTGGCTATGCTAGGGTTGACAGAAGCAATGATTTCTGTATCAGAATCATGCTCTACATTCACAACAGGAGGAGGTTGAGCAGTCTCCTCTTCAGCAGGTGGTTCAACAGAGATTTGATCTGCAGTGGAGGCCTTGTGCTGGTCCTCAGATATTTCTTCATCATTATCAGTGGAGGCCTTTTTCTGGTCCTCAGATGTTTCATTAGCAGCATCAGATGAGGCCTTTTGCTGGTCCTCAGATGTTTCAACATCTATTGGGACATCCTGTTGAGCAGGAGTGTCCTTTTCAGCCTGAGTTTGTTGATCTTCTTGTGGAGCTGGCAAGGTGTTCAGAGGAATAGATATGCCACTTACCACTCTTTGCATCAGATGAGGCCTTTTGCTGGTCCTCAGATAAAATCCTGTTTACCAGCTCCTTTATGGAATCATCCACATATGAAGAAGCTTTTGGAGTGGTGTTTGATGGTGAAGGCAAGCCTTTGGCCTTGCTGAATACAGGATCCTTTGTCCTTTTAGGGGTTCTTGGTTTTTGAGCAAGAGGAACACTTCCTCTGATTTCGTCCATTGGAGTTGAATCCATGGGTACCACAGAGATGGGGGTTGCATGCACCACATCTTCCTTGTTGAGGATTTCTTCAGAAATGTTAGGGTTTTGGTGATGAGCCATTTTCGAATGTGGAGAAGAAAGAGATTGGGATTGGTTAAGTTTGATGATCTCTGAAAGTTAGCTATAGCAAGCAAGTTGTTGTGAGTAAATGATGAGAAGATGAATAGCTGAAAGTGAGCTGTTATTCTTATAAGAGCCGTTACTTGGAGAATTTCTAGGAGTGGAATACACAAGGTGCTTGACCAGACTGGTGTTGCCATCTGGTGATCATGCCACACAATGTCATATGACATGTTGGCACATCTCCATAACTGCTAAATTTCACATAAGCAGATTCCCAATTTACCCCTTAGGTTTTCAAATTGGGTAGCATCCAAGGCTTTAGTAAATATATCAGCTAACTGCAGATTTGTAGCTACATGTTCCAATGAAATCACTTTCTCTTCCACAAGATCTCTTATGAAATGATGTCTGATATCAATATGCTTGGTCCTGCTATGTTGGATAGGATTCTTTGATATGTTAATAGCACTTAAGTTGTCACAGTACAATGTCATGACATCTTGTGGGACATTGTACTCAGTGAGCATTTGCTTCATCCAAACCAATTGTGAGCAACTGCTTCCAGCTGCAATATATTCAGCTTCAGCAGTAGATAAGGATACACAATTTTGTTTCTTACTGAACCAAGAAATCAAATTGTTTCCTAAAAAGAAGCATCCTCCTGAAGTGCTTTTTCTGTCATCAGCACTTCCAGCCCAATCAGCATCACAGAAGCCAGTGAGAATTGGTTTGCATCCATGAAAGTACATTATGCCATAGTCACAAGTACCATTGACATATTTCAGAATTCTCTTGACTTGGTTTAGATGACTGACTTTTGGATCAGCTTGATATCTTGCACAAACACCTACTGCAAAGGATATGTCTGGTCTGCTAGCAGTCAGATATAATAAGCTTCCAATCATACTTCTGTATAGACTTTGATCTACATTCTCACCCTTGTCATCTTTAGTCAGCTTTAAATGTGTGGGGGCAGGAGTTCTTTTAGTAGCATTGTCCATCCCAAATTTCTTGACAATATTCTTAGCATACTTGCTTTGGGAAATAAACATGGAATCCTCCATTTGCTTTATTTGCAATCCAAGGAAGTAGGTTAGTTCTCCTACTAGGCTCATCTCAAATTCAGATTTCATTTGAGTGACAAAATGTTTAACCATCCTGTCTGACATCCCTCCAAAGACAATGTCATCTACATATATTTGAGCAATCATGACATTACCTTCATCATCCTTCACAAACAAGGTTTTGTCTATTCCACCTTTCCTGTACCCTTGCTTGATAAGAAAAGTAGTCAGCCTTTCATACCATGCTCTTGGGGCTTGCTTCAGTCCATAAAGAGCTTTTCTTAGTTTGTACACATGATTTGGACAGCTTGGATCAACAAATCCTTTAGGCTGTTCTACATATACTTCTTCATTAAGATATCCATTTAGAAAGGCACTTTTCACATCCATTTGAAATAGCTTGAACTTTAAGATACAAGCAATTCCCAAAAGTAGTCTGATTGATTCAATCCTTGCTACTGGTGCAAAGGTTTCATCAAAGTCTACTCCTTCAATTTGTGTGTATCCTTGAGCTACAAGTCTAGCTTTGTTCTTTGTAACAACTCCTTGCTCATTTGACTTGTTCTTATACACCCATTTAGTTCCAATCACATTAATGTCATCAGGTCTAGGAACAAGATTCCACACTTCATTCCTTGTGAATTGTCCTAATTCATCTTGCATAGCACAAATCCAGTACTCATCAGTAAGAGCTTCCTTGATGTTTTTAGGTTCTATTTTTGAGACAAAACAGGAACCTGAAATCACTTCTCTTGATCTAGTGCTTACACCTCTGTTGGGGTCCCCAATTATCAGATCTTTGGGATGATCCTTTTGGATTCTGATGGAGGGAGGTTTGCTGGATTGTTCTGTCCTTGCATCAGTTTGAGTGAAGTCAGAATGATCACTCTTTTCTTCAGCTTCAGTTTGGCTGTCAGCAGATGATCCAACATCTTCTGTAACATCTGTAGGAGCATCATCAATTATCACATTTATGGACTCCATGATAACTTTAGTTCTAGAATTAAATACTCTATATGCTCTGCTGTTTATAGAGTATCCAAGAAAAATTCCTTCATCACTTTTAGGATCCATTTTTCTTCTTTGCTCCCTATCAGCCAGAATATAACAATTACTTCCAAACACATGGAAGTACTTAACTGTGGGTTTTCTGCCCTTCCATACTTCATAGATTGTGGACAAAGTTCCTTTTCTTAGAGTAATTCTGTTATGGATGTAACAAGCTGTATTCATAGCTTCAGCCCAGAAGTACAAAGGCAACTTTTTAGCATGGATCATAGCTCTTGCTGATTCTTGAATAGTTCTATTCTTTCTTTCAACAATACCATTCTGTTGAGGAGTGATTGGTGAAGAGTATTCATGATTTATTCCTTCTGAAGAACAGAAATCTAAGAATTTTTAATTCTCAAACTCCTTTCCATGGTCACTTCTTATTCTGACCACACAGCTGGCTTTTTCTCTTTGTATTCTTTGGCATAAATCTTTGAATACATCAAATACATCAGACTTCTCTTTTATAAAATTTATCCATGTATACCTTGAAAAGTCATCAACCACCACATAGGCATACCTCTTACCACCAAGGCTCTCAACCTGCATAGGTCCCATAAGGTCCATATGCAATAATTCCAAAACTTTGGAAGTTGTCAGATGTTGAAGCTTTGGATGGGACATCTTGGTTTGTTTGCCTATTTGACATTCACCACATATTTTGCCATCATCAATCTTCAGTTTAGGAATACCTCTCACAGCTTCCATAGAAATGATTTTCTTTATGCCTCTGAAGTGAAGGTGACCCAGTCTTTGGTGCCATAGTTTCATTTCTTCTTCTTTGGCTAAAGAGCAAGTTGAAGTGGGACTGAAATTTTGAGGTTCCCACATATAACAGTTGTCTTTAGATCTGGCTCCTCTCATGACAACCTCCTGTTCTTTATTTGACACTATGCATTCAGTTTTGGTAAAGTTTACACTGTAACCTTGATCACATAATTGACTTATGCTGATCAAGTTAGCAGTCAATCCTTTTACTAGCAGCACATCATTCAGTCTTGGTACATCTGGACAGTCCAAGGTCCCAACACCCTTGATTTCTCCTTTAGCTCCATCCCCAAATGTTACATATCTGGATGAATATGACTTTAAGTCTACTAGCAGATTTTTCAATCCAGTCATGTGTCTTGAACATCCACTGTCAAAGTACCAGTCTTCTTTAGCTGATACTCTTAGAGATGTATGAGCTATATATGCAACATTCTTCTTTGACCATTTGTATTGAGGTTTCTTTTGATGCCTCTGCCATGTGTAGTGTCTATTAGAAGAGCTCCCAGTTTGTTTGTTGAACTTGTTCTTGGACATGTAGCTTTGATCAGCATGAAGACTAGCTTTAGGAACCCATACTTTCTTGATATCCTCTATCTTCTGCTTAGGGGGTTGCTGAAACATCTGATTTGGATATCCATGCAGCTTATAACAATGAGGTTTGATGTGTCCAAACCTTCCACAATGATGACATCTCCATCTTTGATACTTCTTCTTCATTATGTTCTTTTCATGATGTTGAGACATCTGTTGGGACATCTTGTTTGACTGTATGGAATTTGAAGTAGGTTTGATGGTTCTAGCATTAGCCTTATAAGCTTTGTTAAATCCCAGTCCACTTCTATCCCCTGAATGGTTATTGTTGTTGAGAATAACATCCAGTGTGCTTGAGCTACTGTTCAGCATTCTAACAGATTTGGACATATGTTCCAACTTGGAGTTGAGAAGACTTACTTCATTTTTTAAGGTGTCAATGATCTCTAGATCACTTGCTTTTTCAACCTTTAGTGCCTCAATCTGCTTCTTTAGCTTTATACTCTCCCTGCATATTTCAGTGCTTCTTTTGACTAGTTCTCTGTATGATTGCTCAAGTTCTTCAAAAGTAAGCTCCCCATCACTGGATTCACTTTCAGATTCACATAATCCAGCTAGAGCAGTGATATGCTTAGCTGATTCTTCTTCTGAATCACCTCCTGAGTCTTCATCAGACCAGGTTACAGAGAGACCTTTCTTTTGCCTTTTTAAATAGGTAGGACATTCATTCCTGATGTGTCCATATCCTTCACATCCATGGCATTTAATTCCTCTTTCTTGACTGGTCTTTTCATCATAATTTGACCTTCTATTAGCATCATAAGGTCTTTTGTTCTCAGAAGATTTTGTGTATCTTCCACTTGGTCTGGTCTTGTCTTCCACCTTTCTGAGAATCTTTTTGAATTGTCTTCCAAGCATAGCAATGTTTTCAAATAAATTTTCTTCAGTTTCTGATTCATCTTTTTCTTCTTTATCAGTATTTGACACCAAGGCTATGCTTTTGTTCTTCTTTACAATTGTGTCATTCATTCCCATCTCAAATGTTTGAAGGGAACCAATGAACTCTTCAACTTTCATTGTGCATATGTCTTGAGCTTCTTCTATTGCTGTGACCTTCATGTCAAATCTTTTTGGAAAAGATCTGAGAATCTTTCTTACAAGCTTTTCATCAGTCATCTTTTCTCCCAAAGCTCCAGAAGTATTGGCTATTTCTAAGATGTTCATGTAGAATTCATGAATTGTCTCATCTTCCTTCATTCTCAAGTTTTCAAACTTGGTGGTGAGAAGTTGAAGTCTTGACATCTTTACCTTTGATGTTCCTTCATGAGTTATTTTAAGAGTGTCCCAAACATCTTTGGCCAACTCACAATGATGCATAAGTCTAAAGATGTTCCTATCAATGCCATTGAATAAAGCATTTAAGGCCTTGGAATTGCCAAGTGCTGAATCTTCTTCCTCCTTACTCCATTCTTCTTCAGGTTGCAACACTTTTGCTCCATCTTTGGTGTCTTGGACAGGGTGCTCCCATCCATTGTTGACTGCCTTCCAGGCCCTATTGTCAAGTGACCTTAAGAATGCAACCATTCTTGGCTTCCAGTAGTCATAATTAGATCCATCCAATATAGGTGGTCTATTTACTGATCCTACATCTCTGTCCATATTTTCAGAATTTGCAGTCCCTAGATCTCACCCAGTATAAACAGGCAGGGTGCCTGCTCTGATGCCAATTGAAATTCTGTGATCAGGTATGAGATGTCGAATGAGATGTTTAAACACTTGAAGACTTAACTAAAACTTAAAGTGCAGGAAAATTAAACAACAGAGGAATTTGTTAACCCAGTTCAGTGTATAACCACACTTACATCTGGAGGCTACCAAGCCAGGAGGAAATCCACTATAAGTAATATTATTTCTAGACTTAAACCACCCAGTTTAATCTTTCACTTAATATCTACCCAATGCAATTTCTACCTAAGACACAACTTAGATATGAGTACCAACTCACTCCCCCTCAATCACACAGTGATCTTGTTTACAAGTTTAATAAAATTGAAGTCATACTTCAAACAAAACAGCTTGATCTTACTTCACAGTTTCAATCAAGACACAAATACACTTTTGCTTAAAAGCTCATAAAGTGGTACAATAAAAACAACCTGCTATTAAAACACAAAACACCCTATTTTGTCTTCTGAAATTCGTGCACTATTCTGAGAGTTTCTGTTGCTTAAATAGGTGTTTGGATTTTGGGCTTTCTGTAGGTTTATCCAATCCTAAAATGCATGCTGCTTCCACCTTGAATTAGGGTTTGTTACTTCCTAGATTCTAGGTGATTCAGTTGTTCTGATTATGCTGAAGACATATAACAATACTCCCTACAGATGCGCCTTGTTTTGTTTTATCCATCCATAATTAATTCCAGATAACTTTCCTTAATTTACTCAGTTCTGTTAGTCATTAATTAATTCTGGTAGCAGGTTTGAGATGTCACAACATCTGTTGGGACATCCTGAAAAACTGAACTTACTTCATTAACTGATACAATGTCACAACATCTGATGTGACATCCTGTAAACTGAACTTATATCATTAACTGATGCAATGTCCCAACATCTGGTGTGACATCCTGAATTAAGTTCATTTACTTATACTCTGTTTGATAATGTCCCAACATCTGATAGGACATCCTGAACTGAATTCAACATTTCTTGTTGGTCAAAAATTCTGCCAATTCTAAACATCTACACAGAGAAACAAGACAAACAACAACGACAATAGTTCAAAGATAAAGGTAAACAACAAACTACCGATCCGAGATCACCGACGATTTGTGGTAAGCTTCTTCTGTTCTGAGAAATCTCTATTTTTCTTCACTTTCTGCTTGCTTTTCTTCGTCTTGCAGCTCAGGTTCTCATACGGCAGCGATTTCGCATCTCGCAGGTTGTTAGATTGGTGATGGTGGTGGTAACGGTTCGCGGCTTATTCGGTGTGAGGGTGGCGATGTCGCGTCTTCGCGGCTTCAAGTGGTTGTGCGATGCGGCATTTGGTGGTGGTCGGCGATGGAGGAGTGAGGGTGATAAAGGTTTTCGGCGATTCTATGTTATTGAAGAAGGTCTGCTGGTGAGCTTGCTTGCTCCCCCTTCTGAACAGGTTGCTTCACCTCTTTAATTTAGCTTCTGTTTTTTGTGTGTCTGGTTTTTTGAAGTTGGCTGGAGTCTTTTTGTATGCTGTGTATTTTCTGAGGTTCTGTATGGTTATCTCTAGGTTTGGTTGTTTTTTTTTTTGATATTGCTTGTTGTCCATCCCTTCGTACTGATAACCAACCCTTCTTTAAATACTAAAAGGATTAGGGTTTCAGATTCTTGAACCTTTGGTAACTTGTTAATTAAGTTTAACTACTGAGTTTTGGTTTTGATGCTCATGCCCAGTTACTTTCGGATTGCAGGTCCTTGGAGCAAGAATTTATCAAGTTTTGGTGCAAGCTGAATTTTGCAGGTCATGGTCCAGAAACGCAGGCCCTAAATTGGTGTTACTATTGTCTTCTTGTGGAGAGAGAGAAAAAAAAGATACCCTGCTGCAGAGGTCTGAAAATGCAGCAGGTCAAAGAGGTAATCTGACTATATTTTTTGTTCGGTTTTGCTTGTTAATGAAACAGTAATCCCCTTCCGGCTTGGACTTGTGCTGAGTTGAAAACTTCTTCCCCTTTTTGTTGTTATTGTGAAAAACCCTTCCTTGAACCTTGTGATATTAAGAAATGAACTGAACATGTATGTGGCCTATGTGACATATTATTTGGTAATTGGTGAATGCTGGTGAATGAAAACTGAACTGAAAAAATGTGTTTATGTTTGAATGTATTGCCTTTGAAACTTTTCTCTTTTGAAATTGGTATCTCACTTTGATATTGGAAACGACAATGAGTTCGAGCGGTTTGTGCATAAAATGATATGTGACCATGTGAATGAGTGCTGGTTTTGCTTAAATGAATTTGATTTGAATGAAAGTTAATCTTCTCTTTTTAATTTTCATGTGGTGATGATGGGAGTGGCAAAACTCGGAGATGAAGGATCCACAAACAAACATGGATTTGGAAGAACTTGAAGATTCAACGTCGAGTTTAGTACCAATCAAGGCTACTCATGGGAAGAGGGAAACAATCATGGACTAGGCCTATATATTGATCCTAGTCAAAATTGAAATTTGTTTCTTGTAATTTTAAATACTCAAATATTTGAATTGTAAACTTTTTGGAAGTATTTGGAATTCACAATACCTGAAGGATGCCACCTCCTAATGATTTGGTCATTAATTCAAATAAAGGTTTAAAAAAATGACCTCTAATCATGGTTTGAAAACAAACCCCATGACATGAATTGACCATGATTTGAATTATTTGAGAAAACATTTGAAACCAACTTAGGCCCAAGGCTTAAAATAACCAACTTGAGACAAGAGCTTTGAAAAAAAGAACTTGATTGATTAATCCAACCTTGAACTTGAACTTTGAATGAAACGCATTGAAAAGAAATAAGTTTAAAAAAGAAATTCAGAATGGAATAAGATGGATTTGAAACTTAAAATTAAATTGAGACTTGAAACGGACTTGAAATTCAAAATCCTTTTAAAAACGAAAATGGTACTTGATGAGAAATTTGGGAACCATAAAATTAAATCGAAGGATGGATTAAAACTTGAGATGGAAATAACACTTGAAATCTAGGAAACAACCTAGAAGTAAAGTTGGAATTTGGACATAGAAGTTTGAGATGAATATGAAATAGAAATTTGAAATTTGAAACATGACATAAAAATTGAGTAAAGCTTGGATATTAAACTCTTGGATTTTGAAATTGGAATAGAAATTGTAACTTAAAAATGAAATAGAAATTTGGAACTTGAAAATAAATCCTGAATTTGAAGTTGGAATTGAATTTAAACTTATATATAAAAAAAATTGAAATTTAGAAGTAGAAATTGAAATTAAAATTTAAAATTTAAAAAGCTTGAAAATGAAATATAAATAAAAAAAGAAATAGAAAATAAATATAAAACTTGAAAAATGAAATAAAATAGAATCAAATTCATGTATAAAAGCTTGACAATAAATAAAAATAAAAAACTTGTTGCAAAAAAGGTAAGGTGACTAATATGCATCACGGTATACTAATGACGGTATGGATGTATGAATAAAAAAAATTAGGGGTGAAATTTGGGATGTGACAGTTGCCCCTATTTAAATAACTTCACTTGATGGCATGAGGAAGGTTTGGCTCTCATAAAATCAAAGTGAAAGGTATTTAAATATAGAAATAACCGAAAAATTTGCCCCTAAATGCAATGACATGCCATGAACTTATGTGGACTCTCTGCTTGGGGATATGATATGCGAGATGCAATGACCTAACATGTTTTTTCTTATAAAAAAAAAGATGAATATGCTGAAAATGGTATGATGAAGACAAATGCGAACGGTAATCTACAGAAACGATGACGAGGGTGAAGACTCACTGGGGATAACAATATGTTGGGGATGACAAGACGAAAACAGGATGTATTCAAAGTGATAAATCAGCAGGTTCAAGTGTAACTGCTGGCACTAAGAATGACAGAAGACGGAAAACAAAATGTAAGATTAAAGACAGAATATCTTAAGCGATGAGTTAGCAAGTTCAGGGCTGTTGCTGGGGGTCCCAATGCAACGATTCAGTGCTTAAGAAAAAAATGGAAAAGACCTCGACTCGGAAGCCAGGAGAACCAAACAGCAGACATTGACACGGCGGTCAGGAATAAACAGACATCGACACAGTGATCGGGAAATAAAATAACAGACAATCGACACGGTGGTCAGGAAATAAAAAGACAGGCGTCGACATGGTAGTCGGGAAATAAAATGACAGGCGTCGACACGGTGGTCAGGAAATAAAAAGACAGGCGTCGACACGGTGTCGCTCCCGATAGATGGGACCGGCCCAAATAAAGGTACAGACGCGAACGGTCGGCGAGAGGGACAATGAGAACACACAGCCGTGAACTCACTGGAGATGAATAGAGTCGCCAGCTAGGCATTTTTATCCCGGAGGAAAGGCAATGCTGCATAGGCCTAGAAAAAGAAATGGATAAGACGGTTGCGAACCAGAGAGACTGAGAAAGGGGGTTGGTTACAACCTGGGAAGGTATTAGCACCCAGATTGTCCGCCGTACTCGACGGGATCCACGCTTAAAAGATTTATGTTTTAAAGGGGTAGTGTCAGTGCAGTCTGTGTATAAAATAGCTGGAAAAGGATGTACAGGTGTCAGTGCTGAAAGAAGTGTGAAGTGTATAAATGTACAGTGTCAGTGTAGGAATGAGAGTGAAATGCTCATGACTATGAGGCTTAAGAGAATGAAGCTTAAGGAGGGGGAATATACAGAGACTTTTGTTCGATAACTGTTAAGTTATGCCTACGTATCCTCTCGTGCAATGAGGAAGTCAGAACACCGTAGTTCGACCCAAAGAGACTGAAAGATGAATTGACTTGTGAACTGCTTGCTTGTCTATGCTCAAGTGTATGATCTGTCTGGCACAGATGCAAACTGTCTTGCATTAGACGGAAGAAGCAAGTTCTCGTTTGCGAGTGAATGAGATGAGAAAAGAATCCCGGAGGAGACGATTATTGTTTGTTTTTGAGTTTTCAGTCTTTTATTGCTTTTGAGGGTTTGTCATAAATTAATGAGCTTAAGCCTAGACCAATGAATTTAGTAAACTCATCACATCTTCCCTCTGATTAGGGGTAATGAGAGTACCTTAAGTGTGAAGTCAGATTCTCACACTTAAGCATCTTTGGTGTAGGGTTAAGATCATTAACCTACTTGTGATTATTTAGATGTTTTTGGTGTTTTTGTGTTGAGTAATGAGGTTAAGCCATAATCAGGGATTAAACAGACTCATTACACCATCCTAATAGAAGGATAATAGATGAGAATGTTTAAGCTGAGGAAAGCTCCTCAACTTAATCCATGATTAGGGATTAAACTCATGACAAAACAAGCCTTTATTAGATGGATTTTATTTAATGATATGATGATGAAGTGGATTTTATGATTTGTAAGACAACTTGAGGGGGACTTGTCCATTAACACTAGGGTTAGTCCTTCTTAACCAATTAAGGAAGAATTAGAACCCTAATGCAAGACCCAAGTTACAAGTGTGATGTCTTGATGATTATTATGTGGATTGATTAAAGGATTTAAACACATTAAGGGTTTAACACTTAGGATTAAAGTTATACACTCCATCCTAAGAGAAGGATGCAGGCATAAGCTTAATCACAAAGCCTTAAAGCCTTTAGGGTTTAGTCCCTGATTGTGAGATGAGAAGAGAAGACTCAAAAGAGACACAAAGGTAAAACTAAGAGGGGAGACTAATCAAAACCCTAATCATTGTCATGCTTGGTTGTTCCTAAAGTTTGTGAGGTTTGCAAGAGAATTCTTCAGAGGAACCACCAGGAAGCAGATGAAAGGATCAAGAGAAGCAAAGCAACTTGCTTCATTCAAGAAGTCAAGTCACTTGAAGAAAGAAAGTAAGAAGAAGAAGAATGAGCTAGCTCAATCTCAAACACATATCAAAATGCAGCAAGGATGCAAGAGAGAGATGAGAAGAAAGTATGAGAAATGAAGGCAAATTCACTTCTCAAAATCACTTACCACCTGAAAGGTTAAAAAAGAAATGCAATGCAATGCAAAATGGGATGGAATGACATGATGAAAACCAAGATCAGAAGCATGTTTATGATGTTAATGATGCTATGAGATGTTACAAACCAGAAACAACACATGTGGATGATCATACAAGCTTATGAATGCAAATGAAGCAAGTTAAGGACCAAGAACACACATGAGAAGTTATGAGATGCATATGGCATACAACATGACAAATGCAAGGTGCAATGATCAAACATGCTTTCAATATGTCTTATGGTGTTAAATGAATCAAATGGAAGCATGGAATGTCATGGTAAGTCATGTTATGCAAGAAAATGCAAGATGGATGCATATGGAAGCCCCAAATTAGGGTTTATGAACAATGCAACAAACAAAAACCAAAACCAGAAGCAAACAACATTACAAAAAATTGAAAATGCACTCAAAGGACCCCTAATCCTATACTAACTCACTGCCCAAAGGAGAGGTCTCAACTCTTAACCAAATTCAAGTTATGATTTTTCCAAGTTTTCTAGGGTTTTAGGGTTCCTAAACAAGAAAATTATCAAACAAATTGAAAATGAAAGATCAAATCATGGTCATTTAATCTCACAAACTACATGCTAAACACAATGCAATGCAAAAAGAATCAAAGTCCAACTCTTTAGGGTTAGGCAGAAATGATTTTTGGAAGTTTGGATCAAATTAATGCATAAAAATGATTTTAAATCAATGAAAAATTCTCAAAATGCATCAAGATCAAAAAAGAAATTTGGTTTGAAGGTTGGACAATGTTTCTAAATGTCTTAGAACATTTCATGAATTTTTTGGTGATTTTTAAATACCTAAAAGTATTTTTAATAAATTAATTTTCATTAATCCATTAAAAATAAACTTTTAAATATTTAAAAATACCTTTTTAATGCTAAAAATGAAAATAAAAATATTTTTGTGTTTTAAAAATTAATGAAACTCTTGACAAAAAGTTTCATAATTTTTAAAGCATTTTTGCTATTTTTAATAAATTGTGCAATTTAAATGAAATAATATGAAAAAAATAAATGAATTAAAAGCTGCAAAAAGAAAAGTCAAGCAATCTAATGGTCCAGATTCAAACAAGAACACGCGCGCATTGACTTGGCGCCAGATCCCACGGCCAGCATTCAAACTCAGCTAATTAATGCTTATGCCCTAATCCCACCGTTAATTACTTTCAGGTGACCGGAACAGTGTTCCGGTCATCTTCTCCGTTCACCTCAAAACTCAATCTCACTCTAAACGCTTCTAAAATTAAATCTAAAAACACAGGAATGATCCCCACTCACTCACGAATCAAAACCCTCAATCAAAACACATTTATCATTTCTGAAATGACTGAATCGAATCAAACAAAGTTTAGGGCAAAAAGTTTCAGAAGCATGTTAAACTCTCATCTCTCCACCATTTTCAAAACTAAAGACATATTCATGATCAGGAAGGCAAGTAGAACAACTTAAGAACTTTAAAAATCATTTCTGGAAAAAAAGTTCTTGAGCTACCTGAGTTTCGAAGCTTTCAGTTCACAGCTTTCTGGATGCTTTCCTACTTGCAATCAACTCCACTTGACCTCCTGAGAAGCTTTCAATGCTTGGAAAGAGTTTGTGATGGCTGGTTCTGAGGTTTGAACAAGTTCTGTTCAATGGAGGGCAGGAATCATATTTGGGATTCTGGAGGTTTTAGGCTATGGTGATGGATGCTTTGTGACCAGGAAGATGAGTTGAGTTGATCTATGAAGTTTGTTTTTTGTGTTTTTGAGCTGTGTGATCAGTTTCGAAGGGTTTTGCAAGTGAGGGTGAAAGTGTGTATGAGATGCTATGGCTTGTTTCAGGCTGGCTTGGTGTATGAAATGGCTGGCATTTGATCCACATAAACAAAGCTTATTGGTCAGGTGATGTGACTTGGCCTGCTGTGATAGGTAAGTTAACTTTTGCAAAAAGTCCACTCTTGTGTAAGAGAAGCATGGGTTGTGTTCTAGGCTAGTACAAGGGTGTGGGCTGGCGCAGCATGGTGAGGGGAAAGGTTAGGGTGGTTCAGCCTCCAAGGCATCAAGTGGATGGAAGTGTTATGATGATTTTGCAACTTGGTTCCCTTTTGGTTCACATGAAACTTTCTTGCTCCCAAGGCCATGAAACATGAGAAGTTCTTAGTCCATTCTGAATTTTAGGGTACATGTGATGTTTGTGTGATGGTTAGACATGAATTAGAAGTTACAAAATGCCTTGGTACAAAGTTTTTGCAAGTTTCTCATTTGGTGCATATCTTGAAAATTAGTGATTTTTGCCAACTTTGACACACCATAACTTTTGATCAAAAATGAATTAGGTCATGTTCTTGTACTTTTTGGAAAGGGAAAGATCTAATCTACAACTTTCATGACCAAAGTTTTTCCATTTGAAGCATTTTTGGATCAAAAAGCAAGGGTTGAAAAATTGCCTAAAATGACAAATTCCTTAAAAGTCAAACTTGCCCTAAAAAGTCAACTTTGCAAAAACTTGTAATTCTTGAATTTTGTGAACTTCAACCTTCTTCTATGATCAAATAAAGATCATATACACTCAAAATGATGAAGATCACCCCTTGGTTGGGTCATTGGGGGCCTCAGATGCCCTGATTTTGCACTGACTTGTCCAGAAAGTCAACTCTTGATCAGATGACTTCCCCATGGAATTTCTTCATGAAAATTGATATGCATACTCCCTATACCATATAGAGACCAATAGAAACAAGAATGACCAAAAAATTTGGAGTTATGGCCTCTGAAACCAAAACCCTAATTTTAGGTCAACTGTGTAGTCAAACCTGGCTCTGCATCCATACCAATCCAGTTCTTGTGATTCTTTGGAATTCTTGACTTTGAGAGGATATAATATGATGCTTGAACACACATAGACCCCTTTGAAGTGATTGATGACCTTTGGAGTGGCTCAAAAAGCTCTTGGATTGCTCAGATCACAAACCCTAGATGCAGATGACTTTGAATCTATGCAGTGAAACAAAAATGAGATATGAGATGGTATGATTGTGTTTATGCATATGAGATGATCACAAGCCATGGTGTGAATGGGTGAGGGCAAATTTGGGGTGTTTACAGCTGCCCCTATTCAAACATGAGTTAGCTGTGCAGGTTGTAAGCAACGGCTTAACAGGCAAACAAGATAACTTGTGGTTGAATACCAAAGACAGTCCAAAATTTGCACTCACAGAATGAAGAAGAAAAGAGATATAGACTGTAAAAGTATATTGTAAAGTGTGGGCGACGGAGGACGACCGTCGAGCAGAGGACGACTGCTGGGTAAAGAGCAATGACGGGGACGGCCGGCATGCTGGAAAAGTGCGGGAAATGAAGCAATGACGGGGACGGCCGACATGCTGGGGATAAAAGAATTATGATGGGGACGGCCATCAAGATAAAGCTGTAAAATTCTCTGGGGATTAATGAAACATGACGGGGACGGCCATCAAGCTCATAAAGTAAAGTAACCAACGATGGGGACGGCCATCGGGCTAAACTGATGAAGGACGATCATCAGGAAAAAGAAAAAGAAAAAAGGGACCACGACGGGGACGGCCATCGGGTTAAAGAATAAATGAAATAAACAGATGATGAGGGACGGTCATCAAAGGTGAAGGACGATCACCTAGCAGGGGACGGCTGCTCTGTTGGGTATAAGATGAGGGACGGTCATCTAAGGTGGAGGACGACCACCTGGCAGGGTACGGCTGCCGAAAATATCGCGACATAGGACGAATGCCGGATAAAAAGGTCAACGATAGGGACGGCCATCGGATGAGCATGATGGAGGACGACCATCAAGAGGTGGAGGACGACCACCTAGCAGGGGACGGCTGCTCTCAAGGTTTGTCTTGACATAGGACGAATGCCAGATAACCAAAATCAACAATGGGGACGGCCATTGGATAAAATGATGAAGGACGATCATCAAAAGGTGGAGGACGGCCACCTAGCAGGGGACGGCTGCTAAAAGTCAACGATGGGGACGGCCATCGGATGAGCATGATGGAGGACGACCATCAAGAGGTGGAGGACGACCACCTAGCAGGGTACGGCTGCTCTCAGGGTTCATCATAACACAGGACGAGTGTCAGATAAAAAGAAAAATTTGCTTTGCTAGCGATTTACTGGGGAATAGTAAACACGGACGAGTGTTTACATCCAAGAAGCAAAAGGTATAAGTGTTTGGATATTTGTGTATAGATTAAAGATGCGGACGAGCATCCTTAAGACTGTGATACGGACGAGTATCGGGTAGAAACAAATACTGACACGTGTTCAGTGATGATGATACGGACGAGTATCAACTAGTTAACAATGAACACGGACGAGTGTTGAATCTGAGAGGACTCTTCTGGGGAAAAGTAGACACAGGCGAGTGTCTATATTCAAGAAGAAAAAAAATGTTTGACACAGTGTATGGATTAAAGATGCGGACGAGCATCCTTAAGACTATGATACGGACGAGTATCATGTAGAAACAAACTCTTGACGCGTGCTCTGAGATGATGGTACGGACGAGCACCAACTGGTTAACAAAGAACACAGACGAGTGTTGACTCTGAGGGGATTTGAGTGGTGTATAGAAGATACGGACGAGTATCTGTATAAGAGTGAGTGGTATATAGATGAGTATTTAACTGCTGGGGAGAGCGACACGGACGGGTGTCAAAAGGAGAAGAGTGTAATATAAACAAGTATAGATGATGGCGCTGGGGATATGACACGGACGGGTGCCAAAGGATTGTATATATACTGGTGTTTGTGAGTGCAAAGAGGACGTCTTTGGCTTTCTGCTGGGGTTGACACAGATGGGTGTCAAGAAGTTTCTGTAATGCAAATGGTGCTGTTTGTAAGGAGTGCTCAGGCGAATTTACTGGGGAGTATTGACACGGACGGGTGCCAAAGAGAGTATATATACTGGTGTTTGTGAATGTGGGGCAACTGCTTTTGTTGGGGATCTCCGCTAGGGACTCTGGGGGGGAGTTTTTTTGTATGTTGATGAACTGTTTTTTTTTTTTTTTTTTTTCACAAGTATTGATTCAAAGCATGGCTTATGATTATGCTATATGTTTGATTTTTGCCGTAATGCTCCGTATTAAACGGAATGCTACGCTTTGTGGGTGAATATGATGCAAATG
Organism: Lathyrus aphaca; assembly: GCA_963966055.1. Lineage (NCBI taxonomy): Eukaryota > Viridiplantae > Streptophyta > Magnoliopsida > Fabales > Fabaceae > Lathyrus > Lathyrus aphaca. The sequence goes on along the minus strand of OZ014524.1, from coordinate 175,545,328 downwards.
CTATGGTTATGCAATGATACCAAACCGGGACTCGGATCCCGTTACTGCGAAGGTCTTCGGCCGATCTGCTTGAAGTGGACATCCCAGCTGGGGATGAGATCATTGGTAGATCTAATGAGATGATATTTGCTTGGGGAAATGGGTCACTGGTAGACCTATTCCAATAAATGAAAGACCCAGCTGGGGTCTGAAGAAGCTTTCTTCAATCTGTTGTGATTCCTTCATGCGTTGCTCTTTCTGGCTAGAGGCTGAAATTCTGTGGGGAGATGGTTCTCTGACTGCTGTATTTGGCTGAGGATGAAATGGCAACTTGGCTGGGAGCAGTAGCAAGTGGCAGCTCAGCTGGGGGGAAGTCCCGAGAGGCAACTCAGCTGGGGAAAGAGCACTTCGGGTGCTGAAATTGAGTGTTGATTTGCCAGCTTGCTGGGGATGAAGCTTACATGCCCCAAGTTGCGTTCTGAATTCCTGCAATCCTGAAAAGACAGAGAAACGCACAAGTAATCCCGAGGTATCCTTTACTGGATTCCATCATAGGAGTTTAGATACTTCTGAGAGTAAGCATATTTCCTGCAAGCACGCTTTTTCTTTGAAAATAAACATCTGTATTTTATGCAATCAGTGTTTCTTTTAGATATCAGACATTTTTGCAAATAAAATGTACAAGACGAGACATGACTGAAAATCTGATTTTATTAATTCACATGCCCTGAATTGGCGAGATACAGTCAAAGGAACATATCCCCTGAAATGAGGAGATTGTTACAAATTGAGAAACAAAATGCTGGCAATGTTGATGACGCTTTAAGGAGCTTCCTCTTTACCATGACTCGTATGACTTTTGACGTTCTTCTCACCTTGCTTTCTGAAGAATGTTGATTCTGATTGAAGCTTGATCCTTTCGAAGCTTACCAAGTTGTAAACGATACAGACGAATTCAGAGTGCAGTTGTTCGCTTATTCCCTTATTTTGCATGGATCGCCCTTTCGGGTTTTCAATCCATCGGGATACCCATTTTTGCCTGAGCTGTCCAATGCGGCTTTTCAACTCAGCGGGTGTACATTTTTGTTTATTTTCCCTTATTTTTGCCCGAGTCTTTTATTCTGTTTTTGACTCGCCGGGATGCCCTGTTTTTGCCTGGACTTACATTCTGTTTTTATGTCTAGCGGGTCATTTTTATGCGAAGTATTTTTTAACTGCATCTGAATTCACAGGGGACGGGAAGTCTTCACTATCCATGGTGCTGAGCATCAATGCTCCACCAGAGAAAACTTTCTTTACTACGAATGGTCCTTCATAATTTGGAGTCCATTTGCCCCTGTGGTCTGTATGAGGAGGGAGGATTCTTTTCAGCACAAGATCTCCCACTTGGTACTCTCGGTGCCTGACTTTCTGATCGAAGGCTTTCTTCATTCTCTTCTGATACAACTGTCCATGACAGATTGCAGCCAATCTTTTCTCTTCAATCAGACTCAGTTGTTCGTATCGGGATCTAACCCATTCTGCTTCGTTTAGCTTAACATCCATCAATACCCGTAGAGAGGGTAATTCAACTTCAACAGGTAGGACAGCTTCCATACCATACACAAGTTGATACGGTGTTGCCCCAGTGGATGTTCTAATTGACGTGCGGTACCCATGCAAAGCAAATGGTAACATTTCATGCCAGTCTTTGTAGGTAACTACCATCTTCTGCACAATCTTCTTGATATTCTTATTTGCTGCCTCAACAGCGCCGTTCATCTTTGGCCTGTAAGGAGAAGAATTGTGATGTTGAATTTTGAAGTCCCGGCACAGCTCTGCCATCATTTTGTTGTTTAAGTTGGAACCATTATCAGTAATGATTCGCTCGGGCACTCCATATCGACAGATGATATCTCTTTTCAGGAATCTGGCTACTACTTGCCTGGTAACATTTGCATAAGATGCTGCTTCGACCCACTTGGTGAAATAGTCAATGGCGACCAGGATGAACCTGTGGCCATTCGAAGCAGTTGGCTCAATCTTGCCAATCATATCAATGCCCCACATAGCGAAGGGCCAGGGTGAAGACATCACATTCAAAGGATTGGGAGGCACATGCACCTTATCCGCATAAATCTGGCATTTATGGCATTTTCTGGCATAGGCATAACAGTCTGCATCCATTGTGATCCAGTAATATCCTGATCTTAGCAACTTCTTAGCCATGGCATGCCCTCCAGCATGGGTACCAAAGGATCCTTCGTGCACTTCATGCATTAACAAATCTGCTTCCGTCCTGTCGACGCATCTGAGGAGTACCATATCAAAGTTCCTTTTGTATAGGGAACCATCAGTGTTCAAGAAGAAACTACCAGCAAGCCTTCTCAAAGTCTTCTTATCATTGGAAGATGCCCCAGGTGGGTATGTTTGATCCTCCAAGAAGCGCTTAATGTCGTGGAACCAAGGCTTATCATCTTTGACAACATCTGCTGCGAACACATATGCTGGTCTGTCAAGTCTGGATACTGAGATCTGAGGTACAAAGTTGGCAGCTTGAACTTTGATCATGGACAAAATGGTAGCAAGAGCATCTGCAAACTGATTCTCATCCCGAGGGATATACTCAAGCTTGACTGTTGTAAAGAAAGTCAATAACCTCCTTGTATAATCCCTGTAAGGTATCAGATGATCTTGGTGGGTATACCATTTGCCGTTGGTTTGATTGATTACCAGAGCTGAGTCTCCGAATACGGTCAATGTCTTGATCCTGAGGTCAATGGCTTCCTCAAGACCCATAATGCAAGCTTCGTATTCAGCTTCGTTGTTAGTGCAGTTGAAAGTGAGCTTTGCCGAGAAAGGCATGTGAACTCCTTTAGGTGTAATGAGTACTGCACCAACGCCACGACCATTCATGTTAACAGCCCCATCAAACATCATAGTCCACTCTTCTTCCGGTTCAGGCCCTTCAGTGTGAACAGGCTCTTCATGATCTTTTGCTTTTATGAACATGATGTCTTCATCAGGGAAGTCAAATCTCATAGGCTGGTAATCATCAATGGGTTGCTCGGCAAGATATTCAGACAATACACTGCCCTTGATGGCTTTCTGAGATGTGTACTGGATGTCATATTCTGTGAGGATCATTTGCCATCTTGCAACCCGTCCGGTAAGCGCTGGCTTCTCAAATATGTACTTAACAGGGTCCATTTTTGAGATCAACAAAGTAGTGTGGGTCAACATATACTGTCTCAGTCGGCGAGCAGCCCACGCTAAAGCACAGCAAGTTTTCTCGAGCAGTGAATAACGTTGTTCACAGTCGGTAAACTTTTTGCTTAGGTAGTATATTGCATACTCTTTTCGACCAGACTCGTCATGTTGGCCCAGCACACACCCCATTGACTCTTCTAATACTGTCAGGTACATTATCAGAGGTCTTCCTTCAACTGGAGGCATAAGGATTGGAGGTTCTTGTAAGTACTCCTTGATTTTGTCAAAAGCCTTTTGGCAGTCTTCGTTCCACCTGACCGTCTGTTCCTTTCTTAGTAGTTTGAACAAGGGCTCACAGGTTGCTGTAAGGTGAGATATGAACCTTGAGATGTAGTTCAATCGACCTAAGAACCCTCGAACTTCCTTCTCTGTCTTCGGTGCAGGCATCTCTTGAATAGCTTTGACTTTATCAGGGTCAACTTCAATCCCCTTCTCACTTACAATAAATCCCAGCAGCTTACCAGATCGCACCCCGAATGTGCATTTGTTGGGGTTCAGCTTCAGTTGGTACTTCCTCAGACGCTTGAACAGCTTCAGCAGATTTACCAGGTGGTCTTCTTCAGTAAGGGACTTGGCAATCATGTCATCCACATAACATTCGATTTCTTTATGGATCATATCGTGGAATAATATTACCATAGCCCGTTGATATGTCGCACCGGCATTCTTGAGCCCAAATGGCATTACCTTGTAATAGAACGTTCCCCAGGGTGTGATGAAGGTTGTCTTCTCCATGTCTTCAGGTGACATTTTAATCTGATTGTATCCTGAAAATCCATCCATGAAGGAGAATACCGAGAACTGAGCCGTATTATCCACCAATACATCAATGTGAGGTAAAGGGAAGTCATCTTTCGGGCTGGCTCTGTTCAGATCCCGGTAGTCAACACACATTCTTACTTTGCCGTCTTTCTTAGGCACAGGTACTATGTTAGCAACCCACGGCGGATAGCTAGTCACAGCAAGGAACCCGACGTCCCATTGCTTTTGTACCTCTTCCTTGATTTTCATTGCCATGTCCGGACGAGTTCGGCGCAGCTTCTGTTTAACCGGCGGGCATTCTTCTCTCAAAGGCAGCTTGTGCACAACAATGTCGGTATCCAACCCTGGCATATCTTGATAAGACCAAGCGAACACGTCCACATACTCTTGAAGCAGGTCAATCAGTTGTCTCTTCACTGAGTCTTGCAGGCAGGCCCCGATTTTAACTTCTTTCACGTCTTCATCTGTACCAAGATTGATCGTTTCGACCTCCTCCTGGTGAGGAGTAATAACCTTTTCCTCTTGTCTCAACAACCTGGCTAGCTCTTCAGGAAGCTCATATTCTTCTTCAAACCCTTCGTCAGCTTGATTGATTGGATTGTCAAAGTCATACGAAGTCATAGTCGTGCTGTTGTCGGTGCTGTCTGGAAGGCACACTCTGCAAGGGTTCAGTTTGTTCATTTTAGTGATTTGATTTTAATCTTGTTTAGAAAAGTGAAATAAAGTTGTCATTTTGAAAACATTGCCATTTATTTTTTGTACAAAAAGAAAAATGGAAAAACAGTGAGCGGAAAAGAAAAAAACTCGTTTGCAAAAAGACGTCTGATATTTCATTGATTAATCTTGTTGCACAAAAAGTACAGATGGCCCGATTACAAAATGAGTCTTGTCATCTTGGGCAAGATGCAAGACTTTGATGCATGCTATAAAAATACAGGAAATAATAATTACTCTGCATGAGTAACTCTTATAATTTCCTGGGAAGACCAGTTCGAGATACTGCTCCCCGGGATCTTTGGACGGATCCAACTTTCCAGGTTGCGGTCTCCTTCATCCTCGTCTTCCAGATTGTTGACAGCATCAGGGGTGAGCATCCCCCCACTAACAAAGTTGGGCTCTTTCGCAGCCTCTGCTTGATCTTGTTGAGTTGGTTTGTAACCCAACCCAAATCTATCCTCTTTCTTCTCCACAGGTAACAGTTTGCCCCAGCCTTGGGCATTTCCTTCTTCAACAACCTTCCGGGCTTGTTGGTATGATGTCATTGAGGTTCCAGGTACAGCAGATGTTTCATTTATGTTCAAGGCTTCGAAACCTTGGCTCATCGTTTCATGGATCTCCCCATCCATCTCAATGTATTTGTAGGTAGCCAGGTGGCTGACAAAAATATCCTCCTCTCCACAGATAGTAACGACTTGACCCTCCCACTCGAATTTTAACTTCTGGTGAAGGGTTGAGGTCACGGCGCCAGCGGCGTGAATCCATGGCCTACCCAATAGACAGCTGTAGGCAGGCTGTATATCCATCACGTAGAAGGTCGTTTTGAAAGTTTGCGGGCCAATCGTTATGGGTAACTCAATCTCTCCCAGAACCGATCTCTTAGAACCGTCAAAGGTCTCACCACCAGGTTGCTGGGACGCAATGCCAATCCGTCATATTCTAGCTTCACAAGGGCTTTTTTAGGTAAGACATTGAGGGATGACCCTGTGTCTACCAGCACATGGGAAAGGACTGCACCTTTACATTCCATGGTTATGTGCAAAGCCTTGTTATGGTTGCGGCCTTCCGTAGTCAAATCAGTGTTGGTGAACCCTAGTCCATGACTAGCATTAACATTTCCAACTACAGCTTCCAACTGATTGACGGTGATCTCTTCAGGCACATAAGCAGCGTGCAAGACTTTGAGTAGTGCATTCCGATGAGCTTCGGAGCACATAAGCAATGATAGGATTGAGATCTTGGAAGGCGTCTGATGAAGCTGATCCACTATTTTGTAATCACTCTTCTTGATGATTCTCATGAACTCATCAACTTCTTGATCAAAGGGTATTTTCAAAGCTTCTTTAACAACCTGCTCTTCCTGCACCAAGCTTTTCCCTTTTGCCTTGGCAGCAGCTTCTGCTTCGGCAGTGGGTCTTTGAATTTGTGGAGCAAAGAGACGTCCGCTTCGAGTGAAGCCTCCGCCTCCTCCCACATTGTCTATTTGTGGTGCAGGGGTTGATGATTCAAAAGTGATTTTTTGTCCTTCGCAGTACAGGTCCGAGCCGTAATGCCAGGGGATAGCATTACTGCTTTCATAAGGTACTGGTCCAGGCACTGTGATAGTGACTGGACTGATTGCAGCTGCGGAAGGAATTGTGATAGTCTGTGGATCGTAATATATCGTGACTGGTGCTCTGATGGGAGCAGCACTTTGAGAGTTGTAAGCAGAGTTATTTTCTGGATCGTAATAGATTGTAACGGTGGAGACATCTTCATGGTTTGTTGTTGATGTTGTAGGAGACATTGTTGGAAGGACGGATGTTGTTGTTGTAGGAGATTCAAAGTGAAGTGGTGCTGGAGTTGTAGAAGGAACATTTGTTGATATCTGGTCAGTTGAAATGACAGACGAAACATTTGTTGATGAAGCCGAAGAATTGTCGGGAACAATGGTTGTTGCAGTTGTAGGAGAAACTAGAATTGTTGCTGATGAGATTGCTGGATTTGTAGGAAATGATGTGGTGATTTGAAGCTGGCCATTCTGAATGAGACCATCTATGCCATTCCTCAAGTTATCGCACCCATCTACTGAAATATTGCAGTAAGCACACCCTAACTCACACCCCGGGAACATTTGACATTCGAGGAGTTGAGCTTTGATCTCTACCAACGGTGTCCGAATCTGCCCTACACTGGTTATTAAATAAGACGACTTGTCTTCTTCAATAGCGTTGATTCTGGGGCCTCCGTGATGCGGCATAGGGTTTTTATTAACATTGGGTGGTGGTGCGAAATTCAGAGCTTTGGAGTCTACCAGGTCTTGTACCTTCATGTGCAAGGCTCTGCACTTTTCTGTACTGTGGCCAGGTGCATTTGAATGAAAAGCACATCTGGCGTTGGAGTCATAATTCCTGGGTAGACTGTTAGGATCTGGAGGTGCCAACGTCCTTAGCTCAACTAGGTTGAGTTTCAGGAGTTGTGGCAGCAATGTAGCATATGGCATAGGGATCGGATCGATTACCCTGTTGGCTTGAGAAGGCCTCTGTTGAAATGGCCTTTGCTGATTGTTGTTGTTGGTGTTGTTGTAATTTCTCGGAGGATACTGAGCTTGTTGATGGTACTGAGGTTGTTGCTGATAGTTTTGCTTCGGAGGTTGATAAGCTGGTTGTGGATGAGCTGGAGCGGGAATGGTGACTGCTGCCACAGACCTGTGAACATATTGGGGTCTGCCCTTGCTGGTGTGGATGGCATTGGTCTCGCCAGTTCTTCTTGGGCCTGCAAAAGGCTTCCTTGTATTGCTGGACGAGCTGGCACCATTGTCAGAAATCTTGCCCGTCTTTAACAGGCTCTCGATTCTCTCTCCAGCTATGACAACATCTGCAAAGCTAGTGGAAGAGAAGGCAGCTAGCCTGTCAATGTATGTTCCCTGGAGGGTGTTCATAAACATATCTGCCATTTCCCTCTCGGACATAGGTGGCTGAACAGCAGCAGCCAATTGCCTCCATCTCTGGGCATACTCTCGGAAACTTTCTCTTGACGACTGTGACATTCCTATTAGGAGGGTCCTGTTGGGTGCCATATCTAAGTTGTACTGATATTGTCTGATAAAGGCCTCTGCCAGGTCCTTCCAACACCTGATAGTTGCTCTTGTCAGATGAGAGTACCATTCTCTTGAAGCTCCCGCCAAGCTGTCCTCGAAATAAAACATCCAGAGCTTCTCGTCCATGGTATAGGCCTTCAGCCTCCCCAGAAATGATTGTAAATGGGTCCGGGGGCATGAAGTCCCGTTGTATTTTTCAAAACAAGGAGGCTTAAACTTATGGGGAATCCTGACCCCGTCTACCAAGCCCATGTCCATAACATCGAATCCCAAAGAGTTTTGAGACTCTAAGGATCTTAATTTCTCAGCTATCTCATCCAGCCTTCTGTCATAAGCTTCTTCCCCAGCACCCATTACTGTGAACTGATCCTCCTGGGGGTCTTCTTGCAGTACCCTGGCTGCAGTGGCAGTCCCTTGAACATTTGCAGGGATGTTGACCTCAGGATGGAGGTGGGGTCCAAAGACTGGGGGATTGACATGAGGTTGGACCCTGTCATTGTTGCTGGTGCCAGCAGTCCCTATATGTGGATCTTCTTGATTCTGCCTTTCCACCGTGGCTCTCAATCTTTCTTGGCTCTGAGCCATGTTGTTCATCACTTCCATAAACTGCGTCATCTGTGTTCTTATTTCCAATCTTTCGTTTGCCATTTGATTTCTAACCTCTGCAAGGTCCTGTTGTACCTGATCCATTTGTATGCCCGGAAGATTGTTACGGGTTGGATATCGATGTGGACGGTTGAGGGGAAATACCCGGCGTCGAGCAATAGTTCCTGAACATCACAACAGAGTTAGTGGCAATAAAACAAAAACCTACAAAACAAACAAAGGGTTAGCATGCAATGCAGTATGCTTATTTGTTCTCAAGGTATCCGGCTTGGCATTCAGTTTTGACCCTTCCAGACCCTTGAAGATGCTGTGGATGTTGCTTTTTGAAGTGGAACAAACTAATACATATATTACAAAAGACAAATGGTACATAGTTTGTTTACAAATACAAGCCCTCTGGGGGGTCAAAATACATCACAAGAAAATAAAAGTACATGGAATGAAAGCAACAACAAGCAAATGGTCAAACACCAAGACCAAACTCATCCTCCTGAACTTCCTTGAGAAGTGCTTCAGTCACAGGATCGGCTGGACGCTCCGTGAGATTCCTGATGAGGAGATTCCGGGTAGTAACAGCTGCAGTTAGCTTCTTGTGTTGACTTTGGTCCTTTGACCTCTTCACTCCAGCTCTGATCTTCAGCTCTGATATCTCCCTCTGGGCTGCTGCCAGGGCTTCCTGCTGCTCTTTTGCATTAGCTTCCAGCTGCTCTATCTTGTCTTGGACCCTCTTATCCTTCAGAGTACGTGCTTCGGTGATCCTGACCCACCTAGCTTGACTCTCCTTCAAATACAAGTCTGTCCTAGCTTTCTGGAATTGGGCTTCCTTGCAAGCATTCTTCAGAATTTGTTCCCCAGCCCTAGACTTCTTAATGTAATCCTCAGACCTCTCAATTTTAGCCAGATGCTCCACTCTCAACTTCTCTAACCTCTCAATATCCACACGACCATCACTCCTCTCCCGGAGGGTCTTCTGCAAAGCCTGAGTTAACTTATCGTTTCTCTCTTTTAAGCCCTCAAAATCCTCCAAACTGACAGTGGCAGGGGGTGGTGCTGAGGATGATCCAGGCATATCCTCCATGGTAAAGGGCATTCCAGAGAATTGGGCCCTGGCATGGGACCACTCATGATATTGTGCTGATGCTACATTGTTGCACTTCCCCAAAATGGTTATTCCCTTGGTTTGAACATTGTCCCAGGCCCAGGCTGCCTGCCTAACAATAGCCAAATTAAGCTTGTTCTCACAATAAAGAGTCTCAACCAAGTCTTGTGCCTTAGGAGTGTGGACCAGTGCATAGCCCAGTTGTCTTCTGAACAGTAGAGGGTTGTAATTAATGCTACCCTTAACTCCTATCAGGGGTACATTAGGGAAATGCCCACAACTGGTGATGATATCCCTGCCCTTTGTGTTTTGAGTGCACCACCTGATATCAGCTGAAGTTAGAGCAGTGAGTCTTCTAGCCCAGTTTCTCTGCTGATGAGGATTCAAAAATGCATCTGTCCTGGGTAGATGCCTGAGAAGCCAAGTATGGAACAATGGAGCACAACACCTCACTAATCTTCCCCTCTGCTTTTCATTCCTTTGATGCACTGAATAGTAGAGATCCCCCAATAAAGTAGGCACTGGGTTCCTCAGGATGAAAAGATGGATTGCATTCTTGCTAATGAATCGAGGCTCATCTGTAAATAATATGATCCCATATATGCTCAGGGCCAACAAAGCACAGACTGCTTTCCACTCTCCTAAAGAAGCTTTCAGGGTAGCTTGAGAGATCAAGAAATCCAGATGCAGGCCAGGGATTCCAGCCTTAGAAGTCATATGTTGCCCAATCAGAACCGGTTCCAGATGCAAAGCCTTTGCTACCTCCTCATTACCAGGAAAGACCATCTCAGGGTTGAAAGGGACTCCACCCCTGATAGGTATACCAACCAATGATGAGTATTCTTCCAATAAAGGGCCCAGCTGAAAGTCCTGAAAAGTAAAACATCTCAGTGGGGGATCATAAAACTGAAGGCAGGTGTGGATCAGGCTTCTCTGTAAAGGGTCCAAATCCATAACCACATCAAGTATATCTCCATAGTGTTCCCTGAACAGTGGTATATGGTCTGGAGTGATCAGGGTCTGAATCCTCCTGATGTCAACTAGCTCTGGCTGGAAGAAGTGGTAGGTGATGTTGCTCTTTTTAGGTGCCATGATGCTGAGGATGATAGGAGATAGGTGCTGATGATAACACTGAAGAATGGGCCACTGATCGGCTGGTGCAGGTGACTGGAGTAGATAGCTGATAGCTGAAGCAGATGCTGATGAAGATAGGTCAATACTGAAGATAGGGTCAAAACCAAACCAAAAATGAAGATGGATACCCTGAAACACAAATAAGCAAATGTCAATATGATGCAATGATTATGTATGCAAATGATATGCAAGGGTTTGTGACTGAGCTGGATCTGATCAAATGCCCTGATATAGGTCCAAGGTATATTCAAGAAATCCAGATGGAGGTCTATAGGTCCAGTAACCAAGGTGGGGGACTCAAATAAAGAGCCACATGTCCAGGGTTTAGAATCACAAGAACTGTTCCAACATGGAGTATTCTTAATCAAATCAAAGTAACAGGGTATGTTGGAGTCAAGGGTACCTGCAAACCTGTAAACAGCCCAACCCCCTCACAGGTGATGTTCTAAAACAAAGATCCTCAGACTTGGATCAGTTATGAGAAGTGTAAACACTTCTAACCCGGAGGTACAGTGTTTACAATAACCATAAAAGTTCCTCCTCTAATTCACCTCAGTTTCTGAAGGTCAATACTAAAAGGTCATCCAGACTTAGCAGGCTTCCCAGATAGCCCTAGCATTGCAGGAAATCTGCAACACAGAGTTCTCAAGAAGAAACCCATATCTGAACCGTGTTTCATATTCCCGCACCAGACCGAGATGGAATGGGAAAGAATATGAACCACTCTAGCCTAGGTGTCACTCAGGTCCCAGGTATAGGACCTTAACTCTCAATAGGACACCCACCCACCAAAGCAGACAAACAAATCCAGCCAGCACAGTATGACAGTATGATATAATGCAAAGCTATAAAGAAAGCAGTAAAGAACTGTACATAAGGCAAAAATAAATACAAACACACAAACACAAACAACACATAACACCCCAGTAAACACAAATCAATCAAGCGCTAGGAGGAACCCACAAAAGGAACCAGAAGCCCTGGTTGCAGTATAAGGGTCCCCAGCAGAGTCGCCAAGCTGTCGCTCCCGATAGATGGGACCGGCCCAAATAAAGGTACAGACGCGAACGGTCGGCGAAAGGGACAATGAGAACACACAGCCGTGAACTCACTGGAGATGAATAGAGTCGCCAGCTAGGCATTTTTATCCCGGAGGAAAGGCAATGCTGCATAGGCCTAGAAAAAGAAATGGATAAGACGGTTGCGAACTAGAGAGACTGAGAAAGGGGGTTGGTTACAACCTGGGAAGGTATTAGCACCCAGATTGTCCGCCGTACTCGACGGGATCCACGCTTAAAAGATTTATGTTTTAAAGGGGTAGTGTCAGTGCAGTCTGTGTATAAAATAGCTAGAAAAGGATGTACAGGTGTCAGTGCTGAAAGAAGTGTGAAGTGTATAAATGTACAGTGTCAGTGTAGGAATGAGAGTGAAATGCTCATGACTATGAGGCTTAAGAGAATGAAGCTGAAGGAGGGGGAATATACAGAGACTTTTGTTCGATAACTGTTAAGTTATGCCTACGTATCCTCTCGTGCAATGAGGAAGTCAGAACACCGTAGTTCGACCCAAAGAGACTGAAAGATGAATTGACTTGTGAACTGCTTGCTTGTCTATGCTCAAGTGTATGATCTGTCTGGCACAGATGCAAACTGTCTTACATTAGACGGAAGAAGCAAGTTCTCGTTTGCGAGTGAATGAGATGAGAAAAGAATCCCGGAGGAGACGATTATTGTTTGTTTTTGAGTTTTCAGTCTTTTATTGCTTTTGAGGGTTTGTCATAAATTAATGAGCTTAAGCCTAGACCAATGGATTTAGTAAACTCATCACATCTTCCCTCTGATTAGGGGTAATGAGAGTACCTTAAGTGTGAAGTCAGATTCTCACACTTAAGCATCTTTGGTGTAGGGTTAAGATCATTAACCTACTTGTGATTATTTAGATGTTTTTGGTGTTTTTGTTTAGTGTTGAGTAATGAGGTTAAGCCATAATCAGGGATTAAACAGACTCATTACACCATCCTAATAGAAGGATAATAGATGAGAATGTTTAAGCTGAGGAAAGCTCCTCAACTTAATCCATGATTAGGGATTAAACTCATGACAAAACAAGCCTTTATTAGATGGATTTTATTTAATGATATGATGATGAAGTGGATTTTATGATTTGTAAGACAACTTGAGGGGGACTTGTCCATTAACACTAGGGTTAGTCCTTCTTAACCAATTAAGGAAGAATTAGAACCCTAATGCAAGGCCCAAGTTACAAGTGTGATGTCTTGATGATTATTATGTGGATTGATTAAAGGATTTAAACACATTAAGGGTTTAACACTTAGGATTAAAGTTATACACTCCATCCTAAGAGAAGGATGCAGGCATAAGCTTAATCACAAAGCCTTAAAGCCTTTAGGGTTTAGTCCCTGATTGTGAGATGAGAAGAGAAGACTCAAAAGAGACACAAAGGTAAAACTAAGAGGGGAGACTAATCAAAACCCTAATCATTGTCATGCTTGGTTGTTCCTAAAGTTTGTGAGGTTTGCAAGAGAATTCTTCAGAGGAACCACCAGGAAGCAGATGAAAGGATCAAGAGAAGCAAAGCAACTTGCTTCATTCAAGAAGTCAAGTCACTTGAAGAAAGAAAGTAAGAAGAAGAAGAATGAGCTAGCTCAATCTCAAACACATATCAAAATGCAGCAAGGATGCAAGAGAGAGATGAGAAGAAAGTATGAGAAATGAAGGCAAATTCACTTCTCAAAATCACTTACCACCTGAAAGGTTAAAAAAGAAATGCAATGCAATGCAAAATGGGATGGAATGACATGATGCAAACCAAGATCAGAAGCATTTTTATGATGTTAATGATGCTATGAGATGTTACAAACCAGAAACAACACATGTGGATGATCATACAAGCTTATGAATGCAAATGAAGCAAGTTAAGGACCAAGAACACACATGAGAAGTTATGAGATGCATATGGCATACAACATGACAAATGCAAGGTGCAATGATCAAACATGCTTTCAATATGTCTTATGGTGTTAAATGAATCAAATGGAAGCATGGAATGTCATGGTAAGTCATGTTATGCAAGAAAATGCAAGATGGATGCATATGGAAGCCCCAAATTAGGGTTTATGAACAATGCAACAAACAAAAACCAAAACCAGAAGCAAACAACATTACAAAAAATTGAAAATACACTCAAAGGACCCCTAATCCTATACTAACTCACTGCCCAAAGGAGAGGTCTCAACTCTTAACCAAATTCAAGTTATGATTTTTCCAAGTTTTCTAGGGTTTTAGGGTTCCTAAACAAGAAAATTATCAAACAAATTGAAAATGAGAGATCATATCATGGTCATTTAATCTCACAAACTACATGCTAAACACAATGCAATGCAAAAAGAATCAAAGTCCAACTCTTTAGGGTTAGGCAGAAATGATTTTTGGAAGTTTGGATCAAATTAATGCATAAAAATGATTTTAATTCAATGAAAAATTCTCAAAATGCATCAAGATCAAAAAAGAAATTTGTTTTGAAGGTTGGACAATGTTTCTAAATGTCTTAGAACATTTCATGAATTTTTTGGTGATTTTTAAATACCTAAAAGTATTTTTAATAAATTAATTTTCATTAATCCATTAAAAATAAACTTTTAAATATTTAAAAATACCTTTTTAATGCTAAAAATGAAAATAAAAATATTTTTGTGTTTTAAAAATTAATGAAACTCTTGACAAAAAGTTTCATAATTTTTAAAGTATTTTTGCTATTTTTAATAAATTGTGCAATTTAAATGAAATAATATGAAAAAAATAAATGAATTAAAAGCTGCAAAAAGAAAAGTCAAGCAATCTAATGGTCCAGATTCAAACAAGAACACGCGCGCATTGACTTGGCGCCAGATCCCACAGCCAGCATTCAAACTCAGCTAATTAATGCTTATGCCCTAATCCCACCGTTAATTACTTTCAGGTGACCGGAACAGTGTTCCGGTCATCTTCTCCGTTCACCTCAAAACTCAATCTCACTCTAAACGCTTCTAAAATTAAATCTAAAAACACAGGAATGATCCCCACTCACTCACGAATCAAAACCCTCAATCAAAACACATTTATCATTTCTGAAATGACTGAATCGAATCAAACAAAGTTTAGGGCAAAAAGTTTCAGAAGCATGTTAAACTCTCATCTCTCCACCATTTTCAAAACTAAAGACATATTCATGATCAGGAAGGCAAGTAGAACAACTTAAGAACTTTAAAAATCATTTCTGGAAAAAAAGTTCTTGAGCTACCTGAGTTTCGAAGCTTTCAGTTCACAGCTTTCTGGATGCTTTCCTACTTGCAATCAACTCCACTTGACCTCCTGAGAAGCTTTCAATGCTTGGAAAGAGTTTGTGATGGCTGGTTCTGAGGTTTGAACAAGTTCTGTTCAATGGAGGGCAGGAATCGTATTTGGGATTCTGGAGGTTTTAGGCTATGGTGATGGATGCTTTGTGACCAGGAAGATGAGTTGAGTTGATCTATGAAGTTTGTTTTTTGTGTTTTTGAGTTGTGTGATCAGTTTCGAAGGGTTTTGCAAGTGAGGGTGAAAGTGTGTATGAGATGCTATGGCTTGTTTCAGGCTGGCTTGGTGTATGAAATGGCTGGCATTTGATCCACATAAACAAAGCTTATTGGTCAGGTGATGTGACTTGGCCTGCTGTGATAGGTAAGTTAACTTTTGCAAAAAGTCCACTCTTGTGTAAGAGAAGCATGGGTTGTGTTCTAGGCTAGTACAAGGGTGTGGGCTGGCGCAGCATGGTGAGGGGAAAGGTTAGGGTGGTTCAGCCTCCAAGGCATCAAGTGGATGGAAGTGTTATGATGATTTTGCAACTTGGTTCCCTTTTGGTTCACATGAAACTTTCTTGCTCCCAAGGCCATGAAACATGAGAAGTTCTTAGTCCATTCTGAATTTTAGGGTACATGTGATGTTTGTGTGATGGTTAGACATGAATTAGAAGTTACAAAATGCCTTGGTACAAAGTTTTTGCAAGTTTCTCATTTGGTGCATATCTTGAAAATTAGTGATTTTTGCCAACTTTGACACACCATAACTTTTGATCAAAAATGAATTAGGTCATGTTCTTGTACTTTTTGGAAAGGGAAAGATCTAATCTACAACTTTCATGACCAAAGTTTTTCCATTTGAAGCATTTTTGGATCAAAAAGCAAGGGTTGAAAAATTGCCTAAAATGACAAATTCCTTAAAAGTCAAACTTGCCCTAAAAAGTCAACTTTGCAAAAACTTGTAATTCTTGAATTTTGTGAACTTCAACCTTCTTCTATGATCAAATAAAGATCATATACACTCAAAATGATGAAGATCACCCCTTGGTTGGGTCATTGGGGGCCTCAGATGCCCTGATTTTGCACTGACTTGTCCAGAAAGTCAACTCTTGATCAGATGACTTCCCCATGGAATTTCTTCATGAAAATTGATATGCATACTCCCTATACCATATAGAGACCAATAGAAACAAGAATGACCAAAAAATTTGGAGTTATGGCCTCTGAAACCAAAACCCTAATTTTAGGTCAACTGTGTAGTCAAACCTGGCTCTGCATCCATACCAATCCAGTTCTTGTGATTCTTTGGCATTCTTGACTTTGAGAGGATATAATATGATGCTTGAACACACATAGACCCCTTTGAAGTGATTGATGACCTTTGGAGTGGCTCAAAAAGCTCTTGGATTGCTCAGATCACAAACCCTAGATGCAGATGACTTTGAATCTATGCAGTGAAACAAAAATGAGATATGAGATGGTATGATTGTGTTTATGCATATGAGATGATCACAAGCCATGGTGTGAATGGGTGAGGGCAAATTTGGGGTGTTTACACACGGTGGTCAGGAAATAAAAGATAGGCATCGACACGGTGGTCAGGAAATAAAAGACAGACGTCGACACGGTGGTCAGGAAATAAAAGACAGACGTCGACACGGTGGTCGTGAAATAAAAGATAGACGTCGACACGGTGGTCAGGAAATCAAAGACAGACGTCGACACGGTGGTCGTGAAATAAAATAACAGACATCGACACGGTGGTCTGGAAATAAAATAATAAGCGTCGACACGGTGGTCGGGAAATAAAATGACAGGCGTTGACACGGTGGTCTGGAAATAAAATAATAAGCGTCGACACGGTGGTCAGGAAATAAAAGACAGACGTCGACACGGTGGTCAGGAAATAAAAGACAGACGTCGACACGGTGGTCGTGAAATAAAAGACAGACTTTGACACGGTGGTCAGGAAATAAAAGACAGACGTCGACACGGTGGTCGTGAAATAAAAGACAGACGTCGACACAGTGGTCAGGAAATAAAAGACAGACGTCGACACGGTGGTCGTGAAATAAAATAACAGACATCGACACGGTGGTCTGGAAATAAAATAATAAGCGTCGACACGGTGGTCGGGAAATAAAATGACAGGCGTCGACACGGTGGTCTGGAAATACAATAATAAGCGTCAACACGGTGGTCAGGAAATAAAAGACAGACGTCGACACGGTGGTCAGAAAATAAAAGACAGACGTCGACACGGTGGTCGTGAAATAAAAGACAGACGTCGACACGATGGTCAGGAAATAAAAGACAGATGTCGACACAGTGGTCGTGAAATAAAAGACAGACGTCGACACGGTGGTCAGGAAATAAAAGACAGACGTCGACACGGTGGTCGTGAAATAAAATAACAGACATCGACACGGTGGTCTGGAAATAAAATAATAAGCGTCGACACGGTGGTCGGGAAATAAAATGACAGGCGTCGACACGGTGGTTTGGAAATAAAATAATAAGCGTCGACACGGTGGTCGGGAAATAAAATGACAGGCGTCGACACGGTGGTCGTGAAATAAAAGACAGACGTCGACACGGTGGTCGTGAAATAAAAGACAGACGTCGACACGGTTGTCGGGAAATAAAAGACAGACAAATAATCCAAAGTGATAAATCAACAGGTTCAAGTGTAACTGTTGATACCGAGAATAAAGAAAATGAAAACAATGTTTGGGCAGTGGCTCTGTGTAACCAACTGATACTAGGGGTAGAAAACAGCGTACTCAAATAGTCAACGACTCCAAGAGACCGGCTGGTACTGAGAATAAAGACAAGAAGGTTGGATTTTTCAGCAGGATATCCAACCTCTAGAAATTCCTTACACGGAGAGTCAAGAGAAGACCTTCAGGAACCATCAGGAAACACAGGTATGTGCCAAATCAAAAGGACTTAGACTACAAGCAAAGGGTTTCACGACCAGCTTAAACAGATTCTTGCCAATGACAATTGGACTTCAAAAATATTCTTGTAAAGTGACCGTAGATTACATGTCAGCAGAGGCCTGTTTTGCAAGGTATGACTCTTTTCTACTGTGAGCAGATGCTCGATGAGTAAGACAGTATTAAGGCTTAACACTAAGAGCGAAGCGACATGACTAGCACATGAGAAAGACATACCGACTCATATGATTTCCAAATATGCCCCTGGATGGGTATTGGATGGAATAGTTCTTGGAAGACGACTCTTCAGACAAAGATGACGACATGATTCCCGACATACGTCTTGAACTTGAAATTTGCGGACATAAGGTCTGCTTGAACAACTTGAAGGCATGGAGAGGATTTGCCTACGTGTGATTCATCTTGCCCCTAATAAATGGTTTCTTGAACATATCCTTTTCAAAAGGTTTGGAAACAACCTGCCATGGAATGAACTTTGAAATGGTTGCCCCGGTGCTCGAACATCGGAGATTTTCCCCTGGTTATCTGATCCCTGGGATAGGAAACTCTTGACTTGACTGGTTATCTGATCCCATTGAGCTCTTGAATTTCTTGTGATAGCTCACTCTAGTCTGAAAAAGGTTCAAACTCTGAGTAGCTAGCTCTTGAGGAGATTGATTCGGATCGACTTATCCTCAAAGTGGTTGCCCCTGGCTGGGCTTCTCTTACTAAGTTAAATTCCCTGACTGGCTAAAACCGTTGGGCTTCCCCTGATGTCGAATTGACTTGCAAATAGGCATTATACATTTAAAAATTGGCAATTTTAATGCAACGTTTATGCAAGTTTTGAAATCACAATTTATTGGTATGATAGTGATACAATGGAGTTGATTAAAATAAAATAAAAAGTGGATCTAGCCATTTATGGAATGGCAGGTGAAGTGATCAATACAAATGATTAGCAAAGACCGTTAGGAGTCAGGTTAACACAACCTTGTTGTAGTATGCTCTCGAAATAAACCCTGCCTCAATTAGGTCTTTTAAAGGTTGTAACGTGGCTTGGTTCACGGTTTATGAAATAAAGGATAAAAGGCTCAAAATTCATTTGTACCCATCCCATCTTCGTGATAAACTCCAATCCTATGTTCAGTTAATTTGACATACGCATTCATATCTCAAAACTCTTTTGATAATGCGTGATAAGGATCAGGATTTGAAAGTGATGGCAGCCACCTTGCTTTTTTCTGCTTTGCTGGATTTGATGACTTCATTAATTTTCGCCTAAGTCGTCTTTTTCTATTTTTTGACTTGGCGGACTTTTTCTTTGTATTTCTTTTTCCTTACGTCATTCTTTTGTTGAGTGGTTATGACTTTCATTTCATTGGGGGATAGAGAATACGTACTACAAACTTTTGGCTCTTCACGACTTCTTTGGTGTGTGAATGGAAGTATGTAGCTGATCCTTCTTGAATGATGAATTGAATCTCTAAGGGATTGAATGTAAACAAATTAACTGAACTGACTACCCTGCCCCGGGTTTGAAATTAAGGGTTTTTACATTTTGAAAAAAGAACACTCCTACTTCTAGGCTCAAAGGAGTTAGCAAGGGATTATCATCCTTATTTCACCGGTGTCTGGAAATTTGAAACAATGCCTGTACATCATTGGCAAGGTTTTAATTGAGAGCATACAAATGGAGAATTCAAGTATCTGGTTTTCATCATCCTCCCTCCAATCTTTGGTAAAACAAAAGTTTGATAGAAATATTTTTATTATATATTTTAATAATGAAAGAAAATGAGTGAATACGAATGGATTGATTCAAAAGATGCATAAACATTTCATTAATCTTGCCAATTCAAAACAAAAATGCTTACAAGCAAATACAAAAATCAACATGCAAAGAAAATACAACAGCGCTGAAACAAACAGGGGATTGCCAGCTTTAGGGAAATGAAAATGTCTTGATTTACTGTCTTCAAGAGATGCACTAAGAAGTCACTCAGGCGAGAGGTTGACATGCACTAACAGGCTTCCTTCTGAAAAGGATATGTACCTCTTGTCGATCAATTGTTGTACCTTGGCTTGAAAAGCTCTGCAGTCTTCAGTTGAATGCCGCATTGATTCAGCATGATATCCACATTGCTCATGGGGATTATACTCAGGCAGGTATGGCTCTGTTAATGGCTTGAGAGATTTGGGAACCACCAATGAGTGTTGAATCAAAGGTTGTAGAAGTTGAGTGTATGATAAAGGTACTGGGTGAAGAGGGGCACTCCTTCTTTCTAAATTGTTGTGAGGCTTATGCTGACTCTGATGTTGATTCGGATATTCTCGGCTTTGGGCTTGCTGACTTGGACGAGAATTGTCCCTGATAATCGGAGTAGTGTTTTCAAACGAAAGAATGTCCTTCTCAATTAAATATTTCACAGCGTGTTTTAAGGCATAACAGCCTTCCAAATCGTGCCCTAAAGCACCATCATGGAATAAATAATGGGCATTTGGATTGTAGTTTGCTGGGAGTGGATCCGGTGGAGGACCCAAAGACTTTGGAACAACCAATCCTTTCTTCAACAATGAAGGATATAATTATGTGTAGGTCATAGGGATTTGAGAGGTTAGGGGTCTTCTCCCTTGTCTTCTATTCTGGTTTGAGACACCTTCCGGGCGAAGATCTTGAGCTTTTAACTGCTGATAAGCTGGCATTACTGGAACTACTGGTACTCTAGGTACTACTAGCCGCTTGATGTGATGACTTTTAAGTTCCTCACACTCAATGTTGGATGTCATCTCTTTCGATCCACCTCCTACTTCTCTTTTTCTTCCGCCAGCAAGAGTGGTGACATTGAAATTCCAAGATGGTGTCCTATTACTCTTGTGAGAAGGCAAAGACGCTCCATTCGTTATGCGCGTGACCTGTTCTTTATGGTACAAAATTTTAAGAACCTTCATAGGTCTCTTTCCTTTCTTATCTTCTGGCTCAACAATCAAGTTGTCTGCAATCGGCTCTCCTTCTTGGGGAACTAGCGACTTAATCACACTTTGTAACTTGAGCTCAAAACTCTGGCATTCTTTGATAGGGTGCCCCATGGCTCCAGTGCGGTATCCACATTCAATCTCTGGATGGTCCTCTTCAAGAATTAACCTTTTGTTATGGATCAACCTTTGTACCCAGACTTTCAATTCAGGGCAAGTATCCAAATCATGCCCCACTACCCTTTTATGGAATTCACACATCGCATTCGTATCAGGGTTGTACCATGTATTTGGTGATGGCACAGGTGCGTAAGGAGTTATCAATGAATTTTGGATTAATAGCGGGTAGAGCTTGTTGAGTGGCACAGGAATGGGTTCATAGTGAGCTTCACTCCCTTTGTTCTGACACTGCCCCTTGTTTCGTTTTCGCTTCTTTTTATGACCTTGAGAAGAAACTGCCAGCGGGTATTGAGGTACTGATTTGAAAATCAGAGGTTGATTTTGACCTAGTAGGGGAGATCCATGGGTTGGAAGCTGAGGAGTTGCCACAGGGAAGCAATCTTGACTCAAGGCAGCATCAAATGGAGGTAGGACATTATCTCTCTCTGTTGCGGCCATGGGCATAAGGCGACCCTCCTTCTTCAACAAAGCTTGTAAAGTTTCCAAGACCCACTCCATCTGTTTCTTCAAGGAAATAACCTCTTCTTTCAACAATTCTTGACTTCTTCTCAGTTCATCCACTGTTTCTTGAGACATAATTCTTAGTTCTTAACACGTGTCGGGAATCAAACTGCTGACCCAAGACAAAGGATAGAATGAGCTTACTCTGAGGGAAGAAAATGATTATGCAATGTAGATGCAATGGTATGCGAATGGATGCAAAGCAAGGATGCTTTCAAGGAACTCAAAAAGCAAATAAAGACATCCAAATATAAAAACTTTTCCAAAAGGGATTATAAGCTGAAGTTTGTCTATGGTTAAACTTGTGATGTTTGTAATAGACGTCTCTTTGTTCCTTGAAGACCTTAATGAAATGATGCATATGATGCTGAGATGCAAAGATGCAGGGATAAAAGGTGCAAGGTGTCACAAGTAAATCCGGAACCATCTTAACAGGTGGGTTGTAAGAGATTGGTTCTACGTTTTGCTACCCATAAGTCCCACTCATAGGATGGTTTCTACAGTGATGTTTTAAGGAAACTCAAGGTCACGGACGTTTATCATACTAACGCCCCGTCGCAGGCTAGCTGCATTGTGACGATAATAACGATAAGGTCTACCTTGAGTGGAGTTCTCATGCTAGGCTGAGAAAGGGGCGAGCCCTCGGAGCCTAACATTACACAACTACCAAAATTGAAACAGGTCTTAGGGGGTCCCAGAATCGCAGCCCTTTCGTGAATCAGGTCACGCGACAGGCTAGCTGCGTTGTGACAAGATCTACGAAAAGTCTAACTATCTGGGGGAGCTTTCATGCTAGGCGTACAAGGAGCGAGTCCTTGGATACCAACACTAATAACATCCAATCCTAAACTTAGGTGTTCCCTCTGCTTTTTCCAACTCAAATTTACTTGCAAAGTGACCCCGAGATCCCACAGACAAATAATATAATGAGCGATAAATGGAAAGCGGTGAAAGAACAGATAAACAAACATAAATAATAAACATAGAGAAGACAAGAAGAGACAAGATCAAACAAATAACCATACAAAGCTAAGTTAGGCTCGACTCTCTCTAGCATGGAGCTGATTTTCCCAGCAGAGTCGCCAACTGTCGTACCTCGAAAAATACGATCCTAAAACAAACAACAGAGCCGCCACCTAATTCTATTTATTCTACGAGAGAAAAGGGAGATATAGATACAACCTAAAGGAAGGATAAGAAATGGTTTACGAAACCAAATTCTAAGTTCGGGAGTCGGTTACACAAGGGGAAGGTATTAGCACCCCTCACGTCTGTTGTACTCAACGGGAACCTCTTAGCTAAACTATGCGATTAAATGTTTGATCTTAAGTCTTTGTCTTCTTAATGTCTATTAATATGTTTGTTATTAAAGAAAAGTTTTAAATTAATATTAAGACGGAGAAAGGATTAAAGTTTATTATTATTGTTACGACGAAGAAAAGGTTGATTTTTTTTATAGGGTGCTTTAAACGGAGAAATAATTAGATTTTTTATTATTGTGCTCGCGAAGGATTAAAATCCCCGTGCCTACATATTCCTTTGTGCAATGAGAAAGTCAGAGCTTCGTAGTTCGTGCTACTATGGTTTGCGATTTAATTGAACAATTATTTAAAATGCATTCTACTGCTAAGCGTTGGCTTATACTCGCGGTGGAGATTGAAGCACTAGTTTGTTTATGAGATAGAATGATTTAAACAACGTTCGTTTTTAGAGAAAAGTGTTTGACTTTGTTAAGATGTTTTAAACGAAAGGGCGAATGTCTCACGTCGCGTGGGGCTAGCCCAGGAGCATTTCATTCCAAAACGTGCGGAGTGCTGGACTCCGGAGTTCCGTCTTTCGCTAATTAATTATGAAAGTAATTTAAATTGGTTGGTAAATTTAGTTTGTTTTAAGATATGAAAGATGCGAATGGACCACGTTGCGTGGGGCCAGCCCAGTAGCAGTCCATTCTAGAACGTGCGGAATGCTAGACTCCGGAGCTCTGTTCTTTCGCAATTTAATTTATAAAAAAATGATTTGAATATTTCGATATACGAATGGTGATTGAACACGTCGCGTGGGGCTAGCCCAGTAGCAGTCCAATCTAGAACGTGCGGAATGCTAGACTCCGGAGTTCTGTTTTTGTATTTAATTTATGCGATTACGTATTTCGAAGTACGGGAGGCGAATGGACCACGTTGCGTGGGGCTAGCCCAGCTGCAGTCCATTTTAGAACTTACGGAGTGCTAGACTCCGGAGTTCTGTTTCCATATATGTTATTATTTATTTTTTTAAAGTTGAATAGTTGTTTTTTAGACGTTTTAGAATTAACGCGATTAATAATGAAGGGATGAACGAAATAATACGCGTGGGGCTAGCCCAGTTGTGATTTGTTCCAGAACGTGCGGAGTGCTAGACTCCGGAGCTCTGTTTTTTTCGTTAAATTAATTAAGATACGTAAAAGTCGTGTAGACGGCGATCACTTGGTGATCAACTTACGTGTATGCGAAGATGAGTTTATGAAACTACTTGGTGTTGGACCAAAATACTTGATTATCTTTTGAAAGATTTGGTCTTAGTGATCACGTTCATTCTTTTTTGACAAATTACGATCATTATGCGAAAATAAAACTTCAAGTTCATACAAATCACGCATCATTATTACATGATTAAATAATGGGCAAGAAATAATACACATGAAATCGGTCAAAAGATAATAAATCAAATGACTAAAATAAATACAATTATTCAATACAATTATTTAATAAATTGATAACTTAAAATAAGTGGAACTAATAATTAATATAAAATGTTTTAGTATGTATATATTTTTTTTAAAAAATTTAACAAAAACAAAAATAGGTTAAACAAGATAAATAATAAAAGAATACAATCATAAACTTAAGAAAAAAATAAAGTCTATAAAATAAAAAAGACAAAAAATAAAACCTATGGGTCGGTTAAAGAGTAACAGGAGGGGTTATTATTAATCATGTAAATAAAAGGAGTGGGTCGGGCAAGGCCCAGGGGATGGTTCATGGGAAAACCGGCCGGGTCACGGGTCAACCCGGTCCGTTTGGGTTGATGCTAAAAAGGGTAAAGAAACCGTAAGTGTAACACAAGCTGCAGCTATCCTTTAAAAATCCAGAAAAGAAAACACTCCCTCTCAAAAAAATCTCTTCGATTCTCCTCACCGCCCTGTAATTCCTCTCAAAGAGAACCCTCTCTCGAGTCTTCTCCCTCGATCTCCATATCTCTAGCCTTTATTCTAAAACTTCGATCAACGTTCATAATCCGAAATCATGAACACACGATCAAACACACATCCGACTAAAACCCTCCCCAAATTAACCATAAGCATCCAACAATCCGTCAAAAAAACAGTCTGCAACGCAACACAAATATGAACCCTAACCCCTTATTCTTATTAAATTGAGCAATTCATATGTTCAAAAGGGAAAAAAGAAAAAAAATCAAAATCCAGAGAAACAAGACAAACAACAACGACAATAGTTCAAAGATAAAGGTAAACAACAAACTACCGATCCGAGATCACCGACGATTTGTGGTAAGCTTCTTCTGTTCTGAGAAATCTCTATTTTTCTTCACTTTCTGCTTGCTTTTCTTCGTCTTGCGGCTCAGGTTCTCATACAGCGGCGATTTCGCATCTCGCAGGTTGTTAGATTGGTGATGGTGGTGGTAACAGTTCGCGGCTTATTCGGTGTGAGGGTGGCGATGTCGCGTCTTCGCGACTTCAAGTGGTTGTGCGATGCGGCATTTGGTGGTGGTCGGAGATGGAGGAGTGAGGGTGATAAAGGTTTTCGGCGATTTTATGTTGTTGAAGAAGGTCCGCTGGTGAGCTTGCTTGCTCCCCCTTCTGAACAGGTTGCTTCACCTCTTTAATTTAGCTTCTGTTTTTTTTGTGTCTGGTTTTTTGAAGTTGGCTGGAGTCTTTTTGTATGTTGTGTATTTTCTGAGGTTGTGTATGGTTATCTCTAGGTTTGGTTTTTTTTTTTTTGATATTGCTTGCTGTCCATCCCTTCGTACTGATAACCAACCCTTCTTTAAATACTAAAAGGATTAGGGTTTCAGATTCTTGAACCTTTGGTAACTTGTTAATTAAGTTTAACTACTGAGTTTTGGTTTTGATGCTCATGCCCAGTTACTTTCGGATTGCAGGTCCTTGGAGCAAGAATTTATCAAGTTTTGGTGCAAGCTGAATTTTGCAGGTCATGGTCCAGAAACGCAGGCCCTAAATTGGTGTTACTATTGTCTTCTTGTGGAGAGAGAGAGAAAAAAGATACCCTGCTGCAGAGGTCTGAAAATGCAGCAGGTCAAAGAGGTAATCTGACTATATTTTTTGTTCGGTTTTGCTTGTTAATGAAACAGTAATCCCCTTCTGGCTTGGACTTGTGCTGAGTTGAAAACTTCTTCCCCTTTTTGTTGTTATTGTGAAAAACCCTTCCTTGAACCTTGTGATATTAAGAAATGAACTGAACATGTATGTGGCCTATGTGACATATTATTTGGTAATTGGTGAATGCTGGTGAATGAAAACAGAACTGAAAAAAATGTGTTTATGTTTGAATGTATTGCCTTTGAAACTTTGCTCTTTTGAAATTGGTATCTCACTTTGATATTGGAAACGGCAATGAGTTCGAGCGGTTTGTGCATAAAATGATATGTGACCATGTGAATGAGTGCTGGTTTTGCTTAAATGAATTTGATTTGAATGAAAGTTAATCTTCTCTTTTTAATTTTCATGTGGTGATGATGGGAGTGGCAAAACTCGGAGATGAAGGATCCACAAACAAACATGGATTTGGAAGAACTTGAAGATTCAACGTCGAGTTTAGTACCAATCAAGGCTACTCATGGGAAGAGGGAAACAATCATGGACTAGGCCTATATATTGATCCTAGTCAAAATTGAAATTTGTTTCTTGTAATTTTAAATACTCAAATATTTGAATTGTAAACTTTTTGGAAGTATTTGGAATTCACAATACCGGAAGGATGCCGCCTCCTAATGATTTGGTCATTAATTCAAATAAAGGTTTAAAAAAATGACCTCTAATCACGGTTTGAAAACAAACCCCATGACATGAATTGACCATGATTTGAATTATTTGAGACAACATTTAAAACCAACTTAGGCCCAAGGCTTAAAATAACCAACTTGAGACAAGAGCTTTGAAAAAAAGAACTTGATTGATTAATCCAACCTTGAACTTGAACTTTGAATGAAACGCATTGAAAAGAAATAAGTTTAAAAAAGAAATTCAGAATGGAATAAGATGGATTTGAAACTTAAAATTAAATTGAGACTTGAAACGGACTTGAAATTCAAAATCCTTTTAAAAAAGAAAATGGTACTTGATGAGAAATTTGGGAACCATAAAATTAAATCGAAGGATGGATTAAAACTTGAGATGAAAATAACACTTGAAATCTAGGAAACAACCTAGAAGTAAAGTTGGAATTTGGACATAGAAGTTTGAGATGAATATGAAATAGAAATTTGAAATTTGAAACATGACATAAAACTTGAGTAAAGCTTGGAAATTAAACTCTTGGATTTTGAAATTGGAATAGAAATTGTAACTTAAAAATGAAATAGAAATTTGGAACTTGAAAATAAATCCTGAATTTGAAGTTGGAATTGAATTTAAACTTATATATAAAAAAATTGAAATTTAGAAGTAGAAATTGAAATTAAAATTTAAAATTTAAAAAGCTTGAAAATGAAATATAAATAAAAAAAAGAAATAGAAAATAAATATAAGACTTGAAAAATGAAATAAAATAGAATCAAATTCATGAATAAAAGCTTGACAATAAATAAAAATAAAAAACTTGTTGCAAAAAAGGTAAGGTGACTAATATGCATCACGGTATACTAATGACGGTATGGATGTATGAATAAAAAAAATTAGGGGTCAAATTTGGGATGTGACAGTTGCCCCTATTTAAATAACTTCACTTGATGGCATGAGGAAGGTTTGGCTCTCATAAAATCAAAGTGAAAGGTATTTAAATATAGAAATAACCGAAAATTTTGCCCCTAAATGCAATGACATGCCATGAACTTATGTGGACTCTCTGCTTGGGGATATGATATGCGAGATGCAATGACCTAACATGCTTTTTTTTTTATAAAAAAAAGATGAATATGCTGAAAATGGTATGATGAAGACAAATGCGAACGGTAATCCACAGAAACGATGACGAGGGTGAAGACTCACTGGGGATAACAATATGCTGGGAATGACAAGACGAAAACAGGATGTATTCAAAGTGATAAATCAGCAGGTTCAAGTGTAACTGCTGGCACTAAGAATGATAGAAGACGGAAAACAAAACGTAAGATTAAAGACAGACTATTTGAAGCGATGAGTTAGCAAGTTCAAGGTGGTTGCTGGGGGTCCCAATGCAACGATTCGGTGCTTGAGAAAAAAATGGAAAAGACCTCGACTCGGCAGCCATGAGAACCAAATAGCAGACATTGACACGGCGGTCAGGAATAAACAGACATCGACACAGTGATCAGGAAATAGAAATAGAAAATAAATATAAAACTTGAAAAATGAAATAAAATATAATCAAATTCATGAATAAAAGCTTGACAATAAATAAAAATAAAAAACTTGTTGCAAAAAAGGTAAGGTGACTAATATGCATCACAGTATACTAATGATGGTATGGATGTATGAATGAAAAAAATTAGGGGTGAAATTTGGGATGTGACAGTCAAAAAATTTCAGAGCAAGCATACATGGCAATTTCTCCACCATTTTCAAAAATAATCACATCACCATGATCAGGGAGGCATACTCTTTCACATTGTAGCTTAAAAACAAAGTTCTGGAAAAAAAGTTTGAGATGACTACCTGAGTTGAAGCTTTGCAATATGGTGCTTTCGGGTCCCTCCTTTGATCCAAAACAACTCCACTTGATCCCCTGAAGCTAGTGTGGTGCTTAGCAAGAGTTTATTTTGGCTGGTTTGGATGATTCAGTTCTGCTAAGGCAGAAATCGTGTTTGAGTTATGGAGTATTTCAGGCCATTTTAACGGTTGGTTTGTGTTCTATGATTGATTTTAAGATGATTGGTGGAAGAATTTTGGATGTTTGAGGCTTGTGCAGTGAGAATCGAAGACTTGAAAGTTTGGAGGATTTTTGTGCAATCTGAGCTTGGTGAGGTTTCAGGCTTGTGTGTGTTATGAAATGAAGTCCATGATGTTAGTATAGGCCAATGGGATTGATCAGAAAGTTGTTGTGGCACAGGCTGATTGGTATGGGAGGTTTCTGCAAAAAGTCAAGATTGTGTACTATGAGGTATGGGCACAGGTCAGAGCTAGCTTGGGGGCTTGTCCTGCCTTAGCTTGCCTCAAGGATTCCCCTTGGATGGTTTGTGATGATCTGGATGGCATGTTACAAAAGATAGCATGTGTTTTGCAATTTGGCCCCTTTGAGAATTTTGTGAAAATGGCTTGTAGATTCTTGCAATCCAAGGCATAATTCTGATCAAGGAAAGTCATGTGATGTTGTTATAATGCTTAGAGGTCAACTAGAGGTCATGAAAGTGCTTAGAACTTGAATTTTCAAAAATCCCTCTTTGGCATGAACTTGAAAATTATAGGATTTTTCCCAACTTTGAAAGATCATATCATGAGTTCTAGGATGAATCCAGAGGAGTTCTTGTACTTTTTGAAAATGGGAAGATCCAATCTACAACTTTCATGTTTAAGTTTTTTTCATTTAAAGCATTTTTGGTCAAGAAAGAGGAGGTTGAAAATCTTCCCCAAAATGGAAAGTTTTCATTACAAGTCATGTCCACAAATAGCAAGTTTGCAAATGGCTTGAAATTCTTCAATATTGTGAACTTCTAACCACTTCTAAGATCAAATAAAGATCATAGAACCTCAATTTGATGAAAATGATCCTTTGGTTCCATTATTGGGGGCCTCAGATGCCCTGATTCTGACTTTTCTTGCACAACAAGTTACCAGCTGATCAGATGACTTCCACAATGAGTTTCTTCATCAAATTTGGTACACATGCTCCTTATAACATATTGAGACTATTAGAAACAAGAATGACCAACAAAATTGAGGTTAAGGGCCTCAAACCCAAAACCCTAATTTTAGGTCATCTGTGCAGGAAACCTTCAGTCTGCCTCCATGCCCTTGCCATGCTTTGTGATCTCTTGGCTTTTATGAACTTTGGGAAGCATATAATGATAGTAGAACATTCATGGACCCTCTTGATATGCTTCAAGACCAATGGGATAGCTCAGATCACTTCTTGGATTTATCTGATCACAACCCTAGCTATGCAGCTTATGCAGATGAAACAAATATGTAATGTGAGATGATATGTTTATGTAATGCAATATGAAAGATCACAAGCCATGGTGTGAGAAAAAAGTGAGGGCAAATTTGGGGTGTTTATAGCTGCCCCTATTCAAGCATGAGTTAGCTGTGCAGGGTGTAAGCGCCTGGCTTAGCAGACAAACAAGATAACTTGTGGTTGAATACCAAAGACAGTCCGAAATTTGCACTCACTGGGGAGAAGAAGAAAAGGGATATAAATTGCAACAGATAGTATAGTATGAGTATCAAATGAAAGGGATGGAGGACGACCATCGAGCAGAGGACGACTGTTGGGGATGAAAAATGGTAAGTAAAGCAATAACGGGGACGGCCATCAAGTTGGGAAAAGAGACCACGACGGGGACGACCATCGGGTAAACAAATAAAACTCTCTGGGGATTAAAGAAACGAGGAAAGTACTAACGTGGACGGCCATCAGGTTAAAGGGTAAATAAACCGCGACGGGGACGGCCAAGGTTCACAAGGTTCACAAGGTTCACAAGACATCTTATGAGGTTCACAAGACATATTATGAGGTTCACAAGGTTCACAAGGTTCACAAGACCTCTCATGAGGTTCATGAAGTTCACAAGGTTCACAAGTAGTCAGAAGATTTGACATTTCCCTCAGACAATGCATCCTCCTAAGCAATGCATACTAAACTAGGGTTTTGACTTTAATCAGGCTAAATGTACTTCCAAGACTTCAAGTGAGCTTCATAACATCTTATATGTGTTTAAGAATCCCCATGACAAGTTTCAAGACTTTTCCCAAAGGTTTGCTCAGTCAGATGATCAGATAGGTCAAAATCAGTCAAAGCAGTTAAAAAGTCAAACTGAGGTCAACTGTGGTCAAACCAAAGTCAAACTTCATGATTTTTTGCCAACATCAAGTATATGAAGTAAATTTCATCATTTGATCAAGGTTTGATCATGATTCATCAAGGAGATTTCAGATCATCAAGAATCAGGAGTTTCTAAATTAGGGTTTCCTCAAGAAAAGTCAACTGAACTTTGACCAGCCATAACTTTCACATGCGTCATCAAATTTTTCCCATCCAAAGCTCATTTTGAAGGAAATTGAATTCTCTACAACTTTGTGTCTCACAAGCCAAGCCCAAAAATGCTTCATTTGGAAGGTATGAGCTAAGACATTATAGGTCCTTTTAAAAGTCAACAAAATGTCAACAACTTCAAAAGAGCATAACTTGAGAATGGTAAAATATATGGACATGAAACCAATGGGGTTGGTTAGAGGACTCTTTAAGCTTTCAAAAATGTCCAAGAACACCCTCATAGCATTAAAATTGAAGGATTTGTGCCCTTGCAAAGTTGGGAAATTTTTGGGTGGTTTATGAAGTAAATGGGGTCTTAAAACCATAATTCTTCAAATGGGCTGAACTTTTTGTGACCCAATGTGTTCCATGACATCATGCACGAAATTTATTTAATATTTTCATAATTTTATTCATTTTATTTTTATTTATTATGATTTTTTATATTAAAAATCATTTTAAATTCAAATAAAATATAAAAATATGAAGATTTAAAAATATTTTGATTCTAGAAGGTCATGAAAGTTAATTGGATCAGATTGATATGCAAATTATGGTGATAGTCTTAAAATAGCAAGGTTGGATCAAAAGATATTCAAGTTTTAAGGCATGATCTTTTTCAATCTTCCATGACCAAAATATCCAAAGGATAGCCCAACCTTTTGACCTAATTCAATTCACTATATGTACACAAACTCATCACAATGCCAAGGACACAAATTTGCAGCCACAAGAACAAGTTCCAAATTTTCAAAATTCATCAAAATTCCAAATTCGGATTCTTCATCACAAAGCTTTTTAAGGTATTTTAAGGACACAAGAAGGATCCTTGGACTTCACTGATCATGTATCAACACTCATATGCATCCCAAACCTCATGAATGGATCAAACCGAATCAAACTTTCAACTCTCTTTTGAATTTTTCGTTCTCATATATATATGCAATATAAATTGAATTTGACTATGGTTTTGTGTTTGTGACAAGCTCGTGATTGTTTCTGGGCCATTTAATTTGATTTTTGGTACAGGTTTAAGGAATCACCATGATTAGGGTTCGTCGGCCATTTTAGGGTTTCTTGATTCATCAAAGATAAATGAATTCTGGAAACATGGTTGTGTTGTATGGATCTTGAGGATCATGTTTCACTAATCAATTTGTAATAATTGTACTGTTTTGTTGATATTCGAAATTCGTAGGTTTTATATATTATGAGATTCGTAGGAAAATTCGTGACAAACTTCGCAACAAAATTCGCAGGAACCAAGGTTGAAGATGACCTCTTGGCGCCATCAGGAAATTCAAAAATTGGTTTAATATTTTTTGTAATTGTTTCTATTTTATTTCAGCTAAGGCTGCTTGGCCTGGTGGTAAGCGTGCGCGTTAGAGACCTTCAAGACCCAGGTTCGATTCTGGCTGAAGGACATTTTTTGTGTTTTATCATTTATTTTGCAGGTTTATTATTTAATGATTGGGAGTCACATAAATGTCACCAGCGCGCGCTGGCCTGGATGGTTTTGTGCTATGCATATGAGGTAGGGGACCTGGGTTCAAATCCCAGGTCCTTTCTTTTTGATCAATTTTCTATGTTTTCTTATTTAAATTTATTTTATTACTTCTATTTTATTAAAATTGGTAAATATAAATTATAAAAAATATTTTCTAATATCATTAAAATACTTTTGTATATATATTCTTAAAAATATAATTTTGTTTATATTTATTTTTATAATATGAATATATGTATAATTATCATATTGTTGTGAATAAATGGATTTATTTTGTAACTTAATAAATAAAACCCTAATTCTATTTTATAAATTCCTAAAACCCTAATTTATTTTGATTAACCCTAATATTTTTTTATAAACCCTAATTCACTTCATAAACCTTAATTATTTTATAAATATTAATATATTTGTATATAAATTCTGATTATGTCTATTTATTTTTATAATTTGTTTATATTATTTAATCCACACTTATTTTTCTAAATAATAAAAAAAAAACCTTAATTATAATTATGAATATTAATTTATGTGTTTGTAAACTTTAAATTGTATATATTTATTTATAATTTGTTTATATTATTATTATGTATAGTTTTTTTTATATAAATAATGTAATTAAGATTGGATTAAATAATCAACTTTAATTTATTCTTTTTCTAAACAATTAAAAACCTTAACTTTATTTTATTAAATTAATTTATTATTATTTTTTATAATATGTATATAAAATTAAATAATTAGACTACCAATCATATTTTATTAGTATATATTATTTATTATTTATTTCTTTTATTTAAAATTCTTAAAAAATAATTATTTATTTAAAATTGAACTTTTAATTTATTATTTATTATTATGCTAATTTCTTCATCTTATGCTTATTTATTTTTGTTTATTATTACTAACCCTCTTATATTTATTTATTTTTGTTATTACTACTAATCCATTTAATTATTTATTTGCTTATTTTAATTATTTTAATTATAATGTAATTGTATCCAATATGTAATAGTTGTAGTATTATTTTTATTATTTATTTAAACTGCCATGGTTAGTAAAATAGGGAGTGTAAAACATGTTTGTATTTAAAATTGAATTTAGATCATTAATCTCAAAGATAAATATATGAATTTGTACACGCACACACGTAAGTCGATCCTGGATCGCCATCTCATTTCTTAAGGGTTACCTCTCATGTTGCCTAAAGAAAAAGGTCAAGTAAGGTGTATAAAGCAAATTCCCTTATCTAATTAATATCATCTAGTCCCTTAAAAGATAAAAAGATCAAGTCCCTTCATGGTTGCCTTCGTAATGATCTTGTCCCTTTCGAATAAAGATGATAAGTCCCTTCGAATTGCTAAATGCACCTTACAGTTGCCTAAATAACAGTTGTCCCTTCATTTGTCCCTCATACATCCAAGGTAATGACTACCTATTCCTTAATAATACGGATAGTCTTACCATTTAAAGGATATTCAAGAACAGAAAAGACTTAACTTAGGGTAGGTTCCTCTTATGTACTTGTTCACTCTTCAAAACATTTCAAAACACTTCACATTTTCAAACAAATTTTCAAAACAAAGGCTTTATATATATTCGTACATGGATCATTATAAAGTACTTAAAGAAAATTTTATTCACACATTACACTTTTCAAAAACATTTTAAAGTGAGCTAAGTAACTAAGAGCCCATGGATAACCATGGATGTAAAGGGTGCTAACACCTTCCCTTTACATAACCTACCCCCCGAACCCAAAAATCTTTTAAGGTCTTTCATGTTCTTTTATGCCCTTTCCTTTGGATAAAATAAAAGTCGGTGGCGACTCTTGCTATCCGCAACATAACTAAAGTTAGTTCTCCCACCGTGTTACAGAACTGGCGACTCTGCTGGGGATTTAATAAAAGAGGGGTACCCTTAGGAATTAGATCACTTTAAACTTGTTTGCTTTGTTTGCTTTACTTTACTTGTTTGGTGCTCTTATGTGTGAAAGATCCTAACCCGGATCTAGTGTACCTTAGGTAAATGGCAATAGACCAAGGAAACTGTACGGCGTATACCGATATGGTTGATCTGGTGGCCATAGTTAGTGTGACTTCTTGGTTGGTGCTTATGTTCCTTAAGTCAAGTTGAGGATAATATGAGGCTGCCATATGTTGTCAATACACTAACTAACTTTTAGAACCCTAGTCATCCCATTTTTGCCTTTAGAAAAGTAGTGAGATAACCGGCTTTGGTGAAGACTGAAGTTGGTTGATACTCGATACTACACTCATTGAGATTCTAAACTTGGAGGGTTTTGGTTGGCAAGTAAGTTGCCTACTGAACAACCACCCTTGTGAAGGATCAATGATATTGAGATCCCTTAGAACCTGGTTACTTTATAGGACAGGATGAACCAACTAACTTCAGGGGAGGGTACTTACCTTTAAACCTCATGCAAGCCTTCAAACCTAGGGCTATTGTGTGACTTGTTTGTGTGTGCCACATGTTTTTGATTGAGCATAACATCATGACATCATCATGCATCATAAGCATAGCATTTTCACTAACCATTTCAAGGACCAAAGGATTTATCTTTGTTCTTTGTTGCAGGTCATGGCTTCTGCTCGTAGAAACACTATCAGGATCAACTTTGTAGGCATACCTCCAAAGCTTAAGGAGTTGGTTTCTCAAGTGTCTGAAAACTCCCAATTCATCAAAAGACATGGTCACCTGCTGGATCTAGTCACTTCAGGGTTCAATGAAGACATGATGAGTGTTCTGTTTCAGTTCTTTGATCCTAAGCACCATTGCTTCACATTCCCCGACTATCAACTAGTTCCTACAATGGAAGAGTTCTCCAAACTTCTGGGTATACCTGTACTTGATCAGAAACCATTCACAGGCTTGGAAAAAGAGCCTAAACCTAAGGTTATTGCTGCAGCTCTACATCTGAAGAAGTCAGACATTGTTCTAGAAATGAGAAGCTCAAGTGTTCTTAAAGGCTATGAGCTATGATGCTTTTGAGGAGATCTTAGCCTTGCTTATTTATGGCTTAGTGTTGTTCCCCAATCCAGACCAGTTCATAGACGTTCATGCCATCAACATATTTCTGAGTCAAAATCCAGTGCCTACATTGCTTGGAGACATCCTACACTCTTTTCATACCCGTACTACGAAGGCACGAGGAACTCTGATGTACTGCATACCTTTGCTATCTAGGTGGTTTATTTCTCACCTTCCTCGATCAGTGATAAAGAATGAGCAAGGGTTCAGGTGGTCTAAAAGGATCATGTCACTCTCTCATTCAGATATCCATTGGTGCTCCAGATCTATGGAGAATGTCACTATCATTGACCGTTGTGGGGAGTTTCCTAATGTGCCACTTCTAGGCATAAGAGGAGGCATTACTTACAACCCTTCCTTAGCTTTACGAAAGTTTGGTTATGCTCGGAGTGATGGTCCTCATGACATGTTGATTCAGGGTATTATGTTTGACTACGACAACGATCTGCAAGGTTACCGTCAAAGGTTCATACGAGCATGGGGAAAAGTGAACAAGGTTGACAGCAAGACTCTGGAGCCTAAGTACATTATTCCTATGGAAGCTTATCTCAGATGGGTACGGTCTCGTGCTCAAACTCTTATGATGCCATATCCTGCCATCCTGCCAGTTACTATGGAGCCTGTTGCTGAAGGGGATGCTTCTTATACCATCCTTCACCCAGACATGCCCACTGACATGGAAGACTTACAGAGGTCCTGGATCCAGTTGAAGGAGCAAAGGGATACTTTTGAGACTCATTACAAAGCAAGTCAAGAAAGAATCCTGGAGCTAACAAAGAAACTTCATGAGGAGCGGAATCTCAACTCATACCTCAACACAAAGAGGAAACGTCCATGGGAGACTTAAAACCCCATCTTTTGTATTTATTTCATTTCATTTTTATTGTAAGCCCAAGGGGAAAACAAATTTATTACTAATAAAAGTTTACTTTCTTGGTTGTTTAAACAAATTTAAATCCTGCGGTCCTTGAAAACATTGCATACGCATTTACATACCATATCATTGCATCACAGGTTTCTTGTGCACAGGTTTCTTATCTTCTCGTTGTTTATTTCAGCAATGGCTCTTGAACAAACAGTTAAAGATCTCCAGGCAAAAAATGCACAGTTCCAAGAGCTGGTCCTGAACTTGTCCAAGGGACAGGATGAATTGAAGACACTGCTGGCCAAGAAGACTAAGAAGACTAGAAGGTCAGGAGGCCTAATCAACATGGGAAGAAGGTTCAGAGGTCCTGTCAAGACCAAAGAACAGGTTGAAGATTATGAGTCTGAAGAGTCTGAGAAAGAGGGAGGCAATCTCCATAATACAATGGGGGACTCTGATTCTGAAGCTAACTACTATCATGAGCCTAATGAAGATAAGTTCAAAATGCTGGTGGATAGAATGGATGCTATGGAATTGCAAAAGTCTTCTGGGATGGATTTTGAAGACCTGAGTTTGATATCTGGGGTGGTCATAACCATTGGTTTCAAGGTTCCTACTTTCGTAGTTTATGATGGTGTCTCTTGTCCCAAGCTGCATCTGAGGTCCTATGTCTGGAGAATCCAACCCCATACTGCTGATAAGAAGTTGTGGATCCATTTCTTCCAAGAGAGCTTATCTGGAGCTCAATTGGAATGGTATTATCAGTTGGAGAGTGTCAACATCCGTGATTGGAATGATCTTGCTGAAGCCTTTTATAAGCAATATCAATACAATGCTGATCTAGCTCCTACTCGCATGCAACTACAAAGCATGTCTATGGGTGCTAAAGAAAATTTCAAGGAGTATGCCCAGAAGTGGAGAGACTTGGCTGGAAGAGTGCAACCCCCTCTAACTGACCGAGAGTTAGTGGATATGTTCATGTGTACGTTGAATGGTCCTTTTTACAGTCATCTTATTGGAATCTCATCATCTTGCTTCACTGAGTTGATAATGACAGGAGAACGCGTAGAAAGTGGTATAAGGAGTGGCAAGATCCAAGTGGGTGCTTCTTCATCTAGTACTACAAAGAAGCCCCCTAGTGGGAAGAAAGAGTCGAATGCTGTTTATGGTCAACCTGATCGTAATAGGAGGCATCAGTCTGTGAGTGCAGTTCATATTTCCAATCCAACTCCTGCAACACCAGAGCCACCACAGGGAAATCAACAGAGG
Organism: Lathyrus aphaca; assembly: GCA_963966055.1. NCBI lineage: Eukaryota > Viridiplantae > Streptophyta > Magnoliopsida > Fabales > Fabaceae > Lathyrus > Lathyrus aphaca. Next base: position 175,507,678 of record OZ014524.1, on the reverse strand, counting down.
CCTAGAAGATAGTTCACTAAGCTCAACATGTCATTAGCCCAAGCCTTGCAACACTTGTTGAAGGGTGAACTTATCACTTTGAGGGACCCTCCTCAGAATCCCAATGTTACCTCTCCCAGGTATAATCCTAATGCACGATGTGCATATCATTCAAATTGTCAGGGACATGATACCAATAGTTGTTGGGTATTGAAGAATAAGATTCAGGATATGATTGATGCTGGAGAGATTGAGTTTGACCCTCCGGGTACTCCAAATGTGATTACTACTCCCATGCCAAATCATGAGAAGACTGTCAATGCCATTGATGAAGTTTCACATATTTCCTCAGTTGCAGATTTGACTACACCATTGTCTGTTATTAAGAAGAAGTTAGTACAAGCTGGGTTCTTTCCAGGTTGTCGTGAAGATTGTTTATATTGTGCCTATAAGCCGGATAGCTGCTGGAGGTTGAAGGACGGAATTCAACGCCTCATGAATAATTACACCATAGTGTTTGAGAGGACCCCACCTTCTGTGGAAAGCATGGTTGATCATATAACTAAAGGTGCAAAGGTTGAAGAGGAGGATATGGTTCATAAAGTGCCGGTAAGGATTACTTCCAAGGGACCTGTAAAAATCACTCGTAAGGGTCCAATCAAAATTACTGATGAAGGCCCTGTGAAGATTGTTGCTGAAGCTAGAGTGGCTTTTATGATCATTACCACTCCTGGTCCTATTCCATATACTTCTGATAAAGCGGTGCCTTGGCATTATGGCTCTGATGTTTATATTCATGGTGTTAAGCAGGAACCCTTAGCTGAGACACCTGTTGCTGATGAAAACCTCGATGTTGACAATATTGCTGGATCTAGTAAGATCACACGAAGTGGAAGAGTTTTCTCTTCTCCGGCTGTTTCCAAGAATACAGTTACTCCAACTACTACCTCTACTGCTGATGCTCGGGGCAAAGGTCCTGTTATTGAACCTATACAAACTGATGTGCCAGCTGCTGATGATCTTGCTAAGCAGATGGAAGAAGTATTGAAAATCATTCGCAAGAGTGATTATGACATTGTGGATCAATTGGGGCATACTCCCTCCAATATTTCTATGTTGTCTTTATTGTTGTGTTCTGAGGCTCATGCCAAAGCCTTGATCAAGTTTTTGAAGACTGCTCACGTACCAAATGAGATTTCTGTAGACCAGTTTGAAAATTGTGTTGCACACTTGACCTATGATAATGGGTTAGGTTTCTTCGATGCTGATTTGACTCCGGCCAAAAGGGATCATAACAGGGCTCTACATATCTCTATTGAATGTAGGGGCACTACCCTGTCACATGTGTTAATAGACAATGGTTCCTCGCTGAATGTGTTGCCCAAAGAAGTTCTGAATAAGCTTAGTCCTGAAGATGCTGTGTTGAAGCCCAGTAATATAGTGGTGAAGGCTTTTGATGGCTCGAGAAGAGTGGTGCATGGAGAAATAGATCTCCTAATCAAAGTAGGTTCTCAGGTCTTCAATGCTACCTTTTATGTAATGGATATTCGTCCTTCGTATTCTTGTTTGCTTGGACGTCCCTGGATCCATGGGGCAGGTGCTGTAACCTCCACTTTACATCAGAAGTTGAAATATCCAGTAGAAGGAAAAGTTGTCACTGTTTATGGAGAGGAAGGATATATAGTTAGCCATGTGAACACCTTTAAATATCTTGAAGTGGAAGGTGAATATGTTGAAACTCCGTGCCAGACATTCGAAGTGGTTCCTTGGGTTGTTAATAATTATGAAGCTCCTCCTGTTGCCAAGAAAGTTCCTGTGATCACCATAGTACCTCCTACAATGGCCTCCCTTAAAGATGCTAGAGCTGTGGTGGATAAAGAGTCCCAGAAGGCTGTTCGTCGTGCTCGTGTTGTTCGTATCACCAATCAGGGGATTATGAAAGATCAGATCAATGCTGTAGGTGACTATGATGAAGATTACGACTTGGATGCTTGGATTTTTGCTACTGTGGGTGCTGGGCTCAATAACTAGAAAGCTGAAGATGTTATTCCTATCTCCTTTAGTCAGGAGTAAATACTATTACTATGTTATTACTTTTAAGTTTGTAATTTTTGAACAATTAAACTCTTAAGCCTTGTGCCTTACCCGGGGCACAATGGTGTGCTTGTTACGGGATGTCATTTCATATGCATACTTCATTCAATAAAAATCAGTGGACGTTTCGTTTTCGTAAATATTGTGTTCCTTGTCTTTCTTTTCTTTTTGTTTTATCAGCTATGTGTTCTTACACACACCCACATCACTAAAATGCAGATCCTCATCCCCTTTGGATCCTATTGATAACAGTTCTACTATTGCCAATTATAATTTCGAGAATCCGATCTATCAAGCTGAAGATGGAAAGGAGGACGATTGTGAAGTACCTATAGAGCTTGCTAGGTTGTTACAACAAGAAGAGAAAGCTATACAGCCACATGAAGAGCCAATCGAAGTTGTGAATTTGGGAACTGAAGAAAACAGGAAAGAGGTCAAGATAGGGGCTGAATTAGAGGATGGTGTCAAGAGCAGATTGATTCAGATGTTACGTGATTATGTGGAGATCTTTGCTTGGTCCTATGAAGATATGCCAGGGTTGGATACAGACATCGTGGTTCACCGATTACCGGTAAAAGAAGATTGTCGTCCAAAGAAGCAGAAGGTTCGTCGCATGCATCCTGAGATGTCAGAGAAGATTAAGGCAGAGGTAATGAAACAGTTTGATGCAGGGTTCTTAGCTGTGACTTCTTATCCTCAGTGGGTTGCAAATGTGGTGCCGGTACCAAAGAAAGATGGTAAGGTACGTATGTGTGTAGACTACAGGGATTTGAACAAGGCCAGCCCCAAATATGACTTTCCACTTCCTCATATTGATGTTTTGGTAGACAATACTGCTCAGCATAAGGTGTTCTCTTTCATGGATGGTTTCTCTGGTTACAATCAAATCAAGATGGCACCTGAAGATATGGAGAAGACAACATTTGTTACACAGTGGGGCACTTTTTGTTATAAGGTGATGCCATTTGGTTTGAAGAATGCAGGGGCAACATATCAGCGTGCTATGGTGGCTTTGTTTCATGATATGATTCATCATGAGATAGAGGTGTATGTGGATGATATGATAGCCAGGTCCCAGAATGAAGAACAACATCTTAATCACCTGCATAAATTGTTTGAGAGGTTGAAGAAATACAAGTTGAGATTGAACCCAAACAAGTGTACTTTTGGAGTTAGATCTGGTAAGCTCCTGGGTTTCATTGTTAGTGGAAAAGGTATTGAAGTAGACCCTGCAAAAGTTAAAGTTATACAAGAAATGCTAGCTCCCCGCACTGAGAAGGAAGTTAGAGGTTTCTTGGGACGATTGAATTACATTGCAAGATTTATTTCCCAATTAACTGCTACCTGTGAGCCAATCTTCAAGTTGTTGAAGAAAGATCAGGTAATGGAATGGAATGATGAGTGCCAGACTGCATTTGATGAAATCAAGAAATATCTGCTAGAACCTCCCATTTTGATGCCACCAATTGATGGAAGACCCTTGATCATGTACTTAACAGTGTTAGACAACTCAATGGGGTGTGTGTTGGGGCAACATGACGAGTCTGGTCGAAAAGAGCAGGCAATCTATTACCTTAGCAAAAAGTTTACCGACTGTGAAACAAGATACTCACTGCTCGAGAAAACTTGTTGCGCTTTGGCATGGGCTGCTCGCCGACTAAGACAGTATATGTTGACTCATACTACCTTATTGATTTCAAAGATGGATCCAATCAAGTACATATTCGAGAAACCTGCTCTCTCCGGAAGAATTGCAAGATGGAAAATGATCTTGACAGAATATGATATACAATATACTACTCAGAAGGCCATTAAAGGAAGTGTTGTGGCTGATCATTTGGCTCATCAAGCAGTGGATGATTATCAGTCAATGAGTTTTGAGTTCCCTGATGAAGACATTATGATTATTACTAAAGAACCTGGATAATATGACGGACCTGAACAAGGATCCCGATGGACTATGGTTTTTGATGGAGCTTCAAATGCACTTGGTAATGGTGTTGGTGTTGTGATCAGTTCCCCTGAAGGTTGTCATACCCCGATTACTGCAAGACTTTGTTTCTATTGTACCAATAACATGGCTAAGTATGAGGCATGTATCTTGGGTATCAAAGCTGCCATTGATATAAAGATTCAGTTCTTGGATGTATATGAAGATTCAGCCCTGGTAGTAAGTCAGATCAAAGGAGATTGGGATACCAAGCATGATAATCTCATTCCATACAGAGAGCATGTTTTGTCGTTGATCCCACATTTTAAAGAGATTACCTTTGGGCATATTCCACGAAGAGAGAATCAATTGGCAGATGCCTTAGCCACCATGGCATCCATGTTTGAGATCAGCTGGGATGATGAAGCTCCCAAGATTACTATTGATAGATTTGAGAAGCCTGCATACTGCAATGAGATTGACACTGAAGAAGCAGAGGAGAAGCCTTGGTTCTATGAGGTGAAAAGATATCTTGAAGCTCAGAAGTTCCCTGAAGGGGCATCTGTCAAAGATAAGAAGTTTCTGAGGAGGTTTTCTGCTAAGTTCTTTTTGAGTAATGGAATTTTATACAAGCGCAATCATGATTCAACTTTGCTTCGTTATGTGGATAAGAAGGAAGCAACAGAGATTATGGAAGATATGCATGATGGGATCTTTGGCACTCATTCTAGTGGCCATACTATGGCAAAGAAGATATTGAGAGCAGGTTACTATTGGTCTACCATGGAAGCTGACTGCTATCAACATTCCAGAACGTGTCATAAGTGTCAAATTTATGCTGATAAAGTACATATACCTCCATCACCATTGAATGTGTTGACTGCTCCTTGGCCTTTTGCTATGTGGGGCATTGATATGATTGGTGAGATCAAGCCTACTGCTTCTAATGGGCATCGTTTCATCCTGGTTGCTATTGATTACTTTACAAAGTGGGTAGAGGCAGCTTCATTTGCATCTGTTACTAAGAATGTGGTGGCTCGATTCATTAAGAATAATCTCATATGTAGGTATGGCATCCCTGAAAGGATTATTACTGACAATGGATTTAATCTGAACAACGCTATGATTACTGATCTCTGCACGCAGTTCAAGATTAAGCATCACAACTCTTCTCCGTATCGTCCAAAGATGAATGGGGCAGTTGAAGCTGCTAACAAGAATATCAAGAAGATCCTACAAAAGATGACTGTTACTTATAAAGATTGGCACGAGATGTTACCATTTGCTCTTCATGGTTATCGTACTACAATACGTACTTCAATAGGGGCAACCCCTTTCTCCTTAGTCTATGGTATGGAAGCAGTTCTGCCCATTGAAGTTCAGATACCCTCCTTGAGAATCATGAAGGATGCAGGCTTGGATGAAGATGAGTGGATTCAGACTCGACTTGACCAAATAAATTTGATTGATGAGAAGAGGTTAGCAGCTGTTTGTCATGGCCAGATGTACCAGAAACGAATGATCAAGGCTTTCAACAAGAAAGTTAAGCCAAAGGTATATCAGGCTGGTGATTTGGTAATCAAGCGTATCATACTACCACAGGGTGATCCTAGGGGCAAGTGGACTCCTACATATGAAGGACCATTTGTGGTCAAAACATTATTCTCAGGAGGTGCCATGATACTTACTACTATGGATGGTGAAGACTTCCTACAGCCTGTAAACGCAGACATAGTTAAAAAATACTACGCATAAAAAGAGACCCGCTAGGTTGACTGGCCTAGGCAAAAATAAGGGCATCCCGGCGAACCAAAAGGGTTCGGGCAAAAATTAGGGATATATATAAAAAATGTACACCCGGCAAGTCGAAAACCTGAAAAGGCGGCTTGGGCAAAAAAGGGTATCCCGGTGGATTGAAAACCTGAAAGGGAAATCCAGGCAAAAGTTAGGGATTAAAGCGTATGACTATGTCTCGTTTGGATCACCCATGAAACTACAACCAGTTGTGCTACTTATTCAAGCTCGAACAAATAAAGCTCAATCCAATCATTTCCGTCTCGACGGCAGAAGATGAGATACTTGAAGATAATGGCAATAGTAGAATTGAAACTCAATAGGATTATTTCCCACATAGCTGATTTCCTTTGTTTTGTAAAAAAAAATTTATGACGAATTCCTCTTACTAGGATTTCTGTCTCCTTGTACAAATTTTCCTATGTATAAGTCACTTTGAGATATAAATACAATTCCATCTTTGAATCCAGATTTACTTTTACCCTATTTACATAAGCGAAACGTCCATTGGTTGTGTTTGAATGTATGTATGCTTTTGAATATGATCGATGTTTACCAGAAATACATGAAAATGCAGTAAGGTGTATAAAGCAAATTCCCTTATCTAATTAATATCATCTAGTCCCTTAAAAGATAAAAAGATCAAGTCCCTTCATGGTTGCCTTCGTAATGATCTTGTCCCTTTCGAATAAAGATGATAAGTCCCTTCGAATTGCTAAATGCACCTTACAGTTGCCTAAATAACAATTGTCCCTTCATTTGTCCCTCATACATCCAAGGTAATGACTACCTATTCCTTAATAATATGGATAGTCTTACCATTTAAAGGATATTCAAGAACAGAAAAGACTTAACTTAGGGTAGGTTCCTCTTATGTACTTGCTCACTCTTCAAAACATTTCAAAACACTTCACATTTTCAAACAAATTTTCAAAACAAAGGCTTTATATATATCCGTACATGGATCATTATAAAGTACTTAAAGAAAATTTTATTCACACATTACACTTTTCAAAAACATTTTAAAGTGAGCTAAGTAACTAAGAGCCCATGGATAACCATGGATGTAAAGGGTGCTAACACCTTCCCTTTACATAACCTACCCCCCGAACCCAAAAATCTTTTAAGGTCTTTCATGTTCTTTTATGCCCTTTCCTTTGGATAAAATAAAAGTCGGTGGCGACTCTTGCTATCCGCAACATAACTAAAGTCAGTTCTCCCACCGTGTTACACATAGGACGAATGCCGGATAGAAAAGATCAACGATGGGGACGGCCATCGGATAAAGGATGAGGGACGGTCATCATAAGGTGAAGGACGATCACCTAGCAGGGGACGACTGCTAAAATATATCGTGACATAGGACGAATGTCGGATAGAAAGTTCCAACAATGGGGGTTCCACTGGGGAAAAGGATGAGGGACGATCATCCAAAGGTGAAGGATGATCACCTGGCAGGGTACGGCTGCCAAAAATACCACGACATAGGACTAATTCTGGATAAGAGGATCTACGACGGGGACGGCCATCGGATAAAATGATGAAGGACGATCATCAAGAGGTGAAGGACGATCACCTGGTAGGGGACGGCTGTCGAAAATATCACGACATGGGACGAATGCCGGATAGAAAAATTTGTTTTGCTGGTGACTTCCGGGGAATGGTAAACACGGACGAGTGCTTACACTTTGAAATAAAAGGTATAAGTGTTTAACAATGTGTATAGACTAAAGATGCGGACGAGCATCCTTAGGATCACGATACGGACGAGTATCAATAGAAACAAACACTGACACGTGTTTGTGTATGATGATACGGACGAGTATTAATCCGTTAAGAAAGGAACACGGACGAGTGTTGATCTGCCGGGGAGGTGATATTTACAAGATACGGACGAGTATCAGAGGATTCTGTATAAGTATGTATAAGTGTTTGACCTGCTGAGGAAATATGTGCAAGACGCGGACGAGTGTCAAAAAGATTGAGCAAGGGATACATATGAGTGTTTGACTTGCTGGGGGATGGTAAACACGGACGAATGTCAAGAAGAATATGTACAAGTATGAACAAGTATCTGTATTGAGAGTGCAAAAGTATTTTGGCTTTGTCTGCGGGGGATAGGTTTTTGTATATTGCTGGTGAAGTGATTTTGTATTTGCAGGTGACTGGCTCGTACCTGGCTTATGATCATACAAATGTTTGATTTTTGTCGTAATGCTCCGTATTAGACGGAATGCTACGCTCTGTTTGGGGAGGAATGATGTGAATGTTATGATTATGCAAAATGAGAGAACCGATCCGAGATCCGGGTCCTGCAGGGAGAAAGATCTCTGGGCGGTCTGTCTGGAGGGAAAACTCCACTGGGGAAAGAGATCATTGGCCGATCTGCGGGGAGAGAGGATCACCGAACGATCTTCCTAGGGAACTCTGTGGTGCTCTGGGGGAAGAAATTTGTGGGGATCCCGGCTGGGGAAGCTTTTGTTGGAGAGACTCGTGTTGGGGATAAAGAGGCTTCGGCAAATCCGCTGGGGAACAGTATTTCAGGCATTGCTCTACTGGGGGAAACTGACAACTCTTCGGGAAAGCGATTCTGCTGACTCTGCTGAGGATGAGAAAATCCTGGAAACTCTGAAGGGGAACAGCAGTTTAAGCACTGCTTGGGAGGTTCTGCTTAGGGAGAAGAGCACTTCTGGGGAGTAATCTGTCGTAACTCTTTCGTCCAAGCGACACACTGGGGATTCAATGAGTTTCTCGAAGGATCCTCTGAGGGGATGACAGCTTCGTGGGGAAATACTTCTGTCAAGTAAACCTGCTGATGAGGTGATCGATGACTCGGCTGGGGATATGAGGCTTGATATGCCCCATGCTATAAGATTGTCTGACTTGAGTACCTGCGACCTGTTAAACAAAGGAAACACACAAGTGTCTCGAGATATCCTCAACTGGATTCTATCACAGGAGTTAGATTTGTCTGAGAGCAATATATTTCCTGCAAGCATTTATTAAAATTGCTTATATGTTTTATGCAAGTGTTGTAATATGAACTTTGGACATTTTGCAAACGAAAAAAAAATGTACAAAACAAAGTGTGACTGAAAATTCTGATTTTATTGATTTGTGTGCCCTGAATGGGTAAGTACAACGAAGAAGCGGATCTCTGAAAGGAGGAGATTGCTGTAAAATTGAGAAAATAAAGGTGTTGGCAATGTTGAAGTTGACGCTCCAGTGAACTTCCTTTGCTATGACCTGTATGACCCTGACGTTCTTCTTATCTTGATTTTTGAAGAAGGTTGATTCCGACTGATGCTTTATCCTTTCGAAGCTTGTCGTGTTGTGAGTGATACAGACAAATTCAGAATGCAGTTGTTCGCTTATTCCCTGATTTTGCATGGATCGCCCTTTCGGGTTTTCAATCCACCGGGATACCCATTTTTGCCTGAACTGTTCGATATGGCTTTTCAACTCAGCGGGTGTACACATTTTTTTTTATAATTATTTTCCTAACTTTTGCCCGAGTCTTTTATTCTGTTTTTGACTCGCCGGGATGCCCTATTTTTTCCTGGACTTACATTCTATTTTTATGCCCAGCGGGTCTTTTATGCGAAGTATTTTTTAACTGCATCTGAATTCACATGAGATAAGAAATCCTCGCCATCCATAGTAGTGAGCATCAGTGCTCCACCGGAGAAAACTTTCTTTACTATGAACATGCCTTCGTAGTTTGGCGTCCATTTACCCCTGTGGTTTGTATGAGGAGGAAGAGGTCTTTTCAGAACAAGCTATCCCACTTGATATTCCCGAGGTCTGACTTTCTGATCGAAGGATTTCTTCATCTGCTTCTGATATAACTGCCCATGACAGATGGTTGCTAATCTCTTTTCCTCAATCAGATTCAGTTGATTATATCGAGATCGGACCCATTCTGCTTCATCCAGTTTCACATCCATCATTACCCGTAAGGAGGGTAGTTCAACTTCAACAGGTAGGACAGCTTCCATACCATACACAAGCTGATAAGGCGTTTCCCCAGTAGATGTTCTGATAGAGGTTCGGTACCCATGCAAGGAAAATGGTAGCATTTTGTGCCAGTCTTTGTAGGTGACTACCATCTTTTGCACAATCTTCTTAATATTCTTGTTAGCGGCCTCAACAACGTCATTCATCTTTGGCATGTAAGGAGAAGAGTTGTGATGTTGAATTTTGAAGTCCCGACAAAGCTCTGCCGTCATCTTGTTGTTCAAATTGGAACCATTATCAATAATGATTCGCTCGGGAACTCCATATCGACAGATGATATCCCTTTTCAGAAATCGGGCTACCACTTGCCTGGTGACATTTGCATACGAAGCTGCTACAACCCATTTGGTGAAGTAATCAATGGCTACCAGGATGAATCTGTGACCATTTGAAGCAGTCGGTTCAATCTTTCTAATCATATCAATGCCCCACATGGCGAAGGCCCAGGGTGAAGACATTACGTTCAAAGGATTCGGAGGCACATGCACTTTATCTGTGTAGATTTGGCATTTGTGGCATTTTCTGGCATAGGCACAACTGTCTGCATCCATTGTGATCCAGTAGTAACCCGATCTTAATAACTTCTTTTCCATTGCATGTCCTCCGACATGGGTACCGAAAGAACCTTCATGTACTTCGGGTATCAGTAGGTCTGCTTCCTTCTTGTCAACACATCTGAGCAAGACCATGTTGAAGTTTCGCTTGTACAAAGAACCATCAGTATCAAGGAAGAAACTACCGGCTAGCCTTCTTAATGTCTTCTTATCATTTGACGGTGCCCCATGTGGGTATGTCTGAGTTTCAAAGAAGCATTTGATGTCATGGTACCAAGGCTTGTTGTCAGTGGCAATGTCCACATAGAATACATATGTCGGTCTGTCCAGTCTAGATACCAAAATCCGGGGTACATAATTAACAGCTTGTACTTTGATCATGGATGAAATCGTAGCCAAAGCATCTGCAAATTGATTCTCATATTGAGGGATGTATTTAAGCCTAACTGTTATGAAGAAGGGCAACAATCTCCTCGTATAGTAACGGTAGGGAACCAGATGCTCCTGATGAGTGTACCATTTGTCGTTGGTCTGGTTGATTACCAAAGTTGAATCTCCGAATACATTCAAGGTTTTGATCCTGAGGTCAATGGCTTCCTCAAAACCCATGATACAAGCTTCGTATTCTGCTTTGTTGTTAGTGCAGGCAAAGGTGAGTTTTGCTGAGAAATGCATATGAACTCCTTTTAGGTGTAATGAGCATTGCACCAACCCCATGGCCATTACAATTAACTGCCCCGTCAAACATCATAGTCCATGCTTCTTCTGGGTCAGGCCCTTCAGTGTGAATAGGTTATTCACAATCTTTTTCTTTTAAGAACATGATGTCTTCATCAGGGAAGTCAAATCTCATAGGCTGGTAATCATCAATGGGTTGCTCAGGTAGATAGTCAGACAATACACTGCCATTTATGGCTTTCTGAGAGGTGTATTGAATTTCATATTCTGTTAGAATCATTTGCCATCTTGCAACCCTTCTGGTAAGTGTTGTCTTCTCAAATATGTACTTAACTGGATCCATCTTTGAGATTAATAAGGTAGTATGAGTCAACATATACTGCCTTAGTCGGCGGGCAGCCCACGCTAAAGCACATCAAGTTTTCTCGAGCAATGAATAACATTGTTCACAATCGGTAAACTTTTTGCTTTGGTAGTATATTGCATACTCTTTTCGACCAGACTCGTCATGCTGGCCCAATACACACCCCATTGACTCTTCTAATATTGTCAGGTACATGATTAGAGGTCTTCCTTCAACTGGAGGCATGAGAATTGGAGGTTCTTGCAGATAATCTTTGATTTTATCCAAAGCTCTCTAACAATCGTCATTCCACCTGACTGTTTTCTCTTTTCTTAACAGCTTGAACAAGGGTTCGCAGGTTGCAGTGAGATGATATATGAACCTTGAAATGTAGTTCAATCTACCCAAGAACCCTTGTACTTATTTCTCAGTCTTAGGTGTCGGCATTTCCTGAACTTCTTTGACTTTGTCGGGATCAACCTCAATTCCTTTTTCACTTACAATAAAATCTAGCAGCTTACCAGAACGTACCCCGAATGTGCACTTGTTGGGGTTCAACTTCAACTGATACTTCCTCAAAAGCTTGAACAATTTTAGCAAATTCACCAAATGATCTTCCTCTGTAAGGGACTTGGCAATCATATCATCCACATAACACTCGATTTCTTTATGGATCATGTCGTGGAATAATGTTACCATAGCCCGTTGATATGTTGCACCAGCGTTCTTCAAACCAAACGGCATTACCTTGTAACAGAACGTGCCCCAAGGCGTGATGAAGGTTGTCTTCTCCATGTCTTCAGGTAACATATTAATATGATTGTATCCAGAAAATCCATCCATAAAAGAAAATACAGAGAACTGAGTTGTGTTATCCACTAATACGTCAATGTGAGGTAATGGGAAATCATCTTTCGGGCTTGCTCTGTTCAGATCCCGGTAATCCACACACATGCATACCTTGACATCCTTCTTAGGTACGGGTACAATGTTAGCAACCCATGGCGGGTAGCTAGTTACAGCAAGAAAATCGGCATCCCACTGCTTTTGTACTTCCTCCTTGATTTTCATGGTCATATCTGGGCGAGTACGGCGCAACTTCTATTTAACTGGCGGACAATCTTCTTTCAATGGCAGCCTGTGCATGACAATATCCGTATCCAGACCTGGCATATCTTGATAGGACCAAGCAAAGACATCGACATACTCTCGAAGCATACTGAAGAGTTGTTCTTTCACTGGAGCTTGCAGACTAGCCTCGATCTTCACTTCTTTCACATCTTCCTCGGTACAAAGATTGATAGTTTCAACCTCCTCCTGATGAGGAGCAATCACTTTTTCCTCTTGTCTCAACAACCTGGCCAACTCTTCAGGCAAATCATTGTCTTCATCAACCCCTTCATCTGCTTGATTAATCGGATTGTCGAAGTCATATGAGGTCATAGTAGTGTCGTTGTCGGTGCAATTTGGAGGACTATCTCTGCAAGGGTTGAGATTTGTTTATTTTAGTGATTTATTTTACCTTATTTAAGAAAAAGTGAATGAAGTTTGTTAAGAAAACATTGCCATTTATTGTTTTGTGCGAAAATAACAAAAATGAAAGACAGTGAGCGGAAAGTTTGTTTGCAAAAGATGTCCATTGTTCATTAATCATTCATTTTCACAAAATACATATATGGCCATATTACAAAATGAGTCTTGACACCTTAGGCAAGATGCAGGACTTGATGTATGCTTAAACAGAAAATAATAATTACTCTGCAGCAGTAATCCTTATAATTTCATGGGAAGACCAGTTGAGGACTTGTTGGCCTGGGACTCTTGGACGAATCCAGCTTTCCAGGTTGAAGTCGCTTTCAGCCTCGTCTTCCACATTGTTGACAACATTCGGGGTCAGAATTCCCCCATTGATAAATTTGGGAGCTTCAATAGCCTCCTCTTGGACCTGTCAGGATGGTCTGTAACCCAACCCGAACTTGTCTTCCTTGATCTGAACTTGCAGCAGCTTGCCCCAGCCTTGGGCATTCCCATCTTCCACAACCTTTCGAGCTTGCTTGTAAGAAGAGATTGAAGTACCAGACACTTTATTTGTTGCTTCATTGACATTAAGAGCTTCAAAACCTTGGCTCATTGTTTCATGGATCTCCCCGTCCATCTCAATGTACTTGTAGGTAGCTAGATGACTGATGAAGATGTCCTCCTCTCCACAAATGGTGATAACTTGGCCCTCCCACTCGTATTTTAACTTCTGGTGAAGGTTCAATGTTATGGCACCAGCGGCATGAATCCATGGTCGACCCAACAAACAGTTGTAGGCAGGCTGAATGTCCATCACATAGAAGATAGTTTTGAAGATCTGTGGGCCAATTACCACAGGCAACTCAATTTCTCCAAGAACCGATCTTTTAGAACCGTCAAAGGCTCTCACAACTAGGTTACTCGGACGAAGTGCAAGACCATCATATTCCATCTTGACTAAGGCCTTCTTTGGTAAGACATTGAGAGAGGACCCAGTGTCAACCAAGACATGGGAAAGTACAACACCTTTACACTCCAAGGTGATATGTAAAGCCTTATTGTGGTTACGTCCCTCCGTAGTCAGATCAGCATCGGTGAACCCTAGTCCATGACTAGTATTGACATTTGAAACCACCGTCTCTAGCTGATTAATTGTAATCTCTTCAGGTACATAAGCTGCGTGCAAGACTTTGAGAAGTGCATTCCGGTGAGCCTTGGAACACATGAGCAATGATAGAATAGATATTTTGGAGGGTGTCTGATGGAGCTGGTCCACAACCTTGTAGTCACTCTTCTTGATAATTCTCATGAACTCGTCCACATCCTGATCAAAGGATGTCTTCTGAGTTTCCTTGGCAATTGGTTCTTCAGGCACCACACTTTTAACTTTTTCTTTGGCAGCAGCTTCTGCTTCAGCATTAACTCTTGGGAACTGTGACGCAAAGAGACGTCCACTTCGAGTGAAGCCTCCGCCTCCCCCGACATTATCAATCTGTGGTGTTGAAGAGTCAAGAGTGACTTTCTTTCCGTCGCAATATCGATCTGAGCCATAGTGCCAAGTGTTGTACCCCAAAATTTGCCCTCTCACAATCAAGACCACCTCTCAAGACTTCTAGATGATCATATGGTCCTCAAGACTCCCAATTGGTCAAGAAGTATGGAAGTTTCCTCAAACAATGCATCCTCCTAAGCAAAGTGTCCAAAACTAGGGTTTTGTGTTTCTTCAGGTTAAAATGATTTTCAAGACCTCAAGTGAGCTTCATAACATCCCACATGTATTCAAGAATCCCCATGTCAAGTTTCAAAACTTTCCCAATAAGTTTGCCCAGTCAGATGATCAGATATGCAAAAATCAGTCAAAATAGTTAAAAAGTCAAACTAAGGTCAACTGTGGTCAAATTAAAGTCAAACTTCAAGGTTTTTTACCAACATCAATTTTATGAAGTAAAATTCATCATTTGATCAAGGGTTGATCATGATTCATCAAGGAAGTTTCAGATCATCAAGAATCAGGAGTTTCTAAATTAGGGTTTTCTTAACGAAAGTCAACTGAACTTTGACCAGCCATAACTTTGACATGCTTCATCAAAAAATTCCCATCCAAAGCTCATTTTTAAGGAAATTGAATTCTCTACAACTTTCTGTCTCACAAGCCAAGCCTAAAAATGCTTCATTTAGAAGGTATGAGCTAAAACATTATAGGTCATTTCAAAAGACAACAAAAAGTCAACATCTTCCAAAGGGCATAATTTGAAAATGATAAAGGATATGGACATGAGACCAAAGAGGTTGGTCAGAGGACTCTTTAAGCTTTCCAAAATGTCTAAGAACACCTTCATAGCCTTAAAATTGAGGGATTTATGCATTTGCAAAATTGGGAAATTTTTGAAGGGTATATTGAGCAAATGAGGTTTTAAAACCAAATTTTTCCAAATGGGCTTGCAATTTTGTAATCCAATCCTTACAATGACATCATGCACGACCCAATGATTATTTTTTCAGATTTTTATAGTTTATTTTATATTTATTTGGATTTTATTCATTAAAATTCAATTTAAATATATATAAAATATGAAAAATCAAATGAAGCATGAAATCTTTGATTGAAAATCATTTGAATTATATTTAGAATGATTGGAAATCAACTAAAGTCATATTGGACCAAAAATAGAAAGGTTAGATGATATTTTTTGAATATTTGAAAGTGAGGAAACTTCATGATCAAGTAATCTTCACAAGCCCACAAATCCACAAGTTTCTGGCCTAAATTGGATCACTACATATACACAAACAAAAGCATACACTAGGAGACGAATTTTCTGCCTCCAAGAACACAAAAGCAATTCCAAAATTTTCATCAAAATTCAATTTTCGGTTTTGGTAATTTAACCATATTCAAAGACTTTTATGCATTGCAATTGCTTTATTGATGTTCATTGAACATAATTCAATCATCATACACATCAAAAGCATGCTCATAAGCCGTAACCGAATCAAGAATGTTCTTGCGTTTTTTATTTTCGATTCTCTTAATTCATGTGTTGTTTCTTATTTTTGATCTTATATTATTGTTTGTATTGGTGAAAGGATCGTTTCTGGGCAACAACATTGAAGTTTCGTGACCTCAATCACATTCTGCCATTACTAGGGTTTTGAAGCTCGAATAAGGGTTTTATGATTTAGCCATTATAAATGAATTATGATAATATAATTGAATTGTAAATGATTTAGTGATCACATTGGTATGTTCAATTTAACAAAATTTTACAGGAATCATGTTCGTTGACATAAACCTTGGAAATCCTGCAAAACTGAATTCGCAGGTAATTTCGTAGGAGAAAGTGAAGGAAATTTCGCAGGTAAAAGGTTGAAGATGAAGGCACGAATCTGATATTTGAATTTTATCTTATTTTATTATGTATTTGTTTCATATTATTATCACAACACGCGCATGGCTTAGTTGGCAGAAGCATTGGGTTTGTATTATGAAGGTCCTGAGTCAAACCTGGGTGAGACCATTCTTTTTCTCATTTGTTTTCATTATTAAACAAGTTTATTATATAATTTCTTGTTGTTGTTTATTACCAGACGTGCCCCATGTGGCTTAATAGCAAGGACTTGGCTTGGTAAAAGGAAGGGCTGGGGTTCGAATCCTAGTGCCCACCAATTTTTTTTATTTTCATTATATTTGGAAGGTTTAATATATAATCAAATGTTGCTGATTCCTATCACCAGTGCACACGCAACTCAGTTGGTCATTCTCCTCTTCATCCAGGTTAGGGACCTGGGTTCAAATCCCAGGTCCATCCTTTTCCTTGTTTTTCTTCTTTTTTTAATTTTTTTTTTTTAAACTTAATTAATATTATCAAAATATTTTCTAAATAAATAACCAATTATATTTTTTTTATAAATCTTATATTTTCTTAAAACTAATAATTATTTCTTAATATTTGTTTTAATTGATTTTATTTTTCCTAATAATATTTTTGTACATAACTTTTATTATATATATTTTATAAATAAAAACTTATTTATTGTAATTAATTATGTTAAAAAAAAAACTAATTTCGTTAACTAACCCTAATTTTTTCCATTAACCCTAAAAACTTAATTTATTTTCCTAAACCCTAATTAAAATATTTTTTATAATAACTTCTTGTTTTGTATAAATTTTAATACATTATCCTTTTATTATTATTATTAAATCCTTTAAATTTATATTATTTTTCTTATAAACTCTAAAAATTCTAACTTATTTAACTTAAAATAATTTCTTTAAAAAATTCTAATTTTTCTTTCATTATTATTTTTCTAATATTTATTATTGTTGCTTTATTTATTATTATTGCTTATATTTGCTTTATTATTATTATTATTATTATTATTTATTATCCAATTATATTGTAACTATCCCAAAGCCATGTAATAATTCTAGATTTATTTTCCGTCTTTATTTTATTATAAATATTTATTGCGTGGTTAGTAAATAGGGTGTGGAAACTTATTTGTATTTAATTTAATTTAGATAACTAATTTAAAAAAGATAAATATTTGAAAATAAACACCCACACACGTAAGTCGATCTTTGATCGCCATCTTGCACTTCCTAGGGTATTCCTCTTGGTTGCCTTAAAATAATATGGTCAAGTCCCTCGAATATAGGGATGTCTTAAGCAAAGTCCCTTCAAGTATAAATCATCATAGTCCCTTCAATTAAAAGATCAAGTCCCTTCAAGGTTGCCTACGGAATAATGATCTTGTCCCTTCGAATAAATGATGATAGTCCCTACGAATTGCTAAAGACATCCCTTAAGTTGCCTTCTATGCCCATACGATGACCCTACGATTATCCCTTAATACATCCAAGCTAATGACTACCTATTCCTTAATAATAGGGATAGTCTTACCCTTGAAAGAACATACGAGATCATGAAGGACTTAATCTAGGGTAGGTACCTCTTAGTTGCTTGCTCACATTTCAAAATACTTTTTACACCTCACTTTCCTAAACATTTTTCAAAACAAGGCTTTGTATACATCCATACGAGGATCATTACAAAGTACTTAGAAAAATTTCTAATCACACACTACACTTTTCAAAAACAATTTAAGTGAGCTAAGTAACTAAGAGCCCATGGATAACCATGGATATAAAGGGTGCTAACACCTTCCCTTTATATAACCTACCACCCGAACCCAAGTCTTTTAAAATAGGTTTTTCCTGTTCTTTTATGTCCTTTCCATCTGGATAAAATAAAAGTCGGTGGCGACTCTTGCTATCCGCAACATGACTAAAAAGTCAGTTCTCCCACCGTGTTACAGAACTGGCGACTCTACTGGGGAGTTACTAAGTAAAAGAGGGGTACCCTTAGGAATTATATCACTTTAAATTGTTTGCCTTGTTTGCTTTATATTACTTGTTGGGCTTTTTGTGTGAAAGATCCTAACCCGGATCTTGTGTACCCTAGGTAAATGGCAATAGACCAAGGAAATTGTACGGCGTATACCGATATGGTTGATCTGGTGGCCATAGTTAGTGTGACTTCTTGGTTGGTGCTTATGTTCCTTAAGTAAGTTAAGGATAATATGGGGCTTCCATATGTTGTCAATACACTAACTAACTTTTAGAACCCTAGTTATCCCATCTTGGCCTTTAGAAAGTAGTGAGATAGCCGACTTTGGTGAAGACTAAAGTTGGTTGATACTCGATACTACACTCATTGAGATCCTAAAATTGGAGGGTTTTGGTTGGCAAGTAAGTTGCCTACTAAACAACCACCCTTGGGAAGGATCAGTGATATTGAGATCCCTTAGAACCTGTTTACTTTTGTAGGATAGGATGAACCATTTAAACTTCAGGGGAGGGTACTTACCTTTAAACCTCATGCAAGCCTTCAAACCTAGGGCTATTGTGTGACTTGTTTGTGTGTACCACATGTTTGTGATTGAGCATAACATCATGACATCATGCATCATAAGCATAGAATTTTCACTAACCATTTCAAGGACCAAAGGATTTATCTTTGTTCTTTGTTGCGGGTCATGGCTTCTGCTCGTAGGAATACTATCCGGATTAACTTTGCAGGAATACCTCCTAAGCTTAAGGAATTGGTTTCTCAAGTTTCTGAAAACTCCCAGTTCATCAAGAGGCATGGTCACCTACTGGATCTAGTCACTTCAGGGTTCAATGAAGACATGATGAGTGTCCTATTTCAGTTCTTTGATCCTAAACATCATTGCTTCATATTCCCCGACTATCAGTTGGTTCCTACAATGGAGGAGTTCTCCAAACTACTGGGTATACCTATTCTTGATCAGAGACCCTTCACAGGCTTAGAGAAAGAGCCTAAACCTGAAGTCATTACTACAGCCCTACATCTGAAGAAATCAGACATTGTCCTAGAAACAAGAAGCGGAGTTAAGGGTATTCTTGCTAAGGTATTGATGGAGAAAGCTCAAGTGTTCTTGAAGACTATGAGTTATGATGCTTTTGAAGAGATCCTATCCCTATTGATCTATGGCTTAGTGTTGTTCCCTAATCCAGACCAGTTCATAGACGTGCACGCCATCAACATATTTCTGACTCACAATCCAGTGCCTACATTACTTGGAGATATCTTACACTCTCTTCACACTCGTACTATGAAGGCGAGGGGAACTCTGATGTGTTGCATACCTTTACTATCTAGGTGGTTTATTTCTCACCTTCCTCGATCAGTGATGAAGAATGAACAAGGGTTCAGGTGATCTAAGAGGATCATGACACTTTCTCATTCAAACATTCGTTGGTGCTCTCGATCTATGGAGAATGTTACTATCATTGACCGTTGAGGGGAATTCCCTAATGTGCCACTCCTTGGTATAATAGGAGGAATTACCTACAACCCTTCTTTAGCACTACGTCGGTTTGGTTATGCTCGGAGTAATGGTCCTCATGACATGCTTATTCAGGGTATTGTGTTCGACTACGACAACGATCTTCAGGGTTACCATCAAAGGTTTATACAAGCTTGGAACAAGGTGAACAGGATTGCCAGCAACACTTTGGAGCCAAAGTATTCTATTCCTATGGAGCCTTATCTCAGATGGGTTCGATCTCGTGCTCAGACTCTTATGATGCCATATCCTGCTGTTCTACCAGTCACTATGGAGCCTGTTGCTGAAGGGGATGTTCCTTATACCATCCTTCATCCAGACATGCCCACTGATTTGGAAGATTTGCAAAAATCCTGGATTCAGTTAAAAGAGCAAAGGGATACTTTTGAGACTCATTTCAGAGCTGGTCAAGAAAGAATTCTGGAGCTAACAAGGCAATTTTACGAGGAGCAAAACCTCAACAAGTACCTCCACGCAAAGAGGAAGAATCCATGGGAGACTTAAAACCCCATACATTTATCTTTTGTATCTTATTGTTATTTCTTTGTAAGCCCAAGGGGAAAAACTTATATTAATTACTTACTAATAAAATTTTGTTTTTGTTTTTCGTTTAAACAAATTTAAATCCTGCGGTCCTTGAAAACATTGTATATGCATCTACATACCATATCATTGCATCACATGTTTCTTATGAACAGGTATCTTATCTTCTCGCTGTTTATTTCAGCTAAAATGGCTCTCGAACAAACTGTTAAGGATCTCTAGACTCAGAATGCACAATTTCAAGAAATGATTCTGAACTTGTCCAAGGGACAAGATGAGCTGAAGACACTTCTGACTAAGAAAAAGAAGAAGACTAGAAAATCAGTGGGCCTCATAAACCTGGGTAGAAGATTCAGAGGTCCTGTCAAGACAAAAGAAGAGGTTGAGAATTTTGAGTCTGAAAATTCTGAGAGAGAAGGAGGCAGTCTCTATGATACTGTGGAAGATTCTGATTCTGAGGAGAATTATTATCATGATCCTGCTAGTGAGGAGAAGTATAAGATGTTGGTAGACATAATGAATTCTATGGAACTACAAAAGAATTATGGGTTTGATTTTGAAGATTTGAGTTTGATTTCTGGAGTCTCCATCCCTATGGGTTTCAAAGTTCCTACTTTTGTGGTGTATGATGGTGTGTCTTGCCCAAAACTGCATTTAGGATCTTATGTCAGAAGAATTCAACCCCATACTCCTGATAAGAAGTTATGGATACATTTCTTTCAAGAGAGTTTGTTTGGATCCCAACTGGAATGGTATTATCAACTGGAGAGTACCAATATTCGCAACTGGAATGATCTTGCTGAAGCTTTCTATAAGCAGTACCAATACAATTCTGATTTAGCACCAACTCGCATGCAACTCCAAAGCATGTCCATGGATGTCAAAGAAAGTTTCAAGGAGTATGCTCAGAAATGGAGAGATCTGGCAAGTAGAGTTCAACCCCCTTTGACTGACAGGGAATTAGTTGATATGTTCATGAGTACGTTGACTGGTCCTTTCTATAGTCATCTCATTGGAAGCTCATCATCTGGCTTCACTGAGCTGATAATGACTGGAGAACGTGTGGAAAGTGGGATACGAAGTGGAAAGATTCAGATAGTTGCTTCTTCAAGTATTACCAAGAAGCCCCCTCCTGGGAAGAAAGAATCCAATGTTGTGTATAACCAGCGTGGTCGTAATGGTCATAACCAATTTGTGGGAGCTGTTTTGATTTCTAATCCTACACCTCCACCACAAGAGAAACAACAGAATAATCATCCCAAGCCTAGGAGGCAGTTTACCAAGCTCAATATGTTATTGGCTCAGGCTTTGTAGCATATGTTGAAAGGAGAATTGGTTACTTTGAAGGATCCACCACAAAATATCAATACTTCCTCTTCTCATTACAATCCCAATGCAAGGTGTGCATACCATTCTAATAGCCCTGGCCATGATACTAGCAGTTGCTGGTCATTGAAGAATAAAATCCAGGATATGATTGAAAATGGAGAAATTGAGTTTGACCCTCCGGAAACTCCTAATGTGATTACTGCTCCCATGCCTAAACATGAGAAGACTGTTAATGTTGTTGATGAGGTTGTTTATGTTCGTACTGTAGCTGAAATAACTACTCCTCTAGCTATTGTCAAGAAGAAACTTGTGCAAGCCGGTTTATTTCCGGGTTGCAGGGAAGATTGTTTTTACTGTGCCTATAAACCTAATAGTTGTTGGAGGTTGAGGTCAGGTATTCAACGCCTGATAGATAACTATACTATACTATTTGAGAGGACCCCTTATATAGAGAGTCTGTGTGGAGGTTTGGCTCAAGATTTGAAAATTGAAGATGTGACTATGATTAACAAGATTCCTGTGAAGATCACTTCCAATGGTCCAGTGAGGATCACTTCTAAAGGTCCTGTGAAGATTGTTGCTGAGCCAAAGGTGGCTCCAATGATTATTACTACTCCAGGTCCTATCCCATATACTTCTGACAAAGCTATACCCTGGAATTATGGCTCTGATGTTTATATCCATGGTGTCAAACAAGAACCTTTGACTGATGCACCTGTTACTGATGTTAATCTAGATGTGGACAATATTGCTGGATCCAGTAAGGTTATCAGGAGTGGAAGAATTTTCTCTCCAGAAGACACCTCAAAAGTTGCTGCTACTCCAGTTCATATCTCTAACTCTGGGCCAAGTATTGAGGCTCGGGGCAAAGGACCATTGATTGAACCTATTCAAGCTGAGGCACCAGTTAGTGAAGATCTCTCAAAGCAGATGAAAGAAGTACTGAAGATCATCCGCAAGAGTGATTATGATGTTAGGGCATACTCCCTCCAAAATCTCCATGTTATCTCTACTATTGTGTTCTGATGCTCATGCCAAGGCTTTAATCAAATTCCTGAAGACTGCTCATGTGCCACATGAAATCTCTGTGGACCAATTTGAAAATTGTGTTGCCCATCTAACTAGTGATAATGGCTTGGATTTTAATGATGCTGATCTGACTCCTGCTGGCAGAAACCATAATAGAGCTCTGCACGTCTCCGTTGAGTGTAGGGGCACTACTTTGTCTCATGTATTGGTGGATAATGGTTTTTCATTAAATGTATTACCTAAGGAGGCTCTAGACAAACTCGATTTGAATGATGTAGTGTTAAGACCAAGTAATGTGGTGGTGAGGGCCTTTGATGGTTCAAAAAGAATGGTGCATGGAGAGGTGGATCTTCCAGTTAAAGTAGGCTCTCAAGTTTTTGATTCCACTTTCTATGTGATGGATATTCCTCCTGCGTATTCCTATTTGTTTGGGCGCCCCTGGATCCATAGGGCAGGTGCTGTGACTTCCACTTTACATCAGAAGTTGAAATATCCGGTGAAAGGAAAGATTGTCACTGTTTATGGTGAAGAAGAATACATGGCCAGTCATGTGAATACTTTTAAATATGTTGAGATGGAGGGTGAATTTGTTGAGACTCCTTGCCAGATATTTGAAGTAGTTCCTTGGGTCGTTCCTACTACTGAAGCTCCCCCTGTTGTTAAAAGAGTTCCTGTGATTACTAGAGTGCCTCCTACATTGGCCTCCCTCAAAGATGCTAGAGCTGTGGTTGAAGAAGGTGGTTGTACTATTTGGGGTCGGCTTCCTGACATTCCTTACAAGTCTGACAAGTTTGGTTTGGGTTTGAATGCAAAATCTCAGAAGGCTGTTCATCGTGCTCGTGCTGCTCGTATCACTCATAGAGGAATCATAAGGAACCAAGTCAATGCTGTAGAAGATTATGATGAAGGTTACAACCTGGACGATTGGATTTTTCCTACCATGAGGGATGAACTCAACAATTGGAAGGCTGAAGACATTATTCCTATCTCCTTTAGTCAGGAGTATATGCTATTTCATTTTTTCTAAATTTATCTTTTGTAACTTTTTAAATAACTGAATATTTTTAAGCCTTGTGCCTTGCCCGGGGCACAATGGTATGCTTGTTAGGGTTGTCATTTCATTTGCATATTTTCATTCAATAAAATCAATGGACGTTTCTCGCTTTCGTAAATATTGTGCTCTTTGTCTTTCTTTTATTTTTTCTTTTATCAAAAAAAAAGCTATGTGTTCTTACACACACCCACATCACTAAATGCAGATATTCATCCACTCTGGATTCTATTGATAACAATTCTGCTATTGCCAATTATGACTTCGAAAATCCGATCTATCAAGCCGAGGATGGAAAGGTGGAAGATTGTGAAGTACCTATAGAGTTGGCTAGATTACTACAACAAGAAGATAAAACTATACAACCACATGAGGAACCAATTGAAGTCGTGAACTTAGGAACCGAAGAAAATAGGAAAGAAATCAAAATAGGTGTTGAACTAGAAGATGGTATCAAGAGCAGGTTGATTCAGATGTTACATGACTATGTGGAAGTTTTTTCTTGGTCTTATGAAGATATGTCGGGGTTGGATACAGATATTGTGGTTCACCGTCTACCAGTGAAAGAGGATTGTCGTCTGATAAAGCAGAAAGTTCGTCGTATGCGTCCTGATATGTGAGAAAAGATTAAGGCATAGGTGATGAAACAATTCAATGCAATATTTTTAGCTGTTACTTCTTATCCACAATGGGTTGCAAACGTGGTGCCGGTGCCTAAGAAAGATGGTAAAGTACGCATATGTGTAGATTACAGGGATTTGAATAGAGTCAGCCCTAAAGATGATTTTCCACTTCCACATATTGATGTTCTGGTAGACAACACTGTTCAACATAAGGTATTCTCTTTTATGGATGGTTTCTCTGGGTATAATCAAATTAAGATGGCACCTGAAGATATGGAGAAGACTACATTTTTTACACAATGGGGCACTTTCTACTATAAGGTAATGCCATTTGGTTTGAAGAACGTTGGGGCAACATATCAGCGTGATATGGTAGCTTTATTCCATGATATGATTCACCATGAGATAGAGGTATATGTGGATGATATGATAGCCAAATCCCAGAATGAAGAAGAGCACCTTGATCACCTGCACAAGTTGTTTGAGAGGTTGAAGAAATACAAGTTGAGGTTAAATCCAAACAAATGTACTTTCGGAGTTAGATCTGGTAAACTTTTGGGTTTTATTGTCAGTGGTAAAGGTATTGAAGTAGATCCTGCAAAGGTAAAAGCTATACAAGAGATGCCTGCTCCTCGTACTGAGAAAGAAGTTAGAGGTTTCCTGGGACGACTGAATTACATTGCAAGATTTATTTTCCAGTTGACTGCTACTTGTGAACCAATTTTCAAGTTGTTGAAGAAAAATCAAGTATTGGAATGGAATGATGAATGCCAGACAGCTTTTGATGAAATTAAAAGGTACTTACAGGAACCTCCTATATTTATGCCACCAGTTGAAGGAAGACCCTTGATTATGTACTTGACAGTATTGGATAACTCAATGGGGTGTGTGTTGGGGCAACATGACGAGTCTGGTCGAAAAGAGCAGGCAATATACTACCTTAGCAAAAAGTTTACCGACTATGAAACAAGATACTCATTGTTCGAGAAAACTTGCTGCGCTTTGGCATGGGTTGCTCGCCGACTAAGATAGTATATGTTGACTCATACAACTTTATTGATTTCAAAAATGGATCCAATCAAGTATATATTTGAGAAACCTGTTCTCTCCGGACGAATAGCAAGATGGCAAATGATCTTGACAGAATATGACATACAGTATACTACTCAAAAAGCAATCAAAGGAAGTGTAGTAGCTGGCCATTTGGCTCATCAAGCAGTGGATGATTATCAATCTATGAATTTTGAATTTCCAGATGAGGATATTATGATTGTTACTAAAGAACCTAGACAATATGAAGGACCTGGACAAGGATCCCGATGGACTATGGTTTTTGATGGAGCTTCTAATGCGCTTGGTAATGGTGTTGGTGTTGTGATTATCTCTCCTAAAGGTTGTTATACACCAGTTACTGCAAAGCTTTGTTTTAAATGTACCAATAATATGGCTGAGTATGAAGCGTGCATCATGGGTATCAAGGTTGCTATTGAAATGAAGATCCAATTTTTGGATGTATATGGAGATTCAGCCTTAGTAGTCAGTCAAGTTAAAGGAGATTGGGACACCAGGCATCCTAATCTTATCCCTTACAAAGAGCATGTTTTGTCTTTGATCCCATATTTTGAAGATATTACCTTTGGACATATTCCACGAGAAGAGAATCAGTTGGCAGATGCATTAGCTACCATGGCATCTATGTTTGAAATCAGTTGGGAGGATGAAGCTCCGAGAATTACTATTGATCGATTTGACAAACCTGCATACTGCAATGAAGTGGGTACTGAAGGAGTAGAAGAAAAGCCTTGGTTCCATGAAGTGAAGAGGTATCTTGAAGCCCAGGAGTTCCCTGAAGGGGCATCTGTCAATGATAAGAAGTTTCTAAGGAGGTTTTCTGCTAAATTCTTCCTGAGTAATGGAATTTTGTACAAACACAACCACGATTCAACTTTGCTTCGCTGTGTGGATAAGAAAGAAGCAATAGAGATTATGGAAGACATGCATGAGGGGATCTTTGGTACTCATTCTAGTGGGCATACAATGGCTAAGAAGATTCTGAGAGCAGGTTATTATTGGTCTACCATGGAAGCTGACTGCTATCAACACTCCAAAACTTGTCACAAATGCCAGATTTATGCTGATAAGGTTCATGTGCCTCCAGTTCCGTTGAATGTTCTAACTGTTCCATGGCCTTTTTCCATGTGGGGCATTGATATGATTGGTGAAATCAAACCTATTGCCTCTAATGGGCACCGTTTCATCCTGGTAGCTATTGATTACTTCACAAAATGGGTAGAGGCAGCTTCATTTGCTTCTGTTACTAAGAATGTTATGGCTCGATTCATCAAATATAATCTGATATGCAGATATGGCATCCCTGAAAGGATTATCACAAATAATGGTACTAATTTGAACAACACTATGATTACTGATCTCTGCATGTAGTTCAAGATTAAACATCACAATTCTTCTCCATATCGTCCAAAGATGAATGGCGCAGTGGAAGCCGCCAACAAGAACATTAAGAAGATCTTGCAAAAGATGACAGTTACATATAAGGATTGACATGAGATGTTACCATTTTCTTTTTATGGTTATCATACCACCATGCGTACTTCAACAGGGGCAACCCCATTTTCCCTTATCTATGGTATGGAAGCAGTTTTACCCATTGAAGTTCAAATTCCCTCTTTGAGGATTATGAAATATGCAGGCTTGGATGAAGATGAATGGATTCAGACTCGAATTGACCAGATAAACTTGATTGATGAGAGAAGATTAGCAGTTGTTTGTCATGGTCAGATGTATCAGAAACGAATGATCAAAGTTAGGCAGCAGGTGTATCAGGCCGGTGATTTGGTAATCAAGCGTATTATATTACCACAGGGTGATCCCAGGGGCAAATGGACTCCCACCTATGAAGGGCCATTTGTTATTAAGAGAATATTTTCTGGAGGTGCCATGATGCTTACCACCATGGATGGTGAAGATTTCCCACAGCCTGTGAACGCAAACATAGTTAAAAAATACTACGCATGAAAAGAGACCCGCTAGGTTGACTGGCCTAGGCAAAAATAAGGGCATCTCGGCGAACCAAAAAGGTTCGGGCAAAAATTAGGGATATATATAAAAAAAATGTACACCCGGCAAGTTGAAAACCTGAAAAGGCGGCTTGGGAAAAAAAGGGTATCCCGGTGGATTGAAAACCTGAAAGGGAAATCCAGGAAAAAGTTAGGGATTAAAGCGTATAACTATGTCTCGTTAGATCATCCATGCAGCCTCTACTAGTTGTGTTATCTATGTCAAGTTTAACAGATACCGATCAGTCCAATCGTTTCTTCTCCAATAGTTGAAGATGAGATAATTGAAGATAATGGCAATAGCAAAGTTGGAACTCAATAGGGTTATTTACACATAGCTATTTTTCCTTGTAAAAATTTCTTTGACGAATTCCTCTAACTAGGATTTCTGTCTCTGTATTAAAACATGTCTAGTTATAGGTCTATTTCTAAGAATAAGAAAAAATTCCATTTCTATATTCAGCTTTACTTTTCCCTCTTTATTCAGCTTTACTTTTCCCTCTTTCAGCTTTACTTTTCCCCTTTTTACTAAATCGAAAAACGTCCATTGATTATGTTTGAATGAATATATGCCTTTGAATATGATTGATGTTTACCAGAAATGCATAAAATACAATGATAGCATTTACTAAGAAAGAACGGAGGTAGGAATTCAACGAAGCTTCGTCGGTTCATCCCCACAGAGTAATCTTTATGGATATCCATACAAGATACTTCAAGTAATATCTTATACTTCCCACTTGACGAAGTCTTCAAGCAGTTTCATATCCTCCGAAGAATTAAGTCTCCCGAATCTATGTCCATCTCTTTTATCCTCAGTCAGGATATTCAGGAACTTATTCTTTCAATAAGAAGAACGGCGAGCGAAAACGAGAAGGTTCTAAGTACAATATTCTTAAACAAGACAGGAACGAAGTCTTCATACTCTTCAGCAACTAATCGAGATTTATTTTCCCCAGCCAGCAGTTGTTATATGAAGCTACTGTTCAGCTTCCCGATATAATTCATTCGTACATACATCATATCATATCATATCATATCATATCATATCATACACATTCTCATAAAATATTATCTTGCAGGTTGTTATATATATCATTATACTTGCACCAAACTAACCTTGTTTTTCAGGTTAATTCTCTAGCAGACGAACTTCATCAACAACTTACCTTGGGTCGTCGTTTATTCTTCCCAATGGTTACCTTGTTACCTCGGGCCGTCGTTTATTCTTCCCGCAGGTTATCTCATTTTGGGCCGTCATTTATTCTTCCCAGAAATCAACTTACCTTGGGTCGTCGTTTATTCTTCCCAATGGTTATCTTGTTACCTCGGGCCGTCGTTTATTCTTCCCGCAGGTTATCTCATTTTGGGCCGTCGTTTATTTTTCCCAGAAATCAACTTACCTTGGGCCGTCATTTATTCTTCCCAATGGTTATCTTGTTACCTCGGGTCGTCGTTTATTCTTACCGCAAGTTATCTCATTTTTGGGTCGTCTTTCATTCTTCCCAGAAATCAATTTACCTTGGGCCGTCGTTTATTCCTCCCAATGGTTATCTTGTTATCTCGGGCCGTCGTTTATTCTTCCCGCATGTTATCTCATTTTTGGGCCGTCGTTTATTCTTCCCAAAAATGTCATCTCCATATTTAAGAAGCATATCAGAAGACTCTTTATTCAAATGGCATCTTTAAGCCCATTCAAGCGTCACGATCAACCAACAACATCATGCTACACACCAGCAAGTGCAAAATTTTGGGTTTTTTGTCTCACAAGCCAAGCCTAAAAATGCTTCATTTAGAAGGTATGAGCTAAAACATTATAGGTCATTTCAAAAGTCAACAAAAAGTCAACATCTTCCAAAGGGCATAATTTGAAAATGATAAAGGATATGGACATGAGACCAAAGAGGTTGGTTAGAGGACTCTTTAAGCTTTCCAGAATGTCTAAGAACACCTTTATAGCCTTAAAATTGAGGGATTTATACCTTTGCAAAATTGGGAAATGTTTTAGGGGTATATTGAACAAATGAGGTCTTAAAACCAAATTTTTCCAAATGGGCTTGCAATTTTGTAATCCAATCCTTACACTGACATCATGCACGACCCAATGATTATTTTTTTCAGATTTTTATAGTTTATTTTATATTTATTTGGATTTTATTCATTAAAATTCAATTTAAATATATATAAAATATGAAAAATCAAATGAAGCATGAAATCTTTGATTGAAATCATTTGAATTATATTTAGAATGATCGGAAATCAACTAAAGTCAGATTGGACCAAAAATAGAAAGGTTAGATGAGATTTTTTGAATATTTGAAAGTGAGGAAACTTCATGATCAAGCAATCTTCACAAGCCCACAAATCCACAAGTTTCTGACCTAAATTGGATCACTACATATACACAAACAAAAGCATACACTAGGAGACGAATTTTCTGCCTCCAAGAACACAAAAGCAATTCCAAAATTTTCATCAAAATTCAATTTTCAGTTTTGGTAATTTAACCATATTCAAAGACTTTTATGCATTGCAATTGCTTTATTGATGTTCATTGAACATAATTCAATCATCATACACATCAAAAGCATGCTCATAAGCCGTAACCGAATCAAGAATGTTCTTGCGTTTTTTATTTTCGATTCTCTTAATTCATGTGTTGTTTCTTATTTTTGATCTTATATTATTGTTTGTATTGGTGAAAGGATCGTTTCTGGGCAACAATTCGTGACCTCAATCACATTCTGCCATTACTAGGGTTTTGAAGCTCGAATTAGGGTTTTATGATTTAGCCATTATAAATGAATTATGATAACATAATGGAATTGTAAATGATTTTGTGATCACATTAATATGTTCAATTTAATAAAATTTTAAAGGAATCATGTTTGTTGACATAAACCTAGGAAATCCTGCAAAACTGAACTCACAGGTAATTTCGTAGGAGAAAGTGAAGGAAATTTCGCAGGTAAAAGGTTGAAGATGAAGGCGCGAATCTGATATTTGAATTTTATCTTATTTTATTATGTATTTGTTTCATATTATTATCACCACACGCGCATGGCTCAGTTGGCAGAAGCATTGGGTTTGTATTATGAAGGTCCTGAGTTCAAACCTGGGTGAGACCATTCTTTTCCTCATTTGTTTTCATTATTAAACAACTTTATTATATAATTGCTTGTTGTTGTTTATTACCAGACGCGCCCCATGTGGCTTAATGGCAAGGACTTGGCTTGGTAAAAGGAAGGGTTGGGGTTCGAATCCTAGTGCCCACCATTTTTTTTTATTTTCATTATATTTTGAAGGTTTAATATATAATCAAATGTTGTTGATTCCTATCACCAGTGCACACGCAACTCAGTTGGTCATTCTCCTCTTCATCCAGGTTAGGGACCTGGGTTCAAATCCCATGTCCATCCTTTTCCTTGTTTTTCTTCTTTTTTTAATTTTCTTTGTCTTTTTTAAACTTAATTAATATTATCAAAATATTTTCTAAATAAATAACCAATTATATTTTTTTTATAAATCTTATATTTTCTTAAAACTAATAATTATTTCTTAATATTTGTTTTAATTGATTTTATTTTTCCTAATAATATTTTTGTACATAACTTTTATTATATATATTTTGTAAATAAAAACTTATTTATTGTAACTAATTATGTTAAAAAACCCTAATTTCTTTAACTAACCCTAATTTTTTCTATTAACCCTAAAAACTTAATTTATTTTCCTAAACCCTAATTAAAATATATTTTATAATAACTTCTTGTTTTGTATAAATTTTAATACATTATCCTTTTATTATTATTATTATTAAATCCTTTAAATTTATATTATTTTTCTTATAAACTCTAAAAATTCTAACTTATTTAACTTAAAATAATTTCTTTAAAAAATTCTAATTTTTATTTCATTATTATTTTTCTAATATTTATTATTGTTGCTTTATTTATTATTATTGCTTATATTTGCTTTATTATTATTATTATTATTATTATTTATTATCCAATTATATTGTAACTATCCCAAAGCCATGTAATAATTCTAGATTTATTTTCCGTCTTTATTTTATTATAAATATTTATTGTGTGGTTAGTAAATAGGGTGTGGAAGCTTATTTGTATTTAATTTAATTTAGATAACTAATTTAAAAAAGATAAATATTTGAAAATAAACACACATACGTAAGTCGATCTTTGATCACCATCTTGCACTTCCTAGGGTATTCCTCTTGGTTGCCTTAAAATAATATGGTCAAGTCCCTCGAATATAGGGATGTCTTAAGCAAAGTCCCTTCAAGTATAAATCATCATAGTCCCTTCAATTAAAAGATCAAGTCCCTTCAAGGTTGCCTACGGAATAATGATCTTGTCCCTTCGAATAAATGATGATAGTCCCTACGAATTGCTAAAGACATCCCTTAAGTTGCCTTCTATGACCATACGATGACCCTACACTTATCCCTTAATACATCCAAGGTAATGAATACCTATTCCTTAATAATAGGGATAGTCTTACCCTTGAAAGAACATACGAGAACATGAAGGACTTAATCTAGGGTAGGTACCTCTTAGTTGCTTGCTCACATTTTAAAATACTTTTTACACCTCACTTTCCTAAACATTTTTCAAAGCAAGGCTTTGTATACATCCATACGAGGATCATTACAAAGTACTTAGAAAAATTTCTAATCACACACTACACTTTTCAAAAACAATTTAAGTGAGCTAAGTAACTAAGATCCCATGGATAACCATGGATATAAAGGGTGCTAACACCTTCCCTTTATATAACCTACCCCCCGAACCCAAGTCTTTTAAAATAGGTCTTTCCTGTTCTTTTATGTCCTTTCCATTTGGATAAAATAAAATTCGGTGGCGACTCTTGCTATCCGCAACATGACTAAAAAGTCAGTTCTCCCACCGTGTTACAGAACTGGCGACTCTGCTGGGGAGTTACTAAGTAAAAGAGGGGTACCCTTATGAATTAGATCACTTTAAATTGTTTGCTTTGTTTGCTTTATATTACTTGTTGGGCTTTTTATGTGAAAGATCCTAACCCGGATCTAGTGTACCCTAGGTAAATGGCAATAGACCAAGGAAATTGTACGGCGTATACCGATATGGTTGATCTGGTGGCCATAGTTAGTGTGACTTCTTGGTTGGTGCTTATGTTCCTTAAGTAAGTTAAGGATAATATGGGGCTGCCATATGTTGTCAATACACTAACTAACTTTTAGAACCCTAGGTATCCCATCTTGGCCTTTAGAAAGTAGTGAGATAGCCGGCTTTGGTGAAGACTAAAGTTGGTTGATACTCGATACTACACTCATTGAGATCCTAAACTTGGAGGGTTTTGGTTGGCAAGTAAGTTGCCTACTAAACAACCACCCTTGGGAAGGATCAGTGATATTGAGATCCCTTAGAACCTGGTTACTTTTGTAGGACAGGATGAACCATCTAAACTTCAGGGGAGGGTACTTACCTTTAAACCTCATGCAAGCCTTCAAACCTAGGGCTATTGTGTGACTTGTTTGTGTGTACCACATGTTTGTGATTGAGCATAACATCATGACATCATGCATCATAAGCATAGCATTTTCACTAACCATTTCAAGGACCAAAGGATTTATCTTTGTTCTTTGTTGCAGGTCATGGCTTCTGCTCGTAGGAATACTATCCGGATTAACTTTGCAGGAATACCTCCTAAGCTTAAGGAATTGGTTTCTCAAGTTTCTAAAAACTCCCAGTTCATCAAGAGGCATGGTCACTTACTGGATCTAGTCACTTCAGGGTTCAATGAAGACATGATGAGTGTCCTGTTTCAGTTCTTTGATCCTAAACATCATTGCTTCACATTCCCCGACTATCAGTTGGTTCCTACAATGGAGGAGTTCTCCAAACTACTGGGTATACCTATTCTTGATCAGAGACCCTTCACAGGCTTAGAGAAAGAGCCTAAATCTGAAGTCATTGTTGCAGCCCTACATCTGAAGAAATCAGACATTGTCATAGAAACAAGAAGCAGAGTTAAGGGTATTCTTGCTAAGGTATTGATGGAGAAAGCTCAAGTGTTCTTGAAGGCTATGAGTTATGATGCTTTTGAAGAGATCCTAGCCCTATTGATCTATGTCTTAGTGTTGTTCCCTAATCCAGACCAATTCATAGACATACACGCCATCAACATATTTCTGACTCACAATCCAATGCCTACATTACTTGGAGATATCTTACACTCTCTTCACACTCGTACTACAAAGGCGAGGGGAACTATGATGTGTTGCATAC
This sequence comes from Lathyrus aphaca, assembly GCA_963966055.1. Taxonomy (NCBI): domain Eukaryota; kingdom Viridiplantae; phylum Streptophyta; class Magnoliopsida; order Fabales; family Fabaceae; genus Lathyrus; species Lathyrus aphaca. The sequence continues at coordinate 175,473,953 of OZ014524.1, read as the reverse complement.
CTTTACTATCTAGGTGGTTTATTTCTCACCTTCCTCGATTAGTGATGAAGAATGAACAAGGGTTCTAATCACACACTACATTTTTCAAAAACAATTTAAGTGAGCTAAGTAACTAAGAGCCCATGGATAACCATGGATATAAAGGGTGCTAACACATTCCCTTTATATAACCTACTCCCCGAACCCAAGTCTTTTAAAATAGGTATTTCCTGTTCTTTTATGTCCTTTCCATTTGAATAAAATAAAAGTCGGTGGCGACTCTTGCTATCCATAACATGACTAAAAAGTCAGTTCTCCCACCGCGTTACACCAAGGCACGACACTGCTATTATCATATGGAATTGGTCCAGGTACCGTGATGGTCACCGGACTGATTGCTGCGGAAGAAGGAGTCGTGACAGTTTGAGGATCATAATAGATTGTGACAGGAGGTCTGACTGGAGATGGTGCAGGTGATGAAAGTTGTTGATGTTGATGCAGGTGTTGATGTGAGTTGTTGAAAGAATCTGGAACATGGATTGTTGTTGGGTCATAATAGATGGTGACTGTTGAGATGTCTTCATTAATGGTTGTTGTTGTTGTAGAAGGATGTGTTGAACTGATGTTTGTTGAATGGATGGTTGTTGATGTTGTAGAAGAATTTGTTGGAACTATTGTTATTGAAGTTTTAGGAGTGATATATGTTATATCTGATGAAGTGATGTTTGCTGGAGTTATAGGAGGAATGGTTGTTGATGTTGTAGGAGCTGGGAATGTTGAAGTGATTTGTAAAACGCATTCTCTGATAAGACTGTTGATACCGGTCTTCAAATTTGCACAATCGTTGGTAGAAATCTTGCAAGCTTCGCAATGGGCCTCACAACTTGGAAACACTTGGCACTTCAAAAGTTGGGCTTTAACCTCGACCAGAGGTGTTTGAATACTTGCAACATTGTCAATGAGGCTTACTGGTTGATCCTCCTCAATGGCATTTATCCTAGGCCCGCCATGGCTAGGCATAGGATTCTTGGTAACACTTGGAGGGGATGCAAAATTTAGAGCTTTGGAACCAACTAAGTCCTGAACTTTCATGTGCAAGGCTCTGCACTTCTCTGTTGTATGGCCAGGTGCATTGGAGTGAAAGGTACATCTGGCGTTGACATCATAGTTCCTCGGAAGGTTCTGGGGATGTGGTGGAGCCAGAGTCCTCAATTCGATCAGATTGAGCTTCAGTAATTATGGAAGCAGAGCTGCATAAGGCATCGGAATAGGATCGATAACCCTGTTGATTTGTCAAGGCCTTTGTTGGAACGGACGCTGTTGCTGATTATGGTTGTTGTAAGGTCTCTGTTGTTGGGGAAACTATTGTTGCTCTGGGAAGTCTTGTTGTTGAGGGTACTGTTGCTGAGGTACTGGAGGGGGAATGGTGACAACAGCTACCGATCTTGGCATGTATTGGGGCCTACCTCTTCCCATATGCACTGAGTTGGTCTCACCCGTTCTACGAGGTCCTGAGAAAGGTTTCCTTGCATTGTTGGAGCTAACACCATTGTCAGAAATCTTACCCATCTTCAAAAGGCTTTCAATTCTCTCACCGGCTATAACCACATCAGTAAAACTGGTGGAAGAGAAAGCAGCAAGTCGATCAATGTAGGTTCCTTGCAATGTGTTCATAAACATGTCAGCCATATCCCTTTCTGACATCGGGGGCTGGACAGCTGCAGCAAGTTGTCTCCATCTTTGGGCATATTCCCAGAAACTTTCTCTTGAAGACTGAGACATACCAATCAGGAGGGTCCTATTGGGAGCCGTATCCAGGTTATACTGATATTGGCGTATGAAAGCTTCAGTTAAGTCCTTCCAATTCCTGATAGTAGCTCTGGATAGGTGAGAATACCACTCACAGGATGCCCCGGTCAAGCTATCTTCAAAATAAAACATCTACAGCTTCTCATCCATGGTATAAGCTTTTAATCTTCCCAGAAAAGATTGAAGGTGAGTACGAGGATAGGAGGTACCATTGTACTTCTCAAAGCATGGAGGCTTGAATTTGTGAGGAATCCTGACTCCTTCAACTAGACCCATATCCATTATATCAAATCCCAAAGAGTTTTGGGATTCTAAGGATCTTAGCTTCTCCGCTATTTCGTCCAGACGACAATCATAGGCTTCATCCCCAGCACCAATTACTGTGAATTATTCATCCTGAGGATCTTCTTATAGAACACGACCTCCTGCATTTCCTTGGGTATTTCCGATAACATTGACTTCAGGATTGAGGTGGGGCCCAAACTCTGGCGGATTTGTTTGTGGCTGCCCGTGCTCGTTGTTACTAGTACCTCCAGTGCCTGGATGATTCTCTTCTGGAGTTTGCCGCTCGACTAACTCTCTCAATCTTTCTTGGCTCTGAGCCAACCCAATCATTATTGCCATGAACTGGTTCATCTGAGCCCTCATCTCAGTTCTCTCATTAGCCATCTGAGTTCTAACGTCAGCCAAATCTTGTTGAACTTGGTCCATCTGAACTCTCGGAAGGCTGTGTCTTGTAGGATATCTGTGGACTCTGTTGATGGGGAAAACCCTTCTACGAGCAATGTTTCCTGAAACACGCAGCAAAGTGAGAAAATAACAACTAAAACACCTACAAAACAAAGAATGAGGTTAGTATGCAATGCAGTATGTCTATTTGTCTTCCAAGGGTATCCGGTTTGGCTCTTTGGTTTTGACCTTCCAGACCTATAGGAATGAAGATGTTGAAGAGAAATGAAGTCCACAAGATAATCCAAGTAACACATAAACCATAACATTACAAAAATGCCAAAATACATAGTTTATGATTACAACAAGTTCTCATGGTGGGTTAAAATACAATTAAGTTAAGAAATACAACCAAATTATCATGGAAAATTAAAGTACAACCAAAATAAAATACAGGTACAAAGAAATCAAACATCCAACCCAAATTCATCCTTCTTGACTTCCTTCAGGAGAGCATCAGTCATTGGTCCAATTGGATGCTCTGTGATGGTCCTGATAAGAAGGTTTCTGGTTGCAATGGCACTTGTCATCTTCTGGTACTTGTTTTGGTCCTTTGATCTCTTTAACCCCGCCCAGAGTTTCAACTCGGAGATTTCCTTTTGTGCTGCTAACAAGGCTTCCTGACTCTTCTTCTCATTAGCTTCCAGTTGCTCTATCTTAGCCTGTGTCTTATGATCTTCTTGCAAATGAGCTTCAATGATCCTGATCCATCTAGCCTGACTCTCTTCCAGGTAATGCTCAGCTCTGGCCTTCTAAATCTTAGCTTCTTTGCAAGCATTCTTCAATACCAATTCCCCTTCTCGGGCTTTTCTGATGAAGTCCTCTGTTTTCTCTATTTTAGTCACATGCTCGATTCGGAGCTTCTCTAATATCTCAATGTCCAGACGAACATCATTCTTTTCCCAAAGGGTCTTCTTCAGAGCTTCAGAAAGCTGGGTATTCCTCTCTTTCAACATCTCAAATTCCTCCAGACTCACTGTAGCTATGGGCTCTACTGATGATGGCCCTAACACATCTTCCAAGGTGAATGGCATGCGAGTGATCTGTCCTCTGATGCGAGACCAATCAATGTACTGAGCAGAAGCTATGTTGTTACACTTCCCCAAAAGGGCAGTTCCCTTAGTCTGTATGTGGTCCCAAGCCCAGGTTGCTTGTCGGACAATGGCATGATTATTCAGAGTAGCACAGTAAAGGGACTCTGTTAAGTCTTGCTCCCTTGGTGGATATATCAATGCATACCCTAACTGCCTTTTGAAAAGCAAAGGATTGTAGTTGATGCAACCCTTTACTCCAATCAGAGGTACATTAGGATATTGACCGCAGCTTGTAATTATGTCCCTGCCCTTGGTGTTCTGAGTACACCACCTGATGTCTTCTGATGTGATGGCAATCATCCTTTTAGCCCACTTCCTTGACTGATGTGAATTTAGGAAAGTTTCAATCTTCGGCATATGTCTCACTAAACAACAGTAGAAGAGAGGTGCACAACATCTGACCAGTCTTCTCCTCAGCTTCTCATTCCTTTGATGAACTGAATAATAAAAATCTACTAACAAGGTAGGGATTGGATTCTTCAGCAGGAAGATGTGGATAACATTCTTGCTTACAAACTTAGGCTCGTCTGCAAACAAGATGATACCATATATGCTGAGGGCTGGGAGAGCACAAACAGTTTACCACTTCCCAGTTGCAGCAGACTGGTAGCCTGAGTGATTAAGAAATCCAAATGAAGGCCTGGGATTCCAGCCTTGGTGGTCATATGTTGATTAATGATAGTAACTTCCAAATGTAGAGCCTTAGCTATGTCTTTATTCTTAGGAGCAGTCATCTCAGGGTTGAAATGAATTCCTCTTCTGATAGGGACACCCAACAACATAGAATACTCTTCCAATAGATGACCTATTTGAAAGTCTGGGAAAGTGAAACATCTAAGAGGAGGGTCATAGAACTGGAGGCAAGTGTGAATCATGCTCCTCTGTGATACATCCAAGTCCATGATCATGTCCAGGATACCACCATAATATTCTCTGAATAAGGGGACATGATCAGGAGTGATAAGAACCTGAATCTGCCTGATGCCTGTCACAGGGTACTCAAAGAAATGGTATGTGATGTTTCTCTTCCTGGTTGAGTCCATACTGACAATGGGTGCTAATGAAGGTCACTAGAGAAGATAACAGCTGAAGAAGATCTCTGATGAAGATAACTGATGAAGATATCTGATGAAGATGGTTGAGTAGAAGAACAGTCAAAACCAAACCAAAGATGATGTGGATACCCTGTAAAACAAATAGACAAATGTTAAAATGATGCAGTATGATGTATGCAGAATGATATGCAAGGGTTTGTGATCAGGTGCTGGATTTGTCAGTTGCTTTTGATAGGGTCCATGAGTGTTCAGAATTTCGGATGAAGTTCTGAGAACCAGTAACCAGGTAGGGGACTCAAATAAAGAGTCACAAGTCCAGGGTTTCATAAGATCAGCCCAAAATAGTGTAACCTTAAAACAATATCAATAACAGGGTATGTTGAGGCCAAGGGTTCCTGCAAACCTGTAAACAACCCCACCCACTCACATGTATTATTCTAGAACAAGGATCCTCAAGTTCGGATCTATTATGAGAAGTGTAAACACTTTTAACCCGGAGGTACAGTGTTTACATTAATCATAAATGATCCTCCTCTAATTCACCTCAGATGCTGAAGGTCAACTAAAAAGGTCATCCAGACTTAGCAGGCTTCCCAGATAGCCCTAGTACTACAGGAAATCCGTAGCACAAAGTTCTCAAGAAGAAACCCATGTTTGAACCGTGTTTCATATTCCCACACCAGACCAAAATGGAATGGGAAAGAATATGAAGCCACTCTAATCCTATGTCTGTCACTCAGGCCTTTGTGTTGGACCTTTCTCACTGGAATACCCCTCCCACCAAGGCAAACCAATAAATCCAGCATAGATATGATATGATAATGATATGAAATGCATAAAAACAGTAAATGAAAGCGATAAATAAAGCTATACAGAAAGCAATAAATAAAGCAATAAACAAAAAGCACACATAGCACATAACACCCCCATAAACACAAATCAAACAAGCTCTAGGAGAAACCCACAAGAGAACCAGAAGCCCTGGTTGCAAAGCTTCCCCAGCAGAGTCACCAAGTTGTCGCTCCCAAAAAGAATTTACGTCCCCGGTGCAAACACGAACGGTCGGAGATATTGGAGGTTGAGGTTGAATAGAGTCGCCAGCTAGGAATTTTTATCCCTAAGGAAAGGTAATGCTGCATAAACCTGGAAGGGTATGGATAAGACGGTTGCGAACCAAAGAAACTGAGAAAGGGGGTTGGTTACGACATGGGAAGGTATTAGCACACAGATCGTCCGTCGTACTCGACGGGATCCATGTTTACTTGATTGTGTTTAAAAGGGGGATAATGTATGTGCTAACTGTGTATAAAAATATAGGGAGAAATGTACAGTGTGTCAGTGCAAAAAGAGAAGGTGAATGCTCAGGAATGATGCTTAGAAAAGAAAGCTGAAAAAGGGGGATGACAAAGAGACTTTTGTTCGATAACTGTTAAGTTATGCCTACGTATCCTCTCGTGCAATGAGGAAGTCAGAACACCATAGTTCGACTCAAAGAGACTGGGATGATTTGACTATGATCTGCTTTCTTGTCTATGCTCAAGTGTATGACTCGTCTGGCTCGAGTGCTAACTGTCTTGCATTAGACAGAAGAAGTGAATTCTCGTTTTCAGAGTGAGTGTGATGAGAAAAGAATCCCGGAGGAGACGTTTATTGTTTGTTTTTGTGTTTTCAGTTTTTTTATTGTTTTTGGTGTTTTGCATAGGATAATGAGCTTAAGCCTTAATCAAGGGTTGTAAACTCATTATATCACCCCTAGTTAGGGATAATGAGCCTACTCAAGTATGAGATGAAGATCTCAACTTAATTACCATGATGATATAGGATTAAGATCATTAACCTACTTTGGTAATTATTATGTGTTTTTGGGTTTAGTGTTAAGTAATGAGTTTAATCTCCAATCGGGGATTAGTGAATTCATTACACTATCCTAAGAGAAGGATGATAGATGAGAACACTTAAGTTGAGGAAGATACCTCAACTTAATCCATGGTTAGGGACTAAATTCATTATATAACAAGCCTTTATTAAAGTGGATTTTAATTAAAAGGTGAGATGAAGAAGTGTTTTTTATGTTTGTAAGACAACTTGAGGGGGACTTTCCCATTAAACACTAGGGTTAGTCCCTCTTAACCATAAGGAAGAGATGGAACCCTAATGTAAGGCCCAAGTTACAAACTTAAGTCTTGATCATTATTAGGTATTTTAATTAAGAGGTGTAAACAAATTAAAGATTTAACACTAAGGATTAAAGTTATACACTCCATCCTAAGATAAGGATGCAGGTATAACCCTATTTCAAAGTCCTAAAGCTTTAAGTGTTTAGCCTCTGATTATGAGATGAGAAGAGAGACTCAAGGAGACTCAAAGGTAAAACCTAAAGGGGAGACTATATACAACCCTAGAGATTATCATGCTTGGATATCCTATGGTTTGTGAGGCTTAAGAGAAGAATCTTCAGGAGGCCACCAAGGAAGAAGAAGCAGATGAAAAGAGAAGGAGAGAAAGAATAAGTTACTTACTTCCTGGAGAAGATAAGTAACTTAAAAGGAAGAAAGTAAGAATGAGAGAGCATAAGTGAATTAGATTCACTTCAAATATAAGTAAATTATGCAAATTAAGAGATGAGAAGATATGGGATGTGAAGGCAAATCCCATCCCAAACAACTTACCATAAGCCCCTAAAATGTTAGTATGGATGCATAAGACATAAAGCAAAAGGAAATGAGATGAATAAAGATGCAAAGACCAAAACCAGAAGTGTATATGCAAGGAAAATGTGTTATGAGATGATGCAAAGACATACATAATGCATATGAATGATCATACAAGGATGAGATGCAATGGAAGCATGTTTAGAAGCATGAAAACACATGGATGTTCATGAAATGTAATGAATGCAAAGCATAGCAAATGAATGAATAAATGATCAAGCAATGTTCAATAATGTCTTAAGATTTCTAATATGTCATACAAATGAATGAAATGTCATGGAAAGTTCATATGATTGAGCTATGCAAAGTTGAATGCAAATGAACATGAGAAATTAAGGTTTTAAGGCAACATGAGATGCATATGACCAAAATAGAGGCATACATCATGATAAAAATTTGAAATTGAACTCAAACAAACCCTAAACATACACAAGATCACTCCCCAAAGGAGAAGGTCAGAAGCCAATCCTAGGAAAAGTTATGAAATTTCTAAGTTAATTAGGGTTTTTGGATACTTCTAAGGGGAAAATGAAAATCAAATTGAAAATGCAATGCAAAATCATGGGATAAATATCCTAGATACTAGTTGCAACATGTGAAACAATGAAAAAAGAACCAAGTTCAAACTCATCATGGTTAGGCAGAAATGATTTTTTTAAGTTAGGGTTAGAAAATGTGATTTTTAAGAACCCTAATTCAAAGAAAATTATGAAAATGTGATCAAACCTAAAAATAAATTTGTATGGTGAGTTTGAAAATGTTTCTAAATGCATGAGAATGCTTCATGAATTTTTTTGTGATTTTTAGAAACCTAAATGTATTTTTAATTAATTAAAATCAATTAATTAATTAAATAAAACATTTAAATGTTTAAAAATACTTTTTTAATGCAAAAATTAATTATTTTTTTTTTGAGTTAAGAAAAATATTTGAAATGAAAATGCAAAGTTTGAGAGTTTTTGAAAGTCTCTTGCTATTTTAAAATAAATATGGAAAAGAAATGCAAGAAAATGAAATAAAAATCAAATAAATGAGAAGTAATCTAATCTGAAGGTTGAGATTCAAAGTTTGGTTGACTGGCGCGTAAATGGGTGGCTGGGATTCAATCTGAGTAATTTAAATTAATTAACCTAATTAATTGAGATTAGGGTTAAGTGGATCAATCCTGACCATTTGTACACGCGGGTAAAACACATCCAAGAGTCAGAATTCAAACTAACCTAATTAATGAGGATTAGGACTAATTACTTTCAGGAGGCCGGAGAAGAGCTTCGGTCGTCTTCTCCGGCACCCCCCCCCCCCTCCCCCGAGTTCACTCAAAACACCACAAAAACTCACCAAAAGCTCCAGAATGGATCATCAAACAACATAGAACAAGAATCCAGCATCAAAAAACATTTATCATGCATCAAAAGGGAGAATCGAAGAAGAAAATGTTTAGGTCAAAAAATTTCAGAGAAAGCATACATGGCCATTTCTCCACCATTTTCAAAAATAATCACATCACCATGATCAGGGAGGCATACTCTTTCACATTGTAACTTAAAAACAAAGTTCTGGAAAAAAAGTTTGAGATGACTACTTGAGTTGAAGCTTTGCAATATGGTGCTTTCTGGTTCCTCCTTTGATGTAAACCAACTCCACTTGATCCCCTGAAGCTAGTGTGGTGCTTAGCAAGAGTTTATTTTGGCTGGTTTGGATGATTCAGTTCTGCTAAGGCAGAAATCGTGTTTGAGTTATGGAGTATTTCAGGCCATTTTAATGGTTGGTTTGTGTTCTATGATTGATTTTGAGATGATTGGTGGAAGAAGTTTGGATGTTTGAGGCTTGTGCAGTGAGAATCGAAGACTTAAAAGTTTGGAGGATTTTTGTGCAATCTGAGCTTGGTGAGGTTTCAGGCTTGTGTGTGTTACAAAATGAAGTCCATGATGTTAGTATAGGCCAATGGGATTGATCAGAAAGTTGTTATGGCACAGGCTGATTGGTATGGGAGGTTTTTGCAAAAAGTCAAGATTGTGTACTATGAGGTATGGGCACAGGTCAGAGCTGGCTTGGGGGCTTGTCTTGCCTCATCTTGCATCAAGGATGGCCCTTGGATGGTTTGTGATGATCTGGATGGCATGATACAAAAGATAGCATGTGTTTTGCAATTTGGCCCCTTTGAGAATTTTGTGAAAATGGCTTGTAGATTCTTGCAATCCAAGGTATAATTATGATCAAGGCAAGTCATGTGATGTTGTTATGATGCTTAGAGGTCAATTAGAGGTCATGAAAGTGCTTAGAACTTGAATTTGCAAAAATCCCTCTTTGGCATGAACTTGAAAATTATAGGATTTTTCCCAACTTTGAAAGATCATATCTTGAGTTCTAGGATGAATCAAGAGGAGTTATTGTACTTTTTGAAAATAGGAAGATCTAATCTACAACTTTCATGTTTAAGGTTTTTTCATTTGAAGCATTTTTGGTCAAGAAAGAGGAGGTTGAAAATCTTTCCCAAAATGGAAAGTTTTCATTACAAGTCATGTCCACAAATAGCAATTTGCAAATGGCTTGAAATTATTCAATCTTGTGAACTTCTAACCACTTCTAAGATCAAATAAAGATCATAGAACCTCAATTTGATGAAAATGATCCTTTGGCTCCATTGTTGGGGGCCTTAATGCCCTGATTCTAACTTTTCTTGCACAACAAGTTACCAACTGATTAGATGACTTCCACGATGAGTATCTTCATCAAATTTGGTACACATGCTCCTTATAACATATTGAGACTATTAGAAACAAGAATGACCAACAAAATTGAGGTTAAGGGCCTCAAACCCAAAACCCTAATTTTAGGTCATCTGTGTAGGAAACCTTCAGTCTGCCTCCATTCCCTTGCCATGCTTTGTGATCTCTTGGCTTTTATGAACTTTGGGAAGCATATTATGATAATAGAACATTCATGGACCCTCTTGGTATGCTTCAAGACCAATGGGATAGCTCAGATCACTTTTTGGATTTATCTGATCACAACCCTAGCTATGCAGCTTATGTAGATGAAACAAATATGTAATGTGAGATTATATGATTATGTAATGCAATATGAAAGATCATAAGCCATGGTGTGAGAAAAAAGTGAGGGCAAATTTGGGGTGTTTACATCTGCCCCTATTCAAGCATGAGTTAGCTATAGTATGAGACAGTTTGAAATTTCCATTTTGAATACCAAAGACAGTTTGAAATTTGCACTCACTGGGGAGAAGAAGAAAAGGGATATAAATTGAAACAGATAGTATAGTATGAGTATCAAATGAAAGCGATGGAGGACGACCATTGAGAAGAGGACGTCTGATGGGGATGAAAAATGGTAAGTAAAGAAATGACGGGGACGACCATCAAGCTGGGAAAAGAGACCACGACGGGGACGGCCATTGGGTAAACAAATAAAATTCTCTAGGGATTAAAGAAACGAGGAAAGTACTGACGGGGAAGACCATCGGGTTAAAGGGTAAATAAACCGCGACGGGGACGGCCATCGGGTAAAATAATAAATGAAATAATGATGAGGGAAAATCATCAAAAGGTGAAGGACGATCACCTAGCAAGGGACGGATGCTGAAAATATCACGACATAGGACGAATGCCGGATAGAAAAGATCAACGATGGGGACGAACATCGGATAAAGGATGAGGGACGATCATCATAAGGTGAAGGACGATCACCTAGAAGGGGACGACTGCTAAAAGATATCGTGACATAGGACGAATGTCAGATAGAAAGTTCCAACAATAGGGGTTCCACGAGGGAAAAGGATGAGGGACGATCATCCAAAGGTGAAGGACGATCACCTGGCAAGGTATGGCTGCCGAAAATACCATGACATAGGACGAATGTCGGATAAGAGGATCAACGACGGGGACGGCCATCAGATAAAATGATGAAGGACGATCATCAAGAGGTGAAGGATGATTAACTGGCAGGGGACGGCTGCCGAAAATATCACGACATGGGACGAATGCCGGGTAGAAAAAGTTGTTTTGCTGGTGACTTCCGGGGAATGGTAAACACGGACGAGTGCTTACGCTTTAAAATAAAAGGTATAAGTGTTTGGCAATGTGTATAGACTAAAGATGCGGACGAGCATCCTTAGGACCATGATACAGACGAGTATCGATAGAAACAAACGCTGGACACGTGTTTGAGGATGATGATACGGACGAGTATCAATCGGTTAAGCAAGGAACACGAACGAGTGTTGATCTGCCGGGGAGGTGATATTTACAAGATACGGACGAGTATTAGAGGATTTTGTATAAGTATGTACAAGTGTTTGACCTGCTGAGGAAATATGTGCAAGATGCGGACGAGTGTCAAAAAGATTGAGCAAGGGATACAGACGAGTGTTTGACTTGTTGGGAGATGGTAAACACGGACGAATGTCAAGAAGAATATGTACAAGTATGAACAAGTATTTGTATTGAGAGTGCAAAAGTATTTTGGCTTTGTCTGTGGGGGATAAGTTTTTGTATATTGTTGGTGAAGTGATTTTGTATTTGCAGGTGACTGGCTCGAACCTGGCTTATAATCATGCAAATGTTTGATTTTTTCCGTAATGCTCCGTATTAGACGGAATGCTACGCTCTGTTTGGGGAGGAATGATGTGAATGCTATGATTATGCAAAATGAGAGAACCGATCCGAGATTCGGGTCCTGCGGGGAGAAAGATCTTTTGGCGGTTTGTCTGGAGGGAAAACTCCACTGGGGAAAGAGATCATTGGCCGATCTGCAGGGAGAGAGGATCACCGAACGATCTTCCATGGGAACTCTGTGGTGCTCTGGGGGAAGAAATCTGTGGGCATCCCAACTGGGGAAGCTTTTGTTGGAGAGACTCGTGTTGGGTCACTTCTCGTTAGGATCCCATATGTGACCCATCAAGCTAAGATATTTTTGTTGAAAAATATTGTTTTCAGAAATAGAGACAAACAGAATACCTTCAACCATAATTTTCTCGTTGTTGATGATGGCTTGAATAATTGAAGGGTAAGCAAGAGCAACACCCTTCTTCTACTTAAGGGCAAAAACACGACTCGCAAAATTGTGTGGCCAATTCACTTTCACTTTGTTCCGAAGAATATATATGAGGTGAACTTCAGAAATGTCGATGCGAGAAAATTCGCCTTTCTTTGGAGAAAGATTGTGTGAAACAATCCAATGAAGAATTCGATCGGTGGGATTGACTTTTCCGGTAGTGGTGGAAGTCGGAAACAACTCGGTGTTAACAAGAGACTCAATGAAAGGCTCTTTTAGCATCCCATTCAATTCATTACGAAATTCATAATTATCAACATGAGTTGAATCATTCATCAAAATACTAGGAGCAGTAGGATCAATTTTGAACAAATCTTTCCAAATTTGCGCATTCACCGCAAAATTTTTGTCACCCATTCTGAAGATAAACTCAAAACCCTTGAATTTTCCAACCAAACCAGCATAAAACATACGAATCATATCCTCATTGTATTCAACTTGGAAAATAAGAAAGGGTTGATTTCTTGAAAATCAATCAGTTCAACAATGTGAGGAATTGCCATTTGAGATGCAATTCTCTTTGAATAAACATATTGAGGAATGATTTTCCTATTTCTGAACTTTTTATCATAAATTTCAGTAAGATCAGATGGAAGAAGTGATAAAGAAGTTACCGGAAGTGTTGATTGAGATAAAGAGCCCCTCAAAGTTATTTTTCCAGTAGTTCTTGAAGCCATTGATGAAGACTTAGAGAGAATGTAGAAAGATTTGGGGTTTAGGGTTCTTGAGAGAAGAGAGAGTTCTTTGTGATGAAGATGAATGAGAAAATGCAATGAATGGATTTTAAGGCATAAAATGTGATTAAATCACATAAAGGAAATTAAATCACACTTAATTAGCTGTTAAAAAGTCGTGTGAGCCGACCTAGGGAAGAGAAAATGCAGAAAAATATGTATTCCAATGCGCTTTGAATAGCGCAAAAGTCATTGATTCGACTCAAAAGATTTAATGAGTCGACGCATTCTGAATTTCAAAATGAGTCGACGCAGCCAGTTGAATAGGTCAATGCAAGGGTCCCTGAGTCGACGCAATGGGTCGACCTGTTGGGACCCGAGTGTTCCAGCAAAATTTTCAACACAATTTTCAAAGAATTCACTCAAAAACTTCATAACATCATGCCATAATACATTCTAATGAAATATATCTTAATATTTCGACACATTGATTAACACAAGAGATAAATAACTTCTAAAAACATGAACACACTCACAATTACTTCTTTATATCAAAGATGGCAAACAAAATTCCATAGATGAAACAAGTTAGTTGAGTAATACAAAAGAGAACGATATTACCTCTCACTTGTGAAATGTAAGAAAGATAAACCAAATAGATGTACTTCAAGAAGATTAGTTGCTAGTGACACAATATGATAACTCAAGAGATAATATATGATAAACATATGCCAAGCATTAAGACCGATCCAAAATATCGAGAACACCAAGTTCCCTACGGATGTGAAAGAAAGGCTTTGTGGTGAGTGGTTTTGTAAAAATATCGGCAAGTTGATTTGAAATTTCAACATGCTCAAATACCACGTCTCCTTTCTTTACATGATCTCTAAGGAATTGATGGGGAATTTCAATATGCTTAGTGAGTGAACATAAAATTGGATTTTGGTGAGATTTATCACGCTAGTATTGTCACATAAAATTAGAATATTTTTGAGATTAATGTTGAAGTCGAGCAATTGTTGTTTGAGCCATAAAATTTGGGCAGAACAATTTCCGATCGCAACATATTCTGCCTCCGCAGTTGACAATGCAACGTAAACTTTCTTTTTGCTATGCCAACTTACAAGAGAGTTAGAAAAGAAGTGACAAGTACCAATATTGCTTTTCCTATCTACTTTGCAACCGACAAAGTCAGAATCAGAAAAACCTACCAAAGAACAATCACTACCCATAGGATACTAAAGTCCAAACTTAGAAGTACCACAAAGGTATCAAAGAATGCGTTTAATGGATTTTAAATGTGATTACTTAGGGAAAGATTGAAATCTAGCACACATACAAACACTAAACATTATATCCAGACGAGATGCGGTAAGATAAAGAAGAGAGTTGATCATACCTCTGTACCTTTTTATGTCAACATCCTTACCATTCTCATCACGATCTAAACTTGATGCGGTTAGCATGGGTGTGTCAATAGGTTTTGAATTAGTCATGTCATACCTCTTGAGAAGCGCATTACAATACTTTATTTGACTTTTGAAAGTGCCTTCTTCAAGTTGTCTAATTTGAAGTCCAAGGAAGTAATTAAGCTCTCCCATCATACTCATCTCAAATTCACCTTGCATAGAACTTGATAATTCCTTGATCAATTTATATCAATAGACCCAAAGATAATATCATCTACATACACTTGAACTAATATTGAGTGATTTCTTGAGTGATTTCCTTTCCGTTTAATGAAAAGAGTAGTATCAACCTTTCCTCTTGAAAATCCTTGATTTAACAAAAATTTACTAAGGCGCTCATACAAAGCTCTAGGAGCTTGTTTAAGACCATACAAGGCACATTTAAGCTTGTATATATATTTAGGATTTGCATGATTTTCAAAACTGGGAGGTTGACAAACATACACTTCTTCATTTATGTATCCGTTAAGGAAAGCACTCTTGACATCCATTTGATATAAATTAAAGTTTTGTGAACATGCAAGTGCAAGCAAAAGGCGTATAGCCTCAAGTAGGGCAATGGGGTCATAAGTTTCCTCATAATATATGCCCTCCTCTTGGTTATACCTTTGAGCAACGAGACGGGCCTTGTTACAAGTAATAATACCGTTTTCGTCCATCTTGTTCCTAAACACCCATTTTGTGCCAATTACTTGATGACCTCGTGGAGGTGGGACAAGGTCCCAAACCTCATTTCTTTTGAACTGATTAAGTTCCTCTTGCATAGCCAAAAATCAATTTTCATCGAGTAAAGCATCTTTGGAGTTCTTAGGCTCAATTTGAGAGACGAAAGCATAATGATAACAAAAATTACTTATCCTTGATCGAGTGATGACTCCCTTTGATATATCTCCAAGAATATTGTCGATAGGGTGATCCTTAGAAGTTTTTCACTCCAAAGGTAGATCTTCTTGAATTGATGCATGATCTTCATCTTTGAGTTCAGGTCCTTTATCCGGCTCCTTCTCAACTTTATCTGGAATGGGTTCAACATAAGACATCTTTAACAATCTCTTCAGAAGAAGCACCTGCACCAATAACACAACTACCTTTTCCGACAATTTTCGAAGAAGATTCATCAAAAGAAACATGCACAGATTCTTCAACAATAAGCAATCTCTTGTTGTATACTCTATAAGCTTTACTTGAGTTGGAGTATCCGAGAAATATACATTCATATGCTTTTGAGTCAAATTTACCAAGATTTTTTTTACCATTATTTAACACATAACATTTACAACCAAAGGCATGGAGATGAGATACATTTGGCTTCCTTCCTTTTAAAATTTCATAGAGCGTTTTATTAAGAATAGATCGAATGATCACCCTATTTAACACGTAACATGCTATGGTTATAACATCGGCCCAAAAATATTTCGGAAGTCCACTATCATTGATCATAGTTCTTCCTAACTCGTCTAGAACATGATTTTTATGTTCTACGACACCATTTTGTTGTGGAGTTCTAGGAGCGGAAAAATTATGTCAAATTCCATGTTTCTCACAAAATTCTTCAAAAAGATGATTTTCAAATTCACCACCATGATCACTTCGAATTGTGACAATGTTAGAGTTAAGTTTATTTTGAGATAATTTGCAAATGTTTCAAATGCGGAGAAGGTGACACTTTTACTTGCTAAGAAAATTGTCCAAAAAAATATTGAGTAGTCATCTACAATAACAAAACCATAATAATTTCCTCCTAGACTTTTGATTCTAGATGGATCAAATAGATCCATATGAAGAAGTTCAAGAGGTCTAGAAGTTAAAATGATGTTTTTGGATTTAAAAGAGACCTTTGTTTGCTTCCCCATTTGGCATGCATCACAAAGGTGATCTTTAGTAAATTTTATTTTAGGTAGACCAACTACCAAATCTTTGGAAACAATTTTATTGAGCAAGTCAAAGTTAATATGCACTAAGCGACAATGCCAAAGCCAAGAATCATCACTCTTAGAAACTAGACACTTATGATCATTAACGAGCACATCATTCAAGTCAAGCATGTATACATTATTCACCCTCAAGCCCTTAAACACATCATTCTTCTTATCATCATGTTCAATTATGCAACCTTCTTTTGAAAAGGAGACTTTATATCCCTTGTCACATAATTGACTAATGCTAATAAGATTATGTTTAAGGCCTTCAACTAAAAGGACATTTGAGATAGATGTAGAATAGGGATTACCTACACTACCTTTACCGAGTATTGCACCATTGTTATTATCACCACAGGTAACAAACCTCTTCTTCTTAGCCACGAAGTCATAGAATAAGGAGATGTCACCTGTCATATGTCTTGAGCAACCACTATCGAGAAACCATCTTTTCTCCGTAGCCTCAAGACACACCACCTACATGATTAAGCAAGAGAGAGAGAGAGAGGTACCCAATTTTTATTGGGTCCTTGTGTGTGAGTGAAACTTTGGTTGCATTTGGGCAACCATTGGAAAATTCATTTAGGAACTAAGAATCTCCTAAATCGACATTTAGCCATAGTGTGACCCCTCTTGCAACAATAAAGACAATTCAAGGTTGGTTTAGAGTCCCATTTTCTATTTTGATCCTTCACCACATAGGTGTATTTTTGATATGGATTATTCATAGAGTTTCTAAAACTTGAACGATCAATAGCAAATGTCATCTTAGGTTGTGACACTTTGTCTAGTTTGGCTTGAAGAGTTTTGACTTCTTTTGTCAAATACAACAAGTTTCACAACTATGAAAATTTGACCATCCTTGTTTGTCTTTCTTAATTGGTTCCACCATAGACCGCTTAAGAGCTTCTAATGCCTCTTGAGAATCGGAAACCTTTTTCTCCAAATGCTTAAAAATAAGTTTATCGGAAGTTAATAGCTTAAAAGCATCTTTAACTTCATGGTGGAGAACCTTAAAAGTACTAAGTAACTCAGGATAAGACAAATTTTCAAAATTATCATATTTAGAATGACTTACTTGCTTTTTGCCCTTGTTATGAGCCATAAGACAAATATTTACTTTCTCTTCCTCATCATTTGACCTAGTGTTACTAGAGACTTCACTATCGCTTTCCCATGTGATATATGCTCTCCTTGCTTTGTTTCCTTTCTTTTGATATTTATCTTTTCCTTTGTATTTCTTCAACATTGGACATTCCGATTTGTAATGACCGGATTTTCCGCAATTATAACATGATCCTTTTTACTTAGTACTCTTGCTTTGTTCTTGCTTAGAGGGATTTGATTGTCTTCTATAGTTGACAAGAAGTTTTTCCGAATGAGATATTTCATTCTTTATAAGGTAACTATTGTATCTTCTTACAAACAGCCCCATATCCTCATTAGATTCATCGTCTTCGTCATTAGACTCACTCTCACATTCGTTGTTGGTGGATGATTTGGAAGTATAAGCCTTCAAAGAAATAGACTTCTTTTTCTTCTTCTCATTGTCTTTAGATTTTTCATTCTTTTCTTTCTTTTCATTTTCATCATGCTCATGTAGATTCAAGAGCCCTTGCTCATGCTCTTGTAGCTTCCCAATTAACTTGGTCATATCTAAAGTTCTTACATCATTGGCTTCCTTGATTGTCGTGACTTTTGGTAACCATTCCCTAGTAAGACATCTTAGAATTTTGTTAGTAGCTACATCGTTGGGAGTGGGTTTGTCAAGAGCATTTAAGCGATTTAATAAGTGAGAAAATTTATTTCCCAATTCACCAATGGTTTCCCATTGGTTCATGTGAAAACGATCAAACTCTTGTTGCAATGTATTAATTCTAGCTAGCTTTACGTCATCAGTTCCCTCATGGGAAATCTGTAACACTTCCCACATAGCTTTCGTTGTAGTATGATGTGAGACTATAAAATATTCATCCATTCCCAAAGAAGCAATAATCATATTTCGAGCTTTCCAATCATAACTATAGTTCTTTTCATCTTTTTCATCCCATTGTGCTTCTGGTTTAGGTATTTCAAGGTTATCCTCGCCGGTCATAGTTATTTACATAGGACCTTCTTGAATAACCTTCCATATCTTTCTATCAATAGAGTTGATATGAATTCGCATGCAATCCTTCCAGTGACTATAGTTCTCTCCGGTGAAAATGGGTGCTCTATTATATGCCCCCGTTGGATCGTTATCCATTTTCTAAAAAGTTATATGTGAAACACTAGATGAACCAGGCTCTGATACCACTTGTTAGATGATGGCGCGGATCTAGAAGGGGGTTGAATAGATCCCTTTTTAAAATTAAGCTTTTCAAAAATTTATTGAAAGATAACTTGCGAAAGTTCCCTGGAAAAACACGTCTAAAATAAAATCAAGTCACTGGTGATCAGATATGCCTTGAAAACCAAATGGGATATAAGAGATGAATATATGAATTAAATCAATGCTAATTAATCACTTAAATTCAACACAGTTGAATACCCCACTATCAACAATGAATATGGATGAGAAATAAGCACAAAGATTAAGAAGTTGTGTGTTTTGAATTTTTATCAAACACTTGGTGTGCACTCACACAAAATGTAGTTTGATAATTAGTGTAGTGCAAATTTTTTATCAGTTGCTATCCAAATATGATAGCAACAATTTTACAAACACTTGGTAGGAACACACTAATCCAAAACATAATTTTTCAAGCAACACAACTTCAAATAGTGCAAAAAAATTAACAAATGAAAAGGACGAAGAACACACGAGATTTGTTTAGAAAGTTCTCTCACTGTCCTCGCTAAGGTTACTTTGCCCCTAATTCACAAACCGAATTGGGATCTTTTATTAATATTGCAATGTTAATATAAGAAGAAAATTGGAACAACAAACCAATCTGAATTGCGATTGTTGCTATAACTCTTCTTGCCCCTTGATTCAAGATGAACCAAGTCTTTCACGCGCCTCGAGCAAACCTCCTATTAATTGCTCCCTTCTTGCAAGAATTTACAATTCTCCAAACTTTGAGCACGACCATTTTGCTTTGATGCTTGTGAACTCACAACTTTCTTCGCAATCCTCCGGTTATCGTGATATGAATGAACGATCACCTTGATCTTCAAACCTCCTCACTCAGCTGAATCTACGAACGAACGATGCGTACAAAATCCCCAAATCGCAATGATCTTGAAGGATAAACCCTCTAGGTTTATTCAAGAAAAACTCACAAATCTCTCAACCCAAACTGAAATCTCAATCTCACGTTTGAACGTTATCACCTTGATCTTGCACTTTGATTAACAAAAATTGTTGTGTATAATTGTTTATGAATGCTAGAGAATGATAACATGAAAAAAGCACTAATGTGTTTATTTCACTTTTCTTAGTTTGACAAAAATAATATGACAACTATTTATATGGGTTAGTAAAATAGTGATAAAATTAAAACACAATGCAAAAAGAAAGAGAGAGAGAGAGAGAGAGAGAGAGAGAGAGAGAGAGAGAGAGAAAATGAAAAAGGGCGCTCAGAACAGGAATGAGTCGATCTGTTTGATATTTTGAGTCGACATGTTCTTTGTACAGGAATGCGTCAACCTGTTTGTATCATTTTAGTCGACTTGTTTGTATTATTTGAGTTGACTAGAAAATGTCCCCCAGTCAGCCTGTTGGGACCCGAGAGTTCCAAGGGAAGAAAACCATCAATTGAGTCGACCTGAAGCTTTCATTGAGTCGACTCAAATTTTTCTAACTGAGTGAGTTGACCTGTTTAGTAGAATGAGTCGACTCATTTCTTTCAATTCCCTACAAAAACCCTTTTTTGTTGGAATTTTCCTTTTTCTTGTGATCCCATAATACATCTTAAGGCATAGAAGTTTTGACATCATTCAAAATATCCTTTATGTCACCCAATAATGAAGCATACACAAGCACCCATCACACACATAAAATCGAACAAAGGAGAAAAGTTAATTAACCAAATTAAATAGAAATATTTAATAAGATTAATTAACAAATTAATTAATCAATATTAAATAAAATTATTTAAAATAATTAATCGGAAAAAAAATATTTTTGGTTTTTTTAATATTTAAAATAGAAATTAATCAATAGGAAATTAAAATTTTAAAAAAAATATTAGAAGAAAATGTTGGGGTTTTTTAATATTCAAAGAGAAATTAATTAATTAATTAATTAATAAAATTATTTAATAAAATTAATTAATAAATTAATTATATTAAATAAAATTATTTAATATAATTAATTAAAAATATTTTTGATTTTTTAGAATTTTAATAAAATAAAACAAAACAAAAAGTTAAATGGGCTGGGTTGAAGTAAAATAAGGGGTGTATGCAGAATTTCGTAATCTAGCCCTAAGGGAAGGAGGCCCAGGGCGCTAGGATTTATGGTGTGAGTCTGGTCAACCTATCAAAACACGAATCCAACAGTGATTCTCCCTTAAACATATCCAAACGGCCGAATTGGGCTCTTCCCTATCTAAACCCTAACCTCACAACTCAATCGAAAACAAGCAAAATAAGCAAGGAAAGGGGTTTCTCAAAAGCGCAACACACCAAAAATCAGCAAGGCAACATTATCTGATTATGAATCGGAAAAATCTTACCACTTGAAGACTTCCTTCGCGACTGATTCTCCAGGTATCGTCACCTTAGCTCTTCCTTCTTCTTTGTATCTGAAACTCTCTCCCTTTCTTCATGCTGTTTCTTTGTTGTGTTCGTTGTATGTGGTCTCTTTTTCTCTCTGAATCCTTCTCTGTCTCGATCTCTTCTACTCAATGTTGTTGTTGTGATGATTGTGTGAATGAAATGAGGGTCTTAGCTCATCTTACTCACAATTTCATTGTGAAATTATGAGAAGATTTATTCTTGAGCTTTTAGTGTATGGTTCTCGTGAATGTTTGTTGTGAATTTGTTTTCTGATTTTTGAGTCGTGGTTGCTAGGTTTTAGTGTCGGTCTGTATGAATGAATCATGTAGTTTATATAGGATAGGTTGTGCTTGCTTAATACCTGTGAACAAATTTCTTGTGAATCCTTTACTCGTGTGAATCCGTTAAGGAATTGATGTGAAATTTTGTTATGAGAGTGGTCATGTGAGTGAGTCTGAATGAGGTTGAATTTTAGTGTTAGAATTTACGTGAGTTTTTCTTGGTGAATTAGATGAGATTCAAATTCCCTGATTCTGTGGGATTGTATGGGGACCGATTTTTCTACTGCATGTGCTTGTACGTGCTGATTTTTGATTATTTGTGCTCACTACTCTGAATTTCTTGTTGCTATTTGGGGTCTGCTAATATTTTCCTCCTTTCCATTCTTGTAGGTTATACATTGCACTTGGTGCAAAGAAGAACTTGATGAAGAATATATACTAACCTGGGGCAATTTTTATATGTAAAGCTTGTCATGAGAATGGAGGGAATTGCGGCCTTGGGATTTAGCGTGTATTCTCATGAAGTGCAAAATAATTTTCTTGTTTTGTAGTCTACGTTTAGGAATTTAGCAAAAATTTGTAAAATTTGTTGCCACCTGAATCTCACGTAATTCCTTGTAATTAAGTATTTGCTATTTGTGTTTGATTTTAAGACTTTTGAACCCCATCCATTTGAAGTTTATGACTTATATCTTTGAATACAACTTGAATCCCTTCATACCTTGCAATTCAACCAATATTACAATGTTTTTGAAATTCAATTTATCCTTCTTTGGACTTCAATCTTTAACAATCTTGGGTTTTATCAATTTGGACCTTTGAATTCTTTGTAAGAAAGCACTCTTGAATTTAAGCTTTGAATCATTGAACTCTAAGAAAAACTCACGGTCATGACTTTGCGTTTAAAACTCAATTCTCGCTCTTTGTACCAAGAGATATCCCCCTTGATTCAATAAACTCCATTAACTTTATCCTTCTTTGAATTTGAAGTCATGGTCTCCATTATCATGATGCTTAATCATAACATTTCACACACTTGTATTTGAGACCTTTAATAACCTTTGAGAAAACTTCATGATTGTTGAGATAATATATGTTTTGACCATGATTAAATAAATATGGTATCATAAGTGAGGATAATCTTGATTCAATGTGGGTTCGACCTACTTTGATTTATTTATTGTTTTGGTTTGATTTGTTTGTTATTGCTTGTTCTGTTTCGGTTAAGTGATCCTCTGTGAGTGAGATAGATCATGTATCCGTATCTGAGTGAACTTATGATAGGACGGTGATATATTCGAGGAGATACACGTGGAGTAGTCCTGTGCGATGTCAATTCGAAAATCAACACTCAGTTAGGATCCCTCGGATTACTGATGTCATGGCGAGTAGTTGTATCATGACATTACTTTTCCGACCTCAGACTTATCATATTAAGGACCATAGAACCCTTAACTAATTGAGGCCATTTTAGGAACGTAGTACGAAGGTCATCCATGTGTAGACCTAGGGTGATTGTCACGCGATACTGCACACGGACGAGGTCCTCTTGAGAAAATTATCGGTTGAGGAGTAGTCCAACGTACCGATGATATCCGCAGATGAATGCTAACTCTGGGAACTTCTGTTAGAACCCTTTTGGTTTGGTGCATGTATAATGAAGAAAAAAACCTTAGTACATGCCTTTGTGGGTTGGTGTTCTTATCCCTTGACTCCATGCTCGTGACTCGGAATCTTGACACGTGTGCTTTGTGTGATCTTGTTTGTGTTTGTTGCATACATACACTCATGCATTCATGAGAATTGTTCTCAAGATTTCAAGGGACTTATAGGTATTTTTTCAAATATTTCAGATGTCTTTGATTTTGGATATCAAAAGGAGGAATTCTTAGAAGTACCGTTTTAAGAGTCCTAATTTAGGAGAGTTGAGAAAGTTCGGAACTTTGGTGGTTGATACTGATGATTTCCGGAAACGATATGGTAGACTTTTGTAAATTCTAAAGATCGAGGTACTAGAGGGAATTCTTAATACCTTGGTTCATTTCTATGATTTGTTGCATCACTTTTCACCTTTCCCAATTATTAGCTTGTGTCGACCTTGGAGGAGTATTCCTATTGGATGTATTTACCTATTATGGATAAGAAGTTTATTTTCAGTGGTTTAGAAGAGGAGCTTACGACCAAAGTTATTGCCAAAACTATTTGTCTTAAGGAATCCGATCTTAAGGGAAGGTTTGTTCCTAAAGGGGATGTCTGTGGTATCAATGTTAAGTTCTTAATGGGAAAAGCTTCAACTTCTCTCACTATGGGTAATAGAGATGCATTCGAGGCCATTCTCGATTTGCTCATCTATGATATTGTGTTGTTTCCTAACCTAGATGGTGTTATTGACGAGTATGCTATTCAGATTTTCTTGAAGAGAAATCTGGTGCCTACTTTGCTTGGAGATATATATTCTCCATAAGACTTCTAAGGGTTATGGAGAGATTTTTTGTTGTGCTCCTCTTCTATATAGGTGGTTTATTTCTTACCTACCAAAGTCTAGCGTCGTCATTGAGAATAGAGAGAAGCGAAGATGGTCTCAAAGACTTATGTTTCTGACTCATGCAGATATGAATTGGTATTACTCATGTTACAATACTGGAGTCTATTGATGGTTGTGGGGAGTTTTATAATGCACCTCTTCTTGGTACATGTGGTGGAATTAGTTACAACCCTATTCTTGATAGACGAAAGTTTGGGTATTGCTTAAAGGAGATACCAAGCAATCTTTAATTATCGAGTTTCTTCTTTCTTAATGATGTGGATCACTTAGAGATGAAGAAAATGATCGTTCATTCTTAGCATTCAGTGCACAAGAAAGAGAAGGGTCAGTTGAGAAGGCACCATTATGCTCCTTCCGAGTATTATATTTAGTGGGTTCGATCTAGGTCTTGCAAGCTCAAGATGCCTTATCCACTTGAGGAACCCTTGTTTCCTTTTTTACCTTTATTAGCTCTTCTTCATCCTGTTTATGAGAAGATTGGGCTTCAAAAGGATTTAGACAAGATGAAGTGAGAAAAAGAAGCTTGGTTACTTGAAAAGTCAACTATGCAAGAACAATTGAAAGTGAAAGATGATCTTATTGAGCTACTTGAGCGGTGTATCACGAAGAAGCCGAAAGTGCAAGAGGATTTATTTTCCTCTAGTACATCATTTGTTATTCCTCCCGCTTCTGGTGCATGGAAGGCTAATGTGGATTAACTTGTGAAGGATAAGGAAGACATGGAGATTCGTTACAAGAAGGAGATCAGAAGGATTCGTATGAAGTACCAACCTGGTTTTGGGGTTTCTTCATATATGATCCCATAGACTTAGTTTTCTTTTCTCTCATATATTAGGATTGTTAAGACTTGTACTTCAAAGTTGTAATCCTCTCTTTTGATATTAATGAAAATGAGTTTTTTAAGTATTTCAAAATATCTTTCTTTTATAAATATTGCAATTTCCTTATAGTCCTTTGAAGTCTTTGCATTTATATACCATGCATCATTATTGCATTGGTCTTTTTTCCTGAGAGTTCTACAGGGTTCTTATGTGTATCTTGGTTTTCATCCAGTTCCCTTGGTAAGCTGGCTCATCATTACGGTACTTGGGCTAATCAAAGGAAGATGTTAGAAGCTCTACAGCAAGAGAATCGCGAGCTCCGTGAAGAAGTCACATCCCTGAAGGATAGTCTGGAAAGGTTAACTAATATGATGGATAATCTGGTGGCTGCTCAGAATCAGCCACTCATTCCTCCTCATTCTTCGGTTTAGCGAATGGTCATCTCTGAGATTGTCACCATGCCGATTCCTCTGGAATCCAACATTTCTCCTCATTACCGTATGCCTGCTAGTACACCATGGGCCATGCCACCCGGTTTCATTCTTTAGGGTTATCCTCCTCCTCCTCCTCCTGAGATTCCAGTTATTGCTCCTTTTTAGCCTGTCATGAGTACGACACTGCATGTGATTCATACTGTAAACACCCCAAATTTTCCCTCACCCATTCACACCATGGCTTGTGATCTTTTCATATGCATAATTCAACCATAGCATCTCATACCACATTTTTGATTCACTGCATTGCTTCTAAGTCATCTGCATCTAGGGTTTGTGATCTGAGCAATCCAAGAGCTATTTGAGCCACTGCAAAGGTCATCAATCATTTCAAAGGGGTCCATGTATGTTCAAGCATCATATTATATCCCCACAAAGTCAAGGAAATCAAAGAATCACAAGAACTGAGAATGGCATGGAAGCAGAGCCAGGTTTGACTGCACATATGACCTAGAATTAGGGTTTTGGTTTCAAAGGCCATAACTCCAAATTTTTTGGTCATTCTTGTTTCTATTGGTCTCTATATGCTATAAGGGTCATGCATATCAAGTTTCATGAAGAAATTCCATGGGGAAGGCATCTAATCAAGAGTTGACTTTTTGAGCAAGTCAGTGCAAAATCAGGGCATCTGAGGCCCTCAATGACCCAACCAAAGGGTGTTCATCATCATTTTGATTTTGTATGATCTTTATTTGATCATAGAAGATGTTAGAAGTTCACAAAATTGAAGAATTTCAAGCCATTTGCAAAGTTGACTTTTTTGGGAAAATGACTTGTAATGGAAACTTGCCATTTTGGGAAACTTTTTCAACCCTTGCTTTTGATTCAAAAATGCTTCAAATGGGAAAACTTTGGTCATGAAAGTTGTAGAATGGATCATTCCCTTTTCAAAAAGTACAAGAACTTGTCCTAATTCATTTTGGATCAAAAATTATGGCTTGTCAAAGTTGGGAAAAATCACATAAATTCAAGTTTTGTACCAAAGAGGCATTTTGCAAAATGGTATGATCAAGCATTCTAAAGACTTCAAGTGTCCACAAACTCTTAACAATATGATCATGTGACTTCTAAAATTCAGAATTGGCCCAAGAATATTGCATTTTTGTGCCTTGAACTTCATGAATTTCCAAAGGGGGCAAACATGTACCAACTTGCAAAAACTCATGAAGCCATGCCTCTACTTGTTACAGCTCATAGAATCTGATCCATATGAACTCCATGATCCCTTCTGAACTCAACCATGCCCCTATCACAACCTCACACTTGCCCATACCTCAAGTACACCTAGACTTGACTTTTTGCAAAAACCCCCATACCAATCCCACAGTGACACCAACAACTCTCTGCCCAATCCAGACCTTACAAACACACTCCAAGGATTCATTTGCATTACACACACAAGCCTGAAGCAGATCATAAGCCATAGTTCCAAGTTTATGCTTCATATGCATTTTCATTCGAAACACACTCCACAAGCATCAAACATTCAAACAAACTTCACAAAACATCTCAGCATACTCCCCTGATCATTTCCCTGCCCTCATTCATCCCTGAAACATCCTCAAACTGAAACACGATTTCTCTCCCTCACTGAACAGAACTCTGCCAATCTCCCAAACCAGCCACTCTCAAAGCATTCTAAACTTCATTCCATCATCAGGAGGGTCAAAGGAGAAGGTTTGTGCAAAGCTTGAAGCCAGGAAGCTCAGAATCAGAGAAGCTCCATCTCAGGTAACATGAAGAACTTTTTTCCCAGAAACTGATTTTTAAGTTCTTGTATGATGCTATGTCTTCCCCTGATCATGAATATGTGTTTAGTTTTTAAAATGGTGAAGAAACCAACATGTATGGTACCTCTGAATATTTGCCCGTGTTTCATACTTTGCTTCGATTCAGGCTTGTTAATGAAAATAAATGATTTTTGGAAGAGGGGTTAGGTTTAGATTGGGGAGAAGATCATTTTTGTGGAAGAAATTTCATGTTTAGTGACCTGTAGCGAAATCTAGGGTTTGGGTTCACCGGAGAAGATGATCGGAACCACTGTTCCGGTCACCTGAAGGTCATTAACCCTAATTGTGTCATTAATTGTAGTTTGAATTCTGGCCGTAGATGCGTTTGACTTTGCTTGACCCGCGCGCGTTTTGATGGCTAGGATGCATCATTAAAACCCTAACCTTGTTTATTTAATTAAATCCTGATTAATTAATTCATAAACCAATTTTAGCCAGATTTGAATATGGGCCCTTGGATCTGGCGCGCAGTCAACCAGTCCAAGCCCAGATCAAATCCTGGCCATCCCTTGCACATACTTTCTTTTTATTTATTTATTATTTCATTTAAAATTTCTTTATCTTTCATATTTTATTTAAAATAGCAAAAAACCTTTAAAAATTCTGAAATTTTTTGTCAAAGGTTCAATTAATTTTCAGAACACAAAAATATTTTTATTTTCATTTTTTGCATTAAAAATTATTTTTAAATCATTTAAAAGATTATTTTTAATTAGTTAATGAAAATTAATTAATTAAAAATACTTTTAGGTATTTAAAAATCACAAAAAAATTCACATAGCATTTGAAAACATTTATAAACATTGTCCCACTCTCAAACCAAATTTCTTTTTTGATCTTAATGCCTTTTGATAATTTTCTTTGGAATTAATTTCATTTCAAGGCAATATTTTGTTTCAAACTTCAAAAATTCATTCCTGCCTAACCATTGAGAGTTGGACAATGATTCTTTTTGCATTGCATCTTGCATAACATGTAGATTATAGGATAAAATTGGCATGAATTGATCTTTCATTTTCAATTTGTTTTGCATTTTTCTTGACAAGGTACCTTAAAACCCTAGTAATCTTAGGAAATTCATAACTCTCACTAGGTTAAGAGTTGGATCCCCTCCTTTGGGCAGTGAGTTTGTATAGGTTTAGGGTTCCTTTGATTGCATTTTCAAATTTTTATCATGTCATTTGCTTCTGGTTTTGGATTTTTGCTTTGTGTGATGCATATAACCCTAATTTGTGCCTTCCTTTGCATCCATCTTCCATTTGCTTGCATACCATGACTTGCCATGACATTTTGTGCATTCATTTGATTCATCATACATCTTAGGACACATTAGAATCATGTTTGATCATTGCATCTTTCATTTACCATTTTGTATGTCATCTGCATTTCATAACTTTTCATGTGTGTTCATGGTTCTAAGCATGTTTCTTTTGCATCCATATGTTTGTTTGATCATTCCCATGCCTTGCCTCATGTTTGCATCATCTCTTAGCATCATTAACATCATGTATTTGCTTCTGACTTTGTCTTGCATCATGCCATTTCATCTCATTTGCATTGCATCTCATTTCTTTCACTAACTTTTCAGGTGGTAAGTTACTTTGAGAAGTGAATTTGCCTTCACTTCTCACATTCTTCTTTCATCTCTTTCATAATTCATTTGCTGCATTTTTGTATGTGTTTGGGTTTGAGCTTGCTCATTCTTGATCATGTTACTTTCTTTCTTCAAGCAACTTGACTTCTTAAGTGAAGCAAGTTGTTTTGCTTCCCTTTGCTCCTTTCATCTGCTTCTCTCCTTGGTGGTTCCTTGAAGATCTTCTTGCAAACCTCACAAACCCTAGGACCCCCAAGCATGATAATGATTAGGTCTTAATTAGTCCCCCCATTTATTTTTTACCTTTGTGTCATCATTGAGTCTTCTCTTCTCATCTCATAATCAGGGACTAAACCCTAAAGGCTTTAAGGCTTTGTGATTAAGCTTATGCCTGCATCCTTCTATTAGGATGGAGTGTATAACTTTAATTCTAAGTGTTAAACCCTTAATGTGTTTAACCCCTTTAATCAATCCACCTAATAATCACTAAGACATCAAGCTTGTAACTTGGGCCTTGCATTAGGGTTCTATTTCTTCCTTAATTGGTTAAGAAGGACTAACCCTAGTGTTAATGGACAAGTCCCCCTCAAGTTGTCTTACAAACCATAATACTCACTTCTTCATCTTATCATTAACTAAAATCCATCTAATAAAGGCTTTGTTTTGTCATGAGATTAATCCTTAATCATGGATTAAGTTGAGGAGTCTTCCTCAGCTTAAACATTCTCATCTATTATCCTTCTATTAGGATGGTGTAATGAGTCTGTTTAATCCTTGATTATGGCTTAATCTCATTACTTAACACTAAACAAAAACAACAAAAACATCTAAATAAATGCAAGTAGGTTAATGATCTTAATCCTACATCAGGGTGATTAAGTGTGAGATGCTGACTTCACACTTAAGGTATTCTCATTACCCCTAATCAGAGGGAGGATGTGATGAGTTTACTAATCCATTGGTTTAGGCTTAAGCTCATTAACTTATGACAAACTCACAAAAAAGCAATAAGAGATTGAAAACACAAAAACAAACAATAATCGTCTCCTTCGGGATTCTTTTCTCATCTCATTCACTCATAAACGAGAACTTGCTTCTTCCGTCTAATGCAAGACAGTTTGCACCTGAGCCAGACAGGTCATACACTTGAGCATAGGCAAGCAAGCAGTTCACAATTCAATTTATCTTTCAGTCTCTTTGGGTCGAACTACGGTGTTTTGACTTCCTCATTGCACGAGAGGATACGTAGGCATAACTTAACAGTTATCGAACAAAAGTCTCTGTATATTCCCCCTCCTTCCAGTATCATTCTTTTAGCCTCATGATCTTGAGCATTTCATTCCTGTTCTTACACTGACACTGTACATACTACACTTTACACTTCTTTTACACTGACACTTGCATTCTTTTCCAGCTTTGAAACACAAACTGCACTGACACTACCCCTTTTTAAAACACAAATCTTTTAAGCGTGGATCCCGTCGAGTACGGCGGACAATCTGGGTGCTAATACCTTCCCAGGTTGTAACCAACCCGCTTTCTCAGTCTCTCTGGTTCGCAACCGTCTTATCCATATCTTTCTAGGTTTATGCAGCATTACCTTTCCTTCGGGATAAAAATGCCTAGCTGGCGACTCTTTTCTTTTCTTCTTTTGCCGACCGTTCGCGTCTGTACCCCATTTGACCTAGCCTCATTTGGTGGGAGCGACAGCTTGGCGACTCTGCTGGGGACCCTTATACTGTAACCAGGGCTTCTGGTTCTTTTTGTGGGTTCCTCCTAGCGCTTGTTTGATTTGTGTTTACTGGGGTGTTATGTGCTATTTGTGCTTGTATATTTGCTTTATTTACTGCTTTATGTACAGTTATTTATTGCTTTCTTTACAGCTTTATATATCATACTGTCATATTGTCATCTGGCTGGATCTGGTTTTTGCTTTGGTGGGTGGGGTTCTATTGAGAGTTTAAGGTCCTATACCTGGGACCTGAGTGACACCTAGGCTAGAGTGGTTCATGTTCTTTCCCATTCCATTTCGGTCTGGTGCGGGAATATGAAACACGGTTCAGATGTGGGTTTCTTCTTGAGAACTATGTGCTACAGATCTCCTGTAGTGCTAGGGCTATCTGGGAAGCCTGCTAAGTCTGGATGACCTTTACTATGACCTTCAGAAACTGAGGTGAATTAGAGGAGGATCTTTTATGGTTATTGTAAACACTGTACCTCCGGGTTAGAAGTGTTTACACTTCTCATAACTAATCCAAGTCTGAGGATCCTTGTTCTAGAACACCACCTGTGAGGGGGTTTGGGGTTGTTTACAGGTTTGCAGGTACCTTTGGCCACATCATACCCTGTTACTTGTTTGATTAAGAGTGCTCCACTTTGGACAGTTCTTGTGATTTAACCCTGGACATGTGACTCTTTATTTGAGTCCCCTACCTTGGTTACTGGACTTTTGAACCTCCATCTGGACTTCTTAGACATACATGGACTT
This sequence comes from Lathyrus aphaca, assembly GCA_963966055.1. Lineage (NCBI taxonomy): Eukaryota > Viridiplantae > Streptophyta > Magnoliopsida > Fabales > Fabaceae > Lathyrus > Lathyrus aphaca. The sequence continues at coordinate 175,442,727 of OZ014524.1, read as the reverse complement.
ATACCAAGGCATTAATCAGATCCAGCTTGATCACAAACCCTTGCATATCATTTGCATACTCATCATTTGCATCATTTAACATTTGTTTATTTGTTTTTCAGGGTATCCACATCCTATTTGGCTTGGTTTTGACCCCTTCATCTGCATAGACCTCTGTTCATCAGTTTTCTGCTTCAGCTATCTACATCAGTTGCCTGCTTCAGCTATTTCCATCACCAGCCTCAGCCTATCAGTGGCTCATCTCCAGTATCAGTCTTCATCATCAGCACTTGTTTCCAGCTCTTCATCAGCAGTCATGGCACCCAAGAAGAGCAACATCTCATATCATTTCTTTGAACCTGTGCTGACTGGCATCAGGCAGGTCCAGACACTTATCACTCCAGACCATATCCCATTATTCAGAGAGCATTATAGAGGCATCCTTGATATGGTTATGGACCTAGACCCTTCTCAGAGGAGTTTGATTCACACTTGCCTACAGTTTTATGACCCTCCTTTGAGATGTTTCACTTTCCAGAACTTTCAGCTAGGACCTCTGCTGGAGGAGTTCTCATCTTTGATTGGAGTACCTGTTAGGGGTGGTATCCCCTTCAACCCAGAGATGGCTTCTCCCAGAAATGAAGAAGTGGCAAAAGCACTGTGCCTGGAGCCTGTTTTGATTGGGCAGAACATGACAACAAAGGCTGGAATCCCTGGCCTACACTTAGACTTTCTGACTTCTCAGGCCATCCTGAAGGCCTCTTTGGGAGAATGGAGGGCAGTTTGTGCATTATTAGCCCTCAATGTTTATGGGATTATATTATTTGCAGATGAGCCCAAGTTTATCAGCAAGAATGCCATTCATCTCTTCATTTTGAGGAACCCAGTGCCCACATTGCTGGGAGATTTCTATTATTCTGTCCACCAAAGGAATGAGAAGCAGAGAGGGAGGTTGGTGAGGTGTTGTGCTCCTCTATTTCATACCTGGTTGCTCAAACACTTACCCAAGACTGATGCCTTCCTGAATCCTCACCAACAGAAGAATTGGGCTAAGAGACTTATAGCTTTGACTTCAGATGACATCAGATGGTGCACCCAGAGCACCAAAGGCAGGGACATAATTACTAGTTGTGGACAGTTCCCCAATGTACCTCTGATAGGAGTGAAGGGTTGCATCAACTACAACCCTTTGTTGTTTAAGATACAGTTGGGCTATGCTTTGGTTCACCCTCCTAGGGTGCAAGACTTGGCTGAAACCCTTTATTGTGAGATAAAACCTAATCTAGCTGTTGTCAGACAAGCATCCTGGGCTTGGGACAACATCCAGACCAAAGGGATGGCCATTCTTGGGAGATGCAATAATGTGGCTTCAGCTCAGTATTATGAATGGTCTCATGCTAGGGCTCAAATTTCTGGGATGCCCTTCACTATTGAGGATGCACCTGGACCACCCACAGTATCACCTCCAGCCACTGTCAGCCTGGAAGAATTTGAGAAACTGAAGGAGAGGAATGAGAATCTGTCTCAAGCTCTAAAGAAGACCCTCTGGGAGAGGAGTGATGGTCGTCTAGACATTGAGAGGTTGGAAAAGCTTAAGGTGGAGCATCTAGCCAAGATTGAGAAAGCAGAGGACTACATCAAGAAATCAAGAGCTGGAGAGCAGATTTTGAAGAATGCCTGTAAAGAGGCCCAGTTTCAGAAGGCTAGGACTGACCTCTATCTGAAAGAAAGTCAAGCTAGGTGGGTCAGAATCACTGAAGCTCGTACTCAAGAAGATAAGAGTACTCAGGACAGGATGGAGCAGTTGGAGGCCAATGAAAAGAAACAACAGGAGGCTCTGCTAGCAGCCCAGAAGGAGATTTCAGAGTTGAAGCTTAGGGCTGGTGTGAAGAGGTCAAAGGACCAAGATAGGCACAAGAAGCTGACCACTACTATTGCCACCAGGAACCTTCTTATACGAAATATCACAGAGCATCCGGCTGGTCCTGTAACTGAAGCACTTATGAAGAAGGTTAAGGAGGATGAGTTTGGATTAGATGTTTGACTTCTTTGCTTGTTGTTATTTCCATTTCATGTACTTTTCTTTTTATGTTGTATTTTGACCCCTCAGGGGCATGTGTTGTAAAAAACAAACTATGTATGATCCACCATTTGTAATGTATTTGTCAGTTTGTTTCATTTGAGTTCCTTTTCTCAAGCAACATCAAAGCATCTCCCTCAGGGTCTGGAAAGGTCAAAACCAAGAGCCAAGCCGGATACCTTGGAAAATAAATAAGCATACTGCATTGCATACTAACTCTTGTTTTGTTTTGTAGGATTTTGTTTTGTTTATTACTAACTCTGTTGTGGTTCAGGAATTATTGCTCGCCGTCGGGTGTTCCCTCTCAACCGTCCGCACAGGTATCCTACTCGCAACAATCTTCCTGGTATCCAAATGGACCAAGTACAGCAGGATCTGACAGAGGTCAGAACCCAGATGGCTAATGAAAGGCTGGAGATGAGAAACCAAATGACCCAGTTCATGGAAGTAATGAATGGCTTGGCTCAAAGTCAAGAAAGGTTAAGGGCATTGGTAGAAAGACAAACCCCAGAAGAACCCCATCTGGGAACTGGAGGAACAAGTAACAATGAAAGGGGTCAGCCTCATGTTAATCCACCAGTATATGGGCCTCATCTACATCCGGAAGTCAACATCCCGGGTAATGTGCAAGGAAATACTACTGGAGGAAGGATCTTATAGGAAGACCCCAGGAAGAACAGTTCACTGTGATGGGAGCTGGGGATGAAGTTTATGATAGGAGATTTGATGAAATTGCTGAGAAGTTGAGATCCCTGGAGTCTCAAAATTCCCTGGGTTTTGATGTCATGGATATGGGGTTAGTGGATGGGGTAAGAATTCCTCATAAGTTTAAACCCCCGTGCTTCGAGAAGTACAATGGAACTTCCTGTCCACGAACTCACTTGCAGTCCTTTCTGGGGAGACTTAAGGCATACACCATGGATGAAAAGCTGTGGATGTTTTACTTTGAAGATAGTTTGACTGGGGCTTCAAGGGAGTGGTATTCACACTTGACCAGAGCTACTATCAGATGCTGGAAGGACCTAGCTGAAGCCTTCATCAGGCAGTACCAATACAATATAGACATGGCTCCTAACAGAACCCTTTTGATGGGAATGTCTCAGTCCTCCAGAGAAAGCTTCAGGGAATATGCCCATAGGTGGAGACAGCTTGTTGCTGCTGTCCAGCCACCCATGTCGGAAAGAGAAATGGCCGACATGTGTATGAATACGCTGCAAGGAACATATATTGATAGGCTAGCTGCCTTTTCTTCCACCAGCTTCGCTGACGTAGTCATAGCTGGAGAAAGAATTGAAAGCCTTCTGAAGATGGGCAAAATTTCTGATAATGGTGCAAGTTCGTCAAGTAATCCCAGGAAGCCTTTCGTGGGACCTAGAAGAACCGGTGAGACAAATGCCATTCATGCCAGCAGGGGCAGACCTCAGTATGTCCACAGATCAGTAGCAGCTGTCACTATTCCAGCTCCGATTCCTCAGCAACCAGCATATCACCCACAATAACAACCACACTATCAACAACAAGTTCAGTATCCGCCACAGAGGACCTACAACAACAACAACAACAACAATCAACAACAAAGACCCTTTCAGCAAAGACCATCACAAGCAAATAGGGTGATTGATCCAATCCCTATGCCTTATGCCGCTTTGTTGCCACAACTCCTGAAACTCAACTTGGTTGAGCTAAGGACATTGGCACCTCCTGATCCTTCCAATCTTCCAAGAAATTATGATGTCAACGCCAGATGTGCTTTCCATTCCAATGCACCTGGCCATAATACTGAGAAATGCAGGGCTTTACAAATGAAGGTACAAGATCTGGTGGATTCCAAAGCCCTCAACTTTGCACCCCCTCCAAATGTCAACAAGAATCCCATGCCCAATCATGGAGGACCAAGAATTAATGCCATTGAGGAAGACAAGCCATCTTTCTTAATCACCAGTGTTGGACAGATTCGGACACCTCTGGTAGAAATTAAAGCTCAGCTCCTAGAGTGCCAGATGTTCCCCGGGTGTGAGCTCGGTTGTGGTTATTGCAACATTTCAGTCAACGGGTGTGATAATTTGAGAAGCGGCATAGATGGTCTTATCAAAAGAGGTGTACTTCAGATCACAACATCGGCGCCTACAAATCCAGCAATCCCATTGACAATAATTCCTGACTCTTCTACAACTGCAACAACGATCATTCCAACCAATTCATCAATATCATCAACAATGGCTTCATCTATCACTTCAACAAACCAGATGTCAACAACCATTTCTTCTACAACATCAGCATCCATTTATGCAACAGAATCTTCTACAACGCCAACAGAAATTAATGAAGATATCTCAGCAGTCACTATTTATTATGATCCGTCAAGTGTTCCTCCAGACAACAACTTTCAACAAAAAACAGTGGCACCTCCTGCCAGGTCACCAGTCACCATTTACTACGATCCGCACACCATTTCAGTACCTTCCTCTGCAGCAGTCAGTCCAGTTACCATCACGGTGCCTGGACCAGTTCCATATGAAAGCAGTAATGCCATACCTTGGCATTATGGCTCTGACCTCTACTGCAACGGGGAGAAAATCACTTTGGAATCTTCAACCTCTTCTCCACAGATTGATAATGTTGGGGGAGGCGGAGGCTTCACCAGAAGCGGACGCCTTTTCGCCTCACAAGTGCAAATACCTAATACTGAAGCAGAAGCTGTTGCCAAAGCAAAAGGAAAGAGTGTGGTAGCTGAAGAACCAATTCTCAAAGAAACTCAGAAGACATCTTTCGAGCAAGATGTAGACGAGTTTATGAGGATTATAAAGAGAAGTGATTACAAGGTGGTGGATCAGCTTCACCAAACTCCCTCAAAGATCTCCATATTATCCCTATTGATGTGTTCTGAAGCTCACAGGAATGCATTATTGAAAGTCCTGCACGCAGCATACGTGCCAGAGGAGATCACTGTTAATCAGCTAGAAACTGTGGTAGCAAATGTCAATACCAGTCATGGACTGGGGTTTACCAATGCTGACTTAACAACTGAGGGACGTAACCACAATAAGGCTTTACACATCACTCTAGAATGCAAGGGTGATGTTCTATCCCATGTACTGGTGGACACTGGGTCTTCACTCAATGTTCTACCAAAGAAAGCCTTGGTGAAGCTGGAGTACGATGGCTTGGCATTGCGTCCAAGTAATTTGGTGGTAAGAGCATTTGATGGCTCTAAAAGATCAGTGCTTGGAGAGATTGATCTGCCTGTGATGATTGGCCCACAGACTTTTAAAATTACCTTCTATGTGATGGACATTCAGCCGGCCTACAGCTGTTTGTTGGGTAGACCTTGGATCCATGCCGCTGGCGCTGTTACGTCTACCCTTCACCAGAAGCTGAAATTCAAGTGGGAAGGCCAGATCATCACCATCTGCGGTGAAGAAGATATCTTTGTTAGCCATCTGGCTACGTATAAGTACATAGAAATGGATGGAGAGATCCATGAAACTATGAGCCAGGGGTTTGAGGCCCTGAACATTAACGAAGCATCTGCTGTACTAGGAACCTCCATGACGTCTTATCAACAAGCCAGGAAGGTTGTTGAAGAGGGGACTGCCCAAGGCTGGGGCAAGCTGCTGCCCGTGGAGAAGAAGGAGGACATATTTGGGTTGGGTTACAAACCAACTCAACAAGATCAATCAGAGGCTGCCAAGAAGCCCAGTTTTGTCAGCGGGGGAATGCTCACCCCTGATGCAGTGAACAACTTGGAAGACGAGGAAGAAAGCGACCGCAACCTGGAGAACTGGATACGTCCAAGGGTCCCGGGGAGCCAAGTCCTTAACTGGTCTTCCTAGGAAATTATAAGGGTTACTCCTGCAGAGTAATTATTATTTCCTGTATTTTTAAGCATGCATCAAGTCTTGCATCTTGCCCAAGATGACAAGACTCATTTTGTAATCGGGCCATCTTGTAATTTTGTGCAAACAGATCAATCAATGAATATCAGACGTCTTTTGCAAATGAGTCTTTTTTCTTTTCCACTCACTGTTTTTCATTTTTCTTTTTGTACAAAAATAAAATGGCAATGTTTTCCAAAATGATAACTTTACTTCATTTTTTCTAAACAAGATTAAAATCAATCACTAAAATGAACAATCTAAACCCTTGCAGAGAGTGCCCCTCAGACTGCACCGACAACAACACTGCTATGACTTCGTATGACTTTGACAATCCAATCAATCAAGCTGATGAAGGGGTTGAAGAAGATTATGAGCTTCCTGAAGAGCTAGCCAGGTTGTTAAGGCAAGAGGAGAAGGTTATCACTCATCATCAGGAGGAGGTCGAAACGGTTAATCTTGGTACGGAAGAAGACGTGAAAGAGGTTAAGATCGGGGCCTGCCTACAAGACTCGGTGAAAGAGCAACTGATTGACATGCTTCGTGAATATGTGGATGTGTTTGCTTGGTCTTATCAGGATATGCCAAGGTTGGATACCGATATTGTCATGCACAAGCTGCCTTTGAAAGAAGACTGCCCACCGGTAAAATAGAAATTGCGCCGTACTCGCCCAGATATGGCAATGAAGATAAAAGAAGAAGTACAAAAACAGTGGGACGCCGGTTTCCTTGCTGTAACTAGCTATCCGCCGTGGGTTGCTAATATTGTACCTGTGCCTAAGAAAGACGGCAAGGTGAGGATGTGTGTGGACTATCGAGACCTGAACAGAGCCAGCCCGAAAGATGACTTCCCATTACCTCATATTGATGTATTGGTTGATAATACGGCTCAGTTCTCGGTGTTCTCCTTCATGGATGGATTTTCAGGATACAATCAGATCAAAATGTCGCCTGAAGACATGGAGAAGACAACTTTTATCACACCCTGGGGCACATTCTGTTACAAGGTGATGCCATTCGGACTGAAGAATGCTGGTGCAACATATCAACGGGCTATGGTAACATTATTCCACGACATGATCCATAAAGAAATTGAATGTTATGTGGATGACATGATTGGCAAGTCCCTCACAGAAAAAGACCACATGGTAAATCTGTTGAAATTATTCAAGCGTCTGAGGAAATACCAACTGAAGTTAAACCCCAACAAGTGCACATTCGGGGTGCGATCTGGTAAGCTGCTGGGATTTATCGTAAGTGAAAAAGGAATTGAAGTTGACCCTGACAAAGTCAAAGCCATTCAAGAAATGCCTGCACCAAAGTCTGAAAAAGAAGTTCGAGGTTTTCTAGGTAGATTGAACTACATTTCAAGGTTCATATCTCACCTTACTGCAACCTGTGAACCCTTGTTCAAGCTATTGAGAAAAGAACAAACGGTCAGGTGGAACAAAGACTGCCAGAGGGCTTTTGACAAAATCAAGGAATACTTGCAAGAGCCTCCAATCCTTATGCCTCCAGTTGAAGGAAGACCTCTGATAATGTACTTAACAGTATTAGAGGAGTCAATGGGGTGTGTGCTGGGCCAGCATGACGAGTCTGGTCGAAAAGAGTATGCAATATACTACCTAAGCAAAAAGTTTACCGACTGTGAACAACGTTATTCACTGCTCGAGAAAACTTGTTGTGCTTTAGCGTGGGCTGCTCGCCGACTGAGACAATATATGTTGACTCACACTACCTTATTGATCTCAAAGATGGACCCCGTTAAGTACATATTTGAGAAGCCAGCGCTTACCGGACGGGTTGCAAGATGGCAAATGATTCTCACAGAATATGTCATCCAATACACATCTCAGAAGGCCATTAAGGGCAGTGTATTGTCTGATTATCTTACTGAGCAACCCATTGACGATTACCAGCCTATGAGATTTGACTTCCCTGATGAAGACATCATGTTCATAAAAGCAAGAGATCATGAAGAGCCTGTTCACACTGAAGGGCCTGACCCGAAAGAAGAATGGACTATGATGTTTGATGGGGCTGTTAATATGAATGGTCGTGGTGTTGGTGCAGTACTCATTACACCTAAGGGAGTTCACATGCCTTTCTCGACAAAACTCACTTTCAACTGCACTAACAACGAAGCTGAATACGAAGCTTGTATTATGGGTCTTGAGGAAGCCATTGACCTCAGGATCAAGACTTTGACTGTATTCGGAGATTCAGCTCTGGTAGTTAATCAAACCAACGGCAAATGGTACACACACCAGGATCATCTGATACCTTACAGGGATTATACAAGGAGGTTATTGACTTTCTTTACAACGGTCAAGCTTGAGTATATCCCTCGGGACGAGAATCAGTTTGCAGATGCTCTGGCTACCATTTCATCAATGATCAAAGTTCAAGCTGCCAACTTTGTGCCTCGGATTTCAGTGTCCAGACTTAGCAGACCAGCATATGTGTTCGCAGCAGATGTTGTAAAAGATGATAAGCCTTGGTTCCATGACATTAAATGCTTCTTGGAGGATCAAACATACCCACCTGGGGCATCTTCCAATGATAAGAAGACTTTGAGAAGGCTTGCTGGTAGTTTCTTCCTGAATACTGATGGTTCCCTGTACAAAAGGAACTTTGATATGGTACTCCTCAGATGCGTTGATAGGATAGAAGCAAACTTGTTGATGCGCGAGGTGCACGAAGGATCCTTTGGTACCCATGCAGGAGGGCATGCCATGGCCAAGAAGTTGCTAAGATCAGGTTATTACTGGATTACAATGGACGCAGACTGTTGTGCTTATGCCAGAAAATGCCATAAATGCCAGATTTACGCGGATAAGGTGCATGTGCCTCCCAATCCTTTGAATGTGATGTCTTCACCCTGGCCCTTTGCCATGTGGGGCATTGATATGATTGGCAAGATTGAACCGACTGCTTCAAATGGCCACAGATTCATCCTGGTTGCCATTGACTATTTTACCAAATGGGTTGAAGCAACTTCCTATGCAAATGTTACAAGGCAAGTGGTAGCCCGATTTTTAAAGAGAGATATCATCTGTCGATATGGAGTTCCCGAGCGAATCATTACTGATAATGGTTCCAACTTGAACAACAAAATGATGGCAGAGCTATGCCGGGACTTCAAGATCCAACACCACAATTCTTCTCCTTACAGGCCAAAGATGAATGGCGCTGTTGAGGCAGCTAATAAGAACATTAAGAAGATTGTGCAGAAGATGGTAGTCACCTATAAAGACTAGCATGAGATGCTACCATTTTCCTTGCATGGGTAACGAACGTCAATCAGAACATCCACTGGGGCAACACCGTATCAGCTTGTGTATGGTATGGAGGCAGTCCTACCTGTTGAAGTTGAATTACCCTCCCTACGGGTATTAATGGATGTTAAGCTGAACGAAGCAGAGTGGGTCCGGTCCCGATATGAAAAACTGAGTCTGATTGAAGAGAAGAGATTAGCTGCAATTTGTCATGGGCAGCTGTATCAGAAAAGAATGAAGAAAGCCTTCGATCAGAAAGTCAGGCTTCGAGAATACCAAGTAGGAGATCTTGTGCTGAAAAGACTCCTCCCTCCTCATACAGACTACAGGGGCAAGTGGACTCCAAACTATGAAGGGCCATTCGTAGTAAAGAAAGTTTTCTCTGGTGGAGCACTGATGCTCAGCACTATGGATGGTGAAGACTTCCCGTCCCCTGTGAATTCAGATGCAGTTAAAAAATACTTCGCATAAAAATGACCCGCTGGACATAAAAACAGAATGTAAGTCCAGGAAAAAATAGGGCATCCCGGCGAGTCAAAAACAGCATAAAGGACTCGGGCAAAAATAAGGGAAATTAAAATAAAAAAATGTACCCTCGCTGAGTTGAAAAGCCGCATTGGACGACTCAGGCAAAAAGGGGTATCCCGATGGATCGAAAACCCGAAAGAGCGATCCATGCAAAATAAGGGAATGAGCGAACAACTGTATTCTGAATTCATCTGTATCACTTACAACTTGGTAAGCTTCGAAAGGTTAAAACATCGGTCAGAATCAGCCTCCCTCAGAAAGCAAGATGAGAAGAACGTCAAATGTCATACGAGTCATAGCAAAAAGGGAAGCTTCTTGAAGCGTCATCAACATTGCCAACATCTTTTTCTCAATTTGTAACAATCTCCTCATTTTAGGGGATCTGTTTCTCTGACTGTATCTTGCCAATTCAGGGCACATGAATTAATAAAATCAGACTTTCAGTCGTGTTTCGTCTTATACGTTCCATTTTCGTTTGCAAAATGTCCGATGTCTCTAAGATACTAATTGCATAAATACAGATGCTTCTCTTCTAAAAAACACGTGCTTGCAGGAAATATACTTACTCCCAGGAGTGTCTAAACTCCTATGATGGAATCCGGTAAGGGATACCTCGGGATTACTTGTGCGTTTCTATGTCTTTTCAGGATTGCAGGTATTCAAAGCACAACATGGGGCACGAAAGCTTCACCCCAACAAGCTGGCAAATCAATATCCACTCAGTCTTAGCACCAGAAGTGCTTTCTCCCCAGCCGAGTTGCCATTTGTTATTTCCTCCTCAGCCAAGCACAAAAGCCAGGGAACCATCTCCCCACAGAGTGTCAATCTCTACCCGGAAGAGCAACGCGTGAAGAAACCACAACAGAGTGGAGAAAGCTTCTACAAACCCCAGTTGGGTCCCTCATTACAAGGATGGGTCTATCAGTGACCTATTCCCCCAAGCAGATACATCTTATCAGATCTACTAATGATCACATCCCCAGCTGGGATGCCCACTTCGAACAGATCAGCCGGAGATCTTCACAACAATTGGGATCCGAATCCCGGATCGGTATCTTTTCATAATCATAGCATTCGCATCATATTCTCCCCACAAAGCGTAGCATTTCGTTTAAAACGGAGCATTACGGCAAAAATCAAACATATTGCATAATCATAAGCCATGTTCTGAATCAAACACGTGTGAATGCTGACAATCCGTCAAAGATATATAGAAAACTCCCCAAAATTCCCCACCAAGGGAGCCGAAGCATTTGCCTTACACTCACAAATACCAGTACACACTCCTTTTGGCACCCGTCTGTGTCATCATTCCCCAGTAAAGTCGCCCGAGCATTCTTTACAAACAAGCCACTTATATTACAGATACTTCTGGACACCCGTCCGTGTCATATCCCCAGTAGAAAGCTAAAGCGTCCCCTTTGCACTCACAAATACATATATATACAACTTTCTTGACACCCGTCCGTGTCACTTTCCCCAGCATAGTCACTTGAACATTTTGTAAATCATATACTTGTTTATATTATACTTTTCCCGACACTCGTCCGTGTCATACTCTCCCCAGCAGGTTAAACACTTGTGTACACCGCTCATACTTATTACTCCTGTTTTCACTCATATAGATACTCGTCCGTATCTTGTATACACTACCTATATCCCCTCAGATTCGGCACTCGTCCGTATTCTTTGTTAACCAGTTGATACTTGTCCGTATCATCATCTCAGAACATGCGTCAAGCGTTTGTTTCTACCCGATACTCGTCCGTATCGTAGTCTTAAGGATGCTCGTCCGCATCTTTAATCTATACACCGTGTTAACACTTATGTCTTCTTGAATATAGACACTCGTCTGTGTCTATTATTCCCCAGAAGAGTCCCCGCAGAATCAATACTCGTCCGTGTTCTTTGTTAACCAGTTGATACTCGTCCGTATCATCATCTTTGAACATGTGTCAATTTTGATTCTATCTGATACTCGTCTGTATCATAGTCTTAAGGATGCTCTTCCGCATCTTTAATCTATACACAGCACCCAAACACTAATGCCTTTCATTTCTTGGATGTAAACACTCGTTCGTGTTTACTATTCCCCAGCAAAACACCAACAAAACTTGTTAAACCATTTCCTTTCTATCTGACATTTGTCCTATGTCATGATACCTCTACGGCAGTCGTACCCTGCCAGGTGATCGTCCTTCACCTTTGGATGACCGTCCCTCATCCTTTCCCCAACGAAGTCTCTATTTATTAGAGCCCCTTTTCTATCCGGCATTCGTCCTATGTCGTGATATTTTTAGCAGCCGTCCCCTGCTAGGTGATCGTCCTTCACCTCCTGATGATCGTCCTTCATCACTTTATCCGATGGCCGTCCCCATCGTTGATCTTGTTATCTGACATTCGTCCTATGTCATGATAAACCCTGAGAGCAGTCGTACCCTGCTAGGTGATCGTCCTTCACCTCTTGATGATCGTCCTTCATCATGCTTATCCGATGGCCGTTCCCATCGTCGACCTTTTTATCCGACATTCGTCCTATGTCGTGATACTTTCGGCAGCCGTACCCTGCCCGGTGATCGTCCTTCACCTTAGATGACCGTCCCTCATCTTATACCCATCAGAGCGGCCGTACCCTGCTAGGTGATCGTCCTTCACCTTTGATGACCGTACCTCATCGTTTATTTTTACCTAGAATCCCCAGAGAGTCTTATAGCTTTACCTGATGGCTGTCCCCATCATAATATCTCGTATCCCCAGCTTGTCGGTCGTCCCCGTCGCTGCTTTATTTCCCGCATCTTCCCCAGCATGTCGGTCGTCCCTGTCATTGCTTTATCCCCAGTAGTCGTCCTCTGCTCGACGGTCGTCCTCCGTCACCCGCACTTTATAATATACCTTATTTTCTTTTACAATCTATATCCCTTTTCTTCTTCATTCTGTGAGTGCAAATTTTGGACTGTCTTTGGTATTCAACCACAAGTTATCTTGTTTGCCTGTTAAGCCGTCGCTTACATCCTGCACAGCTAACTCATGTTTGAATAGGGGCAGCTGTAAACACCCCAAATTTGCCCTCACCCATTCACACCATGGCTTGTGATCTTTTCATATGCATAATTCAACCATAGCATCTCATACCACATTTTTTATTCACTGCATTGCTTCTAAGTCATCTGCATCTAGGGTTTGTGATCTGAGCAATCCAAGAGCTATTTGAGCCACTCCAAAGGTCATCAATCATTTAAAAGGGGTCCATGTATGTTCAAGCATCATATTATATCCCCACAAAGTCAAGGAAGTCAAAGAATCACAAGAACTGAGAATGGCATGGAAGCAGAGCCAGGTTTGACTGCACATATGACCTAGAATTAGGGTTTTGGTTTCAAAGGCCATAACTCCAAATTTTTTGGTCATTCTTGTTTCTATTGGTCTCTATATGCTATAAGGGTCATGCATATCAAGTTTCATGAAGAAATTCCATGGGGAAGGCATCTAATCAAGAGTTGACTTTTTGAGCAAGTCAGTGCAAAATCAGGGCATCTGAGGCCCTCAATGACCCAACCAAAGGGTGTTCATCATCATTTTGATTTTGTATGATCTTTATTTGATCATAGAAGATGTTAGAAGTTCACAAAATTGAAGAATTTCAAGCCATTTGCAAAGTTGACTTTTTGGGAAAATGACTTGTAATGGAAACTTGCCATTTTGGGAAACTTTTTCAACCCTTGCTTTTGATTCAAAAATGCTTCAAATGGGAAAACTTTGGTCATGAAAGTTGTAGAATGGATCATTCCCTTTTCAAAAAGTACAAGAACTTGTCCTAATTCATTTTGGATCAAAAATTATGGCTTGTCAAAGTTGGGAAAAATCACATAAATTCAAGTTTTGTACCAAAGAGGCATTTTGCAAAATGGTATGATCAAGCATTCTAAAGACTTCAAGTGTCCACAAACTCTTAACAATATGATCATGTGACTTCTAAAATTCAGAATTGGCCCAAGAATATTGCATTTTTGTGCCTTGAACTTCATGAATTTCCAAAGGGGGCAAACATGTACCAACTTGCAAAAACTCATGAAGCCATGCCTCTACTTGTTACAGCTCATAGAATCTGATCCATATGAACTCCATGATCCCTGCTGAACTCAACCATGCCCCTATCACAACCTCACACTTGCCCATACCTCAAGTACACCTAGACTTGACTTTTTGCAAAAACCCCCATACCAATCCCACAGTGACACCAACAACTCTCTGCCCAATCCAGACCTTACAAACACACTCCAAGGATTCATTTGCATTACACACACAAGCCTGAAGCAGATCATAAGCCATAGTTCCAAGTTTATGCTTCATATGCATTTTCATTCGAAACACACTCCACAAGCATCAAACATTCAAACAAACTTCACAAAACATCTCAGCATACTCCCCTGATCATTTCCCTGCCCTCATTCATCCCTGAAACATCCTCAAACTGAAACACGATTTCTCTCCCTCACTGAACAGAACTCTGCCAATCTCCCAAACCAGTCACTCTCAAAGCATTCTAAACTCCATTCCATCATCAGGAGGGTCAAAGGAGAAGGTTTGTGCAAAGCTTGAAGCCAGGAAGCTCAGAATCAGAGAAGCTCCATCTCAGGTAACATGAAGAACTTTTTTCCCAAAAACTGATTTTTAAGTTCTTGTATGATGCTATGTCTTCCCCTGATCATGAATATGTGTTTAGTTTTTAAAATGGTGAAGAAACCAGCATGTATGGTACCTCTGAATATTTGCCCGTGTTTCATACTTTGCTTCGATTCAGGCTTGTTAATGAAAATAAATGATTTTTGGAAGAGGGGTTAGGTTTAGATTGGGGAGAAGATCATTTTTGTGGAAGAAATTTCATGTTTAGTGACCTGTAGCGAAATCTAGGGTTTGGGTTCACCGGAGAAGATGACCGGAACCACTGTTCCGGTCACCTGAAGGTCATTAACCCTAATTGTGTCATTAATTGTAGTTTGAATTCTGGCCGTAGATGCATTTGACTTTGCTTGACCCGCGCGCGTTTTGATGGCTAGGATGCATCATTAAAACCCTAACCTTGTTTATTTAATTAAATCCTGATTAATTAATTCATAAACCAATTTTAGCCAGATTTGAATCTGGGCCCTTGGATCTGGCGCGCAGTCAACCAGTCCAAGCCCAGATCAAATCCTGGCCATCCCTTGCGCATACTTTCTTTTTTTTTATTTTTTATTTCATTTAAAATTGCTTTATCTTTCATATTTTATTTAAAATAGCAAAAAACCTTTAAAAATTCTGAAATTTTTTGTCAAAGGTTCAATTAATTTTCAGAACACAAAAATATTTTTATTTTCATTTTTTGCATTAAAAATTATTTTTAAATCATTTAAAAGATTATTTTTAATTAGTTAATGAAAATTAATTAATTAAAAATACTTTTAGGTATTTAAAAATCACAAAAAAATTCACATAGCATTTGAAAACATTTATAAACATTGTCCCACTCTCAAACCAAATTTCTTATTTGATCTTAATGCCTTTTGATAATTTTCTTTGGAATTAATTTCATTTCAAGGCAATATTTTGTTTCAAACTTCAAAAATTCATTCCTGCTTAACCATTGAGAGTTGGACAATGATTCTTTTTGCATTGCATCTTGCATAACATGTAGATTATAGGATAAAATTGGCATGAATTGATCTTGCATTTTCAATTTGTTTTGCATTTTTCTTGACAAGGTACCTTAAAACCCTAGTAATCTTAGGAAATTCATAACTCTCACTAGGTTAAGAGTTGGATCCCCTCCTTTGGGCAGTGAGTTTGTACAGGTTTAGGGTTCCTTTGATTGCATTTTCAAATTTTTATCATGTCATTTGCTTCTGGTTTTGGATTTTTGCTTTGTGTGATGCATATAACCCTAATTTGTGCCTTCCTTTGCATCCATCTTCCATTTGCTTGCATACCATGACTTGCCATGACATTTTGTGCATTCATTTGATTCATCATACATCTTAGGACACATTAGAATCATGTTTGATCATTGAATCTTTCATTTACCATTTTGTATGTCATCTGCATTTCATAACTTTTCATGTGTGTTCATGGTTCTAAGCATGTTTCTTTTGCATCCATATGTTTGTTTGATCATTCCCATGCCTTGCCTCATGTTTGCATCATCTCTTAGCATCATTAACATCATGTATTTGCTTCTGACTTTGTCTTGCATCATGCCATTTCATCTCATTTGCATTGCATCTCATTTCTTTCACTAACTTTTCAGGTGGTAAGTTACTTTGAGAAGTGAATTTGCCTTCACTTCTCACATTCTCCTTTCATCTCTTTCATAATTAATTTGCTGCATTTTTGTATGTGTTTGGGTTTGAGCTTGCTCATTCTTGATCATGTTACTTTCTTTCTTCAAGCAACTTGACTTCTTAAGTGAAGCAAGTTGTTTTGCTTCCCTTTGCTCCTTTCATCTGCTTCTCTCCTTGGTGGTTCCTTGAAGATCTTCTTGCAAACCTCACAAACCCTAGGACCCCCAAGCATGATAATGATTAGGTCTTAATTAGTCCCCCCATTTAGTTTTTACCTTTGTGTCATCATTGAGTCTTCTCTTCTCATCTCATAATCAGGGACTAAACCCTAAAGGCTTTAAGGCTTTGTGATTAAGCTTATGCCTGCATCCTTCTATTAGGATGGAGTGTATAACTTTAATTCTAAGTGTTAAACCCTTAATGTGTTTAACCCCTTTAATCAATCCACCTAATAATCACTAAGACATCAAGCTTGTAACTTGGGCCTTGCATTAGGGTTCTATTTCTTCCTTAATTGGTTAAGAAGGACTAACCCTAGTGTTAATGGACAAGTCCCCCTCAAGTTGTCTTACAAACCATAATACTCACTTCTTCATCTTATCATTAACTAAAATCCATCTAATAAAGGCTTTGTTTTGTCATGAGATTAATCCTTAATCATGGATTAAGTTGAGGAGTCTTCCTCAGCTTAAACATTCTCATCTATTATCCTTCTATTAGGATGGTGTAATGAGTCTGTTTAATCCTTGATTATGGCTTAATCTCATTACTTAACACTAAACAAAAACAACAAAAACATCCAAATAAATGCAAGTAGGTTAATGATCTTAATCCTGCATCAGGGTGATTAAGTGTGAGATGCTGACTTCACACTTAAGGTATTCTCATTACCCCTAATCAGAGGGAGGATGTGATGAGTTTACTAATCCATTGGTTTAGGCTTAAGCTCATTAACTTATGACAAACTCACAAAAAAGCAATAAGAGATTGAAAACACAAAAACAAACAATAATCGTCTCCTTCGGGATTCTTTTCTCATCTCATTCACTCATAAACGAGAACTTGCTTTTTCCGTCTAATGCAAGACAGTTTGCACCTGAGCCAGACAGGTCATACACTTGAGCATAGGCAAGCAAGCAGTTCACAAGTCAATTTATCTTTCAGTCTCTTTGGGTCGAACTACGGTGTTCTGACTTCCTCATTGCACGAGAGGATACGTAGGCATAACTTAACAGTTATCGAACAAAAGTCTCTGTATATTCCCCCTCCTTCCAGTATCATTCTTTTAGCCTCATGATCTTGAGCATTTCATTCCTGTTCTTACACTGACACTGTACATACTACACTTTACACTTCTTTTACACTGACACTTGCATTCTTTTCCAGCTTTGAAACACAAACTGCACTGACACTACCCCTTTTTAAAACACAAATCTTTTAAGCGTGGATCCCGTCGAGTACGGAGGACAATCTGGGTGCTAATACCTTCCCAGGTTGTAACCAACCCCCTTTCTCAGTCTCTCTGGTTCGCAACCGTCTTATCCATATCTTTCTAGGTTTATGCAGCATTACCTTTCCTTCGGGATAAAAATACCTAGCTGGCGACTCTTTTCTTTTCTTCTTTCGCCGACCGTTCGCGTCTATACCCCATTTGACCTAGCCTCATTTGGTGGGAGCGACACATACTACCCTACATATAGATGAAGTGATTTACCATGCTGAGTCTAGTGAGGGCGCTGGTGTGGATAAAAGGCTTGATGATTTTCAAGGCCGATTTGATGAAATTTAGAAAGAAGTTAAGGCTTTAAGATGTAAAGAGTATGCGCAAAGATGGCGCGAGCTTGCAGCTCAGATTAGTCCTCCATTGGAAGAAAAAGAAATGACAAAGATCTTTTGAAGATGTTGGGTTCTTTCTATTATGAACGGACTATTGCAAGTGCTCTAAGTGATTTTACAGAAATGGTGAATATGGAAATGTGGTTAGAAGAAGGTGTTCGTGAAGGACGGTTGAGTAAAGAGAGTAATTATGGTTCAAGTTCTAAGAGGTTTTGTTTTTGTAAAAATAAAGAACACGAGACTAATGATGGGTCTCGTGAGGGGTATATGAGACCTCGCGGTCGAGAAGTCTGTCACCAACAACATATAGCTTCAGTAACACCACTGATTAATGTGGCTCCAACTATTCCTGTGGCTCCAAGGTATCAACCTCGTGTTCAACAGAATGGTAATCAACAAAGTTGTGCAAAGGCAAACTTTGATCCCATCCTGATGTCGTATGCAGAGTTGTTTCCATCACTGGTTGAGAAGAATCTTGTTCAGACACATTCTCTACCTCCGATTCCAGAGGTTATTCCATGGTGGTATAAGCCAGAGTCTCATTGTGCTTTTCATCAAGGTGCCCCGAGGAACGATATTGAGAATTGTTATCCATTGATGTATGAAATACAAAAATTGATAAGGAGTAACATTTTGTCTTTCAATGACATTAACCCAAACGTTAAGACAAATACGCTTCCTAACCATGGTAAAGCGTCTGCGAACATGGTTGATGGTTGTCCTGGCCTGTTCAAGATTTATGATGTCTGTTGAATACGAATATCTTTGGTTGAGATGCATGCTTTCTTAAGTGAATACCACGACATTAATCATGATTATGCTGCTTGTTGCATTTTCTTGGTGAATCCTTGTAGTTATGTGATTGTTAAAAGAGATCTTTAGAAAATGATGGGTGAAAAGTTGATTGAAGTAACAACAAAAGGAGATGAGTACGAGAATGAAGTGAATGTCATTGTGCCTCATTTCAATATTCTTGGGCGGGTTCCATATGAGTCTGATAGAGCTATTTTGTATAGATATAATGCTACAATGTTAGAAAATGGTAAGGAAGTTCCTATTCCTTCTCAAAAATATGTGGTTAGCATTGCTGATGTGACTAAGGTTACTCGAAATGGTAGAGTATTTACTTCGGATCCTCCAAAAAGAGTAGAAGATGTAAGTGCGAGTAAACAGCTTCAGAAAGAAGATTTTGCTGTCCAGTCAGGCCAATTCAGTGATTCAAATCAGAAAGTTAGTGAGATGAGGTTTTGACATTGATAAAGAAGAGAAAGTACAACATTGTCGAGCAACTGTTGCATACTCCATCCAAGATATCAGTGTTTTCACTCTTGATGTGTTTTGAGGGTCATAGGAAGTCTTTGCAGAAATTCTTGAACAAGCTTATGTGGACCATGATGTGACTGTCAATCAATTCGATAGTATAATGGCTAATATCACATAATGCATTAATTTGAGTTTCTGTGATGATGAATTTCCGGAAGAAGGAAAGAATCATAATCTATCTTTGCATATTTTGGTTAATTGTCATGATGATGCCATGTCTAATGTGCTGGTTGATATTGGATCATCCCTGAATGTGATGCTGAAATCGACACTATCTAGGCTTGCTTACCAAGGTGCTCCCATAAGGTAAAGTGGGATTATTGTGAAAGCTTTCGACTTCGACGACTCAAAGAAAACTGTGATTGGTGAAGTTAATCTTCCTATTCTGATTGGACCGTTTGTATTCCAAATTACTTTCCAAGTAATGGATATACATTCGACTTATAGTTGTCTCCTTGGAAGACCCTGGATTCATGAGGAAGGGGTTGTGACCTCCACTTTCCACCAGAAGCTAAAGTTTGTGAAACATGGGAAATTAGTGATTGTCGGTAGTGAGTAGGTGATGGTGTCGCTCCCCGGATTTCCATCCTTGTACAAATGCGAAAGTGGCGCGGAAAAAGAATAGAGTCGCCAGCCAGGCATTTTTATCCCGAAGAAAGGGAATGGTAATGCTGCACAAACCAGAAGAAAGAAAGAGGAAGGACATAGGTCCTGCAAACCAAAGAGACTGAGTTCGGGAGTCGGTTACGACCTGGGAAGGTATTAGCACCCAGATCGTCCGCCGTACCCGACGGGATCCACGCTTGCAAAAGAAACTGTTTCAAAGGGTGAGGGTATGAAAACTGCAGCAAAGGAAAGAAAATGAAAAGAAACTGGAACTGGAAAAGAACTGAAATAAGAAACAAAGAGAAAAAATGTAGGGAAAATAAAGATTGTGCTCGAACGGGCCCTACCCCGTTGCCTATGTACCTCATCAGGATAATGAGGATCAGAGACGCCGTAGTTCCCCTAACTAGGGGTAACAAAGGAAAATTGCTTGTGAATTAAAGGCTTGAACTGCCTATGCCATTGCTCAGGTGTTGCAGACTCAGACGACGAGTGCGTAACCGTCTTGAAAAGTGACAAGTAGGAGCAAGTTCGCGTACGGAGCGAATGAGATGAGAAGAGAATTCCCGAAGGAAAGACGCTTATTGTTTGTTTGTGTTTTTTAGAAAGCTTTTAGGAGTGTGTCACAAGGAAGTGAACTCAAGCTCTCTTCAATGGAATGTGCACTTGTCACTACATTCCAAGATGGAATAATAGAACAAGCACACTCAAGTAAGGAGAAGATCCCCAAAACTTGAACCCAAAGACTAGGGCTTAGGCTCACTAACTTGCTTAATTATTAAGTGTTTTTGGTTATTTACAAATGAAGAAGTGTTTTTTATGCTTTTCTTTTATGAAGAAGATATCTTGATCAGACTTGTGCATCACAAGGTAAAATTGTACTATCCCAAGATGGGAAGACTACAAGCATACCTCATGGGATAAGGCTATGGATCAAGACATCACTTCACACTTATTAGAGTGTTTTTTAAGAGTCGTGAGATGAGAAGAGAAAGAGAACCAAAGGAGCAAAAAGGAAAAACTAGGGGGAAGTTTCTATCCTAAGTTAGCATGCATGGAGTTCCTAGGGTTTGTGAGGTCTTTCTAACCTAAAAAGGATCTCAAGAGAAGAAGAAGATAAAAGGAGAGATGAGAAAGGCCTAAGCCCAACAAGAAGATGTTAGTCCATATAAACAAATATGAGGAGAGATGAGAAATGGAGATGTGGAACTCAATTCCCACATCTCAAACTTACCATAGCCCCTGCAAGGTTAGTGTAACAACATAAAATCAAGGCATAAACCAACAAGTCAGAAGCTACACAAGCATATAGGCATGGCAAAGAGTTTACAAGATGATAAGCAAAGCAACACAAGATCATATTGAGATGATTAGAAGTGAAACAAGTGCAATGAAGGCATGCATAACACTTAAAGAAATAAAGCACATAAAAGAGACCCAACACCAAGACTCAAGGAGATTCAAACCCTATCCTAAGACCAGGAGCAACCATAAACCTCTAAAGGACCCCAAAAGATGAAGAGAAGTTGGCACAAGTGCCCTTCTAAGCTTAAAAGAGACTAGAAGACTCAAAGGATGCAAAACAAGGCAAGGTGAGGAAGAAAATACCTAAGAAAAAGATCCAAGCCCTTATAAATTCTACCCAACCAGAAAAGCACTCTCCACATACAAGGAAATGAGAATCCAAAAGGGTTTGCAAAAATACAGCACCAAACTAGGTCAATGAAGCTCAAAGATGCAAGGTATTACCATTTAGGGTTTTGAAAATTAAGGCACAAGTAACTCAAGCAAAATCCAGCAAGAAAGTTTGTGAAAAATCCAGGATAAATCATGAAAATAGTAGAGTGTCTTAGGGTTTGAATGCAAAAAGAATGGGGTTCATAACTTAAAGGATGAGAAAAATAGAAATTGGACAAGGCAGATTGGTCTATGAGAGTTCACAAGAAAGCAATGCTCAATGTTGAATTTATTTAGCCACGTGGGATGAAAATAAAAATTTGGAAAAATCATGATAAAAAACTAGATGAATCAAGGAGTGTATATGAATTTTTTTTGGATTTTATAGAGTTAAGGAAATATTTAAAATGAATTAAAAGCAAATGAAATAAAATTGGTAAAGAAAAGACATAAAAATAAAACAAATGGGCCAAGGGGGTGCAAAAAGCACATGCTCCCAGTTAGAAAACTTCATGGGCCTTGCAGGGGGTGCAGATAGCGCTGAGGACTGCTGCACCTTCTTCTTCATGTAAAACCCTAAACCTCTCACCACCATTAATGAACTAAAACCCTAACCCTAACCCTAGCCTCACGAAAATTCAAATCAAGCCACGACCAGCCATGAAACCTTCCAGAATGGACAAACCAACATCTCTAAACACGAATACATGCTTGGATTGGATCAAAACTCAAAGAATCTCAAGATATGAGTGAAAATAAAATTGTCCATCAAACTTTAAATCAACATAACTTTGTAAATACTCAACCATTTCACAAACTAAAAAGAGCAGTGTGACCAGCGCAACATGAAGATTCTAAAACACACAACCAAACACATTTCTATGAGATGCGAATTTTGAGTATACCTGAGGTGTTTTCCAAAATTTGAAGTCAAGAATGGTATAAAATGATGGCAAATGATCTCCTTATCCCCTTAGATGCAAAATAAATGCATCTAAGGCTTTGCAAGCTTGTGAATCCAGCAATATGCTTCCTTGTGCTTCAAAGCTCCTCAAATGGCCACTTGAACAAACTCCACTATAAATCTAGATCCATGGGTGCTTAATGATCCTTGAGATGAGAGGAGTATGGATATGGTCTTGGATTGAAGAAAGCTTGCCTAGATCAAAAGTTATGGCACAAAATGCAAATGTGCACAAGAAATGGGAAATGGATGATTCTTGAAGAATAACCCAAACAAATGGTATGGAAATGATCTATGAGTGATGAGGATCAAGAATCCAGCAAGAGTTTTGTGAATGGAGTCTTGTAGCAAGAGTTTGTGGAGAATGAGCAATTTTGCACAAGAGATGAGAATGAGAGAATGAGTGTGTATTCTGGCTGCCTTTAACCCTAATTCTAGTTGTTATAGAATATATAAGGCAATGCAAAAGGGTTAGATCAAATGCACGTGAGAGAGAGCTGATTTTTGTGAAAATGCAAATTTGGCCCAAGTGTGCCATAAGCATGCCAAGCTTATGATTTGCTGGCCTCTCTTGCATGTGCATTCACCATCCCACCAGTGATTCAAAGCAAACAATTTCAGCCCTTGGATGTAAGCTATCACACAATTGTCATGCCTTGTGCAAATCCAAGTGTAAAATGCAAGTTTTATGGAACTTTCTCATGTGCACGAATTTTGCCACTTTTCTTTGAGCCAAATGACTTAAATGAGATGCATTTTGATTGTGTAAACTTAATTTGGACATAGCATAGCAAACTATCCACTTTTGAGCCTTTGTGCAAATGGCTTGGCCTTGAATTTTTGAAATTTGCCCTAGAATACCCATTTTTTCGAGGGACTTATAGAAAAATCTATGAATCTCCAGAAAATGCTCTTGTACTTTTTAAAAATGGAAGCCCTTACTCTCCAACTTTCATGTTTACCTTTGGTCCATTTGAAGATTTTTTGATCAAGTTAAGGCCTTGTGAAGTTTTAGGTCAAAATAGCCAAAAAAAGTAACTTTTCCATAATCAAATTTGTGCACTTTTGCCAAAACCCCTCAAATCACCAAAATTCTTGGACTTTAAGCTCACCAAACATCTTATAACACTGAATAGACCTCATTTGGCCAAAAAAGTTGGGTTGGACCCTTTGGAATGACACAGTTGACTTTTTCTGGGCCAAGTTGACTTCCTGCCTCATCTGCAAGTAACTGAGGCAATGACTGACTTCCACTTGGAATTTTTTCCATGAAAATTGACATGTAGGAACATCTTATAATATAGAAGACATTTCCCAAAAGAGTTGGCCAAAATTATGAGGTTAAGGCCCTTGGAACCAAAGCCCTAATTTGGTTGCACTGCATAGGAGCCTTGCATTGGCTTGAAACTTGTGATGACTAAGCAATCTTCTGAGCTTTTGCAAGTGAACTTGGCCTTGCCAAAGGAGTCTAGACTCATCATAGGCCTCTCACAAATCCATTGGAACCCTTGTCTTGGCTTAAATGGCCTTCAACACCTCCCCAGATGGCCATATGCCTCATGCTAGGGCTTGATGTTTGTCATGCTTTATTTTTCTATGCTATAATGCTATATATATGATATGCTTATGATGCAAATGGTGTATTATGATGCTTAAAATGAAGAGGGAAAATTTGGGGTTCTACAGCTGCCCCTATTCAAGCAACTGTTGATCTGAAAAGGACGATTGCTTCCGCTTTCGACCGTTCAAGATAAACTGTGGTTGAATACCCAAGAAAAACTGAAATTTGCACTCTGATGCAGAAAACAAGAAATGGGAAATAAACCCAATCCAATGACGTTGCAACTGAGCTGAGAGATGAGCAGACGAGCTCCTTCCAACGAAACCAAAGGTTCTGATGAAACATGAGACAGACGAGTCTTCGAATGACCTGTGACGCCAGGTGCAGAGAGCGGACGAGCCCTTAAGAATCTTCAAAGTAACCTGAGATAGACGAATCTCCTTCACTAATCCTTACGCAGATAAGTGGAATAAGACGAACGAATCTTCTTCGGATAACCCTTACGCAGGTTCCGGAAATGCATATAAGTCTGTGGGGATAGACATGCAACTAGGATAGACGAATCCTCTTCACGAATCCTTACGCAGATAAGTGGAATAAGACGGACGAGTCTTCTTCGGATAACCCTTACGCAGGTTCCGGAAATGCATATAAGTCTGTGTGAATAGACATGCAACTAGGATAGACGAATCCTCTTCACGAATCCTTACGCAGATAAGTGGAATAAGACGGACGAGTCTTCTTCGGATAACCCTTACGAGGTTCCGGTAATTGTTTTGACGTTTTAATCCCACCGTCAGGATTTTCAACCTCTTCAATGCGGACGAGCATTGGAATGATCATCAAAGAAACACAGACGAGTGTCAAAAGTCGACGATACGGACGAGTACCGGACGATGATCCAAGAAACACGGACGAGTGCTTCTAATAATGATACGGACGAGTATCAATCATTGGTATAGACGAATACCAGAAATCCAACACAGACGAGCATTGGAATCTTCAATAGGGAACAATCTAACACAGACGAGTGTCAGAAAAGATACAGACGAGTATCAGCTTATTTCAGACGATCTTCAAAAGAAAATACCAAACACGGACGAGTGTCGGGGCGTGCAGACGAGCACTAGATAAGTAATAGACACAGACGAGTGTCGAAGGATGCGGACGAGCAATCTTCAAAGGAGTAACAAGCACGTACGAGTGCTAAGAGATGCGGTCGAGCATCAAATAAAGATGTGAGTACGGACGAGTACTGGCTACTTTCTTGGGGATATGCCTCAAATAAAGAGGAATCGAAAATAAAATGCACGAACGAGTGCTGCAGGGATGCAGAAGAGCACCAAATGAAGATGCGCGCACACGAGTACAGGCAACTTCGTTGGGGAAAAACTTCAAAGAATTAATAAACACGGACGAGTGCTAAGAGATGCGGACGGTCATCAAATAAAGATGCTAGCACAGACGAGTACTGGGGAAATACCTCAAATAAAGAGGAATCTGCTGAGGAAAAGGCACGGACGAGTGCTGAAAGAGGATGAGCATCAAATAAAGATGCGAGCACAGACGAGTGCTAGCAGATATAGACTCTACTGGGGAAAGTGCACAGACGAGTGCCACAAGGTGTTAATTCTTCTGGAGACTGCGGATGAGCAAACTGAATCATCAGATAAGTGTCTAAAGAGTACAAATGAACACTGAATAATCATCAACATAGACAAGGGTTGATTAGGTTGGGGAAGTAGACAATTCCACTCTGGCTGGGGAATGAAGTCCTGGAGACCTATGGGAGAAGATTCCAGCAACCTGCTGGGGACTCAAAACTTTTAACTCTGATGGGAACGAAGTGTTGGTAACCTGATGCTTGCTGGAGAGGCTTTCACTGGAAGAAAGACGACTCTGCGTGAGGTATACTTCGTTCAACAGCTTTGAACATCTGCTGAGGATCTGATCACCCTGCTCTGACTCCATTGGGGAGAATTTCTTCTTGCTCTGCTGGGGGAACTACTTTTTGTTCTGTTGGGGAACTCCCTTGGAAATGAGAATCCCGATGACTCTGTGGGGAAGTGAAGTTACCTGCAATTCTGTTGGGCAAGGAGAACTTCTAGCGATTCCATTATGGATAATAAACTTCTGACAACTCCACTGAGATCTCTACTAACTCCTGCTGGGGATTGACTCGACCTCTGGGGAGTGCAGGTGTTCAGATACCTGCTGAGAATAAGTCACTTGTAGACAGGCGCTCTGCCGGGGAAATACCTCTACTTGGAGAATAACCCTCTTCTGCTTGGGGATACGACGATAACCTGCAAATCCTGTAATAACAGAATACACACGTATGCACAAAGATTGGTACGGCTTGATCTATTCATTTGCCGTCACCTGACACTCAAAGCGATGTTAAGTGTCTCTGCAATGTCATTTTTATCAGTTTGAAAAGCAACATGTTTCGCATGCAATGTTATTTGTCAAAAATTCAGGACATTTTTGCAAACGAAATAAACATAACACGGTGTTTGATTGAATATTCTTTTTATTGATTGGCCTCTGAATAGGCAAAATTTTACATCAGGAAGTAACCACCTGGAAAGAGGTAGCTACTGTAAAATTGAGAAAAGAAAACTATCCTAATGGCAATGGCATGGCATTCCAAAGAGTTTCCTTCCTGTTATGACTGGCATATCCTCAAGACTTTCCGTTCCGTCTTCGGCCTTCTGAAGAGAATGAGGGGGATGATCTCTACCCTTCTGATATGGTCAAGCTGTTTGAAGCGGTGATGTGGTTCAGATAACCCGGAGCGCAGTTGTTCGCTTATTCCCTGATTTTGCGTGGATCGCCCTTTCGGGTTTTCAATCCACCGGGCTACCCTTTTTTGCCTGAGTTGTCCGATGTGGCTTTTCAACTCAGCGGGTGTACATTTTTTTTATTTTTTTCCTAATTTTTTCCCGAGCTTTTATTCTGTTTTTAGCTCGCCGGGATGCCCCTTTTTTGCCTGGACTATAATTCTGTTTTTGTGTCCAGCGGGTCTTTTATGCGAAGTATTTTTTAACTGCGTCCGAGTTAACAGGGTATTGGAAGTCTTCGCCATCCATAGTGGTGAGCATCAGTGCTCCGCCTGAGAATACTTTCTTCACTATGAATGGTCCTTCATAATTTGGGGTCCACTTGCCCCTGTGATCTGAACTGGGAGGAATGATCCTCTTGAGTACAAGCTCGCCTACTTGGTACTCCCGAGTACGTACTCGCTGATCGAAGGCTCGCTTCATTCTCCTTTGATAAAGCTGGCTATGACAGATAGCTGCTAATCTCTTTTCCTCAATCAGGCATAGTTGATCGTATCGAGCACGTACCCATTCAGCCTCATTAAGCTTGACATCCATCAACACCCGCAGTGAAGGGATTTCCACTTCAACAGGCAAGACTTCCTCCATGCCGTAGACTAAAGAGAAAGGGGTTACCCCAGTTAACGTCCTGACTGACGTTCGGTACCCATGTAACGCAAACGGTAGCATCTCATGCCAATCTTTGTAGGTGATAACCATTTTCTGTACAATCCTCTTGATATTCTTGTTAGCTGCCTCTACCGCACCATTCATCTTTGGTCGGTAAGGAGAGGAATTGTGATGCTGGATTTTGAAGTCCCGGCACAGTTCTGCCATCATCTTGTTGTTCAGATTAGAACCATTATCAGTAATGATTCGCTCGGGCACTCCATATCTGCATATGATATCTCTTTTCAGGAATTTTGCTACCACCTGGCGAGTAACATTGGCATAAGATGCAGCCTCTACCCATTTGGTGAAGTAATCAATTGCGACCAAGATGAAGCGATGTCCGTTTGACGTCGTTGGTTCAATCTTGCCAATCATATCAATGCCCCACATGGCAAAGGCCAGGGTGAAGACATCACATTCAGAGGATTTGGAGGCACATGCACTTTATCCGCATAAATCTGGCATTTATGACATTTTCTGGCATAGGCACAACAGTCTGCATCCATTGTGATCTAGTAATAGCCTGATCTTAGCAACTTTTTAGCCATTGCATGCCCTCCAGCATGGGTACCAAAGGATCCTTCGTGCACCTCGTGCATCAGCAAGTCTGCTTCTGCCCTATCAACGCATCTGAGAAGTATCATATCAAAGTTTCTCTTATACAAGGAACCATCAGTGTTCAGGAAGAAACTACCAGCTAGCCTTCTTAATGCCTTCCTAATTTCATTCATTTCACAAGCTTTTGATAGCCAACAAATCTCTTGCAAAATATCCTTCCAAAACCCCAAAATCACCAAAGCTCACTTTTCCCTCTTTTTGAAAGTTATCAAGAATTTACCTTGAATTCTTGATCAACTTTGTTCTAAACCTTCATTCTATTCTTTTTTTCCCATCAATTTTAGTAGATCAAGCTTGGTATTGGATCAATTTGAAGAGTGCTCTTGGTAATTCATCTTCTTCCATAGTTTTACCTTCATCATCAACATTCAAGATAAGATCTTTGGTTACTCTGGTTGTTGATCCTATGGATCATAAATTATTGTTTGATTGTAGGGATTTCACCGGTTCTTAACTTTAAAATTCACGCCGATTCAGTTCATGATCATGTGGTTTTTTGAAAGTGTTTTTGAAAGAGGATCATGCTGAATTTTGGCTATTTTTATGCTACTGGTTCAGTGTTAACCGGTTAACCATTTTCAGTACAATATGGTTAACCGGTTAACTAGTGTTATTTTGCGCCAGAATTTGAAAATTTGTTGTGTTAATCGATTAACCATTTAGGTTAACCGATTAACACTGTTCCAGAAGCTATTTTTGGCTTATTTTTGAGCTATTTTTTATTCCTCTTGCATCTTCTTCCTCCTCCTTATTATTTTTACCTTGGGAGACATTCTTGGTACTGACTTCTCTTTAATCTCAATGGACTTTAGGTGTAGATTAGAGTAGTTAATATTCATTAGTCCAAATCTACCTTTAAGTGAATTATTTAATTCAATTTAGGTACTTTGCATTGGTGAGATATTTTCAAACTTGAGTCCACATAAATGAGTGATTGAACCTAAAGATGAAAGAATATCATAAATGAAACTCAATTTGGTATTCATATATATTTTCGTGCGGTATTGCTTTTAGATGGCGATTTACATATCGTTTATCTCGCATGCATTAGCACATACATCGTTCACCTTAATTGGTGTTTGCCGACCTCATTTATAGGGTAATTACTTCATAAATTACTCGGCAATTTCTTAACATAGACCTAAATGTGCCCCTAATTCGGAATAAAAATCCAATTGGATACTTGCACTTTCATGGACCGGACCTCGTGTTGGTCGCGTAATCCCAAAGTGATTGATCTTTTTGCATTAAGATCCAAGACTTATGAAGTTTGATGCGTAGTTGCTTTGAGCCTCCCAATGTTCTTTCAAATTTCATTGAATTTGGTTCTAATCGCCTTGATTAATCACTATAGTGTAAGATACTAAGCGGAATCGGTTGCCTTTTCGATTTTGGTACTAAGTACCTTGATTACTCTTTTGGTTGTGGATGATTAAGTTCACCATACCAATATTATGTACATTATTATTACTATTACTATACTAATATTTTAATTTCTTGCACTTTTATTGCCTTTACTTTTATTATGATTTATATTGCTTTGTCATCCATTATCATTTTTATATTCTTGTTATTATTATTGTGTTGATTTTCCTTTTCTCCATTTAGACACAAAAATATTAATAAAGGATTAAACCTCTAAAAAACTTGTGATCTTGATCTTGGACTATTGGTTACTATCCTTTGCATTAGAATTTGAGTTTTGGACTTAGATTCTAGGACACCTTCCCTTTGCTTTGATCTTCATGGAAATGGTAGCTTTAGTCTTTATTTGGCCACTTGCTAGCTTATAAGGATGAAACTCTTATGATCATAAATTGGAAGCACTATCAAGTTTGGTTATATCTTTACTCCTTTATCTCTTTTATTTTGTTTTTTAGGATAATGTCTTCATCTCCTCCCCTTCTTAAATTTTCAAAACTTCTCCCGCTTTTCCAAAACTTCTTTGTTTTCAAACATAAAATCGCTTTCACAATCAAACCTTGACTTAGGTCAAACGATTTTTACCTTTTCTTTTATTTTCTTAATAAATGTTAAATCATGTAAATATATCAAAACATTTTTCAAAAGACCATAAAAAATATAAAACTCATCAAATATTTTTGTGCCTTTGTGCACTTTTCTTTTTAACATTTTCTTTACATGTTTAGATATGATTCATTCTTTCTAGCGGAATTATTCGCTAAAGAATGACAACTTATCTTTACATTTTAAAAACAATCCAACACACTATTTTTTCATTATTTGTACTGTCGCTCCCCGGACTTGCGTCCCGGTGCAAACGCGAACGGACGAGGCGAAAAGAGGTTGAGGTTGAATAGAGTCGCCAGCTAGGCATTTTTATCCCGAAGGAAAGGTAATGCTGCATAAACTTGGAGGGGTATGGATAAGACAGTTGCGAACCAAAGAAACTAAGAAAGGGGGTTGGTTACGACCTGGGAAGGTATTATCACCCAGATCCTCCGTCGTACTCGACGGGATCCACGCTTACTTGATTGTGTTTAAAAGGGGATAGTGTATGTGCTAAGCTGTGTATGAAAAGCTAGGAATGAATGTATAGAGTGTCAGTGCAAAAAGAGAGTGAGTGCTAAAAAATGAGGCTGGGGAAAGAGAACTGGAAAGAGAGGGGGAGACTAAGAGACTTTTGTTCGATAACTGTTAAGTTATGCCTACGTATCCTCGTGTGCAATGAGGAAGTCAGAACATCGTAGTTCGACTCAAAGAGACTTAGATGATTTTTTGTGAACTGCTTACTTGTCTATGCTCAAGTGTGTGACTCGTCTGGCTCGAGTGCTAACTGTCTTGCATTAGACAGAAGAAGCGAGTTCTCGTTTTCAGAGTGAGTGTGATGAGAAAAGAATCTCGGAGGAGACGTTTATTGTTTGTTTTTGTGTTTTTCAGTTTTTTTATAGTTTTTTGGTGTTTTGCGTAAGATAATGAGCTTAAGCCTAAATCAAGGATTGTAAACTCATTATATCCTCCCTGATTAGGGATAATGAGCCTACTTAAGCATGAGATGAAGATCTCAACTTAATTACCATGATGATATAGGATTAAGATCATTAACCTACTTTGGTAATTATTAAGTGTTTTTGGGTTTAGTGTTAAGTAATGAGTTTAATCTCTAATCAGGGATTAGTGAACTCATTACACCATCCTAAGAGAAGGATGATAGATGAGAACACTTAAGCTGAGGAAGACTCCTCAACTTAATCCATGGTTAAGGATTAAAATCATTATATAACAAGCCTAAATTAAAGTGGATTTTAATTAAAGGTGAGATTAAGAAGTGGATTTTTATGTTTGTTAGACTAACTTGAGGGGGACTTGTCCATTAAACACTAAGGTTAGTCCCTCTTACCCAAAGGAAGAGATGTAACCCTAATATAAGGCCCAAGTTACAAGCTTAAGTCTTAATAGTTATTAGGTGTTTTAATTAGAAGGTGTAAACAAGTTAAAGTTTTAACATTAAGGATTAAAGTTATACACTCTATCCCAAGATAAGGATGCAGGCATAACCCTAATTCAAAGTCCTAAAACTTTAAGTGTTTAGCCTTGATTGTGAGATGAGAAAAGAGACTCAAGGAGACTCAAAGGTAAAAAGCTAGGGGGACTATATACAACCCTAAAATTTATCATGCTTGGATGTTCCTATGGTTTGTGGGCTTAAAGAGAAGTCATCAGAAGGCCACCAAGGAAGAGAAGTAGATGAAAAGAGAAGAAGAAAGGGAATAAGTTACTTACTTCCTGAAGAAGATAAGTAACCTAAAAGAAAGAGATATGAGCAAGAGAGCACAAGTTAAACAAGTTTACTTCAAAGACAAATAGAATATGCAAATGAAGAGATAAGATGAAGGTTGGATGTGGATGCACATCCACATCCTGATCAACTTACCATGAGCCCCTGAAAGGTTAGTAAGAGATGCATAAGGAAAGAAATGAAATGAAATGCAACAAGTAATGATGCAATGACCAAGAATAGAAGCAATCATGCAATGTAAATGTGTTATGAGATGATGCAAAGTCAAATATGATGCATATGAATGATCATACAAGGGATGAGATGCAAAACAAACATGTTAGGAGCTTGAAAAATGCATGAACATACATGAAATGAAATGAATGTAAAGCATGCCAAATGAATGAAGAAATTATCAAGCAATGTTCTTAAATATCCTAAGATGTCTAGGATGACATACAAGTGTCTGGAATGTCATGGAAAGTTCATGTGATTGAGATATGCAAAGATGAATGCAAATGAACATGAGAAATTAGGGTTTTATGAAAGTATGAGATGCACATGACCAAAACAGAAGCATACATCATGATAAAAATTTGAAAATGAAATCAAACAAACCCTAAACACACTCAAGATCACTCCCCAAAGATGGAGGTCAGAAGCTAAACCTAAAGGAAGTTATGAATTTTCTAAGTTAACTAGGATTTTTGGGTGGTTCTTCATGAAAAATGCCAAACAATTTGAAAATGCAATGCAAAATTATGAGTTAAATGCCCTAGATACTAAATGCAAATTATGAGAGAACCAAATGCAAACTCATCTTGGTTGATCAGAAATGATTTTTCTAAGTTAGGGTTAGAGAATATGCAATTTTAGAAACCCTAATTCAAAGTAAATTGTGAAAACATGATCAAACCTAAAAAGAAATTTGTGTGATGAGTTTGTAAATTGTTCTAAATGTATGAGAATGATTCATGAATTTTTTGGTGATTTTTAAATACCTAATTGTATTTTTAATTAATTAAAATGAATTAATTAATTACATTAAACATTTAAATGATTTAAAAATACATTTTTAATGCAAAAATTAAAAATATTTTTTTTTTAGTTTTGAAAAATATTTGAAATGAAAATGCAAAAAATGATGATTTTATAAATATTTTTGCTATTTTAAATGAATATGTAAAATAAAATGTAAAGAAAAGAAAATAAAAATGAGAAGTAATCCAAAGGGACGGTTGTGATTGAATGCTGAGCAGATCAAAGGTCTAGGGCGTGAGTCAACAAGACCAGTGGTAGGAAAGATCTATGGTTGTGGTTCAAACTGAGGCTTGGCGCGTGATCCAAAGGTTGAGATTAATCCTGACTAAATTAATTATAGATTAATCTGATTAAAGTGATTAGGGTTTAATAAACAAATTTGGGTCATTCATTGCACGCGGTTAAAACAAATCCAAAGGTCCTAATTTAAACCTGGCTAATTAATTGTGATTAGGGCAAAACACATTCAGGCGACCGGAGAAGAGCTCCGGTCATCTTCTCCGGCACCCCCATCCCCTGAGCTCACTCAAAACGCCATGAAAACGCCCAAAAATCTCCAGAATCACTCATCAAACATCAATAAACAAGAATCAAGCAACAAAAACTATTTATATTTCAAGAACAACATGAATCGAAGCAAACAACATTTAGGTCAGAAAATTCAGAAGCACGATACATCCTTATTTCTCAACCATTCTCAAAAATAAACATATCATGATGATCAGGGTAACACATAAAATCAATTTATAACCTAAAAAGCAAGTTCTGGAAAAAATTATTTGAGAGAGCTACCTGAGCTGAAGCTTGCCAAACCTGAGCTTTCTGGCCTCTTTCTTTGTGCAATCAAACTCCAATGACCTCCCTTGAGCTGTTTGAAACCTTAAATGAAGTTTAAATGGCCTATTTTTGAAGTTCAGTTTTGAGATGGTCAGAAATCGTGTTTGTGATTCAGTGCCTTTTAAGCCATTGTGAAGGGTGGTTTATGATCCTTGAGTGATGTATGATTGAATGGTGAAGAGAGATTTGAGTTTTGGGGCTTGTGGAATGAGTTTCGAAGAGCTCAAAGGTTTGAGGATTTTTTGGAAATCTGAATGTATGGATGGTTTCAGCCTTGATTGTTATGTGTTTTGGGTTGCTTGAGGTTTGTATAAACAATTGTGATTGGTTCAGAGAGTTGTTGTGGCACAGGTTGATTGGTACGGGAGGTTTTGCAAAAAAAAGTCAAAAGTTTGTACCATGAGTATGGGCTCGGGACAGAGGATATTTTTGGCCTTGGTCTGCTTCAGCTTGCTTCAAGGAGGACCATTGGATTGGATTTTATGATATGTAGTGCTTGGATTGCAAGATAGCATGGCTTTTGCAATTTTGCAACTTTGGAAATTTTGTGACAATAAGGCATGAATTCTTGTGAAGCAAGGCACAAATTTGGTCCAAATATATTGCATGATCATGTTATGGTGTGTTGAGATGCATTAGAGGTCACAAGAGTGCTTGGAACTTGATTTTGCAAAATTCCCTCTTTGGCATGAACTTGAAATTTATAAGATTTTTGCCAACTTTGAATCATCATATCTTGAGTTCTAGGATGAATCAAGAGGATTTCTTGTACTTTTTAAAAATGGTAAGATACAATCTACAACTTTCATGTTCAACAATTTTTCATTTGAAGCTTTTTTGATCAAGAAAGAGGAGGTTGAAAATCTTTCCCAAAATGGAAAGTTTTCATTACAAGTCATGTCCAAAAATGGAAAGTTTGCAAATGGCTTGAAATTCTTCAATCTTGTGAACTTCTAACCACTTCAAAGATCAAATAAAGATCATAGAACCTCAAAATTATGAAGATGACCCTTTGGTACCATTGGTGGTGGCCTCAGATGCCCTGATTTTGACTTTTCTTGAACAATAAGTTACCGGTCGATCAGATGACTTCCACAATAAATTTATTCATAAAATTTGGTACACATGCTCCTTATAACATATTAAGACCAATGGAATCAAGATGACCAAAAAAATTGAGATTAAGGGCCTCAAACCCAAAACCCTAATTTTAGGTCATCTGTGTAGGAACTGCTCAGTCTGCTTGAACACCTTTGCAATGTTTTGTGATATTTTGACTTTTAAGAACCCTGGGGAGCATATTATGATCATAGAACACATATGGACCTTCTCGACAAGCTTCAAGGCCTTTGAGATGGCTCAGATCACTTCTTTGGATTCTCCTGATCACAAACTCTAATTGTGCAACTTATGCAGTGAAACAAATATGCAATGTGAGATGATATGCTTATGCAAATGCAATATGAAAGATCATAATACATGGTGTGAGAAAAAGTGAGGGCAAATTTGGGGTGTTTACATGTACCACGAACTACGGGGTTTTGATCTCGCATTGCACTTTGTGGGTACGTAAGCATGAGGTGGTAAATCTCTCCAAACACAAAAATATTAAAAAATTAATTCTTTTCTCATCCCTTCACTCTCTTTTACAAACATTTTAAAACCAAAAGAAATAAATTTTTCAAAGGGTTCCTATGGAGTACCACAAATATTTTGGGTGCGTAAAACCTTCCCATTTTGTAACCTATCCCCTTACCCGGTTCTCTGCTTGTTTCTTTAGCTTTTTGCTTTTAGATTCATTAGGATTTATTCTCTCTTTTTTCATTTTCCTCTTGGAATAAAATAAAAGTGTGGTGGAAACTCTGTTTACTTTGAGTTAAGTTAACTAATAGCTTACACTCATGTTTTTACCGCTACACTTCCCAGTCAAAATTTCTCTAGTTGATGATGCTACAGAGGTTCCAGCCGTTGGATCGTTCTTCTTCTCTTTCTTGGTCACCTCTTGACCGTGATTTTTTTTGAAGAAGTACTCATGATAAAGTACTATGTGAAGAAGCAAGATGACTATGGTTCTATAGGGAACAAATCCATTGACTGTATCGCTTAGTCGAGAAGTAAAGAGTGGGAAGGCGCAAAATTATCCTTGGAAAAATGCCACTGACAACCCTATGATATTCACTATGTCATCGAAACTTGGTCCCACGAGGACGAGGATATTTATTCCAAAACCCAAAATCCGAGTATTGTGCCATTGGATAGTCAAGGGTTATGGACGGACCGACTATCTAGAAGCGTTTTGAGACCGGAATGATCATGATCGGCCACTGTGAATCAAGTTTGACTCAAAGATCCTGAGGGGCTATTATATACATATGAAAAAGAATTATATATGAGGAGAATCCCTTTACGAAATACAAAGAAAAAGTAAAAATTAAAGGCCTTAGCAGGGCTAGATAAATGGATACTATTATAAATCCAAATAGTCGAAAGACCAAAATATTACAAAAAAGAAGGAAAATATTGCATTCCCATGATAAAAATGCAGAAGAGTAAAAAGGGTCTCAATGAAAAGGGATCTCAATGAAGGAAGTCTGCCTTTTTAGGACCATTGACATGGGTTTCTCTCGGGTTATCCTCTGTAGGGTCCGTCATCTCAACAAGATGGTCGTCCTTCACCGTCTTAAAGTGATCTACTTCTGTCAAATCTAAATTCGAGTAGAGGCATATAACTTGTTCTTTAGCCCAATCAAAATGCTCGTCACCAGCAGAGGAATCTGAAGCCATCAAAGTCGTTTGACCAAAATTTAAATTCTCTTGAGGCAGGATTCCCTTCGGGGTCTTGCATTAAGGAATGAATCTTCAGGCAGGCTTGGTGAATATCTTCGTCTGAGGGGATTTTCAGTTTTTTTTAGGATCAGCCTGAGAAACCTCGTCTTGGTTGGAAGTCACCAGGGGATAAGATTCATCTTTAACCGGGAGGGCTTTAATACCCACTCCTATGGAGAGCTTAGGAGCACGAGTCTCTAACCCATTCAAATCTGATTTGGATTCAGAAGGACCTTTAGTGCCTTTACGAGCCTCCCAGACATTTTTCATTAATTTTCTTTTTTCAAGAACGGGTAAGTCAGTCATCTTGTTTGTGAATAGGAGAGAGTTTATTGTAAAAATAAAAGGCAACAGGAAAATACATAAAAATAATAAGTACCCAAGAAAATAAGAAGATGGTCGTCAGATAAGGGAAAAATTTCCTTAATTTTCATCATCCGGAAAGAATCTAAAATAACTAAGGATTCGAGCTCGGTCTCAGATGATTTATCATAATCAAACTCGGTGATGGATAATGGATCCTTGGTCATGTTATGAGGAAATTAGGGATGCCCGTCTGAGGCATACAATACCCGAGGACACCTTGTCCCACCGTGAATTTTGACAAAACTATCTTTGTAGTTCTTATAATTTGATGCACAGGCTTGGAAGAAGCTTCTCCGAGAAATCCCACTGAAATGAATCCAGCTTTGGTTATCAACGCCTTTCACCTCAAAGGATGAAAAGAACAAACCAATGGTCAGGGTAATAAACAAAACCTCGCACACTCTCTTAAAGGATTTTATAAAGCCCCCAACTATTAGGGCACAATTGAGAAGGAGCGACATTGACAGTTTTTATCACGTCAACCTCAAAATTAGTTAAAGAAACCCGAATGTAAAAATATTCAAGGATACTTGGGTAGAAATAGAAGAAATCCTCAGTAACACTCTTAGACCATATAGTACATACTCGTTCTTGAGGGATACATGCTTTTAAGATAACATCATCTTCGGAACCCGTTGAGGATATTTTTAGGAAAGAACTGATTGTTGCAATGTCCAAGTCGTCTGCAATATTATTCTTATGGATCATGACTTCGGAGTCGAATGACGCAACATTTTCCATTAGAAGTTCCACTGAACATGAAGAATCAGAGTCAAAATCACTTTCATAAGAAAGAACCTTATCACAAAACTTATTCATAATTTTCCTGTGTTCTTTTATGCCTAGGGGAGCGTTTAGTGAACGGGTATATTCTTCCCGAAACTTTCTCCTTTCTTCATCGCTTTTGTGGATGGTTCTTCCCCCATCATCACATTCCCTAATAATTACCTTGGCTAATAAAATTAAAGGGAGAAGAGTAAAAGGTAACAATCAGATACCTGAATGGATGAAGAACCAAGGAGTTGGAGGTATGCTTGAGAAAAAGGATCGTAAGAATAAGGAGGGGGAAAAGAGTTTTTTAAATATGAAAAATGAAACGTTCGAGAATAGCTAGGGGTTAGCTATTCATGAGACTTTAAGGTAATTATGACACTAGGAAGACTAAAATACATGACCTTTCAGAAGATGCTTAGTGTTATCTGATAATCTGTGTAGGGATCGAGTATATAGCCCGGTTGTCCTTTAATATGTATAGGTTTGCACTTGTCTGAGCATTATACCTACAAGAGCATGGATAGAACTCAGGGGGCTTATGTTCATGCCTAAATATTTACAGGACGAGGTATATAGCAGGAGAGGGATTTTTCCCAATTCAGATGGTCTCATAACATATCATCCTCGGGTCATGCATAATGCCCAACCCGTCTATCATGAGGCCGGGTACCCCATCATGTCAGGTCTTGCTTCCGGGTACTCGTAGGTTCGGCAATTGAAGATATGTAACAGTTCCGATGCATCAATATGGGTTGTTACTGAATCTTCAATATAGACAATGATGAGAGGAGTTATGAAGTAAATGTCTGCAATGACGCAAGAGGATGAGGCATCACTTAATGGCTTCTCCTTGAGAAGACGACTATATAAAGGAGCTCCAACCTGAGGGATAAGCAAGACACCTTTTCTTGAGACTTGATTTCGTAGCACTACTCTAAAATCCCCAAACTTATGAAACAAAATATACAACATATCAATCTCTTGATCCTATAAGGGAGGGCTAACACCTTTGGTGTTCTGACCAAATTTGGCCAGAACATTTAGGTACTGGGAAAATAGGCGCAATATTTCAAGCAAAGAGGGTCAGATGTGCTTACTTGGCAACTGAGTCCAGTGATTCTCTGGATTAGAATAATAGCCCCATATACTTGAAGTATGAATCAGGTTAGTAATTTGTTTGGCAATCGCTGAACAATGTATATTGCCTTGATAGCTGAAGCTAATGAGACTAATCATCAACATGAGAGGAATGGAAGCATATAGGAAATTTTCTTAACAAAGATTATGATAGTTTGGATATGTTTGAAAATGCTATGGCTTGCTGATTCTAGATTGTTTAAGCTTGCTATTCAGGAGAACAAGCTTCTGTTTAAGGGTGAAAATATGTTAAATTTTTCCCTTCTACAAATGTTTTTTTATTCTATGTATTTTTATTTTCGTTAATTATTACGATCTTATTTCAGTTGCAACATTTTTTTAAATGGTATCGACATTGACGCCTTCTAATACCATTTTGTCGCGACACTTTTTGTGTTAGCGGACAGTTGAATAAAACCTCTCGCTTGCAACATAACACTGACACATATTTCAATTTATCAAATGGTAGGTTCAATTCTCACCGATCATATATATGAAGAAGCTCTATAGGATTATGGTGTTTCTGCTATTTTTATTGTGATTTGTCTCTTACTTGCCGAGATTCTTAAAGATCGATTGTCATGGTATCGTGACTCCCGATGTGTCTCTTTTTATTTGAATGGATACAATATTGCATTTGTTTTTACCGAAAATTAACTCTTATATACTAATGTTTGTATATTGCAAAACACTAATGCTTTGTTAAAATTCTCATATGATATTATAAATTGTTTTGATTTACCCTATACATTAGTCGGGATACTCCTTAATTTTGCATCAATACTAGATTTGGAAACAACTGATTGCTTCTTTGATGACTGCACCACTATGTTTTTTCCAAAGAAAATTAATTAGCACGCAGTTGCCCTCCCGTCGTCCATATTAGCTCACACAATACACATCGTCAGATTTTCACTCTTGAGTTTCACTTTCAGCTCCTTCATGTTGCTTTTGGATTCAGAGATAAAGAACGTTTTCAGTTCCTGCCAACATTTAAACTCCTTTGTTTTGCAGTTTAAGAAGTTAATAGAAGAAGGAATCAATACTTTAAGTTGTTGTTATAATTTATTTTGGCTAAATTTATTTATGAATTTTATTAAAAGTATAGTTATTATGCAGGACTGTTACAAAGTACCATTTTGGAGAGTGTAAGACGTATCTGGTTCAATGGATCAGAGGCGAAGGATCGAGAAATTATGGCAACAAAGTAAGTATAAGTATAGATATTAGAAAATATATCATGTTTCAGATGCTTTACTTACATGATTCTGTGAAGGATCAATAAGCTGTCATACGAAATTGA
This sequence comes from Lathyrus aphaca, assembly GCA_963966055.1. Lineage (NCBI taxonomy): Eukaryota > Viridiplantae > Streptophyta > Magnoliopsida > Fabales > Fabaceae > Lathyrus > Lathyrus aphaca. The sequence continues at coordinate 175,402,568 of OZ014524.1, read as the reverse complement.
TACATTTGAAAAAAATATGTTGAAGGTTGGAAACTGTTTCTCAAATTTTTTGTACTACTACATCCATGACAGTTAAACAAGTCCAAAGGAACAACGTCTAACGTCTGTTTACCATTGTAATATTTCCTAAAATAAGATAGATAAGCCATATTTTGACCAGCTTATTCACCAGCTTAATCTAAATGTACTATTTATATTTATATCCAAAAGAAAAATAATATTTATATCCAAAAATATATATTGTCAATCTGAATGTACTAATTATGTATATAAATTATATACGAAAATAAATTTGTATTGTTAATTCAAATATTTTTATGATTAAATATATTATTTTTATGATTACATATATTATTTTTATTGGTCAATTTAAGATATTTGTTATAAACATTTTTTATGATGATCGATAATAATAAAAAACAAATTTTGATCATATCATAACTTATCATTTTTAAAAATACCAAATTAAAAGAAAAGTGGAAAGTAAAATTATTGAAAAAAAATTGAATAATAACGGAAAGAAATTTACTATTGATTCAATTATTTTAGTAAATAATATCAAAACAAAAATAATATTTATAGAGGAAAAAATTATTGTTCATTCAAATATTTTTATATACGAAAAAAATTATAAACACCGATTTATTATTTCTTTTAAAAATAATAAATTTTTTAGTTAAACAATTTTCTCTTTCTATCATTTTATCTTTATTTCATTTTGAAAACTAAAGTGTGTGTACTACACCAATACCCATGTGAATGCATATTATTCACTATGCCAAACAAGACCTTAGACAACGCTTTTTTTAGCCTTAGACAGTGCTTTAAAGCGCTGTCTAAACCTCCGCTGCTAAAGGTTTAGACAACGCTTTTTTAAATCTTAAAAGCGCTGTCTAAGCCCCCCCCCCCCCCCCTTAGACAGCGCTTTGGCCAAAAGCGCTTTCTAAGCCCCTCCTATTTTAATTTTTTTAGGTATACCTTAGACAGCGCTTTGGCCAAAAGCGCTTTCTAAGCCCCTCCTATTTTAATTTTTTTAGGTATACCTTAGACAGCGCTTTTCAAAAGCGCTGTCTAAGCCCCCCCCCCCCCCCCCCCCTTAGACAGCGCTTTTGCCAAAAGCGCTTTCTAAGCCCCCCCTTGATCCTTTGTATAAAATGCACACTTGAATTCATCAAAGTACTACATAATAATATAACATAGTTTGAATTAATTTCAACGATTTAATTATATGAGATATGTGTAAATATAAAAATAACTCATAAGTTAGAAATACATACATCGGTGGGAATCTCTAATCGGCCCAAAATAAGAGTATCTCGCATAAACCTCAACATGAAATACCCGCAATCTATTTGATTACGTTGTTGAGGACACTACATATGAAGAAAAAAAATATGGATTATAAATCCTAAGTTTTATCAAGTGTCATCACTAATAAAATAAAAAATGTGATAATTAAAAATATACCGCCACTTGAATCCATGTAATGGAGTTGGCGCCCCTCCTTGAGGTTTGGATATCTCGTTGGGCCCAAAAAGCTTGTAGGATGCTAATAAAATAAAAATGAAGCAATTAGAACAATTCACATAAACTAAGAAAATTTTTGAACATTCTCACTTACGTGTCAATTAGGACCTTCATATCCGGGTATGTTGTCCAATAATTTTCTAACGAGTCAAGATAATACACAATTTCTCTGATAGGATTGATTGCGAGCAACAACCAATGTCCACTGTAATGATTAAGCAAACGTTAGATGGTAACTTGGAAAAAAATTATAATAGATGAATTTAGAATGAAATTCTAACCCGGTATTAAACGGTATAAAAAACAACTTCTCCGCATCTTTATTGTCCATGAGGATCCGAAGAACGTACTCCGTCACGGTATCCGGTCTACTTAAGATTAAACCTAAGTTGACGGTCGCGGGTGCTAAGAATCCGAATGACACGTCCAAACCATTGGGGCGCATCAATTTGTCATACAAAAACCTAATATAAAAACATCATTAACACCTCTTTTGAAACATAAAGTAAACCGGATTAACATAAAGTAAACATCATTAACATAAGTTGTTCAATTAATAAAACAAAGTAGACCGGATTTACCTAATATATGTATTGACAACGGTGACGCCGATTTCTTCACGACCAAAAACTTGCATGAAGTCTTCATTACCAATCATTTGGTCGTAATCTAAGCCGAAAATCCCTACCTCCATATGTACAGTCCGAACACCTCCGGTCGGTATATCGGTCATCTCTAGAAATGTCCTGAGGCACGACCTATACTTGGTGGTAGGTTTTTTCCTAGCTACGGTCTTCTTAGCACCAGAACTTTTTACCCGTGCGGAGGCGTTGCTAACCTCCTTTTTTTGTTGTGCGGAGGCATTGCTAACCTCATTTTCTTGAAGCTACATGTCATATAAATAGTTAGATCAAATTAAGAATGTAACAACTTCCATGAATATATATCATACAATTGTATATTACCTCTTTTCTTGAAACCACGGATTCGGTATGCCGCGGAATCTTGCATGAAGCTCAGCTTGCATGGCTTCCAATCTTGCATGAAGCTCCCGATTACTAGGAGCCTTTCCTTTTTTAATACTCAGGGAGGTCGGAGTGACTCCAAATCCCTTACCCCTCACCCGACCAGAATACTCAGGGACATCTAATGCCCGACTAAGTATGCTCCTAATATCATCGGGAGATAAAGACTGAGATAGCGCCTCCTGAAAAATCAGATGAATACCGTATACTTGTCAAATATTTGTGTATAAAAATGTTATTCAATTAATGAAAAAATGTTATACTTACACATTTCTGGTATACGTGTAAAACTTCTTCTTGAGGAACTCCAAATTTGCCCACACGGGCTTCCTTCCACAAAACATGTGCAGGAAGAGATGTTTCTGAACTTTCCTCCTTCTGCAGCTACACATTAAGTCATACAATTTGATCAGATAAAACTAATATATGATGAACAAATTTGTTATCGCAATTTATAAATACTTACCATGGATTGTTCTAAGCGTCCATATCCGACACGTCCTTTTCGGTACGGATATGCGGGACTTGATGCTCTTTCCCGATTTGTGGCACTTATTCTTTGAAAAACCGGGTCTTGTCTTTTGGATTTGAAAGCTTCCCATTCTTCAGCTGATATCAAACTTTCATATTTTTTAGGAAGCTCCGCATCCACATAATTACCATTCGCATCCCTAAGGAACTTGGATGATAAAAATGTTCGAAACCCTCTTAGAAGCTTTCCGGCCAATTTCATACAAAAACCTCTTCTTTCTTCTTCGATGTTAAAACATCGCTAAGAAAAACATACAGATTGATAGTTAGTATCGGTAATTGAAAAAACATAATTGATACCGTATAATTAAGGGCCAAATGATTGTACCTTTATCTCACTCCAAATTTTTTCTTTGGAGTCATTCAGCTCTTTGTTTCTCCAATCATCACATGTAATGGGAATTTCATTCCTTACTAGTGCACCGATAAAACTAGTTAAGGTATGCCCATTAGGTTCTATAAGCTGTCCCTGGTTGCTCCAATAGACATCTAGTATGATGCCTCGAGATCTTCCTTGGACCACCCTTCTCATTACCGTGATGCCTCTTCGAATTTCTTCTTCCGCGGATACTTTTTTACTAACTTCCTCATGTTGGTCATCATCCATGTCTAACCTGTAATAAACCAAGGAAACCATCAAATATCAAATATAACTTATAATCAAAGCAATTGAAAACAAAAAAAATAAAGAAATCATGCATTATCAGATATAACTTATAATCAAAGCAATTGAAAACAAAAATATAACGAAATCATGCATTATCAGATATAACTTATAATCAAAGCAATTGAAAACAAAAAAATAAAGAAATCATGCATTATCAGATATAACTTATAATCAAAGCAATTGAAAACAAAAATATAACGAAATCATGCATTATCAGATATAACTTATAATCAAAGCAATTGAAAACAAAAAAATAAAGAAACCATGCATAATTTACCTCAGTCACTAACATCTCTTTCTTTTCTTTGTTGGAATATTAATCACTTGTTTCTTAGCAATGCGTACGGATGAATTGATCCAAATTCCCTCATTATGATCGTTTCTTATATATGACTCATCCGGTATAAGATCCTCAACTTCATCATTTCTATTCAACTCATTCCGTCTAATGCATGACTCATTCTCAACATCAATATCACATTGATCGACACCGCTATCATCAGTCACTTTGTTAGAGAAAAGCACTATAGACCATTTTGTACTCTTCGGGTCATTCACATAGAACACTTGTTTAGCTTGAGATGCTAGAATAAAAGGTTCATCTTTGTACCCCACCCTAGTAAGATCAACTTTCAAAAATCCAGACTTATCCATTCGTATGCCACTACTATTCACCCACTTGCAACCAAAGATGGGAATCTGAAACTTCTCGTAATCAAACACCCAAATGTGCTCAATAACTCCAAAATATGACAAATTTTCATATTTGGGGTTTAAGTCCTTCATACTTGATATATGCATTGCTTCAGCTAGCACGGTGACACCATTATTTTGCATAGTACTCTTATCATCTTGTTCTTTGGTATAAAATGTGTATCCATTAATTGAGTATGCGCTATGAGAAAACACATGCAAACTTGGACCATATGCCAAACATCTCAACCTTTCTGTTACCGAAGAAGGATCTGAAGAGCGCTTCAAATAAATATGATCCTTCAACCATTGTATAAAACTTTGATTGTGCTCTATAACTATCCAATTTTCATTTCTGTTCAGATTTAACCTTCGGAGTACATCCTTGTGCATTTCAACATATGGCTCAACCTCATTATTATTGTGCAGAACATACAAATGAACTTGATCCCGTTCATCCCTTGATATTGTCACAATTTTATTCCCAATTAATTTTTTACCTTCCATTTTTTCGAAAATCTGAGCTCTGGGGAGTCCAATCGATTGAACGTTAGACAAATATTCAGTACAAAACTCAACAGCTTCTTCAACAATGTATCGTTCAACAATACAACCCTCTGGTCGACTTTGGGATTTCACGTACCCTTTTAATATTTTCATATACCGTTCAGCAGGGTACATCCATCTCATATAAGTTGGTCCACACAACTGTGTCTCTTTCACAAGATGAACAACTAAATGAACCATTATGTCAAAAAAAGACGGAGGAAAATACATTTCAAGCTCACACAAGGTAATTACAATCTCTTTTTGTAGTGTTGGTAAGATCTCGGGATCGATCACCTTACTACAAATTGACCTAAAGAAAAAACACAATTTAGTTATGGCACTTCTTACTTTTTCTGGCAAAATAGAACGTATACCTATCGGTAGAAAATGTTCCATTATAACATGGCAATCATGTGTCTTCAAATTCTTCAACTTGAGGTCTTTCATAGAAACAAGTCTTCTGATATCAGATGAGTATCCTTCTGGAACCTTAACTTCACTCAGAGACTTACACAAATTTTTTTTCTCCTTTCTAGATAAAGTAAAAGCAGCAGGTGGTAGATATGTTCGTCTTCCTTTCTTCACGGGTGCTAATTCAGTTCTCATTCCCATTTTTAACATGTCCTCCCTTGCTTTAAGGCCATCCTTAGACTTGCCTTTTATATTGAGTAATGTACCGATAACACTTTCAAATACGTTTTTTTCAATATGCATAACATCGAGAAAATGTCTCACGTACAAAGACTTCCAATATGGCAATTCAAAAAATATCAACCTTTTCTTCCACCCACCTTTCGCAATCTTATGTGCAAAAGGCTTGCCAAACTCAGTACGCACATCTTTCACCTTTTCAAAAACTTGTTCACCTGACAATGCGGGTGGAGCTCTACGATGTTCGGTGTCTCCATTGAATGCTTTTCTCCACCCACGGTAGTGATGTTTAGAATGTAAGAATCTACGATGACCGAGAAACACATTCTTCTGGCAAAGTTCCAATCGAATCGTATCGGTTCCGTCTTCACAAACAGGATACGCACGTTGACCTTTAATGCTATACCCAGATAGATTCCCGTATGCTGGAATATCATTAATTGTGCCAAACAACATCGCCCTCAAATTGAAACTTTCTTTCCTATATCCATCATAAACCTCCACACTGTTCTCCCACAAAATCTTTAAATCTTCGATCAGAGGTGTCAATTATACGTCTATGTCATTCCCTGGTTGTTTAGGCCCAGAGATTAACATAGATAACATCATGTACTTACGCTTCATACATAGCCACGGAGGTAGGTTATAAATCATAAGAATCACAGGCCATGTGGTATGTGAGATACTTTGAAGACCATGTGGGTTCATTCCATCAGTAGATAATGCCAGTCGAAGGTTTCTTGCTTCTGATCCAAACTCAGGATAATCATTATCAATCTTCAACCACTGTGGTGAATCAGCCGGATGCCGATACTTTCCATCAATAATTCTTTCATCTGCATGCCAAGTAAGATGTCTTGCATCGGTTTCACTACGAAACATGCGCCTAAATCTCGGAATTATCGGAAAATACCTTAAGACTTTTGCGGGAGATAATCTTTTCTGAGACAAACCGCATTTAGGGCACTCAGTTAACGTTATGCAATCGTTAGGACAACCATGTATCTTATCATAGCTCATGCCAATAGAGCACAACATTTTTTTTGCCTCATAGGTTCGATTAGGAAGAACATTATCATCCGGTAGCATTTCTCTCATAAGGGCCAACAACTCTGTGAAACTTTTATCCGACCATCCATTGCCCGCCTTTAAGTTGTACAACTTTAATACCGCAGAAAGTCTTGAGAATTTAGTGCAACCTTTGTACAACGGTTTCTCTGCATCGCTTACCATCCTCTCAAACATTTCAGGACAATCATGAAGATCTTCTTCCAGTGCTTCTACAATCTCTTCAACTCGATCACAATCGTATGTTTCCGTGTCTTTGTCGTATGAAGCATAGGTCGTATTACTTTTTCCACTCGATTCAACATTCTCGTTAATTTTCTCACCATGAAATATCCAACACTGATAACTTTGATCAATTCCATGCCTCAGCAAATGCGATTTCAATCCATGTGCGTCAACCTTACCAATATAACAACAACGCAAGCAAGGACAATGCATTCGTCTGGGGTTTTCAGCGTTTTGAACAACATACTTAACGAATTCCGCAACCCCACTCTCGTACTCTTTGGTCATTCGATCGGCACAGATCCATGTTTTATCCATGGTTTTCCTACTTATTAAAGTAAACAATCAATCCAGACGAAAATACATAACTAAGGTAGTATCTTTGAATATCCTAACAATTTTAAAGTTCAATTCATTTTAAACTTCAATAACGTATACATAACCAATGTTAATATAAACTTCAATAACGTATCCGATACGTCAATATACCAACTTTAATTACCTCATCACTTTCATTTTTTATATTACAAGAATCAAACTTTTTCTATTACAATATACCTATAACTATACCTATAACTATATAAGAGTTCGTTCAATCATTTTATGGGAGAAATCTTGTTGCTTTAGAATGAAATGTTAGTGGACCTGTCATGTCCTCCATGGATTCTATCTTGTGATGTGGCAACTAAAAGTGAGATGAACAACACTTTCACAGTTAAAAAGAAAAAAAACTACCTATTCAATCTTCAAGTAAAATCACTAAGGAAACATGAAGTTTGAACAATATTGAACATCTCAACAAAGTAAAACCAAAAAACATCAAGTTATAATTATTAGTCATCACACAATCTTTTTGATTGCTTTCCAACATTATATCACCAGAACCATAGTATGATAAATCAGAACTGTTAATCTCAAAATACTGATATCACCATTTAATCTCAAAATACTGATATTTCCCTAAATAACATAGCATGAAAAATCAGAACTGAAACCGAAGAAATGAAAAAATGAAGAACATACCGCAATGAAGAACGGTAGAAACGAATGATTCTTCAAACACTTTCAATGACTGAAACCGAAGGAATGAAAAAATGAAGAAATGAAGAACTGAAACCGAACTGAAATCAGAAATGAAAAAATGAAGAAATGAAGAACATACCGCAATGAAGAACAGTAGAAACGAACGATTCTTCAAACACTTTCAATGACTGAAACCGAAGGATGACAATGTATTCAAGTTCGCTGTAATGGGGTTCGCTGGTAGGGTTTGTTCGCAGGAGGGAAAACAAAAAGAACAGAGAACGAAAATAGAAGTCTGAAATTTAATTTTAATTAGACCTTAGACAGCGCTTTTGTGGAAAGCGCTTTCTAAGATATGCCTTAGACAGCGCTTTCCAAAAGCGCTTTCTAAACCCCCCCTTAGACAGCGCTTTTGGTTTTAAATTTTTTTTTAATTTAAAGACTTTAAACAGCGCTTTATCAAAAGCGCTGACTAAGGTCTATATTTAAAAGCGCTTTCTAAAACCGCTGTCTAAGGGGGGGTCTTAGACAGCGCTTTTAGAAAGCGCTGTCTGAGACCCCCCCTTAGACAGGGCTTTCATTATTTTTTTAGAACATTTTCCGTGTTTTATTTTAATTTTAACCTTAGACAGCGCTTTCTTTTAAAAGCGCTGTCTAAGATGCGATGTTAAAAAACATTTTTGGCGTAGTGATTGTTATATGCGGGATATAAAGCTCATGTGGTATGTGAGAAATCATATTATTTTCCGAGGGAAAAAAGAGGATCTTCATTGTGATGTCATCAAAGAAGTGATTCTTAGAAATGCAGAAACTAATAGGAAACTTATGATGAATTGTAATAGAAATTTTTAGGTTTGGTTCCTTTTCTTGTCTCTGTGTGACTAGATCGTTTGATGGGCGTGAGTGTAAATTGTAACACCCATTTTACCCACAACAAAATTAATCATATTATTCAAATAAAATCAAAGTTCTACATAAAGGGTATTACATTTTCTTCAAAAACATCATATAAACAACAAGTATGTGTCATGTCCCATAACACGGGTTGCAACTTCATGTTATAAATAAAACAACGTCTCAATTATTCGCAGCGAATCAATATTCAACTTATTAAATTCTTCCTAAAAGAAAACATACAACTATATATAATCCAAACATCATCAACAAGTGTTATCATTCAATCAAAAACAACAAAATAAATCATGCGTTCCCCAATGTTACATGGCTCAGAGCAGGACACCACCTAAACTCTATAAACAACGAGAGACACACTCCAAGCTACTTCTGAAACCTCCAAACTATTCTTGAGAATCTGTATGATGGCATAATAGACCATCACGAAAGGAAGGCAGAGTGAGTAATCCAAATTCACTATACATAATATAAAGACTGAATTATAAGAAACATACAATCATAAATCATCAATTCTCACCCACGTACAACATCAACAAGTCACATCATCATACAACAAATGCAATCATGCTATGCCACATAAAATGATATACAACTTCATAAATGTATGTGGTACCGATTTTCAACATGTGATGGACACTGGTCGTCTACCCCCCACAAGGGAGCACAACATAATCAACAACACCTCAATCCACACGATGGGGTTGAAGCCTCAAATCAACACAATGAATACCATGAATGCACAATGTAACAATAACAACATAATCATCTTCATCAACATTTGCATCAACATTCATCCATTATTCATTTACTTAGTCTATTCATATTACTAATACTCCATGACATCATTTATTTACAACAAATTCATCAATACATCATTTCATTATTATTATTATTATTATTACACATTTGACCTAATATAGCATGGTAATAATACACAACAACAATACAGTAACATGACACAACAAATCAAAGCATCATAAGTCATCAAACAAAATAAATTATTTTTCTGAATTCTACAGGTCTCGCTAAGTGAGGAAGCTAGCTCGCTAAACGAGTAACTAATGGGTTTTGAACTTCCAAAATTCTCATGTGCTTGTTAAGCGAGCTCCTTCTCGCTTAGCGAGAAGGCGATTTTCTGCTGAAAAACCCTACGATTTCTGCATATCACAACCACACCCAAACATCCCCAAAACATCATATTGCATCAGAAAACAGCAGAAAACGACCAAATAACACATTATCATCATATATTCATCATTATTAACATCTAACAACAACTAATCATCAAAACCTATCAACAAATTATCCAACCCTAAGGTTTCCCCTCAAAAAACCCCTTTTTCACATAAGACAATCAAAATATTATGAACAATGAAAGAGACTACTCCACATACCTTGATCAATTGAGTCTTCTCTTTCACTCTTGATCAAAATCCCTCATTGCCACCTTGTTCTTCAGAGTAACTTTCACCTTCACCAAAACACGATTATGATATTTTGATCGTACTCTTCTTTTCTCATAAATCACTCAAAAGACAACATTTCCCCTTAGACCTCCAACCTCTTTTATTTTATTTTTCTTAAATAATAACATTTAAATAATATCATATTATTATCATATCACTTTAATAAAATAATTCTTTTTCCTTAATATTCCACAAAATATTAATAATAGAAATTTATCGACCATTGTAATCTCTCTTTTAAAGAACTCCTAAAATTTTAATTAAAATATATTATAACATATAAATTAAAGTGTATGTCAATTAACAAAATAATATTTAGGGCCCGTTTGTTTTGGCTTTTTTTTAAAATGATTTTTTGGGTGTAATATAATTTTGTGGGAAAAAAATTTACAAAGAAACTTTTCATAAAAGCGTCAAATAAAATTTTTGTTTGAATAGTTATTCTTAAAATTTTATTTTAGATATTTCCTTATTTTATCGAAAAAAAAGTTGGATATCAAAATTTCAAAAAATCACTTAATTTTGAAGCTATTTCAATAGATTTTCATAAAAATCATTTTCGAGATACAACTTTTTTCAGAAATTGTGATTTTGATTAATGTTTAATCTTCAATAATGTGTATTTATATTGTACGATGTCAAAATTAGTCTTCCACTTTAGAAAAAAATGAATATAAAAAATCTTGTAATATTTTGAAAAACGATTTTACAAAATCCATTTTCCAAAATACAAAGAAAAAAAATCCATTTTTTAAAGCTAAAATAAACTGGCCATAAACTTATGAACAATAATACATTGTTGATTCAATTTTTTTATATAGATTCAAATATGTAAGTAATGTTAAAACAAACTTAATATTTATATATGAGATCAAAGACATTGTTCAGGGTGGGTGGATAACTCAGTTGACATTTGTTTGCTGGGTGGGGTAACTTGTTTATAACAATTTAATTGTTTCAAAGAATGAATAATATAAATGTATAGTTTTTTTTTTTAAAATATGTGAAAAGATTAATGAAAATAATATTATTATTATAAATAAGAATAATTATATTAAAACACGAAAATAAAATAATTATAAGGGGAACAAGAAATTATTAATCAAAATATTGAATAATAACGTAAAAATATTTATTACTGATTCTAATACTCTCCAACAATTTATTTTTTTTAATATCATTTTTATTATATTTTAGAAAAAATACACTTACCATACCGATACCGCAAATGTACGATATTCACACATATATCCCTCTAGTTACGATATTCACACAAATATCCCTCTAGTTAATAAGATAGCAATGTTTATTTTCTAAATATAAAAATATTAAACAATTATTTTCCATAAACACTAAAGTCAATAATGGACCAGTAAACGAATAATAGCCTCAAACCATATGATAATGAATCCAACTAATAATATAAGTGTAATTCACCTTTCATTGGTCTTTAAAGGCAACTAATAATCAAATTCAATATTAATAGTCTCATCGTGTCACATACGAGTAGTGGAAACTACAATGGCTACAAGCGGTGACGGGAGCCACAACCCTGCTTTTGACCCGGATTTGGATACTCCGGACAACCCGGATCACGAGTTTGCTGAGTTTGGTGCCGGTTGTTTCTGGGGTGTGGAGCTGGCTTTTCAGCGAGTTGCGGGAGTTGTGAAGACTGAAGTTGGATATACACAGGGTCATACACCGGATCCGACCTACAAATTGGTTTGTACTGGAAGTACTAACCATGTTGAAGTGGTAAGGGTTCAGTTTGACCCGAAAGTGTGTCCTTATACTAATCTCTTGGATCTCTTTTGGTCACGACATGATCCTACTTCCGTCAATCGCCAGGTACCATATTCAATTAAGTGTCTCTAATTACTGTAATATTTGTTTTTAATAGCACACTTTGTCAGAATTATCTGACATATATGTCATGCTCATACATGTCGTACAGACATTTATTGTCAGTTGTACTCATTGCGGTTTTTTTAAGGGATTGTGACCATTACGATGTAAATTTTAATTGAGAGGAGAAGAAATCTATTTTAAAAAAAAAATACTTGATGTTTAAATTTTTCATTACATAAAAGTAAAATGAATTTGAGTTCTGAAATTTTGAGGTTTGAATGTATGATGAAAATACTTGAAGAAACTTGAGCAAAATTATGGGACAGAACTTGTAATGGCAGTTGCACACTATGAAGCATGGACACCAGAAAAAATGAAAAAATGAAATGTAATCATAAATGTTTGTGAATGTATCCAATACACACAACTTTATTTAGAGGTGTCCGTACTACATAGGTTGCATGTACGATTTTTATTTCAGAGTACAATTGCGGTCTGATTCAGTTGCAGAGGTTAACACATTAACAATATTATGGTTGTAATTAATTTCCGATTTGAAATTTAAAATCATGATTACGACACGTGTTAGCATGTCCGATACCAAATTTATTTACAAATTTTACTCATTTTTTTAGTTGATTTGCATTTGCATATTGGGGTGGCCTTACTTGCTCGGAATTGTTATTTATGGTTCACTTTTATCTATATGTATTTTCAGGGAGGTGATGTGGGTGTACAATATAGATCAGGGATATACTACTACAATGAAATCCAAGTTCGTTTAGCTCAAGAATCAAAAGATGCTAAACAGTTGGAACTGAAGAACAAAATTGTCACAGAAATACTTCCAGCAAAGAGGTTTTATAGAGCCGAGGAATATCATCAGCAATATTTGGAGAAGGGTGGAGGCCAAGGTCTCAGTCAGTCTGCTGAAAAGGGTTGCAGTGATCCCATCAGGTGCTATGGCTAATGACTTGGTTCAAATCTTATGTTTTGGTTTGTATCAGCTATGTGTTTTGAATATGAGTATAATAAGTGATCATGACACATTCTAGAATATGGATTAGTTGATTTGAAATGTACTGGCTGATGTTTAACCATTTGGTATATGTATTGATATTTGAATAAATGTTAAGTAATAGTATTTGCATGAAGTATTTTTCTGAGATTTTGGGGTGATAAATGGGCAGTGTCAGTGTCCGCTGACATGTTTGTTTAACCCGTCACGTACGGTGGATTGAGAAAAAGTTTATGGTTTTCCTCCTCTACTTCATCCTCTCCATCTCGTTTCTTGGCGAGGTTTAGGGGGCGAGAGCCTAAACAGAGGCAGGCATGCATGTCTTTTTTTCCCATTTTTAAACTTTATGAGTATTAAGGTGTGTAGATCGACCTACCTTTTTGTTTTACGAGATTTGGCAGCGCGGATCAAAATAGGAAGAACATGTTTGTTTGATATCCCTTTGTGAGATTTAATGGCCAATGTCCATCCGGATGATACATTGGCGTCAAATATGAGATTCGAATATTACTTCTTAATAAGGTCGTGATGCAATTTGTAACACATTAAACACCAAAGATTGGTGAATGCTAAATTTTGTGGGAAACAATCAAACATCAAGTTTATTAGGATATAGTATGAAGATGCTGTTGGAAAATAACAGTAACACAAACACCCTTATAGCTATTAACTTAACATTAATCTCCCTATTTTTCTTAAATTCAACGTGACAAACACTTTCTCTCCATTTAACATTGTTAGTTCTTACCTAGCAAATAATTAAACTTCTCCACTTTCACTCAGCTGTTTCGATATTGACTTATATTTTCTTAACAATTTTTGGTCTGTTAGATCTAGGATCTCTTCAAAATACACTATAGTAATTTATAATCATAATGATTGTTAAGGTTTCAACTAAGAAATAAAGATAGATTTTGACTGAGTTGATCTTGAATCGGTAGAGCTTTTAATTGACTTGAACTTAAGAACTGTTGTGAAAATTTTCCTAAATGAAAAGAGAGTTTTTTCTCTAAGATGAAGCTCAACTGGAATTTCCTAAGAAAATCTCCCAATACAAACAGGAGTTTTTAACTAGTTTAACTTATAATCAACATCACAACTTTTTATAGAAGAATTATTTACAGAAGAGAAAATACATTCTTGATAAATTTACAGCTCTGCACTCACGCAGATAAAAAATCCTCACTTAGACTCAAGAATAATTTTGAAGCATCATGGCCAAAATATGTGAGGAAATATGAGAGATTTTGAGAGATGATGAGAGAAATGAAAAGTCAGGTTTTTCTTATTTTCTAGATGTTTATTAAAAGTGATAAAGAAGCTCTCTATTTATACCAAGGCACCTATATAAATTTGAAAACAATCTATGTGCCTAATCAATGCTCTAATTATCACACAACCTAAACAAATTGATTATTAAGGCCACAAATAGTATGTTTTGATATAGAGTTATTACCAATCATTAAAAGACCGTCTCTATCGATTTTAGATTCAATCAAACATGATTCAATCGATTAGATTTATGGTCTAATCAATTGCATGGTTAGAAAAAGTCTCATACCCATCTGATACAAGTGACACTCCCTTAATCAAGTGAATATGCTTCAAAATATTTTTTTTTTGTGGTTTACAAAAAATAATGAGAGACTTCTTAATTTTTTTCATTGTGTGTGATTTAGCCCTAAATTTTCAAAAATACTCTTATGTCTTTACAAAATACTAGTCACTCAAATAAACACAATTAAGTGAACTTTCATATTTCTTCTATTTCACAATTATGAATCTTTAAGTTTTGACATAATTTCCTTTGACTTTAGTATCATACCAGGACCTCAAGTCTTTTTGATGAGACTTGAGATATATCCATATTGATTACCATCATCTGAGAGTTTTTGAAAGGTTAAATCGTCAATGATCCTAGAAGCCTAAGTTTTCACTTGAGAGTCGTTGTACTACAATGTTGACTTTAAATAAATGCTTAGATTTATTTGGGAGGATATCTTGATCTGTCATCCCGTACATCTTTGATCGTTTGAGCTATCTTCAGTAGATGTTTGACTTGAAGTGTTGTCATCATAAAAACTATGCAGTTACTAGTTGACTTGCATCTTTGCTATCCATAAGCTTCACCATCTTAAATCACTTATTAACTATATTTGCAAGCACATAGATCCACATATTCATCAAACGATATATTTAATATATAGAGAAACAAAAGCTCAAACACTCCGACAAGAAAAAGGAAGAGAACGTTACATGCTACGAATATGAAAATTTAGGTTATTATCGTATAATTTGTCTCAGTCTCAACAAGCGTAACAAAAATAGGGATAAAGACTCCTACAATACGAAGGTTCATTGTTCCAACGATTGTAGAGCATATATTGTAACACCATAAACCCCGATAATAATTTATAAAACACTGCGGAAAATATTACGATACGATAAGGGTGTCATATTGATAAAACACTAAAATTTCATTTTTAAAGGTGGGAAGTTAAATTTCAAAGATAGCATGACAATTCAGTTTAAAATAACTTATAAGACATAACAAGGTATTCTTAACTCGATGTTACAATATCAGAGAAAAACCCATAAATATACTAATAGCCGACAAAGGTCTAGCGAAAACATAAAATAGAAGCAAAACAACTGAAGAAGCCAATTATGCCATCATCCATGAAAACAACAAATATCACTCCTCATTCTCGACCTAGAAATTATTTGCATAATGTACATATGTAGAAACATGGAAACAAGAAAGGGTGAGAATACATTCAATATATCAAATAGTGTAGAAACAACAAGGATATTACACAACATCATTTACAATTAATACAATTATACAATAGAAAAAATTAAATATGAAATGCTCATCTCCTCTACTCCCAAGCATGTGGTACTTGTAGCGGTAAAATCATGAGTGTAAGCTATTAGTTAACTTAACTCAAAGTAAACAGAGTCGCCACCGCGCTTTTATTTTATTCCAAATGGAAAAGGAAACAAGAGCAAATAAATCCTAATGAATCTAAAAGCAAAAAGCTAAAATAACACAAGCAAAAAAACCGGGTAAGGGGATATGTTACAAAATGGGAAGGTTTTACGCACCCAAAATGTCTGTGGTACTCCACGGGAGCCCTTTGAAAAATTTACTGCTTTTGGTTTGAAAAAAGGTTTGTTAAAAGAGATTGGAGGGATGAGGAAAGAATTTATTTTTAATGTTTTTGTGTTTGGAGAGGTTTACCACATCATGCCTACGTAACCACAATGTGCAATGCGAGATCAAAACCCCGTAGTTCGTGGTACAAATAGTGAAAAGGGTTGGTTATGAATAATTTTATTAAGTGAAGAGAATTTGTCATTTTCAAGTGGATAGTCAAACAAATCTACCATGAGAATGAAGGCATGGACTCATACATCATTATGGGGAGAGCGCCAACTCGGATAAAATCGACGAGTATGCCACTAAACCTCCAAGAATGACAAGATACTCAATTACATCAAACTACAACCATGGAGATTGAGAGACTTGCACCTGACTGTAACACGGTGGGAGAACTGACTTTAGTTATGTTGCGGATAGCAAGAGTCGCCACCGACTTTTATTTTATCCAAAAGGAAAGGGTATAAAAGAACAGGAAAGACCTTAAGAGATATTTTTGGGTCCGGGGGGTAGGTTATGTAAAGGGAAGGTGTTAGCACCCTTTACATCCATGGTTATCCATGGGCTCTTAGTTACTTAGCTCACTTTAAATTGTTTTTGAAAGTGTAGTGTGTGAATAGAAAAATTTTCAGAATAGTTAATAATGATCCATGTACGGATGCGTAAAAACTTGTTTTTGAAAATTGGTTTGAAATTTGTTTAAGTGTTTGAAAAGTTTGAAGTGAGCAAGTACATAAGAGGAACCTACCCTAAAGTTTTAAGTCTTTCTTGTTCTTTATCCTTTAATTGGTAAGACTATCCCTACTATTAAGGAGTAGGTAGTCATTACCTTGGATGTGAGGGACATGAGAGGGACATTCTGTTTTTATGAAGGCAACTGTGGGGTGTAATAAGCATATAGGAGGGACTATCATCATTATTCGAAGGGACTTGATTCGTAAAGGCAACCATGAGGGACTTGATGATTTTTCTTTTTAAAGGGACTTGCTTTATACACCCCACTTGACCTTATGATTTAGGCAACTTGAGGAATAACCTTAGAAAGTGAGACGGCGATTAAAATCGACTTACGTGTGTGAGTGTTTAATTTAATTATCTTTGATTAAAGTGATCTAATTTATTTTAAATATAATACATGTTTTTCACTCCCTAATTACTAACCATAGCAAAAATAATTAAATAATTACAAAATTTACATCCAGGAGCATTTACATAATAATAAGCAAAATAAATAAATAGCAAGAAATAAGTAAAATATAAATAAATAAACAATAAATAATAGGGGTTAGTAATAAATATAATCAAAAAATAAGGTTAGTGTAAATAGAATAATAATAATAATAATTAGTAAGATAAACAAAGTTAGAGACATAAAAATATAATATAATAATAAATAATAGTATGGTTAGCAACAATAATAAGAATAAGTAGAAAAAATATTATAATGATATGAACACAAAGATTAATTTTAAATATATAATAAGAAAAATTTTTAAGCATAATATAATTACAAATTTAAATCACTTACAAAAATTTAATTATTTATAAAAAAAACATTTATACATTTTAAGTATCATATTCACAAAAATAATTATATTTATAAAATTTATAAGAATCATATTAAATAAATAAACATACAATAATAATTACACTAAGAATTAGAAAATAAAATTATTAAAAAAATAGAATTAAATTTTATTTTAGAAAATATTTTAGGGTTTGTTTAGAAAATTAGGGTTTATTTAGATACAAAATTATTTTTACTAATATAATAAAAGGAATAATTTTTAAATTAAGAACATATGATTTTTTATTAGGAACTATTATTTTATAGAATTATTTTATTATACAATTATTAATAAAACTTAAACTAATTACACAAAAATAAAATAAAAGAAAATAGCAAAACAAACCTGGCTTGGATTTGAACCCAGGAGGCTTTGCTCACAACATCTATGCTCTACCACTGGGCCAGGCGCTGGTTGGTGCAAGAAGGATTGCCTCCAAATGATTTTGTTCTTTCAAACCAATAATCAGCAAAATAAATGAAAAAACAAAAGGCCTGGGGGAGGATTGAACCCAGGACCTTATGTATACGAGTATGCGCGCGTTACCACCTGGCTGGAAGAGCCCATCTGACTATTGAATGGCAAGAAGCTATAATATATTCAATCTCCTTTTATCCTGAAAAATAGAACAAAAATAATGGTCCAAGCAGGATTCGAACCCTGGCCTTTTCATCAAACACAAGCGCATCCTTCCACTGGGACAACTCAATTGTTGTGATAATAAACAGCAAACAGTCAATAAAATATTATACAAATAATTTGAATTTGAATACGCGCGGGAACTGATCTTCTTCTTCCTTGAGACCTACGATTTTAGCTGCGAAATTCTTTATGAATTTTCCTGCGAAAATAAATTTCCAGTAAAACCTACAAAAATCAAACAATGACAAAACAATATAGTTTCATGAAATTGATCATTCCATTAAGTTCCTAACAATCTTTCCAATCATCCCACGTTCCTAGAATTCATTTATATGGGCTGGATTGAAGAACCCTAATTGAAGCTGTAAACCCTAAAAATGGTAGATCACGTTTTAGGCTATGGAACTTCATCAATCGCTCCAGATTTCATCTATAGTCATCAACAAACACAGTTATGTGAACAAAATTCAATTATATGCAGTGAATCATTACAATCGAAAAAAAAATTTATCAAGCATAAACAAGCTTCGGGTTTAGCAATATGGAGCACATGAGATGCATATGAGTGATGCTTTAGCTTCAGTGATGATCAATAAACATCTCTATGTTCTTACTTTGCCTTCAAATGCCCTGGATTTCAAAATCTGAATCTCACTTTTTGCTTGAATTTTTGAAATATGATCTTACCTTTTGGCTGCTGGAAATTCGTGTCCTAGTGTTAGGTTTGCGTTTAGTATATATGTGAGTGAATTAGGTCAGAAAAACTCATTGGTTGTGTGAAGATTTGATCCAAAAAAGATTGAAAAAGATCATGTTGTAAAAGTCAAATATTTGTTCATGAAGACTTGCTATTCTTGGATTAATCACATGATTTCTTTCTTCTTTAATTCTAATCACCAATTAAGAATTTCTAGAAGCATTATCTTCCTCCAAAAATAGATTTTCATATTTTATATTTATTTAAAATGATTTTTATGAATTAAATCAATAATAAATAAAAATAAAATAATAAAAATGCTGAATTTTGGTCAATTGGGTCGTGCATAATGATATGATGTGGATTGGATCACAACTTGGGCAGCCCATTTGGAAAGAAGTGATTTTAAACCTCCATTTTCAACATAAACCATCACAAAATTTCCCAACTTTGCAAGAGCATATCTCCCTCAATTTTAAAGGTATGAGGGTGTTCTTGGACTTTTTGGAAAGCTTGAAGAGTCCTCTAAACAACCCCATTGGTTTCAGGTCCATATCATTTACCAATCTCAAGTTATGCCCTTTTGAAGTTGTTGACTTTTTGTTGACTTTTGAAATGACCTATAATGTCTTAGGTCATATCTTTTAAATGAAGCACTTTTGGGCTTAACTTTCAACATAAAAGTTGTAGAGAATTCAATTTCCTTCAAAATGAGCTTTGGATGGAGACTTGGTGATGAAGTATGTGAAAGTTATGGCTGGTCAAAGTTCAGTTGACTTTTACTGAGGAAACCCTAATTTAGAAACTCCTGATTATTGATGATCTGGAATCTCCTTGATGAATCATGATCAAACCTTGATCAAATGATGAATTTTACTTCATATACTTGATGTTGGCAAAAAAATCATGAAGTTTGACTTTGGTTTGACCACAGTTGACCTCAGTTTGACTTTTTAACTGCATTGACTGGTTTTGACTTATCTGATCATCTGACTGAGCAAACTTTTGAGAAAAGTCTTGAAACTTGTCATGGGGTTTCTTATACACATATAAGATGTTATGAAGCTCACTTGAGGTATTGGAAGTCCATTTAGCCTGATTAAAGTCAAAACCCTAGTTTTGGATGCACTGCCTAGGAGGTGCCTTGTCTAAGGGAATTATCAACTCTTCTGACCAATTGTGAACTTTGTGAACCTTGTGAATCTTCATAAAATGTCTTGTGATACTTATGGGAGGTATTGTGAAGCTTGTGAACCTTGTGAACCTCATGAAGTGGCTTTGTAGACCTCATGAACCTAAGGAGAGCTTTGTAATCATTGTGAATCTTATGAACCTTCAAGAAGTGACTTGTAGACTTCATGAACCTCATGAAAGGTTTTGTAAATGTTGAGAAGCTTGTGAACCTTGTGAACCTTCAAGAAGTGACTTGTAGACTTCATGAACCTCATGAAAGGTTTTGTAAATGTTGAGAAGCTTGTGAACCTTGTGAACCTTCAAGAAGTGACTTGTAGACTTCATGAACCTCATGAAAGGTTTTGTAAGCATTGAGAAGCTTGTGAACCTTGTGAACCTTCAAGAAGTGACTTGTAGACTTCATGAACCTCATGAAAGGTTTTGTAAGCATTGAGAAACCTGTGAACCTTGTGAACCTTCTTAGCACACAAAGTCTTGTATTGTGAGGGCAAATTTTGGGGTGCAACAGCTGCCCCTGTTCAATTTTCTGAAACCTGAGGGGTTAGATTGGTATATTTGCCAGTCGTGACCTGGAAGGTTGAAGGGGATTGAACACAAAAGCCCAAAAATTTGCACTCACCAGTGCATTAGAGTGATACAGATGGCTAGTTGAATATGATTGAGTGGGCTTAAAGATGCCACTAGGAGGAAGTTCTTGGAAGATAAAGCAGTCCAAAATATGGAGGTATAATGATAGCTGTCAGGAGCCTGGAGCAGTCCTGAGGTATTGATGATATGCTTTCAGGAGACTGGAGTAATCCTGATGTAACAGCATGTCTTCAAGAGGATAGAGCAATCAATAATGATAACCCTAAAGCAGTCTTGAAGTAATAATTTCAGGAGGATAGAGCAATCAATGATGATAACTCTAAAGCAGTCTTGAAGTAATAATTTCAGGAGGATAGAGCAATCAATGATGATAACTCTAAAGCAGTCTTGAAGTAATAACATGATTTCAGGAGGATAGAGCAATCAGTAGCTCTAAAGCAGTCTTGAAGTAATAATATGATTTCAGGAGGATAGAGCAATCAATGATGATAACTCTAAAGCAGTCTTGAAGTAATGATTTCAGGAGGATAGAGCAATCAATAATGATAACCCTAAAGCAGTCTTGAAGTAATAATTTCAGGAGGATAGAGCAATCAATGATGATAACTCTAAAGAAGTCTTGAAGTAATAATTTCAGGAGGATAGAGCAATCAATGATGATAACTCTAAAGCAGTCTTGAAGTAATAATTTCAGGAGGATAGAGCAATCAATGATGATAACTCTAAAGCAGTCTTGAAGTAATAATTTCAGGAGGATAGAGCAATCAATGATGATAACTCTAAAGCAGTCTTGAAGTAATGATTTCAGGAGGATAGAGCAATCAATGATGATAACTCTAAAGCAGTCTTGAAGTAATGAGAATTCGTCAGGAGGATAAAGCAACCCTGAGGTAATAATATGATTTCAGGAGGATATAGCAATCCTGATGATTGTAAGTCTGTTTGTTGGATAATTAACCTGAAAACAAGGTAGCATTATGTATGGTAATATTAGTTTATATATTATGTATGCATGTATGATATGATGCACTTAGGTAATGTATTATGCATTCATGGATATGTATGTTATGGTATGATGTAAATGATGTATGTATGATATGATACTGCCGGAAGCGTCTGGATGTCTTCGTATAACAACTGCTGGCCAGGGAAAATAAATCCCGATTCATTGTTGAGGAATATGAGGATCTTGTTCCCGTCTTGTTTGATAATAAGGTATACATAACCTTCCGTATGCTGGGGATAACAAGGTATATATAACCTTCGTCTTCGTTTGATAGTAGGGTAGATATAACCTCCGTCTTCGTTCGTCGTACCATTATTGGAAAGTAAATTCCCGAATATCCGTATGAGGATAAAAGAGATGGATATAAATTCCAGGGGAGATGAGACTTTATGAAGATGGATTTGCCCTACTGAGGGTTTTGTAACTGTCTTGTAAAGGTGAACCGGCGAAGCTTCGTTGAGATCCTTCCCTCGTTCGTCCTTAGTAAATACTATTACTGCATTTTCATGCATTTCTGGTAAACATTAATCATATTAAAAGCATACATGCATTTCTGGTAAACATCAATCATAAAATCATGATACATTCAAACATAACCAATGGACGTTTCGCTTAGGGTAAAAGTAAATCTGGATTCAGAGGGAAAAGTAAAGCTGAACTTGAAAACAGAATCGTTTCAACTTCGAGAGTGTATAACCAATTGGATCTATAGCTCCTGAAATTCTTTAACTTTCCTGAGTACCTTTCCAGAAATCCTCATAGCTGGATCTGAATACATGATATTGACACCATCTGATACTACTGGCGTAGACAACTAATTTCCATCATGGTTTCAGCTGAGAATCCAATATCAAGGTAATACAATGAGAGGAATGTGTCTTCAAACTGTAATGGACCATATACGCTCCAGGTATTAGATTTGAAGAGAAAGCATTGCCCCTTGGTTGAGGATGAATTGTCCCATAATGGAAGTATCTGTAATGAGCTATCTCAAGAGAAACAAGCAGAATGCCCCATAAGCATATGCCCCTGGCATTGTGAACTCTGTAATGTCACCTTTGGTAATTTAACTGTATGAGGAAAAATGCCCCTGGCTATTAAGCACAGCTGAGTCTGGTCCTAATTGCCCCAACTGAATTGAACAGTAACTTGGTATGCCTCTTGACTGGGAAACAGTGACTATGCCCTTGGCATTTCAGATAGATGAGGAGATCTGCCTCTGGCTGCTTAAACATAGTTGAATCTTGTCCTGATTGCCCCAAATGAGTTAGGAAGTATCATGGCCTGCCCCCTTGATTGGGAGGTCATGACTATGCCCCTTTATATACATGGACTTTGATCCAGGAAGCAACTTTGTTTATCGGAAGGACTTTGGTTCATTGAACATTCATCCTGTAAGCTTCTCCATTTGTCAAACACTTAGGTATATGCAAACAAATATATTCGAAAATGCAATGCTTATGTCTGTCTTGAAGTTTTGAAACAAGTTATTTTAGAAAAACTGTTTTTTTTTTTTTTTTGGGAAAACTGTGATATTAACTCAAATTTTATGACAAGCCCTAAAGGAGTCAGGATACCTTTTTGCAGCAGTACACTTTCGAACTAACCATGCTTTAGTTAGGACTTTTAAAGGGTTATAACGTGGCCTGGTTCATGGTTTAAGAAACAAAGGATAAAGGCTCAAATTTAATTTGTACCCAACCCAATCTTCATGATGTTCTTCAGTCCTATACTCGGTTAACTTATATATTGAGGTTCCAAAGTAGTTTGGTATCGTAACACTGATATTTGTGATGGTTCAGCAACCCAAAATTTATTTGAATATTCAGTCATCTTTCTTTGTTGAGGATTCATACTGATCCCTTTTTTTTTCAATTTTATTATCCCTTCCTTTTGCCTGAACTGTTTATTTCAAGGTTACAGTCAGCGGGATGTCTTAATTTGTCTTTACTAAGTCTCCTTCATAGGTTTTGACTTAGTGAATTTTTCTTTTGCTGGATATTGACTGTCAGGTTTAATGATTACAGAGAACCATCATTAGTTGTATACAACACATATAATTGGAATATTTGAGTTAACCGAGTAACTACCCTGCCCCAGGTTATGAATAAGGGTTTTAATTTGTGCGAGAATAAAAACTCCTACTTCATAGGCTCAAAAGGGTTGACTAGGGATTAACTTCCTTATATCTCCACTGTTTAGGAATTGAAACAATGCCTGTACATCGTCAGCATAGTCTGTTCAAAAGCATACTGCATAAGATTATGGTATTGTTTTCGTCATCCTCCCTCTACAGGCTTATAGCTTTATCAGGAGTTGAATATCACAAGATAGAAATAAGAAGCATAATTCAAAATATAGTGGAACGAATGGATTAATTCAAGACAAACATATGCAATGCATTGATGAAAACAAAAGTTTAACATAATAGTAAGTGTTCAAACAAATAAAAGAAATTACAAATGAAAATTCAAATGTTGTCCCATCCAGTTGGCTGAACGTCCTCAATTGCAATCTGTGAACTTTGAGGAGCAGTATACTTCACCATGAAATCAAATTTACCACTTGGATATCCCAAGGTGCCCCATATCCCAACAGGAATAGGTAGGCTTTCTTTCTTGCTATACTGGGCAACTTGTCTTGCAGCTTTGGTGTTTGATGGATGATAGTAGAACTCAACCTGACCCTCTGGAGTAACCTCTAGGATTCCTTCGTCAATCAGGTCTTGAATCTTTTTCTTCAGTGCCCAACAGTTATTAGTATCATGTCCAGGACTGTTGGAGTGGTACTCACATCTTGCCCTGGGATTATAGCGGGGAGAGAAAATTTTAGGATTTTGAGGAGGATTTTCCAAGGAAATTAGCTTCATCTCCAACAAGCATTGCAGAACTTGTGACATTGGAGTGCTGAACTTGATAAACTGCCTTTTATATTTCTTGTGTTGAGGTGGATTAACCTTATCAGGTCTTTCTTCTTCAACTGAAGGACAATCAATGGCAACTTGCTTCTTACCTTCTTTTATCTTCATCCTCCTTTCAACCAAATCAGCTTGTTTTAATGGAGGTTCACTGACAATTAGATCCCTGACCCTATTACTTTGAAGTTTGTGGACAAAGGTTCTCAACTCTTCTTGCCCCTGAGCTAAACTTTGGATAAGGGCCACCTGGCCATTCATCTGGATCCTCATTCATGTCATCTCAACTTGTAGTTGTTTCAGCTGATCATCCTTGTTGTCCTCAGGACTCTTCTTCTTAGCCAGCAGTGTCTTCAATTCATCCTGCCCCTTGGTCAGGTTCAGGATCAGCTCTTGGAACTGTGCATTTTGTGCCTGGAGATCTCTAACTGTTTGTTCAAGAGCCATTGCTGAAATAAACAGCGAGAAGATGAGAAACCTGTGCACAATTATAAACCTGTGATGTAATGAAATGATATGGTAATGCATATGCAATATTTTCAAGAACCGCAGGATTTAAATTTGCTTAGACAAACACGAAAGTACACTTTTTTTAGTAATAACTTTGTTTTGCCTTTTAGGCTTACAAAAGATGAAAGAAAATAAGTACAAAAGATGGGGTTTTAAGTCTCCCATGGACGTTTCCTCTTTGTATTGAGGTATGAGTTGAGGTTTCGTTCCTCATGAAGTTGCTTTGTTAGTTCTAGGACTCTTTCTTGGCTTGCTTTGTAATGAGCCTCGAAAGTATCCCTTTGCTCTTTCAATTGGATCCATGATCTCTGCAAGTCTTCCTTATCAGTAGGCATGTCTGGGTGAAGGATGGTATAAGCTGTGTCTCCTTCAGCAACAGGTTCCATGGTAACTGGTAGGACGGCAGGATATGGCATCATGAGTGTCTGAGCACGAGATCGTACCCATCTGAGATAAGCCTCCATAGGAATAGTGTACTTAGGCTCCAGTGTCTTGCTGTCAACCCTGTTTACTTTTCCCCATGCTCGTATGAATCTCTGGCGGTAACCCTGAAGATCGTTGTCGTAATCAAATACAATGCCCTGAATCAACATGTCATGTGGGCCATCGCTCCGAGCGTAACCAAACTGTCGTAAAGCTAGAGAGGGGTTGTAGGTGATGCCTCCTCTTATGCCTAGAAGTGGCACATTAGGAAACTCCCCACAACGGTCAATGATGGTGACATTCTCCATAGATCTGGAGCACCAATGGATGTCTGAGTGAGAAAGTGACATGATCCTCTTGGACCATCTGAACCCTTGCTCATTCTTCATTACTGAGCGAGGAAGGTGAGAAATAAACCACCTAGAAAGTAAAGGTATACAACACATCAAAGTTCCTCTTGCCCTGGTAGTACGGGTGTGAAGAGAATGCAGGATGTCTCCAAGTAAGGTAGGCACTGGATTGTGACTCAGGAAAATGTTGACGGCATGAACATCTATGAACTGATCTGGATTGGGGAACAATACTAAGCCATATATCAGCAAGGCTGAGACCTCCTCGAAAGCATCATAGCTCATGGCCTTCAAGAACATTTGAGCCTTATCCATTAGCACCTTGGCAAGAATACCCTTGACTCCACTTCTCGTTTCTAGAACAATGTCTGATTTCTTCAGATGTAGAGCTGCAGCAATAATCTCTGGTTTAAGCTCCTTTTCCAGGCCTGTGAAGGGTCTTTGATCAAGAACAGGTATACCCAGAAGTTTAGAGAACTCTTCCATGGTTGGAACCAGCTGATAATCAGGGAATGTAAAGCAATGATGCTTAGGGTCAAAGAACTGAAACAGCACACTCATCATGTCTTCATTGAACCCTGAAGTGACCAGATCCAATAGGTGACCATGTCTCTTGTTGAACTGGGAGTGATCAGACACTTGAGAAACCAACTCTTTAAGCTTAGCAGGTATGCCCACGAAGTTGATCCTGATGGTGTTTCTACGAGCAGAAGCCATGACCTGCAACAAAGAACAAAGATAAATCCTTTGGTCCTTGAAATGGTTAGTGAAAATGCTATGCTTATGATGCATGATGATGTCATGATGTTATGCTCAATCACAAACATGTGGCACCCACAAACAAGTCACACAATAGCCCTAGGTTTAAAGGCTTGCATGAGGTTCAAAGGTAAGTACCCTCCCCTGAAGTTAGATGGTTCATCCTGTCCTACAAAAGTAACCAGGTTCTAAGGGATCTCAATATCATTGATCCTTCACAAGGGTGGTTGTTCAGTAGGCAACTTACTTGCCAACCAAAACCCTCCAAGTTTAGAATCTCAATGAGCGTAGTATCGAGTGTCAACCAACTTCAGTCTGCACCAAAGCCGGTTACCTCACTACTTTTCTAAGGGCCAAGATGAGTTAACTAGGGTTCTAAAAGTTAGTTAGTGCATTGACAACATATGGCAGCCTCATATTATCCTCAACTTAACTTAAGGAACATAAGCACCAACCAAGAAGTCGCACTAACTATGGCCACCAGATCAACCGTATCGATATACGTCGTACAGTTTCCTTGGTCTATTGCCATTTACCTAAGGTACACTAGATCCGGGTTAGGACCTTTCACACATAAGAGCACCCCAACAAGATAATATAAAGCAAACAAGGCAAACAATTTAAAGTGATCTAATTCCTAAGGGTACCCCTCTTAAATTTAAGTCCCCAGCAGAGTCGTCAGTTCTGTAACACGGTGGGAGAACTGACTTTAGTTATGTTGCGGATAGCAAGAGTCGCCACCGACTTTTATTTTATCCAAAAGGAAAGGGTATAAAAGAACAGGAAAGACCTTAAGAGATATTTTTGGGTCCGGGGGGTAGGTTATGTAAAGGGAAGGTGTTAGCACCCTTTACATCCATGGTTATCCATGGGCTCTTAGTTACTTAGCTCACTTTAAATTGTTTTTGAAAGTGTAGTGTGTGAATAGAAAAATTTTCAGAATAGTTAATAATGATCCATGTACGGATGCGTAAAAACTTGTTTTTGAAAATTGGTTTGAAATTTGTTTAAGTGTTTGAAAAGTTTGAAGTGAGCAAGTACATAAGAGGAACCTACCCTAAAGTTTTAAGTCTTTCTTGTTCTTTATCCTTTAATTGGTAAGACTATCCCTACTATTAAGGAGTAGGTAGTCATTACCTTGGATGTGAGGGACATGAGAGGGACATTCTGTTTTTATGAAGGCAACTGTGGGGTGTAATAAGCATATAGGAGGGACTATCATCATTATTCGAAGGGACTTGATTCGTAAAGGCAACCATGAGGGACTTGATGATTTTTCTTTTTAAAGGGACTTGCTTTATACACCCCACTTGACCTTATGATTTAGGCAACTTGAGGAATAACCTTAGAAAGTGAGACGGCGATTAAAATCGACTTACGTGTGTGAGTGTTTAATTTAATTATCTTTGATTAAAGTGATCTAATTTATTTTAAATATAATACATGTTTTTCACTCCCTAATTACTAACCATAGCAAAAATAATTAAATAATTACAAAATTTACATCCAGGAGCATTTACATAATAATAAGCAAAATAAATAAATAGCAAGAAATAAGTAAAATATAAATAAATAAACAATAAATAATAGGGGTTAGTAATAAATATAATCAAAAAATAAGGTTAGTGTAAATAGAATAATAATAATAATAATTAGTAAGATAAACAAAGTTAGAGACATAAAAATATAATATAATAATAAATAATAGTATGGTTAGCAACAATAATAAGAATAAGTAGAAAAAATATTATAATGATATGAACACAAAGATTAATTTTAAATATATAATAAGAAAAATTTTTAAGCATAATATAATTACAAATTTAAATCACTTACAAAAATTTAATTATTTATAAAAAAAAACATTTATACATTTTAAGTATCATATTCACAAAAATAATTATATTTATAAAATTTATAAGAATCATATTAAATAAATAAACATACAATAATAATTACACTAAGAATTAGAAAATAAAATTATTAAAAAAATAGAATTAAATTTTATTTTAGAAAATATTTTAGGGTTTGTTTAGAAAATTAGGGTTTATTTAGATACAAAATTATTTTTACTAATATAATAAAAGGAATAATTTTTAAATTAAGAACATATGATTTTTTATTAGGAACTATTATTTTATAGAATTATTTTATTATACAATTATTAATAAAACTTAAACTAATTACACAAAAATAAAATAAAAGAAAATAGCAAAACAAACCTGGCTTGGATTTGAACCCAGGAGGCTTTGCTCACAACATCTATGCTCTACCACTGGGCCAGGCGCTGGTTGGTGCAAGAAGGATTGCCTCCAAATGATTTTGTTCTTTCAAACCAATAATCAGCAAAATAAATGAAAAAACAAAAGGCCTGGGGGAGGATTGAACCCAGGACCTTATGTATACGAGTATGCGCGCGTTACCACCTGGCTGGAAGAGCCCATCTGACTATTGAATGGCAAGAAGCTATAATATATTCAATCTCCTTTTATCCTGAAAAATAGAACAAAAATAATGGTCCAAGCAGGATTCGAACCCTGGCCTTTTCATCAAACACAAGCGCATCCTTCCACTGGGACAACTCAATTGTTGTGATAATAAACAGCAAACAGTCAATAAAATATTATACAAATAATTTGAATTTGAATACGCGCGGGAACTGATCTTCTTCTTCCTTGAGACCTACGATTTTAGCTGCGAAATTCTTTATGAATTTTCCTGCGAAAATAAATTTCCAGTAAAACCTACAAAAATCAAACAATGACAAAACAGTATAGTTTCATGAAATTGATCATTCCATTAAGTTCCTAACAATCTTTCCAATCATCCCACGTTCCTAGAATTCATTTATATGGGCTGGATTGAAGAACCCTAATTGAAGTTGTAAACCCTAAAAATGGTAGATCACGTTTTAGGCTATGGAACTTCATCAATCGCTCCAGATTTCATCTATAGTCATCAACAAACACAGTTATGTGAACAAAATTCAATTATATGCAGTGAATCATTACAATCGGAAAAAAAATTTATCAAGCATAAACAAGCTTCGGGTTTAGCAATATGGAGCACATGAGATGCATATGAGTGATGCTTTAGCTTCAGTGATGATCAATAAACATCTCTATGTTCTTACTTTGCCTTCAAATGCCCTGGATTTCAAAATCCGAATCTCACTTTTTGCTTGAATTTTTGAAATATGATCTTACCTTTTGGCTGCTGGAAATTCGTGTCCTAGTGTTAGGTTTGCGTTTAGTATATATGTGAGTGAATTAGGTCAGAAAAACTCATTGGTTGTGTGAAGATTTGATCCAAAAAAGATTGAAAAAGATCATGTTGTAAAAGTCAAATATTTGTTCATGAAGACTTGCTATTCTTGGATTAATCACATGATTTCTTTCTTCTTTAATTCTAATCACCAATTAAGAATTTCTAGAAGCATTATCTTCCTCCAAAAATAGATTTTCATATTTTATATTTATTTAAAATGATTTTTATGAATTAAATCAATAATAAATAAAAATAAAATAATAAAAATGCTGAATTTTGGTCAATTGGGTCGTGCATAATGATATGATGTGGATTGGATCACAACTTGGGCAGCCCATTTGGAAAGAAGTGATATTAAACCTCCATTTTCAACATAAACCATCACAAAATTTCCCAACTTTGCAAGAGCATATCTCCCTCAATTTTAAAGGTATGAGGGTGTTCTTGGACTTTTTGGAAAGCTTGAAGAGTCCTCTAAACAACCCCATTGGTTTCAGGTCCATATCATTTACCAATCTCAAGTTATGCACTTTTGAAGTTGTTGACTTTTTGTTGACTTTTGAAATGACCTATAATGTCTTAGGTCATATCTTTTAAATGAAGCACTTTTGGGCTTAACTTTCAACATAAAAGTTGTAGAGAATTCAATTTCCTTCAAAATGAGCTTTGGATGGAGACTTGGTGATGAAGTATGTGAAAGTTATGGCTGGTCAAAGTTCAGTTGACTTTTACTGAGGAAACCCTAATTTAGAAACTCCTGATTATTGATGATCTGGAATCTCCTTGATGAATCATGATCAAACCTTGATCAAATGATGAATTTTACTTCATATACTTGATGTTGGCAAAAAAATCATGAAGTTTGACTTTGGTTTGACCACAGTTGACCTCAGTTTGACTTTTTAACTGCATTGACTGGTTTTGACTTATCTGATCATCTGACTGAGCAAACTTTTGAGAAAAGTCTTGAAACTTGTCATGGGGTTTCTTATACACATATAAGATGTTATGAAGCTCACTTGAGGTATTGGAAGTCCATTTAGCCTGATTAAAGTCAAAACCCTAGTTTTGGATGCACTGCCTAGGAGGTGCCTTGTCTAAGGGAATTATCAACTCTTCTGACCAATTGTGAACTTTGTGAACCTTGTGAATCTTCATAAAATGTCTTGTGATACTTATGGGAGGTATTGTGAAGCTTGTGAACCTTGTGAACCTCATGAAGTGGCTTTGTAGACCTCATGAACCTAAGGAGAGCTTTGTAATCATTGTGAATCTTATGAACCTTCAAGAAGTGACTTGTAGACTTCATGAACCTCATGAAAGGTTTTGTAAATGTTGAGAAGCTTGTGAACCTTGTGAACCTTCAAGAAGTGACTTGTAGACTTCATGAACCTCATGAAAGGTTTTGTAAATGTTGAGAAGCTTGTGAACCTTGTGAACCTTCAAGAAGTGACTTGTAGACTTCATGAACCTCATGAAAGGTTTTGTAAGCATTGAGAAGCTTGTGAACCTTGTGAACCTTCAAGAAGTGACTTGTAGACTTCATGAACCTCATGAAAGGTTTTGTAAGCATTGAGAAACCTGTGAACCTTGTGAACCTTCTTAGCACACAAAGTCTTGTATTGTGAGGGCAAATTTTGGGGTGCAACACTGACTAAAGAATAATGACTCATAATCGACACTTTTTTTTAAAGAAAATAAACAAAAATGCACAAAGGCACAAAACAACTTGAATGAGTTTGGTTCTTTTTATTTTTTGAATTAAAGTAAAAATGATTAAATTCATTGGTTTTAAAAGAAAAGAAAAATAGTAAAATTCACTTGACAAAAGTCAAGGTTTTATTTATTAAAGAAGTGATAATTTTTTAAAATTGGAATCCTTTGAAAAAGGAAGGAGATTTTGAAAATTAAAGAAGGGTGTGAAGATGAAGAGACTATCCTAGAAAAGAAAATAAGGAGATAAATGAGGAAATATCAACCAAACTTGATGATACTTCCAATTATGAGCATAAGAGTTCCATCCTTATAAGTTAGCAAATGACCAAATAAAGGCAAGTATACCAATTTCATGAAGATCAAAGCAAATGAGAGATGTCCTAAAATCTAAGTCCAAAACTTCATTCCAATACCAAGGATAGTAACTGTAATACCTTAAAATTTGCCCTCATATTTATTCCATTTACTGGCTTATCACTTCATACTTCATCTGCATTTCTCCATTAGGTCATAACATCATAATCGTACATGGATTCTTAAGGCATGAGATCAATGCCCTCTGAAGAACTAGGTTATTCCATTGATCTGTGGTTTCTACTTCAATAGGGTTTGTGTCTTGGATTATGGAATTAGGGCTGCACAGACTATGATAAATTCAAATGCATCATCAAGAACTGGTCTAATTCCAATGAAGGTTTTATATGGTGCATTGAAGCTCAATTCTCAAATCATGCTCTCGTATTTCCAAGAAAAATTCAATATGAATATTCATGGCTCATCACGATTTAAGGAAAGTCAAACGGGGTTTTTATTCAAGATTTGAGGATTGATTCATATTCAGTTGGATTCAAGGTTTGATTAAGTGGTTATCAATTAATATTGCTTTGTGCGTGGTTAACGGTTGACTTGTATTCCTCAATGATTGACTCAAGGTCTTAATTCATCGTAAATGAGAATTCAATATGGTGAAGATTGCTTGATGAGATATTCAGATCAACAGAGGGAATTCCAAATGGTCATAATGGAGCTCTGGATCTCATAAAAAATGATGAAGTGCATGCCATCATAGGACCAATAACAACAATGGAAGCAAATTTTGTGATACAACTAGGAGACAAAGCTAACGTGCCAATTGTAAATTTTCTGCAACGAGCCCTTCACTTGCATCACTTCAAAGTCCATATTTTTTCCAAATATCACAAACTGATTCAGTTCAAGCAAAAGCCATCACCACAATTGTTCAAGCTTTTGGTTTGAATCAAGTCATCCCAATTAATTTGATAACAGAACAAATGTAGAAAAAAGAAAAGCTAACACAAAAATATAGAAAGAAAAAAAGAGAGAAATAACATAATTTCTTTCAATTCCATAAAATTGATTTCTATATTATTCTTCAGCAATCAATAAGTAGAAAAGTCTCAGGATAAGTGGATACAACCAAAAAAAAATGCAGAAAGCTAACAGAAGGAGAAATTCAAACTCGAAAATCAGAGCCAAAAAACAGTTACAAAAATAATTCTAACTCCCTAACTGAATTCTAATCGAATTCGATTGAAATCACGAGAATACCGTCACCATTGATCACATATAAAGTTGCATCTTCATCTTCATCTTGGGGGTTGGACCACATTCACCATTCTTTTTCAATTCTTCAACCTTTTTCTCGAAACTCTTCTTCACAACTTCTTCACAAAAACTTCCCCAATTCTCCATCCCCTATCTTCTTCTTCAAATTCATTCTTATTCTTCTTCACCACTTTTCTGTTTCAATCTTCATCTCACTCTCCATTTTTCGTCTCCTTGAAACCTCTCTTCATCTTCCCCACCCAGCTTCTGCATCCACATTCTACTTCATCTCAACCATCTTCATATCCAATACTTCATCCCAATCATCTTCGTCAAATCTCAAAGAAAACCTGCAACGAATTTAGAGTTGAATGAAAACCATGTTTTGATCGTAACGGAATCAAAAAGTTCAACAGCAAAACAATAATATTCTCTAAGTCATATTATCAGTTACAACATAGAGGCTTCGAATCAACGTGCAGCAAAGGTTCACAAAAAAGAAAAAAAACGAGAAGCAACAACGTCACCTGAACATCAATCTTCACCTTTCTGAGTTTGAACCTCAGAGCCCTCAAGAAGCCGCAACAAAGTGAAGCGTCGATCATTCGTTTTCACAGCGAAACCGAATTTGACGATCGTTGTGGTTACCGAACCCTAATCTTCATTCATTCACGTCGGTTGAAGTGCATCTGAACGTTGCGGCCCTTACTCAAATCGAATGGAGCCGTCTTCTCCTTAGCTCTTCGTTCATTTCCGTTTTGGATCGCTCAACAACATCTTCATCGCGATACCAGTTGTTTCCGTCGATTGAAGGTACGAATCCAAGCCCATTTGCGCCGTAGCTGCATGTTGTGTTGATGATTGGTCTTTAGAGTGTTCTTCTTGTTTCGGATTTGAGGACGAAGATGAGATTAGGGTTTTTGTTGTATTTCAATTCCAATTTGAGTTGAGGTTTAGGTTATGATCCGTTTGGGATTCAGGATTTAAGCTCGGATGATGTTGATGGTAGTGGCGTAGAGTGAAGAAGAAGACGGAGCGGTGGCGTTTGGAATATGGTGATGATTGAAGTTGAAGGTTGAGGTGCGGCGGCGGAGAAGAGGAGAGAGTGTTGAATTTAGGGTTTCGTTCATAGTGTTGTTCAATTTTATTAGTTTTCTTGAGTTTATAAGTTTAACGATTTTACTCTCTTGAAGATTAAAGGAAATAAAGGGTCATTAAGGGATTTAATTCATTCGTTGGATATATTAAAAGCTGGTAAAGAGAATTAAAAGGCGTAATCATGTGTGGTTCCAAGAAAGGAGAAGAGGATAAGATTGTGGATTCCCCAGCCACACCGGCGGTGACATGTGTCACCGTTCGGTTGGCCCTTCTGGCGGTGGTTCATGTGTACACCGTCCACCTTAGCTGTCATAGGCTTGTGTTGTGGAACGTTTGATGAGAATACTGATAGGAAGACTTGGAATCAAGGGTCCAGATTAGAGTCAAACAGTTGACCGAAGGTCCATGCATGCACCCTTCAATTTCCTGCATTTTGGGCCCAAGATTCTTGCTTTTAGCACCCCTCAGCTTAAGCCCAATTGGCATAATAACTAAAAAAGATGCTATTTCGCACCCCCTTCTATTTCTTTCTTAGATTTAATTTTAGTTTTAATATAGGTTAGAATAAAATCCTTAAAAAATAGGAAAAATCATAATAAAATTCTACAAAAATTCCAGTAGGTTAATAATTCATTTTAGAAATTTGTGACGATTTTATTTTCTGAATTTTGGCTATTTTTTATTTAATTTCGATTTTTCATGTAATTAGCATTTTATTGAATTTCTTTAATTGCACTTAATTTTCTTCATTTTATTTCTTCCACTTCATGTAGGATTTTTAGCCCATTCTTTTTGCTATGATTAGAGGACTGATAATAGGACTTAGAATATTTTTTGGTAGATTTTTAGGCCATTTTATCCACTATTTTGGTAGCTTAATTCATGCAAAACTGTAGTTAATTCTTAGGTAGATTTAAGTGACTTTTAGGCATAGTTAGCTTCTGAATTTTTAGGATATTTTTTAGCACAATGTTATAGTCAGTTTTCGGACCTTAGAGAATTAATTTCATATTTTTTCCAGGACTTTTAATATTTTTAGTGCATTAATCTTTAGGCTTTTTTACATTGTAAAGTCATTTAGTTTAGCTTAGGATATTATGGTTCATTAAGGACTAGTGTAATTAGGCTTAGTCTTAGGATATTAAAATGACTTAGTATAGTTTAATTACTGATTTTAAAATGATAATATTAGATAATCCCCTTAGTTTTAGGACTTAGGTTTAGAATTTCTAATAAATAAATTTAGGTGAAGTTTAGGCTTGTTTTTGGTTTTATGCCTTAATATGCATTTTCTAGAATTTATTTCTTATTTCATTTTTAATGCTTTGCCTTATTATTTGAATTTCTCACTTGTATAGGCTTCCCCATTGTTCTTAGAATCAACTTAACTTCCTTAGGAAGTAAGTTGAATTCTAGTAGTTGCTAGTTCCCTTTCATTCATTAGGCTTAGAAAACCACATAAACCATTAGGACCACTTTTGAATAAATAACTAAAATTAGGATTGAGTCTTAGTCCCTTAGTTTTTACCTTTTGCAACTTGAGTCCTTCATTCTCATCTTCAAACAAAATCCAAAAAACACTTAATAAATGCATGAAAGGATCCCTTGTGTATAGCCTTATTCCATGAGGCACTTGCACTCATTCCATCTTGGAGTGGTGTAAGCTTGTCTAGCATGATGTACAAGTCTCATCAAGGGGTTGTTTCACAAAGAAAACATAAAAGATACTTCTTCACAAAAGCTACAAAAACACTTAACAAAGTTCAACAAGCTAGTGAACTTAGACCCTAATTCATGGAAACCAGCCTTTGATAAATTCTCCTTGTTGGGTGTGCTTGTTCTATTATTCCATCTTGGAATGTAGTAGCAAGTACAAATTCCATGGAAAAGAGTTTGAATTCACTTCCTTGTGCCAAATTCATACAAAACTCATAAAAGACAAAAACAAACGATAAGCGACTATCCTGCGGGAACTTCTCTTTCTCATCTCATTCATTCTGAATGCGAACTCGCGACGACTTGTCTCACATGCAAGATAGTAAACGCACTCGTACTAGACGAGCCTGCAACACCTGAGCATAGACATATACAGTTCCAGCCATAAAAAATACAAATAGTTCTTAGTTAGGCGAACTACGTCGACTCTGATCCTCATTTTCCCGATGAGGTAGGTAGGCAGCGGGGTAGGGCCCGTTCGAGCACATTCTTTATTTTCCCTACATTTCCCTCTTATTGTTCTCTTTTCCAGTTCATTTCTAATTTCTCATTCCCATTCCAGTCAGCAGTTTTTTCAACAGCAGTTATTTTTTCTCACCCTTTGAAACAAACAAACAAGCGTGGATCCCGTCGGGTACGGCGGCCAATCTGGGGTGCTAATACCTTCCCAGGTCGTAACCGACTCCCGAACCCAGATCTTTGGTTCACAGGACCTTGTCCTTTCCTTCTTCCTCAGGTTTGTGCAACATTACCTTTCCCATTCTTTCGGGATAAAAATGCCTGGCTAGCGACTCTACTTTTTCCGCGCCACTTTCGCGTTTGTACTAGGATGAAAATCCCGGGAGCGACAACTGGCGACTCTGCTAGGGATCGAACCTAGAATCTATGGTTTCCCTTCTAGAGTCAATCCTAGCGCCTGTTTGTTGTTGTTTTTTTTGGGTGTTTATATGTGTGTGCTGTTGTGTTTATTTACTATTTTCGTTTACAGTTTACTTTACAACTTTATTTACTGCTTTCAGTATTTATTTTCCATGCATCATATTATACTGGACTGTCTGACTGTGCTGGTTTTCATTTTTTCTGCGGGATGGGAGTTACTGTGAGATAAGCCAAATACCCGGCTTGAGTGCACCCTAGGACTTAGAGTGGTTCCACTTTGTCTTCATGGCATCTTGCTATGTTGGTATTAGTGAGTTCCACGCCTTGACTTGCGACCTTCTCGGGAATGTATTGATACTAGAATCTTTCTGGGTTAATACGCTACCTTGATAGTTATGTGCAGTCAAGGGACCAATCATTGAGAACCTTTGTGGAAACATCCCTCTCCAGTGATGACAGTGGCATACCACATTTGTTAGCAAACACACTCGCATCCGAGGGCCCACTAGGAACTCGCATAGGATGGTCTGGTTCTCTCATAGGAATCCAGTTAAGGCAAACTGTTCGTATGATGATAGTATTGTACCCTTCAGGATGAATGTACTATTGTTTCTCGATTCAGTGCTTGAAGCTGAGGACTTATGAGGGATGCTTGTTTTTCCGGACACAGCTGAGGCCTCCCTGAGTAGTACATAATGCCAAACCGATTCCCTGATTTGGTCATGAACCATTTCTTGGAAATGGTGAACATATTATTGCTATTCAGCTTTGAGAGTCTGTGATGTCGACCCGAGTAAAATACCCGTGAGATTGGGAAGGGTTTACAGGTTTGCAGGAACCCTAAGACTTTCAGCATACCTGCTTTACCATTGGTTCAGTTTTGTGATCTGGTTATCTAGTTCTAAGATATGGATCCCGGATCAGAGGGAATGTTATTATGATATGTTGATATTGTGGCCTTACACAGACACTTGATTACCTGATTCACTACACATACACATCACTGATCACATGCCTTGCCTTGCATAGCATCATAACATCATTAATCATTTTGTGTTCTTTTTATTCTCAAGGTTCATTACTTCCTAATCCTGGTCATATTTGCTGCTTCAACATGGAGATTCCAAGGAAGAGAAATGTCCATTATACGTTCCCACATCCAAAGACAGATGGTATTCAGAGGTTAATTGGCTTGATGGGGGACAAAGTGCTTGATTATTTCAGAAAGGATTTTGGAAAGATCCTAGACTATGTGAATAAGCCAACCACTGATCAGAGGGATAATTTGCATTCTCTACTGCAGTTCTATGATCCACAGCTGAGGGTTTTTGTTTTCCCTTACTACATCTTGGCTCCCACATTAGAAGAGATATCCAGCATCCTCAAAATCCCT
Organism: Lathyrus aphaca; assembly: GCA_963966055.1. Lineage (NCBI taxonomy): Eukaryota > Viridiplantae > Streptophyta > Magnoliopsida > Fabales > Fabaceae > Lathyrus > Lathyrus aphaca. Next base: position 175,363,913 of record OZ014524.1, on the reverse strand, counting down.
ATCAAAAATGGTGCTCCTTACTATGGCTTAGAGAAGATGCCTTCATCCAAAGATATAGCTGAGTCTTTTCTTCTAGATTTATCCAAAGTTAAAAGAGAAGTGGATGCCACCAAGGGTAAAGGACTTTTCTTAGATTTTCTTATCAAGGAAGCTCAGGACCTGGCCTCTGAGAACAAATGGGCTATGTTCAGTACATTTCTTGCTTTGATAGTGTATGGGACTAGTTTGTTTCCAGGAGAGAAGGGTTTAATTAACATGGAAGCTATCACTATATTTGCCAGAAGAAATCCAATACCCACTTTGCTAGGTGACTTTTACTACGGGGTTCACCATAGAAATGAAAAAAGGAAAGGACATGTAAATTGTTGTGCTCCCCTATTTGCTGATTGGTTTGTAAGGCAACTCCCTAAATCAGGACCTTTTCAGGATTTGAAACAATCTTGGAAGTGGTCCAAAAGATTAATGGGCTTAACCTCAGCTGACATTGCATGGGGATGCAACAAATATCTTGTGGGCAAAGAGTTGTTGGTCAGTTGTGGTAGCTTCCCAAGTGCTCCTCTGTTAGGAAGGAAAGGTGGGATCAGTTACAATCCTATCTTGTCCAGGAAGCAGTTTGTTTATCCATTAAGAGATGTGCCTTTGATTCAAGAAGCAAAGGAATCTTTGTACTTTCCAGCAGAAGGAAATCTCAAGAAGAGCATGCTGTTATCCCAAACTTAGGAAGTTAGAGTGATAAAAGGGAAGAAAGACTTTGGGAGAGTGGATCCCAACACTTATGATCCTTTCGCTAGCTGGTTGGAGGATCGCATGAAGACCCAGTTGCTCCCATTTTCTAGAGAAACACCTCTCTACCCTAAGGAGGTAGCACCCAAAACTTCAGTGCCTCTTCAAGATTATCAAAAGTTGGAAGCCTTGGTTCAACAACTCAGGTTAGAGAATCAAGAAGCTTACAATTCATGTCAGAAGCTGAAGATGCAGAATCAAAAGTTGGAGGAAAGAGCTCACAAAGCTGAAGAGATGGTTAGGCTCAAGCAGCAAGATTTTCAAGAGAGAGAGCTTTACTTCAAGAAAAGGGGATTAGCTGAAACTCACAAGGAGGCCCAGCGCCGGAAGGAGAGGAAGGACCTGAATGAAGCCAATGAAGCTGTCACCTTATGGCAAGAAAAATGGGAAGACAATTTGAAGAAGCAGAAAGAGCTGGAAGTCAAGCATAAGTTGGAAATCAAGAGTCTTCAAGATTCTTTGGATAGACAAAGAGAGCTCCTTCGGAAGGCTTATCATCAAGAGAAGAGTCGTCTCCAAAGTCTAGCAGAAAGCCAACAAGCAGTAAAGGAAGCTCAGAAAGAAATAGAAGACTTGAAATTGAAAGCTGATGTGAAGAAGTCAAAGGCTGAGTCGGGTCCGAGCAAAGAGAATGAGATGGCTTTCCTGCAGCAGATTGAAGAGTTACATGCTTCCTTTGATCTAAGGGATCTCCTCATCCAGAGACTCATCTAGGAGCCCGATCATCCGGATATGACTCAGTTGTTCCAGAATATCAAGCGTCTTAGCTGGAGACTGTAAGACTTAGAGCTCCCTAGAGTTTAGTTTCATGCTATTGTACTCGGATTACCCACAGGCTTGTTGTGGGATTCCTTTTATTAATATACTTTGTTGTTCTTTTGATTGACTCCCTTCGGGGACTTTGTTGTTTCAAACTTCAGTTTATGTGATTGACTTGCTTTGAATCTCTTGTTTGTTATCTGTTGCACCGACACAGGGTAATGAGCACCAATTCTCCACGACCGTCACGTTGTTTGAACATCACATGGGTCTTCTTCCCAATTATTATTCTCCTAATACCAGGACCAGAAAAGGGAAAATCCTTGGGAATAAAAGGAACACATTGCATTACATACGCATCCTTTGCATGTTCTTCTTTGTTTTTGCAGGTTTTCTACAGGATGCTTAACTTATCTGTGTTTTAGGCAAAGATTGCGAGAGCTGCCAAGACCCGGCATCTCCGACAAGATATCCCACATCGCTACGCAACTCGCAGCAACCAGAGGACAATCATGGACGTTATGCAAATTGAGCTTAATGAGTTTCACACTAGAATGGGAGAATTCATGGTCATGATGCAAGGGATGGCTCAGGGACAGCAAGAGCTAAGGAATGCAATTCAAGGGCTCAACCCTCCTCAGACTAATCCTCCTGTAACCACTCCTGACGTGCAAGTGACTCCTCCCAACACCAACAATGGCCCAGGTGAACCTCAAGTTATAGAACAGGTCACAACAACTTTCATTCCGGTACAAGACAGGCAGGAGGATCAGTTCTCTCCTTTCAACAACGACATGGGGTTTGGTGGAGAAGGAAATCTTCAAGACTTTTTTATGCTTGCTGAGAAAGTCAAAGCCCTCAAGTGTAGAGACACTTTGGGGATATATGTGTCTGACATGGACCTAGTCCCCGGGGTGGTTATTCCTCACAAATTCAGGCCGCCTACTTTTGACAAGTATAACGGTAGCTCCTGCCCAAAGACTCACTTGCAGGAATTCTACCGGAAGATCGCTGCCCATACTAGGGATGAAAAGCTCTGGATGTACTACTTCCAGGATAGTCTCTCCAGAGGGTCCTTGGAATGGTATATGAAGCTAGAGAGAAGCTCTGTAAGAAACTGGAAGGAATTGGGAGAAGCATTCCTCAAGCAGTATCAGTATAATATCGACATGGCGCCCAGTTGCACTAAACTTCAGAGTCTGGCTCAGAAAAGCTCTGAGATCTTCAAATATTACGCACAAAGGTGGCGTGAAGTGGCCGCTAGAGTGCAACCGCCTTTGTTGGAGAGAGAAATGGTAGACTTGTTCCTAGATACCCTCCCTGGGCATTTCATGGAAAGGTTAGCCGGATGTTTTTCGAGCGGATTCTCAGATATCATCTTGACTAGCGAGAGGATAGAAAGTTGGATCAAGCAAGGGAAGATTCAGAACGGAGGCGCTTCAAATTCTGGTATCAAGAAACCCTTCGTGAAGAGAAGAGAAGGAGAGACCGGGGCAGTGTACGCGTAGAGGGGAGGAAGTAACAGAGGATTCTATCAGCAAGTGGCCCCTGTCACTATCTCAACTCAACCTATTCAACAGCAAGTCCAACCACCGCAGTCACAACGCCAACAAGGGTATCAACAAAGAGCTCCTCGTCCATACTACCCCCAGAAGACCAGAGAAAGACATTTTGAAGCTCCGCCGATGTCCTATTAATAGCTTTTGAAGAATCTCCTACAACTTCAGATGATTCAACTCCGAACTCTACAACCCCCGAAGCCAGGCCAAATCCCCGATGGTTACGATACAAACGCCAGATGTGAATTTCATTTCGGAGCTCCCGGGCATACCACAGAGAACTGCAAAGCACTGCAACATGTTGTTCAAAACCTACTGGATTCTAAAGCGATTAATTTTGCTCCTACTCCTAATGTAATACAGAACCCCATGCCTTCTCACGGAGGTACGGTTGGGGCAATTGATGAAGGGGAGAATCTAAACTTGGTGTGTGATGTCAACGACCTGCAGACTCTGTTGAATGTTGTTAAAGTCTGCTTGTCACAGAAGGGTATTTTTCTTGGGTGTGAAGTTGATTGTCCAGGGTGTGTTGAAGCTCCAAATGGTTGTGAACAGATGAAAACAGAGATTCAAGGTATGATTAATGAAGGGGTTCTACAGTTTGACAAGGTCGTAAGAGAAAGCGAAGTCTCTACAGTAACCATCTTCTACGATCCATCTCAAGTTCCTCCACGGGCCAGAGCAGCACCAATAACCATCACCACTGCAGGACCAGTAATGTATCAGAGTGATAAAGCCATTCCCTGGAAATGTTGGAGTAGGGGGCTTTACTAGAAGTGGAAGGTTATTTACACCGGAAACACTAAGAAATAGTGTGATACCACCCAGAGACACCGCAGAAGCCTAGGCTAAAGCAAGAGGTAAGCAACCAGTGGTTGTCAATGAGCCCGCACTAGTAACTGATCCAAACCTTACCTTTGATAAAGAAGCTGAAGAATTTATGAGAATTATCAAAAAGAGCGACTACAAGATTGTGGACCATCTGCAGCAGACTCTGTCGAAGATTTCCATCTTGTCCTTGCTCATGTGTTCTGATTCCCATAGGAAGGCTCTCTTGAATATTCTGAACAAGGCGTATGTGCCTCAGGATATTTCAGTAAATCAGTTGGAAGCGGTGGTATCTAGTGTCAATGCCAGTCACAGATTGGGTTTTACAGACATGGATCTAACATCTGAAGGGTGTGCTCATAATCGAGCACTGCATATCTCTTTAGAATGTAAAGGTGCATTACTCCCTCACGTGTTGGTAGATACCAGATCGTCGTTGAATGTTCTGCCCAAGAAAGCATTGATGAAGTTGGATTATGATGGAGTAGTTCTAAAGCCTAGCGACCTGGTAGTTAGAGCGTTTGATGGGTCGAGGAGATCGGTGTTCGGGTAGGTGGAGTTACCAATTAAAGTAGGTCCACAAATCTTCAATACCACATTTTACGTAATGGATATACAGCCTGCATACAGTTGTTTGCTCGGAAGACCTTGGATACATTCAGCAGGAGCAGTATCGTCCACACTTCACCAAAAGCTAAAGTTCATATGGGAGGGTCAAATTGTAACTGTCAGTGGGGAAGAAGACATTTTTGTTAGTCATCTGGCTTCATTCAAGTATGTGGAGATGGATGGCGAAATAGTTGAAACTCCATGTCAGGCTTTTGAGCCCCTGAAAACTGAACAAGCGTCTGCAGTGGCAGCTTCTCCTGAAGAACCAAAGAAGGGGGTTTCCGTAGCCTCTTATAAGCAAGCTCTTGAGTTAGTAGAGTAAGGGGTGTGAGAAGGCTGGGGCAGTCCAGTAGAAGTGCCAGAAAAGAAAGATATGTTCGGAATTGGTTACCATCCTGGGCAGTCATCGTCTGGACCGAGTGCTAAAGGTTGTCAAAGCCCGATTACTTTCACGAGTGCTGGAGTAGTGGATTGTGGAAACGTCAGTGCCGTGCAGGATGACGCAGTTGATAGTGACTGTGACTTAGATGAGTGGATCAGGCCTGCTGTTCCAGGGACTCGACTTAGTAATTGGACATCAGAAAGGCTTATCTCAGTCACCTCTTTTGAAGAGTAATAATTTTTGTTTCTATTTTTTCTGTATTCAAGCACTATGTCTTGCCCGGGGCATAGTAGCTTTTTGTAAGGGTTCTTTTGTGCTTAACACAATTCATAATCATAAATAAAGCTGACGTTTCACATTCATCCATGTTGTTCTTTGTCTTTCATTTTTTGCTTTTGTTTTTCAAAAAAAGAAAGAAAAGTTTTAAAATGGCAATGTTTCTCATTTTCTCAAGTTTTTGCTAAAGCCTTGCATGAATCACCATTCATGCAGGTGCTCGTCACCGGATCTTATCAATGACGACCCTATTATGGCTGAGTATGACTTTGACAATCCAATTTATCAAGCCGATGAGGAGGGTGAAGAGGATTGCGAACTACCTGAAGAATTGGCCAGAATGCTTAAATAGGAGGAGAAGATGATTCAGCCGCACGAAGAAGCTGTCGAGGTGATAAACCTGGGTACCGAAGAGGACAAGAAAGAAGTCAAGATTGGGGCCGCATTAGAAGAATCAGTCAAGACTCGTTTAATTGTTATGCTTCGAGAGTATGTTGATGTCTTTGCATGGTCCTACCAAGATATTTCTGGTTTAGACATTGACATTGTGGTGCACAAGTTACCTCTGAGAGAAGACTGCCCTCCAGTGAAGCAGAAGTTGAGGCACACACGTCCTGATATGGAAATCAAGATAAAAGAAGAAGTACAAAATCAATTTGATGTTGGTTTCTTAGCCGTGACCAGTTACCCTTCGTAGGTTGCCAACATTGTGCCGGTCCCTAAGAAAGATGGTAAAGTCAGGATGTGTGTAGACTACAGGGATTTGAATAGGGCCAGCCCCAAAGATGACTTCCCTCTGCCTCACATAGATGTACTCGTCGATAATACTGCTCAGTTTTCTGTGTTCTCTTTCATGGACGGGTTTTCCGGTTATAACCAGATTAAGATGTCTCCCGATGATATGGAAAAGACAACCTTCATCACGCCTTGGGGCACTTTCTGTTACAAGGTCATGCCGTTTGGCCTGAAGAATGCTGGGGCCACTTATCAACGGGCGATGGTGAAGCTATTTCACGACATGATTCATCATGAAATTGAGGTTTATGTTGATGATATGATAGCAAAATCCCAAACAGAAGAGGAGCACTTGGTTAATCTAGCAAAGTTGTTTGACAGACTTCGGAAGTTCAGACTGAGGTTGAATCTGAATAAGTGTACCTTCGGGGTCCGTTCCGGCAAGCTACTCGGCTTCATTGTTAGTGAGCGAGGAATTGAGGTCGATCCAGCCAAAGTAAAAGCCATCCAAGAGATGCCTAAGCCAAAGACTGAAAAGCAAGTGCGTGGTTTCTTAGGGAGACTAAATTACATTGCACGGTTTATTTCTCACCAAACGGCCACGTGTGAGCCCATCTTTAAGCTTCTGAGGAAGAATCAGGCCATTAAATGGAATGAAGACTGCCAGCAAGCCTTTGATCGAATCAATGAATACCTTCTAGAACCATCAATTCTCACGCCTCCGGTACCAGGGAGACCTTTGATTATGTATCTTACCGTGCTTGAAGGATCGATAGGATGTGTGCTGGGTAAGTAGGACGAGTCTGGTCGAAAAGAGCACGCCATTTATTACCTTAGCAAAAAGTTTACCGATTGTGAGACACACTACTTACTACTCGAGAAAACTTGCTGCGCTTTGGCATGGGCTGCTCGCCGACTAAGACAATACATGTTGACTCACACCACTCTCTTAATTTCCAAGATGGATCCTGTGAAATACATTTTTGAGAAGCCGACATTGACAGGAAGGGTAGCCCGATGGCAAATGATACTAACAGAGTATGATATACATTACATTTCGCAAAAGGCAATCAAAGGAAGTGTATTGTAAGAATACTTGGCTTAGCAGCCAATCGATGATTATCAACCCATGAAATTTGAGTTTCCGGATGAGGATATCATGTTTCTCAAGTTGAAAGACTGTGAAGAACCACTTCCTAAGGAGAGGCCAGACCCTGAATCCAAATGGAAGTTGATGTTTGGCGGAGCTGTGAACATGAATGGAAGTGGAGTAGGTGCTGTTATCATCTCACCAGAAGGGGTACATACACCTTTAGCTGCTCGGTTGACTTTCGAATGCACTAACAATAAGGCAGAGTATGAAGCTTGCATCATGGGGGTTGAAGAGGCAATCAACTTGCGAGTCAAGGACCTCGAGATCTTCAGAGATTCTACTCTGGTGGTGAATCAGGTCAATGGAAAATGGCTGGTTCATCAACCTCACTTGGTTCCTTACAGAGATTATGTCAGGAGGTTGTTAACTTTCTTCACCAAAGTCAAGTTGAATTATATTCCTCGAGATGAAAACCAGTTCGCCGATGCTTTAGCAACTTTATCGTCTATGATTAAAGTTTGTCAAGAGAATTTTGTGCCCCGAATCATGGTCTCCCGTCTTGAAAGACCTGCCTATGTCTTTGCGGTTGATAGTGGTGAAGATAACAAACCTTGGTATCATGATATCAAGCATTTCTTGAAGGCTCAAGAATACCCGGCTGGGGCATCCAGTAAGGACAAGAAGACCCTCAGAAGACTGCCAGGAGGTTTCTTCTTAAATCAAGATAGTGTGCTATACAAGCGAAACTTTGACATGGTTCTGCTCAGATGCGTGGATAGACACGAAGCAGACCTGTTGATGCAAGAGGTTCATGAAGGCTCCTTTGGTACCCATGCTGGAGGACATGCTATGGCCAAGAAATTGTTGAGATCGGGGTATTATTGGATCACCATGGAATTCGATTGTTGTAAATACTCTCGTAAATGTCACAAGTGTCAGATTTATGCTGATAAGGTGCATGTGCCTCCGAATCCATTGAGTGTCATGTATTCACCATGGCCGTTCTCCATGTGGGGCATTGATATGATTGGCAAGATCGAGCCGACAACTTCTAACGGTCATCGCTTCATCCTGGTTGCTATAGACTACTTCACGAAGTGGGTCGAAGCGACATCTTATGCCAATGTTACTAAACAAGTGGTAGCCCGGTTTATTAAAAGAGACATCATTTGCCGGTACGAAATTCCTGAAAGAATCATTACTGATAATGGTTCTAATCTCAACAACAAGATGATAGCCGATTTGTGTCAGGATTTCAAAATAGAACATCACAACTCTTCTCCATATCGCCCGAAGATGAATGGCACCGTCGAGGCGGCCAACAAGAACATCAAGAAGACCGTGTAGAAGATGGTTGTAACATACAAAAACTGGCATGAGATGCTACCATTTGCGTTGCATGGGTACAGAACGTCAGTGCGTACTTCAACAGGGGCAACCCCGTTCTCACTGGTGTATGGTATGGAGGCAGTCCTACCAATTGAACTGGAAATCCCCTCATTGAGGTTAATGATGGATATTAAGCTAGATGAAGCTGAGTGGCTCCGGTCCAGGTATAATCAATTGAGCCTCATTGAAGAAAAGCGCCTAGCAGCTGTATGTCATGGACAATTGTACCAGCGGCGGATGAAGCAGGCTTTTGATAAGAAGGTACAACCACGGAGGTACATACCAGGTGACTTGGTGCTGAAAAGGATTCTTCCCCCTCTTAACGATCACAGGGGAAAATGGGCACCCAACTATGAAGGACCGTTCGTGGTTAAAAAGGTTTTCTCAGGTGGAGCCTTGATGCTGACAACCATGGACGGAGAAGACTTGCAATCCCCTGTCAACGCGGACGCAGTAAGAAAATATTTCTTGTAAAAAGGACCTGCTGGATAAAAACAGAATAAAGATCCAGACAAAAATGGGCATCCCGGAGAGCCAAAAAATAGAATAAAAGGCTCGGGAAAAAATTAGGGAAATCCTTAAAAAAATGTACACCCGCTGAGTTGAAAAGCCACATCGGACAGCTCAGGCAAAAAAGGGTTTCCCGGTGGATTGAAAACCTGGAAGGGCGATCCACACAAAAGAGGGATTAACACGAACGACTGCGATCTACGAAATCCGTAACTTATCTACAACTGAGGTTATTCTAAGGGTTGAAGATCAATTCAATTACCTTTCTTAAGGGGCAGATCGGGCGGATCATCTCGAAGATCTATGAGTCATAACCGGGTTGAAACTTGATGAGATCCATTTATTACATTTCCAATAGGATAGTTTGTTTTCCTTTTTGGCTGTTTCCTCTTTCCATGGAACTGCTTCCTTTGTATTTCCTATTTATGGCCATTTTTCCGAATCAATAAAAATTCAACTTCAGTTAACTTGTGACTATCTGCTTCTCGTTTTTTTTGTTTTTCATCTAGCATTGATTGATTGCGAAAACGTCCAGGAAATTATGATTTATATTGTGTTGTGAACATTTGAATGCTTTCTAACTCGTGCAGGAGGACAGAAACATTTAATACAACTCTGAAAGGGTGTCAAGATGCCCAGATAATGATTCGTGCTACGAGCCTGGGGCAGGCAGGTCCCAAACTAACTCTCCATGTTGCAGGAACTATCAATTGTGTTTATGCAGGTACAGGTACAGATGTTGCTAATAGAGCTAAAAGCAGATTCCCAGGAGGAGAATTTCTTTATGCTTGAACAAGAGCAGGTGTCTTCCAAGGTGTCTCCAGTCATCCCCAGTAAAGTTGGAAGTTGAAATCTCTCCCAGCAATGTAGCAAAATGTGGGTGTCTTCCCCAAGCAGAGACTTCCTTTCGATACAGGGGCAATCCCTAGCAGTACAAGGAGTGGCATTCCTCCCCAGCAGGTTGCTTCTTCAACAGTGCCATGCCTTTAGTTCCTAGCCAAGTCAGGAGGTCTCCACTTCCCCATCAAATTTCAAGAAGGGTCCATCTCCAGCAGGGTCTTGGAACTCCAATCTTAAAAGTCTAATTTATTTTTGGCAATGGCGGCAGTTCAGAGCCGGTGTATCATTGACAACTTTCCCTGCAAAGTTGTCTCCTCCTCATCAGGATGGATCAGATCAGTGCAGTGATCATCATTTCTCCCTAGTCAAGCCGCCTGGGATACCTGCTGTCTTCTTTTCAGGAGATCTCCTCGCATTTGCATATGCATAATCATCATTGCATTTGCATCCTCCAAAGCGTAGCATTTCCATCATCATGGAGCATTACACCATAAATTCAAGCATATGCATGCCAACATGGGCCAGTTTTGAGGTGTTACATATAACCTATAATATCTTCTCAACCTGAAGTACTCCTTGCAGAGGATACCAATATCATTTTCCAGACATCCTGGTCTTTTCAAGTCAATGTTTGTCACCCATTTCGCGTCTTGTTTTGTACAACAATCGCATCACAGGTTCTTGTTTTGTACGATCCTGTTTGCCTGGGCTCTCGTTTATGTACAACGATCCTGTTCCATCTTGTCCTATTTTCTTTGTGTTTCTGGTTATCGATTGAGGCCGATATACCATTACGTTTCCATTCAAGGATGGTTTTGTGTTAGATCCGAGGATCTTTTGAGAATTGTCATTCGAGGATGGCATTCTTTTCTTCAAGTCCTTCCGAGGTTGGTCTTGTTTGTGTTGTTGTGGTTATCATTCGAGGATGATAGACCATTTTAAGCTTATTGACTGAGGTTAGTTTGTCTCTTTTGCAAAGTCTGTCTGAGGTCAGTCTTTGTGTTTCTGGTTATCGACTGAGGCCGGTATACCATTGCGTCTCCATTCGATGATGGTTTCGTGTTAGATCCGAGGATCTTTTGAGGATTGTCATTCGAGGATGGCGTTCTTTTCTTTAAGTCCTTCCGAGGTTGGTCTTGTTTGTGTTGTTGTGGTTATCATTCGAGGATGATAGACCATTTTGAGCTTATTGATTGAGGTCAATTTGTCTCTTTTGCAAAGTCTGTCTGAGGTCATTCTTTGTGTTTCTGGTTATCGACTGAGGCCGGACACCATTACGTCTCCATTCGAGGATGGTTTCGTGTTAGATCAGATCATCTTTTGAGAATTGTCATTTGAGGATGGCACTCTTCCCAACATATTTTATTACCCATAATGTGCAAATTTTCAGGTTTTATTCGAGTATTCAATCACTCCACGCCTTGAACGTCTAAAAGTCGTCGCTATCATCCATTCAGGTCTGTAGATGATTGAATAGGGGCAGCTGTAATACCTTAAAATTTTCCCTCATATTTATTCCATTTACTAGCTTATCGCTTCATATTTCATCTGCATTTCTCCATTAGGTCATAACATCATAATCATACATGGATTCTTAAGGCATGAGATCAGTGCCCTCTGAAGAACTAGGTTATTCCATTGATCTGTGGTTTCTACTTCAATAGGGTTTGTGTCGTGGATTATGGAATTAGGGCTGCACAAACTATGATAAATTCAAATGCATCATCAAGAACTGGTCTAATTCCAATGAAGGTTTTATATGGTGCATTGAAGCTCAATTCTCAAATCATGCTCTTGTATTTCCAAGACAAATTCAATATGAACATTCATGGCTCATCACGATTTAAGGAAACTCAAATGGGGTTTTTATTCAAGATTTGAGGATTGATTCATATTCAGTTGGATTCAAGGTTTGATTAAGTGGTTATCAATTAATATTGCTTTGTGAGTGGTTAACGGTTGACTTGTATTCCTCAATGATTGACTCAAGGTCTTAATTCATCGTAAATGAGAATTCAATATGGTGAAGATTGCTTGATGAGATATTCGGATCAACAGAGGGAATTCCAAATGGTCATAATGGAGCTCTGGATCTCATAAAAATGATGAAGTGCATGCCATCATAGGACCAATAACAACAATGGAAGCAAATTTTGTGATACAACTAGGAGACAAAGCTCAAGTGCCAATTGTAAATTTTCTGCAACGAGCCCTTCACTTGCATCACTTCAAAGTCCATATTTTTTCCAAATATCACAAGCTGATTCAGTTCAAGCAAAAGCCATCACCACAATTATTCAAGCTTTTGGTTGGAATCAAGTCATCCCAATTAATTTGATAACAGAACAAATGTAGAAAAAAGAAAAGCTAACACAAAAATATAGAAAGAAAAAAAGAGAGAAATAACAGAATTTCTTTCAATTCCATAAAATTGATTTCTACATTATTCTTCAGCAATCAATAAGTAGAAAAGTCTCAGGATAAGTGGATACAACCAAAAAAAATTGCAGAAAGCTAACAGAAGGAGAAATTCAAACTCGAAAATCAGAGCCAAAAAACAGTTACAAAAATAATTCTAACTCCCTAACCGAATTCTAACCGAATTTGATTGAAATCATGAGAATACCCTCACCATTGATCACATATAAAGCTGCATATTCATCTTCATCTTGGGGGCTGGACCACATTCACCATTCTTCTTCAATTCTTCAACCTTTTTCTCGAAACTCTTCTTCACAACTTCTTCACAAAAACTTCCCCAATTCTTCATCCCCTATCTTCTTCTTCAAACTCATTCTTATTCTTCTTCACCACTTTTCTGTTTCAATCTTCATCTCACTCTCCATTTTTCGTCTCCTTGAAACCTCTCTTCATCTTCCCCACCCACCTTCTGCATCCATATTCTACTTCATCTCAACCATCTTCATATCCAATACTTCATCCCAATCATCTTCGTCATATCTCAAAGAAAACCTGCAACGAATTTAGAGTTGAATGAAAACCATATTTTGATCGTAACGGAATCAAAAAGTTCAACAGCAAAACAATAAGCTTCTCTAAGTCGTATTATCAGTTACAACATAGAGGCTTCAAATCAATGTGCAGTAAAGGTTCACAAAAAAGAAAAAAAACGAGAAGCAACAACGTCACCTGAACATCAATCTTCACCTTTCTGAGTTTGAACCTCAGAGCCCTCAAGAAGCTGCAGCAAAGTGAAGCGTCAATCATTCATTTTCACAGCGAAACCGAATTTGACGATCGTTGTGGTTACCGAACCCTAATCTTCGTTCATCCGCATCGATCGAAGTGCATCTGAACGTTGCGGCCCTTGCTCAAATCGAATGGAGTCGTCTTCTCCTTAGCTCTTCGCTCATTTCCGTTTGGATCGCTCAACAACATCTTCATCGCGATACCAGTTGTTTCCGTCGATTGAAGGTACGAATCCAAGCCCCTTTGCGTCGTAGCTGCATGTCGTGTTGATGATTGGTCTTTAGAGTGTTCTTCTTGTTTCGGGTTTGAGGACAAAGATGAGATTAGGGTTTTTGCTGTATTTCAATTCCAATTTGAGATGAGGTTTAGGTTTGATCCGTTTGGGATTCAGGATTTAAGCTCGGATGATGTTGATGGTAGTGGCGTAGAGTGATGAAGAAGACGGAGCGGTGGCGTTTGGAGTATGGTGATGATTGAAGTTGAACGTTGAGGTGCGGCGGCGGAGAAGAGGAGAGAGTGTTGAATTTAGGGTTTCGTTCATAGTGTTGTTTAATTTTATTAGTTTTCTTGAGTTTATAAGTTTAACGATTTTACTCTCTTGAAGATTAAAGGAAATAAAGGGTCATTAAGGGATTTAATTCATTCGTTGGATATATTAAAAGCTGGTAAAGAGAATTAAAAGGCTTAATCATGTGTGGTTCCAAGAAAGGAGAAGAGGATAAGATTGTGGATTCCCCAGCCACACCGGCGGTGACACGTGTCACCGTCCGGTTGGCCCTTCTGGCGGTGGTTCATGTGTACACCGTCCACCTTAGCTGTCATAGGCTTGCGTTGTGGAACGTTTGATAAGAATACTGATAGGAAGACTTGGAATCAAGGGTCCAGATTAGAGTCAAACAGTTGACCGAAGGTCCATGCATGCACCCTTCAATTTCCTGCGTTTTGGGCCCAAGATTCTTGCTTTTAGCACCCCTCAGCTTAAGCCCAATTGGCATAATAACTAAAAAAGATGCTATTTCGCACCCCCTTCTATTTCTTTCTTAGATTTAATTTTAGTTTTAATATAGGTTAGAATAAAATCCTTAAAAAATAGGAAAAATCATAATAAAATTCTACAAAAATTCCAGTAGGTTAATAATTCATTTTAGAAATTTGTGACGATTTTATTTTCTGAATTTTGGCTATTTTTGATTTAAATTCGATTTTTCATGTAATTAGCATTTTATTGAATTTCTTTAATTGCACTTAATTTTCTTCATTTTATTTCTTCCTCTTCCTGTAGGATTTTTAGCCCATTCTTTTTGCTATGATTAGAGGACTGATAATAGGACTTAGGATATTTTTTGGTAGATTTTTAGGCCATTTTATCCACTGTTTTGGTAGCTTAATTCATACAAAACTGTAGTTAATTCTTAGGTAGATTTAAGTGACTTTTAGGCATAGTTAGCTTCTGAATTTTTAGGATATTTTTTAGCACAATGTTATACTCAGTTTTAGGACCTTAGAGAATTAATTTCATATTTTTTCCAGGACTTTTAATATTTTTAGTGCATTAATCTTTAGGCTTTTTTACATTGTAAAGTCATTTAGTTTAGCTTAGGATATTATGGTTCATTAAGGACTAGTTTAATTAGGCTTAGTCTTAGGATATTAAAATGACTTAGTATAGTTTAATTACTGATTTTAGAATGATAATATTAGATAATCCCCTTAGTTTTAGGACTTAGGTTTAGAATTTCTAATAAATAAATTTAGGTGAAGTTTAGGCTTGTTTTTGGTTTTATGCCTTAATATGCATTTTCTAGAATTTATTTCTTATTTCAATTTTAATGCTTTGCCTTATTATTTGAATTTCTCACTTGTATAGGATTCCCCATTGTTCTTAGAATCAACTTAACTTCCTTAGGAAGTAAGTTGAATTCTAGTAGTTGCTAGTTCCCTTTCATTCATTAGGCTTAGAAAATCACATAAACCATTAGGACCACTTTTGAATAAATAACTAAAATTAGGATTGAGTCTTAGTCCCTTAGTTTTTACCTTTTGTAACTTGAGTCCTTCATTCTCATCTTCAAACAAAATCCAAAAAAACACTTAATAAATGCATGAAAGGATCCCTTGTGTATAGCCTTATTCCATGAGGCACTTGCACTCATTCCATCTTGGAGTGGTGTATGCTTGTCTAGCATGATGTACAAGTCTCATCAAGGGGTTGTTTCACAAAGAAAACATAAAAGATACTTCTTCACAAAAGCTACAAAA
Organism: Lathyrus aphaca; assembly: GCA_963966055.1. NCBI lineage: Eukaryota > Viridiplantae > Streptophyta > Magnoliopsida > Fabales > Fabaceae > Lathyrus > Lathyrus aphaca. The sequence goes on along the minus strand of OZ014524.1, from coordinate 175,348,681 downwards.
ACACTTAACAAAGTTCAACAAGCTAGTGAACTTAGACCCTAATTCATGGAAACTAGTCTTGGATAAATTCTCCTTGCTGGGTGTGCTTGTTCTATTATTCCATCTTGGAATGTAGTAGCAAGTACACATTCCATGGAAAAGAGTTTGAATTCACTTCCTTGTGCCAAATTCATACAAAACTCATAAAAGACAAAAACAAGCGATTAGCGACTATCCTACGGGAACTTCTCTTTCTCATCTTATTCATTCTGAACGCGAACTCGCGACGACTTGTCTCGCATGCAAGATAGTAAACGCACTCGTACCAGACGAGCCTGCAACACCTGAGCATAGACATACGCAGTTCCAGCCATGAAAAATACAAATAGTTCTCGCCTTAGTTAGGCGAACTACGTCGACTCTGATCCTCATTTTCTCGATGAGGTACGTAGGCAGCGGGGTAGGGCCCGTTTGAGTACATTCTTTATTTTCCCTACATTTCCCTCTTTTTGTTCTCTTTTCTAGTTCCTTTCTCATTTCTCATTCTCATTCCAGTCAGCAGTTTTATTCAGCAACAGTTATTTTTTCTCACCCTTTGAAACAAACAAACAAGCGTGAATCTCGTCGGGTACGGCGGACGATCTGGGGTGCTAATACCTTCCCAGGTCGTAATCGACTCCTGAACCCAGATATTTGGTTTGCAGGACCTTGTCCTTTCCTTTTTCCTCAGGTTTGTGCAACATTACCTTTCCCATTCTTTCGGGATAAAAATGCCTAGCTGGCGACTCTACCTTTTCCGTGTCACTTTCGCGTTTGTACTAGGATGAAAATCCCGGGAGCGACAGCAACCAATAGTCTAAAGATTAAATTCACAAGTTTTTAAGAGATTTAATCCTTTATTAATATTTTTGTGTCCAAATGGACAAAAGGAAAATCAATACAACAATAATAAGAGCAAAAATAATAAACATGATAATGGATTAATAAAGCATAATAAAATAAATGCAATAAAGGTTTAAGAAATTAAATGTTAGTAGCAAAAGCAATTAAAGTGCAGGAATCTAAAATATTAATAGTAGTAATAGTATAATAATATTTAAATAATAGTGGTGTGAACTTAATCAACCACAACCAAAAGACTAACCAAAAACGAAATGCAACCGGATCCGCTTAGTATCTTACACTATAGCTATTAACCAAGGAAAACCAAACCAAATTCAATGAAATTTGAAAGGCGATTGGGAGACCCAAAGCACCTACACAACCAACAAGAGGTCCGGTCCACGAAAGTGGAAGTATCCAATTGGATTTTTATTCCGAATTCTGGACACATTTAGGTCTATGTTAAGAAATCGTCGAGTAATTTACGAAGTAATTATCCTACAAATGAGGCCGGCCACCACCAATTAAGGTAAACAATGTTAGTGCTAATGCATGCGAGATAAATGGTATGTAAATCGCTATCCGAATGCAATACCGCACAAAACTAAAGATGAATACCAAATTGAGTTACACTTATGGTATTCTTTCATCTTTAAGTTCAATCACTCATCTTGGTGGATTCAAGCATGAAAATGTATTACTAATGCAAAGTACCTTAAATGAATTGAATAATTCACTTAAAGGTAGTTTTGAATTAATGAAAATTAACTAGTCTAATCTACACCCAAAGTTCATTGAAATTAAAGAGAAATCACTCCCCAAAGTGATTTCCAAGGTAAAAATAAAAAGGAGGAAGAAGAAGAGGAAATAGTAACAAAAAAGAAGCTTAAAATAAGCCAAAAACAACTTCTAACTTGTGTTAACCGGTTAACAAAAATATACTGGAAATGGTTAATCGTATAATGCAACAAGTTTCAAATCCTGCACAACACAACACTGGTTAACCGGTCAACCAAATTACACTGAAAATGGTTAACCGGTTAACGCTGAACCAGTAGTAGAAAAAATGCTAAAATTTAGAATGATCCGTTTTCAAAACCTTTTTTCAAACACTTGATGATCATGATCTGAATTTGCACGAATTTTAAACTCAAAATACATTGAAATCCCTGCAATCAAATAACAATTTAAGATCCAAAGGATCTAGAATCAAAGGCACCAAAGATCTACATCTTGAATGTTGATGATGAAGATGGATTTATGGAAAGAGTGAATTACCAAAAACACTTCTTCAAATTAGACCAAATCAAGCTAGATCTACTGAAATTGATGAACAAGAAAAGAATAGGATGAAGGTTTAGCTCAAAACAAGGAAAGAAGAGCTTTCGTGAATTTTTTGGTTTCGGGGGAGTATTTTGCAAGAGATTTGTTGGCTCTAAAATGCTTGTTGAATGAATGAAATTAGGGTGCTATTTAAAGACTTTAGGTATGGGAATTTGGTGGAGTGGATCTTTCTTTGGTAATTCAAATTAGGTCTGGTAATTGAAAATTTGGTGGGAAATGGAAAAGAGTGGTGATTAGTGAGGGTTTATGGTAGGAAATGATCAAAGTGATGTAGAGAATTTAGAGGGAAATGAATCTAGAATATTCCAAATGAGATCAATGATCAAATGGTGCTAAATTTGAATAAAATATTCAAATTTCGCATTGGTTAGTCGGTTAACGCATAGGGTTAACTGGTTAACCAAGCTAAAATTTGGATATTTTATTCAAATGTGATTGCTTCGTTGTTGCGGCCCGATTATTTTGCACGTCGAACAAGGCATGGAAATAAATACATGAATCTTGGAATTCCTTGAATAAATCAATTAACTTGAGAAATCCTTGATCAAATAAATTTGAATTACTTGCATATCAACTTCTACTTTTGTATGTGAAATTTTATTCGAGCTACAAGACTGCTATTTTTGGCATTTTCAATTGTTCCTCTTCCTGAAAATGTTAGTGAAAGAAAACATAATATTTTTGGATTTTAATTAATGGTTAGTAAACATAAACATATAAAGCAATTAAAAGCAACGATAACACCCTGTGAGACATAAACCTACACCCAAGAAGAACCGAGAAACCAGTGCAATTTTGTTTGTATGCAAGATGCAGATGAAATGAGAAGAAAACTTAGGGAAAAAATTAGGGTGTTACAGCTGTCCCTATTTAAGTTTCTTCAATCTGGAGATATGAAGATTGGCATCTTCATCTCTGCAAGATGGGAGAAACTTAAATACAAAAAACCCGATTTTTGTCCTAAGGGAACATGATATGAATATGATATGCAAACCTAAGATCTCGGTGGGGAAAATATGACCACCATAGGAAAACAAAAGCTTGGGAACACAAAATAAAAATCCCACTGGGGAAGACAACAAATGCCAGAAGAGTTTACCAGGAAAATAAATCAATGGATAGCTGACTCAAATTGGGAAAATATGACATAATCAAGGTAAAAAGTTCAACAAGGACGAGTAGATACTCTTCCAGGGAATATCAACCAAACAAAGTATTCGAGTCCAAAAATGGAGGAATACCGAGTTAGAAAAGAATCGTCAACTACTGATTTACTAGGTAGGAGCAAAAGCAATAAGCTTGATTAACTTGGTAATATTACCCACTATCGAATAATTGATAACTTAATTCCAAAGTAATATACTCAAGCTGGAGAAAATATTGCCCACTATCAAACAATGATAGCTTAATTCCAAAGCAATAAAACTTAAAAGGAAATATTACCCACTATCAAATAATGATAGCTTAATTCCAAAGTAATCAATCAAAAGGAGGAGACATATTGCCCACTATCACACAAGTGATAGCTTAATTCCAAAGTAATATACTCAAACTGGAGAAAATATTACCCACTATCGAACAATGATAACTTAATTCCAAAGCAATATTACTCACAAAGAGGACCAAAGTTCAATCCAAGAACAAGTCGAAGAGAAACGGTCAATCAAGACTCATCCCGAAGAGGAAATATCTCAACTGGGGAAAGTTCCATCCAGATAACAAGCTGGTGAGGAAACCGAATCAAAAACCATCCACGAGGAACAAACTCAATGGGGAATTTAGAAAGGATAAACACTTTCTGCTTAATGGTTGACACCCTAACTTGAGAGGAAGACACAACACACACTCTGTGGGGAAAATACACAACAAAAAGCAGGGAATAATGATAAATGCAAGAATGGAAACATATGATGCTATGCATATGCGTATGAATATGCTGACAAAATAGACATAAAGATAAGAAACATGTGACAAAAACACCATAACAACCGGATACTCGGCTAACCCCAAAGCAACAATGTTGGGAATCATGCTGGAGATTCAATTTGAAATCCTGCAGGGGAAAAATAAAATCCATCAAAGGAATAGAATCCCACTACAAGGCTAAACTCCTGTTGAGGAAACAATTGCTAAGAAATCAATTCGCAAAGCAAACTTCAATAATCCATTAAGGATATCATCAGAAATTCCACTATGAGAGGATAACATATCGGAGATGCAATAACACAAAATCCTCCATTCTTCGGGGAAAGAGGGAAGCGTCCCTGTTAAACTCTGCTGGGGGTAATTATCTTCACAGCTCTATCTAGGGAAACAAAATAAAGATCTACCAGTGATGTAAATAAAGCATTACCTACTGGAGTATCAAACATCAAGCATCAACTCTGCATAGGGATACCACCCTACCGAGGAAAGATAATAATCTGTTGGGGATGGGGAAAAACTTCCACAATCCTTGCTAGGGACATAAGTATTCAAACTCTGCAAGGAATAACCATCATACCATTCCTGATCCACTCGGGGAAAGGGTACAAGACTTGCTAAGGATCACATAGAAATCTGCTGGAAATCATCACGCACAGACCTACTGGGGATACGAGAGAAAGATTGTTGGAGATCATTCATCACTGAAAATTTCGGACATTCCGACCCACCTGGGGATACCAGAAGTGAACATCATAGAAAAAACACAGTTACGAGGGATTTTAAATCGATACCCACCATCAGGTGAAAGAAAACCTCTAAACTGAGTACTATATCAAAACTTCCGCTAGGGTATACAACCAAATCAAGCTGAGGAACAAGAACTTGGCCAAGGATTCCTATTGTTTCAAAAATAAATTGTTGAGGAAGAAATCAAAACTCAACTGGGGATTCTCAAGAACATCCCTTCCAACAATTCTTCTGGGGAAGACATTGGAACTCAAACTAGGAACATTCATACAATAAACCATCCCCGCTCATACTTTCCATTTGGGGAGCAAAACATCATTATTATCAACACCCAAGACTATTCGGAAATTTATAGAGAAAAAACCGGATCAAACCCTGCTTTGGGAGAGATAAATTACACACATCAAGACTTTTCCATCCCTGGAATAACTATTGATATTCTTTCCTCATTCATAAATCAAGCCAAATACCCTTTGAAGTAACCACTTAAGGTAAATCAAGAGAATAATTTAGACAAAATCTTCTAACAAATTCCAATCGGAGAACCTACTTACGCGGCCACTATGGGAATTTCAAAATATATCAAATAGAAAAGTCTACTGCCGAGACTAGCCATGGAATCTACTGCCAATATTCTAAAAAGAAAACATCTTATGTTGAAGTCTGTTAGAGATCTACTGCCGAGATTATCCAGAGAATCTACAAATAAAATATCTTCTACCGAGATCAACTATGAGATTCTTCTTTTGAAATCATCCGAGAAATCTACTGCCGAGATTCTTGGAAAGAGAATAACTTCTGATCAGGTTAATTGGAAATCTTAAACCGAGAATTACCAGTAAACAAGGGGAAACACCTTCTGCCGAGGCTGATCAAAGAAAATAGAACTACCTTTTTTCGAGGTCTACTATAATATTTCTTTGAAATCATCCAAAATATCTACTTTCTAGATTCTTTGGAGAGAAAATACTTTCTGCCGAGGTTAACTGAGAACACACATGCTGTCAAGGTATAAAGTTCGTCTTCAATGGGGAACCTTCAATAGATTCTTCTTAGGGAGAAAAAGTATATGTGCAAAATAAATTCACTCTCAATCTAGGTTTCATAGTCTAGAGAGATCAACATTGTTGCAGGGATCAACATCTGATCGACAACTATATGGGAGAAAACAAATTACTTCCTCAGAACAAAAGTATGCTTAAGATAACATTGAATTCACAATTCATCACTTTTGCCCCAGACTGCATGGTCTACAAAGGATTTTACACCAAGAGGAAACTTTGTACCATAAGGACTTGAGATAACATGCCCCAGTGTGTTCAAAATCTTAGAGGGATTCATCGAATCTCGATGTAACTGCCCAAGATTAACTGTATTTGGAAATTTCTCTAACCAACAAAGTCTGCAACCTTTCCCCCAGGTGAAATCATCACCAGGTAAAACAAACTTGCTCATACTCAACAAAATCTTCAAGCAACGCGCCCATGGATATGGTCATTCTTGAGATAACTTGCCAATCACTCATCAGAGTTTCAGGCCTCAAAAGATTAAACTCATCACTGATGCTCACATGTAAGTTTTCAAGTGTCAAACAAATGTATGCAAGCAGAAAATGTTAATTTTGAGAATAATAATTCTAATGCAACACATATGTTTATCTTGAATTTTTTTTTATTGAAAAGATGTTGCAAAACCTTGTGAATGAATCACTAGTTTAGATACGACATTGATTTTTGAATGCATATGCAATACCAACAAAGATCTTTTAAGCATAACTCATGGGAGTCAGGAACATTATCTCGTTGAAGTACACCTTCAAAACAAACCCTGCTTCAATTGGGTATTTTGAGGGTTATAACTTGATCTTGTTCACGTATTTAAGAAAAAAATATTTTTAGGCTCAAAAATTTATTTGTACCCACCCAATCTCCGTGATGTCCTTCAGTCATATATTCAGCTAATTCAACACAAAGGTTCATCTCTCAAAATGATTAAACTAACGGTGTAAGAACCCATGAGGTTAACAATTTAAAATCCAATGAGGATTTTCAGGGAATAACAGTCACCCTGTCAACTTTTGACTTAGTAGTCACACATATTTGTTCTTTTGATGATGATTTTTTTTCAATCCTTTCTTTTCTCTTTTTGCGATTCTTATTCTTTTATTTTCCTTAACTTTTTCCTGGATAATTTTTTTTTTGAATTTTGACGTTCAGCGGGCTTTTCTTTTCTTTTTCTTTCTATCTCTTTTTTTTTTGAACAAATCATGTGACATTGGCTTATCTGACTTTGTTAAATAAGGTTGTGATTGTCTCCTTCCTTCATGGATGAGGGATAACCATTATGGTTTTCTTTTAGACACACATTCCTTTTAAAATTTGGACACTTTGGTCAAATTAACTGAAGAGTACCCATCCCCAAGGTTAAATATAAGGGTTTTTTCATTTAGAAAAGAAACTCCTACTTCAAGGCTCAAAGGGGTTAACAAGGGATTATCTTCCTTATATCTCCAGTGTTTGGGATTTTGAAACAATTCCTTACATCATTAGGAGGGTATTATTCAAAAGCACACAACCAGAAATTTTGCATTTTCACTTCATCACCCCCCATCCAAGAGTTTAGACAAGAAATTGGTATTGCAATGCAGAAAACAAATTAAATGAGCGAAAGAGAATGAATCACTTCAAGATAAACATACTCATTAAATTATGATTAATATTCAAAACAAACATGTTCTTACATGCAAGAAAAGCATTAACAATCATGAAAGATTACAAAAAAAATCTCTAGTAAATGAACTAAAGATCAGAGGACACTGTCTCAGTCTGAGCTCTTGGCTATAGGCATATCCTCAACCTTCTTGATTCTTCAGGATAAAAGCGCTCCATTCAAGAATGGCACTCCGTCTTCAAAGGTTAACACTTCATTGTTGATCATTTCTTGAACCTGTTCTTGGAAAACCTTGCATTCCTCAATCGGATGCCCTATCACTCCATCATGAAATTCACAACTGGTGTCTGGGTTGTACCAAGGAGGATGAGATCTCATTGCTCTGGTCTTTCTAGGTGTCATTACCGAGTTTCGAGCAAAATAAGACCACAATTGACTGTAAGTCACTGGGGTTGGATCAAACTGTGCTTTCTCTTGAACATTGTTTCGCTTAACAACAAGAGTTACTGACGTCACTTGCTGATGACGCTGATTGTTTCTCCTATAATTTTTTTGAAACATAGCATTGGCTTCGCCATCTTTCTTTTTATGATATCTAGAAGAACTCCCTTATTTGGCTAACCGTCCTTCACGGACACCTTCTTCTAGTCTCACTCCCATGTTCACCATTTCAGCAAAGTCAGTGGGTGCACTAACAACCATCTTCTCATAATAGAAAGGACTGAGAGTTTTCAAAAAGATCTTGGTCATTTCTTTTTCTTCCAATGGAGGACTGACTTGAGCGGAAAACTCGCACCATCTATGCGCATACCTCTTAAAGATTTCTTTGTTTTTTCTGGAACATGGCCCGAAGTTGATCACGATCTGGCTCCTTATCAACATTGTACTTGTACTGTTTCACAAAAGCAGCAACTAGGTTTTCCCAAGACTGAATATGATTCCTTTTGAGTTTCATATACCACATCAAGGATCCTCCATATAAACTTTCTTGAAAGCAGTGAATCATCAACTTATCGTCTTTGACATGAGCGCCCATCTTCCGACAGAACATCGTGAAATGGTATTTTAGACAACTGACACCCTTGTATATTTCAAAGCCAAACATCTTGAACTTCAGAGGAAAAACCACGTCCGGTATAAAACTTAAGTCATGTGTCTTAAGGCCAGATGCCTTGAGTCCTATCATCATCTTCAATTGTTCCTCGAAATCACAACATCCTTTCACGAGTTCCACAAATCTAGAATCAATCAGCTTTGTCACAGGATGGACACTTTGAGTATTTGGCATATTCATCTGAAATCAGGAATCCCATTCATCAACTTAAGCAACTAGGCTACCTTGCAAATATTGAGAATGAATAGGAACATCCAATTGTGGAACCATGCTGTCCGGAGGAGAGTCATACATCGGATTGGTCATCACCTTAAATCTTGTCATGAGATCAACATTCTCTGTCCTCTCCATTATTCCTCAGTAATTACTTAGAATCCGGTACAAATTCTGAGAAATCAACCAACTGGTACAAAGACGGAAGGACAAATGAGCTTTTGTTCTAGGAAATGCACATGCAAATGATGAATGCAAAGATTTTTTTTTACTTTCCTTCCATTTTCAAGGAATTGGCTCGATTATTGCAAACATGTGAAATATAGAGAGCACAGGCGTCACAACATTTATTTAAATCTTTCACAAAAGGAACATATCCTTTGTCCATATTTGCAACAATCAAAGTTGTTTTCCTTAAAAACGGTTGCAATGATGTTTATGATGTATGAATGTGTGGATGCAACAAACACAAAAAATATCACACAAAGCACACGGATTTTGGTTCCTATTAAGGGGATAAGAACACCACCCATAAAGGTAAGTACTAAGGTTTTGTCTTCATTGTACCTGCAGAAAACCAAAAGGGTGCTAACAGAGGTGCCCAGAGTTAGCAACCATATTTAGAATATTATCGGTACGTTGGACTACACCCCAACTAATAACATTCTTAAGAAATACCTCGTCCGAGCATAGTATCGCGTGACAACCACCTCAGGTCTACACCTAGATAGTTTCTGCACTACGTTCCTAAATAGGCTTGGATGGGTTAAGGGTTCTACTATCTGCAGTATGATCAACTCAGGGTCAGAAAATAATGCCATGTTACGACTACTTATTATGAAATTAATAATCCGAGAGAGCCTAACCGAGTGGAGATTATCGAATTGATATCTCTTTGGACTACTCCATCGCGTATCACTTCGAATATCACCGTCCTATCATAATTTCACTCAGATTCGGGTTAGAATCTAACTCATTCACAGAGGATCACCAAAACCGAAACGGAAAAATCAATAACAAACAAATCAAACCAAAGCAGAAAATAAATCAAAGTTGGCCGAATCCACTTAGAGACTAATCCCCAGCAGAGTCGCCACTTTTCTGTAGCGGTAAAATCATGAGTGTAAGCTATTAGTTAACTTAACTAAAAGTAAACAGAGTCTCCACCGCGCTTTTATTTTATTCCAAATGGAAAAGGAAAAAGAGCGAATAAATACTAATGAATCTAAAAGCAAAAAGCTAAAAGAAACAAGCAAATAAACCAGGTAAGGGGATATGTTACAAAATGGGAAGGTTTTACGCACCAAAAATATTTGTGGTACTCCACGGGAGCCCTTTGAAAAATTTACTGCTTTTGGTTTGAAAAAGGTTTGTTAAAAGAGATAGGAGGGATGAGGAAAGAATTAATTTTTAATTTTTTTTGTGTTTGGAGAGGTTTACCACCTCATGTCTAAGTACCCACAAAGTGCAATGCGAGATCAATACCCCGTAGTTCGTGGTACAAATAGTGAAAAGGGTTGGTTATGATTAATTTTATTAAGTGAAGAGAATTTGTCATTTTCAAGTGGATAGCCAAACAAATATACCATGAGAATTAAGGCATGGATTCATACATCATTATGGGGAGGGCGACAACTCGGATAAAATCAACGAGAATGAAGGCACAAACAAAAGTGTACAAAGGCACAAAACAAATTGAATGAGTTTGGTTCTTTTTATTTTTTGAATTAAAGTCAAAATGATTAAATTCATTGGTTTTAAGAAAAATAGTAAAATTCACTTGACAAAAGTCAAGGTTTTATTTATTAAAGAAGTGATAATTTTTTAAAACAAGAATCTTTGAAAAAGGAGGGAGATTTTGAAAATTAAAGAATGGGTGGAGATAAAGAGACTATCCTAGAAAAGAAAATAAGGAGATAAAGGAGAAAAGAACTAACCAAACTTTATGATACATCCAATTATGAGCATAAGAGTTCCATCCTTATAAGCTAGAAATGTCCAAATAAAGGCAAGTATACCAACTTCATGAAGATCAAAGCAAAAGAGAGGTGTCCTAAAATCTAAGTCCAAAACTTCATTCCAATGCCAAGGATAGTAACCAATAGTCCAAATATTAAAGTCACAAGTTTTTTAGAGATTTAATCCTTTATTAATATTTTTGTGTCCAAATGGACAAAAGGAAAATTAATACAACAATAATAAGAGCAAAACTAATAAACATGATAATGGATGAATAAAGCATAATAAAATAAATGCAATAAAGGTGCAAGAAATTAAATGTTAGTAGAAAAAGCAATTAAAGTGCATGAATCTAAAATATTAATAGTAGTAATAGTATAATAATATTTACATAATAATGGTATGGTGAACTTAATCAACCACAACCAAAAGAGTAACAAAAAATGAAAGGAAACCGAATATGCTTAGTATCTTACACTATAGTGATTAATCAAGGAAAAGAGACCCAAAGCACCTACGCATCAAACATTCATAAGTCTTGGTTCTTAATGCAAAATGATCAAACGCTTTGGGATTACACAACCAACAAGAGGTCCGGTCCACGAAAGTGAAAGTATCCAATTGGATTTTTTATTCCGAATTCATGACACATTTAGGTCTATGTTAAGCAATCACTGAGTAATTTACGAAGTAATTACCCTACAAATGAGGCTGGCCACCACCAATTAAGGTGAACAATGTTAGTACTAATTCATGCGAGATAAACGGTATGTAAATCACTATCCGAATGCAATACCGCACAAAACTAAAGATGAATACCAAATTGAGTTACACTTATGGTATTCTTCCATCTTTAAGTTCAATAACTCATATTGGTGGATTCAAGCATGAAAATGTATCACTAATGCAAAGTACCTTAAATGAATTGAATAATTCATTTAAGGTAGTTTTGAATTAATGAACATTAACTACTCTAATATACATCCAAAGTTCATTGAAGTTAAAGAGAAATCACTCCCAAAAATGCTTCCCAAGGTAAAAATAAAAAGGAGGAAGAAAAAGAGGAAAAAGTAACCAAAAAGAAGCTTAAAATAAGACAAAAACAGCTTCTGACTTGTGTTAACCGGTTAACCAAAATATACTGGAAATGGTTAACCGGTTAACGCAACAAGTTTCAAATCCTGCGTAACACAACACTGGTTAATCAGTTAACCAAATTACACTAAAAATGGTTAACCGGTTAACGCTGAACCAGTAGCAGGATAAATGCTAAAATTCAGCATGATCCATTTTCAAAACCTTTTTTCAAACACTTGATGATCATGATCTGAATTTGCACGAATTTTAAAACCAAAATACAGTGAAATCCTTACAATCAAACAATAATTTAAGATCCAAAGGATCTAGAATCAAAGGCACCAAAGATCTGCAACTTGAATGTTGATGATGAAGATGGATTTATGGAAATAGTTAATTACCAAAAGCACTTCTTCAAATTGGACCAAATCAAACTAGATCTACTGAAATTGCTGAAAAAGAAAAGAATAGGATGAAGGTTTAGCTCAAGTTGATCAAGAATTCAATGTGAATTCTTGATAACTTCAAAATAAGGAAAGAAGAGCTTTCATGAATTTTTTGGTTTTGGGGGAGTATTTTGCAAGAGATTTGTTGGCTCTCAAAAGCTTGTTGAATGAATGAAATTAAGGTGTTATTTAAAGACTTTAGGTATGGGAATTTGGTGGAATGGAACTTGCTTTGGTAATTCAAATTAGGTTTGGTAATTGAAAATTTGGTGGGAAATGGAAAAGAGTGGTGATTAGTGAGGGTTTATGGTAGGAAATGATCAAAGTGATGTAGAGAATTCAGAGGGAAATGAATCTAGAATATTCCAAATGAGACCAATGATCAAAGGGTGATGAATTTGAATAAAATATTCAAATTTCACAATGGTTAACCGGTTAACGCATAGGGTTAACCGGTTAACCAAGCTAAATTTTGGATATTTTATTCAAATGTGATTGCTTGGTTATTGTGGCCCGATTCTTTTGCACGTCGAAGAAGGAATGAAAATAAACACACGAACCTTGGAATTCCTTGAATAAATCAATTAACTTGAGAAATCCTTGATCAGATAAATCTGAATTACTTGCGGATCAACTTCGTCTTTTGTCTGTGAAATTTTATTCGAGCTGCAGGACTGTTATTTTTGGCATTTTCAATTGTTCTTCTTCCTGAAAATGTTAGTGAAAGAAAACAAAATATTTTTGGATTTTAATTAATGGTTAGTAAACATAAACAAATAAAAAATTAAAAGCAACGACAATCCCCTGTGAGACATAAACCTACTCCCGAGAAGAACCGAGAAACTAGTGCGATCTTGTTTGTATGCAAGATGCAAATGAAATGCGAAGAAAACTTAGGGCAAAAACTAGGGTGTTACAGTATTAATCACTAGATATAGGAGGTATGTTACTGAGTGATCTTAAACACTAGACCGAAGTCCCAAATACCGGACCAAAGTCCTAAGCTAACTTTGATATACATGTTGCATGATGTTACAAAAAAATGAAATTCTCCATCCAAACCTTCTACACAAACATTAAAATTGTGTGTTAAGGCTTACACTTGTTCTTATGAACCTAAACCTATAAACACTGTCAGTGAGGGCTAAAACATTGGTTCTCCTTGAACATAAACCATCAATATTCAACATTTCCTATTCTCGAGGTGGCTATCAATTAAATTGATCACAAGAAAACATAACTTTTATCTTAAGTATTATCACTTAAATAGTATGAAATAAGTTAAGGAATCGAAACCTCTATAATAAATCGAGTAACCTATCACGACCATGACAGTCTTCCCCCTAGGTATACCTACCTTTCATTGGTGACGATTATGGAGGGAAATTGTGCCCGCCACAAGGCGCTATGTAACACCCTTTTACCCCATAACATTATAATGCGAAATTATTTGATTAAAAACCAAAAATGGTATCACATTTCAACAAACATCAATAGTTATCATCATTTTTGTCATGTCCTGTAACACAGGTTACAACATGCATTCGTAATTAAAAACAACAACGTTTATATGCAGGGGGACATCATCATTCAATAACTTAATCAACATAATATGAAAAATCAATTTTAATTCAAAACATCATCATCTTAGATTAAAACAAACAAAACCAACAAAACTTTCAAGCGTTCCTAATGTTACACGACCTAGAGCAGGACACCACCCTAGACTCTATAAACGATAAAAAGGACATATACTACAAGCTATATCCACGCACCAAGCTTATTTTTTAGTATCTGCAAGATGGCATAATAGACCATCACCAAAGGCAGGTGTCGCTCCCGATAAATGGGGAATGGCCCAGATAAAGGTACAGACGCGAACGGTCGGCGAAGGGGGGATGTGAGAACACACAGGAGTGAACTCACTGGAAAAGAAAAGAGTCGCCAGCTAGGCATTTTTATCCCGGAGGAAAGGTAATGCTGCATAAACCTAGAAAAGATATGGATACGACGGTTGCGAACCAGAGAGACTGAGAAAGGGGGTTGGTTACAACCTGGGAAGGTATTAGCACCCAGATTGTCCGCCGTACTCGACGGGATCCACGCTTAAAAGATTTGTGTTTTAAAGGGGTAGTGTCAGTGCAATTTGTGTATCGAAAGAGCTGGAAAAGGATGTACAGGTGTCAGTGTAAGGAAAGTGAAGTGTATAAATGTACAGTGTCAGTGCAAGGACAGGAGTGAAATGCTCATGATAATGAGGCTAAAAGAATAATGCTGGAAGAGGGGGAATGTACAGAGACTTTTGTTCGATAACTTGTTAAGTTATGCCTACGTATCCTCTCGTGCAATGAGGAAGTCAGAACACCGTAGTTCGACCCAAAGAGACTGAAAATAAATTGACTTGTGAACTGCTTGTTTGCCTATGCTCAAGTGTAAGACCTGTCTGGCTCAGGTGCAAACTGTCTTGCATTAGACGGAAAAAGCAAGTTCTTGGTTATGAGTGAATGAGATGAGAAAAGAATCCCGGAGGAGATGATTATTGTTTGTTTTTGTGTTTTCAGTCTTTTATTGCTTTTGAAAGTTTGTCATAAGTTAATGAGCTTAAGCCTAAACCAATGGATTTAGTAAACTCATCACATCTTCCCTCTGATTAGGGGTAATGAGAACACCTTAAGTGTGAAGTCAGATTCTCACACTTAATCACCTTTGATGTAGGATTAAGATCATTAACCTACTTGTGATTATTTAGATTTTTTTGGTGTTTTTGTTTAGTGTTAAGTAATGAGATTAAGCCATAATCAAGGATTAAACAGACTCATTACACCACCCTAATAGAAGGATAATAGATGAGAATGTTTAAGCTGAGGAAAGCTCCTCAACTTAATCCATGATTAGGGATTAAACTCATAACATAACAAGCCTTTGGTTAAGTGAATTTTAATTGATCGTATGATGATGAAGTGATTTTTAGGGTTTGTAGGACAACTTGAGGGGGACTTGTCCATTAACACTAGGGTTAGTCCTTCTTAACCATTTAAGGAAGAATTAGAACCCTAATGCAAGGCCCAAGTTACAAGCTTGATGTCTTGATGATTATTTAGTGAATTGATTAAGAGAATTAAACACATTAAGGGTTTAACACTTAGGATTAAAGTTATACACTCCATCCTAATAGAAGGATGCAGGCATAAGCTTAATCACAAAGCCTTAAAGCCTTTAGGGTTTAGTCCCTGATTATGAGGTGAGAAGAGAAGACTCAAAGAGACACAAAGGTAAAAACTAAGTGGGGATACTAATCAAAGCCCTAATCATTGTCATGCTTGGTTGTTCCTAAGGTTTGTGAGGTTATAAGAGAAATCTTCAATGGAACCACCAGGAAGCAGATGAAAGGAGCAGAGAGAAGCAAAGCAACTTGCTTCAATTAAGAAGTCAAGTCACTTGAAGAAAGAAAAGTAAGGAGAAAAAGAATGGGCAAGCTCAAACTCAAACACATATAAAAATGCAGCATGGATGCAAGAGAGAGAGATGAGAAGAAAGTATGAGAAGTGAAGGCAAATCCACTTCTCAAAGTTACTTACCACCTGAAAAGTTAGAAAAGAAATGCAATGCAATGCAAAATGAAATGGAATGTCATGATGTAAACCAAAACCAGAAGCAAATACATGGTGCTAATGATGCTATGAGGGGCTACAAGCATGAAACAACACATGGAGATGATCATACAAACTCATGGATGCAAATGGAGCAAGTTAAGAAACATGAACATACATGAAAAGTTATGAAATTCAAATGGCATACAACATGGCAAATGCAAGATGCAATGATCAAGCATGCTTCCAATATGTCTTAAGATGTCAAATGAATCAAATGGATGCATAAAATGTCATGGCAAGTCAAGGTATGAATGCAAATGCAAGATGGATGCATATGAAAGCCCAAATTAGGGTTTATGATCAAAGCATCAAACACAAACCAAAATCAGAAGCAAACATTAAGATAAAAAAATTGAAAATGCACTCAAAGGATCCCTAATCCTATACTAACTCACTGCCCAAAGGAGAAGTTCCAACCCTTAACCAAATTCAAGTTATGATTTTCCTAAGTTTTCTAGGGTTTTAGGGTTCCTTAACAAGAAAAATGCCAAACAAATGGAAAATGAAAGATCAAATCATGACCATTTAATCCTACAAACTACATGATATGCTAAACACAATGCAAAAAGAACCAAAGTCCAACTCTTTAGGGTTAGGCATAAATGATTTTTGGAAGCTTGGATCAAAATAATGCCTAAAAATGATTTTAATTCCATGGAAAAATCTCAAAATGCATCAAGATCAAAAAAGAAATTTGGTTTGAGGGTTGGACAATGTTTCTAAATGTTTTTAAATGTTTCATGAATTTTTGGTGATTTTTAAATACCTAAAAGTATTTTTTATTAATTAATTCTCATTAATTAATTAAAAATAAACTTTAAATATTTAAAAATGCTTTTTTAATACAAAAAATAAAAATAAAAATATTTTTGTGTTCTGAAATTAAATAATAACTTGTATAAAAAATTTCAGAATTTTTGAAAAGGTTTTACTATTTTTAAATAAATGTACAAAACAATGTAATTAAATGAAAATAAAAATGAATTTGAACTAAAATAAAGAAAAGTCAACAGATCCAAGGGCCCTCATTTAAACTCACACGCGCGCGCATTGACTTGGCGCCATATCCAAGGGCCAGCATTCAAACTCACTAACCCTAATTAATTAGCCCTAATCAGCCCTTAATGACTTTCAGGTGACCGGAACAGTGTTCCGGTCATCTTCTCCGATCACCCAAAACCACAAACTCCCTCTACACGCATCTAAAACAAATTCTAATTAAACAGAAATGATCCCCACTCAAAAACAAATCAAAACCCCCATTCAAACAACATTTATCTTTCCTAAACAAAGAGAATCGAATCAATCTAGTTCTAGGGCAAAAAGTTTCAGAGACTGCATACATACTCATCTCTTCACCATTTTCAAAACCAACAACATATTCATGATCAGGGAAGCATGTAGAAGCTATTAAGAACTTAAAAATTCAATTCTGGAAAAAAAAGTTCTTGAGCTACCTGAGTTTTGAAGCTTTCAGTTTGCAGCTTTCTGGCTTCTTTCCTTTGTGCAATCCACTCCTATGACCTCCCTCATGAACTCTGGATGTTTAGAGAAGGTTTGTGCTGGCTGGTTTGAGAGTTTGAACAGGTTCTGTTCAAGCTCAGGTGAGAATCGTGTTCTTGATTCTTTGAGTTTCAGGTTGATTTAGGGGGTGCTTTGTGATCAGGGTGATGTGTTGAGAAGGTCTGTGAAGTTTGTTTGAGTGTTTGTGGCTTGTATGAAGAATTTCGAAAGCTTTTGCTCTAAGGGTGGAAAATGAGGATGCTGTGTTCTTGTGTGTTTCAGGCTTGAGTGTTGTGATGTTTAGCTTGCATTTTGTTTGTATAAACAAAGCTCATTGGTCAGAAGATGTGACATGCCCTTTTGTGATAGGTATGGTAGCTTTTGCAATTTTGTCAACTTTGTGTAAGAGAAAGCATGGGTCTTGTTCTAGCCAAGTACAAGGGCTGTGGGCTACGCAGCATGGTGAGGGGAAAGGCTAGGGTGGTTCAGCAACCAAGGCAGCAAGTGGATGAGAAGTGATCATGAGCTTTTGCAATTTGACTTTGCTTTTGGTTTTCATGAAGGAAACTTGATCCATGGGCCATAAAACTTGCAATCCTTTGCCCCATTATTATTTTTAAGACTTGTGTGATGTTTGTATAAGGATTAGACATCAATTAGAAGTCACAAATTGCCTTGGTACAAGTTTTTGCAAGTTTCTCATTTGGTGCATAATTTGAAAATTTAGTGATTTTTGCCAACTTTGATGAACCATAACTTTTGATCAAAAATGAATTAGGTCATGTTCTTGTACTTTTTGAAAAGGGAAAGATCTATTCTACAACTTTCATGACCAAAGTTTTTCCATTTGAAACCTTTTTGAATCAAAAAGTAAGGGTTGAAAAAGTTGCATAAAAATGACATTTTCATTAAAAGTCAAACTTGCCCAAAAAGTCAACTTTGCAAAAACTTCAAATTCTTCAATTTTGTGAACTTCAAACTTCTTCCATTGTCAAATAAAGATCATACACACTCAAAATGATGAAGATCACCCCTTGGTTGGGTCATTGGGGGCCTCAGATGCCCTGATTTTGCACTGACTTGTCTGAAAAGTCAACTCTTGATCAGATGACTTCCCCATGGAATTTCTTCATTAAAATTGATATGCATACTCCCTATACCATATAGAGACCAATAGAAACAAGAATGACCAAAAAAATTGGAGTTATGGCCTCTGAAACCAAAACCCTAATTTTAGGTCATCTGTGCAGTCTAGCCTGGCTCTGCTTCCACACCAATCCCAACCCTTGTGATTCTTTGGCATTCTTGACTTTGAGAGGATATAATATGATACTTGAACACACATGGACCCCTTTGAAGTGATTGGTGGCCTTTGGAGTGGCTCAAGAAGCTCTTGGATTGCTCAGATCACAAACCCTAGATGCAGATGACTTAGAAACAATGCAGTGGATCAAAAATGTGATATGAGATGGTATGATTGTGTTTATGCATATGAAATGATCACAAGCCATGGTGTGAATGGGTGAGGGCAAATTTGGGGTGTTTACAGCAGGCAGGGTGAATAAATTCACAATCAATATAAATAATATAAATAAGGAATTACAAGTAAACATGCATCAATAGATCAATAAATTCAAGTCTCACCCAGGTACAACAAAATCAATCACATCATCACATAAAATACAAATGCAAGCATGATATGCCACCAAGAATGAAATATAATCCTCATAATATGCATGTGGTACCGAATCATCATCATGGATGGACATTGGGCCATCAACCCTCCACAAGGGAGCATAACATAAGCAACATATTGTCGCTCGCCGGACTTTCGTCCGGTGCAAACACGAACTGTTAGCGAGAACGGTCAGATGGTGAAGGTTGAGGTTGAATAGAGTCGCCAGCTAGGCATTTTTATCCCGAAGGAAAGGTAATGCTGCATAAACCTGGAAAGATATGGATAAGACGGTTGCGAACCAAAGAGACTGGGTAAGGGGGTTGGTTACGACCTGGGAAGGTATTAGCACCCAGATCGTCCGTCGTACTCAACGGGATCCACGCTTACCTGATTGTGTTTAAAAAAAAGGGAAAGTGTAGGTGCTAACTGTGCATAAAAGAAAATGGATGTACAAAGTGACAGTGCAAAAAGAACAGGAGTTCAAACTGAGGTCAAGAAAGGAAAGCTAGAAAGAGAAGAGAGGGGGGGGGGGGGAAGACCTGGGGACTTTTGTTGGATAACCGTTAAGTTATGCCTACGTATCCTCTCGTGCAATGAGGAAGTCAGAACACCGTAGTTTGACTCAAAGAGACTTAGATGTTTTGGTGTGAACTGCTTGCTTGTCTATGCTCAAGTGTATGACTCGTCTGGCTCGAGTGCTGACTGTCTTGCATTAGACGGAAGAAGCGAGTTCTCGTTTTCAGAGTGAGTGTGACGAGAAAAGAATCCCGGAGGAGACGCTTATTATTTGTTTTTGTGTTTTCAGTTTTTTATTGTGTTTGGTGTTTTGCATAGGATAATGAGCTTAAGCCTTAATAAAGGGTTGTAAACTCATTATATCACCCCTGATTAGGGATAATGAGTCTACTTAAGTGTGAGATGAATATCCCAACTTAATTACCCTAATGATACAGGATTAAGATCATTGACCTACTTGTAATTATCAAGTGTTTTTTTTATTTTGTTTTGTGTTAAGTAATGAGTTTAATCTCTAATCAGGGATTAGAGAACTCATTACACCATCCTAAGAGAAAGATGATAGATGAGGACACTTAAGATGAGGAAGATACCTCAACTTAATCCATGGTCAGGGATTAAAATCATTATATAACAAACCTTTATTAAAGTGGATTTTAATTAGAGATTAGATTGAGAAGTGAATTTTATGTTTGTAAGACTAAACCTGAGGGGGACTTGTCCATTAAACACTAGGGTTAATCCCTCTGACCCAGAGACAAAGATGTAACCCTAATATAAGGCCCAAGTTACAAACTTAAGTCTTGATAATTATTAGGTGTTTTGATTAGAAGGTTAAAACAACTTAAAGGTTTAACACTAAGTATTAAAGTTATACACTCCATCCTAAGATAAGGATACAGGCATAACCCTAATTCAGAGTCTTAAAACTTTAACTGTTTAGCCATTGTTATTGAGGTGAGAAAGAGAGACTCAAGGAGACTCAAAAGGTGAAAAACCTAGGGGAGACTATTTACAACCCTAAAGTTATCATGCTTGGATGTTCCTATGGTTTGTGAGGCTTTAAAGAGAAATCTTCAGATGGCCACCAAGGAAGAAGCAGATGAAAGAGAAAGAGAGAGAAAGATAGGTTACTCACTTCCTGGAGAAGTTAAGTAACCTAGGAGTGGGAGAGAAACAAACATAAGTGAATAAAATTCACTTCAAACACAAATAAATAAGAAGGTGAGAAGAGATTGGATGTGGATGCACATCCACATCCCAATTAACTTACCATATGCACCTGAAAAGTTAGTATGTACATATACAAAGTCCATGATCAAAATCAGAAGCAAATCACATGATAAAAAATTGAAATTGCATCCAAACAAACCCTAAAACTACATGATAACACCCTCCAAAGATGGAGGTCTAAAGCTAATCCAAAGTCAAGTTATGGTTTTCCTATGTTTGGCTAGGGTTTTGGACACTTTGCAAAGAAAAAGTCAAAACAAATTGAAAATGCAATGCAAAAATATGATTTTAATGTCCTAGATACTAGATGCAACATGTAAAATAATGAAAAAAGAACCAAGTACAAACTCATTTTGGTTAGGCAGAAATGCATTTTTGAATTAGGGTTATGAAAAAGGGGATTTTCAAAACCATAATTCAAGTTTAATTGTCAAAACATGATCAAACCCTAAAATAAATTTGTGAAATGAGTTTGTAAATTGATCTTAATGTTCAAAGAGGTTCTTTGATTTTTTTGGTGATTTTTAAATACCTAAAAGTATTTTAAATTAATTAAAATGAAATAATTAATTAAATAATACAATTAAATGATTTAAAAATAAATTTTAATGCAAAAAATGAAAATAAAAATGTTTTTGGGTTTTTAAAATTAATTAGAATGAAAGTTTAAAAAATCAGAATTTTTGAAAATGTTTTGCTATTTTTAATAAATAAAAGAAAACAAAATGAAAAGTAATTAAAATGGAAGGCTCAGATTGCGTGGAAGCAAGATCAAAGGCTGAGGATGCAAGTCGGCTTGACTAGGAGTATGCAGATCCTATGGTCCAGGTTTAAATCCCTAATACGCGCGCAATCCAAAGGCTCACATTTAATCTGAACTAATTAATTATGATTTGTTTTAATTAAATAGAATTAAGGCTAACGAATTATCTAGGCCGTCCATCACTTAAACTAATCAATATCTAATGGCTCACATTTAATTTGGAAACCCTAAACCTAATTAACCTTAATTATTTTTAGGTGACCGGAGCACTCCAACCAAAACCCTATCTTCTTCCCCAGGCCATCCCAAGTCTCTAACCTGCCCAGAATCCATCCCCACACTTCATGGGACACAAATCAACAATTAAACAACATTTATAACACTTGAATCAAGAGAATCGAAGCAAAAATCAAAACACAGGTAAACTTTTAGAACAACATGAAATGATCATTTCTTGCTCATTTTCAATTCTAAACATATCTAAATGATCAGTGCAACATGTAGATTCATTTTGTAACAAGAAAATGAAGTTTTGAGAAAAAAGTTCTTGAGTTATACCTGAGCTGGAGACCTTCAAAGATGAGCTTTCTAAGCCTTTCCTTTGTGCAAACCACCTCCACTGGTCCCCCTTGTGCTAATGGCAAGCTTGAATGGAGTTTAAATTGGCTATTTTGAGAGGTCCAGTTCTGATATGGAAGAAATGGAGGTTTGGATATGTGATGTTTCAGGTCATTTTAATGGTTGATTCTTGTTCTATGAATGATGTGTGGTTGATTGGTGAAGGAATTTTTGAAGTTTGATGGCTGGATTGGGAGAATCGAAGAGAGGAAGTTTTTGGGGATTTTTGTGCAAACTGAGTGTGTGGTGGCTCTGAGTTCTTGTGAGCCCTCTTTTATGATCATTAGGCTTTGCATAAACAAATAAAATAAGTCAGAAGAGTTGTTATACACTGTGGGATTGATATGGTTCAATCAGCCAAAAAGTCAAAAGTTGTGTACTTGAGGTGTGGGCCATGGCAGAACTGATTTGAGGGCATGAGCTACTTAAACTGGCTTCAAGTAGAACCCTAGGATCAATTGTTATGAGCTGTATGGCTTGGATCAAGAGTTTTCATAGGTTTTGCAATTTTGCAACTTTGTGATTTCTTGAGAAACAAGTCATGGAATCCCTTGGTTCAAAGCTCAAATCTGATTTTGGGATGTTGTTTGATCATGCCATGATGCATTTGAGTGGATTAGAAGTCATGCAGAGGCCTGAAATTCACTTTTGCACATTTCCCTCTTTGGCCTAAACTTAAAAATTACAAGATTTTTCCCAAATTTGACTTGCCATATCTTGAGTTCTAGGATGAATCAAGAGAAGTTCTAGTACTTTTTAAAAATGGGAAGATCCAATCTACAACTTTCATGTCTAACAAAATTTCATTTGAAGCATTTTTGATCAAGAAAGAGGAGGTTGAAAATCTTTCCCAAAATGGAAAGTTTGCATTTCAAGTCATGTCCAAAATGGAAATTTTTGCAATGGCTCAAAATTCTTCAATCTTGTGATCTTTCAAGCATTCCTAAGACAAAATAAAGGTCATAGGACCTCAAATTAATGATGATAACCCCTTGGAACCCTTTGGAACCCTTTTTGGAGCCCTTAGATGCCCTAATCCTGACTTTTCTTGCACAACAAGTTACCATTTAATCAGACGACTTCCACGTTGAATTTTTTCATCAAACTTCATCCACACACTCCTTATATCATATAAAGACCATTTGAATCAAGAATGACCACAAATTTTGGTTGTAAGGGCCTCAAACCCAAAACCCTAGTTTTAGATCATCTGTGTAGGAGCCCTGAGCCTGCCTGGGTGGCTCTGCAATTTCTTGTGATTTTTTGACTTCCAAGAACCCTTGAGGGTACAAAATGACCTTAGAACACTCAAGGATCTTCTTTTCATGCTTCATGGCCTCTGAGATACCTCATATTCTCTTCAAGATTCATCTTATCACAAACCCTAACTGTGCAGAGATGCAATGAGATGTTAAAGGTGAATATGCAATGTAAGATGTAGTGATATGCTATGTGCTATGTGGGATCATAAGCCAAAGTATAAGAAAGTGAGAGGGGAAATTTTGGGTGTTTACACATATCACTTCAATCCACACGATGGGATTGAATCTACCAACGGACCCAAGTCCCATCATAATTATGCCATGAATGCAAGACACAATATATTCATATATTATCAAAACACATCAACTATTGCATCCACATTCATCATAAATCCTCACACATCATTCACACTTCTAATACTTTGCCTACTCATATCTTTAATGAAACATATCATCATAATACAACATAAATCATCTAAACATCATTTCATCACAACTTCCTACACATTTAACATATTATATCATTAAAAGAAATCACAGTAACCTCATAGCAACTTAAGACAACAAAACAAGTCATTTCGAATCATTTGGAAGAAGAATTTATTTTTTAAAAGTGTCAGGTCTCGCTAAATGGGCATCGAGCTCGCTAAGCGACCTGGTCACGAGGTGCGGGAATTTCAGAATTCCACTTGCTCGCTAAGCAAGACAGCGATTCCTGGCAGAAAAACCTGTGATTTCTGGTACGACTCAGTTGCGACAAAATTCATCAAAACTCATAATCTAACAGTAGAAAAATGCAGAATTCATTCTTATTACTTACAATCATCATATATTTATCAACTACAACATCTAACAACAACATTTGGTCAACCTCTTCTAATAATACTCTTAACCCTAAGATTTCCCTCAAAATCCCCTTTCTCATAAGACCTACCTCTACATTATGAATATTGAACGAAAAATTACTCCCCATACCTTAGTCAATTGAACTCTTTCAATCGATTCTTGAAGAATCTCCAACCTAGCCTGCTTGGTTCCTCAGAGCAACTTCTCCTAACTTCAGAATATGTGTTCTAAGAAATTATCCCAATTCCCTTCTCTTAACTTCCCAAAATACAAAACTACCCTCAATACCTCTAATCACTTTTATTTTATTTTAATAATAATATTTAAATAATAATCATAATTATTCTAATATCACTATCGAAATAAAATAATTTCATTCACCACAATACCACAAAATACCACACAATACCACATATTCATAAATAATTAATAAATTATTAAATTAAGAATTTCAGGGCGTTAAAACTCTCCCCCACTTTAAGAATTTTCGTCCTCGAAAATGTACATGAAATAAATAGAGTCAGATACGACTCCTTCATTTGATCTTCATGTTCCCAAGTTATCCACAATGGTAATGCCTCACCAGTCAGATTATATTTTACCTGCACGTCATCCATCTGAATCACATGTGATGGATCCCACACATACTTCTTCAATTGCGACACATGAAACATATCATGCAAATTCACAAGCGATGGTGGTAATGCAATCCGACATGCTACCGCTCTGATCCTTTGCGAAATCTGATACGGACCAACAAAACACGAAGTGAGCTTTCTAGACTTCAAAGCTCGCCCGACACCAGTCACCAGAGTAATTCTCAAGAACACTTGGTCTCCCTCTTGGAAATCAATAACTTTCCTCCTCTTATAATGATAACTCTTCTGTCAACTCTGAGGATCCTTCATCCTTTCTTGTATCATCCTAATCTTATTAGTCATCTCCTGCACAATCTCATGTCTAAGCACTGCACTCTCGCTTGATTCATACCAACACAAGGGAATCTGACATCGTCTACCATACAACACCTCATACGGTGCCATTCCAATACTAGCATGATAACTATTATTGTAGGTAGACTCAATCAACGAAAAATTACTACCCTAAGATCCTCCTTGATCCAACACAAAAGCTCTCAGTAAATCCTCTAAAGATTGGATAGTCCTCTCTGTTTGACCATATGTTTTTGGATGATAAGTAGAGCTCATCCTTAACTTAGTACCTAAGGCCTCTTGCAAACTCTTCCAAAACCTCGACGTAAACCACAAATCTCTATCTGATATGATACTCAATGGTATCCCATGCAACTTCATAATCTCTTCAATATATATCATCTAGCTTCTGCATAGAATGATTAATCTTCATCGGCAAGAAATGGGCCAACTTAGTCAATTTATCCATAATCACCCAAATCAAACCATTTCCTTTAGCAATCTTCGATAAACCCTTTACAAAATCCATGGAAATGCTATCCCACTTCCATTCTGGAATATTCAACGGTTGCATCATACCTAACGGTTTCTGATGTTCAATTTTCAACTTTTGGCAAGTCAAACATGTATACACAAATTCTAAAACGTCCTTCTTAATACCTGGCCACCAAAATAATTTTTGCAAATCATGGTACATCTTCATAGCACCAGGATGGATACTCAATCTACTTCGATGTCCTTCTTCTAAAATACTCTTCTTAATTTCCGGAACATCTAGAATACACACTCTATCTCGGAATCTCATCACACCATTCTCATCAACTTGGAATTCACCTCCGTTACCTTGGTTAATCATAGTCAATTGATCATCCAACTTCAAATCAAATTGTTGTCCTTCTCGGATCCTTTCCACAATTTCACTGGTCAACTTCAGCATTCCCAACTTCGCACTCTCAGAAGTAGTCTCACACAACAAACTCATGTCTCTGAATTGTTCAATAATTTCGAGTTCTTTCACCATAAGCATCGACATATGCAATGTCTTCCTACTCAGAGCATCTGCAACCACATTTGCCTTACCAGAATGATAATTTAAGTCAAAATCGAAGTCTTTCAACAATTCCAACCACCCTCTCTGCCTCATATTCATTTCCATCTGATCAAGCAGATACTTCAAACTCTTATGATCACTGAACAATTCAAATTTCAAACCAAAGAGATAATGTCTCCAAAATCTTCAACACAAACACCACAACTGCCAACTCTAAATCATTTGTAGGATAATTCCTTTCATGAACTCTCAATTGTCTAGAAGCATAAGAAACCACTTGACCATTCTGCATCAAAACTCCTCCAAGTCCCATCTTTGACGCATCGCAATACACCACGAACGACTCATTCGGATTAGGCAAAATCAACACTAGAGCAATTTTCAATTTCTTCTTCAACTCTACAAAACTCTTTTCTCACGCAACGTGCCATATATAAGCCTGACTCTTTCGAGTCAACTAAGTCAAAGGAAGTGCCAACTTCCAAAAGCCCTCAATAAACTTCTGGTAATAACCTGCCAAACCCAGAAAACTTCTAATTTCAGTAGCAGATTTAGGAGTCTCCCACTGTAACACTGAATCAATCTTTGATGGATCCACAACAATTCCACTACTGGAAATTACATGTCTAAGGAAACTCACTTCTTGCAACCATAACTCACACTCTGACAGCTTGGCATACAACTTTTTTTCTTGCAACACAATCCTCAAATTCCCTGCAAGTTCCTCTTATGTATTGGAATAAATCAGGATATCATCAATAAAACTATCACAAATTTATCCAAGTACACATGGAAGATTCTATTCATGTACTCCATGAACACACCGAGTGCATTGGATACACCAAATGGCATCATCGTGTACTCATAATGACCATATCTCGTCCTGAAAGCGATCTTCGGAATATCATCAGACTTAAAATGAATCTGATGGTAACCAGATCTCAAATTATTCTTGCTAAACACACAAGCTCCCACCAACTGATCCATCAAGTCGTCGATCCTCGGAAGTGGATACTTGTTCTTAATAGTAACATTGTTCAACTGCCGATAATCAACATTCAACCTCATACTACCATCCTTCTTCTTGACCAACAACATAGGGCACCCCATGGAGAAACACTAGGCGAAAACAAACTTTTTTTCTAACAATTCTTCCAGTTGTTTCTTCAACTCACTCAATTCTAAAGCAGACATCCGATACGGGGCCATAGACACAGGACCAGTACCAGGTAATAAATCCACTTCAAATTCAACTTCACATTCTGGAGGCAAACCACTTATGTCCTCTAGAAACACATATGGAAATTCTTGAACAACTGGTAATTCAACACTCGAAGTCTTCCCTTCGACTTGCAATGATGAAAACATCAAAAACATCTGAGTTTCGTCTTCTAATAGTTCATTTACTTGCTTAGCCATCAAAAATATCAATTCACCATGATCACCAAGTTCAAGAAACTCCACAGTCTTCGCATAACAATTTATATGCACAAAGTTGAACTCTAGACAGTTCATCCCATGAATAACATCAATTTGATGCAAAGGTAAGCACATTATATCCATCAAAAAGTCCTTCTCAAATATATTCAAAGGATACTTCAAAAACACATATGTAGTAGTAACATAACCATTAGCTGGTGTTTCTATTATCATACCACCATTCATACTAGACAATGTCAAACCCAACTTAGTAGCACATTCAAGAGAAATAAAGGAATGTGTTGCACCAGTATCAATAATTGCAATCAACTCAACACCATTAATAAAACATGTACCTCGAATCAAGTTATCCTTCTTAGGAACTTCGGAACCACTCAAAGCGAACATTTTGCCATTGGTATGAGTAGCACTTTTCTTAGGCTTCTGACATTGGGGGCTGATATGCCCTTGTTCACCAAAGTTAAAACAAGTTGGACCTTCATTTGGATAATCACCAATCTGATGAGCTCTCTTTCCACACCTGTAGCATCTCACCACTGGATTGCTGCACACATCAGACTTATGACCGAATTCTCCATATTTGTAGCACTTGGGAGGAATGGAACCTGCTATCCCACTTGGCTTCTTCTCATCTGAAACCTTCTGTTTCCCCTTCTCAGTTGGAGTCACATAAGGTTTTCCTTTAAACTGACCTTTCTCTTTCTTCTCACTCATTTGCTTATAGTGAGCAGATCGAGCTCAGTTGTCTTCATCATAAATTCTGATTTTGTGCACCAACTCAGCATACCTACGGATATGCTAACATCTAATCTCTGGTTTGAGCCCATTCTCGAACTTGAGACACTTAGAAAGTTCAACATCAACATGATTGTAGTGAGGACAATACTTGACTAGCCTCTCGAACTTAGCAGCATACTCTGCCACCGTCATGTTTCTTTGTTTCAACTCAAGGAACTCCACCTCTATCTTACCACGAGAATCTTCCGAAAAATACTTCCCCAGAAACTCCCTCCTAAACACTGCACAGGTCACCACAGTACCAACATCCGCCAAACACTGACGGGTATTATCCCACTAATATTCAGCCTCCTCAGACAACATGTGAGTACCAAACTATACCTTCTGCACATTCGTACACGCCATCACTCTAAAAAACTTCTCAATCGCCTTAAGCCACTTTGGTGCATTATTCGGGTCATGATCTCCTTCAAAAATGGCAGACTATTAATCAAAAACTTCTCCAAAGCACGAAACTCATCTTGTTTGTTGTTTTGAGCTGTAGCCTCAGCATGTGTCACAATAGCTTCAGCAAGAGCACGCATGTTGTTTTCAGCTCTTGTACCCCAAAATTTTCCCTCACATCTTCAAGATAATATACCTCAAGAGGTCTCCAAATAGTCACAAGATTCTCAATTGCTCAAAAGGATTCAAGGTTTCATTAGACAAAGCCTCATCCTAAGCAATGGATCTTAAAATTAGGGTTTTGAGTTTCCCAAGGTAAATTGGACTTATAAATCCTCAAATGCACTTCATGGTGTCCCATATACTTCAAAGGATCCTCATGTCAAGTTTCATGGCTTACCTTACAAGTTTGGTCAGTCAGATTCTCAGATGATCCAAAAATTAATTAACTTGGTCAAAAAAGTCAATTGTGGTCAACATACAGTCAAACTTCAAGAGTTTTGGTCAACATCAAGATTATAAGGTGAAATTCATCATTTGATCAAGGGTTGATCATGATTCATCAAGGAAACCTCAAATTCATCAAGAACCAGAAGTTACTAAATTAGGGTTTTTGTAGGAAAAGTCAATTGTACTTTGACCAGTCATAACTTTCACATACTTCATAACAAATTTCCCATCCAAAGCTCATTTTTAAGGAAATTAAATTCCCTACAACTTTGTGTCTCACAAGCCAAGTCCAGAAATGCTTCATTTGAGAGATATGAGCCAATACATTACAGGTCCTTTTAAAAGTTAACAAAAAGTCAACTTTTTCAAAAGCTCATTACTTGAAAATGGAAAATCAAATGGACATGGGACCAAAAGGAGTAGTTATAGGACCCTCTAAGCTTTCTTAAAAGTACAAGAACACATACATGAAATAAAAATTGAGAGAGTTATGCATTATTGAAGTTGGGTAAATTTAAGGAAGTGTATGAAGTAAACAATGACCAAAACCCAAGTTTTTGACAAATGGGCCCATTCTTTTATGATCCTAACTTGATTCTAAGATGCTCCACGCCTTCCATGTCATTCCCCTTACAATTCTTTTATTTATTTTATTTTTATTGGATTTAATCCTTTTAAATTCAATTTTAAATAAAATAAATAATGGAAAATAAAATATATGATTTCAAACCTATTTTGGGATCAGATATTGGCAATATTTGATCCAAATTTCGTGCACACAAGGAGGGAAAGTCATGAAAACAAGATATTGGCCAAAATAGCAAGTTTTCATATAAAAGATCAATCAAATATCATCCTCCAAAAATAGATGAATCCAAGCCCAAAATTTAACCTAATTTGATCTCCTATAAACATACAACAAGTTCAGATGCACAAGGGACGACAAATTTTGAGCTAAGAACCCTTATCACGTTTCAAAATATTTCAAGAAAAGTCAAATTCGGTTTGCCACTTACAACCACTTTCAAGGGGTTTTGAAGGTCTCAATACCTTCCTGAAGATCTTTAGAATGTGTATCCATCATCATCATCATCAAAAGCATCGCATTATGCCCTAACCGAACTCGTTTTTTTAACTCACTTTTTGTATTTTCGATTTCCATTATATATGTAATATAAACATGATTTGATCATATATTATTGTTTGTGTTGATGTTTAGAAGCTATCTGGATCATTTGATTGAAGTTTAAGTATAGGAATTAGAAGACACCATTGTTAGGGTTTATAGCTTCGATTTTGGGAACTTCGTTTAGAGACGATTACAATTGAAATTGATGGTTCCAATGAACTCATAAGACAATTTGCAATTGATCTATACCTCTGGATATAATTAATATTGCATATTTGATATTTTGAAAAATGCAGATGCTATAGTGATCGACAAAACTGTCACTATATGTTGTAGCGACGAACAACAACCATAGGTAAAGGTCTTGGACAAATGGAGGAAAACAATGAAGTTTGGCGCGTCTATGGTTTTCAAATTTTATTTCATAATATATTTTTTTGTTTTCTGTTTGTTAACAATGCAGGCACAATGACCTAGTGGTGAAACGCGCGTGTGGGGAGTCTGAAGACCTGGATTCGATCCCAGGATCTTCCTCTTCTATTTTTTGGGCTATTTCTTGAATTCTTTTTCTAATTTTCTTTTATTATATTTTAATTAATTAATTAGCTTAATAAGTTAATCATTTTTTATAAATAATTAAACCTCTTTTAAAACTAATCACCAAATTAAAATTCAATTTTTTTATTTTATTTTATTTTTTATTTTCTTCTAAATAATAAACAAAAGAACTTTTTTTATTAAATTGATTAATAAAATAAAAAAAAACCTTTTTTTATATAATTCAATTAACCAAATTCTTAATCAAATTTTAATTTTTCTTTTAATTAATTAAGTTCTTTCCTATTAAATTTAATCAACATAAAAAAATTATTTAGGTTTTAGGATTTTTCTTTAAAAAATTATTTCATAATCTTTTTTTTAATTTTATTTTTGCTATTTAATTCCTTAGAGAATTGTATAGGATATACGACTTAGGTAACAACGTAGATTTATTTTCTCGCATATTTTTTTCATTTATGTATCTGCTCCTAGATTGTAATAGTTTAATTAGGGATTTAACTTTCCGCACTCCCCTAATTTCAAACATGTATCCCCCCTCTCCATGATGTAATAGTCTAGGTTTACTTTCCGCTTTTATATTCCGTAAATTATTAACTACGTGGTTAGTAAAAGTAGGGTGTGAAAAGAATGTATGCGAACAAAAAATAAACGGACTTAGATAAACTTAATTTCTAAGACTAAAATAACTACAATCAACATACTTCTCACACACTCACCCCTAGGGTTTCTCCTCTTGTTTCCATACAAAATGGTCAAGTCCCTCGAATATAGAGGTATCTTAGTCAGGTTGCCTACGAATAAAAATCATCAAGTCTCTACGATATAAATATCATAGTCCCTCGTTGTCCCTTCGAGTTTCCTACGAACAAATGATCTCATCCCTCGATGACCTTATGGAAAAATGATGATAGCCCATTCTAATTGCTAAGATACCCTTACATGTTGCCTTATATGACCATATGATGACCCTACGCCCGTCCCTTCAAATCCAAGGATAAGACTACTTACTAACTAATAGTAAGGATAGTCTTATCCCTAAAGAAACAAAATAACTAGAAAGACCTTACAATCTAGGGTAAGTAGTTCTTAAGTGTTTGCTCACAAATTTTCAAAATACTCTTTACACCTCACATTTTCAAATACTTTCAAACTAAACACTTTGTATACATTCGTACGAGAATCATTACAAAGTTAAATTCCTTATGAAAATATTTTCTAATCACACACTACACTATTTCTTTTCCAAACAAAGTAAAGTGATTAAAGCAGTTAAGAGCCCATGGATAACCATGGATACAAAGGGTGCTAACACCATCCCTTTGTATAACTT
The DNA here is from genome assembly GCA_963966055.1 of Lathyrus aphaca. Taxonomy (NCBI): domain Eukaryota; kingdom Viridiplantae; phylum Streptophyta; class Magnoliopsida; order Fabales; family Fabaceae; genus Lathyrus; species Lathyrus aphaca. The sequence continues at coordinate 175,316,177 of OZ014524.1, read as the reverse complement.
ACCCCCCGAACTCTAATCTTTTTCAAAGGTCTTTCCTGTTCTTTTATACCTTTCTTTATTGGATAAAATAAAAGTCGGTGGCGACTCTTGCTATCCGCAACATAGTTTTTGTAAACAAAAATGACCAAGTCAGTTCTCCCACCGTGTTACAGAACTGACGACTCTGTTGGGGAGTAATAATTAAAAGAGGTCTTACCTTAGATTTAGGACACTTTACTTGTTTGAATTGACTGCTTTACTTTTAAGGGCACTTGTTCTGGGGCTACTGTGAGAAAGATCCTAACCTGGATCTAGTGTACCTTAGGTAAGTAGCAATAGACCAAGGAAATTGTATGGGGTAACACCCCAATTTAATTAATTAATTTAATTAAATTGTTTTGAGAAGCTTTGTTGTTAATTACGATGTACGATGTTTGATAATAAGATGATTAATTTGATTAAGACAATTTAAGTTGATTTGTGGGTTAAACTTACTTTGCGGAGTTTTAAATAGTAATATTGAGAGGTGTAGATAGAAGCCCATTAGTAAATTAATAGAATAATTTCAGTAATAATAATATTAGTATTATTTTATGACATTTTAATTAAAACAAGATTAGTGGGGGTTTAGGGAGATTTTTAGTAAAATCAGAATTGGGAGAGAAAAACAAGTCTTAGGATAGCAAGAGGTAGGGCTAAGGTTGGCAAGAGGATTTTTGTAGGAACTTCATCCATAGATATGAGCTGCCTTCGATCCAAAGGTAAGGGTGAGATTTGTATCTTATAACCGGGAGAAAATAATTTGTATGTATAGGAGAGGGTTGTTTGATTTCTTGTTGTTGTTTGTATGATGTTTTCTATGATGTTTCGTGTGATTATGACCAATGCTTGTATTACTAATACCAATCTGTTGATGTTTGCTATTATAAATATTTGTTGTGATGATGTTATGATATGTGGATGAATTTTTGACGAAAACGGATTAGATGATGATGTTTAGACGATAAACTGGTATAGTAATGATAAAAGAAGGATAAGATGAAGAATTATGAGTCTAAAACATGGTAGAAACCCAAATAGAACTGAATTAAGGTGATAGAATGAATGAAATAATAGTAGAGAATGAATTAGATGGCCTCTACTGATTTGCGTAATAGGTATGGAGTTACGCGTAACACAAGCTACATATGCCGCCATTACGCGTAATTGGGGCGGGGGATCAAGTCCTTTTGGCCATTTTGGGTAGCTTACACGTACGGGAAGGGAGCCTTACGTGTATTGCAAATCCTTACGCATACACTACACATTTGGGCAGAATGTTGTGATTTTTGTGATTTCGTAGCATTTCGCTTGCCGATTCGCGTCCGTTTCTTTTTCCGATGAACTGTAAGATGATTGCAGACGAATAATTGATAATAGATGTAATTAGGGGTTAATAACATGACGATTTTAACGATTGATGTTAGACAAATTTGTATGATGATTTTAGAGATGATGACTTAAGATGATTTAGATGTTTTTTCATGGTTGCGATGATGTGCCGATGTAGGTCTTATAACCAATGATGTTGTGATGCTACGATGATGTAAGATGAGTTAAGATGATATGATTGAACGATGTTTACGATGTTGATTTGGTTGTATGTTATTTTCATATCGCATACATGTGCATTATTAAGATGGCATGGAATGGAAAACACGATGATTAAGATGAAGACTTATGACTTGCATATGCCCACCTAATTGGCGTGAATTTTAAGATGGGAGTTTTCTCCAATGGTACCACATGCATATATTGTAAAGTCTCATTGATTTGCATTATTGGATGAATGTTAAACTGTTATGAACTATGCGATGTTGCAACGTTTATGATGAATATGATGTGAATGGGTGATTGAATGACTTTATCTTATATGTATTGATTATTACATCCTATTTATAATTGTCGACATCTCACCCCTTCTGTTTGAATGTTACCCTTGGTTGGTAACATGCAGGTAACCCTGGGTAGCAAGGAGTTTCGTTAGATGGTGTGAGTCGTTGGTCGCTCTAATACGTAGCACTTCGGGGGGGGGGGGGGATTAGCGAATGATTATGTTATTTGGATTTTGTTTTATTTTAGATTGAAATTAAGGTGTTTCTTTTAAAAGATAATTGTTTTGGATTTACGATGAATTATTATGAAGTTGAGACTATGATGAATTGTTATGTTTTGAATGATTTCGCTGCGTAGTAAATGAAGTATTTTAAGTTGAATAACGCATTAATGATTGCTGTTTTTTGAAAGAAAAATGTGATACTCTGTTTGGTTGAACTCTGACTCATTTATAATTATGTGCGGGTAGAAACGGGGTGTTACATTAGTGGTATTAGAGCAGGTTGATCTGTCCGGTCATGTTATCGAGTCGTAGAGGTTTAACAATCGAGTATTGTTATTTTGCGCTGATCTATGTTCTTGTTGTGGTGTTTAGATGTGATGGATAGAAGAAACGACACTGTTATGGTTGTTGCAATGCAAGAAATTGAACAAGTTGTACATAACCTGCCTAATGCTTGCGAGAGTGAAGGATCTCGTAGTTTGGCGACTTTCTAAAGGGAGAATATGCCTACTTTCAAGGGTAAGTATGACCCTGATGCAGCATTGTAGTGGTTGAAGGAGATTGAAAGAATCTTCCGAGTGATGGATTGTACGGTACCGCAGAAGGTTCGCTATGGTACGCATATGTTAGCACTTGAGGCTGATGATTGGTGGCTGGAGACTCGTGCAAGATTAGAAACTGTAGGTGGAGATATCACTTGGGTTGTTTTCCGCAGATATTTTACGAGGAAGTATTATCATGAAGATGTTCGCGGAAAGAAAGAAGTTGAATTCCTCGAGGTGAAGCAGGGGAATATGTCAGTGACTGACTATGCTGCAAAGTTCACTGAATTGTCTAAGTTTTATCTGCATTATGATGGAGCTGGAGCAGAATTCTCTAAGTGCATCAAGTTTGAGAATGGATTGCGCTCTGAGGTTAAGAAGGTTGTCGGATACCCGAAGATTCGAGTGTTTTCTGATCTAGTTGATAGTTGTAGGATTTTTGAGGAAGATAGTAATGCTCATTATAAGATTGTGAATGACAGAAGAGGCAAGCACCAAAAGAATCGTGGAAAGCCTTATGATACTTCGTATGGAAAGGGTAAGCAAAAGATTTCTTCGGGTCAGAGGACTAGTGGGGGAGATGCTCCTGCTGGTATTTTTTGTTTCAAGTGTGGTCAAGCTGGTCACAAGAGTAATGTCTGCACTGCTGAAGTTAAGAGGTGTTTCTGATGTGGTAAGATTGGGCATACATTGAATGACTGTAAGTATAAAGATGTGATTTGTTTTAATTGCGGCGAAGAGGGACAAATTGTTAGCAAGTGTCAGAAACTGAAAAAAGCTCAGACGGGAAAAATGTTCGCGTTGGCAGGAACTCAGACCGCTAGCGAGGACAGACTTATTAGAGGTACATGTTTCATTAATAATATTCCTTTAATTATTATTATTGATACTGGTGTAATGCATTGTTTTGTTTCTGTTGATTGTGTTAATAGATTGGGTCTTACGTTGCCTATTATGAATGGATAGTTAATCGTCGAGATTCCGGCTAAGGGATCAGTGACTACTTCTCTTGTGTGTTTGAACAGACCTTTGTCGATCTTCGATAAAGATTTATTGGTTGATTTGGTTTGTCTACCGTTGACTGGGATGGATGTGATCCTAGGTATGAACTGGTTAGAGTATAACTATGTTCATATAAATTGTTATCGTAAGTCGCTGAGGTTTTCTACTCCTGAGGAAGAAGGAGCTGAATTGTTGTCCTTCAGAGAGTTGTAGAAGTTGATGAAAGAAGAAGCTCAGATGTTTTCCTTTATGGCAACTTTATCTGTAGAAAGTAAGGCTAAGATTGAGGAACTACAAGTGGTAAGTGATTTTCCAAAAGTTTTTCCTGATGAGATTCCTAACATGCCACCGAAAAGAGAGGTCGAGTTTACGATTGATCTTGTACCTGGTACTAGACCTATTTCTATGGAACCGTATAGGATGTCTGCATCTGAAATGTTAGAATTGAAGAATCAGTTAGAAGAATTGCTTGAGAAGAAGTTTGTGAGACCAAGTGTATCGTCATGGGGAGCTCTAGTGTTGTTAGTAAAGAAGAAAGATGGAAGTATGAGACTTTGTGTAGATTATAGACATCTGAATAAAGTTATGATCAAGAATAAGTATCCGCTTCTGAGGATTGATGATTTGATGGATCGGTTGGTGGGCACTTGTGTATTCAACAAGATAGATTAAAGATCGGTTTATCATCAGATCAAAGTGAAAGATGAGGATATTCAAAATACTACGCTCTGAATAAGGTATGGACATTACGGGTATTCGGTGATGCCTTTTGGTGTGACTAATGCGCCGAGAGTATTCATGGAATACATGAATCATATTTTTCATATGAATTTGGATCGTTTCGCGGTTGTATTTATCGATGATATTTTGATTTATTCTAAGTCAGAAGAGGAACATAAGGAAAACTTGAAGACTGTGCTAGAGGTTTTGAAGGAAAAGAAGTTATATGCGAAGTTGTCTAAGTGCGATTTCTGGTTAAAGGAAGTCAGTTTTCTTAGTCATGTGATTTCAGGTAGTGGTATTTATGTGGATCCTTCTAAAGTCAAATTTGGGATACAATGGGAAACTCCAAGGTTGGCTACTGAGATTAGGAGCTTTTTGGGGTTGGCTGGTTATTACAGAAGATTTATTGAAGGGTTTTCTATGTTGGCACTTCCGTTGACTAGGTTGACTTGCAAGAGTAAAGCTTTTGTTTGGGATATTCATTGTGAAGAGAGTTTTATAGAGTCGAAGAAGAGGTTGACGTCGGCTCCGGTTTTGACATTACCTAATCCAGATGAACCATTTGTGATGTATTGTGATGCTTCATTGATGGGTTTAGGAGGTGTGCTCATGCAGAATAATAAGGTTATTGCATATGCATCGAGACAATTGCGAGTGCTTGAAAAGAATTATCCTACGCACGATTTAGAACTTGCTGCAATTGTTTTTGCATTGAAGATTTGATGGAACTATCTTTATGGTTCCATATTTGAAGTGTTTAGTGATCATAAGAGTCTGAAATATTTGTTTGATCAGAAAGAGTTAAATATGAGACAACACAGATGGTTGGAATTGTTGAAAGATTATGATTTTGGTTTGAATTACCATCCGGGTAAAGCTAATGTGGTAGGTGACGCCTTAAGTCGTAAGACTTTGCATATGTCAGCAATGATGATTAAGGAATTGGAATTAATTGAGCAGTTTCAGGATATGAGTTTGGTTTGTGAAGTGACACTATAGAGTGTAAAGTTGGGTATATTGAAGATTAATAATGATTTTCTGAATAATATCAGAGAAGCTTAGAAGTTAGATGTAAAGCTGGTAGATATTATGGTTGGAGGTGGTAAGTCGGAGAAAACGATTTCATAATGGATGCAAATGGTGTTCTGAGACTGCATGATCGAATTTGCAGTCCTGATAATGCAGATATAAAGAGAAGTATTCTTGAAGAGGGTCATAGAAGCAATTTGAGTATTCATCCAGGAGCTACTTAGATGTATCAAAACTTGAAGAAGTTGTTTTGGTGGTCAGGTATGAAGGAAGATGTGGCATGTTTCGTGTATGCTTGTTTGACTTGCCAGAAGTCCAAAGTTGAGCATTAGAAGCCTATGGGATTAATGCAACTATTGGAGATTCCAAAATGGAAATGGGACGACATTTCTATGGATTTTGTTACGGGATTGCCTAATACTGCGAGAGGGCATGATTCAATTTGGGTCATTGTTGATAGGTTAACGAAGTAGGATCACTTCATTCCTATTAATATCAATTTTCCAATGTCCAAGTTGGCATAAATATATGTTAGAGTAATTGTGAAGTTGCATGGTGTTCCGTTGAGTATTGTATCAGATAGAGATCTGAGGTTTATGTCATAATTTTGGAAGATTTTGCAAGAGGCATTGGGTTCTAAGTTGAAATTTTCAACTTATCATCCTCAAACATATGGTTAAACTAAGAGGACTATTCAGTCCTTGGAGGATTTATTGAGGGTGTGTGTTCTTGAGCGGGGAGGTTTGTGGAATACTTATCTTCCGTTGATAGAATTCACGTATAATAACAGTTATCATTCTAGTATTGGGATGGCACCTTTTGAGGAATTGTATGGTCGGAGATGTAGGACTCCGTTATGTTGGCATGAATCTGGTGAAAGTATAGTGCTTGGACCTGAGCTAGTTCGAGAAACTACTGCGAAGGTTAAGCTGATCAGAGAAAAGATGAAAGCGTCTCAGTGTAGACATAAAAGTTACCATGATAAGCGAAGGAAAGATTTGGAGTTCCAAGTTGGTGAGCATGTGTTTTTGAAAGTTATGCCTGTAACTGGTATTGGAAGAGCGTTAAAATCTAAGAAGCTTACTCTGAGGTTTATTGGTCCGTATCAGATTTTGGACATAGTTGGAAAAGTTGCTTATCGGGTGGCTTTACCTCCTAATTTGTCGAATTTGCATGATGTGTTCCACGTTTCGCAACTCCTGAAGTATGTTCCCGATCCATCTCATGTTGTTAGAATGGATGATATTCAAGTACGGGATAATCTCACGGTGGAGACTATGCCGGTGCGTATTGAGGATCGAGAGACAAAAATCTTGCGAGGCAAAGAAATCGCCCTAGTGACAGTTGTCTGGCTAGGAGTTGCTGGTGAGAGTATGACGTGAGAGTTAGAAAGCAAGATGCAGGAGTCTTATCCCGAGTTGTTTGATCGAGGTAAGATTTTCGAAAACAAAAATGTTCTAGTGGAGAGAGTTGTAACACCCTGATTTAATTAATTAATTTAATTTAATTGTTTTGAGAAGCTTTTTTGTTAATTGCGATGTGCGATGTTTGATAATAAGATGATTAATTTGATTAAGACGATTTAAGTTTATTTGATGGTTAGACTTACTTTGGGGAGGTTTTAAATAGTAATATTGAGAGGTGTAGATAGAAGCCCATTAGTGAATTAATAGAATAATTTCAGTAATAATAATATTAGTATTATTTTATGACATTTTAATTAAAACAAGATTAGTGGGGGTTTAGGGAGATTTTTAGAAAAATCAGAATTGGGAGAGAAGAACAAGTCTTAGGAGAGCAAGAGCTAGGGCTAAGGTTGACAAGAGGATTTGCGTAGGAACTTCATACATAGATTCGAGCTGCCTTCGATCTAAAGGTAAGGATGGGATTCGTATCATATAACCGAGAGAAAAAATAATCTGTATGTATAGGAGAAGGTTGTTTGTATGATGTTTTCTATGCGATTTCGTGTGATTATGATGAATCGATGCTTGTATTACTGATATGAATCTGCTGATGTTTCTGTTATGAATATTTGTTGTGATGACATTCTGAGATGTGGATGAATTTGTGACGAAAACGGATTAGATGATGACGTTTAGACGATAAACTGGTATAGTAATGATAAAATAAGAATAAGATGAAGAATTATGAGTCTAAAACATGGTAGAAACTCAAATAGAACTGAATTAAGGTGATATAATGAAGGAAATCATAGCAGAGAATGACTTAGATGGCTTCTGCTGATTTGGGTAACAGATATGGAGTTACGCGTAACAGCCAGGCCATACGCGTAACACAAGCTACATACGCCGCTATTACGCATAATTGGGGCGGAGGATCAGGCCCTTTTGGCCATTTTTGGTAGCTTACGCGTACGGGCAGAGAGCCTTACGCGTATTGCAAGTCCTTACGCGTACACTACGCATTTGGGCAGAATGTTGTGATTTTTGTGATTTCGTAGCGTTTCGCTTGCCGATTCGCGTCCGTTTCTTTTTCTAATGAACCGTAAGATGATTGCAGACGAATACTTGATGATAGATGTAATTATGGGTTAATAAAATGACAATTTTAACGATTGATGTTAGACGAATTTGTATGATGATTTTAGAGATGATGACTTTAGATGATTTAGATGATTTTTCATGGTTGCGATGATGTACCGATGTAGGTCTTATGACCAACGATGTTGTGATGCTACGATGATGTAAGATGACTTAAGATGATATGATGGTGTCATACCCCAAATTTGTCCTACTTGTACCATTTTATTTTCTGTCTCACAAATATTCGAAAAATCCAAAAAAATAGGTCATTTCTTTACTTCAGGGTTTGTGCCAAGTTGAGTCGGGTTTTTTTAGGCCAAGCTTGTGTGCGGTGTTGTGTGGAGACTTTTATCTAATTATCACCTTTTCATTATCCTTTTTATTTTCATTATTTTATTTTAAAATCATTTTATTTTTATTTTTATTATTATTATTATTATTTTATTTTATTTTCTAAACCATTTCCAATTCTTTTATTATTATTAATAATCCTAAACTCCATTTTTATAAACTCATTATTATTTATCACTTAAGCTCATTTACCATATCCAAAATTACAAAAAAAATCATCTTTTTTATTGTCCTTTTATTTCTTATTTCATTTTTATTGTTATTATTATTATTATCTTCTTATTATTATTATTATAGTTTTTCTTATTATTATACTTCTCGCTATTACACTTATTATTATACTTTTTATAATTACTATTATTATTATTAATATTTTTTTACTATTATTATTATAAGTATTTATTATTATTATTATTATTATTACTATTATTATTATTTACTATTATTTTTTTTTGTTTTTTTTATTATTATCATTGTTATACTATCATTATTATTACTAGTATTGTTCTTATATTATAAGTACCTCCATACAAATTATAATGCCACTTTTCCTAGCCATTACACAACCATAAAAAAAAAAGAGAAGGGCCACCACACAAACAAAAATCCACAAAATCAGTGACTCACAAGAAGAACGCAGGCCCCACACACTCCAAACGTGAACCTTCACCCAATCTTTTCCGCAACGCACAATCACTCGCATTCCGTACTTCTATTACATCACCTGAAAAACTCAGTACAACAACAATTCCGCAGCCTCCACTACAACGATTTTTTTACAGCTCATCACAACTATTCTTATCCCAATTTTCCTCTCAATCTTCCCACAATACCCTTTAATTTTTACTCTATAAAACAAACCCCATTCTCATAATGAATTAAGCTTGAAAAATCACATAAAATCCTCTAAAAAACAAACAAAATCAAGCTTCAAAAATCATCCAAAAATTCAAAAACCATTAAACAAAAAACAACATAAATTCATTCCGTCAATATCCTTCAATAAACCAGAATAATAAACCCGCTGCTCATCTCACAAATATCTCATAATCCTCTGTTCATAACCTTCAATACTCCATCCCACCAAACCTTCACATAAACATTCACCGAAACTTTCTTTTATAACTCTTCTTCATACTCACAACAACCCTTCTTTGATTTTCATTCAAATCACAAACAACAACAAGGCCATAAAAAAAACCCCAGAAACAATACCAATCCCCTCACCACCATCAAACAAACCGCATATCCTTAACATACATCGAAAGCCAAATCGGAAACAAATCCGAAGAACCTCAAATCACTTCCGCCACCCTCCTTCGAAACAATAAACTCCCCAGATCCGAAAACATATTGAAACGCACAACTGACACAAATCTTGAACAGGAGCCGTGCGAAGAACACCGAAACCATCGCAAGCCAAATTGAGAGGCAAAACCACGGCGGACCAAACCCAGATCCGAACACGAACACCGCATACTAAAATAAGCCGCACCACCTGAGACAGTCGTGAGCTTCTCACTGAAGATACCGAGAAACTCCGCTATCTGAGAACGGAACGAAACTCACCGATTCGAAACAGAACTAAAATCACAGACGGTGAGCATGAGTGTTTGCGCAGTGAGAAGAAAGCAGTGAGAGTGGTGAGAACGTGATTGCCGCCGCTGGGATTCTTGTTATGCTTTTAGTCTGCTTATTTTTTTCCTTTTCTGAACCTAACTCTTTATTTTTTATTTGTTTTTTATAAAACCTGGTTATTTTGTTTTGATAAATTAACTTAACCATGTTTTCAAAATCTCCTCTTCACACTGGCACCGACGACACTACATTGTTTTTATTTTACAATTTTGATTATTTGGCTTAGTAAGTCCATTTAGGTTATACTGCTCACCAATTAAACCAGCGCCCTTCCCCCCTTTTTTAATTTATTTTTATATCATTATTTTGTTATTATTATGAAAACAGAACTTGTTTTTAATCTACTTTTATGTTTTGAATTTATTTGTTAATTACCTATTTGCTTAAGGAAATGTCTAAAAAATTAGTGAATTATTTTAGTTCAATTTTCTTTTCATTTTTAGGGCCGATGATATAACAAACGGCCGAATTGTGTCCGATTTCATTAAATCGGAAAATTCGGTCAATATGACGCCTATTTAGTTTAGTTTTTATTTATTTATCAATTTCGGTTTATTTTTTCTATTCCGTTTATATTTCGTTAAATTAATTCGGTTTATTTAGTTTATTGGTTATTTTTCATTTATCCATTTAGTTTATTCACTTTATTTTATTTTTCGCATTTCAACATAAATGCTCGACTCCTCATAGAACGGTTCAAAAATTGAATCGGTTCTAAGGTAGTTAATGAGCCATATTTCGACGCATTTCGACTGCACACACGTTTTCTCATGGGCAAAATACAACGAGACCCTTTTATTTCATGCAATCCCATGTAATTTATTTTGTATCCCTCCCCCCATTTTGATGTACACACTTTTATTTTTCTCATTTATCGTCTAGATCGCTAGGATCACCCTTAGGGACTAGTTTAGATTTTTCGCTTAGTTCGCGAACCCTTGATCCAACGCCAAGTGGTTGCACTCGTACACTTGCACTTTATTTTTCCATTATGATTTCGTTTACTAGGATCCACCTAAACTTGCGAGCCGAGCACATTGTGGCTTGCTAACAAACCATAAAATAAAACTCCATTTGCATTTACCCCTTAACCTCAAAAAAACAAAACATTTCTCTTAAATCCAAACCTTTGATCCAACGTCAAGTGGTCGTAGGTAATAAAACACTCTAATAAAACGAGAATAATTGTACGCCACGAGCCTTAAGTGGTAGAAAGGAGGATTACGAGCTCTCGTTACTCGCTCTGATTACTTCCGTCGCAAGACCCTCGACTTGTTGGTTCAGAATAATCACCCTACCCATAGTCTTTAGTGCAATTCGAGTCCTAAATCCTTTCATCGAAGAAAGGTAATAAAATCAAACAACTAACCACCTGTAATAGGCCGAACTACGAGGCTCTGACTTTCCCATTGCATGAGGGAGTAGGTAGGCACGAGGATCTCAATCCTTGCCGAGCATCTAGGATCAATCTAACTTATAATTTAAACTCTTTTCCCTCTAGAAAGTAACTCACTAAGCATAAACATCCTTTCACGCGTGACAACTTAGATGGTTCCCATCGAGTAAGATGGATGTAGGGGGTGCTAATAACTTCCCCCTGCATAACCGACTTCCGATCACAGGCAATGGTTGCGAGACCTTTGTCTTCATCCTCCTTTTCGAAGGGTTTTATATATATCTTCCCTTTCCCCTCTTGGGAATAAATTAGAATTAGGTGGAGACTCTCATGTCTGCCCAGCGCGCGACTCTCTCATTTAGATCGCGTATGGTCGTATTTTTCGGGGTGCGACTGCTGGCGACTCTGCTGGGGATTGGTTCACCCCTATGCGAGTCAAGCCTAGTCTAGGTTTTCACGCTTGTTTGGATTTTTGCTTTTATGTCTTACTTCTCTTTTTATCGCTTTCTTTACCGTGTTCCATATTATATATCTTATAGCTCATTGGTACCATGATTTGGATCGATACTTTGATCGCAAAAGAAACTTGAGGGAAAGGCTCTATACCCGGGCTTACGAGTACGAACATAAGTTAGCGAGGTTATGTAGTATGGTCTCCCGAGGGAACCGCTCTCGTGGGTTGTCGATACAAAACCTCACTTAGAGTAGATTCTAATGAGAATATTGACGACCGTCAAGCTCTTGGCGTGTGTGCTCAATTGTTTTCATTAGGGTCTTCGACTCTGAGGACCTTTAGAACCTTTTGGTTAAAACATTGATTGATGGTCACGTAGTATTGGCTCCCGAGAAATTTGCTCTCGTGGGTTGTCGATACGAAGATCTGACTCAGAATAGACTTTCTCAATGGAGTTGTTTGACTGTCAAGAGCTGACATGTGCATCAAACAGTTGAGCAAAGTCCATAACTCCGAGGCCTTTGTTTAATCCTCGTGTCGATGATCGCGTAGTATGGGATCCCGAGAAAATTTGATCTCGTGTTTTGTCGATACGAAGATCTCACCCAAAATAGATTCATATGGGGGAGTTTTTGCTCCCCGAATTTTCATCCCGGTGCAAACGCGAACCGTCGGTGATGTTGGAGGTTGGGGTTGAATAGAGTCGTCAGCTAGGCATTTTTATCCTGAAGGAAAGGTAATGCTGCATAAACATGGAAAGTTATGGATAAGACGGTTGCGAACCAAAGAAACTGAGAAAGGGGGTAGGTTATGACCTGGGAAGGTATTAGCACCCAGATCGTCCGCCGTACTCGACGGAATCCACGCTTACTTGATTGGGTTTAAAAGGGGTAGTGTATGTGTATCTGTGTATAAAATCTAGAATGTACAGAGTGTTAGTGCAAAAAGAAGTATGAATTCAAATTAGGCTTAAGAAAAGAAAAGCTGGAAGGAGAGAGGGGGGAGACCTGGGGACTTTTGTTCGATAATTGTTAAGTTATACCTACGTATCCTCTCGTGCAATGAGGAAGTCATAACATCGTAGTTCGACTCAAAGAGACTTAGTGATTTTGTTGTGAACTGCTTTCTTGTCTATGCTCAAGTGTATGACTCGTCTGGCTCGAGTGCTAACTGTCGTGCATTAGACGAAAGAAGAAAGTTTTCGTTTTCAGAGTGAGTGTGATGAGAAAAGAATTCCGGAGGAGACGTTTGTTGTTTGTTTTTGTGTTTTCAGTTTTTTATTGTTTTTGGTGTTTTGCATAGGAAAATGAGCTTAAGCCTTAATCAAGGGTTTGTAAACTCATTATATCACCCCTGATTAGGGATAATGATCCTACTTAAGTATGAGATGAAGATCTCAACTTAATTACCATGATGATATAGGATTAAGATCATCAACCTATTGGTAATTATTAAGTGTGTTTGGATTTTTGTTTAGTATTAAGTAATGAGTTTAATCTCCAATAAAAGATTAGTGAACTCATTACACCATCCTAAGAGAAGGATGATAGATGAGAACACTTAAGCTGAGGAAGATACCTCAACTTAATCCATGGTTAGGGATTAAATTCATTATATAACAAGCCTTTGTTAAATGGATTTTAATTAAAGATGAGATGAAGAAGTGTTTTTTATGTTTGCAAGACTTTAGCATGAGGGGGACTTGTCCATTGAACACTAGGGTTAGTCCCTCTGAACCACCGGGCAGAGATGTAAGCCTAATATAAGGCTCAAGTTACAAGCTTAAGTCTTTAATGATTATTAGGTGTTTTTGATTGAAGGTGAAAACAACTTAAAGGTTTAGCACTAATGATCAAAGTTATACACTCCATCTTAAGATAAGGATATAGGTGTTGCTCCCCGGATTTCCATCCTGCTACAAACGCGAAAGTGGCGCGGAAAAAGAATAGAGTCGTCAGCCAGGCATTTTTATCCCGAAGAAAGGGAATGGTAATGCTGTACAAACCAGAAGAAAGAATAGGAAGGACACAGGTCCTACGAACCAAAGAGACTGAGTTCGGGAGTCGGTTACGACCTGAGAAGGTATTAGCACCCCAAATTGTCCGCCGTACCCGACGGGATCCACGCTTGCAAAGAAACTGTTTCAAAGGGTGAGGGTATGAAAACTGCAGCAAAAAGAAAAGAAATGAACTGGAAAAGAAGCTGAGAAAAGAACTGAAAAAAAGAAATGAAAAGGAAAAATGTAGGGAAAATAAAGATTGTGCTCGAACGGGCCTTACCCCGCTGCCTACGTACCTCATCAGGATAATGAGGATCAGAGACGTCGTAGTTCCCCTAACTAGGGGTAACAAGGAAATTGCTTGTGAATTAAAGCTTGAACTGCCTATGCCATTGCTCAGGTGTTGCAGACTCGGACGACGAGTGCGTATCCGTCTTGCAAAATGACAAGTAGGAGCAAGTTCGCGTACAGAGCGAAGGAGATGAGAAAAGAATTCCCAAAGGAAAGACGCTTATTGTTTGTTTGTGTTTTTTAAGAGGCTTTTATGAGTGTGTCACAAGGAAGTGAACTCAAGCTCTTTTCCGTGGAATGTGCACTTGTCACTACATTCCAAGATCGAATAATAGAACAAGCACACTCAAGTAAGGAGAAGATCCCCAAAACTTGAACCCAAATATTAGGACCTAAGCTCACTAACTTGTTGAATTATTAAGTGTTTTTGGTATTTACAGATGAAGAAGTGTTTTTTATGCTTTTCTTTATGAAGAAGATACCTTGATCAGACTTGTGCATCACAAGATAAACTTGTACTATCCCAAGATGGGAAGACTACAAGAATACCTCATGGGATAAGGCTATGGATAAAGACATCACTTCAAACATTATTAAGTTTTTTTTTTAGTTATGAGATGAGAAGAGAAGAAGAACCAAAAGGATCTCAAAGGAAAAATTCTAAAGGGGAACTAAACAATCCTAAGTGTTAACATGCATGGATGTCCTAAGGGTTAGTGAGGTTTCTATCCTAATGAGGAAGGAAAGAAGAAGAGAAGGGATGAGAAAGGCCTAAGCCCAACAAGCAAATGGTTAGCTCAATAAAGAAATAAGAAAAGAAGATGAGGATTGGAGATGTGGAGCTCAATTTCCACATCTCACACTTACCATAGCCCCTGCAAGGTTAGTAAAGCATACAAGTGAAACAAAATGAGCAAGATAACATGCTAACATCACACAATCAGAAGTGAAATGATATGAATAAATGCACAATGCATATGCAACTCAAATGAATGAGAGATGAAGCTTATAAGCAAAAGATGCAACATGAAACACATATGAGAACAAATGCACACTTATGAAATATGCAAAGCAAAATGAACAAGATATGGACACAATGCTCACAACCAGAACCAAAACAAGATGGAGAAGGGCTTAAGAAGCCAACAAGATTAAGAGAAGAAAGGTACAAGACCAAACAATCACCAAATGGGAGTGAAAGAAGTAAGGAAGAAGTGAATTCAAACTTAAGAAAAGAAAGAACACAAAAGGAAGCAAGACACAAAAATTCCTAAGACCCAAACCATATGTTAGGACCAGGAAGGCACCCACACCCCAAGAGAACCCCAAATGAGAAGAAGAAGTTGGCACAAGTGCCCTTCTTGGCTTTATGAGAGCTAAAGGTCCAAAGGAAACCAAATGGGATAAGGTTCAAGATAAAATTCACATCAAATCAACCAAGCATCTAAAAATTCCACAATTCAAGTCAAATGATCTTCAAACATGTTATATCAATGAGCCAAAAGGATTTGAAAAGATTCAGAATTAAACTAGGTCAAATGGAGGCAAGAACACAAGCTAGGGTTAAAAACTTCCATCACAAGTCACATGATCAAGATTCAAGAAATAAGTTTCTAAAAATCAAGAGAAAAATCACATGATAAGTACAATGTATTAAGAATCCAGAGCAAAAATAATGGGATCAAAATTCAAAATATTGAGGTGTATAGAAAATGAACAAGGAAGTGTGGTCAAAATGGACTTAAAAAGAAGCTAAGTGAAACAATGAATTAAATCTGACACGTGGAAATGGAGAAAAAATAAAATAAAAATATGTGAAAATAAAAGAGACTCAAAATAATATTCATGATTTTTTTTGGGATTTTTTAATGACTAGAACTATTTTAATAAAAAAGAAATTGAAACTGAATAAAAGAAATAAAAAGTGAAAAAGAAAATAAAAGAAATTGGTGAGGAGGTGCTGATAGCAAGGATTCATGTGGAAATGAATTGGGCCAAGGGGATGTGGGGGTGCGAATAGCGTCTGACTAAGCCCAATTGCTGCGCTGGTGTATGTGTTTTATGGTGAGAATTTATGAAATTAAAGTGGAAAATAAAAGGAACGCTGGATTAAATGAACGCATCAAATATCTCCTTCATTAATTGACGTGGAGGGATAGAGCAATGTGAGTGGTTGGTGTATAGTAGATGTGGTGGACTGAGACACACACTGTATTAAAACGAAATAAGAAAAACAAAGTGAGACGGAAGTGAGGTTAGGGCTAGGTGGACGAATCTGGGTCGTTGGCTGGCTGGATCCAATGGCTGCTGCTCATCTCCTTCCTTGAACAAACCTTAACAACACTAACCCAGTTTCCGGTGACCGGAGCTAGGGCTCCGGCACCGGAATTCGTAACAGCACCCTAAACAACCAAATTAATAAACAAAAACAACCCAAATCAAGTAAATCAACATCCCTGAATTCAAAAATGAGCTTAAAAAGACCTAAAAGTCAATGAAATAGAGGGATCGAAGCAAAACATCTTGCACCATAAAAACTGAAATTCGTATAACTTATGCTATGGTGCACCAAATTCAAATCTACAAAGTGCAGCATGATCAGTAAACATCAAATAACACAAAGCAACACATTAATTCCATTTCCAGATCACAAAGTTTCAAGGTATACCTGAGGTGTAGATCCTGATTCAGTGAGGTAGAAGACCAAAGAAAGGATGCAATGCACTCCTCTTACTCCCTAGATGCAAAATAAATGCCTCTAAGGTCTTGAAACAAGCTGGATCTGAGGTTTCTTTCACACTTGCTCTGAAATGGCAATGTCACTAAACTTGAGAATAAGCTTCAATGAGTGGTTGCTTAAGGATCCCGAGCTTGCATAGATCATAGATCCACAATTGGTTTTGAGTTTTCTTGCTTGGATGAAGAGAAATAAGAGAAAATGCAAAGTTTCATGAAGTTTGTGAATGAGAGAATGAGAGAGAGATCTGGCTTTCTAAAACCCTAATTGCTCTTTTTGTGACCTCACAAGCCTTTGCTGACAGAATGAAATGAAATGCACGAGTGAGTCATGAGAAAAGTGTGAATTTGCCAATTTTGCACTTTGTGAAATAAGTATGATATGCTCATGCTATCTTGGGCCTCTCAGCACATGTGCCATGCATTTCCCACCCTTGATTGAAATGTAACAAATCATGGCCTTTAGATAAAGCCCTCACACTTATTTCATGATTTTTGCAAAATATCCTCTTTAGAGTGATTTTCTTGTAGTGCACGAAAATGTGATTTTCTTTGGAGAAAATTGGTCACAATGTAATGCATTTTAACATGGAAACAAGTTAGAACCAAAACCAAGTCATACAAACAAGCTTTGGAGCATTTTGCATTTGGTGGCATGCTTGAAAAGTGAATTTGCCCTAATTTTAAGCACTTTTTCGAAGGACCTATAGGAAAATCCACAAATCCTATGAAAATGTACTTGTACTTTTTGAAAATGGGAGCCCTTACTCTTCAACTTTCATGTTTGACTTTGGTCCATTTGAAGAATTTTTGATCATGTTAAGGCCATTTGAAAATTAGGGCAAAAGTTGCCAAATTTGGAAAACTTCAAAAACCAACTTTGTACCATTTTTGCAAAACCCTTCAAATCTCCATGATTCTTGAACTTTGATCATTCCAAACCTCTTATAACATTGTAAGGACCCCTCTTGGCCAAAGAAATTTGGGTTAGACCCCTTGAAATTGCACAGTTGACTTTTTAAGGGCACAATTGACTTTTACTTCATCTGCAAGCAACTGAGGAATTGTCTGACTTCCACATGGAATTTTCTCATGAAAATTGACACCTAGGATCATCTCAACATATAGAAGACTTTGCCCAAATGAAATGGCCAAAGTTGTGAGATCTTGGTGCTTGAATCTCAAACCCTAATTTGGGTGCCTTGTATAGGAGCTTTGCCTTGTCCTGAGATCTCTGATGATCATGCAATCTTCTGAGCTTTTGACAATGGACTTGAACTTGTAAATGGAGTGTAGACTCACCATAAGACTTGTATACAACCATTGGGAACCTTGTCATGTCTTGTAATGCTTCAAGGACCTCCACAGATGACCATATGCTTGATGCTAGGACATGAGGGATGTTATGCTTCATCTTTCCATGATATGATGCTGAGAAAATGATATGAGTATGATGAATATGTTGTGATATGATGCTTAAAATGAAGAGGGAAAATTTGGGGTGTTACAGCTGCCCCTATTCAATCATCAGTTAATCTGAAAAGGACGATAGTACGGGCTATCGACCATTCAATATAAACTGTGGTTGAATACCAAGAAGACCAGAAATTTACACTCTGACGAAGAATGCAACACTGGGAAATAAACCCAACCAGATGACGCTCTGGGGATAAGAAGGAGAGAAAAAGCAGATAAGCTTCTTCCAAGCTGAAACTAATATCTGGAATAAGAATGCGTTGACAGACGAATCTTCAAACAATCCTATTACGCCAGGAGCTGGACATACGAGTCCTCAAACACTATGCAAGAACAATCATCTGAGACAGACGGGCCTTCAAACAATCCTATTACGCCAGGAACTGGACATACGAGTCCTCAAACACTGCATATGACTTGCGACATACGAGTCTCCTTCGGATTTACCTGTTACGCCAGGACCGGGATGCATTAAAGTCTGTGGGATAGACATGCATAATTAAGGTAGAGGAACCTTCTTCATATATTATCCGTGGATATATGGTATAAGACAGGTGAGTCTTCTTTGAGAAAACTTGTTACGCCAGGTGTGGCAATAATAATTGGTGCCTGAGACAGACGAGCCTCCTTCGGATTTACCTGTTACGCCATGACCGGTAACCATTTTGACATTAATTCCCACTGTCAAGATTTGAAACCTCTTCAATACAGACGAGTATTGGATGATCATCAAGGTAACACAGACGAGTGCCAACAGTCAATGATACAGACAAGTATCAGACGATGATCTAAGAAACACAGACGAGCCCTTCCGACAATGATACATACGAGTATCAGCGACTGGTATAGACGAATACCAGAAGTTCAAACACAGACGAGCATTTGGAGTAGCAATACAGAATAGTACTAGGATAATCAGCAAATCCACACATACAGATATAAGCTAGCACAGACGAGTGTTGGGGATGATACAGACGAGTATCCAACAGGTATTGGTTTCCAAACACAGACGAGTGTTGAGAATTGCAGACGAGCAAAAAGCAGAGATTATATATCAAACACAGACGAGTGTTGGAAATTGCATACGAGCAAAATCAAATGAATACCAGGACCTCAAAACACAGACGAGTGTTAGAAATTGCAGACGAGCAATATCAAGGTAATCATGGACCACTGTTGGGGAAGACAAACGAGCAATACCAAAATGATAACACAGACGAGTGTTGAGAGATCCAGACGAGCATCACTAAAGTAATAAAATGTCACTGCTGGGGAATACTACGCTTAGGGAAAACACAAACGAGTGTTGGAAATTGCAGACGAGCAATAAACAAGGCTGGAGCATAGACGAGTGCTGGAGATTGCAGACGAGCAATAAACAGATTCCTGATTGGCTACAAGAGTGACAACTCTGCAGGGGAAGACAAGTCAGGAGGTCTGGACACCTAGCTCTGATTGAGGTGATGAATACCTGACTGTATCATCAATTAGCCAACAGAATGGCAACTTCGCTGGGGAATATTTCACTGATGGAAGTGAAAATCCAATATGAACTCTGTGGGGACAGGATCATCTTCAGACTTGGCTGGAAAGATGGATCAACAATACTCTAGCTGGGGAGAGCATCTGCTGATTCAAAGCTCTGGCTGAGACCATTGTTGGGGATAGAATTCTGATAATTCTAA
This sequence comes from Lathyrus aphaca, assembly GCA_963966055.1. NCBI lineage: Eukaryota > Viridiplantae > Streptophyta > Magnoliopsida > Fabales > Fabaceae > Lathyrus > Lathyrus aphaca. Next base: position 175,296,232 of record OZ014524.1, on the reverse strand, counting down.
CTCTGGGGATGTCAGGCTTTCAGATACCTGCTGGGCATACTCCACTGGGGAAGAATAGACTGCTACTCCACTGGGGAAGAAGAAACTGCTTGGGTTGCTGCCAAGGCTTAGCTGGAGAAAATATCTGTTGGAGATGTCAGGCTTTCAGATACCTGTTGGGGGAAGAAATCTCTACTTGGGGAGATACTCTACCGGGGAAGAGTAAATTGCTTGGGAGAATGTGACGCCATCCTGCAACCTGCAACAACAGAAAACACAGTGTGCCCCGGGGACTTGCAATGGTATGGTTTGTTCAGCCATCGTCACCCGACAATCAAAGAGTGTTACAGTTTCCCTACATGTCATTTTTGTTTCAAAATTATCACCATGTTTAGACGCAATGCTATTTTTGCCAAAAATTCAAGACATTTTTCAAACAAAAATAAACACACACAGCTTTTGACTGAATATTCTTTTTATTGAATGGCCTCTGAATAGGCAAAGATTTTACATCAGGAAACAACCACCTGGAAAGAGGTAGCCACCATAAAATTGAGAAAATAAACTATCCTAATGGAAATAGAGACGGCATTCCAAGGAGTTCCATTTCTGCTATGACCAGCATGTCTTCGAGACTCTCCATTCTGCTTTTGCTTTCTGAGAGGATGAGGGGACTGTTTCCTATCCTTCTGATATTGTCAAGTTGTATGAAACGATAATGTGGTTCAGATGACTCGGATCGCAGTTGTTCGCTTATTCCCTTGTTTTGCGTGGATCGCCCTTTCGGGTTTTCAATCCACCGGGATACCCTTTTTTGCCTGAGCTGTCCAATGTGGCTTTTCAACTCAACGGATGTACATTTTTTTTTATTTCCCTAAATTTTGCCCGAGCTTTTTATTCTGTTTTTAGCTCGCCGGGATGCCCTTTTTTTGCCTGGACTATAATTCTGTTTTTGTGTCCAGCGGGTCTCTTTATGCGAAGTAATTTTTAACTACGTTCGAGTTAACAGGGGACTGGAAGTCATCTCCATCCATAGTGGTGAGCATCAATGCTCCTCCCGAGAAGACTTTCTTCACTATGAATGTTCCTTCGTAGTTTGGGGTCCACTTGCCCCTGTGATCTGAACCTGGAGGAACGATCCTCTTCAACACAAGCTCTCCCACTTGATACTCTCGAGTACGTACTCGTTGGTCGAATGCACGCTTAATTCTCCTTTGATAAAGCTGACCATGATAGATAGCCCCTAATCTCTTTTCCTCAATTAGACATAGCTGATTGTAACGAGCACGTACCCATTCAGCCTCATCCAGCTTAATATCCATCATCACACGCAATGAAGGAATCTCTACTTCAACAGGCAGGACTACTTCCATGCCATATACCAGAGAGAAGGGAGTTGCCCCCGTTGACGTCCACCAAAATAATTTTTGCAAATCATGGTACATCTTCATAGCACCAGGATGGATACTCAATCTACTTCGATGTCCTTCTTATAAAATACTCTTCTTAATTTCCGGAACATCTAGAATACACACTCTATCTCGGAATCTCATCACACCATTCTCATCAACTTGGAATTCACCTCCGTTACCTTGGTTAATCATAGTCAATTGATCATCCAACTTCAAATCAAATTGTTGTCCTTCTCGGATCCTTTCCACAATTTCACTGGTCAACTTCAGCATTCCCAACTTCGCACTCTCAGAAGTAGTCTCACACAACAAACTCATGTCTCTGAATTGTTCAATAATTTCGAGTTCTTTCACCATAAGCATCGACATATGCAATGTCTTCCTACTCAGAGCATCTGCAACCACATTTGCCTTACCAGAATGATAATTTAAGTCAAAATCGAAGTCTTTCAACAATTCCAACCACCCTCTCTGCCTCATATTCATTTCCATCTGATCAAGCAGATACTTCAAACTCTTATGATCACTGAACAATTCAAATTTCAAACCAAAGAGATAATGTCTCCAAAATCTTCAACACAAACACCACAACTGCCAACTCTAAATCATTTGTAGGATAATTCCTTTCATGAACTCTCAATTGTCTAGAAGCATAAGAAACCACTTGACCATTCTGCATCAAAACTCCTCCAAGTCCCATCTTTGACGCATCACAATACACCACGAACGACTCATTCGGATTAGGCAAAATCAACACTAGAGAAATTTTCAATTTCTTCTTCAACTCTACAAAACTCTTTTCTCACGCAACGTGCCATATATAAGCCTGACTTTTTCGAGTCAACTAAGTCAAAGGAAGTGCCAACTTCCAAAAGCCCTCAATAAACTTCTGGTAATAACCTGCCAAACCCAGAAAACTTCTAATTTCAGTAGCAGATTTAGGAGTCTCCCACTGTAACACTGAATCAATCTTTGATGGATCCACAACAATTCCACTACTGGAAATTACATGTCTAAGGAAACTCACTTCTTGCAACCATAACTCACACTCTGACAGCTTGGCATACAACTTTTTTTCTTGCAACACAATCCTCAAATTCCCTGCAAGTTCCTCTTATGTATTGGAATAAATCAGGATATCATCAATAAAACTATCACAAATTTATCCAAGTACACATGGAAGATTCTATTCATGTACTCCATGAACACACCGAGTGCATTGGATACACCAAATGGCATCATCGTGTACTCATAATGACCATATCTCGTCCTGAAAGCGATCTTCGGAATATCATCAGACTTAAAATGAATCTGATGGTAACCAGATCTCAAATTATTCTTGCTAAACACACAAGCTCCCACCAACTGATCCATCAAGTCGTCGATCCTCGGAAGTGGATACTTGTTCTTAATAGTAACATTGTTCAACTGCCGATAATCAACATTCAACCTCATACTACCATCCTTCTTCTTGACCAACAACATAGGGCACCCCATGGAGAAACACTAGGCGAAAACAAACTTTTTTTCTAACAATTCTTCCAGTTGTTTCTTCAACTCACTCAATTCTAAAGCAGACATCCGATACGGGGCCATAGACACAGGACCAGTACCAGGTAATAAATCCACTTCAAATTCAACTTCACATTCTGGAGGCAAACCACTTATGTCCTCTAGAAACACATATGGAAATTCTTGAACAACTGGTAATTCAACACTCGAAGTCTTCCCTTCGACTTGCAATGATGAAAACATCAAAAACATCTGAGTTTCGTCTTCTAATAGTTCATTTACTTGCTTAGCCATCAAAAATATCAATTCACCATGATCACCAAGTTCAAGAAACTCCACAGTCTTCGCATAACAATTTATATGCACAAAGTTGAACTCTAGACAGTTCATCCCATGAATAACATCAATTTGATGCAAAGGTAAGCACATTATATCCATCAAAAAGTCCTTCTCAAATATATTCAAAGGATACTTCAAAAACACATATGTAGTAGTAACATAACCATTAGCTGGTGTTTCTATTATCATACCACCATTCATACTAGACAATGTCAAACCCAACTTAGTAGCACATTCAAGAGAAATAAAGGAATGTGTTGCACCAGTATCAATAATTGCAATCAACTCAACACCATTAATAAAACATGTACCTCGAATCAAGTTATCCTTCTTAGGAACTTCGGAACCACTCAAAGCGAACATTTTGCGATTGGTATGAGTAGCACTTTTCTTAGGCTTCTGACATTGGGGGCTGATATGCCCTTGTTCACCAAAGTTAAAACAAGTTGGACCTTCATTTGGATAATCACCAATCTGATGAGCTCTCTTTCCACACCTGTAGCATCTCACCACTGGATTGCTGCACACATCAGACTTATGACCGAATTCTCCATATTTGTAGCACTTGGGAGGAATGGAACCTGCTATCCCACTTGGCTTCTTCTCATCTGAAACCTTCTGTTTCCCCTTCTCAGTTGGAGTCACATAAGGTTTTCCTTTAAACTGACCTTTCTCTTTCTTCTCACTCATTTGCTTATAGTGAGCAGATCGAGCTCAGTTGTCTTCATCATAAATTCTGATTTTGTGCACCAACTCAGCATACCTACAGATATGCTAACATCTAATATCTGGTTTGAGCCCATTCTCGAACTTGAGACACTTAGAAAGTTCAACATCAACATGATTGTAGTGAGGACAATACTTGACTAGCCTCTCGAACTTAGCAGCATACTCTGCCACCGTCATGTTTCTTTGTTTCAACTCAAGGAACTCCACCTCTATCTTACCACGAGAATCTTCCGAAAAATACTTCCCCAGAAACTCCCTCCTAAACACTGCACAGGTCACCACAGTACCAACATCCGCCAAACACTGACGGGTATTATCCCACTAATATTCAGCCTCCTCAGACAACATGTGAGTACCAAACTATACCTTCTGCGCATTCGTACACGCCATCACTCTAAAAAACTTCTCAATCGCCTTAAGCCACTTTGGTGCATTATTCGGGTCATGATCTCCTTCAAAAATGGCAGACTATTAATCAAAAACTTCTCCAAAGCACGAAACTCATCTTGTTTGTTGTTTTGAGTTGTAGCCTCAGCATGTGTCACAATAGCTTCAGCAAGAGCACGCATGTTGTTTTCAGCTCTTGTACCCCAAAATTTTCCCTCACATCTTCAAGATAATATACCTCAAGAGGTCTCCAAATAGTCACAAGATTCTCAATTGCTCAAAAGGATTCAAGGTTTCATTAGACAAAGCCTCATCCTAAGCAATGGATCTTAAAATTAGGGTTTTGAGTTTCCCAAGGTAAATTGGACTTATAAATCCTCAAATGCACTTCATGGTGTCCCATATACTTCAAAGGATCCTCATGTCAAGTTTCATGGCTTACCTTACAAGTTTGGTCAGTCAGATTCTCAGATGATCCAAAAATTAATTAACTTGGTCAAAAAAGTCAATTGTGGTCAACATACAGTCAAACTTCAAGAGTTTTGGTCAACATCAAGATTATAAGGTGAAATTCATCATTTGATCAAGGGTTGATCATGATTCATCAAGGAAACCTCAAATTCATCAAGAACCAGAAGTTACTAAATTAGGGTTTTTGTAGGAAAAGTCAATTGTACTTTGACCAGTCATAACTTTCACATACTTCATAACAAATTTCCCATCCAAAGCTCATTTTTAAGGAAATTAAATTCCCTACAACTTTGTGTCTCACAAGCCAAGTCCAGAAATGCTTCATTTGAGAGATATGAGCCAATACATTACAGGTCCTTTTAAAAGTTAACAAAAAGTCAACTTTTTCAAAAGCTCATTACTTGAAAATGGAAAATCAAATGGACATGGGACCAAAAGGAGTAGTTATAGGACCCTCTAAGCTTTCTTAAAAGTACAAGAACACATACATGAAATAAAAATTGAGAGAGTTATGCATTATTGAAGTTGGGTAAATTTAAGGAAGTGTATGAAGTAAACAATGACCAAAACCCAAGTTTTTGACAAATGGGCCCATTCTTTTATGATCCTAACTTGATTCTAAGATGCTCCACGCCTTCCATGTCATTCCCCTTACAATTCTTTTATTTATTTTATTTTTATTGGATTTAATCCTTTTAAATTCAATTTTAAATAAAATAAATAATGGAAAATAAAATATATGATTTCAAACCTATTTTGGGATCAGATATTGGCAATATTTGATCCAAATTTCGTGCACACAAGGAGGGAAAGTCATGAAAACAAGATATTGGCCAAAATAGCAAGTTTTCATATAAAAGATCAATCAAATATCATCCTCCAAAAATAGATGAATCCAAGCCCAAAATTTAACCTAATTTGATCTCCTATAAACATACAACAAGTTCAGATGCACAAGGGACGACAAATTTTGAGCTAAGAACCCTTATCACGTTTCAAAATATTTCAAGAAAAGTCAAATTCGGTTTGCCACTTACAACCACTTTCAAGGGGTTTTGAAGGTCTCAATACCTTCCTGAAGATCTTTAGAATGTGTATCCATCATCATCATCATCAAAAGCATCGCATTATGCCCTAACCGAACTCGTTTTTTTAACTCACTTTTTGTATTTTCGATTTCCATTATATATGTAATATAAACATGATTTGATCATATATTATTGTTTGTGTTGATGTTTAGAAGCTATCTGGATCATTTGATTGAAGTTTAAGTATAGGAATTAGAAGACACCATTGTTAGGGTTTATAGCTTCGATTTTGGGAACTTCGTTTAGAGACGATTACAATTGAAATTGATGGTTCCAATGAACTCATAAGACAATTTGCAATTGATCTATACCTCTGGATATAATTAATATTGCATATTTGATATTTTGAAAAATGCAGATGCTATAGTGATCGACAAAACTGTCACTATATGTTGTAGCGACGAACAACAACCATAGGTAAAGGTCTTGGACAAATGGAGGAAAACAATGAAGTTTGGCGCGTCTATGGTTTTCAAATTTTATTTCATAATATATTTTTTTGTTTTCTGTTTGTTAACAATGCAGGCACAATGACCTAGTGGTGAAACGCGCGTGTGGGGAGTCTGAAGACCTGGATTCGATCCCAGGATCTTCCTCTTCTATTTTTTGGGCTATTTCTTGAATTCTTTTTCTAATTTTCTTTTATTATATTTTAATTAATTAATTAGCTTAATAAGTTAATCATTTTTTATAAATAATTAAACCTCTTTTAAAACTAATCACCAAATTAAAATTCAATTTTTTTATTTTATTTTATTTTTTATTTTCTTCTAAATAATAAACAAAAGAACTTTTTTTATTAAATTGATTAATAAAATAAAAAAAAACCTTTTTTTATATAATTCAATTAACCAAATTCTTAATCAAATTTTAATTTTTCTTTTAATTAATTAAGTTCTTTCCTATTAAATTTAATCAACATAAAAAAATTATTTAGGTTTTAGGATTTTTCTTTAAAAAATTATTTCATAATCTTTTTTTTAATTTTATTTTTGCTATTTAATTCCTTAGAGAATTGTATAGGATATACGACTTAGGTAACAACGTAGATTTATTTTCTCGCATATTTTTTTCATTTATGTATCTGCTCCTAGATTGTAATAGTTTAATTAGGGATTTAACTTTCCGCACTCCCCTAATTTCAAACATGTATCCCCCCTCTCCATGATGTAATAGTCTAGGTTTACTTTCCGCTTTTATATTCCGTAAATTATTAACTACGTGGTTAGTAAAAGTAGGGTGTGAAAAGAATGTATGCGAACAAAAAATAAACGGACTTAGATAAACTTAATTTCTAAGACTAAAATAACTACAATCAACATACTTCTCACACACTCACCCCTAGGGTTTCTCCTCTTGTTTCCATACAAAATGGTCAAGTCCCTCGAATATAGAGGTATCTTAGTCAGGTTGCCTACGAATAAAAATCATCAAGTCTCTACGATATAAATATCATAGTCCCTCGTTGTCCCTTCGAGTTTCCTACGAACAAATGATCTCATCCCTCGATGACCTTATGGAAAAATGATGATAGCCCATTCTAATTGCTAAGATACCCTTACATGTTGCCTTATATGACCATATGATGACCCTACGCCCGTCCCTTCAAATCCAAGGATAAGACTACTTACTAACTAATAGTAAGGATAGTCTTATCCCTAAAGAAACAAAATAACTAGAAAGACCTTACAATCTAGGGTAAGTAGTTCTTAAGTGTTTGCTCACAAATTTTCAAAATACTCTTTACACCTCACATTTTCAAATACTTTCAAACTAAACACTTTGTATACATTCGTACGAGAATCATTACAAAGTTAAATTCCTTATGAAAATATTTTCTAATCACACACTACACTATTTCTTTTCCAAACAAAGTAAAGTGAGCAAAGCAGTTAAGAGCCCATGGATAACCATGGATACAAAGGGTGCTAACACCATCCCTTTGTATAACTTACCCCCCGAACTCTAATCTTTTTCAAAGGTCTTTCCTGTTCTTTTATACCTTTCTTTATTGGATAAAATAAAAGTCGGTGGCGACTCTTGCTATCCGCAACATAGTTTTTGTAAACAAAAATGACCAAGTCAGTTCTCCCACCGTGTTACAGAACTGACGACTCTGTTGGGGAGTAATAATTAAAAGAGGTCTTACCTTAGATTTAGGACACTTTACTTGTTTGAATTGACTGCTTTACTTTTAAGGGCACTTGTTCTGGGGCTACTGTGAGAAAGATCCTAACCTGGATCTAGTGTACCTTAGGTAAGTAGCAATAGACCAAGGAAATTGTATGGGGTAACACCCCAATTTAATTAATTTATTTAATTAAATTGTTTTGAGAAGCTTTGTTGTTAATTACGATGTACGATGTTTGATAATAAGATGATTAATTTGATTAAGACAATTTAAGTTGATTTGTGGGTTAAACTTACTTTGCGGAGTTTTAAATAGTAATATTGAGAGGTGTAGATAGAAGCCCATTAGTAAATTAATAGAATAATTTCAGTAATAATAATATTAGTATTATTTTATGACATTTTAATTAAAACAAGATTAGTGGGGGTTTAGGGAGATTTTTAGTAAAATCAGAATTGGGAGAGAAAAACAAGTCTTAGGATAGCAAGAGGTAGGGCTAAGGTTGGCAAGAGGATTTTTGTAGGAACTTCATCCATAGATATGAGCTGCCTTCGATCCAAAGGTAAGGGTGGGATTTGTATCTTATAACCGGGAGAAAATAATTTGTATGTATAGGAGAGGGTTGTTTGATTTCTTGTTGTTGTTTGTACGATGTTTTCTATGATGTTTCGTGTGATTATGACCAATGCTTGTATTACTAATACCAATCTGTTGATGTTTGCTATTATAAATATTTGTTGTGATGACGTTATGATATGTGGATGAATTTTTGACGAAAACGGATTAGATGATGATGTTTAGACGATAAACTGGTATAGTAATGATAAAAGAAGGATAAGATGAAGAATTATGAGTCTAAAACATGGTAGAAACCCAAATAGAACTGAATTAAGGTGATAGAATGAATGAAATAATAGTAGAGAATGACTTAGATGGCCTCTACTGATTTGCGTAATAGGTATGGAGTTACGCGTAACACAAGCTACATATGCCGCCATTACGCGTAATTGGGGCGGGGGATCAAGTCCTTTTGGCCATTTTGGGTAGCTTACACGTACGGGAAGGGAGCCTTACGTGTATTGCAAATCCTTACGCATACACTACACATTTGGGCAGAATGTTGTGATTTTTGTGATTTCGTAGCATTTCGCTTGCCGATTCGCGTCCGTTTCTTTTTCCGATGAACTGTAAGATGATTGCAGACGAATAATTGATAATAGATGTAATTAGGGGTTAATAACATGACGATTTTAACGATTGATGTTAGACAAATTTGTATGATGATTTTAGAGATGATGACTTAAGATGATTTAGATGTTTTTTCATGGTTGCGATGATGTGCCGATGTAGGTCTTATAACCAATGATGTTGTGATGCTACGATGATGTAAGATGAGTTAAGATGATATGATTGAACGATGTTTACGATGTTGATTTGGTTGTATGTTATTTTCATATCGCATACATGTGCATTATTAAGATGGCATGGAATGGAAAACACGATGATTAAGATGAAGACTTATGACTTGCATATGCCCACCTAATTGGCGTGAATTTTAAGATGGGAGTTTTCTCCAATGGTACCACATGCATATATTGTAAAGTCTCATTGATTTGCATTATTGGATGAATGTTAAACTGTTATGAACTATGCGATGTTGCAACGTTTATGATGAATATGATGTGAATGGGTGATTGAATGACTTTATCTTATATGTATTGATTATTACATCCTATTTATAATTGTCGACATCTCACCCCTTCTGTTTGAATGTTACCCTTGGTTGGTAACATGCAGGTAACCCTGGGTAGCAAGGAGTTTCGTTAGATGGTGTGAGTCGTTGGTCGCTCTAATACGTAGCACTTCGGGGGGGGGGGGGGATTAGCGAATGATTATGTTATTTGGATTTTGTTTTATTTTAGATTGAAATTAAGGTGTTTCTTTTAAAAGATAATTGTTTTGGATTTACGATGAATTATTATGAAGTTGAGACTATGATGAATTGTTATGATTTGAATGATTTCGCTGCGTAGTAAATGAAGTATTTTAAGTTGAATAACGCATTAATGATTGCTGTTTTTTGAAAGAAAAATGTGATACTCTATTTGGTTGAACTCTGACTCATTTATAATTATGTGCGGGTAGAAACGGGGTGTTACATTAGTGGTATTAGAGCAGGTTGATCTGTCCGGTCATGTTATCGAGTCGTAGAGGTTTAACAATCGAGTATTGTTATTTTGCGCTGATCTATGTTCTTGTTGTGGTGTTTAGATGTGATGGATAGAAGAAACGACACTGTTATGGTTGTTGCAATGCAAGAAATTGAACAAGTTGTACATAACCTGCCTAATGCTTGCGAGAGTGAAGGATCTCGTAGTTTGGCGACTTTCTAAAGGGAGAATATGCCTACTTTCAAGGGTAAGTATGACCCTGATGCAGCATTGTAGTGGTTGAAGGAGATTGAAAGAATCTTCCGAGTGATGGATTGTACGGTACCGCAGAAGGTTCGCTATGGTACGCATATGTTAGCACTTGAGGCTGATGATTGGTGGCTGGAGACTCGTGCAAGATTAGAAACTGTAGGTGGAGATATCACTTGGGTTGTTTTCCGCAGATATTTTACGAGGAAGTATTATCATGAAGATGTTCGCGGAAAGAAAGAAGTTGAATTCCTCGAGGTGAAGCAGGGGAATATGTCAGTGACTGACTATGCTGCAAAGTTCACTGAATTGTCTAAGTTTTATCTGCATTATGATGGAGCTGGAGCAGAATTCTCTAAGTGCATCAAGTTTGAGAATGGATTGCGCTCTGAGGTTAAGAAGGTTGTCGGATACCCGAAGATTCGAGTGTTTTCTGATCTAGTTGATAGTTGTAGGATTTTTGAGGAAGATAGTAATGCTCATTATAAGATTGTGAATGACAGAAGAGGCAAGCACCAAAAGAATCGTGGAAAGCCTTATGATACTTCGTATGGAAAGGGTAAGCAAAAGATTTCTTCGGGTCAGAGGACTAGTGGGGGAGATGCTCCTGCTGGTATTTTTTGTTTCAAGTGTGGTCAAGCTGGTCACAAGAGTAATGTCTGCACTGCTGAAGTTAAGAGGTGTTTCTGATGTGGTAAGATTGGGCATACATTGAATGACTGTAAGTATAAAGATGTGATTTGTTTTAATTGCGGCGAAGAGGGACAAATTGTTAGCAAGTGTCAGAAACTGAAAAAAGCTCAGACGGGAAAAATGTTCGCGTTGGCAGGAACTCAGACCGCTAGCGAGGACAGACTTATTAGAGGTACATGTTTCATTAATAATATTCCTTTAATTATTATTATTGATACTGGTGTAATGCATTGTTTTGTTTCTGTTGATTGTGTTAATAGATTGGGTCTTACGTTGCCTATTATGAATGGATAGTTAATCGTCGAGATTCCGGCTAAGGGATCAGTGACTACTTCTCTTGTGTGTTTGAACAGACCTTTGTCGATCTTCGATAAAGATTTATTGGTTGATTTGGTTTGTCTACCGTTGACTGGGATGGATGTGATCCTAGGTATGAACTGGTTAGAGTATAACTATGTTCATATAAATTGTTATCGTAAGTCGCTGAGGTTTTCTACTCCTGAGGAAGAAGGAGCTGAATTGTTGTCCTTCAGAGAGTTGTAGAAGTTGATGAAAGAAGAAGCTCAGATGTTTTCCTTTATGGCAACTTTATCTGTAGAAAGTAAGGCTAAGATTGAGGAACTACAAGTGGTAAGTGATTTTCCAAAAGTTTTTCCTGATGAGATTCCTAACATGCCACCGAAAAGAGAGGTCGAGTTTACGATTGATCTTGTACCTGGTACTAGACCTGTTTCTATGGAACCGTATAGGATGTCTGCATCTGAAATGTTAGAATTGAAGAATCAGTTAGAAGAATTGCTTGAGAAGAAGTTTGTGAGACCAAGTGTATCGTCATGGGGAGCTCTAGTGTTGTTAGTAAAGAAGAAAGATGGAAGTATGAGACTTTGTGTAGATTATAGACATCTGAATAAAGTTATGATCAAGAATAAGTATCCGCTTCTGAGGATTGATGATTTGATGGATCGGTTGGTGGGCACTTGTGTATTCAACAAGATAGATTAAAGATCGGTTTATCATCAGATCAAAGTGAAAGATGAGGATATTCAAAATACTACGCTCTGAATAAGGTATGGACATTACGGGTATTCGGTGATGCCTTTTGGTGTGACTAATGCGCCGAGAGTATTCATGGAATACATGAATCATATTTTTCATATGCATTTGGATCGTTTCGCGGTTGTATTTATCGATGATATTTTGATTTATTCTAAGTCAGAAGAGGAACATAAGGAAAACTTGAAGACTGTGCTAGAGGTTTTGAAGGAAAAGAAGTTATATGCGAAGTTGTCTAAGTGCGATTTCTGGTTAAAGGAAGTCAGTTTTCTTAGTCATGTGATTTCAGGTAGTGGTATTTATGTGGATCCTTCTAAAGTCAAATTTGGGATACAATGGGAAACTCCAAGGTTGGCTACTGAGATTAGGAGCTTTTTGGGGTTGGCTGGTTATTACAGAAGATTTATTGAAGGGTTTTCTATGTTGGCACTTCCGTTGACTAGGTTGACTTGCAAGAGTAAAGCTTTTGTTTGGGATATTCATTGTGAAGAGAGTTTTATAGAGTCGAAGAAGAGGTTGACGTCGGCTCCGGTTTTGACATTACCTAATCCAGATGAACCATTTGTGATGTATTGTGATGCTTCATTGATGGGTTTAGGAGGTGTGCTCATGCAGAATAATAAGGTTATTGCATATGCATCGAGACAATTGCGAGTGCTTGAAAAGAATTATCCTACGCACGATTTAGAACTTGCTGCAATTGTTTTTGCATTGAAGATTTGATGGAACTATCTTTATGGTTCCATATTTGAAGTGTTTAGTGATCATAAGAGTCTGAAATATTTGTTTGATCAGAAAGAGTTAAATATGAGACAACACAGATGGTTGGAATTGTTGAAAGATTATGATTTTGGTTTGAATTACCATCCGGGTAAAGCTAATGTGGTAGGTGACGCCTTAAGTCGTAAGACTTTGCATATGTCAGCAATGATGATTAAGGAATTGGAATTAATTGAGCAGTTTCAGGATATGAGTTTGGTTTGTGAAGTGACACTATAGAGTGTAAAGTTGGGTATATTGAAGATTAATAATGATTTTCTGAATAATATCAGAGAAGCTTAGAAGTTAGATGTAAAGCTGGTAGATATTATGGTTGGAGGTGGTAAGTCGGAGAAAACGATTTCATAATGGATGCAAATGGTGTTCTGAGACTGCATGATCGAATTTGCAGTCCTGATAATGCAGATATAAAGAGAAGTATTCTTGAAGAGGGTCATAGAAGCAATTTGAGTATTCATCCAGGAGCTACTTAGATGTATCAAAACTTGAAGAAGTTGTTTTGGTGGTCAGGTATGAAGGAAGATGTGGCATGTTTCGTGTATGCTTGTTTGACTTGCCAGAAGTCCAAAGTTGAGCATTAGAAGCCTATGGGATTAATGCAACTATTGGAGATTCCAAAATGGAAATGGGACGATATTTCTATGGATTTTGTTACGGGATTGCCTAATACTGCGAGAGGGCATGATTCAATTTGGGTCATTGTTGATAGGTTAACGAAGTAGGATCACTTCATTCCTATTAATATCAATTTTCCAATGTCCAAGTTGGCATAAATATATGTTAGAGTAATTGTGAAGTTGCATGGTGTTCCGTTGAGTATTGTATCAGATAGAGATCTGAGGTTTATGTCATAATTTTGGAAGATTTTGCAAGAGGCATTGGGTTCTAAGTTGAAATTTTCAACTTATCATCCTCAAACATATGGTTAAACTAAGAGGACTATTCAGTCCTTGGAGGATTTATTGAGGGTGTGTGTTCTTGAGCGGGGAGGTTTGTGGAATACTTATCTTCCGTTGATAGAATTCACGTATAATAACAGTTATCATTCTAGTATTGGGATGGCACCTTTTGAGGAATTGTATGGTCGGAGATGTAGGACTCCGTTATGTTGGCATGAATCTGGTGAAAGTATAGTGCTTGGACCTGAGCTAGTTCGAGAAACTACTGCGAAGGTTAAGCTGATCAGAGAAAAGATGAAAGCGTCTCAGTGTAGACATAAAAGTTACCATGATAAGCGAAGGAAAGATTTGGAGTTCCAAGTTGGTGAGCATGTGTTTTTGAAAGTTATGCCTGTAACTGGTATTGGAAGAGCGTTAAAATCTAAGAAGCTTACTCTGAGGTTTATTGGTCCGTATCAAATTTTGGACATAGTTGGAAAAGTTGCTTATCGGGTGGCTTTACCTCCTAATTTGTCGAATTTGCATGATGTGTTCCACGTTTCGCAACTCCTGAAGTATGTTCCCGATCCATCTCATGTTGTTAGAATGGATGATATTCAAGTACGGGATAATCTCACGGTGGAGACTATGCCGGTGCGTATTGAGGATCGAGAGACAAAAATCTTGCGAGGCAAAGAAATCGCCCTAGTGACAGTTGTCTGGCTAGGAGTTGCTGGTGAGAGTATGACGTGAGAGTTAGAAAGCAAGATGCAGGAGTCTTATCCCGAGTTGTTTGATCGAGGTAAGATTTTCGAAAACAAAAATGTTCTAGTGGAGAGAGTTGTAACACCCTGATTTAATTAATTAATTTAATTTAATTGTTTTGAGAAGCTTTTTTGTTAATTGCGATGTGCGATGTTTGATAATAAGATGATTAATTTGATTAAGACGATTTAAGTTTATTTGATGGTTAGACTTACTTTGGGGAGGTTTTAAATAGTAATATTGAGAGGTGTAGATAGAAGCCCATTAGTGAATTAATAGAATAATTTCAGTAATAATAATATTAGTATTATTTTATGACATTTTAATTAAAACAAGATTAGTGGGGGTTTAGGGAGATTTTTAGAAAAATCAGAATTGGGAGAGAAGAACAAGTCTTAGGAGAGCAAGAGCTAGGGCTAAGGTTGACAAGAGGATTTGCGTAGGAACTTCATACATAGATTCGAGCTGCCTTCGATCTAAAGGTAAGGATGGGATTCGTATCATATAACCGAGAGAAAAAATAATCTGTATGTATAGGAGAAGGTTGTTTGTATGATGTTTTCTATGCGATTTCGTGTGATTATGATGAATCGATGCTTGTATTACTGATATGAATCTGCTGATGTTTCTGTTATGAATATTTGTTGTGATGACATTCTGAGATGTGGATGAATTTGTGACGAAAACGGATTAGATGATGACGTTTAGACGATAAACTGGTATAGTAATGATAAAATAAGAATAAGATGAAGAATTATGAGTCTAAAACATGGTAGAAACTCAAATAGAACTGAATTAAGGTGATATAATGAAGGAAATCATAGCAGAGAATGACTTAGATGGCTTCTGCTGATTTGGGTAACAGATATGGAGTTACGCGTAACAGCCAGGCCATACGCGTAACACAAGCTACATACGCCGCTATTACGCATAATTGGGGCGGAGGATCAGGCCCTTTTGGCCATTTTTGGTAGCTTACGCGTACGGGCAGAGAGCCTTACGCGTATTGCAAGTCCTTACGCGTACACTACGCATTTGGGCAGAATGTTGTGATTTTTGTGATTTCGTAGCGTTTCGCTTGCCGATTCGCGTCCGTTTCTTTTTCTAATGAACCGTAAGATGATTGCAGACGAATACTTGATGATAGATGTAATTATGGGTTAATAAAATGACAATTTTAACGATTGATGTTAGACGAATTTGTATGATGATTTTAGAGATGATGACTTTAGATGATTTAGATGATTTTTCATGGTTGCGATGATGTACCGATGTAGGTCTTATGACCAACGATGTTGTGATGCTACGATGATGTAAGATGACTTAAGATGATATGATGGTGTCATACCCCAAATTTGTCCTACTTGTACCATTTTATTTTCTGTCTCACAAATATTCGAAAAATCCAAAAAAATAGGTCATTTCTTTACTTCAGGGTTTGTGCCAAGTTGAGTCGGGTTTTTTTAGGCCAAGCTTGTGTGCGGTGTTGTGTGGAGACTTTTATCTAATTATCACCTTTTCATTATCCTTTTTATTTTCATTATTTTATTTTAAAATCATTTTATTTTTATTTTTATTATTATTATTATTATTTTATTTTATTTTCTAAACCATTTCCAATTCTTTTATTATTATTAATAATCCTAAACTCCATTTTTATAAACTCATTATTATTTATCACTTAAGCTCATTTACCATATCCAAAATTACAAAAAAAATCATCTTTTTTATTGTCCTTTTATTTCTTATTTCATTTTTATTGTTATTATTATTATTATCTTCTTATTATTATTATTATAGTTTTTCTTATTATTATACTTCTCGCTATTACACTTATTATTATACTTTTTATAATTACTATTATTATTATTAATATTTTTTTACTATTATTATTATAAGTATTTATTATTATTATTATTATTATTACTATTATTATTATTTACTATTATTTTTTTTTGTTTTTTTTATTATTATCATTGTTATACTATCATTATTATTACTAGTATTGTTCTTATATTATAAGTACCTCCATACAAATTATAATGCCACTTTTCCTAGCCATTACACAACCATAAAAAAAAAAAAGAGAAGGGCCACCACACAAACAAAAATCCACAAAATCAGTGACTCACAAGAAGAACGCAGGCCCCACACACTCCAAACGTGAACCTTCACCCAATCTTTTCCGCAACGCACAATCACTCGCATTCCGTACTTCTATTACATCACCTGAAAAACTCAGTACAACAACAATTCCGCAGCCTCCACTAAAACGATTTTTTTACAGCTCATCACAACTATTCTTATCCCAATTTTCCTCTCAATCTTCCCACAATACCCTTTAATTTTTACTCTATAAAACAAACCCCATTCTCATAATGAATTAAGCTTGAAAAATCACATAAAATCCTCTAAAAAACAAACAAAATCAAGCTTCAAAAATCATCCAAAAATTCAAAAACCATTAAACAAAAAACAACATAAATTCATTCCGTCAATATCCTTCAATAAACCAGAATAATAAACCCGCTGCTCATCTCACAAATATCTCATAATCCTCTGTTCATAACCTTCAATACTCCATCCCACCAAACCTTCACATAAACATTCACCGAAACTTTCTTTTATAACTCTTCTTCATACTCACAACAACCCTTCTTTGATTTTCATTCAAATCACAAACAACAACAAGGCCATAAAAAAAAACCCAGAAACAATACCAATCCCCTCACCACCATCAAACAAACCGCATATCCTTAACATACATCGAAAGCCAAATCGGAAACAAATCCGAAGAACCTCAAATCACTTCCGCCACCCTCCTTCGAAACAATAAACTCCCCAGATCCGAAAACATATTGAAACGCACAACTGACACAAATCTTGAACAGGAGCCGTGCGAAGAACACCGAAACCATCGCAAGCCAAATTGAGAGGCAAAACCACGGCGGACCAAACCCAGATCCGAACACGAACACCGCATACTAAAATAAGCCGCACCACCTGAGACAGTCGTGAGCTTCTCACTGAAGATACCGAGAAACTCCGCTATCTGAGAACGGAACGAAACTCACCGATTCGAAACAGAACTAAAATCACAGACGGTGAGCATGAGTGTTTGCGCAGTGAGAAGAAAGCAGTGAGAGTGGTGAGAACGTGATTGCCGCCGCTGGGATTCTTGTTATGCTTTTAGTCTGCTTATTTTTTTCCTTTTCTGAACCTAACTCTTTATTTTTTATTTGTTTTTTATAAAACCTGGTTATTTTGTTTTGATAAATTAACTTAACCATGTTTTCAAAATCTCCTCTTCACACTGGCACCGACGACACTACATTGTTTTTATTTTACAATTTTGATTATTTGGCTTAGTAAGTCCATTTAGGTTATACTGCTCACCAATTAAACCAGCGCCCTTCCCCCCTTTTTTAATTTATTTTTATATCATTATTTTGTTATTATTATGAAAACAGAACTTGTTTTTAATCTACTTTTATGTTTTGAATTTATTTGTTAATTACCTATTTGCTTAAGGAAATGTCTAAAAAATTAGTGAATTATTTTAGTTCAATTTTCTTTTCATTTTTAGGGCCGATGATATAACAAACGGCCGAATTGTGTCCGATTTCATTAAATCGGAAAATTCGGTCAATATGACGCCTATTTAGTTTAGTTTTTATTTATTTATCAATTTCGGTTTATTTTTTCTATTCCGTTTATATTTCGTTAAATTAATTCGGTTTATTTAGTTTATTGGTTATTTTTCATTTATCCATTTAGTTTATTCACTTTATTTTATTTTTCGCATTTCAACATAAATGCTCGACTCCTCATAGAACGGTTCAAAAATTGAATCGGTTCTAAGGTAGTTAATGAGCCATATTTCGACGCATTTCGACTGCACACACGTTTTCTCATGGGCAAAATACAACGAGACCCTTTTATTTCATGCAATCCCATGTAATTTATTTTGTATCCCTCCCCCCATTTTGATGTACACACTTTTATTTTTCTCATTTATCGTCTAGATCGCTAGGATCACCCTTAGGGACTAGTTTAGATTTTTCGCTTAGTTCGCGAACCCTTGATCCAACGCCAAGTGGTTGCACTCGTACACTTGCACTTTATTTTTCCATTATGATTTCGTTTACTAGGATCCACCTAAACTTGCGAGCCGAGCACATTGTGGCTTGCTAACAAACCATAAAATAAAACTCCATTTGCATTTACCCCTTAACCTCAAAAAAACAAAACATTTCTCTTAAATCCAAACCTTTGATCCAACGTCAAGTGGTCGTAGGTAATAAAACACTCTAATAAAACGAGAATAATTGTACGCCACGAGCCTTAAGTGGTAGAAAGGAGGATTACGAGCTCTCGTTACTCGCTCTGATTACTTCCGTCGCAAGACCCTCGACTTGTTGGTTCAGAATAATCACCCTACCCATAGTCTTTAGTGCAATTCGAGTCCTAAATCCTTTCATCGAAGAAAGGTAATAAAATCAAACAACTAACCACCTGTAATAGGCCGAACTACGAGGCTCTGACTTTCCCATTGCATGAGGGAATAGGTAGGCACGAGGATCTCAATCCTTGCCGAGCATCTAGGATCAATCTAACTTATAATTTAAACTCTTTTCCCTCTAGAAAGTAACTCACTAAGCATAAACATCCTTTCACGCGTGACAACTTAGATGGTTCCCATCGAGTAAGATGGATGTAGGGGGTGCTAATAACTTCCCCCTGCATAACCGACTTCCGATCACAGGCAATGGTTGCGAGACCTTTGTCTTCATCCTCCTTTTCGAAGGGTTTTATATATATCTTCCCTTTCCCCTCTTGGGAATAAATTAGAATTAGGTGGCGACTCTCATGTCTGCCCAGCGCGCGACTCTCTCATTTAGATCGTGTATGGTCGTATTTTTCGGGGTGCGACTGCTGGCGACTCTGCTGGGGATTGGTTCACCCCTATGCGAGTCAAGCCTAGTCTAGGTTTTCACGCTTGTTTGGATTTTTGCTTTTATGTCTTACTTCTCTTTTTATCGCTTTCTTTACCGTGTTCCATATTATATATCTTATAGCTCATTGGTACCATGATTTGGATCGATACTTTGATCGCAAAAGAAACTTGAGGGAAAGGCTCTATACCCGGGCTTACGAGTACGAACATAAGTTAGCGAGGTTATGTAGTATGGTCTCGCGAGGGAACCGCTCTCGTGGGTTGTCGATACAAAAACCTCACTTAGAGTAGATTCTAATGAGAATATTGACGACCGTCAAGCTCTTGGCGTGTGTGCTCAATTGTTTTCATTAGGGTCTTCGACTCTGAGGACCTTTAGAACCTTTTGGTTAAAACATTGATTGATGGTCACGTAGTATTGGCTCCCGAGAAATTTGCTCTCGTGGGTTGTCGATACGAAGATCTGACTCAGAATAGACTTTCTCAATGGAGTTGTTTGACTGTCAAGAGCTGACATGTGCATCAAACAGTTGAGCAAAGTCCATAACTCCGAGGCCTTTGTTTAATCCTCGTGTCGATGATCGCGTAGTATGGGATCCCGAGAAAATTTGATCTCGTGTTTTGTCGATACGAAGATCTCACCCAAAATAGATTCATATGGGGGAGTTTTTGCTCCCCGAATTTTCATCCCGGTGCAAACGCGAACCGTCGGTGATGTTGGAGGTTGGGGTTGAATAGAGTCGTCAGCTAGGCATTTTTATCCTGAAGGAAAGGTAATGCTGCATAAACATGGAAAGTTATGGATAAGACGGTTGCGAACCAAAGAAACTGAGAAAGGGGGTAGGTTACGACCTGGGAAGGTATTAGCACCCAGATCGTCCGCCGTACTCGACGGAATCCACGCTTACTTGATTGGGTTTAAAAGGGGTAGTGTATGTGTATCTGTGTATAAAATCTAGAATGTACAGAGTGTTAGTGCAAAAAGAAGTATGAATTCAAATTAGGCTTAAGAAAAGAAAAGCTGGAAGGAGAGAGGGGGGAGACCTGGGGACTTTTGTTCGATAATTGTTAAGTTATACCTACGTATCCTCTCGTGCAATGAGGAAGTCATAACATCGTAGTTCGACTCAAAGAGACTTAGTGATTTTGTTGTGAACTGCTTTCTTGTCTATGCTCAAGTGTATGACTCGTCTGGCTCGAGTGCTAACTGTCGTGCATTAGACGAAAGAAGAAAGTTTTCGTTTTCAGAGTGAGTGTGATGAGAAAAGAATTCCGGAGGAGACGTTTGTTGTTTGTTTTTGTGTTTTCAGTTTTTTATTGTTTTTGGTGTTTTGCATAGGAAAATGAGCTTAAGCCTTAATCAAGGGTTTGTAAACTCATTATATCACCCCTGATTAGGGATAATGATCCTACTTAAGTATGAGATGAAGATCTCAACTTAATTACCATGATGATATAGGATTAAGATCATCAACCTATTGGTAATTATTAAGTGTGTTTGGATTTTTGTTTAGTATTAAGTAATGAGTTTAATCTCCAATAAAAGATTAGTGAACTCATTACACCATCCTAAGAGAAGGATGATAGATGAGAACACTTAAGCTGAGGAAGATACCTCAACTTAATCCATGGTTAGGGATTAAATTCATTATATAACAAGCCTTTGTTAAATGGATTTTAATTAAAGATGAGATGAAGAAGTGTTTTTTATGTTTGCAAGACTTTAGCATGAGGGGGACTTGTCCATTGAACACTAGGGTTAGTCCCTCTGAACCACCGGGCAGAGATGTAAGCCTAATATAAGGCTCAAGTTACAAGCTTAAGTCTTTAATGATTATTAGGTGTTTTTGATTGAAGGTGAAAACAACTTAAAGGTTTAGCACTAATGATCAAAGTTATACACTCCATCTTAAGATAAGGATATAGGTGTTGCTCCCCGGATTTCCATCCTGCTACAAACGCGAAAGTGGCGCGGAAAAAGAATAGAGTCGTCAGCCAGGCATTTTTATCCCGAAGAAAGGGAATGGTAATGCTGTACAAACCAGAAGAAAGAATAGGAAGGACACAGGTCCTACGAACCAAAGAGACTGAGTTCGGGAGTCGGTTACGACCTGAGAAGGTATTAGCACCCCAAATTGTCCGCCGTACCCGACGGGATCCACGCTTGCAAAGAAACTGTTTCAAAGGGTGAGGGTATGAAAACTGCAGCAAAAAGAAAAGAAATGAACTGGAAAAGAAGCTGAGAAAAGAACTGAAAAAAAGAAATGAAAAGGAAAAATGTAGGGAAAATAAAGATTGTGCTCGAACGGGCCTTACCCCGCTGCCTACGTACCTCATCAGGATAATGAGGATCAGAGACGTCGTAGTTCCCCTAACTAGGGGTAACAAGGAAATTGCTTGTGAATTAAAGCTTGAACTGCCTATGCCATTGCTCAGGTGTTGCAGACTCGGACGACGAGTGCGTAACCGTCTTGCAAAATGACAAGTAGGAGCAAGTTCGCGTACAGAGCGAAGGAGATGAGAAAAGAATTCCCAAAGGAAAGACGCTTATTGTTTGTTTGTGTTTTTTAAGAGGCTTTTATGAGTGTGTCACAAGGAAGTGAACTCAAGCTCTTTTCCGTGGAATGTGCACTTGTCACTACATTCCAAGATCGAATAACAGAACAAGCACACTCAAGTAAGGAGAAGATCCCCAAAACTTGAACCCAAATATTAGGACCTAAGCTCACTAACTTGTTGAATTATTAAGTGTTTTTGGTATTTACAGATGAAGAAGTGTTTTTTATGCTTTTCTTTATGAAGAAGATACCTTGATCAGACTTGTGCATCACAAGATAAACTTGTACTATCCCAAGATGGGAAGACTACAAGAATACCTCATGGGATAAGGCTATGGATAAAGACATCACTTCAAACATTATTAAGTTGTTTTTTTAGTTATGAGATGAGAAGAGAAGAAGAACCAAAAGGATCTCAAAGGAAAAATTCTAAAGGGGAACTAAACAATCCTAAGTGTTAACATGCATGGATGTCCTAAGGGTTAGTGAGGTTTCTATCCTAATGAGGAAGGAAAGAAGAAGAGAAGGGATGAGAAAGGCCTAAGCCCAACAAGCAAATGGTTAGCTCAATAAAGAAATAAGAAAAGAAGATGAGGATTGGAGATGTGGAGCTCAATTTCCACATCTCACACTTACCATAGCCCCTGCAAGGTTAGTAAAGCATACAAGTGAAACAAAATGAGCAAGATAACATGCTAACATCACACAATCAGAAGTGAAATGATATGAATAAATGCACAATGCATATGCAACTCAAATGAATGAGAGATGAAGCTTATAAGCAAAAGATGCAACATGAAACACATATGAGAACAAATGCACACTTATGAAATATGCAAAGCAAAATGAACAAGATATGGACACAATGCTCACAACCAGAACCAAAACAAGATGGAGAAGGGCTTAAGAAGCCAACAAGATTAAGAGAAGAAAGGTACAAGACCAAACAATCACCAAATGGGAGTGAAAGAAGTAAGGAAGAAGTGAATTCAAACTTAAGAAAAGAAAGAACACAAAAGGAAGCAAGACACAAAAATTCCTAAGACCCAAACCATATGTTAGGACCAGGAAGGCACCCACACCCCAAGAGAACCCCAAATGAGAAGAAGAAGTTGGCACAAGTGCCCTTCTTGGCTTTATGAGAGCTAAAGGTCCAAAGGAAACCAAATGGGATAAGGTTCAAGATAAAATTCACATCAAATCAACCAAGCATCTAAAAATTCCACAATTCAAGTCAAATGATCTTCAAACATGTTATATCAATGAGCCAAAAGGATTTGAAAAGATTCAGAATTAAACTAGGTCAAATGGAGGCAAGAACACAAGCTAGGGTTAAAAACTTCCATCACAAGTCACATGATCAAGATTCAAGAAATAAGTTTCTAAAAATCAAGAGAAAAATCACATGATAAGTACAATGTATTAAGAATCCAGAGCAAAAATAATGGGATCAAAATTCAAAATATTGAGGTGTATAGAAAATGAACAAGGAAGTGTGGTCAAAATGGACTTAAAAAGAAGCTAAGTGAAACAATGAATTAAATCTGACACGTGGAAATGGAGAAAAAATAAAATAAAAATATGTGAAAATAAAAGAGACTCAAAATAATATTCATGATTTTTTTTGGGATTTTTTAATGACTAGAACTATTTTAATAAAAAAGAAATTGAAACTGAATAAAAGAAATAAAAAGTGAAAAAGAAAATAAAAGAAATTGGTGAGGAGGTGCTGATAGCAAGGATTCATGTGGAAATGAATTGGGCCAAGGGGATGTGGGGGTGCGAATAGCGTCTGACTAAGCCCAATTGCTGCGCTGGTGTATGTGTTTTATGGTGAGAATTTATGAAATTAAAGTGGAAAATAAAAGGAACGCTGGATTAAATGAACGCATCAGATATCTCCTTCATTAATTGACGTGGAGGGATAGAGCAATGTGAGTGGTTGGTGTATAGTAGATGTGGTGGACTGAGACACACACTGTATTAAAACGAAATAAGAAAAACAAAGTGAGACGGAAGTGAGGTTAGGGCTAGGTGGATGAATCTGGGTCGTTGGCTGGCTGGATCCAATGGCTGCTGCTCATCTCCTTCCTTGAACAAACCTTAACAACACTAACCCAGTTTCCGGTGACCGGAGCTAGGGCTCCGGCACCGGAATTCGTAACAGCACCCTAAACAACCAAATTAATAAACAAAAACAACCCAAATCAAGTAAATCAACATCCCTGAATTCAAAAATGAGCTTAAAAAGACCTAAAAGTCAATGAAATAGAGGGATCGAAGCAAAACATCTTGCACCATAAAAACTGAAATTCGTATAACTTATGCTATGGTGCACCAAATTCAAATCTACAAAGTGCAGCATGATCAGTAAACATCAAATAACACAAAGCAACACATTAATTCCATTTCCAGATCACAAAGTTTCAAGGTATACCTGAGGTGTAGATCCTGATTCAGTGAGGTAGAAGACCAAAGAAAGGATGCAATGCACTCCTCTTACTCCCTAGATGCAAAATAAATGCCTCTAAGGTCTTGAAACAAGCTGGATCTGAGGTTTCTTTCACACTTGCTCTGAAATGGCAATGTCACTAAACTTGAGAATAAGCTTCAATGAGTGGTTGCTTAAGGATCCCGAGCTTGCATAGATCATAGATCCACAATTGGTTTTGAGTTTTCTTGCTTGGATGAAGAGAAATAAGAGAAAATGCAAAGTTTCATGAAGTTTGTGAATGAGAGAATGAGAGAGAGATCTGGCTTTCTAAAACCCTAATTGCTCTTTTTGTGACCTCACAAGCCTTTGCTGACAGAATGAAATGAAATGCACGAGTGAGTCATGAGAAAAGTGTGAATTTGCCAATTTTGCACTTTGTGAAATAAGCATGATATGCTCATGCTATCTTGGGCCTCTCAGCACATGTGCCATGCATTTCCCACCCTTGATTGAAATGTAACAAATCCTGGCCTTTAGATAAAGCCCTCACACTTATTTCATGATTTTTGCAAAATATCCTCTTTAGAGTGATTTTCTTGTAGTGCACGAAAATGTGATTTTCTTTGGAGAAAATTGGTCACAATGTAATGCATTTTAACATGGAAACAAGTTAGAACCAAAACCAAGTCATACAAACAAGCTTTGGAGCATTTTGCATTTGGTGGCATGCTTGAAAAGTGAATTTGCCCTAATTTTAAGCACTTTTTCGAAGGACCTATAGGAAAATCCACAAATCCTATGAAAATGTACTTGTACTTTTTGAAAATGGGAGCCCTTACTCTTCAACTTTCATGTTTGACTTTGGTCCATTTGAAGAATTTTTGATCATGTTAAGGCCATTTGAAAATTAGGGCAAAAGTTGCCAAATTTGGAAAACTTCAAAAACCAACTTTGTACCATTTTTGCAAAACCCTTCAAATCTCCATGATTCTTGAACTTTGATCATTCCAAACCTCTTATAACATTGTAAGGACCCCTCTTGGCCAAAGAAATTTGGGTTAGACCCCTTGAAATTGCACAGTTGACTTTTTAAGGGCACAATTGACTTTTACTTCATCTGCAAGCAACTGAGGAATTGTCTGACTTCCACATGGAATTTTCTCATGAAAATTGACACCTAGGATCATCTCAACATATAGAAGACTTTGCCCAAATGAAATGGCCAAAGTTGTGAGATCTTGGTGCTTGAATCTCAAACCCTAATTTGGGTGCCTTGTATAGGAGCTTTGCCTTGTCCTGAGATCTCTGATGATCATGCAATCTTCTGAGCTTTTGACAATGGACTTGAACTTGTAAATGGAGTGTAGACTCACCATAAGACTTGTATACAACCATTGGGAACCTTGTCATGTCTTGTAATGCTTCAAGGACCTCCACAGATGACCATATGCTTGATGCTAGGACATGAGGGATGTTATGCTTCATCTTTCCATGATATGATGCTGAGAAAATGATATGAGTATGATGAATATGTTGTGATATGATGCTTAAAATGAAGAGGGAAAATTTGGGGTGTTACAGCTGCCCCTATTCAATCATCAGTTAATCTGAAAAGGACGATAGTACGGGCTATCGACCATTCAATATAAACTGTGGTTGAATACCAAGAAGACCAGAAATTTACACTCTGACGAAGAATGCAACACTGGGAAATAAACCCAACCAGATGACGCTCTGGGGATAAGAAGGAGAGAAAAAGCAGATAAGCTTCTTCCAAGCTGAAACTGATATCTGGAATAAGAATGCGTTGACAGACGAATCTTCAAACAATCCTATTACGCCAGGAGCTGGACATACGAGTCCTCAAACACTATGCAAGAACAATCATCTGAGACAGACGAGCCTTCAAACAATCCTATTACGCCAGGAACTGGACATACGAGTCCTCAAACACTGCATATGACTTGCGACATACGAGTCTCCTTCGGATTTACCTGTTACGCCAGGACCGGGATGCATTAAAGTCTGTGGGATAGACATGCATAATTAAGGTAGAGGAACCTTCTTCATATATTATCCGTGGATATATGGTATAAGACAGGTGAGTCTTCTTTGAGAAAACTTGTTACGCCAGGTGTGGCAATAATAATTGGTGCCTGAGACAGACGAGCCTCCTTCGGATTTACCTGTTACGCCATGACCGGTAACCATTTTGACATTAATTCCCACTGTCAAGATTTGAAACCTCTTCAATACAGACGAGTATTGGATGATCATCAAGGTAACACAGACGAGTGCCAACAGTCAATGATACAGACAAGTATCAGACGATGATCTAAGAAACACAGACGAGCCCTTCCGACAATGATACATACGAGTATCAGCGACTGGTATAGACGAATACCAGAAGTTCAAACACAGACGAGCATTTGGAGTAGCAATACAGAATAGTACTAGGATAATCAGCAAATCCACACATACAGATATAAGCTAGCACAGACGAGTGTTGGGGATGATACAGACGAGTATCCAACAGGTATTGGTTTCCAAACACAGACGAGTGTTGAGAATTGCAGACGAGCAAAAAGCAGAGATTATATATCAAACACAGACGAGTGTTGGAAATTGCATACGAGCAAAATCAAATGAATACCAGGACCTCAAAACACAGACGAGTGTTAGAAATTGCAGACGAGCAATATCAAGGTAATCATGGACCACTGTTGGGGAAGACAAACGAGCAATACCAAAATGATAACACAGACGAGTGTTGAGAGATCCAGACGAGCATCACTAAAGTAATAAAATGTCACTGCTGGGGAATACTACGCTTAGGGAAAACACAAACGAGTGTTGGAAATTGCAGACGAGCAATAAACAAGGCTGGAGCACAGACGAGTGCTGGAGATTGCAGACGAGCAATAAACAGATTCCTGATTGGCTACAAGAGTGACAACTCTGCAGGGGAAGACAAGTCAGGAGGTCTGGACACCTAGCTCTGATTGAGGTGATGAATACCTGACTGTATCATCAATTAGCCAACAGAATGGCAACTTCGCTGGGGAATATTTCACTGATGGAAGTGAAAATCCAATATGAACTCTGTGGGGACAGGATCATCTTCAGACTTGGCTGGAAAGATGGATCAACAATACTCTAGCTGGGGAGAGCATCTGCTGATTCAAAGCTCTGGCTGAGACCCTTGTTGGGGATAGAATTCTGATAATTCTAACTCTGGGGATGTCAGGCTTTCAGATACCTGCTGGGCATACTCCACTGGGGAAGAATAGACTGCTACTCCACTGGGGAAGAAGAAACTGCTTGGGTTGCTGCCAAGGCTTAGCTGGAGAAAATATCTGTTGGAGATGTCAGGCTTTCAGATACCTGTTGGGGGAAGAAATCTCTACTTGGGGAGATACTCTACCGGGGAAGAGTAAATTGCTTGGGAGAATGTGACGCCATCCTGCAACCTGCAACAACAGAAAACACAGTGTGCCCCGGGGACTTGCAATGGTATGGTTTGTTCAGCCATCGTCACCCGACAATCAAAGAGTGTTACAGTTTCCCTACATGTCATTTTTGTTTCAAAATTATCACCATGTTTAGACGCAATGCTATTTTTGCCAAAAATTCAAGACATTTTTCAAACAAAAATAAACACACACAGCTTTTGACTGAATATTCTTTTTATTGAATGGCCTCTGAATAGGCAAAGATTTTACATCAGGAAACAACCACCTGGAAAGAGGTAGCCACCATAAAATTGAGAAAATAAACTATCCTAATGGAAATAGAGACGGCATTCCAAGGAGTTCCATTTCTGCTATGACCAGCATGTCTTCGAGACTCTCCATTCTGCTTTTGCTTTCTGAGAGGATGAGGGGACTGTTTCCTATCCTTCTGATATTGTCAAGTTGTATGAAACGATAATGTGGTTCAGATGACTCGGATCGCAGTTGTTCGCTTATTCCCTTGTTTTGCGTGGATCGCCCTTTCGGGTTTTCAATCCACCGGGATACCCTTTTTTGCCTGAGCTGTCCAATGTGGCTTTTCAACTCAACGGATGTACATTTTTTTTTATTTCCCTAACTTTTGCCCGAGCTTTTTATTCTGTTTTTAGCTCGCCGGGATGCCCTTTTTTTGCCTGGACTATAATTCTGTTTTTGTGTCCAGCGGGTCTCTTTATGCGAAGTAATTTTTAACTACGTTCGAGTTAACAGGGGACTGGAAGTCATCTCCATCCATAGTGGTGAGCATCAATGCTCCTCCCGAGAAGACTTTCTTCACTATGAATGTTCCTTCGTAGTTTGGGGTCCACTTGCCCCTGTGATCTGAACCTGGAGGAACGATCCTCTTCAACACAAGCTCTCCCACTTGATACTCTCGAGTACGTACTCGTTGGTCGAATGCACGCTTAATTCTCCTTTGATAAAGCTGACCATGATAGATAGCCCCTAATCTCTTTTCCTCAATTAGACATAGCTGATTGTAACGAGCACGTACCCATTCAGCCTCATCCAGCTTAATATCCATCATCACACGCAATGAAGGAATCTCTACTTCAACAGGCAGGACTACTTCCATGCCATATACCAGAGAGAAGGGAGTTGCC
This sequence comes from Lathyrus aphaca, assembly GCA_963966055.1. Classification (NCBI taxonomy): domain Eukaryota; kingdom Viridiplantae; phylum Streptophyta; class Magnoliopsida; order Fabales; family Fabaceae; genus Lathyrus; species Lathyrus aphaca. Next base: position 175,267,034 of record OZ014524.1, on the reverse strand, counting down.
CCCGTTGACGTCCACCAAAATAATTTTTGCAAATCATGGTACATCTTCATAGCACCAGGATGGATACTCAATCTACTTCGATGTCCTTCTTATAAAATACTCTTCTTAATTTCCGGAACATCTAGAATACACACTCTATCTCGGAATCTCATCACACCATTCTCATCAACTTGGAATTCACCTCCGTTACCTTGGTTAATCATAGTCAATTGATCATCCAACTTCAAATCAAATTGTTGTCCTTCTCGGATCCTTTCCACAATTTCACTGGTCAACTTCAGCATTCCCAACTTCGCACTCTCAGAAGTAGTCTCACACAACAAACTCATGTCTCTGAATTGTTCAATAATTTCGAGTTCTTTCACCATAAGCATCGACATATGCAATGTCTTCCTACTCAGAGCATCTGCAACCACATTTGCCTTACCAGAATGATAATTTAAGTCAAAATCGAAGTCTTTCAACAATTCCAACCACCCTCTCTGCCTCATATTCATTTCCATCTGATCAAGCAGATACTTCAAACTCTTATGATCACTGAACAATTCAAATTTCAAACCAAAGAGATAATGTCTCCAAAATCTTCAACACAAACACCACAACTGCCAACTCTAAATCATTTGTAGGATAATTCCTTTCATGAACTCTCAATTTTCTAGAAGCATAAGAAACCACTTGACCATTCTGCATCAAAACTCCTCCAAGTCCCATCTTTGACGCATCGCAATACACCACGAACGACTCATTCGGATTAGGCAAAATCAACACTAGAGCAATTTTCAATTTCTTCTTCAACTCTACAAAACTCTTTTCTCACGCAACGTGCCATATATAAGCCTGACTCTTTCGAGTCAACTAAGTCAAAGGAAGTGCCAACTTCCAAAAGCCCTCAATAAACTTCTGGTAATAACCTGCCAAACCCAGAAAACTTCTAATTTCAGTAGCAGATTTAGGAGTCTCCCACTGTAACACTGAATCAATCTTTGATGGATCCACAACAATTCCACTACTGGAAATTACATGTCTAAGGAAACTCACTTCTTGCAACCATAACTCACACTCTGACAGCTTGGCATACAACTTTTTTTCTTGCAACACAATCCTCAAATTCCCTGCAAGTTCCTCTTATGTATTGGAATAAATCAGGATATCATCAATAAAACTATCACAAATTTATCCAAGTACACATGGAAGATTCTATTCATGTACTCCATGAACACACCGAGTGCATTGGATACACCAAATGGCATCATCGTGTACTCATAATGACCATATCTCGTCCTGAAAGCGATCTTCGGAATATCATCAGACTTAAAATGAATCTGATGGTAACCAGATCTCAAATTATTCTTGCTAAACACACAAGCTCCCACCAACTGATCCATCAAGTCGTCGATCCTCGGAAGTGGATACTTGTTCTTAATAGTAACATTGTTCAACTGCCGATAATCAACATTCAACCTCATACTACCATCCTTCTTCTTGACCAACAACATAGGGCACCCCATGGAGAAACACTAGGCGAAAACAAACTTTTTTTCTAACAATTCTTCCAGTTGTTTCTTCAACTCACTCAATTCTAAAGCAGACATCCGATACGGGGCCATAGACACAGGACCAGTACCAGGTAATAAATCCACTTCAAATTCAACTTCACATTCTGGAGGCAAACCACTTATGTCCTCTAGAAACACATATGGAAATTCTTGAACAACTGGTAATTCAACACTCGAAGTCTTCCCTTCGACTTGCAATGATGAAAACATCAAAAACATCTGAGTTTCGTCTTCTAATAGTTCATTTACTTGCTTAGCCATCAAAAATATCAATTCACCATGATCACCAAGTTCAAGAAACTCCACAGTCTTCGCATAACAATTTATATGCACAAAGTTGAACTCTAGACAGTTCATCCCATGAATAACATCAATTTGATGCAAAGGTAAGCACATTATATCCATCAAAAAGTCCTTCTCAAATATATTCAAAGGATACTTCAAAAACACATATGTAGTAGTAACATAACCATTAGCTGGTGTTTCTATTATCATACCACCATTCATACTAGACAATGTCAAACCCAACTTAGTAGCACATTCAAGAGAAATAAAGGAATGTGTTGCACCAGTATCAATAATTGCAATCAACTCAACACCATTAATAAAACATGTACCTCGAATCAAGTTATCCTTCTTAGGAACTTCGGAACCACTCAAAGCGAACATTTTGCCATTGGTATGAGTAGCACTTTTCTTAGGCTTCTGACATTGGGGGCTGATATGCCCTTGTTCACCAAAGTTAAAACAAGTTGGACCTTCATTTGGATAATCACCAATCTGATGAGCTCTCTTTCCACACCTGTAGCATCTCACCACTGGATTGCTGCACACATCAGACTTATGACCGAATTCTCCATATTTGTAGCACTTGGGAGGAATGGAACCTGCTATCCCACTTGGCTTCTTCTCATCTGAAACCTTCTGTTTCCCCTTCTCAGTTGGAGTCACATAAGGTTTTCCTTTAAACTGACCTTTCTCTTTCTTCTCACTCATTTGCTTATAGTGAGCAGATCGAGCTCAGTTGTCTTCATCATAAATTCTGATTTTGTGCACCAACTCAGCATACCTACGGATATGCTAACATCTAATCTCTGGTTTGAGCCCATTCTCGAACTTCAGACACTTAGAAAGTTCAACATCAACATGATTGTAGTGAGGACAATACTTGACTAGCCTCTCGAACTTAGCAGCATACTCTGCCACCGTCATGTTTCTTTGTTTCAACTCAAGGAACTCCACCTCTATCTTACCACGAGAATCTTCCGAAAAATACTTCCCCAGAAACTCCCTCCTAAACACTGCACAGGTCACCATAGTACCAACATCCGCCAAACACTGACGGGTATTATCCCACTAATATTCAGCCTCCTCAGACAACATGTGAGTACCAAACTATACCTTCTGCGCATTCGTACACGCCATCACTCTAAAAAACTTCTCAATCGCCTTAAGCCACTTTGGTGCATTATTCGGGTCATGATCTCCTTCAAAAATGGCAGACTATTAATCAAAAACTTCTCCAAAGCACGAAACTCATCTTGTTTGTTGTTTTGAGCTGTAGCCTCAGCATGTGTCACAATAGCTTCAGCAAGAGCACGCATGTTGTTTTCAGCTCTTGTACCCCAAAATTTTCCCTCACATCTTCAAGATAATATACCTCAAGAGGTCTCCAAATAGTCACAAGATTCTCAATTGCTCAAAAGGATTCAAGGTTTCATTAGACAAAGCCTCATCCTAAGCAATGGATCTTAAAATTAGGGTTTTGAGTTTCCCAAGGTAAATTGGACTTATAAATCCTCAAATGCACTTCATGGTGTCCCATATACTTCAAAGGATCCTCATGTCAAGTTTCATGGCTTACCTTACAAGTTTGGTCAGTCAGATTCTCAGATGATCCAAAAATTAATTAACTTGGTCAAAAAAGTCAATTGTGGTCAACATACAGTCAAACTTCAAGAGTTTTGGTCAACATCAAGATTATAAGGTGAAATTCATCATTTGATCAAGGGTTGATCATGATTCATCAAGGAAACCTCAAATTCATCAAGAACCAGAAGTTACTAAATTAGGGTTTTTGTAGGAAAAGTCAATTGTACTTTGACCAGTCATAACTTTCACATACTTCATAACAAATTTCCCATCCAAAGCTCATTTTTAAGGAAATTAAATTCCCTACAACTTTGTGTCTCACAAGCCAAGTCCAGAAATGCTTCATTTGAGAGATATGAGCCAATACATTACAGGTCCTTTTAAAAGTTAACAAAAAGTCAACTTTTTCAAAAGCTCATTACTTGAAAATGGAAAATCAAATGGACATGGGACCAAAAGGAGTAGTTATAGGACCCTCTAAGCTTTCTTAAAAGTACAAGAACACATACATGAAATAAAAATTGAGAGAGTTATGCATTATTGAAGTTGGGTAAATTTAAGGAAGTGTATGAAGTAAACAATGACCAAAACCCAAGTTTTTGACAAATGGGCCCATTCTTTTATGATCCTAACTTGATTCTAAGATGCTCCACGCCTTCCATGTCATTCCCCTTACAATTCTTTTATTTATTTTATTTTTATTGGATTTAATCCTTTTAAATTCAATTTTAAATAAAATAAATAATGGAAAATAAAATATATGATTTCAAACCTATTTTGGGATCAGATATTGGCAATATTTGATCCAAATTTCGTGCACACAAGGAGGGAAAGTCATGAAAACAAGATATTGGCCAAAATAGCAAGTTTTCATATAAAAGATCAATCAAATATCATCCTCCAAAAATAGATGAATCCAAGCCCAAAATTTAACCTAATTTGATCTCCTATAAACATACAACAAGTTCAGATGCACAAGGGACGACAAATTTTGAGCTAAGAACCCTTATCACGTTTCAAAATATTTCAAGAAAAGTCAAATTCGGTTTGCCACTTACAACCACTTTCAAGGGGTTTTGAAGGTCTCAATACCTTCCTGAAGATCTTTAGAATGTGTATCCATCATCATCATCATCAAAAGCATCGCATTATGCCCTAACCGAACTCGTTTTTTTAACTCACTTTTTGTATTTTCGATTTCCATTATATATGTAATATAAACATGATTTGATCATATATTATTGTTTGTGTTGATGTTTAGAAGCTATCTGGATCATTTGATTGAAGTTTAAGTATAGGAATTAGAAGACACCATTGTTAGGGTTTATAGCTTCGATTTTGGGAACTTCGTTTAGAGACGATTACAATTGAAATTGATGGTTCCAATGAACTCATAAGACAATTTGCAATTGATCTATACCTCTGGATATAATTAATATTGCATATTTGATATTTTGAAAAATGCAGATGCTATAGTGATCGACAAAACTGTCACTATATGTTGTAGCGACGAACAACAACCATAGGTAAAGGTCTTGGACAAATGGAGGAAAACAATGAAGTTTGGCGCGTCTATGGTTTTCAAATTTTATTTCATAATATATTTTTTTGTTTTCTGTTTGTTAACAATGCAGGCACAATGACCTAGTGGTGAAACGCGCGTGTGGGGAGTCTGAAGACCTGGATTCGATCCCAGGATCTTCCTCTTCTATTTTTTGGGCTATTTCTTGAATTCTTTTTCTAATTTTCTTTTATTATATTTTAATTAATTAATTAGCTTAATAAGTTAATCATTTTTTATAAATAATTAAACCTCTTTTAAAACTAATCACCAAATTAAAATTCAATTTTTTTATTTTATTTTATTTTTTATTTTCTTCTAAATAATAAACAAAAGAACTTTTTTTATTAAATTGATTAATAAAATAAAAAAAAACCTTTTTTTATATAATTCAATTAACCAAATTCTTAATCAAATTTTAATTTTTCTTTTAATTAATTAAGTTCTTTCCTATTAAATTTAATCAACATAAAAAAATTATTTAGGTTTTAGGATTTTTCTTTAAAAAATTATTTCATAATCTTTTTTTTAATTTTATTTTTGCTATTTAATTCCTTAGAGAATTGTATAGGATATACGACTTAGGTAACAACGTAGATTTATTTTCTCGCATATTTTTTTCATTTATGTATCTGCTCCTAGATTGTAATAGTTTAATTAGGGATTTAACTTTCCGCACTCCCCTAATTTCAAACATGTATCCCCCCTCTCCATGATGTAATAGTCTAGGTTTACTTTCCGCTTTTATATTCCGTAAATTATTAACTACGTGGTTAGTAAAAGTAGGGTGTGAAAAGAATGTATGCGAACAAAAAATAAACGGACTTAGATAAACTTAATTTCTAAGACTAAAATAACTACAATCAACATACTTCTCACACACTCACCCCTAGGGTTTCTCCTCTTGTTTCCATACAAAATGGTCAAGTCCCTCGAATATAGAGGTATCTTAGTCAGGTTGCCTACGAATAAAAATCATCAAGTCTCTACGATATAAATATCATAGTCCCTCGTTGTCCCTTCGAGTTTCCTACGAACAAATGATCTCATCCCTCGATGACCTTATGGAAAAATGATGATAGCCCATTCTAATTGCTAAGATACCCTTACATGTTGCCTTATATGACCATATGATGACCCTACGCCCGTCCCTTCAAATCCAAGGATAAGACTACTTACTAACTAATAGTAAGGATAGTCTTATCCCTAAAGAAACAAAATAACTAGAAAGACCTTACAATCTAGGGTAAGTAGTTCTTAAGTGTTTGCTCACAAATTTTCAAAATACTCTTTACACCTCACATTTTCAAATACTTTCAAACTAAACACTTTGTATACATTCGTACGAGAATCATTACAAAGTTAAATTCCTTATGAAAATATTTTCTAATCACACACTACACTATTTCTTTTCCAAACAAAGTAAAGTGAGCAAAGCAGTTAAGAGCCCATGGATAACCATGGATACAAAGGGTGCTAACACCATCCCTTTGTATAACTTACCCCCCGAACTCTAATCTTTTTCAAAGGTCTTTCCTGTTCTTTTATACCTTTCTTTATTGGATAAAATAAAAGTCGGTGGCGACTCTTGCTATCCGCAACATAGTTTTTGTAAACAAAAATGACCAAGTCAGTTCTCCCACCGTGTTACAGAACTGACGACTCTGTTGGGGAGTAATAATTAAAAGAGGTCTTACCTTAGATTTAGGACACTTTACTTGTTTGAATTGACTGCTTTACTTTTAAGGGCACTTGTTCTGGGGCTACTGTGAGAAAGATCCTAACCTGGATCTAGTGTACCTTAGGTAAGTAGCAATAGACCAAGGAAATTGTATGGGGTAACACCCCAATTTAATTAATTTATTTAATTAAATTGTTTTGAGAAGCTTTGTTGTTAATTACGATGTACGATGTTTGATAATAAGATGATTAATTTGATTAAGACAATTTAAGTTGATTTGTGGGTTAAACTTACTTTGCGGAGTTTTAAATAGTAATATTGAGAGGTGTAGATAGAAGCCCATTAGTAAATTAATAGAATAATTTCAGTAATAATAATATTAGTATTATTTTATGACATTTTAATTAAAACAAGATTAGTGGGGGTTTAGGGAGATTTTTAGTAAAATCAGAATTGGGAGAGAAAAACAAGTCTTAGGATAGCAAGAGGTAGGGCTAAGGTTGGCAAGAGGATTTTTGTAGGAACTTCATCCATAGATATGAGCTGCCTTCGATCCAAAGGTAAGGGTGGGATTTGTATCTTATAACCGGGAGAAAATAATTTGTATGTATAGGAGAGGGTTGTTTGATTTCTTGTTGTTGTTTGTACGATGTTTTCTATGATGTTTCGTGTGATTATGACCAATGCTTGTATTACTAATACCAATCTGTTGATGTTTGCTATTATAAATATTTGTTGTGATGACGTTATGATATGTGGATGAATTTTTGACGAAAACGGATTAGATGATGATGTTTAGACGATAAACTGGTATAGTAATGATAAAAGAAGGATAAGATGAAGAATTATGAGTCTAAAACATGGTAGAAACCCAAATAGAACTGAATTAAGGTGATAGAATGAATGAAATAATAGTAGAGAATGACTTAGATGGCCTCTACTGATTTGCGTAATAGGTATGGAGTTACGCGTAACACAAGCTACATATGCCGCCATTACGCGTAATTGGGGCGGGGGATCAAGTCCTTTTGGCCATTTTGGGTAGCTTACACGTACGGGAAGGGAGCCTTACGTGTATTGCAAATCCTTACGCATACACTACACATTTGGGCAGAATGTTGTGATTTTTGTGATTTCGTAGCATTTCGCTTGCCGATTCGCGTCCGTTTCTTTTTCCGATGAACTGTAAGATGATTGCAGACGAATAATTGATAATAGATGTAATTAGGGGTTAATAACATGACGATTTTAACGATTGATGTTAGACAAATTTGTATGATGATTTTAGAGATGATGACTTAAGATGATTTAGATGTTTTTTCATGGTTGCGATGATGTGCCGATGTAGGTCTTATAACCAATGATGTTGTGATGCTACGATGATGTAAGATGAGTTAAGATGATATGATTGAACGATGTTTACGATGTTGATTTGGTTGTATGTTATTTTCATATCGCATACATGTGCATTATTAAGATGGCATGGAATGGAAAACACGATGATTAAGATGAAGACTTATGACTTGCATATGCCCACCTAATTGGCGTGAATTTTAAGATGGGAGTTTTCTCCAATGGTACCACATGCATATATTGTAAAGTCTCATTGATTTGCATTATTGGATGAATGTTAAACTGTTATGAACTATGCGATGTTGCAACGTTTATGATGAATATGATGTGAATGGGTGATTGAATGACTTTATCTTATATGTATTGATTATTACATCCTATTTATAATTGTCGACATCTCACCCCTTCTGTTTGAATGTTACCCTTGGTTGGTAATATGCAGGTAACCCTGGGTAGCAAGGAGTTTCGTTAGATGGTGTGAGTCGTTGGTCGCTCTAATACGTAGCACTTCGGGGGGGGGGGGGGATTAGCGAATGATTATGTTATTTGGATTTTGTTTTATTTTAGATTGAAATTAAGGTGTTTCTTTTAAAAGATAATTGTTTTGGATTTACGATGAATTATTATGAAGTTGAGACTATGATGAATTGTTATGTTTTGAATGATTTCGCTGCGTAGTAAATGAAGTATTTTAAGTTGAATAACGCATTAATGATTGCTGTTTTTTGAAAGAAAAATGTGATACTCTGTTTGGTTGAACTCTGACTCATTTATAATTATGTGCGGGTAGAAACGGGGTGTTACATTAGTGGTATTAGAGCAGGTTGATCTGTCCGGTCATGTTATCGAGTCGTAGAGGTTTAACAATCGAGTATTGTTATTTTGCGCTGATCTATGTTCTTGTTGTGGTGTTTAGATGTGATGGATAGAAGAAACGACACTGTTATGGTTGTTGCAATGCAAGAAATTGAACAAGTTGTACATAACCTGCCTAATGCTTGCGAGAGTGAAGGATCTCGTAGTTTGGCGACTTTCTAAAGGGAGAATATGCCTACTTTCAAGGGTAAGTATGACCCTGATGCAGCATTGTAGTGGTTGAAGGAGATTGAAAGAATCTTCCGAGTGATGGATTGTACGGTACCGCAGAAGGTTCGCTATGGTACGCATATGTTAGCACTTGAGGCTGATGATTGGTGGCTGGAGACTCGTGCAAGATTAGAAACTGTAGGTGGAGATATCACTTGGGTTGTTTTCCGTAGATATTTTACGAGGAAGTATTATCATGAAGATGTTCGCGGAAAGAAAGAAGTTGAATTCCTCGAGGTGAAGCAGGGGAATATGTCAGTGACTGACTATGCTGCAAAGTTCACTGAATTGTCTAAGTTTTATCTGCATTATGATGGAGCTGGAGCAGAATTCTCTAAGTGCATCAAGTTTGAGAATGGATTGCGCTCTGAGGTTAAGAAGGTTGTCGGATACCCGAAGATTCGAGTGTTTTCTGATCTAGTTGATAGTTGTAGGATTTTTGAGGAAGATAGTAATGCTCATTATAAGATTGTGAATGACAGAAGAGGCAAGCACCAAAAGAATCGTGGAAAGCCTTATGATACTTCGTATGGAAAGGGTAAGCAAAAGATTTCTTCGGGTCAGAGGACTAGTGGGGGAGATGCTCCTGCTGGTATTTTTTGTTTCAAGTGTGGTCAAGCTGGTCACAAGAGTAATGTCTGCACTGCTGAAGTTAAGAGGTGTTTCTGATGTGGTAAGATTGGGCATACATTGAATGACTGTAAGTATAAAGATGTGATTTGTTTTAATTGCGGCGAAGAGGGACAAATTGTTAGCAAGTGTCAGAAACTGAAAAAAGCTCAGACGGGAAAAATGTTCGCGTTGGCAGGAACTCAGACCGCTAGCGAGGACAGACTTATTAGAGGTACATGTTTCATTAATAATATTCCTTTAATTATTATTATTGATACTGGTGTAATGCATTGTTTTGTTTCTGTTGATTGTGTTAATAGATTGGGTCTTACGTTGCCTATTATGAATGGATAGTTAATCGTCGAGATTCCGGCTAAGGGATCAGTGACTACTTCTCTTGTGTGTTTGAACAGACCTTTGTCGATCTTCGATAAAGATTTATTGGTTGATTTGGTTTGTCTACCGTTGACTGGGATGGATGTGATCCTAGGTATGAACTGGTTAGAGTATAACTATGTTCATATAAATTGTTATCGTAAGTCGCTGAGGTTTTCTACTCCTGAGGAAGAAGGAGCTGAATTGTTGTCCTTCAGAGAGTTGTAGAAGTTGATGAAAGAAGAAGCTCAGATGTTTTCCTTTATGGCAACTTTATCTGTAGAAAGTAAGGCTAAGATTGAGGAACTACAAGTGGTAAGTGATTTTCCAAAAGTTTTTCCTGATGAGATTCCTAACATGCCACCGAAAAGAGAGGTCGAGTTTACGATTGATCTTGTACCTGGTACTAGACCTGTTTCTATGGAACCGTATAGGATGTCTGCATTTGAAATGTTAGAATTGAAGAATCAGTTAGAAGAATTGCTTGAGAAGAAGTTTGTGAGACCAAGTGTATCGTCATGGGGAGCTCTAGTGTTGTTAGTAAAGAAGAAAGATGGAAGTATGAGACTTTGTGTAGATTATAGACATCTGAATAAAGTTATGATCAAGAATAAGTATCCGCTTCTGAGGATTGATGATTTGATGGATCGGTTGGTGGGCACTTGTGTATTCAACAAGATAGATTAAAGATCGGTTTATCATCAGATCAAAGTGAAAGATGAGGATATTCAAAATACTACGCTCTGAATAAGGTATGGACATTACGGGTATTCGGTGATGCCTTTTGGTGTGACTAATGCGCCGAGAGTATTCATGGAATACATGAATCATATTTTTCATATGCATTTGGATCGTTTCGCGGTTGTATTTATCGATGATATTTTGATTTATTCTAAGTCAGAAGAGGAACATAAGGAAAACTTGAAGACTGTGCTAGAGGTTTTGAAGGAAAAGAAGTTATATGCGAAGTTGTCTAAGTGCGATTTCTGGTTAAAGGAAGTCAGTTTTCTTAGTCATGTGATTTCAGGTAGTGGTATTTATGTGGATCCTTCTAAAGTCAAATTTGGGATACAATGGGAAACTCCAAGGTTGGCTACTGAGATTAGGAGCTTTTTGGGGTTGGCTGGTTATTACAGAAGATTTATTGAAGGGTTTTCTATGTTGGCACTTCCGTTGACTAGGTTGACTTGCAAGAGTAAAGCTTTTGTTTGGGATATTCATTGTGAAGAGAGTTTTATAGAGTCGAAGAAGAGGTTGACGTCGGCTCCGGTTTTGACATTACCTAATCCAGATGAACCATTTGTGATGTATTGTGATGCTTCATTGATGGGTTTAGGAGGTGTGCTCATGCAGAATAATAAGGTTATTGCATATGCATCGAGACAATTGCGAGTGCTTGAAAAGAATTATCCTACGCACGATTTAGAACTTGCTGCAATTGTTTTTGCATTGAAGATTTGATGGAACTATCTTTATGGTTCCATATTTGAAGTGTTTAGTGATCATAAGAGTCTGAAATATTTGTTTGATCAGAAAGAGTTAAATATGAGACAACACAGATGGTTGGAATTGTTGAAAGATTATGATTTTGGTTTGAATTACCATCCGGGTAAAGCTAATGTGGTAGGTGACGCCTTAAGTCGTAAGACTTTGCATATGTCAGCAATGATGATTAAGGAATTGGAATTAATTGAGCAGTTTCAGGATATGAGTTTGGTTTGTGAAGTGACACTATAGAGTGTAAAGTTGGGTATATTGAAGATTAATAATGATTTTCTGAATAATATCAGAGAAGCTTAGAAGTTAGATGTAAAGCTGGTAGATATTATGGTTGGAGGTGGTAAGTCGGAGAAAACGATTTCATAATGGATGCAAATGGTGTTCTGAGACTGCATGATCGAATTTGCAGTCCTGATAATGCAGATATAAAGAGAAGTATTCTTGAAGAGGGTCATAGAAGCAATTTGAGTATTCATCCAGGAGCTACTTAGATGTATCAAAACTTGAAGAAGTTGTTTTGGTGGTCAGGTATGAAGGAAGATGTGGCATGTTTCGTGTATGCTTGTTTGACTTGCCAGAAGTCCAAAGTTGAGCATTAGAAGCCTATGGGATTAATGCAACTATTGGAGATTCCAAAATGGAAATGGGACGATATTTCTATGGATTTTGTTACGGGATTGCCTAATACTGCGAGAGGGCATGATTCAATTTGGGTCATTGTTGATAGGTTAACGAAGTAGGATCACTTCATTCCTATTAATATCAATTTTCCAATGTCCAAGTTGGCATAAATATATGTTAGAGTAATTGTGAAGTTGCATGGTGTTCCGTTGAGTATTGTATCAGATAGAGATCTGAGGTTTATGTCATAATTTTGGAAGATTTTGCAAGAGGCATTGGGTTCTAAGTTGAAATTTTCAACTTATCATCCTCAAACATATGGTTAAACTAAGAGGACTATTCAGTCCTTGGAGGATTTATTGAGGGTGTGTGTTCTTGAGCGGGGAGGTTTGTGGAATACTTATCTTCCGTTGATAGAATTCACGTATAATAACAGTTATCATTCTAGTATTGGGATGGCACCTTTTGAGGAATTGTATGGTCGGAGATGTAGGACTCCGTTATGTTGGCATGAATCTGGTGAAAGTATAGTGCTTGGACCTGAGCTAGTTCGAGAAACTACTGCGAAGGTTAAGCTGATCAGAGAAAAGATGAAAGCGTCTCAGTGTAGACATAAAAGTTACCATGATAAGCGAAGGAAAGATTTGGAGTTCCAAGTTGGTGAGCATGTGTTTTTGAAAGTTATGCCTGTAACTGGTATTGGAAGAGCGTTAAAATCTAAGAAGCTTACTCTGAGGTTTATTGGTCCGTATCAGATTTTGGACATAGTTGGAAAAGTTGCTTATCGGGTGGCTTTACCTCCTAATTTGTCGAATTTGCATGATGTGTTCCACGTTTCGCAACTCCTGAAGTATGTTCCCGATCCATCTCATGTTGTTAGAATGGATGATATTCAAGTACGGGATAATCTCACGGTGGAGACTATGCCGGTGCGTATTGAGGATCGAGAGACAAAAATCTTGCGAGGCAAAGAAATCGCCCTAGTGACAGTTGTCTGGCTAGGAGTTGCTGGTGAGAGTATGACGTGAGAGTTAGAAAGCAAGATGCAGGAGTCTTATCCCGAGTTGTTTGATCGAGGTAAGATTTTCGAAAACAAAAATGTTCTAGTGGAGAGAGTTGTAACACCCTGATTTAATTAATTAATTTAATTTAATTGTTTTGAGAAGCTTTTTTGTTAATTGCGATGTGCGATGTTTGATAATAAGATGATTAATTTGATTAAGACGATTTAAGTTTATTTGATGGTTAGACTTACTTTGGGGAGGTTTTAAATAGTAATATTGAGAGGTGTAGATAGAAGCCCATTAGTGAATTAATAGAATAATTTCAGTAATAATAATATTAGTATTATTTTATGACATTTTAATTAAAACAAGATTAGTGGGGGTTTAGGGAGATTTTTAGAAAAATCAGAATTGGGAGAGAAGAACAAGTCTTAGGAGAGCAAGAGCTAGGGCTAAGGTTGACAAGAGGATTTGCGTAGGAACTTCATACATAGATTCGAGCTGCCTTCGATCTAAAGGTAAGGATGGGATTCGTATCATATAACCGAGAGAAAAAATAATCTGTATGTATAGGAGAAGGTTGTTTGTATGATGTTTTCTATGCGATTTCGTGTGATTATGATGAATCGATGCTTGTATTACTGATATGAATCTGCTGATGTTTCTGTTATGAATATTTGTTGTGATGACATTCTGAGATGTGGATGAATTTGTGACGAAAACGGATTAGATGATGACGTTTAGACGATAAACTGGTATAGTAATGATAAAATAAGAATAAGATGAAGAATTATGAGTCTAAAACATGGTAGAAACTCAAATAGAACTGAATTAAGGTGATATAATGAAGGAAATCATAGCAGAGAATGACTTAGATGGCTTCTGCTGATTTGGGTAACAGATATGGAGTTACGCGTAACAGCCAGGCCATACGCGTAACACAAGCTACATACGCCGCTATTACGCATAATTGGGGCGGAGGATCAGGCCCTTTTGGCCATTTTTGGTAGCTTACGCGTACGGGCAGAGAGCCTTACGCGTATTGCAAGTCCTTACGCGTACACTACGCATTTGGGCAGAATGTTGTGATTTTTGTGATTTCGTAGCGTTTCGCTTGCCGATTCGCGTCCGTTTCTTTTTCTAATGAACCGTAAGATGATTGCAGACGAATACTTGATGATAGATGTAATTATGGGTTAATAAAATGACAATTTTAACGATTGATGTTAGACGAATTTGTATGATGATTTTAGAGATGATGACTTTAGATGATTTAGATGATTTTTCATGGTTGCGATGATGTACCGATGTAGGTCTTATGACCAACGATGTTGTGATGCTACGATGATGTAAGATGACTTAAGATGATATGATGGTGTCATACCCCAAATTTGTCCTACTTGTACCATTTTATTTTCTGTCTCACAAATATTCGAAAAATCCAAAAAAATAGGTCATTTCTTTACTTCAGGGTTTGTGCCAAGTTGAGTCGGGTTTTTTTAGGCCAAGCTTGTGTGCGGTGTTGTGTGGAGACTTTTATCTAATTATCACCTTTTCATTATCCTTTTTATTTTCATTATTTTATTTTAAAATCATTTTATTTTTATTTTTATTATTATTATTATTATTTTATTTTATTTTCTAAACCATTTCCAATTCTTTTATTATTATTAATAATCCTAAACTCCATTTTTATAAACTCATTATTATTTATCACTTAAGCTCATTTACCATATCCAAAATTACAAAAAAAATCATCTTTTTTATTGTCCTTTTATTTCTTATTTCATTTTTATTGTTATTATTATTATTATCTTCTTATTATTATTATTATAGTTTTTCTTATTATTATACTTCTCGCTATTACACTTATTATTATACTTTTTATAATTACTATTATTATTATTAATATTTTTTTACTATTATTATTATAAGTATTTATTATTATTATTATTATTACTATTATTATTATTTACTATTATTTTTTTTTGTTTTTTTTTATTATTATCATTGTTATACTATCATTATTATTACTAGTATTGTTCTTATATTATAAGTACCTCCATACAAATTATAATGCCACTTTTCCTAGCCATTACACAACCATAAAAAAAAAAGAGAAGGGCCACCACACAAACAAAAATCCACAAAATCAGTGACTCACAAGAAGAACGCAGGCCCCACACACTCCAAACGTGAACCTTCACCCAATCTTTTCCGCAACGCACAATCACTCGCATTCCGTACTTCTATTACATCACCTGAAAAACTCAGTACAACAACAATTCCGCAGCCTCCACTACAACGATTTTTTTACAGCTCATCACAACTATTCTTATCCCAATTTTCCTCTCAATCTTCCCACAATACCCTTTAATTTTTACTCTATAAAACAAACCCCATTCTCATAATGAATTAAGCTTGAAAAATCACATAAAATCCTCTAAAAAACAAACAAAATCAAGCTTCAAAAATCATCCAAAAATTCAAAAACCATTAAACAAAAAACAACATAAATTCATTCCGTCAATATCCTTCAATAAACCAGAATAATAAACCCGCTGCTCATCTCACAAATATCTCATAATCCTCTGTTCATAACCTTCAATACTCCATCCCACCAAACCTTCACATAAACATTCACCGAAACTTTCTTTTATAACTCTTCTTCATACTCACAACAACCCTTCTTTGATTTTCATTCAAATCACAAACAACAACAAGGCCATAAAAAAAACCCAGAAACAATACCAATCCCCTCACCACCATCAAACAAACCGCATATCCTTAACATACATCGAAAGCCAAATCGGAAACAAATCTGAAGAACCTCAAATCACTTCCGCCACCCTCCTTCGAAACAATAAACTCCCCAGATCCGAAAACATATTGAAACGCACAACTGACACAAATCTTGAACAGGAGCCGTGCGAAGAACACCGAAACCATCGCAAGCCAAATTGAGAGGCAAAACCACGGCGGACCAAACCCAGATCCGAACACGAACACCGCATACTAAAATAAGCCGCACCACCTGAGACAGTCGTGAGCTTCTCACTGAAGATACCGAGAAACTCCGCTATCTGAGAACGGAACGAAACTCACCGATTCGAAACAGAACTAAAATCACAGACGGTGAGCATGAGTGTTTGCGCAGTGAGAAGAAAGCAGTGAGAGTGGTGAGAACGTGATTGCCGCCGCTGGGATTCTTGTTATGCTTTTAGTCTGCTTATTTTTTTCCTTTTCTGAACCTAACTCTTTATTTTTTATTTGTTTTTTATAAAACCTGGTTATTTTGTTTTGATAAATTAACTTAACCATGTTTTCAAAATCTCCTCTTCACACTGGCACCGACGACACTACATTGTTTTTATTTTACAATTTTGATTATTTGGCTTAGTAAGTCCATTTAGGTTATACTGCTCACCAATTAAACCAGCGCCCTTCCCCCCTTTTTTAATTTATTTTTATATCATTATTTTGTTATTATTATGAAAACAGAACTTGTTTTTAATCTACTTTTATGTTTTGAATTTATTTGTTAATTACCTATTTGCTTAAGGAAATGTCTAAAAAATTAGTGAATTATTTTAGTTCAATTTTCTTTTCATTTTTAGGGTCGATGATATAACAAACGGCCGAATTGTGTCCGATTTCATTAAATCGGAAAATTCGGTCAATATGACGCCTATTTAGTTTAGTTTTTATTTATTTATCAATTTCGGTTTATTTTTTCTATTCCGTTTATATTTCGTTAAATTAATTCGGTTTATTTAGTTTATTGGTTATTTTTCATTTATCCATTTAGTTTATTCACTTTATTTTATTTTTCGCATTTCAACATAAATGCTCGACTCCTCATAGAACGGTTCAAAAATTGAATCGGTTCTAAGGTAGTTAATGAGCCATATTTCGACGCATTTCGACTGCACACACGTTTTCTCATGGGCAAAATACAACGAGACCCTTTTATTTCATGCAATCCCATGTAATTTATTTTGTATCCCTCCCCCCATTTTGATGTACACACTTTTATTTTTCTCATTTATCGTCTAGATCGCTAGGATCACCCTTAGGGACTAGTTTAGATTTTTCGCTTAGTTCGCGAACCCTTGATCCAACGCCAAGTGGTTGCACTCGTACACTTGCACTTTATTTTTCCATTATGATTTCGTTTACTAGGATCCACCTAAACTTGCGAGCCGAGCACATTGTGGCTTGCTAACAAACCATAAAATAAAACTCCATTTGCATTTACCCCTTAACCTCAAAAAAACAAAACATTTCTCTTAAATCCAAACCTTTGATCCAACGTCAAGTGGTCGTAGGTAATAAAACACTCTAATAAAACGAGAATAATTGTACGCCACGAGCCTTAAGTGGTAGAAAGGAGGATTACGAGCTCTCGTTACTCGCTCTGATTACTTCCGTCGCAAGACCCTCGACTTGTTGGTTCAGAATAATCACCCTACCCATAGTCTTTAGTGCAATTCGAGTCCTAAATCCTTTCATCGAAGAAAGGTAATAAAATCAAACAACTAACCACCTGTAATAGGCCGAACTACGAGGCTCTGACTTTCCCATTGCATGAGGGAATAGGTAGGCACGAGGATCTCAATCCTTGCCGAGCATCTAGGATCAATCTAACTTATAATTTAAACTCTTTTCCCTCTAGAAAGTAACTCACTAAGCATAAACATCCTTTCACGCGTGACAACTTAGATGGTTCCCATCGAGTAAGATGGATGTAGGGGGTGCTAATAACTTCCCCCTGCATAACCGACTTCCGATCACAGGCAATGGTTGCGAGACCTTTGTCTTCATCCTCCTTTTCGAAGGGTTTTATATATATCTTCCCTTTCCCCTCTTGGGAATAAATTAGAATTAGGTGGCGACTCTCATGTCTGCCCAGCGCGCGACTCTCTCATTTAGATCGCGTATGGTCGTATTTTTCGGGGTGCGACTGCTGGCGACTCTGCTGGGGATTGGTTCACCCCTATGCGAGTCAAGCCTAGTCTAGGTTTTCACGCTTGTTTGGATTTTTGCTTTTATGTCTTACTTCTCTTTTTATCGCTTTCTTTACCGTGTTCCATATTATATATCTTATAGCTCATTGGTACCATGATTTGGATCGATACTTTGATCGCAAAAGAAACTTGAGGGAAAGGCTCTATACCCGGGCTTACGAGTACGAACATAAGTTAGCGAGGTTATGTAGTATGGTCTCCCGAGGGAACCGCTCTCGTGGGTTGTCGATACAAAAACCTCACTTAGAGTAGATTCTAATGAGAATATTGACGACCGTCAAGCTCTTGGCGTGTGTGCTCAATTGTTTTCATTAGGGTCTTCGACTCTGAGGACCTTTAGAACCTTTTGGTTAAAACATTGATTGATGGTCATGTAGTATTGGCTCCCGAGAAATTTGCTCTCGTGGGTTGTCGATACGAAGATCTGACTCAGAATAGACTTTCTCAATGGAGTTGTTTGACTGTCAAGAGCTGACATGTGCATCAAACAGTTGAGCAAAGTCCATAACTCCGAGGCCTTTGTTTAATCCTCGTGTCGATGATCGCGTAGTATGGGATCCCGAGAAAATTTGATCTCGTGTTTTGTCGATACGAAGATCTCACCCAAAATAGATTCATATGGGGGAGTTTTTGCTCCCCGAATTTTCATCCCGGTGCAAACGCGAACCGTCGGTGATGTTGGAGGTTGGGGTTGAATAGAGTCGTCAGCTAGGCATTTTTATCCTGAAGGAAAGGTAATGCTGCATAAACATGGAAAGTTATGGATAAGACGGTTGCGAACCAAAGAAACTGAGAAAGGGGGTAGGTTACGACCTGGGAATGTATTAGCACCCAGATCGTCCGCCGTACTCGACGGAATCCACGCTTACTTGATTGGGTTTAAAAGGGGTAGTGTATGTGTATCTGTGTATAAAATCTAGAATGTACAGAGTGTTAGTGCAAAAAGAAGTATGAATTCAAATTAGGCTTAAGAAAAGAAAAGCTGGAAGGAGAGAGGGGGGAGACCTGGGGACTTTTGTTCGATAATTGTTAAGTTATACCTACGTATCCTCTCGTGCAATGAGGAAGTCATAACATCGTAGTTCGACTCAAAGAGACTTAGTGATTTTGTTGTGAACTGCTTTCTTGTCTATGCTCAAGTGTATGACTCGTCTGGCTCGAGTGCTAACTGTCGTGCATTAGACGAAAGAAGAAAGTTTTCGTTTTCAGAGTGAGTGTGATGAGAAAAGAATTCCGGAGGAGACGTTTGTTGTTTGTTTTTGTGTTTTCAGTTTTTTATTGTTTTTGGTGTTTTGCATAGGAAAATGAGCTTAAGCCTTAATCAAGGGTTTGTAAACTCATTATATCACCCCTGATTAGGGATAATGATCCTACTTAAGTATGAGATGAAGATCTCAACTTAATTACCATGATGATATAGGATTAAGATCATCAACCTATTGGTAATTATTAAGTGTGTTTGGATTTTTGTTTAGTATTAAGTAATGAGTTTAATCTCCAATAAAAGATTAGTGAACTCATTACACCATCCTAAGAGAAGGATGATAGATGAGAACACTTAAGCTGAGGAAGATACCTCAACTTAATCCATGGTTAGGGATTAAATTCATTATATAACAAGCCTTTGTTAAATGGATTTTAATTAAATATGAGATGAAGAAGTGTTTTTTATGTTTGCAAGACTTTAGCATGAGGGGGACTTGTCCATTGAACACTAGGGTTAGTCCCTCTGAACCACCGGGCAGAGATGTAAGCCTAATATAAGGCTCAAGTTACAAGCTTAAGTCTTTAATGATTATTAGGTGTTTTTGATTGAAGGTGAAAACAACTTAAAGGTTTAGCACTAATGATCAAAGTTATACACTCCATCTTAAGATAAGGATATAGGTGTTGCTCCCCGGATTTCCATCCTGCTACAAACGCGAAAGTGGCGCGGAAAAAGAATAGAGTCGTCAGTCAGGCATTTTTATCCCGAAGAAAGGGAATGGTAATGCTGTACAAACCAGAAGAAAGAATAGGAAGGACACAGGTCCTACGAACCAAAGAGACTGAGTTCGGGAGTCGGTTACGACCTGAGAAGGTATTAGCACCCCAAATTGTCCGCCGTACCCGACGGGATCCACGCTTGCAAAGAAACTGTTTCAAAGGGTGAGGGTATGAAAACTGCAGCAAAAAGAAAAGAAATGAACTGGAAAAGAAGCTGAGAAAAGAACTGAAAAAAAGAAATGAAAAGGAAAAATGTAGGGAAAATAAAGATTGTGCTCGAACGGGCCTTACCCCGCTGCCTACGTACCTCATCAGGATAATGAGGATCAGAGACGTCGTAGTTCCCCTAACTAGGGGTAACAAGGAAATTGCTTGTGAATTAAAGCTTGAACTGCCTATGCCATTGCTCAGGTGTTGCAGACTCGGACGACGAGTGCGTAACCGTCTTGCAAAATGACAAGTAGGAGCAAGTTCGCGTACAGAGCGAAGGAGATGAGAAAAGAATTCCCAAAGGAAAGACGCTTATTGTTTGTTTGTGTTTTTTAAGAGGCTTTTATGAGTGTGTCACAAGGAAGTGAACTCAAGCTCTTTTCCGTGGAATGTGCACTTGTCACTACATTCCAAGATCGAATAATAGAACAAGCACACTCAAGTAAGGAGAAGATCCCCAAAACTTGAACCCAAATATTAGGACCTAAGCTCACTAACTTGTTGAATTATTAAGTGTTTTTGGTATTTACAGATGAAGAAGTGTTTTTTATGCTTTTCTTTATGAAGAAGATACCTTGATCAGACTTGTGCATCACAAGATAAACTTGTACTATCCCAAGATGGGAAGACTACAAGAATACCTCATGGGATAAGGCTATGGATAAAGACATCACTTCAAACATTATTAAGTTTTTTTTTTAGTTATGAGATGAGAAGAGAAGAAGAACCAAAAGGATCTCAAAGGAAAAATTCTAAAGGGGAACTAAACAATCCTAAGTGTTAACATGCATGGATGTCCTAAGGGTTAGTGAGGTTTCTATCCTAATGAGGAAGGAAAGAAGAAGAGAAGGGATGAGAAAGGCCAAAGCCCAACAAGCAAATGGTTAGCTCAATAAAGAAATAAGAAAAGAAGATGAGGATTGGAGATGTGGAGCTCAATTTCCACATCTCACACTTACCATAGCCCCTGCAAGGTTAGTAAAGCATACAAGTGAAACAAAATGAGCAAGATAACATGCTAACATCACACAATCAGAAGTGAAATGATATGAATAAATGCACAATGCATATGCAACTCAAATGAATGAGAGATGAAGCTTATAAGCAAAAGATGCAACATGAAACACATATGAGAACAAATGCACACTTATGAAATATGCAAAGCAAAATGAACAAGATATGGACACAATGCTCACAACCAGAACCAAAACAAGATGGAGAAGGGCTTAAGAAGCCAACAAGATTAAGAGAAGAAAGGTACAAGACCAAACAATCACCAAATGGGAGTGAAAGAAGTAAGGAAGAAGTGAATTCAAACTTAAGAAAAGAAAGAACACAAAAGGAAGCAAGACACAAAAATTCCTAAGACCCAAACCATATGTTAGGACCAGGAAGGCACCCACACCCCAAGAGAACCCCAAATGAGAAGAAGAAGTTGGCACAAGTGCCCTTCTTGGCTTTATGAGAGCTAAAGGTCCAAAGGAAACCAAATGGGATAAGGTTCAAGATAAAATTCACATCAAATCAACCAAGCATCTAAAAATTCCACAATTCAAGTCAAATGATCTTCAAACATGTTATATCAATGAGCCAAAAGGATTTGAAAAGATTCAGAATTAAACTAGGTCAAATGGAGGCAAGAACACAAGCTAGGGTTAAAAACTTCCATCACAAGTCACATGATCAAGATTCAAGAAATAAGTTTCTAAAAATCAAGAGAAAAATCACATGATAAGTACAATGTATTAAGAATCCAGAGCAAAAATAATGGGATCAAAATTCAAAATATTGAGGTGTATAGAAAATGAACAAGGAAGTGTGGTCAAAATGGACTTAAAAAGAAGCTAAGTGAAACAATGAATTAAATATGACACGTGGAAATGGAGAAAAAATAAAATAAAAATATGTGAAAATAAAAGAGACTCAAAATAATATTCATGATTTTTTTTGGGATTTTTTAATGACTAGAACTATTTTAATAAAAAAGAAATTGAAACTGAATAAAAGAAATAAAAAGTGAAAAAGAAAATAAAAGAAATTGGTGAGGAGGTGCTGATAGCAAGGATTCATGTGGAAATGAATTGGGCCAAGGGGATGTGGGGGTGCGAATAGCGTCTGACTAAGCCCAATTGCTGCGCTGGTGTATGTGTTTTATGGTGAGAATTTATGAAATTAAAGTGGAAAATAAAATGAACGCTGGATTAAATGAACGCATCAGATATCTCCTTCATTAATTGACGTGGAGGGATAGAGCAATGTGAGTGGTTGGTGTATAGTAGATGTGGTGGACTGAGACACACACTGTATTAAAACGAAATAAGAAAAACAAAGTGAGACGGAAGTGAGGTTAGGGCTAGGTGGACGAATCTGGGTCGTTGGCTGGCTGGATCCAATGGCTGCTGCTCATCTCCTTCCTTGAACAAACCTTAACAACACTAACCCAGTTTCCGGTGACCGGAGCTAGGGCTCCGGCACCGGAATTCGTAACAGCACCCTAAACAACCAAATTAATAAACAAAAACAACCCAAATCAAGTAAATCAACATCCCTGAATTCAAAAATGAGCTTAAAAAGACCTAAAAGTCAATGAAATAGAGGGATCGAAGCAAAACATCTTGCACCATAAAAACTGAAATTCGTATAACTTATGCTATGGTGCACCAAATTCAAATCTACAAAGTGCAGCATGATCAGTAAACATCAAATAACACAAAGCAACACATTAATTCCATTTCCAGATCACAAAGTTTCAAGGTATACCTGAGGTGTAGATCCTGATTCAGTGAGGTAGAAGACCAAAGAAAGGATGCAATGCACTCCTCTTACTCCCTAGATGCAAAATAAATGCCTCTAAGGTCTTGAAACAAGCTGGATCTGAGGTTTCTTTCACACTTGCTCTGAAATGGCAATGTCACTAAACTTGAGAATAAGCTTCAATGAGTGGTTGCTTAAGGATCTCGAGCTTGCATAGATCATAGATCCACAATTGGTTTTGAGTTTTCTTGCTTGGATGAAGAGAAATAAGAGAAAATGCAAAGTTTCATGAAGTTTGTGAATGAGAGAATGAGAGAGAGATCTGGCTTTCTAAAACCCTAATTGCTCTTTTTGTGACCTCACAAGCCTTTGCTGACAGAATGAAATGAAATGCACGAGTGAGTCATGAGAAAAGTGTGAATTTGCCAATTTTGCACTTTGTGAAATAAGCATGATATGCTCATGCTATCTTGGGCCTCTCAGCACATGTGCCATGCATTTCCCACCCTTGATTGAAATGTAACAAATCCTGGCCTTTAGATAAAGCCCTCACACTTATTTCATGATTTTTGCAAAATATCCTCTTTAGAGTGATTTTCTTGTAGTGCACGAAAATGTGATTTTCTTTGGAGAAAATTGGTCACAATGTAATGCATTTTAACATGGAAACAAGTTAGAACCAAAACCAAGTCATACAAACAAGCTTTGGAGCATTTTGCATTTGGTGGCATGCTTGAAAAGTGAATTTGCCCTAATTTTAAGCACTTTTTCGAAGGACCTATAGGAAAATCCACAAATCCTATGAAAATGTACTTGTACTTTTTGAAAATGGGAGCCCTTACTCTTCAACTTTCATGTTTGACTTTGGTCCATTTGAAGAATTTTTGATCATGTTAAGGCCATTTGAAAATTAGGGCAAAAGTTGCCAAATTTGGAAAACTTCAAAAACCAACTTTGTACCATTTTTGCAAAACCCTTCAAATCTCCATGATTCTTGAACTTTGATCATTCCAAACCTCTTATAACATTGTAAGGACCCCTCTTGGCCAAAGAAATTTGGGTTAGACCCCTTGAAATTGCACAGTTGACTTTTTAAGGGCACAATTGACTTTTACTTCATCTGCAAGCAACTGAGGAATTGTCTGACTTCCACATGGAATTTTCTCATGAAAATTGACACCTAGGATCATCTCAACATATAGAAGACTTTGCCCAAATGAAATGGCCAAAGTTGTGAGATCTTGGTGCTTGAATCTCAAACCCTAATTTGGGTGCCTTGTATAGGAGCTTTGCCTTGTCCTGAGATCTCTGATGATCATGCAATCTTCTGAGCTTTTGACAATGGACTTGAACTTGTAAATGGAGTGTAGACTCACCATAAGACTTGTATACAACCATTGGGAACCTTGTCATGTCTTGTAATGCTTCAAGGACCTCCACAGATGACCATATGCTTGATGCTAGGACATGAGGGATGTTATGCTTCATCTTTCCATGATATGATGCTGAGAAAATGATATGAGTATGATGAATATGTTGTGATATGATGCTTAAAATGAAGAGGGAAAATTTGGGGTGTTACAGCTGCCCCTATTCAATCATCAGTTAATCTGAAAAGGACGATAGTACGGGCTATCGACCATTCAATATAAACTGTGGTTGAATACCAAGAAGACCAGAAATTTACACTCTGACGAAGAATGCAACACTGGGAAATAAACCCAACCAGATGACGCTCTGGGGATAAGAAGGAGAGAAAAAGCAGATAAGCTTCTTCCAAGCTGAAACTGATATCTGGAATAAGAATGCGTTGACAGACGAATCTTCAAACAATCCTATTACGCCAGGAGCTGGACATACGAGTCCTCAAACACTATGCAAGAACAATCATCTGAGACAGACGAGCCTTCAAACAATCCTATTACGCCAGGAACTGGACATACGAGTCCTCAAACACTGCATATGACTTGCGACATACGAGTCTCCTTCGGATTTACCTGTTACGCCAGGACCGGGATGCATTAAAGTCTGTGGGATAGACATGCATAATTAAGGTAGAGGAACCTTCTTCATATATTATCCGTGGATATATGGTATAAGACAGGTGAGTCTTCTTTGAGAAAACTTGTTACGCCAGGTGTGGCAATAATAATTGGTGCCTGAGACAGACGAGCCTCCTTCGGATTTACCTGTTACGCCATGACCGGTAACCATTTTGACATTAATTCCCACTGTCAAGATTTGAAACCTCTTCAATACAGACGAGTATTGGATGATCATCAAGGTAACACAGACGAGTGCCAACAGTCAATGATACAGACAAGTATCAGACGATGATCTAAGAAACACAGACGAGCCCTTCCGACAATGATACATACGAGTATCAGCGACTGGTATAGACGAATACCAGAAGTTCAAACACAGACGAGCATTTGGAGTAGCAATACAGAATAGTACTAGGATAATCAGCAAATCCACACATACAGATATAAGCTAGCACAGACGAGTGTTGGGGATGATACAGACGAGTATCCAACAGGTATTGGTTTCCAAACACAGACGAGTGTTGAGAATTGCAGACGAGCAAAAAGCAGAGATTATATATCAAACACAGACGAGTGTTGGAAATTGCATACGAGCAAAATCAAATGAATACCAGGACCTCAAAACACAGACGAGTGTTAGAAATTGCAGACGAGCAATATCAAGGTAATCATGGACCACTGTTGGGGAAGACAAACGAGCAATACCAAAATGATAACACAGACGAGTGTTGAGAGATCCAGACGAGCATCACTAAAGTAATAAAATGTCACTGCTGGGGAATACTACGCTTAGGGAAAACACAAACGAGTGTTGGAAATTGCAGACGAGCAATAAACAAGGCTGGAGCACAGACGAGTGCTGGAGATTGCAGACGAGCAATAAACAGATTCCTGATTGGCTACAAGAGTGACAACTCTGCAGGGGAAGACAAGTCAGGAGGTCTGGACACCTAGCTCTGATTGAGGTGATGAATACCTGACTGTATCATCAATTAGCCAACAGAATGGCAACTTCGCTGGGGAATATTTCACTGATGGAAGTGAAAATCCAATATGAACTCTGTGGGGACAGGATCATCTTCAGACTTGGCTGGAAAGATGGATCAACAATACTCTAGCTGGGGAGAGCATCTGCTGATTCAAAGCTCTGGCTGAGACCCTTGTTGGGGATAGAATTCTGATAATTCTAACTCTGGGGATGTCAGGCTTTCAGATACCTGCTGGGCATACTCCACTGGGGAAGAATAGACTGCTACTCCACTGGGGAAGAAGAAACTGCTTGGGTTGCTGCCAAGGCTTAGCTGGAGAAAATATCTGTTGGAGATGTCAGGCTTTCAGATACCTGTTGGGGGAAGAAATCTCTACTTGGGGAGATACTCTACCGGGGAAGAGTAAATTGCTTGGGAGAATGTGACGCCATCCTGCAACCTGCAACAACAGAAAACACAGTGTGCCCCGGGGACTTGCAATGGTATGGTTTGTTCAGCCATCGTCACCCGACAATCAAAGAGTGTTACAGTTTCCCTACATGTCATTTTTGTTTCAAAATTATCACCATGTTTAGACGCAATGCTATTTTTGCCAAAAATTCAAGACATTTTTCAAACAAAAATAAACACACACAGCTTTTGACTGAATATTCTTTTTATTGAATGGCCTCTGAATAGGCAAAGATTTTACATCAGGAAACAACCACCTGGAAAGAGGTAGCCACCATAAAATTGAGAAAATAAACTATCCTAATGGAAATAGAGACGACATTCCAAGGAGTTCCATTTCTGCTATGACCAGCATGTCTTCGAGACTCTCCATTCTGCTTTTGCTTTCTGAGAGGATGAGGGGACTGTTTCCTATCCTTCTGATATTGTCAAGTTGTATGAAACGATAATGTGGTTCAGATGACTCGGATCGCAGTTGTTCGCTTATTCCCTTGTTTTGCGTGGATCGCCCTTTCGGGTTTTCAATCCACCGGGATACCCTTTTTTGCCTGAGCTGTCCAATGTGGCTTTTCAACTCAACGGATGTACATTTTTTTTTATTTCCCTAACTTTTGCCCGAGCTTTTTATTCTGTTTTTAGCTCGCCGGGATGCCCTTTTTTTGCCTGGACTATAATTCTGTTTTTGTGTCCAGCGGGTCTCTTTATGCGAAGTAATTTTTAACTACGTTCGAGTTAACAGGGGACTGGAAGTCATCTCCATCCATAGTGGTGAGCATCAATGCTCCTCCCGAGAAGACTTTCTTCACTATGAATGTTCCTTCGTAGTTTGGGGTCCACTTGCCCCTGTGATCTGAACCTGGAGGAACGATCCTCTTCAACACAAGCTCTCCCACTTGATACTCTCGAGTACGTACTCGTTGGTCGAATGCACGCTTAATTCTCCTTTGATAAAGCTGACCATGATAGATAGCCCCTAATCTCTTTTCCTCAATTAGACATAGCTGATTGTAACGAGCACGTACCCATTCAGCCTCATCCAGCTTAATATCCATCATCACACGCAATGAAGGAATCTCTACTTCAACAGGCAGGACTACTTCCATGCCATATACCAGAGAGAAGGGAGTTGCCCCCGTTGACGTCCGGACTGACGTTCGTTACCCATGCAACGCAAATGGCAACATCTCATGCCAATCTTTGTAGGTGACAACCATTTTCTGCACAATCTTCTTGATATTCTTGTTTACTGCCTCTACCGCACCATTCATCTTTGGTCGGTAAGGAGAAGAATTATGATGCTGTATCTTGAAGTCCCGACACAAGTCTGCCATCATCTTGTTGTTAAGATTAGAACCATTGTTAGTAATGATCCTTTCGGGCACTCCGTATCTGCATATGATATCTCTTTTCAAAAATCTTGCCACCACTTGACGGGTGACGTTGGCATAAGATGCTGCTTCTACCCATTTGGTAAAGTAATCAATCGCGACCAAGATGAAGCGATGACCATTTGAAGCAGTTGGCTTTATCTTCCCGATCATGTCAATGCCCCACATAGAAAAGGGCCAAGGAGATGACATGACATTGAGCGGGCTTGGAGGAACATGCACTTTGTCTGCATATATTTGGCACTTGTGGCACTTACGAGCGAATGAACAACAGTCTGCATCCATTGTCATCCAGTAATACCCTGATCTCAGCAATTTCTTAGCCATAGCATGCCCTCCTGCATGGGTACCAAAAGATCCCTCGTGGACTTCCTGCATCAACAGGCTTGCTTCGTGTCTATCCACGCATCTGAGCAAGACCATGTCGAAGTTTCTCTTATACAAAACCCCATCTGTGTTCAAGAAGAAGCTAGCAGCAAGTCGCCTCAAGGTCTTCTTGTCATTGGAAGATGCCCCAGTTGGGTATTCTTGCTTTTCCAGGAATATCTTAATATCAAAATACCAAGGTTTCTCGTCAGACACGGCGTCTACAGAGAAGGCATGAGCTAGGGCGTCAAGCCTGGAGATATCAATTCTGGGCACATAATTCCAACACAAGACTTTGATTGACGAAGAGAGAGTGGCCAATGCGTCGGCAAACTGATTTTCATCACGTGGTATGTGCTGAAGTTTAACTGTCGTGAAGAATGTCAACAGCTTTCTAGCATAATCCCTGTATGGAATTAGATGCTCTTGATGCGTATACCACTTGCCGGTAACTTGGTTAATGACGAGGGCTGAATCTCCGAATATGTCGAGCTTCTTAATCCGAAGATTAATTGCCTCCTCTATTCCCATTATGCATGCCTCGTATTCCGCTTCATTGTTGGTGCAACCAAAAGTAATTCTGGTAGCGAAGGTTAAGTGAACACCTTCGGGAGTAATAAGTACGACACCAACTCCACGTCCATTGATATTGACTGCCCCATCAAACATCAACTTCCATTTGGATTCAGGGTCTGGCCCCTCCTCCGGAAGTGGTTCCTTGCAATCGTTTGCTTTGAGGTACATGATGTCCTCATCAGGGAAATCAAACTTCATTGGCTGATAATCATCCTCAAGAGGTTGTTGTGCAACGTAATCCGACAATACACTTCCCTTGATGGCTTTCTGAGAAGTATAATGGATGTCATATTCAGTTAAAATCATCTGCCACCTAGCAACCCTTTTGGTTAACACTGGTTTCTCAAAGATGTACTTGACGGGATCCATTTTGGAAATGAGCAGTGTGGTATGAGTCAACATGTACTGCCTCAGTCGGCGAGCAGCCTATACCAAAGCGCAACAAGTTTTCTCGAGCAGTGAGTATCAGGATTCACAATCGGTAAACTTTTTGCTAAGGTAATAAATAGCGTACTCTTTTCGACCAGACTCGTCATGTTGGCCTAGAACACACCCCATTGACCCTTCTAGCACGGTATAGTACATGATTAATGGTCTTCCTTCAACTGGAGGCATTAGAATTGGAGGCTCCTGCAAATATTCTTTTATTTTATCGAAAGCTCTTTGGCAGTCATCGTTCCACCTGACCGTTTGCTCTTTTCTTAGCAACTTGAATATTGGTTCGCACGTGGCAGTTAGGTGAGATATGAACCGAGAAATGTAGTTCAACCTCCCTAAAAACCCGTGCACTTCTTTTTCTGTCTTCAGTGCAGGCATATCTTGAATAGCTTTTACTTTAGCAGGATCTACCTCAATTCCTCTTTGACTAACAATGAAACCCAGCAGTTTCCCGGAACGCACCCCAAAAGTGCACTTGTTTGGATTCAACCTCAGCCTATACTTGATCAGTCTATCAAACAGCTTCTTCAGGTTGACCAGATGCTCTTCTTCGTCTCGGGACTTAGAAATCATATCGTCCACATAACACTCAATCTCCTTGTGTATCATGGCATGGAACAATGTGACCATCGCCCACTGGTAAGTTTCCCCGGCGTTCTTCAAACCAAAGGGCATGACCTTATAGCAGAATGTACCCCACGGGGTAATGAACGTTGTCTTCTCCATGTCTTCCGGTGCCATCTTAATCTGATTA
The DNA here is from genome assembly GCA_963966055.1 of Lathyrus aphaca. NCBI lineage: Eukaryota > Viridiplantae > Streptophyta > Magnoliopsida > Fabales > Fabaceae > Lathyrus > Lathyrus aphaca. Next base: position 175,236,830 of record OZ014524.1, on the reverse strand, counting down.
TATCCAGAGAAGCCATCCATGAAGGAAAATACCGAGAATTGAGCAGTATTTTCTACCAACACGTCAATGTGTGGCAACGGAAAGTCATCTTTTGGGCTTGCTCTATTCAAATCCCGGTAGTCAACGCACATCCGGACCTTGCCGTCCTTCTTTGGTACAGGTACAATGTTAGCTACCCAAGGTGGGTAACTAGTCACAGCAAGGAAACCGGCATCCCATTGCTTCTGAACCTCCTCTTTGATCTTCATCACCAGGTCAGGACGAGTTCTTCTTAATTTCTGTTTCACGGGAGGACAATCCTCTCTCAGAGGCAGCTTATGCACAACGATGTCGGTATCCAACCCTGGCATATCTTGATATGACCAAGCAAAGATATCCACATACTCTCTTAGCATACTGATCAGCTCTTTCTTGACGTCGGCCTGCAAACTGGCCCCAATCTTGATCTCTTTCTTCAGCTTGGTAGACAGGATTGTCAAAGTCATGCGTAGTCATAGCAGGAACATTATCAGTGGAATCCAGATGATCAACACTGCACAGATGATGTGCTTATTCAGAATCTGCTTATTTTGAAAAAGAGACGCTAACACAAAAGCAAAAAGGAAAAACACATTGCCATTTTTATATTATTTTTTTTATAAAAAAAAATAATTTAAAAACAAAGAAAGGGAACACAATTTGTCTGAAAATGTCCTTTTATTTCATAGCAAAATAAAGATGCAATACAAAACATGGTGGCCCAATACAATGGATCCTAGCATCTTGGGCAGAATGCTGGATTTGACAATGCAGTATGCTAATAAAAGGAAAAAAAATAATTACTCTGAGTGCCATGTGACTTGTATGATGTCTTCAGCAGACCAGTTTGTTAGCTCCTCGCCGGGCGCACACGGGTGAATCCAGTTGTCCCAGTCACCGTCATTGTCCCCATCTTGGCTTGCTTAATAGATCTGGTTGCGGTCGAGCAACCCAGCACTTGTAAATGTGATGGCTTTACCACTTGGAGTAGATCCACCAGGCTGATACCCTAAGCCAAACTTATCATCTTTCTTTTCTAGCTCCAACAATCTTCCCCAGCCTTGGGCGCTTCCTGATTGAACAACCTCCTTTGCCTCTTTGTAAGAATGGATGGATGTACCCTCTTTCTCACTGCTCTTCTCCACAGGAGTCAAGATGCTGACATTGACTGCTTCGAAGGCTTGACATAAAGTTTCATGGATCTCTCCATCCATCTGTACATACTTGAACGTCGACAAGTGGCTTACGAAGATGTCCTCCTCTCCGCAGACTGTGATGACCTAGCTGTCAACCACATACTTGAGCTTCTGATGCAGGGTTGAAGTAACAGCTCCAGCTGCATGTATCCATGGGCGACCCAACAAGCAGTTGTACGCAGGGTGGATGTCCATAACATAGAAAACACTTTTGAAGACTTGAGAACCTATCTTGACGGGCAACTCAACCTCTCCAAAAACTGATCTTCTAGAACCATCAAAAGCTTTGACAATCAGATCACTTGGTCTCAGGACAATCCCATCAACATCGAGCTTCATTAATGCCTTCTTCGGAAGCACATTAAGGGAAGAGCCTGTGTCTACAAGAATGTGCGACAACACAACACCCTTGCACTCCATAGTAATATGTAATGCTTTGTTGTGGTTTCGACCCTCTGACGTGAGGTCTCTGTCTGTAAAGCCTAGCCCATGGCTTGCATTAACACTGCCTACAACAGCTTCAAGTTGGTTGACAGTGATTTCCTGAGGAACATAGGCCATCTGCAGTACTTTCAATAAGGCCTCTCTGTGAGCGGGAGAACACATCAGCAGTGATAAGATGGATATCTTGGAAGGTGTCTGGTTCAGCTGATCGACCACCTTATAGTCACTCTTCTTGATAATCTGCATGAATTCCTCAACCTCTTTTTCAAATGTACCCTGCCCAGCCACATGAGTAGTTGATTCATCATTCACAGCTTGATTTCCTTTGGCTTTGGATGAAGCCTCAGCCTCAGGATCCCCTCTCAGCACAGGGGGAGCAAATAAACGATCACTTCTTGTGAAACCCCCGACTCCTCCGACATTCTCTACAGTCGGGTCAACATCAACAGATTTCATCTCAATCTTCCGTCCAGCTACATATACATCTGAGCCATAATTCCAGGGAATGGCTTTATTGTCTGTGTAGGGAACAGGCCCCGGTACGGTGATAGTTACAGAACTAATCTCCGGAGCATAGATTGTAAGAGGCTCTCTTCTGATAGGCATGTCAGCTTCATCATAGAAAATGGTAATTGTTGACACATCATCAGCTTTAGTACCAACTTTGCTAAACTGCAAGGATCCATCATCAATCAAACTCTGCAATCCTCTCTTCAACTTCTCACACCCATTCTCAGCATTCAGACAGTCTTCACAATCAGAACAGCAACCAGGAAACACTTGACCATTCAGCAGTCTCTCTTTCACTACCCTCAAAGGAGTCTTCACTTCCTCAATACTCAGCACAAGACTAAACTTGTCATCACCCTCAACAACATTGATTCTTGCCCCTCTGTGATTAGGAATAGGGTTCGAAGTAACATTCGGCGATGGTGCAAAGTTGATTGCTTTAGAGTCTATAAGATCTTGAACCTTGTGATGGAGTGCCCTGCACTTCTCAGTCGAGTGCTCGGGTGCTCCAGAGTGGAAAGTTCATCGTGCATTGACATCATAACCTACTGGAAGCTCTCCAGGAGGTGGTGGTGCCAAAGTCCTCAATTGAATCAGATTCAAATCTAACAGTCTTGGAAGCAAAGCAGCATAAGTCATAGGGATAACCTCAATCACCCTATTAGCCGGGCGAGTTTTCCTTGGCTGATATGGTCTCTGCTGATAGTTTTTACGGGGAGGTTGTTGTTGTTGATGTGGAGGAGGTTGCATCTGTTGCACTGGAGTAGAAGGAATTGTGACAGCTGCCACATGCTCATACGGTCTTCTATAACCACGGCCCCGGCCTCGGCCAAATACAACATTTGTCTCACCCTCTCTTTTCCTAGGAGGTCCACTGAAAGCTTTCCTCGCTCCATTCAAGCTGCTAGCACTTGGATCTTGGATCTTTCCCATCTTCAGCAAGGTCTCAACTCTCTCTCCGGTAATAACAATGTCATTGAATTTGGTGGCAGAACTGGACGCCAATCTTTCAAGGAACACACCCTGCAAAGTCCCCATAAACATGTCAACCATCTCGTTCTCAAGCAGCGGTGGTTGCACTCTGGCAGCGAGCTGGCGCCACCTCTGAGCATACTCTTTGAAACCTTCCTTAGCAGTCTGAGCCATGTGCTGCAATTGCGTGCGGTTTGGAGCCATGTCCAAATTATACTGATATTGTCTCACAAAAGCTTCTGCTAGGTCTTTCCAGCTCTTGATATTGACCCTGCTAAGCTTCATATACCATTCTAGAGAAGCTCCAACCAAGCTTTCTTGGAAATAGTACATCCATAGTTTTTCATCATCGGTATGAGCAGCGATCCTTCCTACGAAGGACTGAAGATGGGTCTTCGGGCATGCAGTGCCATTGTATTTCTCAAAAGTTGGTAATTTGAACTTGTAGGGGATTCTGACCCCGGGAACCAAGCCCAAATCTGTTATGTCAAATCCCAAAGAACTCTGGGATTGGATGGCTCTGATTTGCTCTGCCATTTCTTCAAACCTCTTGTTCATCTCAGCTCCTTGACCCTCAGCTTCGTCCAGCCGAGTGAACTGTTCGTCCTGATTATCCATTTGAATATTATTCAACCCGTCATTGATTATTGTCACCCCTGGCTGTGTTACAGGAGCTTCAACCTGATGTGCGCCCGCACCATTACGATTATCAGCAGCAGTAGCAGCAACAACAACAGTGTTGTTCCTGGTTTGATTCCCAATCAACTCCCGCAGACGTTCTTGGTTCTGACCCATGCCTGCCATCAGAGTCATAAATTTATCCATTCTCAGTCTCAAATCTGCTAAGTCAGCTTGCATCTGGTCCATGACTCACTCTCTGTTAATCTTTGTTGGATATCTATGTGCTGTTGATTGTTCCCGAACTTTCCGGGGAGCTATAGTGCCTAAAACACAAAACACGTTAGCAACTGAGACACTACCTGCAAAACAAACAAACAGGTTATATGCAATGCAATGTAACTGTTCATGTTCCCAGGTTTTTAAGCACTTGCATTGCCCCAGTTCTGGCATATATTCTCAGACAGTCACTTTGAGTGTTTAACTTTCAAACTTTCTCTTTGGTGAGTGTTCAGACATTAGCAGTATCATACAAACGAGTCTTGCACATTCAGAAATGATAACTTTCACATTAATACTGCATATGGACAAACCACTGCCGGCTAAAAGTCATAATACAACCAGAAATAATCCTCGAAGGGTTACAAGCCATTACATGAAATAAAGACAAAATACAAAATAAGCAAGACTCCTACAACAAGTCTGTAGGTAGTCTGAAAAATAAACTAAGCTAAGGACCCAGGCTCTGCCACCTCTGCTTTGCTTTTCTTGACACCCGCTCTCAGCTTGAGCTCTTCAATCTCTCTCTCCTTGCTTCCTCCAGAGCTAACTGACTTTGTGCTAGCTGTTGAGTCTTTTCCCTCCGGATGGTGTGGACTTGCTCCACCTCTTCCTTCTTGAAGGCCATCTGAACTTCAAAGAACTCTTCTTTCTCTCTGAACTTCTTCTGCTCTTCCTCCCTTTGGCCTTGCAACCAAACAATGGATTGTCGAGCTTCCTTGAGAGTCTTTAAAGTCTTTTTGCGTTCAGCTTCTCTCTTAACCTCCATTAGGCCCAACCTGTGGAAATGGGCTTCTCTTCCAGCAAAGTCCTTCTCTTTGGCTTCTAGAGAGGCTTGGAGCTTCAACAACTTGTCTTCAGCTTCATTCTTGGCCCTGTTGGGATGATGGTACAGACTTACCATCTCAGCATTCTCCACTCTAACTTCATGCAACTGAGCCTCTAGCTTCTTGTACTCTTCAAGGGAGACAGTACTACTCTGACTAGGCACTTCTCTGGGATAAAGTGGAGCCTCAAATGAGAAAGGCATGAGAACTGCTTCTATATGTCTTTGCAACCATGTAGCAAATGGTGGATACGTCTTGGGATCAACTCTGCCGAAGTCTTTCTTACCCTTCCTTATCCTGTGAGCCCAGGCTTGGACTACTTGTTGAACTAACTCCTTGTTTTCTTCAACAGGAAAGTACAAAGATTCAGCAAACTCTTCCATCTGAGGAGGATCCTTCAAAGGATAACCAAACTATTTCCTGGCTAATGATGGATGATAACTGATGACACCTTTCCTTCCCAGCAAAGGTACTCCAGCAAATCTTCCGCAACTGACCAGCAACTCTTTACCTAGCAGATCTCTGTCATATCCCCAGGAAATATCTGTAAACACCCCAAATTTGCCCTCACCCATTCACACCATGGCTTGTGATCTTTTCATATGCATAAATTCAGTCATAGCATCTCATATTGCATTTTTGATTCACTGCATTGCTTCTAAGTCATCTGCATCTAGGGTTTGTGATCTAAGCAATCCAAGAGCTTCTTGAGCCACTCCAAAGGTCATCAATTACTTCAACTGGGTCCATGTGTGTTCAAGCATCATATTATATCCCCACAAAGTCAAGGAAATCAAAGAATCACAAGAACTGAGAATGGCATGGAAGCAGAGCCAGGTTTGACTGCATAGATGACCTAGAATTAGGGTTTTGGTTTCAAAGGCCATAACTCCAATTTTTTGGTCATTCTTGTTTCTATTGGTCTCTATATGGTATAGGGATCATGCATATCAATTTTCATGAAGAAATTCAATGGGGAAGGCATCTGATCAAGAGTTGACTTTTTGAGTAAGTCAGTGCAAAATCAGGGCATCTGAGGCCCCCAATGACCCAACCAAAGGGTGTTCATCATTATTTTGATTATGTATGATCTTTATTTGATCATAGAAGATGTTGGAAGTTCACAAATTTGAAGAATTTCAAGCCATTTGCAAAGTTGACTTTTTGGGAAAATGACTTGTAATGGAAAATTGCCATTTTGGGAAACTTTTTCAACCCTTGCTTTTTGATTCAAAAATGCTTCAAATGAGAAAACTTTGGTCATGAAAGTTGTAGAATGGATCATTCCCTTTTCACAAAGTACAAGAACTTGTCCTAATTCATTTTGGATCAAAAGTTATGGCTTGTCAAAGTTGGGAAAAATCACATAATTTCAAGTTTTCTACCAAAGAGGCAAAGTTGCAAAACCACTTGCCAAGGCAAATTGAGACCTCAAATGGACTTCTAATCTTCATACAAACATGAACCAATGTCTAAAAGTCAGATTGCACCAAGAGTTTTCTCATTTTTATGACTTGTGGATCAAGAAACTTCAAAAGGGCCAAAGATGAACAAAATTGCAAAACCTCACTCAAACCCTAATCCATTTGTTGGCTGACTTCAAAATTGATCCTATGGTTCTCCTCACTTCTTGCTGCGCAGGACACCCCTCTTGTCCTTGGCTAGCCATGAGCCCATACCTCTCTTACACAAAGCTTGACTTTTTGGCAAAAGACCCATACCAATCACAATAGGGCACACCAACTCCACAGACCTATCCATGAGTGATAAGTGGACCAAAGGCAAGCCATAACACACAACAATTCATGCTGAAACTCTCTCATAGCCATAGTTCCAAGTTTATGCCTCATATGCATTTTGATTCGAAACACACAACACAGCCTTCAAACACAAAAACAAACTTCACCATTGATCTCAAAATGTTCCACTGATCACAAACCAACCATTGAAACAGCCTGAAACCTCACATAAACCAAATACGATTTCTGCCCCTCTTTGAACAGAACTCAAGCAATCTCTCAAACCAGCCCAAATAAACTCCAGATAAGCTTTGCAAACACTTGAGGGAGGTCAGTGGAGTTGATTGGAAGCAAGAAACTGGTCCAGAAGCTCTTGGTTTGAAAGCTTCGATTCAGGTAGCCATGGAAATTCATTTTTCCAGAACTCTTATTTCTTGTTTCTAAAATAATCTACATGCTTCCCTGAATGCACTGAACCTTTTATTTTTGAAAATGAGTGAGAAATGGCCATGTATGCTTGTTCTGAAACTTTGCCCGTGAAATGAGTTTTGCTTTGATTCTCATGATTCAGTGAAAATAAATGGTTTTTGGGGTGGGGTTTAGGTTTAATGATGTTTAAGGATGAAATCGGGAGATTTTAGTGAAGTTTTGATGCGTAGGGAGTGAGATAGCATGAACACCCTGCCGGAGAAGATGACCGGAACACTGTTCCGGTCATCTGAAAGTAATTAGGGCATAGGATTAGGGTTTAAGCGTAATTAGTGAGATTTGAATTCTGGCCGTCCAGATGCGCGCGCAGGTCAATTCCCGCGTCCTAGGTTTGAACCACAGCCCTCAGATCAGTTGACTTTCCTATTTTTCATTTAAAATTCATTTTATTTTCATTTGTTTTGCTTTATTTTGCACGAATTATTTAAAATAGCAAAAAATGTTTAAAAATTATGAAAATTTTTGTCAAGGTTTTCATTATTTTTCAGAACACAAAAATATTTTTATTTTTATTTTTTGCATTAAAATTTATTTTTAAATCATTTAAAAGTTTATTTTTAATTAATTAATGAAAATTAATTAATTAAAAATACTTTTAGGTATTTAAAAATCACAAAAAAATTCATGTAACCTTTAAAAACATTTAGAAACATTGTCCAACTCTCAAACCAAATTTATTTTTTGTTCTTGATGCCTTTTGATAATTTTCTTTGGATTTAATTTCATTTCAAGGCATTATTTTGTTTCAAACTTCAAAAATTCATTTCTGTCTAACCTTTGAGAGTTGGATCATGATTCTTTTTGCATTGCATCTTGTATAGCATGTAGTTTATAGGATAAAATTGACTTGAATTGACCTTGCATTTTCAATTTTTTTTACATTTTTTCTTGACAAGGTACCTTAAAACCCTAGCAATCTTAGGAAATTCATAACTCTCACTAGGTTAAGAGTTGGATCCCCTCCTTTGGGCAGTGAGTTTGTATAGGTTTAGGGTTCCTTTGATTGCATTTTCAAATTTTTATCATGTCATTTGCTTCTGGTTTTGGATTTTTGCTTTGTATGTTGCATATAACCCTAATTTATGCCTTCCTTTGCATCCATTTCTCATTTGCTTGCATCCAATGACTTGCCATGACATTTTGTGCATTCATTTGATTCATAAGATATCTTAGGACATATTAGAACCATGCTTGATCATTTCATCTTTCATTTGTCATGTTGTATGTCATTTGCATTCCATAACTTTTCATGAACATCCATGGTTCAAAACATGTTTCTCTTGCATCCATATGTTTGTATGATCATCCTCATGCCTTGTTTCATGTTTGCAACATCTCTTAGCATCATTAACATCATGTATTTGCTTCTGACTTTGTCTTGCATCATGCCATTTCATCTCATTTGCATTGCATTTCATTTCTTTCACTAACTTTTCAGGTGGTAAGTCACTTTGAGAAGTGAATTTGCCTTCACTTCTCATGTTCTCTTTTCATCTCTTTCATACTTCCCTTGCTGCATTTTATTTGTGTTTGGATTGAGCTTGCTCATTCTTGTTCATCTTACCTTATTTCTTCAAGCAACTTGTCTTCTTAAGTGAAGCAAGTTGTTTTGCTTCTCTTTGCTTCTTGATCCTTTCATCTGCTTCTCTCCTTGGTGGCCCTTTGAAGATCTTTCTCTTAGACCTCACAAATCCTAGGACTTCCAAGCATGATAACTTTTTAGGATTGTTTAGTCCCCCATTTAGCTTTTACCTTTGTGTCATCTTTGAGTCTTCTCTTCTCACCTCATAATCAGGGACTAAACCCTAAAGGCTTTAAGGCTTTGTGATTAAGCTTATGCCTGCATCCTTCTATTAGGATGGAGTGTATAACTTTGATCCTAAGTGTTAAACCCTTAATGTGTTTAAATCCTTTAATCAATTCATCTAATAATCATCAAGACATCAAGCTTGTAACTTGGGCCTTGCATTAGGGTTCTAATTCTTCCTTAACTGGTTAAGAAGGACTAACCCTAGTGTTAATGGAAAAGTCCCCCTCAAGTTGCCTTACAAATCATAAAACTCACTTCTTAACCACATCATTAACTAAAATCCATTTAATAAAGGCTTTGTTTTGTCATGAGGTTAATCCCTAATCATGGATTAAGTTGAGGAGCCTTCCTCAGCTTAAACATTCTCATCTATTATCCTTCTATTAGGATGGTGTAATGAGTTTGTTTAATCCCTGATTATGGCTTAAACTCATTACTTAACACTAAACAAAAACAACAAAAACATCTAAATAATCACAAGTAGGTTAATGATCTTAATCCTACTTCAGGGTGATTAAGTGTGAGATGCTGACTTCACACTTAAGGTATTCTCATTACCCCTAATGAGAGGGAAGATGTGATGAGTTTGCTAATCCATTGATTTAGACTTAAGCTCATTAACTTATGACAAATCCAAAAAGCAATAAAAGACTGAAAACAGAAAAAAAAAACAATAATCGTCTCCTTCGGGATTCTTTTCTCATCTTATTCACTCACAAACGAGAACTCGCTTCTTCCGTCTAATGCAAGACAGTTAGCACCTGAGCCAGACAGGTCATACACTTGAGCATAGACAAGTAAGCAGTTCACAAGTCAATTTATCTTTCAGTCTCTTTGGGTCGAACTACGGTGTTCTGACTTCCTCATTGCACGAGAGGATACGTAGGCATAACTTAACAGTTATCGAACAAAAGTCTCTGTATATTCCCCCTCCTTCCAGCATTATTCTCTAAGTCTCATGGTCTTGAGCATTTCATTCTTGTTCTAGCACTGACACCTCATATATCTCACTTCACTTTTCTTTTACACTGACACTTGCATTCTTTCCAGCCTTGATACACAAATTGCACTGACACTACCCCTTTAAAACACAAATCTTTTAAGCGTGGATCTCGTCGAGTACGACGGACAATCTGGGTGCTAATACCTTCCCAGGTTGTAACCAACCCCCTTTCTCAGTCTCTCTGGTTCGCAACCGTCTTATCCATATCTTTCTAGGTTTATGCAGCATTACCTTTCCTTCGGGATAAAAATGCCTAGCTGGCGACTCTATTCATTCTTCCTCTTTCGCCGACCGTTCGCGTCTGTACCCCTTCTGACCTGAGGTGTCATTTTGGTGGGAGCGACAGCTTGGCGACTCTGCTGGGGACCCTTATACTGTAACCAAGGCTTCTGGTTCTTTTTGTGGGTTCCTCCTAGCGCTTGTTTGATTTGTGTTTACTAGGGTGTTATGTGCTGATTGTGTTTGTATATTTGTATTTATTTTTTCTTTATGTACAGTTATTTATCGCTTTCTTTACAGCTTTATATATCATACTGTCATATTGTCATCTGGCTGGATCTGGTTTTTGTTTTGGTGGGTGGGGTTCTACTGAGAGTTTTAGGTCCTATACCTGGGACCTGAGTGACACCTAGGCTAGAGTGGTTCATGTTCTTTCCCATTCCATTTCGGTCTGGTGCGGGAATATGAAACACGGTTCAGATGTGGGTTTCTTTTTGAGAACTCTGTGCTACAGATCTCCTGTAGTGCTAGGGCTATCTGGGAAGCCTGCTAAGTCTGGATGACCTTTATCATGACCTTCAGAAACTGAGGTGAATTATAGGAGGATCTTTTATGGTTATTGTAAACATTGTACCTCCGGGTTAGAAATGTTTACACTTCTCATAACTGATCCAAGTCTGAGGATCCTTGTTTTAGAACATCACCTGTGAGGGGGTTGGGTTGTTTGCAGGTTTGCAGGTACCCTTGAACACAACATACCCTGTTACTTTGTTTTGATTAAGAGTACTCCATTTTGGGATAGTTCTTGTGATTTGAACCCTGGACATGTGACTCTTTATTTGAGTCCCCCACCTTGGTTACTGGACTTTTGAACCTCCATCTGGACTTCTTAGACATACATGGACTTATATCAAGGCAGTTAATCAGATCCAGCTTGATCACAAACCCTTGCATATCATTTGCATACATCATCATTGCATCATTTAACATTTGTTTATTTGTTTTTCAGGGTATCCACATCCTATTTGGGCTTGGTTTTGACCCCTTCATCTGCATAGACCCCTGTTCATCAGTGATCTGCTTCAGCTATCTTCATCAGCTACCTGCTTCAGTTACCTTCATCACCAGCCTCAGCCTATCAGTGGCTCATCTCCAGTATTGATTTTTGATCTTCATCAGCATTTGTCTTCAGCTCTTCATCAGCAGTCATGGCACCCAAGAAGAGCAACATTTCATACCATTTCTTTGAGCCTGTGCTGACTGGCATCAGACAGGTCCAGGCACTTATCACTCCAGACCACATACCATTATTCAGAGAACATTATGGAGGCATCCTTGATATGGTTATGGACTTAGACCCTTCTCAGAGGAGCTTGATCCACACTTGCCTGCAGTTCTATGACCCTCCTTTGAGATGTTTCACTTTCCAGAACTTTCAGCTGGGACCTTTGCTGGAGGAGTTCTCATCATTGATTGGAGTACCTATCAGGGGTGGTGTCCCCTTCAACCCTGAAATGACTTTTCCCAGCAATGAAGAAGTGGCAAAAGCACTGTACCTGGAGCCTATATTGATTGAGCAGAACATGACAACAAAGGCTGGCATCCCTGGCCTACACTTGGATTTCTTGACTTCTCAGGCCATCCTGAAGGCCTCCTTGGGAGAATGGAAGGCAGTTTGTGCATTATTAGCCCTCAGTATATATGGGGTTGTGCTATTTGCAGATGAGCCCAAGTTTATCAGCAAGAATGCCATTCATCTCTTCATTTTGAGGAACCCAGTACCCACTTTACTGGGAGATTTCTATTATTCTGTTCACCAAAGAAATGAGAAGCAAAGAGGGAGGTTGATGAGATGCTGTGCTCCCCTGTTTCATACCTGGCTGCTTAAACACTTACCCAAGACTGATGCTTTCTTGAATCTTCACCAACAGAAGAATTGGGCTAAGAGGCTTATTGCTCTGACTTCAGATGACATCAGATGGTGCACCCAGAGCACCAAAGGCAGGGACATAATTACTAGTTGTGGGCAGTTCCCCAATGTACCTCTGATAGGAATGAAGGGTTGCATCAACTACAACCCTTTGTTGTTTAAAAGATAGTTGGGCTATGCTTTGGTTCACCCTCCTAGAGTGCAAGACTTGGCTGAAACCCTGTATTGTGAGATACAACCTAATCTGGCTGTTGTTAGGCAAGCATCCTGGGCTTGGGACAACATCCAGACTAAAGGGATGGCCATTCTTGGGAGATGCAATAATGTGGCTTCAACTCAGTATTATGAATGGTCTCATGCTAGGGCTCAGATTTCTGGGATGCCTTTCACCATTGAGGATGCACCTGGACCATCCACAGCACCACCTCCAGCCACTGTCAGCCTGGAAGAATTTGAGAAACTGAAAGAGAGGAATGAGAATCTGTCTCAAGCTCTGAAGAAGACCCTCTGGGAGAGGAGTGATGGTCGTCTAGACATTGAGAGGTTGGAAAAGCTTAAAGTGGAGCATCTAGCCAAGATTGAGAAAGCAGAGGACTACATCAAGAAATCAAGAGTTGGGGAGCAAATTTTGAAGAATGCCTGTAAAGAGGCCCAGTTCCAGAGAGCTAGGACTGATCTCTATCTTAAGGAAAGCCAAGCTAGGTGGGTCAGAATCACTGAAGCTTGCACTCAAGAGGATAAGAGAACTCAAGACAGGATTGAGCAGTTGGAGACCAATGAGAAGAAACAACAGGAGGCTCTGCTAGCAGCCCAGAAGGAGATTTCAGAGTTGAAGCTTAGGGCTGGTGTGAAGAGGTCAAAAGACCAGGATAGGCACAAGAAGCTGACCACTGCCATTGCCACCAGGAACCTTCTTATCAGAAACATTACAGAGCATCCGGCTGGTCCTGTAACTGAAGCACTTTTGAAGGAGGTTAAGGAAGATGAGTTTGGTTTAGATGTTTGATCTCCTTTGCTTGTTGTTATTTCCATTTCATGTACTTTTCTTTTTATGTTGTATTTTGACCCCTCAGGGGCATGTGTTGCAACAAAAAACTATGTGTTATGCACCATTTGTAATATATTTATTAGTTTGTTTCATTTGAGTTTCTTTTCTCAAGCAACATCAAAGCATCTTCCTCAGGGTCTGGAAAGGTCAAAACCAAATGCCAAGCCGGATACCTTGGAAACAAATAAGCATACTGCATTGCATACTAACTTTTGTTTTGTTTTGTAGGTTTTTGTTTTGTTTGTTACTAACTCTGTTGTGGTTCAGGAATTATTGCTCGCCGTCGGGTGTTCCCTCTCAACCGTCCGCACAGGTATCCTACTCGCAACAATCTTCCTGGTATCCAGATGGACCAAGTACAGCAAGATCTGACAGAGGTTAGAACTCAGATGGCTAATGAAAGGCTGGAGATGAGAAACCAAATGACCCAGTTCATGGAAGTAATGAATGGCTTGGCCCAAAGTCAAGAAAGATTGAGGGCATTGGTAGAAAGGCAAACCCCGGAAGAACCCCATCTGGGAACTGGAGGAACAAGTAACAATGAGAGGGGCCAGCCTCATGTTAACCCACCAATATATGGGCCTCATCTTCATCCGGAGATCAACATCCCGACTAATGTGCAAGGAAATACTATTGGGGGGAGGATTTTACAAGAAGACCCCCAAGAGGAGCAATTCACTGTGATGGGAGCTGGGGATGAAGCCTATGATAGAAGGTTTGATGAAATTGCTGAGAAGTTGAGATCTCTGGAGTCTCAAAATTCCCTAGGTTTTGATGTCATGGATATGGGGTTAGTGGATGGGGTAAGGATTCCCCACAAGTTTAAACCCCTGTGCTTCGAGAAGTACAATGGAACTTCCTGTCCACGAACTCACTTGCAGTCTTTTCTGGGAAGACTTAAGGCATACACCATGGATGAAAAACTGTGGATGTTTTACTTTGAAGACAGTTTGACTGGGGCTTCAAGGGAATGGTACTCTCACTTGACCAGAGCTACTATCAGGTGCTGGAAGGACCTAGCTGAGGCCTTCATCAGGCAGTACCAATACAATCTGGACATGGCTCCTAACAGGACCCTTTTGATGGGAATGTCTCAGTCCTCCAGAGAAAGCTTCAGGGAATATGCCCAGAGGTGGAGACAGCTTGCTGCTACTGTCCAGCCACCCATGTCGGAAAGAGAAATGGCCGACATGTTTATGAATACTCTGCAAGGAACATATATTGACAGGCTAGCGGCCTTTTCTTCCACCAGCTTCGCTGACGTAGTTATAGCTGGAGAAAGAATTGAAAGCCTTCTGAAAATGGGTAAGATTTCTGATAATGGTGCAAGTTCGTCTAGTAACCCCAGGAAGCCTTTTGTGGGACCTAGAAGAACTGGTGAGACAAATGCCATTCATGCTAGCAGGGGCAGACCTCAGTATGTCCACAGATCAGTAGCAGCTGTCACCATTCCAGCTCCGATTTCTCAGCAACCAGCATATCAACCACAACAACAACCACACTATCAACAACAAGTTCAATATCTGCCACAAAGGACCTACAACAACAATAACAGCAATCAGCAGCAAACACCTTTCCAGCAAAGACCATCACATACCAATAGGGTGATTGATCCAATCCCTATGCCTTATGCCGCTTTATTGCCACAACTCCTGAAACTCAACTTGGTTGAATTAAGGACATTGGCACCACCAGATCCCTCTAATCTCCCAAGAAATTACGATGTCAACGCCAGATGTGCTTTCCATTCCAATGCACCTGGCCACAATACGGAGAAGTGCAGGGCTTTACAAATGAAGGTACAAGACCTGGTGGATTCTAAAGCCCTCAACTTTGCACCCCCGCCAAATGTCAACAAGAATCCCATGCCCAATCATGGAGGACCAAGAATTAATGCCATTGAGGAAGACAAGCCATCTTTCTTAATCACCAGTGTTGGGCAGATTCGGACACCTCTGGTAGAAATCAAAGCTCAGCTTCTAGAATGCCAGATGTTCCCCGGGTGTGAGCTCGGTTGTGGTTACTGCAATATTTCGGTCAACGGGTGTGATAACTTGAGAAGCGGCATAGATGGTCTTATCAAGAGTGGTATACTTCAGATCACAACATCAGCACCTACAAATCCAGCAATCCCATTAACAACAATTCCTGACTCTTCTACAAATGCAACAACAATCATTCTGAACAATTCATCAATATCATCAACAATGGCTTCATCCATTACTTCAACAAACCAGATGTCAACAACCATTCCTTCTACAACATCAGCATCCCTTTATTCAGCAGGATCTTCTACAACGCCAACAGACATTAATGAAGATATCTCAGCAGTCACCATATATTATGATCCATCAGATGTTCCTTCAAACAACAACTTTCAGCAACAAACAGTGGCACTTCCTGCCAGGTCACCAGTCACCATCTACTACGATCCGCACACCATTTCAGTACCCTCCTCTGCAGCAGTCAGTCTAGTTACCATCACGGTGCCTGGACCAGTTCCATATGAAAGCAGCAATGCCATACCTTGGCATTATGGCTCTGACCTTTACTGCAACGGGGAGAAAATCACTTTGGACTCTTCAACTTCTTCTCCACAGATTGATAATGTTGGGGGAGGCGGAGGCTTCACTAGAAGCGGACGCCTTTTTGCCTCACAATTGCAAAGACCTAATGCCGAAGCAGAAGCTGCTGCCAAAGCAAAGGGGAAGAGTGTGATATCTGAAGAACCAATCATCAAAGAAACTCAGAAGACATCTTTTGAACAAGATGTAGACGAGTTTATGAGGATTATAAAGAGAAGTGATTACAAAGTGGTGGATCAGCTTCACCAAACTCCCTCAAAGATCTCCATATTATCCCTGTTGATGTGTTATGAAGCTCACAGGAATGCATTACTGAAAGTCTTGCACGCAGCATACGTGCCAGAGGAGATCACCGTTAATAAGCTAGAGACCGTGGTAGCAAATGTCAACACCAGTCATGGACTGGGTATTACCAATGCTGACTTAACAACTGAGGGACGTAACCACAACAAGGCTTTACACATCACTCTAGAATGAAAGGGTGTTGTTCTATCCCATGTACTGGTGGACACTGGGTCTTCACTCAATGTTCTACCAAAGAAAGCCTTGGTGAAGCTGGAGTATGATGGCTTGGCACTGTGTCCAAGTAATTTGGTGGTGAGAGCATTTGATGGCTCAAAAAGATCAGTGCTAGGAGAGATTGATCTGCCTGTGATGATTGGCCCGCAGACCTTCAAAATTACCTTCTATGTGATGGACATTCAGTCGGCCTACAGCTGTTTGTTGGGTAGACCTTGGATCCATGCCGCTGGCGCTGTTACGTCTACCCTTCACCAGAAGCTGAAATTCGAGTGGGAAGGCCAGATCATCACCATTTGTGGTGAAGAAGATATCTTTGTTAGCCATCTGGCTACGTACAAGTATATTGAGATGGATGGAGAAATCCATGAAACCATGAGCCAGGGGTTTGAGGCCCTGAACATAAATGAAGCATCTGCTGTACTTGGAACCTCCATGACATCTTATCAGCAAGCCAGGAAGGTTGTTGAAGGGGGGACTGCCCAAGGCTGGGGCAAGCTGCTGCCCGTAGAGAAGAAGGAGGACAAATTTGGGTTGGGTTACAAACCAACTCAACAAGATCAATCAGAGGCTGCTAAGAAGCCCAGTTTTGTCAGCGGGGGAATGCTCACCCCGGATGCAGTGAACAACTTGGAAGACGAGGATGAAAGCGACCGCAACCTGGAGAGCTGGATACGTCCAAGGATCCCGGGGAGCCAAGTCCTTAACTGGTCTTCCCAGGAAATCATAAGGGTTACTCCTGCAGAGTAATTATTATTTCCTGTATTTTTAAGCATGCATCAAGTCTTGCATCTTGCCCAAGATGACAAGACTCATTTTGTAATCGAGCCATCTTGTAATTTTGTGCAAACAGATCAATCAATGAATATCGGACATCTTTTGCAAATGAGTCTTTTTCTTTTCCGCTCACTGTTTTTCATTTTTCTTTTTGTACAAAAATAAAATGGCAATGTTTTCCAAAATGATAAACTTCATTTCACTTTTTCTAAACAAGATTAAAATCAATCACTAAAATGAACAATCTAAACCCTTGCAGAGAGTGCCTTTCAGACTGCACCGACAACAACACAGTTATGGCTTCGTATGACTTTGACAATCCAATCAATCAAGCTGATGAAGGGGTTGAAGAAGATTATGAGCTACCTGAAGAGCTAGCCAGGTTGTTAAGGCAAGAGGAGAAGGTTATCACCCCTCATCAGGAGGAGGTTGAAACGGTTAATCTTGGTACGGAAGAAGATGTGAAAGAAGTTAAGATCGGGGCCTGCCTACAAGACTCAGTGAAAGAGCAATTGATTGACATGCTTCAAGAGTATGTGGATGTGTTTGCTTGGTCTTACCAGGATATGCCAGGGTTGGACACTGATATTGTCATGCACAAGCTGCCTTTGAGAGAAGACTGCCCGCCAGTAAAGCAGAAATTGCGCCGTACTCGCCCAGATATGGCAATGAAGATAAAGGAAGAGGTACAAAAACAGTGGGACGCCGGTTTCCTTGCTGTGACTAGCTATCCGCCGTGGGTCGCTAATATTGTACCGGTGCCTAAGAAAGACGGCAAAGTGAGAATGTGTGTAGACTACCGGGATCTGAACAGAGCCAGCCCGAAAGATGACTTCCCATTACCTCACATCGATGTATTGGTGGATAATACGGCTCAGTTCTCGGTATTCTCCTTCATGGACGGATTTTCGGGATACAATCAGATCAAAATGTCACCTGAAGACATGGAGAAGACAACTTTCATCACACCCTGGGGCACGTTCTGTTACAAGGTGATGCCATTCGGACTGAAGAATGCTGGTGCAACTTATCAACGGGCAATGGTGACATTATTCCACGACATGATCCATAAAGAAATTGAATGTTATGTGGATGACATGATTGCCAAGTCCCTCACAGAAGAAGACCACCTGGTAAATCTGTTGAAGCTATTCAAGCGTCTGAGGAAGTACCAATTGAAGTTAAACCCCAACAAGTGCACATTCGGGGTGCGATCTGGTAAGCTGCTGGGATTTATTGTAAGTGAGAAAGAGATTGAAGTTGACCCTGATAAAGTCAAATCCATTCAAGAAATGCCTGCACCGAAAACGGAAAAAGAAGTTCGGGGTTTCTTAGGTAGATTGAACTACATTTCAAGGTTCATATCTCATCTTACAGCAACCTGTGAACCCTTGTTCAAACTGTTAAGAAAAGAACAAACGGTCAGGTGGAACGAAGACTGCCAGAGGGCTTTTGACAAAATCAAGGAATATTTACAAGAGCCTCCAATCCTTATGCCTCCAGTCGAAGGAAGACCTCTGATAATGTACTTGACAGTATTAGAAGAGTCAATGGGGTGTGTGCTGGGCCAGCATGACGAGTCTGGTCGAAAAGAGTACGCAATTTACTACCTAAGCAAAAAGTTTACCGACTGTGAACAACGTTATTCACTGCTCGAGAAAACTTGCTATGCTTTAGCGTGGGCTGCTCGCCGACTGAGACAGTATATGTTGACCCATACTACTTTATTGATATCAAAAATGGACCCAGTTAAGTACATTTTCGAGAAGCCAGCACTTACCGGACGGGTTGCTAGATGGCAAATGATCCTCACAGAATATGACATCCAGTACACATCTCAGAAAGCCATCAAGGGCAGTGTATTGTCTGATTATCTTGCTGAGCAGCCCATTGATGATTACCAGCCTATGAGATTTGACTTCCCTGATGAAGACATAATGTTCATAAAAGCAAAAGATCATGAAGAGCCCGTTCACACTGAAGGGCCTGACCCGGAAGAAGAATGGACTATGATGTTTGATGGGGCTGTTAATATGAATGGTCGTAGTGTTGGTGCAGTACTCATTACACCTAAGGGAGTTCACATGCCTTTCTCGGCAAAACTCACCTTTAACTGCACTAACAACGAAGCTGAATACGAAGCTTGCATTATGGGTCTTGAGGAAGCCATTGACCTCAGGATCAAGACTTTGAATGTGTTCGGAGATTCAACTCTGGTAGTTAATCAAACCAACGGCAAATGGTACACCCACCAGGACCATCTGATACCTTATAGGGATTATACAAGGAGGTTATTGACTTTCTTTACAACGGTCAAGCTTGAGTATATCCCTCGAGATGAGAATCAGTTTGCAGATGCTCTGGCTACCATTTCATCCATGATCAAAGTTCAAGCTGCCAACTTTGTGCCTCGGATTTCAGTGTCCAGACTTGACAAACCAGCATATGTATTTGCAGCAGACGCTGTAAAGGATGACAAGCCTTGGTTCCATGACATCAAATGCTTCTTGGAGGATCAAACATATCCACCTGGGGCATCTTCCAATGATAAGAAGACTTTAAGAAGGCTTGCTGTTAGTTTCTTTCTGAATGCTGATGGTTCCCTGTACAAGAGAAACTTTGATATGGTACTCCTCAGATGCGTTGATAGAACAAAAGCAGACTTGTTGATGCGCGAGGTGCACGAAGGATCCTTTGGTACCCATGCTGGAGGACATGCCATGGCCAAGAAGTTGCTAAGATCAGGATATTACTGGATCACAATGGATGCTGACTGTTGTGCCTATGCCAGGAAATGCCATAAATGCCAAATTTATGCGGATAAGGTGCATGTGCCTCCCAATCCTCTGAATGTGATGTCTTCACCTTGGCCCTTTGCCATGTGGGGCATTGATATGATTGGCAAAATTGAACCGACTGCTTCAAATGGCCACAGATTCATCCTGGTAGCCATTGACTATTTTACCAAGTGGGTTGAAGCAGCTTCATATGCAAATGTTACAAGGCAAGTGGTAGCCCGATTTCTGAAGAGAGATATCATCTGTCGGTATGGAGTGCCCGAGCGAATCAGTACTGATAATGGTTCCAACTTAAACAACAAAATGATGGCAGAACTATGCCGGGACTTCAAGATCCAACACCACAATTCTTCTCCTTACAGGCCAAAGATGAATGGCGCTGTTGAGGCAGCTAACAAGAATATCAAGAAGATTGTGCAGAAGATGGTAGTCACCTACAAAGACTGGCACGAAATGCTACCATTTGCCTTGCATGGGTACCGCACGTCAATCAGAACATCTACTGGGGCAACACCGTATCAACTTGTGTATGGTATGGAGGCAGTCCTGCCTGTTGAAGTTGAGTTACCCTCCCTACGGGTACTGATGGATGTTAAGCTGAACGAAGCAGAATGGGTCTGATCCCGGTACGAACAACTGAGTCTGATCGAAGAGAAGAGATTGGTTGCAATCTGTCATGGGCAGCTGTATCAGAAAAGAATGAAGAAAGCCTTCAATTATAAAGTTAGGCTCCGAGAGTACCAAGTAGGAGATCTTGTGCTGAAAAGACTCCTCCCTCCTCATACAGACCACAGGGGCAAGTGGACTCCGAACTATGAAGGACCATTCGTAGTAAAGAAAGTTTTCTCTGGTGGAGCACTGATGCTCGGCACTATGGATGGTGAAGACTTCCCGTCCCCTGTGAATTCAGATGCAGTTAAAAAATACTTCGCATAAAAATGACCCGTTGGACATAAAAACAGAATGTAAGTCCAGGCAAAAATAGGGCATCCCGGCGAGTCAAAAACAGAATAAAAGACTCGGGCAAAAATAAGGGAAATAAATAAAAAATGTACACCCGCTGAGTTGAAAAGCCGCATTGGACAACTCAGGCAAAAATGGGTATCCCGATGGATTGAAAACCCGAAAGGGAGATCCATGCAAAATAAGGGAATAAGCGACCAACTGCATTCTGAATTCGTCTGTATCACTTACAACTTGGTAAGCTTCGAAAGGATCAAGCTTCTTTCAGAATCAACCTTCTTTAGAAAGCAAGGCGAGAAGAACGTCAAATGTCATACGAGCATAGCAAAAGGAAAGCTCCTTGAAGCGTCGTCAACATTGCCAACGTCTTTTGTTTCTCAATTTGTAACAATCTCCTCATTTTAGGGGGTTCGTTTCTTTGACTGTATCTTGCCAATTCAGGGCACATGAAGTAATAAAATCAGATTTTCAGTCATGTTTCGTCTCGTACATTTTATTTTTGTTTGCAAAAATGTCCGATGTCTCTAAGATACTGATTGCATAAATACAGATGCTTTCTTCTAAGAACACGTGCTTGCAGGAAATATACTTACTCCCGGGAGTGTCTAGACTCCTATGATGGAATCCAGTAAGGGATACCTTGGGATTACTTGTGCGTTTCTATGTCTTTTCAGGATTGCAGGTATTCAAAGCATAACATGGGGCATGAAAGCTTCACCCCAGCAAGCTGGCAAATCATTATCTACTCAGTCTTAGCACCAAAGGTGCTTTCTCCCCAGCTGAGTTGCCATTATTCCTCTTCGGCCAAGTACAAAAGCCAGGGAACCATCTCCCCACATAGTGTCAACCTCTACCCAGAAGAGCAACGCGCGAAGGAATCACAACAGAGTGAAGAAAGCTTCTACAAACCCCAGCTGGGCCCCTCATTAATGAGATAGATTTATCATTGACCTATTCCCCAAGCAAAGTCATACATGACAGATCTACCAATGATCTTATCCCCAGCTGGGATGCCCACCCCAAGCAGATCAACCAGAGATCTCTACAACAACGGGATCCGAATCCCGGATCGGTGTCTTTGCATAATCATAGCATTCGCATCATTATTCTCCCCACAGAGCGTAGCGTTCCGTCTAATACGGAGCATTGCGGCAAAAATCAAACATATTGCATAATCATAAGCCACGATCTGAATCGAACACTTGTAAATAATGACAATCCGTCAGCAATATACAGAAAACTCTCCGAATACCCCGGCAGGAAGCCAAGGCATTTGCCTTACACTCATAAATACAAATGCACACTCCTTTTGGCACTCTTCCGTGTCATCTTTCCCCCCAGTAAAGTCGCCCGAGCATTCTTTACAAACAAACACTTATATGATTACAGATACTTCTTGACACCCGTCCGTGTCATACCCCCAGTAGAAAGCCAAAGCGTCCCCTTTGCACTCACAGATACATATATACAACTTTCTTGACATCCGTCTATGTCACCTTCCCAGCATGGAAACCTAAAACATTCTGTAAACTATACACCTGTTTATAATACACTTTTCTCTTTCTTGACACTCGTCCGTGTCACTCTCCCCAGCGAGTTAAACACTCATCCGTACACCACTCATACTTATTACTCCTGTTCCACTCATACAGATACTCGTCCGTATCTTGTATACACCACTTATGCCACCTCAGATTCGACACTCGTCCGTGTTCTTTGTTAACCAGTTGGTACTCGTCCGTACCATCATCTCTGAACATGCGTCAAGCGTTTGTTTCTACCTGATACCCGTCCGTATCATAGTCTTAAGGATGCTCGTCCGCATCTTTAATCTATACACCGTGTCAAACACTTATGTCTTCTTGAATTTAGACACTCGTCTGTGTCTACTATTTCCCAGAAGAGTCCCCACAGAATCAACACTCGTCTGTGTTCTTTGTTAACTAGTTGATACTCGTCCGTATCATCATCTCTGAGCATGTGTCCGTGTTTGCTTCTACTTGATACTCGTCCGTATCTCGGTCTTAAGGATGCTCGTCCGCATCTTTAATCCATACACAGTGCCGAAACACTTATACCTTTCATTTCCTTGGATGTAGACACTCGTCCGTATTTACTATTCCCCAGCAAAGTCCCCGACAAAACTTGTTAAAACTATTTCTTTTCTATCTGACATTCGTCCTATGTCATGATACCTTGCGGCAACCGTACCTTGCCAGGTGATCGTCCTTCATCTTTGGATGACCGTCCCTCATCCTATCCCCGGCGGAGTCTCCATTATTGGACCCCTTTTCTATCCGGCATTCGTCCTATGTCGTGATTTTTAGCAGCCGTCCCCTGCTAGGTGATCGTCCTTCACCTCCTGATGATCGTCCTTCATCATTTTTATCCGATGGCCGTCCCCATCATTGACCTTTCTATCTGACATTCGTCCTATGTCATGATAAACCCTGAAGAGCAGTCGTACCCTGCTAGGTGATCGTCCTTCACCTCTTGATGATCGTCCTTCATCATGCTTATCCGATGGCCGTCCCCATCGTCGACCCTTTTATCCGACATTCGTCTTATGTCGTGATACCTTTTGGCAATCGTACCTTGCCAGGTGATCGTCCTTCACCTTAGATGACCGTCCCTCATCTTATCCCCAACAGAGCAGCCGTCCCCTGCTAGGTGATCGTCCTTCACCTCTGATGACCGTACCTCATCATTTATTCCACTTACCTATAATCCCCAGAGAGTCTTATAGCTTTGCTTGATGGTCGTCCCCATCATAATCTTATATCCCCAGTTTGTCGGCCGTCCCCGTCATTGCTTCATTTCCCGCACTTCCCCAGCATGTCGGCCGTCCCCGGCATTGCTCTTTCCCCAGCAGTCGTCCTCTGCTCGACGGTCGTCCTCCGTCGCCCACACTTTATAATTATACTTTGTTTTCTTTTTACAAACTATATCCCTTTTCTTCTTCATTCTATGAGTGCAAATTTTGGACTGTCTTTGGTATTCAACCACAAGTTATCTTGTTTGCCTGTTAAGCCGTTGCTTACATCCTACACAGCTAACTCATGTTTGAATAGGGGCAGCTGTAAACACCCCAAATTTTCCCTCACCCATTCACACCATGGCTTGTGATCTTTTCATATGCATAAATTCAGTCATAGCATCTTATATTTCATTTTTGATTAACTGCATTGCTTCTAAGTCATCTGCATCTAGGGTTTGTGATCTAAGCAATCCAAGAGCTTCTTGAGCCACTCCAAAGGTCATCAATCACTTCAAAGGGGTCCATGTGTGTTCAAGCATCATATTATATCCCCACAAAGTCAAGGAAATCAAAGAATCACAAGAACGGAGAATGGCATGGAAGAAGAGCCAGGTTTGACTACACAGATGACCTAGAATTAGGGTTTTGGTTTCAAAGGCCATAACTCCAATTTTTTTGGTCATTCTTGTTTCTATTGGTCTCTATATGGTATAGGGATCATGCATATCAATTTTCATGAAGAAATTCAATGGGGAAGGCATCTGATCAAGAGTTGACTTTTTGAGCAAGTCAGTGCAAAATCAGGGCATCTGAGGCCCCCAATGACCCAACCAAAGGGTGTTCACCATCATTTTGATTATGTATGATCTTTATTTGATCATAGAAGATGTTGGAAGTTCACAAATTTGAAGAATTTCAAGCCATTTGCAAAGTTGACTTTTTGGGAAAATGACTTGTAATGGAAAATTGCCATTTTGGGAAACTTTTTCAACTCTTGCTTTTTGATTCAAAAATGATTCAAATGAGAAAACTTTGGTCATGAAAGTTGTAGAATGGATCATTCCCTTTTCAAAAAGTACAAGAACTTGTCCTAATTCATTTTGGATCAAAAGTTATGGCTTGTCAAAGTTGGGAAAAATCACATAATTTCAAGTTTTCTACCAAAGAGGCAAAGTTGCAAAACCACTTGCCAAGGCAAATTGAGACCTCAAATGGACTTCTAATCTTCATACAAACATGAACCAATGTCTAAAAGTCAGATTGCACCAAGAGTTTGCTCATTTTTATGACTTGTGGATCAAGAAACTTCAAAAGGGCCAAAGATGAACAAAATTGCAAAACCTCACTCAAACCCTAATCCATTTGTTGGCTGACTTCAAAATTGATCCTATGGTTCTCCTCACTTCTTGTTGCGCAGGACACCCCTCTTGTCCTTGGCTAGCCATGAGCCCATACCTCTCTTACACAAAGCTTGCCTTTTTGGCAAAAGACCCATACCAATCACAATAGGGCACAGCAACTCCACAGACCTATCCATGAGTGATAAGTGGACCAAAGGCAAGCCATAACACACAACAATTCATGCTGAAACTCTCTCATAGCCATAGTTCCAAGTTTATGCCTCATATGCATTTTGATTCGAAACACACAACACAACCTTCAAACACAAAAACAAACTTCACCATTGATCTCAAAATGTTCCACTAATCACAAACCAACCATTGAAACAGCCTGAAACCTCACATAAACCAAATACGATTTCTGCCCCTCTTTGAACAGAACTCAAGCAATCTCTCAAACCAGCCCAAATAAACTCCAGATAAGCTTTGCAAACACTTGAGGGAGGTCAGTGGAGTTGATTGGAAGCAAGAAACTGGTCCAGAAGCTCTTGGTTTGAAAGCTTCGATTCAGGTAGCCATGGAAATTCATTTTTCCAGAACTCTTATTTCTTGTTTCTAAAATAATCTACATGCTTCCCTGAATGCACTGAACCTTTTATTTTTGAAAATGAGTGAGAAATGGCCATGTATGCTTGTTCTGAAACTTTGCCCGTGAAATGAGTTTTGCTTTGATTCTCATGATTCAGTGAAAATAAATGGTTTTTGGGGTGGGGTTTAGGTTTAATGATGTTTAAGGATGAAATCTGGAGATTTTAGTGAAGTTTTGATGCGTAGGGAGTGAGATAGCATGAACACCCTGCCGGAGAAGATGACCGGAACACTGTTCCGGTCATCTGAAAGTAATTAGGGCACAGGATTAGGGTTTAAGCGTAATTAGTGAGATTTGAATTCTGGCCGTCCAGATGCGCGCGCAGGTCAATTCCCGCGTCCTAGGTTTGAACCACAGCCCTCAGATCAGTTGACTTTCCAATTTTTCATTTAAAATTCATTTTATTTTCATTTGTTTTGATTTATTTTGCACGAATTATTTAAAATAGCAAAAAATGTTTAAAAATTATGAAAATTTTTGTCAAGGTTTTCATTATATTTCAGAACACAAAAATATTTTTATTTTTATTTTTTGCATTAAAATTTATTTTTAAATCATTTAAAAGTTTATTTTTAATTAATTAATGAAAATTAATTAATTAAAAATACTTTTAGGTATTTAAAAATCACAAAAAAATTCATGTAACCTTTAAAAACATTTAGAAACATTGTCCAACTCTCAAACCAAATTTATTTTTTGTTCTTGATGCCTTTTGATAATTTTCTTTGGATTTAATTTCATTTCAAGGCATTATTTTGTTTCAAACTTCAAAAAATCATTTCTGTCTAACCTTTGAGAGTTGGATCATGATTCTTTTTGCATTGCATCTTGTATAGCATGTAGTTTATAGGATAAAATTGGCTTGAATTGACCTTGCATTTTCAATTTGTTTTACATTTTTTCTTGACAAGGTACCTTAAAACCCTAGCAATCTTAGGAAATTCATAACTCTCACTAGGTTAAGAGTTGGATCCCCTCCTTTGGGCAGTGAGTTTGTATAGGTTTAGGGTTCCTTTGATTGCATTTTCAAATTTTTATCATGTCATTTGCTTCTGGTTTTGGATTTTTGCTTTGTATGTTGCATATAACCCTAATTTATGCCTTCCTTTGCATCTATTTCTCATTTGCTTGCATCCAATGACTTACCATGACATTTTGTGCATTCATTTGATTCATAAGATATCTTAGGACATATTAGAACCATGCTTGATCATTGCATCTTTCATTTGCCATTTTGTATGTCATTTGCATTCCATAACTTTTCATGAACATCCATGGTTCAAAACATGTTTCTCTTGCATCCATATGTTTGTATGATCATCCTCATGCCTTGTTTCATGTTTGCAGCATCTCTTAGCATCATTAACATCATGTATTTGCTTCTGACTTTGTCTTGCATCATGCCATTTCATCTCATTTGCATTGCATTTCATTTCTTTCACTAACGTTTCAGGTGGTAAGTCACTTTGAGAAGTGAATTTGCCTTCACTTCTCATGTTCTCTTTTCATCTCTTTCATACTTCCCTTGCTGCATTTTGTTTGTGTTTGGATTGAGCTTGCTCATTCTTGTTCATATTACCTTCTTTCTTCAAGCAACTTGTCTTCTTAAGTGAAGCAAGTTGTTTTGCTTCTCTTTGCTTCTTGATCCTTTCATCTGCTTCTCTCCTTGGTGGCCCTTTGAAGATCTTTCTCTTAGACCTCACAAACCCTAGGACTTCCAAGCATGATAACTTTTTAGGATTGTTTAGTCCCCCATTTAGCTTTTACCTTTGTGTCATCTTTGAGTCTTCTCTTCTCACCTCATAATCAGGGACTAAACCCTAAAGGCTTTAAGGCTTTGTGATTAAGCTTATGCATGCATCCTTCTATTAGGATGGAGTGTATAACTTTGATCCTAAGTGTTAAACCCTTAATGTGTTTAAATCCTTTAATCAATTTATCTAATAATCATCAAGACATCAAGCTTGTAACTTGGGCCTTGCATTAGGGTTCTAATTCTTCCTTAACTGGTTAAGAAGGACTAACCCTAGTGTTAATGGACAAGTCCCCCTCAAGTTGCCTTACAAATCATAAAACTCACTTCTTAACCACACCATTAACTAAAATCCATTTAATAAAGGCTTTGTTTTGTCATGAGGTTAATCCCTAATCATGGATTAAGTTGAGGAGCCTTCCTCAGCTTAAACATTCTCATCTATTATCCTTCTATTAGGATGGTGTAATGAGTTTGTTTAATCCCTGATTATGGCTTAAACTCATTACTTAACACTAAACAAAAACAACAAAAACATCTAAATAATCACAAGTAGGTTAATGATCTTAATCCTACTTCAGGGTAATTAAGTGTGAGATGCTGACTTCACACTTAAGGTATTCTCATTACCCCTAATCAGAGGGAAGATGTGATGAGTTTTCTAATCCATTGATTTAGACTTAAGCTCATTAACTTATGACAAATCCAAAAAGCAATAAAAGACTGAAAACAGAAAGAAAAAAAAACAATAATTGTCTCCTTCGGGATTCTTTTCTCATCTTATTCACTCACAAACGAGAACTCGCTTCTTCCGTCTAATGCAAGACAGTTAGCACCTGAGCCAGACAGGTCATACACTTGAGCATAGACAAGTAAGCAGTTCACAAGTCAATTTATCTTTCAGTCTCTTTGGGTCGAACTACGGTGTTCTGACTTCCTCATTGCACGAGAGGATACGTAGGCATAACTTAACAGTTATCGAACAAAAGTCTCTGTATATTCCCCTTCCTTCCAGCATTATTCTCTAAGCCTCATGGTCTTGAGCATTTCATTCTTGTTCTAGCACTGACACCTCATATATCTCACTTCACTTTTCTTTTACACTGACACTTGCATTCTTTCCAGCCTTGATACACAAATTTCACTGACACTACCCCTTTAAAACACAAATCCTTTAAGCGTGGATCCCGTCGAGTACGACAGACAATCTGGGTGCTAATACCTTCCCAGGTTGTAACCAACCCCCTTTCTCAGTCTCTTTGGTTCGCAACCGTCTTATCCATATCTTTCTAGGTTTATGCAGCATTACCTTTCCTTCGGGATAAAAATGCCTAGCTGGCGACTCTATTCATTCTTCCTCTTTCGCCGACCGTTCACGTCTGTACCCCTTCTGACCTGAGGTGTCATTTTGGTGGGAGCGACAATATCTTCAACAGTCAACCCCATCAGTCTTCTGGACCATCTCCACTCATCTCTCATCTCCTTGAAGGCACCTGATTTGGGCAACTGTCTGGAAAACCACTCAGCAAACAAAGGAGCACAACAGACTACTGGACCACCCCTACCCTTCTCATTTCTTTAATGAACACTGTAGTAGAAGTCACCCAAAAGAGTAGGCACTGGATTGCCTTTTGCAAAGATTGAGATCACCTCTAAGCTGACAAACTCTTTCTCTCCAGGGAACAGGCTGGACCCATACACCATCAAAGCTAGCAAAGCACCAAAGTCATTCCAATCACCCTTTGTAGCATATCTCTCTGCCTCTGGGATGAGCACACTCCAAGGGAGTCCTTTGCCCTCACTCTCCTGCAGAGCCTTCCTGACGGTAGCAGCTGGCAACCTACAAACCTTGGCTATGTCTTCATCTTTGAGCCCAACCTCAGACCCATAGAATGGCAATGTCTCTCTGACTGGAACATTCAGCATGCTGGAGATCTCTTCCAATGTAGGAGCTAAGATGTAACCTGGAAAAACAAAGCAACGCATCAGAGGATCATAAAACTGCAACAAAGTATGCAGACTGTATTTCTGGTCTGCAGTGGGCTTGTCCACAAACTTCAGTATCTGGCCATATCTTTTCTTGAAATTGCCCAAGACTTGGTCATTCATGAGACCTGCTAACTTCTGAACACTTCTAACTTCAGGCTGAAGAAAGGTATAATGAACATTCTTTTTCCTTGGAACTCTTCTGATTTCTACCATGGAGATAAGATTACCAGAACTAGGAGCAGATTAAGAACAATGACCTGAAAAATGGGAAATATAAACAGTTAATGCAAAGAATGATGCAAATGCAATGCAATGCAAGCATATGATCAACTGGGACCATCTAAATTGGACACTGACAAGGGCCCCTCTGATCACTGGCATTCCAAAAGTCCTCTGAGTCACAACTCTCTGATAATCACAACTCTCTGAAGAAGATCTCAGGACCACAGTACCAAGAAATCCAGAACAAGAAAACCAATATCAAGAGAACCAGAACTCCAGAACCATAGGACCATAGAACCAAAGATCATAACCATAG
Source organism: Lathyrus aphaca (assembly GCA_963966055.1). NCBI lineage: Eukaryota > Viridiplantae > Streptophyta > Magnoliopsida > Fabales > Fabaceae > Lathyrus > Lathyrus aphaca. The sequence continues at coordinate 175,207,059 of OZ014524.1, read as the reverse complement.
GACCACAGATCATAACAAGGACCACTGAATAATGAGTGTATGTTGAGGCCATGGGTTCCTGCACACCTGTAAACCCCTCCCAATCTCACTGGTAATAGGCTCCAGGTCAGACATCACGGACTCTCAAAACGGAATAGCAATAATACTGTCACCATCTCCGAGAAATGGCTCATGACCAAATCAGGGAATCGGTTTGGCATTATATACTACGCAGGGAGGCCTCAGCTGAGTCCGGGAAATAAGGTCATCCTATGTGATCCCCAGGCGGGCCCTCAGATGCGAATGGGTTTGCCACAAAATGTGGGCTGCCACTGTCATCACTAAAGAGGGATGTTTCCACAAGGTTCTCAATGATCGGTCCCCAGCTGCACATAACTGTCAAGGTTATGTAATGAGCGAGGAAGATACCCAAATCAAGACATTTCCAAGACAATCGCAACCTGGGTGTGGAACTCACTACTACCCCATGACAAGATCTCATGAGGCCAAAGTGGAACCACTCTAAGTCCTAAGGTGCTCTCGAGTCGGGTACTTGGCTCATCTCTCAAGAACAAGTAACACCCATCCCACCAAACAGAACCAGTCCAGACAGTCCAGTATATATACATGATGCAGAAAATAAATACTGAAAACTGTAAATAAAGTTGTAAATAAAGCTGTAAATAAACAACAATAAAATACAACAAGCCACAGCAAACAAACGTCACCCAAAGAAACAACAACAAGCAAGCGCTAGGAGAGACTCACAGGGCAACCAGAGATTCTGGGTTCGATCCCCAGCAGAGTCGCCAGCTGTCGCTCCCCGGATTTCCATCCTGGTACAAACGCGGAAGTGGCGCGGAAAAAGAATAGAGTCGCCAGCCAGGCATTTTTATCCCAAAGAAAGGGAATGGTAATGCTGCACAAACCAGAAGAAAGAATAGGAAGGACACAGGTCCTACGAACCAAAGAGACTGATTTCGGGAGTCGGTTACAACCTGAGAAGGTATTAACACCCCAAATCTTCCGCTGTACCCGACGGGATCCACGCTTGCAAAGAAACTGTTTCAAAGGGTGAGGGTATGAAAACTGCAGCAAAAAGAAAAATAATGAACTGGAAAAGAAACTGAGAAAAGAACTGAAAAAAATAAATGAAAAGGAAAAATGTAGGGAAAATAAAGATTGTGCTCGAACGGGCCCTACCCTGCTGCCTACGTACCTCATCAGGATAATGAGGATCAGAGACGCCGTAGTTCCCCTAACTAGGGGTAACAACGAAATTGCTTGTGAATTAAAGCTTGAACTGCCTATGCCATTGCTCAGTTGTTGCAGACTCGGACGACGAGTGCGTAACCGTCTTGCAAAATGACAAGTAGGAGCAAGTTCGCGTATAGAGCGAAGGAGATGAGAAAAGAATTCCCGAAGGAAAGACGCTTATTGTTTGTTTGTGTTTTTTAAGAGGCTTTTATGAGTGTGTCACAAGGAAGTGAACTCAAGCTCTTTTCCGTGGAATGTACACTTGTCACTACATTCCAAGATGGAATAATAGAACAAGCACACTCAAGTAAGGAGAAGATCCCCAAAACTTGAACCCAAAGATTAGGGCCTAAGCTCACTAACTTGTTGAATTATTAAGTGTTTTTGGTATTTACAGATGAAGAAGTGTTTTTTATGCTTTTCTTTATGAAGAAGATACCTTGATCAGACTTGTGCATCACAAGATAAACTTGTACTATCCCAAGATGGGAAGACTACAAGCATACCTCATGGGATAAGGCTATGGATCAAGACATCACTTCAAACATTATTAAGTGTTTTTTTTAGTTATGAGATGAGAAGAGAAGAAGAACCAAAAGGATATCAAAGGAAAAATTCTAAAGGGGAACTAAACAATCCTAAGTGTTAACATGCATGGATGTCCTAAGGGTTAGTGAGGTTTCTATCCTAATGAGGAAGGAAAGAAGAAGAGAAGGGATGAGCAAGGCCTAAGCCCAACAAGCAAATGGTTATCTCAATAAGAAATAAGAAAAGAAGATGAGGATTGGAGATGTGGAACTCAATTCCCACATCTCACACTTACCATAGCCCCTGCAAGGTTAGTAAAGCATACAAGTGAAACAAAATGAGCAAGATAACATGCTAAAATCACACAATCAGAAGTGAAATGATATGAATAAATTCACAATGCATATGCAACTCAAAGGAATGAGAGATGAAGCTTATAAGCAAAAGATACAACATGAAACACATATGAGAACAAATGCACACTTATGAAATATGCAAAGCAAAATGCACAAGATATGGACACAATTCTCACAACCAGAACCAAAACTAGATGGAGAAGGGCTTAAGAAGCCAACAAGATGAAGAGAAGAAAGGTACAAGACCAAACAATCACCAAATGGGAGTGAAAGAAGTAAGGAAGAAGTGAATTCAAACTTAAGAAAAGAAAGAACACAAAAGGAAGCAAGACACAAAAATTCCTAAGACCCAAACCATATGTTAGGACCAGGAAGGCACCCACACCCCAAGAGAACCCCAAATGAGAAGAAGAAGTTGGCACAAGTGCCCTTCTTGGCTTATATGAGAGCTAAAGGTCCAAAGGAAACCAAATGGGATAAGGTTCAAGATAAAATTCACATCAAATCAACCAAGCATCTAAAAATTCCACAATTCAAGTCAAATGATCTTCAAACATGTTATATCAATGAGCCAAAAGGATTTGAAAATATTCAGAAGCAAACTAGGTCAAATGGAGGCAAGAACACAAGCTAGGGTTACAAACTTCCATCACAAGTCACAGGATCAAGACTCAAGAAATAAGTTTCTAAAAATCAAGAGAAAAATCACATGAGAAGTAAAATGTCTTAATAATCCAGAGCAAAAAGAATGGGATCAAAATTCAAAATATTGAGGTGTATGGAAAATGAACAAGGAAGTGTGGTCAAAATGGACTTAAAAAGAAGCCAAGTGAAACAATGAATTAAATCTGACACGTGGAAATGGAGAAAAAATAAAATAAAAATATGAGAAAATAAAAGAGACTCAATAATATTCATGATTTTTTTGGGATTTTTTAATGACTAGAACTATTTTAATAAAAAAGAAATTGAAACTGAATAAAAGAAATAAAAAGTGAAAAAGAAAATAAAAGAAATTGGTGAGGAGGTGCTGATAGCAAGGATTCATGTGGAAATGAATTGGGCCAAGGGGATGTGGGGGTGCGAATAGCGTCTGACTAAGCCCAATTGCTGCGCTGGTGTATGTGTTTTATGGTGAGAATTTATGAAATTAAAGTGGAAAATAAAAGGAACGCTGGATTAAATGAACGCATCAGATGTCTCCTTCATTAATTGACGTGGAGGGATAAAGCAATGTGAGTGGTTGGTGTATAGTAGTTGTGGTGGACTGAGACACACGCTGTATTAAAACGAAATAAGAAAAACAAAGTGAGACGGAAGTGAGGTTAGGGCTAGGTGGACGAATCTGGTGCGTTGGCTGGTTGGATCCAATGGCTGCTGCTCATCTCCTTCCTTGAACAAAACCTAACAACACTAACCCAGTTTCCGGTGACCGGAGCTAGGGCTCCGACACCGGAATTCGTAACAGCACCCTAAACAACCAAATTAATAAACAAAAACAACCCAGATCAAGTAAATCAACATCCCTGAATTCAAAAATGAGCTTAAAAAGACCTAAAAGTCAATGAAATAGAGGGATCGAAGCAAAACATCTTGCACCATTAAAACTGAAATTCATATAACTTATGCTATGGTGCACCAAATTCAAATCTACAAAGTGCAGCATGATCAGCAAACATCAAATAACACAAAGCAACACATTAATTCCATTTCCAGATCACAAAGTTTCAAGGTATATCTGAGGTGTAGATCCTGATTTAGTGAGGTAGAAGACCAAAGAAAGGATGCAATGCACTCCTCTTACTCCCTAGATGCAAAATAAATGCATCTAAGGTCTTGAAACAAGCTGGATCTGAGGTTTCTTTCACACTTGCTCTGAAATGGCAATGTCACTAAACTTGAGAATAAGCTTCAATGAGTGGTTGCTTAAGGATCCTGAGCTTGCCTAGATCACAGATCCACAATTGGTTTTGAGTTTGCTTGCTTGGATGAAGAGAAATAATAGAAAATGCAAAGTTGCATGAAGTTTGTGAATGAGAGAATGAGAGAGAGATCTGGCTTTCTAAAACCCTAATTGCTCTTTTTGTGACCTCACAAGCCTTTGCTGACAGAATGAAATGAAATGCACGAGTGAGTCATGAGAAAAGTGTGAATTTGCCAATTTTTCACTTTGTGAAATAAGCATGCTATGCTCATGCTATCTTGGGCCTCTCAGCACATGTGCCATGCATTTCCCACCCTTGATTGAAATGTAACAAATCCTGGCCTTTAGATCAAGCCCTCACACTTATTTCATGATTTTTGCAAAATATCCTATTTGAAGTGATTTTCTTGTAGTGCACGAAAATGTGATTTTCTTTGGAGAAAATTGGTCACAATGTAATGAATTTTAACATGGAAACAAGTTAGAACCAAAACCAAGTCATACAAACAAGCTTTGAAGCATTTTGCATTTGGTGGCATGCTTGAAAAGTGAATTTGCCCTAATTTTAAGCACTTTTTCGAAGGACCTATAGGAAAATCCACAAATCCTATGAAAATGTACTTGTACTTTTTGAAAATGGGAGCCCTTACTCTTCAACTTTCATGTTTGACTTTGGTCCATTTGAAGAATTTTTGATCATGTTAAGGCCATTTGAAAATTAGGGCAAAAGTTGCCAAATTTGGAAAACTTCAAAAACCAACTTTGTACCATTTTTGCAAAACCCTTCAAATCTCCATGATTCTTGAACTTTGATCATTCCAAACCTCTTATAACATTGTAAGGACCCCTTTTGGCCAAAACAATTTGGGTTAGACCCCTTGAAATTGCACAGTTGACTTTTTAAGGGCACAATTGACTTTTACTTCATCTGCAAGCAACTGAGGAATTGTCTGACTTCCACATGGAATTTTCTCATGAAAATTGACACCTAGGATCCTCTCAACATATAGAAGACTTTACCCAAATGAAATGGCCAAAGTTGTGAGATCTTGGTGCTTGAATCTCAAACCCTAATTTGGGTGCCTTGTATAGGAGCTTTGCCTTGTCCTGAGATCTCTGATGATCATGCAATCTTCTGAGATTTTGCCAATGGACTTGAACTTGTAAATGGAGTGTAGACTCACCATAAGACTTGTATACAACCATTGGGACCCTTGTCATGGCTTGTAATGCTTCAAGGACCTCCATAGATGACCATATGCTTGATGCTAGGACATGAGGGATGTTATGCTTCATCTTTCCATGATATGATGCTGAGAAAATGATATGACTATGATGAATATGATGTGATATGATGCTTAAAATGCTGAGAAAATGATATGTGTATGATGAATATGATGTGATGTGATAGGATTAGGTTACTTACTTCATGAAGAAGCTAAGTAACCTAGGAACAAGAGAGAACATAAGTGAATGAGATTCACTTCAAACACAAACAAAGTGCATAAAAATAAAGAGAGAAATAGAGTTTGGATGTGGATGCACATCCACATCCTGATCAACTTACCAAATGCACCTGAAATGGTTAGTTTTGAAAGCAAGATATGTACATATACAAAAGCATAAACATATCAAGAGATGAAAAATTGAAAATTCATCCAAGGGGACCCTAAGCACTCATGAAATCACGATCCAAAGGGGGAGGTCTAAAGGTTTACCAAGTTCAAGTTATGGTCATCCTAAAATTTGATAGGGTTTTGGATACTTCTCAAAAGGAAAATGCACATTAATCTGAAAATGCAAGATATAAATGTGACAAAGATATATTTAGAAACTAGACATCAAGTGTGAAAGATTGCAAAAAGAATCAAATGCAAACTCATCTTGGTTTTAAAGTTATGAATTTTGGAAGTTAAGGTTGAAAAATAAGAAATTTAGAAACCCTAATTCAAAGAAAATTGGCAAAGTTTGATCAAAACCAAAAAGAAATTTGTGGGATGAGTTTGTAAATGTTTAAAGAACCTCTCTGAATTTTTTGGTGATTTTTAAATACTTAAAAGTATTTTAAATTAATTAAAATGATTTAATTAATTAAAATATACAATTAAATTATTTAAAAATGCATTTTTTTAATGAAAAAATAAAAATAAAAATATTTTTGGTTTCTGAAAATTATTTTAAGTGGTGAGAAAAATTTCCAGGATTTTTAAATTGTTGTTAGTATTTTTAATAAATAAAACAAAATAAAATTAAAGAAAATGGGAAAGTATGCGCATCTAATGGTCCAGATGGCTGGGGGAAGGATCTAAAGGCTGAGGATGAAAGTCATATTGACCAGAGGTAGGCAAGATCTAAGGCTGTGGTTTAAACATGAGATTCGCGCGTGGTCTAAGGGCTCTCATTTAAACTGACTAATTAATTATAATTTAACTTAATTAATTAGGATTAGGGTTAAGTGAATTATCTGGGCCATCCATACGCTAATCTAAACAACATCCAAGGACTGAGATTCAAATTGGAAAACAAACCCTAATGACTTTCAGGTGACCGGAGATGAACTCCGGTCATCTTCTCCAACAACCAAAATTTCCAGAATCCTATACAAGCTTCTAAACTTCAAATTTCTTGCCCAGAAACACTCTCCTAACATCATACATCACTAATCAACAAACAAAATTCATTTATCATGCATCATTAAAATGAATCGAAGCAAACAAATTTCTATGTCAAACTTTCAGATCATCATGAAATGCTTAATCCTAACTCATTTTCAAAACTAATCACATAAGCATGATCAGGGAAGCATGTAAAATCATTCTATAACATAAAATCAAGCTTCTGGAAAAAATGTTCTTGAAGGTTACCTGAGATAAAGAGCTTTAAAATGCAGCTTTTTGGGCCCTCCTCTTAAGCAATCCAACCTCCTTTGACCTCCTGAGCCTATTGGGATGCTTGAAATGAGCTTGCAGTGGTTATTTTGTGAGTTTTGAAACTGAAGTTGCAGAAATCGTGTTTTGGCTTGGGCTTGTTTCTGGCTATGGTGATGGTTGGGAAATGTTCTTGAGGTTATATGGAATTAATTGGTGAAAGAATTTCTGGTTTTTGTTGGCTGGATTGTGTGTTTCGAAGAGACAAAGTTTCAAGGTAATTTTGGCAATCTGAGCTTGTGTCTTGTTTCAGGCCTTCATGCTTGTTTATTTATAGCCATTAGGGTTTGTATGAGCCATACCATTGGTCAGGATAGTTGGTGTGGCACTGTGTGATTGATATGGGAGGAAAATGAAAAAAAAATCAAGTTTATGTGTACTAGAGGTATGGGCCATTGCAGCAAGGGATTCTGAGCATAGATTGCCTCAACATGCTTCATGGAGAGCCCTTGGATCAATGAAATGCAGTTGTAATGCCTAGATGAAGAGATAGAAATTGTAAACACCCCAAATTTTCCCTCACTATATTCACACCTTGGCTTGTGATCATTCATATTTGCATAAGCATAAGCATACCACATCACATTACATATGTGTTTCACTACATAGTTCAAGTTCATCTGCATCTAGGGTTTGTGATCTGAGCAATCCAAGATTCCATTTGAGACACCCCAAAGGTCTTAAATCATTCCAAGAGGGTCCATTTGTGTTCTATCATCATATTATATCCCTCAAAGTTCATGGAAGTCAAGAAATCACAAGAAATGTCAAGGCATGGAAGCAGAGCTAAGGTTTTCACTACACAGATGACCAAAATTAGGGTTTTGGTTTCAGAGGCCTCAACCCCAAATTTTTGGGCCACTCTTGTTTCTAATGTTCTTAAGATGTTATAAGGATCATGTTGACCAAGTTTGATGAAGAAATTCATTATGGAAGTCATCTATTCACTAGGTAACTTCTTGAGCAAGTTAAGTCAAAATCAGGGCATCTGAGGCCCCCAACAAAGGAACCAAAGGGGTATTTTCATCAAATTGAAGTTCTATAATCTTTATTTGATCTTATAAGAGGTTGTAAGTTCACAAGATTGAAGAATTTTGAGCCATTTGAAAAGTTGCCAAAAATGGAAATGACTTGTAATGGAAACTTTCCATTTTGGGAATGTTTTTCAACCTCCTATTTCTTGATAAAAAATGCTTCAAATGAAAAACTCTTGGTCATGAAAGTTGTAGATTAGGTCTTTCCCTTTTCAAAAATTACAATTACATGTCTTGATTCATTATGGAACTCAAGTTATGATCCTTCAAAGTTGGCAAAAATCACATAATTTTCACATTTATGCCAAAGAGGGATTTTTGCAAAATTCACTTGCCAAGCTTCTAAGTGACCTCTAATTGACTTCTAAACATCATAAAAACATCACATGACTCATTTTGCTCAGAATTGCCCAAGGAACAACAACATTTCATGCCTTGCATCACAAGAAACACCAAAGAGGGAAATATGCAAAACTCATACAAACCCTAGTTCAATGTGTTCCGGCTCATCAAATATGATCCATAAGCTTTCCTTGATCTCAGCTGAGCCCAGCCATGCCCAAATCCAGCCCTGACCCGTGCCCATACCTCAAGTACAACCAAGCTTGACTTTTTGCAAAATCACTCATACACATCAGCATAGGCCACAACCACTCTTCTGACCTATCAAGACATGATATGTGGACATTATGCAAGCCATAACACATAACACATTGGCCTGAAGCTGATCAAAACTCAAGAATCCCAAAAAAAAACACTCCAAACCTTGAGCTCTTCGAATCTCTCTACTCAGACCACAAAACTTCAAGAAAACTTCACCAATCATCTCCATACATCCTCCAGATCATTTCCCAACCATTAAACAAGCCTAAAACCTCAAGAATCAAAAACACGATTTCTGCTTCCACAGAACCAAAACTCACAAACCAAGCCATATAAACTCTTGCAAAGCTTCTCAACATCATCAAGGAGTTCATTGGCGTGGATTTGCACAAGGAAGAGGTCCAGAAAGTACCAGTTTGAAAAGCTCCAGCTCAGGTAGTCATCTTCAAACTTTTTTCCAGAACTTACATTTCTTATTTCTAAATGAATCTATGAGCTCTCCTGATCACCATGATGTAGTTTGTTTTAAAAATGGTTGAGTTTTGTGCACGTACTGAGCTTCTGAAATTTTTGATGTATTTTCCGTTTTGCTTTGATTCGTGTTCTTGATGTAAAACATATGAGTTTTGGGGCTGGATTCGTGTTTAGGGTTGTTAGATGTTTTATTCTGGAGAGTTTGAGAGCTTAGGGTTGCGTTTTAAGTGAGATAGCATGAAGGGGCTGCCGGAGAAGATGACCGGAGCTAGCTCCGGTCACCTGAAAATGCTTAGGGTTTGATTAGGGTTTAATCAGGTCAGTTTGAATGTGGGCTATCAGATGGTGATTAGCGCGTATTTAGAGGGCCAAGATTTATCCACTTAATTTTAATTAGATTAATTAATTATGTTTAATATTTAATTATCCATATTTGATCCGGGCCTTTAAAACACGCGTCAGTCAACTCCCTCCAATTTTATTTGAATCTGGACCATTGGATTGACATACTTTTCCTTTTATTCATTTTAATTCATTTTTTTATCCATTTCTTTTCATATAATTATTTAAAATAGCAAAAATCATTAAATAAATATGAAAATATTGATCAAACCTTTTATTAATTTTCAGAAACCAAAAATATTTTTATTTTTATTTTTTGCATTAAAAATATATTTTTAAATCATTTAAATGTTTTATTTAATTAGTTAATTGATTTTAATTAATTAAAAATAAATTTAAGTATTTAAAAATCACAAAAAAATTCAGAGAGCATTCTTAGACATTTAGAAGCATTTACAAACTCACCATACAAATTTCTTTTTGGTTTTGATCACACTTTGAGATTTTTCAATGAATTAGGGTTCTTAAAAAATGTTCATTTTCTAACCCTAACTTCAAAAATTCATAACTTTTAAACCAAGTTGAGTTTGTGAATGGTTCTTTTTGCATTGTTCTATGCATGTCCTTTAATTTCTAAAAACATTTTTGTTTCATTTTTATCTTGCATTTTCAAATTATTTGGCATTTTACATTGAAGATCACCCAAAAAACCCTAGAAACTTAGGAAATTCATAACTCCACCTAGGTTTAGCTTCTGAACTCCCTCTTTGGATGGTAACCTAGTGTAGGTTTAGGGTTCCTTTGAGTGCATTTTAAATTTTTTATAATTCCATTCGCTTCTGTTTTGGTCATTTGCATCTCATGTTGCCATGTAACCCTAATTTTGCATCTTTACTTGCATCTTACATTGCATTGCATGAACATATGAACTTGCCATGCCATTCCAAGAATTTGTATGCCATATTAGACATCTTAAGACATTGCTTGAACATTGCTTTATCATTTATCCATACATTTGCTATGCTTTGCATCCATTTCATCTCATAAACATCCATGTGTTTATATGCTTCCTACATGCTTCATTTGCATTCATTCTCTTGTATGATCACACATATGCATCTTATATATCTTTGAATCATATCATAGCATCTTTTACATCATGAGTATGCTTTTAGTCTTGGTCTTTTCCCTTGCATATGCATTTGTTTCATTTCATTTCTTTCCTTATGCATCTTGTGCTAACTTTTCAGGTTAATGGTAAGTTGTTTGGGAGGTGGATTTGCCTTCACCTCCCACCTCTTCTCATACCTTCATATTGCATCCTTTCTGCATTTTTACTTGTCCTTGAGTGGGCTTGCCTCACTTGTGCTTCTCTTCCTTTCTTTCTCTTCTCATCTCATCTCTTTCCTATCTTGCTTCTCCTTGGTGGCTTCCTTGAAGACTTCTTCTTTTAAGCCTCACAAACCCTAGGACTTCCAAGCATGATAAATTTCTAGGACTTATTAGTTTCCCTTTAGTCTTTTCCTTTGAGTCTTATTTGTGTCTCTCCTCTCATCTCATCATTAGAGACTAAACCTTTAAGGTTTTAGGACTTTGGAATTAGGGTTATGCCTGCATCCTTATCTTAGGATGGAGTGTATAACTTTAATCCTAGGTGTTAAACCCTTAATCTGTTTAAACCTCTTAATCAATCCATCTAATAATCACTAAGACATTAACTTGTAACTTGGGCCTTACATTAGGGTTCTAATTCTTCCTTTATGGTTAAGAAGGACTAACCCTAGTGTTTAATGGACAAGTCCCCCTCAAGTTATCTTACAAATATAAAATCCACTTCTTAATCTCACCCTTAATTAAAATCCATTTAATAAAGGCTTGTTTTGTCATGAATTTAATCCCTAATCATGGATTAATTTGAGGTATCTTCCTCAACTTAAGTGCTCTCATCTATTATCCTTCTATTAGGATGGTGTAATGAGTTCACTAATCCTTGATTATGGCTTAAACTCATTACTTAACACTAAACAAAAACCCAAAAACATCTAAATAATCACAAGTAGGTTAATGATCTTAATCCTACATCATCGTGGCAATTAATTTGAGATGCTTATCTCACACTTAAAGTATTCTCATTATCCCTAATCAGGGAGGATATAATGAGTTTACAAGCCTTTGATTTAGGCTTAAGCTCATTAACTTATGACAAACACCAAAAACAATAACAAAACTGAAAACACAAAAACAAACAATAATCGTCTCCTTCGGGATTCTTTTCTCATCACACTCATTCATAAACGAGAACTTGCTTCTTCCGTCTAATGCAAGACATTTAGCATTCGAGCCAGACGAGTCATACACTTGAGCATAGGCCAGCAAGAAGGTCACAGTCAATTTATTTTCCAGTCTCTTTGAGTCGAACTACGGTGTTCTGACTTCCTCATTGCACGAGAGGATACATAGGCATAACTTAACTGTTATCGAACAAAAGTCTCTGTGTCTTCCCCCTCTTTCAGCATTCTTTTTTAAAGCCTCGGCTCCTGTGCATTCACCTTTTGCACTGACACTTGTATATTCTTTTCCAGCATTTGCACACAGATAGCACATACACTACCCCTTTAAACACAATCTTGTAAGCATGGATCTCATCGAGTATGATGGACAATCTGGGTGCTAATACCTTCCCAGGTTGTAACCAACCCCCTTTCTCAGTTTCTCTGGTTCGCGACCGTCTTATCCATCTCTTTCCAGGTTTATGAAGCATTACCTTTCCTTCAGGATAAAAATGCCTAGCTGGCGACTCTATTCATCTTCACCTTCATTTTCTCCTTTCGACGACCGCTCGCGTCTGTACCCTATCTGACCTAGGTGTCTTTTCGGGGGAGCGACAGCTTGGCGACTCTGCTAGGGACCCTTATATTGCAACCAGGGCTTCTGGTTCTTTTTGTGGTTTCTTCCTAGCGCTTGTTTGATTTGTGTTTACAGGAGTGTTATGTGCTACTTGTGCTTTTTATTTATTGCTTTATTTATTGCTTTCCGTACAGCTTTATTTATGGCTTTCATTTACAGATTTATGCATTTCATACTGTCATTATTATATGTGTTGGATCTGCTGTTTCCTTGGTGGGTGGGGGATCATTGAGTGATTAAGGTTCCATACTGGGGACCTGAGTGACACATAGGCTAGAGTGGCTTCATATTCTTTCCTATTCCATTTCGGTCTGGTGCGGGAATATGAAACACGGTTCAGACATGGGTTTCTTCTTGAGAACTTTGTACTACGGATTTCCTGTAGTACTAGGGCTATCTGGGAAGCCTGCTAAGTCTGGATGACCTTTTATGACCCTCAACATCTGAGGTGAATTAGAGGAGGATCTTTTATGGTTATTGTAAACATTGTACCTCCGGGTTAGAAGTGTTTACACTTCTCATAAGTGATCCAAGTCTGAGGGTCCTTGTTCTAGAACAATACATGTGAGGAGGTTGTGATGTTTACAGGTTTGCAGGAACCCTTGGCCTCATCATACCCTTATTACTAATGTTTGTTTAAGGTTGTATTTTTTTGACAGTTCTTGTGAAACCCTGGATTTGTGACTCTTTATTTGAGGTCCCCACCTAGTTACTGGTTTTCTAAGACTCCATCCGGACTTATGAACACCTGGACCCTATCAAGGCAGATGACAGATTCAGCACTTGATCACAAACCCTTTGCATATCATTCTGCATACATCATTTTTGCATCATTTAACATTTGCCTATTTGTTTTGTAGGGTATCCACCTTATTATCTTTGGTTTGGTTTTGACCTGTTCTGCTGCTCAGACTTCTTCAGTTATCTACACCAGCATCTTCATCAGAGTTCCTTCTTCAGCACTTTCATCACCTTGTCTTCATCAAAGACTCTTCTCCAGTTGTCTTCATCAGAGACTCATCTTTATCATCTTCAGCAGTCACTTTCATCAGGGTTTCCCCTCAGTTTCTTCAGCAACATCCATTATCAGCATAGATACTTCCAGGAAGAGCAACATCACATACCACTTCTTTGAGCCCACCCTGACAGGCATCAGACAGATCCAGTCTCTCATTACTCCTGATCATGTCCCATTATTCAGAGAACACTATGGAGGCATATTGGACATGATCATGGACCTGGATGCATCCCAGAGGAGCATGATCCATACTTGCTTCCAGTTTAATGATCCTCCTCTCAGATGCTTCATATTCCCTGATTTTCAGTTGGGACCTCTGCTAGAAGAATTTTCCATGTTGTTAGGTGTCCTTATCAGGAGAGGGATTCCTTTCAACCCTGAGATGGTTGCTCCTAAAAATCAAGACATAGCTAGGGCATTGCACTTGGAGCCTGCCCTCATTGATCAGAGTATGAACACCAAGGCTGGGGTTCCAGGCTTTCACTTGGATTTCTTGATCTCCCAGGCCACCCTGCATGCTGCAGCAGGGAAGTGGCATGCTGTTTGTGCACTCTTGGCCCTCAACATATATGGAGTCATCTTGTTTGCATACGAGCCAAAGTTTGTAAGCAAGAATGCTATTCACCTGTTCTTATTGAGGAACCCAGTTCCTACCTTGCTTGGAGACTTCTATTATTCAGTGCACCAGAGGAATGAAAAGCAAAGAGGAAGACTGGTCAGATGTTGTGCTCCCCTCTATTACTGTTGGTTGTTAAGACACTTGCCAAAATCAGACACTTTCCTGAACCCTCATCAGCCAAAGTACTGGGCTAAGAGATTGATTTCCCTGACATCAGAAGACATCAGATGGTGCACTCAAAGCACCAAGGGCAAAGACATCATTACTAGCTGTGGGCAATACCCTAATGTGCCATTGATTGGAGTAAAAGGTTGCATAAACTACAACCCTTTGCTCTTCAAGAGACAGTTAGGATATGCTTTGGTTCATCCCCCTAGGGGGCAATATTTGACTGAAACCCTCTATTGTGACATCTAGCACAACTCAGCTATTGTCAGACAAGCTGCCTGGGCCTGGAACAACATTCAGACTAAATGGACAACTATTTTGGGCAAATGCAACAATATAGCCTCAACACAGTATCTTGATTGGTCTCGTACCAGGGCACAGATCACCAGGATGCCATTCACCTTGGAAGATGTACCTGGACCTTCAACAGTGCAACCTGCAGCTACTGTCAGTTTGGAAGAGTTTGAGAAACTAAAAGAGAGGAATACTCAGCTCTCTGAAGCCTTGAAGAAGACTCTCTGGGAGAGAAATCAAAGTCGTCTGGATAATGAGAGGTTAGAGAAGCTCCGGAGTGAGCACTTAACAAAGATTGAGAAGACGGGCGACTACATCAGAAAGGCTAGAGCATGGGAGTTAGTACTGAAGAATACTTACAAGGAAGCAAAGACTCAGAAAGCTAGGGCAGAGCATTATTTAGAGGAGAGCCAGGCTAGGTGGATAAGGATCACTGAAGCCCGTGCATAGGAAGATCAGAGAACTCAAGCTAAGATAGAGCAACTTGAGGCTAGTGAGAAGAAGAATCAGGCAGCTTTGTTAGCAGCACAGAAGGTGATATCTGAATTGAAACTCCGAGCGGGGTTGAAGAGGTCAAAGGATTAGGATAAGCACAAGAAGTTGACCAGTGCCATTGCTACCAGGAACCTTCTCATCAGGACTATCACAGAGCACCCAATAGGTCCAGTGACTGAGGCTCTCTTGAAGGAAGTCAAAGAGGATGACTTTGGACTGGATGTTTGATTTCCTTGTATTAGTATTTCCTTTTGTTTGTACTTTTGAATTTGTTGTTGTATTTTGACCCACCATGGGAACTTTGTTGTAATCAAACTATGTATCTTCACTTTTTGTAATATATTGGTTTGTATTATTTTTTGTGGGCTTTATCTCTCCTTGCAACATCATCAGCATTTCCTTGACGTTTGGAAAGGTCAAAACCAAAGAACCAAACCGGATACCCTTGGAAGACAAATAGGCATCCTGCATTGCATACTAACATTTTCTCTTTGTTTTGTAGGTTTTTGTTTTGTTTCTCACTTTGTTGTGGTTTCAAGAAACATTGCTCGCAGAAGAGTGTTCCCTGTCAACAGAATACACCGGTACCCGACAAGAAACAACCTTCCGGGACTACAGATGGTTCAAGTTCAACAAGACCTGAATGAAGTGAGGGCCCAGATGGCCGATGAAAGGGTTGAGATGAGAAATCAAATGAACCAATTTATGACAGTAATGACTGGGCTAGCTCAGAGCCAGGAAAGACTGAGGGAATTGGTTGAACGACAAACTCCCGAGGAACACCATCCAGGTACAGGGGGTACCAGTAACAACGATCATGTACAGCCTCGCACTGATCCACCAGAGTTTGGACCTCATCTGAACCCAGACATCAATGCCATAAGAAATACCCAGGGTAACACTACTGGAGGAAGGGTCTTACAGGAGGATCCTCAAGAAGAGCAGTTTACTGTGGTAGGGGCTGGAGACGAAGTTTATGACCGTCGGTTGGATGAAATTGCAGAGAAGCTAAGGTCTCTTGAATCCCAAAACTATCTAGGTTTTGATGTCATGGACATGGGACTGGTGGAAGGGGTGAGAATTTCTCACAAGTTCAAACCCCCTTGTTTTGAAAGATATAATGGCACATCCTGCCCACGTACCCACCTTCAGTCTTTCTTGGGGAGATTAAAAGCTTACACCATGGACGAGAAGCTGTGGATGTTTTACTTCGAGGATAGCTTGACAGGGGCATCCCGAGAATGGTACTCCCACTTGACCAGAGCCACAGTAAGAAACTGGAAAGATTTGGCTGAAGCTTTCATCCGTCAGTATCAATATAATCTGGACATGGCCCCAAATAGGACCCTTCTAATGGGAATGTCTCAGTCTTCCCGTGAAAGCTTTAGAGAGCATGCCCAAAGGTGGAGGCAACTAGCTGCTGCAGTTCAACCCCTAATGTCTGAAAGGGAGATGGCAGACATGTTCATGAATACTCTCCAGGGTACCTATATTGACAGATTGGCTGCATTTTCTTCAACCAGCTTTGCAGATGTGGTGATAGCTGGGGAAAGAATAGAGAGCCTACTAAAGATGGGAAAAATCTCCGAAAACGGTTCCAGTTCAAGCAGTGCAAGGAAGCCATTTGCTGGGCCCCGTAGACCTGGTGAAACAAACTCTGTGCACATGGGAAGAGGGAGACCCCAATATCTGCCCAGATCAGTTGCTGCTGTTACTATCCCTACTCCACCTCCTCAGTACACTCAACAACCACAACACTTTCCGCAACAACCACAGTTTCCTCAACAGAGATCATATAACAACAATAACAATAATCAACAACAACACCCTTTTCAACAACGACCATCTCAGATCAATAGGGTGATTGACCCTATTCCAATGCCATATGCTACATTGCTGCCACAACTCCTAAAGCTCAATCTTGTTGAGTTGAGGACATTGGCTCCACCTGATCCTCAGAACCTTCCGAGAAATTATGATGTCAACGCTAGGTGTGCTTTTCATTCTAACGCACCTGGTCACTCCACGGAAAAATGCAGAGCTCTGCATATGAAGGTCCAGGATCTGGTAGATTCAAAGGCCTTGAACTTTGCACCACCTCCCAATGTCATGAAAAATCCTATGCCAAGCCACAGTGGGCCAGGGATTAATGCTATAGAGGAAGGCTCACCCATGAGTTTAATAGAAGATATTGCAAGTATCCAGACACCTTTGGCAGAGGTTAAATCCCAGCTTTTGAAATGCCAAGTGTTTCCAGGTTGTGAGGCCTGTTGTGAATCGTGCAAGGTTTCCGAAAACGGGTGTGAATGCTTAAGGAATGGCATCAATAGCTTGATCAGAGAAGGAATTCTGCAAATTATCACCACTGCTTCTACAACACCAGCAACTCTTTTGTCAACAACAAGTGATTCTTCTACAACTACAACAACAATTGTTCCTACTGATTCATCTACAACTTCAACAACCATTTCTTCCATCGCTTCAACAAACAACAGTTCCATTTCATCTCCTTCTACAACTCCAGCAACCACCAACAATGATGTCTCCACAGTTAATATCTATTATGACCCGACAACGGTCCCGAATTCCAGCAACTTTCAGCAATCTGAACAACAGTTTCAACCAAAAGAGACTCATAAATCATCCTTCGATCAGGATGTGGATGAATTTATGAGGATAATTAAATTAAGTGACTATAAAGTTGTGGACCAGCTCCACCAGACTCCTTCTAAGATCTCTATATTATCCCTGCTGTTGTGTTCCGAGGCTCACCGGGACGCACTACTCAAAGTTCTGCACGCTGCCTATGTGCCAGAAGAGATCACGGTGAATCAGCTTGAAACAGTGGTGTCTAATGTCAATACTAGCCATGGGCTAGGTTTCACTGATGTTGATTTGACAACATAAGGAAGTCACCATAACAAAGCTTTGCACATAACCCTAGAGTGCAAAGGAGCAGTACTATCTCATGTTCTTGTAGACACCGGGTCCTCACTCAATGTCTTACCCAAGAAAGCTCTTGTCAAGCTCGAATATGATGGAATAGCTCTCCGGCCAAGCAATTTTGTGGTCAGGGCTTTTGATGGCTCCAAGAGGTATGTTCTTGGAGAGGTGGAGCTGCCTGTGATAATCGGTCCGCAGGTCTTTCAGACCACTTTCTATGTGATGGACATTCAGTCGGCCTACAGTTGCTTGTTGGGTCGACCATGGATTCACGCCGCTGGTGCAGTTACATCGACCCTTCACCAGAAATTGAAATATGAGTGGGAAGGACAGATTATCACCATTTGTGGTGAAGAGGACATCTTTGTTAGCCATCTGGCTACGTACAAGTATATTGAGATGGATGGTGAAATCCATGAAACTATGAGCCAAGGGTTCGAGGCCCTGAATATCAATAAGGCGACGACTGAAGTATTTGCTGCATCCCAAGAGGATAGGATGGGTACATCAATTGTCTCCTATCAGCAAGCCCGGAAGGTTGTTGAAGATGGTAATGCCCAAGGCTGGGGCAAGCTGCTACCGGTGGAGAAGAAGGAGGACAAATTCGGTTTGGGTTATAAACCATTCCGACAAGATCAATCAGAGGCTGCTAAAGAGCCCAAGTTCATCAGTGGGGGGATGCTCACCCCAGATGTTGTTAACAACCTGGAAGACGAGGCGAAAAGCGACCTCAACCTAGAGAGCTGGATACGTCCAAGGATCCCGGGGCACCAAGTCCTTAACTGGTCTTCCCAAGAAATTATAAGGGTTACTCCTGCAGTGTAATTATTATTTCCTGTCTTTTTAGCATGCATCAAGTCCTGCATCTTGCCCAAGGTGTCAGGACTCATTTTGGAAAGATAGAACCGACTGCTTCAAACGGCCACAGATTCATCCTGGTAGCCATTGATTACTTCACCAAATGGGTTGAAGCAGCTTCATATGAAAACGTCACCAGACAAGTGGTAGCCTGATTTCTGAAAAGAGACATCATCTGTCGATATGGAGTTCCCGAGCGAATCATTACTGATAATGGTTCCAATTTGAACAACAAAATGATGGCTGAACTGTGTCGGGACTTCAAAATTCAACATCACAACTTTTCTCCTTACAGGCCAAAGATGAATGGCGTTGTTAAGGCAGCTAACAAAAACATCAAGACGATTCTGCAGAAGATGGTGGTTACTTACAAAGACTGGCATGAAATGCTACCATTTGCCTTGCATGGGTACCGAACCTCAATCAGGACGTCTACTGGGGCAACACCTTATCAACTTGTATATGGAATGGAGGCAGTCCTACCTGTTGAAGTTGAGCTACCCTCCTTACGGGTACTGATGGATGTAAAGCTGAATGAAGCAGAATGGGTCCGGTCTCGGTACAATCAACTGAATCTGATCGAAGAAAAGAGATTAGCTGCTATCTGTCATGGGCAGCTGTATAAGAAAAGGATGAAGAAAGCCTTCGATTAGAAAGTCAGGCTTCGGGAATACCAAGTGGGAGATCTTGTGCTGAAAAGACTTCTTCCTCCTCATACAGACCACATGGGCAAGTGGACTCCTAATTACAATGGTCCATTCATAGTATATAAGGTTTTCTCTGGTGGAGCACTGATGCTCACTACTATGGATGGTGAATATTTCTTATCCCCTGTGAATTCAGATGTAGTTAAAAAATACTTCGCATAAAATGACCCGCTGGACATAAAAACAGAATGTACGTCCAGGCAAAAATAGGGCATCCCGGCGAGTCAAAAACAGAATAAAAGACTTGGGCAAAAATAAGGGAAGAATTAAAGAAAAAAAACGTACACCCGCTGAGTTGAAAAGCCGCATTGGATAGCTCAGGAAAAAATGGGTATCCCGGTGGGTTGAAAACCCGAAAGGGCGATCCACACAAAATCAGGGAATAAGCGAACACCTGCATTCTGAATTCATCTGTAATCCTCACAACACGGTAAGCTTTGAAAGGATAAAGCATCAGTCAGAATCAACCCTCTTCAGAAAGTAAGATGAGAAAAACGTCAAGGTCATACAGGTCATAGCAAAGGAAGCTCACCGGAGCGTCCTCAACATTGCCAACACTTTTACTCTTTCAATTTGTAGCAATCTCCTCATTCCAGGGGATTTGTTTCTTTGACTGTATCTGCCAATTCAGGGCACCCAGATTAATAAAATCAGAGTTTTCAGTCACACCTCGTTTTGTACATTTTTGTTTCGTTTGCAAAATGTCCAATATCCATGATATAATATTTGCATAAAACAAATGAGCCATTCTTGATAAATGCTTGTAGGAAATATATTTACTTTCAGGAATATCTAACTCCTATGATGGAATCTGGTAAGGGATACCTCGGGATACTTGTGCGTTTCTTTGTCTTAACAGATTGCAGGTATTCAATACGCAGCATGGGGCATGCCAAGCACACTTCCCCAACATACCTCCTCCCCGAACAGTATCTGGAATGCTTTTCCCTAGCGGAATTGTCAAAGCCTCCTCATCCCTAGCACAGGTCTAATCAACAGGAGCATCCCCAACCAATCTCCCCACAGAAGTTCCAGCCTCTCCCCAGAAGAGCAATGCCTGAAACTCTCACACAATAATGTGACGGAAGATTCCTTACCCCCAGCTGGGTTTCTCCTTACAGGATAGGTTTATCAATGATCTATTTCCCCAAGCAGAGCTATATACCTTAACAGATCTACCAATGATCTCTTCCCCAGCTAGGAAGCCCCCCAAGTAGATCAGCCAGAGATCCAATCTTGAGCAGGATCCGAACCCTGAACCGGTTTCTCTTTTGCATAATCATGGCATTCACATCATTTTTCCCCACAGAGCGTAGCATTCCGTCTAATACGGAGAATTATGGAAAAAATCAAACATTTGCATGATCACAAGCCAGGTTCGAGCCAGTCACCTACAATTACCATCAATATTTCATCAGCAATGTATATAAAAACTCACATCCCTTGCAAGTAAAAGCCAAAGCGTCCCCTTTGCACTCTCCAACATAAATGCCTGTTTATATGTACTCTTTCGACACTCGTCCGTGTCGTTTCATTCCCCTGTGGATATACGTAAAAACATCCTCTTTGCATTCAGAGACCTATACATACATTTTTGACACTCGTCCGTGTCACCTTTCCCCAGCACGGTTGCCAAAACACTTGTTACAAACCAAACACTTGTCTATAACACATTCTTTTCAACACCCGTCTGTGTCATCCCATCCCCACAGGTCGCCGAAACACCTTTTACACTCTCACATATAAATATTTGTTCATAAATTATACATTCTCTTTTGACACCCGTCTGTGTCACACTTTCCCCAGCAGGTCAAACATTTGTCCATGTCTTGCTCATACTTCACAATACTCACTCATACTTATACAGAAGTCTCTGATACTCGTTCGTATCTTGTTTATATATTATTCCCCACAGATTCGACACTCATTCGTGTTCTTTGTTAACTAGTTGGTACTCGTCTGTATCACCATCTCTGGACATGCGTCAGCGTTTGTTTCTACCGATACTCGTCCGTATCATGGTCCTAAGGATGCTCGTCCGCATCTTTAATCTATACACAGCGTCAAAACACTTATACCTCTTATTCTGGAAAGCGTAAACACTTGTCCGTGTTTACCATCCCCCAACAAACAACTTTCTTCTATCCGACATTCGTCCTATGTCGTGATACTTCCGGCAGCCTCCCCCTGCCAGGTGATCGTCCTTCACTTTTGGATGACCGCCCCTCATCCTTTCCCCAGTGGAGTCTCCATTATTGAAACCTTTTTCTATCCGACATTCGTCCTATGTCGTGATAAAGAGCATTCGTCCCCTGCTAGGTGATCGTCCTTCACCTCTGATGACCGTCCCTCATCATTTTATCCGATGGCCGTCCCCATCGTTGATTTTATTATTCGACATTCGTCCTATGTCGTGATAAACCCTGCTAGGTGATCGTCCTTCACCTCTTGATGATCGTCCTTCATCATGCTTATCCGATGGCCGTCCCTATCGTCGACCTTTTCTATCCGACATTCGTCCTATGTCGTGATAAAGAGAAGCCGTCCCTTGCTAGGTGATCGTCCTTCACCTTTGATGACCGTCCCTCATCATTATTTCATTTATTCTTTAACCCGATGGTCGTCCCCATCGTTGTTTACTCTACCTTTGCAAACCTGGTGGCCGTCCCCATTATTGCCTTTGCTTTAATCCCCAGAGAATCTTATTTCCTTACCTGATGGTCGTCCCCATCATGGTATCTTTACCTTTCCCCAGCTTGTCGGCCGTCCCCGTCATTGCTTTATCCCCAGCAGTCGTCCTCTGCTCGATGGTCGTCCTCCATCGCTCGCATTTTAATAATCATACTATACTGCCTTTTGCAATTTATATCCCTTTTCTTCTTCTCCCCACCGAGTGCAAATTTTGGACTGTCTTTGATATTCAACCACAAGTTATCTTGTTTGTCTATTAAGCCGAGCGCTTACACCCTGCACAACTAACTCATGCTTGAATAGGGGCAGCTGTAAACACCCCAAATTTTCCCTCACTATATTCACACCTTGGCTTTAGATCTTTCATATTTTCATAAGCATAAGCATACCACATCACATTGCATATGTGTTTCACTACATAGTTCAAGTTCATCTGCATCTAGGGTTTGTGATATGAGCAATCCAAGATTCCATCTGAGCCACCCCAAAGGTCTTAAAGCATTCCAAGAGGGTCCATGTGTGTTCTATCATCGTATTATATCCCTCAAAGTTCATGAAAGTCAAGAAATCACAAGAAATGGCAAGGCATGGAAGCATAGCTAAGGTTTTCACTACACAGATGACCAAAATTAGGGTTTTGGTTTCAGAGGCCTCAACCCCAAATTTTTGGGCCACTCTTGTTTCTAATGTTCTTAAGATGTTATAAGGCTCATGTGTACCAAGTTTGATGAAGAAATTCATTATGGAAGTCATTTATTCACTGGGTAACTTCTTGAGCAAGTTAAGTCAAAATCAGGGCATCTGAGGCCCCCAACAATGGAACCAAAGGGGTATTTTCATCAAATTGAAGTTATAAGATCTTTATTTGATCTTAGAAGAGGTTGGAAGTTCACAAGATTGAAGAATTTTGAGCCATTTGAAAAGTTGCCAAAAATGGAAATGACTTGTAATGGAAACATTCCATTTTGGGAAAGTTTTTCAACCTCCTCTTTCTTGATAAAAAATGCTTCAAATGAAAAATTATTGGTCATGAAAGTTGTAGATTAGGTCTTTCCCTTTTCAAAAAGTACAAGAACATGTCTTGATTCATTATGGAACTCAAGTTATGATCCTTCAAAGTTGGCAAAAATCACATAATTTTCACATTTATGCCAAAGAGGGATTTTTGCAAAATTCACTTGCCAAACTTCTAAGTGACCTCTAATTGACTTCTAAACATCATAACAACATCACATGACTCATTTTTCTCAGAATTGCCCAAGGAACCACAATATTTCATGCCTTGCATCACAAGAAACACCAAAGAGGGAAATATGCAAAACTCATACAAACCCTAGTTCCATGTGTTCCAGCTCATCAAATCTGATCCAAAAGCTTTCCTTGATCTCAGCTGAGCCCAGCCATGCCCAAATCTAGCCCTGACCCGTGCCCATACCTCAAGTACAACCAAGCTTGACTTTTTGCAAAATCACCCATACCAATCAGCATAGGCCACAACCACTCTTCTGACCTATCAAGACATGATATGTGGACATTATGCAAGCCATAACATATAACACATTGGCCTGAAGATGATCACAACTCAAGAATCCCAAAAAAAAACTCCAAACCTTGAGCTCTTCGAATCTCTCTGCTCAGACCACAAAACTTCAAGCAAACTTCACCAATCATCTCCATACATCCTCCAGATCATTTCCCAACCATTAAACAAGCCTAAAACCTCAAGAATCAAAAACACGATTTCTGCTTCCACAGAACCAAAACTCACAAACCAAGCCATATAAACTCTTGCAAAGCTTCTCAACATCATCAAGGAGTTCATTGGAGTGGATTTGCACAAGAGAGAGGTCCAGAAAGTACCAGTTTGAAAAGCTCCAGCTCAGGTAGTCATCTTCAAACTTTTTTTCCAGAACTTACATTTCTTGTTTCTAAATGAATCTATGAGCTCTCCTAATCACCATGATGTAGTTTGTTTTAAAATGGTTGAGTTTTGTGCACGTATTGAGCTTCTGAAATTTTTGATGTATTTTCCGTTTTGCTTTGATTCGTGTTCTTGATGTAAAATAAATGAGTTTTGGGGCTGGATTCATGTTTAGGGTTGTTAGATGTTTGATTCTGGAGAGTTTGAGAGCTTGGGGTTGCGTTTTAAGTGAGATAGCATGAAGGGTCTGCCCGAGAAGATGACCGGAGCTAGCTCCGGTCACCTGAAAATGCTTAGGGTTTGATTAGGGTTTAATCAGGTCAGTTTGAATGTGGGCCGTCAGATGGTGATTAGCGCGTATTTAGAGGGCCAGGATTTGTCCACTTAATTTTAATTAGATTAATTAGTTAGGTTTAATATTTAATTAGCCAGATTTGATCTGGGCCTTTAAAACACGCGCCAGTTAACTCCCTCCAATTTTATTTGAATCTGAACCATTGGATTGACATACTTTTCCTTTTATTCATTTTAATTCATTTTTGTATCCATTTCTTTTCATATAATTATTTAAAATAACAAAAATCATTAAAAAAATCTGAAAATTATTTATCAAACCTTATATTAATTTTCAGAAACCAAAAATATATTTTTTTTTTTTGCATTCAAAATATATTTTTAAATCATTTAAATGTTTTATCTAATTAGTTAATTGATTTTAATTAATTAAAAATACATTTAAGTATTTAAAAATCACAAAAAAAATTCAGAGAGCATTCTTAGACATTTAGAAGCATTTACAAACTCACCATATAAATTTCTTTTTGGTTTTGATCACACTTTGAGATTTTTCAATCAATTAGGGTTCTTAAAAAATGTTCATTTTCTAACCCTAACTTCAAAAATTCATAACTTTTAAACCAAGTTGAGTTTATGAATGGTTCTTTTTGCATTGTTCTATGCATGGCCTCTAGTCTCTAAAAACATTTTTGTTTCATTTTTATCTTGCATTTTCAAATTATTTGGCATTTTACATTGAAGATCACCCAAAAAACCCTAGAAACTTAGGAAATTCATAACTCCACCTAGGTTTAGCTTCTGACCTCCCCCTTTGGATGGTAACCTAGTGTAGGTTTAGGGTACCTTTGAGTGCATTTTCAATTTTTTATAATGCCATTCGCTTCTGTTTTGGTCATTTGCATCTCATGTGGCCATGTAACCCTAATTTTGCATCTTTACTTGCATCTTACATTGCATTGCATGAACATATGAACTTCCTGTAGCGGTAAAATCATGAGTGTAAGTTATTGATTAACTTAACTCGATATACACAGAGTCGCCACCGCGCTTTTATTTATTTCCAAAAGGAAAAAGGCAAAAAGAACGAAGAAAGCCTAATGAATCTTAAAAGCTAAAAAGCTAAAAGAATCAAACAGAGAACGGGTACGGGGATTGGTTACAAATCGGGAAGGTTTTAAGCACCCGACATGTCCGTGGTACTCCACGGGAACCCTTTGAAATATTTACTGCATTTTGGTCTGAAATTGGTTTGCTTGAAAAAAGATTGAAGAGATGAGAAGAAGAATGTTTTTTAAGATTTTGGTGTTTGAAGAGACGAACGTATCATGCCTACGTACCCACAAAGTGCAATGCGAGATCAAAACCCCGTAGTTCGTGGTACAAATTGTGAAAAGGCAAAGTGAGTTAAGTTGATTTTAAAATGTAAAGATAAGTCGTCATTCTTTAGCGAATAATTCCGCTAGAAAGAATGAATCATATCTAAACATAAAAAATGGTTAAAAGAAACGTGCACGAGGGCACAAAAACAATTGAATGAGTTGTGAAAGTTTTAAAGTTTTTGAGAAGAAAAGTTTCGATATGCTTATGTGGTTTAACATTTATTTAAGGAAATGAAATGAAAAGGTAAAAGCACATGACCGAAGTCAAGGTTTGATTAAGAAAATGTTTGAAGTTTGAAAACAAAGAAAGTTTTGAAAATAGAAAGAAGATTTGAAAATTGAAGAAGATGGGAAGAGATGAAGGGACTATCCTAAGACTTGAAAATAAAAGCTAAAGGAAGAACGATCAAACCGCATGACAAGCATTCTTGAAACAATTGGATTTCCACCTTCATGAACAAGTGAACTTAATCGGAGCCAAAGTCTTCAATCCATAACAACTCAAGCAAAGGAATGATCCTAGAATCTAAGTCCCAATCCAAGTCTCATGCTAAGGATAGTAACCATAGTCCGAAATTCAAGTCACCAATTTTTTAGATATTTAACCCGTTATTAGTGTTTTTGTTTCCAAATGGACAAAGGAAAAATCACAAGCATAATAATATAAACAATAAGCAATATGATGAATGATATAGAAGCATAATAAGAGAGATAAGGAACGAGAAATTAAAATAAAAGGATAAGGTGCGAGAGATTAAATTTAAAAGGATTATTATATTCACATTATTATAATATTTACAATAATAAGTGGTATGATGAACTTAATCAAGCACAACCACGACAAGAATAATAAAATCGAGGCAACCGGATCCAAGTGGATCGCATTCCGAATCGGGACAACTTTAGGTCTATGTTTAGCAATCACCGAGTAATTTACGGAGTAATTACCCTACAAATGAGGCCGGCCACCACTAATTAAAGTGGAAAATATTCGTGTTAATACATGTTAGAGAAACGATATTATGAATCGTTCTCCGAAAACATGCCACACTAAAAGAAAAGGAACGGTCTAATCTTAATCGGGATTTTCGTTGAATTTATCAAAGGCAACCTATCACGATCTCAAAGTATGGAGAATGATCCAAATGATCATTCATCCATAGATTTGAAATAATGAAGATTAAACCTATTTGAAATTCAACAATCACGAATCGGAGATTGTCATAGACCAAAAAGAAGAAAAAGAGATGAAAAAGAAAATGGATCTAAAAACAAATCCACAAAAGAAATAGAAATATTTTTTTTTAAAATCCTTTTCTAAAAATCTTTTCCTAAAATCTTTTCTAATATACTCTTTTCTAAAAGTACTTTTTCTAAATCATTTTCTAAAAACAAATTTCCTAAGTATTTCTAAAATGCCTAAGAATACATTTCATAAATCTATATTTTCAATAAAATTGAAAACAAAAACAAACTATTAATAAACCAAAACTAGTAAACAAACAAAATAAAAAAAATAAAAAAAAAGTTAAAGGGGAGGGGGGAAGGCTGCGGACAGGTGGTGCTGACAAATGGCCTTAGGCCCAAACACCTCATATCCTTATTCCTATTAAAATAAAACTGAAAAAAACAAAATATATAAAATAAAAAAAAAGGAAGATCTGAGTCTTCTTCCTCTTGAAACCAAGATGAAAACAGGGGAAGCCTCACGCGTTATACCTCTTCTTCTCTCAATCGATCAACTTCTTTTCTCTTCCCTTTTTTTCCGAATCTCACTCTCCAAACTCACAATTTCTTCTTATCTTTCCTCAGCCTCAGATCAATCGAAAGGGGAGATTCATTTCGGATAATTTTCATTTAGGGATTTGAAGATTGAACTGAAAGTGAAGGTTGCGGTATTTGCGGTAGGTATGAGTTTTGAACTTATGAGACTGAATGGATTTTGAAAAAGGTTAAGGATTATGAAATTGAAGAAATTGAAGCTTGATAGATTTTGTGCAGGGGTTTATTCTGGCTTTCTAAGCTTAGAAAAATGAAAGGGAGAGGGTTCAATTTATAGGAAGATCAGTGAAGAAATTGGAAGCAAGTTGTGTTGCCGTTTTGGTTCGGATTCGGTGCGTTTTGAACTCACAAGAATCCCGTGTCTGATTGCTGCGTTTCAAATTTGAGTTTGCGTTTTAATTGCTGCTGCTTTGCGTTTTGTGCAGGTGCGGATGACGTGAGGTTCGAAGCTGATGTACGAAAGGCTTGCTTTGCGTTGGCTTGTTACTTTGAATTGTTATTCTGTGCGTGTTTGGCTTGTGGGCCTTGAAGAAACTAGCTGTGTTATTTGTTGTGATGTTGGCTAGCGAATACGGCTTGGGCTGAAAATTGGAGTTTGTGTGGTGTGTTTGTTCGTACGGCTGCGGGATGCCTTCGGCTTAGGCGTGTGGATGTGAGGTCTAGGAGCTTTCACGTGCTGCTGGCTGTTGCTTGGTGGGCGTACGGATTGGAGAGGTAGCTTGACAAAAGGTTGGCTTGTTGAGTTGGTAGCTGGCGTATCAGGCTTTGTTGGCATGAAAAACTACTGGGTTGAGGCTGATTTGTTTTGTTGTTGGCTGAGGCTTGAAAGCTGGGAAGGTGCATTGCGTTGGGAAACTGGCTGATGGGAGTGTGGGCTTTGAGATTGATTGAATTGATGGCTGGATGAAGCATGTATTTTTCTTGTGAAGTCAAGTGGATTGTAAGTTGAGCCTGCGGCTTGTGTTGTTGGAAGGTTGTAGTTTGTTCTCATGCGCATGGGATGTTTGGATTGAGGCCTTGGATAAGCTGATGGAAAGTTTTGTGGGCCAGGATATGCGTGTTTCTTGAAGTGTTTAATGTGACTTTTTCCAATATATTTTTTTTTTGCAAAAGAAAACTTATATAATGGAGTGTGGGCTAAAATATAATGGGCTTAAATGTTCAAAAGAAATGGTGTGTTTAGAATAAAAAAAATGGATATTGATATATTTAAAGAAAAAAAATGGGATATTTGATTTAAAGTAAATAAATTTGGATATGAAATGGATTAAAATAATATTTGGTATGGTAATGAATAATGGATAGATATAAAAAATAATGAAAAATGGGATAATCGAATAAAAAAAAGGTAATTTGGTCAATGAAAAGGATAGAAAAAAAATTGATAATTGGAAATAGTGACTTGGAATGATTTAATCGGAAAAAAGGATACTGGATATTTGAGAAATGGAAAAGAATCGAGAATGAATTATAAAATGATTATTGGATATTTTTGTGAAATGGATATGGAAATGGATATTTTTGTGAAATGGATATGGAAATGGATATTTTTGTGAAATGGATATGGAAATGGATATGGAATTGATGGTTTTAAACCCACAGCAAGCTCTGATTGTTTTTAACAAACCACTTGATGAACACAGTTATTCCCGAACCACTGAATAAACCGCCACTTCAACCACAATCACTGAAATTGTCTGAAAATTGCCCTGATAAATTTGAATCCATGCTGAGGAAAATAAATCCTCAGACAAATCACTGGTGAACTGATGAATCAAACCGAACTTCATATGCAACCTCTCTCGATAATCTGATGAACTTCGCACATAACACAACTTTAAACTTTGAATACGCATTTTCTGAGAAACAGACCACTGGCACACACAACTTGCAGTCGAAACAATCTTCTGATAGTTTGACCAAGATTAGGTCAAACGTTCATTTGAATCGAATCGTGACTGAACAAACGCATCTAAACTGAAATCACTGCCTTGTCTTTGAAATCCTGCAACACAGAGAAGAAGAAGAAACAAACTGCACCATATTTTTTTTGATATTTTGATTAGAAGTTAGTGAATATAAACAGATAATAGAAATTAAACATGGTGATCCTCTGCAAGGCATAGACCTGCGCCTGAAAAAGGATAAACTAACAATGTGTGATCTTGTTTGTATGCGAAATGCAGATGAGATGCGAAAAATCTTAGGGTCAAAAATTAGGGTCTGACAGATGCCCCTATTTAAGTTTCTTCAATCCCGAGATAATGAAGATTGAAATCTTCGTTTCGACAAGATGGAAGATACTTAAATATCAAAAAACCCAATTTTTGATCCTAAGATGCCAAAAACTGGAATGAAATGAAATGAACGATGTGAAATGATATGAAAATGATATAGAAATGATATGAAGCATATGAAACTATTATGAAATCATATGAGATGTATATGAAATGCAGGGAAAATATGTGAAGTGCATATGAAAAATTATGAGAAAATTCATGAGATGACATGAAATGTATCTGTAACCAAATGAAATGCAGAGAAGTCCGTGAGGGACAAGACGACACATTGAAAAGAAATAAACGCTAGGGATAAGGAGCATAAGACTCCGACGGGAAAAACAACATGCTAGAGACCAACACTTGGCTCAGCCGAGACGAAAATGTCCAAGAATGGCAATTGGACAGAAAGCATCACAACATCCAGGAATGGCACTGAATGAAGTGAGAAAAGTCCTGAAACAGTACACCAGAAGCATCCATAGATGACATTACTGACTTTAATAGGGATATCCGAGAATGGCATCGGATAAAAGGTAATCACAACATCTGAGAATGGCAATCAGATAAAAAGTGAATCACAACATTCAGGAACAGAACTGAATGAAATGGGAAAATTCGGGAAAGTACATCAACTCAATGATGACTCCAACATGGAAATCCGAGAATGGAAATCGGAAGGAAAGTGATCACAACATCTGAGAATGGCAATCAGATAAAATGCAAAGCACAACATTCAGGAACAGAACTGAATGAAATGGGAAAAAGTCCGGGACAATGCATCAAATCAATGATGACTTCACTATGGACATCCGAGAATGGCAATCGGAAGGAAATGATCACAACATCCGAGAATAGTAATCAGATAAAATGTGAATCACAACATTCAGGAACAGAACTGAATGAGATGGAAAAAAGGTCCGGGACAGTACATCAAATCAATGATGACTTCACTATGGACATCCGAGAATGGCAATCGGAAGGAAATGATCACAACATCTGAGAATAGCAATCAGATAAAATGTGAATCACAACATTCAGGAACAGAACTGAATGAGATGGAAAAAAGGTCCGGGACAGTACATCAAATCAATGATGACTTCACTATGGACATCCAAGAATGGCATCGGATAAAAAGGGTGTAATATTTGAGAAGACACAACAGGTAGGTGAAGAAAAAGTTCTGGAGAGATAGACAAATGCCAAGTAAGTTGTACTTTGCCCAAAAAGTAAGAAGTTGAAAACAACAAGACCTCGAGAAATGCATATGAGGACTAAAACACTCAGTATGCAGACATTTACGAAAATGGGGACTGAACCACCCAAGCAGACACATAATGAGGATTAAAACACTCAACTATGCAAAGGTAAACAAAACTGGGGAATAACACACCCGAGAAAACGCATAATGAGGAAAAACACACTCAAATATGCAAACTTTTCGAAAATGGGGAATAACACACCCAAGGACATAATACGAGAGAAAATGCTGACAACCAGTTTAGACTCTTAGAGGAGTGAAAAAGGATAGAAGACTGATTCCTCAACACAGAGATCATTGCCATTCTGCTCGGAAATTAGAAATGCTACTGCTCTACAAATCTCTGTCACACCAGTAAACTGTACCAAGTTGAAAATCTTTTGAGAGAAGTCATGAAAAGCTGCTTGGGGATTCTTTGAAGAAAATTTCCCCAAGTTCAATGACTGATGAAAGTAAACTGATAATGGATTCAGTTCTTGACTACTGCTGGAGAAGATAATTAAATCTTTGAGGTAACTGTTGAGAAGAATAAACTGATTATGACTTCAGTCCTTGAGAAAGTGTTGAGAAAATAAACTGATCATGGCTTCAGCCCTTGAGAAAATAACCCAACATGTAACTTGCAGAGAATCTTCTGACTAACCAAATCTGAGAACAATTGCGCTAAACAACAACTCTTGAACCATAGGAACTGGGAAGAACTTGCCCCTGATTAGATCACCGACCAAGTTTCTTAACTGTTTGAAAAATCCTTGATGAGGAAAGTTTATTTGCAAATGAAAATGTTTGTACAAACCTGGTAATTTTAATGCAAAATTCAATGCAAAGTTTGAAATCAAGAATCATTTTTGGAATGAAATTTATTGATGTAAAGTAAATGAAAACTTGTCACAAAACGGCGGTTGAGACAACATTAAAGATAAAGCAAAGGTAAGAAAACAAATGATTGGTAAAGAACTTGGGAGTCAGTTTACGCAACCTCGTTGTAGTATGCTTTTCAAAAGAAACATGGATTCAATTAGGACTTTTGAAGGTTGCAATGTGGTCTGGTTCACGGTTTATGAAACAAAGGATATAGGCTCAAAGCTTATTTGTACCCAACCCAACTTCGTGATGAACTCCAGTCCTACATTCAATTAATTCAGCCTATGCATTCAAGTTCCAAGAATTTTTGGGATTGCACAGATGAAGATGATTCATAAGCCAAAGGATTTTGAGATAGCAGTCACATCTTTCCCTTTGTTATTTCCAGTGAGGACTTTGATCAACTCAACTTATTTTTGCTGAGGATTTTGATGACCTCTTAACAACCTTTCTTTTTATTGTCCCTAACTTTTGCCTGAACTGTGTCATTTCAACCTACAACCAGCGGGATGCCCCAGTTTTTGCCTAAGTCTCCTTCATAGGTTTCGACTTAGCGGGCTTTGTTTTTTTTAATAATTTTTCAATATCATTCATTTTTTTTGAAAGATAATAACTGCATGACTTAATGATTACGATGAACCATCATTGGCTTTTAAATTGAGAAACATCTTCAACACTTCTTGATATGTGTGAAGGAAAGTTTGAGATTACAACCTTTATTGAAAGGTGTCTTGAATGATTCTCTTGTACTTGAATGCACATTCGAATTAATTGAGAACTACCCATCCCCGGGTTAAAATTGCGGGTTTTTTCGAATAGAAAGAAACTCCAACTTCAAGGCTCAAAGGGGTTGACAAAGGATTAACTTCCTTATTTCTCCAGTGTTTGAGATTTGAAACAATGCCTGTATATCATCAGCCAAGTCTCAATTGAAAGCATACCAACAACAGTTATGGGTATCTCGTTTTCATCATCCTCCCTCCAATCATTGTAAAAGCTTTGAGAAAAGATAAATGAACTTGAAATGTAAAGCATAAAGATGCAAATAGTAAATGAAATTGAATAAAAACAAAGCAATGCTCATTTCATTAAAATCAACATGAAAGTACAAACAAGCTTAAAAGCAAACAACTTAATATGATTGAAGAAAAATTGCAAACATAAAGAAACAATGGCCTAGTGATCCATCAACAACAAGGATGAGCTGTCCCGTTTGAGATTATGGCTTTGAAGAAAATTGACAATTGAAGTCTTCTAGAAGATTCACTTCCCAAGCTTCGGCAAAGGATTGTTGATAACATTGGGATTAAGGTCATTAAAGTAAAGGATGTTGTTTCTGATAAGTTCTTGCACTTTAGCCTTCAGTGCAAAGCAATGTTCCAAGTCATGACCAGTTCCACCTTGATGAAACTCACAGCGAAGATCCGATCTATAACCAACTGGAAGAGGATTTGGAACAGGAGGCGGAGGCCTAGTAGTAATTAAACCACTCTTAATCAAAGAAGGAAACAACTCAGTGTAAGGCATCGGGATAGGATCAAAGTTTGGCCTATTGCGATACTGATTTTGTCCAGCAGCAGGATGAGGAGCTTGAGCTTGAGCTCGAATTTGAACTTGAACTTGAGCTGGTTGAGATTGACCTTGAGCTTGAGCAGGTGGAGTTTTAACAACAGGAGCAACTGCAGCTACATATGGTTGAACATATCGTTATTGCGGGCGATAAGGCCTCTTCTCAGTTGAAACAGCATAAGCATCACCATCTCTCCTCTTGTGAGGATTCCCAAAATACTTTCTTGCAACATTAGGAGCTTCAGAATTGGTAATCTTACCCTTCTTGATACCTTCCTCTAGTCTTTCTCCAATAATGACTAGATCAGAAAAACCAGATGAAACACTTCCTACCATTTTCTCCCAAATGAACGGTTGAAGAGTGTCCATGAACAAACCAGTTAATTCCTTTTCGGGCAAAGGCGGTTCCACTTGAGCAGCTAGCTCTCTCCAACGCTGAGCATACTCTTTGAACGATTCTTTCTCTTTCTGTGACATATTTTGAAGTTGACGATGGTCAGGCGCCATATCCAAATTGTACTTATACTGTCTTACAAAAGCATCAGATAAATCTTTCCAGCTTCGGATGGGACTCTTCTCGAGTCCAACATACCATTTCATAGAAGCACCACTCAAACTATCTTGAAAACAGTGAATAAGCAATTTGTCATCCTTAGCATGCGCAGCCATTTTGCGACAATACATCAGCAGATGAATCTTTGGACAAGTATGACCATTGTACTTCTCAAATACAGGAACTTTGAACTTATCAGGAAGAACCAAGTCGGAAACCAAACACATGTCTATCACAGCAGAACCGAAGACATCTTTTCCTTCTAGACCTCTTAACCTCTTCTCAAGAGTCAAACATTGTTCTCTAACTTCATCCATATATCCAGGTTCACCCTGACTTTCAGCTTGTTGACCAACAGCTTGGTACAAGAAAGGAGAATTCTGATACGTAGTCTGAGCAGTAGTGTGCACAATAGGTTGAGGTTCGACAAAAGTCGGAGCTGAGAAAACTCGCACAACAGATGGAGCACCCACTTGAGCAGTAGCAGAAACTGGCACATAATCCGAAGGTAACCCATATTCTGGCCAAGTAGAAACCGGTTGCTGAACAACAGGAGGATCAACAACAGCAGTAAAAACTTCAGAGATAACAGTCCTTTGAGGTGGTTCACCTCGAGCAATCAGAACTTGCATCATTTCAGTAAGCCTGGTCATACCGGCTTTCAACTCATCAATTTCCATTCGAACTTCCATGTTATGCTGTTCTTGGTGTTCCATTCTCAATCTAATAGCTCTCAATCTGTTAGCAGCTCTAGTACCGTATCTGTGGTGAGGAGTCAGCTTGACGGATCAACAGACAACTGAAGAAAGAAACAACCGGGATGAGTTCCCACACAACACAGATGAACGCAAGAATATGTGAGGATGCAATGATATGCAATGTTCACTTCCATTTTCAGAAAAACAACTCGATTATTGCAAACATGGTCAACATCGAGAATACTGTCATGAAATATCTTGACAAAAAGGAGAATTTACTTTTCCAATATTTGCAACAATCGGAATTATTTTCCTTGAAGAATGGTTGTGAAGATGATCATATGAATATGTTGATGCAACAAACACAAACAAGATCACGCAAAACACACAGGTTCAAAGGTTCGAATCACGAGCATGGAGTCATGGTAACAGAACACCAACCCACACAGGTAAGTACTAAGGTTTGTCTTCATTGTACCTGCAAAAAACCAAAAGGGTGCTAACAGAGGTTCCCAGAGTTAACAGCCATCTTTAGAATATCATCGGTACGTTGGATTACTCCCCAACCGATAACATTCTTAAAATAGACCTCGTCCGAGTGTAGTATCGCGTGACAACCACCTTAGGTTTACACCCAAACAGTTTCCGCTCTACGTTCCTAAATTGGCTAGGATTGGTTAGGGGTTCTACGGTCCTCAGTATGATCAGCTCAAGGTTGGAAAATAATGCCACGTACGATTACTCGTCCTGACATTGATAGTCCAAGAGAGCCTAACCGAGTGGAGATTATCAAATTGATATCGCTTTGGACTACTCCATCGCATATCGCTTCGAATATCGCCGTCATATCATAAGTTCCACTCAGATCCGGGTTAGAATCTATCTCACAGAGGATCACCAAAACCGAAACAGAACAACCAAGTAACAAGCAAATCAAACTAAAGTAGTAAATAAATCAAAGTAAGCCGAATCCACTTAGAGATTGACTCCCCAGCAGAGTCGCCACTTTTCTGTAGCGGTAAAATCATTAGTGTAAGTTATTGATTAACTTAACTCGATATACACAGAGTCGCCACCGCGCTTTTATTTATTTCCAAAAGGAAAAAGGCAAAAATAACGAAGAAAGCCTAATGAATCTTAAAAGCTAAAAAGCTAAAAGAATCAAACAGAGAATGGGTACGGGGATTGGTTACAAATCGGGAAGGTTTTAAGCACCCGACATGTCCGTGGTACTCCACGGGAACCCTTTGAAATATTTACTGCATTTTGGTCTGAAATTGGTTTGCTTGAAAAAAGATTGAAGAGATGAGAAGAAGAATGTTTTTTAAGATTTTGGTGTTTGAAGAGACGAACGTATCATGCCTACGTACCCACAAAGTGCAATGCGAGATCAAAACCCCGTAGTTCGTGGTACAAATTGTGAAAAGGCAAAGTGAGTTAAGTTGATTTTAAAATGTAAAGATAAGTCGTCATTCTTTAGCGAATAATTCCGCTAGAAAGAATGAATCATATCTAAACATAAAAAATGGTTAAAAGAAACGTGCACGAGGGCACAAAAACAATTGAATGAGTTGTGAAAGTTTTAAAGTTTTTGAGAAGAAAAGTTTCGATATGCTTATGTGGTTTAGCATTTATTTAAGGAAATGAAATGAAAAGGTAAAAGCACATGACCGAAGTCAAGGTTTGATTAAGAAAATGTTTGAAGTTTGAAAACAAAGAAAGTTTTGAAAATAGAAAGAAGATTTGAAAATTGAAGAAGATGGGAAGAGATGAAGGGACTATCCTAAGACTTGAAAATAAAAGCTAAAGGAAGAACGATCAAACCGCATGACAAGCATTCTTGAAACAATTGGATTTCCACCTTCATGTACAAGTGAACTTAATCGGAGCCAAAGTCTTTAATCCATAACAACTCAAGCAAAGGAATGATCCTAGAATCTAAGTCCCACTCCAAGTCTTCAATCCATAACTTCGAATCTCACTCTCCAAACTCAAAATTTCTTCTTATCTTTCCTCAGCCTCGGATCAATCGAAATGGGAGATTCATTTCGGATGATTTTCATTTAGGGATTTGAAGATTGAACTGAAAGTGAAGGTTGCGGTATTTGTGGTAGGTATGAGTTTTGAACTTATGAGACTGAATGGATTTTGAAAAAGGTTAAGGATTATGAAATTGAAGAAATTGAAGCTTGATGGATTTTGTGCAGGGGTTTATTCTGGCTTTCTAAGCTTAGAAAAATGAAGGGAGAGGGTTCAATTTATAGGAAGATCAGTGAAGAAATTGGAAGCAAGTTGTGTTGCCGTTTTGGTTCGGATTCGGTGCGTTTTGAACTCACAAGAATCCCGTGTCTGATTGTTGCGTTTCAAATTTGAGTTTGCGTTTTAATTGCTGCTGCTTTGCATTTTGTGCAGGTGCGGATGACGTGAGGTTCGAAGCTGATGTACGAAAGGCTTGCTTTGCGTTGGCTTGTTACTTTGAATTGTTATTCTGTGCGTGTTTGGCTTGTGGGCCTTGAAGAAAATGGTTGTGTTATTTGTTGTGATGTTGGCTAGCGAATACGGCTTGGGCTGAAAATTGGAGTTTGTGTGGTGTGTTTGTTCGTACGGCTGCGGGATGCCTTCGGCTTGGGCGTGTGGATGTGAGGTCTAGGAGCTTTCACGTGCTGCTGGCTGTTGCTTGG
Organism: Lathyrus aphaca; assembly: GCA_963966055.1. Lineage (NCBI taxonomy): Eukaryota > Viridiplantae > Streptophyta > Magnoliopsida > Fabales > Fabaceae > Lathyrus > Lathyrus aphaca. The sequence continues at coordinate 175,169,651 of OZ014524.1, read as the reverse complement.
TGGGCGTACGGATTGGAGAGGTAGCTTGACAAAAGGTTGGCTTGTTGAGTTGGTAGCTAGCGTATCAGGCTTTGTTGGCGTGAAAAACTGCTGGGTTGAGGCTGATTTGTTTTGTTGTTGGCTGAAGCTTGAAAGCTGGGAAGGTGCATTGCGTTGGGAAGCTGGCTGATGGGAGTGTGGGATTTGAGGTTGATTGAATTGATGGCTGGATGAAGCATGTATTTTTCTTGTGAAGTCAAGTGGATTGTAAGTTGAGCCTGCGGCTTGTGTTGTTGGAAGGCTGTAGTTTGTTCTCATGCGCGTGGGATGTTTGGATTGAGGCCTTGGATAAGCTGATGGAAAGTTTTGTGGGCCAGGATATGCGTGTTGCTTGAAGTGTTTAATGTGACTTTTTCCAATATATTTTTTTTTGCAAAAGAAAACTTATATAATGGAGTGTGGGCTAAAATATAATGGGCTTAAATGTTCAAAAGAAATGGTGTGTTTAGAATAAAAAAATAGATATTGATATATTTAAAGAAAAAAATGGGATATTTGATTTAAAGTAAATAAATTTGGATATGAAATGGATTAAAATAATACTTGGTATGGTAATGAATAATGGATAGATATAAAAAATAATGAAAAATGGGATAATCGAATAAAAAAATGGTAATTTGGTCAATGAAAAGGATAGAAAAAAAATTGATAATTGGAAATAGTGACTTGGAATGATTTAATCGGAAAAAAGGATACTGGATATTTGAGAAATGGAAAAGAATCGAGAATGAATTATAAAATGATTATTGGATATTTTTGTGAAATGAATATGGAATTGGATATTTTTGTGAAATGGATATGGAAATGGATATTTTTGTGAAATGGATATGGAAATGGATATGGAATTGATGGTTTTAAACCCACAACAAGCTCTGATTTTTTTCAACAAACCACTTGATGAACACAGTTATTCCCGAACCACTGAATAAACCGCCACTTCAACCACAATCACTGAAATTGTCTGAAAATTGCCCTGATAAATTTGAATCCATGCTGAGGAAAATAAATCCTCAGACAAATCACTGGTGAACTGATGAATCAAACCGAACTTCATACGCAACCTCTCTCGATAATCTGATGAACTTCGCACATAACACAGCTTTAAACTTTGAATACGCATTGTCTGAGAAACAGACCACTGGCACACACAACTTGCAGTCGAAACAATCTTCTGATAGTTTGACCAAGATTAGGTCAAATGTTCATTTGAATCGAATCGTGACTGAACAAACGCAACTAAACTGAAATCACTGCCTTGTCTTTGAAATCCTGCAACACAGAGAAGAAGAAGAAACAAACTGCACCATATTTTTTTTGATATTTTGATTAGAAGTTAGTGAATATAAACAGATAACAGAAATTAAACATGGTGATCCTCTGCAAGGCATAGACCTGCACCTGAAAAAGGATAAACGAACAGTGTGTGATCTTGTTTGTATGCGAAATGCAGATGAGATGCGAAAAATTTTAGGGTCAAAAATTAGGGTCTGACACTTACCATGCCATTTCAAGCATTTGTATTCCATATAATACATATTAAGACATTTCTTGAACATTTCTTGATCATTTATCCATACATTTGCCACGCTTTGCATCCATTTCATCTCATAAACATCCATGTGTTTACATGCTTCCTACATGCTTCATTTGCATTCATTCTCTTGTATGATCACACATATGCATCTTGTATGTCTTTTCATCATATCATAGCATCATTTACATCATGAGTATTCTTCTGGTCTTTGTATTTTCCCTTGCATATGCATTTGTTTCATTTCATTTCTTTCCTTATGCATCTTGTGCTAACTTTTCAGGTTAATGGTAAGTTGTTTGGGAGGTGGATTTGCCTTCACCTCCCACCTCTTCTCATACCATCATATTGTATCCTTGCTGCATTTTTACTTGTCCTTGAGTGGGCTTGCCTCACTTGTTCTTCTCTTCCTTTCTTTCTCTTCTCATCTCATCTCTTTCCTATCTTGCTTCTCCTTGGTGGCTTCCTTGAAGACTTCTTCTCTTAAGCCTCACAAACCCTAGGACTTCCAAGCATGATAAATTTCGAGGACTTATTAGTTTCCCTTTAGTCTTTTCCTTTGAGTCTTCTTTGTGTCTCTCCTCTCATCTCATCATTAGAGACTAAACCTTTAAGGTTTTAGGACTTTGGAATTAGGGTTATGCCTACATCCTTATCTTAGGATGGAATGTATAACTTTAATCCTAAGTGTTAAAACCTTAATCTATTTAAACCTCTTAATCAATCCATCTAATAATCACTAAGACATTAACTTGTAACTTGGGCCTTACATTAGGGTTCTAATTCTTCCTTTATGGTTAAGAAGGACTAACCCTAGTGTTTAATGGACAAGTCCCCCTCAAGTTGTCTTACAAATATAAAATCCACTTCTTAATCTCACCCTTAATTAAAATCCATTTAATAAAGGCTTGTTTTGTCATGAATTTAATCCCTAATCATGGATTAAGTTGAGGTATCTTCCTCAGCTTAAGTGCTCTCATCTATTATCCTTCTATTAGGATGGTGTAATGAGTTCACTAATCCTTGATTATGGCTTAAACTCATTACTTAACACTAAACAAAAACCCAAAAACATCTAAATAATCACAAGTAGGTTAATGATCTTAATCCTACATCATCATGGCAATTAAGTTGAGATGCTTATCTCACACTTAAAGTATTCTCATTATCCCTAATCAGGGAGGATATAATGAGTTTACAAGCCTTTGATTTAGACTTAAGCTCATTAACTTTTGACAAACACCAAAAACAATAACAAAACTGAAAACACAAAAACAAACAATAATCGTCTCCTTCGGGATTCTTTTCTCATCACACTCATTCATAAACAAGAACTTGCATCTTCCGTCTAATGCAAGACAGTTAGCACTCGAGCCAGACGAGTCATACACTTGAGCTTAGGCAAGCAAGCAGGTCACAGTCAATTTATTTTCCAGTCTCTTTGAGTTGAACTAAGGTGTTCTGACTTCCTCATTGCATAAGAGGATACGTAGGCATAACTTAATTGTTATCGAACAAAAGTCTCTGTGTCTTCCCCCTCTTTCAGCATTCTTTTTTAAAGCCTCAGCTCCTGTGCATTCACCTTTTGCACTGACACTTGTATATTCTTTTCCAACTTTTGCATACAGATAGCACATACACTACCCCTTTAAACACAATCTTGTAAGCGTGGATCCCGTCGAGTACGATGGACAATCTGGGTGCTAATACCTTCCCAGGTTGTAACCAACCCCCTTTCTCAGTTTCTCTGGTTCGCGGCCGTCTTATCCATCTTTTCTTAGGTTTATGCAACATTACTTTTCCTTCGGGATAAAAATGCCTAGCTGGCGACTCTATTCAGTTCACCCCTCATCTTCTCCTTTCACCGATTGTTCGTGTCTGTACCCTATCTAACCTAGGTGTCTTTTCGGGGGAGCGACAACAATGTTTATGCAACTTGGCCATTTTGGAATTTCCCATGCATCAAGCCATGAAATCCTTGAATTCTTGGGCCAATTATGATGTTTTGAAGTAGCATTTCCATGTTATGTCACATTTGGGCACATTAGAAGTCTTGTGAATGCTTGAAATGCAAAAATGCACAAAATCCTATTTGACATGAACCTTGAAATCATGTGATTTTTGCCAACTTTGCAAAGCCATAACTTGAGTTCTAGGATGAATTAGAATGAGTTCTTGTACTTTTTGAAAATGGGAGGATCCAATCTACAACTTTCATGTTTGAAAAATTTCATTAAAAACTTTTTGATCAAGAAAGAGGAGGTTGAAAATCTTTCCCAAAATAGAAAGTTTACATTACAAGTTATTTCCATTTTTGGCAAGTTTTGGCTTTGTTCATTTTTCTTCAATTTTGTGAACTTCTAAGCATTCCAATGATCAAATAAAAACCATATGACTTCAAAATGATGATGATGACCCATTGGAACCCTTGTTGGGGCCTCAGATGCCCTGATTTTGACTTTTTTGCTCAGGAAGTTACTATTTGATCAGATGACTTCCACATTGAATCTTTCCATGAAATCTGATACACATGCTCCTTATAACATATATGGACCAATAACAACAAAAATAACCAAAAAATTTGGGTATAAGGCCTTTGAAACAAAAACCCTAATTTCAAGTCATCTGTGTAGGAATCCTCAGCTTAGCTTCCATACCTCTGCAGTGCTTTGACATTTCTTGACTTTAAATGGCCCATGGGGGAATAAGATGATTATAGACCACTCAAGGGCCTTCTTGAAATGCTTCATGACTTTTGAGATTGCTCAGATTACTTCTTGGGTTGCTCAGATCACAAACCCTAGATGCAGTTATGCAGATGAAATGTTGAAGGATAGATATGCAATGTGAAAATGTGATGATAGTCTATGAAATGATGATAATCATAAGTCAAGATGTGAGAAAAAAGAGAGGGAAAATTTGGAGTGTTTACAGCTGCCCCTATTCAAGCATGAGTTAGCTGTGTAGGATGTAAGCGCCTGGCTTAACAGACAAACAAGATAACTTGTGGTTGAATACCAAGACAGTCCAAAATTTGCACTCTTTATTATAAGAAGAAAAGGGATATAAATTGTAATTGACAATATAAACTGAATACCAAATGATAGCGATGGAGGACGACCATCGAGCAGAGGACGACTGCTGGGGAAAGATACAGTGAGAAATGCACTGACGGGGACGACCATCATGCTGGGGAAAAAAGAATCCGCGACAGGGACGACCATCGGGTAAAGAAAAAGAACGACTTTATTGGGGTTTTAAAAGCACTAACGGGGACGACCGTTAGGTTGAAGAATAAAGAAACCACGACGGGGACGGCCATCGGGTGAATAGTAAATAAATGATGAGGGACGATCATCGAAAGGTGAAGGACGATCACCTAGCAAGGTACGGCTGCTGAGAGTTATTGCGACATAGGACGAATGTCGAATAAAAAGATCGACGATGGGGATGGCCATTGGATGAATGATGAGGTACGGTCATCAAAATAAATGATGAGGGACGGTCATCAAGAGGTGAAGAACGATCACCTAGCAGGGGACGACTGCTCTGTTGGGGATTATCTCGACATAGGATGAATGCCGGATAAAAAGATCAACGATGGGGACAGCCATCGGATAACATGATGAGGGACGGTCATCAAAATAAATGATGAGGGTCGGTCATCAAGAGGTGAAGGACGATCATCTAGCAGGGTACGGTTGCTGAGGATTATCTCGACATAGGGCGAATGTCGGATAGAAAGATCAATGATGGGGACGGCCATCGTATAACATGATGAGGGACGATCATCAAAAGGTGAAGGACGATCACCTAGCAGGGTACAGTTGCTGATGGTTATCTCGACATAGGACGAACGTCGAATAGAAAGTTGTTTTGTTGGCGACTTCTAGGGATGAATAAACACGGACGAGTGTTTAAGCCCTAAAAATAAAATGGTAAGTGTTTCGACAGTGTGTATAGACTAAAGATACGGACGAGTATCTTTAGGACTACGATACGGACGAGTATCGATAGGAACAAACAACGACGCATGTTTATGGAGTGATGATACGGACGAGTATCAACTGTTTGAACAAGGAACACGGACGAGTGTTGATCTGATGGGGAGATGCGTAAGATACGAATGAGTATTAGAAGAATTGTGTATTAGTATGTACAAATATTTGTATTGAGAGTGCAAACGGATATTTTGGCTTTTATCTGCAGGGGATAAGTTTTTGCGTATTGCTAGAGGAGTGATTTTGGTATTTGCAAGTGACTAGCTCGAACCTGGCTTATGATCATGCAAATGTTTGATTTTTGCTGTAATGCTCCATATTAGACAGAATGCTACACTCTGTTTGGAGAGAAATGATGTGAATGCTATGATTATGAAAATGAGAGAAATGAGGTCCGAGATTTCAAATTTGCTGGGAGAACAGATCACTGGACAATCTGTGGGGAGAAATAATTAATGCACGATCTTTCTGGAGAGCTCTAGGGGAAGAACTCTATGGGGATCCAATGCTGAGGATGAGAAGATCTGGCCACTTGATGGGGAAAAGTGATTTAGGCATTGCTTCGGAGATCCTGCTTGGGGATGAAAGAACTTCTGGGAAGTAATCTGTCGGAGGATCAGCTTCGTGGAAATACTCTGAGGGGATAAAGAGCTCCGCGGGGAATACTTTTGTCAAGTAGTCCTTCTGGTGATGTGACTTCCGGCTTGGCTGGGGATATAGTGCCTGATATGCCCCATGCTGTGAAAGATTGTCTGCCTTGAGTACCTGCAACCTGTTAAACAAAGGAAACGGACAAGTGTCCTGAGGCATCCTCAACCGGATTCCGTCATAGGAGTTAGGTTTTCTTAAGAGCACATATTTCCTGCAAGCATTTATTGAAAATGGCTTATATATTTTCATGCAAATGTTGTATTACGAACTTTGGACATTTTGCAAACAAAACAAAAAGGTACAAAACAAAGTGTGAATGAATATTTGACTTTATTGATTTGTGTGCCCTGAATAGGAAAGTACAGTGAGAAGCTAATCCCTGAAATGAGGAGATTGCTACAAAATTGAGAAAATAAAAGTCCTATTTGGCAATGCTGAAGTTGATGCTTCAATCTTCCTTTTGCTATGACCTGTATGACCTGAACGCTCTTCTTATCTTGCTTTCTGAAGAAAGTTTATTCTGACTGATGCTTTGTCCTTTCGAAGCTTGCCATGTTATGTGAGTGATACAGACAAATTTAGAATGCAATTGTTCGCTTATTCCCTGATTTTGCGTGGATCGCCCTTTCGGGTTTTCAATCCTTCGGGATACCCTTTTTTTTCTGAGCTGTCCGATATGGCCTTTATACTCAGCGGGTGTGCATTTTTTTTCTTTCAATTTTTCCCTTATTTTTTCCCGAGTCTTTTATTTTGTTTTTGACTCGCCGGGATGCCGTATTTTTTCCTGGACTTACATTCTGTTTTTATGTCCAGCGGGTCATTTATGCGAAGTATTTTTTAACTGCATCTGAATTCACAGGAGATAGGAATTTTTCGCCATCCATGGTTGCAAGCATCAGTGCTCCGCTTGAGAAGACTTTAGTTATCACATAGGTACCTTCATAGTTATGCGTCCACTTGCCCCTGTGGTCTGAGTGGGGAGGAAGGAGTCTTTTCAGTACAAGCTCTCCCACTTGATATACCCAAGGTCTGACTTTTTGATCGAAGGCTTTCTTCATCCGTTTCTGATATAACTGACCATGACAGATAGCTGCTAATCTCTTTTCTTCAATCAGGCTCAGTTGGTTATAACGAGATCAAACCCATTCTGCTTCGTCCAGCTTTACATCCATCATTACCCGTAAGGAGGGCATTTAAACTTCAATAGGTAGGACTGCTTCCATACCATACACAAGTTGATAAGGTGTTGCCCCGGTAGATGTTCTAATGGAAGTTCGGTACCCATGCAAGGAGAATGGTAACATTTCATGTCAGTCTTTGTATGTGACTACCATCTTTTGTACAATCTTCTTAATTTTCTTGTTAGCCGCCTCAACAGTGCCATTCATCTTTGGCCTGTAAGGAGAATAGTTGTGATGTTGAATTTTGAAGTCTCGGCACAGTTCTGCCATCATCTTGTTGTTAAGGTTTGAACCATTATCAGTAATGATTCGCTCGGGAACTCCATATCGACAAATAGTATCCCTTTTCCGAAATCGGACCACCACTTGCCTGGTGATATTTGCATACGAAGCTGCTTCAACCCTTTTGATGAAGTAATCAATGGCTACCAGGATGAATCTGTGACCATTTGAAGCAGTTGGCTCGATCTTTCCAATCATATCAATGCCCCACATGGCAAAGGGCCAGGGTGAAGAAAATATATTCAAAGGATTGGGAGGCACATGCACTTTGTCTGCGTAGATCTGGCATTTGTGGCATTTTCTGGCATAGGCACAACAGTCTGCATCCATTGTGATCCAGTAGTAACCTGATCTTAACAATTTCTTTGCCATTGCATGTCCTCCGGCATGGGTACCGAAAGAACCCTCGTGTACTTCGTGCATCTGTAAGTCTGCTTCCTTCTTGTTAACTCATCTGAGCAAGACCATGTCGAAGTTTCGCTTGTATAAGGAGCCATCAGTATTGAGGAAGAAATTGCGGCTAGCCTTCTCAATGTCTTCTTATCATTAGAAGATGCCCCAGGTGGGTATGTCCGAGTCTCCAAGAAGCATTTGATGTTGTGGAACCAAGGTTTGTTGTCAGTAACCGTGTCTACAGAGAAGACATATGCCGGTCGGACTAGTCTGGATACTAAAATCTGAGGTACACAGTTAGCAGTTTGTACTTTGATCATAGATGAAATAGTGGCCAAGGCGTCTACAAACTGATTCTCATCTCGAGGGATGTATTCAAGCTTGACTGTTGCGAAGAAAGTCAACAATCTCCTCGTATAGTCACGGTAGGGAACATGGTGCTCTTGATGAGTATACCACTTGCCATTAGTTTGGTTGATCACCAAAGCTGAATCTCCGAATACATTCAAGGTTTTGATCCTGAGGTCAATGCCTTCCTCAAGAACCATGATGCAAGCTTCGTATTTTGCTTCATTGTTAGTGCAGGCAAAGGTGAGCCTTGCTGAGAAAGGAAGATGGACTCCTTTGGGTGTAATAAGCACTGCACCAACTCCACGACCATTACAATTAACTGCCCCATAAAATATCATAGTCCATGCTTCTTCTGGATCAGGCCCTTCAGTGTGAATAGGCTCTTCACAATCTTTTGACTTTAAGAACATGATGTCTTCATCAGGGAAATCAAATCTCATAGGCTGGTAGTCATCAATGGGTTGCTCAGCCAAATAGTCAGACAATACACTGCCCTTGATGGATTTTTGAGAGACCTTCCGGTAAGTGTTGGCTTCTCAAATATTTACTTGACGGGGTCCATCTTTGAGATCAACAAGGTAGTATGAGTCAACATATACTTTCTTACTTGGCGAGCAGGCCACGCTAAAGCACAACAAGTTTTCTCGAGCAGTGAATAACGTTGTTCACAGTCGGTAAACTTTTTGCTTAGGTAGTATATTGCATACTCTTTTCGACCAGACTCGTCATGTTGGCCCAACACACACCCCATCGATTCATCTAATACTGTCAAGTACATTATTAGAGGTCTTCCTTCAACTGGAGGCATGATAATCGGAGGTTCTTGCAGATACTCCTTGATCTTGTCAAAAGCTTTCTGACAATCATCATTCCACCTGACTGTTTGTTCCTTTCTTAGCAGCTTGAACAAGGGCTCGCAGGTTGTAGTGAGATGAGATATGAACCTTGAAATATAATTCAATCTACCTAAGAACCCTTGAACTTCTTTCTCAGTCTTAGGTGCAGGCATTTCCTAAATTGCTTTGACTTTGTCGGGATCAACCTCAATTCCCTTTCCAAAACGTACCCCGAATGTGCACTTTTTGGGGTTCAACCTTAACTGATACTTCCTCAGACACTTGAACAATTTCAACAGGTTTACCAAATGGTCTTCTTCTGTGAGGGACTTGGCAATCATGTCATCCACATAGCACTCGATTTCTTTATGGATCATATCGTGGAATAATGTTACCATAGCCCATTGATATGTTGCATCAACGTTCTTCAGACCAAACGACATTACTTTGTAGCAGAACATGCCCCAAGGTGTGATGAAGGTTGTCTTCTCCATTTCCTCAGGTGACATCTTGATCTGATTGTATCCATAAAATCCGTCCATGAAGGAAAACACTGAGAACTGAGCTGTGTTATCCACCAATACATCAATGTGAGGCAATGGGAAGTCATCTTTCAGGCTTGGTCTGTTCAAATCCTGGTAATTGACACACATACTCACCTTGCCATCCTTCTTAGGTACAGGTATAATGTTAGCAACCCAAGGTGGGTAGCTAGTTACAGCAAGAAAACCGATGTCCCACTGCTTTTGTACTTCTTCTTTGATTTTCATGGCCATGTCTGGGCGAGTATGGTGCAACTTTTGTTTAACTGGCGGACAATCCTCTTTCAATGGCAGCTTGTGCATGACAATATCTGTATCTAAACCCGACATATCTTGGTAGGACAAAGCGAACACATCAACATATTCTCGCAGCATACTAGTAAGTTGTTCTTTTACTGGAATTTGCAGACTGGCTCCAATCTTCACTTCTTTCACATCTTCCTCGGTACCAAGATTGATAGTCTCAACCTCCTCCTGATGAGGAGCAATCACCTTTTCCTCTTGTCTCAATAACTTGGCTAGCTCTTTAGGTAAATCGTAGTCTTCTTCAACCCCTTCATCTGCTTGATTAATCGAATTGTCGAAGTCATACAAGGTCATATCAGTGTCGTTGTCGGTGCAATCTGGAGGGCTACCTCTGCAAGGGTTGAGATTTGGTTTATTTTAGTGATTGATTTTATCTTATTTAGAAAAATTGAATGAAGTTATTATCGAGAAAAATATTACCATTTATTGTTTTGTGCGAAAATAACAAAAATGAAAAGACACTGAGGGAAAAAGACTGTTTGCAAGAAAATGTCCATTGTTCATTAATATTCAATTTGCACAAAAATACATATGGCCCTATTACAAAATGAGTCCCGACATCTTGGGCAAGATGCAGGACTTTGATGCATGCTTAAAACAGAAAATAATAATTACTCTGCAGCAATAACCCTTATAATTTCCTGGGAAGACCAGTTGAGGACTTGTTGGCCCGGGACTCTTGGACGGATCCAGCTTTCCAGGTTGTAGTCGCTCTCAGCCTGATCTTCCAAAGTGTTGACAACATCCGGGGTCAACATTCCCCCACTTATGAACTTGGGAGCTTCAGCAGCCTCCTCTGGAACTTGTTGGGATGGTCTGTAATCCAAACCGAATTTGTCTTCTTTCATCTCCACCTTCAGCAGCTTGCCCCAGCCTTGGGCATTCCCTTCTTCCACAACCTTCCGAGCCTGTTTGTAGGAAGCAATTGAGGTGCCCATCCTTTCCTCTTGGGATGCAGCAAACACCTTAGTTGTTGCTTTGTTGACATTCAAAGCTTCAAAACCATGACTCATGGTTTCATGGATCTCCCCATCCATCTCTATGTACTTGTATGTAGCCAGGTGACTGGCGAAGATGTCTTTTTCTCCACAAATGGTGATAATTTGGCCTTCCCACTCATATTTTAACTTCTAGTGAAGGGTCAATGTTACCGCGCCAGCGGCATGGATCCAGGGTCGACCCAACAAACAGTTGTAGGCAGGCTGTATGTCCATCACATAGAAGGTAGTTTTGAAAACTTGTGGGCCAATTACCACAGGCAGCTCAATCTCTCCGAGAACCGATCTCTTAGAGCCATCAAAAGCTCTGACAACTAGGTTGCTCGGACGAAGTGCAAGACCATCATACTCCAACTTGGCTAAAGCTTTCTTCGGAAACACATTGAGTGATGATCCGGTATCGACCAGGACATGAGAAAGTACATCACCTTTACATTCCAAAGTGATATGTAAAGCCTTGTTGTGGTTACGCCCCTCCGTAGTCAAGTCAGCATTGGTGAAACGTAGTCCATGACTAGAATTGACATTTGCGACCACCGTTTTTAATTGATTGACCGTGATCTCTTCAGTCACATAAGCTGCGTGCAGGACCTTGAGTAGTGCTTTCCAGTGAGCCTCAGAACACATGAGCAGAGATAGTATAGAGATTTTGGAGGGTGTTTGGTGGAGCTGATCCACAACCTTGTAGTCACTTCTCTTGATAATCCTTATAAACTCGTCTACATCTTGATCAAAGGGTGTCTTCTGAGTTTCTTTTGCAGTTGGTTCTTCTGGCACCACACTTTTTTCCTTTTGCTTTGGCAGCAGCTTCTACTTCAGCATTGACTCTTGGAAATTGTGAAGCGAAGAGACGTCCGCTCCGAGTGAAGCCTCCACCTCCCCCAACATTGTCAATTTGTGGTGTAGAAGTTGAAGAGTCAAGGGTGATCTTCCTTCCATGGCAATAAAGATCTGAACCATAATTCCAAGGCACGACACTGTTGTTATCATAAGGAACTGGTCCAGGCAACGTGATGGTCACCAGACTAATTGCAGCAGAAGAAAGAGTTGTGATAGTCTGTGGATCATAGTAGATGGTGACAGGAGGTCTGATTGAAGCTGCTGCAGGTGTGGCAAGTTGTTGATGCTGATGAAGGTTGTTGTTGAGAGAATCTGGAACATGGATCGTTGCTGGATCATAATAGATGGTAACCGTTGAGATATCGTCACAGGTGTTTGCTGTTGTTGTAGTCGATTCTGTTGAAATTACTTTTGTTGGTGTTGTAGGAGAGATTTTTGTTGCAGTTGTAGAAGATGGAACTGTTGATGTTATTTGCGGGATGCCTTCTCTGATAAGACTGCTAATACCCTTCTTCAAATTTGCACAACCATTGGTAGAAATTTTGCAAGCTTCACAATAGGCCTCACAACCTGGAAACACTTGGCACTTCAATAGCTGAGCTTTTACTTCGACCAGTGGTGTTTGAATGTTTGTAATGCCATCAATCATAATTGCTGGTTGGTCCTCCTCAATGGCGTTGATCTTTGGCTCACCGGGATTTGGTATCGAATTCCTTGTGACATTTGGTGGAGGTTCGAAATTCAAAGCTTTGGAATCAATCAAATATTGGACCTTCATGTGCAGGGCCCTACACGTTTCTGTGGAATGACCAGGTGCATTGGAGTGACATCATAATTCCTTGGAAGATACAGGGGATCTGGTTGAGCCAAAGTCCTCATTTCAGTCAGGTTAAGCTTCAATAACTGAGGGAGTAAGACTGCATAGGACATCTGGATGGGATTGATCACCCTATTAATCTGAGAAGGCCTTTGTTAGAAAGGACGTTGTTGTTGGTTGTTGTTGTTGTAAGATATTTGTTGTTGTTGTGGGAACTGCTGTTGCTGAGGATAATGTTGTTGCTGAGGTGCTGGAGTAGGAATGGTGATTGCAGCCACTGATCTTTGCAAATACTGGGGTGTACCTCTATTAACATGCATTGCATTGGTCTCTCCTGTTCTTATAGGCCCTGATAAGGGTTTCCTTGCATTACTGGAGCTAGCACCATTGTCGGAAATCTTAACCATCTTCAATAGGCTTTCAATTCTCTCTCCCGCTATAACCACATCAGTAAAGCTAGTGGAAGAGAAGGCAGCGAGTCTATCAATGTAGGTCCCTTGCAAGGTATTCATAAACATATCAGCCATTTCCCTTTCAGACATAGGTGGCTGGACAGAAGCAGCGAGTTGTCTCCACCTTTAAGCGTACTCACGAAAACTTTCTCTTGAAGACTTAGACATACCTATCAAGAGGGTCCTATTGGGTTCCATATCTAGGTTGTACTGATATTGGCGTATAAAGGCCTGATCACACTAAAATTCACCGTATTTCTGACTCCGATTTCACATGCATTCTTAGCTTTTATTGTTATTTTGTTATGTTATTACTTTTTTTTTCTTTTTTTTCAGGTTTTTTATGTAATCGGGGCTTGAATCGAGAAAAGGAGAGAAAAAGGAGTGGAAACGGACGAAAACCTAGAAATTCAGCGTTTTACACTTACGGCACCCACCATGGCGGGCGCCATGGGGTCAGCCATGACGTGGCCACGTCTCAAGACCACTCCACAACTGCCAAGACCCACGATCCCCACTCTTCCATTCCCTATCAGTACCATGGCGGGCGCCATAGGCCTGTGGCGGGCGCCACAAGGCAAAAGCAGTTCCCTCCACTTTTTAGTGGAGGGGGCATCCTGGTCTTTTCCCGCATTTAGTTTTCCTATAAATAGGACTTTAGTTTTTCGTTTTTCTTCATCCAAACTTAGATTTCTTTAGGCATATATCAGTTTTAAAGCAGTTGCCATTCCACATCGGGGTGTTTCTACAATCGAGTGATCGAGTCTGTAATCTGTCTGTGTGATCGAGTTTTGGAGCACTCTGGAGGAAGTTAATCCTGCCGCCATTTTAATTCCAGTTCGTATTTTATCTTTCTGCATTGCTTTACTTTTATTTATTTCTCGCACTGCTTTACTTTCGTTTATTATCCACACTCGCACTTTATTTTATTTATTTCCTGCACTCGCTTTACTTTCGTTTATTTTCCGCACTCGCACTACTTTACTTTATTTCACGCACTCGCACTACTTTTATTTACTTTCCGCACTCGCACTACTTTTATTTACTTTCCGCACTCGCACTAAATTACTTTTATGAAAAATTATAAAAAGAACTTTTACATTTGTCGCTCCCACCAAAATGACACCTGGTCAGAAGGGGTACAGACGCGAACGGTCGGCGAAAGGAGAGAATGAATAGAGTCGCCAGCTAGGCATTTTTATCCCGAAGGAAAGGTAATGCTTCATAAACCTAAGAAAAGATATGGATAATGTTGATGACGCTTCAAAGAGCTTCCTCTTGCTATGACTCGTATGACATTTGATGTTCTTCTCGTCTTGCTTTCTAAAGAAGGTTGATTCTGAACGAAGCTTGAACCTTTCAGAGCCTACCATGTTGTAAGTGATACAGATGAATTCAGAGTACAGTTGTTCGCTTATTCCCTTATTTTGCATGGATCGCCCTTTCGGGTTTTCAATCCATCGGGATACCGTTTTTTGCCTGAGTTGTCCAATGCGGCTTTTCAACTCAGCAGGTGTACATTTTTGTTTATTTTCCCTTATTTTTTCCCGAGTCTTTTATTTTGTTTTTGACTCGCCGGGATGCCCTATTTTTTCCTGGACTTACATTCTGTTTTTATGTCCAGCGGGTCATTTTATGCGAAGTATTTTTTAACTACATCTGAATTCACAGGGGACGGGAAGTCTTCACCATCCATAGTGTTGAGCATCAGTGCTCCACCAGAGAAAACTTTCTTTACCACGAATGGCCCTTCATAGTTCGGAGTCCACTTGCCCCTGTGGTCTGTATAAGGAGGGAGGAGCCTCTTCAGCACAAGATCTCCTACTTGATACTCTCGGAGCCTAACTTTCTGATCGAAGGCTTTCTTCATTCTTTTCTGATACAACTGCCCATGACAGATTGCAGCCAATCTCTTCTCTTCAATCAGATTCAGTTGTTCGTATCGGGACCGGACCCATTCTGCTTCACTCAGTTTAACATCCTTTAGTACCCGCAGGGAGGGTAATTCCACTTCAACAGGTAGGACTGCCTCCATTCCATACACAAGCTGATACGGTGTTGCCCCAGTGGATGTTCTGATTGACGTACGGTACCCATGCAAGGCAAATGGTAGCATTTCATGCCAGTCTTTGTAGGTGACTACCATCTTTTGCACAATCTTCTTGATATTATTATTAGCTGCCTCAACGACGCCATTCATCTTTGGCCTGTAAGGAGAAGAATTGTGGTGTTGGATCTTGAAGTCCCGGCATAGCTCTGCCATCATTTTGTCGTTTAAGTTGGAACCATTATCAGTAATGATTCGCTCGGGAACTCCATACCGACAGATGATGTCTCTCTTCAGGAATCGGGCTACCACTTGCCTTGTAACATTTGCATAGGAAGCTGCTTTAACCCACTTGGTGAAATAGTCAATGGCGACCAGGATGAACCTGTGGCCGTTGGAAGCAGTCGGTTCAATCTTTCCAATCATATCAATGCCCCACATGGCAAAGGGCCAGGGTGAAGACATCACATTCAGAGGATTGGGAGGCACATGCACTTTATCTGCGTAGATCTGGCATTTATGGCATTTCCTAGCATAGGCACAACAGTCAGCATCCATTGTGATCCAGTAATAGCCTGATCTTAGCAACTTTTTAGCCATTTCATGCCCTCCTGCATGGGTACCAAAGGATCCTTCGTGCACTTCATGCATCAACAAGTCTGCTTCTGTTCTATCAACGCATCTGAGGAGTACCATATCAAAGTTTCTCTTGTACAGGGAACCGTCAGTATTCAGGAAGAAACTACCAGCTAGCCTTCTTAATGTCTTTTTATCATTGGAAGATGCCCCAGGTGGGTATGTTTGATCCTCCAAGAAGCATTTAATGTCATGGAACTAAGGCTTATCATCTTTAACAACATCTGCTGCAAATACATATGCTGGTCTGTCAAGTCTGGACACTGCAATTTGAGGTACAAAGTTGGCAGCTTGAACTTTGATCATGGATGAAATGGTAGCTAGAGCATCTGCAAACTGATTCTCATCTCGAGGGATATACTCAAGCTTGACCGTTGTGAAGAAAGTCAATAACCTCCTTGTATAATCCCTGTAAGGTATCAGATAATCTTGGTGTGTGTACCATTTGCCATTGGTTTGATTAACTACCAAAGCTGAATCTCTGAATACAGTCAAAGTCTTGATCCTGAGGTCAATGGCTTCCTCAAGACCCATAATACAAGCTTCGTATTCAGCTTCGTTGTTAGTGAAGTTGAAAGTGAGTTTTGCCGAGAAAGGCATGTGAACTCCTTTAGGTGTAATGAGTACTGCACCAACCCCACGACCATTCATGTTAACAGCCCCATCGAACATCATAGTCCATTCCTCTTCCGGGTCAGGCCCTTCAGTGTGACCAGGCTCTTCATGATCTTTTGCTTTTATGAACATGATGTCTTCATCGGGGAAGTCAAATCTCATAGGCTGGTAATCATCAATAGGTTGCTCAGCAAGATAATCAGACAGTACACTGCCCTTGATGGCTTTCTGAGATGTGTACTGGATGTCATATTCCGTGAGGATCATTTTCCATCTTGCAACACATCCGGTAAGTGCTGGCTTCTCAAAAATGTACTTGACTGGATCCATCTTTGAGATCAACAAAGTAGTGTGGGTCAACATATACTGCCTTAGTCGGCGAGCAGCCCACGCTAAAGCGCAACAAGTTTTCTCGAGCAGTGAATAACGTTGTTCACAGTCGGTAAACTTTTTGCTTAGGTAGTATATTGCATACTCTTTTCGACCAGACTCGTCATGCTGGCCCAACACACATCCCATTGACTCTTCTAACACTGTCAAGTACATTATTAGAGGTCTTCCTTCAACTGGAGGCATAAGGATTGGAGGCTCTTGCAAGTATTCCTTGATTTTGTCAAAAGCCCTTTGGCAGTCTTTATTCCACCTGACCGTTTGTTCTTTCCTTAATAGCTTGAATAGGGGTTCACAAGTTGCTGTAAGATGAGATATGAACCGTGAAATGTAGTTCAATCTACCTAGGAACCCTCGAACTTCTTTCTCAATCTTCGGTGCTGGCATTTCTTGAATGGCCTTGACTTTATCGGGGTCAACTTCAATCCCTTTCTCACTTACAATAAATCCTAGCAGCTTACCAGATCGCACCCCGAATGTGCACTTGTTGGGGTTTAACTTCAATTGGTACTTCCTCAGACGCTTGAATAACTTCAACAGATTCACTAGGTGGTCTTCTTCTATGAGGGACTTGGCTATCATGTCATCCACATAACATTCGATTTCTTTGTGGATCATGTTGTGGAATAGTGTTACCATAGCCCGTTGGTAAGTTGCACCAGCGTTCTTCAGTCCGAATGGCATCACCTTATAATAGAACGTGCCCCAGGGTGTGATGAAAGTTGTCTTCTCCATGTCTTCAGGTGACATCTTGATCTGATTATATCCTGAAAATCCGTCCATGAAGGAAAACACCGAGAACTGAGCCGTATTATCAACCAATACATCAATGTGAGGTAATGGGAAGTCATCTTTCGGGATGGCGCTATTCAGATCCCGGTAATCCACACACATTCTCACCTTGCCGTCTTTCTTAGGCACTGGTACAATATTAGCAACCCACGGCGGATAGCTAGTCACAGCGAGGAAGCCGACGTCCCACTGCTTTTGTACCTCCTCTTTTATCTTCATTGCCATATCTGGGCGAGTACGGCGCAACTTCTGCTTTACTGGCGGACAGTCTTCTTTCAAAGGCAGCTTGTGCATGACAATATCGGTGTCCAACCCTGGCATATCCTGATAAGACCAAGCAAAGACATCCACATACTCCCGAAGCATATCAATCAGTTGCTCTTTCACTGAATCTTGTAGGCAGGCCCCGATTTTAACCTCTTTCACATCTTCTTCCGTACCAAGATTAACTATTTCGACCTCCTCCTGATAAGGAGTGATAACCTTCTCCTCTTGCCTTAACAACCTGGCTAGCTCTTCAGGAAGCTCGTAATCTCCTTCAACCCCTTCATCAGCTTGATTGATTGGATTGTCAAAGTCATACGGAGTCATAGCAATGTTGTTGTCGGTGTAGTCTGAAAGGCACTCTCTGCAAGGGTTTAGATTGTTCATTTTAGTGATCAATTTTAATCTTGTTTAGAAAAAAAGTGAAATGAAGTTATCATTTTGGAAAACATTGCCATTTTATTTTTGTATAAAAAGAAAAATGAAAAACAGTGAGCGGGAAAGGAAAAGACTCATTTGCAAAAGATGTCCGATATTCATTGATTAATCTGTTTGCACAAAATTACAAGATGGCCCGATTACAAAATGAGTCTTGTCATCTTGGGCAAGATGCAAGACTTGATGCATGCTTAAAATACAGGAAATAATAATTACTCTGCGGGAGTAACCCTTATAATTTCCTGGGAAGACCAGTTAAGGACTTGGCTCCCCGGGATCCTTGGATGTATCCAGCCCTCCAGGTTGCAGTCGCTTTCTTCCTCGTCTTCCAAGTTGTTCACTGCATCAGGGGTGAGCATTCCCCCGCTGACAAAACTGGGCTTCCTGGCAGCCTCTAATTGATCTTGTTGAGTTGGTCTGTAACCCAACCCAAATCTGTCTTCCTTCTTCTCCACAGGCAACAGCTTGCCCCAGCCTTGGGCAGTCCCCTCCTCAACAACCTTCCTGGCTTGCTGATAAGACGTCATGGAGGTTCCCAGTACAGCAGATGCTTCATTAATGTTCAGAGCCTCAAACCCCTGGCTCATGGTTTCATGGATCTCTCCATCCATCTCAATATACTTATACGTAGCCAGATGGCTAACAAAGATGTCTTCTTCACCACAGATGGTGATGATCTGGCCTTCCCACTCGAATTTCAGCTTCTGGTGAAGGGTAGACGTAACAGCGCCAGCGGCATGGATCCAAGGTCTACCCAACAAACAGCTGTAGGCCGGCTGAATGTCCATCACATAGAAGGTAATTTTAAAAGTCTGCAGGCCAATCATCACAGGAAGATCAATCTCTCCAAGCACTGATCTTTTAGAGCCATCAAATGCTCTCACCACTAAATTACTTGGACGCAGTGCCAAGCCATCGTACTCCAGCTTCACCAAGGCTTTCTTTGGTAGAACATTGAGTGAAGACCCAGTGTCCACCAGTACATGTGATAGAACAACACCCTTGCATTCTAGAGTGATGTGTAAAGCCTTGTTGTGGTTACGCCCCTCAGTTGTTAAGTCAGCATTGGTGAAGCACAGTCCATGACTGGTGTTGACATTTACCACCACAGTTTCTAGCTGATTAACAGTGATCTCCTCTGGCACGTATGCTGCGTGCAAGACTTTCAGTAATGCATTCTTGTGAGCTTCAGAACACATCAACAGGGATAATATGGAGATCTTTGAGGGAGTTTGGTGAAGCTGATCCACCACTTTGTAATCACTTCTCTTTATAATCCTCATAAACTCATCTACATCTTGTTCAAAAGATGTCTTCTGAGTTTCCTTGATAATTGGCTCTTCAGATATCACACTCTTTCCTTTTGCTTTGGCAGCAGCTTTTGCTTCGGCATTAGGTCTTTGCAATTGTGAGGCAAAAAGGCGTCCGCTTCTGGTGAAGCCTCCGCCTCCCCCAACATTATCAATCTGCGGAGAAGACGTTGAAGAGTCCAAAGTGATTTTCTCCCCGTTGCAGTAGAGATCGGAGCCATAATGCCACGGTATGGCATTACTGCTTTCATATGGAACGGGTCCAGGCACTGTGATGGTAACTGGACTGACTGCTGCAGAGGAGGGTACTGAAATGGTGTGCGGATCGTAGTAAATGGTGACTGGTGACCTGGCAGGAGGTGCCACTGTTTGTTGTTGAAAGTTGTTGTTTGGAGGAACGTCTGATGGATCATAGTAAATGGTGACTGCTGAGATATCTTCATTAATTTCTGTTGGCGTTGTAGAAGATTCTGCTGAATAAATGGATGCTGATGTTGTAGAAGAAATGGTTGTTGACATCTGGTTTGTTGAAGTGATAGATGAAGCCATTGTTGATGATATTGATGAATTGGTCGGAATGATTGTTGTTGCAGTTGTAGAAGAATCAGGAATTGTTGTCAAAGGAATTGCTGGATTTGTAGGCGCCGTTGTTGTGATCTGAAGTATACCACTTTTGATAAGACCATCTATGCCGCTTCTCAAATTATCACACCCGTTGACCGAAATGTTGCAATACCCACAACCGAGCTCACACCCGGGGAACATCTGGCACTCTAGAAGCTGAGCTTTAATTTCGACCAGAGGTGTCCGAATCTGTCCAACACTGGTGATTAAGAAAGATGGCTTGTCTTCCTCAATGGCATTAATTCTTGGCCCTCCATGATTGGGCATGGGATTCTTGGTGACACTTGGAGGTGGTGCAAAGTTGAGGGCTTTAGAATCTACCAGATCTTGTACCTTCATTTGTAAAGCCCTGCATTTCTCAGTATTGTGGCCAGGTGCATTGGAGTGAAAAGCACATCTGGCGTTGACATCGTAATTCCTTGGAAGATTAGAGGGATCTGGTGGTGCCAATGTTCTTAATTC
Organism: Lathyrus aphaca; assembly: GCA_963966055.1. NCBI lineage: Eukaryota > Viridiplantae > Streptophyta > Magnoliopsida > Fabales > Fabaceae > Lathyrus > Lathyrus aphaca. The sequence continues at coordinate 175,148,853 of OZ014524.1, read as the reverse complement.
AACCAAGTTGAGTTTCAGGAGTTGTGGCAATAAGGCAGCATAAGGCATAGGGATAGGGTCAATCACCCTATTTGCCTGTGATGGTCTTTGCTGAAAGGGTCTTTGCTGATTGTTGTTATTATTGTTGTAGGCTCTCTGTGGCGGATACTGAACTTGCTGTTGGTAATGAGGTTGTTGTGGTTGTTGATATGTTGGTTGCTGAGGAATTGGAGCTGGAATGGTGACAGCTGCTACTGACCTGTGGACATACTGAGGTCTGCCCCTGCTGGCATGAATGGCATTTGTCTCACCGGTTCTTCTAGGTCCCACAAAAGGCTTCCTGGGATTACTGGACGAACCTGCACCATTATCAGAAATTTTTCCCATCTTCAGAAGGCTTTCAATTCTTTCTCCAGCTATAACTACGTCTGCGAAGCTGGTGGAAGAAAAGGAAGCTAGCCTATCAATGTACGTTCCTTGCAGAGTATTCATAAACATGTCGGCCATTTCTCTTTCCGACATGGGTGGCTGGACAGCAGCAGCAAGCTGTCTCCACCTTTGGGCATAATCCCTGAAGCTTTCCCTGGAGGATTGAGACATTCCCATTAAGAGGGTCCTGTTAGGAGCCATGTCCAGATTGTATTGGTACTGCCTGATGAAGGCTTCAGCTAGGTCCTTCCAGCATCTGATAGTAGCTCTGGTCACGTGTGAATACCACTCCCTGGAAGCCCCAGTCAAACTGTCTTCAAAATAAAACATCCACAGTTTTTCATCCATGGTATATGCTTTAAGTCTTCCCAGAAAAGACTGTAAGTGAGTTCGTGGACAGGAAGTGCCATTGTACTTCTCGAAGCACGGGGGTTTAAACTTGTGGGGAATTCTTACCCCATCCACTAACCCCATATCCATGACATCAAAACCCAGGGAATTTTGAGACTCCAGAGATCTCAACTTCTCAGCAATTTCATCAAACCTCCTATCATAGACTTCATCACCAGCTCCCATGACAGTGAATTGCTCCTCTTGAGGATCTTCTTGCAAGATCCTTCCTGCAGTAGTATTTCCTTGCACATTGCCCGGGATGTTGACTTCCAGATGCAGATGAGGCCCATATACTGGTGGATTACCATGAGGCTGACCCCTTTCATTGTTACTTGTTCCTCCAGTTCCCAGATGGGGTTCTTCCGGGGTTTGTCTTTCTACCAATGCCCTCAACCTTTCTTGACTCTGGGCCAAGCCATTCATTACTTCCATGAATTGGATCATTTGGTTTCTCATCTCCAGCCTTTCATTAGCCATCTGAGTTCTGACCTTTGTCAGATCTTGCTGTACTTGATCCATTTGGATACCAGGAAGATTGTTGCGAGTAGGATACCGGTGCGGACGGTTGAGAGGGAACACCCGACGATGAGCAATAATTCCTGAAGTACAACAGAGTTAGTAACACGCAAAACAAAAACCTACAAAACAAAACAAGAGTCAGTATGCAATGCAGTATGCTTATTTGTTTTCCAAGGTATCCGGCTTGGCTCTTGGTTTTGACCTTTCTAGACCCCGAAGAAGATGCTTTGATGTTGCTTGAGAGAAAGAAAACTCAATGAAACAAACTGACAAATATATTACAAATGGTGGATCATACATAGTTTGTTTCTACAACATATGCCCCTGAAGGGTCAAAATACAACATAAAGAGAAAAGTACATGAAATGGAAATAACAACAAGCAAAGAAGTCAAACATCTAATCCAAACTCATCCTCCTTAACCTCCTTTAAAATTGCTTCAGTTACAGGACAAGCCGGATGCTCTGTAATGTTTCTGATAAGAAGGTTTCTGGTGGCAATAGCAGTGGTCAGCATTTTGTTCCTGTCTTGGTCGTTTGACCTCTTCACGCCAGCCCTGAGCTTCAATTCTGAAATCTCCTTCCGGGCTGCCAGCAAAGCTTCCTGTTGTTTCTTTTCATTGGCCTCTAACTGCTCAATCCTGGCCTGAGTTCTCTTATCCTCTTGAGTACGAGCTTCAGTGATCCTGACCCACCTAGCTTGACTTTCTTGCAGATAGAGATCAGTCCTAGCCTTCTGAAACTGGGCCTCTTTACAGGCATTCTTCAATATTTGCTCCCCAGCTCTTGATTTCTTGATGTAGTCCTCTGCTTTCTCAATCTTGGCTAGATGCTCCACCTTAAGCTTTTCCAACCTCTCAATGTCTAGACGACCATCACTCCTCTCCCAGAGGGTCTTCTTCAGAGCTTGAGACAGATTCTCATTCCTTTCCTTCAGCTTCTCAAATTCTTCCAGGCTGATGGTGGCTGGAGGTGGTACTGTGGATGGTCCAGGTGTATCCTCAATGGTGAAAGGCATCCCAGAAATCTGAGCTCTGGCATGAGACCATTCATGATACTGAGCTGAAGCCACATTATTGCACCTCCCAAGAATGGTCATCCCTTTGGTCTGGATGTTGTCCCAAGCCCAGGATGCTTGTCTGACAACAGCTAGATTAGGTTTTATCTCACAATACAGGGTTTCAGCCAAGTCTTGCACTCTAGGAGGGTGAACCAAAGCATAGCCCAATTGTCTCTTAAACAGCAAAGGATTGTAGTTGATGCAACCCTTCACTCCTACAAGAGGTACATTGGGGTACTGCCCACAGCTAGTTATTATATCCATGCCTTTGGTACTCTGGGTGCACCATCTGATGTCATCTGAAGTCAAAGCAATAAGTCTCTTAGCCCAATTCTTCTGTTGGTGAGGATTCAGGAAGGCATCAGTCTTGGGTAAGTGTTTGAGCAGCCAGGTATGAAATAGGGGAGCACAGCATCTCACCAATTTTCCTCTTTGCTTTTCGTTCCTCTGATGAATGGAATAATAGAAATCTCCCAGCAAGGTGAGTATTGGGTTCCTCAGAAGGAAAAGATGAATGGCATTCTTGCTGATAAACTTGGGCTCATCTGCAAATAGTATAACCCCATATATACTGAGGGCTAACAATGCACAAACTGCCCTCCATTCTCCCAAGGAGGCCTTCAGGATGGCCTGAGAAGTCAGAAAGTCCAGGTGCAAACCAGGGATCCCAGCCTTTCCTGTCATGTTCTGCTCAATCAAAATAGGCTCCAGGTACAGTGCTTTTGCCACTTCTCCATTGCTGGGAAAAGTCATCTCTGGGTTGAAAGGGATATCACCCCTGACAGGTACTCCAATCAATGATGAGAACTCCTCCAGCAGAGGTCCTAGCTGAAAATTCTGGAAAGTGAAGCATCTCAAAGGAGGGTCATAAAACTGTAGGAAAGTGTGAATTAAACTCCTCTGAGAAGGTTCCAGGTCCATAACCATATCAATGATGCCTCCATAATGCTCTCTGAATAATGGGATGTGGTCTGGAGTGATAAGTGTCTGGACCTGCCTGATGCCAGTCAGCACAGCCTCAAAGAAATGGTATGAAATGTTGCTCTTCTTGGGTGCCATGACTGTTGATGAAGAGCTGAAAACAAGTGCTGATGATGAAGACTGATACTGGAGATGAGCCACTGATAGGCTGATGCTGGTGATGATGAGAACAGCTGAAGCAGATAACTGATAAACAGAGGTCTATGCAGATGAAGGGGTCAAAACCAAGCCAGATATAATGTGGATACCCTGAAAAACAAATAAACAAATGTTAAATGATGCAATGATGATGTATGCAAATGATATGCAAGGGTTTGTGATCGAGCTGGATCTGATTATCTGTCTTGATATATAAGGTCCATGTATGTTCAAGAAGTCCTGATGAAGGTTCAAAAGTCCAGTAACCAAGGTGGGGGACTCAAATAAAGAGTCACATGTCCAGGGTTAAATCACAAGAACTTGTCCAAAGTGAGGTACTCTTAATCAAAACAAGTAACAAGGTATGATGTGGTCAAAGGTACCTGCAAACCTGCAAACAGCCCGACCCCCTCACAGGTAGTGTTCTAAAACAAGGATCCTCAGACTTGGATCAGTTATGAGAAGTGTAAACACTTCTAACCCGAAGGTACAATGTTTACAATAACCATAAAAGATCCTCCTCTAATTCACCACAGTTTCTGAAGGTCATAGTAAAGGTCATCCAGACTTAGCAGGCTTCCCAGATAGCCCTAGCACTACAGGAGATCTGTAGCACAGAGTTCTCAAGAAGAAACCCACATCTGAACCGTGTTTCAAATTCCCGCACCAGACCGAAATGGAATGGGAAAGAACATGAACCACTCTAGCCTAGGTGTCACTCAGGTCCCAGGTATAGGACCTTAAACTCTCAGTAGAACCCCACCCACCAAGACAAAAACCAGATCCAGCAAGATGACAGTATGACAGTATGATATATAAAGATGTAAGGAAAGCAATAAATAACTGTACATAAAGCAGTAAATAAAGCAAATATATAAACACCATTAGCACATAACACCCCAGTAAACACAAATCAAACAAGCGCTAGGAGGAACCCACAAAAAGAACCAGAAGCCCTGGTTATAGTATAAGGTTCCCCAGTAGAGTCGCCAAGCTGTCGCTCCCACCAAAATGATACCTGGTCAGAAGGGGTACAGACGCGAACGGTCGGCGAAAGGAGAGAATGAATAGAGTCGCCAGCTAGGCATTTTTATCCCGAAGGAAAGGTAATGCTGCATAAACCTAAGAAAAGATATGGATAAGACGGTTGCGAACGAGAGAAACTGAGAAAGGGGGTTGGTTACAACCTGGTAAGGTATTAGCACCCAGATTGTCCGCCGTACTCGACGGGATCCACGCTTAAAAGATTTGTGTTTTAAAGGGGTAGTGTCAGTGCAATTTGTGTATCAAAGCTGGAAAAGAATGCAAGTGTCAGTGTAAAAGAAATGTGAAGTGTATAAGAGAAGTGTCAGTGTAAGGAAAGAGTGTGAAGCTCAAGACTATGAGGCTTAAAGAATAATGCTGGAAGAGGGGGGGATATACAGAGACTTTTGTTCGATAACTGTTAAGTTATGCCTACGTATCCTCTCGTGCAATGAGGAAGTCAGAACACCGTAGTTCGACCCAAGGAGACTGAAAGATAAATTGACTTGTGAACTGCTTGCTTGTCTATGCTCAAGTGTATGACCTATCTAGCTTAGGTGTAAACTGTCTTGCATTAGACGGAAGAAGCAAGTTCTCGTTTGTGAGTGAATGAGATGAGAAAAGAATCCCGGAGGAGACGATTATTGTTTGTTTTTGTATTTTCAGTCTTTTATTGCTTTTTGAAGTTTGTCATAAGTTAATGAGCTTAAGCCTAAACCAATGGGTTAGTAAACTCATCACATCCTCCCTCTGATTAGGGGTAATGAGAATACCTTAAGTGTGAAGTCAGCATCTCACTCTTAATCACCATGATGTAGGATTAAGATCATTAACCTACTTGTGATTATTTATATGTTTTTGTTGTTTTTGTTTAGTGTTAAGTAATGAGATTAAGCCATAATCAGGGGTTTAATGGACTCATTACACCATCCTAATAGAAGGATAATAGATGAGAACATTTAAGCTGAGAAAGACTCCTCAACTTAATCCATGATTAGGGATTAACCTCATGACAAAACAAAACCTTTATTAAGTGGATTGTGATTAGTGATGGGGTTAAGAAATGGATTTTATGATTTGTAAGACAACCTAAGGGGGACTTTTCCATTAACACTAGGGTTAGTCCTTCTTAACCAATTAAGGAAGAATTAGAACCCTAATGCAAGGCCCAAGTTACAAGCTTGATGTCTTGATGATTATTAAATGGATTGATTAAAGGATTTAAACACGTTAAGGGTTTAACACTTAGGATTAAAGTTATACACTCCATCCTAATAGAAGGATGCAGGCATAAGCTTAATCACAAAGCCTTAAAGCCTTTAGGGTTTAGTCCCTGATTATGAGATGAGAGGAGAAGACTCAAAGATGACACAAAGGTAAAAGCTAAATGGGGGACTAATCAAGTCCTAATTGTTATCATGCTTGGAGATCCTAGGGTTAATGAGGCCTAAGAAAGAAAGATCTTCAGGGAAACCACCAGGAAGGAAAGCAGATGAAAGGAGCAAAGAGAAGTAAAACAACTTGCTTCACTTAAGAAGACAAGTTTCTTGAAGGAAGAAAGTAAGAGATGAACATGAATGAGAAAGCTCACTCTAATGCACATACAAAATGCAGCAAAGATGCAAGAGAGATGAGAAGAGATTGTGAGAAGTGAAGGCAAATTCACTTCTCTAAACAACTTACCACCTGAAAAGTTAGCCAAAAGAAATGAAATGCAATGCAAATGAGATGCAATGTCATGATGCAAACCAAAATCAGAAGCAAGAACATGAAGTTAATGATGCTAAGAGATGATGCAAACACATGACAAGGGATGAGAGTGATCATACAAAGACAAGGATGCAAATGAGACATGCTTTGAACCATGAATGTACATGAAAAGTTATGAAATGCAATGGACATATAACATGGCAAATGAAAGATTCAATGATCAAACATGATTCTAATATGTCCTAAGATGTATTATGAATCATGTAGATGCATAAAATGTCATGGAAAATCATTGGATGCAAGCAAATGAAAAATGGATGCAAAGGAAGGCACAAATTAGGGTTACATGCATCATGCAAAGAAAAAATCCAAAACCATAAGCAAATGACATGATAAAAATTTGAAAATGCAATAAAAGATACCCTAAACCTATACAAACTCAAGGCCCAAAGTAGAGGATCCAACTCTTAACCTTGTGAAAGTTATGAATTTCTTAAGATTGCTAGGGTTTTGGGGTACTTCATCAAGAAAAATGCTAAACAAATTGAAAATGCAAGATCAATTCAAACTAATTTTATCATATAAACTACATGCTATGAAGAGTGCAATGCAAGAAGAATCATCACTCAACTCTCAATGGTTAGGCAGCAAGAAATTTTTGAAGTTTGAAACAAAATATTGCCTTACAATGAAATTAAATCCAATGAAAATGATCAAATGGCATCAAGAACAAAAAGGAAATTTGGTTTGAGAGTTGAACAATGTTTCTAAATGTTTCTAAATGCTATGTGAATTTTTTTGTGATTTTTAAATACCTAAATGTATTTTTTATTAATTAATTTCCATTAATTATTTAAAAATAAGCATTTAAATGATTTAAAAATAATTTACAGTGCAAAAAATAAAAATAAAAATATTTTTGGGTCTTAAAAATTAATGAAAACTTTGACAAAAATTTTCATAATTTTTAAATGATTTTTGCTATTTTTAATAATTCGTACAAATAAATGCAAAACAAATGAAAATAAAATAAAATTAAATAGAAAAAGGAGAAAGTCAGCCAATTTGATGGCTGAGATTCAAATTCAGGGACGCGGGAGTTGACTGCGCGCGCGAACGAACGGACGAAATTCAAACTTGCTTAATTATGATTAAGCCCTAATCAGAAACCCTAAACACTTTCAGATGACCGGAACAGTGTTCCGATCATCTTCTCCGGCCAGTCAATTTCTCAATCTCACTCAAAACGCATCAAAACCTCACAAAACTCTCCAGAATCAACCTATGAACATCACTAAACATAAACCCTACAACAAACAACATTTATTTTTCGTGAATCAAAGGAAACAAGCAAAAACATTTTCACGGGCAAACTTTCAGACAGTCAATACATGCTTGTTTCTTGACCATTTTCAAAACCAAACACATCCAGATGATCAGTAGAACTCATAGATTCATTCTATAACAAGAAATTGAAGTTCTGGAAAAAAAGTTCTTGAGCTCACCTGAACTGGAGCTTTCGAAACAAGGACTTTCTGGCTGCTTCTTTGGCTCAAACAAACTCCAATGATCCTCCCCAGAAGTTTGTGATGCTTAGCTGGAGTTTATATGACCTCTAGAAGGAGTTTGCAGAAGCTCAGGTCAATGGGGGAGGAAAATCGTATTTTTGATGTGGGAGGTTTCAGGCCAAAACAATGGTTGGGAAATGATCAGAGGATCATGGTGAGTGATTTGGTGAAGTTTGCTTTGATGTTTGCAGGCTGTGTTGTGTGATTCGAAGCAAAATGCATAAAGGGAGGTTTTTGAGAATGCTGGATTGTGGGAGAGATCAGGATGAGTTGTGTTATGTGTTGGGTTGCTTTTGGTACACATTTCAATGCTTGATAGGTCAGAGAGTTGTTGTGGAGCAGTGTGATTGGTATGGAGCAAAATGCATAAAGTCAACTTTTTGTGTAAGAGAGGTATGGGTCATTGGTAGGCCAAGGACAAAGGGGTGTCCTGTGCAGCAAGGAATGAGGAGAGCCATGGGATCGGTCTTGAAGCCAATTAGCAAGTGGATTAGGGTTTGTATGATGTTTTGCAACTTTGTCCAATTTTGGCCCTTTTGAAGTTTCTTGATCCATGAAAATGGGCAAACCTTTGGTGCATTCTGACTTTTAGGCATTGGTTTATGTTTGTAAAAAGATTATAAGTCACTTTGAGGTCTCATTTTACCTTGGCAAGGGATTTTGCAACTTTGCCTCTTTGGTGCAAAACTTGAAATTATGTGATTTTTCCCAACTTTGACAAGCCATAACTTTTGATCCAAAATGAATTAGAATGAGTTCTTGTACTTTTTGAAAAGGGAATGATCCATTCTACAACTTTCATGACCAAAGTTTTCTCATTTGAAGCATTTTTGAATCAAAAAGCAAGGGTTGAAAAACTTTCCCAAAATGGCAAGTTTTCATTACAAGTCATTTTCCCAAAAAGGCAACTTTGCAAATGGCTTGAAATTCTTCAATTTTGTGAACTTCTAACATCTTCTATGATCAAATAAAGATCATACACATTCAAAATGATGGAGAATGCCCTTTGATTGGGTCATTGGGGGCCTCAGATGCCCTGATTTTACACTGACTTGCTCAAGAAGTCATCCCTTGATCAGATGCCTTCCCCATGGAATTTCTTCATGAAACTTGATATGCATGATCCTTATAACATATAGAGACGATAGAAACAAGAATGACCAAAAATTTTGGAGTTATGGCCTCTGAAACCAAAACCCTAATTTTAGGTCATCTGTGCAGTTAAACCCGGCTCTGCTTCCATGCCATTCTCAGTTCTTGTGATTCTTTGACTTATTTGATCTTGTGAGGATATAATAGGATGCTTGAACATACATGGACCCCTTTGAAGTGATTGATGACCTTTGAAGTGGCTCAAATGGCTCTTGGATAGCTCAGATCACAAACCCTGGATGCAAATGACTTAGAAGCAATGCAGTGAATCAAAAATGTGGTATGAGATGCTATGATTGAATTTATGCATATGAAAAGATCACAAGCCATGGTGTGAATGGGTGAGGGCAAATTTGGGGTGTTTACAGCTGCCCCTATTCAAACATGAGTTAGCTGTGCAGGATGTAAGCAACGGCTTAACAGGCAAACAAGATAACTTGTGGTTGAATACCAAAGACAGTCCAAAATTTGCACTCACAGAATGAAGAAGAAAAGGGATATAGATTATAAAAGAAAATAAAGTATAATTATAAAGTGCGGGCGACGGAAGACGACCGTCGAGCAGAGGACGACTGCTGGGGATAAAGTGATGACGGGGACGACCGACATGCTGGGGAAGATGCGGGAAATAAAGCAGTGACGGGGACGGCCGACAAGCTGGGGATATGAGAGATTATGATGGGGACGACCATCGGGTGAAGCTATAAGACTCTCTAGGGATTATATGTAAATGAAATAAATGATGAGGTACGATCATCAAAGGTGAAGGACGATCACCTAGCAGGGGACGGCTGCTCTGTTGGGGGTAAGATGAGGGACGGTCATCTAAGGTGAAGGACGATCACCGGGCAGGGTACGGCTGCCGAAAGTATCACGACATAGGACGAATGTCGGATAAAAAGGTCAATGATGGGGACGGCCATCGGATAAGCATGATGAAGGACGATCATCAAGAGGTGAAGGACGATCACCTAGCAGGGTACGGCTGCTCTCAGGGTTTATCATGACATAGGACGAATGTCAGATAACAAGATCAACGATGGGGACGACCATCGGATAAAATGATGAAGGACGATCATCAAGAGGTGAAGGACGATCACCTAGCAGAGGACGACGGCCAAGAATATCACGACATAGGACGAATGATGGATAAGAAGGGGTTCTAGAGACTCCACTGGGAATGATGAAGGACGATCATCAAAAAGGTGAAGGGCGATCACCTGGCAGGGTACGGCTGCCGAAAAGGTATCATGACATAGGACGAATGCCAGATAAAAAGGAAACAGTTCAACAAGCTTTGTTGGGGAATAGTAAACACGGACGAGTGTCTATATCCAAGAAATGAGAGGTATAATTGTTTGGGTACTGTGTATAGACTAAAGATGCGGACGAGCATCCTTAAGACTATGATACGGACGAGTATCAGGTAGAAAACAATGCTGACACATGTTCAGAGATGATGATACGGACGAGTATCAACTGGTTAACAAAGAACACGGACGGGTATTGATTCTGCGGGGACTCTTCTGGGGAATAGTAGACACAGGCGAGTGTCTAAATTCAAGAAGACATAAGTGTTTGACACGGTGTATAGATTAAAGATGCGGACAAGCATCCTTAAAATCATGATACGGACGAGTATCAGTAGAAACAAACGCTGACGCATGCTCAGAGATGATGATACGGCCGAGTACCAACTGGTTAACAAAGAACACGGACGAGTGTCGAATCTGAGAGGATATAAATGGTGTATAAAAGACACGGACGAGTATCTGCATGAGTAAAATAGGAGTGACAAGTATAAGTGGTGTACATACGAGTGTTTAACTTGCTGGGGAGAGGGACACGGACGAATGTCAAAAAGAGAAAAGTGTAATATAATCAAATGTATGTGTACCAAGGAAGTTGTGTATAAGTATCTGTGAGTGCAAAGGGGACGCTTTGGCTTTCTACCGGGGATATGACACGGACGGGTGTCAGGAAGTATCTGTATTTTTTTAGGGAAAATGCCTTGGCTCTCTGCCGGGGAATCTGGGGAGTTTTCTGTACATCGTTGATGGATCGTCAGTATTTATAAGTGTTTGATTCAGAACATGGCTTATGATTATGCAATATGTTTGATTTTTGCCGTAATGCTCCGTTTTTAGACGGAATGCTACGCTTTGTGGGGGAAATAATGATGCGAATGCTATGATTATGCAAAAGGTAACGATCCGGGATTCGGATCCCGTTGCTGCGGAGATCTCTGGCTGATCTGATCGAAGTGGACATCCCAGCTGGGGATAAGATCATTGGTAGATCTGATAAGATGCGACTTTGCCTGGGGGAGTAGGTCAATGATAGACCCGTCTTGGTAATGAGGGACCCAGCTGGGGTTTGTAGAAGCTTTCGTCACTCTGTTGTGATTTCTTCACGCGTTGCCCTTCCGGGTAGAGGTTGACACTCTGTGGGGAGATGGTTCCCTGGCTTTTGTACTTGGATGAGGAGGAATAATAAATGGCAACTCAGCTGGGGAGAAAGCACCTCCGGTGCTAATTGTGAGATAGACTGAGTAGATAATGATTTGCCAGCTTGCTGGGGTAAAGCTTTCATGCCCCATGTTGTGCTTTGAATACCTGCAATTCTGAAAAGACAGAGAAACGCGCAAGTAATCCCGAGGTATCCTTTACCAGATTCCATTCTAAGAGTTTAGACACTCCCGGGAGTAAGTATATTTCCTGCAAGCACGTATTTAAAAGAAGCATCTGTATTTATGCAATCAGTATTTTAAAGACATCGGACATTCTTGCAAATGAAAATAAAATGTACGAGACGAAACATGACTGAAAATCTGATTTTATTAATTCGTGTGCCCTGAATTGGCAAGATACAGTCAAAGAAACAAGTCCCCTGAAATGAGGAGATTGTTACAAATTGAGAAACAAAAGATATTGGCAATGTTGATGACGCTTCAAAGAGCTTCCTCTTGCTATGACTCGTATGACATTTGATGTTCTTCTCGTCTTGCTTTCTAAAGAAGGTTGATTCTGAACGAAGCTTGAACCTTTCAGAGCCTACCATGTTGTAAGTGATACAGATGAATTCAGAGTACAGTTGTTCGCTTATTCCCTTATTTTGCATGGATCGCCCTTTTGGGTTTTCAATCCATCGGGATACCCATTTTTGCCTGAGTTGTCCAATGCGGCTTTTCAACTCAGCAGGTGTACATTTTTGTTTATTTTCCCTTATTTTTTCCCGAGTCTTTTATTCTATTTTTGACTCGCTGGGATGCCCTATTTTTTCCTGGACTTACATTCTGTTTTTATGTCCAGCGGGTCATTTTATGCGAAGTATTTTTTAACTGCATCTGAATTCACAGGGGACGGGAAGTCTTCACCATCCATAGTGCTGAGCATCAGTGCTTCACCAGAGAAAACTTTCTTTACCACGAATAGCCCTTCATAGTTCGGAGTCCACTTGCCCCTGTGGTCTGTATGAGGAGGGAGGAGCCTCTTCAGCACAAGATCTCCTACTTGATACTCTCGGAGCCTAACTTTCTGATCGAAGGCTTCTTCATTCTTTTCTGATACAACTGCCCATGACAGATTGCAGCCAATCTCTTCTCTTCAATCAGATTCAGTTGTTCGTATCGGGACCGGACCCATTCTGCTTCACTCAGTTTAACATCCATTAGCACCCGCAAGGAGGGTAATTCCACTTCAACAGGTAGGACTGCCTCCATTCCATACACAAGCTGATACGGTGTTGCCCCAGTGGATGTTCTGATTGACGTACGGTACCCATGCAAGGCAAATGGTAGCATTTCATGCCAGTCTTTGTAGGTGACTACCATCTTTTGCACAATCTTCTTGATATTCTTATTAGCTGCCTCAACGGCGCCATTCATCTTTGGCCTGTAAGGAGAAGAATTGTGGTGTTGGATCTTGAAGTCCCGGCATAGCTCTGCCATCATTTTGTCGTTTAATTTGGAACCATTATCAGTAATGATTCGCTCGGGAACTCCATACCGACAAATGATGTCTCTCTTCAGGAATCGGGCTACCACTTGCCTTGTAACATTTGCATAGGAAGCTGCTTCAACCCACTTGGTGAAATAGTCAATGGCGACCAGGATGAACCTGTGGCCGTTGGAAGCAGTCGGTTCAATCTTGCCAATCATATCAATGCCCCACATGGAAAAGGGCCAGGGTGAAGACATCACATTCAGAGGATTGGGAGGCACATGCACTTTATCTGCGTAGATCAGGCATTTATGGCATTTCCTGGCATAGGCACAACAGTCAGCATCCATTGTGATCCAGTAATAGCCTGATCTTAGCAACTTTTTAGCCATTGCATGCCCTCCTGCATGGGTACCAAAGGATCCTCCGTGCACTTCGTGCATCAACAAGTCTGCTTCTGTTCTATCAACGCATCTGAGGAGTACCATATCAAAGTTTCTCTTGTACAGGGAACCGTCAGTATTCAGGAAGAAACTACCAGCTAGCCTTCTTAATGTCTTTTTATCATTGGAAGATGCCCAAGGTGGGTATGTTTGATCCTCCAAGAAGCATTTAATGTCATGGAACCAAGGCTTATCATCTTTAACAACATCTGCTGCAAATACATATGATGGTCTGTCAAGTCTGGACACTGCAATTTGAGGTACAAAGTTGGCATCTTGAACTTTGATCATGGATGAAATGGTAGCTACAGCATCTGCAAACTGATTCTCATCTCGAGGGATATACTCAAGCTTGACCGTTGTGAAGAAAGTCAATAACCTCCTTGTATAATCCCTGTAAGGTATCAGATGATCTTGGTGTGTGTACCATTTGCCATTGGTTTGATTAACTACCAAAGCTGAATCTCTGAATACAGTCAAAGTCTTGATCCTGAGGTCAATGGCTTCCTCAAGACCCATAATACAAGCTTCGTATTCAGCTTCGTTGTTAGTGAAGTTGAAAGTGAGTTTTGCCGAGAAAGGCATGTGAACTCCTTTAGGTGTAATGAGTACTGCACCAACCCCACGACCATTCATGTTAACAGCCCCATCGAACATCATAGTCCATTCCTCTTTCGGGTCAGGCCCTTCAGTGTGAACAGGCTCTTCATGATCTTTTGCTTTTATGAACATGATGTCTTCATCGGGGAAGTCAAATCTCATAGGCTGGTAATCATCAATAGGTTGCTCAGCAAGATAATCAGACAGTACACTGCCCTTGATGGCTTTCTGAGATGTGTACTGGATGTCATATTCCGTGAGGATCATTTTCCATCTTGCAACCCGTCCGGTAAGTGCTGGCTTCTCAAAAATGTACTTGACTGGATCCATCTTTGAGATCAACAAAGTAGTGTGGGTCAACATATACTGCCTTAGTCGGCGAGCAGCCCACACTAAAGCGCAGCAAGTTTTCTCGAGCAGTGAATAACGTTGTTCACAGTCGGTAAACGTTTTGCTTAGGTAGTATATTGCATACTCTTTTCGACCAGACTCGTCATGCTAGCCCAGCACACACCCCATTGACTCTTCTAACACTGTCAAGTACATTATTAGAGGTCTTCCTTCAACTGGAGGCATAAGGATTGGAGGCTCTTGCAAGTATTCCTTGATTTTGTCAAAAGCCCTTTGGCAGTCTTTATTCCACCTGACCGTTTGTTCTTTCCTTAATAGCTTGAATAGGGGTTCACAAGTTGCTGTAAGATGAGATATGAACCGTGAAATGTAGTTCAATCTACCTAGGAACCCTCGAACTTCTTTCTCAGTCTTCGGTGCAGGCATTTCTTGAATGGCCTTGACTTTATCGGGGTCAACTTCAATCCCTTTCTCACTTACAATAAATCCTAGCAGCTTACCAGATCACACCCCGAATGTGCACTTGTTGGGGTTTAACTTCAATTGGTACTTCCTCAGACGCTTGAATAACTTCAACAGATTCACCAGGTGGTCTTCTTCTGTGAGGGACTTGGCTATCATGTCATCCACATAACATTCGATTTCTTTGTGGATCATGTCGTGGAATAGTGTTACCATAGCCCGTTGGTAAGTTGCACCAGCGTTCTTCAGTCCGAATGGCATCACCTTATAACAGAACGTGCCCCAGGGTGTGATGAAAGTTGTCTTCTCCATGTCTTCAGGTGACATCTTGATCTGATTATATCCTGAAAATCCGTCCATGAAGGAAAACACCGAGAACTGAGCCGTATTATCAACCAATACATCAATGTGAGGTAATGGGAAGTCATCTTTCGGGCTGGCTCTATTCAGATCCCGGTAATCCACACACATTCTCACCTTGCCGTCTTTCTTAGGCAGTGGTACAATATTAGCAACCCACGGCGGATAGCTAGTCACAGCGAGGAAGCCGGCGTCCCACTGCTTTTGTACCTCCTCTTTTATCTTCATTGCCATATCTGGGCGAGTACGGCGCAACTTCTGCTTTACTGGCGGACAGTCTTCTTTCAAAGGCAGCTTGTGCATGACAATATCGGTGTCCAACCCTGGCATATCTTGATAAGACCAAGCAAAGACATCCACATACTCCCGAAGCATATCAATCAGTTGCTCTTTCACTGAATCTTGTAGGCAGGCCCCGATTTTAACCTCTTTCACATCTTCTTCCGTACCAAGATTAACTATTTCGACCTCCTCCTGATGAGGAGTGATAACCTTCTCCTCTTGCCTTAACAACCTGGCTAGCTCTTCAGGAAGCTCGTAATCTCCTTCAACCCCTTCATCTGCTTGATTGATTGGATTGTCAAAGTCATACGGAGTCATAGCAATGTTGTTGTCGGTGTAGTCTGAAAGGCACTCTCTGCAAGGGTTTAGATTGTTCATTTTAGTGATCAATTTTAATCTTGTTTAGAAAAAAAGTGAAATGAAGTTATCATTTTGGAAAACATTGCCATTTTATTTTTGTACAAAAAGAAAAATGAAAAACAGTGAGCGGGAAAGGAAAAGACTCATTTGCAAAAGATGTCCGATATTCATTGATTAATCTGTTTGCACAAAATTACAAGATGGCCCGATTACAAAATGAGTCTTGTCATCTTGGGCAAGATGCAAGACTTGATGCATGCTTAAAATACAGGAAATAATAATTACTCTGCGGGAGTAACCCTTATAATTTCCTGGGAAGACCAGTTAAGGACTTGGCTCCCCGGGATCCTTGGACGTGTCCAGCCCTCCAGGTTGCGGTCGCTTTCTTCCTCGTCTTCAAAGTTGTTCACTGCATCAGGGGTGAGCATTCCCCCGCTGACAAAACTGGGCTTCCTGGCAGCCTCTGATTGATCTTGTTGAGTTGGTCTGTAACCCAACCCAAATTTGTCTTCCTTCTTCTCCACAGGCAACAGCTTGCCCCAGCCTTGGGCAGTACCCTCCTCAACAACCTTCCTGGCTTGCTGATAAGACGTCATGGAGGTTCCCAGTACAGCAGATGCTTCATTATTGTTCAGAGCCTCAAACCCCTGGCTCATGGTTTCATGGATCTCTCCATCCATCTCAATATACTTATACGTAGCCAGATGGCTAACAAAGATGTCTTCTTCACCACAGATGGTGATGATCTGGCCTTCCCACTCGAATTTCAGCTTCTGGTGAAGGGTAGACGTAACAGCGCCAGCGGCATGGATCCAAGGTCTACCCAACAAACAGCTGTAGGCCGGCTGAATGTCCATCACATAGAAGGTAATTTTAAAAGTCTGCAGGCCAATCATCACAGGCAGATCAATCTCTCCAAGCACTGATCTTTTAGAGCCATCAAATGCTCTCACCACTAAATTACTTGGACGCAGTGCCAAGCCATCGTACTCCAGCTTCACCAAGGCTTTCTTTGGTAGAACATTGAGTGAAGACCCAGTGTCCACCAGTACATGTGATAGAACAGCACCCTTGCATTCTAGAGTGATGTGTAAAGCCTTGTTGTGGTTACGCCCCTCAGTTGTTAAGTCAGCATTGGTGAAGCCCAGTCCATGACTGGTGTTGACATTTGCCACCACAGTTTCTAGCTGATTAACAGTGATCTCCTCTGGCACGTATGCTGCGTGCAAGACTTTCAGTAATGTATTCCTGTGAGCTTCAGAACACATCAACAGGGATAATATGGAGGTCTTTGAGGGAGTTTGGTGAAGCTGATCCACCACTTTGTAATCACTTCTCTTTATAATCCTCATAAACTCGTCTACATCTTGTTCAAAAGATGTCTTCTGAGTTTCCTTGATAATTGGCTCTTCAGATATCACACTCTTTCCTTTTGCTTTGGCAGCAGCTTCTGCTTCGGCATTAGGTCTTTGCAATTGTGAGGCAAAAAGGCGTCCGCTTCTGGTGAAGCCTCCGCCTCCCCCAACATTATCAATCTGCGGAGAAGAAGTTGAAGAGTCCAAAGTGATTTTCTCCCCGTTGCAGTAAAGATCAGAGCCATAATGCCACGGTATGGCATTACTGCTTTCATATGGAACGGGTACAGGCACTGTGATGGTAACTGGACTGACTGCTGCAGAGGAGGGTACTGAAATGGTGTGCGGATCGTAGTAAATGGTGACTGGTGACCTGGCAGGAGGTGCCACTGTTTGTTGTTGAAAGTTGTTGTTTGGAGGAACGTCTGATGGATCATAGTAAATGGTGACTGCTGAGATATCTTCATTAATTTCTGTTGGCGTTGTAGAAGATTCTGCTGAATAAATGGATGCTGATGTTGTAGAAGAAATGGTTGTTGACATCTGGTTTGTTGAAGTGATAGATGAAGCCATTATTGATGATATTGATGAATTGGTCGGAATGATTGTTGTTGCAGTTGTAGAAGAATCAGGAATTGTTGTCAAAGGAATTGCTGGATTTGTAGGCGCCGTTGTTGTGATCTGAAGTATACCACTTTTGATAAGACCATCTATGCCGCTTCTCAAATTATCACACCCGTTGACCGAAATGTTGCAATACCCACAACCGAGCTCACACCCGGGGAACATCTGGCACTCTAGAAGCTGAGCTTTAATTTCGACCAGAGGTGTCCGAATCTGTCCAACACTGGTGATTAAGAAAGATGGCTTGTCTTCCTCAATGGCATTAATTCTTGGCCCTCCATGATTGGGCATGGGATTCTTGGTGACACTTGGAGGTGGTGCAAAGTTGAGGGCTTTAGAATCTACCAGATCTTGTACCTTCATTTGTAAAGCCCTGCATTTCTCAGTATTGTGGCCAGGTGCATTGGAGTGAAAAGCACATCTGGCGTTGACATCGTAATTCCTTGGAAGATTAGAGGGATCTGGTGGTGCCAATGTTCTTAATTCAACCAAGTTGAGTTTCAGGAGTTGTGGCAATAAGGCAGCATAAGGCATAGGGATAGGGTCAATCACCCTATTTGCCTGTGATGGTCTTTGCTGAAAGGGTCTTTGCTGATTGTTGTTATTATTGTTGTAGGCTCTCTGTGGCGGATACTGAACTTGCTGTTGGTAATGAGGTTGTTGTGGTTGTTGATATGTTGGTTGCTGAGGAATCGGAGCTGGAATGGTGACAGCTGCTACTGACCTGTGGACATACTGAGGTCTGCCCCTGCTGGCATGAATGGCATTTGTCTCACCGGTTCTTCTAGGTCCCACAAAAGGCTTCCTGGGATTACTGGACGAACCTGCACCATTATCAGAAATTTTGCCCATCTTCAGAAGGCTTTCAATTCATTCTCCAGCTATAACTACGTCTGCGAAGCTGGTGGAAGAAAAGGCAGCTAGCCTATCAATGTACGTTCCTTGCAGAGTATTCATAAACATGTCGGCCATTTCTCTTTCCGACATGGGTGGCTGGACAGCAGCAGCAAGCTGTCTCCACCTTTGGGCATAATCCCTGAAGCTTTCCCTGGAGGATTGAAACATTCCCATTAAGAGGGTCCTGTTAGGAGCCATGTCCAGATTGTATTGGTACTGCCTGATGAAGGCTTCAGCTAGGTCCTTCCAGCATCTGATAGTAGCTCTGGTCAAGTGTGAATACCACTCCCTAGAAGCCCCAGTCAAACTGTCTTCAAAATAAAACATCCACAGTTTTTCATCCATGGTATATGCTTTAAGTCTTCCCAGAAAGGACTGTAAGTGAGTTCGTGGACAGGAAGTGCCATTGTACTTCTCGAAGCACGGGGGTTTAAACTTGTGGGGAATTCTTACCCCATCCACTAACCCCATATCCATGACATCAAAACCCAGGGAATTTTGAGACTCCAGAGATCTCAACTTCTCAGCAATTTCATCAAACCTCCTATCATAGACTTCATCACCAGCTCCCATGACAGTGAATTGCTCCTCTCGAGGATCTTCTTGCAAGATCCTGCCTGCAGTAGTATTTCCTTGCACATTGCCCGGGATGTTGACTTCCGGATGCAGATGAGGCCCATATACTGGTGGATTAACATGAGGCTGACCCCTTTCATTGTTACTTGTTCCTCCAGTTCCCAGATGGGGTTCTTCCGGGGTTTGTCTTTCTACCAATGCCCTCAACCTTTCTTGACTTTGGGCCAAGCCATTCATTACTTCCATGAATTAGGTCATTTGGTTTCTCATCTCCAGCCTTTCATTAGCCATCTGAGTTCTGACCTCTGTCAGATCTTGCTGTACTTGATCCATTTGGATACCCGGAAGATTGTTGCGAGTAGGATACCGGTGCGGACGGTTGAGAGGGAACACCCGACGGCGAGCAATAATTCCTGAAGTACAACAGAGTTAGTAACACGCAAAACAAAAACCTACAAAACAAAACAAGAGTCAGTATGCAATGCAGTATGCTTATTTGTTTTCCAAGGTATCCGGCTTGGCTCTTGGTTTTGACCTTTCCAGACCCCGAGGAAGATGCTTTGATTTTGCTTGAGAGAAAGAAAACTCAATGAAACAAACTGACAAATATATTACAAATGGTGGATCATACATAGTTTGTTTCTACAACATATGCCCCTGAAGGGTCAAAATACAACATAAAGAGAAAAGTACATGAAATGGAAATAACAACAAGCAAAGAAGTCAAACATCTAATCCAAACTCATCCTCCTTAACCTCCTTTAAAAGTGCTTCAGTTACAGGACCAGCCGGATGCTCTGTAATGTTTCTGATAAGAAGATTTCTGGTGGCAATAGCAGTGGTCAGCTTTTTGTTCCTGTCTTGGTCCTTTGACCTCTTCACACCAGCCCTAAGCTTCAATTCTGAAATCTCCTCCCGGGCTGCCAGCAAAGCTTCCTGTTGTTTCTTTTCATTGGCCTCTAACTGCTCAATCCTGGCCTGAGTTCTCTTATCCTCTTGATTACGAGCTTCAGTGATCTTGACCCACCTAGCTTGACTTTCTTGCAGATAGAGATCAGTCTTAGCCTTCTGAAACTGGGCCTCTTTACAGACATTCTTCAATATTTGCTCCCCAGCTCTTGATTTCTTGATGTAGTCCTCTGCTTTCTCAATCTTGGCTAGATGCTCCACCTTAAGCTTTTCCAACCTCTCAATGTCTAGACAACCATCACTCCTCTCCCAGAGGGTCTTCTTCAGAGCTTGAGACAGATTCTCATTCCTTTCCTTCAGCTTCTCAAATTCTTCCAGGCTGATGGTGGCTGGAGGTGGTACTATGGATGGTCCAGGTGTATCCTCAATGGTGAAAGGCATCCCATAAATCTGAGCTCTGGCATGAGACCATTCATGATACTGAGCTGAAGCCACATTATTGAACCTCCCAAGAATGGTCATCCCTTTGGTCTGGATGTTGTCCCAAGCCCAGGATGCTTGTCTGACAACAGCTAGATTAGGTTTTATCTCACAATACAGGGTTTCAGCCAAGTCTTGCACTCTAGGAAGGTGAACCAAAGCATAGCCCAATTGTCTCTTAAACAGCAAAGGATTGTAGTTGATGCAACCCTTCACTCCTACTAGAGGTACATTGGGGTACTGCCCACAACTAGTTATTATATCCCTGCCTTTGGTACTCTAGAGGCACCATCTGATGTCATCTAAAGTCAAAGCAATAAGTCTCTTAGCCCAATTCTTCTGTTGGTGAGGATTCAGGAAGGCATCAGTCTTGGGTAAGTGTTTAAGCAGCCAGGTATGAAATAGGGGAGCACAGCATCTCACCAATTTTCCTCTTTGCTTTTCGTTCCTCTGATGAATGGAATAATAGAAATCTCCCAGCAAGGTGGGTACTGGGTTCCTCAGAAGGAAAAGATGAATGGCATTCTTGCTGATAAACTTGGGCTCATCTGCAAATAGTATAACCCCATATATACTGAGGGCTAACAATGCACAAACCGCCCTCCATTCTCCCAAGGAGGCCTTCAGGATGGCCTGAGAAGTCAGAAAGTCCAGGTGCAAACCAAGGATCCCAGCCTTTGCTGTCATGTTCTGCTCAATCAAAATAGGCTCCAGGTACAGTGCTTTTGCCACTTCTCCATTGCTGGGAAAAGTCATCTCTGGGTTGAAAGGGATATCACCCCTGACAGGTACTCCAATCAATGATGAGAACTCCTCCAGCAGAGGTCCTAGCTGAAAATTCTGGAAAGTGAAGCATCTCAAAGGAGGGTCATAAAACTGTAGGCAAGTGTGAATAAAACTCCTCTGAGAAGGGTCCAGGTCCATAACCATATCAAGGATGCCTCCATAATGCTCTCTGAATAATGGGATGTGGTCTGGAGTGATAAGTGCCTGGACCTGCCTGATGCCAGTCAGCACAGGCTCAAAGAAATGGTATGAAATGTTGCTCTTCTTGGGTGCCATGACTGTTGATGAAGAGCTGAAAACAAGTGCTGATGATGAAGACTGATACTGGAGATGAGCCACTGATAGGCTGATGCTGGTGATGATGAGAACAGCTGAAGCAGATAACTGATAAACAGAGGTCTATGCAGATGAAGGGGTCAAAACCAAGCCAGATATAATGTGTATACCCTGAAAAACAAATAAACAAATGTTAAATGATGCAATGATGATGTATGCAAATGATATGCAAGGGTTTGTGATCGAGCTGGATCTGATTATCTGTCTTGATATATAAGGTCCATGTATGTTCAAGAAGTCCTGATGAAGGTTCAAAAGTCCAGTAACTAAGGTGGGGGACTCAAATAAAGAGTCACATGTCCAGGGTTAAATCACAAGAACTTGTCTAAAGTGAGGTACTCTTAATCAAAACAAGTAACAAGGTATGATGTGGTCAAAGGTACCTGCAAACCTGCAAACAGCCCGACCCCCTCACAGGTAGTGTTCTAAAACAAGGATCCTCAGACTTGGATCAGTTATGAGAAGTGTAAACACTTCTAACCCGGAGGTACAGTGTTTACAATAACCATAAAAGATCCTCCTCTAATTCACCTCAGTTTCTGAAGGTCATAGTAAAGGTCATCCAGACTTAGCAGGCTTCCCAGATAGCCCTAGCACTACAGGAGATCTGTAGCACAGAGTTCTCAAGAAGAAACCCACATCTGAACCGTGTTTCATATTCCCGCACCAAACCGAAATGGAATGGGAAAGAACATGAACCACTCTAGCCTAGGTGTCACTCAGGTCCCAGGTATAGGACCTTAAACTCTCAGTAGAACCGCACCCACCAAGACAAAAACCAGATCCAGCAAGATGACACTATGATATATAAAGCTGTAAGGAAAGATATAAATAACTGTACATAAAGCAGTAAATAAAGCAAATATATAAACACCATTAGCACATAACACCCCAGTAAACACAAATCAAACAAGCTCTAGGAGGAACCCACAAAAAGAACCAGAAGCCCTGGTTACAATATAAGGTTCCCCAGCAGAGTCGCCAAGCTGTCGCTCCCACCAAAATGACACCTGGTCAGAAGGGGTACAGACGCGAACGGTAGGCGAAAGGAGAGAATGAATAGAGTCGCCAGCTAGGCATTTTTATCCCGAAGGAAAGGTAATGCTGCATAAACCTAAGAAAAGATATGGATAAGACGGTTGCGAACGAGAGAAACTGAGAAAGGGGGTTGGTTACAACCTGGTAAGGTATTAGCACCCAGATTGTCCGCCGTACTCGACGGGATCCACGCTTAAAAGATTTGTGTTTTAAAGGGGTAGTGTCAGTGAAATTTGTGTATCAAAGCTGGAAAAGAATGCAAGTGTCAGTGTAAAAGAAATGTGAAGTGTATAAGAGAAGTGTCAGTGTAAGGAAAGAGTGTGAAGCTCAAGACTATGAGGCTTAAAGAATAATGCTGGAAGAGGGGGGGGGGATATACAGAGACTTTTGTTCGATAACTGTTAAGTTATGCCTACGTATCCTCTCGTGCAATGAGGAAGTCAGAACACCGTAGTTCGACCCAAGGAGACTGAAAGATAAATTGACTTGTGAACTACTTGCTTGTCTATGCTCAAGTGTATGACCTGTCTGGCTCAGGTGCAAACTGTCTTGCATTAGACGGAAGAAGCAAGTTCTCGTTTGTGAGTGAATGAGATTAGAAAAGAATCCCGGAGGAGACGATTATTGTTTGTTTTTGTATTTTCAGTCTTTTATTGCTTTTTGAAGTTTGTCATAAGTTAATGAGCTTAAGCCTAAACCAATGGGTTAGTAAACTCATCACATCCTCCCTCTAATTAGGGGTAATGAGAATACCTTAAGTGTGAAGTCAGCATCTCACTCTTAATCACCATGATGTAGGATTAAGATCATTAACCTACTTGTGATTATTTAGATGTTTTTGTTGTTTTTCTTTAGTGTTAAGTAATGATATTAAGCCATAATCAGGGGTTTAATGGACTCATTACACCATCCTAATAGAAGGATAATAGATGAGAACATTTAAGCTGAGAAAGACTCCTCAACTTAATCCATGATTAGGGATTAACCTCATGACAAAACAAAACCTTTATTAAGTGGATTGTGATTAGTGATGGGGTTAAGAAATGGATTTTATGATTTGTAAGACAACTTGAGGGGGACTTGTCCATTAACACTAGGGTTAGTCCTTCTTAACCAATTAAGGAAGAATTAGAACCCTAATGCAAGGCCCAAGTTACAAGCTTGATGTCTTGATGATTATTAAATGGATTGATTAAAGGATTTAAACACGTTAAGGGTTTAACACTTAGGATTAAAGTTATACACTCCATCCTAATAGAAGGATGCAGGCATAAGCTTAATCACAAAGCCTTAAAGCCTTTAGGGTTTAGTCCCTGATTATGAGATGAGAGGAGAAGACTCAAAGATGACACAAAGGTAAAAGCTAAATGGGGGACTAATCAAGTCCTAATTGTTATCATGCTTGGAGATCCTAGGGTTAATGAGGCCTAAGAAAGAAAGATCTTCAGGGAAACCACCAGGAAGGAAAGCAGATGAAAGGAGCAAAGAGAAGTAAAACAACTTGCTTCACTTAAGAAGACAAGTTGCTTGAAGGAAGAAAGTAAGAGATGAACATGAATGAGAAAGCTCACTCTAATGCACATACAAAATGCAGAAAAGATGCAAGAGAGATGAGAAGAGATTGTGAGAAGTGAAGGCAAATTCACTTCTCTAAACAACTTACCACCTGAAAAGTTAGCCAAAAGAAATGAAATGCAATGCAAATGAGATGCAATGTCATGATGCAAACCAAAATCAGAAGCAAGAACATGAAGTTAATGATGCTAAGAGATGATGCAAACACATGACAAGGGATGAGAGTGATCATACAAAGACAAGGATGCAAATGAGACATGCTTTGAACCATGAATGTACATGAAAAGTTATGAAATGCAATGGACATATAACATGGAAAATGAAAGATGCAATGATCAAACATGATTCTAATATGTCCTAAGATGTATTATGAATCATGTAGATGCACAAAATGTCATGGCAAATCATTGGATGCAAGAAAATGAAAAATGGATGCAAAGGAAGGCACAAATTAGGGTTACATGCATCATGCAAAGCAAAAATCCAAAACCAGAAGCAAATGACATGATAAAAATTTGAAAATGCAATCAAAGATACCCTAAACCTATACAAACTCAATGCCCAAAGGAGAGGATCCAACTCTTAACCTTGTGAAAGTTATGAATTTCCTAAGATTGCTAGGGTTTTGGGGTACTTCATCAAGAAAAATACTAAACAAATTGAAAATGCAAGATCAATTCAAACTAATTTTATCCTATAAACTACATGCTATGAAGAGTGCAATGCAAGAAGAATCATCACTCAACTCTCAATGGTTAGGCAGAAAGAAATTTTTGAAGTTTGAAACAAAATATTGCCTTACAATGAAATTAAATCCAATGAAAATGATCAAAAGGCATCAAGAACAAAAAGGAAATTTGGTTTGAGAGTTGATCAATGTTTCTAAATGTTTCTAAATGCTATGTGTATTTTTTTGTGATTTTTAAATACCTCAATGTATTTTTTATTAATTAATTTCCATTAATTAATTAAAAATAAGTATTTAAATGATTTAAAAATAATTTTCAGTGCAAAAAATAAAAATAAAAATATTTTTGGGTCTTAAAAATTAATGA
Source organism: Lathyrus aphaca (assembly GCA_963966055.1). Taxonomy (NCBI): domain Eukaryota; kingdom Viridiplantae; phylum Streptophyta; class Magnoliopsida; order Fabales; family Fabaceae; genus Lathyrus; species Lathyrus aphaca. Next base: position 175,123,472 of record OZ014524.1, on the reverse strand, counting down.
AAACTTTGACAAAAATTTTCATAATTTTTAAATGATTTTTGCTATTTTTAATAATTCGTACAAATAAATGCAAAACAAATGAAAATAAAATGAAATTAAATAGAAAAAGGAGAAAGTCAGCCAATCTGATGGCTGAGATTCAAATTCAGGGACGCGGGAGTTGACTGCGCGCGCGAACGAACGAACCAAATTCAAACTTGCTTAATTATGATTAAGCCCTAATCAGAAACCCTAAACACTTTCAGATGACCGGAACAGTGTTCCGGTCATCTTCTTCGGCCAGTCAATTTCTCAATCTCACTCAAAACGCATCAAAACCTCACAAAACTCTCCAGAATCAACCTATGAACATCACTAAACATAAACCCTACAACAAACAACATTTATTTTTCGTGAATCAAAGGAAACAAGCAAAAACATTTTCACGGGCAAACTTTCAGACAGTCAATACATGCTTGTTTCTTGACCATTTTCAAAACCAAACACATCCAGATGATCAGTAGAACTCATAGATTTATTCTATAACAAGAAATTGAAGTTCTGGAAAATCGTATTTTTGATGTGGGAGGTTTCAGGCCAAAACAATGGTTGGGAAATGATCAGAGGATCATGGTGAGTGATTTGGTGAAGTTTGCTTTGATGTTTGAAGGCTGTGTTGTGTGATTCGAAGCAAAATGCATAAAGGGAGGTTTTTGAGAATGCTGGATTGTGGGAGAGATCAGGATGAGTTGTGTTATGTGTTGGGTTGCTTTTGGTACACATTTCAATCCTTGATAGGTCAGAGAGTTGTTGTGGAGCAGTGTGATTGGTATGGAGCAAAATGCATAAAGTCAACTTTTTGTGTAAGAGAGGTATGGGTCATTGGTAGGCCAAGGACAAAGGGGTGTCCTGCGAAGCAAGGAATGAGGAGAGCCATGGGATCGGTCTTGAAGCCAATTAGCAAGTGGATTAGGGTTTGTATGATGTTTTGCAACTTTGTCCAATTTTGGCCCTTTTGAAGTTTCTTGATCCATGAAAATGGGCAAACCTTTGGTGCATTCTGACTTTTAGGCATTGGTTTATGTTTGTAAAAAGATTAGAAGTCACTTTGAGGTCTCATTTTACCTTGGCAAGGGATTTTGCAACTTTGCCTCTTTGGTGCAAAACTTGAAATTATGTGATTTTTCCCAACTTTGACAAGCCATAACTTTTGATCCAAAATGAATTAGAATGAGTTCTTGTACTTTTTGAAAAGGGAATGATCCATTCTACAACTTTCATGACCAAAGTTTTCTCATTTGAAGCATTTTTGAATCAAAAAGCAAGGGTTGAAAAACTTTCCCAAAATGGCAAGTTTTCATTACAAGTCATTTTCCCAAAAAGGCAACTTTGCAAATGGCTTGAAATTCTTCAATTTTGTGAACTTCTAACATCTTCTATGATCAAATAAAGATCATACACATTCAAAATGATGGAGAATGCCCTTTGATTGGGTCATTGGGGGCCTCAGATGCCCTGATTTTACACTGACTTGCTCAAGAAGTCATCCCTTGATCAGATGCCTTCCCCATGGAATTTCTTCATGAAACTTGATATGCATGATCCTTATAACATATAGAGACCAATCGAAACAAGAATGACCAAAAAATTTGGAGTTATGGCCTCTGAAACCAAAACCCTAATTTTAGGTCATCTGTGCAGTTAAACCTGGCTCTGCTTCCATGCCATTCTCAGTTCTTGTGATTCTTTGACTTCTTTGATCTTGTGAGGATATAATAGGATGCTTGAACATACATGGACCCCTTTGAAGTGATTGATGACCTTTGAAGTGGCTCAAATGGCTCTTGGATAGCTCAAATCACAAACCCTGGATGCAGATGACTTAGAAGCAATGCAGTGAATCAAAAATGTGGTATGAGATGCTATGATTGAATTTATGCATATGAAAAGATCACAAGCCATGGTGTGAATGGGTGAGGGAAAATTTGGGGTGTTTACAACATTATCATGTCTAACTAACTCTATAAAGGTTAGAATGTAAGGATCGTAATTAAACAAGTAATCTGTACAATTGTTCGTGGAAACACTTAAGGGCTATTTTATCTTTCAATTTAAGTAATTGTTTTTAACTACTTCAAAAACAGCCAAAAGCACTTTGTCTAGTTCATTAGGAGTTTTTAGATTAAAAAGAAAAGAGATTTTAAAACGATTTTCGGACGCGTTATGAAGTTTAGAGTCTGGTTCGTGAGAACCTCTTTTTGCTAAGAAATCCAGGTTAAAGTACTTTTCAACTTAGTTAAGATACTATATTTCTTAAAAATAGGTTTGCTACTCTAACGCAGTACGCACCTTTTTATCCGTGACAATAGGAGGGGTTGATTAGAGAGTACAACTCGGTTCTGAATACGCGAAAGCGACAGTTCCTGTTAAATTAGTTCTTTTCAAAGGAGAAAACATTGCCCATAAGTAGTTCCATTAACAAGTACTGGATTATCCATTAATTACGTGAATTACATTCGAGCCTGTCTTTGCTTATTGTTTAAAATTATTATTTTATTTACTATTACGCACTCCTTAAAACCCCTATATTTAGTTGCCTTCGATACAGACCATAACAACAGGTACGATAGATTGACACTTGGTCTCTGTGGATTCGACAATCTTTTATATTACTCTGACGTGTTCGTACACTTGCGAAAAACACGCATCAAGTTTTTGGCGCCGTTGCCGGGGACCAATTTCGTCAAATTTCATTACCCTGTAGTTATACCATTTAGACTAAGGTTGTTACCCACCGGTCAATGCGAAAGATTCGCAGTGCCGGAAGTTTAGTAGACCCTCTAGCTGAACCTGAACGTTACGCTCGCGCATGTTTGTTTTTCCATAGGAATAGGAAAGCTATGGCCGAAGATCAAAACCGAAGACCTCTTAAGGACTTCGCCCAACCATCAAACGAGGAACCTAGTTCCAGTATAGTAAACCCCGCTATCCCAGCCAATAATTTTGAACTTAAACCATCCCTGCTGCAATTAGTGCAACAGAGACAATTCGCAGGTCTCGCTACTGATAATCCGAACCAACATTTAAAAAACTTTCTTCAGTTAGCAGACACCTTTAAACCCAATGGAGCTTCTCCTGAGGCAATACGCTTAAGATTATTTCCCTATTCCCTCAGAGATAAAGCTCTATCATGGTTAGATTCCCTTCCACCCAATTCAATAACAACTTGGGATGACCTTAGAAAAGTTTTCCTTGCTAGATATTTTCCCCCGAGTAAGACCGCTCTTCTTCGAAACCTAATAACCAGATTTACCCAACACCAAGGAGAGTCGTTGTTCGAAGCCTGGGAGAGATATAAAGAATTATTAAGAGCATGCCCACATCATGGCTTAGAGAATTGGCTAATCATTCAAACCTTCTATAATGGACTTCATTATAACACTAAGATGACCATCGACGCTGCCGTTGGTGGCGCACTGATGAACAAACCTTACCCTGAAGCTAGTGCCCTTATCGAGGATATGGCCCAAAACCATCAATCATGGGGAGTAGAACGAGCGACAATGGAAAAGAAGGAAGCCCAAGGAGGAATACATAAGCTAAGCTCTATAGACATGATGCAAGCTAAAATGGACGCGTTGGCCCTTAGAGTCGAACATATGTGTACAACTCCGAATACTGTAGCCGTAGTTTCGCCGAATTGTGAGATATGTGGGACGCAAGGACACCAATCCGCCGAATGCAATCTGTTGAATGAGACCAACACTGAGCAAGTGAACTACACCCAAGGGAACCCATTTTCAAACACATATAACCCTGGATGGAGGAATCACCCAAACTTCTCCTATAAAAATAATAACCCTATTCAAAATACCGCACCTCCGACACAACAAGGTTACCAAGCCCCAAGAACAAATCAACCTATGCAACCTGTACCACCAAGTCCGAGCCTTGAGGAAATTGTAAAAAACTTTATCACCGCTCAAACACAACAAAACAAAGAGTTCATGAACCAAAACGTCCATGTTAACGAACTAATTACCCAGTTAGGAACCAAGGTTGATCAAATCATTACTCATAATAAGATGCTTGAAACCCAGATCTCTCAGGTAGCTTTAAACCAAGCCCCTCAGACTACACCTGGAGGACAGTTCCCTGGACAACCTCAACAAAACCCGAAAGGGCAAGCTAATGCCATTACTCTACGAAGTGGAACCGCTTATAAGGAGCCTTTAAACCCTAGATTAAGTGAGCCCGAACCTTCTGAGAGGAATGAAGAGAAGGAACCAGAGGAATCTGAAAACCCGGAAAGTCAAGAAAAAGGAGAAGAACCTAAAAATAAAACCTATGTACCACCACCTCCATACAAACCACCAATACCATACCCTCAAAGATTAAATAAAACCCAAATCGATAATCAATATCAAAAATTCGTTAAGGTTATAGAAAAACTTCACGTAGAAATCCCCTTTACAAAAGCCATCACCCAAATACCTTCTTACATTAAGTTTCTCAAAGACATACTTACGAATAAATGTAGACTTGAAGATCCAAAACCCGTGGAATGTAATTCTATTTCCGAAAATAGGTTAGCAAAGAAAGATAAAGATCCCGGAAATTTTTCCATTCCTTGTATTTTGGTGAATCATGTCATCGAAAAAGCTTTTCTAGACATAGGAGCTAGTGTGAGCTTAATGTCTTTAGCAGTTTGTGAGAGATTAAACTTAGGAGAATTACAACCTACTAAGATGTCACTTCAATTAGCCGATAGATCCGTTAAATACCCTATAGGCATACTTGAAGACGTCCCTGTTAGGATAGGTCATCTGTTTATACCTACTGATTTTGTTGTCATGGACATTAAAGAAGATGACGACATACCAATCCTCCTGGGTAGACCGTTCTTATCGACTGCAGGAGCCGTAATAGATGTTAAAAAAGGGAAACTAACTTTTGAGGTAGGTGACGAGAAGATAGAATTTATACTTTCAAAATTTCTTATGGCACCTGTGATAGGAGATGCTTGTTATGCCTTAGATATCATCGAAGAATGCATTAGGGAATTAGAACAAGAAGAAGAAACTGAATCTATAAAATTGCCATCAACCCTTATTTTGGAAGATGACAATTATAGAAGACCCTACATTGATGATAATCTTCATGAATGTTTATCTCTTACCCCAGATCCTATGCCTTGCCCTATGAAACCAACCGTAAAACTTAAGGAACTGCCTAAAAACCTGAGATATGAATTTCTCGATGAAGACATGAACCGTCCAGTTATAGACAGTGCTACCTTAAACCAAGAAGAAACAAACCAATTGTTAGATGTTTTACGAAGGTACCCCTCAGCCTTAGGATATAAGATCTCAGATCTAAAAGGAATAAGCCCATCCGTATGCATGCATCGGATTTTCCTTGAAGAAGATTCAAAACCCTCCAGAGAACACCAACGAAGAATAAATCCTATAATGAGTACTGTAGTTAAGACTAAAGTTCTTAAGTTACTAGAGGCAGGTATAATATATCAGATCTCAGACAGTAAATGGGTGAGTCCTGTGCATGTAGTACCTAAAAAGGGAGGCATCACAGTCGTGCAAAACGAGAAGGGCGAACCTGTAGCAAAAAGAACCGATGGAGGTTGGCGTATGTGCATAGATTATAGAAAATTAAATAAAGCAACTAGGAAGGACCATTTCCCATTACCATTCATAGACCAAATGTTGGAGCGCCTAGCCAGACACTCTTACTTTTGTTACCTAGATGGATATTCAGGATTCTTCCAAATACCTATTCACCCCGAAGATCAAGAAAAAACTACCTTTACATGCCCAGTTGGAACTTTTGCCTATAGAAGAATGCCTTTTGGACTCTGTAATGCTCCTGCCACTTTCCAACGCTGCATGATGTCTATCTTTGCCGACTATTTAGATGGAATCATGGAAGTATTTATGGACAATTTCTCAGTTTGTGGATCTGATTTCAAAAATTGTCTTATCAACCTTGAGAAAATCCTAGAAAGATGTGTGGAGGTAAACCTTGTGCTAAATTGGGAAAAATGTCATTTCATGGTCACCGAAGGGATTGTTTTAGGACATATAGTTTCCGAAAAAGGTATAGAGGTAGATAAAGCTAAAATAGAAGTCATAGAGAATCTAAAACCGCCGAAGACTATCAGGGAGATAAGAAGTTTTCTTGGACATGCTGGATTTTACCGATGTTTTATCAAGGATTTCTCCAAAATAACAAAGCCCTTAACTGGTCTTTTAATGAAAGATGTTGAATTCATCTTTGATGAAAAATGTACTGAAGCATTTAATCTCTTGAAGCAAGCTCTGATTTCAGCACCTATAATGAAACCCCCTGATTGGTCAGAACCGTTTGAGATAATGTGTGACGCCAGTGATTATGCTGTTGGAGCCGTTCTAGGTCAGAGAAAAGACAAAAAGTTACACGTAATTTATTATGCCAGTAGAACCCTAGACGCTGCACATCTCAACTACGCAACAATCGAAAAAGAGCTCCTAGCTGTAGTTTTTGCCATAGACAAATTTAGATCTTATCTAGTAGGAGCCAAGATTATAGTTTACACCGACCATGCTGTCATTCGTTACTTACTAAGTAAAAAGGATGCCAAACCTAGGTTACTTCGATGGATTCTATTACTGCAAGAGTTTGATTTGGATATCTGTGATAAGAAAGGCACAGATAATGTAGTAGCTGATCACCTTTCTAGGCTAGAATACTTGAAACCTGACTCAGTGCCCATAAATGACGATTTTGCCTATGATAGACTGATAGCCCAACTAGAAACTATTGAAGATGATAACCCAGACCCTCATGAGCATTCTCATAAATCCTTAGCTATAAGTAATGTACCTTGGTATGCAGACTTCGTTAATTATCTAGCCGCTGACATCATACCCCCTGATCTAAACTACCACCGGAAGAAGAAGTTCTACAGTGATGTGAGAAACTTCTATTGGGACGAACCATTTCTTTTCAAGAGAGGCAAAGATGGCATTTTCCGCCGTTGTGTTCCAGAAGAAGAGGTAAATAATATAATTGAGCATTGTCACTCTGCACCCTATGGTGGACATGCAAGCACATCTAAGACCTACACCAAGATTCTTCAAGCTGGCCTGTTCTGGCCTACTATGTGGCGTGATATCCATGCTTTCATTGTCAAGTGTGACAGATGCCAACGCACAGGAAATATTTCAAGACGTAATGAAATGCCTCTGAGAAATATCCAAGAAGTAGAACTCTTCGACGTATGGGGTATAGACTTTATGGGACCGTTCCCACCATCTTTTGGAAATCAGTACATCTTAGTAGCCGTTGACTACGTGTCTAAATGGATTGAAGCTATCGCCGCACCACGAACGACACGAGAGTGGTCATCAAATTATTCAAAAACTATATATTTCCCAGGTTTGGAACCCCCCGTTTAGTCATAAGTGATGGAGGATCACACTTTATATCGAGAATATTTGATAAACTTTTAAGCAAGTATGGAGTTAAGCATAGAGTAGCAACACCATACCACCCACAGACCAATGGACAAGTGGAAGTATCTAATAGGGAGATCAAACAAATTCTTGAGAAGACTGTCTCTATATCTAGAAAAGATTGGTCGCAGAAACTTCATGAAGCATTATGGGCCTATAGAACCGCTTTCAAAACCCCTATAGGAACAACCCCTTATCAACTGGTCTATGGGAAATCATGTCACTTACCTTTTGAGTTGGAGCATAAGGCCTATTGGGCCATCAAAACTTTGAATTTGGATTACTTAACTGCTGGTGAGAAACGTATCCTTGACATCCATAAATTAGAAGAGCTCAGACAATCTGCCTACGAAAATGCCATCATATACAAAGAAAGAACAAAAGCTTGGCATGACAAAAGAATCATAAGAAGAGACTTCAAAATAGGCGATCCTGTTCTCTTGTTCGATTCTAGGTTACGACTTTTTCCAGGAAAGCTTCGTTCGAGATGGACCGGCCCTTTCGAAGTATCTAAGATTCTAAGATCTGGTGCTATTGAAATCAAGAACCAAACATGTAAACCGTTCATCGTCAATGGACAGAGGTTGAAGCCCTACGAAGGAGGTGACATCCCAACAACATACACCTGTCATACTCTGAGTGATCCACCATATCCTTCCAATGATGTATAAAAATCGGTCGTCGAGCTAATGACGTTAAACAAGCGCTGCATGGGAGGCAACCCATGGTTTTCTTATTTACGTACTTTTTATTTTTATTTAGTTTTACTCTATTTTAATTTGTTTATTTTATTATTATGTCAGGACTAACGATTGAATGTTTTATGTGCTTTCAGGACTTGTTTGCTAACCTTGTGCAGAATGAAGAACCCCGATGACATGCACGTGACCTTTAGAGATGACGCACAAAGAGAGCGTTACTATGTCCACATGAGACGCCCTATGGCTCCTACCAGGTACCCTGACCATGACTACATGGATGCCTTGGGGATAGAGCCAAGCGTCAGATTCTTATGCCAACAACTCCAGTGGGACCAGTTTGACGACAAGAACAACACTTACAGGAAATTGACTCTTGAGTTCCTCAGCTCGTTTCATCATGACCCTTAGGCTGGACCCGATGGACACGCTGTTTTCCGGTTGTTCGGGATTGACTACTCCTTCTCTCACAAAGAGTTTGGTGATTTACTAGGTTTTCAGACTACTCCTGATGCTATTCCAGAGACACCGATGGGGTATTTTATGAGCATAGAAGTGGAAAAGTTTTGGACTAAAATATCAGGTGGAGGGAGCCAAGATCCTTCCACTCAGTTTTCTCAAGTAATCCACAACCCTGCGTTAAGGTACTTCCAGATGATTCTAGCGCATTCTTTCCTAGGTTTGCCAGATACAGAGACTCTGCTAAGTGAAGAGGAGATTTTCCTACTGTTTTGTGCGACTCAGTCTCGCTCAGTTTCTTGTGGCAACTTTCTGTTGAAGGGCCTTGCTAGTGTTGCCAGATCATCTGTAGGCATCATACATGTCGGTGGGATTGTTACACAGATAGCTACTGCATTGGGTTTGTCTCGTAAATTGTTGCACCTCAGGACCTTCTGCTGCTACACCACCCTGGATGTTGACTTTTGTCTTGACAGAGGACTGATGAGGAGGGCTTCTTTTGATCCCAACATGTTTAGATTACTGATCGACGGCGAAGCGATACATTACTTTACATTACCAGATCCGCTGATGACCTGTGTCCATGATCCTTTAAATTGGAGTTATGCTCTAGAGGGTTATGGAGAGACTGTCGAAGAGCCGAAATCACCTCCCGCCGCTGAGTACACTCTTACACCTCTTACTCCCCGAATCACTGTTATGTCTAACAATATGTCTCTGCAGCCGCCCGATCTACAAACCCAGATTTATGAGCTCCGTAAGGAGACTGCCCTGCTCAAGCAGGAAGTAGCGAACTTGGAATTAGAGATTCAGGTTTCTGATCTCACTCATGCCTCAGAGGCCGATGCTCTATATCAGGAGATTGAAGAGCTTCAGAGGGAGATAGCTGAGTTTCGTGGATCAAACCAGGAGGAGAAGCCTACCACATGATTCGTTCTACACTGACGATATTACCCTAGTATTTAATTTCCTTTTTTTTCATGCTTTATTTTATTTCTCGCATCTCCAGACATATCTTACATTATTGCATCTATTATATTTCCTTTTTTGCATGTACTTTGAATTTATCTCATATATATATATATATATATATATATATATATATATATATATATATATATATATATTATTTTATGCACTAATGTTAATTTTTCTCTTTTCTTTTTGATTTTTTAATTATTTTATTTTGTCGAGCAAAGAAAAAAAAAATATAAGACAAAAATATTTTCATTTTTGTCTTCATAAAAAAATATGCAAGCCTCGTGCCTTGGAAAAGAGAAGAAAACGCTATCCAGACCCCCCCGAAGACCGAAGGTGCAAAGAGGGCCCAAGGGAGGATTTAAAAAAATCCAAGGCCCAGGAATTAGCCTTGTGGCGGGCGCCATGGCGTTCTCCCCTATTTCGGGGCTGAACTCCCATTTTCACCATTTTCATACCTTCCTTCTCCAAAAACCCATTTTTGCAACTTTCAAAAACCTCCTTGAACCCCATTAAAGCTCCCCCATTTCCAAAATACCCACCATCCATAAAACCTATCCAAAATCCATTTTCATTTTCATCCACCACAAACTATAAAAATCAAAACTTTATCATTTCTCTCATAAACCATTTTCTACCATTTTTCACTTCCTAAGGAGCAATCAACAATGGAGTTCAATGGATTTCTTCTTCGTGATGGAAGACCGGGTGATAGGCAAAGGAAAATTATTCAGAGGCTTCAGAGTCGAGAAATTCTCTCGACTAGGTACGTCGATGATAACTATCTGTATGCTTTGGGTATTTATCATAGTGTTTTTAATTTATTAGATTTTTTAGGCTTGCATAATATTTTCGTTAATCATGAACCTACCTATGAGAGGCTGACAGTTGAGTTTTTAAGTTTATTGATATACACTGTCAGTCCTAACACTGCTAGCACAGTCGGTACTGTTAATTTTAGACTGTTTGGAATTGAATATGCATTCAGTACCAACGAGCTAGCAGGCTTGTTAGGAATCCCTCATAGGGAAGGTGCGATTTGTGAGGCACCTTTGGATGCGGAATGGTCGGCCGAGGTATTTTCCTTCTGGCAAAGGCTTTCAAGTACTTCAATTAATTCTTTTGAAGGGATACTTGCATCGACCATTCATAACCCGGCCATAAGAGTTTTCAGATATCTTTTGGCATGTACTATTTTTGGCCAGGAGAGTCCAAACAAGGTAAATGCTAGAGAACTCCTATTTTTGCAAGGATGCCTCACTAGTACCCATATCAATCCGGTCCCGTTTATGCTTGCACACATGGCTTTACTTACTAATAAAACAGGACCGATTGTTTTTGGAGGGCTTGTTACGTCTATTGCTCGGGCTCTTGGCCTGAACGATGAGATAGCTACACTTGAACCACTACCTCCTCGCACAATTAATTTAAAATTTCTGAAAGACATGAAATTGTGCCGAACGAGGAGAGAAGGTGGTTATGAGTTGATGGTTCATGGGGTAGCTATCCCATCAGTTGCTTTACCATGCAGTAGACGTACTGATGTACGTAATGAAAGGAATTGGACCTATGATCTGAATGCTCCACCTGTTTTGGGTCCACTTCCTCCTAATATTCCTGATGGGGAGGCACATGACACTGATGAAGAGTATGATCGGAGAGAGCAGTCTCCCATACCTCACATGTCCCCCCATCGTCCTTCACAGTCACACACCGCACCATCTTCCTCTAACCCTGTTGCAGGTGCTTCTCCCGGATTCTATGTCACTGAGGAGATGTGGCGTGATATGACAACTAGAGAGGAAAGGCGAGACGACATTCTCTCTACTATTTCACAACAACTGACGGACAACATGAGCTTCATGCAACAATCGCGATTGGTTTCGGATCGTGCTTACAGCAACGTTTGGCGTACCTTGAACGATATCTCATTAGAGCAGGACCGTCAGAGAGAGTTCAACCGCCGGCACTACCAGCTTGTGGAGGCCACTCAGGGTTCCATCTTAGGTAACCTTCGAGAGGTCCGGGGTGCTCAGGCTGCCTTATCAGCACGACTTGACCGGAGGGACCAGCATCGCAGTAGATCCCGTCGTTCCAGACCATCACAGCAGGACGGCGAGGGCACCAGTGCTCCTCCTCAGTAGTCTTTTTCAGGTTACCCTCCTTATCTTATTTCGAAACATTGGGGACAATGTTCGATTTAAGTGTGGGAGGGGATTTTATTGCTTTCTGTCATTTCCCTTTTTAGTTAATTATTTGCTTTCAGTTATTTTCCTTTTCAGTAAGTTATTTAATTTAATTTTCTTAGATAATGCATGAGTCTGACGAGTCACCAGTATAGTGTATTTTTAGTACATCTTCATTTTTTTCCCATTTCCTTAGCCTTACCAGAAAAATTTTAAAAAGAAAACAATGTTGTTTCACATGTTTTTTGGGCTTTGAGACAGGTTTAGATTAGGATGTGGTGACTTAGGTCAACTTTTTGAAACATCAGCACCATTTTAGCACCATAGACCTCTTGAATATAGGAATCACTCCTAAACCCCACCACCATGGCCTTTATTATCATTCAAAAAAATTGTCCTAAGTAGTTTATCCTAGCAGTCAGCTCCAGCCTAAGCATGCTCTACGTAGGGGGCCGATGAACATAAGTGAATGATCCAGTGCTAATAAAAAAAAAGAAAAAAAAAGGCAAAACTCTAGGATAGGTGACCCTCACAAAGTCATTTAAACCGAAAAAAGAGAAGAAAAAAAGTTTGCCACAAAAAGAAAAAAATTGCAAGTCACCTATTGTTAGTTGGTTCAGAGGTATCTGGCACTGAACTTGGTAGGGCAGATTACGATCCGATCCCCCGCAACTACAATTAGGTCAAATAAAACAGGTGTACACATGCTTATGTGCCAGAAACCTTATGTTACGGATCAGAATCACTAACCGGTCACTCTACTATGAAGCATGTACGGATAACGAGCTTAATGTGATTGCGCCTGAATGAAAAGGACACAAAAAGATGAGAAGATAGGCCTAGGTATTGTGGAATGACATGGAGTGGTTAATATAGGATTGAAGTTTGTGTTTGTTTTACTATGGTACCCTTGGTTCACTTAGTTAGTACCTGTCACTGCATCCTGACTTGAACTTAGAAGCCCTTTAGCCCGAAGACACGTGTTGACACCATTTTTTCTTGAGCTTTAATGTTTGCTTAGCAAAGGTCTAAGTGTGGGAGAATTTGATCACACTAAATTCACCGTATTTCTGACTCCGATTTCGCATGCATTCTTAGCTTTTATTGTTATTTTGTTATGTTATTACTTTGTTTTTCTTTGTTTTCAAGTTTTTTATGTAATCGGGGCTTGAATCGAGAAAAGGAGCGAAAAAGGAGTGGAAACGAACGAAAACCTAGAAATTCAGCGTTTTACACTTACGGCACCCACCGTGGCGGGCGCCATGGGGTCAGCCATGACGTGGCCACGACTCAAGACCACTCCACAACTGCCAAGACCCACGATCCCCACTCTTCCATTCCCTATCAGTACCATGGCGGGCGCCATAGGCCTGTGGCAGGCGCCACAAGGCAAAAGCAGTTCCCTCCACTAAAGTGGAGGGGGCATCCCGGTCTTTTCCCGCATTTAGTTTTCCTATAAATAGGACTTTAGTTTTTTGTTTTTCTTCATCCAAACTTAGATTTCTTTAGGCATATATCAGTTTTAAAGCAGTTGTCATTCCACATCGGGGTGTTTCTGCAATCGAGTGATCGAGTCTGTAATCTGTCTGTGTGATCGAGTTTTGGAGCACTCTGGAGGAAGTTAATCCTGCCGCCATTTTAATTCCAGTTCGTATTTTATCTTTCTGCATTGCTTTACTTTTATTTATTTCTCGCACTGCTTTACTTTCGTTTATTATCCGCACTCGCACTTTATTTTATTTATTTCCTGCACTCACTTTACTTTCGTTTATTTTCCGCACTCGCACTACTTTACTTTATTTCACGCACTCGCACTACTTTTATTTACTTTCCGCACTCGCACTACTTTTATTTACTTTCCGCACTCGCACAAAATTACTTTTATGAAAAATTATAAAAAGAACTTTTACATTATCATGTCTAACTAACTCTATAAAGGTTAGAATGTAAGGATCGTAATTAAACAAGTAATCTGTACAATTGTTCGTGGAAACACTTAAGGGCTATTTTATCTTTCAATTTAAGTAATTGTTTTAACTACTTCAAAAACAGCCAAAAGCACTTTGTCTAGTTCATTAGGAGTTTTTAGATTAAAAAGAAAAGAGATTTTAAAACGATTTTCGGACGCGTTATGAAGTTTAGAGTCTGGTTCGTGAGAACCTCTTTTTGCTAAGAAATACAGGCTAAAGTACTTTTCAACTTAGTTAAGATACTATATTTCTTAAAAATAGGTTTGCTACTCTAACGCAGTACGCACCTTTTTATCCGTGACAATAGGAGGGGTTGATTAGAGAGTACAACTCGGTTCTGAATACGCGAAAGCGACAGTTCCTGTTAAATTAGTTCTTTTCAAAGGAGAAAACATTGCCCATAAGTAGTTCCATTAACAAGTACTGGATTATCCATTAATTACGTGAATTACATTCGAGCCTGTCTTTGTTTATTGTTTAAAATTATTATTTTATTTACTATTGCGCACTCCTTAAAACCCCTATATTTAGTTGCCTTAGATACACACCATAACAACAGGTACGATAGATTGACACTTGGTCTCTGTGGATTCGACAATCTTTTATATTACTCTGACGTGTTTGTACACTTGCGAAAAACACGCATCAAGGCCTCAGCTAAGTCTTTCCAGTTCCTGACAGTAGCCCTTGACAAGTGTGAATACCACTCTCTGGATGCCCCGGATAACTGTCTTCAAAATAAAACATCCACAGTTTCTCATCCATGGTATATGCTTTCAATCTTCCTAGAAAAGATTACAAATGGGTACGAGGACAAGAGGTACCATTGTACTTTTCAAATTATGGAGTTTTGAACTTGTAAGGAATCCTTACCCCTTCCACTAAACCCATATCCATCACATCAAATCCCAAATAGTTTTGTGATTCAAGGGATCTCAACTTCTCTGATATCTCGTCCAGACGACGGTTATAAGCTTCATCTGCCCCAACACCCAACACTGTAAACTGCTCATCCTGAGGATCTTCTAGCAGAATACGATCTCATGTGTGTCTTTGGCCATCCCCAAGGATATTAACTTCAGGATTGTTGTGAGGTCCAAACACCACCAGAGTCGTTCGCGGCTGATCGCGCGCATTGTTACTTGTACCTCCAGTGCCTGCATGGTTATCTTCTGGACTTTGTCGCTCGACTAACTCCCTTAATCTTTCCTGGGTCTGTGCTAGCCCAGTCATCATAGCCATGAATTGATTCATCTGGGTCCTTACTTTTGTCCTTACATCAGTTATCTGAGTCCCCACATCTGTCAGTTCCTGTTGTAGCTGATCCATTTGTAGACTCGGAAGTTTGTGTCTAGTTGGATATCTGTGGATGCGATTTACAGGAAAGACCCTTCTACGAGTAATATTTCCTGAAACAATCAGCAGAGTGAGAAAACAACAACAAAACACCTGCAAAACAAAGGATATGAGGTTAGCATACAATGCAATATGTCTATTTGTCTTCAGAGGGTATCCGGTTTTGTTCTTGGTTTTGACCTTCCAGACCCCTTGGAGGAGATAAACATGTTGAAGCAAACAAAGTCCATAAGAAAATCCAATCCATAACCATAAAATACAAGTGGCAATGCCAAAATATAAATAGTTCATGGATTACAACCAAACAAAACTCCCATGGTGAATCAAAATACAATTAAATTCAAGAATACAACAAACAAAATCACCATGGTGAGCTAAAGTACAATTAAATAGATACAGGCAAAGAAAATCAGACATCCAGTCCAAAAGCATCCTCCTTGACTTCCTTCAGGAGAGCATCAGTTACTGGTCCAACTGGGTGCTCTGTAATGGTTTTGATGAGAAGGTTTCTGGTTGCAATGGCATTTATCATCTTCTGATACCAGTCTTGTTCTTTGGATCTCTTTAACCCCGTCCGGAGTTTCAACTCTGAGATCTCTTTCTGAGCTGCAATCAGTGCCTCTTGGCTTCTTTTCTCATTAGACTCTAATTTCTCTATCTTGGCTTGCATTTTCTGGTCTTCTTTCAGACGAGCCTCAATTATCCTGACCCATCTGTCCTGACTCTCTTCCAGGTAATGCTCAACTCTTGCCTTTTGAATCTTTGCTTCCTTGCATGCATTCTTCAACACAAGTTCCCCTGCTCGGGCCTTCCTGATGTAATCGTCAGTCTTCTCAATCTTGGTCACATGCTCTATGTGTAGCTTTTCTAACCTTTCAATGTCTAGACGACCATCATTCATTTCCCAAAGGGTCTTCTTCAAAGCTTCAGCTAGCTGGGCATTTCTTTCCTTCATCTTTTCAAACTCTTCCATACTGACTGTGGCTATGAGCTCAACTGCTGATGGCCCTGATACATCTTCCAGGGTAAATGACATATGAGTAACTTGTCCTCTGATGCGAGACCATTCAGTGTACTGAGCAGAAGCTATGTTGTTACATTTCCCCAAAATAGCAGTCCCCTTAGTCTGTATGTTGTCCCAAGCCCAGGCTGCTTATTGGACAATGACATGATTGTTCTGAAAAGCACAGTAAAGGGACTCTGCTAAGTCCTGCTCCCTAGGTGGATGTATCAAGGCATACCCTAACTGTCTTTTGAAAAGTAAAGGATTGTAATTGATGCAACCCTTTACTCCAATAAGTGGCACATTTGGATATTGCCCACAGCTTGTTATTATGTCTCGACCCTTGGTGTTCTGAGTACACCACCCGATATCTTATTAAGTAAGGGCAATCATCCTCTTAGCCCAATTCCTTGTCTGATGTGGGTTCAGGAAAGCTTTCGTCTTCGGCATATGTTTCATCAACCAACTATAGAAGAGAGGTGCACAACATCTTACCAGTCTTCCTCTCTGTTTCTCATTCCTCTGATGAATTGAGTAGTAGAAGTCTCCTAACAAGGTGGGAACTGGGTTCTTTATCATGAAGATGTGAATGGCATTTTTGCTTACAAACTTGGGCTCGTCTGCAAACAAAATGATACCATAAATGCTGAGAGCCAGGAGAGCACACACAGTTTCCCAGTTCCCTTTTGCATCATGCTTTGTAGTCTGAGTAATCAAGAAATCCAGATGAAGGCCTGGGATTCCAGCTTTGGAAGTCATGTGTTCAACAATGGTAGTTGCTTCCAGATGTAGTGCTTTGGCTATGTCTTCATTATTTGGAGGAGTCCTTTCAGGATTGAAAGGAATTCCTCTTCTGATAGGGACACCCAATAGCATAGAGTACTCTTCCAGCAGAGGACCTATCTGAAAATTTGGGAAAGTGAAGCAACGTAGAGGAGGATCATAAAACTGAATACAGATGTGAATCATGCTCCTCTGTGATGCATCCAAGTCCATAATCATGTCCAGGATTCCACCATAATGCTCTCTGAATAAGGGAACATGATTAGGGGAAATAAGGGCTTGTACCTGCCTGATGCCTGCTAGGGGATACTCAAAGAAGTGGTAGGTGATGTTGCTTTTCCTGGTTGAATCCATGTTTAAGAGAACTGAAGAAGATAGATGAAGAAGACAACTGAAGGAGATAAGCTGAGCAGAAGAACGGTCAAAACCAAACCAAGAAAAGATGGATACCTTGTAAAACAAATAGAAAAATGTTAAATGATGCAATATGATGTATGCTAATGATATGCAAGGTTTGTGATCATGTACTGGATAATCAGTTGTCTTTGGTAGGATCCATGAGTGTTCAGAGTTTCAGATGAAGTCTGAGAACCAGTAACCAGGTGGGAGACTCAAATAAAGAGTCAATAGTCCAGGGTTTCAAAGGATCAGTCCAAAATAGTACAACCTTATTCCAGTAGCAAGGTATGATGAGGTCAAGGGTTCCTGCAAACTTGTAAACAACCCAACCCACTCACAGGTATTGTTCTAGAACAAGGATCCTCAGATTCAGATATATTATGAGAAGTGTAAGCACTTCTAACCCGGAGGTACAGTGTTTACCATAATCATAAAGGATCCTCCTCTAATTCATCTCAGATGCTGAAGGTCATCTAAAAAAGTCATCCATACTTAGAAAGCATCTCAGATAGCCTAGTACTACAAGAGATCCGTAGCACAGAGTTCTAAAAAAGAAACCCATGTCTGAACTGTGTTTTCATATTCCCGCACCAGACCGAAATGGAATGGGAAAGAATACAAAACCACTTTAATCCTAGGTGTCACTCAGGCCTTTGTGTTGAGCCTTTCTCACTGAGATATCCCACCCACCAAGGTAAACCAAAAAATCCAGCACAATGATATGACAATAATAAATGAAATGCATAAAGCAGTAATTGAAAGCGATAAAGTAAATGTAATAAATAAAGTTGTACATGAAGCGATAAATAAAGAAAAAACATAAACGCAAATAGCACATAACACCCCAGATAAACACAAACAAACAAGCACCAGGAGAAACCCACAAGAGAACTAGAAGCCCTGGTTGCAAAGTCCCCAGCAGAGTCGCCAAGTTGTCGCTACCAAAATTTTCATCCCGGTGCAAACGCGAACTTTCGGCGTTGGAGGTTGAGGTTGAATAGAGTCGCCAACTAGGCATTTTTATCCCGAAGAAAAGGTAATGCGGCATAAACCTGGAAAGGTATGGATAAGACGATTGCGAACCAAAGAAACTGAGAAAGGGGGTAGGTTACGACCTGGGAAGGTATTAGCACCCAGATCGTCTGTCGTACTCGACGGGATCCACACTTAATTGATTGGGTTTAAAAGGGGTAGTGTATGTGTATTTGTGTATAAAAGCTAGAATGTACAGAGTGTCACTGCAAAAAGAAGTATGAATTCAAATTAGGCTTAAGAAAAGAAAAGTTGGAAGGAGAGAGGGGGGAGACCTGGGGACTTTTGTTCGATAATTGTTAAGTTATGCCTACGTATCCTCTCGTGCAATGAGGAAGTCATAACACCGTAGTTTGACTCAAAGAGATTTAGTGATTTTGTCGTGAACTGCTTGCTTGTCTATGCTCAAGTGTATGACTTGTCTGGCTCGAGTGCTAACTGTCGTGCACTAGACGGAAGAAGCAAGTTCTCGTTTTCAGAGTGAGTGTGATGAGAAAAGAATCTCGGAGGAGACGTTTGTTTTTTATATTTGTGTTTTTAGTTTTTTATTATTTTTGGTGTTTTGCATAGGAAAATGAGCTTAAGCCTTAATCAAGGGTTTGTAAACTCATTATATCACCCCTGATTAGGGAAAATGAGCCTACTTAAGTATGAGATGAAGATCTCAACTTAATTACCATGATGATATAGGATTAAGATTATCAACCTATTGGTAGTTATTAAGTGTGTTTGGATTTTTGTTTAGTGTTAAGTAATGAGTTTAATCTCCAATAAAAGATTAGTGAACTCATTACACCATCCTAAGAGAAGGATGATAGATGAGAACACTTAAGCTGAGGAAGATACCTCAACTTAATCCATAGTTAGGGATTAAATTCATTATATAACAAGCCTTTGTTAAGTGGATTTTAATTAAAGATGAGATGAAGAAGTCTTTTTTATGTTTGCAAGACTTTAGCATGAGGTGGACTTGTCCATTGAACACTAGGGTTAGTCCCTCTGAACCACCAGGAAGAGATGTAACCCTAATATAAGGCCCAAGTTACAATCTTAAGATACGGATATAGGCATAACCCTAATTCAGAGTTATACACTCCATCCTAAGATAAGGATATAGGCATAACCCTAATTCAGAGTCCCAAAACTTTAACTGTTTAGCCTTGATTATGAGATGAGAGAGAGAGACTCAAGGAGACTCCAAAGGTAAAAACTAGGGCAGGCTATTTACAACCCTAAAGTTATCATGCTTGGATATTCCTATGGTTTGTAAGGCATCAAGAGAAGTCTTTATATGGCCACCAAGGAAGAGAAGCAAATGAAGAGAGAGAGAGAGAGAGAGAGAGAGAGAGAGAGAGAGAAGGATTAGGTTACTTACTTCATGAAAAGCTAAGTAACCTAGGAACAAGAGAGAACATAAGTGAATGAGATTCACTTCAAACACAAACAAAGTGCATAAAAATAAAGAGAGAAAGAGAGGTTGGATGTGGATGCACATCCACATCCTGATCAACTTACCAAATGCACCTGAAATGGTTAGTTTTGAAAGCAAGATATGTACAAATTCAAAAGCATGAGCAAATCAAGAGATAAAAAATTGAAAATGCATCCAAGGGGATCCTAAGAACTCATGAAATCACCATCCAAAGGGGGAGGTCTAAAGGTTTACCAAGTTCAAGTTATGGTCATCCTAAAATTTGCTAGGGTTTTGGATACTTCTCAAAGGGAAAATGCACATTAATTTGAAAATGCAAGATAAAAATGTAACAAATATATTTAGAAACTAGAGGTCAAGTGTGAAAGATTTCAAAAAGAGTCAAATGCAAACTCATATTGGTTTGAAAGTTATGAATTTTTGAAGTTATGGTTGAAAAATAAGATATTTAGAAACCCTAATTCAAAGAAAATTGGAAAAGTTTGATCAAACCCAAAAATAAATTTGTGGGATGAGTTTGTAAATGTTTGTAAATGTTTAAAGAACCTCTCTGAATTTTTTGGTGATTTTTAAATACTTAAAAGTATTTTTAATTAATTAAAAGAATTTAATTAATTAAAATATACAATTAAATTATTTAAAAATTCAATTTTTATTGAAAAACTAAAAATATAAATATTTTTGGTTTCTGAAAATTATTTTAAGTTGTGAGAAAAATTTCCAGAATTTTTAAATTGTTTTTGGTATTTTTAATAAATAAAACAAAATAAAACAAAATAAAATTAAAGAAAATGGGAAAGTATGCGCATCTAATGGTCTAGATGGCTGGGAGAAGGATCTAAAGGCTGAGGATGAAAGTCACATTGACCAGAGGTAGGCAAGATCTAAGACTGTTGTTTAAACATGAGATTCGCGTGTGATCTAAGGACTCTCATTTAAACTGACTAATTAATTATAATTTAACTTAATTAATTAGGATTAGGGTTAAGTGAATTATCTGGGCCGTCCATACGCTAATCTAAACAACATCCAAGGGCTGAGATTCAAACTGGCAAACAAACCCTAATGACTTTCAGGTGACCGGAGATGAACTCCAGTCATCTTCTCCGTCAACCAAAATTTCCAGAATCCTATACAAGCTTCTAAACTTCAAATTTCTTGCCCATAAACACTCTCCTAACATCATACATCACTAATCAACAAACAAAATTCATTTATCATGCATCATTAAGCTGAATCGAAGCAAACAAATTTCTAGGTCAAACTTTCAGATCATCATGAAATGCTTAATTCTAACTCATTTTCAAAACTAATCACATAAGCATGATCAGGGAAGCATGTAGAATCATTCTATAATATAAAATTAAGCTTCTAGAAAAAATGTTCTTGAAGGTTACCTGAGATGAAGAGCTTCAAAATGCAGCTTTTTGGGCCCTCCTCTTGTGCAATCCAACCTCCTTTGACCTCCTGAGCCTATTGGGATGCTTGAAATGAGCTTGCAGTGGCTATTTTGTGAGTTTTGAAACTGAAGTTGCAGAAATCGTGTTTTGGCTTGGGCTTGTTTCTGGCTATGGTGATGGGTGGGAAATGTTCTTGAGGTTATATGGAGTTGATTGGTGAAAGAATTTCGGGTTTTTGTTTGCTGGATTGTGTGTTTCGAAGAGAAAAATGTTTCAAGGTAATTTTGGAAATCTGAGCTTGTGTCTTGTTCCAGGCCTTCATGCTTGTTTATTTATAGCCATTAGGGTTTGTATGAGCCATACCATTGGTCAGGATAGTTGGTGTGGCACTGTGTGATTGGTATGGGAGGAAAATGTAAAAAGTCAAGTTTATGTGTACTTGAGGTATGGGCCATTGCAGCAAGGGATTCTGAGCAATGATTGCCACAACATGCTTCATGGAGAGCCCTTGGATCAATGAAATGCAGTTGTAATGCCTACATGAAGAGATAGCAATGTTTATGCAACTTGGCCATTTTGGAATTTCTCATGCATCAAGCCATGAAATCCTTTAATTCTTGGGCCAATTCTGATGTTTTGAAGTAGCATTGCCATGTTATGTCACATTTGGGCACATTTGAAGTCTTGTGAAGGCTTGAAATGGCAAAATGCACAAAATCCTCTTTGACATGAACCTTGAAATTATGTGATTTTTGCCAAATTTCCAAGGCCATAACTTGAGTTCTAGGATGAATTAGAATGAGTTATTGTACTTTTTGAAAATGGGAGGATCCAATCTACAACTTTCATGTTTGAAGAAATTTCATTTGAAACCTTTTTGATCAAGAAAGAGGAGGTTGAAAATCTTTCCCAAAATAGAAAGTTTACATTACAAGTCATTTCCATTTTTGGCAAGTTTTGGCTTTGTTCATTTTTCTTCAATTTTGTGAACTTCCAAGCATTCCAATGATCAAATAAAAACCATATGACTTCAAAATGATGATGCTGACCCATTGGAACCCTTGTTGGGGCCTCAGATGCCCTGATTTTGACTTTTCTTGCTCAGGAAGTTACCATTTGATCAGATGATTTCCACATTGAATCTTTCCATGAAATATGATACACATGCTCTTTATAACATATATGGACCAATAGCAACAAGAATGACAAAAAAATTTGGGTATAAGGCCTTTGAAACCAAAACCCTAATTTCAAGTCATCTGTGTAGGAATCCTCAGCTTAGCTTACATACCTCTGCAGTGCTTTGACATTTCTTGACTTTAAATGACCCATAGGAGCATAAGATGATTATAGACTACTCAAGGGCCTTCTTGAAATGCTTCATGACTTTTGAGATTGCTCATATTACTTCTTGGATTGCTCAGATCATAAGCTCTAGATGCAACTATGCAGATGAAATGCTGAAGGATGGATATGCAATGTGAAAATGTGATGATAGGCTATGCAATTATGATAACCATAAGTCAAGATGTGATAAAAAGAGAGGGAAAATTTGGGGTGTTTACAGGAGTCAATCAACCGTCATGCTTACGGCGTGTGTGATGAACAACCATATGAATTGATAACTTTGAGGTCCCTAAAACTTTAGAGTTTACCCAATGAGTTCCTGATCAGAATATCCTCCATCCATACCCCGGACTCATGAGTTCTTGTTATCACAATTCTGGATTAACTCAAGATTGTGACCTTGTGATCCTGGATTCTGACATTGCATATAATTTCATTTGCATTAATTGTTCATCTTGCATTTCATTCCAAATATGAAAACTCATTTCATGTTCCTCCATCTTCAGTAAATCAAGCTGGTTTCTCGACGCCCGTATCTTTCTCGACGTCCGTATCTAACTCGAGCCAACACTAGAAGACTGATGGATCAGATTCAACAAGAGCAAGCTTCTATAAGGGAAAATATTGACTCGGTCAAGAGCAAGATTGACCAGATTTATGAGACTATACAAGCCTTGGCCAAAATGGAAGAACGTCGTGTGAAGTTTTTTCCGCAAGGAACAATGTTCTCGTGCAAGGATCTACCTCGCACACAACGCACTCAATTCCAGTTCTAAATCCTTTGGTATATGGTTTGCCTCCAGGCTTCACTCCCGCTGTTGAAGAAGTCACTTCCCAACCAATACCTACCTCTGGTGTTACTGTTGGTGCTATTCCTCAAGCTCAACCTATTCCAACTCAGGTTCATATTCCTCATGTTGAAGAGGATCAACAAGTTGAGTACGAGATGTATACTGCTGTTCCAATCACCAACCCTCAGGCTGTTCAAGATTATGAAGAAATGAAGATGTGTCGTGAGTTATCTGAAAAACCCTGAATCATGGAAGGACACAATTCAAACATGTGCTTAGTTCCAGATGTTGTGATCCATGTTAAGTTCAGGTTTCCAGAATTCGAGAAATACAAAAGCCTCAGTTGTCCTGAGCTCCATTTGAGGATGTACTGCAGAAAAATGGCATCTCATGCCAAAGATGACAAGCTTATGACCCATTGCTTCCAAGACAGCCTGTCTGGAGCATCTATAGAATGGTACATGCAGCTTGAGTGCAACAATGTGCGTACTTGGCTTGATCTATCAGATGCATTCAAAAAGCAGTACAAGTACAACACTGACTTATCTCCGAACCGTACTCAACTTCAGATTATGGCTCAAAAGGAGAATGAATCCTTCAAAGAGTACGCACAATGTTGGAGGGTCGTAAACTCATTATATCATCCCTGATTAGGGATAATGATCCTATTTGAGTGTGAGATAAGCATCTCAACTTAATTACCTTAATGATGAAGGATTAAGATCATTAACCTACTTGTGATTATTAATGTGTTTTTGGGTTTTTGTTTAATTTTAAGTAATGAGTTTAATCTCCAATCAAGGATTAGTGAACTCATTACACCATCCTAAGAGAAGGATGATAGACGAGAACACTTAAGCTGGGGAAGATACCTCAACTTAATCCATGGTTAGGGATTAAATTCATTATATAACAAACCTTCATTAAGTGGATTTTAATTAAAGGGTGAGATTAAGAAGTGGATTTTATGGTTTGTAAGACAACTTGAGGGGGACTTGTCCATTAAACACTAGGGTTAGTCCCTCTTAACCATAAGGAAGAGATAGAACCCTAATGTAAGGCCCAGGTTACAAGATAAAGTCTTAGTGATTACTAATGTGTTTTGATTAAGAGGTGTAAACAAATTAAAGTTTTAACACTAAGGATTAAGATTATACACTCCATCCTAAGATAAGGATACAGGTATAACCCTAATTCCAAAGTCCTAAAGCTTTAAGAATTTAGCCTCTGATTAAGAGATGAGAAGAGAGGCTCAAGGAGACTCAAAGGTAAAAACAAAGGGGGGACTATACACAACCCTAAAAATTATCATGCTTGGATATCCTATGGTTTGTGAGGCTTAAGAGAAAAGATCTCCAAGGCCACCAAGGAAGGGAAGCAGATGAAAAGAGAAGAGAGTAGAGAATAAGTTACTTACTTCCTGAAGAAGATAAGTAACTTAGGAGAAAAGAAAGGAGCAAGAGAAACACAAGTGAAGCACGTTCACTCCAAAGACAATTAAGGGATGCAAATGCAAAGGAAATAAGAGGTGGGAGGTGAAGGCAAATCCACCTCCCAAATAACTTACCAAAAGTTCCTGAAATGTTAGTATGAATGCATAAGATGCAAAGAAAAAGGAAATGATTTGAATAAAGATGCAAAGACCAAAACCAGAAGAGTAAATTCAATGCAAATGGTGTATGAAATGATGCAAAGGCATAAACATGTCATGTATGATCATACAAGAGAATGAGTGCAAATGAAACATGTTAGAAGCATGAAAACACATAGAAGTTCATGAAACAAAATGAATGCCAAGCATGCCAAAATGATGCAACAATAATCAAGAAATGTTTCAAACATGTCCTAGGATGTCTAAAATGACATACAAAAGAATGGAATGGCATGACAAGTTCATAAGTTCATGATATGCAAAGAAGAATGCAAATGAAGATGCAAAATTAGGGTTTTAAGGCAACATGAGATGCATATAACCAAAAAAGAAGCATTCATCATGATAAAAAATTGAAATTTAACTCAAAAAAACCCTAATCACATATGAGATTACACACCAAAGGAGAAGGTCAGAAACTTAACCTAGTGAGAGTTATGAAATTTCTAAGTTAACTAGGGTTTTTGGGTGATTCTTAAGGGAAAATGAAAATCAAATTGAAAATGTAATGCAAAAATATGAGATAAATAACCTATAAACTATATGCAATATGAAAAACAATGCAAAAAAAATCAAGTTCAAACTCAGCATGGTTAGGAAGAAATGAATTTTTTCAATTTAGGGTTAAAAAATGTGAAATTTAAGAACCCTAATTCAAAGAAAATTGTGAAAATGTGATCAAACCTAACAATAAATTTGTATGGTGAGTTTGAAAATGTTTCTAAATGTTTAAGAATGCTTCATGGATTTTTTGGTGATTTTTAGAAACATAAATGCATATTTAATTAATTAAAATCAATTAATTAATTAAATAAAACATTTAAATATTTTTAAAATACTCTTTTAATGCAAAAATTAAAATAAAAAATGTTTTTAGGTTAAGGAAATTATTTGAAACAAAAATGCAGAAAATGATATTTTTTGGAAGTGTTTTGATATTTTTAAAAATTATGTGAAAGAAAATGCAATAAAATGAAAATAAAAATGGATTAAATGAGAAGTATGCACATCCAATGGTTGAGATTCAAACATGAGGGGAGGCAGTTGACTGCGCGCGTGAATGGAGGGCCTGGATTCACTCTGGCTAATTAAATTGGTTTATAATTAATTAAACAGGATTTAATTAATTAATTAGATTAGGGTTTTAATGACCTAATCCTAGCCATTCACGTGAGCAATTAAAACAGATCCAAGGGTCCACATTAAATCTGGAAAACTAACCCTAATCAAACCCTAAACATTTTCAGGTGACCAGAGCAAGCTCCGATCATCTTCTCTGGCGAGCTCTTCACCCTATCTCACTCCCTAGGGTACCCCAGACCCTCTAACTCTCCAGAACCATCCCCCAAACAATTTTAAATAAGAATCAGGCCATGAAAATCATTTATATTGCATCAAAATGGAGAATCGAAGAAAAACGTTTTTAGATAAAAAAGTTTCAGAACATCAATACATCTTGGTTTCTTAACCATTTTCAAAAATAATCATATCACCATGATCAGGGGAGTGCATAAATTCATTTTAGAACTTAAAACAAGAGTTTTGGAAAAACATTTGAAGATGACTACCTGAGATGAAGCTTTCTGACTTTGAGCTCTCTGACCCTTCCTTTGATGCAAAACCACTCCAATGGTCCTCCTTGAGCTTCTGAAAGGGTTGAAACAAGTTTGTATGGCTTGGTTTTGAAGATTCAGTTCTGCTAAGGCAAAAATTGTGTCGTTGGTTCAGGGGATTTTAGGGAAAAATGAAGGGTGGTTTGTGATCCTTAGACCATTTGGGGATGATTGGTGAAGTTTGTTTTGAGGTTTGTGGCTTGTGTGATCAGATTCGAAGAGATGAACTTCTTGAGTGATTTTTGGCAATCTGAGCTTATGGGATGATTCAGGCCAATGTGTGTTATGAAATCAGCTCCTTGAGGCTTGTATGTGATGTCTTGATTGGCCAGAGGAGTTGGTGTGGCACAGTCTGATTGGTATGGGCAATTTGCAAAAATTCAAAAGTTTTTGTACCACAAGCATGGCCATGGCAGAAGCTGTTTGAAGGGGTGTCTGGCCTCATCTGAGATCATGGATGGCCCTTGGATGGAGTTTGTGCAGCTGGATCACTTGGATTTCTTGAAGTGCAAGGCATAGGATCTTGTGATTTTATGTGCAATCTTGATCAAAATGTGTTGTATTATGTTGTTATGATGTTTAGAAGTTGATTAGAGGTCTTGAAATGGCTTGGCAAGTAAAATTGCAAGAATCCCTCTTTGGTGCATACTTGAAATTTATAGGATTTTTGCCAACTTTGAAAGGCTATATCTTGAGTTCTAGGATGAATCAAAACATGTTATTGTACTTTTTGAAAATGGGAAGACATAATATACAACTTTCATGTCCAATGATTTTTCATTTGAAGCATTTTTGGTCATGAAAGAATAGGTTGAATATCTTTCCCAAAATGGAAAGTTTCCATTACAAGTCATTTCCAAAAATAGAAAGTTTGCATTTGGCTCAAAATTCTTCAACTTTGTGAACTACCAACCACTTCAATGATCAAATAAAGATCATGGAGACTCAAAATGATGATGATGACCCTTTGGTACCCTTGACAGAGGCCTCAGATGCCCTGATTTTGACTTTACTTGCTCAAGAAGTTACCCAATGATCAGATGACTTCCACAGTGAATTTCTTCATTAAATTTGATACACATGATCCTTATAACATATTAAGACCATTAGAAACAAGAATGACCAAATATATTGAGGTTAAGGGCCTCAAACCCAAAACCCTAATTTTGGTCATTTGTGTAGGAAAACCCTAGCTCTGCCTGGACTTCTGTGCAATCCTTTGACATTTTGTGACTTCTAATAATCCTTGGAGATATAATAAGACCATAGACCCCTCATGGACCCTCTTGGTTTGCTTCAAGGCCTCAGAGATTACTCATATCACTTCTAAGATTCATCTAATCACAAAACCCTAAATGTGCAGTCATGCAATGATTTGATGAAGTTGTTTATGCAATGTGAGATGCAATGTGATGTTTATGCAAAATGAGATCATAAGCCATGTTGTGAGAAAAAGTGAGGGCAAATTTGGGGTGTTTACACTTTGTTCAAATCCCTGTAATCTACACACGTGCGTACTTTACCATCTTTCTTAGGCACTGGTACCACATTTGCAACCCACTGAGGATAAGAAGTAACAGATAGGAAGGGTGCATTAAATTGTTTCATCACTTCTGCCTTAATCTTTTCTAACATTTCAGGATGCATACGACGAACTTTCTATTTTATTGGGCGACAATCCTCTTTCACTGGTAGACGGTGAACCACAATATCAGTATCCAGCCCTGGCATATCTTCATAAGACTAAGAAAAAATTTCCACATAGTCACGTAATATTTGGATCAACCTGTTCTTAATATTGTCTTCCAATTCAGCACCTATCTTGACCTCTTTCCTGTTTTGCTCAGTTCCCAGATTCACAACTTCAATTGGTTCCTCATGTGGTTGTATAGCTTTCTCTTCTTGTTGTAGCAATCTAACCAACTCTACAAGTACTTCACAATCTTCCTCCATTCCATCCTCGGCTTGATAGATTGGATTCTCGAAGTTATAGTTGTCAATAGCAGAACTGTTATCAATAGGATCTAGAGTGGATGAGGATCTGCATTTTAGTGACATGGGTGTGTGTAAGAACACATAGCTTTTGATAAAGGAAAAAGTAAAAGAAAGACAAAGAGCTCAATATTTACAAAAGCAAGAAACGTCCATTGATTTTATTGAATGAAAACATGAAAATGAAATGACAACCCTAACAAGCACACCATTGTTCCCCGGGCAAGGCACAAGGCTCCAAAGCATTTAATTGTTCAAAATTACAAAATTAAAATTAGAAAATCAAAATAGCATTTACTCCTGACTAAAGGAGATAGGAATAACGTCTTCAGCCTTCCAGTTGTTGAGCCCATCACCAATGGTAGGAAATATCCAATTATCCAGGTTGTAATCTTCATCATAATCTCCCACAACATTGACTTGGTCCTTTATAATTCCTTGATTAGTGATACGAACAACACGAGCACGACGAAAAGCCTTCTGAGATTCTGCAGTAAAACCCAAACCAAACTTGTCAGACTTGTAAGGAATGTCAGGAAGCTGACCCCAAATAGTACAACCACTTTCTTCAACCACAGCTTTTTCATCCTTGAGAGAGGCCATTGTAGGAGGTTCTCTGGTAATCACGGGAACTTTTTTAGCAGCAGAGATGGATTCAGTAGCAGGAACAACTTGAGGAACTACTTCAAACGTCTGGAAAGGAGTCTCAACAAATTCACCCCCATCTCAACATACTTAAAAGTATTCAGATGACTGACTATATATTCTTCTTCACCATAAACAGCGGCAATTTTTCCTTTCACTAGATACTTTAGCTTCTAATGTAAAATGGAGGTTACAGCACCTGCCCCATGGATCCATGGGCACCCAAGCAAACAGGAGTACGCAGGACAAATATCCATCACATAGAAAGTAGAATAAAAGACTTGAGAGCCTACTTTGATTGGGAGATCCACTTCTCCATGCACCATTCTTCTTGAACCATCAAAGGCCCTCACTACCACATTACTTGGTCTTAACACAACATCTTCAAGGTTGAGTTTGTCTAGAACCTCCTTGGGTAACACATTCAATGAAGAACCATTATCCACCAACACGTGAGATAAAGTAGTGCCCCTACACTCAATGGAGACATGCAGAGCTCTATTATGGTTTCTTTTAGCAGGAGTCAGATCAGTATCAAAAAAACTAAAACCATTATCACTAGTCAGATGAGCAACACAATTCTCAAACTGGTCCATAAAGATTTCATGTGGTACATGAGCAGTCTTCAGGAACTTGATTAAAGCATTGGCATGGGCTTCAGAAATAATAGCAGAGATAACATAGAGATTTTAGAGGGAGTATGCCCTAATTGGTCAACAATATTATAATCACTCTTACGGATGATCTTTAGTACTTCTTCCATCTGCTTAGAGAGATCTTCATTAGCTGGTGCCTCAGCTTGAACAGGTTCAATCACTGGTCTTTTGCCCCGAGCCTCAGTACTTGGCCCAGAGTTAGAGATATGGACTGGAGCAGCAGCAGTCTTTGAGGTGTCTTCTGGAGAGAAAATTCTTCCACTCCTGGTAACCTTACTAGACCCATAAATATTGTCAACATTAGGATTAGCATCAGTAGCAGGTGTATCAGTCAAAGGCTCTTGCTTGACATCATGGATATAAACATCAGAACCATAATTCCAGGGTATAGCCTTATCAGAAGTATATGGGATAGGACCAGGAGTAGTAATAATCATTGGAGCCACCTTTGGCTCAACAATAATCTTCACAATACCTTTAGAAGTGATCCTCACTGGACCTTTGGAAGTAATATTCACATGATTCTTATCAACCATATCCACGTCTTCAAACTTCAGATCTTGGGCTAGACCTTCACATAAACTTTCTACAGAAGGGGTCTTCTCAAATAATATAGTACGGTTGTCCATCAGACGCTGAATACCTTCATTTAGCTTCCAACAACTATTAGATTGATATGCACAGAAAAAACAATCTTCAATGCAACCTGGAAAAAAACCAGCTTGCATCAGCTTCTTCTTGACAATGGATAGAGGAGTAGTTAATCCAACCACAGTATAAACATAAGAAACTTCATCAACAACATTAACAGTCTTCTCATGCTTAGGCATAAGAGCAGTAATCACATTAGGAGTTTCAGGAGGGTCAAACTCAATTTCTCCATTTTCAATCATGTCCTAAATTTTGTTCTTCAATGCCCATCAACTATTAGTATCATGTCCAGGACTGTTGGAATGATATGCATACCTTGCATTGGGATTGTAACGAGGAGAGGAAGTGTTGGGATTCTGAGGAGGGTCCTTCAAAGTAATCAACTCTCCTTTCAACATGTGTTGCAAAGCCTGAGCCAATGACATATTGATCTTCGTAAATTGCCTCCTAGGCTTGGGCTGACTATTTTGTTGTTGCTTTTGTGGTGTAGGTGCATGATTAAAAATCAAAACAACTCCCATATATTGGTTACGATTATTACGACCCTGTTGGCCATACACAACCTTGGATTCCTTCTTCCCATTGGAAGGCTTCTTAGTGGTACTTTAAGAGGTAGCCATCTTAATCTTTCGACTTCGTATCCCATTCTCCACATGTTCTCTAGTCATTATCAACTCAGTGAAACCAGAGGATGAGCTTCCAATAAGATGACTGTAGAAAGGACCAATCAACGTACTCATAAACATATCAACCAATTCCCTGTCAGACAAAGGGGGTTTAAATCTACTTTCAAGATCTCTCTACTTCTGAGCATACTCCTTAAAGCTTTCTTTAGAACCCATGGACATGCTTTGGAGCTTCATGCGAGTTGGTGCTAAATCAGAGTTATATTGATACTGCTTATAGAAAGCCTCAGCAAGATCATTCCAATTGCGAATCTTGGTACTCTCTAGTTGATAGTACCATTCCAGTTGAGCTCCAGACATACTCTCTTGGAAGAAATGAATCCACAACTTCCTATCAGGAGTATGTTGTTGAATTCTCTTGACATAAGATCTCAGATGCAACTTTGGACATGACACACTATCATATACCACAAAAGTAGGAACTTTGAAACCAATAGGGAGGGAGACCCCAGAATCAAGCTCAAATATTCAAAGTCAAACCCATAAGTCTTCTGTAGTTCTAAATCATTCACCCGGTTCTCCAGTATCTTATATTTTTCCTCACCAGTCGAATCATGGTAATAATTCTCTTCATAATCAGAATCTTCAGTAGTACCATGGAGTCTGCCTTCTTCTCTCTCAGAATTTTCATCCCCTTGATTTTTAACTTCCTCTTCTGTCTTGACTGGACCTCTGAACCTTCTACCCATGTTGATGAAGCCAACTGGTTTTCTGGTCTTCTTCTTTTTCTTGGTCAGAAGTGCCTTCAGCTCTTCTTGTCTCCTGGACAAATTCAGAATCATCTCTTGAAATTGGATATTCTGAGTCTGGAGTTCCTTGACAGTTTGTTCGAGAGCCATTTCTGCTGAAATAAACAGCGAGAAGATAAGATACCTATTGTAAGAAACCTGTGATGTAATGATATGGTATGTAGATACATATGCAATGTTTTCAAGGACCGTAGGATTTAAATTTGTTTTAAAGAAAAACAAAAACAAAACTTTTATTAGTAAATGTTTAATATAAATTGCCCCTTGGGATTATAATGAAAGGAAATAAGAATAAAGTACAAAGAAATAAATATATGGGACTTAGGTCTCCCATGGATGCTTCCTCTTTGTGTTGAGGTTTCTCTCCTCGTGAAGTTGCTTTGTCAGCTCCAGAACTCTTTCTTGACTAGCTCTAAATTGAGTTTCAAAAGTATCCCTTTGCTCTTTTAGTTGGATCCAGGACTTATGCAGATCTTCCAAATCAGTTGGCATATCTGGATGAAGGATGGTATAAGGAACATCTCCTTCAGCAACAGGCTCCATAGTGACCGGTAGAACAACAGGATATGGCATCATAAGAGTTTGAGCACGAGATCGCACCCATATGAGGTAAGGTTCCATAGGAATGGAATACTTTGGTTCCAGGGTCTTGCTATCAACCTTGTTCACTTTGCTCCAAGCTCGTATATAGATTTGATGGTAACCTTGAAGATCGTTGTCGTAGTCGAACACAATACCCTGAATAAGCATGTCATGAGGACCATTACTCCGAGCATAACCAAACTGACGTAGAGCTAAAGATGGGTTGTAAGTAATGCCCCATCTTATGCCAAGGAGTGGCACATTAGGGAACTCCCCACAACGGTCAATGATAGTAACATTATCCATAGATCGAGAACACCAATGTGAAGGGACGTAAAACACAAGGAAGGGGGGTTGGAATTGGGTTTTCAATAACTAATAAAAATGGCTTAAGAGACACTTTAATTTATCTTGGTTCGTTTGAACTCAAACTACATTCAGTCCACCCGCCAAGGTGATTTTGCCTCTATCAATGAGGTCTTAATCCACTATTCAAAATATGAATACACACAATGACCTACAGTCAATGTCCTCTTGAGTATACTGACTGAAACTAGTCACTCAAGGAAATTTACTTATCTTTTACAATGATAAAGAAATGTAACTAACTTGTTTCTAATAAGCTATAATCACAAAGTGATTTGTTACAAAATTATATGTTGTAGGAGCCAGAACTTCAAATCTTCAATTTGATTCCTTTATATAATGCTTGAATGATATAGCCGTTGGGGACATCTTGAGCTAATTATGGATATTAGTTAATACCATAAAATCCTTCCATAACAAGAGATATTTGTTCCCAACATTAATTCAGATTTTCTTTAATTAAGCTTTAATGAAAGAATCACCATCTTCTAGACATGAATCAGAGTAAATCAATTCTTGGTACCCAACTATTAATGATGTATTTAATGAGAGATTCTCTTTAAGATATATAACTTCTATTTGATAGCGCAAGTCTTCTTCTATTCAAGCAAGCCTTCTTTTTAATAACTTCCTTTTTAAGAACTTCTACAATGCATAATTAAGTAAGTTATTCTCAACATATATTAGAACTTTTATTCTTGCATAATAATAATTGTTATCATCAAAACTACTAGAGGATTAGAATCAAAATTGTTCTAACAATCTCCCCCTTTTTGATGATGACAAAACATATATTTTGATTTAAGAATAGAGTTAAAAGGGTTAGAAGGACTCCCTTTGGTTAATGAGAATTATCCTTTCAGAGATTTCCATTAGAAGTTCTTTCAGCAAATTTAATTCTTCCAACAAAAGTTCTTTGCTTTAGCTCCCCCTGAGTTGATTACTTAACATGTTTCTTTTTAGAATCACAACTCAAACAGTTTTATCAGAACATTAATATGTTAGAGGTTAATCTTGATAAACTGCTATAGATCAAAATCTTCTACATTTCTCCCCCTTTTTGTCATTATTCAAAAAGTAAAAAGATGCAGAAGTAAAACATGAATATAAAGAAACAAAACAGAACAAGTTTTCATTAATCAGAGGCAAAGCAAAAAGAAAATAGAAACAAATGAACTAAACAAACAAAAAAACAAAGCTAGAAGTTTAACAAAATTCAGGGAATAGGATTCATCTTAGTAACTAATGCTTCTAGAAGAGACTTGATTTCAGAAGATGACTCCACTTGTTTGCCAATCAAAGTCTTCAGTTCAACATTAGTTTCATCCTGCTTGTCCAACCTCTGCTTGACCATTTCATTTTCCTTCTTCAGTTCTTCTAAGGTCTTCAGCACAAGAGATGTTGGTAGAGTTTCTTCAGCAGTTGCAGCAGCTTGTTCTTCCGAATTTCCCTCAGCAAAAGGTACTGGAACAGACTCATTTTCCTGAACTTCCTCAGAAGGAACTAAAACCATCTGAAGATTAGAGTATGATTCCATTGGTTCTGGTTTAGTCCAGGGCTTATCATCCAGAAGTAAGGGTTTGTTCTTTTCAATGTTAGAGACCACTTCTTTGAGATACTCGCAGAAGTTCTGGTGAGCGATATCATAACAGATATATTTCAGCTTTTTGGTCTCAACGTTGAACCATTTTCTGAATGTTGCCCATAGAAAGTCAGAAGCTGCTGGATCAGGAAGCTCTGAGCAAGCTACCTTCAGATTCTCTAATCTGATTTTCATTTCTGCTTCAAAAGCTAGCTGCAGTGAATCAATGTCTGTTTTGTGGGTTTAGGTTTTGGAACAGGAATAGCAGTTTTATTTGTGACAGAAGATAATTTGTGGAGAGCCTCTATGTTAATAGATGTTCTAAGTGGGTCTTCTGGTTCAGAGTTTTCAGGAGGTGTATCTGGAATTGTTATGAATGTGGGAGAGTTTGGTGGAGTGGATTCATAGGAGGATAGTGATTTTTCTCTTATTGGTGATAGATAAAAAACAAGTGTGTTGAAGTCAGCGTTCAGAGGATGGAAGGCACTGGGTTGTTGAGTTTCAGAAGTTTGAACAAGAATATTTTGGTGGGATTCAAATGGTTGAAATGCGTCAATGTCAGATAGAACATTTTGAAGTTCTGTATGTGTTTCAACAAAGTGGGATGTGTTTATATCAGAGGGTGGTGTTGGATCAATGGGTATGTCAAAATCATCTAGAGTTTGTGGTTGATTAGGTTCAATTTCTGGTTGATTGAGTGGTGGTATGACAGAGGGTTTGGCAGCAGTTGTGGGTATCACAGAAGGATTTGGATCAGAAGCAACAATGGGTTCAGAAGAAGGGATGGGTTCAGAAGGAATTGGTTCAGAAGGAGTGAGTTCAGACATGACCACTTTTACTGCTTCTACAACAGAAACGAAATCAGATTGAGAGGATGAAGTGTTACCTTTCTTTTTTATTGTTTTAGCAACCTTCTGAGAAGTTCCTTCCCCAACTTTCCTCTTCTTGTTCTTCGTTAAGACAACTTCTGGAGCTAGTTTTCTGAGTTCTTCTGGGTTGAACATTGGGTCCACCCCATCCAGCTTGCATGATTCCAAATATCTGAATGAGAGAGTGACATAATCCTTTTATACAACCTTAACCCTTGTTCATTATTCATCACTAATCGAGGAAAGTGAGAAATAAACCACCTAGTCAGTAAAGGTATGCGACACATCAGAGTTCTCCTCGCCTTCGTAGTACGAGTGTGAAGAGAATGTAAGATATCTCCAAGTAATGTAGGCACTGGATTGTGAGTTAGAAATATGTTGATGGCGTGTATGTCTATGAACTGGTCTGGATTAGGGTACAACAGTAAGCTATAGATTAATAAGGCTAAGATCTCCTCAAAAGCATCATAGCTCATAGCATCCAAGAACACTTGAGCTTTCTCCATCAATACCTTGGCAAGAATACCCTTAACTCCGCTTCTCATTTCTAGGACAATGTCTGATTTCTTCAAGTGGAGGGTTGCAGTAATGAATTAAGGTTTAGGCTATTTCTCTAAGCCTGTGAAGGGTCTTTGATCAAGGATAGGCACACCCAGTAGCTTGGAGAACTCCTCCATTGTAGGTACCAGCTGATAGTCGGGGAATGTGAAGCAATGATGTTTAGGATCAAAGAACTGGAATAGGACACTCATCATGTCTTCATTGAACCCTGAAGTAACTAGATCCAGCAGGTAACCATGTTTCTTGATGAATTGGGATTTTTCAGAAACTGTAGAGACCAATTCCTTAAGCTTAGAAGGCATCCCTACAAATTTGATCTGGATAGTGTTCCTACGAGCAAAAGCCATGACCTGCAACAAAGAACAAAGATAAATCCTTTGATCCTTAAAATGGTTAGTGAAAATGCTATGCTTATGATGTCATGATGTTATGCTCAATCACAAACATGTGGCACACACACAAACAAGTCACGCAATAGCCCTAGGTTTAGGGGCTTGCATGAGGTTTAAAGGTGAGTACCCTCCCCTGAAGTTTAGTTGGTTCATTCTGTCCTACAAACGTAACCAAGTTCTAAGGGGTCTCAATATCACTGATCCTTCCCAAGGATTTTTGTTTAGTAGGCAACTTACTTGCCAACCAAAACCCCCCAAGATTAGAATCTCAATGAGCGTTGCATCGAGTATCAACCAACTTTAGTCTTCACCAAAGCCGGCTATATCACTACTTTCTAAAGGCCAAGATGGGTTAACTAGGGTTCTACAAATTCAGTTAGTGTAATGACAACATATGGCCGCCTCAGGTTATCCTCAACTTACTTAAGTACATAAGAACCAACCAAGAAGTCACACTAACGTAGCCACCAGATCAACCATATCGGTATACGCCATACAGTTTCCTTGGTCTATTGCTACTTAACTAGGGTACACTAGATCCGGGTTAGGATTTTTCACACAAAAGCCCAATAGATAATATAAAGCAAACAAGACAAACAATTAAGTGATCTAAATCCTAAGGGTATCCCTATTTTACTTAGTAACTCCCAGCAGAGTTGTCAGTCCTTGGGCTCTTAGTTACTTAGCTCACTTAATTATTTTGAAAAAGGAAAGTGTAGTGTGTGTTTAGAAAATTTTCTAAGTACTTTGTAGTGATCCTCGTATGGATGTATACAAAGCCTTTGTTTTGAAAATATTTGAAAATAGTGAGGTGTGAAAAGTATTTTTAAAGTGTGAGCCAGTAACTATGAGGTACCTACCCTAGACAAAGTCTTCCATGTTCTTATACGTTATTTCAAGGGTAAGATTGTCCCTATTATTAAGGAATAGGTATTCGTTACCTTGGATTTTATCAAGGGACGGGCGTAGGGTCATCGTACGGTCAACGAAGGCAACTTGAAGGGAGTCTTTAGCAATTGGGAGGAATTATCATCTTTTAAACCGAAGGGACAATATCATTCTAGGCAACATCGTAGGGACTTAATCTTTTAACCGGGGGCGGGACAAGATGATTTTATTTGGTAGGGTTTTCCTTAAGACACCCCCATATTCGAGGGACTTGACCATGTTAAAGGCAACCAAGAGGAATACCCTAGGAGGTGCAGACGGCGATCATAGATCGACTTACGTGTGTGAATGATTTATTTTCAGATATTTATTCTTTTTATTTAATTTTCTAAATTCGATTAATTACGATTAGGTTTTCACTCCCTATTTACTAACCACAAAATAATAATGATAAAAAAAACAAAGGAAATTAAAATCTAACTATTACACGGCTTCAGGGAAGATACATAATAACCATGCGAGAAAAATAAATTACAATAATGAGAATAGCCTATACAATTTTCTAAGCAATTAAATAAAGCCATAAAAATAAATAAAGAAAACTAATCTGAATAGGAATTAGGGTTAGCCAAGGGAAAAGATAATTAGGGCTGTAAATAAATAAAATTAAGGTTAAAGTTAGAATAAATTAAGGTTAGAATTAAATTTTTTAAGAAAAACATTAACCTAATTACTAATTAATTATTAATTAATTTACATAAAAAAACTTACATATTAATAAAAAGAATAATTAGTGAAATAAAAAAAAAGTAGAGATTTATTATTAATTTTAGAAAATAAAATTATTAAGAGTTTTATTAGGTCATTAAACAAATTAGTTAGTTAATTGATTAAGAAATTGATTAATCATAATATAATAAAATAACAAAATCATAAAACAAAGAAAAAGGAAAAAGACAAAAAAATAGGTGCTTAAAAAATTTGGTGGTGGCTGGGAATCGAACCCACCACCCTTACCTCAAAACCCCAGCACTTTACCAGGCTGGGCGCGCCTTTGGTGAGTATCCTGGACAAAACATATTATATGTGAAACCTAACAAAGAAAACAAAATATAAAAAAGGGGGGACCTGGGAATCGAACCTAGGCCATTCGCTTCACTAAATGCACTTCACACCATCTGAGCCAACCAGCCTACAATGCAAATGAACAAGAAACAAATAATATAAAATAAGTCAAACATTTAAAAATACAAAAGCGCGCGCAGGGTCGTCTCCTTCCTCTGGACCGTCGTTTTAACCTTTAGCTACACTTGGTCGGTCACTAAAGCTTGTAGTGACGGTTTTTGTCCGTCACTATAGGTCCTACAAACTGAAAAACGCATAGTATATGAAATAAACTCATTCCAATTACACAAATCAGTCAAGGGTGATCTTATAAGTCCAATTGATTCGTTAATTTCACGTGAAATCGCCTTTATCCATGGTTCCTAATTTCAAGTTTTTAGAAACCTAATAATGGCGTATCATCTTTCCTGCGTTGAAACACAAAATAATTTGTCCAGAATTCATCTATATCATCAAACAAACAAAGTTATATATTCAAAATCCATTAATCATGCTTCAAATGTATGAATAAATAAAAACAAGAATATTATGAAAACCGATTCGATTTAGGGATTATGCAATGCTATGGCCAATAATGATGATCGAATCATGTTGAAAACACTTCAAGGAGGTTGTTGTAATGCTCAAAAACCTGTAAAATTCGCTGGAACTATGAAACCAGTTTGCAATTTTTTTGGAAAAAATTGGAGTTTGGAGGCGCCTCTTTTGTCTCAGAAAATCGTGTCCCTTGTATTGTTTTTGTTTTAGTATATGTATGGAATGATCAGGTCAAAAAAATTGGGTTTTTTATATGCTTTGATGTTACTTGAGTGTGAAGAAATCCATGGCCATAAATGTGAAAAAAATCAAATCTCTTCATGCCTCAAAAGTCTTGCATGAATTTGGATCTTTTTCAATCACTTTAAATGTTATAAGATTCATTCTAAAACCAATATTTGATCGATTATTTGATTTTTTATATTTTATTTTCATTTAAATTGAATTTTAATAAATAAAATCCAAAATAATATAAAACAAAATTAAAAAATCAGAATAAATGGCTATTGGATCGTGCATGACTTTATCTTTGAGATTGGGTTGCAATTTTATGGGCCCATTTGGAAACTTTTGAAGTTTAGGCCTTATTTGCTTCAAACACCCCTTGAAATTTTACCAACTTTGACAAGGCACAATTCGCTCAATTTTAAGGCTATGAGAGTGATCTTGGACTTTTAATAAAGCTTAGAGAGTAATCTAACCAAACTTTTTGGTCCCATGTACATATCTTCTACCATTTTCAAAATATGAGCTTTGGAAAAAGTTGACTTTTGCTTGACTTTTAAAAGGACATGTAATGTTTTAACTCATACCTTCCAAATGAAGAAATTTTAGGCTTGGCTTGTGAGACACAAAGTTGTAGAGAATTCAATTTCCTTCAAAATAAGATTTGGATGGGAAATTTTTGATGAAGCATGTGAAAGTTATGGCTAGTCAAAGTTCAGTTGACTTTTCCTATGAAAACCCTAATTTAGAAACTCCTGATTCTTGATGATCTGAGTTTTTCTTGATGAATCATGATAAAACCTTGATCAAATGATGAATTTTACCTTATAATCTTGATGTTGGAAAAAAATCTTGGAGTTTGACTTTAATTTGACCTCAGTTTGATTCTTTTTACCAAGTTGACTGATTTTTGGATATCTGAACATCTGACTGGTCAAACATATTGGGAAAGCTCTGAAACTTGACATGGGGATTCTTGAAGACATGTGGGATGTTATGAAGCTCACTTGAGGCCTTAGAAGTCCATTTATCTTGGATAAAGTCAAAACCCTAATTTTGTATCCCTTGTTCAGGAGGAGACTTTGTCTTCAATCCTCTTGACCAATTGTGAACCTTGAGAGAACTCTTGGGACACATTGCTTTAATTGTGGGAGGGAAAATTTTGGGGTACAACAATATGAAATGGTGAAAGTGTGCATGATGAATATGCTTGGTTTGTATATATACATTGTGATGTATATGTGTGATGAACGATGAATTGTGGTGAGAATATGTATATGTATATTTTTATGTTAAGATATATAATTATATGCATTGTTATTTTGATAATATTTCTCACCCTTCTGTTGTTTTATGATGCTCTATGAGGAATTGCAGAGTAGGTTTGCTGGAGGTCTTTTTGTGAAGCGTGTCTTCATTCTTTTGGTCGGTCAGCTCTGATATGTAGCACTGGGTAGCTAGGGTTGGCTTGATGCCTTTTTGTGATACATTTGTTGATGTATTTTGGTGATGAATGTTTATGTAAACATGATTTATATGGTGAATCAAACTTGATGATGATATATATATATATATATATATATATGTTTGATGTTGTTCAATGTTTAGTTTCTTCCACTGTTATTCTAAAATATTGAGTTGTGGATGCAAGTATTTAGCTACTCCACTGTTGCATATCGTTAAATGAGCAGCTGTTGGATGTTTTAATTTCATGTATAATGTGACATGCCTCTTTTATACTATGTTTTAATTATACTCTGATGGAAATTTTAATTTGTGCTTAATGATTATTTGATTATTTAGGGGTATAGAAAGGGGGTGTTACATCGTCCCTTTCAATCTGCAAAAAAGTCAGAGGTAGTTTTTCTCCATTTCTCTCACACTCAATTCTTGTGTTGTTGGAATTTTTTTTATTTTTTTCACATATATGATTAATTTATGAAATTTGCGATGTTTTTTGTTTGTTTTGTGTAGATATGTTAATATTCTAAATATATAGCACTGGTTATTTTTATATAATTATGGTACGAGATGGAATGGTGGTGTAGGAAGTAGATCTGTTAGTATTTTAAGGTTTTGATTTTTACTTCTTGTGAGGGTTTCACTACAGAGGGACTTGCTTAATTACAGGTTTTTATATCCTTCGAATTCTTCTTCTCATTTGGTTGTTCTATGTTTGGTTGGTTTTGAATACTGTACAATAATAAAGTTATTTTTTAAGTGAAATTTTGGATTTTTTAATGAATTCCAATGTTAGAACCCCTTTCTATCCTATTAAGTAATAATGAGTCATGACCATATATTATTCACTTCCCTCTCCAGTGATCAAATAGTATTATTGATATAATCCATTTGTCTCGATTTTTTATATTGCAATGGTTATCAAAAACATTTATTGTTAATATCTATTAGCGTCTCAGATATTAATTTTTGAATAAATATAACAGGGTATCTCTAGAGTATCTCGGTCCGATAAGGTTTCTCACTTTGATATGAACATGGAAAGTTCTAATTACTTTTTGATATGAACTTCAAATGATTTTTTGCATTTTTCTTTCTTCTAGATGGAAAGGTTTGCTTATGAAGTTATCATCAAAGACTAAATGTTCTTTTACAAGAATTCAGGAGAACTTCTTCATACTACAGCAGAAGATTCACTTTAGCATCGAGTACCTTGCAGGTACACCCCCTAGTTCACCTCCGTAGCTGCTCATCATTGGAAGGTTCCTCCTAATCAGGTCAGATCAATGGCGCCGTCTATGGGAACTAAAAGTGTTCCCCGTATTTTGAAAAAAAAGACCAAAACCTAACCTCGTCTCTTCAACCATACGACTTTACCAGCGAATATGGTGACGATCGTGCCCATGGCCTCGTCGACTACACCATAGGTGGGGACGAAGATCAACATGTCACTCATGAGTCCGACGTAAGAGAAGAACAACCTTCCAGTCCCTCGCCTGAATCAAATGCCAATGGTGTTCCCCAACCCTAGCTCGCGACTTCCTTCCAACCCATCCTGATACTAGTCGAAGGAGATGTCACGATCATAACTATTGCGAACACGCTCAACCATATATGCCTCATGCTATTTTAATAGTAGGAAATGATCATAGCAAGTGAGACGGAGCATCGAGCTGACTCTCCTCGGCAAAGGTCCTTCCAATCACACAGCCCCTCACCCCGCAGGCATGGTCGTGGACCTCAGCTCGAGAGACCTCAGCCAGAGGCCACCAAGAAATGCGGACGCTCCCCTCCTTGACAGAGACGACGGTCCCTTGAGCCTAAAAAGAACAAATCCAGGGGGGCCCGAGCAGCCAAACGGCCAGCCAAGGATATCTCCTCATCGAGACCAGAGCCCCAAGAACGAGGATAACTTACCCCTGAGGAGCGACGAGAACGACCATCGTTACCCACTTTCTCGAGCCAACATGGAGACTCCACTCCCGGCAGGCACGGGGAATCCCCCTCACCTTGCGACGTACGATGAGACAACCGACTCCGATGATCACGTTGACAACATCAACGCCATGCTAGAAAACCGCAACGACATCGGGGGAAAGTCAAATGTAGGTTGTTCTCCACAACACTTAGATAGGGAGTCATGGAATGGTACAAAATCCTGGCCCCCGAATCCATCACATCCTGGAAGAAGTACCTCCTCGAGAAGGGACTCCTCCCCGGCAGCGAGCTCAACCAGGAAGAGGGGATCGAGCCTCCCCGCAATCTCGACGAACTCTTGCACAAAGCCCAAGTATACATCAGGTACGAGGAGAAACAAGTCGCCCACAATGTTAGGAGCAATCGCAGTCAGGACGAAACCAAAAACTCCAAACATAAGGACTATACCACCCATCGCCGCACCAGTGAGAAACGACAAGCCCCACGAGGTACGCGAAGGAAGGGGACCAGTTGGGCGCTTCTTCGAATACAGATTGTTGACCGCTCCCCGCAAGCGCATCCTCGCCGAATACATTAATTTTGAATTCAAACAGGATAGGGTAAGTGTTGCTACCGGGATTTTCATCCTAGTACAAATGCGAAAGTGGCGCGGAAAAGAAATAGAGTTGCTAGCCAGACATTTTTATCCTAAGGAATGGGAAAGGTAATGATGGACAAACCTAGGGAAAGGAAATAACGAAATCTTGTGAACCAAAGAGATTGGATAAGGGAGTCGGTTATGTGAAGGGAAGGTGTTAGCACCCATTCACGTCATTCGTACTCGAAGGGATCCATGCTTGCTTGTATTGTTTCAAAGGGTATAAACATATGCTTCATTTGCTGCTAAACTGGGAAAAAAGAACAGGAAAATGTAGGGAAAAGAAAGAATTATGCTCGAATGGGCCCTACCCCACTGCCTACGTATCTCATCGGGAATGAGAATTAGAGTCAACGTAGTTCCCCTAACTAGGAAGGAAATTTGTTTGTTTGTGTTTTTTATGGTTGAACTGCTTATGCATATGCTCAGGTGTTGCAGGCTCACCTTTAACGAGTGTGTTTACCGTCTTGCAAAGAGACACTAAAATAAAAGATAAACATGTTAAACAATGTTAAGTGAAAATTAAAATATGTCCTCTTCTATTTTAAAAAAATCATGAAAATACACTAAAATAAAAAGACACAAATTCAAATCTCTATTCTTGGAATTAAATAGGTCTTTAGAGTATAAGAAATTATGTGAATCATATTATAAGCAATTTAATTTTTATGTAAGAATGACACAAAAGAGAGTTTCAACAAAATATTCATCTCAATTGCATAAAAAATTATGTTTATATCCATCTATCACTAATAGAAATATGCAGAATTATTAGACGTTACATAAGCATGGAAACATTGAACTTGACTTGTTTTTAAAAATCAACTCCTAGAAAATAGTAAAATTTCGTTAATTTGTTTACTTACCCCAAAACAATATTACTCTGAAGAGGAAAAGCACATTTAAATGAAAAATATATATGCAATAAAGAAGTGAGATTAATATTCATCGGACAAGAAGAAAGCATGAAGTAAAATATAAAATGTATATGTTTTGATCTTGAGGATGAAATATAAAATGTATATGTTTTGATCTTAAAATTCAAAGATTTCTAGTAAACAAACTCTTATCTAAAATTAATTGATCTTGAGGATGAAATAATTCATATGTTAACGACAATACATCTAAACAAGAAAAAAATGAAAGGACATTTTATGAGATATGAAATAGTTTATATCTAGGTTTTTTAAGCTATATCA
The DNA here is from genome assembly GCA_963966055.1 of Lathyrus aphaca. Taxonomy (NCBI): domain Eukaryota; kingdom Viridiplantae; phylum Streptophyta; class Magnoliopsida; order Fabales; family Fabaceae; genus Lathyrus; species Lathyrus aphaca. Next base: position 175,079,143 of record OZ014524.1, on the reverse strand, counting down.
AATTCAATGAAAGCAAATATAAGGAAAATTTACAATAAAAGAAATAGTACCAGAATATTATCTATTGATTAGAAAATATTTAAAAAAATGTAGAACTAAAAAAAGAATTTATAATATGATGAACGAATGAAATTAGAATAAAATTGTGCAAAAAAAGATTAAAAACTCTAATAGGAAAAGTTTTTCTTGATATAAGTGATGCAATAAGATATGGAAAATGAGATCCTTAAAAATAGGAAGGGTCTTGTATTTAATTTGGAAAATTTAATAAGAAAGAAAAAAGACAAAAAAGCAACAAAAAATGGACATAAAAAATAATTGTTAGAATATTAAAGGAATAATATCAGCAAAATAATAAATAAAAATACGTCCAAAATGAAATAAGGACTATGAAGAACGGTAAGTGAATAAAATTATAATCAACTATCTACCTTTCAAAAGAAGATTGCATGATTTTCCCAATTTACCCTTTCAAAAAAATCAAATTACATTATCATTTGGACAAATAGGTAATTAACAAATATCTCAAATAAATCTAACTCAAACTTCTAATTTCATGCAAAGTGTCACACGTTGTCAAATTTTCATATCAATTTTAAAACTCTCTTTATTTTTTGCCTTCATATCTCCTCTCTCTCTCCTTTCTCTGTAGCTTCAATTTTCTCTCTCTATCCTTCACTTTCCCTAGCATTCTCTGTGTGTGTTTGGTGCCAATTCAAATGATCGTTGTTGCACGTTTACATGCTCTTCACCATGAGTTGTATAGATGCTACAACTAGTAGCTTTACTAACCGTGCGATTCCACCATGGTTTTTCAATATACAAAACATAGACTCTCTCTCATCGCCAAACCCTAAAATCTCCTTCTTCATCGCTTTCTCCATCGTCGTCTCTTTCCTTGTCGTCGTCCCTTTCAATCTGCAAAAAAAATCAGAGGTAGTTTTTCTCCATTTCTCTCACACTTAAAAAATAACATTCTTGTGTTGTACGAGATGGAATGGTGGTGCATGAAGTAGATATGTTAGTATTTTAAGGTTTTGATTTTTATTTCTTGTGAGGGTTTCACTACAGATGGACTTGCTTAATTACAGGTTTTTATATCTTTCAAATTCTTCTTCTTATTTGGTCGTTCTCTGTTTGGTTGGTTTTGAATACTGTACAATAATAAAGTTATTTTTTAAGTGAAATTTTGGATTTTTTTATAAATTCCTATGTTAGATCCCCTTTCTATCCTATTAAGCATTAATGAGTCATGCCCATATATTATTCACTTCCCTCTCCACTGATCAAATATGATTGTTGATATAATCCAGTTGTCTCGATTTTTTATATTGCAATGGTTATCAAAAGTTTTGATTGTTAATATCTATTTTTGAATCTCTATAGGTAGTAGCGTCTCAGATATTAATTTTTGAATAAAAATGGCATGGCCTCTCTAGAGTATCTCGGTCAGGTAAGGTTTCTCACTTTGATATGAACATGGAAAGTTCTAATTACTTTTTATCTCACTTTTTGATTAAAAAAAATACTTCATTAAAACAAATAAAAAAAGAGGCAAATGAAATTTGTGGGGGAAAATGAATTTTTTCGCACCAGTATTAGCATCGGCCATAGTCGACGCTAGAGTTAAAAAAATATTTATTTTCTAAATAATCAGTAAATAAATCATTTAAATGTAATTGTAAAATAAATTCATTTTTAGCGTCGTTCGTGACGGACGTTAGAGTCGTAAGATATACAACATGTGTTTTCCTGCTTGTAGCGTCGATTTATTGCGACATATGTGTAATACTATTAGCGTCGGAGTCGTGGCCGGCGCTAAATTTTAAATGCTAAAAGGCATTTTTCTTGTGGTGAGAATCTTCTCTTGAAAAGTGGTGGATTATTCTAGAACATTCCCTTGGAAAAGCTAGAATGAAGTGCAAAGTTGAAGTGAAAAATGTGGAAAATCCCTCAGACAAAAAAAAATGAAATGACATTTTATGAGATATAAGATAGTTTATACCTAGGTTTTAAAAGGCTATATCAAATTCAAAGAAAGCAAATATAACGAAAATTTACAATAAAAGAAAGAGTACAAGAATAATATCTATTAATTAGAAAATATTAAGAAAAAATCTAGAACTAAAAAGAGAATTTACAAAATGAGTGAACGAATGAAATTAGAATAAAATCGTGCAAAAAAAGATGAAAAAAACCTAATACGAAAACTGATTTATGACATAAGTGATGCAATAAGATATGTAAAATGAGATCCTGAAAAATAGGAAGAATCTTGTATTTAATTTGGAAAAATTAATAAGAAAGAAAATAGAGAAAAAAAGGGAGAAAATGGACATAAAAAATAATTGTAGAATATTAAAGGAATAATATCAGCAAAATAATAAAAAAAGAATACGTCTAAAATGGATTAAGGAGTGTGAAGAACGGTAAGTAAATAAAATTGTAATTAGAAAATAAAATGAGATTCACAAGACTAACAATGTAATACAATTGAGATAAGATCATTGAAAAGAAGATAAAGGAAGGGAAAAATAAAAGTGATTCACAAGGTTGGTTATGAAATAAAATTGAAATTAGATTAGGGGAATAAGTTCTTGAGAATAAAACCAAGCTAAAAAACCCAAGATGAAAAATAACAAACAAGGTGAGTGAACAAATAACACCAAACATAAATTCGAAAACACTAGAAAATATAGAATCTATCGAGTTATTGCATGTATGAATGAAGAAAAGGTAAAGAGTCAAACAATCTAACACTTATGTATCACGATAACACAAAGAATTAAATGATAAATTAAACTTCCAAAGATATACATGGGTATATTATAAGTTAAAACGTAAATTCTAACCATATTTAAACTTTTCTCTCCATTTAAGAAAATCGTCATACTAACATTTCTTGGTATAAACATATAAAAAAATGAATGATAAGCGATATGAAAGTAGACGCACATTTCATTTCATTGTAGAAATATTGAGATTTTTTAAAGAAAACTAATCTTGGCATATTCATCAATCAGAGTGCTACGTAACAACATTATTCTACTCTCTTAAAAGTCGTCTTTGCATAGTTATCATGACCATATCCATTTGTCATACTTATTTAAATAAGGATTAGACATTATGATAATTGAAGATATGATATCTAAATGAGTTTTTCATGTGGTGACGTATAGAACACTGATAGGTGATTACGTAAAGACTAATTTCTTTAAAGAAACTATATATTTACATACACTACTTGAAGTTTATGCTTAGTTAAGTTGTTTTTTGATGGATAAGTTAAAATTTCCAAATGTTTGAATAACCAAAAAAATAAAACTCAAGAAAAATAAATAAATTTCCCAGTAAAAAACAAATTATTAGTGTGAACTATATCATTATTCTATGATATAAACCCACGTCTAACTATAATCTCACCTAAAAAATAAAAAATTATCGAAAGATAAACATGTTAAATAATGTCAAGGGAAAATTAAAATATGTCCTCTTTGTAACACCCCAAATTTTCCCTATTCATTTTAAGCATCATATCACATCATATTCATCATGAACATATCATTTTCTTAGCATCCTAGCATGGAAAGATGAGGCATAACATTTCTCATGACCTAGCATTAGGCATATGATCATCTGTGGAGGTTCTTGAAGCATCACAAGCCATGACAAGGGGCTCAATGTATTTGTACAAGTCCTATGAGGAGTCTACATTGTATTTACAAGCTCAAGTTCATTTGCAAAAACTCAGAAGGTTGGATGATCATCAAGGATTCCAGGCTAAGGCAAAGCTCCTACACAATGGTCCTAAACTAGGGTTTGAGATTCAAGCATGAAAACCTCACAACTTTGGCCATTTCATTTGGGAAAATTATTTTATATGTCAAGAGGATCATAGGTACCAATTTTCATGAGAAAATTCCTTGTGGAAGTCAAGAATTTCTTCAGTTGCTTGCAGATGAAGTAATTGGTCAATTGTACCTTTAAAAAGTCAACTGTGTGATTTCAAGGGGTCCAATCCACTTTTTCTAGCCAATGGATGTTCTTACAATGTTATAATAGGTTTGGCAAGTTCAAGGATCAAGAATCATGAAGTTTTGAGGGGTTTTGCAAAATTGGTGCAAAGTTGGTTTTGAGAAAATTCCATTTTTGGCAACTTTTGCCCTAAAATTCAAGTGACTTTAACTTAATCAAAAATTCTTCAAATGGACCAAAGTCAAACATGAAAGTTGGAGATTAGGGTATCCCATTTTCAAAAAGTACAAATACTTTTTTATAGCATGTGTGGTTTGGGATATATGGCCCTCGAAAATTCCTTCAAATTTAGGGCAAATGTCAAATTTCATGCATGCACCAAGGGCCAAAAGTCTTGTAACTTGATTTTGAGTATTGTCATGGATCCAATATCGTTATAAAGTTAAAATACAATGAAAATGGCATGCTTTGCTCCAAATTAATTCACAAATTCGTGCCAAGTGAGAATGTTGCTTCAAAAATGCAAATTTTGCATATTCATGAAAATAGTGTGATACTTTGATCTAAGGGCCAAGATCTTTTGGATTATGATTAAGGGTACATATTGGAGTGCACATGGGCTGAAGGCAAGAGAGTACATGAAGATTGTATGATATCACACCAAACTTGCCCAAATTGCAAAATCACAAATACTTTTGATCCACACGTGCAAATCACACCATTTCTTCAACATTAGGTCAAGAGGTGGTGTTGCACCCCAAAATTTGCCCTCACCAAGACAAGACATTGTGTATTAAGGTGTCCCAAGAGGTTCAAAATGTTCACAAGATTTACAATACATCCCATGAGGTTCACAAGGTTCACAAAGTTCACAATTAGTCAGAAAATTTGACAATTCCCTCAGACAATGCATCCTCCTAAGCAAGTCATCCTAAACTAGGGTTTTGACTTTCATCAGGATAAATGGACTTTCAAGACTTAAGTGAGCTTCATAGAATCCTATATGTGTTCAATAATCTCCATTTCATGTTTCAAAACTTTCCCAAAAGATTTGCTCAGTCAGATGATCAGATAGGTTAAAATCAGTCAAGGCAGTCAAAAAGTCAAACTGAGGTCAACTGTGGTCAAACCAAAGTCAAACTTCATGATTTTTTGCCAACATCAAGTATATGAAGTTAAATTCATCATTTTATCAAGGGTTGATCATGATTCATCAAGGAAGTTTCAGATCATCAAGAATCAGGAGTTTCTAAATTAGGGTTTTCACAGGAAAAGTCAACTGAACTTTGACCAGCCATAACTTTCACATGCTCCATCAAAAATTTTCCATCCAAAGCTCATTTTGAAGGAAATTTAATTCTCTACAACTTTGTGTCTCACAGGCCAAGCCCAAAAATGCTTCATTTGGAAGGTATGAGCTAAGACATTATAGGTCCTTTTAAAAGTCAACAAAAAGTCAATAACTTCCAAAGAGCATAACTTGAGAATGGTAAAAGATATGGACATGATACCAAAGAGGTTGGTTAGAGGACTCTTTAAGCTTTCCAAAATGTCCAAGAACACCTTCATAGCATTAAAATTGAAGGATTTGTGCCCTTTCAAAGTTGGGAATTGTTTTAGAGGTTTATTAAGCAAATGGGGTCTTAAAACCATAATTCACCAAATGGGCTTGCTTTTTTGTGATCCAAACACTTCCATGACATCATGCACGAATTAAAATTTATTTATTCATAATTTTATTTTATTTATTATGATTTTTTATGTTAAAAATCATTTTAAATTAAAATAAAATATAAAAGGATGGATATTTGAAAAGATTTGGATTCTAGAAGGTCTTAAAACTTATTTAAACTTGATTGACACTAGAATATTTGAGATCATACCAAAATAGCAATGTTAGATCAAGAAAAAATCAAGTTTTAATATCACATCTTTTTCAATCTCCCAAGGTCCAAAAATCCATAAGTTTTGTGAAAGTTTTGACCTAATTTCATTGTATCCTATATAAATAACATTAAGCAATCACAAATAGACGGATTGGCAGCCTCAAGGATAAGTTTCAAAAGTTCAAAGTTCATTAAAAAATTGAAATTCGGATTCTAATATTTTGTGGTTTTTCAGGTGAATTAAGGACACCAATCTCTTCCTTGAACATCACTGATCATGTAGCAATAGTCATATGCATCTCAAACCCCATGAATTGCTCAAACCGAATCAAACTTCTCACACCTTTATGAATTTCTCGTTCTCATATATTTGTGCAATATAAATTGAATTTGATTGTTGTTTCGTGTTTGTAACAAGCTAATGATTGTTTCTGGGCAGTTTAATTTGAGTTTTGGTACAGGTTTGAAGATTGGCCATTGTTAGGGTTTTCGGCCTCTTTTAGGGTTTTACCACTTAGCCAAGATAAATGAATTCTAAAGACATGGAAGGATCGTAAATGTCATTAGGAACTCAATGGCATTGTTAATTTCATGAAATTTCACTGTTTGTATGGAGTTTGACATTCGCAGGTTTTCATACGAACGCAAAATCGCAGGAAAGCTCGTAGGAAATTTCGTAGCAAATTCCGCAGGTCCAGAGGTAGAAGAAGGTCACTGGCGCGCGAAAATGAAATTTAAATTTGGTGCAGAGCTTAAAACGAATTAGCTTCGTATATGTATCAAAGCGAGCGCTTAGCTTAGCTGGTTTTGGATAAAAGCCTTTGAGGCCAGTGACCAGGGTTCGATCCCTAGGTTGCTCATCTTTTTTGCTTAAAATTTATTTGTTTTAACAGGCTTATTATATTATTACTATAACTCATCCTATAGTCACGCTGCACACGCATCTCAGTTGGTTGGATGTTGGTGATAGAGGCTGGGAGACCTGGGTTCGACCCCAGGCTCCAGCAGGTAAGTTTTGTTTATTTTTTTTATTATTTCACTAATTGTTTTTATGTTTTAATATATATAATTAATAGTATTAATATTACTTAAATATAATTAATGTTGTTAATATTATTCAAATATTTTCTAACAAATAAAAAACCAATGATTTTCTTTATTTCAAAATTTATGTTTCTAAAATATTTGTAAATAAATTAATTATTATTTTAAATATATAAACCCTAGTTTTATTTCTCAAATATGTAAACCTAATTTCTAAAACCCTAATTTTGTTTTTTTTAATCTCTAACCCTAGTTCTTATTTAATTTAAATGTTGAAATTAATTAAATTTTCCTAATATCTAATTAAATAATTAATAATGTTTTCTTTGTAAATATTTATTCTATGATTTCTTATTATTCTCATTATATTATCTTCCTTCAAAAAAATTCTTTTAAAAAAATGTTTATCTAAATTAACAATATTTAATTAACTTGTATATATTTTATATTTTATGCTAACCTCTTTTTCTTATCATTATTTTATTACTAACCCCTTTTATTTATCGCTTATATTTATTATTTAATTATTTTTATTATTATTAATGTAACTGTAAAAGCGTTGTAATAGTCGTAGTTTTTTATCGTTTATTTATTTATAAATATTCTTGCTATGGTTAGTAAATATAGGGAGTGGTAACATGTTTGTACTTTAAAATTAATTTAGATCACTAATCATAAGATAAATATTTGAACATATACACGCACACACGTAAGTCGATCTTTGATCACCATCTCTCACTTCCTAAGGTTATCCCTCATGTTGCCTAAATCAAAAGGTCAAGTAAGGTGTCTAAAAAGCAAAGTCCCTTCTCATAAAATATCATCAAGTCCCTTAAAGGTTATAATATCAAGTCCCTTCGATGTTGCCTACGTAAATGATCTTGTCCCTTTCGAATAAAAGATGATAAGTCCCTTCGTATTGCTAAGACACCTTACAGTTGCCTAAACACAAATGACCCTTCACATGTCCCTTATAACATCCAAGGTAATGACTACCTATTCCTTAATAATAAGGATAGTCTTACAATTGAAAGAACATTTAAGAACAGTAAAGATTCAAATTAGGGTAGGTTCCTCTTAAGTACTTGCTCACTTTATTCCAAAATACTTCATTACACTTCACATTTTCAAACAAATTTTCAAAACAAAGGCTTTATATACATCCATACAAGGATCATTATAAAGTACTTAAGAAAATTTTCAATCACACACTACACTTCTCAAAACAGTTTAAAGTGAGCTAAGTAACTAAGAGCCCATGGATAACCATGGATGTAAATGGTGTTAACACCTTCCCTTTACATAACCTACCCCCCCGAACTCAAAATCTTTTTAAGGTCTTTTCTGTTCTTTTATGCCCTTTCTTTTTGGATAAAATAAAAGTCGGTGGCGACTCTTGATATCCGCAACATTTAACTAAAAGTCAGTTCTCCCAACGTGTTACAGGTGGTATATAACAAATTAGGGTTTCAGTTTGCCAGAATTCTCTCTCATTCTACAATTTCAAAGTTTTTGCACAACTTGCAATTTCTCTCAAATCTCCTCATACACGAGCTCTCTACCAAAACCAATTGTATATCCTTGATCCTTGGAAGCTCAGGATCATTAATCACACACTTGTTCAAGCTTTCTCTCAAGAATCACAACCTTGCCATTTCAGGGCAGGTGCTTACAAAGCTTAAGATCCAGCAAGATTCAAGGCTCTAATTGCATTTATTCTGCAACTAGAGAGCATTTGAAGTGCTTTGGCCTCATCATCTGGACTTCTAGCAAGTATTTTCAAGATCTGATAGCTCAGGTAAGCTTCTGATTCTTCACATCTGGAAATGAAAATGTTGGTGTGTATATTTATCTTTGATGTTCACTGATCACTCTGCTGGTATTGGTTTTGAATTTGGTGCATTGTAGAGTTTGTATTTTGAGTTTCAATTTTCATGGTCATTTCTGTTTTTGCTCGATCCAAGAGACTCATTGATCCATTGTTCTTTTCATGCCCTTTTTTGACTCTCAGCGTAGCTTAATTAGTAAATCTGGAGCTTCTTATTCATTTCTATGGTTGTTTGTTCATCTGTTGCAATTTCCGGTGCCGGAGCCCTAGCTCCGGTCACCGGAATCTGGAATTCATGTTGTTAGGGTTTCTAAGGTTAGTGATGACTTCCTTGCCATTGGATCTGTCCTCCCACACGCTCAGATCTTGTCACGCGTTTAATGAAGCCCTCATCTCTTTCACGTGCAAACCTGATTCTATTTTAATTCAGCATGTTATTTACCTCACCATAATTCTCATAGTCCCTCACTCCTCATCCAATAAAACAACCACGTCATTTAATGAATGAAGCATGAGATACGTTGCTTCCATCTGAAGGCTATTGTTTTTCCTCATATTTCCCTGAATTTCCACACTATTTCTTGTGAACCAGCGCAGTTTGGGTGGGCTCAACATGCTATTCGCACCCCCTTGCTTCCAAGCCCAATACATTTCAACTGGATTCTTCACTATCTACACCTCCCACCTCATTTCTCATTTTTAATTCTTTTTCTTTATTTCTTTTTATTCCATTTTGCTTTTTAATTATTAAAAATACTTCTAGTCATCAAAAAATTTCAAATTAATTCTTGAATGTTCATTTGGTTTTGCTTTTATGCTTATGTTGCTAACCTTGCAGGGGCTATGGTAAGTGAGAGGTGTGGATGAGATTCCCACATCTCCAAATCTCATCTTTTCTTTTCTAATTCTTATTTGTACTAACTCTTTGCTTGTTGGGCTTAGGCCTTACTCATTTCTTCTTCTTTCTTCTTCTTCTCTTCTTCTTTCTTCTTCTTCTCTTCTTTCTTTCTTCTTTAGGATAGTAAACCACACTAACCTTAGGATATCCATGCATGACAACACTTAGGATTCTTTAGTTCCCCATTAGATGTTTTACCTTTAGATCCTTTGGTGATTTCTCTTCTCATCTTCAAACTTAATTCTAATTCACTTAATAAAGGTTGAGTACTTTCATGTGACATGAGACTTTGCTATGAGATACTTGCACGCGTTCCATTTCAGGGCGAGGTGTAAGTTATCCCTCGTGGTGGATAGGTCCTAGCATGAGATTACCTCACAAAGAAAAGCATAAAAAAATACTTCTTAATCCAAAAATCACAAAAACACTTAATAAATGTTAATAGGTCAGTGTGTCTGAGCCTTCACTTGTGGGACTAGCTTTGGGGATTTCCTCCATGGATAGGTGTGCCTCTTGCGCATTCCATTTCGGGATGATGTGAGACGTACATATCCCAATGAGTAAGACTTAGGTACATTTACCTATGCAAACTCCACTCATAAAAAGCTTCTAAAAAACACCAAACAAATAATAAGCGTCTTTCCTTCGGGAATTCTTTTCTCATCTCCTTCGCTCCGTACGCGAACTTACTCCTACTTGTCATTTTGCAAGACGGTTACGCACTCGTCGTCCGAGTCTGCAACACCTGAGCAATGGCATAGGCAGTTCAAGCCTTAATATCACAAGTAATTTCCTTGCCACCCCTAGTTAGGGGAACTACGGCGTCTTTGATCCTCATTTTCCCGATGAGGTACGTAGGCAGCGGGGTAGGGCCCGTTCGAGCACAATCTTTATTTTCCCTACATTTTTTTTCTTTGTTTTTCTCATTCAGTTTCTTTCTCAGTCCTTTTATCCATTTCATTTTATTTTCTTTTGCAGCAGCTTTCATACCCTCACCCTTTGAAATAGTTTTCTTTGCAAGCGTGGATCCCGTCGGGTACGGCGGACGATCTGGGTGCTAATACCTTCCCAGATCGTAACCGACTCCCGAACTCAGTCTATTTGGTTCGCAGGACCCGTGTCCTTCCTTTTCTTTCTTCTGGTTTGTGCAGCATTACCATTCCCGTTCTTTCGGGATAAAAATGCCTGGCTGGCGACTCTATTCTTTTCCGCGCCACTTTCGCATTTGTACCAGGATGGAAATCCGGGGAGCGAAAGCTGGCGAATCTGCTGGGGACCGAACCCAGAATCTCTGGTTCCCCTGTGAGTCTCTCCTAGCACTTGTTTGTTTCTGTTGCATTGGGTGTTGATTGTTGGTGGCTGTGGTTTGTTGTATTTTACTATTTTTATTTACAGTTTTGTTTACAGCTTTATTTACAGTTTTCAGTATTTATCTTCCGCATCATATATGTCATACTGGACTGTCTGGACTGGTTTTCTGTTTGGTGGGCTCAGGTGATACTGTTGTTGAGAGATAAGCCAAGTACCCGACTTGAGGGCACTATAGGATTAGAGTGGACATATTGTACTCACATGTGACATGATGAGTGGCGATGTGTTTCACGCCCAGATTGCGACCGTCTTGGAAATATCTTGTGTGGGGATTTCCTCCACTTCGGGATAGGACCTTGATAGTTATGTGCATCTGGGGACCGATCATTGAGGACCTTTGTGGAAACAACCCTCTCCAGTGGTGGCAGTGGCAGACCACATTTTATGGCAAACCCATTCGCACCCAAGGGTCCACTGGGGACTCGCATAGGATGGCATGGTTCTCTTATAGGAACTCAGTCAAAGCATCTGGTTGTATGACATTGGTACTCTATCCTACAGGCTGAATGTACTATTGTTTCTCGATTTCAGCGCTCGAAGCTGGGAACTTATAAGGGATGCTTGTTTTTTCCGGACTCAGCTGAGGCCTCCCTGCGTAGTACATAATGCCTAACCGATTCCCTGATTTGGTCGTGAGCCATTTCTCGGAGATGGTGAAAGTATTATTGCTATTCGGCTTTGAGTGTCCGTGATGTTTGACCCAGAGCACACCTGTGAGATCGGGAGGGGTTTACAGGTTTGCAGGAACCCTTGACTCCATCATACCCTTGTTACCAGTGCAGTTTCATGTTCTGGTACAGTTACTTGGGTTTCGGAGTTCTTGAGTTTATCTGGTTCTTGATTGGGGGTATCTGAGCTTATCTGAGTGTTTGTGGGTTGTTATTCAGAGGATTTGGGTTTCTGATCACTTGGCCTTGGTATCCAGATTCCAGACAGTCCCAGATGGATCATATGTCTTTGCATTTGCATTTGCATTGCATCATTTCATCATTAATCATGTTTTGTTTTCATTCACATGTTCATATCTTTGCTTCCGGTTCCGGTATCCTCTTCAGAGATGGAAGATCCTCGCAAGCAGAATATTCATTTCAAGTTTTTTGACACCAAGGTTGGTCTGTTAAAGAAGATGGTGAAGCCGATTAAACCCAATCATGTAGAGAGGTTCAGGAAGGCTTATGGGAGTATTCTGGATGTGGTGGTAGAGTTAGATCCTTCTGAGAGGAGTGTCATTCATACCCTGCTTCATTATTATGATTCTCAGCTCCGTTGTTTCACTTTTCCTGATTTTCAGTTAGGTCCTTTGCTGGAGGAGTATGCTTTGATCTTGGGAGTTCCTGTTCGAGACCAGATTCCGTTCAATGCTGAGATGAGTAGGCCTGCACCTGAGGCTATTGCTAAGGCTCTTTATTTGAGAACTTCTTCTATGAATTCTATGACCATCATTAAGGGAGGTGTACCTGGGTTTTCTTTGGAGACTTTGGTAAAGAAGGTGGAAGAGTTGGCTGTTGAGGAAGAATGGGATGCTGTATGTGCTATCTTGGCTCTTTCTATCTATGGCATTATTTTGTTTGCAGATATGGAGAAGTTCATAGATGTAAATGCCATACATCTCTTTTTGCTGAAGAATCTTGTGCCTACGTTGCTCGGAGATTTGTATTACTCGGTGCACTACAAAACTGAGAAAAATAGGGGAGGTTTAGTTTGTTGCTGCGCTCCTTTATTTCACATGTGGTTCGTGAGGCATCTGCCTAGTACTGGAGTGTTTAGTGACCATACCTTGGTATGGGCTCAGAAGTTGGAAAAGTTGCTTGCCAAGGATGTCAGGTGGATTACTCAGAGGCTTCAGGGTGCCCGTTTCACCACTAGCTGTGGGAGTTATCTTAGTGTACCTTTATTGTGGGTAACTGGAGGGATCAACTACAATCCAATCTTGTTAAGAAGACAGTTGGGATACGCCTTGAGGGAGGTACCAGAAGAATTGAGGTTGACCCCTATTTTCTACTTCCCTGTAAAGGACAATATGCCTTTAGTGAGGAAAGTTGCTGGAGCTTGGAAATGTATCAAGGGAGAAGGGATAGCTAGTTTTGGAAAGTGCAACAATCAGACCTTCCCGGAGTATGAAGCTTGGTTGAAAGACAGATCCAGAAGGGTATTGCTGCCATTCTCACCTCCAGTTCCTCCAGTTGCTGAGTCTAATGATACTATGTCTTTAGAAGAGTTCAAGAAGTTGGAAGCCCAGCTGCATGAAGTCAGAGTGGAGAACACTGAAATGGTCAATCTGTACCATCTTGCCAACCGGGCCAAGATTGAAGCTGAAGAGAAATTGTTGAAGATGCATACTACCTTGGAGGCTAAAGAGAAAGAATTTGCTGGAAGGGAAGCTCACTTTCGCAGGTTGGGTATGATGGAAGCAAAAAGAGAAGCTGAACGAAAGAAGAATTTGAAGACTCTCAAGGAAGCTCGTCAGTCTATTGTCTGGTTGCAGGGACAGAGAGAGCAAGAGTTGAAAAAATATAAAGAAAAAGAAGAGTTCTTCGAAGTGCAAATGGCCTATAAGAAGGAAAAGGTGGAGCAAGTCCACAACATTCGAAGGGAGAAGACTCAGCAGTTAGCAGATAGTCAGCAAGCCTTAGAAGCAGCACTCAAAGAGATTGAAGACCTCAAATTGATGGCTGGAGTCAAGAAGGCTAGGTCTGATGTGGAGCTTGGTGAGGGAGGTTCAGGGTCCTCAGGCAGTGGTTTTGCTTCTTAGTTTGTTTTCGTTGTATCTTGATTACCTACAGACATGTTGTAGGAATCCTAGTTGTTTGCTTTTCTCCTTAGAAACTTGTACCCTACGGGGAATTCTGTTATGTTTGCCTAATGGGCTGATTTATGTTATGCAGTTTTTCAGTTCACCATTTATTTGTGTGCTTGCTGTTATGGTTTGAATGTGGTTTCTATGTGAAGGTTTCTGAAAGTCGGGGATCAGTATCCATCTGGTTTTCTTTGCTAAATACCGGAACCGGGGCATGAATGGCCTGGGATTGGAAACATAAACAACTGCATTGCATACATATCACCTGTTTTCTTGTTTTGCAGGTATGGCCACCAGTTCCTAATGTCTTTTCTGTTTCAGGTACTATAGCTCCCAGGAAAGTTCGGGAATAACCAGTCGCACACAGATATCCAACAAAGGTCAATAGAGAGAGAATCATGGATCAGATGCAAGCTGACTTAGCTGACCCGAGGCTAAGGATGGACAATTTTATGACCTTGATGGCAGACATGGGTCAGAATCAAGAACGTCTGTGGGAGTTGATAGAAAATGGGCAAGCTAGAAACAACACCACTGCTGATGGAGGTAATCGTAACGGTGCGGGCACACGTCAGGTTGAAATCCCTATGACACAGCCAGGGGTTACTATAATCAATGCTGGACTGAACAATATCCAAATGGACGGACATGAAGAACAGTTAACTCTGCTTGACGAAGCTGAAGGACAGGGGGCTGAAATGAACAGGAAGTTTGAGGAAATGGCAGAACAAATCAAGGCTATTCAATCCCAGAATTCTTTGGGATTTGACATTACTGACTTGGGCTTGGTTCCAGGGGTTAGAATCCCTTACAAGTTCAAAGTCCCAAATTTTGAGAAATACAATGGCACGGCGTGTCCAAAGACACATCTTCAGTCCTTCGTAGGAAGGATCGCTGCTCACACTGATGATGAAAAGCTATGGATGTACTATTTCCAGGACAGTCTGGTCGGGGCCTCCCTGGAATGGTATATGAAGTTAAGCAGAGTCAACATTAAGAGCTGGAAGGACCTGGCAGAAGCTTTTGTGAGACAATACCAGTATAATTTGGACATGGCTCCAAATCGCACTCAATTGCAATACATGTCTCAAAATGCTAAGGAGGGATTCAAAGAATATGCTCAGAGGTGGCGTCAGCTCACTGCCAGAGTGCAACCACCACTGCTGGAGAATGAGATGGAAGATATGTTTATGGGGACATTGCAAGGTGTGTTTATTGAAAGATTGGCGTCTTGTTCAGCCACAAAGTTCAACGATATAGTAATGGCTGGAGAGAGGGTAGAGAGCTTGTTGAAAATGGGAAAGATCCAGGATACAAGTGCAAGCAGCTCGAATGGAGCAAGAAAAGCTTTCAGTGGACCCCCTAGAAGAAGGGAAGGGGAGACCAATGCTGTGTTTGGCCGAGGACGGGGCCGAGGGTATAGGAGACCATATGAGCATGTGGCAGCTATCACAATTCCTTCTAGTCCTGTGAAGCAGGTGCAACCTCAACAACAACAGCAACAACAACAGCCGCAACGTAGCAACTATCAATAAAGACCTTATCAGCCAAGGTAGGCTCGCCTGGCTAATAGGGTGCTTGAGGCAATCCCCATGACATATGCTGCTTTGCTACCAAGATTGTTGGACCTGAATTTGATTCAATTGAGAACTTTGGCACCACCACCTCCTGGAGAGCTTCCAGTAGGGTATGGTGTCAATGCAAGATGCGCTTTCCATTCAGGGGCACCCAGGCACTCAACTGAGAAGTGCAGGGCGCTACAGCACAAAGTTCAAGACCTGATAGACTCCAAGGCGATTAACTTCGCACCACCGCCAAATGTTACTTCAAACCCTATTCCGAATCATGGAGGGGC
Source organism: Lathyrus aphaca (assembly GCA_963966055.1). Lineage (NCBI taxonomy): Eukaryota > Viridiplantae > Streptophyta > Magnoliopsida > Fabales > Fabaceae > Lathyrus > Lathyrus aphaca. The sequence goes on along the minus strand of OZ014524.1, from coordinate 175,063,489 downwards.
TAGAATCTATACTGTTGATAGTGGTGAGAAGTTAAGTCTGATGCGGAGTATTGAAGAAGTGAAGACTCCGTTGTTGGTAGTGAAAGAGAGGTTGCTGAAAGGTCAAGTGTTTCCAGGATGCTGTTCTGATTGTGAGAAATGTTTGAATTCAGAGAATGGGTGTGAAGATCTGAAGATGGGATTGCAGAGTTTGATTGATGAAGGATCTTTGCAGTTTAACAAAGTTGGTAATGAAGCTGATGATGTGTCCACCATAACCATATTCTATGATGAACCTGAGATGCTCCTGAAGTTAGTCCTGTGACTATCACCGTGCATGGGCCTGTTCCTTATACAGACGATAAAGCCATTCCATGGCATTACGGCTCAAATGTGTACGTGGCTGGATAGAAAGATGAGAGCAAGTCTGTTGCTATTGACCCGACTGTAGTGAACGTCGGAGGAGTTGGAGGCTTTACAAGAAGTGGTCGTCTATTTGCTCCCCCATTTCTGAGAGGGGATCCTGAGGCTGAGGCTTAGGCAAAGGCTAAAGGAAAGCAAGTTGTGACTGAAGAAACAACAACTCCTGTTGCTGGGCAGGGCACCTTTGAAAAGGAGGTCGAGGAATTTATGCGCATCATTAAAAAGAGTGATTATAAGATGGTCGAGCAGTTGAACCAGACACCTTCCAAGATATCCATTCTATCACTGCTGATGTGTTCTCCTGCACACAGAGAGGCCTTGTTGAAAGTGCTGCAGACGGCGTATGTTCCTCAAGAAATCACTGTCAATCAACTTGAAGTTGTAGTGGGCAGTGTGAATGCAAGCCACGGGCTGGGCTTTACAGACAGAGACCTCACATCAGAGGGCCGAAACCATAACAAAGCACTACATATTACCATGGAGTGCAAGGGTGCTGTGTTGTTGCATGTCCTTGTTGACACAGGATCTTCTCTTAATGTACTTCTGAAGAAAACATTAATGAAGCTCAATGTTGATGGTATAGTCCTGAGGCCCAGTGATTTGGTCGTCAAAGGTTTTGATGGGTCTAGAAGATCAGTATTTGGAGAGGTTGAGTTACCCGTGAAAATAGGTTCTCAAGTATTCAAAAGCACCTTCTACATCATGGACATTCAGCCCGCGTATGTGGTTGATGGCCAAGTAATCACAGTATGCGGAGAGGAAGACATCTTTGTAAGCCACTTATTGACATTCAAATATGTAGAGATGGACGGAGAGATCCATGAGACTCTATGTTAAGCCTTCGAAGCAGTTAACATCAGCATCTTGACTCCAGTGGAGAAGAGCAGTGAGAAAGAAGGTACCTCCATCCATTCCTACAAGCAGGAAAAGGAGGTAGTTCAGTCAGGAAGCGCCCAAGGCTGGGGCAAATTGCTGGAATTGGAAAAGAAAGACGACAAGTTTGGTTTGGGTTATCAGCCTGGTGGATCTACTCCAAGTGGTAAAGCCATTACTTTTACAAGTGCTGGGATGCTCGACCGCAACCAGATTTGTGTGACAAGCCAAGATGGAGACAGTGATGGTGACTGGGACAACTGGATTCATCCGTGTGCGCCCGGAAAGGAGCTGAAGAACTGGTCTGCTGAAGACATTGTTCAAGTTACCTGGCAATCAGAGTAATTTATTTGTTTCCTTTTATTATCATACTGCATTGTCAAATCTAGCATTCTGCCCAAGATGCTAGGATCCATTGTATTGGGCCACCATGTTTTGTTATGCATTTATTTTACCATGAAATAAAGGACATTTTCAGACAAATTGTGTTCCCTTTCTTTGTTTTAAATTTTTCACGAAAAATATAAAAATGGCAATGTGTTTTTCCTTTTTGTTTTTGTGTTTGCGTCTCTTTTTCAAAATAAGTAGATTCTGAAATAAGCACATCATCTGTGCAGTGTTGATCATCCGGATTCCATTGATAACATTCCTGCTATGACCACGCATGACTTTGACAATCCTGTCTACCAAGCTGATGAAGGGGTTGAGGAAGACTGTGAACTCCCTGAAGAATTGGTCAGATTGTTGAAGCAAGAGGAACGGGTTATTCAGCCTCATCAAGAAGAAATTGAGATCATCAACATCGGCACGGAAGATGTGAAGAAAGAGATCAAAATTGGGGCCAGTCTGCATGCCGAAGTAATGAAAGAGCTGATCAGTATGCTGCAAGAGTATGTGGATATATTTGCCTGGTCGTATCAGGATATGCCAGGGTTGGATACCGACATCGTTTTGCATAAGCTACCATTGAGAGAAGACTGTCCTCCTGTGAAACAGAAATTGAGAAGAACTCGTCCTGACATGGCGATGAAGATCAAAGAGGAGGTTCAGAAGCAATGGGATGCCGGTTTCCTTGTTGTAACTAGTTACCCACCTTGGGTAGCTAACATTGTACCTGTACCAAAGAAGGACGGCAAGGTCCAGATGTGCGTTGACTACCGGGATTTGAATAGAGCAAGCCCAAAAGATGACTTTTCGTTACCACACATTGATGTGTTGGTAAACAATACTGCTCAATTCTCGGTATTTTCCTTCATGGATGGCTTCTCCGGATATAATCAGATTAAGATGGCACCGAAATACATGGAGAAAACAACGTTCATTACCCCGTGGGGTACATTCTGCTATAAGGTCATGCCCTTTGGTTTGAAGAACGTCGTGGAAACTTATCAGTGGACGATGGTCACATTGTTCCATGACATGATACACAAGGAGATTGACTGTTATGTGGACGATATGATTGCTAAGTCCCGAGACGAAGAAGAGCATCTGGTCAATCTTAAGAAGTTGTTTGATAGACTGATAAAATACAAGCTGAGGTTGAATCCAAACAAGTGCACTTTCGGAGTGCGTTCTAGGAAACTGCTGGATTTCATTGTTAGTAAGAAATGGATTGAGGTAGATCCTGCAAAAGTAAAAACAATTCAAGATATGCCTGCACCGAAGACAGAAAAAGAAGTGTGTGGGTTTTTAGGGAGGTTGAACTACATTTCTCGGTTCATATCTCATCTAACTGCCACGTGCGAACCAATATTCAAGTTGCTAAGAAAAGAGCAAATGGTCAGGTGGAACGATGACTGCCAAAGAGCTTTCGACAAGATAAAAGAATATTTGCAGGAGCCTCCAATTCTAATGCCTCCAGTTGAAGGAAGACCATTAATCATGTACTTGATTGTGCTAGAAGGGTCAATGGGGTGTGTTCTAGGCCAACATGACGAGTCCGGTCGAAAAGAGTACGCTATTTATTACCTTAGCAAAAAGTTTACCAACTGTGAATCCCGATACTCACTGCTCGAGAAAACTTGCTGCGCTTTGGTATGGGCTGCTCGCCGACTGAGACAGTACATGTTGACCCATACCACACTGCTAATTTCCAAAATGGATCCTGTCAAGTACATCTTTGAGAAACCAGCGTTAACCGGAACGGTTGCTAGGTGGCAGATGATTTTAACAGAATATGACATCCAGTATACTTCTCAGAAATCCATCAAGGGAAGTGTATTGTCGGATTATCTTGCACAGCAACCTCTTGAAGATGATTATCAGCCAATGAAGTTTGATTTCCCTGATGAGGACATCATGTACCTCAAAGCAAATGATTGCGAGGAACCACTTCCGGAGGAGGGGCCAGACCCTGAATCCAAATGGAAGTTGATGTTTGATGGGGCAGTCAATATCAATGGACATGGAGTTGGTGTTGTTCTTATCACTCTCGAAGGTGTTCACTTTCCCTTCGCTTCCAGAATTACTTTTGGCTGCACCAACAATGAAGCGGAATACGAGGCATGCATAATGGGAATAGAGGAGGCTATTAATCTTCGGATTAAGAACCTCAATATATTCGGAGATTCAGCTCTCGTCATTAACCAAGTTACTGGCAAGTGGTATACGCATCAAGAACATCTAATTCCTTACAAGGATTATGCTAGAAAACTGTTAACGTTCTTCACGAAAGTTAAGCTTCAATACATACCACGTGATGAGAATCAATTTGACGATGCATTGGCTACTCTTTCTTCGTCTATCAAAGTCTTGTGTTGGAATTATGTGCCTAGAATTGACATCTCCAGGCTTGACGCTCCAACTCATGCCTTCTCTGTAGACGTAGTGTCTGACGAGAAACCTTGGTATTTTGATATCAAGTTATTCCTGGAAAAGCAAGAATACCCAGCTGGGGCATCTTCCAATGACAAGAAGACCTTAAGGCGACTTGCTGCTAGCTTCTTCTTGAATACAGATGGAGTTTTGTACAAGAGAAACTTTGACATGGTCTTGCTCAGATGCGTGGATAGACACGAAGCAAGCTTGTTAATGCAGGAAGTCCACGAGGGATCTTTCGGTACCCATGCAGGAGGGCATGCTATGGCTAAGAAATTGCTGAGATCGGGGTATTACTGGATGACAATGGATGCAGACTGTTGTTCATTCGCTCGTAAGTGCCACAAGTGTCAGATATATGCAGACAAAGTGCATGTTCCTCCAAGCCCGCTCAACGTCATGTCATCTCCTTGGCCCTTTTCTATGTGGGGAATTGACATGATCGGGAAGATAGAGCCTACTGCTTCAAATGGTCATCGCTTCATCTTGGTTGCGATTGATTACTTCACCAAATGGGTTGAAGCAGCATCTTATGCCAACGTCACTCGTCAAGTGGTGGCAAGATTTCTGAAAAGAGACATCATTTGTAGATATGGAGTGCCCAAAAGAATCATTACTGACAATGGTTCTAACTTGAACAACAAGATGATGGCAGAGTTGTGTCGGGACTTCAAGATTCAGCATCACAGTTCTTCTCCTTACCGGCCAAAGATGAATGGTGCGGTGGAGGCAGCAAATAAGAACATCAAGAAGATTGTGCAAAAGATGGTTCTCACTTACAAAGATTGGCATGAGATGTTGCCATTTGCCCTGCATGGGTACCGAACGTCAGTCAAGACGTCAACTGGGGCAAATCCCTTCTCTCTGGTATATGGTATGGAGGCAGTCTTGCCCGTTGAAGTAGAGATTCCTTCGTTGCATGTGATGATGGATGTGAAGCTTGATGAGGCTGAATGGGTGCGTGCTCGTTATAATCAGCTATGCCTAATTGAGGAAAAGAGATTAGCGGCTATCTGTCATGGCTAGCTTTATCAGAGGAGAAAGAAGCGAGCATTCGACCAACGAGTGCGTACTCGGGAGTATCAAGTGGGAGAGCTTGTACTCAAGAGGATCATTCCTCCAGGTCCAGATCACAGGGGCAAGTGGACCCCAAACTACGAAGGACCATTCATAGTGAAGAAAGTTTTCTCAGGAGGAGCATTGATGCTCACCACTATGGATGGAGATGACTTCCAATCCCATGTTAACTCGGACGCAGTTAAAAAATACTTCGCATAAAGAGACCCGCTGGACATAAAAACAGAATTAAAGTCCAGGCAAAAAAAGGGCAACCCGGCGAGCTAAAAACAGAATAAAAATCTCGGGCAAAAGTTAGGGAAAATAAGAAAAAAATGTACACCCGCTGAGTTGAAAAGCCACATTGGACAGCTCAGGCAAAAAAGGGTATCCTGGTGGATTGAAAACCCGAAAGGGCGATCCACGCAAAACAAGGGAATAAGCGAACAACTGCGATCCAGGTAATCTGAACCAAGTCATCATTTCGTACAACTTGACAATATCAGAAGGATAGGAATCAGTCTCCTCATCCTCTCAGAAAGAAAAGGCAAGGATGGAGAGTTTTGAAGACATGCTGGTCATAGCAGAAATGGAACTTATTGGGATGCCGTGCCCGTTGCCATTAGGATAGTTTATTTTCTCAATTTTATGGTGGCTACCTCTTTCCAGGTGGTTGCTTCCTGATGTAAATCCTTGCCTACTCAGAGGCCTTTCAATTCAATAAAAATAATATTCAGTCAAAAAGTCGTGTTGTGTTTATTTTTGTTTGCAAAATGTCCTGAATTTTTGGCAAAAATAGCATTGCATCTAAAACATCGTGATAATTTGAAAGAAAATGACATGCAAGGAAACACTATAAACCCTCTTTGAGTGTCGGTGACGATGGATGAACAGATCATACCATGCAAGTCCCCGGGGCACACTGGTGTTTTCCGTTGTTGCAGGTTGCAGGATGGCGTCACATTCTTCCAAGCAGAATCTTCCCTAGTTAAGCCTTGGCAGGTAGCCCAAGCAGTTTGTTATTTCCCCAGTGGAGTATGCCCAACAGGAAGTCGAATGCCTGATGTCCCCACAGAGCTTAGAATTAGCAAAATTCTCTCTCCAGCTAGAGCATCAGTGAAACATTTCCCAACCAAGTCTGAAGATGATCATTCCCCACAGAGTTCATATTTGATTTTCACTCCCATCAGTGAAATATTCTCCAGCAAAGTTGACATTCTTTTGGTCAATATGATGATACAGGCAGGTATTCATCACCCCAGTCAGAGTTAGGTGTCAAGACCTCTTGATTTGTTCTTCCCCTGCAGAGTTGTACCTCTTGTGGCCAATCAGGCGTTTGTTGCTGCTCGTCTGCACCTTTCCAGCACCCGTCCGTGTTTGTACTTTATTGCTGCTCGTCTGCATCTCTCAGCACTCGTCTGTGTTATCAGTTTGGTATTGCTCGTTTGCTTCCCCCAGTAGTGGTCCATGATTACCTTGATATTGCTCGTCTGCAATTTCCAACACTCGTCTGTGTTTGATCTTTGTTATTGCTCGTCTGCGATTTCCAACACTCGTCTGTGGTTGGTATATGATGATAGTTATATGGCTTGTCTGCAATTTTCAACACTCGTCTGTGTTTGATCTCTATTTATTGCTCGTCTGCAATTTCCAACACTCGTAGTGTTTGATATCTGTAATATTTCTGATTGCTCGTCTGCATTCTCCGGCACTCGTCTGTGTTTGTTATCTGTTTGAAGCCCGTCTGCTTTGTCTGGATACTCGTCTGTATCATCCCCAGCACTCGTCTGTGTTAGCTTATATCTGTATGTGTTGATTTGCTGACTATTTTGGTACTTATTTGTTTTGCTACTCCAAATGCTCGTCTGTGTTTGAATTTCTGGTATTCGTCTATACCAGTGGCTGATATTCGTCTGTATCATTGCCTGGAGTGCTCGTCTGTGTTTCTTAGATCATTGTCTGATACTCGTCTGTATCATTGGCTTTTGGCACTCGTCTGTGTTCTCTTGATGATTATCCAATACTCGTCTGTATTGAAGAGGTTTAAAATCCTAACTGTGGAAATAAATGTCAAAATGGTTACCGGTCCTGGCGTAACAGGATTGTTTGAAGGAGGCTCATCTGTCTCAGGCACCAATTATGATTGTTGCACATGTCGTAACAGGTTTGTTCGTAGAAGACTCGTCTGTCTTATACCATGTATCCACGGCTAATATATGAAAAAGGTTCGTCTACCTTGATTATGCATGTATATCCCACAGACTTAAGTGCATCCCGGTCCTGGCGTAACAGGTATATTCGAAGGAGATTCGTCTGTCTCAAGTCATATGTTTTGCAGTGAGGACTCGTATGTCCAGTTCCTGGCGTAACAGGATTGTTCGAAGAAGACTCGTCTGTTAAAGTATTTTTATTCTAGATACCAGTTTCAACTTGGAAGAAGCTCGTCTGCTTTTTCTCCCCTTCAGTCACCAAAGCGTCAGTTGGTTGGGTTTATTTCCCAGTTTTGCATTTTTTCGTCAGAGTGCAAATTTCTGGTCTTCTTGGTATTCAACCACAATTTATCTTGAACTGTCGATAGCCCGTGCTACCGTCCTTTTCAGATTAACAGTTGTTTGAATAGGGGCAGCTGTAACACCCCAAATTTGCCCTCTTCATTTTAAGCATCATATCACATCATATTCATCATGAACATATCATTTTCTTAGCATCCTAGCATGGAAAGATGAGGCATAACATTTCTCATGACCTAGCATTAGGCATATGATCATCTGTGGAGGTTCTTGAAGCATCACAAGCCATGACAAGGGCTCAATGGATTTGTACAAGTCCTATTAGGAGTCTACATTGTATTTACAAGCTCAAGTTCATTTGCAAAAGCTCAGAAGGTTGGATGATCATCAAGGATTCCAGGCTAAGGCAAAGCTCCTACACAATGGTCCTAAACTAGGGTTTGAGATTCAAGCATGAAAACCTCACAACTTTGGCCATTTCATTTGGGCAAAGTCTTTTATATGTCAAGAGGATCCTAGGTACCAATTTTCATGAGAAAATTCCTTGTGGAAGTCTAGAATTTCTTCAGTTGCTTGCAGATGAAGTAATTGGTCAATTGTGCCTTTAAAAAGTCAACTGTGTGATTTCAAGGGGTCCAATCCACTTTTTCTAGCCAAGGGATGTTCTTACAATGTTATAAGAGGCTTGGCAAGTTCAAGGATCAAGAATCATGAAGTTTTGAGGGGTTTTGCAAAATTGGTGCAAAGTTGGTTTTGAGAAAATTCCATTTTTGGCAACTTTTGCCCTAAAATTCAAGTGACTTTAACTTAATCAAAAATTCTTCAAATGGACCAAAGTCAAACATGAAAGTTGGAGATTAGGGTCTCCCATTTTCAAAAAGTACAAGTACCTTTTTATACCATGTGTGGTTTGGGATATATGGCCCTCGAAAATTCCTTCAAATTTAGGGCAAATGTCAAATTTCATGCTTGCACCAAGGGCCAAAAGTCTTGTAACTTGATTTTGAGTATTGGTATGGATCCAATATGGTTACAAAGTTAAAATACAATGCAAATTACATGCTTTGCTCCAAAGAAATTCACAAATTCGTGCCAAGTGAGAATGTTGCTTCAAAAATGCAAATTTTGCATATTCATGAAAATAGTGTGATACTTTGATCTAAGGGCCAAGATCTTTTGGATTATGATTAAGGGTGCAAATTGGAGTGCACATGGGCTGAAGGCAAGAGAGTGCATGAAGATTGTATGATATCACACCAAACTTGCCCAAATTGCAAAATAAAAAAATACTTTTGATCCACACGTGCAAATCACACCATTTCTTCAGCATTAGGTCATGAGGTGGTATATAACAAATTAGGGTTTCAGTTTGCCAGAATTCTCTCTCATTCTTCAGTTTCAAAGTTTTTGCACAACTTGCAATTTCTCTCAAATCTCCTCATACACGAGCTCTCTCCCAAAACCAATTGTAGATCCTTGATCCTTGGAAGCTCAGGATCATTAATCACACACTTGTTCAAGCTTTCTCTCAAGAATCACAACCTTGCCATTTCAGGACAGGTGCTTACAAAGCTTAAGATCCAGCAAGATTCAAGGCTCTAGTTTCATTTATTTTGCAACTAGAGAGCATTTGAAGTGCTTTGGCCTCATCATCTAGACTTCTAGCAAGTATTTTTAAGATCTGATAGCTCAGGTAAGTGTAAACACCCCAAATTTGCCCTCACCCATTCACACCATGGCTTGTGATCTTTTCATATGCATAAATTCAATCATAGTATCTCATACCACATTTTTGCTTCACTGCATTGGTTCAAAGTCATCTGCATCTAGGGTTTGTGATCTGAGCCATCCCTGAGCTATTTGAGCCACTCCAAAGGTCATCAATCACTTCAAAGGGGTCCATGTATGTCCAAGCATCATATTATATCCCCACAAAGTCAAGAAAGTCAAAGAATCACAAGAACTGGGAATGGCATGGAAGCAGAGCCAGGTTTAACTGCACAGATGACCTAGAATTAGGGTTTTGGTTTCAAAGGCCATAACTCCAAATTTTTTGGTCATTCTTGTTTCTATTGGCCTCTATATGTTATAAGGATCATGCATATCAATTTTCATGAAGAAATTCCCTGGGGAAGGCATCTAATCAAGAGTTGACTTCTTGAGCAAGTCAATGCAAAATCAGGGCATCTGAGGCCCCCAATGACCCAACCAAAGGGTGTTCTTCATCATTTTGAATGTGTATGATCTTTATTTGATCATAGAAGATGTTAGAAGTTCACAAGATTGAAGAATTTCAAGCCATTTGCAAAGTTGCCTTTTTGGGAAAGTGACTTGTAATGTAAACTTGCCATTTTGGGAAAGTTTTTCAGCCCTTTCTTTTTGATTCAAAAATGCTTCAAATGAGAAATCTTTGGTCATGAAAGTTGTAAAATGGATCATTCCCTTTTCAAAAAGTACAAGAACTCATTCTAATTCATTTTGGATCAAAAGTTATGGCTTGTCAAAGTTGGGAAAAATCACATAATTTCAAGTTTTGTACCAAAGAGGCAAAGTTGCAAAACCACTTGCCAAGGAAAAATGTGACTTCAAAGTGGTTTCTAACCTTTGCACAAACATAAACCAATGCCTAAAAATCAGAATGCACCAAAAATTTGTCCATTTTCATGACTTATGCTTCAAGTAATCACAAAAGGGCCAAAAGATCACAAAGTTGCAAAACCTCTCACAAACCCTAATCCACTTGCTAATTGGCCTCAAGACTGATTCCATGGCTCTCCTCAATCCTTGCTGCGCAGGACACCCCTTTGTCCTTGGCCTGCCAATGACCCATACCTCTTTACACAAAAAAATTGACTTTATGCATTTTTCTCCATACCAATCACACTGCTCCACAACAACTCTCTGACCTATCAAGGATTGAAATGTGTACCAAAAGCAACCCAACACATAACACAACTCATCCTGATCTCTCCCACAAGCCAGCATTCTCAAAATTCACCTCTTATGCACTTTCCTTCGAAACTCATCACACAAGCATCAAACATCAAAACAAACTTCATAGAATCACTCAACATGTCCCCCTGATCATTTCCCAACCCTCATTTGTCCCTGAAACCCTACATATCAAAAACACGATTCTCATCCCTCACTGAACAGAACTTGATCAATCTCACAAACCAGCCAAATTAAACTCCATACAAGCTTTGCAAACTCCTCAGGAGGTTCATTGGGTTCATTTTGAAGCAAGGAAGCAGTCAAAAAACTCCTGGATTGAAAGCTCAACCTCAGGTAACATGATGAACAAATTTTCCAGAACCTTGATTTCTTGTTAGAATATTGTTCTATGTGTTGCCCTGATCATGGGGATCTATTTATTTTTGAAAATGAGCCAGAAATGAGCATTTTGTGTTGCTTTGAAACTTTTGCCCTAGAATTTGCTTTCTTCGATTCTCACTGTGTGGTTAATATAAATTGTTTTTGGCCCTAGATTCTTGTTACCCAGTGTTGGGGGATTGATTCTGGAGATTTGGGAGTCTTGGGGATGCGTTTTGGGTGATTCTGGTGAGGGAGGTGGCCGGAGAAGACGACCGGAGCTTATCTCCGGTCGCCTGAGTTTAATTAGGGTTAAGTGTGATTAATTAGCAACTTTGAATTGAGGCCCTTGGATCTGCCTTCCCGCGCGTGAATGAGTGGACAGGATCTGGTCATTAAGCCCTAATCAGTGTTTTATTAAATTAACCTAGGATTAATTAATTATAAAATAGAATTAGCCAGGTTTGAACTTGGGCCGTAGGATTGCACGCCAAGTCAACCCCTCCTAGCCCAGACTCAATCTGATCCCTTCATTTTGCATACTTCTCAATAATTCAATTTTTATTCATTTATTTTATAATTAACTTGCACGAATTATTTAAAATAGCAAATCATGTTTAAAAATTCTGAAATTTTTTGTCAAAGATTTAATTAATTTTCAGAACCCAAAAATATTTTTATTTTTATTTTTTGCATTAAAAATTATTTTTAAATCATTTAAATGTTTATTTTTAATTAGTTAATGAAAATTAATTAATTAAAAATGCATTTAGGTATTTAAAAATCACAAAAGAAATTCACATTGCATTTAGAAACATTATCCAACTCTCAAAGCAAATTTCTTTTTTGTTCTTGATGCCTTTTGATCCTTTTCATTAGAATTAAATTCATTTTAAGGCAATATTTTGATTCAAACTTTGAAAAATTCATTCTGCCTAACCTTTGAGAGTTTGATGATGGTTCTTCTTGCATTGCATCCTTCATGGCATGTAGTTTATAGGATAAAATTGGTTTGATTTGATCTTGCATTTTCAATTTGTTTTGCATTTTTCATGATGAGGTACCTTGAAACCCTAGCCAACTTGAGAAATTCATAACTTTCACTAGGTTAAGAGTTAGGTCCCCTCCTTTGGGCAGTGAACTTGTATAGGTTTAGGGTATCTTTTGTTGCATTTTAAATTTTTTATCATGTCATTTGCTTCTGATTTTGAATTTTGCTTTGTGTGTTGATCATAAACCCTAATTTGTGCTTTCTTTTAAATCCATCTTTCATTTGCTTGCATTCAAAGACTTGTCATGACATTTTGTGCATCCACATGATTCATAATACATATTAGGACATATTAGAATTATATTTGATCATTGCATCTTTCATTTTCCATGTTATATGCTCATTTCATTTCATAAACATTCATGAATCTTTATGGTTCAAAGCATGCCTCATTTGCATCCTTATGCTTGTTTGATCACTCTCCTCTCTTGTCATGTGTTTGCATCATCTCTTAGCATCATTAACATCATGTTCATGCTTCTGGTTTTGGTTTGCACCATGGCATTTCATCCCATTCTCATTGCATTTCATGTTCTTGTGCTAACTTTTCAGGTGGTAAGTTGTTTGAGAAGTGAATTTGCCTTCACTTCTCACAATCTCTTTTCATCTCTTTCATACTTTCTTTGCTGCATTTTGTATGTGTTTTAGAGTTAGCTTGCTCATTCATGTTCATCTCTTACCTTCTTTCTTCAAGAAACTTGTCTTCTTAAGTGAAGCAAGTTGTCTTGCTTCTCTCTGCTTCTTGCTCCTTTCATCCGCTTCCTTCCTGGTGGTTTCTCTGAAGATCTTCTTGCAAACATCATTAACCCTAGGAACAACCAAGCATGATAATAATTAGGGTTTGATTAGTCCCCCATTTAGTTTTATCTTTGTGTCATCTTTGAGTCTTCTCTCCTCACCTCATAATCAAGGACTAAACCCTAAAGGTTGTAAGGCTTTGTGATTAAGCTTATGCCTGCATCCTTCTATTAGGATGGAGTGTATAACTTTAATCCTAAGTGTTAAACCCTTAATGTGTTTAAATCCTTTAATCAATCCATCTAATAATCACTAAGACATTAAGCTTGTAACTTGGGCCTTGCATTAGGGTTCTAATTCTTCCTTAATTGGTTAAGAAGGACTAACCCTAGTGTTAATGGACAAGTCCTCCTCAAGTTGTCTTACAAGCCATAAAAATCATTTCTTCATCTTATCATTAACTAAAATCCATCTAACAAAGGCTTTGTTTTGTCATGAGGTTAATCCCTAATCATGGATTAAGTTGAGGCATCTTCCTCAGCTTAAATGTTCTCATCTATTATCCTTCTATTAGGATGGTGTAATGAGTCCATTAAATCCTTGATTATGGCTTAAACTCATTACTTAACACTAAACAAAAGCAACAAAAACATCTAAATAAATGCAAGTAGGTTAATGATCTTAATCCTACATCAGAGTGTTTAAGTGTGAGGTGCTTACTTCATACTTAAGGTACTCTCATTACCCCTAATCAGAGGGAGGATGTGATGAGTTTACTAACCCTTTGGTTTAGGCTTAAGCTCATTTTCTTACAACAAACTTTCAAAAGCAATAAAAGACTGAAAACACAAAAAACAAACAATAATCGTCTCCTCCGGGATTCTTTTCTCATCTCACTCACTCATAAACGAGAACTTGCTTTTTCTGTCTAGTGCAAGACAGTGTGCACCTGAGCCAGACAGGTCATACACTTGAGCATAGACAAGTAAGCAGTTCACAAGTCAATTTATCTTCCAGTCTCTTTGAGTCGAACTACGGTGTTCTGACTTCCTCATTGCACGAGAGGATACGTAGGCATAACTTAACAGTTATCGAACAAAAGTCTCTGTATATTCCCCCTCTTCCAGCATTATTCTTTTAGCCTCATGTTCCTGGGCATTTCACTCCTATTCCTACACTGACACTTCACATACTACACTTCACATTTCTTTTACACTGACACTTGCATTCTTTCCAGCTTTGATACACAGATTGCACTGACACTAGCCCTTTAAAACACAAATCTTTTAAGCGTGGATCCCGTCGAGTACGACGGACAATCTGGGTGCTAATACCTTCCCAGGTTGTAACCAACCCCCTTTCTCAGTCTCTCTTGTTCGCGACCGTCTTATCCATATCTTTCTAGGTCTATGCAGCATTACCTTTCCCCCGGGATAAAAATGCCTAGCTGGCAACTCTTTTCTTCTGAGTTCACCCTTGTGTGTTCTCTTCTTCTTTCGCCGACCGTTCGCGTCTGTACCCCTCTTGGCCCTGTGTCATTTTGGTGGGAGCGACAGCTTGGCGACTCTGCTGGGGACCCTTATACTGTAACCAGGGCTTCTGGTTCTTTTTGTGGGTTCCTCCTAGCGCTTGTTTGATTTGTGTTTACTGGGGTGTTATGTGCTAATTGTGTTTATTTGCTTGCTTTATTTATTGCTTTATGTACAGCTTTATTTATTGCTTTCTTTACAGTTTTTCATATTCCATACTGTCATTATCATTGCTGGATCTGGTTTGTTGTTTTGATGGGTGGGGTTTCATTGAGAGTTTGAGGTCCTATACCTGGGACCTGAGTGACACCTAGGCTAGAGTGGTTCATGTTCTTTCCCATTCCATTTCGGTCTGGTGCGGGAATATGAAACACGGTTCAGATGTGGGTTTCTTCTTGAGAACTCTGTGCTACAGATCTCCTGTAGTGCTAGGGCTATCTGGGAAGCCTGCTAAGTCTGGATAACCTTTATTATGACCTTCAGAAACTGAGGTGAATTAGAGGAGGATCTTTTATGGTTATTGTAAACATTGTACCTCCGGGTTAGAAGTGTTTACACTTCTCATAACTGATCCAAGTCTGAGGATCCTTGTTTTAGAACACTACCTGTGAGGGGGTTGGGCTGTTTGTAGGTTTGCAGGTACCATTGGCCACATCATACCCTGTTACTTGTTTGGTTTAAGAGTACTCCATTTTGGACAGTTCTTGTGATTAAACCCTGGACATGTGACTCTTTATTTGAGTCCCCCACCTTGGTTACTGGATTCCTGAACCTTCATCTGGACTTTTTGAACATACATGGAATTTATATCAAGACAGATAAATCAGATCCAGCTTGATCACAAATCCTTGCATATCATTTGCATACATCATCATTGCATCATTTAACATTTGTTTATTTGTTTTTCAGGGTATCCACATCATATTTGGCTTGGTTTTGCCCCCTTCATCTGCATAGGCCTCTATTCATCAGTTATTTGCTTCAGTTACTATAATCACAAGCACCAGCCTATCAATGGCTTATCTCCAGCATTGATCTTGATCTTCATCAACACTTGTCTTCAGCTCTTCATCAGCACTCATGTCTGCACCCAGGAAGAGCAACATTTCATACCATTTCTTTGAGCCTGTGCTGACTGGTATCAGGAAGGTCCAGGCACTTATCACTCCAGACCACATCCCATTATTCAGAGAGCATTATGGAGGCATCCTTGATATGGTTATGGACCTGGACCCTTCTCAGAGAAGTATGATCCACACCTGCTTACAGTTCTATGACCCTCCTTTGAGATGCTTCACTTTCCAGAACTTTCAGCTAGGGCCTCTTTTGGAGGAGTTTTCATCATTAATTGGAGTACCTGTCAGGGGTGGTGTCCCCTTCAACCCAGAGATGACTTCTCCCAGCAATGGAGAGGTGGCAAAAGCACTGTACCTGAAGCCTATTTGGATTGAGCAGAACATGACAACAAAGGCTGGGATCCCTGGTTTGCACTTAGACTTTCTGACTTCTCAGGCCATCCTGAAGGCCTCCTTGGGAGAATGGAGGGAAGTTTGTACATTATTAGCCCTCAGTATATATGGGGTTATACTATTTGCAGATGAGCCCAAATTTATCAGCAAGAATGCCATTCATCTCTTCCTTTTGAGGAACCCATTACCCACATTGCTGGGGGATTTCTATTATTTTGTTCATCAAAGAAATGAGAAGCAAAGAGGGAAGTTGGTGAGATGCTGTGCTCCTCTGTTTCATACCTGGCTACTCAAACACTTACCTAAGACTGATGCCTTCCTGAATCCTCACCAACAGAAGAATTGGGCTAAGAGACTTATTGCTTTGACTTCAGATGACATCAGATGGTGCACCCAGAGCACCAAGGGCAAGGACATCATCACTAGCTGTAGGCAGTACCCCAATGTACCTCTAGTAGGAGTGAAGGGTTGCATCAATTACAATCCTTTGGTGTTTAAGAGACAACTGGGCTATGCTTTAGTACACCCTCCTAGAGTGCAAGATCTAGCTGAGACCCTGTATTGTGAGATAAAGCCTAATCTAGCTGTTGTCAGGAAAGCATCCTGGGCTTGGGACAACATCCAGACCAAAGGGATGGCCATTCTTGGGAGGTGCAATAATGTGGCTTCAGCTCAATATTATGAATGGTCTCATGCTAGAGCTCAGATTTCTGGGATGCCCTTCACCATTGAGGACACACCTGGACCTTCCACAGTACAGCCAGCAGCCACTGTCAGCCTGGAAGAATTTGAGAAGCTGAAGGAAAGGAATGATAATCTGTCTCAAGCTCTGAAGAAGACCCTCTGGGAGAGGAGTGATGGTCGTCTAGACATTGAGAGGTTGGAGAAGCTTAGGGTGGAGCATCTGGCCAAGATTGAGAAGACAGAGGACTACATCAAGAAATCAAGAGCTGGGGAGCAAATTTTGAAGAATGCCTGTAAGGAGGCCAAGCTTCAGAAGGCTAGAACTGAACTCTATCTGCAAGAAAGTCAAGCTAGGTGGGTCAGGATCACTGAAGCTCGTACTCAAGAAGATAAGAGAACTCAAGCCAGGATTGAGCAGTTAGAGGCCAATGAAAAGAAACAACAGGAAGCTCTGCTGGCAGCCCAAAAGGAGATTTCAGAATTGAAGCTTAGGGCTGGTTTGAAGAGGTCAAAGGACCAAGACAGGTACAAGAAGCTGACCACTGCTATTGCCACTAGGAAACTCCTCATCAGGACCATTACAGAGCATTCAGCTGGTCCTGTAACTGAGGCACTTTTGAAGGAGGTTCAGGAGGATGAGTTTGGACTTGATGTCTGACTTTTTGTTTGTTGTTGCTTTCATTTGATGTACTTTTCTTTTATGTTGTATTTTGACCCCTCAGGGGCATGTGTTGTAAAAAACAAACTTTGTGTTATGCACCATTTGTAATATATTTGTTAGTTTGTTTCCATTTGGGTTTTCTTTTCTCAAGCAACATCAAAGCATCTTCCTCGAGGTCTGGAAAGGTCAAAACCAAAAGCCGAGCCGGATACCTTGGAAAATAAATGAGCATACTGCATTTCATACTAACTTTTGTTTTGTTTTGTAGGTTTTGTTATTATTTTGTTTGTTTCTAACTCTGTTGTGATTCAGGAAATATTGCTCGCAAAAGAGTGTTCCCTGTCAACCGTGCACACCGGTATCCTACACGCAACAACCTTCCGGGTATTATAATGGAGCAAGTACAGCAAGACCTGACAGAGGTCAGAACCCAGATGGCTAATGAAAGGGTGGAGATGAGAAACCAAATGGCCCAATTCATGACTGTGATGACTGGTTTGGCTCAGACCCAAGAGAGGCTAAGGGCATTGGTAGAAAGACAAACTCCCGAGGAGCCTCATCCTGGGACTGGAGGAACAAGTAACAATGAGAGGGGACAGCCTCATGTTATCCCACCTGTATTTGGACCTCATCTAGATCCGGAAGTCAACATCCCGGGTAATGTACAAGGAAATACTACTGGGGGGAGGATCTTACAAGAAGACCCCCAAGAGGAGCAAATCACTGTCATGGGAGCTGGTGATGAAGTCTATGATAGGAGGTTTGATGAAATTGCTGAGAAGTTGAGATCTCTGGAGTCTCAAAATTCCCTGGGTTTTGATGTCATGGATATGGGGTTAGTGGACGGGGTAAGAATCCCTCACAAGTTCAAACCCCCGTGCTTCGAGAAATACAATGGAACCTCCTGTCCACGAACTCACCTGCAGTCCTTTCTGGGAATACTTAAAGCATACACCATGGATGAAAAACTATGGATGTTCTATTTTGAAGACAGTTTGACTGGGGCTTCAAGGGAGGGGTATTCACACTTGATAGAGCTACTACCAGATGCTGGAAGGACCTAGCTGAAGCTTTCATCAGACAATACCAATACAATCTAGACATGGCTCCTAACAGGACCCTCCTAATGGGAATGTCTCAATCCTCCAGGGAATATGCCCAAAGGTGGAGACAGCTTGCTGCTGCTGTCCAACCACCCATGTCGGAAAGATAAATGGCCGACATGTTCATGAATACTCTGCAAGGAACATATATTGATAGGCTGGATGCCTTTTCTTCCACCAGTTTCGCAGACGTGGTTATAGCTGGTGAAAGAATTGAAAGTCTGCTAAAGATGGGCAAGATTTTTGATAATGGTGCAAGTTCGTCTAGTAATCCCAGGAAGCCTTTTGTGGGACCTCGAAGGACCGGTGAGACAAATGCCATTCATGCCAACAGGGGCATACCTCAGTATGTCCACAGATCAGTAGCAGCTGTCACTATTCCAGCTCTGATTCCTCAGCAACTAGCATATCAACAACCACAACAACCCCATTATCAACAGCAAGTTCAGTATCCTCCACAGAGAACATACAACAACAATAACAACAATCAACAACAAAGACCCTTCCAGCAAAGACCATCACAGGCAAATAGGGTGATTGATCCTATCCCTATGCCTTATGCTGCCTTATTGCCACAACTCCTGAAGCTTAACTTGGTTGAGTTAAGGACATTGGCACCACCAGATCCCTCCAATCTCCCAAAGAATTACGATGTCAACGCCAGATGTGCTTTTCACTCCAATGCACCTGGCCACAATACGAAAAAATGCCGGGCTTTGCAAATGAAAGTTCAAGATCTGGTGGATTCTAAAGCCCTCAACTTCGCACCGCCTCCGAATTTCAATAGAAATCCTATGCCTAATCATGGTGGGCCAAGGATTAATGCCATCGAGGAAGACAAACCATCTACTTTGATCACCAGTGTTGCACAAATTCGAACACCTCTGGTCGAAATTAAAGCTCAGCTTCTAGAGTGCCAGGTGTTTCCCGGGTGTGAGCTCGGTTGCGGGTATTGCAACATTGCAGTCAACGGGTGTGATAATTTGAGAAGCGGCATAGATGGTCTTATCAAGGATGGTATCCTTCAGATCTCAACAACGGCGCCTACAAATCCAGCAATTCCTCTGACAACAATTCCTGATTCCCCTACAACAGTAGCAACAATCATTCCAACCGATTCATCAATATCATCAACAATGGCCTCATCCATCACTTCCAAAAATCAAATGTCAATAACCATTTCTTCTACAACATCAGCATCCTTTTTACCAGCAGAATCTTCTACAACGCCAACAGAAATTAATGAGGATGTCTCAGCAGTCACCATTTACTATGATCCATCAGATGTTCCTCCAAACAACAATTTTCAGCAACAAGTAGTGGCACCTCCTACCAGATCACCAGTTACAATTTACTATGATCCGCACACCATTACGGTACCCTCCTCTGCAGCAGTAAGTCCAGTTACCATCACGGTACCTGGACCAGTCCCCTATGAAAGCAATAATGCCATACCTTGGCATTATGGCTCTGATCTCTACTGCAACAGGGAGAAAATCACTTTGGATTCTTCAACTTCTTCTCCACAAATTGATAATGTTGGGGGAGGCGGAGGCTTCACCAGAAGCGGACGCCTTTTTGCCTCACAAGTGCAAAGACCTAATGCCGAAGCAGAAGCTGCTACCAAGGCAAAAGGAAAGAGTGTGGTGCTTGAAGAGCCAGCTATCAAAGAAACTCAGAAGACATCTTTTGAGCAAGATGTAGACGAGTTCATGAGAATCATAAAAAGAAGTGATTACAAAGTGGTGGATCAGCTTCACCAAACTCCCTCAAAAATCTCCATATTATCCCTGTTGATGTGTTCTGAAGCTCACAGGAATGCATTATTGAAAGTCCTGCACGCAGCATACGTGCCAGAGGAGATTACCGTTAATCAGCTAGAAACTGTGGTGGCAAATGTCAACACCAGTCATGGACTGGGTTTTACCAATGCTGACTTAACAACTGAGGGACGTAACCATAACAAGGCTTTACATATCACCTTGGAATGCAAAGGTGCTGTTCTATCTCATGTATTGGTGGACACTGGATCCTCACTTAATGTTCTACCAAAGAAAGCCTTAGTAAAGCTGGAGTACAATGGCTTGGCATTGCGTCCGAGTAATTTGGTGGTGAGAGCATTTGATGGCTCTTAAAGATCAGTGCTTGGAGAGATTGATCTGCCTGTGATGATTGGCCCGCAAACTTTCAAAATTACCTTCTATGTGATGGACATTCAGCCGACCTACAGCTGTTTGTTGGGTAGACCCTGGATCCATGCCGCTGGCGCTGTTACGTCTACCCTTCACCAGAAGCTGAAATTCGAGTGGGAAGGCCAGATCATCACCATCTATGGGGAAGAAGACATCTTTGTTAGCCATCTGGCTACGTATAAGTACATTGAAATGGATGGGGAGATCCATGAAACTATGAGCCAAGGGTTTGAGGCCCTGAACATTAATGAAGCATCTGTTGTACTGGGAACCTCCATAACATCTTATCAGCAAGCTCGAAAGGTTGTTGAAGAGGGTACTGCCCAAGGCTGGGGCAAGCTATTGCCCGTGGAAAAGAAAGAAGACAGATTTGGGTTGGGTTACAGACCAACTCAACAAGATCAATCAGAGGCTGCCAAGAAGCCCAATTTTGTCATTGGGGGAATGCTCACCCCTGATGCTGTGAACAAATTGGAAGACGAGGAGGAAAGCGACCGCAACCTGGAGAGCTGGATACGTCCAAGGATCCCGGGTAGCCAAGTCCTTAACTGTTCTTCCCAGGAAATTATAAGGGTTACTCTTGCAGAGTAATTATTATTTCCTGTATTTTAAAGCATCCATCAAGTCTTGCATCTTGCCCAGGATGACAAGACTCATTTTGTAATCGGGCCATCTTGTAATTTTGTGCAAATGGATTAATCAATGAATATCGGACATCTTTTGCAAATGAGTCTTTTCCTTTTCCTTTTCCGCTCAATATTTTTCATTTTTCTTTTTGTACAAAAAATAAAATGGCAATGTTTTCCAAAATGATAACTTCATTTCACTTTTTCTAAACAAGATTAAAATTGATCACTAAAATGAACAATCTAATCCCTTGCAGAGAGTGCCTTTCAGACTGCACCGACAACAACACTGCTATGGCTTCGTATGACTTTGACAATCCAATCAATCAAGCTGATGAAGGGGTTGAAGAAGATTATGAGCTTCCTGAAGAGCTAGCCAGGTTGTTAAGGCAAGAGGAGAAGGTTATCACTCCTCATCAGGAGGAGGTTGAAACAGTTAATCTCGGTACGGAAGAAGACGTGAAAGAAGTTAAGATTGGGGCCTGCCTACAAGATTCAGTGAAAGAGCAACTGATTGATATGCTTCGGGAGTATGTGGATGTGTTTGCTTGGTCTTATCAGGATATTCCAGGGTTGGACACCGATATTGTCATGCACAAGCTGCCTTTAAAAGAAGACTGCCCGCCAGTAAAACAGAAGTTGCGCCGTACTCGCCCAGATATGGCAATGAAGATAAAAGAAGAGGTACAAAAGCAGTGGGATGCCGGTTTCCTTGCTGTGACTAGTTATCCGCCGTGGGTCGCTAATATTGTACCTGTGCCTAAGAAAGACGGCAAGGTGAGGATGTGCGTGGACTACCGGGATCTGAACAGAGCCATCCCGAAAGATGACTTCCCTTTACCTCACATTGATGTATTGGTTGATAATACGGCTCAGTTCTCGGTGTTCTCCTTCATGGACGGATTTTCAGGATACAATCAGATCAAAATGTCTCCTGAAGACATGGAGAAGACAACTTTCATCACACCTTGGGGCACGTTCTGTTATAAGGTGATGCCATTCGGACTGAAGAATGCTGGTGCAACTTATCAATGGGCTATGGTAACATTATTCCACGACATGATCCATAAAGAAATTGAATGTTATGTGGATGACATGATTGCCAAGTCCCTCACAGAAGAAGACCACCTGGTGAATCTGTTGAAGTTATTCAAGCGTCTGAGGAAGTACCAACTGAAGTTGAACCCCAACAAGTGCACATTCGGGGTACGATCCGGCAAGCTGCTGGGCTTTATTGTAAGTGAGAAAGGGATTGAAGTTGACCCTGACAAAGTTAAAGCCATTCAAGAAATGCCTGCACCGAAGACTGAGAAAGAAGTTCGAGGGTTCCTAGGTAGATTGGACTACATTTCACGGTTCATATCTCATCTTACAGCAACCTGTGAACCCTTGTTCAAACTGTTAAGAAAAGAACAAACGGTCAGGTGGAACGAAGACTGCCAGAGGGCTTTTGACAAAATCAAGGAATACTTGCAAGAGCCTTCAATCCTTATGCCTCCAGTTGAAGGAAAACCTCTAATAATGTACTTGACAGTATTAGAAGAGTCAATGGGGTGTGTGATGGGCCAGCATGACGAGTCTGGTCGAAAAGAGTATGCAATATACTACCTAAGCAAAAAGTTTACCGACTGTGAACAACGTTATTCACTGCTCGAGAAAACTTGCTGTGCTTTAGCGTGGGCTGCTCGCCGACTGAGGCAGTATATGTTGACCCACACTACCTTATTAATCTCAAAGATGGATCCAGTCAAGTATATTTTGAGAAGCCAGCACTTACCGGGCGGGTTGCAAGATGGCAAATGATCCTCACAGAATATGACATCCAGTACACATCTCAGAAAGCCATCAAAGGCAGTGTACTGTCTGATTATCTTGCTGAGCAACCTATTGATGATTACCAGCCTATGAGATTTGACTTCCCTGATGAAGACATCATGTTCATAAAAGCAAAAGATCATGAAGAGCCCGTTCACACTGAAGGGCCTGACCTAGAAGAGGAATGGACTATGATGTTTGATGGGGCTGTTAATATGAATGGTTGTGGTGTTGGTGCAGTACTCATTACACCCAAAGGAGTTCACATGCCTTTCTCGGCAAAACTCACCTTTAACTACACTAACAACGAAGCTGAATACGAAGCTTGTATTATGGGTCTTGAGGAAGCCATTGACCTCAGGATCAAAACTTTGACTGTGTTCGGAGATTCAGCTCTAGTAATTAATCAAACCAACGGCAAATGGTACACCCACTAGGATCATCTGATACCTTATAGGGACTATACAAGAAGGTTATTGACTTTCTTCACAACAGTCAAGCTTGAGTATATCTTTCGAGACGAGAATCAGTTTGCAGATGCTCTGGCTAGCATTTCATCCATGATCAAAGTTCAAGCTGCCAACTTCGTCCCTCGGATTTCAGTGTCCAGACTTGACAGACCAGCATATGTATTTGCAGCAGATGTTGCCAAGGATGATAAGCCTTGGTTCCATGATATCAAATGCTTCTTGGAGGATCAAACATACCCACCTGGGACATCCTCCAATGATAAGAAGACATTAAGAAGGCTAGCTGGTAGTTTCTTCCTGAATGCTGATGGTTCCCTGTACAAGAGAAATTTTGATATGGTACTCCTCAGATGTGTTGATAAGGCAGAAGAAGACTTGTTAATGCACGAGGTGCACGAAGGATCCTTTGGTACCCATGCAGGAGGGCATGCCATGGCCAAGAAGTTGCTAAGATCAGGTTATTACTGGATCACAATGGATGCTGACTGTTGTGCTTATGCCAGGAAGTGCCATAAATTCCAGATTTATGCGGATAAAGTGCATGTGCCTCCCAATCCTCTGAATGTGATGTCTTCACCCTGGCCCTTTGCCATGTGGGGCATTGATAGGATTGGCAAGATTGAACCGACTGCTTCAAATGGCCACAGATTCATCCTGGTAGCCATTGACTATTTTACCAAGTGGGTTGAAGCAGCTTCCTATGCAAATGTTACAAGGCAAGTAGTAGCCCGATTTCTGAAGAGAGACATCATCTGTCGGTATGGAGTGCCTGAGCGAATCATTACTGATAATAGTTCCAACTTAAACAACAAAATGATGGCTGAGCTATGTCGGGACTTCAAGATCCAACACCACAATTCTTCTCCTTACAGGCCAAAGATGAATGGCGCTGTAGAAGCAGCTAACAAGAATATCAAGAAGATTGTGCAGAAGATGGTGGTTACCTACAAAGACTGGCATGAAATGCTACAATTTTCCGTGCACGGGTACCGTACGTCAATCAGAACGTCCACTGGGGCAACACCGTATCAGCTTGTGTATGGTATGGAGGCAGTCCTACCTGTTGAAGTGGAATTACCCTCCCTGCGGGTACTGATGGATGTTAAGCTAAATGAAGCAGAATGGGTCCGATCCCGATACGAACAACTGAATCTGATTGAAGAGAAGAGATTGGATGCAATCTGTCATGGGCAGTTGTATCAAAAAAGAATGAAGAAAGCCTTCGATCAGAAAGTCAGGCTCCGAGAGTACCAAGTAGGAGATCTTGTGCTGAAAAGACTCCTCCCTCCTCATACAGACCACAGAGGCAAGTGGACTCCGAACTATGAAGGCCCATTCGTAGTAAAGAAAGTTTTCTCTGGTGGAGCGCTGATGCTCAGTACTATGGATGGTGAAGACTTCCTGTCCCCTGTGAATTCAGATGCAGTTAAAAAATACTTCGCATAAAATGACCCGCTGGACATGAAAACAGAATGTAAGTCCAGGCAAAAATAGGGCATCCCGGCGAGTCAAAAACAGAATAAAAGATTCGGGCAAAAATAAGGGAAAATAAATAAAAAAATGTACACCTGCTGAGTTGAAAAGCCGCATTGGACAGCTCAGGCAAAAATGGGTATCCCGGTGGAGTGAAAACCCGAAAGGGCGATCCACGCAAAATAAGGGAATAAGAGAACAACTGCATTCTGAATTCATCTGTATCACTTACGACTTGGTAAGCTTCGAAAGGATCAAGCTTCTTTCAGAATCAGCCTTTTTCGGAAAGCAAGACGAGAAGAACGTCAAATGTCATACGAGTCATAGCAAAGGGAAGCTCCTTGAAGCGTCATCAACATTGCCAGCATCTTTTGTTTCTCAATTTGTAACAATCTCCTCATTCCAGGGGATTTGTTTATATGACTGTATCTTGCCAATTCAGGGCACTCGAATTAATAAAATCAGATTTTCAGTCACACACTGTCTCGTACTCTTTTATTTGCAAAAATGTCCGATGTCATTAATTTGTTGATCGCATAAATACAGATGCTTCCCTTCTAAAGATACATGCTTGCAGGAAATATATTTACTCCCGGGAGTGTCTAAACTCCTATGATGGAATCCAGTAGGGGATACCTCGGGGTACTTGTGCGTTTCTTTGTCTTTACAGGATTGCAGGTATCCAAAGCGCAACATGGGGCATGAAAGTTTCTCCCCAGTAGGCTGCCAAATCATTGTTTCCTCACCACCTTCCAAAAAGCACCAGAGATGCTTTCTCCCCATCAGAATTGCCAGGCATCCCTTCTCCAACATTTCCTTCAAAGAGCAGCACATGAAGGTGTTCATATCCCCAGCTGAGTTGTCAAGTATCATCCTCAGCAGGATCCCTACATAAATCTCCCGGAAGATCTTCCAGTGATTCTTCTTCTTCCCCAGCCAAGTGCCGACCAGGGAACTACCTCCCCACAGAGTTTCAACCTCTATCCAGAAGAGCAACGCCTGAAAGAAGTCACAACAGAGTGAAGAAAGCTTCTACAAACCCCAGTTGGGTCCCCCCATTGCTGAGATAGGTCTATCAGTGATCTGTTTCCCCATGCAGATACATCTTATCAGATCTACCGATGATCTTATCCCCAGCTGGGATGTCCACTTCAAACAGATCAGCCAGAGATCTTCACAGCAACGGGATCCGAGTCTCGGATTGTTCTTTGCATAATCATAGCATTCGCATCATATTTTCCCCACAGAGCGTAGCATTCCGTCTAATACGGAGCATTACGGCAAAAATCAAACATATTGCATAATCATAAGCCATGTGTCGAACTGAACACTTGTGAATACTGACAATCCATCGATGATATACAGAAAACTTCCCAAAATTCCCCGGCAGAGAGCCAAGGCATTTTCCCTAAAGATACAGATACTTCCTGACACCCGTTCATGTCATACCCCAGCAGGAAGCCAAAGCGTCCCCTTTGCACTCACCACATATTTACCTATATCTATACAAATCCTTGGCACCCGTCCGTGTCACCTTCCCCAGCACAGTTGCCTAAACACTTCGGAAACCACACACTTGTTTATAATACACTTTTTCCGACACTCGTCCGTGTCGCACTCTCCCCAGCAAGATAGACACTCGTCCGTGTCTTACTCATACTTGTTACTCATGCTTTTTACTCATAAAGATACTCGTCCGTATCTTGTATACACCACTTATCTTTCTTAGATTCGAAACTCGTCCGTGTTCTTTGTTAACTAGTTGATACTCGTCCGTATCATCATCTCTGAACATGTGTCAGCATTTGTTTCTACTGATACTCGTCTGTATCATAGTCTTAAGGATGCTTGTTCCCATCTTTAATCCATACACAATGTCGGTTACTTTTACCTCTTTTTTAGAATTTAGACACTCGTCTGTGTCTATTATTCCCCAGAAGAGTCCCCTCAGATCCGAGACTCGTCCGTGTTCTTTGTTAACCAGTTGATACTCGTCCGTATCATCATCTCTGAACATGTGTCAGTGTTTGTTTCTACCTGATGCCCGTCCGTATCATAGTCTTAAGGATGCTCGGCCGCATCTTTAGTCTATACACAGCGCCCAAACACTTATACCTTTCATTTCTTGGATGTAGACACTCGTCCATGTTTACTTTTCCCCAGCGAAGTCCCCAACAAAACTTGTCAAACTATTTCCTTTCTATCTGACATTCGTCCTATTTCATGATACCTTTGCGGCAGCCGTACCCTGCCAGGTGATCGTCCTTCATCAAACCCCTAGTGGAGTCTCTATTCATTAGAACCCCTTCTTATCCGACATTCGTCCTATGTCATGATATCTTTAGCAGCCGTCCCCTGCCAGGTGATCGTCCTTCACCTCCTGATGATCGTCCTTCATCATTTTATCCGATGGCCGTCCCCATCGTTGATCTTGTTATCTGACATTCGTCTTATGTCATGATAAACTTCGAGAGCAGCCGTACCCTGCTAGGTGATCGTCCTTCACCTCTTGATGATCTTCCTTCATCATGCTTATCCGATGGCCGTCCCCATCATCGACCTTGTTACCCGACATTCGTCCTATGTCGTGGTACTTTCGGCAGCCGTACCCTGCCCGGTGATCGTCCTTCACCTTAGATGAACGTCCCTCATCTTATCCCCAACAGAGCAGCCGTCCCCTGCTAGGTGATCGTCCTTCACCTTTGATGACCATACCTCATCATTTATTTCATTTACCTATAATCCCCATAGAGTCTTATAGCTTTACTTGATGGCCGTCCCCATCATAATCTCTTATATCACCAGCATGTCGGCCGTCCCCGTCATTGCTCTTTCCCCAGCAGTCGTCCTCTGCTCGACGGTCGTCCTCCGTCGCCCGCACTTTATAATCATACTTTATTTTCCTTTACAATCTATATCCCTTTTCTTCTTCCTTCTGTGAGTGCAAATTTTGGACTGTCTTTTGATATTCAACCACGAGTTATCCTGTTTGCCTGTTAAGCCGTTGCTTACATCCTGCACAACTAACTCATGCTTGAATAGGGGCACCTATAAACACCCCAAATTTGCCCTCACCCATTCATACCATGGCTTGTGATCTTTTCATATGCATAAATTCAATCATAGTATCTCATACCACATTTTTGCTTCACTGCATTGGTTCAAAGTCATCTGCATCTAGGGTTTGTGATCTGAGCCATCCCTGAGCTATTTGAGCCACTCCAAAGGTCATCAATCACTTCAAAGGGGTCCATGTATGTCCAAGCATCATATTATATCCCCCACAAAGTCAATAAAGTCAAATAATCACAAGAACTGGGAATGGCATGGAAGCAGAGCCAGGTTTAACTGCACAGATGACCTAGAATTAGGGTTTTGGTTTCAAAGGCCATAACTCCAAATTTTTTGGTCATTCTTGTTTCTATTGGCCTCTATATGTTATAAGGATCATGCATATCAATTTTCAATAAGAAATTCCCTGGGGAAGGCATCTAATCAAGAGTTGACTTCTTGAACAAGTCAGTGCAAAATCAGGGCATCTGAGGCCCCCAATGACCCAACCAAAGGGTGTTCTTCATCATTTTGAATGTGTATGATCTTTATTTGATCATAGAAGATGTTAGAAGTTCACAAGATATAAGAATTTCAAGCCATTTGCAAAGTTGCCGTTTTGGGAAAGTGACTTGTAATGTAAACTTGCCATTTTGGGAAAGTTTTTCAGCCCTTTCTTTTTGATTCAAAAATGCTTCAAATGAGAAAACTTTGGTCATGAAAGTTGTAAAATGGATCATTCCCTTTTCAAAAAGTACAAGAACTCATTCTAATTCATTTTGGATCAAAAGTTATGGCTTGTCAAAGTTGGGAAAAATCACATAATTTCAAGTTTTGTACCAAAGAGGCAAAGTTGCAAAACCACTTGCCAAGGCAAAATGTGACTTCAAAGTGGTTTCTAACCTTTGCACAAACATAAACCAATGCCTAAAAATCAGAATGCACCAAAAATTTGTCCATTTTCATGACTTATGCTTCAAGTAATCACAAAAGGGCCAAAAGATCACAAAGTTGCAAAACCTCTCACAAACCCTAATCCACTTGCTAATTGGCCTCAAGACTGATTCCATGGCTCTCCTCAATCCTTGCTGCGCAGGACACCCCTTTGTCCTTGGCCTGCCAATGACCCATACCTCTCTTACACAAAAAATTGACTTTATGCATTTTGCTCCATACCAATCACACTGCTCCACAACAACTCTCTGACCTATCAAGGATTGAAATGTGTACCAAAAGCAACCCAACACATAATACAACTCATCCTGATCTCTCCCAAAAGCCAGCATTCTCAAAATTCACCTCTTATGCACTTTCCTTCGAAACTCATCACACAAGCATCAAACATCAAAACAAACTTCATAGAATCACTCAACATGTCCCCCTGATCATTTCCCAACCCTCATTTGTCCCTGAAACACTACATATCAAAAACACGATTCTCATCCCTCACTGAACAGAACTTGATCAATCTCACAAACCAGCCAAATTAAACTCCATACAAGCTTTGCAAACTCCCCAGGAGGTTCATTGGGTTCATTTTGAAGCAAGGAAGCAGTCAAAAAGCTCCTGGATTGAAAGCTCAACCTCAGGTAACATGATGAACAAATTTTCCAGAACCTTGATTTCTTGTTAGAATATTGTTCTATGTGTTGCCCTGATCATGGGGATCTATTTATTTTTGAAAATGAGCCAGAAATGAGCATTTTGTGTTGCTCTGAAACTTTTGCCCTAGAATTTGCTTTCTTCGATTCTCACTGTGTGGTTAATATAAATTGTTTTTGGCCCTGGATTCTTGTTACCCAGTGTTGGGGGATTGATTCTGGAGATTTGGGAGTCTTGGGGATGCGTTTTGGGTGATTCTGGTGAGGGAGGTGGCCGGAGAAGACGACCGGAGCTTATCTCCGATCGCCTGAGTTTAATTAGGGTTAAGTGTGATTAATTATCAACTTTGAATTGAGGCCCTTGGATTTGCCTTCCCGCGCGTGAATGAGTGGACAGGATCTGGTCATTAAGCCCTAATCAGTGTCTTATTAAATTAACCTAGGATTAATTAATTATAAAATAGAATTAGATAGGTTTGAACTTGGGCCGTAGGATTGCGCGCCAAGTCAACCCCTCCTAGCCCAGACTCAATCTGATCCCTTCATTTTGCATACTTCTCAATAATTCAATTTTTATTCATTTATTTTATAATTAACTTGCACAAATTATTTAAAATAGCAAATCATGTTTAAAAATTCTGAAATTTTTTGTCAAGGATTTAATTAATTTTCAGAACCCAAAAATATTTTTATTTTTATTTTTTGCATTAAAAATTATTTTTAAATCATTTAAATGTTTATTTTTAATTATTAATGAAAATTAATTAATTAAAAATGCATTTAGGTATTTAAAAATCACAAAAAAAATTCACATTGCATTTAGAAACATTTAGAAACATTATCCAACTCTCAAAGCAAATTTCTTTTTTGTTCTTGATGCCTTTTGATCCTTTTCATTGGAATTAAATTCATTTTAAGGCAATATTTTGGTTCAAACTTTGAAAAATTCATTCTGCCTAACCTTTGAGATTTTGATGATGGTTCTTCTTGCATTGCATCCTTCATGGCATGTAGTGTATAGAATAAAATTGGTTTGATTTGATCTTGCATTTTCAATTTGTTTTGCATTTTTCATGATGAGGTACCTTGAAACCCTAGCCAACTTGAGAAATTCATAACTTTCACTAGGTTAAGAGTTAGGTCCCCTCCTTTGGGCAGTGAACTTGTATAGGTTTAGGGTATCTTTTGTTGCATTTTCAATTTTTTATCATGTCATTTGCTTCTGATTTTGAATTTTGCTTTGTGTGTTGATCATAAACCCTAATTTGTGCTTTCTTTTGCATCCATCTTTCATTTGCTTGCATTCAAAGACATGTCATGACATTTTGTGCATCCACATGATTCATAATACATCTTAGGAGATATTAGAATTATATTTGATCATTGCATATTTCATTTGCCATGTTATATGTTCATTTCATTTCATAAACATTCATGAATCTTTATGGTTCAAAGCATGCCTCATTTGCATCCTTATGCTTGTTTGATCACTCTCCTCTCTTGTCATTTGTTTGCATCATCTCTTAGCATCATTAACATCATGTTCATGCTTCTGGTTTTGGTTTGCACCATGGCATTTCATCCCATTCTCATTGCATTTTATGTTCTTGTGCTAACTTTTCAAGTGGTAAGTTGTTTGAGAAGTGAATTTGCCTTCACTTCTCACAATCTCTTTTCATCTCTTTCATACCTTCTTTGCTGCATTTTGTATGTGTTTTAGAGTGAGCTTGCTCATTCATGTTCATCTCTTAGCTTCTTTCTTCAAGCAACTTGTCTTCTTAAGTGAAGCAAGTTGTCTTGCTTCTCTCTGCTTCTTGCTCCTTTCATCTGCTTCCTTCCTGGTGGTTTCTCTGAAGATCTTCTTACAAACATCATTAACCCTAGGAACAACCAAGCATGATAATAATTAGGGTTTTATTAGTCCCCCATTTAGTTTTACCTTTGTGTCATCTTTGAGTTTTCTCTCCTCACCTCATAATCAAGGACTAAACCCTAAAGGTTTTAAGGCTTTGTGATTAAGCTTATGCCTGCATCCTTCTATTAGGATGGAGTGTATAACTTTAATCCTAAGTGTTAAACCCTTAATGTGTTTAAATCCTTTAATCAATCCATCTAATAATCACTAAGACATTAAGCTTGTAACTTGGGCCTTGCATTAGGGTTCTAATTCTTCCTTAATTGGTTAAGAAGGACTAACCCTAGTGTTAATGGACAAGTCCTCCTCAAGTTGTCTTACAAACCATAAAAATCATTTCTTCATCTTATCATTAACTAAAATCCATCTAACAAAGGCTTTGTTTTGTCATGAGGTTAATCCCTAATCATGGATTAAGTTGAGGCATCTTCCTCAGCTTAAATGTTCTCATCTATTATCCTTCTATTAGGATGGTGTAATGAGTCCATTAAATCCTTGATTATGGCTTAAACTCATTACTTAACACTAAACAAAAACAACAAAAACATCTAAATAAATGCAAGTAGGTTAATGATCTTAATCCTACATCATAGTGTTTAAGTGTGAGGTGCTTACTTCATACTTAAGGTACTCTCATTACCCCTAATCAGAGGGAGGATGTGATGAGTTTACTAACCCTTTGGTTTAGGCTTAAGCTCATTTTCTTACAACAAACTTTCAAAAGCAATAAAAGACTGAAAACACAAAACACAAAAAACAAACAATAATCGTCTCCTCCGGGATTCTTTTCTCATCTCACTCACTCATAAACGAGAACTTGCTTCTTCTGTCTAGTGCAAGACAGTTTGCACCTGAGCCAGACAGGTCATACACTTGAGCATAGACAAGTAAGCAGTTCACAAGTCAATTTATCTTCCAGTCTCTTTGAGTCGAACTACGGTGTTCTGACTTCCTCATTGCACGAGAGGATACGTAGGCATAACTTAACAGTTATCGAACAAAAGTCTCTGTATATTCCCCCTCTTCCAGCATTATTCTTTTAGCCTCATATTCCTGGGCATTTCACTCCTATTCCTACACTGACACTTCACATACTACACTTCACATTTCTTTTACACTGACACTTGCATTCTTTCCAACTTTGATACACATATTGCACTGACACTACCCCTTTAAAACACAAATCTTTTAAGCGTGGATCCCGTCGAGTACGACGGACAATCTGGGTGCTAATACCTTCCCAGGTTGTAACCAACCCCCTTTCTCAGTCTCTCTGGTTCGCGACCGTCTTATCCATATCTTTCTAGGTCTATGCAGCATTACCTTTCCCCCGGGATAAAAATGCCTAGCTGGCGACTCTTTTCTTCTGAGTTCACCCTTGTGTGTTCTCTTCTTCTTTCGCCGACCGTTCGCGTCTGTACCCCTCTTGGCCCTGTGTCATTTTGGTGGGAGCGACAGCTTGGCGACTCTGCTGGGGACCCTTATACTGTAACCAGGGCTTCTGGTTCTTTTTGTGGGTTCCTCCTAGCGCTTGTTTGATTTATGTTTACTGGGGTGTTATGTGCTAATTGTGTTTATTTGCTTGCTTTATTTATTGCTTTATGTACAGCTTTATTTATTGCTTTCTTTACAGTTTTTCATATTCCATACTGTCATTATCATTGCTGGATCTGGTTTGTTGTTTTGATGGGTGGGGTTTCATTGAGAGTTTGAGGTCCTATACCTGGGACCTGAGTGACACCTAGGCTAGAGTGGTTCATGTTCTTTCCCATTCCATTTCGGTCTGGTGCGGGAATATGAAACACGGTTCAGATGTGGGTTTCTTCTTGAGAACTCTGTGCTACAGATCTCCTGTAGTGCTAGGGCTATCTGGGTAGCCTGCTAAGTCTGGATGACCTTTATTATGACCTTCAGAAACTGAGGTGAATTAGAGGAGGATCTTTTATGGTTATTGTAAACACTGTACCTCCGGGTTAGAAGTGTTTACACTTCTCATAACTGATCCAAGTCTGAGGATCCTTGTTTTAGAACACTACCTGTGAGGGGGTTGGGCTGTTTGCAGGTTTGCAGGTACCATTGGCCACATCATACCCTGTTACTTGTTTGGTTTAAGAGTACTCCATTTTGGACAGTTCTTGTGATTAAACCCTGGACATGTGACTCTTTATTTGAGTCCCCCACCTTGGTTACAGGATTCCTGAACCTCCATCTGGACTTTTTGAACATACATGGACTTTATATCAAGACAGATAAATCAGATCCAGCTTGATCACAAATCCTTGCATATCATTTGCATACATCATCATTGCATCATTTAACATTTGTTTATTTGTTTTTTAGGGTATCCACATCATATTTGGCTTGGTTTTGACCCCTTCATCTGCATAGGCCTCTATTCATCAGTTATTTGCTTCAGTTACTATCATCACCAGCACCAGCCTATCAGTGGCTTATCTCCAGCATTGATCTTGATCTTCATCAACACTTGTCTTCAGCTCTTCATCAGCACTCATGTCTGCACCCAGGAAGAGCAACATTTCATACCATTTCTTTGAGCCTGTGTTGACTGGTATCAGGCAGGTCCAGGCACTTATCACTCCAGACCACATCCCATTATTCAGAGAGCATTATGGAGGCATCCTTGATATGGTTATGGACCTGGACCCTTCTCAGAGGAGTATGATCCACACCTGCTTACAGTTCTATGACCCTCCTTTGAGATGCTTCACTTTCCAGAACTTTCAGCTAGGGCCTCTTTTGGAGGAGTTTTCATCATTAATTGGAGTACCTGTCAGGGGTGGTGTCCCCTTCAACCCAGAGATGACTTCTCCCAGCAATGGAGAGGTGGCAAAAGCACTGTACCTGGAGCCTATTTTGATTGAGCAGAACATGACAACAAAGGCTGGGATCCCTGGTTTGCACTTAGACTTTCTGACTTCTCAGGCCATCCTGAAGGCCTCCTTGGGAGAATGGAGGGCAGTTTGTGCATTATTAGCCCTCAGTATATATGGGGTTATACTATTTGCAGATGAGCCCAAATTTATCAGCAAGAATGCCATTCATCTCTTCCTTTTGAGGAACCCAGTACCCACATTGCTGGGGGATTTCTATTATTCTGTTCATCAAAGAAATGAGAAGCAAAGAGGGAAGTTGGTGAGATGTTGTGCTCCTCTGTTTCATACCTGGCTACTCAAACACTTACCTAAGACTGATGCCTTCCTGAATCCTCACCAACAGAAGAATTGGGCTAAGAGACTTATTGCTTTGACTTCAGATGACATCAGATGGTGCACCCAAAGCACCAAGGGCAAGGACATCATCACTAGCTGTGGGCAGTACCCCAATGTACCTCTAGTAGGAGTGAAGGGTTGCATCAATTACAATCCTTTGTTGTTTAAGAGACAACTGGGCTATGCTTTAGTACACCCTCCTAGAGTGCAAGATCTAGCTGAGACCCTGTATTGTGAGATAAAGCCTAATCTAGCTGTTGTCAGGCAAGCATCCTGGGCTTGGGACAACATCCAGACCAAAGGGATGGCCATTCTTGGGAGGTGCAATAATGTGGCTTTAGCTCAATATTATGAATAGTCTCATGCTAGAGCTCATATTTATGGGATGCCCTTCACCATTGAGGACACACCTGGACCTTCCACAGTACAGCCAGCAGCCACTGTCAGCCTGGAAGAATTTGAGAAGCTGAAGGAAAGGAATGAGAATCTGTCTCAAGCTCTGAAGAAGACCCTCTGGGAGAGGAGTGATGGTCGTCTAGACATTGAGAGGTTGGAGAAGCTTAGGGTGGAGCATCTGGCCAAGATTGAGAAGACAGAGGACTACATCAAGAAATCAAGAGCTGGGGAGAAAATTTTGAAGAATGCCTGTAAGGAGGCCAAGCTTCAGAAGGATAGAACTGAACTCTATCTGCAAGAAAGTCAAGCTAGGTGGGTCAGGATCACTGAAGCTCGTATTTAAGAAGATAAGAGAACTCAAGCCAGGATTGAGCAGTTAGAGGCTAATGAAAAGAAACAACGGGAAGCTCTGCTGGCAGCCCAGAAGGAGATTTCAGAATTGAAGCTTAGGGCTGGTTTGAAGAGGTCAAAGGACCAAGACAGGCACAAGAAGCTGACCACTGCTATTGCCACTAGGAACCTCCTCATCAGGACCATTACAGAGCATCCGGCTAGTCCTGTAACTGAGGCACTTTTGAAGGAGGTTCAGGAGGATGAGTTTGGACTTGATGTCTGACTTTTTGTTTGTTGTTGCTTTCATTTGATGTACTTTTCTTTTATGTTGTATTTTGACCCCTCAGGGGCATGTGTTGTAAAAAACAAACTTTGTGTTATGCACCATTTGTAATATATTTGTTAGTTTGTTTCCATTTGGGTTTTCTTTTCTCAAGCAACATCAAAGCATCTTCCTCGAGGTCTGCAAAGGTCAAAACCAAGAGCCGAACCGGATACCTTGGAAAATAAATGAGCATATTGCATTGCATACTAACTTTTGTTTTGTTTTGTAGGTTTTGTTATTATTTTGTTTGTTTCTAACTCTGTTGTGATTCAAGAAATATTGCTCGCAGAAGAGTGTTCCCTGTCAACCATGCACACCGGTATCCTACACGCAACAACCTTCCGGGTATTATAATGGAGCAAGTACAGCAAGACCTGACAGAGGTCAGAACCCAGATGGCTAATGAAAGGGTGGAGATGAGAAACCAAATGGCCCAATTCATGACTGTGATGACTGGTTTGGCTCAGACCCAAGAGAGGCTAAGGGCATTGGTAGAAAGACAAACTCCCGAGGAGCCTCATCCTGGGACTGGAGGAACAAGTAACAATGAGAGGGGACAGCCTCATGTTATCCCACCTGTATTTGGACCTCATCTAGATCCGGAAGTCAACATCCCGGGTAATGTACAAGGAAATACTACTGGGGGGAGGATCTTACAAGAAGACCCCCAAGAGGAGCAATTCACTGTCATGGGAGCTGGTGATGAAGTCTATGATAGGAGGTTTGATGAAATTGCTGAGAAGTTGAGATCTCTGGAGTCTCAAAATTCCCTGGGTTTTGATGTCATGGATATGAGGTTAGTGGACGGGGTAAGAATCCCTCACAAGTTCAAACCCCCGTGCTTCGAGAAATACAATAGAACCTCATGTCCACAAACTCACCTGCAGTCCTTTCTGGGAAGACTTAAAGCATACACCATGGATGAAAAACTATGGATGTTCTATTTTGAAGACAGTTTGACTGGGGCTTCAAGGGAGTGGTATTCACACTTGACCAGAGCTACTATCAGATGCTGGAAGGACCTAGCTGAAGCTTTCATCAGACAATACCAATACAATCTAGACATGGCTCCTAACAGGACCCTCCTAATGGGAATGTCTCAATCCTCCAGGGAAAGCTTCAGGGAATATGCCCAAAGGTGGAGACAGCTTGCTACTGCTGTC
The DNA here is from genome assembly GCA_963966055.1 of Lathyrus aphaca. Lineage (NCBI taxonomy): Eukaryota > Viridiplantae > Streptophyta > Magnoliopsida > Fabales > Fabaceae > Lathyrus > Lathyrus aphaca. The sequence continues at coordinate 175,026,694 of OZ014524.1, read as the reverse complement.
CAACCACCCATGTCGGAAAGAGAAATGGCCGACATGTTCATGAATACTCTGCAAGGAACATATATTGATAGGCTGGCTGCCTTTTCTTCCACCAGTTTCGCAGACGTGGTTATAGCTGGTGAAAGAATTGAAAGTCTGCTAAAGATGGGAAAGATTTCTGATAATGGTGCAAGTTCGTCTAGTAATCCCAGGAAGCCTTTTGTGGGACCTCGAAGGACCGGTGAGACAAATGCCATTCATGCCAACAGGGGCAGACCTCAGTATGTCCACAGATCAGTAGCAGCTGTCACTATTCCAGCTCCGATTCCTCAGCAACTAGCATATCAACAACCACAACAACCCCATTATCAACAGCAAGTTCAGTATCCGCCACAGAGAACATACAACAACAATAACAGCAATCAACAACAAAGACCCTTCCAGCAAAGACCATCACAGGAAAATAGGGTGATTGATCCTATCCTATGCCTTATGCTGCCTTATTGCCACAACTCCTAAAGCTTAACTTGGTTGAGTTAAGGAAATTGGCACCACCAGATCCCTCCAATCTCCCAAAGAATTATGATGTCAACGCCAGATGTGCTTTTCACTCCAATGCACCTGGCCACAATACGGAAAAATGTCGGGCTTTGCAAATGAAAGTTCAAGATTTGGTGGATTCTAAAGCCCTCAACTTCGCACCGCCTCCGAATGTCAATAGAAATCCTATGCCTAATCATGGTGGGCCAAGGATTAATGCCATCGAGGAAGACAAACCATCTACTTTGATCACCAGTGTTGCACAAATTCGAACACCTCTGGTCGAAATTAAAGCTCAGCTTCTAGAGTGCCAGGTGTTTCCCGGGTGTGAGCTCGGTTGCGGGTATTGCAACATTGCAGTCAACGGGTGTGATAATTTGAGAAGCGGCATAGATGGTCTTATCAAGGATGGTATCCTTCAGATCTCAACAACGGCGCCTACAAATCCAGCAATTCCTCTGACAACAATTCTTGATTCCCCTACAACAGTAGCAACAATCATTCCAACCGATTCATCAATATCATCAACAATGGCCTCATCCATCACTTCCACAAATCAAATGTTAACAACCATTTCTTCTACAACATCAGCATCCTTTTTACCAGCAGAATCTTCTACAACGCCAACAGAAATTAATGAGGATGTCTCAGCAGTCACCATTTACTATGATCCATCAGATGTTCCTCCAAACAACAATTTTCAGCAACACGTAGTGGCACCTCCTGCCAGATCACCAGTTACAATTTACTATGATCCGCACACCATTACGGTACCCTCCTCTGCAGCAGTAAGTCCAGTTACCATCACGGTACCTGGACCAGTCCCCTATGAAAGCAATAATGCCATACCTTGGCATTATGGCTCTGATCTCTACTGCAACGGGGAGAAAATCACTTTGGATTCTTCAACTTCTTCTCCACAAATTGATAATGTTGGGGGAGGCGGAGGCTTCACCAGAAGCGGATGCCTTTTTGCCTCACAAGTGCAAAGACCTAATGCCGAAGCAGAAGTTGCTGCCAAGGCAAAAGGAAAGAGTGTGGTGCTTGAAGAGCCAGCTATTAAAGAAACTCAGAAGACATCTTTTGAGCAAGATGTAGACGAGTTCATGAGAATCATAAAAAGAAGTGATTACAAAGTGGTGGATCAGCTTCACCAAACTCCCTCAAAAATCTCCATATTATCCCTGTTGATGTGTTCTGAAGCTCACAAGAATGCATTATTGAATGTCCTGCACGCAGCATACGTGCCAGAGGAGATTACCGTTAATCAGCTAGAAACTGTGGTGGCAAATGTCAACACCAGTCATGGACTGGGTTTTACCAATGTTGACTTAACAACTGAGGGACGTAACCACAACAAGGCTTTACATATCACCTTAGAATGCAAAGGTGCTGTTCTATCTCATGTATTGGTGGACACTGGGTCCTCACTCAATGTTCTACCAAAGAAAGCCTTAGTGAAGCTGGAGTACAATGGCTTGGCATTGCGTCCGAGTAATTTGGTGGTGAGAGCATTTGATGGCTCTAAAAGATCAGTGCTTGGAGAGATTGATCTGCCTGTGATGATTGGCCCGCAAACTTTCAAAATTACCTTCTATGTGATGGACATTCAGCCGGCCTACAACTGCTTGTTGGGTAGACCCTGGATCCATGCCGCTGGCGCTGTTACGTCTACCCTTCACCAGAAGCTGAAATTCGAGTGGGAAGGCCAGATCATCACCATCTGTGGGGAAGAAGACATCTTTGTTAGCCATCTGGCTACTGTAAACACCCCAAATTTGCCCTCACCCATTCACACCATGGCTTGTGATCATTTCATATACATAATCTCAATCACGGCATCTCATACCGCATTTTTGATTCATTGCATCTAGGGTTTGTGATCCGAGCATTCCAGAAGCTTCAAGAGCCACTCCGAAGGTCTTCAATGTTCAAGCATCATATTGTATGCCCTCAAAGTCAAAAGAATGTCAAAGAATCACAAGAACCGGAGATGGCATGGAAACGGAGCCAGGTTATGAGGTTCGCGCGTATCAAGTTTCACGAAGAAATTCTATGGGAAAGGTATCTAATCAAGGGATGACTTTTGGAACATGTCAGTGCAGAATCAGGATATCTGAGGCTCCCGAGGACCCGACCAAAGGGTATACTTCGTCATTTTGTTTGCATATGATCTTTATTTGATCATATGGGATGCCAGAAGTTCACAAGACTGAGGAGTTTCAAGCTACTTTGCGAAATGGCCTTGAATTGAAGAACTTGCAAATTCTCATGGCAAGTTTTTGTTTGATTCCAGTGCGACTTCCAATCATCACACAAGCATGAGTCAGGGCTTTAAATTTTGAATGCACCAAAGAATCTTCAAGTTTCACGACTTAGGCCTCAAAGGATCACAAAGGGGGCAGACTTGTACCAATTTGCGAAGACCCGTGTGACTAGGCCTCCACTTGTTGTAATTCCCAAGATTTGATCCATGGGCCTGTGCCACACCAGCCATTCTTACCCACCAAAGACCTCACAAATATGTTTCCCGCAAAACATTCCAATCAATTGGAGTCTCATTGATGTTTAAGCGTCACTAAAATTTCAAAGTGGTTTTGAGTTATTTTGGATTTATTAAATTGATAGGCTGTGGGTTAAACTTATTGCATTTTTGTTAAGAAAAATGACAAGTATGGCTTCTTTGATTCATTGATTTCGAACCTAAGGAGGATGGTTTGTTGGAATTGATTCTTTGATTTAAAAAAAAAAGGGGGAATTCATGATCAAACTGAGGAGAGTGAATTGTGGATTAGGGCGCCTTGAGTTGAGAAATCATTTTTTTTCTTAAAAAAAAACCGAATTTTTTTGCCTCCTCGTTCAAGTTATTAAAGTTTCGGGATTATCTCTTTTTTCCAAGGTCATTTTTGAAGTTCCTTCCTTTTGTCATAAGAGATCTCTTTTGCTGGTCGTTGTCAGGTTAATGCTTGTTGCTTACAAGTCATATTCTTTAGTTTTGAAGGACCATGTCTATTCAGGTGTTACAATTTATTTTTAAGTTCAATGTATCATACAAACAATTGCAACTGAAGTCTACGGGCATCCTGTTTATAGTTCACAAAGGTTCATCAAAATTTTAAAAAAAAAAGGGGGGAAACAATAGAAGCTGTGTCTTCAAAGAAAAGGAAGCGCAAGAAAACCTCTTCTGTGTGTTCAGAAGTTCTACATCGAAGTCAAATGAAAAAGTCCAGGCCAATGATGATGAGTCCATTCGGCTGAAGAAAGGAAAAAATAAGCAACTCGAGCGTGATGCTATCTTCAGGAAGAGCCATAACATTCATGTTTCCGGTTACAATGTGCCGTCCCTACTGCAAAGCTTTGATGAGTTGAAAACAAGTTATAAATGTCCGTCCTATTTATTGCGGAATCTGGCAGAACTTGGATTCAGAGAACCAACACCAATCCAACAGCAGGCTATTCCAGTACTCTTACAGGATCGTGAATGCTTTGCCTGTGCCCCAATCACGCCTTGGAAAACCTCCATTTCTCAGGATCATAAGGGAGTCCTCTTCCAAATGCAAAGCTTGGCTACCGGTTCCGTAATCTTGGTAATTCATTAAGTCATGAGGCTGCTAGAGCCCTTCAAGGCTGCAATTTGCAAGCGCATTATGAGGAAAGTGCCGCATTATCGCGCCGAATGCAGGCCCAGTCCAGCTCCGTCGTGAGAACATCACAAATGTTCCTGCAGCAAAACAGTACAGCAGTGGGCTCAATAAAGCTAGATATCAATACAAAGAAAGAAAAAAAAGCAAAAGCAATTAACAAGATTTCAAGACTGGAAGAAGATGCAATCCCTATGCAGAATGGTAGTGATAGTAGTGTGCCTGATGTTGGGAACTTGGAGCAGACTAGGGCCTTGGTTGCATCGCTTGAGGCTGGTTTGAGATTCTCTAAATGTATAGAAGCCACAATGCCAACGCTTGTACAGTTGATGGCATCATCTTCTGCTACTGATGTTGAAGATACAATTCTCTTGCTGATGAGGTGTAAGCAATTTCAAATTGATGGCTCAGAAGAATGTCTCCGAAAGATGTTGCCCCTGGCATTTTCTCAGGATAAATCCATCTTTGAAGCAGTGGAGAATGCTTTCAGTATACATAAGGAAAAACCCAATAGACTACTGCCCAATAGACCCTGCAAAGATGAAATGCCCCCAACAGTCAAAGAGATTACATGAAGATTGAAACCAATGGCTAATACGCAGCATGAAATAAATTCACAGAAAGAAGCAGTAGAGGCGAAGCCCGTAGTGTTTTCACAATAGAAATTGATGTTTGCTAGCTGTTACCTTCATTTCAGCCCAAAGGCATTGTTGAATATACTCTTCGCCCAAGTTTCATCATTGCTTCACTGAACATCATAAAGCAAAAGGTTAGCATAAGGAAATCTTGAGTACAAAAGTAGGCTCAATGTCAATTGGGATGTTCAAAGCACAAACAAGAAGGAGACATAACACCGAAGCAACTTACGCAAGAAGGCTTTTCTTAAGCTCCATGTCTTAGCACAAGGGTTCATGATGCTTCTATTCTTCATGCCAAGGTCAACAACATGTAAAAAGGAGGATGTGAATTACATGAGAAACCAACACAAACCATCCTCATTTACATCTCTTTGCTAATGAAAGGAACCTGTCTCGTTTTCCACTGAACTATTATCAGATCTCTCAGTGCAACATTAACTAGGTTGCCTCGTCGCAACATGCTTTGAAGACGGACCAATAACTCAGACCTGGAAAAGTGATGAGGGTTAACAAACTTTCTGAATTGAGGAAGAATTTTCAAAAAAAAAGGAGAGAGAAGAAATCTAAGAAGCAAAATCTAACAAACCTCAGTCTTCTGACCAAGCAAGGGAATTGCTGACATCGATGCTGTTAATGCTCACAATGAACTTGCTGCTGTTGAATATCTTGATGACATTTACAAGTCCTACAAGATTAGTTAAGAATGAGAGCCATACTCATTGATTGGCTGGTAGATGTTCACACAAAATTCGAACTTTCACCAGAAGCCCTTTACCTCACAATCAACATAATTGATAGATTTTTAGCTATCAGCCTTGTGTCAAGAAGGGAACTTCAATTGGTTGGCATTAGTGCTATGTTGATGGCATCAAAGTACGAAGAAATCTGGCCACCCGAATAGATTCTTAGCTATCAGCCTAGTGTGCATATTGAACTTGGTACTGATTCTATGAGTTTGCATCTTGAAGTCAGCCTAGGCACAAGTTATGCAGTTGGCAGGAAAGAGTCTAGCATGCGTCTGCCTCATCAGCTCCAAAGAGGAACCTCACATTGATCAATTTTTGAGCTCCCTGCTTGGTGGCCTGCTCCTTTCCTCAAACTCCTATAGCTTTAGGCGCATTTGATGTTGGAAAAGAACATGAACACTCGCAGACCCCTCTTGCGCCATTTGATCCAACCATCGGCCCTAGTCCAAACAATGGGAATTGACTGAGTAAGTTTGGCCCTGATTCTGGCAATTCAGGCCCAACTTGTGTTTTTACTGCTATGCCTCTTTCAAACCTACAAGAGAAGAGAAGTTTTACTACAGTTAAAAGGGGAACAAGTAGTAAAAAATACACAGGCTGAACCAATTGAGAACTAATCCCACAATTCAATCAGAACCTAATCGATTCAGTTCATTCCTAACTAAGTTAGCAAGGTGCAGTAACAGGCATAAGCAGACAAGGAAAAAAAAACAGAGTAGAAACATCAGCAGGTCGCAGGGCAATTTTTCACCAAATAGAGAAAACATTTCTCTGTTACGAAAAAGAAGAAGAAAAACATAGCCAGTTTGAACTTGTTTCATTGCAAATTGAAATCTTTGAAAACTCTAATTCTTATCTATAAAAGGAGTCAAGATAAATTCGTGAAGGAGGCTTGAGGCACCGCATCCAGAAAACCCTAAATCACGAAAAAGACCTAATCACAGCAAAAAGAAAAAAACTTAGCTTTCAAGAGTTCCAAAGCGCCGCATCCTCCACTGTCATCAGACTTGAACAACCACATACACACAACACATAGCCGCAACAAAAGACTCAGGAGCGGGAGAAGCGTATACCTCTTGACGTAGCCTCCGTGACATTCCAACTGCGGTATAATCTCGTGACTCTATCTTTGTTGCATTTTCTTTTTTGTTCGCTCTGCTTGTGTGTTGTAATGGAGTAGGTGTTTCGAATCCAAAGGGATTTAGGGTTTACGATTTGGGGGAAGGGTTAAAACGTTTTTGCTGGTTTCGGTTCGATTCTGATATAGGGTTGATTTTGGTTTCGGTTTGCCATGTGTGGTGGGGGTTCGAACCTTTGGGAATAAGGAAGAATAGAGATTGAGAGATGCGTGAGCGGCCGGTCGGCGCCGTGTCTTTTCTCTTCCCATTTTGTTGCTGAATATAGATTGAGAGCAAGAAAGGTTTTTCTTTGAAACCCTAGAAGCCTCCCCCTTTTAGAAAGCAACCGGGCCGGGTCTGGGTTGGCTTGACCCGGCCGGTGTTGGTCAGGATCCAGCGCCCTTTTGGGGCCTCATTTGTTATAGGCCTTTGCCAAACTTTTGTTGTTTTTGTTGTTTATTAAGATTTACATAGCTTTTTTTAATATATAGTTCTAACTCTTTAGGTTTTTTTTTGTTTTCTAGTATTTCCTGTTTTTTTTAAAAAAAATAGTATTCTAAAAAATATTCACAGTAATTAATTTATCTTGATGATTTTGTTAATTAAATTAGGTTAATAATATTATAAACAAAAAAATCCAAAAAAGAGAAGAAAACATTTTTTTTTTTAGATATTTATATAAGATAGAGTTTTTTTTTTTTTTTTTTTTTTTTTAGTTAATTGTTTAATCCTTTTAATTAATTAATCTTATTTCAATTTAGTTAGTTATCTTTTGCTCATTTTCACTCGTACAATAATCCATATCATCTTCGGTTTGCATCCTAATATCAAGTTCACCTTCACTCTATTTATTTCTGTCATGCTAACTTTTCAGGTGGTAAGTATTCCGAGAAGTGAATTTGCCTTCACTTCTCGCATTTCTTTCTCATTGTCCTTTGTGCATTATTTGTTATATCTGCTTGTATGGATATTGGAGTGAGCTTGCTCCTCCCTGTTTATTGCATCTTCTTCCTTTAAGCAACTTGACTTCTTGAGTGAAGCAAGTTGTTTGCTTCTCTTCATTTCTTGATCCTTTCATCTGCTTCCTGGTGGCTCTCTTTGAAGATATCTCTAAAAAAAAACCACACAAACCCTAGGGTTTCCAAGCATGATAACAATTAGGGTTGATTAGTTCCCCATTTAGCTTCCACCTTTGTGTCTCTCTTTGAGTCTTCTCTCCTCACCTCATAATCAGGGACTAAACCCTAAAGGTCTTAAAACTTTGTGATTAGGGTTATGCCTGCATCCTTCTCTTAGGATGGAGTGTATAACTTTAATCCTAAGTGTTGAATCCTTAATGCGTTTAGATCTCTTAATCAATTCACATAATAATTATCAAGACATCACACTTGTAACTTGGGCCTTGCATTAGGGTTCTAATTCTTCCTTAAGTGGTTAAGAAGGACTAACCCTAGTGTTAATGGACAAGTCCCCCTCAAGTAGTCTTACAAACCCTAAAAATCACTTCATCATCATATCATTAAATAAAATCCACTTAATCAAAGGCTTGTTCTGTCATGAGTTTAATCCCTAATCATGGATTAAGTTGAGGAGCTTTCCTCAGCTTAAACACCCTCATCTATTATCCTTCTTTTAGGATGGTGTAATGAGTCTGTTAAATCCCTGATTATGGCTTAACCTCATTACTCAACACTAAACAAAAACAACAAAAACATCTAAATAATCACAAGTAGGTTAATGATCTTAATCCTACACCAAAGGTGATTAAGTGCGAGAATCTGACTTCGCACTTAAGGTAATTTCATTACCCCTAATCAGAGGGAAGATGTGATGAGTTTACTAACCCATTGGTTTAGGTTTAAGCTCATTTTCTTATGACAAACTTTCACAAGCAATAAAAGACTGAAAATACAAAAACAAACAATAATCGTCTCCTCCGGGATTCTTTTCTCATCTCATTCACTCACAAACGAGAGCTCGCTTCTTCCGTCTAATGCAAGACAGTTTGCATCTGTGCCAGACAGATCATACACTTGAGCATAGGCCAGTAAGCAGTTCACAAGTCAATTCATCTTTCAGTCTCTTTGGGTCGAACTACGGTGTTCTGACTTCCTCATTGCACGAGAGGATACGTAGGCATAACTTAACAGTTATCGAACAAAAGTCTCTGTACATCCCCCCTCTTTCCAGCATCGTTCTTTTAGCCTCATGATCTTGAGCATCTTATTCCAGTTCCTACACTGACACTTTCATATCACACTTTACATTTATTTTACACTGACACCCGTACATTCTTTTCCAGCTCTTTTACACACAAATTGCACTGACACTACCCCTTTAAAACACAAATCTTTTAAGCGTGGATCCCGTCGAGTACGACGGACAATCTGGGTGCTAATACCTTCCCAGGTTGTAACCAACCCCCTTTCTCAGTCTCTCTGGTTCGCAACCGTCTTATCCATCTTTTTCTAGGCTTATGCAGCATTGCCTTTCCTCCGGGATAAAAATGCCTAGCTGGCGACTCTATTCATCTCCAGTGAGTTCACGGCTGTGTGTTCTCACTGTCCCTTTCGCCGACCGTTCGCGTCTGTACCCTCATATGATCCATTTTCATTTGTCGGGAGCGACAGCTTGGCGACTCTGCTGGGGAACCTTATACTGCAACCAGGGCTTCTGGTTCTTTTTGTGGGTTCCTCCTAGCGCTTGATTGATTTGTGTTTATTAGGGGTGTTATGTGCCATTTGTATGTGTATATTTGCTTTATTTACTGCTTTCTGTACAGCATTATTTATTGCTTTCTTTACTGTTTTTCATTTATCATACTGTCGTACTGCTGGCTGGATCTGGTTATTTGCTTTGGTGGGTGGGTGATTTATTGAGAGTTAAGGTCCTATACCTGGGACCTGAGTGACACCTAGGCTAGAGTGAATCATATTCTTTCCCATTCCATTTCGGTATGGTGCGGGAATATGAAACACGGTTCAGATATGGGTTTCTTCTTGAGAACTCTGTGTTGCGGATTTCCTGCAATGCTAGGGCTATCTGGGAAGCCTGCTAAGTCTGGATGACCTTTTAGTTTTGACCTTCAGAAACTGAGGTGAATTAGAGGAGGAATTGTTATGGTTATTGTAAACACTATACCTCCGGGTTAGAAGTGTTTACACTTCTCATAACTAATCCAAGTCTGAGGATCCTTGTTCTAGATCACCACCTGTGAGGGGGTTGGGCTGTTTACAGGTTTGCAGGTACCTTGATCTCAGAATACCCTTTTGCTTTGACATTGTTTAAGAGTACTCCATGTTGGATGGTTCTTCTGATTCTAAAACCCTGGACATGTGGCTCTTTATTTGAGTCCCCCACCCTGGTTACTGGATTTATAGACCTCCATCTGGGTTTCTTACACATGGATCTATACCAAGGCAGTTAATTAGATCCAGCTCAGTCACAAACCCTTGCATTTCATCTGCATACATACTCATTGCATCATATTGACATATGCTTATTTGTGTTTCAGGGTATCCATACTCGTCCGGTTTTGGTTTTGACCCCATCTGCAGTATTGACCTATCTCCACCAGCGCTTGCTTCAGTTTTTCAGTTACTTGCATCTTCATCAGCACTTATGGCTCCAAAGAAAAGCAACATCACCTATCATTTCTTCCAACCAGACTTATCAGACATCAGGAGGATCCAAACCCTGATCACCCCAGATCACATACCTCTGTTCAGAGAGCATTATGGGGATATACTTGACTTGGTCATGGACCTGGACCCATCTCAGAGGAGTTTGATCCACACCTGCATCCAGTTCTACGACCCCCCATTGAGATGCTTCACCTTTCAAGACTTTCAGTTGGGGCCTCTGTTAGAAGAATATTCATATTTGATTGGTTTGCCTATCAAGAGAGAGATCCCTTTCAACCCTGAAATGGTCTTTCCCAGCAATGGAGAGATAGCAAAAGCTTTGCACCTGGAACCTGCTTTGATTGAGCGACACATGACCTCTAAAGCTGGGATCCCTGGTTTTCATCTGGACTTCCTAATTTCTCAAGCTAGTCTGAAGGCCTCCCTGGGGGAGTGGAAAGCTGTTTGTGCTCTGTTGGCCTTAAGTGTATATGGAATTGTGTTGTTTGCAGATGAGCCTCGATTCATTAGCAAGAATGCAATTCACTTGTTCATCCTGAAGAACCCAGTGCCAACTCTATTGGGTGATCTCTATTACTCAGTACATCAGAGGAATGAGAAGCAGAGGGGTAAGTTAGTGAGGTGTTGTGCTCCATTATTCCATACTTGGCTTCTCAGGCATCTACCCAGGACAGATGCATTCTTAAACCCTCATCAACAGAAAAATTGGGCTGGGAGACTTACTGCTCTTACTTCAGCAGATATCAGATGGTGTACTCAAAGCACCAAGGGCAGAGATATAATCACTAGCTGTGGACACTTCCCCAATGTGCCCTTAGTAGGAGTTAAGGGAAGTATCAATTACAACCCTCTGCTGTTCAGGAGGCAATTGGGCTATGCACTGGTCCACACTCCTAGGGTACAAGATTTGGTGGAGACCCTCTACTGTGAGAACAAGATTAGTCTGGCAACTGTTAGGCAGGCTGCCTGGGCCTGGGATCATGTTCAAACCAAGGGAGTCACCATTCTGGGGAAGTGCAATAATGTGGCATCAGCCCAATATTATGAGTGGTCCCGTGCTAGGGCCCAATTCTCTGGATTACCCTTCACCATAGAAGACATGCCTGAATCATCTTCAGCACCACCCCCTGCCACTGTCAGCATGGAAGAGTTTGAGAGCTTGAAGGAAAGAAATGAGAAGTTATCCCAAGCCTTGCAGAAGACCCTCTATGAGAGGAAGGATGGAAGATTAGATATTGAGAGGCTGGAGAAGTTGAAGAAAGAGCATCTGGCTAAGATTGAGAAGTCTGAAGATTATATTAAGAAGTCTAGGGCCGGAGAACAAATTCTGAAGAATGCTTGCAAGGAAGCTCAGTTCCAGAAAGCTAGAGCAGACTTGTACTTGAAAGAGAGTCAGGCCAGGTGGGTCCGGATCACTGAAGCCCGTACTCTAGAAGACAAAAGAGTTCAAGAAAAGATGGAGCAGATGGAAGAAGCCTTGGCAGCAGCCCAGAGGGAGATATCAGAGCTCAAGATCAGAGCTGGGTTGAAGAGGTCTAAGGACCAAAGTCAGAACAAGAAGTTGACTGCAGCTGTCGCAACAAGAAACCTTCTCATTAGAAGTCTCACGGAGCGTCCGGCTGATCCTGTGACCGAAGCACTTCTCAAGGAAGTTCGTGAGGATGAGTTTGGCCTTGGAGTTTGACCATTTGCTTGTTGTTGTTCTTTTTCCATGTACTTTTGCTTTTTGTGATGTATTTTGACCCCCTTGAGGGCTTGTGTTGTAAAACGAACAAATTGTGTTATTTCACCTTTGTAATATATTTGTGTTGGTTTCCATCTGAGTTCACTTCAAAAGCAACTTCAACAGCATCATCTTCAAGGGTCTGGAAGGGTCAAAACTGAAGGCCAAACCGGATACCTTGAGAGCAAATAAGCATAACTGCATTGCATACTAACCCTTTTTGTTTGTTTTGTAGGTTTTGTTTTATTGTTACTAACCTCTGTTGTGACATTCAGGAATTATTGCTCGCCGCCGGGTATTTCCTCTCAACAGGCCACACAGATACCCAACTAGAAACAACCTTCCGGGAATTCAAATGGACCAGATGCAACAAGACCTAGCAGAGGTCAGAAACCAGATGGCCAACGAAAGGTTGGAGATGAGAACACAGATGACGCAGTTCATGGAAGTTATGAACAACATGGCTCAGAGCCAGGAAAGACTAAGAGCCTTGGTAGAGAGGCAGACTCGGGAAGATGCCCATCTAGGGACTGGCGGAACAAGCAACAATGAGGGAGGTCAGCCTCAGGTCAACCCACCTGTATTCGGCCTTCACCTTCATCCGGAGGTCAATATCCCTGCTAATGTGCAAGGGAATGCTGCTACAGGAAGGGTACTCCAAGAAGACGCCCAAGAAGACCAGTTCACAGTGATGGGAGCTGGGGATGAGGTCTACGATCGGAGACTGGATGAAATAGCTGAGAAGTTGAGATCACTGGAGTCTCAAAATTCTTTGGGCTTCGACGTCATGGACATGGGGCTGGTAGACGGGGTCAGGATCCCCCATAAGTTCAAGCCTCCGAGCTTCGAAAAATACAACGGGACTTCATGCCCACGGACCCACTTGCAATCATTTCTGGGAAGGTTGAAGGCCTATACAATGGATGAGAAGCTCTGGATGTTCTACTTCGAAGATAGCTTGACTGGAGCCTCTAGGGAATGGTATTCCCATTTGACAAGGGCAACAATTAAATGCTGGAAGGACCTGGCAGAGGCCTTCATCAGACAATACCAGTATAACCTGGACATGGCACCCAATAGGACTCTCCTAATGGGCATGTCACAGTCGACAAAGGAAAGTTTCCGAGAATATGCCCAGAGATGGAGGCAATTGGCTGCTGCCGTTCAACCACCTATGTCTGAGAGAGAAATGGCAGACATGTTTATGAACACTCTTCAGGGAACGTATATTGACAGGTTGGCTGCTTTCTCTTCCACTAGCTTCGCAGATGTTGTCATAGCTGGGGAGAGAATTGAAAGCCTGTTGAAAATGGGTAAGATTTCCGATAATGGTGCCAGCTCGTCCAGTAGTACAAGAAAGCCTTTTACAGGCCCGAGAAGAACTGGCGAGACCAATGCCGCTCACACCAACAGGGGTAGGCCCCAATATGTTCAAGGGTCAATAGCAGCAGTCACCATTCCTGCTCCGGCTCATCCTCAGCCAGTCTATCAACCTCCGCAACAAAACTTCCAACAACAACCTCAGTATCAGCAGAATCAATATCCCCCAAGAAACTACAACAACAATCAACAGAGGCCATTCCAACAGAGGCCCTCTCAAGCTAACCGAGTGATCGACCCGATTCCGATGCCGTATGCTGCCTTGCTGCCACAACTTCTGAAACTCAACCTGGTTGAGCTAAGAACGTTGGCACCTCCGGATCCCAACAGTCTACCAAGAAACTATGACTCCAATGCTAGGTGTGCTTTTCATTCGAACGCACCTGGTCACAGTACGGAAAAATGCAGGGCTCTGCATATGAAGGTACAAGACTTGGTAGACTCCAAGGCTCTGAATTTTGCGCCTCCGCCCAATGTCAATAAAAACCCTATGCCGAACCATGGTGGTCCCCGAATTAACGCTATTGAAGAAGACCAACCGTCTTATTTGATAACTAGTGTGGATCAGATCAGGACACCATTGGTGGAAATCAAAGCTCAACTCCGTGAAGGCAATATATTTCCGGGGTGTGAACTAGGGTGTCCCTACTGCAACATTTCATGGAATGGGTGTGAGGACTTGAGGAATGGCATTGACAGCCTTATTCAGAGTGGCCTACTCCAGATCACTACATCATTTCCGGCAAACCCGACAACTTCATCAGCAACGGTTTCAGATCCTCCTACAAATACAGCAACAATTGTTCCCGACAACTCACCAGCAACATCAGCAAGTACTTCATCTGTCCTACCAAATGATCAGTTTTCAACAGTTTCTCCTGCTACAACTTCAGCTTCAGTCCATTTCGACTCTCCATCAACAACAACAACAGTCCTTCCAACAGTACCTCCTACAACGCCAGCAAACAATCACGAAGATGTCTCCACTGTTACCATATTCTATGATCCAGAAAATAATTCCGCTTACCATTCAGAAGGTGCTGCTCCTACCAGAGCACCAGTTACAATCTTTTATGATCCACAAACAATTACGGTTCCTTCAGCAGCAGCAATCAGTCCAGTCACCGTCACGGTGCCTGGACCGGTACCATATGAAAGCAATAGGGCCATCCCTTGGCACTATGGCTCTGACTTGTACTGTGAAGGGAAAAGAATCACTCTTGAAACATCAGCACCTGCACCACAAATTGATAACGTGGGGGGAGGCGGAGGCTTCACTCGAAGCGGACGTCTCTTTGCTTCACAAGTCCAAAGACCTACTGCCGAAGCAGAAGCTGCTGCCAAGGCAAAGGGGAAAGGCCCGGTGCAGGAAGATCCAGCTGCCAAAGAAGCCCTGAAGACTCCATTTGATCAGGAGGTTGATGAGTTTATGCGAATCATCAAGAAGAGTGATTATAAAGTTGTGGATCAACTGCACCAGACTCCATCCAAAATCTCCATCCTCTCACTGCTCATGTGCTCCGAAGCCCATCGGAATGCACTACTTAAAGTCCTGCACGCAGCTTACGTGCCGGAGGAGATTACTGTCAACCAGTTGGAAACGGTGGTTGGGAACGTTACTGCTAGCAATGGGCTAGGGTTTACCAATTCTGATTTGACAGCGGATGGCCGCAACCACAACAAAGCCTTGCACATAACCATGGAATGCAAAGGAGCTGTCCTTTCTCATGTGCTGGTGGACACAGGTTCTTCCCTGAATGTCTTACCAAAGAAGGCTCTGGTGAAGTTAGAATATGATGGACTGGCATTGAGACCCAGCAACCTGGTGGTGCGAGCCTTTGATGGTTCGAAGAGATCGGTTCTGGGAGAGATCGAGCTGCCCGTGACAATTGGCCCGCAGACTTTTAAAACTATCTTTTATGTGATGGACATTCAGCCCGCCTACAGCTGTTTGTTGGGTAGACCCTGGATTCACGCCGCTGGCGCTATAACGTCTACCCTTCACCAAAAGTTAAAATTTGAGTGGGAGGGTCAAGTTGTCACAATCTGCGGGGAAGAGGACATTTTCGTTAGCCATCTGGCTACGTACAAATACATTGAGATGGATGGAGAAATCCATGAAACAATGAGCCAAGGTTTTGAAGCCTTGAATGTCAATGAAGCTTCTGCTGTTTCGGATATCTCCATGTCGTCTTACCAACAGGCCCGGAAGGTTGTGGAGGAAGGAACTGCCCTAGGCTGGGGCAAGGTCTTAGCTGTGGAGGAGAAGAAGGACAAATTTGGGTTGGGTTACAGACCAACTCAACATCAAGCAAAGGCTGCTGAGAAGCCTGGTTTTGTCAGTGGGGGGATGCTTACCCCCGATGCTATCAACTGTCTGGAAGACGAGCTGGAAGAGGAGCGCAATCTGGAGAATTGGATTCGTCCGAAGATCCCGGGGAGCAGTATCTCGAACTGGTCTTCCCAGGAAGTTATAAGAGTTACTCGAGCAGAGTAATTATTATTTCCTGTATTTTTTATTGCATGCATCAAAGTCTTGTATCTTGCCCAAGATGACAAGACTCATTTTGTAATCAGGGCCATCTGTACTTTTGTGCAAACAAGATTAAATTAATGAAATATCAGACATCTTTTTGCAAACGAGTCTTTTTCTTTTCTGCTCACTGTTTTTCCATTTTTCTTTTTGTACAAAAAATAAATGGCGGTGTTTTCAAAATGATAACTTCATTCCACTTTTTTTCTAAAGCAAGATTAAAATCAATCACTAAAATGAACAAACTTAACCCTTGCAGAGAGTGCCTTCCAGACAGCACCGACAACAGCACGGCTATGACATCGTATGACTTTGACAATCCAATCAATCAAGCTGATGAAGGGGTTGATGAAGAATATGAGCTTCCTGAAGAGCTAGCCAGGTTGTTGAGACAAGAGGAAAAGGTTATTACTCCTCACCAGGAGGAGATTGAAGTGATTAATCTTGGTACAGACGAAGACGTAAAAGAAGTCAAAATCGGGGCCTGCCTGCAAGACTCAGTGAAGAGACAACTGATAGATCTGCTTCAAGAGTATGTTGATGTGTTTGCTTGGTCGTATCAAGATATGCCAGGGTTGGATACCGACATTGTTGTGCACAAGCTGCCTTTGAGGGAAGAATGCCCACCGGTTAAACAGAAGCTGCGCCGAACTCGCCCAGACATGGCTATGAAAATCAAGGAAGAGGTACAAAAGCAGTGGGACGCCGGGTTCCTTGCTGTAACTAGCTACCCGCCGTGGGTTGCTAATATAGTACCCGTGCCTAA
Organism: Lathyrus aphaca; assembly: GCA_963966055.1. Lineage (NCBI taxonomy): Eukaryota > Viridiplantae > Streptophyta > Magnoliopsida > Fabales > Fabaceae > Lathyrus > Lathyrus aphaca. Next base: position 175,009,986 of record OZ014524.1, on the reverse strand, counting down.
GAAAGATGGCAAGGTAAGGATGTGTGTTGATTACCGGGATCTGAATAGAGCCAGCCCGAAAGATGACTTCCCATTACCTCACATTGACGTATTGGTGGATAACACGGCTCAGTTCTCAGTATTCTCCTTCATGGACGGATTTTCAGGATATAATCAGATCAAGATGTCACCTGAAGACATGGAGAAGACAACATTCATCACACCTTGGGGCACGTTCTGTTACAAAGTGATGCCATTCGGACTGAAGAATGCTGGTGCAACATATCAACGGGCTATGGTGACATTATTCCACGATATGATCCATAAGGAAATCGAGTGTTACGTGGATGATATGATCGCCAAGTCCCTTACAGAGGAAGAGCACCTGGTGAATCTACTGAAGTTGTTCAAGCGTCTGAGGAAATACCAACTAAAGTTGAATCCCAACAAATGCACATTCGGGGTGCGATCCGGTAAGCTGCTGGGCTTTATTGTAAGCGAGAAAGGGATTGAAGTTGACCCTGATAAAGTCAAGGCTATTCAAGAAATGCCTGCACCGAAAACTGAGAAAGAAGTTCGAGGGTTCTTAGGTCGATTGAACTACATTTCACGGTTCATATCTCACCTTACAGCAACTTGTGAACCCTTGTTCAAGCTGTTAAGAAAGGAACAGACGGTCAGGTGGAACGAAGATTGCCAGAAGGCTTTTGACAAGATCAAGGAGTATTTGCAAGAACCTCCAATCCTCATGCCTCCAGTCGAAGGAAGACCTCTGATTATGTACTTGACAGTATTAGAAGAATCAATGGGGTGTGTGCTGGGCCAGCATGACGAGTCTGGTCGAAAAGAGTATGCAATATATTACCTAAGCAAAAAGTTTACCGACTGTGAACAACGTTATTCACTGCTCGAGAAAACTTGTTGTGCTTTAGCGTGGGCTGCTCGCCGACTGAGACAGTATATGTTGACCCACACTACCTTATTAATCTCAAAAATGGATCCAGTTAAGTACATTTTCGAGAAGCCAGCTCTTACCGGACGGGTTGCAAGATGGCAAATGATTCTCACGGAATATGACATTCAGTACACATCTCAGAAAGCCATCAAGGGCAGTGTATTGTCTGAATATCTTGCTGAGCAACCCATTAATGATTACCAGCCTATGAGATTTGACTTCCCTGATGAAGACATCATGTTCCTGAAAGCAAAAGATCATGAAGAGCCTGTTCACACTGAAGGGCCCGACCCGGAAGAAGAATGGACTATGATGTTTGACGGGGCTGTTAATATGAATGGTCGCGGTGTTGGTGCAGTACTCATTACACCTAAGGGAGTCCACATGCCTTTTACGGCAAAACTCACCTTTAACTGCACTAACAACGAAGCTGAATACGAAGCTTGTATTATGGGTCTTGAGGAAGCCATTGACCTCAGGATCAAAACATTAACTGTATTCGGAGATTCAGCGCTAGTAATCAACCAGACCAATGGCAAATGGTATACACACCAGGATCATCTGATACCTTACAGGGATTATACGAGGAGGTTATTGACTTTCTTTACAACAGTCAAGCTTGAGTATATCCCTCGGGACGAGAATCAATTTGCAGATGCCCTTGCTACCATTTCGTCCATGATCAAAGTTCAGGCTGCTAACTCCGTACCTCAGATTCCAGTATCCAGACTTGATAGACCAGCATATGTATTTGCAGCAGATGTGGTAAAAAACGATAAGCCTTGGTTCCATGACATTAAATGCTTCTTGGAGGATCAAACATACCCACCCGGGGCATCTTCCAATGATAAGAAGACTTTAAGAAGGCTTGCTGGTAGTTTCTTTCTGAACACTGATGGTTCCCTATACAAGAGAAACTTTGATATGGTACTCCTCAGATGCGTTGATAGAACAGAAGCAGACTTGTTGATGCATGAAGTGCACGAAGGATCCTTTGGTACCCATGCTGGAGGGCATGCCATGGCTAAGAAATTGCTAAGATCAGGTTATTACTGGATCACAATGGATGCAGACTGTTGTGCCTATGCCAGGAGATGCCATAAATGCCAGATCTACGCAGATAAAGTGCATGTGCCCCCCAACCCTTTGAACATAATGTCTTCACCATGGCCCTTTGCTATGTGGGGCATTGACATGATTGGCAAGATTGAGCCAACTGCTTCGAACGGCCACAGATTCATCCTGGTCGCCATCGACTATTTTACGAAGTGGGTTGAAGCAGCCTCATATGCAAATGTCACAAGGCAAGTGGTAGCCCGATTCCTAAAGAGAGATATCATCTGTCGATATGGAGTTCCCGAGCGAATCATTACTGATAATGGTTCCAACTTAAACAACAAAATGATGGCGGAATTATGCCGGGACTTCAAGATCCAACATCACAATTCTTCTCCTTACAGGCCAAAGATGAACGGCGCTGTTGAGGCAGCTAATAAGAATATCAAGAAGATTGTGCAGAAGATGGTGGTCACTTACAAAGACTGGCATGAAATGCTACCATTTGCCTTGCATGGGTACCGCACGTCAATCAGAACATCCACTGGGGCAACACCGTATCAGCTTGTGTATGGTATGGAAGCAGTCCTACCTGTTGAAGTTGAATTACCCTCTCTACGGGTATTGATGGATGTTAAGCTGAACGAAGCAGAATGGGTTCGGTCCCGGTTCGAACAACTGAGTCTGATTGAAGAGAAGAGATTGGCTGCAATCTGTCATGGGCAGCTATATCAGAAAAGAATGAAGAGAGCCTTCGATCAGAAAGTCAGGCACCGAGAGTACCAAGTAGGAGATCTTGTGCTGAAAAGAATCCTCCCTCCGCATACAGACCACAGGGGCAAATGGACTCCAAATTATGAAGGACCATTCGTGGTAAAGAAAGTTTTCTCTGGTGGAGCACTGATGCTCAGCACCATGGATGGTGAAGATTTCCCGTCCCCTGTGAATTCAGATGCAGTTAAAAAATACTTCGCATAAAATGACCCGCTGGACATAAAAACAGAATGTAAATCCAGGCAAAATAGGGCATCCCGGCGAGTCAAAAACAGAATAAAAGACTCGGGCAAAAATAAGGGAAATAAACAAAAAATGTACACCCGCTGAGTTGAAAAGCCGCATTGGACAACTCAGGCAAAAATGGGTATCCCGATGGATTGAAAACCCGAAAGGGCGATCCATGCAAAATAAGGGAATAAGCGAACAACTGCATTCTGAATTCATCTGTATTATCCGCAACTTGGTTAGGACTCCAAAGGGTCGAGCTTCAATCAGAATCAGCCTCCTTCAGAAAGCAAGACGGGAAGAACGTCATTGTCATACGAGTCATAGCAGAAGAGGAAGCTCTTTGAAAGCGTCGTCAACATCGCCAGCTTTTTGTTTCTCAATTTGTAACAATCTCCTCATTTGAGGAGATCTGTTTCTTCAACTGTATCTTGCCAATTCAGGGCACATGAATTAATAAAATCAGATTTTCAGTCATGTTTCGTTTTTACATTTATGTTTTGCAAAGAACTGTCTGATATCTCTAAAAATACAATTGCATAAGTACAGATGCCTTTCTCTAAAAATAAAACACATGCTTACAGGGAATGTGATTACTCTCGAAAGTACTTAACTCCTATGACGGAATCCAGTAAGGGATACCTCGGGATTATCTTGTGCGTTTCTCCTTATCTTTGCAGGATCGCAGGTATCCAGAACGCAACCTGGGGCATGCAAGTTACATCCCAGCAAGCTGGCAAATCAACACTCAATTTTAGCACTCAAGTTGCTTTCTCCCCAGCTGAGTTTGCATCTCACAATTCTCCCCAGCCATAGTACCAATCATTCTTCCTCAGTAAAATGCAGGAGTCAGGGAATTATCTCCCCACAGAATCCTCAGCCTCTATTCAGAAGAGCAACGCACAGAGAAGTCACAACAGAGTACAGAAAGCTTCTACAAACCCCAGCTGGGTTCCATATTATAAGAATATGTCAATCGGTGACCTATATCCCCAAACAGATACATCATTAGATCTACCAATGATCTCATCCCCAGCTGGGATGTTCACTTCAAGCAGATCAACCAGAGATCTTCGCAGCAACGGGATCCGAATCCCGGATCTGTGCCTCTTCGCATAATCATAGCATTCGCATCATACTATCCCCTCAGAGTGTAGCATTCCGTCTAATACGGAGCATTACGGCAAAAATCAAATGCATAGCATAATCATAAGTCATGTTGTGAAGTGAACACTTGTAAATAATGACAATCTGTCGGCATACAGAATACTTTCCCCAGAGATCCCCCCAGGGTCCCCGCAAAAGCAGTTGCCTCTCCAATCCCAAACACCAGTATATACACCTTTGGACACCCGTCCGTGTCACATCACCAGCAGAAAGCCAAAGGCATCCTCTTTGCACTCACATGCACTTGTATATATACCCTTTCTTGACACCCGTCCGTGTCATATCCCCAGCGCAGTCGCTTACACTTTTACAACCCATATACTTGTTGATATTATACACTTTTCTCCTTTTGACACTCGTCCGTGTCACTCTCCCCAGCAGATAAACGCTTACATATACATATACTCACTACTCACTGGTACACTTATACAGATACTCGTCCGTATCTGGTATACATCATTTATATCCCCACAGATGCAACACTCGTCCGTGTTCTTTGTTAACCCGTTGATACTCGTCCGTATCATCATCTCTGAACATGTGTCAGTTTGTTTCTACATGGTACTCGTCCGTATCATAGTCTGAGGATGCTCGTCCGCATCTTTAATCTGTACAATACCAAACACTTATACCTTTGTTTCTTGGATGTAAACACTCGTCCGTGTTTACCACATCCCCAGTAGATCACCAACAGATTTCTTTTCTTATCTAACACTCGTCCTGTGTTATGATAACCCTGAGAGCAGCCGTACCCTGCTAAGTGGTCGTCCTCCACTTCTTGATGGTCGTCCTCCGTCATGCTCATCCGATGGCCGTCCCCATCGTTGATTTTTAGCAGCCGTCCCCTGCTAGGTGGTCGTCCTCCACTTTTTGATGATCGTCCTTCATCACTTTATCCAATGGCCGTCCCCATTGTTGATTTTAGTTATCTAACACTCATCCTGTGTTATGATAAACTTTGAGAGCAGCCGTCCCCTGCTGAGTGGTCGTCCTCCACTTCTTGATGGTCGTCCTCCATCATGCTCGTCCGATGGCCGTCCCCATCGTTGACCTTTTCTATCCGGCATTCGTCCTATGTCGCGATATTTTTCGGCAGCCGTACCCTGCCAGGTGGTCGTCCTCCACCTTTGATGGCCGTCCCCATCATATTTCCTTATTCCCCAACAGAGCAGCCGTCCCCTGCTAGATGATCGTCCTTCATCTTTGATGGCCGTACCCCATCATCTGTTTATTTCATTTATTCTTTAACCCGATGGCCGTCCCCGTTGTGGTCCCTTTTCCTTTTTAGCCCGATGGCCGTCCCCATCGTTGGTTACTTTACTTTATAAACTTGATGGCCGTCCCCGTCATGTTTCACTATTCCCAGAGAATCTTATAACTTTATCTTGATGGCCGTCCCCATCATAATTTTACTTTTCCCAGCATGTCGGCCGTCCCCGTCATTGCTCTTTACCCAGCAGTCGTCCTCTGCTCGACGGTCGTCCTCCGTCGCCCACACTTTACAGTATACTTTATTTGCTTTTACAATCAATATCCCTTTTCTTCTTCATTCTGTGAGTGCAAATTTTGGACTGTCTTTGATATTCAACCACAAGTTATCTTGTTTGCCTGACAAGCCGTCGCTCACAGCTAACTCATGTTTGAATAGGGGCAGCTGTAAACACCCCAAATTTGCCCTCACCCATTCACACCATGGCTTGTGATCATTTCATATACATAATCTCAATCACGGCATCTCATACCGCATTTTTGATTCATTGCATCTAGGGTTTGTGATCCGAGCATTCCAGAAGCTTCAAGAGCCACTCCGAAGGTCTTCAATGTTCAAGCATCATATTGTATGCCCTCAAAGTCAAAAGAATGTCAAAGAATCACAAGAACCGGAGATGGCATGGAAACGGAGCCAGGTTATGAGGTTCGCGCGTATCAAGTTTCACGAAGAAATTCTATGGGAAAGGTATCTAATCAAGGGATGACTTTTGGAACATGTCAGTGCAGAATCAGGATATCTGAGGCTCCCGAGGACCCGACCAAAGGGTATACTTCGTCATTTTGTTTGCATATGATCTTTATTTGATCATATGGGATGCCAGAAGTTCACAAGACTGAGGAGTTTCAAGCTACTTTGCGAAATGGCCTTGAATTGAAGAACTTGCAAATTCTCATGGCAAGTTTTTGTTTGATTCCAGTGCGACTTCCAATCATCACACAAGCATGAGTCAGGGCTTTAAATTTTGAATGCACCAAAGAATCTTCAAGTTTCACGACTTAGGCCTCAAAGGATCACAAAGGGGGCAGACTTGTACCAATTTGCGAAGACCCGTGTGACTAGGCCTCCACTTGTTGTAATTCCCAAGATTTGATCCATGGGCCTGTGCCACACCAGCCATTCTTACCCACCAAAGACCTCACAAATATGTTTCCCGCAAAACATTCCAATCAATTGGAGTCTCATTGATGTTTAAGCGTCACTAAAATTTCAAAGTGGTTTTGAGTTATTTTGGATTTATTAAATTGATAGGCTGTGGGTTAAACTTATTGCATTTTTGTTAAGAAAAATGACAAGTATGGCTTCTTTGATTCATTGATTTCGAACCTAAGGAGGATGGTTTGTTGGAATTGATTCTTTGATTTAAAAAAAAAGGGGGAATTCATGATCAAACTGAGGAGAGTGAATTGTGGATTAGGGCGCCTTGAGTTGAGAAATCATTTTTTTTCTTAAAAAAAAACCGAATTTTTTTGCCTCCTCGTTCAAGTTATTAAAGTTTCGGGATTATCTCTTTTTTCCAAGGTCATTTTTGAAGTTCCTTCCTTTTGTCATAAGAGATCTCTTTTGCTGGTCGTTGTCAGGTTAATGCTTGTTGCTTACAAGTCATATTCTTTAGTTTTGAAGGACCATGTCTATTCAGGTGTTACAATTTATTTTTAAGTTCAATGTATCATACAAACAATTGCAACTGAAGTCTACGGGCATCCTGTTTATAGTTCACAAAGGTTCATCAAAATTTTTAAAAAAAAAGGGGGGAAACAATAGAAGCTGTGTCTTCAAAGAAAAGGAAGCGCAAGAAAACCTCTTCTGTGTGTTCAGAAGTTCTACATCGAAGTCAAATGAAAAAGTCCAGGCCAATGATGATGAGTCCATTCGGCTGAAGAAAGGAAAAAATAAGCAACTCGAGCGTGATGCTATCTTCAGGAAGAGCCATAACATTCATGTTTCCGGTTACAATGTGCCGTCCCTACTGCAAAGCTTTGATGAGTTGAAAACAAGTTATAAATGTCCGTCCTATTTATTGCGGAATCTGGCAGAACTTGGATTCAGAGAACCAACACCAATCCAACAGCAGGCTATTCCAGTACTCTTACAGGATCGTGAATGCTTTGCCTGTGCCCCAATCACGCCTTGGAAAACCTCCATTTCTCAGGATCATAAGGGAGTCCTCTTCCAAATGCAAAGCTTGGCTACCGGTTCCGTAATCTTGGTAATTCATTAAGTCATGAGGCTGCTAGAGCCCTTCAAGGCTGCAATTTGCAAGCGCATTATGAGGAAAGTGCCGCATTATCGCGCCGAATGCAGGCCCAGTCCAGCTCCGTCGTGAGAACATCACAAATGTTCCTGCAGCAAAACAGTACAGCAGTGGGCTCAATAAAGCTAGATATCAATACAAAGAAAGAAAAAAAAGCAAAAGCAATTAACAAGATTTCAAGACTGGAAGAAGATGCAATCCCTATGCAGAATGGTAGTGATAGTAGTGTGCCTGATGTTGGGAACTTGGAGCAGACTAGGGCCTTGGTTGCATCGCTTGAGGCTGGTTTGAGATTCTCTAAATGTATAGAAGCCACAATGCCAACGCTTGTACAGTTGATGGCATCATCTTCTGCTACTGATGTTGAAGATACAATTCTCTTGCTGATGAGGTGTAAGCAATTTCAAATTGATGGCTCAGAAGAATGTCTCCGAAAGATGTTGCCCCTGGCATTTTCTCAGGATAAATCCATCTTTGAAGCAGTGGAGAATGCTTTCAGTATACATAAGGAAAAACCCAATAGACTACTGCCCAATAGACCCTGCAAAGATGAAATGCCCCCAACAGTCAAAGAGATTACATGAAGATTGAAACCAATGGCTAATACGCAGCATGAAATAAATTCACAGAAAGAAGCAGTAGAGGCGAAGCCCGTAGTGTTTTCACAATAGAAATTGATGTTTGCTAGCTGTTACCTTCATTTCAGCCCAAAGGCATTGTTGAATATACTCTTCGCCCAAGTTTCATCATTGCTTCACTGAACATCATAAAGCAAAAGGTTAGCATAAGGAAATCTTGAGTACAAAAGTAGGCTCAATGTCAATTGGGATGTTCAAAGCACAAACAAGAAGGAGACATAACACCGAAGCAACTTACGCAAGAAGGCTTTTCTTAAGCTCCATGTCTTAGCACAAGGGTTCATGATGCTTCTATTCTTCATGCCAAGGTCAACAACATGTAAAAAGGAGGATGTGAATTACATGAGAAACCAACACAAACCATCCTCATTTACATCTCTTTGCTAATGAAAGGAACCTGTCTCGTTTTCCACTGAACTATTATCAGATCTCTCAGTGCAACATTAACTAGGTTGCCTCGTCGCAACATGCTTTGAAGACGGACCAATAACTCAGACCTGGAAAAGTGATGAGGGTTAACAAACTTTCTGAATTGAGGAAGAATTTTCAAAAAAAAAGGAGAGAGAAGAAATCTAAGAAGCAAAATCTAACAAACCTCAGTCTTCTGACCAAGCAAGGGAATTGCTGACATCGATGCTGTTAATGCTCACAATGAACTTGCTGCTGTTGAATATCTTGATGACATTTACAAGTCCTACAAGATTAGTTAAGAATGAGAGCCATACTCATTGATTGGCTGGTAGATGTTCACACAAAATTCGAACTTTCACCAGAAGCCCTTTACCTCACAATCAACATAATTGATAGATTTTTAGCTATCAGCCTTGTGTCAAGAAGGGAACTTCAATTGGTTGGCATTAGTGCTATGTTGATGGCATCAAAGTACGAAGAAATCTGGCCACCCGAATAGATTCTTAGCTATCAGCCTAGTGTGCATATTGAACTTGGTACTGATTCTATGAGTTTGCATCTTGAAGTCAGCCTAGGCACAAGTTATGCAGTTGGCAGGAAAGAGTCTAGCATGCGTCTGCCTCATCAGCTCCAAAGAGGAACCTCACATTGATCAATTTTTGAGCTCCCTGCTTGGTGGCCTGCTCCTTTCCTCAAACTCCTATAGCTTTAGGCGCATTTGATGTTGGAAAAGAACATGAACACTCGCAGACCCCTCTTGCGCCATTTGATCCAACCATCGGCCCTAGTCCAAACAATGGGAATTGACTGAGTAAGTTTGGCCCTGATTCTGGCAATTCAGGCCCAACTTGTGTTTTTACTGCTATGCCTCTTTCAAACCTACAAGAGAAGAGAAGTTTTACTACAGTTAAAAGGGGAACAAGTAGTAAAAAATACACAGGCTGAACCAATTGAGAACTAATCCCACAATTCAATCAGAACCTAATCGATTCAGTTCATTCCTAACTAAGTTAGCAAGGTGCAGTAACAGGCATAAGCAGACAAGGAAAAAAAAACAGAGTAGAAACATCAGCAGGTCGCAGGGCAATTTTTCACCAAATAGAGAAAACATTTCTCTGTTACGAAAAAGAAGAAGAAAAACATAGCCAGTTTGAACTTGTTTCATTGCAAATTGAAATCTTTGAAAACTCTAATTCTTATCTATAAAAGGAGTCAAGATAAATTCGTGAAGGAGGCTTGAGGCACCGCATCCAGAAAACCCTAAATCACGAAAAAGACCTAATCACAGCAAAAAGAAAAAAACTTAGCTTTCAAGAGTTCCAAAGCGCCGCATCCTCCACTGTCATCAGACTTGAACAACCACATACACACAACACATAGCCGCAACAAAAGACTCAGGAGCGGGAGAAGCGTATACCTCTTGACGTAGCCTCCGTGACATTCCAACTGCGGTATAATCTCGTGACTCTATCTTTGTTGCATTTTCTTTTTTGTTCGCTCTGCTTGTGTGTTGTAATGGAGTAGGTGTTTCGAATCCAAAGGGATTTAGGGTTTACGATTTGGGGGAAGGGTTAAAACGTTTTTGCTGGTTTCGGTTCGATTCTGATATAGGGTTGATTTTGGTTTCGGTTTGCCATGTGTGGTGGGGGTTCGAACCTTTGGGAATAAGGAAGAATAGAGATTGAGAGATGCGTGAGCGGCCGGTCGGCGCCGTGTCTTTTCTCTTCCCATTTTGTTGCTGAATATAGATTGAGAGCAAGAAAGGTTTTTCTTTGAAACCCTAGAAGCCTCCCCCTTTTAGAAAGCAACCGGGCCGGGTCTGGGTTGGCTTGACCCGGCCGGTGTTGGTCAGGATCCAGCGCCCTTTTGGGGCCTCATTTGTTATAGGCCTTTGCCAAACTTTTGTTGTTTTTGTTGTTTATTAAGATTTACATAGCTTTTTTTAATATATAGTTCTAACTCTTTAGGTTTTTTTTTGTTTTCTAGTATTTCCTGTTTTTTTTTAAAAAAATAGTATTCTAAAAAATATTCACAGTAATTAATTTATCTTGATGATTTTGTTAATTAAATTAGGTTAATAATATTATAAACAAAAAAATCCAAAAAAGAGAAGAAAACATTTTTTTTTTTAGATATTTATATAAGATAGAGTTTTTTTTTTTTTTTTTTTTTTTTAGTTAATTGTTTAATCCTTTTAATTAATTAATCTTATTTCAATTTAGTTAGTTATCTTTTGCTCATTTTCACTCGTACAATAATCCATATCATCTTCGGTTTGCATCCTAATATCAAGTTCACCTTCACTCTATTTATTTCTGTCATGCTAACTTTTCAGGTGGTAAGTATTCCGAGAAGTGAATTTGCCTTCACTTCTCGCATTTCTTTCTCATTGTCCTTTGTGCATTATTTGTTATATCTGCTTGTATGGATATTGGAGTGAGCTTGCTCCTCCCTGTTTATTGCATCTTCTTCCTTTAAGCAACTTGACTTCTTGAGTGAAGCAAGTTGTTTGCTTCTCTTCATTTCTTGATCCTTTCATCTGCTTCCTGGTGGCTCTCTTTGAAGATATCTCTAAAAAAAAACCACACAAACCCTAGGGTTTCCAAGCATGATAACAATTAGGGTTGATTAGTTCCCCATTTAGCTTCCACCTTTGTGTCTCTCTTTGAGTCTTCTCTCCTCACCTCATAATCAGGGACTAAACCCTAAAGGTCTTAAAACTTTGTGATTAGGGTTATGCCTGCATCCTTCTCTTAGGATGGAGTGTATAACTTTAATCCTAAGTGTTGAATCCTTAATGCGTTTAGATCTCTTAATCAATTCACATAATAATTATCAAGACATCACACTTGTAACTTGGGCCTTGCATTAGGGTTCTAATTCTTCCTTAAGTGGTTAAGAAGGACTAACCCTAGTGTTAATGGACAAGTCCCCCTCAAGTAGTCTTACAAACCCTAAAAATCACTTCATCATCATATCATTAAATAAAATCCACTTAATCAAAGGCTTGTTCTGTCATGAGTTTAATCCCTAATCATGGATTAAGTTGAGGAGCTTTCCTCAGCTTAAACACCCTCATCTATTATCCTTCTTTTAGGATGGTGTAATGAGTCTGTTAAATCCCTGATTATGGCTTAACCTCATTACTCAACACTAAACAAAAACAACAAAAACATCTAAATAATCACAAGTAGGTTAATGATCTTAATCCTACACCAAAGGTGATTAAGTGCGAGAATCTGACTTCGCACTTAAGGTAATTTCATTACCCCTAATCAGAGGGAAGATGTGATGAGTTTACTAACCCATTGGTTTAGGTTTAAGCTCATTTTCTTATGACAAACTTTCACAAGCAATAAAAGACTGAAAATACAAAAACAAACAATAATCGTCTCCTCCGGGATTCTTTTCTCATCTCATTCACTCACAAACGAGAGCTCGCTTCTTCCGTCTAATGCAAGACAGTTTGCATCTGTGCCAGACAGATCATACACTTGAGCATAGGCCAGTAAGCAGTTCACAAGTCAATTCATCTTTCAGTCTCTTTGGGTCGAACTACGGTGTTCTGACTTCCTCATTGCACGAGAGGATACGTAGGCATAACTTAACAGTTATCGAACAAAAGTCTCTGTACATCCCCCCTCTTTCCAGCATCGTTCTTTTAGCCTCATGATCTTGAGCATCTTATTCCAGTTCCTACACTGACACTTTCATATCACACTTTACATTTATTTTACACTGACACCCGTACATTCTTTTCCAGCTCTTTTACACACAAATTGCACTGACACTACCCCTTTAAAACACAAATCTTTTAAGCGTGGATCCCGTCGAGTACGACGGACAATCTGGGTGCTAATACCTTCCCAGGTTGTAACCAACCCCCTTTCTCAGTCTCTCTGGTTCGCAACCGTCTTATCCATCTTTTTCTAGGCTTATGCAGCATTGCCTTTCCTCCGGGATAAAAATGCCTAGCTGGCGACTCTATTCATCTCCAGTGAGTTCACGGCTGTGTGTTCTCACTGTCCCTTTCGCCGACCGTTCGCGTCTGTACCCTCATATGATCCATTTTCATTTGTCGGGAGCGACAGCTACGTATAAGTACATTGAAATGGATGGGGAGATCCATGAAACTATGAGCCAAGGGTTTGAGGCCCTGAACATTAATGAAGCATCTGCTGTACTGGGAACCTCCATAACGTCTTATCAGCAAGCCCGAAAGGTTGTTGAAGAGGATACTGCCCAAGGCTGGGGCAAGCTATTGCCCGTGGAAAAGAAAGAAGACAGATTTGGGTTGGGTTACAGACCAACTCAACAAGATCAATCAGAGGCTTCCAAGAAGCCCAATTTTGTCAGTAGGGGAATGCTCACCCCTGATGCTGTGAACAACTTGGAAGACGAGGAGGAAAGCGACCGCAACCTTGAGAGCTGGATACGTCCAAGGATCCCGGGGAGCCAAGTCCTTAACTGGTCTTCCCAGGAAATTATAAGGGTTACTCTTGCAGAGTAATTATTATTTCCTGTATTTTAAAGCATGCATCAAGTCTTGCATCTTGCCCAGGATGACAAGACTCATTTTGTACCACTTGAGGAAGAATTAGAACCCTAATGCAAGGCCCAAGTTACAAGCTTGATGTCTTAGTGATTATTTGATGAATTGATTAAAGGATTTAAACACATTAAGGGTTTAACACTTAGGATTAAAGTTATACACCCCATCCTAATAGAAGGATACAGGCATAACCTTAATCACAAAGCCTAAAAACCTTTAAGGTTTAGTCCTTGATTAAGAGATGAGAAGAGAAGGCTCAAAGATGACACAAAGGAAAAAAACTAATGGGGGACTAATCAAACCCTAATTGTGATCATGCTTGGGTATTCCTAGGGTTTGTGAGGCTTGCAAAAGATCTTCAAGAGAAAAGCCACCAAGGAAGAAGCAGAATGAAGGATGGAGAAGCAAAAGAAGCAAGACAACTTACTTCACTTAAGAAGATAAGTTGCTTGAAGAAAAAAAAGGAGAGGAAGGAGCATGAATGAGCAAGCCCACTCTAATTCACAAGTAAGAATGCAGCAATGAATGCAAAAGAGAGATGAGAAGAGGTTATGAGAAGTGAAGGAAAATTCACTTCTCAAATACTTACCACCTGAAAAGTTAGCAAAAGGAAATGAAATGAAATGAAAATGAGATGAAATGCAAAGATGTAAACCAAAACCAGAAGCATATTCATGATGCAAATGATGTTAGGGGATGATGCAAAGTCATGTCAAGAGATGCAAATGATCATACAAGTAATGAGGATGCAAATGAAGCATAAAGGAAGCATGAAAGTCCATGAATGCACATGTCATGAAATGAAGGCAAAAGCATGGAAAATGGATAATGTAATGATCAAACATGATTCTAATATGTCCTAAGATGTCTTATGTGTCATGTGGATGCACAAAATGTCATGGCAAGTTCATGTATGCAAGCTTATACAAGATGAATGCAAATGAAGATGCAAATTAGGGTTTACATACAACATACAATGAAAAATTCAAAACCAGAAGCAAATGACAAGATAAAAAATAGAAAATGGGATCAAAGGTATCCTAAACCTATACAAGTTCACTGCCCAAAGGGGAAGACCTAACTCTTAACCCTAAAGAAGTTATGATTTTCCTAATTTTGCTAGGGTTTTAAGGTACCTCACAATGAAAAATGCAAAACAAATTGAAAATGAAAGATAAATTCATGCTCATTTTATCCTAGAAACTACATGACATGAGGAATGCAATTCAAAAAGAACCATCATCAAACTCTTCATGGTTAGGCAGAAAGGATTTTTCTAAGTTAGGGTGAAAATATTGACTTTTAAGAACCCTAATTCCAAAGAAAAATATCAAAATAGGTCAAGAACCAAACGAAATTTGTTTGAAGGGTTTGATAATGTTTCTAAATGTGTCAAGATGCAATATGATTTTTTTTGGTGATTTTTAGAAACTTAAATGGTATTTTAATTAATTAATTCCCATTAATCAATTAAAATAAACATTTAAATATTTTAAAAATACGAATTTTATGCAAAAAATAAAATAAATATTATTTTCAGAATGAGAAAAATATTTTAAGCGATGATGCAAAAAATGAGATTTTTTAGAAGTGATTTGCTATTTTTAATAAAATGGACAAAGAAGTGTAATTAAAATGAAATTAAATTGTGAATTAATGGAAGTATGCTGATCCAGTGGCCCAGATTCAAATAAAAAGAGGAGGGAATTCACTTCGTGCGCTATCCAAGGATTGGGATTCAAACTACGCTAATTACATCATTAAACCCTAATCTGAACCCTAAACACTTTCAGGTGACCGGAACAGTGTTCCGGTCATCTTCTCCGGCTATCCTCTCAAGCTATCTCACTCAATACGCAACCCCAAGCCCCTAAACTCTCCAGAAATGATCCTCACATCAACCCCAACAAGAATCAGCCATCAAATTTCATTTATTCATCATCAAGAACATGAATCGAAGCAAAACGGAAAACATGGCAAAAATTTCAGAAGCTTGTGAAATGCTTAAAACTCAACCATTTTCGAAACAAAACATATCATGACAATCAGGGGAACACATAGAATCATTCTATAACATAAAATGAAGGTTCTGGAAAAAAAATGCCATGGCTACCTGAAGTGGAGCTTTCAAACCAGGAGCTTTCTGACCAGTTCTTTGCCTCAAATCAACTCTACTGACTCCCCTCAAGAGCTTGCAATGCTTGTTTGGAGTTTAAATGGCCTCAGAATGAAAATGGCAGAAGTTCAGTTCATGAAATGTGAAAATCGTGTTTTGGATATGGTGTGTTTCAAAGCAAAATGAAGGGTGGGAAATGATCAGTGATGATTATGGAGTTGAATGGTGGAAAAAGTTTGGAGATTTGTTGGCTGAGTTGTGAGATTCGAAAGCTTTTGCATAAGAGGGAGTTTTTGTGATTGCTGTGTTCTTGGAGGTTTCAGCTTGTGTTGTGTTGTGTGTCGGGTTGCTTGAGGTCCACATATCAATCCTTGATAGGTCAGAGAGTTGTTGTGGAGCAGTGTGATTGGTATGGAGCAAAATGCATAAAGTCCACAAAGTTGTCTTTGGAGGTATGGGCTCATGGCAGGCCAAGGACAATGGGGTGTCCTGCGCAACTGACTTTAGGGAGGTCTATGGAAATGGCTTTGAGGCAATTCAGCAAGTGGGATGAAGTTTGTGTGATGTTTTGCAATTTTTGGGAAGTTTGGCCCCTTTTGAAATTTGTGAAGTTCAAAGCATGAAAGCTTGTGATTCAAGGCACAAATCTGATCCAAATGAGTTTCCCTAGGATGGTATGATGTGTAGAGGTGCATTAGAGGTCCCAAATTGGCTTGGTATGAGAATTTGCAAACTTCCCTCTTTGGTGCTTAAGTGAGTTTTTTGTGATTTTTCCCAACTTTGCAAAGCCATAACTTGAGTTCTATGATGAATTAGATCAAGTTCTTGTACTTTTTGAAAAGGGAATGATCCAATCTACAACTTTGATGACCAAGAATTTTTCATTTGAAGCATTTTTGAATCAAAAAGAGGAGGTTGAAAACTTTCCCAAAATGCCAAGTTTGCATTACAAGTCACTTTCCCAAAATGGCATCTTTGCAAATGGCTTGAAATTCTTCAATTTTGTGAACTTCTAACTTCTTCTAAGATCAAATAAAAATCATATAAACCCAAAATGATGGAGAAGACCCTTTGGTTGGATGATTGGGGGCCTCAGATGCCCTGATTTTGCACTGACTTGCTCAAGAAGTTATCTAATGATCAGATGCCTTCCCCATTGAATTTTTCCATGAAAATTGGTATGCATGATCCTTATAGCATATAGAGACCAATAGAAACAAGAATGACCAAAAAAATTGGAGTTATGGCCTCTGAAACCAAAACCCTAATTTTAGGTCATCTGTGCAGTTAAGCTTGGCTCTACTTCCATGTCTTTCTCAGTTCTTGTGATTTTCTGACTTCTTTGATCTTGGGAGGATATTATATGATATTTAAACATTCATAGACCCTCTTGGGATGATTGAAGACCTTTGGAGTGGCTCAGATAGCCCAGGGATGGCCCAAATCACAAACCCTAGATGCAGATGACTTAGAACCAATGCAGTGAAGCAAACATGCAATATGATATGATATGATTGAACTTATGCAAATGAAAAGATCACAAGCCATGGTGTGAACTTAGTGAGGGCAAATTTGGGGTGTTTACACCTCCCACACGCTCAGATCTTGCCACGCGTTTAATGAAGCCCTCATTTCTCTCACGTGCAAACCTGATTCTATTTTAATTTAGCATGTTATTTACCTCACCATAATTCTCATAGTCCCTCACTCCTCATCCAATAAAACAGCCACGTCATTTAATGAATGAAGCATGAGATGCGTTGCTTCCATCTGAAGGCTATTGTTTTTCCTCTTATTTCCCTGAATTTCCACACTATTTCTTGTGAACCAGCGCAGTTTGGGTGGGCTCAACATGCTATTCACACCCCCTTGCTTCCAAGCCCAATACATTTCAACTGGATTCTTCACTATCTACACCTCCCACCTCATTTCTCATTTTTAATTCTTTTTCTTTATTTCTTTTTATTCCATTTTGCTTTTTAATTATTAAAAATACTTCCAGTCATCAAAAAATTCCAAATTAATTCTTGAATGTTCATTTGAGTTTTCTTTATTTTTCTATATTTTTATTTTCCATTTTTTCTTAATATCCATGTGTCATTTAATTTCCCTTTTCAATTAATTCATTTTAATTCCTTTTTGAGCATCCTGACTTGTCCATTTTCCCTAGGGTTCGTCTTTTTGAGCTTGGTGTTGGTTCTTTATGCTCTGGATTCCTAAGAGGATGTAGTTTATGTGTGATTTTTCCCCTGATTTTTAGAAATTTGTTCATTGGGTTTTGGTCCTTGCCTTGTAAGTGAAGTTTCTTAACCCTAGTTCATGTTCTTGTCCTCATTTGACCTAATTAGCTTCTGAATTTCTCCCAATCCTTTTGGCTCATTGTTATATCATGTTTGAGGATCCTTTTTCCTAAGTTGTGGAATTTTTAGATGCATTGTTGATTTGATTTGATTTTTGGTTCTTACCTTGTCCCATTTTGCTTCTTTGTGATCATAAGCTCCCTTATTGGCTTAGAAGGGCACTTGTGCCAACTTCTTCTTCTCATTTGGGGTCTCTTTGGGGTATGGGTACCTTTCTGACCTTAGCTTAGGGTTTGTGTCTTAGAAACCTTTGTGTTTTGCTTATCTTTTAAGTTCTTCCATTATTATGTGCTTTCACCTAATCTCTTTACTGCTTTCCTTCCATTTTGTGTTTGTTTGAGGTTGTGCTTCTCTTCTCTTCATCTCTCTTGCTTCTAAATCACTTCTTTAACTTGTTTTGGTTCTGGTTGTGTGCCTTGAGTTCATGTTTGTGCATTTTTTCTTTGTATCTTATTAAGTTTGCATTGGGTTGCCATGCGATTCATTTTGTCTCTTAATTGACTTGCATTGCTTCTTCCTCATTCTTGTAACTTGCATATCCTTTGAGCATTTGTATATATGACTTCATTTTTGTTTGTATGATGTTGGCATATCTTTAAGTCCATTTGGTTTTGCTTTTATGCTTATGTTGCTAACCTTACAGGGGCTATGGTAAGTGAGAGGTGTGGATGAGATTCCCACATCTCAAATCTCATCTTTTCTTTTCTAATTATTATTTGTACTAACCCATTGCTTGTTAGGCTTAGGCCTTACTCATCTATTCTTCTTTCTTCTTCTTCTCTTCTTCTTTCTTCTTCTTCTCTTCTTCTTTCTTTCTTCTTTAGGATAGTAAACCACACTAACCTTAGGATATCCATGCATGACAACACTTAGGATTCTTTAGTTCCCCATTAGATGTTTTACCTTTAGATCCTTTGGTGCTTTCTCTTCTCATCTTCAAACTTAATTCTAATTCACTTAATAAAGGTTGAGTACTTTCATGTGACATGAGACTTTGCTATGAGATACTTGCACGCGTTCCGTTTCGGGGCGAGGTGTAAGTTATCCCTCGTGGTGGATATGTCTTAGCATGAGATTACCTCACAAAGAAAGGCATAAAAAAATACTTCTTAATCAAAAAATCACAAAAACACTTAATAAATGTTAATAGGTCAGTGTGTCTGAGCCTTCACTTGTGGGACTAGCTTTGGGGATTTCCTCCATAGATAGGTGTGCCTCTTGCGCATTCCATTTCGGGATGATGTGAGATGTACATTTCCCAATGAGTAAGACTTAGGTACATTTACCTATGCAAACTCCACTCATAAAAAGCTTCTAAAAAACACCAAACAAACAATAAGCGTCTTTCCTTCGGGAATTATTTTCTCATCTCCTTCGCTCCGTACACGAACTTGCTCCTACTTGTCATTTTGCAAGACGGTTACGCACTCGTCGTCCGAGTCTGCAACACCTGAGCAATGGCATAGGCAGTTCAAGCCTTAATTCACAAGCAATTTCCTTGCCACCCCTAGTTAGGGGAACTACGGCGTCTCTGATCCTCATTTTCCCGATGAGGTACGTAGGCAGCTGTCGCTCCCACCAAATGACACCCGGGTCAAGGGGGTACAGACGCGAATGGTTGGCGAAAGAGAGAGAACACACAAGGGTGAACTGAAAAGAAAAGAGTCTCCAGCTAGGCATTTTTATCCCGAAGGAAAGGTAATGCTGCATAAACCTAGAAAAGAATGGATAAGACGGTCGCGAACCAGAGAAACTGAGAAAGGGGGTTGGTTACAACCTGGGAAGGTATTAGCACCCAGATTGTCCGTCGTACTCGACGGGATCCACGCTTGAAAGATTTGTGTTTTAAAGGGGTGGTGTCAGTTCCATCTGTGTATCAAAGCTGGAAAGAATGCAAGTGTCAGTGCAAAAGAGATGTGAAGTGAAATATGTGAAGTGTCAGTGTGAAGAAAGAGTGCAAAGCTCAAGATAATGAGGCTAAAAGGATGATGCTGGAAGGAGGGGGAATTTACAGAGACTTTTGTTCGATAACAGTTAAGTTATGCCTACGTATCCTCTCATGCAATGAGGAAGTCAGAACACCGTAGTTCGACTCAAAGAGACTGAAATATAATATGACTGATGAACTGCTTGCTTGTCTATGCTCAAGTGTATGACCTGTCTGGCTCAGGTGCAAACTGTCTTGCATTAGACGGAAGAAGCGAGTTCTCGTTTGTGAGTGAATGAGGTGAGGAAAGAATCCCGGAGGAGACGATTATTGTCTGTTTTTGAGGGTTGTCATAGAAAATGAGCTTAAGCCTAAACCAAAGGTTAGTAAACTCACACACATCTTCCCTCTGATTAGGGGTAATGAGAATACCTTAAGTATGAAGTAAGCACCTCACACTTAATCACCATGATGTAGGATTAAGATCATTAACCTACTTGTGATTATTTAGATGTTTTTAGAATTTTTGTTCGGTGTTAAGTAATGAGTTTAAGCCATAATCAAGGATTTAATGGAGCCATTACACCATCCTAATAGAAGGATAATAGATGAGAACATTTAAGCTGAGGAAGGCTCCTCAACTTAATCCATGATTAGGGATTAACCTCATGACAAAACAAAGCCTTTATTAAATGGATTTTAGTTAATGATAAGGTTGAGAAGTGAATTTTATGGTTTGTAAGACAACTTGAGGGGGACTTGTCCATTAACACTAGGGTTAGTCCTTCTTAACCAATTAAGGAAGAATTAGAACCCTAATGCAAGGCCCAACTTACAAGCTTGATGTCTTAGTGATTATTAGGTGGATTGATTAAGAAATTTAAACACATTAAGGGTTTAACACTTAGGATTAAAGTTATACACTCCATCCTAATAGAAGGATATAGGCATAACCTTAATCACAAAGCCTTAAAACCTTAAAGGTTTAGTCCTTGATTAAGAGATGAGAAGAGAAGACACAAAGATGACACAAAGGTAAAACTAATGGGGGACTAATTAAACCCTAATTGTGATCATGCTTGGTTATTCCTAGGGTTCATGAGGCTTAAAAGAGATCTTGAAAGGAGCCACCAAGGAAGAAGCAGGATGAAGGAAGGAGAAGTAGAAAGAAATAAGACAACTTGCTTCACTTAAGAAGACAAGTTGCTTGAAGAAGGAAAGTGAGAAGGAGACATGAATGAGCAAGCTCACTCTAATACACATGTAAAATGCAGCAATGAATGCATAAGAGAGATGAGAAAAGATTATGAGAAGTGAAGGCAAATTCACTTCTCAAGTACTTACCACCTGAAAAGTTAGCAAAGGAAATGAAATGAAGTGAACATGAAATGAATGCAATGATGCAAACCAAAACCAGAAGCATAAACATGATGTTAATGATGCTAAGAGATGATGCAAACACATATCAAGAGTTGTGGATGATCATACAAGGATGTGGATGCAAATGAAGCATGCTTTAAACCATGAAAGTTCATGAAAGTTTATGAAATGGAATGAATGCATAACATGGCAAATGAATGATGCAATGATAAAAAAATGATTCTAATGTGTCCTAAGATGTCTTAGAAGTCATGTGAATGCACAAAATGTCATGGCAAGTTCATGAATGCAAGCATATGAGAGATGAATGCAAATGAAGGCAAGAAATTAGGGTTTATGCACAAGACACAAAGCAAAATTCAAAATCAGAAGCAAATGACAAGATAAAAAATTGAAAATGGGATCAAAGGAACCCTAACCCTACATAAGTTCACTTCCCAAAGGAGGGGGGACTTAAATCTTAACCTAATGGAAGTTATGATTTTCTCAAGTTAGCTAGGGTTTTAAGGCACCTCTAAAGGAAAAAATGCACATCAAATTGAAAATGAAAGATAAATTCAAACCAATTTTATCCTAGAAACTACATGATATAAAGAATGCAATGCAAAAAGAATAAACATCAAACTCTTCATGGTTAGGCAGAATGAATTTTTCTAAGACAGGACCAAAATATTGCCTTTTAAGAACCTTAATTCCAAAGAAAAATATCAAAGTAGGTCAAGAACCAAAAAGAAATTTGTTTGAAGAGTTTGATAATGTTTCTAAATGTATTAAAATGCAATGTGAATTTTTTTGGAATTTTTAGAAACCTAAATGTCATTTTAATTAATTAATTCTCATTAACTAATTAAAATAAACATTTAAATATTTTTAAAATACAAATATTATGCAAAAATAAAATAAAAATTATTTTCAGAAAGAGAAAAATATTTTAAGGTATGATGCAAAAAATCAGATTTTTGTGATGTGTTTTGATATTTTAAAATAAATGAGAAAGAAAATGCAATGAAAATGAAATAAAAATCAAATTAAATGGAAAGGCAACTGATCCAAAGGCTGGGATTTGAACCTAGGGCGCGGGAATTGACTTGGCGCGTGATCTGAGGGTCCACATTCAAACTGGCATATTTAAAATTAAACCCTAATTAATTAAGTTAATTAAGTGGATTAGGGTTAAGTGGGATGATCTGAGCCATTGGACACGCGCGGGAAACAAAATCGTACGCTCTACATTCAAACTGAGTCCTAATCCAGATTAAAGCATTAATGACTTTCAGGTGGCCGGAAGTGACCTCCGGTCATCTTCTCCGGCCACCTCTCCCCTGAGATTTTTCTAAAATACTCCCTAGGTCAAATCAAACCCCCTAAATCTCCAGAAATGATCCCCAAACCCCATAAAACAAGAATCCAGCATCAAACTTCATTTGTTTTTCATCAACAACAAGATTCGAACAAAAACCTAAAACTGAACAAAATTTCACAACATGCATACACACTCAAAACTCAACCATTTTTCACCATTCAAGGTTCATTGTGATCAGTGGAACACACTCTACCATTCTATAACTAAAGAAACAAGTTCTGGAAAAAAGTTTCAAGAAGATACCTGAGATGGAGCTTTGCCAATGGAGCTGTTTGGGCCTTCTGCTTGATGCAAACAACCTCCTCTAACCTCCCTTGAGCTTCCTTGATGCTTGGCTGGAGTGTTTGTGTCCTTTCTTTGAAGTTCAGTGAAGCTCAGTTCAAAAGGGAAAAAATCGTATTTGGTGTGTGGTGGCTTTTAGGGCAAAGTGATGGGTGGTTTGTGATCAGTGATGGATTTGAAGATGAATGGTGGAAGAAGTTTTGAGAATAAATGGCTGGGTTATGGGATTCGATAGAAAATGCAAAAGGGGAAGTTTTTGTGGTTGCTTCTTTGTGGGAGAGCTCAGGCTATGTTCTTATGTCAAATGGCTTGTGTTTGGTCCATGTATCAAGATGTGATAGGCCTGTGGAGTTGGTGTGGGCTATGCTGAATTGTATGGCTTGTTTTGCAAAAAGTCAAGGCTATGTGTCCTTTGAGGTATGGGCTGTTTTAGGCCTAGGACAAAGGCATGTCTGCTGCAGCTTGATTCAAGGATGACCATGGAAATGAGATTGAGGCAAACCAGCAAGTGGATTGAAGCTTATGGGGGGTTTTGTAATTTTCATTAAGTTTGCCCCTTTCTTGATTTCTTCATGCACAAGTCATGAAACTTGGAAGTTCTTGGGCCAATTCTGAGTTTTAGGCAATGTGTTATGGTGTTATGATGTATAGAAGTCCATTTGAAGTCATAGAAATGCTTGGCATGAGAATTTGCAAGTTTCCCTCTTTGGTGTAAAAGTGAAATTTATGTGATTTTTCCCAATTTTGACAAGCCATAACTTTTGTTCTAAAATGAATTAGAATGAGTTCTTGTACTTTTTGAAAATGGGAGGATCCAATCTACAACTTTCATGACCAAAGATTTTTCATTTGAAGCATTTTTGGATCAAAAAGAGGAGGTTGAAAAACTTTCCCAAAATGGCAAGTTTACATTACAAGTCACTTTCCCAAAATGGCAACTTTGCAAATGGCTTGAAATTCTTCAATTTGTGAACTTCTAACTTCCTCTAAGATCAAATAAAGATCATACATATTCAAAATGATGGAGAAAACCCTTTGGTTGGGTGATTGGGGGCCTCAGATGCCCTGATTTTGCACTGACTTGCTCAAGAAGTCATCCATTGATCAGATGCCTTCCCCATTGAATTTCTTCATGAAAATTGGTATGCATGATACTTATAACATATAGAGACCAATAGAAACAAGAATGACCAAAAAATTTGGAGTTATGGCCTCTGAAACCAAAACCTTAATTTTAGGTCATCTGTGCAGTTAAACCTGGCTCTGCTTCCATGCCTTCTCAGTTCTTGTGATTCTTTGACTTTCTTGATCTTGGGAGGATATAATATGATGCTTGAACATACATGGACCCTCTTGAGATGATTGGAGACTCTTGTAGTGGCTCATATAGCTCAGGGATTGCTCAGATCACAAACCCTAGATGCAGATGACTTAGAACCCATGCAGTGAAGCAAAATGCAATATGAGATGATATGATTGAACTTATGCTAATGAAAAGAATCACAAGCCATGGTGAAATGAGTGAGGGAAAATTTGGGGTGTTTACAGCTGCCCCTATTCAAACATGAGTTAGCTGCGTAGGATGTAAGCGACGGCTTAACAGACAAGCAAGATAACTTGTGGTTGAATACCAAAGACAGTCCAAAAATTTGCACTCACCGAATGTAGAAGAAAAGGGATATAGATTGTGAAATGAAGTAAAGTATGATTATCAAATGAAAGCGATGGAGGACGACCATCGAGCAGAGGACGACTGCTGGGGATAAAGCAATGACGGGGACGGCCGACATGCTGGGGAAATAAAGAGATCATGATGGGGACGGCCATCAAGCAAAGAAACAAGACTCTCTGGGGATTAAAGGTAAATGATGGGGACGACCATCGGGTTGAAGAAATAAATGATGAGGAACGGTCATCAAAGGTGAAGGACGATCACCTAGCAGGGGATGGCTGCTCAGTTGGGGATAAAGATGAGGGACGGTCCTCCAAGGTGAAGGACGATCACCTGGCAAGGTACGGTTGCCGAAAGTATCACGACATAGGACGAATGTCGGATAGAAAGAGTCGTCGATGGGGACGGCCATCGGATAAGCATGATGAAGGACGATCATCAAGAGGTGAAGGACGATCACCTAGCAGGTTACGGCTGCTCTCGGGGTTTATCACAACATAGGACGAATGCCGGATAACCAGATCGACGATGGGAGCGGCCATCGGATAAAATGATGAGGGACGATCATCAAGAGGTGAAGGACGATCACCTAGCAGGGGACGGCTGCTAAAAATATCATGACATAGGACGAATGTCGGATAGGAAGGGGTTACAATGAATAGAGATTCCGCTGGGGATGATGAAGGACGATCATCAAAAAGGTGAAGGACGATCACCTGGCAGGGTACGGCTGCCGGAAAGGTATCACGACATAGGACGAATGTCAGATAGAAGGAGATAATTTGCTGGGAAATCTTCTGGGGAATGGTAGACACAAACGAGTGTCTAATTTCAAGAAAGCAAAGGCATAAGTGTCTGACACGGTGTATAGATTAAAGATGCGGACGAGCATCCTTAAGACTATGATACGGACGGGTATCAGTAGAAACAAACGCTTGACGCATGTTCAGAGATGATGATACGGACGAGTACCAACTAGTTAACAAAGAACACGGACGAGTGTCGACTCTGAGGGGAAATAAGCGTGCATACAAAATACGGACGAGTATCTGTGTGAGTAGAATAAACATGAGTGAGACACAGATGAGTGTTCAACTTGCTGAGGAGAGGGTGACACGGACGGGTGTCAAAAAGTTTAAGTTATGAACTTACAAGTGTAAAAGGTAACCCGGTGACCTGTGGGGATAAGATGACACGGACGAGTGTCGAAAAAAGTGTATTATAAACAAATGTTTGGGTTTACAAGGTGTTTAGGCAACTATGCTGGGGATAGGATGATACGGACGGGTGTCAGGGAAGTGTGTGGACATATATGTATTAGTGAGTGCAAAGGGGACTCTTTGGTTTTCTGCTGGGAATATGACACAGACGAGTGTCGAGAAGTATCTGCTATGCATAAGTATCTGTTTGTGGAAAATGTTATGGTGACTTTCTGGGGAAAGATGACACGGACTAGTGCCAAAAGGAGCATGTATCTGTATTTTAGGGAATGTAAAGAAGGTGCTTTGACATTCTGCCGGGGAATTTGGGAGGTATTTTGTATATTTGCAAACGAAGTGTTGGTATACACAACTGTTTGATTAAGAACACGGCTTATGATTATGCAATATGTTTTGATTTTTGCCATAATGCTCCGTATTAGACGGAATGCTACGCTCTGGGGGAAAATATGATGCGAATGCTATGTTTATGCAAAGGTACCGATCCGGGATTCGGATCCCGTTGTTGTGGAGATCTCCGACTGATTTGCTTGAAGTGGATATCCCAGCTGGGGATGGGATCATTGGTAGATCTGACATATATATCTCTGTATGGGGAAATAGGTCACTGATAGACCCATCCTTGGTGATGAGGTACCCAGTTGGGGCCCGTAGAAGCTTTCGTCACTTTGTTGTGAGATCCTCAGGTATTGCTCTTCTGGATAGAGGCTGGGACTCTGTGGGGAGATGCTTCCCTTCCTGACACTTGGCTGAGGAGGAATGATGACTGACAACTCAGCTGGGGATAAAGTATCTCTGGTGCTATTTTGGAAGACGTGTCGGGTAAGTAATGATTTGGCAGCTTGCTGGGGAAAAGCTCTCATGCCCCATGTTGCGCTTTGAGCACCTGCAATCATGTAAAGATAAAGAAACGTACAAGTACCCCGAGGCATCCCCTATTGGATCCCATCATAAGAATTTAAACACTCCTGGGAGTAATATATTTCCTGTAAGCATGTGATTTTGAAAAGGTGCATTTGTACTTATGCAATCAATATTATGAGGACATCGGACATTTTTGCAAACGAAAATAAAATGTACGAGACAAAGTGTAATGGAAAATCTGGTTTTATTAATTTATGTGCCCCTGAATGGGCAAATACAGTCAAAGAAACAAATCCCCTGAAACGAGGAGGTTGTTACAAATTGAGAAACAAAAAGATGTTGGCAATGTTGACGACGATTCAAGGAGCTTCCCTTTTGCTATGACTTGTATGACATTGACGTTCTTCTCATCCTGCTTTTGAAGAAGGCTGATTCTGACTGAAGCTTGAACCTTTCGAAGCTTACCATATTGTAAGTGATACAGACGAATTCAGAATGCAGTTGTTCGCTTATTCCCTTATTTTGCGTGGATCGCCCCTTCGGGTTTTCAATCCACCGGGATACCCATTTTTTGCCTGAGCTGTCCAATGCGGCTTTTCAACTTAGCGGGTGTACTCATTTTTTTCCCTTATTTTTGCCCGAGTCTTTTATTCTGTTTTTGACTCGCCGGGATGCCCTATTTTTGCCTGGACTTACATTCTGTTTTTATGTCCAGCGGGTCATTTTTATGCGAAGTATTTTTTAACTGCATCTGAATTCAGAGGGGACAGGAAATCTTCACCATCCATAGTACTGAGCATCAGTGCTCCCCCAGAGAAAACTTTCTTTACTATGAATGGACCATCGTAATTCGGAGTCCACTTGCCCCTGTGGTCTGTATGAGGAGGGAGGAGTCTTTTCAGCACAAGATCTCCTACTTGGTATTCTCGAAGCCTGACTTTCTGATCGAAGGCTTTCTTCATTCTCTTCTGATACAGCTGCCCATGACAGATTGCAGTTAATCTCTTTTCTTCGATCAGATTCAGTTGTTCGTATCGGGATCGGACCCACTCTACTTCGTTCAACTTAACATCCATCAATAGCCGTAAAGAGGGTAACTCAACTTCAATAGGTAGGACTGCCTCCATACCATACACAAGCTGATACGGTGTTGCCCTAGTGGATGTTCTGATTGACGTTCGGTACCAATGCAAGGCAAATGGTAGCATTTCATGCCAGTCCTTGTAGGTAACCACCATCTTCTGTACAATCTTCTTGATATTCTTGTTAGCTGCCTCTACAGCACCATTCATATTTGGCATGTAAGGAGAAGAATTGTGGTGTTGGATCTTGAAGTCTCGGCACAGTTCTGCCATCATTTTGTTGTTTAAATTGGAACCATTATCAGTAATGATTCGTTCGGGAACTCCATACCGACAAATGATGTCTCTCTTCAGAAATCGGGCTACCACTTGCCTTGTAACATTTGCATATGAAGCTGCTTCAACCCATTTGGTAAAATAGTCAATGGCAACCAGGATGAATCTGTGGCCATTTGAAGCAGTCGGTTCAATCTTGCCAATCATATCAATGCCCCACATGGCAAAGGGCCAGGGTGAAGACATCACATTCAGGGGATTTGGAGGTACATGCACTTTATCTGCATAGATCTGGCATTTATGGCATTTTCTGGCATAGGCACAATAGTCTGCATCCATTGTGATCCAGTAGTAGCCTGATCTCAACAACTTTTTAGCCATGGCATGTCCTCCAGCATGGGTACCAAAGGATCCTTCATGCACCTTGTGCATCAACAAATCTGCCTCTGCCCTATCAACACATTTGAGAAGTACCATATCAAAGTTTCTCTTATACAGGGAACCATCAGCATTCAGGAAGAAACTACCAGCCAGCCTTCTCAAAGTCTTCTTATCATTGGAAGATGCCCCAGGTGGGTATGTTTGATCTTCCAAGAAGCACTTAATGTCATGAAACCAAGGCTTATCATCTTTAGCAAGATCTGCTGAGAATACGTATGCTGGTCTAGCAAGTCTGGATATTGAAATCCGAGGTACGAAGTTGGCAGCTTGAACTTTCATCATG
This sequence comes from Lathyrus aphaca, assembly GCA_963966055.1. Classification (NCBI taxonomy): domain Eukaryota; kingdom Viridiplantae; phylum Streptophyta; class Magnoliopsida; order Fabales; family Fabaceae; genus Lathyrus; species Lathyrus aphaca. Next base: position 174,981,436 of record OZ014524.1, on the reverse strand, counting down.
GATGAAATGGTAGCTAGAGCATCTGCAAACTGATTTTCATCTCGGGGGATATACTCGAGCTTGACTGTTGTGAAGAAAGTCAACAACCTCCTTGTATAATCCCGATAGGGTATCAGATGATCTTGGTGAGTGTACCATTTGTCGTTGGTTTGATTAATTACCAGAGTTGAATCTCTGAATACAGTTAAAGTCTTGATCCTGAGGTCAATGGCTTCCTCAAGGCCCATGATACAAGCTTCGTATTCAGCTTCGTTGTTAGTGCATTTAAAGGTGAGTTTTGCCGAGAAGGGCATGTGAACTCCCTTAGGTGTAATGAGTACTGCACCGACACCACGACCATTCATATTAACAGCCCCATCAAACATCATAGTCCATTCTTCTTCCGGGTCAGGCCCTTCAGTGTGAATAGGCTCTTCATGATCTTTTGCTTTTATGAACATAATGTCTTCATCGGGGAAGTCAAATCTCATAGGCTGGTAATCATCAATGGGTTGCTCAGCTAGATAGTCAGACAATACACTTCCTTTGATGGCCTTCTGGGATGTGTATTGAATGTCATATTCTGTGAGGATCATTTGCCATCTTGCAACCCGTCCGGTAAGTGCTGGCTTCTCAAAGATGTACTTGACTGGGTCCATTTTTGAGATCAACAAGGTAGTGTGGGTCAACATATACTGTCTCAGTCGGCGAGCAGCCCACGCTAAAGCGCAGCAAGTTTTCTCGAGCAGTGAATAACGTTGTTCACAGTCGGTAAACTTTTTGCTTAGGTAGTATATTGCATACTCTTTTCGACCAAACTCGTCATGTTGGCCCAACACACACCCCATTGACTCTTCCAATACTGTCAAGTACATGATTAGAGGTCTTCCTTCAACTGGAGGCATAAGGATTGGAGGCTCTTGTAAGTATTCCTTGATTTTGTCAAAAGCCTTCTGGCAGTCTTCGTTCCACCTGACCGTTTGTTCTTTTCTTAACAGCTTGAACAAGGGCTCACAGGTTGCTGTAAGGTGAGATATGAACCGTGAAATGTAATTCAGTCTACCTAGAAACCCCCGAACTTCTTTTTCAGTTTTTGGTGCAGGCATTTCTTGAATGGCTTTGACTTTATCGGGGTCAACTTCATTCCCTTTCTCACTTACAATAAATCCCAGCAGCTTGCCGGGCCGCACCCCGAATGTGCATTTGTTGGGGTTTAACTTCAGTTGGTACTTCCTCAGACGCTTGAATAGCTTCAATAGGTTCACCAGGTGGTCTTCTTCTGTGAGGGACTTGGCAATCATGTCATTCACATAGCATTCAATTTCTTTATGGATCATGTCATGGAATAATGTTACCATAGCCCGTTGATAAGTGGCACCAGCATTCTTCAGTCCGAATGGCATCACCTTGTAACAGAATGTGCCCTAGGGTGTGATGAAAATTGTCTTCTCCATGTCTTCAGGTGACATCTTGATCTGATTATATCCTGAAAATCCATCCATGAAGGAGAACACCGAGAACTGAGCCGTATTGTCGACCAATACATCAATGTGAGGTAATGGGAAGTCATCTTTCGGGCTGGCTCTGTTCAGGTCCCGGTAATCCACACACATTCTCACCTTGCCATCTTTCTTAGGCACAGGTACAATATTAGCAACCCACGGCGGATAGCTAGTCACATCAAGGAACCTGGCGTCCCACTGCTTTTGTACTTCTTCTTTTATCTCCATTGCCATATCTGGGCGAGTACGACATAACTTCTGCTTTACTGGTGGGCAATCTTCTTTCAAGGGCAGCTTGTGCATGACAATGTCGGTGTCCAACCCTGGCATATCCTGATAAGACCAAGCAAAAACATCCACATATTCCCGAAGCATGTCAATCAGTTGCTCTTTCACTGAATCTTGCAGGCAGGCCCCGATCTTAACCTCTTTCACGTCTTTTTTCGTACCAAGATTAACCGTCTCAACTTCCTCCTGATGAGGAGTGATAACCTTCTCCTCTTGTCTTAACAACCTGGCTAGCTCTTCAGGTAGCTCGTAATCCTCTTCAACCCCTTCATCAGCTTGATTGATTGGATTGTCAAAGTCATACGAAGTCATAGCAGTGTCGTTGTCGGTGCAGTCTGGAGGGCACTCTCTGCAAGGGTTTAGATTTGTTCGTTTTAGTGATCAATTTTATCTTTTTTTAGAAAAAGTGAAAATGAAGTTATCATTTTGAAAAACATTGTCATTTTATTTTTGTACAAAAATGAGAAATGAAAAACAGTGAGCGAAAAAGAAAAGACTCATTTGCAAAAGATGTCCTGATATTCATTAATTGATCTTTACACAAAATACAAGATGGCCCGATTACAAAATGAGTCCTGTCATCTTGGGCAAGATGTAGGACTTGATGCATGCTTTAAAACACAGGAAATAATAATTACTCTGCAGGAGTAACTCTTATAATTTCCTGGGAAGACCAGTTTGAGACATGGTTCCCCGGGATCCTTGGACGTATCCAGCTTTCCAGGTTGCGCTCGTCTTCCGACTCATCTTCCAAACTATTCACAGCATTCGGGGTGAGCATTCCCCCGCTGACAAACTTGGGCTCTTTTGCAGCCTCTGATTGATCTTGTTGAGTTGGTCTGTAACCCAACCCGAATCGGTCTTCTTTCTTCTCCACGGGCAGCAACTTGCCCCAGCCTTGGGCGGTACCTTCCTCAACAACCTTCCGGGCTTGTTGGTATGAGGTAATGGAAGTTCCCAGCACAGCAGATGTTTCATTGATATTCAGGGCCTCAAACCCTTGGCTCATGGTTTCGTGGATCTCCCCATCCATTTCAATGTATTTGAAAGTAGCCAGCTGGCTAACAAAAATATCCTCCTCCCCACAAATAGTAATGACTTGGCCTTCCCACTCGAATTTTAACTTCTGGTGAAGGGTAGACGTAACAGCGCCAGCGGCGTGGATCCAGGGTCTACCCAATAGACAGCTGTAGGCAGGCTGTATATCCATCACAAAGAAGGTCGTTTTGAAGACTTGTGGGCCAATCATTATATGCAACTCTATCTCTCCCAGAACTGATCTTTTAGAACCGTCAAAGGCTCTCACTACCAAGTTACTTGGGCGTAGTGCCAATTCGTCATACTCCATCTTCACAAGGGCTTTCTTGGGTAGGACATTGAGGGATGACCTTGTGTCCACCAATACATGAGAAAGAACTGCACCCTTACACTCCAAGGTAATGTGCAAAGCCTTGTTGTGATTGTGACCTTCCACCGTTAAGTCAGTGTTGGTAAAACCTAGCCCATGACTAGCGTGGACATTTCCAACTACAGCCTCTAACTGATTGACAGTAATCTCCTCCGGCACGTAAGTTGCATGCAAGACCTTTAATAGTGCATTCCGGTGAGCCTCGGAGCACATTAGCAATGATAGTATGGAGATTTTGGAAGGTGTTTGGTGAAGCTGGTCTACCACCTTGTAATCACTTTTGTTTATGATTCTCATGAATTCATCAACTTCTTGATCAAAAGGAGTCTTCAAAGCTTCTTTGACAACTTGTTCTTCTTGCACCATGCTCTTCCCTTTTGCCTTGGCAACAACTTCTGCTTCGGCATTAGGTCTTGGAATTTGTGAGGAGAAAAGACGTCTGCTTCTGGTGAAGCCTCCGCCTCCCCCCACATTATCTATCTGAGGTGAAGAAGTTGATGATTCCAAAGTGATTTTCTGCCCCTCGCAGTATAAGTCTGAGCCATAATGCCAAGGGATGGCATTATTGCTTTCGTAAGGAACTGGCCCAGGCACTGTGATAGTGACTGGACTGATAGTAGCTGCAGAAGGGACCACAATGGTGTGTGGATCATAGTATATAGTAACTGGTGCTCTGACAGGAGTAACATTTTGTGAGTTGTTGGCAGGGACATTTGCAGGGTCATAGTATATGGTAACCATTGAGACACTTTCATCAATTGCTGCTGATGTTGTAGAAGGTACTGTTTACTGGATGGGTGTTGAAGTTGTAGCAGGAATGGTGACTGAACTTGTATCCGTTGAAGTGATTGATTGAGCAGTTGTTGGAGTTGTAGTAGAATCCGTTGGAACAATGGTTGTTGATGTTGTAGGAGTATCTGTGATTGTTGATGAAGGAATTGTTGAAGTTGTAGGCGTTGTTGTCGTAATATAAAGGATACCATCCTTAATAAGACCATTTATGCCGTCTCTCAGCCTTTCACACCCATTGACTGCAATATTGCAATACCCACAGCCGAGCTCACACCCAGGGAACACTTGGCATTCTAAAAGCTGAGCTTTGATTTCAACGAAAGGTGTTCGAATTTGTGCAACACTGGTGATTAAGGTGGATGGCTTGCCTTCCTCAATGGAATTAATCCTAGGCCCGTTGTGGTTAGGCATTGGATTCCTCGTGACATTCGGAGGAGGTGCGAAGTTGAGAGCTTTTGAGTCCACCAGGTCTTGGACTTTCATCTGTAAGGCCCTGCATTTTTCAGTATTATGCCCCAGTGCGTTTGAATGAAATGCACACCTGGCATTTGCATCATAATTCTTTGGCATATTGGTGGGATCTGGAGGTGTCAATGTCCTTAATTCAACTAGGTTGAGCTTCAGGAGTTGTGGCAAGAGTGCAGCATATGGCATTGGGATTGGGTCAATTACCCTGTTTTCCTGTGATGGTCTTTGTTGGAAAGGACGTTGTTGCTGATTGTTGTTGATGTTGTTGTAGGTTCTCTGTTGTGGATAATGAACTTGTTGTTGATATTGTGGTTGTTGTTGTTGAGGATATACTGATTGTTGAGGAATCGGAGCTGGAATGGTGACTGCTGCTACTGACCGGTGTACATACTGAGGCCTGCCCCTGCTTGCATGAATGGAATTTGTCTCACCAGCTCTTCGGGGTCCCACAAAAGGCTTTCTGGGATTGCTGGATGAATTTGCACCACTGTCGGAAATTTTGCCCATCTTTAAGAGGCTTTCAATCCTCTCACCAGCTATGACCACATCTGCAAAACTGGTAGAGGAGAAGGTAGCCAATCTATCAATATAGGTTCCTTGCAAAGTATTCATGAACATGTCAGCCATTTCCCTCTCTGACATGGGTGGTTGGACAGAAGCAGCAAGCTGTCTCCACCTTTGGGCATATTCTCTAAAGCTCTCTCTAGAAGATTGTGACATTCCCATCAGAAGGGTCCTGTTGGGAGCCATGTCCAGGTTGTACTGATATTGCCTGATGAAGGCTTCAGCTAAGTCCTTCCAGCATCTAATGGTGGCCCTAGATAGGTGTGAATACCACTCTCTTGAAGCCCCAGTCAGACTGTCTTCAAAGTAGAACATCCACAGCTTTTCATCCATAGTATAAGCTTTAAGCCTTCCCAAGAAAGACTGCAGGTGAGTACGTGGACAAGAGGTTCCATTGTATTTCTCAAAGCATGGAGGTTTGAATTTGTGGGGAATTCTCACCCCATCCACTAGTCCCATATCCATCACATCGAAACCCAAGGAATTTTGAGACTCCAAAGATCTCAACTTCTCAGCAATTTCATCTAATCTCCTGTCATAGACTTCATCTCCAGCTCCCATAACAGTAAATTGTTCTTCTTGGGGATCCTCTTGCAGGATTCTCCCTCTAGCAGTATTACCTTGTACATTTCTCGGGATGTTAGCTTCTGGATCCAGATGAGGTCCAAATACTGGTGGGTCAATATGAGGCTGGCCCCGCTTATTGTTACTAGTCCCTCCTGTCCTAAGATGAGGTTCCTCGGGAGTTTGTCTTTCCACCAGTTCTCTTAACCTTTCTTGACTCTGAGCCAAGCCAGTCATCATAGCCATGAATTGAGTCATTTGATTTCTCATCTCCACTCTTTCATTAGCCATCTTATTTCTGACCTCAGTCAGATCCTGCTATACTTGTTCCATTTGAATACCGGGAAGATTGTTGCGAGTCGGGTACCGGTGCGCGCGGTTGACAGGGAACACTCGGCGACGAGCAATGTTTCCTGAGATCACAACAAAGTTAGAAACAAAGATAATAACAAAACCTACAAAACAAAACACAAAGGTTAGCATGCAATGCAGTATGCTTATTTGTTTTCCAAGGTATCCGGTTTGGTTCTTGGTTTTGACCTTTCCAGGCCTCGAGGAAGATGCTTGATGTTGAGAGAAAAGCCCAAATGGAAACAAACTGAAATATATTACAAATGATGAACAATTCATAGTCTGTTTTACAACATATGCCCTTGGAGGGTCAAAATACAACAAAAAGAAAAAGTACATCCAATAGGACTAAACAACAAGCAAAGGATCAGACATCCAGTCCAAACTCATCCTCTCTGACCTCCTTCAGGAGTGCCTCAGTCACTGGACCAGCTGGGTGCTCTGTAATGGTCCTAATGAGGAGGTTCCTGGTAGCAATAGCAGTGGTCAGCTTCTTATGTCCATCCTGATCTTTTGATCTTTTCAATCCTGCCCTAAGCTTCAATTCTGAAATCTCCTTCTGGGCTGCCAGCAAAGCTTCCTGCTGCTTCTTCTCATTGGCTTCTAACTGTTCAATCTTGGCCTGAGTCTTCTGGTCTTCTTGTGTACGGGCTTTAGTGATCCTGACCCACCTAGCCTGACTCTCTTGCAGATAGAGCTCAGTCCTAGCCTTCTGAATCTTGGCTTCTTTACAGGCATTCTTCAAAATTTGTTCCCCAGCTCTTGCTTTCCTGATGTAGTCCTCTATCTTTTCAATTTTGGTGAGATGCTCCACCCTGAGTTTTTCCAATCTCTCAATGTCCAGACGACCATCACTCCTTTCCCAGAGATTCTTCTTTAAAGCTTGAGATAGGTTCTCATTTCTTTCCTTCAGCTTCTCAAATTCTTCCAGGCTGACAGTTGCTGCAGGCTGTACTGTAGATGGTCCAGGTATGTCCTCCAAGATGAAAGGCATTCCAGTAATTTGAGCTCTAGTACGGGACCAGTCATAGTATTGAGCTGAAGCAACATTATTACACCTTCCAAGAATAGCCATCCCTTTTGTCTGAATGTTGTCCCAAGCCCAGGATGCTTGTCTGAGAGCAGCTGAATTAGGTTTTACTTCACAATACAGGGTCTCAGCTAAATCTTGCACTCTGGGAGGGTGAACCAAAGCATAGCCCAGTTGTCTCTTAAACAGCAAAGGATTGTAGTTGATGCAACCCTTTACTCCTATCAGAGGCACATTTGGGTATTGCCCACAGCTGGTGATAATGTCCTTGCCTTTGATGCTCTGAGTGCACCATCTAATTTCATCTGAAGTCAAGGCAATGAGCCTCTTGGCCCAATTCTTCTGTTGGTGGGGATTCAAGAAAGCATCTGACTTAGGCAGGTGTCTGAGCAGCCAGGTGTGAAACAAAGGAGCACAACATCTCACCAACTTCCCCCTTTTCTTTTCATTCCTCTGATGAATGGAGTAATAGAAATCTCCCAGCAATGTAGGTACTGGGTTCTTCAGAAGAAACAGATGGATGGCATTCTTGCTGACAAATTTGGGCTCATCTGCAAATAGTATAGCCCCATATATGCTGAGGGCTAACAATGCATAGACTGCCCTCCACTCTCCCAATGAGGCCTTCAGGATGGCCTGAGAAATCAAGAAGTCCAAGTGCAAACCAGGGATTCCAGCTTTTGTTGTCATACTTTTCTCAATCAAGGCAGGTTCTAGGTACAGTGCTTTTGCTATTTCTCCATTGCTGGGAGCAGTCATCTCTGGGTTGAAGGGGATCCCTCCTCTGATAGGTACTCCAATCAACAAAGAAAACTCTTCCAACAGAGGCCCTAGCTGGAAGTCTGGAAAGGTGAAGCATCTCAAAGGAGGATCATAATACTGCAAGCATGTGTGGATCATGCTCCTCTGAGAAGGGTCAAGGTCCTTAACCATATCCAGGATACCTCCATAGTGTTCTCTAAACAATGGGATGTGGTCAGGTGTGATGAGTGACCAGACCTGCCTGATACCAGTCAACACAGGTTCAAAGAAATGGTAGGATATGTTGCTCTTCCAGGGAGTAGTCATGAATGCTGCTGAAGAAGATGAAGATAGGTGCTGATGAAGATTACAAACTGATGCTGGAAATGAGCCACTGACAGGCTGATGCTGGTGATGATGAAGATAGCTGAAGCAGATAACTGATGAAGCAGAGGTCTTATGCAGAAGAAGGGGTCAAAACCAAACCAGATATAATGTGGATACCATGAAAAACAAATAAACAAATGTTAAATGATGCAATGATGATATATGCAAATGATATGCAAGGGTTTGTGATCAAGCTGGATCTGATTATCTGTCTTGATATAAGGCCCATGTATGTTCAAGAGAAGGTCCAGGTGGAGGTTCAAAAATCTAGTAACCAAGGTGGGGGGGACTCAAATAAAGAGTCACATGTCCAGGGTTAATCACAAGAACTGTCCAAAGTGGAATACTCTTAAACAAAACAAAGACAGGGTATGTTGTGGCCAAGGGTACCTGCAAACCTGTAAACAGCCCAACCCCCTCACATGTAGTGTTCTAGAACAAGGATCCTCAGACTTGGATCAGTTATGAGAAGTGTAAACACTTCTAACCCGGAGGTACAGTGTTTACAATAACCATAAAAGATCCTCCTCTAATTCACCTCAGATTCTGAAGGTCATAGAAAAGGTCATCCAGACTTAGCAGGCTTCCCAGATAGCCCTAGCACTACAGGAAATCTGTAGCACAGAGTTCTCAAGAAGAAATCCACATCTGAACCGTGTTTCATATTCCCGCACCAGACCGAAATGGAATGGGAAAGAACATGAACCACTCTAGCATAGGTGTCACTCAGGTCCCAGGTATAGGACCTTAAACTCTCAATGGAACCCCACCCACCAAAGAAAACCAGATCCAGCAAATGGCAGTATGAAGTATGCAAAACTGTAAAGAAAGCAATAAATAAAATTGTACATAAAGCAGTAAATAAAGCAAAATAAATAAACACACATAGCACATAACACCCCAGTAAACACAAATCAAACAAACGCTAGGAAGAACCCACAAAAAGAACCATAAGCCCAGGTTACAGTATAAGGGTCCCCAGCAGAGTCGCCAAGCTGTCGCTCCCATCAAATGACACCCGGGTCAAGGGGGGTACAGACGCGAACGGTCGGAGAAAGAGAGAGAACACACAAGGGTGAACTGAAAAGAAAAGAGTCGCCAGCTAGGCATTTTTATCCCGAAGGAAAGGTAATGCTGCATAAACCTAGAAAAGAATGGATAAGACGGTCGCGAACCAGAGAAACTGAGAAAGGGGGTTGGTTACAACTTGGGAAGGTATTAACACCCAGATTGTCCGTCGTACTCGACGGGATCCACGCTTGAAAGATTTGTGTTTTAAAGGGGTGGTGTCAGTGCCATCTGTGTATCAAAGCTAGAAAGAATGCAAGTGTCAGTGCAAAAGAGATGTGAAGTGAAATATGTGAAGTGTCAGTGTGAAGAAAGAGTGCAAAGCTCAAGATAATGAGGCTAAAAGGATGATGCTGGAAGGAGGGGGAATTTACAGAGACTTTTGTTCGATAACAGTTAAGTTATGCCTACGTATCCTCTCGTACAATGAGGAAGTCAGAACACCGTAGTTCGACTCAAAGAGACTGAAATATAAATTGACTGATGAACTGCTTGCTTGTCTATGCTCAAGTGTATGACCTGTCTGGCTCAGGTGCAAACTGTCTTGCATTAGACGGAAGAAGCGAGTTCTCGTTTGTGAGTGAATGAGGTGAGGAAAGAATCCCGGAGGAGACTATTATTGTTTGTTTTTGTGTTTTCAATCTTTTATTGCTTTTGAGGTTTGTCATAGAAAATGAGCTTAAGTCTAAACCAAAGGTTAGTAAACTCATCACATCTTCCCTCTGATTAGGGGTAATGAGAATACCTTAAGTATGAAGTAAGCACCTCACACTTAATCACCATGATGTAGGATTAAGATCATTAACCTACTTGTGATTATTTAGATGTTTTTAGAATTTTTGTTCGGTGTTAAGTAATGAGTTTAAGCCATAATCAAGGATTTAATGGACCCATTACACCATCCTAATAGAAGGATAATAGATGAGAACATTTAAGCTGAGGAAGGCTCCTCAACTTAATCCATGATTAGGGATTAACCTCATGACAAAACAAAGCCTTTATTAAATGGATTTTAGTTAATGATAAGGTTGAGAAGTGAATTTTATGGTTTGTAAGACAACTTGAGAGGGACTTGTCCATTAACACTAGGGTTAGTCCTTCTTAACCAATTAAGGAAGAATTGGAACCCTAATGCAAGGCCCAAGTTAAAAGCTTGATGTCTTAGTGATTATTAGGTGGATTGATTAAGAGATTTAAACACATTAAGGGTTTAACACTTAGGATTAAAGTTATACACTCCATCCTAATAGAAGGATACAGGCATAACCTTAATCACAAAGCCTTAAAACCTTAAAGGTTTAGTCCTTGATTAAGAGATGAGAAGAGAAGACACAAAGATGACACAAAGGTAAAACTAATGGGGGACTAATTAAACCCTAATTATGATCATGCTTGGTTATTCCTAGGGTTCATGAGGCTTAAAAGAGATCTTCAGAGGAGCCACCAAGGAAGAAGCAGGATGAAGGAAGGAGAAGTAGAAAGAAATAAGACAACTTGCTTCACTTAAGAAGACAAGTTTCTTGAAGAAGGAAAGTGAGAAGGAGACATGAATGAGCAAGCTCACTATAATACACAAGTAAAATGCAGCAATGAATGCATAAGAGAGATGAGAAAAGATTATGAGAAGTGAAGGCAAATTCACTTCTCAAGTACTTACCACCTGAAAAGTTAGCAAAAGAAATGAAATGAAGTGAACATGAAATGAATGCAATGATGCAAACCAAAACCAGAAGCATAAACATTATGTTAATGATGCTAAGAGATGATGCAAACACATATCAAGAGTTGTGGATGATCATACAAGGATGTGGATGCAAATGAAGCATGCTTTAAACCATGAAAGTTCATGAAAGTTTATGAAATGGAATGAATGCATAACATGGCAAATGAATGATGCAATGATCAAACATGATTCTAATGTGTCCTAAGATGTCTTAGAAGTCATGTGAATGCACAAAATGTCATGGCAAGTTCATGAATGCAAGCATATGAGAGATGAATGCAAATGAAGGCAAGAAATTAGGGTTTATGCACAAGACACAAAGCAAAATTCAAAATCAGAAGCAAATGACAAGATAAAAAATTGAAAATGGGATCAAAGGAACCCTAACCCTACATAAGTTCACTGCCCAAAGGAGGGGACTTAAATCTTATCCTAATGGAAGTTATGATTTTCTCAAGTTAGCTAGGGTTTTAAGGCACATCTAAAGGAAAAAATGCACATCAAAATGAAAATGAAAGATAAATTCAAACCAATTTTGTCCTAGAAAATACATGATATGAAGAATGCAATGCAAAAAGAATCAACATCAAACTCTTCATGGTTAGGCAGAATGAATTTTTCTAAGACAGGACCAAAATATTGCCTTTTAAGAACCTTAATTCCAAAGAAAAATATCAAAGTAGGTCAAGAACCAAAAAGAAATTTGTTTTAAGAGTTTGATAATGTTTCTAAATGTATTAAAATGCAATGTGAATTTTTTTGGAATTTTTAGAAACCTAAATGCCATTTTAGTTAATTAATTCTCATTAACTAATTAAAATAAAAATTTAAATATTTTTAAAATACAAAAATTATGCAAAAAATAAAATAAAAATTATTTTCAGAAAGAGAAAAATATTTTAAGGTATGATGCAAAAAATGAGATTTTTGTGATGTGTTTTGATATTTTAAAATAAATGAGAAATAAAATGCAATGAAAATGAAATAAAAATCAAATTAAATGGAAAGTCAATTGATCCAAAGGCTGGGATTTGAACCTAGGGCGCGGGAATTGACTTGGCGCGTGATCTGAGGGTCCACATTCAAACTGGCATATTTAAAATTAAACCCTAATTAATTAAGTTAATTAAGTGGATTAGGGTTAAGTGGGATGATCTGAGCCATTGGACACGCGCGGGAAACAAAATCGTACGCTCTACATTCAAACTGAGCCCTAATCCAGATTAAAGCATTAATGACTTTCAGGTGGCCGGAAGTGACCTCAGGTCATCTTCTCCGGCCACCTCTCCCCTGAGATTTCTCTAAAATACTCCCTAGGTCAAATCAAACCCCCCAAATCTCCAGAAATGATCCCCAAACCCCATAAAACAAGAATCCAGCATCAAACTTCATTTATTTTTCATCAACAACAAGATTCGAACAAAAACCTAAAACTGAACAAAATTTCAGAACATGCATACACACTCAAAACTCAACCATTTTTCACCATTCAAGGTTCATTGTGATCAGTGGAACACACTTTACCATTCTATAATTAAAGAAACAAGTTCTGGAAAAAAGATTCAAGAAGATACCTGAGATGGAGCTTTTCCAATGGAGCTGTCTGGGCCTTCTGCTTGATGCAAACAACCTCCTCTAACCTCCCTTGAGCTTCCTTGATGCTTGGATGGAGTGTTTGTGTCCTTTCTTTGAAGTTCAGTGAAGCTCAGTTCAAAAGGGAAAAAAATCGTATTTGGTGTGTGGTGGCTTTTAGGGCAAAGTGAGGGGTGGTTTGTGATCAGTGATGGATTTGAAGATGAATGGTGGAAGAAGTTTTGAGAATAAATGGCTGGGTTATGGGATTCGATAGAAAATGCAAAAGGGGAAGTTTTTGTGGTTGCTGCTTTGTGGGAGAGCTCAGGCTATGTTCTTATGTCAATTGGCTTGTGTTTGGTCCATGTATCAAGATGTGATAGGCCTGTGGAGTTGGTGTGGGCTATGCTGATTGGTATGGCTTGTTTTGCAAAAAGTCAAGGCTATGTGTCCTTTGAGGTATGGGCTTTTTTAGGCCTAGGACAAAGGCATGTCTGCTGCAGCTTGATTCAAGGATGACCATGGAAATGAGATTGAGGCAAACCAGCAAGTGGATTGAAGCTTATGGGGGGTTTTGCAATTTTCATTAAGTTTGCCCCTTTCTTGATTTCTTCATGCACAAGTCATGAAACTTGGAAGTTCTTGGGCCAATTCTGAGTATTAGGCAATGTGTTATGATGTTATGATGTATAGAAGTCCATTTGAAGTCATAGAAATGCTTGGCATGAGAATTTGCAAGTTTCCCTCTTTGGTGTAAAAGTGAAATTTATGTGATTTTTCCCAATTTTGACAAGCCATAACTTTTGTTCTAAAATGAATTAGAATGAGTTCTTGTACTTTTTGAAAATGGGAGGATCCAATCTACAACTTTCATGACCAAAGATTTTTCATTTGAAGCATTTTTGGATCAAAAAGAGGAGGTTGAAAAACTTTCCCAAAATGGCAAGTTTACATTACAAGTCACTTTCCCAAAATGGAAACTTTGCAAATGGCTTGAAATTCTTCAATTTGTGAACTTCTAACTTCCTCTAAGATCAAATAAAGATCATACATATTCAAAATGATGGAGAAAACCCTTTGGTTGGGTGATTGGGGGCCTCAGATGCCCTGATTTTGCACTGACTTGCTCAAGAAGTCATCCATTGATCAGATGCCTTCCCCATTGAATTTCTTCATGAAAATTGGTATGCATGATCCTTATAACATATAGAGACCAATAGAAACAAGAATGACCAAAAAATTTGGAGTTATGGCCTCTGAAACCAAAACCCTAATTTTAGGTCATCTGTGCAGTTAAACTTGGCTCTGCTTCCATGCCTTCTCAGTTCTTGTGATTCTTTGACTTTCTTGATCTTGGGAGGATATAATATGATGCTTGAACATACATGGACCCTCTTGAGATGATTGGAGACTCTTGTAGTGGCTCATATAGCTCAGGGATTGCTCAGATCACAAACCCTAGATGCAGATGACTTAGAACCCTGCAGTGAAGCAAAATGCAATATGAGATGATATGATTGAACTTATGCTAATGAAAAGAATCAAAAGCCATGGTGAAATGAGTGAGGGAAAATTTGGGGTGTTTACAGCAGCGGGGTAGGGCCCGTTCGAGCACAATCTTTATTTTCCCTACATTTGTTTTCTTTGTTTTTCTCATTCAGTTTCTTTCTCAGTCCTTTTATCTAGTTCATTTTATTTTCTTTTGCAGCAACTTTCATACCCTCACCCTTTGAAATAGTTTTCTTTGCAAGCGTGGATCACGTCGGGTACGGCGGACGATCTGGGTGTTAATACCTTCCCAGGTCGTAACCGACTCCCGAACTCAGTCTCTTTGGTTCGCAGGACCTATGTCCTTCCTTTTCTTTCTTCTGGTTTGTGCAGCATTACCATTCCCGTTCTTTCGGGATAAAAATGCCTGGCTGGCGACTCTATTCTTTTTCGCGCCACTTTCGCGTTTGTACCAGGATGGAAATCCGGGGAGCGACACTCTTCTATTTAAAATAAAAAATAAAAATACACTAAAATAAAAAGACGCAAATTCAAATCTCTATTCTTGGACTAAATTTAGTAGGTCTTGAGAGAATGAGAAACTATGTGAATCATATTATAAGAAATTTACTTTTTATGTAAGGATGACACAAAAGAGTTTCAACAAAATATTCATCTCAATTGCATAAAAAAAAACTATGTTTATATCCATCTATCGCTAATAGAAATATGCAAAATTATTAGACGTTACATGAGCATGGAAACATTGAACTTGATTTGCTTTTAAAAATCAACTCCTAGAAAATAGTAAAATGTCGTTAATTTGTTTACTTACCCAAAAACAATGTTATTCAGAAGAGGAAAAGCACATTTAAATGAAAAATAAATAGGTAATAAAGAAGTGAGAGTAATATTCATCGGACAAAAAGAAAGCATGAAGTAAAATATAAAATGTATATGTTTTGACAAAAGACTTACTTGATTAAATTAAATTGAAGAAAGAAATTAAAATTCAAAGATCACAAGTAAATAAATTCTTATATGGAATTAATTGATCTCTAGAATGAAATAATTCCTATGTTAACGACAATACATCTAGACAAGAAAAAAATGAAATGACATTTTTTGAGATATGAAATAGTTTTAATCTAGGTATTTAAAGCAATATCAAATTCAATGAAAGCATATATAAGGAAAATTTACAAGAAAAGAAAGAGTACGAGAATATTATCTATTTATTAGAAAATATTTAAAAAAATCTAGAACTAAAAAGAGAAATTACAATATGAGTGAACAAATGAAATTAGAATAAAATAGTGAAAAAAAAGATTAAAAAACCTAATAGGAAAATTTGTTCAAGAGATAAGTGATTCAATAAGATATGAAAAATGAGATCCTTAAAACTAATAAATAAAAAATATGTCCAAAATGGAATCAGGATTGTGAATAACGGTAAGTAAATAAAATTATAATTAGAAAATAAAATGAGATTCACAAGAATAACGATCGAATACAATCGGGGTAAGATCATTGAAAAGAAGATAGAGGAAGGGAAAAATAAAAGTGATTCACAAGGTTGGTTATGAAATAAAATTGAAATTAGATTAGGGGAAAAAGTTCTTGAGAATAAAACCAAGCAAAAAAAACTCCAACATGAAAAATAACAAATAAGGTGAGTGAACGTATATTACCAAACATAAATTAGATAACACTAGAAAATATAGAATCTATCAAGTTATTGCATGCATGAATGAAGAAGAGGTAAAGGGTCAAACAATCTAACACTTATGTATCACAATAACACAAAGAATTAAATGATATATTGAACTTCCAAAGATATACATGGGTATATTATAAGTTAAAACGTAAATTCCAATAATTTTGCAAATTTTCTCAGCATTTAAGAAAATCGTTATACTAACATTTCTTGGTATAAACATAAAAAAAAGAATAATAAGCGATATGAAAGTAGACTCACATTTCATTTCATTGTAGAAATATTGAGATTCTTTGAAGAAAACTAATCTTAGCATATTCATCAATCAGAGTGCTACATCACAAAATTAAGCTACTCTCTTAAAAGTCGTCTTTTGCATAGTTGTCATGACCATAACCATATGTCATACTTATTTAAATAAGGATTAGACATTATGATCATTGAAGATATGATACCTAAATGAGTTTTTCATGTGGTGACGTATAGCACACTGATAGGTGATTACGTAAAGACTAATTTCTTTAAAGAAACTATATATTTACATACACTAGTTGAAGTTTATACTTAGTTAATATTTTTTATGGACATGTTAAAATTTCCAAATGTTTGAATACCCAAAAAATTTAAATTTATGCAGTAACCTAGAGTTCACTTTTGACATGTATGAAAGTCTTGATATGTATTACCACAAGAAATTCATATATTTAAATGAAACTCAAGAAAAATAAATAAACTTCCCAGTAAAAAACAAATTAATAGTGTGAACTACATCATTATTCTATGATATAAACCCCCGTCTAACTATAATCTCACCTAAAACATAAAATAATAAATAACTGAAAGATAAATATGTTAAATAATGTCAAGTGAAAATTAAAATATCTCCTCTTCTATTTATAAAAAAAAATCATAAAAATACACTAAAATAAAAAGACACAAATTCAGATCTCTGTTCTTGGATTAAATTCGATAGGTATTAAGAGTATTAGAAACTATGTGAATCATATAATAAGCAATTTAATTTTTATGTAAGAATGACACAAAAGAGAGTTTCAACAAAATATTCATCTCAATTGCATAAAAAAAATTATGTTTAAATCCAACTATCACTTATAGAAATATGCAGAATTATTAGACGTTACATGAGCATGAAAACACTGAACTTGATTTGTTTTTTAAAATAAACTCCTAGAAAATAGTAAAATATCGTTAATTTTTTTACTTACCCAAAAACAATGTTATTCAGAAGAGGAAAAGCACATTTAAATGAAAAATAGATAGGTAATAAAGAAGTGAGAGTAATATTCATCGGACAAAAAGAAAGCATGAAGTAAAATATAAAATGTATATGTTACGACAAAAGACTTAATTGATTAAATTGAATTAAACAAAGAAATTAAAATTCAAAGATTGTTAGTAAACAAATTCTTATCTGAAATTAATTGATATTGAGGATGAAATAATTTCTATGTTAACAACAATACATCTAGAGAAGAAAAAAAAGAATTGGTATTTTATGAGATATGAAATAGTTTATATTTAGGTTCTTAATGTTATAATATATACAATGAAAGCAAATATAAGGGAAATTACAATAAAAGAAAGAGTACGAGAATATTATCTATTGATTAGAAAATATTTATAAAAAAAATCTAGAACTATAAAAAGAATTTACAGTATGATGAACAAATGAAATTAGAATAAAATTATGCAAAAAAAGATTAAAAAACCTAATAGGAAAACTTATTCATGAGATAAGTGATGCAATAAGATATGTAAAATGAGATCCTTAAAAATAGGAAGGATATTATATTTAATTTGGAAAATTTAATAAGACAAAAAAGACAAAAAAGCAACAAAAAAAAATGGACATAAAAAATAATTGATAGAATATTAAAGGAATAATATCATCAAAATAATAAAAACAAATACGTCCAAAATGGAATAAGGACTGTGAAGAATGGTAAGTGAATAAAATTATAATTAGAAAATAAAATAAGATTCAAAAGAATAGCGATGGAATACAATCGGGATAAGATCATCGAAAAGAAGATAGAGGAAGGGAAAAATAAAAGTGATTCACAAGGTTAGTTATGGAATAAAATTAACACTAGATTAGGGGGAAAAGTTCTTGAGAATAAAACCAAGCTAAAAACCCCAATATGAAAACTAACAAACTTGGTGAGTGAACGAATAACACCAAACATAAAAGAGAAAACACTAGAAATTTTAGAATCTATCGAGTATTTGCATACATAAATAAAGAAGAGGTAAAGGGTCATACAATCTAATACTTATGTATCACGATAACACAAAGAATTAAATGATAAACTAAACTTCCAACGATATACATGTTTATATTAAGCATTAATGAGTCATGACCATATATTATTCACTTCCCTCTCCACTGATCAAATATGATTGTTGATATAATCCATTTGTCTCGATTTTTTATATTTTAATGGTTATCAAAAGTTTTGATTGTTAATATCTATTTTTGAATCTCTATAGGTAATAGCGTCTCAGATATTAATTTTTGAATAAATATGACAGGGCATCTCTAGAGTATCTTGGTCAGGTAAGGTTTCTCACTTTGATATGAACATGGAAAGTTCTAATTACTTTTTTATATGAACTTCAAATGATTTTTTGCATTTTTCTTTCTTCTAGATGGAAAGGTTTGCTTATTAAGTTATCATCAAAGACTAAATGTTCTTTTACAAGAATTCATGAGATCTTCTTCATACTGCAGCAGAAGATTCACATGCATAATGGATTTTTGTTCTAAGCACCTCTAAGTCACTTTATGCTGGCAAAAAGAATAAAGGTTCATTTCAAAATTCTAGCTTCTTGGCTGGAGGTGCTGCATCTTCTGCTGAATATTGGTTATTGAAAATGGTGTCTTGAAGGTATAACTTTTTTGCAGGTGGCATTTGGCGGAAGTATGATTTTTTTGTTTCAAATTGGTTCAGGTGGCCTCCGGTTTGGCATCATTGCCTTGGATTATCTGTTTCAAATTGTTGTCAAAACAATTTTACGGGCCACTATCAACAACATAACTATTTGTTAATTTTAATAAAATAACACTATGTATTTATCTCTCAGGTCACTATCAACACAATATCTATTTTATTTTAATTCATCATTATCTTACTTTAAGAGACAAAATCCTTATTTTTTAAATATCAATTTTTTTCTTTTTTCATCTTGTTCTGGACTGGACAGACGTAGTGTGCGTCGAGCAGAGGCCCAATCATTAGGCACGGCCCATGGCCTAGCCCATGGGGAGAATCTTGACCCAGTGCTGGGGGCACACTATAAATACCCTCTGTCACTAGAGGGTCAGGTATTCTGGATATTCTATTCTCTACTCTTACCTATTATGTACTTGCACTACGTATATATTTTCTCACTTTGGCATCGAGTACCTTGCAGGTACACCCCCTAGTTCACCTTCGTAGTTGCTCATCATTGGAAGGTTCCTCCTAATCAGGTCAGATCAGTGGCACCGTCTGTGGGAACTAAAAAATTTCCCCGTCTTTTGAAACAAAAGATCAAAACCTCACCTCGTCTCTTCAACCATACATCATTACCAGCGAACACGGTGACAATCGCGCACATGGCCTTGTCGACTACACCATAGGTGGGGACGAAGATCAACATGTCAATCATGAGTCCGACGTAAGAGACGGACAACCTGACAGTCCCTCGACTGAACCAAAGGCCAATGGTGTTCCCCAACCCTAGCTCGCAGCTTCCTTCCAACCCATCCTGATACCAGTCGAAGGAGATGTCACGATCATAGCTATTGTGAACGCGCTCAACCAGATAAACCTCATGCTATTTCAACATCAGGAAAGGATCATGGCACGTGAGACAGAGCGTCGAGCCGACTCTCCTCGACAAAGTTCCTGCCAATAACGTAGCCCCTAACCCCGCAGGCACTGTCGTGGACCTCAGCTCGAGAGACCTCAGCCAGAGGCCACCAAGAAACGCGGACGCTCCCCTCCTTGACAGGGATGACGGTCCCCTGAGCCTAAAGAACAAATCCATGGGGCACCCCGAGCATCCAAACGGCCAGCCAAGGACATCTCCTCATTGAGACCAGAGCCCCAAGAACGAGGATCACTCACCCCTGAGGAGAGGAGAGGACGACCATCGTTACCCTCTTTCTCGAGCCATCATGGAGACTCCACTCCCGGCAGGCACGGATAAGCCCCTTCACCTTGCAACGTACGATGGGACAACCGACCCCGATGATCACGTTGACAACATCAACGCCATGCTAGACAACCGCAACGACATCGGGGGAAGGTCAAATATAGGTTGTTCTCCACAACACTTAGATAGGGAGTCATGGAATGGTACAAAAGCCTGGGCCCCGAATCCATCACATCCTGGAGAAGCATGAGATTAGCATTCACAAGGCACTTCACAACCTCTCGACACCACCCAAAAACGGAGGCTACCCTTGAAGCCATCATACAGGGGAAAAATGAAACACTGCGCTCATACATCGAGTGATTCAACCAAGAGGTTGTCGAGGTGGATACAACCTACACTATGAAGAAGTACCTCCTCGAGAAGGGACTCCTCCCCGGTAGTGAGCTCAACCGGGAAGTGGGGATCGAGCCTCCCCGCAATCTCGACGAACTCTTGCACAAAGCCCAAGCGTACATCAGGTATGAGGAGAAACAAGTTGCCCACAACGTCAGGAGCAATTACAGTCAGGAAGAAACCAAAAACTCCAAACATTAGGACTATACCACCCCTCGCCGCATCAGTGAGAAGCAGAGAGACAACAAGCCCCGAAAGGTCCGCGAAGGAAGGGGACCAGTTGGGCGCTTCTCTGAATACACATTGTTGACCGCTCCCTGCAAGTGCATCCTCGCCGAATACATCAATTTTAAATTCAAACAGGGTAGGGTAAGTGTCGCTACCGGGATTTTCATCCTAGTACAAATGCGAAAGTGGCGCGGAAAAGAAACATAGTTGCTAGCCAGGCATTTTTATCCCAAGGAATGGAAAGGTAATGATACACAAACCTAGGGAAAGGAAAGAACGAGGTATTGCGAACCAAAGAGACTGGGTATGGGAGTCGGTTATTTGAAGGGAAGATATTAGCACTCATTCGCGTCCTTCGTACTCGGAGGGATCCATGCTTGCTTGTATTGTTTCAAAGGGTATAAACATCTTCTTCATCTACTACTAAACTATGAAAAAAGAATAGGATAATGTAGGGAAAAGAAAGAATTATGCTCGAATGGGCCCTACCCCACTGCCTACGTATATCATCGGGAATGAGAATCAGAGTCAACATAGTTCCCCTAACTAGGGAGGAAATTTGTTTGTTTGTGTTATTTATGGTTGAACTGCTTATGCTTATGCTCATGTGTTGCAGGCTCGCCTTGAACGAGTGTGTTTACCATCTTGCAAAGAGACAAGTCGAAGCGAGTTCTTCTGTTGAGTGAAGGAGATGAGAAGATAATTCCTACAGGAAAGACGCTTATTGTTGGTTTTTAGCTTTTAGAAGCTTTTTATTTGAATTTGCATAGGAAAGTGTATTCAAGTCCTTATCCATGGAGTATGTACTTCTTATATCACTCCAAGATGGAATGCGGAAGAAGCACACCCAAGTAAGGAGAAGATCCCCAAGACTTGGTTCCAAATATTAGGGCTTAAGTACACTAACCCATTGTACTTACTAAGTGTGTTTTGTATTTTGAAGTGAAGAAGCGCTTTTTAAGCTTTTCTTTGTGAGAATGACTTCAAGTTTTGACTTATACATCATGCTAGACAAGTTCACATTACCCCAAGATGGGATAGATGCAAATGCCCCATGGAATAAGTCCATAACACAATAACTCATTTCCTCCTTTATTTAGTCTTTTTTATTTATGTTGGGAGTTTTACTCCGATGGTAAAATATGCATAATTAGTCGAGTCGCATTAAAGTTATATTTTCGTTGAGTTGTTTGTGTTGATGTTTGGTTGAAGTTATGAAGTGGTGTTTTGTTTACGATCCTTATTCATTGTATTGTTTTTCATATATTGATTATAATTATCATAACTCACCCCTTATGTTTGAATGTTGTCCTTATGTTGGCAACGTGCAGGTAATCCTGAGGATTAGCCGATTACCTTTAGTCGAGTCGGTTATCAGTCGCTCTGATACGTAGCACTCGGGGGGATTAACGCGTGTCTATTTTGTTGAACTACTTACATTGCTGAATTTTATTTTAATTGAGGAACTTAGAATGCTTTTTAGTATTTCGAAGTTGTTTTATAGGGTTAAAGTCGCTATGAATTGATTTTATGAATCTGCTGCGTAAGGTTTTTATGAAGTTGATTTATTTGAGTAAAATGAAGTTGTTTTATGTTTATTTATGAAAAGTGCTATGTATTAAGTATGATATATAAAAAGTTGAAATTTCGTTCAAAGTTGAAAGTGTAATATCCCGTTTATGTGGAAGTTTTGTGAACTCTGATTTTATTTATATTTCAAGGGTAGAAATGGGGTGTTACATTAGTGGTATCAAAGCCTGGGTCGATCTGTCCGGCCAAGTGTCGAGTCTTAGTTGTATAACAATCAAGTATTGTTATTGTTATAACTTTTGGTTGTTTTATAGTGATAAGTTGAGATGGTTGGAAGAAACAACATTCTGATGGAAGCTGCAATGCAAGTGATGGGACAAGTTGTGCAGAACTTTCCAAATGTTGGTGAAGATGCTAGATCACGTAGCTTGGCGACTTTTCAGAGAGAGAATCTGCCAGTGTTCAAAGGAAAGCATGATCCAGATGCAACTTTGGGTTAGCTGAAGGAGATCGAGAGAATTTTTCGTGTTATGGATTGCACTCCAGCACAGAAGGTTCAATATGGTACTCACATGCTAGCAGTCGAAGCCGATAACTGGGGGCTAGAGACTCGTGAGAGGTTGGGTGCTGCATGTGAAGTCATTACTTGGGATGTATTCCGTAGGGAATTCATGAGAAAGTATTATCCTGAGGATATCCGTGGAAAGAAAGAAATTGAGTTCCTTGAGCTGAAGCAAGGAAACATGTATGTCACCGATTATGCTGCAAAATTTGTTCAACTATCCAAGTTTTATCCTCATTATATTGGTGTTGGTGCTGAATTTTCTAAGTGCATAAAATTTGAAAATGGGTTGCGCTCTGAAATTAAGAAGGTTGTTGGGTATCATAAGATACGCATATTTTCTGAGTTGGTTGATAGCTGCAGGATATTTGAGGAGGACAATAATGCTCATTACAAAGTTATGAGTGATTGTAGAGGCAAGCAACATCAAAACTGTGGCAAGCATTATGATGCTCCAGCTGGAAAAGGGAAACAGAAATCTTCTCCGGCTCAGAGGACTAGTGGGGGGTGCTCCTGTTGGTATAGTTTGTTTCAAGTGTGGTCGGGCTGGTCATAAAAGTAATGTATGCACTGCTGAGGTAAAGAGATGTTTTTGTTGTGGTAAGACTGGGCATGCAATAGATGATTGAAAACACAAGGAAATGATTTGTTTTAATTGTGGCTAAGAAGGGCATATTGGTAGCCAGTGTTAGAAGCCAAAGAAAGCTCAGACTGGAAAAGTGTTCGCGTTGACCGAAACTCAGACAGTTAACGAGGACATACTTATTAGAGGTACATGCTTCATTAATAGTACTCCTTTAATTACTATTATTAATACTGGTGCTACGTACTGTTTTATTGTTGTTGACTGTGTTCAAAGATTGGGTTTAAATTTGTCTGCTATGAATGGTGAGTTGATTGTTGAGATTCTAGCTAAGGGATCAGTATCTACTTCTCTGGTGTGTTTAAAGTGTCCTTTGTCAGTCTTCGATATTGACTTCTATGTTGATTTAGTGTGCTTATCGTTGACTGGGATGGATGTAATTCTTGGTATGAACTGGTTAGAGTATAACTACGTTCATATAAATTGTTATCGCAAGTCAATGAGGTTTTCTACTCCTGAAGAGGAAGGAGTTGGTTTGTTATCTTTCAAAGAGTTACAACAATTGATAAGAGAAGAATCTCAGATGTTTTCCTTGATGGAAACGCTGTCTGTTGAGAATAAAGCTAAGATTGATAAATTGATGATAGTGAAGGAATTCCCTGAAGTTTTCCCTGATGAGATTCATAGTGTGCCGCCAGAGAGGGAAGTTGAATTTGCTATTGATCTGGTACCCGGTACTAGACTTGTTTCGATGGCACCGTATAGAATGTGGGCATCCGAATTGTCGGAATTAAAGAAGTAGTTGGAAGATTTAGTTGAGAAGAAATTTGTAAGATCAAGTGTATCACCGTGGGGAGCTCCAGTGTTGCTAGTGAAGAAGAAAGATGGTAGTATGCGACTTTGTATTGATTATAGATAGCTGAATAAAGTGACGATCAATAATAAGTATCCGCTTCCGAGAATAGATTATTTGATGGACCAGTTAGTGGGTGATTGTGTGTTCAGTAAGATTGATTCGAGACCGGGTTATCATCAGATCAAAGTAAAAGATGAGGATATTCAGAAGACGGAGTTCAGAACATGGTATGGACACTATGAGTATTTTGTGATGCCTTTCGGTGTGACTAATGCTCCGGGAGTATTTATGGAATACACGAATCGTATTTTTCATACTTATCTAGACCGTTTTGTAGTAGTATTTATTGATGATATTTTGATTTAGTCTAAGTCAGAAGAAGAGCATAAGGAACATTTGAGATCAATGTTGGAAGTTCTGAGAGATAAGAAATTGTATGCGAAGTTGTCCAAGTGCGAGTTTTGGTTAAGAGAAGTCAGTTTTCTTGGCCATGTAATTTCAGGAAAAGGTATTGTTGTGGATCCTTAAAAGGTAGAAGTTGGGTTGCAATGGGAAACTCAGAGGTCGGCTACAGAGATTAGAAGCTTTTTGGGGTTAGTTGGATATTATAGAAGGTTTATTGAAGGATTTTCTAAGTTAGCACTTCCGTTAACTAGATTAACTTGTAAAAGTAAAGCTTTTGTGTGGGATGTTCAGTGTGAAGAGAGTTTTACCGAATTGAAGAAGAGATTGACGTCGGTGTCGGTTTTGACTTTACCAAATCCAGAAGAACCGTTTGTAGTTTACTGTGATGCTTCACTGATGGATTTAGGAGGTGTGCTTATGCAGAATAGTAAGGTGATTGCTTATGCGTCGCGACAGTTGAGAATTCATGAGAAGAACTATCCTACGCATGATCTTGAACTTGTTGTTGTTGTGTTTGTGTTGAATATTTGGAGGAATTATCCCTATGGTTCTAGATTCAAAGTTTATAATGATCATAAGAGCCTTAAGTATTTGTTTGACCAGAAAGAGTTAAATATGAGACAACGTAGATGGTTGGAGTTGCTGAAGGATTATGATTTCAGTTTGAATTATCATCTAGGTAAAGCGAATGTTGTGGCTGATGCTTTAAGTAGAAAGACCTTGCATATGTCAGCAATGATGATTAAGGAGATGGAATTAATTGAGCAATTTCGAGATATGAGTTTGGTTTGCAAAGTGACACCAGTGTGATGTTAGGAATGTTGAAGATTAATAATGACTTTATGGATATTATTCTAGAGGCTCAGAAGCTAGATGTGAGATTAGTAGATATTATGAATAGTTGTAGTCAATTAGAGAAGAGTGACTTTAAGATTGATGAGAGAGGTGTGTTGAGATTGCATGAGATAATTTGTATTCCTGGTGACGTAGATATGAAAAGAAAGATTCTTGAAGAGGGTCATAAAAGCGGTTTGAGTATTCACCCAGGAGCTACTAAAATGTATCAAGATTTAAAGAAAATATTTTGGTGGCCTGGAATGTAAGAAGATGTAGCTCGTTTTGTGTATGCTTGTTTGACTTGTCAGAAGTTGAAGATTGAGCATCAGAAGCCTGTTGGGTTGATGCAACCATTGGAAGTTCCAGAATGGAAATGGGATAGATTTTATATGCACTTTGTGATGGGGCTTCCTGTTACTTTAAGAGGGTGTGATTCAATTTGGATGATTGTTGACAGGCTTACAAAGTTGGCTCATTTTATACCTATTAACATCACCTATCCAATTGTGAAGTTGGCAGAGATTTATATCCGAGTAATTGTGAAGCTACATGGTGTTCCTCTGTGTATTGTGTCGGATAGAGATCTGAGGTTTACGTTAGAGTTTTGGAAAAGTCTGCAAGAGTCGTTAGGTTCTAAGTTGAGATTGAGTTAGGCATATCATCCTCAGACTGATGGCCAAACTGAGAGAACTATTCAGTCGTTGGAAGACTTGTTGAGAGCTTGTGTTCTTGAGCAAGGAGGTTTGTGGGACACTTACCTTCCGTCGATTGAGTTCACATATAATAATAGTTACCATTCTAGTATCGGAATGGCACCTTTTGAAGCGTTGTATGGTTGAAGGTGTAGAACTCTGTTGTGTTGGCATGAATCTGGTGAGAGTGTACTACTTGGACCGGAATTAGTTCGAGAGACTACCGAGAAAGTAAAGTTGATCTGAGAGAAGATGAAGGCTTCTCAGAGTAAGCAGAATAGTTACCATGACAAGCGAAAGAAGAACTTAGAATTCCAAGTTGGTGATCATGTGTTTTTGAGAGTTATGCATGTGACCGGTGTTGGGAGAGCTTTGAAGTCTAATAAGCTCACGCCTCGCTTCATTGGTCCATATCAGATTTTGGAAAGAGTTGGAAAAGTTGCTTATCGGATGTTGTTACCGCCAAATCTTTCGAATTTGCATGATGTGTTCCATGTGTCTCAACTTCGGAAGTATATTCCATATCTGTCTCATGTGGTTAGTATGGACGTGTGCAAGTGCGAGATAAACTCACTATGGAGACAAAGCCTGTACGAGTTGAGGATCATGAAACAAAGACTCTTCGAGGGAAAGAGATCGTGTTGCTCAAAGTTGTTTGGCTAGGAGCTGCTAGAGAAAGCATGACCTAGGAGTTTGAGAGTAAGATGCGAAACTCCTATCCCGAGTTGTTCGAATCAGGTAAATTTTTTAGGACGAAAATCTTGTAAGTGTGGGAAAGTTGTAACGCCCAAATATTTAATTATTTATTTTATTTAAATATTTAAGTATTTGTTCGCGTTTTGGCGGTATATTTTATGTTGAAGTTGATTAAGTCGATAAGCCGGAAAAATAAGTCGGAAGCCGTAGAATTATTTATTAGAATTAATATTATAGTTGTTGTAGTGGATTAATTAGTGGGCTTGAAACCGTGTTTGAAATAGAAAATTAGGGGGTGTTGTAGTTTGGCCCATTAGTAATTATAAGATTTAGTTGATTTTAATAAAAAGAAAATAAATATGTAGAAACAAGTCATAACAGTAGGAGAGGAAAAAACTGATAATTTTGCACGATCGTGGGAGAAAGGGGAAAAGAAGAATGAACCGTTAGAATCCGATTCTTAGAGCAACCTTCGATCCAAAACCTAAGGTAAGGGTGGGTTCAATTCTTATAATCGGGTATGAATTTCGATACTGTGATTGGGTAGTTAGGTTGTTGTGTTTATTTGTTGATATTGATGTTGTGTGGAAAATCTGTATATTATGATTGAAATGTTTGATTGTAAAATTAGTTGTTCCGATTGTTGAATTTGTTGATTAAAAAGTTGTTTTGTTTATGTTGCAAGTTGTTGTTGTTACTGTGTTGTTTTTAATTCTGGAAAATTTTTTGGTTTCGGGACGATGAAAGAGAACGTAGTGGAAGGCCACATTTTTGGTGGTGGTCACACATACATGGCGCAGGCCATGGCTTAATGGCAAGAGGGTGGCCCTCACTTTATTACATATGTCATAGGCCATATCCTTTAGGAAAGGCCAAGTGATGGCCATGTGATACATATGGCGCAACCCATATCTAAAGGCCTTGGTGGCCACCTGCACATGGCGCAGGCCATGCTATGGGAGAGACAAGGGTGGTGCTGGCCACCCTGTCATTTGTGGGAAGAATTCCTTTTCAATTAAATCCCCATTTCTAATTAATTTATTAAATAATCCAAATAACTTTTATGGACTTAAATCTAAATTATATAATTTCTAAATTATGAATTAGTAGATTTAAGGAGAAATATAATTGGTAATGAGGCTTAGCATTATAATTACAGGTAGCACGAATAGTAAGAAAACAGATTTTTAAAAATGCACTGTGTTATGTAGTTTAGCAGGAAGCGCATGTTTAAGAAGTTAGCAGAAACAATAGTAGCAGTATGATTTTCCATGACAGATAATTTGTAACAGAACATAGATAATTCAAGCTTTGTAACAAAATCGCGTTAATCACAGAAAGTTAGAAAACAGTACCGGTTTAGTCGTTTTAGCCAAATTAGGCAAAAATCGTAGTTGCCACGAATTTAACGGAAATTGTCGGGGTAAGTCGGGTAATATTATAGTTGATTTTGATGCGTTGTTTTTGTTGAAATTACGTCATAAAGTTTTGTTACAGGTACAACTGAGTTGGTAAGTTGCTCCGGTTACGGAAAATCTTAAAGTTGCTATGTTGTAGGCTTTATAAGCCAAAGTTGAATATAAGTTGATTATGTTGTAAACGTTGTCGTGTTGCTCTTGTTGTTATGGTGTCTGAGTTTTAAAGTCGTATGTGCCATTTAAGTCATTTGCATTTTGTCGGAGCCTTGCTCACACCACGTTGGCCTGGATTGGCAATTGAAGTTGAAAGTTGAAGGCTTATGCCTTGATGCCTCGATAACTTGGAAATTATTTAAGTTGGGAGTTTTGCTCTGATGGTACCACATGCATAATTAGTCGAGTCACATTAAAGTTGCATTTTTGTTGAGTTGTTTATGTTGATGTTTGGTTGAAGTTGTGAAGTGGTGTTGTGTTTACGATCCTTATTCGTTGTATTGTTTTTCATATATTGATTATAATTATCGTAACCCACCCCTTCTGTTTGAATGTTGTCCTTATGTTGGCAACGTGCAGGTAATCTTGAGGAGTAGCCGGTTACCTTTAGTCGAGTCGGTGGTCAGTCTCTCTGATACGTAGCACTCGGGGGGATTGACGCGTGTCTGTTTTGTTGAACTGCTTACATTGCTGAATTTTATTTTAATTGAGGAACTTAGAATGCTTTTTAGTATTTCGAAGATGTTTTATGTTGGTTAAAGATGCTATGAATTGATTTTATGAATCCGCTGCGTAAGGTTTTTATGAAGTTGATTTATTTGAGTAAAATGAAGTTTTTTTATGTTTATTTATGAAAAGTGCCATGTATTAAGTATGATATATAAAAATTTGAAATTTCGTTCAAAGTTGAAAGTGTAATATCCCATTTATGTGGAAGTTTTGTGAACTCTGATTTTATTTATATTTCAAGGGTAGAAATAGGGTGTCTCTCGCTGGGGAGAAAGATTATGCTTGGGGAATACCATCTGGTAACATCTACTTCTTAACTGCAAAACCTGTAACAACCAAGTGTGTACACATATGCCCCATGGAATTACATGGTATGAATCGATCATCCAATGTCACTCGACATTCAAAGTGATTTTAAATGTTTTCCCCTTTTCGCATGTTAGTCATAAAGCCACCTAGTTTAAATGTAATGTTCTTTTATAAAAAAATTCAGGACAATTTTGTAAACAAAACAAGTAAAACAAAAACAAGGATAAAGCTTTTTGACTGAATATTCTTTTATTGATGAGCCTGTGAATAGGCGAAAAGTTACATCAGGAAGCAACCATCTGGAAAGAGGTGATCAGTGTAAATTAAGAAAAGAAACTATCATAATGACAATGTGAACGGCATTCCAATGAGTTTCAATTCTGCTATGTCCAGTATGTCTTCAAGATTTCTCTGTTTCTGCTCTTTCTTTCTGAAGAAGAAGATTGTACCGATTCCTACCCTTCTGAGATTTCCAGGTTAAATGAGACGATGACGTGGTAAATATTACTCAGATCACAGTTATTTGCTTATTCTCTTATTTTGCGTGGACCGCCCTTTCGGGTTTTCAATCCACCGAGATACCCTTTTTTGCCTGAGTTGTCCAATGCGGATTTTCAACTCACCGGGTGTACATTTTTTTATTATATCCCTAACTTTTTCCCGAGCCTTTTATTCTGTTTTTGGCTCTCCGGGATGCCCTTTTTTTGCCTGGACTCTTTATTCTATTTTTTGTCCATCGGGTCTTTTTATGCGGAGTATTTTTTAACTGCGTCTAAGTTAACAGGGGATTGGAAATCTTCACCATCCATAGTAGTGAGCATCAATGCTCCACCAGAGAAAACTTTCTTTACTATGAATAGGCCTTCATAATTTGGAGTCCATTTTCCCCTGTGATCTGAACCTGGAGGAATAATTATCTTGAGTACAAGCTCACCAACTTGATACTCCCGAGTGCGTACTCACTGATCGAATTCCCGCTTCATTCTCCTCTGATAAAGATGACCATGGCATACAATTGCTAATCTCTTTTCCTTAATTAAGAATAACTGATTATATCGGGAACGCACCCATTCAGCCTCATCAAGCTTGACATCCATCATTATTTGCAAAGAAGGAATCTCGACTTCAACAGGTAAGACTTCCTCCATACCATATACTAGGGAGAAAGGAGTTGCCCCAGTAGACGTCCTGACCGATGTTCGGTACCCATGCAAAGAAAACGGTAACATCTCATGCCAATCTTTATAGGTGACGACCATTTTCTGCATAATCTTCTTGATGCTCTTGTTTGCCGCCTCGACTATGCCATTCATCTTTGGCCGGTAAGGAGAAGAATTATGATGTTGTATTTTGAAGTCCCGGCACAGCTAAGCCATTGTTTTGTTGTTCAGATTGGAACCATTATCCGTAATGATTCTTTCAGGAACTCCATATCTGCAGATAATGTCTTTCTTCATAAACCTGGCCACCACCTGCCTGGTGACATTGGCATAAGATGATGCTTCGACCCATTTGGCGAAGTAATCAAACGCGGCCAATATGAAACGATGGTCATTCGAAGTAGTAGGATCTATTTTTCCAATCATTTCAATGCCCCACATAGAAAAGGGCCAAGGAGATGACATGACGTTGAGCGGGCTTGGAGGAACATGCACCTTGTCTGCATAAATCTGGCACTTATGACACTTCCAGGCATATGAACAACAGTTTGCATCCATTGTTAACCAGTAATACCCTGACCTCAATAACTTCTTTTCCATTACATGCCCTCCTACATGGGTGTCGAATGATCCCTCATGGACTTCCTGCATTAACATGTCTGCTTCGTGTCTATCCACGCATCTGAGCAACACCGTGTCGAAGTTTCTCTTGTATAGAACACCATCAGCATTTAAGAAGAAACTTGCAGCAAGTCGCCTCAAAGTCTTTTTGTCATTGGAAGATGCCCCAGTTGGGTATTCTTTACTTTCCAGAAAGTGATTAATGTCATGATACCAAGGCTTATCATCAGACACTGCATCAACAGATAACACATATGCAGGTATATCAAGCCTATACATATCAATCTTAGGGACATAATTCCAACATATTACTTTGATGGTAGAAGAAAGCGTAGCCAGTGCATCGGCAAACTGATTTTCATCAAGTGGTATGTACTGAAGCTTTACTATTGTGAAGAACGTCAACAACCTTCTTGCATAATCCATGTAAGGAATTAAGTGTTGTTGATGCGTATACCACTTGTCGGTAATCTGATTAATCATGAGAGCTGAATCTCTGAATATATCGGGGGTCATAATCCTGAGATTAATAACCTCCTCTATTCCCATAATGCAAGCCTCGTACTCCACTTCATTGTTGGTGCAACCAAAAGTGATTCTGGAGGCGAAGGGAAAATGAACACCTTCAGGAGTAATTAAAGAGCACCAACTCTGCACCCATTGATATTGACATCCCCATCAAACATCAATCTCCATTTGGATTCAGGGTCTGGCCCCTCCTCAGGGAGTGGTTCCCCGCAGTCTTTAGCTTTGAGGTACATGATTTCCTCATCAGGAAAGTCAAATTTCATGGGTTGATAATCATCCTCAAGAGGTTGTTGTGCAAGATAGTCTAAGAGCACACTTCCTTTGATGGTCTTTTGCGAAGTATATTGAATATCGTACTCAGTCAACACCATCTGCCAACGTGCAACCCTTCTAGTTAACGTTGATTTCTCAAAAATGCATTTAACAGGATCCATCTTTGAAATTAACAGGGTAGTGTGGGTCAACATATATTGTCTCAGTCGGTGAGCCGCCCATGCAAAAGTGCAACAAATTTTCTCGAGCAGTGAGTATCTTGATTCACAATCAGTAAACTTTTTGCTAAGGTAGTATATTGCATTCTCTTTTCGACCAGACTTGTCATGTTGGCCTAAAACACATCCCATTGATCCTTCAAGCACAGTCAAGTACATAATGAGTGGCCTCCCCGAAACCTGAGGCATCAAGATTGGAGGTTCCTGCAAGTATTCTTTGATCTTCTCAAAAGCATTTTGACAATCATCATTCCACCTGACCGCCTGCTCTTTTCTCAGCAATTTGAATTTTGGTTCACATGTAGTTGTGAGGTGAGATATGAACCGTGCAATGTTTCAATCTACCTAGGAAGCCACATACTTCTTTTTTTGTTCGCGGTGCATGAATTGTTTGTATGGCTTTACCTTTAGCAGGATCTACCTATATCCTTCTCTGGCTCACAATGAAACCCAACAGTTTTCTATAACGCACCCCGAAGATGCATTTGTTAGGATTTAACCTCAGATAAAACTTCCTTAGTCGTTCAAATAGCTTCTTGAGGTTAACCAGATGCTCTTCTTCATCTCAGGACTTGGCAATCATGTCGTCCGTGTAACATTCAATCTCTTTGTGGATCATATCATGAAACAATGTTACCATTGGCCGCTGGTAAGTTGCTCAGGCATTCTTCAAACCAAAAGGTATAACCTTATAGAAAAACATACCCCACGGGGTAATGAATGGTGTTTTCTCCATGTCTTACGGTGCCATCTTTATCTAATTATAACCGGAGAAGCCATTCATGAAAGAAAAGACCGAGAACTGAGTTGTATTGTCAACCAGTACATCAATGTGAGGTCATGGGAAATCATCTTTCGGGCTCGCTCTGTTTAAGTCCCGGTAGTCAACGCACATCCGGACCTTTCCGTCCTTCTTCGATACTGGCACAATATTAGCTACCCATGGTGGATAACTAGTCACGGCAAGGAACCCGACGTCCCACTGCTTCTGAACTTCTTCTTTGATTTTCATCGCCATGTCAGGACGAGTTCTACGAAGTTTTTGTTTAACCGGAGGGCGGTCTTCCCTCAGTGGCAACTTATTCATCAAAATGTTTGTTTCTAAACTTGGCATATCTTGATATGACCAAGAGAATATGTCCACATATTCTCGAAGCATTCCAATTAACTCTTCTTTCACATCGGCCTACAGACTGGCCCCTATCTTAATTTCCTTCTTTCCATCTCCTGTCCCGATGTTGATAACTTCAATATCTTCGTGGTGAGGCTGAATAACTCTTTCCTCATGTCTCAATAACCTTGCCAATTCTTCAGGGAGTTCACAATCTTCCTCAACCCCTTCATCATCTTGGTAGATAGGATTATAGAAGTCATACCCAGTCATAGAAGAAGTGTTATCAACAAAATTTGGGCAATTAATTATGCACAAGTGATGTGCTTATTTTAGAATCTATTTTTATGAAAAAAGAAAAGAAGCAAAACAAAACAAAACATTGCCATTTTTATTGTTTTTTGTGAAAAAGTTTAAAAAGAAAGAAAGGGAACACGGTTTTGAATAAAAAATGTCCTTTATTCATGATAAAATAAACTGCATAAAATGCAAGGAGGCCCTACAATGGATCCATACACCTTGGGGAGAGTGCAGGATTGAACATGCGTGTCATAATGGAAAAACAAAGAAAATTACTCTGGCCGGCAAGTAACTTGGACGAAGTCTTCCATGAGCCATTTCTTTAGCTCTTCCCCTGGGACACAAGGACGCACCCAGTTGTTGAGATCACAATCGTTGTCAGTATCATCTCCAACAGCATAGACTTGATTTAGATCAATCACACCCCCACTTGAGAAGCTAATTGTTCTGCTCTGAGACCCTGCTGCCTGCCCTGGGACATAACTTATCCCGAACGTGTCTTCTTTCTTATCAACCTCAACCAGTTTACCCCAGCCATGGGCACTTGCAGACTGCACCACTTCCATGGCCTGCTTGTATGATGAGATGGACGTGCTGACTCTCTCATTACCTTTAACCCCAGAAATGGGAGAAACATCATTGACATGAACAACCTCAAAAAACTTGACAAATTGTCTCATGGATCTCCCCGTCCATTTCGACATATTTGAACGTAGACAAGTGGCTGACAAATATGTCTTCTTCCCCGCATACAATAATGACCTGTCCATCAATGACATACTTCAATTTCTGGTGCAATGTGGAGATCACGGAGCCTGCAGCGTGAATCCATGGACGTCCCAAAAGATAGCTATAAGCTGGTTGTATATCCATAACATAAAAGGTGCTCTTGAAAACTTGCGATCCAATCTTAACCGGTAGCTCAACTTCACCAAAGACTAATCTCCTGGAGCCATCAAATGCTCTCATCACTAAATTTCTTGGCCTCAACACAATACCATCAACATCCAGCTTCATTAAAGCCTTTTTGGGCAGCACATTCAAAGAAGATCATGTGTCCACCAACATGTGGGATAATACAGCTCCTTTGCACTCCATCGTGATGTGCAAGGCTTTGTTGTGATTTCGGACTTCAGAAGTTAGATCCATATCTGTGAATCCCATTCCATAACTGGCGTTCATGTTGGCCACCACTGTCTATAGCTGATTCACTGTGATGTGCAAGGCTTCCTGGTGCGCCTTGGAACACATTAATAGAGATAAGATAGAGATATTTGAAGGTGTCTGGTTCAGCTGATCGACCACCTTATAATCGCTTTTCTTTATTATCCACATAAATTCTTCCACTTCTTTCTCAAAGGTACTCTGCTTTGTAGTCGGAGTTACAACCTCTTCAGTAGCTACCTGTTTTCCCTTAGCTCTAGCAGCAGCTTTAACTTCTGTATTTTTTCTGAGAGTTTGTAGAGCGAAAAGTCGTCCACTACGAGTGAAACCCCCTACTCCTCCAACATTGACAATACTAGGATCAATAGTCACTGGCTTCTCTTCAACCTTCTGCCTTTGAACATACACATCCGAGCTATAATGCCACCAAATATCTCTTTCACTTTCATAAGGAACGGGCCCAGGAATAGTGATAGTAACAGGATTAACTGTAACAGGACTAACTTCTTGAGGCACATAGATGGTCACGGGTGCCGGTCGGGGAGGCATAGCTTCAGGAGTAAAATAGATTGTCACTGTAGAAACCACGTCTCTTTCATTGTTCACTTTATCGAATTGTAGGGAACCTTTGTCTATCAATATTTGGATACCATCTCTGAGCTTGTCACAACCATTCTTTGATGTCAAACAGTCTTCAAACTTTTCACTACAACCGGGGAACACCTACCCCTTTAACAAACGTTCTTTCACAACAGCTAGTGGTGTCTGCACTTCATTCACATCTAGAACCAAATTTAGAACTCTCCCATCTTTGATGGCATTAACCCTTGTGTAGCTCCCTGGATTTCCATCCTGGTACAAACGCGAAAGTGGCGCGGAAATGAGGTAGAGTCGCCAGTCAGGAATTTTTATCCCGAAGAAACGGGAATGGTAATGTTGCACAAAACAGAAGAAAGGAAAAGGAAGGACACAAGTCCTGCGAACAAAAGAAACTAGGTTCGGGAGTCGGTTACAACCTGGAAAGGTATTAGCACCCCAGATCATCCGTCGTACCCAATGGATCCACGCTTGCAAAGAAACTGTTTCAAAGGGTGAATAAATGAAAGCTGATGCAAAAAGAAAATGAACTGGATAAGAAAAGAAATGGGGGGAAATGTAGGGAAAATAAAAGAGTGTGCTCGAACGGGCCCTACCCCGCTGCCTACGTACCTCATCTGGACAATGAGGATCAGAGTCGTCGTAGTTCCCCAAACTAGGGGTAGAAAAGATTGCTTGTCTTAAGGCTTGAACTGCCTATGTCAATGCTCAGGTGTAGCAGGCTCGAACGACAAGTGTGTTACCGTCTTGCAAAATGACAAGTAGGAGCAAGTTCGTACGATGAGAGTGAAGGTGATGAGAAAAGAAGTCCCGAAGGAGAGACATTTATTGTGTGTCCAGTGTTTTTTATGATTTTATATGAGTGTGGCACAAGAAAGTGAACTCAAGCTCTTTTCCATGGAATGTGTACTTGCTACTACATTCCAAGATGGAATAATAGAACAAGCACACTCAAGTAAGGAGAAGATTCCCAAAACTTGGTTCCAGAGATTAGGGCCTAAGCTCACTAACTCGTTGAATTTATTAAGTGTTTTTGTAATTTTTGTGAAGAATTATTTTTTATGATTTTCTTTGTGAAAGTAGTCTCAAGATTAGACTTGTACATCATGCTAGACAAGCTTGTACTATCCCAAAATGGGAAGACTACAAGTGCCCCATGGAATAAGTCCATACACACAAGGCTACCTCAACCATTATTAAGTGTTTTTTAGGTTTTGGTTTTGAGATGAGAAGATAAAGAAACAAAAGGATTTTAAAGATAAAATATAATGGGGAAAGTCTAATCCTAATGTTATCATGCAAAGGTGGTCCTAAAGTTAGTGTAGTTTGAAGTCTATCCTAATGAAGAAGAAGGAAAGAAGAAAGAAGAACTAGAATACAACTTACTCCTCTAAAGGAGATAAGTTGTTTCTAAAGGGGGAAAAGATGAGGTTGTACAAAGGATGGAATAAGGCACATCACAAAGAAAGTTAAGAAAGCAATAAAGAAAAGCGATGAAGGTTTGAAATGTGGATAACATCCACACTTCTTACTTACCATATGCACCTACCTGAAAAGGTTAGAAATACAAACAGGAACAAAAATGAAACATAAGCAAGTAAAAGATCCTATCAATCTAACACAATTAGAAGTGAATCACACTTATCATATACTAAGACTAAGTCAAATAAACAAAAGGAGTTGGCACAAGTGCCCTCCTAAACCAATAAACCATCATACATCCAGAAAATATTCAAAACAAAGCAAGCAAACACAAAATTCAAATAAAATGGATAAAGGTCCCAAAAATTCTACAATTAATCATGAGAACACCTTAATCACCTACAAACCACATACCAAAATCACAATCTAAAAGTCAGAAGCAAAGTAAGTCAAATAAGTGTCTAAAGTCCAACTAGGGTTTAGTAAACTTCAACATAAAACAACATGACAAAAAGCAAGCAAATAAAATTCAAAAATCATGCAATAAATCCTAAATGACCTTCAACATGTTAGGGATCAGTAGCAAAAAGAATCATGTTCATTACTATTTTAAAACTCAAGTTATAAAATCAACAAGTTAAGGTGTGCATAAAAGAATTTAAAAGAAAAGAAATAAAGTCAACAAATAAATATCAGGCGCCAAGAATTAATAAAAAAAATAAAAATAAAAATATCATAAATTTAAGAAAATTAAAATAAAAGTCTATGAATTTATTCACTATTTTTAAATGCTTTTAACTATCTTTAATAAAATAAAACAAAACAGAAATTAAAAGAGAAAATAAATAGATAGAAATAAAGTCGGGAGGTCCAAAAAGAAAAGAAACCAAGTTAAATCCGAAAATTGGGCCCAGACAGGGGGTGCAAGTAGAAAAACGCTAGGCCCAGTTCCAAAAGCTCAGTCAACAAGGACAATAGTATGCGAATCCAACAGCCTACATTCAAACCTTATATTCCCTCTACATCCAACGGCTCACGGATTTCCGGATAAAATAAAATACACAAAATACATAAAATAAAATAAAACAAAATATATAAAAAAAACCACACGTGAGGCGCACATGCCTCATTAAAATGCTGCCAAGATGTGATCCACAAGACGCAAACGGATCCAACGGTTGCGACATATTCTGGCTAAAAAAAAAGGTCAATGAAGGTCTTCCGGCCGGAGGAGCGCCAGTCATCCTCTCCGGCTAGCTCTGATGAAGGCACATGAATGAAAGTCCCAGAAATGCTCAAAGTACATACCAAAATGAAGCTGACATTATATAGATCAAGAATATAACGTTCATTTTCACAAACAGACAACAAATAAGGCAAATCGAACAAAACAAATCCAAACATCAAAATTGAAGATCCATATTTAAGGCACCACAAGGTCTCTAATCACTTCAAACATCTTACATCAAACAAGATCAAGCCAAAACAAACAATAAGAAACCAAATCCGAAGCGAAAATGATCAAGAAATTCCAACCTGTATGAAGGTTCTTTGAGGAGTTTGCGAAAACCAGCAGTGCACTGAACTTCTTGTGCTTCCTTGATTCTTTCCAAAGCCAAATAAAGGCTTATTGAGCAAAATAAATGCAGGGATGTGGATGCTCTGAATACAATGTTGCACTTACACTTTAAAGCATAGCTCCGATGAGGATGATGAAAATGTAATACACGGGTTGAAAGAAATATCGATGGATGAATGTGGATCTAAATCCAAGAGAAAGCAGAGAGAGAATGGAAGTTAGTTATGATTTTCTTTTGATGATGAAAACCAAAAGTGAGAGAGGGAAAATGCTGAAGATGATGAATGGTATTAAGTGTGTATGATCCCTCCCAAATTCGTGAAAAATAGAATGCTTATGTAGTGAGGGTGTATGTATTGCAATTTGTGGTGTGAGAGCCAAGTTTGTTTCCACCAAAATGCAGAGTATTCGCACTCCTTGCTTCTGTTTTTTTCTCTTTAAATTTGATTCAACATGGTGGTGTGCATGTTTGTTAGGGTGGGACTCACGTGTTGTCATGGTGATATTGAAATGATGAGAAAATATGATGATCCGGTGGTTGTGATTGAATAGCAAATAAGGCTGCATGAGAACCAATCACGTGAGATCTTTTCTCTCTTTCCTTGTACCAGACGTGTGAATGAGGGAGGCATAAGTGTGACTCTCTTGCAAACTTGATTGAGTGTATGTGAGGTATAGGGGAAATATGGTGGAACCTGCTTGGTTTTATTGTCTCATTGGCGGACGAAAACAAAAATGATGATCTGGCGATTGTGATTGGGTTGAATTCGATGGTGTATGGCAAGCTACTTCACGTGTGAACTTTCTTCCATTTTGCTTGTCAAAATGCATGACTGGGTATGAAAGTGGCACACTCTCTCTTTTTTATTTGGATCAAGGCATGTACTGCATTTGTCTTATTGATCCTCTCTCACAACCAATATCACATGCACTCCTCTTGTATTATCTTTTCTTTCTTTTTTTTACTAAAACAATAATAAAACCAAGCAAAGTGTAGCACACATAATATTTGGTCACGTGAAAACAACCATGGCCTCATTAAAACAAGTATTGAAAAAAAAAATAAACCTTGACTTACAAAAATAAAGGAAAATAAAGGGTGGACCAATGAAGATTTGACAAAATGCCCAAAAAAACCCTAAAACGCATCAAAACTTCTAAAAATCATATCGTGAGTTCTAAAGAAGCCATGGAGGTGTTATTGGACTTTTTGGAAAGGGAAAATAATGCTCTACAACTTTCATGTTCACCGAAAAATCATTCGGAACATTTTTACACATGAAATAATAGCTTGAAACTCTAGGGACAATATTTCCAAAAATAGAAACTTCTAAATTTCCATATTTAGCAACTTTTCGCATATTCCCGATTTTCGACATTTAAGATCAACTAAACTATTCCTTGACATGATATGACCTCCAAAGATTGATGATCCTGATTAAAACCCCAGAAAACCTTCAGTTGACTTTTTGTACTGCCCGATTGACTTTCTTGCTTCACCAACAAGCAATTGCCCAAATACTTGACTTTCTCAGTGAATTTTTGCTTCAAATTTCATATATAAGCCTTGAAGATCATATGAGAGCTTTTGACCATAAGAATTGGTCAAAACTAAGAGGATATGAGGATCTGGTCCAAAACCCTAATCAGGATTTCCCCTGCATGGGAAAATGTTGTTTTTTTTTAACTTCTGAATAAATTTCTCTCTTCTGAACTTTTAAGGATAACCTTGGGCTTGCTCATGATATGAGAAGACCTTATGAGCTTCTTGCAATGCCACCTGGCTATTGACTTGACTTTAAAATCCCGAGTTGTCCAGCTAACTGATCATATGCCTTATGCTAAAACATGTGGTGATTATGCCTCATTTTTCTATGTCAGATGCTAGAATATGATATGTTGATGCCATGCTTATGATTATTATGATATGATGATAATACTATAAAGAAGAAGACAAATTTGGGATGTTACAGGTGACCCTATCCAAGTAACTGTTAATCTGAAAAATATGATAACACGGGCTATCGACCGTTCAAGATAAACTGTGGTTGGATACGAAGAAGACCTGAAATTTGCACTATGCTGGAGAATGCAGAAATGGGAAGTAAACCCAACACTCTGGGTGACTGAAGTGAAGACAAAGTAGACGATCTCCTTTCGAATTGCACTATTATTCCAAATGAGAAACACCTAGACAGACGAGTCTTCCTCAAGAAAACTTGTTACGCCAGGGACTAGACATACGAGCCTCTTCAAGTAAACTTGTTACGCCAGGAACTGGACATACGAGCCATATTCATATATTTTTATAAAAATATATGACTTAAGACAGACGAACCTCCTTCGGATAACCCGTTACGCCAGGACCGGTGATGCACTTAAGTTTGTGGAATAGACATGCATAATCAGGATAGACGAACCCTCTTCATATATCCTCCGTAGATATATGGTATAAGACAAACGAGTCTTCTTCAAATAACCTGTTACTCTAGGTGCGACATTAGGATTGGACGAACCCTCTTCCCAAATCTTGCGTAGATAAGTGGTGTCAGAGACAGACGAACCTCCTTCGGATAACCTGTTACGCCAGGACCGGTAACCATTTTGACGTTTAATCCCACCGTCAGGACTTCAAACCTCTTCAACACAGACGAGTATTGGATGATCATCAAGAGAACACGGACGAGTGCCATAAGTCGATGATACAAACGAATATCAGACGATAATCTAAGAAACGCAGACGAGCGTTTCAGGCGATGATACAGACGAATATCAACCACTGATACAGACGAATACCAGAAATCCAACACAAACGAGCATTTGGAGTAACAATACAGACGAGTACCAGATATCCAACACAGACAAGCATTTGGAGTATCAATACAGACGAGTATCAGAATGATTATCAAATCAGTATATATGGATATAAGCTAACACATACGAGTGTGAGGGAATGCATACGAGAAACAATCAGATATCAAACACAGATGAGTGTTGGAGAATGCAGACGAGCATCAAACAGCTATCAAACACAGATAGGTATTGGGGAGTGCATACGAGCACATATATCAAACACAGACGAGTGATGGGGAATGCATACGAGCAACAAGCAAAGATCAAACACGTCCGAGTGTTGGGAAATGCAGATGAGCAACAAGCAAATATCAAACACAAATGAGTGTTGGGAAATGCAGACGAGCAAAACAAGTGTCTGACTGGCAGCAAGAATCACAACTTTGCAGGGGAGAACCAGATCAAGAAGCTTCAACACTTAACTCTGGCTGGTGAAATGCATAGCTGTGTGTATCATCACACTAGCCAAAAATAAATTGGCAACTTCTCTAGGGAAAATTTCAATGATGGGAGTGAATCCCAAACATGAACTCTGTGGAGAAATCAAGCGTCCAGCTGCCTGCTGGGAATACTCCACTTGTGGAAAGATAATCCGCTTGGGGATGAAAGCTCTTCAATTAGCTTTGAAATTCTGTTGGGGATTCCACCTGCTCTAACTTAGCTGGGGAATATTCTCTGCTTTGGTATATATGACACCATCCTGCAAAACCTGCAACAATAGTATACGCACATGTGCCCCAGGGATGTACATGGTTTGATCTGTTCATCCATTGTCACCCGGCACTCAAAGATAATTTTAATTGTTTCCCTGCAATGTCTTTTTTTTGGAAAATCACCCTGTTTCAAATGCAATGTTCTTTTTGCCAAAAATTCAGGACATTTTTGCAAACAAAATAAACAAACACAACACAGCTTTTGACTGAATATTCATTTATTGAATGGCCCCTGAATAGGCAAAGTTTTAAATTAGGAAGCAACTACCTGGAAAGAGGTAGCTACCATAAAAATTGAGAAAAGAAACTATCCTAATGGCAATGTACACGGCATTCCAATGGGTTTCCTTCCTGCTATGATCAATATGTCTTCAAGACTTTTCATTCTTGCCTTCACTTTCTGAAGAAGATGAGGGGCTGATTCCCACCCTTCTGATATTGCCAGACTGCATGAAACGATGATTTGGTTCAGATTACCCAGATCGCAGTTGTTCGCTTATTCCCTTGTTTTGCGTGGATCGTCCGATGTGGCTTTTCAATCCACCGGGATACCCTTTTTTTCCTGAGTTATCCGATATGGCTTTTCAACTCAGCGGGTGTACACATTTTTTTATTTTTAATTTCCCTAACTTTTGCCCGAGATTTTTATTCTGTTTTTAGCTCGCCGAGATGCCCTTTTCTTTCCTGGACTTTAATTTTGTTTTTGTGTACAGCGGGTCTTTTTATGCAAATTATTTTTTAACTGCGTCCGAGTTAACAGGGGATTGGAAATCTTCTCCATTCATAGTAGTGAGCATCAGTGCCCCACCTGAGAAAAATTTCTTCACTATGAATGGGCCTTCGTAGTTTGGGGTCCACTTTCCCCTGTGATCTGAACCTGGAGGAATGATCCTTTTGAGCACAATCTTCCCTACTTGATACTCTCGAGTACGTACTCGTTAGTCGAATGCTCGCTTCATTCTCCTTTGATAAAGCTGACCATGACAGATAGCCGCTAATATCTTTTCCTCAATTAGACACAACTGGTTATATCGAGCACGTACCCACTTAGCCTCATCAAGCTTCACATCCATCATCACACGTAAAGAAGGAATTTCTACCTCGACAGGCAAGACTGCCTCCATGCCATACACCAAGGAGAAAGGATTTTCCCCAGTTGACGTCCTGACTGACGTTCGATACCCATGCAACGCGAATGGTAAATCTTATGCCAATCTTTGTAAGTGACAACCATCTCCTGCACAATCTTTTTAATATTCTTGTTAGCTGCCTCTACCGCACCATTCATCTTTGGCCGGTAAGGAGAAGAATTGTGATGTTGAATCTTGAAGTCCCGGCACAGTTCTGTCATCTTCTTGTTGTTAAAGTTGGAACCATTATCAGTAATGATTCTCTCGGGCACTCTGTAACTGCAAATGATATCTCTCTTTAGAAACCTGGCTACCACTTGGCGAGTGACATTGGCATAAGATGCTGCTTCAACCCATTTGGTGAAGTAATCAATCACAACCAAGATGAAACGATGACCATTCGAAGCAATAGGCTTTATCTTCCCAATCATGTCAATGCCCCACATAGAAAAGGGCCCATGAGATGACATGACGTTGAGCGGGCTAGGAGGAACATGCACCTTGTCTGCATAAATCTGGCATTTGTGGCACTTACGGGCGTACAAACAACAATCTGCATCCATCGTTAGCCAGTAGTACCCTGATCTCAACAACTTCTTAGCCATAGCATGTCCTCTTGCATGAGTACCGAAGGATCCCTCATGGACTTCCTGCATTAACAGGTCTGTTTTGTGTCTATCCACGCATCTAAGCAAGACCATGTCAAAGTTCCTCTTATACAGAACCCCGTCTACATTCAAGAAGAAGCTAGCATCAAGTCGTCTCAAGGTCTTCTTTTTGTTAGATGATGCCCCAGCTGGGTATTCTTGATTTTCCAGGAAAAGCTTAATATCAAAGTACCAAGGTTTCTCATCAGACATTGCATCTACAGAGAAAGCATAAGCTGGTGTGTCAAGCCTGGAAATGTCAATCCTGGGCACATAGTTCCAACACAAGACTTTGATGGACGAAGAAAGAGTAGCCAATGCATCATCAAATTGATTCTCA
This sequence comes from Lathyrus aphaca, assembly GCA_963966055.1. Lineage (NCBI taxonomy): Eukaryota > Viridiplantae > Streptophyta > Magnoliopsida > Fabales > Fabaceae > Lathyrus > Lathyrus aphaca. The sequence continues at coordinate 174,937,742 of OZ014524.1, read as the reverse complement.
TCGCGTGGTATATATTGAAGCTTAACCATTGTGAAGAACGTCAATAGTCTTCTGGCATAATCCCTATAAGGAATTAAGTGTTCTTGATGTGTATACCACTTGCCGATAATCTGGTTGATAACGAGGGCTGAATCTCCGAATATATCGAGGGTCTTAATCCGAAGATTAATAGCCTCCTCTATTACCATTATGCACGCCTCGTATTCCGCTTCATTGTTGGTGCAGCCAAAAGTAATTCTGGCAGCAAAGGGAAAGTGAACACCTTCGGGAGTGATAAGAACAACACCAACTCCGCGTCCGTTGATATTGACTTCCCCATCAAACATCAACTTCTATTTGGATTCAGGGTCGGGGCCCCTCCTCCGGAAGTGGTTCCTCGCAATCTCTTTCCTTGAGGTACATGATGTCCTCATCAGGGAAATCAAACTTCATTGGCTGATAGTCGTCTTCAAGTGGTTGTTGTGCAAGATAATCTGACAATACACTTCCTTTGATGGCTTTTTGGGAAGTATAATGTATGTCATACTCTGTTAATATCATCTTCCACCTTGCAACTCTTCCGGTTAATGCTGGTTTCTCGAAAATATACTTGACAGGGTCCATTTTTTAGATTAGCAATGTGGTGTGGGTCAACATGTACTGTCTTAGTCGGCGAGCAACCCATGCCAAAGCGCAACAAGTTTTCTCGAGCAGTGAATAACGGGATTCACAGTCGGTAAAATTTTTTCTAAGGTGGTAAATAGCATGCTCTTTTCGACCAGGCTCGTCATGTTGGCCTAGCACACACCCCATCGACCCTTCTAACACAGTCAAGTACATGATAAGTGGCCGTCCTGGAACTGGAGGCATTAGAAACGGAGGCTCCTGCAATTACTCTTTTATCTTTTCAAAGGCTCTTTGATAGTCCTCAATCCACCTGACCATTTGTTCTTTTCTTAACAATTTGAAGATTGGCTCGCATGTGGCAGTTAGATGAGATATAAACCGTGAAATGTAGTTCAATCTCCCTAAAAAACCACGCACTTCTTTTTCTATTTTTGGCGCAGGCATGTCTTGTATTGCTTTTACTTTTGCAGGATCTAACTCAATCCCCCTCTGGCTAACAATAAAACCCAGCAATTTACCAGAACGCACTCCGAAAGTGCACTTGTTTGGATTCAACCTCAATCTGTACTTTATCAACCTGTCAAATAGCTTTTTGAGATTGACCAGATGTTCTTCTTCGTCCCGGGACTTGGCAATCATATCGTCCACATAACACTTAATTTCTTTATGTATTATGTCGTGGAACAAAGTTACCATAGCCCGTTGATATGTTGCCCCGGCATTCTTCAACCCAAAGGGCATAACTTTATAACAGAATGTACCCCACGGGGTAATGAACTTCGTTTTCTCCATGTCTTCTGGCGCCACCTTAATCTGATTATACCCGGAGAAGCCATCCATGAAAGAAAATACCGAGAACTGAGTGGTGTTGTCTACCAGCACATCAATGTGAGGTAATGGAAAGTCATCCTTTGGACTTTCTCTATTTAGATCTCGATAATCAACGAACATCCGGACCTTGCCATCTTTCTTTGGTATAGGCACAATGTTGGCTACCCAAGGTGGGTAACTAGTTACATCAAGGAACCCGACATCCCATTACTTTTGCACTTCCTCCTTGATCTTCATTGCCATATCAGGGCGAGTTCTTCTCAGCTTTTTCTTTACAGGAGGACAATCTTCCTTTAGTGGCAGCCTGTGTACAACAATGTCAGTATCCAACCCCGACATATCTTGATACGACCAGGCGAAGATATCCACATATTCACGTAACATACCAATAAACTCCTTCTTTACCTCAGCCTGCAGACTGGCCCCAATCTTTATCTCTTTCTTTACATCCTCAGACTCGATGTTGATGATCTCTATTTCTTCCTAATGAGGTTGAATGATCCTTTCCTCTTGTTTCAACAACCTAGCCAATTCTTCCGGGAGTTCACAGTCTTCCTCAGCCCCTTCATCAGCTTGGTAGATAGGATGGCCGAAGTCATGCATAGTCATAGAAGGAACGTTATCACAGGAATCTGAATGATCAACACTGCATAAATGATGTGCTTATTTCAAAATCTGTTTATTTCAAAGGAGACGCAAACACACAAAACATTGAAAAAAGAAAACATTGCCATTTTATTTTTTTATTTTGTGAAAAATTTTAAAACGAAAGAAAGAGAACACAAATTGCTTGAAAATATCCTTTATTTCATGGAAAAAGTAAATGCATTAAGAGCATGGTGGCCCTACAGATGGATCCATGCACCTTGGGCAGAGTGCAGGATTTGACATGCAGCATGATAAAATGGAAACAAGAAAATTACTTTGACTGCCAAGTAATTTGAATAAAATCTTCAGCAGACCAGTTCCAGAGCTCCTCCCCCGGTGCGCACGGGCGAATCCAGTTATCCCAGTCGCAATCTCTATCTCCATCTTCCTCGGTAGCACAAATGTTGTTGTAGTCGAGCATTCCAGCACTAGTGAACGTTATGGACTTACTGCCCTGAGACCAGCTAGACCCACCAGGTTGATATCCGAGACCGGACATGTCATCCTTCTTTTCCATTTCTAACAATTTGCCCCAGCCCTGGGCATTTCTATATTGGACTACTTCCTTAGCTTGCTTGTAGGAGTAGATAGGAGTCCCTTCCTTCTCATTGCTTTGAGTTGCAGCAACCGGAGACAAAGTACTAACATCGACTATCTCAAAAGCTTGACAAAGTGTCTCATGGATCTCCCCGTCCATTTCCACGTACTTGAAGGTCAATAGATGGCTTACGAAAATATCTTCTTCTCTGCATACAGTAACAACCTGGTCGTCTACCACATATTTTAACTTTTGATGCAACGTGGATGTTACTGCGTCTGGGGCATGAATCCATGGACGTCCCAGCAGACAGCTATAAGCGGGTTGGATATCCATAACATAGAATATACTCTTGAATACCTGAGACCCAATCTTTACCGGAAGCTCCATCTCCCCGAACACAGACCTCTGTGACCCACCAAAGGCTTTCACAATCAAATCACTGGGTCGCAAAACAATGCCATCAACATTCAGCTTCATTAAGGCCTTCTTAAGGAGTACATTGAGAGAAGAGCATGTATCTACCAATACGTGTGATAGAACAGCTCCCTTACACTCTATAGTGATGTGTAAGGCCTTGTTGTGATTACGCCCCTCAGAAGTGAGATCTCTATCTGTGAATCCCAACCCATGTCTGGCATCCACACTGGCTACCACAGCCTCCAATTGGTTAACAGTTATCTCCTGTGGTATATATGCCATTTGCAAAACCTTTAGAAAAGCCTCCTTGTGATCCTGGGAACACATTAACAACGACAAAATGGATATCTTGGACGGAGTCTGATTCAGCTGTTCAACCACCTTATAGTCACTTTTCTTAATTATTCTCATGAACTCTTCAACTTATTTTTCAAAAGTGCCTTGACTAGTGGTAGGAGTTGTCACCTCTTCAGTTGCTATTTGTTTACCCTTAGCCTTTGCAGCAACTTCAGCTTCAGGATCACCTCTAAGAACTTGAGGAGCAAAGAGACGCCCACTCCATGTAAATCCACCAACTCCTCCGACATTCACAACAGTCGGGTCGCATTGTTTTACTCTCCACCTTCTGCCCCTCTACATACACGTCTAAGCCATAGTGCCAAGGGATGGCCTTGTCATCAACATAAGGAATCGGTCCTAGAACACATCTATCAATGTCTTGGGCTGCTACACCCCCGGGGCTACATCTATCAATATTTTGGGCTGCTAGATCCCTTAGAATTATGCCTATTGGTGTCTTGAGCTGCTATATCCCTCAAGATTATACCTATCGATATTGTGGGATGCTCTATTCCCCAGCATTATGTGTATCTACATCTTGGACTGCTTTATCCTCCAGGAATTACATTCGAAAAACGTTTTCTCCGGGATCTTCGTCTCTCCACTAGATACTAATTACTCCGAATGGCCTCTTTAAGTCCATTCCAGAAATACAATCAACCAACAGTGTTACTTTGCGCACCGGCGAGTGCAAATTTCTGGGCTTTAAGTGTTTAATCCTCTTCCACCTTCAGGTCATGAATGGCGTGTATGTCAATCTAATCCCTCAGGTTTAAGAAGATTGAACAGGGGCAGCTGTTGTACCCCAAAATTTGCCTTCATATCTTCAAGACAATATGTCTCAAGAGGTCTCTTAATGTTCATAAGATTCTCAATTGCTCAAAGGAACTCAAGGTTTCATCAGACAAAGTCTTCTCCTAAGCAATAGATCTCAAATTAGGGTTTTGTGTTTCTCAAACTAAATTGGACTTCCAAAGCCTCAATTGGACTTCATGGTATCCCATATACTTCAAAAGATCCTCATGTCAAGTTTCAAGACTTGCCCTACAAGCTTGGCCAGTCAGATGCTCGGATAATCAATAATCAGTTAACTTGGGTAAAAAGTCAATTGTGGTCAACATACAGTCAAACTTCAAGATTTTTGGTCAACATCAAGATTATGAAGTAAGATTCATCATTTGATCAAAGGTTGATCTTTTCTTCAAGAAAAGTCAATTGAACTTTGACCAGACCTAAATTTCACATACTTCATTATAAATTTCCCAACTAAAGCCTATCTTGAAGTAAATTCAATTCTCTACAACTTTGTCTCTCTAAGGCCAATGCCAGAAATGCTTCATTTGAGAGATATGGGCCAAGACATTACAGGTCCTCTAAAAAGTCAATAAGAATTCAACTTTTTCAAAAGCTCATAACTTGAACATGGAAGATCAAATTGACATGGGACCAAAATGAGTGATTAAAGGAAACTTCAAGCTTTCTAAAAAGTCCAAGATCACATTCATGTGATAAAAATTGAGAAAGTTGGGCATTGTAAAAGTTTAGAAAAATTGAGGAGGTGTATAAGGCAAACAATGACCAAAACTTGAGTTTTTGCCAAATGGGCCAATCTTTTCACAATCCAAACTTAATCTTAAGATGATCCACGAACTCTAAGTCATATCTTTTGATTTTTATTTATTTATTTCTTATTTTATTGGATTTAATTCACTTAAATTCAATTTTAATCAAAATAAATATGAAAAAAATAAAAGATTTGATATTTGGACTATTTTATGATCAAATATTGAAGATATCTCCATAATATATGATCCTGAATTCCTTGCATACAAGAGGAGAAAGTCATAGTAGCAAGATATGCACTAAAATAGAACGTTTTCAATGCCATTCAAAAGTGAATCAACTTGACCCAAGCCCATGGAGTTTTCTGACCTAAAATGATCCCTTATATAAACTCATGACCTCCACAAACCACAGGGACAAAAATTCTTGCCTCAGAAACCGAAAAACAAAACCAAAAAAATAGAGAAAGAGGAGCGGCGAATCCACGTTATTTTCATTTGCATCAGTGGCGGATCTAACATATACATTATATTCATATTATATTGGTTTATATAAAAAAAAATTCTATTTCACATATGCATATGCAGGTGGCGGTGTATGTATATATATATATATAAGTTTGTTTTGTTTTACAAGATTTCATACTTCTTTTTATTATTATTATTGAGAGTTGCGGTTTATATATATATATATATATATATATATATATATATATATATATATATATATATATATATATATATATATATATATATTGGTTCATTTTTTAACTATTCGGATTGGATCGTGTCGACACGCTATTTGTGCATCTGTATGTATGTGGCGTGACATTTGTATTGATCTAATCCAATTGCGATGATCGCAAGTTTGCGCTAGCAACATCATTGTTTTTTTTTTTTTTATTAATTTCTTTTATTTTACTTTTATTTTTTATAAATTTAGATCTGCATGTTTTAATCCTATTGCGATGAACACATTGAGTGTAGCAAAGTTAATGGTGTATTTTTTATCGGTTAATGTACGAGATTCTGTTTATTGTTGTATTTCGATTTTACACGCGTCCGACGGTTTAGCATGGTTATAATTCACCTTCAGCGCTTACCGATTCGCGTTTCGATTTACACTTTTTTATTTAATTTAATTTTATCATACCACCATTTTTTTATTCGATCTGCGATGATTGCCTATGCGGTAGCAATTTTTCGTATTTTAATTTGTGTACAATTTTCAACGATCCAACGTCGTTATGTCTATTATCTTAATTGTTTTTTTATTTCTTATTTAAGTAGAAACTAATTAATTAAAAAATATCAAAATAAATTAATCAACTCTCTTTTTTGTAAATAATTAATCTTAATACAATAAAATATATTTTCTTCATTTTCATAATGATAAAATACAAAAAAAATAACTAAAATTTAATTCTTATTTAATTTTAAAAAATCCATAAATATATTCTTCTATATCCTTTTCCATCTTCTCAATCTCCCGAATCTCGACCTTTCCTCCCATGATGTAATAACTTAGGATTTATTTCTCGCTTTTAAATTCTGCAAAACAATTAACTGTGTGGATAGTAACAATAGGGTGTGAAAAGAATGTATGTGAATAAAAATGGACTTAGCCCACTAATCCAAAGAAAATATCTGAATACAACACACTCTTCACACCTACACCTTTAGGGTAACCTCTCTTGTTGCCTTACGAATATTGGTCATGTCCCTCGAATGTAGGGGTATCTTAGCAAAAGACGCTTACAAATAAATCATCATAGTTTCCTATAAAAAATGATCATAGTCCATCGATGACCCTTCGAGTTTCCTACAAAAAGATGATGTCTTCCCTCGATGACCCTACGAAAAAGATCATAGTCCCTCGATGACCCTTCGAGTTGCCTTCGAATAAATGATCTTTTCCCTACGAAAATGATGATAGTCCCTTCGAATTGCTAAGGTATCCTTACATGTTGCCTTTTATGACCATTCGATGACCCTACGCTTGTCCCTCCAAAACCAAGGATAAGACTACTTACTAACTAATAGTAAGGACAGTTTTATCCCTAAGGAAACGAAAATGACAAGAAAGACCTTGCAATTTAGGGTAAGTAACTCTTAAACGCTTGCTCACGACTTTCAAAACTAATGCTTTTCACACCCCACCCTCTTTTTCAAAATACTTTCAAACAAGTAAACACTTTGTATACATTCATATGAGAATCATTACAAAGTTAAATCTTTACGAAAATATTTTAATCACACACTACACTTTTCAAATTAAGCAAGTAAAAAAGTGAGCTAAGCATTTAAGAGTTCATGGATAACCATGGATACAAAGGGTGCTAACACCTTCCCTTTGTATAACTTACCCCCGAACTCAAAATCTTTTAAAAGGTCTTTCATGTTCTTTTATGCCTTTCCTAATTGGATGAAATAAAAGTCGGTGGCGACTCTTGCTTACCTTAACATATTTTGCGACAAAAAACTAAAAGTCAGTTCTCCCACCGTGTTACACTTGAGGATTCAATTGAGATTGTGTAGACCATAGGAGACCTTTGAGGTTTGATGGGAGACATTTGGATCTTATTCTTTGTCTTTGAATGTCCATAACTTTGCAAATCAACTGATTACACACCCTAGGCCTCAACCAATGAATATATGATTTCTTTTCTTTTGATTTTAATGCAATGCAATGCAATGTATGAGGGTGGTATGCCAAATGTTTTAAAAATGAGAGGGAAAATAGCAGGGTCTTACATCTGCCCCTATTATATCAACTGTAGACCTTAATGGATGATAGCAATGTCTTTCAGACGTTCAAGGTATGAAGGGATTGAATACCAAAATAAACCGGAAAATTTGTACTCTGTGGAAAAAAGGAAAATATGGTGGGATGAATGTTGACCACGATCAACATCATAAGGGAACAAAAAAGCAACAAGACCAACCTCAGACAGACTTGGAAAAGAATACCATCCTCAAATGATAAACTTGAAATAAACAAAAGTGACCTCAGGCAGAATAGAAAGATACATCCCAAAAGGACAAGGACTGGCCTCGATCAGACTCTAGGAGGAGAAATATTGATCTTGATCAATAAACTCAGAAGGGTCTACCATCCTCGAATGATAGCCACAACAACAAGACCAACCTCGGAAGGACTTGACGAAAAGAATACCATACTTGAATGAAAACTCACAATAAGATCCTTGGATCTAACTCGAAACCATCCTCGAATGGGATCGAAATGGTATACCAGCCTCGGTCGATAACTAGAAACACAAAGACTGACCTCGGACAGACTTTACAAAAGAGACATATTGACCTCGATCAATAGACTCAAAATGGTTTATCATCCTCAATTGATATCTAAAACAAGCAAGACCAACCTTGAAATGACTTGAAGAAGATAATGCCATCCTTGAATGACAAGTCACAAAAGATTATCGGATCTAACACGAAACTATCCTCGAATGTGATCGAAATAGTATACTGGACTCGGTCGATAACCAGGAATACAAAGATTGACCTCGGACAGACTTTGCAAGAGAGAAATACTAACCTCAATCAATAAACTCGAAACAGTCTATCATCCTCAAATGATATCACACGAAACCATCCTCAAATGGAGTCGAAATGGAAAGAGACAACCATCCTTAGATGATAACTCAAATAAATTCCCTTCATAAGGGAACAAGCCAAACGAATCGACTAGGGAATAAAATGGGACAATATAAAGATTCACAGATCTTCACACCCGGGTATGATCGAAAAGAAACTGTTGAGGAACAAAGTGAACAAGATCTTGGGGATGCTAGAGTCTTATTGAGGAATTATTCAAACTTTTGGTGTATGAAACCAAAACTGACTTATGCTTCGTACGCATGTTTGAATTTTACCATGGCGTAGTGCTCTATAATGATGGAAATGCTATGCTTTAGAGGATGCAAATATAATGATGACTACTAAATGCAAATGCAAAGGGGAACCTCCTGATGAGGAAATGACAGGTATCTCTGGAAACTTTACTGGGGAAGAAATAATCACTGAATTGATTTGGGAACTCCCCGCGGGGAATAACATCTCTGATGGTGAGGATGCCAATACTAGCTCTGAGCTATTTCCAAAAATAAATTGGATTTTGAGATAGTTGAAGAATGAAGACCCTGCTGAGGGAATGTCTCATGTGACAAGAATTTGATTGGGGAGGTACGCCACCCGTGGAGGTTCGTTTGGAAGTGATTAAGACATACATCAAATGTTTTATTCTCCGACATGTATTATAAAGAATCAATGTTTTTGCAATGCAATATCTATCACAATTTTTGGAAATTTTTACAATCAACAATGGTAGATGGAAACAAAAACAACTGAAAGCTATTTTGACGAAAATGCATTTTATTGATTGAAAAGTGGCCATGAATAGGCGTTACACCAGGAAGAAATCCGTAGAAAGAGGAAATTGCACAAAAGAAAATAAATTATCCTAATGGAAATGTGAAATTGGATCTCATAAAGTTCCAACCCTGCTATGACCCGTATGTCCTTGAGACTCTCTGTTTACTTCACTTATTAGGGACGATGATTGGTCTGATTCTTAACCCTCGGATTATCCATGATTGTAGATGACAAATCACAGATCGCAGTTGTTCATTTCAATACCTCTTTTGCATGGATCTCCCTTTCGGGTTTTCAATCCATCGAGATACCCTTTTTTGCATGAGTAGTTCAATGTATCTTTTCAACTCAGCGGGTGTACATTTTTTTTGTCTATTTCCCTAACTTTTACCCGATCCTTTTATTCTATTTTTGGCTTCCCGGGATGCCTTTTTTTGTCTGAAATCTTTATTTTGTTTTTGTCCAGCGGGTCTCTTTTATACAAAGTATTTTTAACTGCGCTTGCATTGACAGGGGATGGAAAGTCTTCCCCATCCATGGTTGTTAGCATTAAGGCTCTGCCCGATAAAACTTTTTAACCATGAATGGACCTTCATAATTGGGACTCCACTTGTCCCCATGATCTGTTTGAGGAGGAATGGTCCTTTTCAGCACCAAGTCACCATGTATGTAACATCGAGGTCGTACCTTCTGATCGAATGCCCGTTTCATTCTCCGTTGATACAACTGTCCATGGCATACAACTATTAAATGTTTATCTTCGATAAGGCTCAACTGGTTGAATCTGGACTGGAGCCACTCAGCTTCATCAAGCTTAACATCCATCATTATCCTCAAGGAGGTAATTTTAACTTCAACCGGTAGGACGGCCTCCATACCATATACTAGTGAGAATAGGGTTTCCCTGCTTGATATGCGTACGGATGTTCGGTATCCATGCAATGCGAATGGCAACATCTCATGCCAGTCTTTATATGTCACAACCATCTTCTATATTATCTTCTTGATGTTCTTGTTCGCCGCCTCAATAACACCCTTTATCTTCGGGCGGTACGGAGAAGAGTTATGATGTTCGATTTTGAAATCCCGACATAACTCTGCCATCATCTTGTTATTGAGTTTGGAACCATTATCAGTAATGACCCTTTTAGGTATTCCATATCGACAAATGATATCCTTCTTTTTGAGTCGGGGTACGACCTGTTTGGTGACATTAGCATAAGACGCCTCTTCCGCGCACTTAGTGAAGTAGTCAACGGTAACCAGAATGAAGCGATGACCATTTGAAGCGGTGGGCTCGATATTTCCAATTATGTTGATGCCCCACATGGCAAAGGGCCAAGGAAAAGACATGACACTCAACGGATTGGGAAACACATGCACCTTATCAGCATAGATTTGACATTTATGGCATTTGCAGGAGTATTTGCAGTAATCAAATTCCATGGTCATCCAATAATACCCCGACCTCAAAAGTTTCTTCACCATGGCATGTCCTCCAGCATGGGTACTGAAGGATCCCTCGTGAACTTCCTGCATTAATATGTTTGCTTCGTGTCTATCCATGCATCTGAGTAGAACCATGTCGAAGTTCCTCTTGTATAGCATATCATCCTGATTTAAGAAGAACCCTACTGCCAATCTCCTTAAATCACTAGGTCGGAGTACATGGGAAAGCACATCCCCTTTACACTTCATTGAAATATGCAATGTCATATTGTAATTGCGCCCTTCTATAGTCAGATCCAAATCTGTAAATCCAAACCCGTGACTGGAATTTACACTGGCAACGATCGTCTCGAGTTGATTCACATATATATTTTTTGGAACATAGGCGTTATTCAAGATTCTCAATAAAGCATTTATGTGGGATTCCTAGCACATTAGTAAGGACAGGATGGAAATCTTGGAAGGAGTCTGTCGAAGGTGGTCGACTATCTTGTAGTCACTTTTCTCGATGATTCTTAAGAACTCCTCAGATTTTTTATCAAAAGTAATGTCTGGATCTGGGAGTAGGGATGTCATCAGTCATAGCTTGCTTGCCCTTAGCCTTAGCCTGGGCTTATGTATTATCATTTGATGGGGCCCCATTATTCCTCAGTGTTTGTGGTGCAAACAACCTTCCACTTCTTGTAAATCCTATAACCCCTACATTCTTAACCTAATATTGTTATATTTAGGAGGTAGTTACATCTTGCCTTTGGCTATTGCAATAAACTTCTGCCCCATAATGCCACGGGACAACTCTTTCACTATGGTATGGCATAGGCCGTGGAGTAGTAAATGTGACTAGTGTTGATCTTGCTGGCCCTGGGATTTCAACCGAGGTGAAGTAGATAGTAACCGTAGAGATCTTGTCTTCTTCATTAAGGATTTGATCAAACTGGATACCTCCATCATCAATCAATTTATGAATTCCCATCCTCAATCTATCACACTCGTTAGTAGATTCTTCACACTCTTGACAAATCTCCCCGCAGCCCGAGAAAAGACCCTTCTTCACCAAACAATTCTTCATTGCTAACAAAGGGGTTTTCAGAGAATTGACATCACATACTAGGTTCAATTTTTCACCATCTTCCACTGCCCCTACTGACTTCCCATGCAGAGGCATGGGATTTTGCAGAACATTTGGAGTTGGAGCAAAGTTGATAACTTTAGAGTCTAACATATCTTGGATCAGGTGTTTAAGGGCTTTGCAGTTCTCTGTTGTGTGACCTGAAGCTCCAAAATGAAAATCACTATGGGCGTTGGCATCGTAACCTTCTGAGATCTGTCTAAGCTTTGGTGGTTGCAAAGTTCGGAGCTGGACCATTTGTAGGTTTAGAAGATTTTGTAACAGTTGGGAATATGACATTGGCGGCGTTTCAAACTGTCTATCTCTTGGTCTTGGTGAATAGTACTGCCTGGGACTGTTGTTGATAATTTTGTTGATGTTATTATGGTGGTTACTGTGGTGTAGGTGGATTAGTTGCAACAGGAATAGTGACAACCGCAACCTGATAATAAGGATTTTGATTCCCTCTCTTTCTTTGGGCATATACTGCCCTTACTTCTGCATCTCTTCTCTTTTGTCCGTTTGCAAATGGATTCTTGGTTCCGGATGTAGGAGCACCGTTGTTCTGGATTTTACCTTGCTTCATCCAGTTCTCGACCCTCTCTCATGTCAGTATGATGTCAGAGAAACTACTCGATGAACACCCCACAAGGCGTTCCATGAAATACCCCGGAAGGGTATCCATGAAAAAGTCTACAGTCTCTCTCTCGAGAAGCGGTGGTTGAACTCTTGCAGCTAACTCATACCACCTTTGTGCATACTCCTTAAAGCTCTCAGAATTCTTCTGTGATAGGCTTTGCAACTGGGTCCTGCTAGGGGTCATATCAATGTTGTACTTGTATTGTTTTAGGATCGCCTATCCAAGTTCCTTTCAGTTACGGATAGCAGTTCGTTCCAACTTCATGTACCACTTGAGGGATCCCCCTGACAAGCTATCTTGGAAGAAGTACATCCAGAGCTTTTCGTCATTGGTGTAAGCAGTAATCTTACGGTAGTAAGCTTGAAAGTGGGTCTTGGGACATGAACTTCCGTTGTACTTATCGAATCCAGGAGCTTTGAACTTTGGTGGGATGACCAACCCCTTCACAAACCCCATGTCTGAGACATTGATCCCTAAGGTATCCTTGCATTTGAAGGCTCTAACCTTCTCGGCCAATATTTGGAAATCACAGTGATTACCCCCCAACACCAAATCCCAAGTCCTCATTTAACATAGAGAACTGGTCGACTTGATTGTCTTCCACGTGATGAACTGGAATAGGAATACCCACAGGGGTAGGAGGCCTTTCAACTCCTACTGGCACACCAGTGACGTTGACAGGATTACCTTGTGTATCTACATTGACTCTGGCACCTAGAGTCTCTACATGTGGCGCATCGAGCCTTTGAACCACAACCTGTAACTCTTGTTACCCTAGGGAAACCCCTTGCATCATGTTCATGAACTCATTCATGCATGTGCGGAACTCAACCAATTCAGTTTGAACAACATCCATGATGTTTCGTTGATTCTGGCGAGTGGCGTACCTGTGGAGATCATGATCCGCAATCCTTCCTGGATAATCAAATAAGTTAGGAAACCTGGATAACCTGCAAAAAATGCAATAATGATATGAATGATATGCAAATTATGTGTTCTCCCATTCTCAAGGTCATTTATGTCCCCATTCTAGTATTCAAGAATATAAAAATCCAGATGGCCTTTAAGACTTTGACTTTTGGGAATAAAAACTCATACGAATCTCACATAAGATAACTGTGACGAAGGGGAGCTTGGAACACGTGTCGGTGCATAGACAATAATAAAAAATTTGAACTGTATTAGATAACATGAAATAAAACCCGAGAGTAACAAAAGATCCCCCCGAAAGGTTGCAAGTTTTTACAATAAGGAAAATAGCCAGAGTATAAAGGACTCCCACAACAAGCTTGTGGGTAATCCGGAACAAACAAAAGAAACTAGGCCATATGAATCTCCGTATCCTTCAGTCTCCAGATAAGACGCTTGACAACCTCGAACAAATGGGCGACATCCGGATGAATTGGATCTTCAATGATCTTTTGAATGAGAAAATCCCTTTGGTTGAAAGAAGCATGGGGCTCACACATTTATTGTATGAATACTTCTTCCTTTTCCTTGTTGGAACCTGGCTCAGTCCTGACCCTCTTAGTTTCTGCATGGATTTTGAGTTCTTCTACTTCTTTCTAAACATCCTTCATTGCTTTCTGACCTAGTTATAGCTTCTGGATGTAATCCCTACAATGCGTGTGGGCTAACTGAAGCTCTTCTTTCCGGCTATCCAATTGTACCTGAAGGTCTTCAATCTTCTACTTGTATTCAGCTTCAATTTCCTTCTACTTCTTCTGATTTGTCTCCCATCGTTCTTGCTAGAGAGTTATAGCTTCATTGTCCTTAACCATAGATTCTTTGATCCTTTGACGCTCATTAGCTTTGTGGATCTCAGCCAAGCCTTTTTTCTTAAAGTATAGCTCTCTGTCTTCGAAATTTGTCTGTTTGATTTTCACCATTCTCTCAACCCTCTGAACCTTTTCATTTAGCTTCCAATTATAGTGTACCATCTCTTCATATAAACCATGAATCATGTCATTCTCTATGCTAAGTTGGTTGGCTAGAGCTTCCAACTTTTGAAACTCCTCCAAAGGTACAGTGGCCTGAGACTTGACTTCCTTGGGATACAAAGAAGGTTCCACAAAAAATGGGAGAAGTCTAACTTCAACAAGCTGTTTCAGGCAATCAATGTATGGTGCATAAGCCTCGGTATCCACTCTCCCAAACTCATTTTTTCCCTTCTTGACTTTAACAGTCCAAGCATTAGAAACTTGAATTGATAAGTCTTCATTCCAGCAATCGGAAAGTATAATGATTCTGCAATGTTTTTGTCTTTGGGAGGAGTCTTCAACGGATAACCAAACTGTCTGATAGCCAATACCGACTTATGGTTAATTCCCCCTTTTCTTCCAAGCAAGGGAACATTTGGGAAGTTGCCATAACTGGTGATCAACTCTTTTCCAGCTAGGTTCTTGTTATAACACCAAGTGATGTCGTCAAAAGTTAGACCCATGAACTTCTTAGACCACTTAACATCTCTTTTGAGTTCTATGAAAGGCCATGACTTGGGAAGATGTCGAGAAAACCAGATATAGAACAATGGTGCACAACAAAGTACCAATCCTCCCCTCTTTCTCTCATTCTTGTAGTGAACGGAGTAGCAGAAATCTCCTAACAAGGTTAGTACAGGATTCCTCTTAAGGAAGATGGTTATTGCGTCCATGCTTACAAATTCTTTCTCACCTGGAAACAGACTGATCCCAAACACGATCAAAGCTAAAAGTGAACTAAAATCCACCTACCTTTGCTCTTCAGTAAATTTTCTGGCTTCAGCAATCAGGAATGCCACATGAAACCCCTTGCTCTCTTTCTTCTCTTTGAGGTTGTCAATAACCAAAGGCAGCTTCAAGTGGGTAGCTTTAGCAATATCTTTGTTTGGAAGAACCATGTATGAGCTATAGAGTGGAGTATTGTCTTTAATTGAAACCCTTATGATACTGGAAATCTCCTCCAAGGTGGTTACTATAACATAATCGGGGAAGAATAAGCACTATAACCGGGGGTCATAGAATTGGAGAAGAGTGTAGAGGCCATCATGTTTCTCTGGAGTGGGCTTGTCTAAGTAACTCAAGATCAACCCATATTGGGCCCTAAAGTCATCTAATACCTTACCATTCATTAAATTGACTAACTCTTGGATCTTTTCAGTCTTTAGCTCGGAGAAGGTGTAATACATGTTGTTCTTGCGAGGAATATCTTGATCCATCTGGAATGAGAATGTATAAAACCACCGGAACCAGGAATATAGACAACCTGAGAAATGAGAAAACACAATATGTTAATGATGATATGATGCAATGAAATTCAAGGCATGTGATCAATGATGTGTGTCTGTGTTGGTGTTGAGCAGTGAACCAAATGTCTATGGAGAGTCATAATAATACTATTATCTCTGTGTAGAACCTCAGAACTAGGAACTAGAGAACCACATAGAACTGGATCACATTATTGAACAAAACTGATGAAGTGGTATGTTGAAGGTCTAGGTTCCTGAAAACCTGTAAACAATCCCCATCTCACAGGTGTGCTACCAAGGGTCAACATCATGGACAATCAAGTCGAGTAGCGATAATACGTTCACCGTTTCTAGTTTGGCATTATACACTAAAAGAGGAGGTCTTGACTGAGTCCTAAAAAACAAGCATCCATCATAAGTTTCCAGCTTCAAACATTGAGATCAGGAAATAATAGTGCATTCATCCCAAAAGGTACAATACTATCGTCATAGGTAAAGTGCTTTGATTGAGTTCTTATGAGAGAACAAGGTCATCCTATGAAAGTCCCAGTGGGCCCTCAGGTGCGAGTGGGTTTGCTAACAAATGTAGTCTGCCACTGTCACCACTAGAGAGAGATGTTTCCACAAAGGTCCTCAATGATCGGTCCCCAGATGCACATAATTATCGAGGTCGTATCCTAAAGTAGGGAAGACCCATATATCAGACCATTTCCAAGACGGTTGCAATCTAGGTGTGGAACTCACTATTACTCGCATGACAAGACATCATGAAAGCAAAGTGATTGTCCACGCTATAGTCTAGGGTACACTCGAGCCTTGGTATTGGGCTCATCTCACAGTAACTCCCATCCTGCCAAGAAAATCAGACAGTCTAGATAGTATAATAAAGATCCATGATAAATAAATACTGAAAGCAGTAAATAAAGCTGTAAGGTAAAGGGAAACAGAGTCACCAGCCAGGCATTTTTATCCCAAGGAAAGGGAAAGGTAACGATGCATAAACCTAGGGAAAGGAAAGAACGAGGTCTTGCAAATCAAAGAGATTGGGTAAGGGAGTCAGTTACGTGAAGAGAAGGTATTAGAACCCCTTCACGTCCGTCGTACTCGACGGGATCCATGCTTGCTTGTACTATTTCAAAGGGTATAAACATCTGCTTCATTTGCTGCTGAACTGGGAAAAAAGAACGGGAAAATGTAAGGAAAAGAAAGAATTGTGCTCAAATGGGCCCTACCCCACTGCCTACGTATCTCATCGGGAATTAGAATCAGAGTCAACGTAGTTTCCCTAACTAGGGAGGAAATTTGTTTGTTTGTTTTTTTATGGTTGAATTGCTTATGCCTATGCTCAGGTGTTGCAAGCTCACCTTGAACAAGTGAATTTATCGTCTTGCAAAGAGACAAGTCGAAGCAAGTTCTTTCGTTAAAAGTGAAGGAGATAAGAAGAGAATTCATGCAGGAAAGACACTTATTGTTGGTTTGTAGCTTTTAGAATCTTTTTTATTTGAATTTGAATAGGAAAGTGTATTCAAGTCCTTCTCCATGGAGTATGTACTTCTTACATCACTCCAATATGGAATGAGGAAGAAGCACATCCAAGTAAGGAGAAGATCCCCAAGAATTGGTTCTAAAGATTAGTGCTTAAGTACACTAACCCATTTTAATTACTAAGTGTTTTTGTATTTTGAAGTGAAGAAGTGCTTTTTAAGCTTTTCTTTGTGAGAATGACTTTAAGGTTAGACTTGTACATCATGATAGACAAGTTCACATTACTCCAAGATGGGATAGATGTAAATTCCCCATGGAATAAGTCCATAACACAAGAAGTCATATCCTCCTTTATTTAGTCTTTTTTAGTTGTTTTGAGATGATAGGAGAGAAAGCACCAAAAGGATCCTCAAAGGTAAAATGTCTAAGGGAGACTAAACCTAATGAAGTTATCATGCTTGTATATCCTAGGATGGTGAGGTTTGAGATCTCTATCCTAATGAAAAAAATGAAGAAGAGAAGAAGAAAAAAAAGGAAGAACAAAGGAGAAAGGATTATAAGACAATTTACTTCCAAGATGGAAGTTAAGTTGCTTCTAAAGGGGATGAGAAGCAATTATGAAAAACCCAAGCATATTGAATGCTTGAACAAACACAAATATGAAAATTAAAATAGAAAGGAGAGGTTGGAATTTGGAGGCACATCCATATCCCTAAGACTTACTAAATCCCCTACAATGTTAGAAAATGATGCATAATAAATCATAGTACATCATAAGACATAAAATGAAAACTACACACACACAATGGGAACAAGGTGAATGCCTCTTAAGGTTCACAAACCTCATAAGTCAGAAACTAATCCTAAGTGAACTTAAAGAGTTCAAAGTACCTATCCTTAATCCAACAAGTCCAAAGAAGGCCTTAAGAGGTAAAAAAAAGTTCTAAGGATTTGCAAATGGAGAAGTAAAGAAGCAAAAGAGTGAAAACATGGAACAAAGCCTATGAAAAACACCAAAGTCAGAATGTAATGTCAAATTAGAATGCCTAATGCTACCCTAAATGATCCTACCAAACTTCATGTATTAGTTCATGATAGAGTGAAAGATGAAGAGAAACAAGCATTCACATGTTCATAAGAGAACAAAACAAACAAAACCAAAGTACAAGTGAAAGTCAAACATGAATGGATGACACGAGATGCTAAAAGTTAGTAGCATACATCATTTGTTAGTGTCCTATAATGTCTATTCATGAGCATACTGTCAGACCCTAATTTTTGACCCTAAGATTTTTCGCATCTCATCTGCATTTCGCATACAAACAAGATCACGCACTGGTTCGTTTATCCTTTTTTTCAGGTGCAGGTCTATGCTTCGCAGGGGATCACCATGTTTAATTGTCGGTATCTGTTTATATTTACTAACCTCTAACCAAAATATCAAAAAAATATGGTGCAGTCTGCTTCTTCTTCTTCTTCTCTGTGTTGCAGGATCTCAAAGACATGGTTGTGATTCTCAATTTAGATGCGTTGGTTCAGTCACGATTCGATTCAGATGGACGTTTGACCTAATCTTGGTCAAACTATCAATAGATTGTTCAATTGCAAATGGTGTGTGCCAGTGAATTTTTCTCAGACAGTGCGTATTCAAAGTTCAATATTGTGTTGTGTGCGAAGTCATCAGTTATCAGGCAGTGTTTGGTGCAAAGTTTGATTCGAATCTTTAATGTTCATCAGTGTATTATGGGATCATTTGAGGATTTATTTTCCTCAGCATGGATTCAAGTTATCAGGGCAATTTTCAGATGACTCAAGTGTTTGTGGCTTAAGGGGGCAAGTTGTTCAATGGTTCATGTTTGGCTGTATTCATTATTATCAGTGGCTTGTGCAAGAAAAATCAGGATTTGGTTCTGGGTTTAAAATATAAAAAAATCATCACTTCATTCGTTATCCATTTCCGACTAGACCATTATTTTCTTATAGCCAATATTCTTCTCTATTCATTTTTTTCTAATCACCCATATATCCATTATCCTTTTTCCGATTAAATCATTTTATTTAACCATTTCCCATTATTTTTTTTATCTATTTCATCATCCAAAAATAATTTTTATCCAATTAAATCCAAATATTCACTTTTTGTTATCCATTTTATTCGATTATCCATTACCATTTTTTTTAAGAGGTTTAAATAACTTTTTTTTTTAAGTTCATTCTTTCTTATGGCCCATTACAACAAATTTAAAAAAAAAAGGAAATACAAGAAGAGATCCATTGGCCCATCTCTATTCATCACATGAACAAGTCATTTTTTTTCTTTTCCCCACACCACTTCTAGCCAGCCCACAATCCGTACCAATTCCAAGCCTTTTCCACGCTTCCAAGTACATCCAGCACAAGCCGTTTGCCAACATCATGCTGCACAACACCCAGCTGCCCCACGGGCCCACAAAGCCAAGTCTCACACAAGCTATCCAAGCCAGCCGAAGCATTCACACTTCCTCACAATAGCAAGCCCCACATCTCAGCCGCACGCACGTCGTAAACTCCAAGCTAGCAAAACAACTTACGCCTTCACAACAAACATCCCACGCCGCAGCCCAACAACTTTACGCCAACTTCACCTCAAGCCCAGTTACAACAACAACAAGTTTTATTTCCCAGCCGCTCACTTCACGAAACAACACAAGCCGCGACACAAGCAAAACACAGCCCTGCACAAAACGCAGCAAGCAAGTTAATGAAACGCATCACAGAACAAACACAAAAAAGCTCGCATCACGCCGAATCCGTGAAGGCCAAAACGCACTTATTCACAGCTAAAACGCAACAATTTCATCCCAAAACAGAAACGAAATTGAATTCAAATTCAGTTCTTCCCTTTATAAATAGAACATTCTCCTTCATCCTCCATTAAGCTTCGATAGCCCTACAAAAACCCTGTTAAAAATCCATCTCAAGGCTTGAACCTAAATCTTCAATAAAAGCTTCTTCAACTCTCCCATTCGGATCTTCAAATCCCTAAACCAATTTCATTCCCAAATCTCTCTAATCTCCCTTTTTTTAATTCGAAACTGAGAATGAATTAGAGTGCATTGCGTGTGTATCAAGAGGAGAGAAGAAGTGATTCGTTTTTGTTGGATTCTTGAAGGTGAGGCTGCGGCATTTAGGGAAGAACAAGTGGATTCAATTTTTTTTTCACTGTGACCTAATATTTTGTTCTTTTCTTTCGCCGCATAGAAAGAGGTTGTTGCTGCATTTCTTTCTTTCTCAATTTTTGTTCATATTTGACTTTTCTTTTTCCTTTTAATTTGTTATAATAAAAAATAGGATGTGGTTTGGGCTTTGTACAAAGTAGATTCTGATTTCTATCACCACCTCATTTCCAGCGCATACTCCCCCCTCCATCTTTTATTGTTTTTTTACTTTTTTTTAATTCTTTTATTATTTCATATTTCTTTTCCTTAATTTCTATTTTCAAAAATATTTTCAAAACATTTTCTTATAGCATTTTCCTTTGATTTTGGATTTGCTTTCTTTTTTTTATGGATTTCATTATGAGATCTATATTTCTTTTTTATTCATCTTATTTTCTTTTGGTCGATGAGATCTCGGATTCGTAGATTATTGGTTTTCGAAGATGTTTAATCTTCATTATTTCAAATCTATGGATGAATGATCATTTGGATCATTCTCCATACTTTGGAATTGTGATAGGTTGCCTTCGATAATACAATGTGAAATCTCGATTAAGATTAGACCGTTACCTTTCCTTTTAGTGTGGCATGTTTTAGGAGAACAATCCATAATATCGTTTCTCTAACATGTATTAACACGAATATTTTCCACTTTAATTAGTGGTGGCCGGCCTCATTTGTAGGGTAATTACTCCGTAAATTACTCGGCGATTGCTTAACATAGACCTAAAGTTGTCCCGATTCGGATTATGATCCACTTGGATCCGGTTGCCTCGATTTTATTTTTCTTTTCGTGGTTGTGCTTGATTAAGTTCATCATACCACTTATATTGTAAATATTATAATAATGTGAATATAATCCGTTTAAATTTAATCTCTCGCACCTTATCCTTTTATTTCAATCTCTCGTTCCCTATCTCTCTTATTATGCTTCTATATCATTCATCATATTGCTTATTGTTTATATTGTTGCTTGTTATTTTTCCTTTGTCCATTTGGACACAAAAACACTAATAACGGATTAAACATCTAAAAAATTGGTGACTTTAATTTCGGACTATGGTTATTATCCTTAGCATTGGAGTTTCGGACTTAGATTCTAGGATCATCCCTTTGCTCAAGTTGTTATGGATTGAAGACTTTGGCTCCAATTGAGTTCACTTGATTATGAAGATGAAAATCCGATTGTTTCGAAGAATGCTTGCCATATGGGTTGATCGTTCTTCCTTTAGCTTTTATTTTAAAGTATTAGGATAGTCCCTTCATCTCTTCCCATCTTCTTCAATTTTCAAATCTTCTTCCTATTTTCAAAACTTTCTTTGTTTTCAAACTTCAAACATTTTTCTCAATCAAACCTTGACTTCGGTCATGTGCTTTTACCTTTTCATTTCATTTCCTTAAATAAATGCTAAACCACATAAGCATATCGAAACTTTCTTTCTCAAAAACTTTAAAACACTCACAACTCATTCAATTGTTTTTGTGCCCTCGTGCACGTTTTCTTTTAGCCATTTTTTTTATGTTTAGATATGATTCATTCTTTCTAGCGGAATTATTCGCTAAAGAATGACGACTTATCTTTACATTTTAAAATCAATTCAACTCATTTGCCTTTTCACAATTTGTACCACGAACTACGGGGTTTTGATCTCGCATTGCACTTTGTGGGTACGTAGGCATGAGACGTTCGTCTCTTCAAACACCAAAATCTTAAAAAACATTCTTCTTCTCATCTCCTCAATCTTTTTTCAAGCAAACCATTTCAAACCAAAAATGCAGTAAATATTTCAAAGGGTTCCCGTGGAGTACCACGGACGAGTCGGGTGCTTAAAACCTTCCTGGTTCGTAACCAATCCCCGTACCCATTCTCTGTTTGATTCTTTTAGCTTTTTAGCTTTTAAGATTCATTGGGCTTTCTTCGTTCTTTTTGCCTTTTTCCTTTTGGAAATAAATAAAAGCGCGGTGGCGACTCTGTGTATATTGAGTGAAGTTAATCAATAGCTTACACTCATGATTTTACCGCTACAGAAAAGTGGCGACTCTGCTGGGGAGTCAATCTCTAAGTGGATTCGGCCTACTTTGATTTGTTTACTGCTTTAGTTTGATTTGCTTGTTACTTGGTTGTTCTGTTCTGGTTTTGGTGATCCTCTGTAAGATAGATCCTAACCCGGATCTGAGAGGAACATATGATCGGACGGCGATATTCGAAGCGATATGCGATGGAGTAGTCCAAAGCAATATCAATTTGATAATCTCCACTCATTTAGGCTCTCTTGGACTATCAATGTCATGATGAGTAATCGTACGTGGCATTATTTTCCGACCTTGAGCTGATCATACTGAGGACCGTAGAACCCTTAACCAATCTAAGCCAATTTAGGAACGTAGTGCGGAAACTATCTGAGTGTAAACTTAAGGTGGTTGTCACGCAATACTACACTCGGACGAGGTTTATTTTAAGAATGTTATCGGTTGGGGAGTAATCCAACGTACCGATGATATTCTAAAGATGGCTGTTAACTCCGGGAACCTCTGTTAGCACCCTTCTGGTTTTTTGCAGGTACAATGAAGACAAACCTTCGTACATGCCTGTGTGGGTTGGTGTTCTGTTACCATGACTCCATGCTCGTGATTCGAACCTTTGAACCTGTGTGTTTTGCGTGATCTTATTTGTGTTTGCTGCATCTACATACTCATCATGATCATCATCACAACCAATTTTCAAGGAAGACAATTCCGATTATTGCAAATGTTAGAAAAAGTAAATATTCTTTTTGTCAAGATATTTCATGACCGTATTCTCGATATTGACCATGTTTGCAATAATCGAGTTGTTTTTCTGAAAATGGAAGTGAACATTGCATATCATTGCATCCTCGCATATTCTTGCGTTCATCCGAGTTGTGTGGGAACTCATCCCGGTTGTTTCTTTCCTCAGTTGTCTGTTGATCCGTCAAGCTGACTCCTCACCACAGATACGGTACTAGAGCTGCTAACAGACGGAGAGCTATCAGATTGAGAATGGAACACCAAGAACAGCATAACATGGAAGTCCGAATGGAGATTGATGAATTGAAGGCCGGTATGACCAGGCTTACTGAAATAATGCAAGTTTTGATTGCTCGAGGTGAACCACCTCAAAGGACTGTTATCTCTGAAGTTTTTACTGCTGTTGTTGATCCTCCTGTTGTTCAGCAACCAGTTTCTACTTGGCCAGAATATGGGTTACCTCCGGATTATGTGCCAGTTTCTGCAACTGCTCAAGTGGGTGGTCCATGTGTTGTGCCAGTCTTTTCAGCTCCGACTTTTGTCGAACCTCGACCTGTTGTGCACACTACTGCTCAGACTACTTATCAGAATTCTCCTTTCTTGTACCAAGTTGTTGGTCCACAAGCTGAAAGTCAGGGTGAACCTGGATATATGGACGAGGTTAGAGAGCAATGTTTGACTCTTGAGAAGAGGGTAAGAGGTCTAGAAGGAAAAGATGTCTTTGGTTCTGCTGCGATAGACATGTGTTTGGTTTCCGACTTGGTTCTTCCTGATAAGTTCAAGGTTCCTGTATTTGAGAAGTACAATGGTCATACTTGTCCAAAGATTCATCTGCTGATGTATTGTCGCAAAATGGCTGCGCATGCTAAGGATGACAAATTGCTTATTCACTGTTTTTAAGATAGTTTGAGTGGTGCTTCTATGAAGTGGTATGTTGGACTTGAGAAGAGTCACATTCGAAGCTGGAAAGATTTA
Source organism: Lathyrus aphaca (assembly GCA_963966055.1). Classification (NCBI taxonomy): domain Eukaryota; kingdom Viridiplantae; phylum Streptophyta; class Magnoliopsida; order Fabales; family Fabaceae; genus Lathyrus; species Lathyrus aphaca. The sequence continues at coordinate 174,913,554 of OZ014524.1, read as the reverse complement.
TCTGATGCGTTTGTAAGGCGGTATAAGTACAATCTGGACATGGCGCCTGACCGTCGTCAACTTCAAAACATGTCACAGAAAGAGAAAGAATCGGTCAAAGAGTATGCTCAGCGTTGGAGAGAGCTAGCTGCTCAAGTGGAACCACCTTTGCCCGAAAAGGAATTAACTGGTTTGTTCATGGACACTCTTTAACCGTTCTTTTGGGAGAAAATGGTAGGAAGTGTTTCATCTGGTTTTTCTGATCTAGTCACTATTGGAGAAAGACTAGAGGAAGGTATCAAGAAGGGTAAGATTACCAATTCTGAAGCTCCTAATGCTGCAAGAAAGTCTTTTGGGAATCCTCACAAGAGAAGAGATGGTGATGCTTATGTTGTTTCAACTGAGAGGAGGCCTTATCGCCCGCAACAATGATATGTTCAACCATACATAGCTACAGTTGCTCCTGTTGTTAAAACTCAACCTGCTCAAACTCAAGTTCAAGGTCAAGCTCGACCAGCTCAAGCTCAAGTTCAGATTCGAGCTCAAGCTCAGGCTCTTCCTCCTGTTGCTGGACAAAATCAGTATCGCAATAGGCCAAACTTTGATCCTATACGGATGCCTTACACTGAATTGTTTCCTTCCTTGATTAAGAGTGGTTTAATTACTACTAGGCCTCCTCCTCCTGTTCCAAATCCTCTTCCAGTCGGTTATAGATCGGATCTTCGCTGTGAGTTTCATCAAGGTGGAACTGGTCATGATTTGGAACATTGCTTTGCACTGAAGGCTAAGGTGCAAGAACTTATCAGGAACAACATCCTTTACTTTAATGATCTTAATCCCAATGTTATCAACAATCCTTTTCCGAAGCTTGGGAAGTGAATCTTCTAGAAGACTTCAATTGTCAATTTTCTTCAAGGCCAGAATATCAGACGGGACAGCTCATCCTTGTTGCTGATGGATCATTAGGCCATTGTTTCTTTATGGTTGCAATTTTCTTCAATTGTATTGACTTGTTTGCTTTTAAACTTTGTTTGTACTTTCATGTTGATTTTAATGAAATGAGCATTGCTCTGTTTTGATTCAATTTCATTTACTATTTGCAACTTTATGCTTTACATTTCAAGATCATTTATCTTTTCTCAAAGTTTTACAATGATTGGAGGGAGGATGATGAAAACGAGATACCCATAACTGTTGTTGGTATGCTTTCAATTGAGACTTGGCTGATGATATACAGGCATTGTTTCAAATCCCAAACACTGGAGAAATAAGGAAGTTAATCCCTTGCCAACCCCTTTAAGCCTTGAAGTTGGAGTTTCTTTCTATTTGAAAAAAAAAACCTCAATTTTAACCCGGGGATGGGTAGTTCTCAATTAATTTGAATGTGCATTCAAGTACAAGAGAATCATTCAAGACACATTTCAATAAAGGTTGTAATCTCAAGCTTTCCTTCACACATATCAAGAAGTGGTGAAGATGTTTCTCAATCCAAAAGCCAATGATGGTTCGTCGTAATCATCAAGCCATGCAGTCATTATCTTTCAAAAAAAATTATATTGAAAAAGAATGATGAAAAAAGTTATTAAAGCCCACTAAGTCAAAACTTATGAAGGAGACTTAGGCAAAAACTGGGGCATCCCGCTGGCTGTGAGATCAAATGACACAATTCAGGCAAAAGTTAGGGATAATTAAAGAAATATTTGTCAAGAGGTCATCAAAATCCTCAGCAAAAATAAGATGAGTGGACCAAAGTCCTCACTGGAAATAACAAAGGGAGAGATGACTGCTATCTCAAAATCATTCGGCTTACGAACCATCTTCATATGTGTAATCCTAAATTTCTGGGAACTTGAATGTATAGGCTGAATTAATTGAATGTAGGGCTGGAGTTCATCATGAAGTTGGGCTGGGTACAAATAACTTTGAGCATATATCCTTTGTTTCATAAACCGTGAACCAGACCACGTTACAACCTTCAAAAGTCCTAATTGAATCCAGGTTTCTTTTGAAAAGCATACTACAACAAGGTTGCGTACACTGACTCCCAAGTTCGTTGCCAATCATTTGTTTTCTTACCTTTGCTTTATCTTTAATTTTTGTCTCAACCGCAGTGTTGTGACAAGTTTTTCATTTACTTTACTTCAATAAATTCCATCCAAAAATGATTCTTGATTTCAAACTTTGCATTGAATTTTGCATTAAAATTACCAGGTTTGTACAAACATTTTTATTTGCAAATAAACTTTCCTCATTAAGGAATTTTCAAACAGTTGAGAAATTGGGTCAGTGATCCTACCAAGGGGCAAATTTTTCTCAGTTCCTATGGTTCAAGAGTTGTTACTCAGTGCAAGTTGTTCTCAGAGTTGTTTAGTCAGAAGATTCTCTGCAAGTTTCATATTGGGTTATTTTCTAAAAGGCTGAAGCCATGATCAGTTTATTTTTCTCAACATTCATCTCAAGGGCTGAAGCCATGATCAGTTTATTCTTCTCAACAGTTATCTCAAAGATGTGATTATTTTTCTCCAGCAGTAGTCAGGAACTGAATCCATTATCAGTTTACCTTCATCATTCATTTAACTTGGGGCAATTTTTTTCTTCAAGAATCCCTAAGCAGCTTTGCATGACTTCTCTCAGAAGATTTTCAACTTGGTACAGTTTACTGGTGTGAAAGAGATTTTGTTCAGCAATAGTATCTCTAATATTCGAGCAGAATGGCAGTGATCTTCTGTGTTGAGGAATCAGTCTTCCACCTTTTCCACTCCTCTAAGAGTCTAAACTGGTTGTCAGCATTTTCTCTCATATTATCTCCTTGGGTGTGTTATTCCCCAGTTTGTTTATGTTTGTATATTTGAGTGTTTTAGTCCTCATTATGCATTTTCTCGGGTGTGTTATTCCCCATTCTTGTTGACGTTTGCATTTTTGAGTGTTTTAGTCCTCATTATGCGTGTTCTTGGGTGTTTTAGTCCCCATTTTCGTAAAAATCTGCATACTGAGTGTTTTAGTCCTCATATGCAGTTCTCGAAGTCTTGTTGTTTTCAACTTCTTACTTTTTGGTCAAAATCCAACTTACTTGGCATTTGTCTGTCCCTTCAGAACTCTTTCTTCACCTACTTGTTGTTTCTCTCAGATATTACACCCTTTTATCCGATTGCCATTCTCGGATGTCCATAGTGAAGTCATCATTGATTTGATGTACTGTCTCAGACCTTTTCCCATCTCATTTAGTTCTGTTCTTGAATGTTGTGATTCACATTTTATCCGATTGCTATTCTTGGACGTTGTGATCACTACCCTTCCGATTGCAATTCTCGGATGTCCATAGTGAAGTCATCATTGATTTGATGTACTGTCTCGGACCCTTTTTCCATCTCATTCAGTTCTGTTCCTTAATGTTGTGATTCACATTTTATCTGATTGCTATTCTCGGATGTTGTGATCATTTCCTTCCGACTGCCATTCTTGGATGTCCATAGTGAAGTCATCATTGATTTGATGCACTGTCCCGGACTTTTTCCCATTTCATTCAGTTCTGTTCCTGAATGTTGTGCTTTGCATTTTATCTGATTGTCATTCTCAGATGCTGTGATCACTTGCCTTCCGATTGCTATTCTTGGATTTCCATGTTGGAGTCATCATTAAGTTGATGTGCTTTCCCGAATTTTCCCATTTTCATTCAGTTCTGTTCCTGAATGTTGTGATTCACTTTTTATCTGGTTGCTATTCTCAGATGTTGCGATTACCCTTTTCTGATTGCCATTCTCGGATATCCTCAGTAAGGTCAGTTATGTCATCCTTGGATGCTTCTGGTGTATTTTTTCGGGATTTTTCTTACTTCATTCAGTGCCATTCCTGGATGTTGTGATCATTTCTGTCCAGTTGCCATTCCGTGACATTTTCATCTAGGCTGAGCCATGTGTTGGTCTCTAGCATGTTGTTTTTCCTGTCAGAGTCTTATGTTCCTTATCCCCAGCGTTCATTCTTTTTCATGAGTCGTCTTGTCCCTCACAGATTTTCTTTGCATTTCATTTGGTTCCAGATACATCTCATATCATTTCATATTTTTCTCATCACATTTCATGTGCTTTCATAACATTTTTTCATTTGCTTCATATCATTTCCATATCATCTTCATATCATTTTACATCGTTCGTTTTATTTCATTCCAGTTTTTGGCATCTTAGGATCAAAAATTGGTTTTTTTTTTATATTTAAGTATCTTCCATCTTGTTGAAACGAAGATTTCAATCTTCATTATCTCTGGATTGAAGAAACTTAAATAGGGGCATCTGTCAGACCCTAATTTTTGACCCTAAGATTTTCGTATCTCATCTGCATTTTGCATACAAACAAGATCACGCACTAGTTCGTTTATCCTTTTTTTTCAGGTGCAGGTCTATGCTTCGCAGGGGATCACCATGTTTAATTGTCGGTATCTGTTTATATTTACTAACCTCTAACCAAAATATCAAAAAAATATGGTGCAGTCTGCTTCTTCTTCTTCTCTGTGTTGCAGGATCTCAAAGACATGGTTGTGATTCTCAATTCAGATGCGTTGGTTCAGTCACGATTCGATTCAGATGGACGTTTGACCTAATCTTGGTCAAACTATCAATAGATTTTTCAATTGCAAGTGGTGTGTGCCAGTGAATTTTTCTCAGACAGTGCGTATTCAAAGTTCAATACTGTGTTGTGTGCGAAGTCATCAATTATCAGGCAGTGTTTGGTGCAAAGTTTGATTCGAATCTTTAATGTTCATCAGTGTATTATGGGATCATCTGAGGATTTATTTTCCTCAGCATGGATTCAAGTTATCAGGGCAATTTTCAGATGACTCAAGTGTTTGTGGCTTAAGGGGGCAAGTTGTTCAATGGTTCATGTTTGGCTGTATTCATTATTATCAGTGGCTTGTGCAAGAAAAATCAGGATTTGGTTCTGGGTTTAAAATAAAAAAAAATCATCACTTCATTCATTATCCATTTCCGACTAGACCATTATTTTCTTATAGCCAATATTCTTCTCTATTCATTTTTTTCTAATCACCCATATATCCATTATCCTTTTTCCGATTAAATCATTTTATTTAACCATTTCCCATTTTTTTTTTATCTATTTCATCATCCAAATATAATTCTTATCCAATTAAATCCAAATATTCACTTTTTGTTATCTATTTTATTCGATTATCCATTACCATTTTTTAAGAGGTTTAAATAACATTTTTTTTTAAGTTCATTCTTTCTTATGGCCCATTACAACAAATTTTAAATAAAAAAAAGGAAATACAAGAAGAGATCCATTGGCCCATCTCTATTCATCACATGAACAAGTCATTTTTTTCTTTTCCCCACACCACTTCTAGCCAACCCACAATCCATACCAATTCCAAGCCTTTTCCACGCTTCCAAGTACATCCAGCACAAGCCTTTTGCCAACATCATGTTGCACAACACCCAGCTGACCCCACAGGCCCACAAAGCCAAGTCTCACACAAGCTATCCAAGCCATCCGAAGCATTCACACTTACTCACAATAGCAAGCCCCACATCTCAGCCGTACGCACGCCGTAAACTCCAAGCTAGCAAAACAACTTACGCCTTCACAACAAACATCCCACGCCGCAGCCCAACAACTTTACGCCAACTTCACCTCAAGCCCAGTTACAACAACAACAAGTTTTATTTCCCAGCCGCTCACTTCACGAAACAACACAAGCCGCGGCACAAGCAAAACACAGCCCTGCACAAAACGCAGCAAGCAAGTTAATGAAACGCATCACAGAACAAACACAAAAAAGCTCGCATCACGCCGAATCCGTGAAGGCCAAAACGCACTTATTTACAGCTAAAACGCAACAATTTCATCCCAAAACAGAAACGAAATTGAATTCAAATTCAGTTCTTCCCCTTATAAATAGAACATTCTCCTTCATCCTCCATTAAGCTTCGATAGCCCTACAAAAACCCTGTTAAAAATCCATCTCAAGGCTTGAACCTAAATCTTCAATAAAAGCTTCTTCAACTCTCCCATTCGGATCTTCAAATCCCTAAACCAATTTCATTCCCAAATCTCTCTAATCTCCCTTTTTTTGATTCGAAGCTGAGAATGAATTAAAGTGAATTGCGTGTGTATCAAGAGGAGAGAAGAAGTGATTCGTTTTTGTTGGATTCTTGAAGGTGAGGCTGCGACATTTAGGGAAGAAGAAGATTCAATTTTTTTTTCACAGTGACCTAATATTTTGTTCTTTTCTTTTGTCGCATAGAAAGAGGTTGTTGCTGCATTTCTTTCTTTCTCAATTTTTGTTCATATTTGACTTTTCTTTTTCCTTTTAATTTGTTATAATAAAAAATAGGATGTGGTTTGGGCTTTGTACAAAGTGGATTCTGATTTCTATCACCACCTCATTTCCAGTGCATACTCCCCCCTCCATCTTTTATTGTTTTTTTACTTTTTTTTTAATTCTTTTATTATTTCATATTTCTTTTCCTTAATTTCTATTTTTAAAAATATTTTCAAAACATTTTCTTATAGCATTTTCCTTTGATTTTGGATTTGCTTTCTTTTTTTTATGGATTTCATTATGAGATCTATATTTCTTTTTTATTCATCTTATTTTCTTTTGGTCGATGAGATCTCGGATTCGTAGATTATTGGTTTTCGAAGATGTTTAATCTTCATTATTTCAAATCTATGGATGAATGATCATTTGGATCATTCTCCATACTTTGGAATTGTGATAGGTTGCCTTCGATAATACAATGTGAAATCTCGATTAAGATTAGACCGTTACCTTTCATTTTAGTGTGGCATGTTTTAGGAGAACAATCCATAATATCGTTTCTCTAACATGTATTAGCACGAATATTTTCCACTTTAATTAGTGGTGGCCGGCCTCATTTGTAGGGTAATTACTCCGTAAATTACTCGGCGATTGCTTAACATAGACCTAAAGTTGTCCCGATTCGGATTATGATCCACTTGGATCCGATTGCCTCGATTTTATTTTTCTTTTCGTGGTTGTGCTTGATTAAGTTCATCATACCACTTATATTGTAAATATTATAATAATGTGAATATAATCCGTTTAAATTTAATCTCTCGCACCTTATCCTTTTATTTCAATCTCTCGTTCCTTATCTCTCTTATTATGCTTCTATATCATTCATCATATTGCTTATTGTTTATATTGTTGCTTGTTATTTTTCCTTTGTCCATTTGGACACAAAAACACTAATAACGGATTAAACATCTAAAAAATTGGTGACTTTAATTTCGGACTATGGTTATTATCCTTAGCATTGGAGTTTCGGACTTAGATTCTAGGATCATCCCTTTGCTCAAGTTGTTATGGATTGAAGACTTTGGCTCCAATTGAGTTCACTTGATTATGAAGATGAAAATCCGATTGTTTCGAAGAATGCTTGCCATATGGGTTGATCTTTCTTCCTTTAGCTTTTATTTTAAAGTATTAGGATAGTCCCTTCATCTCTTCCCATCTTCTTCAATTTTCAAATCTTCTTCCTATTTTCAAAACTTTCTTTGTTTTCAAACTTCAAACATTTTTCTCAATCAAACCTTGACTTCGGTCATGTGCTTTTACCTTTTCATTTCATTTCCTTAAATAAATGCTAAACCACATAAGCATATCGAAAATTTCTTTCTCAAAAACTTTAAAACACTCACAACTCATTCAATTGTTTTTGTGCCCTCGTGCACGTTTTCTTTTAGCCATTTTTTTTTATGTTTAGATATGATTCATTCTTTCTAGCGGAATTATTCGCTAAAGAATGACGACTTATCTTTACATTTTAAAATCAATTCAACTCATTTGCCTTTTCACAATTTGTACCACAAACTACGGGGTTTTGATCTCGCATTGCACTTTGTGGGTACGTAGGCATGAGACGTTCGTCTCTTCAAACACCAAAATCTTAAAAAACATTCTTCTTCTCATCTCCTCAATCTTTTTTCAAGCAAACCATTTCAAACCAAGAATGCAGTAAATATTTCAAAGGGTTCCCGTGGAGTACCACGGACGAGTCGGGTGCTTAAAACCTTCCTGGTTCGTAACCAATCCCCGTACCCATTCTCTGTTTGATTCTTTTAGCTTTTTAGCTTTTAAGATTCATTGGGCTTTCTTCGTTCTTTTTGCCTTTTTCCTTTTGGAAATAAATAAAAGCGTGGTGGCGACTCTGTGTATATTGAGTGAAGTTAATCAATAGCTTACACTCATGATTTTACCGCTACACATACAAACCATTTGATGAAGCATTCAAGTGATTGAGAGATTAAGATGAATGAGAAGTAAGCATATAACCATGTAAGTATGGATTCAAGTTAAGGTGCAAGTAAAATGAACTAAAAGTGACCATGATATGATGGAAGTCAGTATCATATGATGAGGATGACATGGTAAATATGCACATACAATCAAGTTAAGTCTACATGTCAACCAAGTTCAAACAAGTTGCAAAAAGATGCAAAAGTTGTCACCTAATGCAAAGGTATGTCATACTTGAAATGAATGGCCAATGATGCAACATATCATGAAAATATGAATGATTATGCATGAAGTCAGAGGCATACATGATGTATAATGCAAATGAAATGATTGGTATGAACATATTGGAGGTAAACAAGTTAGCACAAGAAGCATGAGATGAAGGATGAGGAAGAAATAGGTTAAACATGTACAAAGGTGCATCATACAAACCCAAAAGGTACCCTAAGTCCAAAAGGACCTACAATTGATCATACAAAACCTATAATTTCCTGATCAAACACGACAACTTACAAGTGACCTATAATAATGGCATAAATGCCCACAAGCAATTAGGGTTGGAAGTGATTAAGAAAGTCCATAAAAAAGTTACTTCACTTACAAGTAATCAAACAACATTCAAAAATTGTCAATTAAAAACCTAGGGTCTTAAGTCAGAGGCTAAACATGTGCTAAAATCCCATGCAAAAACTCACAATGAAACTAAGTCAAAGGATGCCTTGAAGTTCAAGTAAGGATTTATGAACAAGTATGCAAAAATGGGAGACCAAAAGTCAATTAGAAAGAGTTAAAAAATATGCAAAAATATTTTTAATGAGGTTCAATGAGTTATGGAATTAATGCAAAAAGAACCATTTAAAAATGTTTAATGAAATTTGCAAAACAAATCATTGAACTTGATGTGTTTGAATGAAAACAATTTGGAAGGAAAATAAAAGGAAATTGTGATTTAATATGAAAAATGCACCAAAAAGCAGAAGAAAAAAATGTACATAATTATTTAAATGTTTTAACATGCTCCATGAAATTTTTTAAGAATTTTAGATGCTTGGAGAAGATTTTAAAAAATCAAAATGCAAAATATGTAAAAGAAAATGAGAAATAGGCAAGGGGGTGCTACACTAGCAAATTATACGTTCAAAAATGCCTTGGGCTCAGATTTGGGGGTGGGAATAGGAATCTGAGCCCAACCCAAATGCATTGAAGTCCTATAAGATCACCATGCACCCTAGTCAAAATGTTGTCTCTCTAAGAGTCCTAGGATCTAATCAAGTTCAAGAATCAAGGGAAGTATTCCAATTTAAAGGCTCCTAATGCATGCGCGTGATAAGCTACCAAGGAAAACCACTACATGATCACTCAGGTTCAAAATATGGCACGTGATGAGGATGATGTTCATTAATGTGTTGGCTTACTTATGAGTGTTAGATCCACAAGATCCAAGGGTCATGACTTAATCTGAGGGAAAATTAGGGTTCTTGGCCATATGAAGTTTCAGGTCATTGAAGAAGATTTCGTTCATTTTCTCCGGTGAACCTCCGGTCACACCAAAAACAAAATCTCCAGAAATACATAAAAACTATACCATTTGAATCCTCGACTCATACACATTCCAAATACATGAATGAAATCACCATAACATGCAAGGTCAAAGAGAATCAAAGTGAAACAAAATGCCCTAAAATTCTGATATAAGTACTTAGAGTGCTTATCAACTAGCCAACCATCACATTGCTCCAATTGGGCTTCAATCAACATAAAACAAGCTTAACAATGATGAAATCGTGCAAGAAAAGTTTGGATTGAAACCTGCAATTTGAGGCTTTTAAGAGTTGATAGAAGGCCAAAGGTGAGGTTCCTAAGCTTGATACATTTGATCTGAGCCAAATAAAGGCTATGTAATCCTTGGTTCTTGTCAAACCAGAAAGATATTCAAGTTGCACTCTATGCTCTGCTCATGAAAAGTTGATCAACGCTTAATGAATCTTTATTTTACTCCATTGGTGATGATGAATAGAAGAAGATTATGATGAACAATGAAGAAGAACACATGCAATTCAGAGAGAAAAGCTTGAGAGAACTTTTGTGCAAAATATGAAAAATGTGATAATGATCTGAGCTCCCTCTCAAATTCTGTTAGGATGCACCTATATACCTCTGGTTAACTGTTAACCACCTTGGTTAATAGTTAGAACTAGGTTTAAGTGAGGTGTAATGTAAATTTAAGGTGAAGTATGACTTGGACATGTGAAGCTCACCAACTTGAAATGTAGCTCGTGGCAATGTTGTGATCAGTTGCATGGACACTTAAAATGACTATGATGAGGTTTTGAGAATGGATGGTGGTGATACACTGTGGCTATAGCAGCATGGCTTATGATGCAAGTTACTTCATTTGGATCTTTTCCACTTTGGGTGTATGAGGTGTTATGTGTGTATGTGTGTATAGGGATCATGTTTGACTTGAAATGGCAATGTATGAGGATTGTATGAAGTGTTTTCTCTATGTATGAATGAATCAAGAAAAATCAACCTTTGAAGCAATGCCTTGGCCATCAATAAAAACCATATGCAAGTTGTAATCTTCAATGGAGGAATGCTTCATGTCCAAGGCATTAAATGAAGAGTTTTAGTGATCAATTGAAAGATGATACATCATAGAGCAAGTTTTGTTAGAACAATTATGGGTCTACACCTCTAAGAGTTTTGATGATAACAAATATTATTATGCAAGAATAGAAGTTCTAATGACTCTCTTTATTATATGTGTAGAAGAGGAAGTTATTTAAAGGAGACGTGCATTATTAGAAGATACATTGAGCCGTATATACACTTATTGAAGAATCCATCATTTAATGACATGGTTTAATAGCTGCGCATCAAGACTTTATTATCTCTGATTTACGTCTAGAAGATGATGATCTTCATAATGAAGGCATTAATTAAAGAATATATTAATTAATGATAAAGACAAGTATTTCTTGTTATGGAAGGAATTTTATGGTATTAACTAATATCCTAAATTAGCTCAAGATGTCTCCAACGGCTACAATATTCAAGAACTATATAAAGGAATCAAATTGAAGATTTGAAACACCATACTCACGAGAAAAAGACTCACTCATTTGTGCTAAACTCTTGTAACATTCACTTAGTGATAATAGCTTTATTAGAAGCAAAATAGTTACTTTATTATTATTATTGTAATAGTTAAGTAAAATCCCTTGAGTGACTAGTTTCAGTCAGAAGACTCAAGAGGACATTGACAGTAGGTCAGTGTGTGTATTCAATTTTTGAATAGTGGATTAAGACCTCAGTGAAGAGGAAAAATCACCTTGGTGGGTGGACTGGACGTAGTTTGAGTTCAAACGAACCAGGATAAATCAACTTTTTATAGAAGTTAATTTTTAGTTGTTAAAGAAAACCCAATTCCAACCCCCCTTCCTTGTGTTTTACGCACCTTCAATTGGCATCAGAGCGCTAGGTTCTGAGAAATACACTTAATCGTGTCAGTAAAAGATCCAGAAGTTAAAACACATGGCAGACGCTGGCAATAACAACAATGACTACCAAAATGACAAGATCAACGCAAAACCTCCAGTATTCAATGGTGACAACTTTGACTACTGGAAGGATGTTCTGGAAAGTTTCTTTCTAGCTCTGGATGGAGATCTTTGGGACATGGTGATAGATGGATACACTCATCCTGTTGGTGCAGATGGTCAGAAGATGGAAAGAAAAAATATGACAGCTCAACAGAAGAAGGAATTCAGAAATCATCACAAAGCTAGAACCATACTTCTGAGTGTTATTTCATATACAGAATATGAGAAAATTACTAACATAGACTCAGCCAAACACATGTTTGATTCCCTGAGGATGACACATGAAGGCAACACTCAAGTCAAGGAGACTAAAGCTCTAGCCCTCATCCAGAAGTATGAAGCTTTCAAAATGGAAGAAGATGAGACAATTGAAAAAATGTTCTCAAGGTTCCAAATTCTGGTAGCTGGACTGAAAGTTCTGGACAAAGGCTACTCAACAGCAGATCATGTAAAGAAGATCATCAGAAGCCTGCCAAAGGCTTGGAGGCCCATGGTCACTGCTCTAAAGCTATCAAAAAATCTGAATGAAATATCTTTAGAAGAACTGATCAGCTCCTTGAGAAGTCAAGAGATAGAACTAGAAGAAGATGAACCCCAGAAGAAAGGTAAGTTTGTAGCTCTTAAATCTAACAAATCTGTCTCTAAAGCTTTACATGCAGAAGAAGAAGAAAGTTCTGGATGCTCATCAGAAGAAGATGAATTATCTCTTCTATCCAAAAGAGTTCAACAACTCTGGAAGCATCGTTAGAAGAAGTTCAGAAATACCAGAAGAACAAGCAATCACTCTGAAACAACATCTGGTCACAAGAAACCCAGAAGCAAAGAAGTTGTGTGCTATGAATGCAAAGAACCAGGACACTACAAGAGTGAATGTCCAAAACTCCAGAAAGAGAAACCCAAAAACAAATTCAACAGAGAAAAGAAAAAGAGTCTCATGGCAACATGGGATGATTCTGAATCATCTGAGGCAGAGTCAGATTCAGAAGATGAACATGCTAACATTGCACTAATGGCAAAAATACCAGAAGATGATCACTCATCAGAATCAGACTCAGATACAGAAGAGGTATTCTCTAAACTTTCTAGATCTCAATTAGAAGCTAGCCTCTCATAAATTCTTGAAAAATATCAGAAGCTTCAATTCAAATACAAAGACATGAAACATAGTCTGGTATCTGAATTAGAAGAAGTTAGAAAACTAAAAACAGAAAACTCTGAGCTGAAAGAAAATATTTTTGAATGCAAAAACTCTTTTGAAAAACTTAAAGCTCAGAAGGAATCTGAATTAGAAGATCTAATCAATTCTGATAGTATCATAAAACAATATGACTATGGTTTTCAAATTTTTTTAGCTAAAAGCATAGATAGAAGCAAAATTGCATCTATGATCTATGGAGTTAGCAGAAATGATAGAAGAGGCATAGGCTATGTGAAAACTAAAGAAACTCTGAAGTTTAAAAAGATTGATGACATTGTCATAAAAACTAATACTCCTCTAAGTTCTCATTTTACCTATGGTCACAACCATGACTTAATATATACTAGTGAGTCATCTTGTTCCACAAGTTCTGATTTGAAACCTAAAATAAATCAGAAGTTTGTGAAAACTAACAAACATGGACCCAGAAAAATATGGGTACCCAAAGATAAAATTGTGTATGTTGCAGATGTCTTTAACAGCAAAAATGAAACACCAATCATGGTACCTGGACTCTGGATGCTCACGACACATGACGGGAAGAAAGCATATGTTCCAAAGTCTTGAATTAAAAGATGGAGGCCACGTAGGTTTTGGAGGCAACCAAAAAGGAAAAATAATTGGCTCTGGAACTATTGGTAATGGAAATCTTCCCTCTATCTCTAATGTTCTATTGGTAGAAGGATTAATGCATAATCTATTATCCATAAGTCAATTAAGTGATAATGGCTATGACATAATCTTTAATCAAAAGTTCTGTAAAGTTGTTAGTCAGAAAGATGGAACAATCCTCTTCAGTGGTGTCGTACCTCGAAAAAATACGATCCTAAAACAAAACAACAGAGTCGCCACCTAATTCTATTTATTCTACGAGAGAAAAGGGAGATATAGATACAACCTAATAAAGGATAAGAAATGGTTCACGGAACCAAATTCTAAGTTCGGGAGTCGGTTACGCAAGGGGAAGGTATTAGCACCCCTCACGTCCGTTGTACTCAACGGGAACCTCTTAGCTAATTATGCGATTAAATGCTTGATCTTAAGTCTTTTTTTTGTCTTCTAAATGATTATTAATATGTTTGTTCTAAGAAAATAAGTTTATTTATTATTATGGAGAAAATGGTTAAATTTTTTATCATTGTGACGGAAGGAAAAAGATTGATTTTTTTTAATAGAGTGATTTAAACGAAAAAATAATTAAATTTTTTTATTAAGGTGCTCGCGAAGGATTAAAATCCCCGTGCCTACGTATTCCCTTGTGCAATGGGAAAGTCAGAGCTCCGTAGTTCGTGCGACTACGGTTTGTGGTTTTTTAATTGAACAATTGTTTGAAATGCATTCTATTGATAAGCGTTGGCTTTTACTCGCGGTGGAGGCTGAAGCGCTAGCTTGTTCGAGAGATAGAATGATTTAAACAATGTTCGTTTTGAGAAAGTGTTTGACTTTGTTAAAATGTTTTAAACGAAAGGGCGAATGAACACATCGCGTGGGGCTAGCCCATGTTGCGGTCCAATCCAGAACGTGCGGAGTGCTAGACTCCGGAGTTCTGTCTTTCGTGATTTAATTTGAAAATAGTTTAAATATTTTGGTATACGAAGGATGATTGAACCATCGCGTGAGGCTAGCCCATTTGCGGTTTAATCCAGAACGTGTGGAATGCTAGACTCCGGAGCTCCTTTTTCGTAATTTAATTTATAAAGTGATTTGGATATTTGATATACGAATGGTGATTGAACCATCGCGTGAGGCTAGCCCAGTTGCGGTTCAATCCAGAGCGTGCGGAATGCTAGACTCCGGAGCTCCTTTTTCGTAATTTAATTTATAAAGTGATTTGGATATTTGATATACGAATGGTGATTGAACCATCGCGTGAGGCTAGCCCAGTTGCGGTTCAATCCAGAGCGTGCGGAATGCTAGACTCCGGAGCTCCTTTTTCGTAATTTAGTTTATAAAGCGATTTGGATATTTGATATACGAATGGTGATTGAACCATCGCGTGAGGCTAGCCCAGTTGCGGTTCAATCCAGAGCGTGCGGAATGCTAGACTCCGAAGCTCCTTTTTCGTAATTTAATTTATAAAGTGATTTGGATATTTGATATACGAATGGTGATTGAACCATCGCGTGAGGCTAGCCCAGTTGCGGTTCAATCCAGAGCGTGCGGAATGCTAGACTCCGGAGCTCCTTTTTCGTAATTTAATTTGAATAAGGCGCGATAAGGATTGTGCAGACGGCGATCACTTGGTAATCGACTTACGTGTGTGCGAAGTGTAGGCGAGATTTGTTCACTTGGCGTCGGACCAAGATACTTACTATATTGTTTACTATTTAATTATTAATTGAAATATTATGTTCATGTCCTACTTAATTATTTATGATCGAAAATCGGGAACGAGACTCGTTATACTGGTCAAACACTATCACCATGCAACTAAAGAAAATAATCAAACACCTTATAAATATAAAAAAAAAACTAATCTAAATAATTAATTACCAAGGTTATTGAAGAAATTACTTAAATAGAAATAGATAATATAAACAACTAATATGAATTATTTTTTTTAAGTTTGTTCTAAAAGAGATATTTAAAAAAAAGAAAGAAAAAAAAGTTGGAGAATAAAATGAGATATGAAATAAGAAAAAAAACTACATTCAACAAAAAAAAAGGAAACAAAAACGGCCCAGCAGGCCCAAGGGAGTATGAGGGAACTGACCGGGTCATGGGTCGACCCGGTTCGGTTGGATCAAAAGCCAAAAGGGGATTAGGGTTATTGGCGCCGCTTACACACTCCGCAGAAACACAAGAACAACATGTATTATCCCTTTCAAAATTCCGCTCAAACTCTCTCATGGTTCCTCACCTTCTCTCGAACAAACTCACACATACCCAGCTATCATAAACAAAATCCTTTACACCATAGTCAAATTAAACAATGAAGAAAAACAAAAAAACAAACACCATACGAAAAAAATAAGAAATCCGAATGAAACCCTTATCCCCAAATTTGTTTCCTAACCCCCAGATTTTATTAAAATTGCGTTGATTCACATGCTACAAACGGCGAAGAAATGAAACGAAATCGAATTGAGAAACAAAACAAAACCACAACAACAATAGTTCAAAGATAAAGGTAAACAAACAACAAGGCTACCGATTCGGGATGCTTCAACAGGTATTCCGCTTCCTTCCTTCTTCGTTTGATTGCCTTGTGTTTTTTGTTTGCCGCTTTTGATACCGGTGTTTTCTCGTTCAGATCCTCGTCACTCTTAAGCTCGCGGTTCGTGGTTCGAAACGTTGATGCAAACGGCCGTGAGAGTGTTTGATGATTATGTTGGATGCGAGATCAGATTGGGGAGGAGTTCGTGAAGTGGTGATGAGGGTGTTTGGATTTCACAGTTCGAAAGGAAGTTCAAACTTGTGACAATACTCAGGTGTATGCTTTTTTGATGCCCTCTGTTCAAGCGCCGCCCCCTCCTCTGTGTTGTGAATTTCGTCACTTCTTATAGAGGTGAGATTAGGGTTTTTTCGAATCCTTTGATCACTTGTCCTCCAAAAATGCTGACCTGAGTTTTGTTTGATACCTATGCCCTGTCTCATTCAACCTGCAGGTTTGGCTCATTGGAGGGAGTTAAATCCATTTGCGTATATCCGAGTAGCAGGTCTTTTGTGTGTCTGATTTTTGTATCAAAACTTTTTGCCATTTATGTGAAAGCTTATTCTGCTACCCTGCTGACATTTGTTGTTTGTACTACCATCTGACTTAGTTTCTTTTATTTTGAAATGAATTGAATTAGTTGAATTTGGATTGAATTGAGAATTGATTTTTAAATTGCATTGAGTCTGCGTTTTTTACTGTCAGGATATCTTTGTTTCACTGTTTATTCTCCCCTTTAACTGTAGTAAAAAAACTCTTCTTACAGGGTGGGAAAGAAACAGTTGGAGATAGTATTCCTCCAAGTAAAACATAGGTTGGACAAATGGTGCATTATGGAACCGATGTTGCCTGTTCCGATAACTAGATAAGTAGCAGGATTAAGACTATACTTCTCATTATTCGCTCTCTTAGTTTTAACAGTTTTCCAATTAGATTCTGCTTGTGCTTTCTTTGATAAATGTCTTTCTATCGTCTTTGTACTCAGGTCTGCACCTAGGAAATATCTCAGATATGCTTGCTGCAAAATCTTCATCAAGTATTTCACTGAACCGTCATGCGCGCCAGTGGACCTTTCAACCTTTATTCGAAGATTTCTTCCTCTTTTGGCCTTGAATGGCTTGTGATTAATGCTACCCGTCGCGAAACTGAACGAAAGCAGCGAGTAGGGAGCGGAGTCGTCCTGCTTTTGCTTATGAGGTATGAAGTGATCCTATATGTATTACTACATATTATCCGCCCTCAAAATCATTTGACCACGATGCAGCATCCTGCCTACTTATCTCTTAAGAGAATTTCTTGGACAGAATGTTCGGCATTACGTATTCATGATATAGCCATTATCATTCTTGCCCTTTCTTTAAAACTGAATTTGATCTTCTATCTTTATTGTAGGCTCCTGAATTTGGATGGATCTGCACCTCTGTGTGCAAGGAAATGAACATGAGAACAACTGAGTCAGCAAATGATAGAATCCTAAGATAGAGCAATCTCAAACACAGCAATTGCAGCAATGAACGCCAAGTCTTCCGTAGTTTAAAAGGTAATGTTTATTGGCTTTCGTTCTTGTCTTCAAACAAATGAATGGCGATCGAACTGATCTTCTTCTGTCTTGAAGTCTCGTTAACTGAATACTATCAATTGTTGCAGATTGTTATTGTTGGCCTGGAGGCAAAATCGTAATGCGGAACAACATGCCTGAAGTGTAATAAGGCAAAAGGAGGATGATGCTAACTTGCTCTTTTTTTTTGTTGTGAAAAGAAAACTGGTCCTGTGAATATTTTTCTGATTTCAGGGCCTTTCCAATTTGCCAACTGTCTTGACATTGAAGCTCAAGGGACGGAGATTATGAAGATCCGGTGCACCAGTGGATCCTAGGCTCCATCGAAACCAACTGAGACACGTTAGACAGTATGTAGAGATGCCAAACTGTATTTTGAATACAGTTGCCGCATTTTGCTAAACCGCACTGAAACATACTTCGAAGGTAATCCAATTTGATTATCATGAACATGAGTTGTAGATATGTCGTTCTTATCTTTGCTGTTCATTTCTCAATCACCGTAAAACTCGAACTCAGTGGTGTATCCTCTTTGCATATGACAGGTTGTGGACTGGGAGTACATGACAAGCTTAGCATGGAGGTCACGAAACTTGGGGAGGCTTCCCTAGTTTTAGCGCAGACTCGTTAATTAAGCCTTCGGCTGAATTAATTTAGGGCAAAAAATGTCAACTACCCCTTTTTTATGTTGTAACCAAACTATTATGTCATGAAAAAAATGAAAAGGTGTACTCATTTGTCTTAAATTGGACTTTGCTGATGTAGGATCTTATGTGAAAAACATGGCAAAGTCATCCCCCTTTTTTTTCAAAATATTTGTAACAGTGGTATTATTTATACAACTCTGAATATGATAAGATCTTCTTTGAAGCTCATTCTCGAAACTTTCCTTGTGATTCAAGCATGATCATGACTTCTTTAAGAAATTTGGCCTTGAAACCAAAGCCCATTATGCACTTCGTATCATCATCTTTAAGCTTTTAAAAAAAGAATGAATTTAGAGATGATTCTCACCAATTATAGGATAGCCTAACAATTATTTTGAGAAAAGCTTAAAAATGACCCTACGTTGTCCTGAACCAATCATATATTTGTAGCCTGAAATTAAACTAAAACCAAATAATTGAGTTTTGACATTTCCATTCCAAATCTTTGATTATGGCATCATCTTAATTCGAATCTCCAACCCAATCCGAACTTGTATATCGAGTAGCAAGAGAAGTAAAAGCCTTGGTCATAATAAAAACTCCGAACATGACTTGTACCACAATCCAATCCTTCAACATATTAGGTGATAAACCCTCAGCCTGGTGATCAGGTTACCCTCTCGATATTGAGGAAACACACATTCGCCTTAGTATTTGACAAAGCGTGCTACACATATTGTGATGACAAGAACTCGCACCTTGGCTTCCAAACTTGAATAAAGTAGTCTCGCACATTGCTGAAAACTGCCCCTTGAGGACCCTCTGACTTCATGCCTTCGAAAGATAAAACCAATGATATGTATGATATGAAAAGTTAGGGGTAAAATTTGGGGTGCGACAGTTGCCCCTATTTAAATAACTTCACCAGATAAGATGAGTGATGTTAATCCTCATACAGTCGGAGTGAAAGGTATTTAAATATAGAAATAACCGAAAATTTTGCCCCTAAATGCAATGACATGCCGAGAACTGTGTGGGACTCCCGCCGGGGATATGATATGCGAGATGCAATGAAACTTAACATGTTGATTTAATGATGAATATGCTGAATGTGGTATGATGCAGACAAATGCGACGGTGATCCACAGAAATGCAAACGAGGGTGAAGGCTCACTGGGGATAACAATATGTTGGGGGTGTCAAGACGAAAACGGGAACGAGATGTATTCGAAGTGATAGATCAACAGGTTCAAGTGTAACTGCTGGCACTAAGAACAACAAAAGACGAAAAACAAAACATAGATTAAAACAGACTATCTGGAGTGATGAGTTAGCAAGTTCGAAGTGGCTGCTGGGGATAGCGATTCAGTGATTGAGAAAGATAAAAATGATCTCGACTCAGCAGCCAGGAGAACCAAATAGCAGACAATGACACAACGGTCAGGAAATAACAGACATTGACTCGGTGGTCGTGAAATAAAATAACAGACATTGACTCGGTGGTCGTGAAATAAAATGACAGGCAAAGACGCGGTGATCTGGAAATAAAATGACAGGCAAAGACGCGGTGGTCTGGAAATAAAAAAAAATAACAGGTAAAGACGCGGTGGTCTGGAAATAAAATAACAGATAGAGACGCGATGGTCTGGAAATAAAATAACAGGTAGAGACGCGGTGGTCTGGAAATAAAATAACAAATAGAGACGCAATGGTCTGGAAATAAAATAACAGGTAGAGACGCGGTGGTCTGGAAATAAAAAAAACAGATAGAGACGCGATGGTCTAGAAATAAAATAACAGGTAGAGACGCGGTGGTCTGGAAATAAAAAATAACAGGTAGAGACGCGGTGGTCTGGAAATAAAAAATAACAGGTAGAGACGCGGTGGTCTGGAAATAAAATAACAGGTAGAGACGCGGTGGTCTGAAAATAAAATAACAGATAGAGACGCGATGGTCTGGAAATAAAATAACAGGCATAGACGCGGTGGTCTGGAAATAAAATAACGGGCAAAGACGCGGTGATCTGGAAATAAAATAACAGATAGAGACGCGGTGGTCTGGAAATAAAATTCAACACGGTGGTTGGAGAAATGAATAACTATCATAAGTCTAAAATAGTAAATCAACAGGTTCAAGTGTAACTGTTGAAACCAAGGATTGGAAAATGAAAATAGTATTCAGGCAGTGGCTCTATGCATACACACTGACACTGGGAGTAACATGCGAAGCGTTTAAAGATAAATCAAATGGCTCTGAGCGACTAAGTTGGAAAATAAGAATAAATGTTGGAGTCTTCGGCGAGATAAACGACCAACCTCAGGAAATTCTTAAAACGAAGAACTTTTAGAAGACTTTTTAGGAATTATCAGGGAAACACAGATGCATTTGAGTTAGACAGTTCTAAGTCTTAAGCAAACAGCTTAAAGGATTCACGCCAATGATAATTGGGCTTAAAAAGAAGTATTGGTGGTAATTAAGGTACATCAAGAAGGGCCTCTGCAGGGGACACCGGTGTTTCTGAAAAACTTTGGTCAACCATACTGCTGGGTATCAACAACAATGGATTTAAAATAACAAAGGACAGTAATCTGGACCTGGAGTTAAACAGGCGACAACTGGGGGTGGACAAATGATTATGTCAAATGCTTATGCGATGAACATGATGCGAATGACCATGATATTCAAATGTTGACTCTATGGAGAGACAGAGAGCTTTGATAAAGCTAGAAGAATAGGATCTCAGCGCAAATACTCAGACGAGTAAAAAGAAAGACGCTGGGGAGATGTCTTCAAATTTGGAAACCGGTGTCTGGTCCAAGGATCCGTCCAGGAGTGCTACCAGCTGTTAATTCTCTGTGGGGATTTCTGTAATAATGCACAGGAGTGTGGTTGCAAACCAGAGGGCTTTTTAGAAGACAGAAGATCTTTTAATTTTTTCTAAAGTCAAAGAAATTTGAATGTTTTCAGTATGTTTTCAAAAAACTGTTTTAAATTTTTTGTTATTTTCAAAGTTAAATTGTAACTCAGTAAAGACATTTTGCATAACAAAGAAAATAAGAAGCTGAAAGACAAAGTTTAAAGGCAAAGGTTGTATTTCATTCAAGAATGGTAGCTTGCCAATAGCAAAAAGCTCCATGGAAAATTACAATTTGAAAAGGGCAATGGGGAAAGGTCTACATTGAATCCAACGACCACTATAATCCCTAATAACTAAAACCGCCCAACACTTTGCCTCTGACAAGAGTGACTGAATTGGTCTTCCAGTAATGATCTTCAGTAATGATAAACACCATCTGATACAGCCAAATGCCTTTTTCCCTAACTTTTGCCTGGACCGCCCTTTCGGGTTTTCAATCCACCGGGACGCTCTTTTTTGTCTAAGCCTCCCTTTCGGGTTTTCAACTTAGCGAGCTCTATTTTTTTATTTTTTATCCCTAACTTTTTCCTGGATCTCCTTCATAGGTTTTGATCCACCGGGATACCCATTTTTGCATAGGTCGCCATTTCTGGTTTTCGACCTATCGGGCTTTATTTAGGCATAATATTTTTTGACTGCATCAGAATTCACCGGGTGTTTCAGTTGTTCACCATCCATAGTTGTGAGGATTAAGGAACCTCCGGAAAATGCCATCTTCACAACATATGGGCCTTCATAGTTAGGACTCCATTTCCCACGCATGTCTTTATGGACTGGCAAGATTTTCTTGAGTACAAGGTCTCCTTCTTTGAATTCTCGGAGATGGACTTTCTTGTCAAATGCTCTCTTGATGTGCTTCTGGTACAACTGGCCATGGCACATGGCGGTCATTCTCTTCTCATCAATGAGGTTCAGCTGGTCATATCTGCTCTGGACCCACTCAGCTTCCTCCAGTTTGGTTTCCATCAAGATCCTCAAAGATGGTATCTCTACTTCGATAGGGAGAACTGCATCCATCCCATACACCAAAGAGAAAGGGGTTGCCCCTGTTGAAGTGCGAATTGATGTTCTGTATCCGTGTAGGGCATACGGTAACATCTCGTGCCAGTCTTTGTAAGTCTTCACCATCTTCTGCAAGATCTTTTTGATATTCTTGTTCGCAGCTTCAACAGCTCCGTTCATCTTCGGACGGTAAGGAGAAGAGTTATGATGTTCAATTTTGAATGTATCACACAACTCATTCATTGTCTTGTTGTTCAAGTTGGTCCCATTATCTGTGATGATTCGGCTTGGAATTCCATAACGGCAGATAATTTGATTCTTGATGAAACGGGCAACTACTTGCTTCGTCACGTTGGCATAGGAAGCTGCTTCTACCCATTTGGTGAAATAATCGATTGCAACCAAGATAAACCGGTGACCATTGGAAGCTTTAGGCTCAATTGCCCCTATCATGTCGATGCCCCACATTGAGAAAGGCCATGGTGATGACAGAACATTCAAAAGTGTCGGGGGTACGTGCACCTTGTCAGCATAAATTTGGCACTTATGACACTTCCTGGCGTATTTGAAACAATCTGATTCCATGGTCAACCAGAAGTATCCAGCTCTCAAAATCTTCCTGGACATGGCATGTCCATTGGCATGTGTTCCAAATGATCCTTCATGGATTTCCCTGATCAATAAGTTTGCTTCGCGCTTGTCCACACATCTGAGCAGAACCATATCATGATTTCTCTTGTAAAGTACATTGTTGCTGAGGAAAAACTTGGATGCCAACCCCCTCAAAGTCTTCTTGTCTAGAGTTGTTGCATCAGCTGGGTACTCCTGATTTTGCAAGAAGTTCTTGATGTCATAGAACCATGGTTTCTCATCAGTTTCTTCTTCGACCAGTAGACAGTAGGCGGGTGCAGTTCTTCGCTCGACTGTAATGAGTGGAGCTTCATTAAGAAATCTGACTTGAAACATAGATGCCAACATAGCTAAAGCGTCTGCAATTTGATTCTCT
The DNA here is from genome assembly GCA_963966055.1 of Lathyrus aphaca. Taxonomy (NCBI): domain Eukaryota; kingdom Viridiplantae; phylum Streptophyta; class Magnoliopsida; order Fabales; family Fabaceae; genus Lathyrus; species Lathyrus aphaca. The sequence continues at coordinate 174,890,209 of OZ014524.1, read as the reverse complement.
GCCCTTGGAACATGATGGAAAGTGACTTCGTCAAAGTATTTAATTAACTCCACAATATGGGCACGGTAAGGAATCAACTTCTCATCACGGGTCTCCCATTCACCTTTGACTTGGTAGATTACCAAAGCTGAGTCTCCGTATACTTCGAGGATCTTGATTCTGGTATCAATTGCGGCTTCGATACCTAAAACACATGCTTCATACTCAGCAATGTTGTTTGTACAATCAAAACATAATTTGGCCGTGAAGGGAGTATAACCACCATCAGGGTTCATCAAGACAGCCCCCACACCATGCCCCATGTAGTTAGAGGAACCATCAAACATCATCTTCCAACGAGAACCTGGCTCGGGACCTTCATCTGGACCTGGAACTTCACAATCCTTTATCAACATAATGTCCTCGTCTGGGAAATCGAACTTTAAAGGTTCGTAATCCTCAACAGGGTGATCAGCAAGGTATTCAGACAAAACACTGCCTTTAATAGACTTCTGGGTTACATACTGGATGTCATATTCGGATAACAACATGTGCCAACGGGCGAGTCTTCCAGTCAAAGCAGGCTTCTCAAAGATGTACTTTATCGGATCCATCTTCGAGATCAACAAAGTGGTGTGACAAATCATATAATGCCTGAGACGTTTGGCCGCCCACGCCAGAGCACAGCAAGTCTTCTCTAAAAGCGAATATCTGCTTTCACAGTCTTTGAACTTCTTGCTTAAGTAATAAATGGCATGCTCCTTGCGTCTGGTTTCATCCTGTTGGCCTAATACGCAACCCATAGATCCCTCGAGTACAGTCAGGTACATGAAGAGAGGCTTCCCTGGAGTAGGTGGGATCAAGATAAGAGGTTCCTGTAAATAAACCTTAATCTTCTCAAAAGCCAGTTGACAATCAGGACTCCACTCAATTGCCTGATTCTTTCGAAGCAACTTGAATAAGGGCTCGCATGTTGCAGTCATGTTAGAGATGAATCTGGAGATGTAGTTCAGTCTTCCAAGGAAGCCTCTGACTTGCTTTTCTGTTTTTGGAGCTGGCATCTCTTGAATTGCTCTGACTTTGTCCGGATCTACTTCAATTCCTTGTTGACTCACAATAAAACCAAGTAACTTTCCTAATCGGACACCAAAGGTACACTTAGCTGGATTCAAACGCAGTTGGAACTTTCTAAGGCGCTCAAATAACTTCAGGAGATGATTCAAATGATCCTCCTCACTCTGTGATTTGGCAATCATATCATCCACATAAACTTCTATCTCCTTATGCATCATATCATGAAAAAGGGTGACCATTGCCCTTTGATACGTGGCTCCCGCATTTCTAAGCCCAAATGGCATAACTTGGTAACAATACGTGCCCCATGGTGTGATAAAAGTGGTCTTTTCCATGTCATCAGGATCCATCTTGATCTGGTTATATCTTGAAAATCCGTCCATGAAAGAGAAAACGGCAAACTTAGCAGTGTTGTCAACCAATGTATCAATATGCGGAAGAGGAAAATCATCCTTTGGACTGGCTTTGTTCAAATCTCTATAGTCCACGCACATCCTAACCTTGCCATCCTTCTTGGGGACTGGCACAATGTTAGCTACCCACTTAGGGTACTTTGCAACTGCAAGGAATCCAGCATCAAACTGTCTTTTGACCTCCTCTCTAATCTTCAGAGCCATGTCTGGTCTTGTTCTTCGAAGCTTTTGCTTTACGGGAGGACAATCTGGTCGAAGCGGCAACTTATGGACAACTATGTTTGTGTCCAAACCGGGCATATCCTGGTACGACCATGCAAACACATCCACATACTCTTTGAGAAGCTTGACCAATCTTTCTCTGACGTCTTCCCCAAGTGTTGTACCAATCTTGACTTCCTTTTTATCTTCCTCGGTGCCAAGGTTGATGGTCTCTACCTGCTCCTTATGGGGCTGAAGATCTGTGTGCTCATCCTCAACTAATCTTGCCAGTTCTTCAGGAATGTCACAATCTTCCTCACTTTCATCTTCCGCTTGGTAGATGGGCGAATCGAAGTTAGGAGAGAATATAGAGTCATTGGATTCAACAGGGTTTTCGTTTGTTCTGCATATGGGAATGATTTGCTTTTATTAAAAGTGAAAAATAGAGAGATGCAAGAAAACTTTTTATTTAGCTTTGAAAGATTGCCATTTTCTTTTAAAAGTGAAAAGAGAAAAACAGTAAATAAAACAAAGTAAGAATTTAACAAAATGCCTTCATTGATTGATTAACTTGAAAATGAGAAGGGGTCCTACAAAATAATCCCATAGCCTTGGGCAGAGCTAGGGAACTTTGAAAACACTTAAAGAAAAACAATAAATTACTTTGACAATGGAAAAAATTTTGGGATCTCAACTGCTTCCCAATTGCCCAAAGCTGCTTCACACTGATAAACCAAATGATCCACATCTTCATCTTCAGTATCCCCACTAATTGCATTGACCTGGTAGCTGGCACTCGAAAACACTTCTTGAATGGTCTTCGGACGTCCTTTGACGGAGGTTGACGCTCCTTCCTTCACATGAGTTGGTTTGTAACCCAACCCGTAGCGATTTAGCTTCTGCTTGACTTCAATGACATCTCCCCAACCTTCATGGCTTCCTTCTTCAATTGTGGAAATGGTACTCTTCAATGATGCAAAAGATGGAATACCTTTCTCCTTTGGTCCCTCTACTTCCATAAGGACGACATTGGCTATCTCTAGGGCTTGGAAAGCAGTTTCCAAAGCATCTTCATCAGCCTCGATATAGCTAAAGGAGGAAAGGTTGCTGACCATGAGATCTTCTTCACCAGACACAGTTACCAGCTTATTATCGACCACAAACTTCATCTTCTGGTGTAAGGTAGAGGTGACTGCCCCAGCAGCATGGATCCAAGGTCTTCCCAACAAACAACTGTAATTTGGGTTAATGTCCATAACCTGGAAAGTGATCTTGAACACCTGTGGTCCAATCAAGATTGGCAAGTCGACTTCTCCAATAACAATCCTCCTTGACCCATCAAAAGCTTTTACAATCAATGCACTGGGCCTCATCTCTGCCCCTTGATAAGATAACTTGGCAAGCATTCTTTTCGGCAAAACATTCAATGAAGATCCTGTATCCACAAGAACTCTTGCTAAAGTATCCTCCTGACATTTTACAGATATGTGAAGAGCACGATTATGGTCCAAGCCATCCTTTGGAAGGTCCTCCATACTGAAGCTGAGATTGTTACATGCAGTGATATTGGCAATGACGCCATCAAACTGATTCACAGTTATATCATGCGTAACATGAGCTTTGGCTAGTAATTTCTGGAGAGCACTCCGATGGGCCGGTGAATGCATAAGAAGTGATAAGATAGATATTTTGGAAGGCGTTTAATGTAGTTGATCAATAACCTTATAATCACTCTTCTTAATGATTCTGAGAAACTCTGCATCCTCTTCTTCCAAGACCACCCCTTTATCTTGGTTGACAACAGCGGGAATTACTTCTTTAGGTGGAACTGTATTGGCTTGCTGAGTATAAACACGACCACTGCGAGTTAAACGACCTGCACCTGCTATGTCAGCACTTGCCACTTTTGAACTGGCTTGTTCAAACTTCTGATGAACTTTCCCTGCATCATACTTGCATGGAACTGCTTTGGTATCTTCATAAAGGAAAGGGTTACCCCTTTGCTCAAACCTTGGCTCAGGTATGTTGAAAATGGGCACCACAGGTTCTGGCATATTAAAGATAGGTTGAACCCTGGAGGACTCAGGCAGATTGAACATTGGTACCAAGGTAGAATCAGATTCTGGCAAGTTGAAAATGGGTTCAATCATTGCCACTTCATTCCTCTTCACACGACCGCTTACTTGTAAGACACCCAGATTAATCAAGCTTTGGACATCTCTCAAGACCAGTTCACATCCCTTTGGATTATTTGCACAAACTTCACAACTCTTATGACAGTTCTTCAACATACCCACCTCTACTAACTTCGCATGGAAGTCTCTAAGCGGGGTCTTGATCTCTGTGGCGTTGAAAATCAAATCTTCGTCAGACTCGTTAACAATGGCATTTATGGACCCATGCTTAGGTAAAGGATTATTTTTAACATTCGGATCAGTATCTCCAAATGACAAAATGTTCTTATCCATTAGATCCTTCACAGCATACCTCAAAGCAATACAATTTTCCAAATCGTGCCCCGGAGCACCTTCATGGAACAAACAGTGGGCATTTGAGTTGTAACCTGGTGGGAGTGGATCCAGTGGGGGACCCAAAGGCCTTGGAGTAACCAAGCCTTTCTTCAACAGTGAGGGATACAATTCAGTATAGGTCATAGGGATCCGAGGATGAGGGGATCTTCCTCCTGGCCTTCTATTCTGAAAGATGGAATTCGGATGAGGAGCTGGAGTCCTCTGCTGGTATGCTGAAGCGTTGGGCGCTCGTTGATAGCCTGGATTGTTGAGCATCGGTTGATAAGTTGGAATCACTGGAGCCGCTTGCTGATACATCGGTACTGCTTGAGTTGGCCGATATATCGGGACTTGTGGATTGTATGACGGTTGAACCGCCGCCACATAAGGATGTTGAACAAACTGGGGTGGGTAGAAAAATTGGGGTTGAGCCACAGGTGGAGGCCTCTGCCAAAGCGGATTTCTCCTTTGACTCGTCATTATTGCGTTTGTCTCCCCCTCTTTCTTCTTGTGGAAGTTACTGGTAAACTTCTTGACATTATTTCCGCTACCATTGCTGGAACTGCCAGACGCACCACTCATCTTTCCACTTTTCAGTCCAAGTTCAACCTTAATCCCCACAGCTACAAGGTCAGAGAAGCTAGCCGTTACACTTCCCACCATTCTCTCGAAGAATTCTGGTCGCACCGTGTCGACAAACCAATCAGCTAACTCTTTTTCAGACAACGGGGGATCTACCTGAGAAGCTGTCCCTTTCCATCTCTGAGCATACTCTTTAAATGATTTGGAATCCTTCTGTGACATACTCAACAATTGCCTTCTATCGGGAGCAAGGTCCATATTGTATTTGTACTGCTGGATGAAAGCATCTGTCAAGTCTTGAAAACTGCGAATCTTTGACTGGTCTAGCGTTAGATACCACTTGGAGGAGATTCCCTTCAAACTGTCTTGGAAGAAGTGGATCATTAATTTATCATTGTCCACCTGCGCAGCCATTCTTCGATAATACATCAAGAGGTGATTCTTAGGACACGTCGCGCCCTCGTACATGTCAAAAGTGGGTATCTTGAACTTTGGAGGAATTACCAGACCAGACACCAGACACATCTCTCTAGCAGCAGCCCCGAAGATCTGGTCGCCTTCGATTGCTCTTAACCTTTTCTCAATGGTCTCAAAATTCTCTTGCATCTTCTCATGTTTCTCATTTCCATTTTCCGACATATCTGGCACGTCATACACCTGAGGGTCATTGAAGTATGGTTGGGCACGGGTGTGCACGATGTCTGGTGTAAAATTAGCAACCACGTGGTTCTCTTCATTAGTCACAGGAATAGTCTGCTGAGCAGCAAATCCTTGAGGGGGAGGTACAAAACTTTGGGAAGCGAAACCTTGGGAAGGAGGGAAGAAACCCTAAGCAGTAAGTCCTTGAGAAGAAGGAATGAAACTTTGAGAAGCGAAACCTTGGGAAGGAGGGAAAAAACCCTGAGCAGTAAGTCCTTGAGAAGAAGGAATAAAACTTTGAGAAGCGAAACCTTGAGAAGGAGGGACAAAACCCTGAGCAGCAAGTCCTTGGGAAGGAGGGATAAAACTTTGGGAAGCGAAACCCTGAGGAGGAGGTACAAATCCATGAGGAAGCCCAAAAGGAGGCTAGGTCACAGGAGTAGTGACTGATGACGTAGGCTCAGTCGTTGCAGTGACAATCTCTGACACTACAGTCTGTTGGGTGTCTAATTTTGCTCGGATGACCTGCAGCATTTCCATCATCTGACCCATATTTCCACGAAGGTCAGAAAGCTCTTCATTAACTTTGTCCATTTCGGGGTCCCTGTCAGCCATCTTCTTCTTGGCCTGGGCTCGGGTTGAATACTTGCGTGAGATCCTCAGTGTGACAGCTGGAAAGGAGTTGACGAGAATGAGTTTTGACAGAATGCAGATGCAGAGATGCAAACATGAGTAAAAAAAATTAGTAAATGCCTCAAGGGACTTAAGAAGTTGTTGCAAAATGTCAAAATGGGTAAAGTTTCTTGTTATTTCCCAAAACTAATGAACTGAAATCCATTCTAGGTAAAATTTATGAGGTTTGCAACAAAACTTCTTTGTTCCTTGAAGCATTTGCTAAAATGATGCATATGATGCTAAGATGCAAAGATGCAGGGATGTGAGGATACAAGGTGTTGTAGGTAAATTTAGAACCTTTCTAACAGGTGGGCTGTAAGAGAGTTGTTCTACTTTTTACTACCCATAAGTCCCACTCACAGGATAGTTTCTACGATGATGGTTTAAGGAAACTCAAGGTCACGGACGTTTATCGTATTAACGCCCCGCCGCAGGCTAGCTGCATTGTGACGATAATAACGATAAGGTCTACCTTAAGTGGAGTTCTCATGCTAGGCGTGCAAGGAACGAGTCCTTGGAGCCTAACATTACACAACTACCAAAATTGAAACAGGTCCTAGGGGGTCCCAGAATCACAGCCCTTTCGTGAATCAGGTCACGCGACAGGCTAGCTGCGTTGCGACAAGATCTACGAAAAGTCTAACTATCTGGGGGAGCTTTCATGCTAGGCGTGCAAGGAGCGAGTCCTTGGAGACTAACACTAATAACATCCAATTCTAAACTTAGGTGTTCCCTCTGCTTTTTCCACCACTCAAATTTACTTGCAATGTGACCCCGAGAAACCACAAACAATTATATTGAGCAATAAAGTAAAGCGGTAAAAGAACAGATAAACAAACATAAATAATAAACATAGAGAAGACAAGAAAAGACAAGATCAAACAAATAAACACACAATGCTAAGTTAGGCTCGACTCTATCTCGCATGTCATATCCCCAGCAGAGTCGCCAACTGTCGTACCTCGAAAAAATACGATCCTAAAACAAAATAACAGAGTCGCCACCTAATTCTATTTATTCTACGAGAGAAAAGGGAGATATAGATACAATCTAATAAAGGATAAGAAATGGTTCACGGAACCAAATTCTAAGTTCGGGAGTCGGTTACGCAAGGGGAAGGTATTAGCACCCCTCACGTCCGTTGTACTCAACGGGAACCTCTTAGCTAATTATGCGATTAAATGCTTGATCTTAAGTCTTTTTTTTGTCTTCTAAATGATTATTAATATGTTTGTTCTAAGAAAATAAGTTTATTTATTATTATGGAGAAAATGGTTAAATTTTTTATCATTGTGACGGAAGGAAAAAGATTGATTTTTTTTAATAGAGTGATTTAAACGAAAAAATAATTAAATTTTTTTATTAAGGTGCTCGCGAAGGATTAAAATCCCCGTGCCTACGTATTCCCTTGTGCAATGGGAAAGTCAGAGCTCCGTAGTTCGTGCGACTACGGTTTGTGGTTTTTTAATTGAACAATTGTTTGAAATGCATTCTACTGATAAGCGTTGGCTTTTACTCGCGGTGGAGGCTGAAGCGCTAGCTTGTTCGAGAGATAGAATGATTTAAACAATGTTCGTTTTGAGAAAGTGTTTGACTTTGTTAAAATGTTTTAAACGAAAGGGCGAATGAACACATCGCGTGGGGCTAGCCCATGCTGCGGTCCAATCCAGAACGTGCGGAGTGCTAGACTCCGGAGTTCTGTCTTTCGTGATTTAATTTGAAAATAGTTTAAATATTTTGGTATACGAAGGATGATTGAACCATCGCGTGAGGCTAGCCCATTTGCGGTTCAATCCAGAACGTGCGGAATGCTAGACTCCGGAGCTCCTTTTTCGTAATTTAATTTATAAAGTGATTTGGATATTTGATATACGAATGGTGATTGAACCATCGCGTGAGGCTAGCCCAGTTGCGGTTCAATCCAGAGCGTGCGGAATGCTAGACTCCGGAGCTCCTTTTTCGTAATTTAATTTATAAAGTGATTTGGATATTTGATATACGAATGGTGATTGAACCATCGCGTGAGGCTAGCCCAGTTGTGGTTCAATCCAGAGCGTGCGGAATACTAGACTCCGGAGCTCCTTTTTCGTAATTTAGTTTATAAAGCGATTTGGATATTTGATATACGAATGGTGATTGAACCATCGCGTGAGGCTAGCCCAGTTGCGGTTCAATCCAGAGCGTGCGGAATGCTAGACTCCGGAGCTCCTTTTTCGTAATTTAATTTATAAAGTGATTTGGATATTTGATATACGAATGGTGATTGAACCATCGCGTGAGGTTAGCCCAGTTGCGGTTCAACCAGAGCGTGCGGAATGCTAGACTCCGGAGCTCCTTTTTCGTAATTTAATTTGAATAAGGCGCGATAAGGATTGTGCAGACGGCGATCACTTGGTAATCGACTTACGTGTGTGCGAAGTGTAGGCGAGATTTGTTCACTTGGCGTCGGACCAAGATACTTACTATATTGTTTACTATTTAATTATTAATTTAAATATTATGTTCATGTCCTACTTAATTATTTATGATCGAAAATAGGGAACGAGACTCGTTATACTGGTCAAACACTATCACCATGCAACTAAAGAAAATAATCAAACACCTTATAAATATAAAAAAAAAAAAAACTAATCTAAATAATTAATTACCAAGGTTATTGAAGAAATTACTTAAATAGAAATAGATAATATAAACAACTAATATGAATTATTTTTTTTTAAGTTTGTTCTAAAAGAGATATTTAAAAAAAAGAAAGAAAAAAAAGTTGGAGAATAAAATGAGATATGAGATAAGAAAAAAAACTACATTCAACAAAAAAAAAGGAAACAAAAACGGCCCAGCAGGCCCAAGGGAGTATGAGGGAACCGACCGGGTCATGGGTCGACCCGGTTCGGTTGGATCAAAAGCCAAAAGGGGATTAGGGTTATTGGCGCCGCTTACACACTCCGCAGAAACACAAGAACAACATGTATTATCCCTTTCGAAATTCCGCTCAAACTCTCTCATGGTTCCTCACCTTCTCTCGAACAAACTCACACATACCCAGCTATCATAAACAAAATCCTTTACACCATAGTCAAATTAAACAGTGAAGAAAGACAAAAAAACAAACACCATACGAAAAAAATAAGAAATCCGAATGAAACCCTTATCCCCAAATCTGTTTCCTAACCCCCAGATTTTATTAAAATTGCGTTGATTCACATGCTACAAACGGCGAAGAAATGAAACGAAATCGAATTGAGAAACAAAACAAAACCACAACAATAATAGTTCAAAGATAAAGGTAAACAAACAACAAGGCTACCGATTCGGGATGCTTCAACAGGTATTCCGCTTCCTTCCTTCTTCGTTTGATTGCCTTGCGTTTTTTGTTTGCCGCTTTTGATACCGATGTTTTCTCGTTCAGATCCTCGTCACTCTTAAGCTCGCGGTTCGTGGTTCGAAACGTTGATGTAAACGGCCGTGAGAGTGTTTGATGATTATGTTGGATGCGAGATCAGATTGGGGAGGAGTTCAGGAAGTGGTGATGAGGGTGTTTGGATTTCACAGTTCGAAAGGAAGTTCAAACTTGTGACAATACTCAGGTGTATGCTTTTTTTGATGCCCTCTGTTCAAGCGCCGCCCCCCTCCTCTGTGTTGTGAATTTCGTCTCTTCTTATAGAGGTGAGATTAGGGTATTTTCGAATCCTTTGATCACTTGTCCTCCAAAAATGCTGACCTGAGTTTTGTTTGATACCTATGCCCTGTCTCATTCAACCTGCAGGTTTGGCTCATTGGAGGGAGTTAAATCCATTTGCGTATATCCGAGTAGCAGGTCTTTTGTGTGTCTGATTTTTGTATCAAAACTTTTTGCCATTTATGTGAAAGCTTATTCTGCTACCCTGCTGACATTTGCTGTTTGTACTACCATCTGACTTAGTTTCTTTTATTTTGAAATGAATTGAATTAGTTGAATTTGGATTGAATTGAAAATTGATTTTTAAATTGCACTGAGTCTGCGTTTTTTACTGTCAGGATATCTTTGTTTCACTGTTTATTCTCCCCTTTAATTGTAGTAAAAAAAACTCTTCTTACAGGGTGGGAAAGAAACAGTTGGAGATAGTATTCCTCCAAGTAAAACATAGGCTGGACAAATGGTGCATTATGGAACCGATGTTGCCTGTTCCGATAACTAGATAAGTAGCAGGATTAAGACTATACTTCTCATTATTCGCTCTCTTAGTTTTAACAGTTTTCCAATTAGATTCTGCTTGTGCTTTCCTTGATAAATGTCTTTCTATCGTCTTTGTACTCAGGTCTGCACCTAGGAAATATCTCAGATATGCTTGCTGCAAAATCTTCATCAAGTATTTCACTGAACCGTCATGCGCGCCAGTGGACCTTTCAACCTTTATTCAAAGATTTCTTCCTCTTTTGGCCTTGAATGGATTGTGATTAATGCTACCCGTCGCGAAACTGAACGAAAGCAGCGAGTAGGGAGCGGAGTCGTCCTGCTTTTGCTTATGAGGTATGAAGTGATCCTATATGTATTACTACATATTATCCGCCCTCAAAATCATTTGACCACGATGCAGCATCCTGCCTACTTATCTCTTAAGAGAATTTCTTGGACGGAATGTTCGGCATTACGTATTCATGATATAGCCATTATCATTCTTGCCCTTTCTTTAAAACTGAATTTGATCTTCTATCTTTATTGTAGGCTCCTGAATTTGGATGGATCTGCACCTCTGTGTGCGAGGAAATGAACGTGAGAACAACTGAGTCAGCAAATGATAGAATCCTAAGATAGAGCAATCTCAAACACAGCAATTGCAGCAATGAACGCCAAGTCTTCCGTAGTTTAAAAGGTAATGTTTATTGGCTTTCGTTCTTGTCTTCAAACAAATGAATGGCGATCGAACTGATCTTCTTCTGTCTTGAAGTCTCGTTAACTGAATACTATCAATTGTTGCAGATTGTTATTGTTGGCCTGGAGGCAAAATCGTAATGCGGAACAACATGCCTAAAGTGTAATAAGGCAAAAGGAGGATGATGCTAACTTGCTCTTTTTTTTTGTTGTGAAAAGAAAACTGGTCCTGTGAATATTTTTCTGATTTCAGGGCCTTTCCAATTTGCCAACTGTCTTGACATTGAAGCTCAAAGGACGGAGATTATGAAGATCCGGTGCACCAGTGGATCCTAGGCTCCATCGAAACCAACTGAGACACGTTAGACAGTATGTAGAGATGCGAAACTGTATTTTGAATACAGTTGCCGCATTTTGCTAAACCGCACTGAAACAAACTTCGAAGGTAATCCAATTTGATTATCATGAACATGAGTTGTAGATATGTCGTTCTTATCTTTACTGTTCATTTCTCAATCACCGTAAAACTCGAACTCAGTGGTGTATCCTCTTTGCATATGACAGGTTGTGGACTGGGAGTACATGACAAGCTTAGCATGGAGGTCACGAAACTTGGGGAGGCTTCCCTAGTTTTAGCGCAAACTCGTTAATTAAGCCTTCGGCTGAATTAATTTAGGGCAAAAAATGTCAACTACCCCTTTTTAATGTTGTAACCAAACTATTATGTCATGAAAAAAATGAAAAGGTGTACTCATTTGTCTTAAATTGGACTTTGCTGATGTAGGATCTTATGTGAAAAACATGGCAAAGTCATCCCCCTTTTTTTTCAAAATATTTGTAACAGTGGTATTATTTATACAACTCTGAATATGATAAGATCTTCTTTGAAGCTCATTCTCGAAACTTTCCTTGTGATTCAAGCATGATCATGATTTCTTTAAGAAATTTGGCCTTGAAACCAAAGCCCATTATGCACTTCGTATCATCATCTTTAAGCTTTTAAAAAAAGAATGAATTTAGAGATGATTCTCACCAATTATAGGATAGCCTAACAATTATTTTGAGAAAAGCTTAAAAATGACCCTACGTTGTCCTGAACCAATCATATATTTGTAGCCTGAAATTAAACTAAAGCCAAATAATTGAGTTTTGACATTTCCATTCCAAATCCTTTGATTATGGCATCATCTTAATTCGAATCTCCAACCCAATCCGAACCTGTATATCGAGTAGCAAGAGAAGTAAAAGCCTTGGTCATAATAAAAACTCCGAACATGACTTGTACCACAATCCAATCCTTCAACATATTAGGTGATAAACCCTCAGCCTGGTGATCAGGTTACCCTCTTGATATTGAGGAAACACACATTCGCCTTAGTATTTGACAAAGCGTGCTACACATATTGTGATGACAAGAACTCGCACCTTGGCTTCCAAACTTGAATAAAGTAGTCTCGCACATTGCTGAAAACTGCCCCTTGAGGACCCTCTGACTTCATGCCTTCGAAAGATAAAACCAATGATATGTATGATATGAAAAGTTAGGGGTAAAATTTGGGGTGCGACAAGTGGAAAGAGAAATAACAACATATATAAAATAAAACTTTCAGAATTAAAAAATCAGAATGTAAAATGTCTAATGTCTGTGGAAACTGAGCAATGGGTCTGGCACAGAAGATTGGGACATGTTAATATGAGAAGATTATCTCAACTTAACAAACTCAATCTGGTCAGAGGACTTCCAAACTTGAATTTCAACTTAGAAGCTTTGTGTGAAGCATGTCAGAAAGGCAAATTTTCAAAACCTGCCTTTAAAGCTAAAAATGTTGTATCTTCCTCTAGACCACTAGAACTTCTGCACATTGACTTGTTTGGACCAGTGAAAACTGCTTCTGCCAGTGGCAAGAAGTATGGATTGGTGATCGTAGATGACTTCAGCAGATGGACATGGTAAAGTTTCTTAGACACAAGGATGAGTCAATTGCTGTATTCTCTAACTTCTGCAAACAAGTTCAAAATGAAAAAGAATTTAAAATTATTAAAGTCAGAAGTGATCATGGTGGAGAATTTGAAAACAAAAAATTAGAATCATTTTTTATTGAAAATGGCATCTCTCATGATTTTTCTTGTCCTAGAACTCCACAACAAAATGGGATTGTAGAACATAAGAATAGAACATTGCAAGAGATGGCCAGAACCACGATCAATGAGACTAACATGGCTAAACATTTTTGGGCAGAAGCAGTAAATACAGCATGCTATATTCAGAATAGAATCTCTATAAGACCTATTCTTGAAAAGACTCCTTACAAATTGTGGAAGAACAGAAAGCCCAACATTTCTTATTTTCATCCTTTTGGGTGCAAATGTTTTATTCCGAATACTAATGATCCTCTGAATAAATTTGACTCTAAGGCACAAAAGTGTTATATGTTAGGATACTCTGAACGCTTAAAGGGATACAGAGTATACAACACAGAAACACGTATTGTCATAGAATCTATTTATGTTAGATTTGATGATAAGCTTGGTTCTGAAAAACCAAAGCAGAATGAATCTCTTGCAGATATAGAAGTTGAAATTTCTACAAACAGAACATCAGAAGAACAATAACCTACAGAACAAAACAAGACAATCACTCTAACAAGATCTGAAGAACCCACTCAGAAGAAACTATCCAGAAGCAAGCTGAATCATCCAGAAGATAAAATCTTGGGAAAGAAGGATAAACCAATCAGAACAAGATCATCATTCAGAAACTCTGAAGAATCTCTAATGGGACTAGTCTCCCTGATTGAACCAACTTCTGTAGAAGAAGCTCTCTCAGAAAATGATTGGATTCTGGCTATGCAAGAAGAACTTAATCAATTCACCAGAAATGATGTATGGGATACAGTTCCTAGGCCCAGAGGATTCAACATCATTGGCACCAAGTGGGTATTCAGAAACAAGCTAAATGAGCAAGGAGAAGTTATCAGAAACAAAGCAAGACTGGTTGCACAAGGTTACAGTTAACAGGAAGGAATTGACTACACTGAAACCTATGCTCCAGTCGCCAGGTTAGAATCTATCAGACTTCTAATCTCATTTGATGTAAACCATGATATCATTCTATATCAAATGGATGTCAAGAGTGCATTTTTAAATGGTTATATTGATGAAGAAGTGTATGTACACCAACCCCCTGGCTTTGAAAATACAAAATTTCCAGAACATGTTTTCAAACTCAAAAAATCTTTATATGGTCTGAAGCAAGCTCCCAGAGCTTGGTATGAAAGACTAAGCACTTTTCTTCTGGAAAATGATTTCATCAGAGGGAAAGTGGATACAACACTTTCCAGTAAAAACATTAAAAATGATCTTCTGATATGCCAAATTTATGTAGATGATATAATATTTGGTTCTACTAAAAGTGCCTTGGGAAAGGAGTTTGCTAAGTCTATGCAGGCAGAATTCGAAATGAGCATGATGGGAGAATTAAAGTTCTTTCTAGGAATCCAAATAAATCAAACATCAGAAGGAACATATATCCATCAAAGCAAATATGTTAAAGAAATTCTGAAGAAATTTGATTTATCAGAAAGTATCATCTCTAAAACTCCTATGCATCCTACATGTATTCTGGAGAAAGAAGAGGTAAGTAAGAAAGTAGATCAGAAACTCTACAGAGGTATGATTGGCTCTCTCCTCTATCTAACTGCTTCTAGACCAGATATTCTATACAGTGTATGTTTATGTGCTAGATTCCAATCAGATCCTAGAGAAACTCACTTAACAACAGTTAAGAGAAATTTTAGGTATCTGAAAGGTGCTACTAATCTTGGTTTATACTACAGAAGATCCAAAGATTACAAACTTGTAGGATACTGTGATGCTAATTTTGCTAGAGACAGAACAGAAAGAAAAAGTACTTCTAGAAGTTGTCAATTTCTAGGAGATAATCTAATTTCTTGGTCTAGCAAAAGGCAGTCAACCATAGCATTATCAACTGTAGAAGCTGAATACATTGCAGCAGCTGGATGCAGTACTCAAATGCTCTGGATGAAAAATCAGCTTGAGGATTTCAACATTTATGAGAGTAACATTCCCATCCTCTGTGATAATACTTCTGCTACATTTCTCTCTAAAAATCCAATTTTACATTCTAGAGCTAAACACATAGAAGTTAAACATCATTTCATTAGGGACTATACTCAGAAGGGAATTTTAATGTTAAAATTCATAGATACAAATCACCAATAGGCTGATATTTTTACAAAACCCCTTCCCGAAGATAGATTTAATTTCATTCTAACCAACCTTAGCATGAAATTATGTCCATAATGAAAATGCTTTAATTATATGTCCTTAACTCTCAGAAGTTCTGAACTTAATCCTCTATTTTACTCTTTCAGAAGATATTATTTTCTAACTGTTTAATTCTGAGAACTTCTGTTCAAAGGAATAACATGCAGATCTTTACATCAACATGTGTCAACAAAGCTCTAAGGAATCCTATCAGAATCAGAACAAGTGTCCAAATTCTGAAGAGTGACAGAACATGCATTGGACAATTGTCCTCTACAGAAGGACATTTTTTAAAATTCTGGGAAACTAAAACGGCTGACTTGACACCATAAAGGCAAATATCTTTTTGGTAATTGTTCCAAATCTTCACGCCTTCCCCTATGTCTGCTGCATTAATTACATTCCATCATTATGTTTTTTTTTTAATTAATTTTTCCCACAAATTTCTCATATTATTCAATGAAATTTTTTCTATATAAACAACTTCTTACTTTCACTTTAATCTTTTACCTTCATTGTCCTTTTACTGCAAAAAAAAATTCACTTTCACTTTTTCGTCCTCTCTGAATTTTTCTTAAAACCCTAAACCCTAAAAACTCATCTTAGTAACAATGGCTTCCTCCACTCAACAACAACAACAAGACTCAACAGATGTGCTCTTTGTTGAACCTGTGAAGACCCTTATCACTCCAACTGACAAACTTGAAGTTCTGTGTGAGCTTTTTGTGGATTTTGATAGCCTGAAAGAAAATGGTTTTGACCTACTTCTAGCCGTCGAAGCTCAAGGTTGGGAGAAGTATTTTGATCGTCTCATGGGACCAGTTTTCCCAAAATTGGTTAAGGAGTTATGGGTGTATGCAAGTGCTTCTAACACTCATGTTACGTCATATGTGCTGGGGAAAAGAATCATAATCTCTGAAGACCACATTGCTAGGCTCATTGAATCTGATGGCAATGGGATCAAGTGTAGTGAAATGGACAAACTGTCAGATACCAAACTGATAGCTAAAGAAATCTTCACTTCTGGCCAACCTTCTAACAAGATAAAGGATCTGAAGATTCATCTTAGAATTTGGGCCAAGATCATTCTTGGAAGCATCTGCCACAGGAAAGCAACCAACTCTCCAGATTATATCAACATGGATCAGCAGTTCCTGTTGTACTTCATTGCTAAGCAGAAGAAGGTTAACCTTGCACACTCTCTATTTAATCATCTGAAAAACAGTGTGAAGGAAACTAGAGAGGGATAGAAGACAAAGAGGGATTGGATTCCTCTAGGGCGTTTAATCTCTGACATTCTCAATGAGAATAAATTGGTGGACTATCTGGCTGAAGTCAAACAGAAACAGATGTTGGTAAGCCTCTAAATGCTAAGAATCTGAAGAAGATGAAGTTCATAACTTCCATCAAGAAAGACCTTATCCTCTACTCCAGAGAAGTCATAACCACAAGGAAGATTCCTCTGCAGAACTTCCCACTCTTTTCTTCTGACACACCTCAAGAGGTTGTGGTCAGATACTTGGATTCCTGCAAGCAACATGGTGTGGATCCAATGTTCAAGGCAACAGAACTTACTCAACAAACTCCAGATGCTGCAACAGCAAGGAGCAAGAAAAGAAAGGCTGGAGAAGGAACATCTCAGAAGGCTCCTAAGACTACCAAAAGAACATGTAATACTTCTGCTTCTAACTCTGATTTTAATTCTGTAGTAGAAGCAGTAACAGTAAAAATGTTTGAAGCACCCTCTGACACAACATCATCTGATCAAATTCCTTCTGCACCAACTCCTTCTGAACCAACCCCATCATCTGAACCAACCCCATCCTCTGAACCTATTCCACCTTCTAACCCTATTCCCTCTGTCATACCTGCAACCTCTGCTGTCTCCTCCATATTATCTTCACTTTATCCACCAGAAAATGAACCCCATCAACCACAAACCCTATCAGACTTTGATATACCTATTGATACAACACCCCTATCTGATGTAGACCGTTCACCATCAACTGAAACACACACTGCCCTTTAACATGTTCTTTCTGACATTGATGATTTCCAACCCCCTGAATCTGAACAAATCCCATCTTCTCAAACTTTTGAAACAAACCAACATAGCAGTTTTCATCCACTAAATTCTGATGGCCTTGTTTTTAATCTTTCACAGAAAGCTCCCTGTCTTCCTATGAATCTACCCCTCCTAACTCACCAACTTTCATCACCATCCCTGACACACCACCAGAAGACACTGAACCAGAAAATCCCCTTAGAACTTCTGTCAACATAGAAGCTCTATAGAAATTATCCTCTGTTTCAAATAAAACTGCCATACCAGCACCAAAACCAAAACCCACGAAAACAGACATTTCTGCACTGCTGATTGCTTTTGAAACAGAAATGAAATTCAGGATAGAGGATCTGAAGGCTGCTTGCTCAGAGCTTCCTGATCCAGCTGCTTCTGACTTTCTGTGGGCCAAATTCAGAAAATGGTTCAATGCTGAAACCAAAAAGCTAAACGACATCTGCTATGACATTGCTCATCAGAACTTCTGTGAGTATCTCAAAGCAGTTGTTTCAAACATTGAACAGAATAAACCATTTCTTCTGGACAACAAACCCTGGACAGAGTCAGAACCTCTGGATTCAAACTCTGGACTTCAGATGGTCTTAGTTCCTTCTGATGAAGGTCAGGATGTTGATTCTGCTCAAACACCAGCAACTGAAGTATATTCTGAAAATCAAGATGCTCCAGAAGCTGAAGAACCTCTGCCAACCACTCTTGTTCTGAAGACCTTGGAAGAATAGAAGAAGGAAAATGAGATGGTTAAGCAAAGGCTAGATAAACAAAATGAAACCAATGCTGAGTTAAAGACGATGATTGGAAAGCAAGTGGAATCATCCTCTGAGATCAAGTCTCTGCTGGAGGCTTTAGTTACTAAGATGCATCCCTGATTTTCTGTTTTATCTTCTGCTTATCATTTTCTGTTTTATCTTTTGTTTGTCATGACTGTTTAAGTTCTACTGGGTATTTTCTTGTTGGTCTTTGATTCTGTTTAATGAAAACTTATTTTGCTTCTACACTCTTGCATTTTTTCTGCATTTATACTTTTTGATTATGACAAAAAGGGGGAGAAACGTAGTAGATCTTGATCTATAGCAGTTTATCAAAATTTGCCTCTAACATATAAATTCTAATAAAACTATTTGAGTTGTGATTCTAAAAATAGAATCAGGTCAAGTAATCTACTCAGGGGGAGCTAAGGCTAATGAAACTTCTGAAGGATAAAACTTCTGAAGAAACCTCTAATAGAAATATCTGATTTAATTTAATCAAAGGGAGTTCTTCTAATCCTATTTAACTCTATTCTTAAAATCTAAATAAATGTTTTGTCATCATCAAAAAGGGGGAGATTGTTAGAACAATTATGGGTCTAAACCTCTAAGAGTTTTGATGATAACAAATATTATTATGCAAGAATAGAAGTTCTAATGACTCTCTTTATTATATGTGTAGAAGAGGAAGTTATTTAAAGGAGACGTGCATTATTAGAAGATACATTGAGCCGTATATAGAAGATACACTTATTGAAGAATCCATCATTTAATGACATGGTTTAATAGCTGCGCATCAAGACTTTATTATCTCTGATTTACGTCTAGAAGATGATGATCTTCATAATGAAGGCATTAATTAAAGAATATATTAATTAATGGTAAAGACAAGTATTTCTTGTTATGGAAGGAATTTATGGTATTAACTAATATCCTAAATTAGCTCAAGATGTCTCCAACGGCTACAATATTCAAGAACTATATAAAGGAATCAAATTGAAGATTTGAAACACCACACTCATGAGAAAAAGACTCACTCATTTGTGCTAAACTCTTGTAACATTCACTTAGTGATCATAGCTTTATTAGAAGCAAAATAGTTACTTTATTATTATTATTGTAATAGTTAAGTAAAATCCCTTGAGTGACTAGTTTCAGTCAGAAGACTCAAGAGGACATTGACAGTAGGTCAGTGTGTGTATTCAATTTTTGAATAGTGGATTAAGATCTCAGTGAAGAGGCAAAATCACCTTGGCGGATGGACTGGACGTAGTTTGAGTTCAAACGAACCAGAATAAATCAACTTGTCATAGAAGTTAATTTTTAGTTGTTAAAGAAAACCCAATTCCAACCCCCCTTCCTTGTGTTTACGCACCTTCAAGTTTGATGTTCACTCCAAATGGAATTGAAGCCTTGAGACGCTTCAAAAATGACAATGAACATGATCACATGTATCTGCCTATAGGATAGAAAAATGGACGCGTAGGCCTGATATGATGCCCAAGGCCAATTCAGTCTTATGGTTCCCCCTTTGATGCCTCATACCTTTTCAACCTTTGATCAAATTAATTTTTTTCCAACATGAAAGTTTTAGAGTACATGGAAATGAACAATTTTGATATTCAACATTTTTTAATTTGGAGCCTTCTTGATGGAGAAAATTGGCTGGACATTTGGCACACCACCTGTTTGATGAATTGTCTAGCCTCTGGCACGCCCATGACTTGGCTTCTAAGCAAAGTTGCCCTACTTTTGTCAAACTTTGATTGATCATATCTCACTCAATTTTGATCCAATGAAGATGTTATTGCTATGGATTTGAAGCTCAAGATGTGCTCTTTAATTGGCTCAACTTAGGACTTAAGTTTAAAGCCTTGATCTTGAAGAAAGAGGTCTTGCAAATAGGTGCAAAAATGGCCTAAACTTTCCATAAATAGAAATCCTAAGTTTCTATTTTAGGCAGGTTTGTGATTTCTTGATTTTTCCATGAATACATTGAGTTTTCTTGATCAAATTTCAACCATTGAACATATTGAATGTGTGGATCATGATTTTGACCTTAGAAAGTTCGGAGTTGACTTTTTCCTCTACACAATTGACTTTCCCCCAATTTTTTGATTTTCAAGTAACTGATCAATTGGAGACCTTCTGAAATGATTCAATGGACAATATTACATCCCTAGATACTTGAAATCATGTGGAAAACATTGAAATCAAGTTTGAACCAAAATTTCATTAGGAAGCCATTTGGAATCAAAAACCCTAATTTGGGCCCCTTTTGTTAGGAGATGTTGCACTACTTGAACTTTTTGATCAATCCACTTCTTCTGATGACTTGAGGCTTCAATTGATATTTTGTAGACCATAAGAGACCTTTGAGGCTTGATAGGAGACACTTGGCTCTTATTCTTTATCTTTGAATGTCCATAACTTTGCAAATCAACTGATCACACACCCTAGGCTTCAACCAATGAATATATGTTTTCTTTTATTTTGATTTTAATGCAATGAAATGTATGAGGGTGGTATGCCAAATGTTATGAAAATGAGATGGAAAATTTTAGGGTGTTACAGTAAGGTTCCCCAAACCGACAACACCCAAACCCCACACTGATAAATCCAAGTACTACCATTTGTATAGAAGCCATAGGCACATGACCGAAGATTGTATTCATTTGAAGGATGCAATTGAGATATTGATCAAGGAAGGTCAACCTCAAGCAGTACACCAAGAAGAACGATACACCCCGACATGAGGACCAGGTCTCAAAGAGAAACCACGAGGACACCCCGTCTGACGGATCTCCCTTTCCGGTAGCCCTCTGTGTATCCCGTCAAGATGATTTCTACCTCTCCGACATCCACACAGAAGGATATCTCGCTGCTCACAGCCCATGGGAAAACTTACTAGCAGCCTTAGTAATCTCCGAAGGCGGGGTGAACAATGAGAACGCCGCGATTTCTATGAAACAGAAGTTCGACGAGCTCCTACTGACCGCACCTAACCAACTGGAGACATTGACCAAGTCTCGGGGAAAATCCAACCCCATTTCCTTTTTCCTCAAGGAACTCCCTGGCGGATCACCTAACTCGAGCATCCCCTTGCTGATAAGGGTAAACATGGCGCGCTTCGACATCCGGCGCTTTCTAGTCGACCAAGGTAGCTCTGTGGATATCATGTACACCCACATGTTCAAGACCCTCAAGCTTGACAAAACAAACCTATCCCCGTACGTCGGATCTGACCTTCAGGGATTTAACGAGGCTACCACGAGGCTATGTGGATACATAGAGCTTCTCGTTCACTTTGGGGAAAACGAGACAACCAGGGAAGTAAAAGTCCAGTTCTTGGTGATCAAATACCCCTCATTGTATAATTGCATTCTTGGTCGACCCATCCTGGCCGAGCTGACCGCAGTGCACTCGACGGTCCACTTGAAGATAAAATATTACACCAAGTTGGGTCGCATAGTCACAGTTCATGGGGACATAGAGGTGGCCCGAAGATGTTACGATGCAACAATCAAAGGACAAGTCGTGATCAACACCTCCAAAGGCAACAAGAAGCCTCGGGCCAAGGAGTAGCCACCTTCCCCACAAATCAATTCCATCGACCTCGACAGTCGTCTCGACGAAGACGACACTAAAGGCTGAGCCCCCACTAATGGGCACGCTCCAACCCACCCAGTGCGCCCGGTCCCCGACGGTGAATTCGAGCTCGTCCCTCTAGATGATGGCTCCGACAGAAGTGTGAAGATTGGCACCGAACTCCTATCAGCGACAAGGGAGCAACTCGCGGCCTACCTTAGAGAGAACATGGACTTGTTCGCGTGGAGCGCTACTGAGATGCCCGATCTCGACCCCGAGGTCTCTTTCCATCAATTAGCCATAGATCCAGCCATTAGGGTCGTAGCACAGTGTATGTGCAAGTAGTCTCCATAGAAAGCGGAGGTTACCGAGCAAGCTGTAAAAGATCTCTTAGAGGTAAATTTTATTTCGGAAGCCCAATACACAACTTGGCTCTCTAATGTAGTCCTTATTAAGAAAAATAATGGAAAATGGCGAATGTGCATTGACTATACCGATCTCAATAGGTGCATGTTCCAAATAAGCTTTCCCATTACCTAACATTGATAAATTGGTAGACAATTTTATAGGTTTTAAACTCTTGTCCTTCATGGATGCATACAACGGGTACAACCAAATCCCCATGTCGGACACAGACAAGAAACACACGACCTTCATGACCCCGACGGGCAATTACTTCTAAAACATTATACCTTTCGGGCTGAAGAATGTCAGAGCTACATACTAGCGCATGATGAACAAAGTCTTCTGAGGAAAGATCAGAGCCATGCTCGAGGTCTAAATGGATGACATGATTGTAAAATCCCACGAGGAGCTCAACCATGCCCAGCACCTCAGGAAGGTCTTCAAATAGGAGAGAAGGTGAAAAATAAGGTTCAACCCAGAGAAATGCACCTTCAACGTGCGGGCAGGAAAATTCCTCGGTTTTTAACTCACCGAATGAGGAATCAAAGCCAACCCCGACAAGTGTCGGGCATTTTCAGAATTCCCGACACCAAAGTCGAAGAAATCCATCTAGTCCCTCAATGAGATGCTTACCTCTCTGTCTCGTTTCGTCGCTAAATTCGCACAACACGCATTTCCTTTCTGTAAATTACTACAGAAAGAAGCCACCTTCGAATGGACCGAGGAATGCAAACAGGAATTACTCCACCATAAGAAGGCATTCTCCGAACCACCGGTGCTATCACGATCTCAGGAAAAGGAAACATTATACCTATACCTGACTGTGGCTACCGATGCGGTCAGCACAACCCTTATCCGCAAAACAACTGACGGGCAGAAACTTATCTACTTTACGAGCAAGGCCTTACAGGGCCCCGAGCTCAGATATCAGAAGATCAAAAAGGTTGCTTTAGCTCTGATAAACGCAGCGAGGAGATTACGACACTACTTCCTTGCCCATACCATTAAAGTCTGAATAGATCAACCCATAAAGTAACTGCTCGAACGACCCGATATGGCCTACAGGATGTTGAAATGGTCCTTGGAACTGTCAGAGTTTGACATCCAATACAAAATCAAGAAAACCTTAAGGGCACGGGTCCTGGTCGACTTCTTCACCGAGATGACATATCATCCAACCCCGACTAGAGGCACCCACAAATAGAAGATCTTCGTGGATGGCGCCTCCAGCTCGATAGGAAGCGACACATGTATCTTCCTAAAAAACGAAGATGGCATCATGATTAAGGTATCACTAGCTTTGGCCTTCCCGACTTTGAATAACCAGGAAGAATACAAAGCATTCATGACAGGTCTACGACTGGCCAAAGACCTATGGGCAAAAGAAGTAAAAATCTCCACCGACTCTCAGCTCGTAGCATCCCAGGTACGATGAGAGTACCAGGAGAAGAAAGACAACCTCATCGAGTACTTATCCATTGTCAAAGAAAAATTAGAAAGGTTCGACTCTTGGGAAGTCCAACACGTGTCGTGCGAGCATAATACGTGAGCGGACATTTTGTCTAAACTGGAGAGCACGCAGAAGAAGGGCGAAAACAAATTCGTGATCCAAGAAATCCTCCCATGATCAAGCATCGAGAAACCATTTGAGCTACTCGACTTGAACACCATCGGCGACTCCCACTGTTGGATGACCCCCATTTACAATTACCTCACGAAGGAAGAACTGCCTGTCGACCCAAAAGAGGCGTCCACAACCAAAAGAAGGGTATGCTCTTACGTTCTCATCGAAATTAAACTCTACCGACGAGGATTCTCCATTCCACTACTCAAGTGTGTCGACGAAGAAAAGGCCCCCGACATCCTGGAAGAAATCCATGAAGGAATTAATGCTCAACATCTCGGAGGAAAATCCCTAGCATGAAAAGCACTTCAAGCAGGTTACTACTGGCCGACAATGCAACACGACACAAAAGAACACCTCAAGAAATGCGACAGATTCCAGAGATACGGGGATATGCACCTAGCTCATCCTAATGAGCTTAATACCCTGTCATCCCCGTGACCTTTCATCTGGTGGAGGATGGACATCCTCGGACCCTTCGTGTCTGGATCCTACAAAAACAAATAACTTATCTTCGGCGTCGACTACTTCACAAAGTGGATCAAGTCCGAAGCAAAAAGAGATTGGGTCGAAGAGTTGCATAGCATACTTTGGGCCTACCGCATGACCCCACACCCAACAACCAGAGAGACCTCATTCCGGCTAACCTACGGGAGGTGGTCATCCCTGTTGAAATTCCTGAACCCTCAAGGCAAACAGAAGCGCCCCTCGATGAAGAGCTAAATGACGAAGCCCTGCGAGTAGAACTCGACCTTGTCGAGGAAATAAGATATGAGGCGGCTCTTCAAGAAGCATCAAGAAAACAAAAAGTGGCTCTATGTCACGCTGCCAGAGTCATTAAAAGAGAATTCTAGGTCGGCAGCCTCATCCTTCAAGAAATCAGAAGAATACACGAGAAGGCAAGTTGGCCACGAACTGGGAAGGCTCGTATCGAGTCTGAGCCAAGACGGATAACAGAGCATACTACCTCGAAAACCTACAAGGAGAAGAACTTGCTCGAGCCTGGAATGCCAAAAAATTTAAGCAATATTACAACTAGACAACAACACGACCACAAGAGCATGGAAGGTACGACCATGAATCCCCATTTCAATCAAAAGGAGGTCCTACAACCCTAAGAGAAGGGCACGACCCTCCTCGACAGGGGATACTTCAAACGAACTCCCCTGTCGCTGTACCACATTGGCAGGGCGCCCAACTCACGATAGGAAAGCCTAAGCCATGGGATCAGGGCCTCGATCGCGGCCCTCACCCTGCCGATCCGCGTACACAAAACTTGCAACCTAGCCGGTTCCCTAAACCCACAAGTCCATCAAGTCGAGCAACAAGTTCACATACATAATTAACTTAGCAAAAAGCACTTGGAAAACAGAATCATTTCATTACATAAGCCGATCAAAAACTGACCGACACAAAGGTTACAAAAGGGGTGCTACGCCCAAGTACAAACAAAATGGCACGCAAGCCAACAAAATAAATGGCATGCAGGCCGATAAAATAACCATGGTACGTAGGCCAGACCTACTCATCATCTCCGCCCTCTTCCTCTTCATCCTCGGCTGAGTCATCCACCGGGCAGACAATCTTCCCATCAACCACATCATAATTGAAAGCGGTCCCCTCGGTCACCAGGTCTACCCCAGGGTTAACGATCTTTAGCTGCTCGATAGCGTTTTCAAAACCGACCCGAAGGGTTTCCACGCAGTCGCACTCAAGCTATCTGATCCGAACAATCAAATCACCCTGATTCCTCAAGGCATTGTCCTTCTCACTTTCCTCTTCGACGGGGGCAACCAGGATTTCTAGCTCCGCCTCCCTCAAACGGAGGCATTTTTTTCCTTGACAGTCTCGTCGAACTCAACCTCTTTATCCTTGAGATTTTTATTCCCATCCTCTAGGTCGTCCCGCTCGAGCCTAACCTCTCCCAGATCGATCATCAACCCCTCCTTGTAGTCGAAGAAGTTGTGCGAGAGCTGATCCCTCTTTGTCTTCGACGACTTCAACACCTCCTTTACGACCTCCAGCTCAGACAGCGGGAAGGTGTTGTCGGACAGGACCAAAGTCGTCTCCATAACCCTGATAATTACGGTGATGTCTTGAGACAAATTTGCTCGTCTGGTCGCCTTGTCCAGATCAAATATTGCCTTGACTTCAGCATTTGACACCCCAACGGAACCTTCAGTGTTGAAAAGTTCCCATTGAAGATGACAAGAAGGCAGGAGGTAAGTCATTTGGCTCTCGAACAGACCCTTACCCGCAACAATAGCATTTCTCGGTGAGCCTTCACCACATTGACGTTTGGGAGGAGGAGTTTCTCGTTCGACAACTAGGTTGACTGGCGTCAACACGACATGGGGAGAGTTTGGATGAGGAGTAGGAGTCCCCGAGCCACCGACCACATCGTCAACGACCAGGTAAATCGGGCTTCCTAGAGGCAACAAGTACACTCCTGCCCACGACATGCTCTTGTTCGTCCCACTCATCCTCGTCTACCTTTATGTCGATGTCCTCTGCAGGGACATCCTCAGCTCTCTGTTGATCCACGTTACCTGAAACATAGAGGAAATTGGTGAATCCGACGTCGCATCAAATTCACCCTTCCACCATAGTTCAAGTGAAAGGGAGAGAGTCAGGGACGGGGAAAGAAGCGCTCGACACATTCATCACAAACCCAAGGAATGCCCGAGACATTCATCATAAGTTCAAGAGAATGCCCGGAACATTCATGGAAAATTCAAAAGATGTCCGGGATATTCATTGAAAATTCATAAGATGCCTGGGACATTCATCGAAAATTCAAAAGATGCCCGAGACATTCATCTAAAATTCAAAGGACGCCTGAGATATTCAACAGAAATTCACAAGATTGCCCGACGCGTTCATAGCAAAATCAAGGAGTGCCCGGGACATTCACCGAAATTATCTTAAACAAAGCCCGAGGAGGGGCTTCCTCGGCTACTCCGTTGGAAGAAACCACCATAGAAAAAACAAATTAAACCTAATTACCAGAAAAAGAGAAGGGGTTTTACCTGACATGTTTGCTAACAAAGTAAATACGCAGTTGCGCTGACGACGACGATACATTTTCCGGTGAGAAAGGGAGAGCGTCCGAAGAACTTCTAAGGAGATTTGAGAAAGTGAAATTGAGAAGTGAGGAGGAACTCTGCCAAAACCTTTTTATAGGTTCCCACGTGGGAGGGCGTTCCTAGGCCATCATTTCCTAGGCTACCTAGATTCTCCTAGGCAGTTAGGCATTTAATGCGCCGTCACACGTAAAACAAAGTGACACGCATTAAATGTCATTATGGAAGAAAACGAAAAGACAGACATGTCACCCTTGGGAACTCCAAGGGCTACCAAAGCACTCCTCGAGTTACCGAGCATGTACGTCCTCGATACCTCAGTAACACAAGCGTGCACGTCCTCGACACCACAAGAACGCAAAATAAACCACCCTCGAGGTACCGAGCGCATAGGTCATCGACATCGCAAAAACGCAAAATAAGTCTCAAGCACGACTCCAATCGAGAGGGAAGTCCTTCTCGACATAACAAAGCTCCAATAAGGCATCTCCCCCATCGCCTTTAGACGAGCATCAACAAACACTGGCAAGTGTGTTCGACATCCATCGGCCTCGCCACCAGTAAAACATCTGCCCAACATACTTGCGCTTAAGTCATCACTCCACACCTGAGTTGCGACTTGGGGGGGCTTCTGTTCTGGACTAGGCCAATGTAGTGTGCGTCGAGCAGAGACCCAGTCGTCAGGCACGACCCACGACCCAATACAAGGGGGTGTGGGGAGAGCATCACCCCCACGTGCTCCACGTCACCCAATTGTCCATTATTATGTCCTAATATTTTGGGGCAGTTGGACCAAGGGCAAGACAACGTGCTAGGTCTTATCTGCTCCTATGCAGTCATTGGTAGTTCTTCCTTGGGCCTAGCTAGCCCAACCCATGGGGAGAATTTTGGCCCAACGCTGGGGGCATACTATAAATACCCCCTGTCACCAGAGGGTCAATTATTCTGGATATTCTATTCTCTACTCTTACCTATTTTGTACTTGCACTCCGTATATACTTTCTCACTTTGTCATTAGAGTACCTTGCAGGTACACCCCCAAGTTCACCTTCGTAGCTACTCATCATTTGAAGGTTCCTCATGATCAGGTCAGATCACATCTCATGCTTTTTTTTAATAATTATTTAATAGAATTAAAATTGTATAACTATTGTTCATTTTACAATTAAGTAAATCATTTTAAATTTTGCATTTGTACACATCAAATAATATTTTTATTTCACGGGTCATTATCGCATCAATTTTTTTTTCTTTCTTCGTGTCCAGAGTCTTTTTTTTTCTTTTTGCATCATTATTTAATACAATTAAAATCATATAATTATTTTTTATTGTACAATTAAATAACTAATTTCAATTTTACATTTGTATATAAATACGATTTATATTGTATCAAATAAATTATTTATTTCACGAATTACTATAAACACAATACATATTTTATTTTAATCAATAATTATCTTAATTCACGAATCCATTTTTTTTTATATTTTAATTTAATTGATTTTACATAATCATTGTTTATTTTAAAATTAATATATAATTTTAAATTTAAATACATGTATAAATACATTTTATATCGTATCAAATTTACATATGTATTTAAACATATTTTATACCGTATCAAATGATTTTACCCGTACAGGAAGACGAGCATTTTACTGGTTTATTGAAGAAAAAAATAACAGCATTGGCTTGTCTTAATAAAACCAAAAGATTAGTTTGTCTGAATCCCCTCCCTGTCTAGGTACATCTCCTTTGTAGAACCCCCAATTGACAGCATAGCACAACATAAAATATTGTCTCCAACCCAAAATGGACCCCATTTCAATTCTGTGGCTCAAGACAATTAAAGGCGTTGATGGGGCTTATAATTACCCTAAACGATGTTCAATGTTGAAATATTCCCCTACAAGGATCCTTGTAAAATGAATTAAATAAAAATAGACAAGTTCCATGATGATGAATTAATGGTTAAGTAACATGACATTGGAAACATAGATATACATAATACATAGGACATTCCCTACAATGTCTGTGAATGTGAGGTCCCATTGCTTCGTTGAGATTGGAAATCATGGTGATGGTCATGTTGAAGCAGGCCTTAACATGGGACAACCTGTTTTGCTCTTGCAAATCATTTAAGTAATTCATGCTTGTACTTTTATGTGTTTTTTACTCCACCTTTGTTTCCTTTTTACTCATTTTTTCTTGCCTCTCTGCTTTCCACTCAGTTATTTTATTATATATCACTCTATTCATACTCAATTTCCAATTTTATTTTGGATCACTATTAATAAACAATCAAAATTATTCCTATCTTTATAATGATTAACTATGTTTTGAGACCTATAGATTGAGATGATTTGACAAAATACCATAAATTTTATATATTTCTTAGCCTTGTAAATATGTAAGTGAAATTTAAACCAAATATTTGAATTTGAGTGGTAAACAAATTTTAATAAAGGAACAAAAATTCGATGAATATTTAGTTTGATTTTTTATATGAATATTGTTTGGTCAGATTTATAATCTTTTAAGTTGAATTTTGAAGTTATTTCAAAAAAAAATTTATAAAAATTATTTTTAAAATATAATTTTTGAAAAAAAATACGATTTTGATAATATTTTAATCTTTAATCATATATATTTATAATAATGTATATTTATGTTATAAAATATTAAAATTAACTTTACGATTAAAAAAAGTAAAAAAAATTACAATATTTTAAGAAAACAGATTTATAAAATCTATTTTTAAAAATAAATAAAAAAAATTTAAAGTTGAAAGAAACATTATTTTACCTAGTTTTTGAAGTAAAACATAAAAATGAAAAATAATTAAAAGGAAAACCTTTAATATTTTTCCAAGTATTTCTTTAACAATGAAAAACCCACTTGCCTCATTTATGTCTCATTATTACAGTTTTACACGGAATTTGATTTCTACCATTTTCCTATAAATATAACCGTTTTCCATAAAATGTCGTTAGTTAATGAGTATTAAATTCTTGTTAATACGTATAGTAAATTACGAATTCAAATTTTCGATGCATATCAGACTAAGATAATTAATGTTGCCATCTTCTCTCAGCTTAATTATAAGTAAAAAAAAAATCACTAAAACTTTTGAATTTCAAATATAAGCAAAAGATGATTACTATTATTTGTTATTATTATTTCAAAAATCACTCATACATTAATTATTCATATTGTGAAAATTGATTATTATAAATAGGGGAAGACCAGTAATTATTTCTTTTTTTTTAACATAAATAAAATAGTATAAAAATTATGGTAATAAATATTAATGTAATCAGTCAAAAGAAAATATTTAATTTAATTTAATTACTTTAATATATTTTTAAATTTAAATATTGATTTATTTAATTAATATTAATGAGAAGACACCTAATTAATAGGTGTGAATAAATGAATCAATGAATACAGAACAAAAAACCTAAGGAGCGTGTACTAATAAAGAGAATAAAAAAATATTACTAATTTCCCCCCAAACAATTCCAAAACTAATAATTAAAAAAATAACAATATAAAATAAAAAAAACAAAACCTCTCTCAGAGGAAAGTTTCACTTTTACAAAGAAACATAACCGAGAAGAAGAAGAAGGAATGTGAAGCGACACAGTGAACAAAACTGAGAAAAATGGGAGGAGTGACGTCATCAATGGCGGCGAAATTAGCGTTCTTTCCGCCGAATCCACCGTCGTACAAGCTAGTTAAAGAGGAAGTAACGGACTTGTTGTTGATGGAACCGTTCCCGCACCGCGAAAACGTTGAAGTTCTGCAGTTTCGGAATCGGCGTGGAACGGAGATCGTGGCTATGTATGTTCGTCATCCAATGGCGAAATCGACGGTGCTTTATTCGCATGGAAATGCTGCTGATATTGGTCAGATGTATGAGCTTTTCGTTGAGCTCAGTATTCACTTGCGTGTTAATCTCATTGGGTACTTCAATTTTCCCCTTTTTTGAATTATTGTTTTTAATTTGAATTTGAATTTCAGTTATGATTTTTTTTGTTTGTTTATTAATTGGATTTGTTTCTGTAGGTGAATTGGTTTTTTTTTGGTGATTTTTGGTTGAATTTGTTTTTATTTGTGTGTATTTTTGTGATTTTGTGTCCGAGTTCAGAGGTGTTGAGTTGACTCGGTCCTGGTTATTTGATAGGATAAAGAAGATTGATCGTATTATTTAGATTTGATTTTTGTTGGTTTTGATGGTGATGGATTTATTAGGGTAAATAATTTACTGGTTTTGTTAGGTTTGATTTAGTCAAAGATGGGGACCGTTTTGTCTTCACTGGTTTAGGATATGAAGGATGAGTCATGTATTTTATTTTCTGTGGTTCTTATGTGTAGTTAAAGGATAAGGATTTGAAGGTGATAGTGTAGTATTCTATTATTTTCGTTTTTTCGATGTGTTTAATCGAATGTGATGATTGTGATGTTGGAGTTTAGCTGGCTATCTGAAATTTTTTCTCCATGGATATGAAATGGTAGTCTACATGTTAAAATTGTTTGATTTAAACAAAAATAAAAACCTATCTGGAAGTGGGATCAAAAGAAAACCGGTCAAGTACATTATAAGTAGTACGAAATGAGAAAGACAATTAAAGAGCATAAAGTTTATAATTTAGATGCAAAGTTTATTTCAGAAATTGATATGTGACATTTTTAAGCTCAATGGCATGTTTTTCGTCCCGCCGAAAGTGTATATGGTTCTTGGTCTGCAGTGTGACCAAAACTTATGTTTTAGCCTTATTGTTTTCTGATATTTGTGCTGCTAGAGGTGATATTTAAATTGGTCAGTATAGTTGAGTCAACACATACACTTGTATTGTATTCAAATCCCTGCTTTGTGATTGGTCACATTCAATTTAGGGCCTACTATTACACCTTAAACGCCACATTAGTCAATAACAGAAGAAATTGTAAACGTCGTTTCATTAAGAACACTTCAGATGGTTTGGTATACTAAGAAGTTCTTGATTAAGAATACTGATTGAGGCTGTACTTGTTAGACCCTCGCCTTTTATAATCATTCTAAATGACCCTCTTAAAATAGTGGCTTGCTTATCTTATGATTTTTGTATTTATTTTGTAATAATAAAATTGTAGGGTATATGTTAACGATGTTTTTTCTATGTATGCAGATACGATTACTCTGGCTATGGACAGTCATCTGGGAAGGTAACAGCCTTATACGTCTCTTTCTGGTTTATTTAATTCTTTTGTTCACAAAAAGCAGAAGTATAATGAAAAACGGATATTTTTCACAGCCAAGTGAGACTAATACTTATGCTGACATCGAAGCTGTATATAAGTATCTTGAAGAGAACTATGGTACTAAGCAGGAAGACATAATCCTTTATGGTCAATCTGTTGGGAGTGGTCCTACTTTAGATATTGCTGCTCGTTTACCCCAATTGAGAGCTGTTATTCTCCATAGTCCTATACTATCTGGGTTGAGAGTAATGTACCCTGTGAAAAAGACATACTGGTTTGACATTTATAAGGTTAGACTTTTCATTATCCTATATGTTTAATGTTCTTTGGTTTGAGAATTGTGTATATTAGCTATTATGTACTATTATGTAACTTAACTTTTTTTTCTATGTTGTTGGTGTGTAGAACATTGATAAAATTCCGCTGGTGAAGTGTCCAGTTCTAGTAATTCATGTAAGTTTCTATCCTTGTTGTGTTGGATTTTTCACTAGCTAATATTCTATCACCATAATTCCGGTCGTTGTTTTAGCCATAGTTAACAATTTCTATAATGGCCGTGGTTTATATCATATGCTAATGTACACAAGTAAGAACTAGAAATCTGTTTATTGTGGCTGGTTTAAGGCATGGAAGTTGAAGTGCCTTTGTTGCTGATTATATTTTCATAAATGCATTCTTGTGAATATTTTAACCTATATCAAGTATTGTTTTTTCTCATGTTATCTTTTGGTACTGAGCTTTTCGTTCTACTTTTACTAATTTGCCATAATTTTATACTATATTCAGGGAACTGCTGATGAGGTTGTTGATTGTTCTCATGGTAAGCGTTTATGGGAGCTATGCCAACAAAAATACGAACCCTTATGGCTTAAGGATGGAAATCACTGTAATTTGGAGCTCTATCCAGAATACCTTAGACATCTCCGACGATTCATATCAACGGTAGAAAAGTCACCACCCCAACGACTGAGTTTTAGGAGAAGTGTGGATAAGGTAGAACAACCCAGAGGAAGTACTGATTTCTCAGAAAAACCAAGGAAGAGCATGGAAAAGCCAAGAAAGAGCACAGATTGCCGAGACAAACCACCAAAAAGTACTGATCGGACAGAAAAACAGAAATATCATGAATTCAAATTCAAAAACTCTGATAAATTAGATAAGTTAAAGGTCCAATTTGACCAGACGGAGAGGTCGACAGAGAGGTCGAGAAGAAGCGTAGAGTACAACAACGACAAATCTAGAAGCATCGAGTTCCAAGAGAAATCCAGAAGAAGTGTTGATGTTCAGTTTGAAAGGCCGCGGAAGAGTATTGATTGGCTGGATAAAATTCGAGCGACTTGAACCTTTTGAAGGTGGGGAGGGGGAAAAGTACAAAGATACGGACACGGTTACTTACACGGGGTGTTTAATTTAACTTATGGTTTGCAGAATATGCATATGTTGCTATTGCACTTGTATACTTCCATTGTATTTTTACATTTGGATATGGATATGTTGGGTTGGGGATTCCATATTATTAGTTTTTCCTTTATTATTATTATTATTTTTATTATTATCATCTCTTTCAATTTATGTGACTCTAACCTTGTTTTCATTTCATTGTTCCATTGTACTGTAACATTTGATTTGGATTTGTTGGGGAGTTCTATATTCTTAGTTTTTATTGTTATTTTTTATTTTCAATTGATGTGACTCTAACCTTGTTTTAGTTATAACTATTATGTAATATAATCAAGAAAGAAATTAAACAGAAAAATATTAATTGGTTTGAATTTGATTAATAGATTCAACATTTCTGTATCTAAGAAAGGACTGAAAATTTTTAACACTCATTAATTTCAAAATTCCGATTTTATTGTGGTAATGGTAAGGTCACAAACTCACAATATCATTACTAAAAGGTCCACCACAGTTTTTTAAACGTCTTATATTAGCAATGAATCAACAAACCTATGTGTAACACAAGTTTATACAATGCAATGTTTGCATTTATATCTCTAAATTTTAAAATTGATGAAACATTATCTAAAGAGAGGAATCCACTTGAAGAGAAAATTCTTAATAGTTTTTTCCCTAAAAAAAAATGTAAGTTAATGCATGTAATATCACGTACTACTTAAATGTTCTATTCTTTTTTTGTTTGTTGAGACAAAATGAATTTTTAAATACTCTATTCTTTGTTAGTTAAGACCAAAATGAATTCTTAAATGCTGTATTATTTAACAATTGGGGTAAATTGCATAATTAATGAACTCAGATGATATTAATTCGTATTCAAATCGTTTGATCCTTACTAATTAGTAATTAGTAAGAGGATGACAATTTAATAAATGACAATTTAGAGAAAATGACAATGGCAAAATGGTCAATTGTCTTCAAGAGGACAAAAGACCATTCTACATATCATTTCTCATTCTCTTATACAATTCATTTTCTACAATTCATTTTCCTCATTTTGTTAGTAAGAGAAGAAGAGAAAGAGAAGAAAAAAGAAAAGCTTGGAAGGAGAGGATCAAGGTTTGAATTAACAAGAATTTCATCTCATCATCTTCTCCTAGAGATAGGTTCTTAATTAGTTTTAGCTTTGGGGAAATTTTATGAAAATAGGGGTATAAGGTTATTTGTGCAATCTTGGTATGTCTTATGATTTTGTGATAGTAATATTTATATTGTTTATGATGTGATATTATTGATAACTTACTTTTAGTGTGTCATTATTATCCATTTTTAATTATGTTTTTATTTAAAATTGTGAGTTTATTTATATAAGTTTACTGTTTTTAACTTATTCTGCTTTGAACATAATAAGAACTTCTTTTGTAGTTTTCATGTGTGTTATTGTTTTGTAAGGCAGTCTTTAAAATAAGCTGAGGCATGCCTGATCTAGATAATATCCGGAAGTTAGAGTTGAACAAAGAATTAAAAGTTGCTAAGAATCACAAATAGAAAGTGACCAAGAGTGTAACGCTCGTTTATTTAATTAAATAAATTTGTATTATATTGTATTGATTTGTGTATTTGTGTTGATTTACGTTGGTTTGTGTCGTTTATGATGATTTGAGTTAAGTTCCGAATTATCGGAATGTTACGTTGATGTTCCTAAGTTTGTTTGAGTTGGATTAAGTAAAAAAGTTGATTTAAGTTATAGAAAACGATATTGAATATTTTTCGTTTATTCGTCGAATATGTTGATTGTGTGGTTTGGACGATTTAATTGATAGTCGGTAATTAGTCAATTTAGTTGGGGGAAATAATATTAAAATTAATATTATGGAATTATAAGTGTTTATTTAAGTGGGCCTAGTCGTTGCGTTGATAGTAGTAATCGTGGGGGTGTTAATTAGTAAACCCAATCGAGATAATAATAATAATAATAATAAAAGAAAATCAAATAGAAAATAGGTTTTTGGATCAGTAGAATGAGAACGAAGAAAATTGAAAAAGAGGAACGAAGTTGGAGAAAGCGGTTACGAGAGTTTTTGTCGTCGGAGCCAATTCCAGAAGTCGATTGGAAATTCGAGCGGGCATCAATTTAAGGTAAGGGTGAAGTTCGACTTTTATAATCGGGTTATGATAATCGATACGTAGAAATAGGAATCGGGTAGTTTTATGTTGATGTTATTGATGCGTTGATTTTGTTGTTATGATGTTGTTGGAAAAAAATTTGTTGTTGGGTTGAGGTTATTAATGTTGTCGTAAAATTGTTGATGTTGATAGAATATTTTGTTTCTGTGAAATTGTTGATTAATCGATTTTGTGAATGTTGCTGTTGTTTGGTTTGATTCTGAAAAAATTTGGTTTTGGGACGAAATCGGTGTCTTGCAGGTGCACGGGTGGCGCAGGCCACCCACCACACAGTTAGGGGTGGCACAGACCAGCCAAAGAAAACCACATGGCACAAGCCATCTTACATATGGTGCCAGCCACACGAATGTGACCACCATAATCACTTAAGTGGCGATAGCCACTTGGTCCCATGTATTAGGTGGCGCAAGCCACCCATTAGTTGGGGGAAACCATTTATTTTCTATTATACCTTAATTCTCATGCTTATGTAATATACATACATAATACCTACATTATATTACTTTTATAAATTTTTAAATAAAGTGTATTTTCTGTAATAACTGAGTAGAAACAAATAAAAATTTAGCTTATAATGTTAACCGTATTACAACAATTGGATTTACATAGAACACAAATTTTTACTAGTTGTGAGTAACAGGTTTTGAAAACAAATAGGATGAATTTTTTACAGATAAATGAACAAGTCTATATTCATGATAGTAAGTGATGTTTAATAGTAGGTGTGTATCAGGAAACATGAAAACTAACAGAATATTTGTAACAAGTTGTATTAATCGCAGAATGTTAAAACAATGCAGTTTTAGTCAGTTTAGCCGAATTAGGCGAAAAAATTAGTTGTCCAGAATTTAATGAAAATTGTCGAGGTAGTTAGTAACAATTAGTAGCTGATTTTAGTCGGTTTATTCTGTGGAATTCATGTCGATTGAGGGGGTTTTCGGATACATTTGAGGTAAGTTGTTTGGTTCTGGTTTATGGGCATTTTTGAGTTATAGGTCGGATGATCAATGTTGATGTTTAAGTTGTAGGTCGAAAGACCAATGTTGATATTAAAGTTGTAGGTCGTATGGCCAACGTTGATGTATATAAGTTGTAGGCCTCTGGCCAAAGTTGAATCGTATTGAATTATAGTTGTGTTCGCTGGTGTTTTTGGCGAACAACCTCTGGTTTACCAATTCCTTGGAAAATGGTTACTTGCAGGACCAACCACACAAGTCCTAGGACACATGTGGTAAATTTTAAAGGATGGGTTCTTAATGTATAAGTGTTATTGATTCTTATATGTTCTGTCGAATGGTTACTCAACAAGATTGTTCTTATTGATATTGCAATATGGAAATGTTTATCTAATGAAACTAACAAAGAAATTTTAAAGTTTGCATTGAAGGTTTGTTGAAATATAAATTGACATGGAAGTAAATGACTGGAAAGTAGATTGCTTGAAAGTAAATGAAAACATAAACTTGAACAAGGAATGAATGATAAATCTAATCTTTATAACTGAAAATTGAATGGTGTGTACACCTACATTTTTCCAGATAATTCTCCTTTCTCTTACACACGAGTATTAGAGTAATCTTCACAGAAATATTGTACAAAATTTCACACACTTTTACACAAAGCAAACTATCCTATTTATATACAAATAAAATAACCGTCGAATAACGGTCAAATCCTAAGACTTCGCCACTTGGCATTTTGCATGTTACTAATCCCTAAGAATCTTCCACGTATTTGCTATCTGACGAAAAATCGTTATTCATAGAAACTGCCCTTTAAACTGACGAAATGATGCATCTCCTTGCCATGTTGAATTCATTTGAAATTCAAATAATCCTCATGTCTTCCTCGTCGAATCCTTGTCTTCATATCTCTTGTCGAAAATACAAGAGGATTTCCTAGTAGTGATGTGAAGAACTCCCTGAAGGGAAACTCGTCCATGTTTTCGACATACAATTGTTTGTCCTATCATGAACCAAATCACCACAAACCTTCTCAAGATTCTGGACATGTTTGGAAGAAAGAGTGATCCAATATTCTGGACATGTTTGGAAGAAAGAGTGATCAAGGATTCTGTCGAAAACCTTCAAAGCCACACACATCACCCATTTAAAGTATAATAAAATGAAAAATGCTGAGAAACTTCCATGTCAGACAATGATGACGTGTAAGGGACAAAGCTTGACAAATCCATCAGCTGCTAGGGCTTTCTCAAGGTGTCAAAATTATATGTATACAAATTTCCCCAAGCAAAGGTATTTCGACTGTTGTCTGGAGAAAGCATCTTTGCTGCCGAAACCTTCATTTCGACTCCATGTCTTGCATTAAATGCACTAATCTTTGATATCTTGCTTTTATTTTGCATTAAATGCGTTGATTCCCAAAAATCTCACTTTTTGTCAAATCATAGAAAGTAATCATCAGATTCTTCAACCCTTCACATCTAGCCCACGTTCTTGGATATGAACCCCATAACTCTACAAACCTAGGTATGCCATACTCTTTCCAACTTCCATTATCTCTCCCACGTCCAGTAACGTGTCGACACGTGCCATAGTCGTTTGAAAAACTCAAACGTTTTCTTCCCACCTTTTAATATAAATACCCCTTTTATCTCTTCTGGAAAACTTTCGCTTCCATAACTTACATCTCTCAACTCTCTTACTTCTCACAAACCCATAATCTTCTTCTTCTTGTTGAGACTTCTTCCATCATCAACAATGGCAACTTCAAGCAAACAACAAGATAAGAACACATCATCTATCCCCTGCGCACACAAGATTCTTGGGCCAAAGATTATGGGGAACCAACAATACGTCCCAGAACCACCAAATGAGAGAGAAAAGGCCAGCATTTACTATTCTCAGGTACTCATTTCTATTTCAATATCTGGTAAATGTCATGCCAAGTTAGGCCCTCTTCCTAACCCTAACACTGACCAAACTCGTCTTAAAGAGTTTTTTCCCATGTATTATTGTACACAACCCATAGGTGCAGGCAAAACACCCAGACCTAGTGACAAATCAATAGAAACTGCTGAACAAAACCCAGAAAAGGATGCCATAAATTTAACCTATTTGAATCAGCCTAGGATTTTTAGGAGTTGTCCCTGGTCGAAAGACCCTTCTGAATATGTAAACTAGGTAGATAGGGTCGAAAAGGCCAAGGGTAAGATTTGGAAGAAAATTGGTATCTATGACTTGATCCAATTATCGAGAGAAGGCCCTAACTACTGTACCAGCATGATACTTGCTTCCCTCTATTTTTGGGATAACACCTACAATACCTTTCATCTTCCTTGTGGGATGATAACCCCTACCCTCTTTGACCTGGCTGCTATAGTAGGTCTTAGTCCAACAGGGGCAGTCTTCGATCCAACTGTATTAGATGACAATACTATAGGTTTTGAGACTATCTTCTTCTCATACTCCCACTTTATTTCTCGCTACCACGTCAAAGAATCTACTGAGGTATCAGACGTATAACACATAGCTTTCCTCACCCTTTGGTTGTCGAAACTTGTGGTATGCATGAGGTCCCTTCAAGTGGTGAAAAAGTATATCCCCCTAGCAAATCAACTTCATGCTGGCAAGAACTTGCGTCTTAGTGAATTAATTCTGGTCAACCTCTATGAGTCCCTCAGTGATAGAGTCGAATCTCTCAAGAAAATTAAAGACAAGGGAAACCTGAGTTTGGTAGGCCCTTTTTGGCTTCTTCAACTATGGCTCAATGCCACTTTCGAATCTGGTCTCCCTGACAAAGGCCTGGTGGACGAAGAATATGTCAGGGATAGGCACGTCGAATGGGTAAGACTGGCGCAACTGACTCCTTCTGAAGAAGGATTAGGTCTTCGACGATCTTTCATGAACTACGTGAATATGTTCACTAAGAGCTATGACTTCAAGGAAAACATGGCACCTTTCGCCAAAAGGACTGTCGGACCCAAGTGGTTCACAAGACAACTCCCTGTAGAACACCAAAAGGAAGAGGACAATTTTCTAGCCATCTGGAAATTGTTCCTTACACCCAGGTTCTTACCCTCTTATCCCACCATGTCCAACTCAAAGGTGGCTCTGATAGTTTATTAGCCAAATCTAGTGGCTCGACAATTTGGGTTGATACAACTGAAGCCAAGGTCCCTCTATCCCAAAAAGGGATCCATCATCTTCTACAACTCAACCTCTACCAAGTCGAAGAGTCTGGAGCTTTCAGAAAAGCTACAAGACGCTACTTTAG
Source organism: Lathyrus aphaca (assembly GCA_963966055.1). Taxonomy (NCBI): domain Eukaryota; kingdom Viridiplantae; phylum Streptophyta; class Magnoliopsida; order Fabales; family Fabaceae; genus Lathyrus; species Lathyrus aphaca. Next base: position 174,850,403 of record OZ014524.1, on the reverse strand, counting down.
AAATCCAGCCAGTGGTCTTTCGACCAGTCTTCCTCTGCACTCAGGAGTTCGACGTTTGGTGGAAAGAATATTATCTCGTCAAGTTTTATGACGCATATGACTTCCAAACTCTTCTGACCAATGCCTTTGCTTTCATGCAGGATCGAACCAAGAAAGGTATTCAACAACATATTAAAGAAGTTCAGAAATTTCAAAAATATTTTGAAACAATTTATAGGCCAGATGATCTTAACCGAACCATAGGCGAAACAGCTGTGACTCTGAAGCATAAATTTACAGAAAAATTGGAGAAGTTGGTATTACCCTCATACATCCCCAAAGAGGCACGTTATAACTTTGCGTATACTAGTTATCCACCAAAGTTTCCACCTCTACTAACTGCTAGTTTTGGTGTGGCTCTGAGCCCACCTTTTCCAGATTGGTTTGTATGTGGCTCCGACTTAAAATTGCTTCAAGAGTCACGAAAAAAACCTGCTGAGCGTGTGGTTCCAACCAAATATCATCTGGATGATTACCCAGGGTACCTTTATATTGGAATAGAACACGTTCGCGTGGAATCTACTATTCTTGAAGGTGCAACCAAGATTTCGACTTCACCTTTGTATTCAATATCTATGTTTTAGTCTCTTCTTTTTTCTAACTTCTCTCTCTTTTCAGCTGCTAAGATTACTGGTAAGAAGAGCGATGTCAAAGACAAACCTGTCAAGACCACTAAAAAATCCACCTCCACCAAAAAGGTTCTTTTCTATCCTTTTGCAAAGAGAATATCTTATTTATGCAATTATTTCGTTTATTGAATTTTCTTTGATTTTTAGATGAGTCGAAAGCCACCTACTCCCCAAAAGAGAAAAATAGAGGAAGTGAAGGCGCCTTCTGAGGATTCAGGTGACGAATCTCTAGATGCATAACCCTTGAAGAGGAAGAAGTCTACAAAAATAAAGACAATTGCCTCCCAAAGATCATTCGTGACGTCGAGGAAGACTTCCCCTGCAAGCCCAGTAAAAAAGCTTGCACAAGATGCAGAGAGTGGAAATTCTAGCATCCACACCATAATCCCTCAGGTAATTCACCTTCGACAAATTATTATTTTGACCTTTGTACACTCTTCGTTTTTTATTTAAACGTTTATTTTGTTTCAGCTTCAAATCCCTACTGAGGAGCATCCCATCAATCTGCTAGACTCTCCTCTTGGTGGAATCGAAAAGGCCCAAGAAGAAAATACACCCAAAAGTGGTAGGCTGGAGCCCCAAACCGAGGCTGAGTTCGATGTCAACATGGAGGAAGGCTCTGCAGAAAATTCTCCTGATCAGCCAAAGTCTAGTGCCAACAAAGAAAGTCCCCCTAAAGACGACAAAGGCAAAAAGGTTGATGTTGAGCCCAACGTCCAAAATGAGGAAGAGCAACAAAATCCCCAAGATACTGGCGAAGAAAATCCTAATGCCAAGAGCACAACAGGCAAAGGTCAGTCGAAAGGGGAAGTTGGGCCTAGCACTAACATCCCTCTTGATTCAATACCAAGCAACCCTCCATCTTCTGGTTCGACTGTCTTCTCACGTGAGGAGCTAGAAAACCTGAAGACAAGGAAACCTTTGGAATACTTAAGGGTCATGCTTAGCAATCGCTATAACTTTCAAGATTCTTCTAGCAGTTCGACTAACTCTGGGGCCACCTCTGAAGTCAAGACTCTCAGTTCTCTTATGGCTGAGGTTAAATCCAAAGTGCTTGGTGTCGATTTATTCCAAATCTTGGAGGAAGATCCTAGCCAACAATCTGAACTGAAAGCACTACTTAAACAAGTCAATGTCTTGAAGGCCAGTGCTGATGAGACTCGTCTGGTCATGGATCTCGCTCAGATAATTGATATGGTAGCTGGAGATCTTGGATGTCGAAAGGAATTCATCCAGATGATCTCTAACAAGAGAGAGACCCAAGCTGCTGAGTGGGATGTTATGGCAGCTTCAACTGTGAAGGTTTCAGAATTGTCGAAACTTTCTGATGCTTATTCACAAGAAGTAGATGAATGTGATAGAAACATCCAAAGTTTCAAGGAACAAATAGCCCAGCTTAAAACCAAGATTTCTCAAGAGCAGAAGCGTAAGGCGGATCTTCAACAACCTAAGAAGGACGAAGTCGAAGAGGAGATCAAGGTAGGGTTTCATCACGCAGATAGAGCTCAACAATTAGGCAAAGAGATCAATGAGATGTCTTATAGCAAAAGTTTGTGTGATTGTCGAATCTCAATTTAGAAAAGGAAGTTCATAGAGCTCAAGGAGTCTTTCCTTTAGAACCAAACTTTGTAATAGAAAAATAGGTTTATGTATTTTCTTTTCGTTTAGCAGCCCAAGAAGGCCCCCTCTTGTAATGATTTCAGCGCTTATTTGGCAAAACAATTAATGCAATTATTCTACGTTTATTTTTACTTCTTGTAGAATTGGTTTGTATTTTTCAAGTATTTGCCATTTATTTTTAATATTCTTTCGTCTTTTCCTATTTCTTCGACTTCATAAGCACCATTCGAAAAAACACTTAAAATTTTAAAAGGCCCTTCCCACTTGGGGGACCATTTTCCCATTAATCTGTCTTTTCGATCCATTGGAAGTATTACCTTCCAAACTAAATCGCCCACACAAAGGACTTTAAACTTTACTTTTTTATTGTAAGACTTCTCAACTCTTTCTTTTTGTCTCCTTATTAAGTCTAATGCGCGTAACCTTTCTTCGTCTGAGTCCACTAATTCGTCCATCATCATGCTCCAATATATTTCTGAAGGAATCTCATGATGTCTTTGAACACGTATGGACTGCAAATAGATTTCGACTGGAAGTACTGCATCATGTCCATATGTCAATTTAAATGGAGTAGAGTTAGTGGCCTCTTTGGGTGACGTTCGACAAGCCCATAAAATCTGATCTAAGGTTTTATGCCAATTTCTAGGATTTTTACCTACATGTTTTTTTATCAAATTTATTATCACTTTGTTTGCTGATTCGACTTGTCCATTTGCCTGGGCATAATAGGGTGTAGAAGTTAATAATTTAAACCCTGTTTCTTTTGCAAAAGCTTGCATGATTCTACCAGTAAACACAGACCCTTGATCAGTGGTTATTGTTTCTGGTATTCCAAATCTATAAATTATATATTTTTGGATAAATTCTATGACTGCCTCTTGATCCACATTCACCAATGGTATGGCTTCAATCCATTTAGTAAAGTAATCAACTCCTACTAAGATGTATTTTTGCCCTTTCGACGAAGCTGGTCGAATCTCTCATTAAATCCAAAGCCCAGCCTCTAAATGGCCAAGGTTTTATGATCGAATGCAATTCGCTCGCAAGGACATGTGGTATACCTACATGGACTTGGCATTTTTGGCAACCCTTTGCGAATTCGACACAATCTTTTAGCATGGTTGACCAATATAAACCTTGTCTAAATAACAACCATTTCATCTTATGCCCTGCTTGGTGTGCACCACATGTACCACTATGTACATTCGACAAAGCTATGTAGGCTTCTTCTTCGCCTAAACATCTTAGAAAAACTCCCTCTGCAGTCTTTTTGAATAGTTCGTTTCCAAAGAGTACATAGCTTAAAGCTCTGTATCTTACTTTTCTTTCCACCTTTTGGTTTGGGTCTTGGAGATATTATTTGATGGGTTTGCTCCAATCTTCTTTCTCTGAATTATCTATGTTAAAGATTTCAAAGTTTTCATCATCCCCATAACCAAGTTTTATTGTTTCCAAATCTGATGGGGATAATTTGGTCGACACAACTCTTCCCCTCACTTCAATAAAAGTCTCTAGTTTTTCTTTCGACAATTTGTAACCTGATGCAATTTGAGCCAAGTCATTGGCTTCTTGGTTTTTTATTCTAGGGATATGTTTAAAAACCACCGTGTCGAATTGTTTGAGGAGTCTATTGGCTATAACGAAGTACATAATCAGATTTTCTTTGACACATTTGTATTCTTTGGTCAATTGTTTTATTACTAGTTCTGAGTCGCCCATTATTTCGACTCTTGTTGCCCCCAATTCCAACAACACTTCAAGTCCACCAATTAAAGCTTCATATTCGGCCTCATTGTTTGAACAAGGGTTTTCGACCCTATACTTGAGTTTTGTTGGAATTTTATCAGGAGAAATAATCAATATTCCAATTCCTACACCATTTTTGTGGCTGGAACCATCAAAATATAGCCTCCATGGCTGTAATTCGACGTATTTTATTTCATTTTCATCTATGAGTGGTCAACTATAAAGTCAGTCACCACTTGTCCTTTTACAGCTTTCAAAGGCAGGTATTTCAAGGAATATTCAGTTAATGCTAGAGCCCACTTCCCAATTCGACTATGTAAAATAGGTTTAGACAACATATGTTTTATTACGTCAAAATGAGATGATACAAATACATCAATTGGTTTTATATAGTGCTTCATTTTAGTACAAGAAAAATATACACATAAACATAATTTTTCTATTACACTATATCTAGTTTCAGCGTCGTTTAAGACTCTGCTGAGATAGTAAATGACTCTTTCGACGCCATTTTCATCCTCTTGACACAACATACTTCCTAAGGTCTTGTCGGATGCTGATATGTACAACCTCATGCTTCTTTTCCCACTATGAGGCATCAAGACTGGAGGACTGGCTAGGTATCCTTTTATCATGTCGAAAGCATCTTGCTGCTCTTGCCCCCATGTGAAGTCTTCTTTTTTGAGTCGAAGCAGAGGAGAGAAAGCTTGCATCTTCCCGCCGAGGTTTGAAATGAATCTTCTTAGAAAATTGATTTTTCCCAGCAGTGATTGCAATCCTTTCTTTGTTGATGGCGCTTTCGCCTCCATTATTGCTTTAACTTTATTGGCGTTTATTCGATTACCTTTTTCTGGACCACAAAACCTAGGAAATCTCCAGCCTGCACACCAAACGCACATTTGAGGGGATTCATCTTTAAACCAAATTTTCTCATCCTTTCAAAGGATTGTCGAAGATGGTCTAAATGATGTTTTCCTGAAACAGACTTTATTACAATATCATCAATATATACTTGCATGAATGTTTCAATGAAATCATGAAAAATAGAATTCATGGCCCTTTGGTACGTAGCCCCGTCATTTTTTAAACCAAAGGGCATAACTACTCATTCGTAGGTCCCTATTGCTCCAGGACAACGAAAGGTTGTTTTGGCAACGTCTTCTTCTGCAATGAAGATTTAGTTGTAGCCAGAGTATCTGTAACGCCCCAATTTTATAAAGTATTTTTATAAAATAAATATCAAGAGTATGATGGTGTATTTTGAATAATAAGTGGATGAGGTATTTTATTTAAATAATGATAATATAATGAGGTGGTATTATTATTATAATATTGTTATTTAATAAATAAAATAAAATATAAGTTGGAGGTTTGAGGGGCAAGGTTGTAATTTGATTCTGTTATGAAAAGGGGAGAACACGATACATTTTCTCATTATCGTATTTTGACGAAGGAAAGATGGCTCTAGAGAAAAAGGGAAAGGAGAAGGGAAATCAAGAATCGTAAAGCTTCAAGATCAAGGCTTTGCAAGGATTTTGTCAAATTCGAGGTAAGGGGGGAGAAAGGGTTCTTTATTGGTGACCTAACATGACAGGATAATTGGGAGTTCCTTACTCCCTAGGGATTGTCTAATGTTGTTGATTATGATGAAATTGTGATATGATGTATATATATATATATACATATATATGTTATGATGATTAATTATGGTTGTGTGAAATTATTATTGAGTTATATGCTTGATTGTTGTAATTGGAATGGTGGTGATTTGAGTTCTATGACAAGTTTGGTATAGAAGTAGTTATAGAGATAATGATGTTGTTGATGATGTAAATGGAGAATTGGAAACAACCCTAGGATCTTTCTTAATTTGATTAGTAATATTAGATTGTGAAGATCATAAGGAATTAGAGGTATAAAATTAGTTTAAGAACAACAATTGGATTGTTTTGAGTGATAAAAGTGAGAGATAAGTGATAGAATTCGAACTGGTATGAAATTGGGAGAGAAAAGTGAGTTTTAGAAAAAGCTGAATTTTGGGGGTACAGGTGCCCTGACACGGGCAGTGTTGTACAACACGGGCAATGTCAGGCTACAGGCATTATGCTAAAAAGTGGAAATTTGAGAAGTTGGCTTCAGGAGGCCTGACACGGGCAGTGTTGTACAACACGGGCGGCCGTGTCAGCCTCCTGGAAAATGTGTTTTTGATGATTTGGAGGGCCGTGTCCCAGGCCACCTGACACGGGCCGTGTCATGGGACACGGGGGGCCGTGTCAGGCCTCTGTTTTGAGGAATTTTGCTGTATTTTAAGTGGTTTAATCCCGAGTTCTTGTTCGATACTTGTACCATTAGTCTAGGGCCTTGATGATGACATCCATGTTTAACTATAGGACCCGGCGACCGATAATAAGCGTGTGCGTGTTATGTGATTATTGGGGATATTATAACTTTATTAATATGTCGATTAGAAGGTGTTGATGATGAAAATGTTTACTATAAGTCTTGTACAATTATATGAAGGAATAGTGATAAACGAAGAGGATCGTGATGATTGGTAACATAGTTGATTATATGTCTTGCTTAGACCCCATAATGTAAGTGTTGGTAGCGGTGAGGATCGGAAGGATCGTGTGGTATTAGAATATATGTATAGGGAATAAACGAGAGTGGAATTAATGAGGAATTCTTAAGATATGACATTTGGTAATTAGCGTGTATGACTATATGTGCTTATGTTGATCTATACACTACGCCAAAAATGACTTTTAACAGCGCATCTTAGACAGTGCTTTTAAAAGAAAGCGCTGTCTAAGGTTAAAATTAAAATAAAACACGGAAAATGTTCCAAAAAAATAATGAAAGCGCTGTCTAAGGGGGGGGGGGGTCTTAGACAGCGCTTTCTAAAAGCGTTGTCTAAGACCCCCCCCCCCCCCTTAGACATCGCTTTTAGAAAGCGCTTTTAAATATAGACCTTAGTCAGCGCTTTTGATAAAGCGCTGTTTAAAGTCTTTAAATTAAAAAAAATTTAAAACCAAAAGCGTTGTCTAAGGGGGGGGGGGGTTTAGAAAGCACTTTTGGAAAGCGCTGTCTAAGGCATACCTTAGAAAGCGCTTTTCACAAAAGCGCTGTCTAAGGTCTAATTAAAATAAAATTCCAGACTTCTATTTTCGTTCTCTGTTCTTTTGTTTTCCCTCCTGCGAACAAACCTTAACAGCGAAACCCATTACAGCGAACTTGAATACACTATCATCCTTCAGTTTCAATCATTGAACGTGTTTGAAGAATCGTACATTTGGGTGTTGACTTCGTTTCTACTGTTCTTCATTCTTGCGGTATGTTCTACATTTCTTCATTTTTCGTTTCTACTGTTTAGTGTATTATTCTTGTTTAAGTTGTTTTGATTCATAAAAATTGAGTTTAGAAGGTACATTGTTGTTTTGATTCATAAAAACTGAGTTTAGTGTATTATCCTTTGTTTTAGTTGTTTTGATTCATAAAATCTGAGTTTAGTGTATTATTCTTGTTTAAGTTGTTTTGATTCATAAAAATTGAGTTTAGAAGGTACATTGTTGTTTTGATTCATAAAAACTGAGTTTAGTGTATTATCCTTTGTTTTAGTTGTTTTGATTCATAAGGTACATTGAGTTTAGAAGGTACATTGTTGTTTTGATTCATAAAAATTGAGTTTAGAGTATTATCCTTTGTTTAAGTTGTTTTGATTCATAAGGTACATTGTTGTTGTTATGTTTGATAAGTAATAATGTTGATAATAGAAAAATGTTTATAATAGAATAATGTTTATAAGAGAAAAGTAATGGAAGAAAAAGTTTGATTCTTGTAATAGAAAAAATGAAAGTGATGAGGTAATTAAAGTTGTTATGTTTGATAAGTAATAATGTTGTAATAGAAAAATGTTCTTCCTTGAAAAATGTTGTAATACAAAAATGTTTGTAATAGAAAATGTTTATAAGTATAGTTATAGGTATAGTTATAGGTATATTCTAATAGAAAATTAAAGTTAGTTATAGAAAAATTAACGTGTTATAGGTATAGTTATAGGTATATTGTAATAGAAAAAGTTTGATTCTTGTAATATAAAAAATGAAAGTGATGAGGTAATTAAAGTTGGTATATCAGCGTATCGGATACGTTATTGAAGTTTATATTAACATTGGTTATGTATACGTTATTGAAGTTTAAAATGAATTGAACTTTAAAATTGTTAGGATATTCAAAGATACTACCTTAGTTATGTATTTTCGTCTGGATTGATTGTTTACCTTAATAAGTAGGAAAACCATGGATAAAACATGGATCTGTGCCGATCGAATGACCAAAGAGTACGAGAGTGGGGTTGTGGAATTCGTTAAGTATGCTGTTCAACACGCTGAAAACCCCAGACGAATGCATTGTCCTTGCTTGCGTTGTTGTTATATTGGTAAGGTTTACACACATGGATTGAAATCGCATTTGCTGAGGCATGGAATTGATCAAAGTTATCAGTGTTGGATATTTCATGGTGAGAAAATTAACGAGAATGTTGAATCGAGTGGAAAAAGTAATACGACCTATGCTTCATACGACAAAGACACGAAAACATACGATTGTGATCGAGTTGAAGAGATTGTAGAAGCACTGGAAGAAGGTCTTCATGATTGTCCTGAAATGTTTGAGAGGATGGTAAGCGATGCAGAGAAACCGTTGTACAAAGGTTGCACTAAATTCTCAAGACTTTCTGCGGTATTAAAGTTGTACAACTTAAAGGCGGGCAATGGATGGTCGGATAAAAGTTTCACAGAGTTGTTGGCCCTTATGAGAGAAATGCTACCGGATGATAATGTTCTTCCTAATCGAACCTATGAGGCAAAAAAAATGTTGTGCTCTATTGGCATGAGCTATGATAAGATACATGCTTGTCCTAACAATTGCATTTTGTTTCGTAACGAATATGCAACGTTAACTGAGTGCCCTAAATGCGGTTTGTCTCGATATAAGAAAAGATTATCTCCCGCAAAAGTCTTATGGTATTTTCCGATAATTCCGAGATTTAGGCGCATGTTTCGTAGTGAAACCGATGCAAGACATCTTACTTGGCATGCAGATGAAAGAATTATTGATGGAAAGTATCGGCATCCGGCTGATTCACCACAGTGGTCGAAGATTGATAATGATTATCCTGAGTTTGGATCAGAAGCAAGAAACCTTCGATTGGCATTATCTACTGATGGAATGAACCCACATGGTCTTCAAAGTATCTCACATACCACATGGCCTGTGATTCTTATGATTTATAACCTACCTCCGTGGCTATGTATGAAGCGTAAGTACATGATGTTATCTATGTTAATATTTGGGCCTAAACAACCAGGGAATGACATAGACGTATACTTGACACCTTTGATCGAAGATTTAAAGATTTTGTGGGAGAACGGTGTGGAGGTTTATGATGGATATAGGAAAGAAAGTTTCAATTTGAGGGCGATGTTGTTTGGCACAATTAATGATTTTCCAGCATACGGGAATCTATCTGGGTATAGCATTAAAGGTCAACGTGCGTGTCTTGTTTGTGAAGACGGAACCGATACGATTCGATTGGAACTTTGCCAGAAGAATGTGTTTCTCGCTCATCGTAGATTCTTACATTCTAAACATCACTACCGTGGGTGGAGAAAAGCATTCAATGGAGACACCGAACATCGTAGAGCTCCACCCGCATTGTCAGGTGAACAAGTTTTTGAAAAGGTGAAAGATGTGCGTACTGAGTTTGGCAAGCCTTTTGCACATAAGATTGTGAAAGGTGGGTGGAAGAAAAGGTCGATATTTTTTGAATTGCCATATTGGAAGTCTTTGTACGTGAGACATTTTCTCGATGTTATGCATATTGAAAAAAACGTATTTGAAAGTGTTATCGGTACATTACTCAATATAAAAGGCAAGTCTAAGGATGGCCTTAAAGCAAGGGAGGACATGTTAAAAATGGGAATGAGAACTGAATCAGCACCCGTGAAGAAAGGAAGACGAACATATCTACCACCTGCTGCTTTTACTCTATCTAGAAAGGAGAAAATTTTTTTGTGTAAGTCTCTGAGTGAAGTTAAGGTTCCAGAAGGATACTCATCAGATATCAGAAGACTTGTTTCTATGAAAGACCTCAAGTTGAAGAATTTGAAGACACATGATTGCCATGTTATAATGGAACATTTTCTACCGATAGGTATACGTTCTATTTTGCCAGAAAAAGTAAGAAGTGCCATAACTAAATTGTGTTTTTTCTTTAGGTCAATCTGTAGTAAGGTGATCGATCCCGAGATCTTACCAACACTACAAAAAGAGATTGTAATTACCTTGTGTGAGCTTGAAATGTATTTTCCTCCGTCTTTTTTTGACATAATGGTTCATTTAGTTGTTCATCTTGTGAAAGAGACACAGTTGTGTGGACCAGCTTATATAAGATGGATGTACCCTGCTGAACGGTATATGAAAATATTAAAAGGGTACGTGAAATCCCGAAGTCGACCAGAGGGTTGTATTGTTGAACGATACATTATTGAAGAAGCTGTTGAGTTTTGTACTGAATATTTGTCTAACGTTCAATCGATTGGACTCCCCAGAGCTCAGATTTTCGAAAAAATGGAAGGTAAAAAATTAATTGGGAATAAAATTGTGACAATATCAAGGGATGAACGGGATCAAGTTCATTTGTATGTTCTGCACAATAATAATGAGGTTGAGCCATATGTTGAAATGCACAAGGATGTACTCCGAAGGTTAAATCTGAACAGAAATGAAAATTGGATAGTTATAGAGCACAATCAAAGTTTCATACAATGGTTGAAGGATGATATTTATTCGAAGCGCTCTTCAGATCCTTCTTCGGTAACATAAAGGTTGAGATGTTTGGCATATGGTCCAAGTTTGCATGTGTTTTCTCATAGCGCATACTCAATTAATGGATACACATTTTATACCAAAGAACAAGATGATAAGAGTACTATGCAAAATAGTGGTGTCACCGTGCTAGCTGAAGCAATGCATATATCAAGTATGAAGGACTTAAACCCCAAATATGCAAATTTGTCATATTTTGGAGTTATTGAGCACATTTGGGTGTTTGATTACGATAAGTTTCAGATTCCCATCTTTGGTTGCAAGTGGGTGAATAGTAGTGGCATACGAATGGATAAGTCTGGATTTTTGCAAGTTGATCTTACTAGGGTGGGGTACAAAGATGAACCTTTTATTCTAGCATCTCAAGCTAAACAAGTGTTCTATGTGAATGACCCGAAGAGTACAAAATGGTCTATAGTGCTTTTCTCTAACAAAGTGACTGATGATAGCGGTGTCGATCAATGTGATATTGATGTTGAGAATGAGTCATGCATTAGACGGAATGAGTTGAATAGAAATGATGAAGTTGAGGATCTTATATCGGATGAGTCATATATAAGAAACGATCATAATGAGGGAATTTGGATCAATTCATCCGTACGCATTGCTAAGAAACAAGTGATTAATATTCCAACAAAGAAAAGAAAGAGATGTTAGTGACTGAGGTAAATTATGCATGGTTTCTTTATTTTTTTGTTTTCAATTGCTTTGATTATAAGTTATATCTGATAATGCATGATTTCGTTATATCTTTGTTTTCAATTGCTTTGATTATAAGTTATATCTGATAATGCATGATTTCTTTATTTTTTTGTTTTCAATTGCTTTGATTATAAGTTATATCTGATAATGCATGATTTCGTTATATTTTTGTTTTCAATTGCTATGATTATAAGTTATATCTGATAATGCATGATTTCTTTATTTTTTTGTTTTCAATTGCTTTGATTATAAGTTATATCTGATAATGCATGATTTCGTTATATTTTTGTTTTCAATTGCTATGATTATAAGTTATATTTGATATTTGATGGTTTCCTTGGTTTATTACAGGTTAGACATGGCTGATGACCAACATGAGGAAGTTAGTAAAAAAGTATCCGCAGAAGAAGAAATTCGAAGAGGCATCACAGTAATGAGAAGGGTGGTCCAAGGAAGATCTCGAGGCATCATACTAGATGTCTATTGGAGCCACCAGGGACAACTTATAGAACCTAATAGGCATACCTTAACTAGTTTTATCGGTGCACTAGTAAGGAATGAAATTCCCATTACCTGTGATGATTGGAGAAACAAAGAGCTGAATGACTCCAAAGAAAAAATTTGGAGTGAGATAAAGGTACAATCATTTGGCCCTTAATTATACGGTATCAATTATGTTTTTTCAATTACCGGTACTAACTATCAATTTGTATGTTTTTCTTAGCGATGTTTTAACATCGAAGAAGAAAGAAGAGGTTTTTGTATGAAATTGGCCGGAAAGCTTCTAAGAGGGTTTCGAACATTTTTATCATCCAAGTTCCTTAGGGATGCGGATGGTAATTATGTGGATGCGGAGCTTCCTAAAAAATATGAAAGTTTGATATCAGCTAAAGAATGGGAAGCTTTCAAATCCAAAAGACAAGACCCGGTTTTTAAAAGAATAAGTGCCACAAATCGGGAAAGAGCATCAAGTCCCGCATATCCGTACCGAAAAGGACGTGTCGGATATGGACGCTTAGAACAATCCATGGTAAGTATTTATAAATTGCGATAACAAATTTGTTCATCATATATTAGTTTTATCTGATCAAATTGTATGACTTAATGTGTAGCTGCAGAAGGAGAAAAGTTCAGAAACATCTCTTCCTGCACATGTTTTGTGGAAGGAAGCCCGTGTGGGCAAATCTGGAGTTCCTCAAGAAGAAGTTTTACACGTATACCAGAAATGTGTAAGTATAACATTTTTTCATTAATTGAATAACATTTTTATACACAAATATTTGACAAGTATACGGTATTCATCTGATTTTTCAGGAGGCGCTATCTCAGTCTTTATCTCCCGATGATACTAGGAGCATACTTAGTCGGGCATTAGATGTCCCTGAGTATTCTGGTCGGGTGAGGGGTAAGGGATTTGGAGTCACTCCGACCTCCCTGAGTGTTAAAAAAGGAAAGGCTCCTAGTAATCGGGAGCTTCATGCAAGATTGGAAGCCATGCAAGCTGAGCTTGATGCATTGAGGAGAGAAAGAGAGGCTAGCGCCTCAGCATGTTTCAAAGATGGTTCGGACAAAGACAATATCAACTGTACCTTTCAGCCGAACATTCCAGAGGTAATTACATATAATTGTCTTAAATTGAACTATTTGCTTAAATTATGTATTTGACATATATACACATTAACATTTTCTTGTTATTATTGGTTTTAGGGCATTTCCCATTGTCAGCTATATTTGTCGTCACCATACTATAGGATGGTTGGCAAGGGAAAAGTGCATAACGTTAGCGGAGTATTACTCCACACTAGAGAGCTCCCTGTTGGATGTTTGAAGGTATCGGTTGATATTGCAGTTGAGCCGAATGCATCATTACCATATCCTAACGATGATTCGGATGCAACAACAGTGGACGAAGCAGTAGGTTCGTTTGTTGCATGGCCGACAAACCTCATATGCGTAGGATATGAGGTATGCCTAAAACCTATGTTAACTTTAATGTGTATATTCAAAGTTTTTATGCGCATTTTACGTACATATTTTCCTTGGTTATGTTAAATAGACTCCCACAAAATCCAAATCAAAAGATAATGCGATTCCGCCGCATACCGAGTCCGTGGTTTCAAGAAAAGAGGTAATATACAATTATATGACATATATTCATGGAAGTTGTTACATTCTTAATTTGATCTAACTATTTATATGACATGTAGCTTCAAGAAAATGAGGTTAGCAACGCCTCCGCACAACAAAAAAAGGAGGTTAGCAACGCCTCCGCACGGGTAAAAAGTGCTGGTGCTAAGAAGACCGTAGCTAGGAAAAAACCTACCACCAAGTATAGGTCGTGCCTCAGGACATTTCTAGAGATGACCGATATACCGACCAGAGGTGTTCGGCTTGTACATATGGAGGTAGGGATTTTCGGCTTTGATTACGACCAAATGATTAGTAATGAAGACTTCATGCAAGTTTTTGGTCGTGAAGAAATCGGCGTCACCGTTGTCAATACATATATTAGGTAAATCCGGTCTACTTTGTTTTATTAATTGAACAACTTATTTACTTTATGTTTCAAAAGAGGTGTCTAATGTTAATGATGTTTTTATATTAGGTTTTTGTATGACAAATTGATGCGCCCCAATGGTTTGGACGTGTCATTCAGATTCTTAGCACCCGCGACCGTCAACTTAAGTTTAATCTTAAGTAGACCGGATACCGTGATGGAGTACGTTCTTCGGATCCTCATGGACAATAAAGATGTGGAGAAGTTGTTTTTTATACCGTTTAATACCGGGTTAGAATTTCATTCTAAATTCATCTATTATAATTTTTTTCCAAGTTAACATCTAACATTTGCTTAATCATTACAGTGGACATTGGTTGTTGCTCGCAATCAATCCTATCCGAGAAATCGTGTATTATCTTGACTCGTTAGGAAATGATTGGACAACATACCCGGATATGAAGGTCATAATTGACACGTAAGTGAGAATGTTCAAAAATTTTCTTAGTTTATGTGAATTGTTCTAATTGCTTCATTTTTATTTTATTAGCATCCTACAAGCTTTTCGGGCCCAACGAGATATCCAAACCTCAAGGAGGGGCGCCAACTCCATTACATGGATTCAAGTGGCGGTATATTTTTAATTATCACATTTTTTATTATATTAGTGATGACACTTGATAAAACTTAGGATTTATAATCCTTTTTTTTTCATATGTAGTGTCCTCAACAACGTAATCAAATAGATTGCGGGTATTTCATGTTGAGGTTTATGCGAGATACTCTTGTTTTGGGCCGATTAGAGATTCCCACCGATGTATGTATTTCTAACTTATGAGTTATTTTTATATTTATACATATCTCATATAATTAAATAGTTGAAATTAATTCAAACTATGTTATATTATTATGTAGTACTTTGATGAATTCAAGTGTGCATTTTATACAAAGGATCAAGTGGACGAAATCAAAGAGGAATGGTGTCAATTCATCATAGAGCTCAATGTTTTAAGTAATAACTTGTAAATTTGTAGTATATTGTACATGACTTGTAAATTTGTACATAAATTTTTGTAATTATATTGTACATTTGTAGTATAGGTAATGACTTGTAAATGTGTACATAAATTTGTATATATTTTGATACATTTAAGGCAAAATTGGTTTGAATTGATATATATATATATTTGTTAGCCAAAAATTGGTAGAAAAAAGGCCAAAATGGTTTGAAATGGCATATATAAAATGTGATATTTGTCTGCCAAAATTTGGTTGAAAACAGGTAGAAATTCTGGTTTATAAACCTGGAAAAAATGTTAAAACAAAAGCTGCAAAAATTTTCGTATACCTTAGACAGCGCTTTTGGCAAAAGCGCTGTCTAAGGGGGGGCTTAGAAAGCGCTTTTGGCAAAAGCGCTGTCTAAGGGGGGGGGGGGGGGGCTTAGACAGCGCTTTTGAAAAACGCTGTCTAAGGTATACCTAAAAAAATTAAAATAGGAGGGGATTAGACAGCGCTTTCACCAAAAGCGCTGTCTAAGGTATATGGCTTAGAAAGCGCTTTTTCAAAAGCGCTGTCTAAGGTATTCCTAAAAGCGCTGTCTAAGGGTACCTTAGACAGCTCTTAGACAGCGCTTTTAAGATTTAAAAAAGCGCTGTCTAAACCTTTAGCAGCGGAGGTTTAGACAGCGCTTTAAAGCGCTGTCTAAGGCTAAAAAAAGCGTTGTCTAAGGTCTTGTTTGACATAGTGATATGACTCTTGATGATGAACTATACGAATTGTATTAATAATATGTGTGAACATTGTCTGATTATTTATGTGACCCATGTGATGGGATGTGTGGTAATTGATGAAGATCATGAGGATCGTGTTGGCATGATTGTATTCATGTGTGTTCGTGATATGGTATGTGTGTAATCGAGTTTGGCATACGCGTACATGTTGATGGAATAATCATGTCGTAGATGTGATTATTCGGGATTCGTTGAGAATCGTGGTTGCAGGGATGATTGTGTCTTGTTGGAGACGTTAACGATGCATTCGGGGTTCTATTTGATGAACCGTTATTGTGAGTCGGTACCGCATTTGCATTGTGTCATTGAGTCACTTTGCATTGATTGAATTAATGATGTATGATATGTGTTGATGAACTATTTGAGATATTGATTAATTGTATGATGTATGATGTGTATTTGATGAATAGAGGTGAGACTACCCTGTAAGATGTTATTTGCACCGTTAATATATTGAATTGTTTTCTCACCCCTTTGTTGTTTGGTTGCGTCTGTGCTTCTTCGGAAGTACAGATGATTCAGGTACTTGAGTATGCTCGGAGTACAAGTTGTTTGGTCGAGTCCTAGGAGTCGCTCTGATACGTAACACGGGAAATGGGGATATTTGTTATTTAATTATTCTTGTTAGTAATAGTTACGTATCATATTTTGTTGAAACTTATAAATTAAATGAATTGATGAATTTGTGGATATTTGGCGAATTGCCGATTGTTGAATAAAAAGATATTTCCGCTGTTTTTAATAAATGATTATACTTTTGGTTGATTTTGAAAATGTAGCTACTCACTTGTTAATTAAACTCTGATTTATCTGAAAACTTATGTTATTTTAGAAAATGGGAAAAGTGGGTGTTATAATTGGTATCAGAGCAGGTCGGTCCGTCCGGCCAGGTTGTCGCGTGTCGTTTGTCCCGGAGTATGCGATACGTTTGTGAAACACTATCGATACCTTCTTGTTTGCTAGCTATTTGTTTGCAAATGTTTGTTGAATATAAGTGGGGGAGGAGTTATTGCTTCTCCTGAGAGTTGGCTTGTGGTGTGTTGGAATTGTGGTGTGGCAGAGGTTGCTAAGGTTGACGTTGACTAAAGACTCGCTCGTGAAGCAACTTAGTTCGCAAGATGCAAGGAATGCTATTAAAGTTGGAAAATGTGACTTATGGCCATCATGATTGTCGGCTATCTATTGACAAATTGAGGAACTGATCACCCTCAATCCATTGCTAATAGTAGGCGGAATTGTGTTGGATGCAAAAGACATATCTTTCAGCCAAGATAGTATGTTCAGCAGACCATTTGGAGTTGAGCCAGAGCTATTAGTGGTATAAAGGAGTAGATGTAGATTCCGGTATCCGGAAAAGAGATGAATTTAAGGATTGATTATGTTGATTAGATATTACTAATGGTTACTCCTCGGTGAGTAGGAAGTGAATTGGGAATGGATAGTTATGAAAAGTTGAACGTTATATCTACTGGGTATGTAGCGGAACTTTTGAGAAAGGACTCCGATGTCTGATTTGGTTGCATAGATGACATTGATTGGGAATAAGGTCACAACGATGGACCGTCTGTAGAGTACGAATATAATTATGTTTTGAAGGATATATCAGAGGTGTAGTTATAAGGAATCGTGGTAGCAAGGGTGCCTTCTGGGAAAACTTCGGTGTTATTGATATAAAAAGATGAGGATATGAAGTAATATGTCAATTAGCGAATAGTATGAGAATTCACAATTGCAATGGGAACAAATTGGATTTGATTGATAAAGGATCAATAGTGAGCTGAAATTCATCTGTAATATTGTTGTTGTTGTGAGTTGGATTGTCATGCCTACCGGGACCTTGAGTTAGTTGGGATTTTGCAAGCCTAGTGTAAGAGGAATGTGGTAATAAGAACTAGATGTTGACAGATCATGTTGGATGAATTTACTACGTTGAAGGATGTGGGATGGAGATTGAAGAAGTAAGTATTGAGTTATATTTTGGCATAGTATAATAAGAGGTGGGTGAGTTTTTGAAACTACGAAGGTACAATTTTTGTGGGAATTAATTATAACCAGGTGTATGCACAATGTAGTGATGTTGAGCTATTGCCTTAGTAGTATGGTGTATGTTGATACAACAAAGAATGGATAGTTTCATAAGTGTTTGAAATGGTGAACCGTGAGTTATGGGATGCAACAATGGAAATATAAGTATCACTGTATGTGTTGGACTATTAAGACAAAAGTAAAATAATAAGTGTGCAATATTTATTTTTCTGGAATTTATGAATTCATGGTCTAATTAATGTGGAATTGGAACGTTGGAAGGATAATCCAACGAGAGAGTAGGCATAATGTGAAACTATGAGATAGTCATGAATATTGCTTAGAAGCTAGTAGTGACTAGTATGTATTAAGGAAAGTATGGAATATGAATGGTGCCTTTCAAGGTGGCTTGGATAATTTCGAGATGGTAACCTTTGGATGTTCTTGTCTATAATGAAAGTAGAGAAAAAGGATTTGGAGAATATTGGAAATTGAAATATGAGAATCAGAAAAGATGCAGTTATATACTAAGTTGTCGAGGACAATTTTTATGAACAGGTGTAGATTGAGTTGTTCAGAGAAAGGTATGAGAAAGAGTTTGTCCGAAGTAGATATGGATCTACAATGATGGAAAAGAGTGGGATATAAGAGACTAGGATGTATTTGGACTTAGTTGGTTGTTGTTAAGGTTTGTGAAAAGTTTTCCAAGTTAGTATTCTATGGTTTCGGATAATTTGCGAAAGATAAGTTGTTCGTTGAGAAGGGGTGTGGTGAGGGAAGGTGCTAGAGAGTCGGAATAGGAGTTAGCTTCAGTTGTAGTATGATTTTGTTTGATTCTAACAAGTTGTGGATAGAATGTTGGATAATGATGTGATAAGTGGATAAGTTATTAGTACTGGATCGTAAAGTCATAGTTGGTATTATACGATGAGAGAGGAATTATGGAGGTATCTATCTTACCCATGAATTGAAAATGGATGAGAGTAAAATTGTGGGAATATCCGATAGTATTATTGTTATGATTGAAGATTGAAGTGTTTGGTAATCACATGAACACACAGTTCTTATTTGATCGGAAAGGGGGAGGATGGGACGACTAAGATAGTTGGAAGGTTTGAGGTAGGAAGTCGATAATTTTTCCTATGTTTACACTAATGGTTAAAGAGTTGGAATTAAATTAACAATTAAGGGACTTGCATTCGGATTTTTGAAATATGCTAAGGGAATTATCACTGTAATTGTGATGATGGTTGGAGATGATTAAAGTTAGAATGCGAATTTCATGGAATAGATAGCTGCGAGTAATCAGAGTGCGCAGCGGAAGATTGAAGTGGTGTAATTGTTTATACATAAATGATTAGTAAAGACTCGATAGATTGAATAATAAGACCTGTTGAGATATTGAGACTATTGGACATCCCGGAATGGATGGGTAGTGGTAAGAGGTTATCTACACATCGAGGATTGTGAGATATACAAAGATATTAATATATGAGATGTATGTCCTTCATTGATGGATTATAATCATGTTGTTTTGGTAGAGGAAACTAAAAGGTCAATCCGTTATCAATGTTGTGGTATCTAGAGGATGTATAGAGTGAAATTTTGAGTTTGTCCTGGTTGTCGCCTTGTTACCTACGGTGATGGTACGAGTGCGGTTGACTAATTCCTACGATAGGGAATTAGGAGAGTGTTACCTACGGTGATGGTAGAGACTTTCGTTGCGTTCTTTTTCTGGTATATACCTGTGTGTTGAGCATTGATAAAGGTGGTGCTTGTTGTTAGGGAGGTTGTCCTGGCATCAGTGTTGTAGTTTTGAGTTGGTTGCGGAGTTGCCGGCTTGGGCAAGGGAGTGATTAGTCAGGTGCAAGAGTATATCAAAGTGATGCCATTGAGTACTATTTTCGAGGACGAAAATAAAATAAGTGGGGGAGAGTTGTAACGCCCCAATTTTATAAAGTATTTTTATAAAATAAATATCAAGAGTATGATGGTGTATTTTCAATAATAAGTGGATGAGGTATTTTATTTAAATAATGATAATATAATGAGGTGGTATTATTATTATAATATTGTTATTTAATAAATAAAATAAAATATAAGTTGGAGGTTTGAGGGGCAAGGTTGTAATTTGATTCTGTTATGAAAAGGGGAGAACACGATACATTTTCTCATTATCGTATTTTGACGAAGGAAAGAGGGCTCTGGAGAAAAAGGGAAAGGAGAAGGGAAATCAAGAATCGTAAAGCTTCAAGATCAAGGCTTTGCAAGGATTTTGTCAAATTCGAGGTAAGGGGGGAGAAAGGGTTCTTTATTGGTGACCTAACATGACAGGATAATTGGGAGTTCCTTACTCCCTAGGGATTGTCTAATGTTGTTGATTATGATGAAATTGTGATATGATGTATATATATATATATATATATATATATATATATATATATATATATATATATGTTATGATGATTAATTATGGTTGTGTGAAATTATTATTAAGTTATATGCTTGATTGTTGTAATTGGAATGGTGGTGATTTGAGTTCTATGACAAGTTTGGTATAGAAGTAGTTATAGAGATAATGATGTTGTTGATGATGTAAATGGAGAATTGGAAACAAACCTAGGATCTTTCTTAATTTGATTAGTAATATTAGGTTGTGAAGATCATAAGGAATTAGAGGTATAAAATTAGTTTAAGAACAACAATTGGATTGTTTTGAGTGATAAAAGTGAGAGATAAGTGATAGAATTCGAACTGGTATGAAATTGGGAGAGAAAAGTGAGTTTTAGAAAAAGCTGAATTTTGGGGGTACAGGTGCCCTGACACGGGCAGTGTTGTACAACACGGGCAGTGTCAGGCTACAGACATTATGCTAAAAAGTGGAAATATGGGAAGTTGGCTTCAGGAGGCCTGACACGGGCAGTGTTGTACAACACGGGCGGCCGTGTCAACCTCCTGGAAAATGTGTTTTTGATGATTTGGAGGGCCGTGTCCCAAGCCACCTGACACGGGCCGTGTTATGGGACACGGGGGGCCGTGTCAGGGCTCTGTTTTGAGGAATTTTGCTGTATTTTAAGTCGTTTAATCCCGAGTTCTTGTTCGATACTTGTACCATTAGTCTAGGGCCTTGATGATGACATCCATGTTTAACTATAGGACCCGGCGACCGATAATAAGCGTGTGCGTGTTATGTGATTATTGGGGATATTATAACTTTATTAATATGTCGATTAGAAGGTGTTGATGATGGAAATGTTTACTATAAGTCTTGTACAATTATATGAAGGAATAGTGATAAACGAAGAGGATCGTGATGATTGGTAACATAGTTGATTATATGTCTTGCTTAGACCCCATGATGTAAGTGTTGGTAGCGGTGAGGATCGGAAGGATCGTGTGGTATTAGAATATATGTATAGGGAATAAATGAGAGTGGAATTAATGAGGAATTCATAAGATATGACATTTGGTAATTAGCGTGTATGAATATATGTGCTTATGTTGATTTATATGACTCTTGATGATGAACTATACGAATTATATTAATAATATGTGTGAACATTGTCTGATTATTTATGTGACCCATGTGATGGGATGTGTGGTAATTGATGAAGATCATGAGGATCGTGTTGGCATGATTGTATTCATGTGTGTTCGTGATATGGTATGTGTGTAATCGAGTTTGGCATACGCGTACATGTTGATGGAATAATCATGTCGTGGATGTGATTATTCGGGATTCGTTGAGAATCATGGTTGCAGGGATGATCGTGTCTTGTTGGAGACGTTAACGATGCATTCGGGGTTCTATTTGATGAACCGTTATTGTGAGTCGGTACCGCATTTGCATTGTGTCATTGAGTCACTTTGCATTGATTGAATTAATGATGTATGATATGTGTTGATGAACTATTTGAGATATTGATTAATTGTATGATGTATGATGTGTATTTGATGAATAGAGGTGAGACTACCCTGTAAGATGTTATTTGCACCGTTAATATATTGAATTGTTTTCTCACCCCTTTGTTGTTTGGTTGCGTTTGTGCTTCTTCGGAAGTACAGATGATTCAGGTACTTGAGTATGCTCGGAGTACAAGTTGTTTGGTCGAGTCCTAGGAGTCGCTCTGATACGTAACACGGGAAATGGGGATATTTGTTATTTAATTATTCTTGTTAGTAATAGTTACGTATCATATTTTGTTGAAACTTATAAATTAAGTGAATTGATGAATTTGTGGATATTTGGCGAATTGCTGATTGTTGAATAAAAAGATATTTCCGCTGTTTTTAATAAATGATTATACTTTTGGTTGATTTTGAAAATGTAGCTACTCACTTGTTAATTAAACTCTGATTTATCTGAAAACTTATGTTATTTTAGAAAATGGGAAAAGTGGGTGTTACAGTATCCATCTAGCATGCTCAGGTACTCATGGCCTGCTGCAGAGTCTACTAGCATTTCTGCCACTGGCATAGGATATTCATCCTTAGGGGTGGCTGAATATAGGTCTCGAAAGTCAATACACACCCTCAATGTGCCATTTTCCTTTATTACAGGTACAATATTTTCAATCCATTCGACATACCTGGTTGGGCGAATGAATTTGCATCTGAGAAGTCTTTCGACCTCCTCATTTATTTTCGATAGAACTTCTGGTGCGAATCTCCTTGGAGTCTGCCAGACATTTTGTTATAGTCCCATGCGAAGCAGTCTTTGAATTCTTCCAGCAACTGGACTAATTCGACTCTGAACTGGGGGTCCATGTTAGCACTTATATAGGTTGGTCTTTTTTCTACTCCCAGTCCTAGGTTGATTTCCTCCAAAGGGTCCTGTGCCACCATCTTCAAGATAGTTGATACTGGATCTTTTTGGAACCCCAAAGGTTCGTCATCATAAATGGCATCAAGCTTTTGATCTTGCCATTTGTCTATTATGTTGTCTTTATCTTCTCCATCAATGCCCTGGGGAGGGCATGGTGGGCCTACATATTCTTCATTGGCTTTGACAGACATATATTTTATTTCGGCTTCTAGAGCCGCTTTTAGTTTGTTTTCGGCCATATAGGTCATTATTTTATTTAATGCTGATGTTTCACTCATCATCATCTTCGAACTCGCTACCCCAGCCAGCTGGCTCTATGTTAGAGGTTCCCCATACATGACTTGGTTCACCAATTACTTCTTTGTCCCACTGAAACCCATGTGTTGGATGTAGGTACATGGAGCAATAGGCATTGTCTGATGCT
The DNA here is from genome assembly GCA_963966055.1 of Lathyrus aphaca. Lineage (NCBI taxonomy): Eukaryota > Viridiplantae > Streptophyta > Magnoliopsida > Fabales > Fabaceae > Lathyrus > Lathyrus aphaca. The sequence goes on along the minus strand of OZ014524.1, from coordinate 174,827,218 downwards.
TTCAGGTCAAACTCAGTTAGATTGCAAGGAGCTATGTGAGCCAAGTTTCTGTCGAAACTTCGACTATTTACGCTGTTCACTTCAGTCATGAAGTAGCTTTGGTCTGCTTCAATGTTTTTGACAATACCGTCATGGCGCCAGATGACTATGCGTTGATGCATGGACGAAGGCACAACTCCCACTCCATGGATCCACTCTCTTCCCAACAACAAATTGTAGTTGGCCCTGGAAGCTATGACTATAAACATTGTTGGCCTGGTGATAGTGCCAACTGTCAAATCCACTTGAATAATACCCATAGTTGAGCCCATTTTCCCTTCATAGTTCGACAAAACCATGTTGTGTGGTTTTGCATCAGAGTCATCTTTTCCAATCTTTTTTAGCATGTAATGGGGCATTAGGTTCACTGCAGCTCCCCCATCCACTAGTATTTTGTTGACGCCTATATTTTCGACCTTTCCTTTTATGAATAAAGGTTTCAAATGCCCTCTCATTGATTCGTCTGGCTTCTCAAAGAAAGCATTATGTTCTTCGACACATCCATTATTCATGATGTAATAACACACAGGACTTGGTTCCACAGTACTATCTATCATGTTTTCTTCTTCATCTTCAATTTCCATTACTCTGTCATAGTCTCTAGGAAGGACTGAAACCACATTGCATATTACTTCGAATGACCCTTCTTCGTCAGACTCAAAATTGTCAGTTGCTTCGTCACCTTCTGATACTATATTGGTGGGATTTGACAACTGCAACATGCTACTGGTGTTGTTCCTTTTGAGAGCTTTGTCTTTCTCTGCCTGAGTGTTTCTGCTGGACTCTGCCTTATCTTCGCCAGTATTTTTCTTCTTAACGTTGAGTCCTTCTGCTGCGTCTCTCTCAGCCCTCTTCTACCTCCGGAACCTCCTCCATTGAGACTTTGACATGGGACTTTTCCCTTTATAGTTCTTTGAGGGGTATGGTCTTGACTTCTGTTTCCCAGTTTCTTTCTTTACTTCGACTAAAGAGCCTCTCTGGACTTCGAAATTCTTCCATCTTATTAGTCCTTGGGCATCTCTAATGGGTTTCACCCATCTATCATCAGGTACCTTGCCAGATGGTTTGTAAGTGTTGTGGTATCTGCCCCCAGTGTTCTGAAAGTGGTACTATCATTTTCTTGGATCACACCTACATGTTTCGATTGCTGGTCTTGGTCCCTAATTTACCCTTACTTTAGTCTTCTCCACAACCTCCAAATTTGTTGCTACCTTTTGTAAACACCCCAAATTTGCCCTCACCCTTTCACACCATGGCTTGTGATCATTTCATATGCATAAACACAATCATACCATTTCATAACTCATTTTTGATCCACTACATAGATTCTAAGTCATCTGCATCTAGGGTTTGTGATCTGAGCAATCCAAGAGCTTCTTGAGCCACTCCAAAGGTCATCAATCACTTCAAAGGGGTCCATGTGTGTTCAAGCATCATATTACATCCTCTCAAAATCAAGAATGCCAAAGGATCACAAGAACTGGGATTGGTATGGATGTAGAGCCAGGCTTGACTGCACAGATGACCCAAAATTAGGGTTTTGGTTTCAAAGGCCATAACTCCAAATTTTTTGGTCATTCTTGTTTCCATTGGTCTCTATATGGTATAGGGAGTATGCATATCAATTTTCATGAAGAAATTCCATGGGGAAGTCATCTGATCAAGAGTTGACTTTTCAGACAAGTCAGTGCAAAATCAGGGCATCTGAGACCCCCAATGACCCAACCAAAGGGTGATCTTCATCATTTTGAGTGTATATGATCTTTATTTGATCATAGAAGAAGGTTGAAGTTCACAAAATTCAAGAATTTGAAGTTCTTGCAAAGTTGACTTTTTAGGGCATGGTTGACTTTTCATGAAATGTCATTTTATGCCACTTTTTCAACCCTTGCTTTTTGATCAAAAAATGCTTCAAATGGAAAAACTTTGGTCATGAAAGTTGTAGATTAGATCTTTCCCTTTTCAAAAAGTACAAGAACATGATCTAATTCATTTTGGATCAAAAGTTATGGTGTGTCAAAGTTGGCAAAAATCACTAATTTTCAAGATATGCCTCAAATGAGAAACTTGCAAAAACTTTGTACCAAGGCATTTGTAACTTCTAATTCATGTCAAACCATTACACAAGCATCATGTAAGTCCTAAAGTTCAGATTGGACCAAGATTTCCTCATGTTTTATGGCTTGTGGGACAAGAAAGTTTCATGTGAACCAAGGATGATCAACTTGCAAAAACCATCATCACACCTCATCCACTTGTTGCCTACAATGCTGAACCATTCTAGCCTCTCTCTCACACCATGCTGCGCCAGCCCACACACTTGTACCTGCCTAGAACCCAGCCCATGCCCTCCTTACACCAAAGTTGACATTTTGCAAAAGTGAACTTACCTATCACAGCAGGCCAGGTCACATCATCTGACCAATGGGATTATTTTATGCAAGCAAAATGCAGGCCATTTCACATAGAAAGCCAGGCTGAAACACACAAGATCAACACATTCACAAACTCACTCCATCAAGCAAAACCCTTCGAATTTCTTTACACAACTCACAAACACAAAAACCAGCTCCATTGATCAACTCACCTTGCTTCACTGAGCCAAAACCAGCAAGACTTAGGCCTGAACCAAGCAAGAACTGAGCTTCACCATTTCTCATCCTCAAAGCCAGAACTTTCGAATCTCATTTTCCAGCCATCAAACACCCCATTTCTCTTCACCAACAAGTCAAACACACTCAAAGGAGCAGGAATCCACCATTGGAATAGCTTGAAACCTCACAAATCCTGATTGTGAATCCTGCTACACCAGAACACTCCTCTTCAAACCAGCCATCCACAAGAACTTTGAAGCTTCTCTTTGAGTTCAGGGGAGTCAAAGAAGTTCATTTGCACACAAAGGAGGCTCTGAAAGCTCAGTATTGAAGCTTTCCAGCTCAGGTATGACCATGGATTTTTTTTTCTCCCAAAGCTTGCATTTTAAGTTATAAATTGATTGCTTATGTCTTGCTGGTCATGGGGATACCCTTAGAATCGAAAATGAGTAAGAAATGAGTTTGTATTGTCACTCTGAAATTTCACCCGTGAAATTTGTTTCTTTCGATTTGCTTGATTCTTGATGTTTAAATGATGTTTGAAGGTGGATTCGTGACCTAGGTTGTTAGAGGATCACTTGGCTGTGTTTAATTTGATGTTTAGAAGCCTGAATCAAGATCTAGGGTTTTGTTGTTGCCGGAGAAGATGACCGGAGCTTCCCTCCGGTCACCTGAATGTCATTTGCCCTAATCCCAGTCATTAAATCTATTTGAATCTCATGCGTTAGATTGCTTGACTTTGTTGACTTCCCGCGTGCACGTATGGCCCAGATTTGTTCATTTGCCCTAATCCCCTTTAGTTAGTTTAATTAATCATAATTAAATTGATTTAATCAGACGCAATCCAGGCCCTTTAAAAACGCGCGCAGTCAACAGTTTCAAACCCAGGATCCATCCCAGCCCTCCATTCAGTTGACTTTTCTATTTTCTTTGTTTCAATTCATTTATTTCATATTTGTTTTATACAATTTATTTAAAATAGTAAAAATGTTTTAAAAATTATGAAACTTTTTGTCAAGAGTTTCATTAATTTTTAAAACCCAAAAATATTTTTATTTTCATTTTTAGCATTAAAAAAGTATTTTTAAATATTTAAAAGTTTATTTTTAATTGATTAATGAAAATTAATTTATTAAAAATACTTTTAGGTATTTAAAAATCACCAAAAAATTCATGAAATGTTTTAAGACATTTAGGAACATTGTCCAACCTTCAAACCAAATTTATTTTTTGATCTTGGTGCATTTTGAGAATTTTTCATTGAATTAAAATCATTTTGATGCATTATTTTGATCCAAACTTCAAAAAATCATTGCTGCCTATCCATGAAGAGTTGGACCTTGATTCTTTTTGAATTGCATTGTATTTAGCATGTAGTTTGTGAGATTAAATGGCCATGATTTGATCTTTCATTTTCCATTTGTTTGATAATTTTCTTGTTTAGGAACCCTAAAACCCTAGAAAACTTAGGAAAATCATAACTTGAAATTGGTTAAGAGTTGAGACCTCTCCTTTGGGCAGTGGGTTAGTATAGAATTAGGGGTCCTTTGAGTGCATTTTCAATTTTTTATAAAGTTGTTTGCTTCTGATTTTGGTTTTTGTTTGATGTATTGTTCATAAACCCTAATTTGGGCTTCCATATGCATCCATCTTGCATTTTCTTGCATAACATGACTTTCCATGACATTCCATGCCTCCATTTGATTCATTGAACATCATAAGACATATTGGAAGCATTTTTGAGCATTGCATCTCTCATTTGTCATGTTGTATTCCATATGCACCTCATAACTTTTCATGTATGTTCATGTGTCTTAACTTGCTCCATTGGCATCCATGAGCTTATATGATCATCTCCATGTTTTGTTTCTGGTTTGTAGCATCTCATAGCATCATTAACATCACATATATGCTTCTGGTTTTGGTTTGCATCATGTCATTCCATCCCATTTTGCATTGCATTGCATTTCTTTTCTGACCTTTCAGGTGGTAAGTGATTTTGAGAAGTGAATTTGCCTTCACTTCTCATACTTTCTTCTCATCTCTCTCTTGCATCCTTGCTGCATTTTGATATGTGTTTGAGATTGAGTTTGCTCATTCCTCTTCTTCTTACTTTCTTTCTTCAAGTGACTTGACTTCTTGAATGAAGCAAGTTGCTTTGCTTCTCCTGATCCTTTCATCTGCTTCCTGGTGGTTCCTCTGAAGATCTTCTCTTGTAAACCTCACAAACCTTAGGAACAACCAAGCATGACAATGATTAGGGTTTTGATTAGTTTCCCCTCTTAGTTTTACCTTTGTGTCTCTTTTGAGTCTTCTCTTCTCACCTCATAATCAGGGACTAAACCCTAAAGGCTTTAAGGCTTTGTGATTAAGTTTATGCCTGCATCCTTCTCTTAGGATGGAGTGTATAACTTTAATCCTAAGTGTTAAACCCTTAATGTGTTTAAAGCCCTTAATCAATCCACTTAATAATCATCAAGACATCACACTTGTAACTTGGGCCTTGCATTAGGGTTCTAATTCTTCCTTAATTGGTTAAGAAGGACTAACCCTAGTGTTAATGGACAAGTCCCCCTCAAGTTGTCTTACAAACCATAAAACTCACTTCTTCATCTTATCATTAAATAAAATTCACTTAACCAAAGGCTTGTTTTGTCATGAGTTTAATCCCTAATCATGGATTAAGTTGAGGAGCTTTCCTCAGCTTAAACATTCTCATCTATTATCCTTCTATTAGGATGGTGTAATGAGTCTGTTAAATCCCTGATTATGGCTTAACCTCATTACTCAACACTAAACAAAAACAACAAAAACATCTAATTAATCACAAGTAGGTTAATGATCTTAATCCTACACCAAAGGTGTTTAAGTGTGAGAAGCTGACTTCACACTTAAGGTATTCTCATTACCCCTAATCGGAGGGAAGATGTGATGAGTTTACTAAATCCATTGGTTTAGACTTAAGCTCATTAACTTATGACAAAATCCAAAAACAATAAAAGACTGAAAACATAAAAACAAACAATAATTGTCTCCTTCGGGATTCTTTTCTCATCTCATTCACTCACAAACGAGAGCTCGCTTCTTCCGTCTAATGCAAGACAGTTTGCATCTGTGCCAGACAGATCATACACTTGAGCATAGACAAGTAAGCAGTTCACAAGTCAATTCATCTTTCAGTCTCTTTGGGTCGAACTACGGTGTTCTGACTTCCTCATTGCACGAGAGGATACGTAGGCATAACTTAACAGTTATCGAACAAAAGTCTCTGTATATTCCCCCTCTTTCCAGCTTTATTCTTTTAAGCCTCATATTCTTGAGCATTTCATTCTTGTTCCTGCACTGACACATCATTTATACACTTCACACTTCCTTTACACTGACACCTGTACATTCTTTTCCAGCTATTTTATACACAGATTGCACTGACACTACCCCTTTAAAACACAAATCTTTTAAGCGTGGATCCCGTCGAGTACGACGGACAATCTGGGTGCTAATACCTTCCCAGGTTGTAACCAACCCCCTTTCTCAGTCTCTCTGGTTCGCAACCGTCTTATCCATGTCTTTCTAGGTCTATGCAGCATTGCCTTTCCTCTGGGATAAAAATGCCTAGCTGGCGACTCTTTTCTTTTCCAGTGAGTTCCCTGCTGTGTGTTCTCATTGTTCTTTTCGCCGACCGTTCGCGTCTGTACCTTTACTTGGGCCGGTCCCACTTATCGGGAGCGACAGCTTGGCGACTCTGCTGGGGACGTTTATGCTGCAACCAGGGCTTCTGGTTCTTTTTGTGGGTTCGTCCTAGCGCTTGATTGATTTGTGTTTACTGGGGTGTTATGTGCTTATTTGTGTTTGTATTTTTGTATTTATTTTTGCTTTATGTACAGTTGCTTTACTGCTTCCTTTATAGCTTTGCATTATCATACTGTCATACTGTGCTGCTGGCTGGATCTGTTTGTTTGCTTTGGTGGGTGGGTGTTCCATTGAGAGTTAAGGTCCTACACCTGGGACCTGAGTGACACCTAGGCTAGAGTGGTTCGTATTCTTTCCCATTCCATCTCGGTCTGGTGCGGGAATATGAAACACGGTTCAAATATGGGTTTCTTCGTGAGAACTCTGTGTTGCAGATTTCCTGCAATGCTAGGGCTATCTGGGAAGCCTGCTAAGTCTGGATGACCTTTTAGTATTGACCTTCAGAAACTGAGGTGAATTAGAGGAGGAACTTTTATGGTTATTGTAAACACTGTACCTCCGGGTTAGAAGTGTTTACACTTCTCATAACTGATCCAAGTCTGAGGATCCTTGTTTTAGAACATCACCTGTGAGGGGGTTGGGCTGTTTACAGGTTTGCAGGTACCCTTGGCCTCAACATACCCTGTTACTTTGATTTGATTAAGAATACTCCATGTTGGAACAGTTCTTGTGATTCTAAACCCTGGACATGTGGCTCTTTATTTGAGCCCCCCACCTTGGTTACTGGATTTATAGACCTCCATCTGGAATTCTTGAACATACTGGGACCTATATCAGAGCATTTGATCAGATCCAGCTCAGTCACAAACCCTTGCATATCATTTGCATACATAATCATTGCATCATATTGACATTTGCTTATTTGTGTTTCAGGGTATCCACCTTCATTTTTGGTTTGGTTTTGACCCTATCTTCAGTATTGACCTATCTTCATCAGCATCTGCTTCTGCTATCAGCTATCTACTTCAGTCACCTGCACCAGCCAATCAGTGGCCCATTCCTTCAGTGTTATCATCAGCACCTGTCTCCACTCATCTTCAACAACATGGCTCCTAAAAAGAGTAACATCACCTACCACTTCTTCCAGCCAGAGCTATCTGACATCAGGAGGATTCAGACCCTGATCACTCCAGACCATATACCACTGTTCAGGGAACACTATGGAGATATACTTGATGTGGTTATGGATCTAGACCCTTCACAGAGGAGCCTGATTCACACCTGCCTTCAGTTTTATGATCCCCCACTGAGGTGCTTCACTTTTCAGGACTTTCAGCTGGGCCCTTTATTGGAGGAATACTCATCATTAGTTGGTATACCTATCAGGGGTGGAGTCCCTTTCAACCCTAAGATGGTCTTTCCTGGTAATGAAGAAGTAGCAAAGGCTTTGCATCTAGAACCAGTTCTGATTGGGCAGCATATGACTTCTAAGGCTGGAATCCCTGGCCTGCATCTGGATTTCTTGATCTCTCAAGCTACCCTGAAAGCTTCTTTAGGAGAGTGGAAAGCAGTTTGTGCTTTATTGGCCTTGAGCATATATGGAATTGTATTGTTTGCAGATGAGCCTCGATTCATTAGCAAGAATGCGATCCATCTTTTCATCTTGAAGAACCCAGTGCCCACTTTATTGGGGGATCTCTATTATTCAGTGCATCAGAGGAATGAAAAGCAGAGGGGAAGATTAGTGAGGTGTTGTGCTCCTTTGTTCCATACTTGGCTTCTCAAGCATTTGCCCAGGACAGATGCATTTTTGAACCCTCATCAGCAAAGAAACTGGGCTAGAAGACTCACTGCTCTAACTTCAGCTGATATCAGGTGGTGCACTCAAAGCACCAAAGGCAGGGATATCATCACCAGCTGTGGGCATTTTCCCAATGTGCCCCTAATAGGAGTTAAGGGTAGTATTAATTACAACCCTTTGCTGTTCAAAAGACAACTGGGCTATGCACTGGTCCACACTCCTAAGGCACAGGACTTGGTTGAGACTCTTTATTGTGAGAACAAGCCTAATCTGGCTATTGTTAGGCAGGCAGCCTGGGCCTGGGATAATGTTCAAACCAAGGGAGTAACCATTCTGGGGAAGTGCAACAATGCGGCATCAGCACAATATTATGAGTGGTCCCATGCCCGGGCTCAATTCTCTGGAATGCCCTTTACCATGGAGGATGTGCCCGGACCATCCTCAGCACCACCCCCTGCCACTGTCAGTTTAGAGGAGTTTGAGAGCTTGAAAGAAAGAAATGAGAAGTTGACTCAGGCTTTGCAGAAAACCCTCCGGGAGAGGAGTGATGGCAGGTTGGATATTGAGAGGTTAGAGAAGTTGAGAATGGAGCATCTGGCTAAGATTGAGAAGTCTGGGGATTATATCAAGAAGTCTAAGGCTGGAGAACAAATTCTGAAGAATGCTTGCAAGGAAGCCCAGTTCCAGAGAGCAAGGACAGACTTGTATCTGAAGGAGAGTCAGGCTAGGTGGGTCAGGATCACCGAGGCTCGTACTCTGGAAGATAAGAGGGTCCAAGACAAGATGGAGCAACTGGAAGCCAGTGCAAAAGAGCAGCAAGAAGCCCTGGCAGCAGCCCAGAGGGAGATATCAGAGCTGAAGATCAAAGCTGGAGTGAAGAGGTCAAAGGACCAAGGTCAGCACAAGAAGCTAACTGCAGCTGTTACGACCCGGAATCTCCTTATCAGGAATCTCACGGAGCGTCCAGCTGATCCTGTGACCGAAGCACTTCTCAAGGAAGTTCGGGAGGATGAGTTTGGTCTTGGTGTTTGACCATTTGTTTGTTGTTGCTTTCATTCCATGTACTTTTGTTTTCCTGTAATATATTTTGACCCCTCAGAGGGCTTGTATTTGTAAACAAACTATGTACCATTTGCCTTTTGTAATATATGTATTAGTTTGTTCTATCCGAGTTTACTTCGAAAGCAACATCAACAGCATCTTCAAGGGTCTGGAAGGGTCAAAACTGAATGCCAAGCCGGATACCTTGAAAACAAATAAGCATACTGCATTGCATGCTAACCTTTTGTTTTGTTTTGCAGGCTTTTGTTTTATTGTTGCTAACTCTGTTGTGATATTCAGGAACTATTGCTCGACGCTGGGTATTTCCCCTCAACCGTCCGCACCGATATCCAACCCGTAACAACCTTCCGGGCATACAAATGGATCAGGTACAGCAGGACCTTGCAGAGGTCAGAAATCAAATGGCAAACAAAAGATTGGAAATGAGAACCCAGATGACTCAGTTTATGGAAGTGATGAACAACATGGCTCAGAGCCAAGAAAGATTGAGAGCCATGGTGGAAAGGCAGAATCAAGAAGATCCACATATAGGGACTGCCGGCACCAGCAACAATGAAAGGGTCCAACCTCATGTTAACCCCTCTGTATTTGGCCCCCATCTTCATCCAGAGGTCAATATTCCTGCAAATGTTCAAGGGACTGCCACTGCAGGCAGGGTACTGCAAGAAGACCCCCAAGAGGATCAGTTCACAGTAATGGGTGCTGGGGAGGAAGCTTATGATAGAAGGCTGGATGAGATAGCTGAGAAGTTAAGATCCTTAGAGTCCCAAAACTCTTTGGGTTTCGACGTTATGGACATGGGCTTGGTAGACGGGGTCAGGATTCCCCATAAGTTTAAGCCTCCTTGTTTCGAAAAATACAACGGGACTTCATGCCCCAGGACTCACTTACAATCATTTCTGGGGAGGCTGAAGGCCTACACCATGGACGAGAAGCTCTGGATGTTCTATTTTGAGGATAGCTTGACGGGAGCCTCAAGAGAATGGTACTCTCACCTGACAAGGGCAACCATCAGGTGTTGGAAGGATTTGGCAGAAGCTTTCATTAGACAATATCAGTACAACTTAGATATGGCACCCAACAGGACCCTCCTAATGGGAATGCCACAGTCGTCAAGGGAAAGTTTCCGAGAATATGCCCAGAGATGGAGGCAATTGGCTGCTGCTGTTCAGCCACCTATGTCCGAGAGGGAAATGGCAGATATGTTTATGAATACCCTCCAGGGAACATATATTGACAGGCTGGCCGCTTTCTCTTCCACTAGCTTCGCAGATGTTGTCATAGCTGGGGAGAGAATTGAGAGCCTGTTGAAGATGGGCAAGATCTCTGACAATGGTGCCAGCTCGTCCAGCAATACAAGGAAGCCTTTCGCAGGCCCAAGAAGAACTGGCGAGACCAATGCCATCCACACCAACAGGGGCAGACCCCAGTATGTTCACAGGTCTGTAGCAGCAGTCACCATTCCCGCTCCAGCTCACCCTCAACCAGCTTATCAACCTCCGCAGCAAAACTATCAGCAACAACCTCAGTACCATCAACAAGCTCAGTATCTTCCAAGGAATTATAACAACACCAACAACAACAACCAGCAAAGGCCATTTCAGCAGAGGCCATCTCAAGCCAATAGGGTGATCGATCCGATCCCTATGCCATATGCTACGTTGCTGCCACAACTCCTGAAACTCAACCTAGTTGAGCTAAGGACGTTGGCACCTCCAGATCCCAACAGTCTACCCAGGAATTATGACTCCAACGCCAGATGTGCTTTTCATTCAAATGCACCTGGCCACAGTACAGAAAAGTGCAGAGCCTTGCACATGAAGGTACAAGACCTGGTAGACTCAAAAGCTCTGAATTTTGCACCACCACCTAATGTCAACAAAAATCCTATGCCAAACCACGGGGGTCCCAGAATTAACGCTATTGAAGAAGACAAGCCGTCTTATTTAATAACCAGTGTGGGTCAGATCCGGACACCGTTGGTGGAAATTAAGGCTCAACTCCTCGAATGTCAAATGTTCCCGGGGTGTGAGTTGGGGTGTGCTTACTGCAATATCTCGGTAAATGGGTGCGATAACCTGAGGAATGGCATAGATGGTCTCATTCAGAGTGGCCGGCTTCAAATCACCACATCATTTCCTACTAATCCAGCAATCTCATCAACAACGATTCCGGTATCTCCTACAACTGCAACAACCATTGTTCCCGACAATTCTTCGGCTTCATCGACAAGTGCTTCATCTGTCATTTCAACTGACCAGATATCAACGAACGTTCCTTCTACAACTCCAGCACCGCTCCATTTTGAAACTCCTACAACAACAACGTCCATCCTTCCGACAATATCTCCTACAACATCAGCAACAAATCATGGAGATGTCTCAACTGTCACAATATTTTATGATCCTGAAAACAACTCTGCCTACAACTCAGAAAGTGCTGCTCCCATCAGAGCACCAGTCACAATTTATTATGATCCACAGACTATCACAGTCCCTTCTGCAGCTGCCATCAGTCCAGTCACTGTCACGGTGCCTATACCAGTACCTTATGAAAGCAATAGGGCCATCCCTTGGCACTACGGCTCTGACGTATACTGCGAAGGAAAGAAGATCACCCTTGAACCATCAACACTTGCACCACAGATAGACAATGTGGGAGGAGGCGGAGGCTTCACTCGAAGCGGACGTCTCTTTGCTCCACAAATTCAAAGACCCACTGCCGAAGCAGAAGCTGCTGCCAAGGCAAAAGGAAAGAGCCCGGTGCAGGAAGATCAAGCTGTTAAGGAAGCTTTGAAAACACCATTCGATCAAGAAGTTGATGAGTTCATGAGAATCATCAAAAAGAGTGATTACAAAATAGTGGATCAGCTTCACCAGACGCCATCCAAGATCTCTATCCTATCACTGCTTATGTGTTCCGAAGCCCATCGGAATGCACTACTCAAAGTCTTGCACGCAGCTTACGTGCCTGAAGAGATCACCGTCAATCAGTTGGAAACCGTGGTTGGAAATGTTACTGCTAGCAATGGGCTAGGGTTCACCAATACTGACTTGACAACGGAAGGCCGCAACCATAACAAGGCCTTGCACATCACCATGGAATGTAAAGGTGCGGTCCTTTCCCATGTGCTGGTAGACACAGGATCATCCCTTAATGTCTTACCCAAAAAGGCCCTGGTGAAGCTAGAATATGAAGGATTGGCGTTGCGTCCCAGCAACCTGGTGGTGAGAGACTTTGATGGTTCCAAGAGATCGGTTTTGGGAGAAATTGAGCTGCCTGTAACGATTGGCCCACAAACTTTTAAAACGATCTTCTACGTGATGGACATTCAGCCTGCCTACAGCTGTTTGTTGGGTAGACCATGGATTCATGCCGCTGGCGCAGTAACGTCTACCCTTCACCAGAAGTTAAAATTCGAGTGGGAAGGCCAAGTCGTTACTATCTGTGGAGAGGAGGATATATTTGTTAGCCATCTGGCTACTTATAAGTATATTGAGATGGATAGGGAGATCCATGAAACAATGAGTCAAGGGTTCGAGGCCTTGAACGTGAATGAAACATCTGCTGTACCTGGAACTTCAATGACATCATACCAACAAGCCCGGAAGGTTGTTGAGGAAGGAACTGCCCAAGGCTGGGGCAAACTACTACCGGTGGAGAAGAAAGAGGATAGATTTGGGTTGGGTTACAAACCAACTCAACAAGATCCAGCAGAGGCTGCGAAAGAGCCCAACTTTGTTAGTGGGGGGATGCTCACCCCTGATGCTGTCAACAATTTGGAAGACGAGCTGGAAGAAGAATGCAACCTGGAAAGCTGGATTCGTCCAAAGATCCCGGGGAGCAGTATCTCAAACTGGTCTTCCCAGGAAATTATAAGAGTTACTCATGCAGAGTAATTATTATTTCCTGTATTTTAGCATGCATCAAAGTCTTGCATCTTGCCCAAGATGACAAGACTCATTTTGTAATCGGGCCATCTGTACTTTTTGTGCAACAAGATTAATCAATGAAATATCAGACATCTTTTTGCAAACGAGTCTTTTCTGCTCACTGTTTTTCCATTTTTCTTTTTGTACAAAAAATAAATGGCGATGTTTTCAAAATGACAACTTTATTTCACCTTTCTAAACAAGATTAAAATCAATCACTAAAATGAACAAACTGAACCCTTGCAGAGTGTGCCTTCCAGACAGCACCGACAACAACACGGCTATGACTTCGTATGACTTTGACAATCCAATCAATCAAGCTGATGAAGGGGTTGAAGAAGAATATGAGCTTCCTGAAGAGCTAGCCAGGTTGTTAAGACAAGAGGAAAGGGTTATTACTCCTCACCAGGAGGAGGTTGAAGTGATCAATCTTGGTACGGATGAAGACGTGAAAGAAGTTAAAATCGGGGCTTGCCTACAAGACTCAGTGAAGAGACAACTGATTGACTTGCTTCAAGAATATGTGGATGTGTTTGCTTGGTCTTATCAAGATATGCCAGGGTTGGACACCGACATTGTTGTGCACAAGTTGCCTTTGAAAGAAGATTGCCCGCCGGTCAAACAGAAATTACGCCGCACTCGCCCAGACATGGCAATGAAAATCAAAGAAGAGGTGCAAAAGCAGTGGGACGCCGGGTTCCTTGCTGTAACTAGCTATCCACCGTGGGTTGCTAATATTGTGCCTGTGCCTAAGAAAGACGGCAAAGTAAGGATGTGTGTTGACTACCGGGATCTGAACAGAGCCAGCCCGAAAGATGACTTCCCTTTACCTCACATTGATGTATTGGTTGATAATACGGCTCAGTTCTCGGTATTCTCCTTCATGGACGGATTCTCAGGATACAATCAAATCAAAATGTCACCTGAAGACATGGAGAAGACAACATTCATCACACCTTGGGGGACGTTCTGTTACAAGGTGATGCCATTCGGACTGAAGAACGCCGGTGCGACGTATCAACGGGCTATGGTGACATTATTCCACGATATGATCCATAAAGAAATCGAATGCTATGTGGATGACATGATTGCCAAGTCCCTTACTGAAGAAGATCACCTGGTGAATCTGCTGAAGCTATTCAAGCGTCTGAGGAAGTATCAACTGAAGTTGAACCCCAACAAATGCACATTCGGGGTGAGATCTGGTAAGCTGCTGGGATTTATTGTAAGTGAGAAAGGGATTGAAGTTGACCCTGATAAAGTCAAAGCCATCCAAGAGATGCCTGCACCAAAGACAGAGAAAGAAGTTCGAGGGTTCTTAGGTCGATTGAACTACATCTCGAGGTTCATCTCTCACCTTACGGCTACCTGTGAACCCTTGTTCAAGTTGTTAAGAAAAGAACAGACGGTCAGGTGGAATGAAGACTGCCAGAAGGCATTTGACAAGATCAAGGAATACTTACAAGAGCCTCCAATCCTTATGCCTCCAGTTGAAGGAAGACCTCTGATAATGTACTTGACAGTATTAGAAGAGTCAATGGGGTGTGTGCTGGGCCAGCATGACGAGTCTGGTCGAAAAGAGTATGCAATATACTACCTAAGCAAAAAGTTTACCGACTATGAATAGCGTTATTCACTGCTCGAGAAAACTTGCTGTGCTTTAGCGTGGGCTGCTCGCCGACTGAGACAGTATATGCTGACCCACACTACTTTGTTGATCTCAAAGATGGACCCAGTTAAGTACATATTTGAGAAGCCAGCTCTTACCGGACGGGTTGCAAGATGGCAAATGATCCTCACAGAATATGACATCCAGTACACTTCTCAGAAAGCCATCAAAGGCAGTGTATTGTCTAAATATCTTGCTGAGCAACCCATTGATGATTACCAGCCTATGAGATTTGACTTCCCTGATGAAGACATCATGTTCATAAAAGCAAAAGATCATGAAGAGCCTGTTCACACTGAAGGGCCTGACCCAGAAGAAGAATGGACTATGATGTTTGATGGGGCTGTTAACATGAATGGTCGCGGTGTTGGTGCAGTACTCATTACACCTAAAGGAGTTCACATGCCTTTCTCGGCAAAACTCACTTTCAACTGCACTAACAACGAAGCTGAATACGAAGCTTGTATTATGGGTCTTGAGGAAGCCATTGACCTCAGGATCAAGACATTGACTGTATTCGGAGATTCAGCTTTGGTAATCAATCAAACCAACGGCAAATGGTACACACACCAGGATCATCTGATACCTTACAGGGATTATACAAGGAGGTTATTGGCTTTCTTTACAACAGTCAAGCTTGAGTATATCCCTCGGGACGAGAATCAGTTTGCAGATGCTCTGGCTACCATTTCGTCCATGATCAAAGTTCAGGCTGCCAACTTTGTACCTCAAATTTCAGTGTCCAAACTTGACAGACCAGCATATGTGTTCGCAGCAGATGTTGTTAAAAATAATAAGCCTTGGTTCCATGACATTAAGTGCTTCTTAGAGGATCAAACATACCCACCTGGGGCATCATCCAATGATAAGAAGACATTAAGAAGGCTTGCTGGTAGTTTCTTTCTGAACACCGATGGTTCCCTCTACAAGAGAAACTTTGATATGATACTCCTCAGGTGCGTCGACAAGACGGAAGCAGATTTGTTGATGCATGAAGTGCACGAGGGATCCTTTGGTACCCATGCTGGAGGGCATGCCATGGCCAAGAAGTTGCTGAGATCAGGCTATTACTGGATCACAATGGATGCTGACTGTTGTGCCTACGCCAGGAAATGCCATAAATGCCAGATTTATGCAGATAAGGTGCATGTACCTCCCAATCCTTTGAACGTGATGTCTTCACCCTGGCCCTTTGCTATGTGGGGCATCGACATGATTGGCAAGATTGAGACGACTGCTTCGAATGGCCACAGATTCATCCTGGTCGCCATCGACTATTTCACCAAGTGGGTCGAAGCAGCTTCCTATGCCAATGTTACAAGACAAGTGGTAGCCAGATTTCTGAAAAGAGATATCATCTGTCGGTACGGAGTTCCCGAGCGAATCATTACTGATAATGGTTCCAATCTAAACAACAAAATGATGGCTGAGCTATGCCGGGACTTCAAAATTCAACATCACAATTCTTCTCCTTACAAGCCAAAGATGAATGGCGCTGTTGAGGCAGCTAACAAGAATATCAAGAAGATTGTGCAGAAGATGGTAGTCACTTATAAAGACTGGCATGAAAAGCTACCGTTTGCCTTGCATGGGTACCGCACGTCAATCAGAACATCCACTGGGGCAACGCCGTATCAACTTGTGTATGGTATGGAGGCAGTCCTCCCTGTTGAAGTGGAATTACCCTCCTTGCGAGTACTGATGGATGTTAAGCTGAACGAAGCAGAGTGGGTCCGATCCCGATTCGAACAACTGAGTCTGATTGAAGAGAAGAGGTTGGCTGCAATTTGTCATGGGCAGTTGTATCAGAAAAGAATGAAGAGAGCCTTCGATCAGAAAGTCAGGCACCGAGAGTACCAAGTAGGAGATCTTGTGCTGAAGAGAATCCTCCCTCCTCATACAGACCACAGGGGTAAGTGGACTCCAAATTATGAAGGACCATTTGTGGTAAAGAAAGTTTTTTCCGGTGGAGCACTGATGCTCAGCACCATGGATGGTGAAGGCTTCCCGTCCCCTGTGAATTCAGATGCAGTTAAAAAATACTTCGCATAAACTGACCCGCTGGACATAAAAACAGAATGTAAGTCCAGGCAAAAATAGGGCATCCCGGCGAGTCAAAAACAGAATAAAAGACTCGGGCAAAAATAAGGGAAAATAGACAAAAATGTACACCCGCTGAGTTGAAAAGCCACATTGGACAGCTCAGGCAAAAATGGGTATCCCGATGGATTGAAAACCCGAAAGGGCGATCCATGCAAAATAAGGGAATAAGCGAACAACTGCATCCTGAATTCGTCTGTATCACCTACAACTTGGTAAGCTTCGAAAGGGTCAAGCCTCGGTCAGAACCAGCCTTCTTCAGAAAGCAAGATGAGAAGAATGTCAAAAGTCATGCGAGTCATAGTGAAGAGGAAGCTCCTTAAAGCGTCATCAACATTGCCAGCACTTTGTTTCTCAATTTGTAGCAATCCCCTCATTTTAGGGGATTTGTTTCTTTGACTGTATCTCGCCGATTCAGGGCATGTGAATCAATAAAATCAGATTTTCAGTCATGTCTCGTCTTGTACATTTTTTTTTATTTATTTGCAAAAAATGTCTGATGTCTTAAAGAAAAACGATTGCATGAATACAGATGTTTATCTTCAAAAAATAAAAACATGT
Source organism: Lathyrus aphaca (assembly GCA_963966055.1). Lineage (NCBI taxonomy): Eukaryota > Viridiplantae > Streptophyta > Magnoliopsida > Fabales > Fabaceae > Lathyrus > Lathyrus aphaca. The sequence goes on along the minus strand of OZ014524.1, from coordinate 174,809,770 downwards.
TTGCAGGAAATATGCTTACTCTCAGAAGTGTCTAAACTCCTATGACGGAATCCAGTAAAGGATACCTCAGGATTACTTGTGCGTTTCTCTATCTTTGCAGGATTGCAGGTATCCAGAATGCAACTTGGGGCACGAAAGTTTTGTCCCAGCAAGCTGACAAATCAACACTCAGCACTCAAAGTATTCTCTCCCCAGCTGAGTTGCCACTTATTACTTATCCCCATCAGAGTGGCCAGGTATCACAGAAGGCGCCCATATCCCCGACTGAGTCAAGAAGCTACCTCAACAGAATTTCTAGGGAGGCCTTTCAGTGATTCCTCTGTTTCTCCCCAGCCGAATTGCCATTTCGTCCTCAGCCGAGCACAAAAGTCAGGGAATCATCTCCCCACAGAGCTCCAGTCTCTGTCCAGAAGAGCAGCGCATGGAAGATCACAACAGAGTGAAGAAAGCCTCTACAAACCCCAGCTGGGTCTCTCATTGACCCATTTCCCCAAGCAGATACATCTCATCAGATCTACCAATGATCTCATCCCCAGCTGGGATGTCTACTTCAAACGGATCGATCTAAGATCTTCGCAGCAACGGGACCCGGATCCCGGTTTGGTATCTTTGCACAATCATAGCATTCACATCATATTCACCCATAAAGCGTAGCATTCCGTTTTAACACGGAGCATTACGGCAAAAATCCAACACATAGCATAATCATAAGCCATGTTTTAAACCAACACTTGTGAATAATGACAGTTCATCAACGTACAGAAAAATCCCCACCAGAGTCCCCAGCAAAAGCAGCTGCCTCACAATCCACAAACACCAGTATATACTCATTTTGACACCCGTCCGTGCCATCTTTCCCCAGTAAAGTCGCCTGAACACTCTTTGCAAACAACACCACCCGTATTACAGATACTTCCTGACACCCGTCCGTGTCATACTCCCAGCAGAAAGCCAAAGACATCCTCTTTGCACTCACATGTACTTACATACACAATCCTTTGGCACCCGTCCGTGTCATATCCCTAGCACAGTCATCTACACTTTGTATATCAGATACTTGTTCATACTACACTCTTCTCTTTTGACACTCGTCCGTGTCACTCTCCCCAGCAGTTAAACACTCATCTGTACACTGCTCACTCTTATACAGATACTCGTCCGTATCTTGTATATACCACTTATATCCCCGCAGATTCAATGCTAGTCCTTGTTCTTTGTTAACCAGTTGGTACTCGTCCGTACCATCATCTCAGAACATGCGTCAAGAGTTTGTTTCTACATGATACTCGTCCGTATCATAGTCTTAAGGATGCTCGTCTGCATTTTTAATCCATACACTGTGTCAAACACTTTTGTCTTTGTGGATATAGACACTCGTGTGTGTCTAATATTCCCCCAGAAGAGTCTCCTCAGAAGTAACACTCGTCTGTGTTCCTTGTTAACCAGTTGATACTCGTCTGTATCATCATCTCTGAACACGCGTCAGTATTTGTTTCTATCCGATACTCGTCCGTATCGTAGTCTCAGGGATGCTCGTCCGCATCTTTGATCTATACACAATACCAAACACTTATACCTTTATTTCTTGGATGTAAACACTCGTCCGTGTTTACTATTCCCCAGCAGATCGCCAACAAAGCATTTTCTTTTTATCTGACACTCGTCCTGTGTCATGATAAACCCTGAGAGCAGCCGTACCCTGCTAGGTGGTCGTCCTCCATCATGCTCATCCGATGGCCGTCCCCATCGTTGATATTTTTAGCAGCCGTCCCCTGCTAGGTGGTCGTCCTCCACCTTTTGATGATCGTCCTTCATCATTTTTATCCAATGGCCGTCCCCATTGTTGATTTTGTTTATCTGGCATTCGTCCTATGTCATGACAAACCTTGAGAGCAGCCGTCCCCTGCTAGGTGGTCGTCCTCCACCTCTTGATGGTCGTCCTCCATCATGCTCATCCGATGGCCGTCCCCATCGTTGACCTTTTATCCGGCATTCGTCCTATGTCGCGATATTTTCGGCAGCCGTACCCTGCCTGGTGGTCGTCCTCCACCTAAGACGACCGTCCCTCATCTTATACCCGACAGAGCAGCCGTCCCCTGCTAGGTGATCGTCCTTCACCTTTGATGACCGTACCTCATCATCTGTTTATTTCATTTATTCTTTAACCCGATGGCCGTCCCCGTCGTGGTCCCTTTTTCTTTTTCCTGATGATCGTCCTTCATCAGTTTATCCCGATGGTCGTCCCCATCGTTGGTTACTTTACTTTATGAACATTGATGGCCGTCCCCGTCATGTTTCATTAATCCCCAGAGAATTTTACAGCTTTATCTTGATGGCCGTCCCCATCATAATACCTTTTATCCCCAACATGTCGGCCGTCCCCGTCATTGCTTTATTTTCCGCGCTTTCAGCATGTCGGCCGTCCCCGTCATGGCTCTTTACCCAGCAGTCGTCCTCTGCTCGAAGGTCGTCCTCCGTCGCCCACACTTTACAATATACTTTACTTTCTTTTACAATCTATATCCCTTTTCTTCTTCATTTTGTGAGTGCAAATTTTGGACTGTCTTTGGTATTCAACCACAAGTTATCTTGTTTGCCTGTTAAGCCGTCGCTTACATCCTGCACAGCTAACTCATGTTTGAATAGGGGCAGCTGTAAACACCCCAAATTTGCCCTCACCCTTTCACACCATGGCTTGTGATCATTTCATATGCATAAACACAATCATACCATCTCATAACTCATTTTTGATCCACTGCATAGATTCTAAGTCATCTGCATCTAGGGTTTGTGATCTGAGCAATCCAAGAGCTTCTTGAGCCACTCCAAAGGTCATCAATCACTTCAAAGGGGTCCATGTGTGTTCAAGCATCATATTACATCCTCTCAAAATCAAGAATGCCAAAGGATCACAAGAACTGGGATTGGTATGGATGTAGAGCCAGGCTTGACTGCACAGATGACCCAAAATTAGGGTTTTGGTTTCAAAGGCCATAACTCCAAATTTTTTGGTCATTCTTGTTTCCATTGGTCTCTATATGGTATAGGGAGTATGCATATCAATTTTCATGAAGAAATTCCATGGGGAAGTCATCTGATCAAGAGTTGACTTTTCAGACAAGTCAGTGCAAAATCAGGGCATCTGAGACCCCCAATGACCCAACCAAAGGGTGATCTTCATCATTTTGAGTGTATATGATCTTTATTTGATCATAGAAGAAGGTTGAAGTTCACAAAATTCAAGAATTTGAAGTTCTTGCAAAGTTGACATTTTAGGGCATGGTTGACTTTTCATGAAATGTCATTTTATGCCACTTTTTCAACCCTTGCTTTTTGATCCAAAAATGCTTCAAATAGAAAAACTTTGGTCATGAAAGTTGTAGATTAGATCTTTCCCTTTTCAAAAAGTACAAGAACATGATCTAATTCATTTTGGATCAAAAGTTATGGTGTGTCAAAGTTGGCAAAAATCACTAATTTTCAAGATATGCCTCAAATGAGAAACTTGCAAAAACTTTGTACCAAGGCATTTGTAACTTCTAATTCATGTCAAACCATTACACAAGCATCATGTAAGTCCTAAAGTTCAGATTGGACCAAGATTTCCTCATGTTTTATGGCTTGTGGGACAAGAAAGTTTCATGTGAACCAAGGATGATCAACTTGCAAAAACCATCATCACACCTCATCCACTTGTTGCCTACAATGCTGAACCATTCTAGCCTCTCTCTCACACCATGCTGCGCCAGCCCACACACTTGTACCTGCCTAGAACCCAGCCCATGCCCTCCTTACACCAAAGTTGACATTTTGCAAAAGTGAACTTACCTATCACAGCAGGCCAGGTCACATCATCTGACCAATGGGATTATTTTATGCAAGCAAAATGCAGGCCATTTCACATAGAAAGCCAGGCTGAAACACACAAGATCAACACATTCACAAACTCACTCCATCAAGCAAAACCCTTCGAATTTCTTTACACAACTCACAAACACAAAAACCAGCTCCATTGATCAACTCACCTTGCTTCACTGAGCCAAAACCAGCAAGACTTAGGCCTGAACCAAGCAAGAACTGAGCTTCACCATTTCTCATCCTCAAAGCCAGAACTTTCGAATCTCATTTTCCAGCCATCAAACACCCCATTTCTCTTCACCAACAAGTCAAACACACTCAAAGGAGCAGGAATCCACCATTGGAATAGCTTGAAACCTCACAAATCCTGACTGTGAATCCTGCTACACCAGAACACTCCTCTTCAAACCAGCCATCCACAAGAACTTTGAAGCTTCTCTTTGAGTTCAGGGGAGTCAAAGAAGTTCATTTGCACACAAAGGAGGCTCTGAAAGCTCAGTATTGAAGCTTTCCAGCTCAGGTATGACCATGGATTTTTTTTCTCCCAAAGCTTGCATTTTAAGTTATAAATTGATTGCTTATGTCTTGCTGGTCATGGGGATACCCTTAGAATCGAAAATGAGTAAGAAATGAGTTTGTATTGTCACTCTGAAATTTCACCCGTGAAATTTGTTTCTTTCGATTTGCTTGATTCTTGATGTTTAAATGATGTTTGAAGGTGGATTCGTGACCTAGGTTGTTAGAGGATCACTTGGCTGTGTTTAATTTGATGTTTAGAAGCCTGAATCAAGATCTAGGGTTTTGTTGTTGCCGGAGAAGATGACCGGAGCTTCCCTCCGGTCACCTGAATGTCATTTGCCCTAATCCCAATCATTAAATCTATTTGAATCTCATGCGTTAGATTGCTTGACTTTGTTGACTTCCCGCGTGCACGTATGGCCCAGATTTGTTCATTTGCCCTAATCCCCTTTAGTTAGTTTAATTAATCATAATTAAATTGATTTAATCAGACGCAATCCAGGCCCTTTAAAAACGCGCGCAGTCAACAGTTTCAAACCCAGGATCCATCCCAGCCCTCCATTCAGTTGACTTTTCTATTTTCTTTGTTTCAATTCATTTATTTCATATTTGTTTTATACAATTTATTTAAAATAGTAAAAATGTTTTAAAAATTATGAAACTTTTTGTCAAGAGTTTCATTAATTTTTAAAACCCAAAAATATTTTTATTTTCATTTTTAGCATTAAAAAAGTATTTTTAAATATTTAAAAGTTTATTTTTAATTGATTAATGAAAATTAATTTATTAAAAATACTTTTAGGTATTTAAAAATCACCAAAAAATTCATGAAATGTTTTAAGACATTTAGGAACATTGTCCAACCTTCAAACCAAATTTATTTTTTGATCTTGGTGCATTTTGAGAATTTTTCATTGAATTAAAATCATTTTGATGCATTATTTTGATCCAAACTTCAAAAAATCATTGCTGCCTATCCATGAAGAGTTGGACCTTGATTCTTTTTGCATTGCATTGTGTTTAGCATGTAGTTTGTGAGATTAAATGGCCATGATTTGATCTTTCATTTTCCATTTGTTTGATAATTTTCTTGTTTAGGAACCCTAAAACCCTAGAAAACTTAGGAAAATCATAACTTGAAATTGGTTAAGAGTTGAGACCTCTCCTTTGGGCAGTGGGTTAGTATAGAATTAGGGGTCCTTTGAGTGCATTTTCAATTTTTTATAATGTTGTTTGCTTCTGATTTTGGTTTTTGTTTGATGTATTGTTCATAAACCCTAATTTGGGCTTCCATATGCATCCATCTTGCATTTTCTTGCATAACATGACTTGCCATGACATTCCATGCCTCCATTTGATTCATTGAACATCATAAGACATATTGGAAGCATGTTTGAGCATTGCATCTCTCATTTGTCATGTTGTATTCCATATGCACCTCATAACTTTTCATGTATGTTCATGTGTCTTAACTTGCTCCATTGGCATCCATGAGCTTATATGATCATCTCCATGTTTTGTTTCTGGTTTGTAGCATCTCATAGCATCATTAACATCACATATATGCTTCTGGTTTTGGTTTGCATCATGTCATTCCATCCCATTTTGCATTGCATTGCATTTCTTTTCTGACCTTTCAGGTGGTAAGTGATTTTGAGAAGTGAATTTGCCTTCACTTCTCATACTTTCTTCTCATCTCTCTCTTGCATCCTTGCTGCATTTTGATATGTGTTTGAGATTGAGTTTGCTCATTCCTCTTCTTCTTACTTTCTTTCTTCAAGTGACTTGACTTCTTGAATGAAGCAAGTTGCTTTGCTTCTCCTGATCCTTTCATCTGCTTCCTGGTGGTTCCTCTGAAGATCTTCTCTTGTAAACCTCACAAACCTTAGGAACAACCAAGCATGACAATGATTAGGGTTTTGATTAGTTTCCCCTCTTAGTTTTACCTTTGTGTCTCTTTTGAGTCTTCTCTTCTCACCTCATAATCAGGGACTAAACCCTAAAGGCTTTAAGGCTTTGTGATTAAGTTTATGCCTGCATCCTTCTCTTAGGATGGAGTGTATAACTTTAATCCTAAGTGTTAAACCCTTAATGTGTTTAAAGCCCTTAATCAATCCACTTAATAATCATCAAGACATCACACTTGTAACTTGGGCCTTGCATTAGGGTTCTAATTCTTCCTTAATTGGTTAAGAAGGACTAACCCTAGTGTTAATGGACAAGTCCCCCTCAAGTTGTCTTACAAACCATAAAACTCACTTCTTCATCTTATCATTAAATAAAATTCACTTAACCAAAGGCTTGTTTTGTCATGAGTTTAATCCCTAATCATGGATTAAGTTGAGGAGCTTTCCTCAGCTTAAACATTCTCATCTATTATCCTTCTATTAGGATGGTGTAATGAGTCTGTTAAATCCCTGATTATGGCTTAACCTCATTACTCAACACTAAACAAAAACAACAAAAACATCTAATTAATCACAAGTAGGTTAATGATCTTAATCCTACACCAAAGGTGTTTAAGTGTGAGAAGCTGACTTCACACTTAAGGTATTCTCATTACCCCTAATCAGAGGGAAGATGTGATGAGTTTACTAAATCCATTGGTTTAGACTTAAGCTCATTAACTTATGACAAAATCCAAAAACAATAAAAGACTGAAAACACAAAAACAAACAATAATCGTCTCCTCCGGGATTCTTTTCTCATCTCATTCACTCACAAACGAGAGCTCGCTTCTTCCGTCTAATGCAAGACAGTTTGCACCTGAGCCAGACAGGTCATACACTTGAGCATAGACAAGTAAGCAGTTCACGAGTCAATTCATCTTTCAGTCTCTTTGGGTCGAACTACGGTGTTCTGACTTCCTCATTGCACGAGAGGATACGTAGGCATAACTTAACAGTTATCGAACAAAAGTCTCTGTATATTCCCCCTCTTTCCAGCTTTATTCTTTTAAGCCTCATATTCTTGAGCATTTCATTCTTGTTCCTGCACTGACACATCATTTATACACTTCACACTTCCTTTACACTGACACCTGTACATTCTTTTCCAGCTATTTTATACACAGATTGCACTGACACTACCCCTTTAAAACACAAATCTTTTAAGCGTGGATCCCGTCGAGTACGACGGACAATCTGGGTGCTAATACCTTCCCAGGTTGTAACCAACCCCCTTTCTCAGTCTCTCTGGTTCGCAACCGTCTTATCCATGTCTTTCTAGGTCTATGCAGCATTGCCTTTCCTCTGGGATAAAAATGCCTAGCTGGCGAATCTTTTCTTTTCCAGTGAGTTCCCTGTTGTGTGTTCTCATTGTTCTTTTCGCCGACCGTTCGCGTCTGTACCTTTACTTGGGCCGGTCCCACTTATCGGGAGCGACACCTTTCTGTCGAATACCGCGCTGCATCTAGGGCATAACATTACTTTAGTCTTTTTCTTTTGGCACCTTTGGATAAATTCTGCCAAGTTCTCGTCTTCTTTTGGGTATACTGTCCTTTGGTATTCCTCTTGACGACGTTCCTCTTTTTCTTTATTCTTTTGAGAGGCTTCCACCATATTGATGTCTATTTTCTTTCCTTCAGCAATGCTAGGCTTATCCATATTTTCAATGAGGATTTCTTCGACAGTTTCCACCCTGACTTCCGCAGTGCCCTCGTTTGTAGTTTCGACAACATTGGTGAGGTCCTTGACCTCCTCTTCTTCTATTTGGGTAGGAGCAACATCTTCAGCAATTTTGTCTTTGTTGTTGAGGCCTTCAGGAGCCTTCTTCTCAATGCTGAGGGAAACATCTGATCCTTTCTCAGTGTTCTCAAAAATGTCTTCCCAACCTGTTGGCTGGATTTTGTTGATGTCAACCTGGGCACTGGCAGGAGCGGTGTATTTTACCAGATAGTCAAACTTTCCGCTAGGATCTCCCAAAGTGTCCCATATTATTCCTTCTTCAGCTAAGGTGTTGTTTCTTTTGTCGAAACCCTTAGTATCTTTTTTCTTCATGCCCTCAGAGCTTTTAGTAATCCTGGTTTTGTCTTGATGGTCGAAACCCTCAGTGGCCTCAGCTTTGCTCTGGTTATTGAAATCTTCAATAATTTCCACGTTAATGGCCTTGTTGAGACCCTTAGTAGTCTCAGCCTGTTTTGGAGCGTCAAAACCTTCAGTGGTCTTGACATCATTCTTTACCTCAAGGTCTTCAGTAACCTTGATCAGTACAAGCATGGTTAATTTGTCTTCGGATACTTCTTCCACGTTGGGCTGGACTGGGAGATCTTCATTGATCCCCACCATGTTAACGTAGGTGTCGAAACCCTCAGTGGCTTCAATCATCTCGAAGCTATCATCAGACATTTTCTCTATTTCGACCATATTCATGTCGAATGGTTCAACATAATTGGCCTCCAGGATCTGCATAGGATTGGTGTCAATCCTCATTTGTTGTTTTGGTTTGTCTCCAAACCTCAGCCTTCCATCCTGGATTGCATTTTGCACCAGATCCCTGAAAAGAAAACATTGAGAAGTTTTATGGCCCAAGAAATTATGGTACTTAAAAAAACCTCTATTTTTCTTTTGGTCAATAGGGGGTTCTTTAACACCTGGTGGTTTTATTAATTGACTAACCTTTACCAACAAATCAAAGATTTTGTCACATTTGGTGACGTCGAACGTATATGTTCTTTTAGGGAATTTATTTTTCTTCTCCGATTCGACAGGATTCTTTCCATTTGACGGAGTTAACATTTTGCAAGAATATGGTGGACCTTGCTTTAATTATGCCAGGTCAATTTCTTGATCGTCGAAAACGAATGTTTCGTCTTCGTCACAGTCATCTCCTTGGCACATTCCTACATAAGACACTCTTTCTTTTTTACCTTTGTTGGCCCTAAACCTCTCAGTTTTTAGCCTTTCGATCTGCCTTACCCTATCTGCTAATTGTGCCATATCTTTTAAGTATTGAGTATCTAGTTTCTTCCTTATGGAATAGTCTAGACCTCCTGCAGCCATTTCGACCAGTTCTTGTTCCGGCACTTGGGTGAAACATCTTTCTTTTAGCAATTTGAATCTATTAAGGTAGTCGTCTATAGGCTCTGAGAATTTTCTTTTGACGCTTGCCAACTCTTTCAGGCTTATCTTAGTTTGTCCCATGTAGAATGATTCATGGAATAATCTTTCCAACTGAGTCCACGTATGTATGGAACCTGCTGGTAGGGATGTAAACCAAGTAAATATGTTCCTTGTTAAAGAGCTTGGGAAGTATTTCATCTTTAGATTTTCATTACATGCTATTTCGCCTGCTTCGATCAAGTAACACGCTATATGTTCTATGGTGGATTCACTAGTATCTCCTGAAAATTTTGTAAATTTGGAGATTTTCCACCTTGCGGGTAGTTCTTGTTGTAGAACAGATTCAGAGAGTGGGGAAGCGTAACTAGGCCTATGGAATCCCACATTTGCTCCATTTTGCGCCATTATTCTCTCGACTTTGACTGCCAAATTGTTTTCGACAGGTGGGTTATTGTACTGCATTCTTCGTTGTAAAATGTCATCAGCGTCTTGACCTCTCTGTACTAACAGCCTCCTAGGCTCCTGTTGGATAGGGACTTCGACACGAGGGTGTTCGAAAATCTCTTCTTGGATCCTTAGATTTTCCTGAGGGTTGTTTAAAGGTCTTTGATTTATTATTGGTTCTTCTTCGACATTGATTACTGGATTGTGGACCACAGGTTCTCTCTGTCGAATTTGGGGAACTCCAAAGAATTCAGCAATACGCACCATTTGTGCTGCCAATATCTGGTTTGTTTGAGTGGTGCTTTGTATCAAAGGGTTAAACATTTCCCCCATTTGTTGAGTCAACCTATGGACCATTTCATGATTTCTTTCGTCCATTTGTTGATGTATTGCCTGTGCAGAATTAGTTGTAATCGCTGGCATTTGGAATCCTGGTGTGGGTTGGTTTGGTTTACTAACGTTCCCACCATAACCTGAACCTTGTAATGGCGAAGACATGTGGGCCACGGTATCAGAATACAAAGGTGTTGTGTTATGAAAACTAGCCATCACTGGAGTTGGCATTCCATAAGGTTGTTCTTTTCCAAACATAGGTGTGGAAAAATTTGTTTGATAGGGCCTAAAGTTATTTCCCCCAGGGGGAGGGGTACTCATAGGTATCGAATGCCCTATGTTGGAGGAACTGGGTCTGCTTTGAGAAAACGACACCCCTGGTATCGATCCAGATGATGAGGGATTTCCTCCTTCTGAAACGTGGAGTGTTTCCACATTCCCTCCCGTCGAAGGAATAACATTGGAAACTGGAATTTCGTCAATATTTACTGGTGGTGGGATAGCCATTTTCCTTACTCTAGTTCGCCTAGGTCTTTCTACGTCAGTCACGACTAATTTACCACTTCGTAAAACCATACAACGTAATAAACTCTTTTGGATTGAGAATCCTTTTTATTATTTTAGCATTGTCCAACTGGGCGTGCCAATTTGTTCGCTGGTGTTTTTGGCGAACAACCTCTGGTTTACCAATTCCTTGGAAAAGGGTTACTTGCAGGACCAACCACACAAGTCCTAGGACACATGTGCTAAATTTTGAAGGATAGGTTCTTAATGTATGAGTTTTATTGATTCTTATACATTATGTCGAACGGTTACTCAACAAGATTGTTCTTATTGATATTGCAATATGGAAATGTTTATCTAATGAAACTAACAAAGAAACTTTAAAGTTTGCATTGAAGGTTTGTTGAAATATAAATTGACTTGGAAGTAAATGACTGGAAGGTAGATTTCTTGAAAGTAAATGAAAACATAAACCTGAACAATGAATGAATGATAAATCTAATCTTTATAACTGAAAATTGAATGGTGTTTACACGTACATTTTCCAGATAATTCTCCTTTCTCTTACACACGAGTATTAGAGTAATCTTCACAGAAATATTGTACAAATTTCACATACTTTTACACAAAGCAAATTATCCTATTTATATACAAATAAAATAACCGTCGGATAACGGTCAAATCCTAAGACTTCGCCACTTGGCATTTTGCATGTTATTAATCCCTAAGAATCTTCAATGTATCTTCTATCTGACGAAAAACTATTATTCATAGAAACTGCCCTTTAAACTGACGAAACGATGCATCTTCTTGCCATGTTGAATTCATTTGAAATTCAAATAATCCCCACGTCTTCCTCGTCGAATCCTTGTCTTCATATCTCTTGTCGAAAATACAAGAGGATTTCCTAGTAGTGATGTGAAGAACTTCCTGAAGGGCAACTCGTCCATGTTTTCGACATACAATTGTTTGTCCTATCATGAACCAAATCACCACAAACCTTCTCAAGATTCTGGACATGTTTGGAAGAAAGAGTGATCCAATATTCTGGACTTGTTTGGAAGAAAGAGTGATCCAATATTCTGGACATGTTTGGAAGAAAAAGTGATCAAGGATTTTGTCGAAAACCTTCAAAGCCACACACATCACCCAATTAAAGTATAATAAAATGAAAAATGCTGAGAAACTGCCATGTCAAACAATGATGACGTGTAAGTGACAAAGCTTGACAAATCCATCAGCGGCTAGGGCTTTCTCAAGGTGTCAAAATTATATGTATACAAGTTGATATGTTGTTTGTTGTATGTTATTTCGAGTTGGTTGTTGTTATGTGTTGTGTTGTTGTGATCATAGCATACATTGCATTTGCTAAGTTGGAGAGGATGCTCACCACGTTGGTATGGATTGACAAAATTATTAAGTTGAAGGCTTATGACTTGCAGATACCTCGATAACCTGGTGTCGCTCCTTGGATTTCCATCCTGGTACAACCGCGAAAGTGGCGCGGAAAAGGGTAGAGTCGCCAGCCAAGCATTTTTATCCCAAGAGAATGGGAAAGGTAGTGTTGCACATACCGGAAGAAGAAAAGGAAGGAAAAAGGTCCTACGAACCAAAGAATCTGGGTTCGGGAGTCGATTACGACTTGGAAGGTAGTAGCACCCCAGATCGTCCGCCGTACCCGATAAGATCCACACTTGCAAAGAAACTGCTTCAAAGGGTGAAGAAATGAAAGATGCTGCAAAAGAAAAACTGAAACTAGAGAAGAAAAGAAAAGAAAAGAAAGGGGAAAATGTAGGAAAAATAAAAGAGTGATCGAACGAGCCCTACCCCGCTGCCTATGTACCTCATCTGGACATGAGGATCAGAGTTGATGTAGTTCCCCTAACTAGGGGTGGAAGATGACTTGTGTTTTAAGGCTTGAACTGCTTATGTCAATGCTCAGGTGTTGTAGGCTCGTCTGACATGAGTGTGTTACCGTCTTGCAAAGTGACAAGTAAGAGCAAGTTCGTACGATGTGAGTCAGTGAGATGAGAAAAGAAGTCCCAAAGGAGAGTCTTTTATTCTTTGTTCTGCGGCATTTAGAAGCTTTTATGAGTTTGGCACAAGAAAGTGAATTCAGGTTCTTTTCCATGGAATGTGTACTTGTTACTGCATTCCAAGATGGAATAATGGAACAAGCACACCCAAACAAGGAGAAGATCCCCAAAGCTTGGTTCCAAGGGTTAGGGCCTAAGCTCACTAACTTGTTAAACTTATTAAATGTTTTTGGCTTTTTTGATGAAGAAGTACCTTTTAAGGTTTTTGGCTTTTTTGATGAAGAAGTACCTTTTAAGTGTGAAGCTTAATGAACAAGTATCTCAAAGCAAACCAAGATGAGAACTTCATACAAGGACCAGGGACATGTCAACATATTAAAAGACCCCAAAATAAACCTTAGGAGTTGGCACAAGTGCCCTCCTACCCTAATAAGCAAGCATAAGTCATGAAGACATCAAAAATAGGTCAAGCTAACCACAAAATTCAAATAAATTGGAAGCAAGTCTTAAAAATTCCATAAATGAGCATGAAGACACCTTGATCCAATAAAAGTAACATACCAAATCCACAAGTCAATAATCCGAAGCAAACTATTTCAATTAAGAGCACAAAGTTCAATTAGGGTTTCACAAACTTCATCACAAAGCAACATGACAAAACCTAAGCAAATAAGTACTAAAAATGATGAATAAAATCTCAAATAAACTTCAAGATGTTAGGAATCAATATCAAAAAGAAGCACATTCATATCTATTTCCAAGCTCAAGTTAAAAATTAGATAAATCGAATCATGCATAAATGTAATTAAAACAAAAGAAATAAAATCAAGAATTAATTCAACAATGAAAATTAATGAATAGTAGAATTAAAAAAATTAGAAAATTAAAGAAAACTAAAAGAAACACTCATGATTTTTTCAGGATTTTTTTAATATCTTTTGCTATTTTTTAAAAAAAGAAATGAAATAATTAATTAAAAAGAACATAAAAAAAAACAAGGGTGGGGGTCAAAATAGCACAAGAAATAAGTTGTAATCAGAGTGGGCTCATACGATGGGGGTGGGGATAATAACAAAGGCCCAGGCGCCTTCAAATGGACTCAGTCAGTAAACACAAGTTTATAACAATCCAACGGTTGATAACATAAGTCAACACAATCAATGAATCTGATGGTCCACCAACATAGTCAATAAACCCTAAGGTAATAACATCTAACGGTCCAGATTTAAAAACGGAACTCCCTCCAGATTCAATGGTGCTCTATGAATAAAACATATGGAAGCTACAATACACAAACACCAGCCAAGCATCACGTGACCAGCACACTGTCGCTCCCTGGATTTCCATCCTGGTACAAACGCGAAAGTGGCGCGGAGAAGGGTAGAGTCGCCAACCAGACATTTTTATCCCGAAGGAACGAGAAAGGTAATGTTGCACAAACCAGAAGAAAAGAAAAGGAAGGACAAAGGTCATGCGAACCAAAGAAACTGGGTTCGGGAATCGGTTACGACCTGGGAAGGTATTAGCACCTCAGATCGTCCTTCGTACCCTACGGGATCCGCGCTTGTAAGGAAACTGTTTCAAAGGGTAAAAGAAAGAAGTTGTTGCAAAAGAAAAGGAACTAGACTGGATAAAAGAAAAGAAAGGGGAAAATGTAGGGAAAATAAAAGAGTGCTCAAACGGGCCCTACCCCGCTGCCTACGTACCTCATCTGGACATGAGGATCAGAGTCGCCGTAGTTCCCCTAACTAGGGAGGAAAATGGCTTGTGTTTTTTAGAGCTGAACTGCGTATATCTATGCTCAAGTGTTACATGCTCGTCTGGCACGAGTGTGTTACCGTCTTGCAAAGTGACAAGTAGGAGCAATTTCTTACGTAATGAGTGAGGGTGATGAGAAAAGAAGTCCCGAAGGAGAGACGTTTATTCTTTGTTCCAGTCTCTTAGAAATTTTTTGGAGTGTGGTACAAGGAAGTGAAAGAAAATCCTTTTCTAAGAGATGTGTTCCCATTACCACATCTCTAAATAGGATGAGTAACAATCCCACCAAGAATGAAGAAGATCCTCAAACTTGTTTCCCAAGAATAGGATTTGAATTCACAAACTTGTTTTTGTATTATTAAGTGTTTTGTAAGTTAAAGTAAAGAAATGTTTTTTTTATGATTTTCTTTGGGAAACTAGTCTTATGATTGAACTTGTGCATCATAGATAAACTTATTCCATGTTGAAAGCACAAATGAGTAAGGGTTTTTATTGTCGATCCACAGAGATTGTTTTATGATATTTATGTCGTTCTACAATTGCTTAAGTTTATACTTAATGGTAACAAAAGGGTTTTAGTGTTTGTTTCTAAAATAGACTTTTTCATTCAAATAAATGCTAAGAAGTAAAAGTATTGATTTTTAAAAGATTCTTAAAAGTATATGTCAAAGTTATGGTTTGATAGGTTTATTTTGCATATATAGTTTTGATCAAAAGATAAACTCATTTCAACAATGAACACATTCACAATATCCTCTCATAATGTTTATTTCTAACACATAATGTGAGTTTTACCATTTTGATCCATTGATGATTTCTCACTCAATCTATCAAAATGGTAACATTTAAGTTCAATACAAAGTGAACTCTAAAGCCCATAACTATCTCTAGCTTATGGTATTTGGGTGATGAAAACCTAGGTCAGATGTTGGCCATATATCTCAATCATGAAGCAACACAAAAGGTTTTGTCATAAAAATCAAAGCTTTCATCATATATTCATCATCAAGAGTTTATACAAGAGGATCAAGGCCTAAACATACAAAAATAGAACCTATCTACCTTCTAACCTTGACATACTATGGGTTTAGCTTTCCATTTCCATGGAAGCTTCCAACAAAAGATGAAGATGAAGAAGATGGAGCATTAATGACAATGTCTTGACTTTAAATGCACCCAATCTTCTTAGAACAAAGTGAAAAATTGTTTAAGGAATATTTAGGTCAAGTCTCCAAAGTTACATCCCAAGAAAATAGGAAACAAATGCTTATAAAGAAGCTGAATTCGCAGGTCTCGCTGAGCGAAAGTTCATTAAATGCTACAGCTTGCTGAGCGAAAATATCTCTGGAAAACTCGCTTGGAGCTTGCTGAGCGACCTTGAAGCGAGCAAGATTTCTTCAAAATCTTCCAAAACTTCCCACAGGAGGTCTTGATGAAATTTGCTTCATATTTCCATAGTGTAACCTAAAATTACAAAAACTAAAGTTAAATAAATAATGTTTTGAAAATGCTAAAACTATACTATGAATAAGTATAAGAAACAAAGGGACAGAAGCATTATAGATCAAAATAACCCTTGAAAAGTGCCAAAAAAATCAACTAAATAATAACACTAATATGCACTTATCAACTCTCCCCAACTTGTTTCTTTGTTTGTCCTCAAACAAAGGTGAATTCTTTTTAAATAAGCGAGCACAAACTAAACAAGTGAAATACACCAAACAAAATGGTTCAAACCAAAGGTCTTGCTTACAAGTAACAACCGGCTTCTCAAAGAACTACAACATAATCATGAACTAATTTCTAAACACAAATGACAAGCTACCAACAAATGCAATGGAATGTTCAGAAGAGAATCACCTAAATAATTAACTAAGTCAAGCATCAATATCAAAAAGGGACAAATCACTCTCATTTGTAATATTGCTAACATCCGGAACAATTCATGCAAGTATCTTCAAATTCCCAAGGCAACATAGAGGAAACCAAGATCAAAAGGGCTTTTAAATGTTATAATGAGGCAAGGGTAACAAAGAAAGGGAAAATTTTCTAAGGCCAATGATTCAAAAATGGGTTCAAAGGTTTTCGAAAAACGAAGAACACGCCAAAATCATATCAACCAAAAAAATTTTGGTTCCCCCAAACTTCTCCTATCCACATTCTTTTTCTTTTTCTCTTTTTCTCAAATTTTTTGTGGTGCCCCTATTCAAGAGTTTTCCTCTTAATCGAATGAATACTTTCTTTTTCACGCAACTCTAACAATGAGTGCAATTCAATTCTCAATTCATTCATTCATCAATTTTTTTTATCTTTTCACAAGAGGCACCAAAATCATCCATCCTTTTTTTTCCACCAACAACTCTCCCCAACTTTAAAATATACTATAGAATTGGACAATGTTCTTCTCAAAAAATGTTAAAGCAAGGGTGTGAAAGTGTAAGCAAAAATGCACAAACTAGAATGAATCATAATGAATTTTTTTTTTATTTTCAATTTCACGACAATGATTACCAAAAGATGATAATTCGGCAATTTGACCGACAATTATGATTCAATCAAGTTGTGTGAAGGCTCAAAGTCGGCTAACAAATTCTCGCACTACTCACCGGTGACTAAAGCCTAAAGGAATGAATGGTTTTTCTTAATTTCAAGCAATGCCTAGATCATTTCTAAGTTTCCAAAATTAACCAAAGAATACACTATACAAGCATGAATCGAACGAGTTCGCAAAAATTACAATCACACTAAAATTTGTGAACAATGGAAGTCGCTCACTATGTGGTTTTGTCCTAATTGATTCTCAAATGAACATTTATGCAAAGTGAAGTAAACTATAAATTTGTGAAAAGAAACTAGTTCATAAACATGTTATTTTCTAAAAGGTGCGAACAAAGTACCTTTCTCGCGCAACTTACGGAATTTTATCATCACCATACAAGAAGGTGAAGCTGCACGCTTAGATCACAAAAATGCACTTGCTTCCATCAAAATTCCACCTTAAAGATAAGACAAACACAAAAAATTTGTACACCAAGTAATAAAAACAATGCATCCGCCCGAATGTTAACTAAGGCAAAAAAGTTTAAAACCAAAATGCATCCGCCCAGATGTTCATTAATCAAAAGATAAAGTACACCATCCGCCCGGATGGGAAACAATTCAAACCAACTATAAAACACATCCGCTCGGATGGTTAGAATTCACAATATCTCAACAAAAAAGGAAATAACATAAACGAAAGAAAAACACTAAAATAACATAAACAGGTCCATCAAACCGTCTAGAAGAAATCACTCAAAGGAACTCGAGCTATCGTCATCATTATCAACTACATCATCGACATCAACACCTGCACCCATATCACCAACACCAGCACCCATATCTGTATCTGCACCTGCACCACCTGCACCCCCCGAGGACGATGGCAAGTCCCTAGGCCATGCCGAATAGGCCCTGAAATCATCCATACTCCTCAAAGAATTCCCCGTCTGAGGCTCCCTATTCATCAGCTGAAGCTGAAGCATACTCTCATATATGAAGTCCAAGGAGCGATGGTGAAAAGCGTGCATCGCCATATTGGTGGCATCATCATAACCCAAGCTACGTGGAGGAGCTGAAGCAACCGGAGGTGGGTGAAGTTGTGGCTCGCAGAAAGTGCAGCAATACTCATCGTAAATTTTCTTCAACCTCACATTTCCATGGGACGGAAGAACCACACCTGCTTTCTTGCACAAAGCCATAACTAAACCGGGATGAGAGATAGCGCATGAAGCACAGGAACCATAATCAGTCCTACTGGTAGCCACTCTCATAAGCTCCTTAGCAATAATAGAGGCAAGATTCACAACCTTGCTCCTTAGAATGCAGAAAATCAATGCAGCAACATCAAGTGTAACATCTGACACATGGCTTTGAGGGATAAGGTTGTGCAACACAATAGTCATAATCACCATAGCCTTGCTGTTCAGAGAGCTCCGCTTGAAGCGCACAGGAACTCCAGAAGAACTCACCTCATAGGTATGATCCCTGGTACAAATGTGCTCTCTAATAAGCTCGACATCCAAGGTTTTCCTTTTCTTCATCTTAACAAAATCACAAAGAACGCCCTATGGTAGCTGAAAATTTCTTCCCAAATACTCATTGAGGCTAGCCTCAGAAAAATCAATGTGTTTGCCTCGGACCCAAGTCTTGTACTCAAAAGCAGTGCCCTCAAGACCGGTAGGAAGGGCGTTTGCGAAAAACTCCCTTACGATCTCAAGGTGGTACTCCGGATGCGGATCACAAAGTCTCACATAATCTCCCTCGTCCATAGTGCGTTGAACAAACCTATACTCCCCCTCCGGGTTCAACTCCACAATCCTATCCGGCCAAACATTTCTTCGCTAAAGAGCCAGATAGCGCTCATGATAAGCGGGTGTCAGAAATCGGTTGCGTTCAAAGGCCTGAGCAGGAGGTGGCCTAGTAGTTGAACTTCCGGTACATCCATGCTTTGAACAGTTTGACATCTGAAACAAAAACAACAAACAAAACAAAGGATCGAAACACGAGTATTCCGATCAAATTAGGCGATAAAAAACAAGAATAAAAATTACCTAAATTACTAATAAATCATAAGGAACAAACCCCTAAACTTTGAACAAATTATGGACAGGTGAGGTCGCTCAGCAAGCTGGGAGCTTGCTGAGCAAAAAACTATCTGGAAAACTCGCTCAGCGAGCAATGGCTCGCTCAGCGAGCTCTACGAAAATGCAGAATTCCTCCCTCATCAGCAGGGCCAATTCCTTTTACAAAAACTAATCTAACCAACCATTTTTTTAACACAACAGACGTTTAACATATTCTGAAACCTAACCTAAACACCAATTTCACAAAAATTACTCAAAATTCAAAATCATTGCCCTAAAACCAAAATTTCTTGAGCCAAAACCCCCAATTTCAATTTAATCAACAAAGAATACCACACTTGTGATATTGGAACAAGAAATTCTTAGGGCAAATGATTTCTTAGAGGAATTAAAGTTTACCCAACTCAAAACTTCAAAATTAAAAGACAAAAATGAAGAACATTGTTACCTTGGTGTTTGAGGTTGCAAAAAGTTGAACTTTGAGGCACACAAATGGAGAATTAGCAAGAGTTAGGGAAGAAGAACAAATAAGAAACTTTGAAAATTCTATGAAGTTTTATGAAAAAGGGAGCAAAGAGGCAACCCTAATTCAATCCCACTCTTTCTTATTCTGACTGGACCGGGTCCACCTTAATGGGCCCAGTTCAGTCCATTTTTAAAAAAATTTCGCAACCCTCGCTCAACGAGCTTCATTCTGCAACACTTTGCTCAGCAAGCAATCCCTCGCTCAGCGAGTGCAGGAACTCAACAACACTTCCAGCAGCAATGCAACACTACAAACAACTTATAAAATACGCCTACAACACATTTTTAACATAAAAAGCAGTAACAACTTACAAAATTGGGATGCCTCCCAACAAGCGCTTATTTAACGCCGGATAAGCTCGACGGTCCACGATGATCAACGGTCATCGAGGGCGACTGATTTTCTTTCTCGATCGAAATTACCTCCAAGGTAGATTTTAAGGAGTTGGCCATTAACAGTCCAACTTTCCTTCTTTTCCAAATCCTCGATCACTATAACACCATACTCTTTTACCTCTTTCACACGAAACAGTTCCGACCACTTACTTTTCAATTTTCCGGGAAAAAGTTTCAATCGGGAATTGAAAAGCAATACAAGTTGACCCTCTTCAAACTCTTTAAACTTGATCTTCTTATCATGGTATTTCTTTGTCTTTTCTTTGTAGAGCCAACTTGAATGGTAAGCTGTTTCCTTCATCTCTTCAAATTCACTCAATTCAACTTTTATTTTTGTTCTGACATCGGTAGGATCAAAATTAAGAAACTTCAAAGCCCAAAGAGCTTTGTGCTCCATTTCAACCGGTAAATGGCATGTTTTGCCATAAACCATTTGGAATGGAGTTAAGCCTATCAGAACTTTGTATGTGGTGCGATACGCCCACAAAGCTTCATCCAATTTTTGAGACCAATCCCTACGTGATCCCGAAACAGTTTTTTCTAAAATCCTTTTCACTTTACGATTCGACACTTTGGTTTTCCCGTTAGATTGTGGGTGGTAGGGAGTTTCTACTTTGTGCGATACACCGTAATGTTTCAAAAAAATTTCTAACGATGCATTACAAAAGTGCGACCCTCTATCGCTAATCAACACACGAGGCGTGCCAAAACAAGAAAAAATATTTTTCTTTATGAACTTAATCACCGTTTTGCCATCGGCCTTCGGTGAAGCAATCGCTTCCACCTACTTTGAAACATAGTCCACAACAACCAAAATGTATTCATTGGTAAAGGATGGTGGAAATGGGCCGACGAAATCAATGCCCCAACAATCAAAAACCTCAACCTCCTGAATATTTTGGAGGGGTATTTCATCCTTTTTCCCTATTCCATTGGACCTTTGGCATTCATCACAACTCCTCGCATGGAGGTTGGCATCCTTGAAAATTGTCGGCCAATAAAATCCCGATTGGAGGATATTTGTGGCCATTCTCGATCCGCTAAAGTGCCCTCCATACGGAGAATTGTGACAATGCAAAAGTATACTCTTAGCCTCATCGCTAGTCACACACCTCCTCAACAAATTATCCCTACAAACCTTGAACAAATACGGTTCATCCCATACATAGTATTGGGCATCCGCCATGAATTTCCCCTTTTGGTTCAAAGTTAGGTCTTCGGGTATCCAACCCATTGCCTTATGATTTGCAAAATCGGCAAACCAAGGCCTAACTTGCACCATATACAATTTTTCATCCGGAAATTCTTCTCGGATTTCATTTTCTTTCTTGGTGATGTCCACATTGACTAGTCGTGACAAATGATCCGCCCCCAAATTTTTCGATCCCTTCTTATCCTTTATTTCTAAATCAAACTCTTGAAGAAGGAGGATCCAACAGATAAGCCTTTGCTTAGAATCCGGTTTGGTGAGCAGAAACTTTATTGCGGCATGGTCGGTGTAAACAATAACCTTTGAACCGATCAAATAAGAACAAAATTTTTCAAGCGCATACACTATCGCTAGCAATTGTTTTTCAGTTGTGGCATAATTCACTTGTGCTTTATTAAGCACTTTGCTCGCGTAGTGTATAGCATGGAAAAAAATTTCTTTTCTTTGCCCTAGTACCGCTCCAATAGCATAATCACTAGCATCACACATAAGTTCAAAATTACAAGTCTAATTAGGTGTTATGATTATTGGAGCGGTAACTAGGTATTCTTTCAAAGTTTGGAATGATAAAAGACAAGGTTCGTCAAAGAGAAATACCTGGTCTTTGTTCAACAAGTTGCTAAGGGGCTTGGCCACCTTAGCAAAATCTTTGATAAATCTCCTATAGAACCCCGCATGACCCAAAAAGCTTCGTATTCCTTTCACATTTGTTGGAGGCGGCAACTTTGAGATAACTTCCACCTTAGCCTTGTCTACCTCTAAACCTCTCTAAGACACCTTGTGTCCAAGCATAATCCCATATTTCACCATAAAATGGCATTTCTCCCAATTTAGGACCAAGTTTGTCTTCACACGCCTTTCAAGCACTTCTTCCAAATTTCTTAAGCACAAATCGAATGACGCTCCAAACACCGAAAAATCATCCATAAACACCACCATTGTCTTTTCAATCAAATCGGAGAAGATAGCTTGGACACACCGTTGGAAAGTTGTCGGCGCATTACACAACCCAAAGGGCATTTTCCTATACGCAAATATTCCAAACGGACATATTAATGCCGTCTTCTCGTGGTCCGCCGGGTCAACTGCAATTTGGTTGTAGCCCGTATGCCCATCCAAAAAGCAATAAAACTCTTGTCCGGATAACCTCTCAAGAATTTGATCCATGAACTGTAGTGGGAAATGATCTTTTCTAGTAGCCGTGTTTAAATACCTATAGTCTATACACATCCGCCATCCCGTCACAACTTTTGTCAGTATGAGCTCATTCTTTTCGTTTCTAACAACGATTATGCCTACTTTCTTTGGTACTACATGAACGGGACTCACCCAAGGGCTATCCAAAACCGGGTAAATCATCCCCGCATCAAGTAGCTTAACTACCTCCTTCCTAACCACCTCTTTCATTATTGTGTTTAACCGGCATTGAGGTTGCGCCACCACTTTGAAGTCATCTTCCATAAGAATCTTGTGCATACAATAAGATGGGCTTATTCCTTTTAAATCGGAAAGAACCCACCCCAAAGCTTCTTAATTTTTCTTTAGCACCTCTACCAAACGAGATTCTTCATCGGAAGACAATTGATTGCTAATAATGACCGGTTTTCTTCCATTCTCATCCAAGAAAGCATATTTTAGGTTCAAAAGGAAGCATCTTCAACTCAACTTCAACTTTATCATAATTTTTCTCTCTAGTCAATTCTTCAATGGCCACCTCCCAAGGTTGTAACTCCTTTAAAACTTCCAATTCCTTCAAACAATCTTCAAGCTCATTTTCCTCTTCACTAGTGAGTGTGTTAACACCTTCACTTAAGGCTAGCTCTAATGGAGTGTCCACATGAATATGTGTTGCAACCTCCAAAATAGCCATATCGGAAGCATCAATTCGGAACCTATCATGATTGTCTTTTGAGTGCTTCATCGCTTCAAACAAGTTGAAAGTAACTTCTTCATTCAACACCCTCACCTTCATTAGACCATCATCCACATCAATCATCATACGGGCCGTTTTCATGAATGGTCGGCCAAGAATCAAAGGAGCATCTTCATCCTCTTCCATATTAATAACAATAAAATCAACCGAAAAGAAAAATTTATCCACTTTCACCAAAACATATATAGCTACCCCAATTGGGTGAGTTGTAGATTTGTCGGCTAGTTGTAGAGTCATTCTTATTCCTTTGATTTCAATGTTTCCAAGCCTTTTAACAATAGAGAGAGGAATAAGGTTAATGCTTGAGCCCAAATCAATTAGACCATTCCCGACAAACATATTACCAATGGTGACCGACAAAGTTACATGTCCCAGATCAGCTTCTTTCTTAGGAAGAGTGCGTTGGATAATCGCACTACAATTTGCCGCTAGAATAACCGTTTTAGGTTCCGTGTACTTCCGTCTCTTTGAGAGAATATCTTTCAAAAACTTGGCATATTTGGGCATTTGCTCAAGTGCTTCGTGAAGGTGCGTAAAACACAAGGAAGGGGGTTGGAATTGGGTTTTCTTTAACAACTAAAAATAACTTCTAATGACAAGTTAATTTATCCTGGTTCGTTTGAACTCAAACTACGTCCAGTCCACCCGCCAAGGTGATTTTTCCTCTATCACTGAGGTCTTAATCCACTATTCAATAAATGAATACACACAGTGACCTATAGTCAATGTCCTCTTGAGTCTTCTGACTGAAACTAGTCACTCAAGGGAGTTTACTTAACTATTACAATAACTATAATATGGTAACTATTTTGCTTCTAATAAAGCTAAGATCACTAAGTGAATGTTACAATATTTTAGCACAAATGATTCAGTCTATTGCTCGTAAGTGTATTATGTTCAAATCTTCAATTTGATTCCTTTATATAGTTCTTGAATAAATGTAGCCGTTGGAGACATCTTGAGCTTAATTTAGGATATTAGTTAATACCATAAATTCCTTCCATAACAAGAGATACTTGTCTTTACCATTAATTAAAATATTCTTTAATTAATGTCTTCATTATGAAGATCATCATCTTCTAGACGTAAATCAGAGATAATAAAGACTTGATGCGCAACCATTAAACCATGTCATTAAATGATGGATTCTTCATTAAGTGTATCTTCTATATATGGCTCAATATATCTTCTAGTAATGCACGTCTCCTTTAATTAAATTCCTCTTCTACACATATAATAAAGGTAGTCATTAGAACTTCTATTCTAGCATAATAATATTTGTTATCATCAAAACTCTTAGAGGTTTAGAACCATAATTGTTCTAACAATCTCCCCCTTTTTGATGATGACAAAACATTTATTTAGATTTTGAGAATAGAGTTTAATAGGATTAGAAGAGCTCCCTTTGATTGAATAAAATCAGATATTTCTATTAAAGATTTCTTTAGAAGTTTTATTCTTCAGAAGTTTCATTAGCCTTAGCTCCCCCTGAGTTGATTACTTGACCTGTTTCTATTTTAGAATCACAACTCAAATAGTTTTATTAGAATTTTATATGTTAGAGGAAAATCATGATAAACTGCTATAGATCAGGATCTTCTACGTTTCTCCCCCTTTTTGTCATAATAAAAAAGAACAAATGCAGAAGGAGAGCAATCGTATAGAAGCAGAAGATAAACAGAAAATCAGGGATGCATCTTAGTAACTAAGGCCTCCAGAAGAGACTTGATCTCAGAGGATGACTTCACTTGCTTTCCAACCATCGTCTTCAACTCAGCAGTGGTTTCATCTTGCTTATCCAGCCTTTGCTTAACCATCTCATTTTCCTTCTTCAACTCTTCCAAAGTCTTCAGAACAAGATTGGTTGGCAGAGGTTCTTTATCTTCTGGAGCAGCTTGATTTTCAGAAACTTCTTCTGTTACTGGTGATTGAGCAGAATCAACATCCTGAACTTCTTCAGAAGGTACCAAAACCATTTGAAGTCCAGAGTTTTCTTCCAGAGGTTCTGACTCTGTCCAGGGTTTGTTGTCCAACAGAAAAGGTTTATTCTGTTCAATGTTTGAAACAACTGCTTTGAGATACTCACAAAAGTTCTGGTGAGCAATGTCATAGAAGATGTCCTTTAGTCTCTTTGTCTCAGCATTAAACCATTTTCTGAAGGTGGCCCACAGAAAGTCAGAAGCAGTTGGATCAGGAAGCTCTGAGCAAGCAGACTTCAGATCCGCTATCCTGAATTTCATTTCTGTTTCAAAAGCAAGAAGCAGTGCAGAAATGTCTGTTTTTGTGGGTTTTGGTTTTGGTGCAGGTATGGCAGTTTTGTTTGAGACAGAGGATAATTTTTGTAAAGCTTCAATATTAACAGAGGTTCTAAGGGGATTTTCATGTTCAGCTTCTTCTGGTGGTGTGTCAGGGATGGTGATAAAAGTTGGTGAGTTAGGAGGGGTAGACTCATAGGAAGACAAGGAGCTTTCTCTTATTGGTGAGAGATTAAAAACAAGACCATCAGAATTTAGTGGTTGGAAACTGTTATGGTGGTGTGTTTCAAAAGTATGAGAAGATGGGATTTGTTCAGATTCTGGGGGTTGGAAATCATCAATGTCAGAGAGAACATGTTGAAGGGCAGTGTGTGTTTCAGCTGATGGTGAACGGTCAATATCAGAAAGGGGTGTTGTATCAATTGGAATATCAAAGTCTGAAAGAGTTTGTGGTTGATGGGGTTCATTTTCTGGTGGATAAAGTGAAGATAAGATGGATGAAACAACAACAGTTGCAGGTATAACAGAGGGAATAGGGTTAGAAGGAGGAATAGGTTCAGAGGATGGGGTTGGTTCAAATGATGGGGTTGGTTCAGCAGGAGTTGGTACATAAGGAATTGGTGCAGAGGGAATGTCATCAGAAGGTGTTGGGTCAGAGGGGGTTTCAGACATTTCTATTGAAACTGCTTCTACTACAAAAATAAATTCAGAGTTAGAGGCAGAAGTATTACCTGTTCTTCTGGTAGTTTTGGGAGCCTTCTGAGACAATCCTTCTCCAGCCTTTCTTTTCTTGCTCCTTGCTGATGCAGCATCTGGAGTTTGTTGAGTAAGTTCTGTTGCCTTGAACATTGGATCCACACCATGTTGCTTGCAGGAGTCCAAGTATCTGACCACAACCTCTGGAGGTGTGTCAGAAGAGAAGAGTGGGAAGTTCTGCAGAGGAATCTTCCTGGTGGTTATAACTTCTCTGGAATAGAGGACAGGATCTTTCTTGATAGAAGTTATGAACTTCATCTTCTTCAGATTCTTTGCATTCAGAGGCTTACCAACATCTGTTTCTAGAAGATCTATCTGATTTACTTCAGCCAGATAGTCCACCAACTTATTCTCACTGAGAATGTCAGATATTAAACGCCCTAGAGGAATCCAATCCCTCTTGGTTTTCTCTCCATCTCTTGTTTCCTTCACACTGTTTTTCAGATGTTGAAATAGAGAGTGTGCAAGGTTAACCTTCTTCTGTGTAGCAATGTAGTACAGCAAGAACTGTTGATCCATGTTGATATAATCTAGAGAATTTGTAGCTTTCCTGTGGCAGATGGTTCCAAGAATGATTTTGGCCCAAATTTTAAGAGGACTCTTCAGATCCTTTATCTTGTTAGAAGGTTGGCCAGAAGTGAAGATTTCTTTAGCTATCAGTTTGGTATCTGACAGTTTGTCCATTTCACTACACTTGATTCCATTGCCATCAGATTCTATGAGCCTAGCAATGTGGTCTTCAGAAATTATGATTCTTTTTCCCAGCACATGTGACGTAACATGAGTGTTAGAAGCACTTGCATACACCCAAAATTCTTTAACCAATTTTGGGAAAACTGGTCCCATGAGACGATCAAAATACTTCTCCCAACCTTGAGCTTGGACGGCAGAAAGGAGGTCAAAACCATTATCTTTCAAACTGTTGAAATCCACAAAAAGCTCACATAGAACTTCCAGTTTGTCAGTTGGAGTAAGAAGGGTCTTCACAGGTTCAACGTAAAGCACATCAGTTGAGTCTTCTTGTTGTTGAGGGGAGGAAGCCATTGTTACTAAGATGAGTTATGGGGTTTAGGGTTCTTAAAAAAATTACAGAGAGAACGCAAGGTGAAAGTGAAAATATTCAGTAAGGAATGCAATTAGGGTAAAAAGAAAAAGTGAGAGTGAAAAGTTGTTTATATAGAAAAAAAATTCATTTAATAATATGAGAAATTAGTGGGAAAAATTAAATTTAAAACATAATGATGATATGCAATAAATCCAGCAGACATAGGGGAAGGCGTAAAAGATTCTGGAATAGTTACCAAAGAGATTTTTGCCTTTTTGGTGTCAAGTCAGCCGTATCAGTTTCCCAGAAGATCAACAAATGTCCTTTTGTAGAGGGCAGTTGTCCAATGCATGTTCTGTCACTCTTCAGAATTTGGACACTTGTTCTAATTCTGATAGGATTCCTTAGAGCCTTGTTGACACTTGTTGATGTGAAGATCTGCATGTTATTCCTTTGAACAGAAGTTCTCAGAATGAAACAGTTAGAACATAATATCTTCTGAAGGAATAATATAGAGGATTAGATTCAGAACTTCTAAGAGTTAAAGACATATCATTAAAGCATTTTCACTCTGGACCTAATTTCATACTAAGGTATGTTAGAATGAAATTAAATCTATCTTCAGGAAGGGGTTTTGTAAAAATGTCAGCCCATTAGTGATTTGTATCTATGAATTTTAACATTAAATTCCCTTCTGAGTATAGTCCCTAATGAAATGATGTTTAACTTCTATGTGTTTAGCTCTAGAATGTAAAATTGGATTTTTAGAAAGACATATAGCAGAATTATTATCACAGAGGATGGGTATGTTACTCTCATAAATGTTGAAATCCTCAAGCTGATTTTTCATTCAGAGCATCTGAGTACTGCATCCAGCTGCTGCAATGTATTCAGCTTCTGCAGTTGATAATGTTATGGTTGACTGCCTTTTGCTGGACCAAGAAATTAGATTATCTCCTAGAAATTGACAACTTCCAGAAGTACTTTTTCTTTCTGTTCTATCTCCAGCAAAATCAGCATCACAATATCCTACAAGTTTGTAATCTTTGGATCTTCTGTAGTATAGACCAAGATTAGTAGTACCTTTCAGATACCTAAAGATTCTCTTAACTGCTGTTAAGTGAGTTTCTCTAGGATCTGATTGGAATCTAGCACATAAACATACACTGTATAAAATATCTGGTCTAGAAGCAGTTAGATAGAGGAGAGAGCCAATCATACCTCTGTAGAGCTTCTGATCTACTTTCTTACTTACCTCTTCTTTCTCCAGAATACATGTAGGATGCATAGGAGTTTTAGATATAATGCTTTCTGATAAATCAAATTTATTTAGAAGTTCTTTGACATATTTGCTTTGATGGATATATGTTCCTTCTGATGTTTGATTTATTTGAATTCCCAGAAAGAACTTTAATTCTCCCATCATGCTCATTTCAAATTCTGCCTGCATAGACTTAGCAAATTCCTCTCCCAAGGAACTTTTAGTAGAACCAAATATTATATCATCTACATAAATCTGGTATATCAGAATGTCATTTTTAATGTTTTTACTGAAAAGAGTTGTGTCCACTTTCCCTCTGATGAAATCATTTTCCAGAAGAAAAGTACTTAGTCTTTCATACCAAGCTCTGGGAGCTTGCTTCAGACCATATAAAGATTTTTTGAGTTTGAAAACATGTTCTGGAAATTTTATATTTTCAAAGCCAGGGGGTTGGTGTACATATACTTCTTCATCAATATAACCATTTAAAAATGCATTCTTGACATCCATTTGATATAGAATGATATCATGGTTTACAGCAAATGAAATTAGAAGTCTGATTGATTCTAACCTTGCAACTGTGGCATAGGTTTCTGTGTAGTCAATTCCTTCTTGTTGACTATAACATTGTGCAACCAGTCTTGCTTTGTTTCTGACAACTTCTCCTTGCTCATTTAGCTTGTTTCTGAATACCCACTTGGTGCCAATGATGTTGAATCCTCTGGGCCTAGGAACTAGATCCCATACATCATTTCTGGTGAATTGATTAAGTTCTTCTTGCATAGCCAGAATCCAATCATTTTCTGAGAGAGCTTCTTCTACAGAAGTTGGTTCAATCAGAGAAACAAGTCCCATTAAGGATTCTTCAGAGTTTCTGAATGATGATCTTGTTCTGATTGGTTCATCCTTCTTTCCCAAGATTTTATCTTCTGGATGATTCACCTTGCTTCTGGATAGTTTCTTCTGAGTGGGTTCTTCAGAATTTGTTGGAGTAATTGTCTTGTTTTGTTCTGTAGGTGATTGTTCTTCAGATGTTCTGTTTGTAGAAATTTCAACTTCTATATCTGCAATAAATTCATTCTGCTTTGGTTTTTCAGAACCAAGCTTATCATCAAATCTGACATAAATAGATTCTATCACAATACGTGTTTCTGTGTTGTATACTCTGTATCCCTTTGAACGTTCAGAGTATCCTAACATATAACACTTTTGTGCCTTAGAGTCAAATTTATTCAGAGGATCATTAGTATTCAGAATAAAACATTTGCATCCAAAAGGATGAAAGTATGAAATGTTGGGCTTTCTGTTCTTCCACAATTCATAAGGAGTCTTTTCAAGAATAGGTCTTATAGAGATTCTATTCTGAATATAGCATGTTGTATTTACTGCTTCTGCCCAAAAATGTTTAGCCATGTTAGTCTCATTGATCATGGTTCTGGCCATCTCTTGCAATGTTCTATTCTTACGTTCTACAATCCCATTTTGTTGTGGAGTTCTAGGACAAGAAAAATCATGAGAGATGCCATTTTCATTAAAAAAATGATTCTAATTTTTTGTTTTCAAATTCTCCACCATGATCACTTCTGACTTTAATAATTTTAAATTCTTTTTCATTCTGAACTTGTTTGCAGAAGTTAGAAAATACAGCAATTGACTCATCCTTGTGTCTAAGAAACTTTACCCATGTCCATATGCTGAAGTCATCTACGATCACCAATCCATACTTCTTGCGACTGACAGAAGCAGTTTTCACTGGTCCAAACAAGTCAATGTGCAGAAGTTCCAGTGGTCTAGAGGAAGATACAACATTTTTAGCTTTAAAGGCAGGTTTTGAAAATTTGCCTTTCTGACATGCTTCACACAGAGCTTCTGAGTTGAACTTCAAGTTTGGAAGTCCTCTGACCAGATTGAGTTTGTTAAGTTGAGATAATCTTCTCATATTAACATGTCCCAATCTTCTGTGCTAGACCCATTTCTCAGTTTCCACAGACATTAGACATTTTACATTCTGATTTTTTAATTCTGAAAGTTTTATTTTATATATGTTGTTCTTTCTCTTTCCACTGAAGAGGATTGTTCAATCTTTCTGACTAACAGCTTTACAGAACTTTTGATTGAAGATTATGTCATAACCATTATCACTTAATTGACTTATGGATAATAGATTATGCATTAATCCTTCTACTAATAGAACATTAGAGATAGAGGGAAGATTTCCATTACCAATAGTTCTAGAGCAAATTATTTTTCCTTTTTGGTTGCCTCCAAAACCTACGTGGCCTCCATCTTTTAATTCAAGACTTTGGAACATATGCTTTCTTCCCGTCATGTGTCGTGAGCATCTAGAGTCCAGGTACCATGATTGGTGTTTCAGTTTTAATGTTAAAGACATCTGCAACATACACAATTTTATCCTTGGGTACCCATATTCTTCTGGGTCCATGTTTGTTAGTTTTCACAAACTTCTGATTTATTTTAGGTTTCAAATCAGAACTTGTGGAGCAAGATGACTCACTAGTATATATTAAGTCATGGTTATGACCATAGGTAAAATGAGAACTTAGAGGAGTATTAGTTTTTATGACAATGTCCTCAATCTTTTTAAACTTCAGAGTTTCTTTAGTTTTCACATAGCCTATGCCTCTTCTATCATTTCTGCTAACTCCATAGATCATAGATGCAATTTTGCTTCTATCTATGCTTTTAGCTAGAAATTTTTGAAAACCATAGTCATATTGTTTTATGATACTATCAGAATTGATTAGATCTTCTAATTCAGATTCCCTCTGAGCTTTAAGTTTTTCAAGAGAGTTTTTGCATTCAAAAATATTTTCTTTTAGCTCAGAGTTTTCTGTTTTTAGTTTTCTAACTTCTTCTAATTCAGATACTAGACTTTGTTTCATGTCTTTGTATTTGAATTGAAGCTTCTGATATTTTTCAAGAATTTCTGAGAGGCTAGCTTCTAATAGAGATCTAGAAAGTTTAGAGAATACCTATTCTGTATCTGAGTCTGATTCTGATTCTGATGAGTGATCATCTTCTGGTATGTTTGCCATTAGTGCAATGTTAGCATGTTCATCTTCTGAATTTGACTCTGCCTCAGATGATTCAGAATCATCCCATGTTGCCATGAGACTCTTTTTCTTTTCTCTATTGAATTTGTTTCTGGGTTTCTCTTTCTGGAGTTTTGGACATTCACTTTTGTAGTGACCTGGTTCTTTGCATTCATAGCACACAACTTCTTTGCTTCTGGGTTTCTTGTGACCAGATGTTGATTCAGAGTAGTTGCTTGTTCTTCTGGTATTTCTGAACTTCTTCTGACGATGCTTCCAGAGTTGTTGGACTCTTCTGGATAGGAGAGATAATTCATCTTCTTCTGATGAGCATCCAGAACTTTCTTCTTCTTCTGCCTGTAAAGCTTTAGAAACAGATTTGTTAGATTTAAGAGCTACAGACTTACCTTTCTTCTGGGGTTCATCTTCTTCTAGTTCAATCTCATTACTTCTCAATGAGCTGATCAGTTCTTCTAAGGATATTTCATTCAGATTTTTAGATAGCTTTAGAGCAGTGACCATGGGCCTCCAAGCCTTTGGCAAGCTTCTGTTGATTTTCTTTACATGATCTGCTGTTGAGTAGCCTTTGTCCAGAACTTTCAGTCCAGCTACCAGAATTTGGAACCTTGAGAACATTTTTTCAATTGTCTCATCTTCTTCCATTTTGAAAACTTCATACTTCTGGATGAGGGCTAGAGCTTTAGTCTCCTTGACTTGAGTGTTGCCTTCATGTGTCATCCTCAGAGAATCAAACATGTGTTTAGCTGAGTCCCTGTTTGTGATTTTCTCATATTCTGTATATGAGATAACACTTAGAAGTATGGTTCTAGCTTTGTGATGATTTCTGAATTCCTTCTTCTGTTGAGCTGTCATATTTTTTCTTTCAATCTTCTGACCATCTGCTCCAACAGGATGAATGTATCCATCTGTCACCATGTCCCAAAGATCTCCATCCAGAGCTAGAAAAAAACTTTGCAGAACATCCTTCCAGTAGTCAAATTTGTCACCATTGAACACTGGAGGTTTAGCGTTGATCTTGTCATTTTGGTAGTCATTGTTGTTATTGCCAGCTTCTTCCATGTGTTTTAACTTCTGGATCTTTTACTGACACGGTTAAGTGTTTTTCTCAGAACCTAGCGCTCTGATACCAATTGAAGGTGCGTAAAACACAAGGAAGGGGGGTTGGAATTGGGTTTTCTTTAACAACTAAAAATAACTTCTAATGACAAGTTAATTTATCCTGGTTCGTTTGAACTCAAACTACATCCAGTCCACCTGCCAAGGTGATTTTGCCTCTATCACTGAGGTCTTAATCCACTATTCAATAAATGAATACACACACTGACCTATAGTCAATGTCCTCTTGAGTCTTCTGACTGAAACTAGTCACTCAAGGGAGTTTACTTAACTATTACAATAACTATAATATGGTAACTATTTTGCTTCTAATAAAGCTAAGATCACTAAGTGAATGTTACAATATTTTAGCATAAATGATTTAGTCTATTGCTCGTAAGTTTATTATGTTCAAATCTTCAATTTGATTCCTTTATTTAGTTCTTGAATAAATGTAGTTGTTGGAGACATCTTGAGCTTAATTTAGGATATTAGTTAATACCATAAATTCCTTCCATAACAAGAGATACTTGTCTTTGCCATTAATTAAAATATTCTTTAATTAATGTCTTCATTATGAAGATCATCATCTTCTAGACGTAAATCGGAGATAATAAAGACTTGATGCGCAGCCATTAAACCATGTCATTAAATGATGGATTCTTCATTAAGTGTATCTTCTATATATGGCTCAATATATCTTCTAGTAATGCACGTCTCCTTTAATTAAATTCCTCTTCTACACATATAATAAAGGTAGTCATTAGAACTTCTATTCTAGCATAATAATATTTGTTATCATCAAAACTCTTAGAGGTTTAGAACCATAATTGTTCTAACACTTCGGAAAATGGAAAATTAATTTGAAGTTGTTTGAAGATGTCCATAAACCAAGCATATTGCCTCTCATTATCCCTCTTTGATGGAACATGAGGATAAGGCATGTTGGTAGGAATTAGTGTCATCACTGTAGGATCAAGCGCTTACCACTGCACTAAAAGCAATTGTTGTTAGTGAAGGCGCAACTTTATTTCCTTATAGTATAGAGTCTTTCAAGGGGCTGCGCCTATTAAGCGCCATGGGTTGGGATGTTAAACCCATTGAATCCCTAAGGGTGACGCTGAATTAATAAATCCAACAATCTCCCCCCCAGTGTCAACCGGGGGGATTCGAACCCATGACCTGGTGTTGCACCCCAAAATTTGCCCTCACAAGACAAGACTTTGTGTACTAATAGGTTCACAAGGTTTACAAGACATCTCATGAGGTTCACAAGGTTCACAAAGTTCACAATCAGTCAGAAGATTTGACATTTCCCTCAGACAATGCATCCTCCTAAGCAATGCATCCTAAACTAGGGTTTTGACTTTAATCAGACTAAATGGACTTCCAAGACTTCAAGTGAGCTTCATAACATCTTATAAGTGTTTAAGAATCCCCATGACAAGTTTCATGACTTTTCCCAAAGGTTTGCTCAGTCAGATGATCAGATAGGTCAAAATCAGTCAAAGTAGTTAAAAAGTCAAACTGAGGTCAACCGTCGTCAAACCAAAGTCAAAATTCATGATTTTTTGCCAACATCAAGTATATGAAGTAAAATTCATCATTTGATCAAGGTTTGATCATGATTCATCAAGGAGATTTCAGATCATCAAGAATCAAGAGTTTCTAAATTAGGGTTTTCATAGGAAAAGTCAACTGAACTTTGACCAGCCATAACTTTCACATGCTTCATCAAATATTTTCCATACAAAGCTCATTTTTAAGGAAATTGAATTCTCTACAACTTTGTGTCTCACAAGCCAAGCCCAAAAATGCTTCATTTGGAAGGTATGAGCTAAGACATTATAGGTCCTTTTAAAAGTCAACAAAAAGTCAACAACTTCAAAAGAGTATAACTTGAGAATGGTAAAAGATATGAACATGAGACAAAAGAGGTTGGTTAGATTACTCTTTAAGCTTTCCAAAATGTCCAAGAACATCTTCATAGCATTAAAATTGAAGGATTTGTGCCCTTGCAAAGTTGGGAAATTTTTGAGAGGTTTATGAAGCAAATGGGGTCTTAAAACCATAATTCACCAAATGGGCTTGCTTTTTTATGATCCAAACACTTCCATGACATCATGCACGAATTAAAAATTATTTATTCATATTTTTATTCATTTTATTTTATTTATTATGATTTTTTACATTAAAAATCATTTTAAATCAAAATAAAATATAAAAGTGTGAATATTTGATTTGATTTTGGTTCTAGAAGGTCTTAATGATTATTTAGAAGTGATTGAAACTATATAAAATCAGATCAATAAAAAATAGTAAGAAGATATCAATTTATTTTCTCAATATTTGATTTGATCTTTGTTCTAGAAATTCTTAAAGGCCATTTAGAGATGATTGAAATCATATAAGATCATATCAACCAAAAATAGTAAGAAGATATCAATTTTTTTCTCAATATTTGATTTGATCTTTGTTCTAGAAATTCTTAAAGGCCATTTAGAGATGATTGAAATCATATAAGATCATATCAATCAAAAATGGTAAGAAGATATCAATTTTTTTTCTCAATATTTGATATGATTTTTGTTCTAGAAAGTCATAAAGGCCATTTAGAGATGATTGAAATCATATAAGATCATATCAACCAAAAATAGTAAGAAGATATCAATTTTTTTTTCAATATTTGAAAGCATATCTTTTTCAATCTCAAGTGATCCAAAAGTCCAAAGTAGGATATGATTTTTTGATCTAATTTCACTCACTATATATACATGAAGAGATCACAACACAAAGGAGAATTGTGGCTGCTTCCAAGAGTAAGAACAATACTTTAAATTTTCATAAAAAAAATCATAATTCAGATTCTATTTTGCAGGCTATATCAAAGTGTTTTGAAGGTTGCAATCTCTTCCTTGATCATCCTTGATGCTATCCCAATGCATTACATCATCCAAAACTCATTAAAATGCATAAACTGGTTTCATCTTTAGCTTGAAATTTGATTTTTCGATTTCAATGATACAAGCAATATAAATGAAATTTGATTGTATATTATTGTTCATGATGATGTTTGTAATGTTTCTGGATATTTTGATTTAATGTTTGATGCAGAAACAGTTAAGTGTCATTGCTAGAGCTTGGGTTCGAATCCCAACCTCAGGTAAGTTTTGTTTTTTCATTCAATTTCTCATTATTTTCTTTATTGTTTTGTTTTATATTTAATATAAATTATATTTCTTATAAGAAAATATATTTAAATAATCATATGTAAATATATATATATATATTAACTTCATATTTTTCTAAAAGGGATCTCTAATTTATTTTCTAAAAATTTTAATCTTAGTTTTTTTTATTAAAATATGTATATATTATTATTATATATTTAATTTTGTAAATAGTTAAATTAATATTGTAATTTAAATTATAAACCCTAATTCTATTTTCTTTAAAATTCCTAACCCTAATCTTTAAATATTAAAATTAATTAAACTTTTCTAATATCTAATTAAAATAATTAATAATATTTTCTTTGTAAATAATTATTATATGGCTTATTATTATTATTCATATCATCTTATTTTCATCTCAAAAATTATTTAAAGTTGTTTATTTAAATCTAAAAATACTTAATTAAATTATATATATATTTTGTATATTATTACTAACCTTTTCTTCTTATAATTATCACTAACCTTTTTTTATTGTTTATACTTATCATTTTATTATATAATTATTATTTAAATTGTTTTTATTATAATGTAACTGTAAAAGCCATGTAATAGTTGTAGCTCTTATTGTTTATTTATAAATATATTGCTATGGTTAGTAAAATAGGGAGTGATAGCATGTTTGCTTTAAAATTAACTTAGATCACTAATTATAAGATAAATATTTGAATTTGTACATGCACACACGTAAGTCGAT
This sequence comes from Lathyrus aphaca, assembly GCA_963966055.1. NCBI lineage: Eukaryota > Viridiplantae > Streptophyta > Magnoliopsida > Fabales > Fabaceae > Lathyrus > Lathyrus aphaca. Next base: position 174,773,153 of record OZ014524.1, on the reverse strand, counting down.
CTTTGATCGCCATCTCACTTCTTAAGGGTTACCTCTCATGTTGCCTAAACAAAAAAGGTCAAGTAAGGTGTATAAAGCAAAGTCCCTTCTCTCATTAACATCATCTTGTCCCTTTAAAGAATTATAAGATCAAGTCCCGTCATGGTTGCCTTTCGTAAATGATCTTGTCCCTTTCGAATAAAGATGATAAGTCCCTTCGAATTGCTAAATACACCTTACAATTGCCTAATTACAGTTGTCCCTTCATTTGTCCCTCATACATCCAAGGTAATGACTACCTCTTCCTTAATAATAGGGATAGTCTTACCATTTAAAGGATATTTAAGAACAGAAAAGACTTAACTTAGAGTAGGTTCCTCTTATGTACTTGCTCACCTTTTTCAAAACCTTTCATTACACCTCACATTTTTTAAACAATTTTCAAAACAAAGTCTTTATATATATCCATACAAGGATCATTATAAAGTACTTAAGAAAATTTTTAATCACACACTACACTTCTCAAAACAGTTTAAAGTGACCTAAGTAACTAAGAACCCATGGATAACCATGGATGTAAAGGGTGCTAACACCTTCCCTTTACATAACCTACCCCCGAACCCAAAAATCTTTTTAAGGTCTTTTTCTGTTCTTTTATGCCCTTTCCTTTGGATAACATAAAAGTCGGTGGCGACTCTTGCTATCCGCAACATTTAACTAAAGTCAGTTCTCCCACCGTGTTACAGAACTGGCGACTCTACTGGGGATTTAATAAAAGAGGGGTACCCTTAGGAATTAGATCACTTTAAAATTGTTTGCCTTGTTTGCTTTATACTTACTTGTTGGGTGCTCTTATGTGTGAAAGATCCTAACCCGGATCTAGTGTACCTTAGGTAAATGGCAATAGACCAAGGAAATTGTACGGCGTATACCGATATGGTTGATCTGGTAGCCATAGTTAGTGTGACTTCTTGGTTGGTGCTTATGTTCCTTAAGTCAAGTTGAGGATAATATGAGGCTGCCATATGTTGTCAATACACTAACTGACTTTTAGAACCATAGTTATCCCATCTTGGCCTTTAGAAAAGTAGTGAGATAACCGGCTTTGGTGCATACTGAAGTTGGTTGATACTCGATGCTACACTCATTGAGATCTTAAACTTGGAGGGTTTTGGTTGACAAGTAAGTTGCCTACTGAACAACCACCCTTGTGAAGGATCAGTGATATTGAGATCCCTTAGAACCTGGTTACTTTTGTAGGACAGGATGAACCAACTAAACTTCAGGGGAGGGTACTTACCTTTAAACCTCATGCAAGCCTTCAAACCTAGGGCTATTGTGTGACTTGTTTGTGTGTGCCACATGTTTGTGATTGAGCATAACATCATGACATCATCATGCATCATAAGCATAACATTTTCACTAACCATTTCAAGGACCAAAGGATTTACCTTTGTTCTTTGTTGCAGGTCATGGCTTCTGCTCGTAGGAATACTATCAGGACCAACTTTGTAAGAGACTCATTACAAAGTAAGTCAAGAAAGAATCTTGGAGTTAACCAAACAACTTCACGAGGAGCGGAATCTCAACTCATACCTCAACACAAAGAGGAAACGTCCATGGGAGACTTAAAACCCCATCTTTTGTATTTATTTCATTTCATTTTTATTGTAATCCCAAGGGGCAAACGAATTTATTACTAATAAAAGTTTACCTTCTTGATTGTTTAAGCAAATTTAAATCCTGCGGTCCTTGAAAACATTGCATATGCATTTACATACCATATCATTGCATCACAGGTTTTCTTATGTACATGTATCTTATCTTCTCGCTGTTTATTTCAGCAATGGCTCTTGAACAAACAGTCAAAGATCTCCAGGCACAAAATGCACAGTTCCAAGAGTTGATCCTGAACTTGTCCAAGGGGCAGGATGAATTGAAGACACTGCTGGCCAAAAAGACTAAGAAGACTAGAAGGTCAGGAGGCCTCATCAACATGGGAAGAAGGTGCAGAGGTCCTGTCAAGACCAAATAACATGTTGAAGATTATGAGTCTGAAGAGTCTGAGATAGAGGGAGGCAGTCTCCATAATACAATGGGGGATTCTGATTCTGAAGCTAACTACTATCATGATCCTAATGAAGATAAGTTCAAGAGGTTGGTGGATAGAATGGATGCTATGGAATTGCAAAAATCTTCTGGGCTAGATTTTGAAGACCTGAGTTTGATATCTGGGGTGGTCATACCCATTGGTTTCAAGGTTCCTACTTTTGTAGTTTATGATGGTGTCTCTTGTCCCAAGCTGTATCTGAGGTCCTATGTCCGGAGGATCCAACCCCATACTCCTGATAAGAAGTTGTGGATCCACTTCTTCCAAGAGAGCTTATATGGAGCTCAATTGGAATGGTACTATCAGTTGGAGAGTGTCAACATCCGTGATTGGAATGATCTTGCTGAGGCTTTTTATAAGCAATATCAATACAATGCTGATCTAGCCCCTACTCGCATGCAACTCCAAAGCATGTCTATGGGTGCTAAAGAAAATTTCAAGGAGTATGCTCAGAAGTGGAGAGATTTGGCTGGAAGAGTAAAACCCCCTCTAACTGACAGAGAGTTAGTGGATATGTTCATGTGTACGTTGAATGGTCCTTTTTACAGTCATCTTATTGGAAGCTCATCATCTGGCTTCACTGAGCTGATAATGACAGGAGAGCGCGTAGAAAGTGGTATAAGGAGTGGCAAGATCCCAGTGGGTGCTTCTTCATCAAGTACTACAAAGAAGCCCCCTAGTGGGAAGAAAGAGTCGAATGCTGTTTATGGTCAATCTGATCGTAGTAGGAGGCATCAATCTGTGAGTGCAATTCACATCTCCAATCCAACTCCTGCAACACCAGAGCCACCACAGGGCAATCAACAGAGGCCTAGAAGGCAGTTCACCAAGATCAACATGTCACTGGCCCAAGCCTTGCAACACTTGTTGAAGGGTGAACTCATCACTTTGAGGGACCCTCCTCAGAATCCCAATGTTACCTCTCCCAGGTACAATCCTAATGCACGATGTGCATATCATTCAAATGGTCAGGGACATGATACCAATAGTTGCTGGGCATTGAAGAATAAAATTCAGGATATGATTGATGCGGGAGAGATTGAGTTTGACCCTCCGGGTACTCCAAATGTGATTACTGCGCCCATGCCGAATCATGAGAAAACTGTCAATGCTATTGATGAAGTTTCACATATTTCCTCAGTTGCAGATGTGACTACACCATTGCCTGTCATCAAGAAGAAGTTGGTACAAGCTGGGTTCTTTCCAGGTTGTCATGAAGATTGTTTATATTGTGCTTATAGGCCGGATAGTTGCTGGAAGTTGAAGAACGGAATTCAACGTCTCATGGACAATTACACAATATTGTTTGAGAGGACACCTTCTGTGGAGAGTATGGTTGAACATATAACTAAAGGTGCGAAGGTTGAAGAGGTGGATATGGTTGATAAGGTACCGGTGGATTACTTCCAAGGGTCCTGTCAAAATCACTCGTAAGGGTCCAGTTAAGATCACTGCTGAAGACCCTGTGAAGATTGTTGCTGAAGCTAGAGTGGCTCCTATGATCATTACCACTCCGGGTCCTATTCCATATACTTCCGATAAAGCTGTGCCTTGGCATTATGGATCTGATGTTTATATTCATGGTGTTAAGCAGGAATCCTTGGCTGATGCACCTGTTGTTGGTGAAAATCTGGATGTTGATAATATTGCTGGATCTAGTAAGATCACACGAAGTGGAAGAGTTTTCTCCCCTCCAGTTATCCCCAAGAATGCAGTTACTCCAGCTACTACCTCCACTGCTGATGCTCGGGGCGAAGGCCCTGTTATTGAACCTGTACAAACTGATGTGCCAGCTGCTGATGATCTTTCTAAGCAGATGGAAGAAGTATTGAAAATCATTCGCAAGAGTGATTATGACATTGTTGATCAATTGGGGCATACTCCCTCCAAGATTTCTATGTTGTCCTTATTATTGTGTTCAGAGGCTCATGCCAAAGCCTTGATTAAATTTTTAAAGACTGCTCACGTACCAAATGAGATATCTGTAGACCAGTTTGAAAATTATGTTGCACACTTGACCTATGATAATGGGTTAGGTTTCTCCGATGCTGATTTGACTCCGGCCAAAAGGGATCATAACAAGGCTCTACATATCTCTATTGAATGCAGGGGCACTACCCTGTCACATGTGTTAATAGACAATGGTTCTTCGTTGAATGTGTTACCCAAAGAAGTCCTGAATAAGCTTAGTCCTGAAGATGCTGTGTTGAAGCCCAGTAATATAGTGGTGAAAGCTTTTGATGGCTCGAGGAGAGTGGTGCATGGAGAAATTGATCTCCCAATCAAAGTGGGTTCTCAGGTCTTCAATGCTGCTTTTTATGTAATGGATATTCGACCGTCGTATTCTTGTTTGCTTGGGCGTCCCTGGATTCATGGGGCAGGTGCTGTGACTTCTACTTTACATCAGAAGCTGAGATATCCAGTGAAGGGAAAGGTTGTTACTGTTTACGGAGAGGAAGGATATATGATTAGCCACGTGAACACATTTAAATATCTTTAAGTAGAAGGTGAATATGTTGAAACTCCGTGCCAGACATTTGAAGTAGTTCCTTGGGTTGTTCCTAATGTTGAAGCTCCTCCTGTTGTCAAGAAAGTTCCTGTGGTCACCAGAGTACCTCCTACAATGGCTTCCCTCAAGGATGCTAGAGCTGTGGTGGATGAAGGTGGTTGTACTATCTGGGGCAGCTTCCTGACATCCCTTACAAATCTGACAAATTTGGTTTGGGTTTCACTGCAGAGTCCCAGAAGGCTGTTCGTCACGCTCGTGCTGTTCGTATAACTAATCAAGGGATTATAAAGGATCAGATCAATGTTGTGGGTGACTATGATGAAGATTATAACTTGGATGCTTGGATTTTTCCTACTGTGGGTGCTGGGCTCAATAACTGGAAGGCTGAAGATGTTATTCCTATCTCCTTTAGTCAGGAGTAAATGCTATTATTGTGTTATTACTTTTAAAGTTTGTAATTTTTGAACAATTAAACTCTTAAGCCTTGTGCCTTACCTGGGGCACAATGGTGTGCTTGTTACGGGGTGTCATTTCATTTGCATACTGCATTCAATAAAAATCAGTGGATGTTTCGTTTTCGTAAATATTGTGTTCCTTGTTTTTCTTTTATTATTTTTGCTTTATCAGCTATGTGTTCTTACACACACCCACATCACTAAAATGCAGATCCTCATCCACTCTGGATCCTGTTGATAACAGTTCTACTATTGCCAATTATAATTTCGAGAATCCAATCTATCAAGCTGAAGATGGAAATGAGGACGATTGTGAAGTACCTGTAGAGCTTGCTAGGTTGTTACAACAAGAAGAGAAAGCTATACAGCCACATGAAGAGCCAGTTGAAGTTGTGAATTTGGGAACTGAAGAAAACAGGAAAGAGGTCAAGATAGGGGCTGAATTGGAGGATAGTGTCAAGAGCAGATTGATTCAGATGTTACATGATTATGTGGAGATCTTTGCTTGGTCTTATGAAGATATGCCAGGATTGGATACAGACATTGTGGTTCACCATTTACCAGTAAAAGAAGATTGTCGTCCAAAGAAGCAGAAGGTTCGTCCCATGCGTCCTGAAATGTCAGAGAAAATTAAGGCAGAGGTAATGAAACAGTTTGATGCAGGGTTCTTAGTTGTGACTTCTTATCCTCAATGGGTTGCAAATGTGGTGCCGGTACCTAAGAAAAATGGTAAGGTACGTATGTGTGTAGACTACAGGGATTTGAACAAGGCCATCCCTAAAGATGACTTTCCACTTCCTCATATTGATGTTCTGGTAGACAACACTGCTCAACATAAGGTATTCTCTTTTATGGATGGTTTCTCTGGTTACAATCAAATCAAGATGGCACCTGAAGATATGGAAAAGACAACATTTGTTACACAGTGGGGCACCTTTTGCTATAAAGTGATGCCATTTGGTTTGAAGAATGCAGGGGCAACATATCAGCGTGCTATGGTGGCTTTGTTTCATGATATGATTCATCATGAGATAGAGGTATATGTGGATGATATGATAGCCAGGTCCCAGAATGAAGAGCAACATCTTGATCATCTACATAAGTTGTTTGAGAGGTTGAAGAAATACAAGTTGAGATTGAACCCAAACAAGTGTACTTTTGGAGTTAGGTCTGGTAAACTCCTGGGTTTCATTGTCAGTGGAAAAGGTATTGAAGTAGATCCCGCAAAAGTGAAAGCTATACAAGAGATGCTAGCTCCCCGTACTGAGAAGGAGGTTAGAGGTTTCTTGGGACGATTGAATTACATTGCAAGATTTATTTCCCAATTAACATCTACCTGTGAGCCAATCTTCAAGTTGTTGAAGAAAGATCAGGTGATGGAGTGGAATGATGAGTGCCAGACTGCATTTGATGAAATTAAGAAATATTTGTTAGAACCTCCAATTTTGATGCCACCAGTTGATGGAAGACCTTTGATTATGTACTTAACAGTATTAGACAACTCAATGGGGTGTGTATTGGGGCAACATGACGAGTCTGGTCGAAAAGAGCAGGCAATATACTACCTCAGCAAAAAGTTTACCGACTGTGAAACAAGATACTCACTGCTCGAGAAAACTTGCTGCGCTTTGGCATGGGCTGCTCGCCGACTAAGACAGTATATGTTGACTCATACTACCTTATTGATTTCGAAAATTGATCCAATCAAGTACATATTCAAGAAACCTGCTCTCTCCGGAAGAATAGCAAGATGACAAATGATCTTAACAGAATATGATATACAGTATACTACTCAGAAGGCCATTAAAGGAAGTGTTGTAGCTGATCATTTGGCTCATCAAGCAGTGGATGATTATCAGTCAATGAGTTTTGAGTTCCCTAATGAAGACATTATGATTATTACCAAAGAACCTGGACAATATGACGGACCTGAACAAGGATCCCGATGGACTATGGTTTTTGATGGAGCTTCTAATGCACTTGGTAATGGTGTTGGTGTTGTGATCAGTTCCCCTGAAGGTTGTCATACCCCAATTACTGCCAGACTTTGTTTCTATTGTACCAATAACATGGCTGAATATGAGGCATGTATCCTGGGTATCAAAGCTGCCATTGATATGAAGATTCAGTTCCTTGACGTGTATGGAGATTCAGCCCTGGTAGTAAGTCAGATCAAAGGAGACTGGGATACCAAACATGATAATCTCATTCCTTACAAAGAGCATGTGTTGTCTTTAACCCCACATTTCAAAGAGATTACCTTTGGACATATTCCACGAAGAGAAAATCAGTTGGCAGATGCAGTAGCCACCATGGCATCTATGTTTGAGATTAGTTGGGATGATGAAGCTCCCAAGATTACTATTGATAGATTTGAGAAGCCTGCATACTGCAATGAGATTGACACTGAAGAAGCAGAAGAGAAGCCTTGGTTCTATGAAGTGAAAAGATATCTTGAAGCTCAGGAGTTCCCGGAAGGGGCATCTGTCAAAGATAAGAAGTTTCTGAGGAGGTTTTCTGCTAAGTTCTTTTTTAGTAATGGAATTTTGTACAAACGCAATCATGATTCAACTTTGCTTCGTTGTGTGGACAAGAAGGAAGCAACAGAGATTATGGAAGATATGCATGATGGGATCTTTGGCACTCATTCTAGTGGTCACACTATGGCAAAGAAGATATTGAGAGCAGGCTACTATTGGTCTACCATGGAAGCTGACTGCTATCAACATGCTAGAACATGTCACAAATGTCAAATCTATGCTGACAAAGTGCATATACCTCCATCACCATTGAATGTGTTGACTGCTCCTTGGCCTTTTGCCATGTGGGGCATTGATATGATTGGTGAGATCAAGCCTACTGCTTCTAATGGGCATCGTTTCATCCTGGTTGCTATTGATTACTTTACAAAGTGGGTAGAGGCAGCTTCATTTGCATCTGTTACCAAGAATGTGGTGGCTCGATTCATTAAGAATAATCTCATATGTAGGTATGGCATCCCTGAAAGGATTATTACTGACAATGGCTCTAATCTGAACAACACTATGATTACTGATCTCTGCACACAGTTCAAGATTAAACATCACAACTCTTCTCCGTATCGTCTGAAGATGAATGGGGCAGTAGAAGCTGCTAATAAGAATATTAAGAAGATTCTAAAGAAGATGACTGTTACTTACAAGGATTGGCATGAGATGTTACCATTTGCTCTTCATGGTTATCGTACTACAATACGTACTTCAACAGGGGCAACCCCATTCTCCTTAGTCTATGGTATGGAAGCAGTTCTGCCCATTGAAATTCAGATACCCTCCTTAAGAATCATGAAGGATGCAGGCTTGGATGAAGATGAGTGGATTCAGACTCGACTTGACCAGATAAATTTGATTGATGAGAAGAGGTTAGCAGTTGTTTGTCATGGTCAGATGTACCAGAAACGGATGATCCAAGCTTTTAATAAGAAGGTTAAGCCAAAGGTATATCAGGCTGGTGATTTGGTAATCAAGCGTATCATATTACCACAGGGTGATCCTAGGGGCAAGTGGACTCCTACATATGAAGGACCATTTGTGGTCAAAACAGTATTCTCAGGAGGTGCCATGATGCTTACTACTATGGATGGTGAAGACTTCCCACAGCCTGTAAACGCAGACATAGTTAAAAAATACTACGCATAAAAAGAGACCCGCTAGGTTGACTGGCCTAGGCAAAAATAAGGGCATCCCGGTGAACCAAAAGGGTTCGGGAAAAAATTAGGGATATATATATAAAAAAAATGTACACCCGGCAAGTCGAAAACCTGAAAAGGCGGCTTGGGCAAAAAAGGGTATCCCGGTGGATTGAAAACCTGAAAGGGCAATCCAGGCAAAAGTTAGGGATTAAAGCGTATGACTATGTCTCGTTTGGATCACCCATGAAACTACAACCAGTTGTGCTACTTAACCAAGTTCAAACAGATAAAGCTCAATCCAATCGTTTCTGTCTCGACAGCAAAAGATGAGATACTTGAAGATAATGGCAATAGTAGAATTGAAACTCAATAGGATTATTTCCCACATAGCTGATTTTCTTCGTTTTGTAAAAAATTGTTATGACAAATTCCTCTTACTAGGATTTCTGTCTCCTTGTACAAACTTACCTAAAGGATTTCTGTCTCCTAGGACAAATTCCACTTTGTGATATAAATAAAATTCCATCTTTGAATCCAGATTTACTTTTACCCTATTTACGTAAGCGAAACGTCCATTGGTTGTGTTTGAATGTAGGTATGCTTTTGAATATGATTGATGTTTACCAGAAATACATGAAATGCAGTAATAGTATTTACTAAGGACGAACAAGGGAAGGAATTTAACAAAGCTTCACCAGTTCATCCTCACCAGACAGCTACAAGTCCCCCAGTAGGGCAAATCCATCTTCATAAATACTTCGAGTCACATCTCCCCTGGAATTTATATCCATCTCTTTTATCCTCAGACGGATAGTCGGGAATTTATTCTTTCAATAGGAGTACGACAAACGAAGACGGGAGGTTATGGATACCATACCATCAAACGAAGACGGGAGGTTATGAGTACTATATTATCAAACGAGACAGGAACGAGTTCCTCATATTCTTCAGCAACAAATCGGGATTTATTTTCCCTGGCCAGCAGTTGTTATACGAAGATATCCAGACGCTTCAGGCTGCATGATTCATACATACATCATTTACATCATACCATAACATACATATCTATAAGTACATAATACATTACTTAAGTGCATCATACTATACATGCATACATAATGCATAAACTAATATTATCTTGCAAAATGTTATATACATCATGATATTTGCATCGAACTAATCTTGTTTTGCAGATTAATTCTCCAGCAGACAAACTTTATCAACAACTTGTTACCTTAGGCCGTTACTTATCTTCCCAAAGGTTATCTCATTATCTTGGGACGTCGTTTATCTTCCCAAAGGCTATCTTGAGACGTCGTTTATCTTCTCAAAAGCCATATTGTTACCTTGGGCCGTTGTTTATCTTCCCAAAGGTTATCTCATTATATTGGGACGTCGTTTATCTTCCCGAAGGCTATCTTGAGACGTCGTTTATCTTCTCAAAAGCCATATTGATACCTTGGGCCGTTGTTTATCTTCCCAAAGGTTATCTCATTATATTGGGACGTTGTTTATCTTCCTGAGGGCTATCTTGAGACGTCGTTTATCTTCTCAAAAGCCATATTGCTACTTTGGGCCGTTGTTTATCTTCCCAAAAGTATTATCAAACCTTGGGCCGTTGTTTATCTTCCCAAGATCCATATCATTACTTTGGGCCGTTGTTTATCTTCCCAAAAGTATTATCATAACCTTGGGCCGTTGTTTATCTTCCCAAGTACCCTATCATGACTTTGGGTCGTTGTTTATCTTCCCAAAAGTTATATTGTTACCTTGGGCCGTTGTTTATCTTCCCAAGAATCATATTGTTACTTTGGGCCGTTGTTTATCTTCCCAAAAGTATTATCAAACCTTGGGCCGTTGTTTATCTTCCCAAGAGCCATATCATTACTTTGGGCCGTTGTTTATCTTCCCAAAAGTATTATCATAACCTTGGGCCATTGTTTATCTTCCCAAGTACCCTATCATGACTTTGGGCCGTTGTTTATCTTCCCAAAAGTTATATTGTTACCTTGGGCCATTATTTATCTTCCCAAGAATCATATTGTTACTTTGGGCCGTTGTTTATCTTCCCAAAAGTATTATCAAACCTTGGGCCGTTGTTTATCTTCCCAAGAGCCACATCATTACTTTGGGCCGTTGTTTATCTTCCCAAAAGTATTATCATAACCTTGGGCCGTTGTTTATCTTCCCAAAGGTTATCTCATTATCCTAGGACGTCGTTTATCTTCCCGAAGGCTATCTTGAGACGTCGTTTATCTTCTCAAAAGCCGTATTGTTACCTTGGGCCGTTGTTTAGATTCCCAAAGGTTATCTCATTATCCTGGGACGTCGTTTATCTTCCCGAAGGCTATCTTGAGACGTCGTTTATCTTCTCAAAAGCCGTATTGTTACCTTGGGCCGTTGTTTATCTTCCCAAAGGTTATCTCATTATCTTGGGACGTCGTTTATCTTCCCGAAGGCTATCTTGAGACGTCGTTTATCTTCTCAAAAGCCATATTGTTACCTTGGGCCGTTATTTATCTTCCCAAAAAGTATTATCATCACAACTTGGCTTTTATTTTCCCAAAAGCTATATTTTCACGCTTCGGACTACTTTATTCTCCAAGAAGTATATTTGAAGAACTTTTCTCTAGATGGCATCTCTAAGCCCATCTCCAGTTCTTCCAAGTGGCATCTTCAAGCCCACTCAAGCATAGACAACTAATCATCAGTATCACTTTATGTGCCGGCGAGTTCCAATTTTTGGGCTTTTGTGTTCAATCCCCTTCAACCTTCCAGGTCACGAATGGCACATATACCAATCTAACCCCTCAGGTTTCAGAAAATTGAACAGGGGCAGCTGTTGCACCCCAAACTTTGCCCTCACAAGACAAGACTTTGTGTACTAATAGGTTCACAATGTTTACAAGACATCTCATGAGGTTCACAAGGTTCACAAAGTTCACAATCAGTCAGAAGATTTGACATTTCCCTCAGACAATGCATCCTCCTAAGCAATGCATCCTAAACTAGGGTTTTGACTTTAATCAGACTAAATGGACTTACAAGACTTCAAGTGAGCTTCATAACATCTTATAAGTGTTTAAGAATCCCCATGACAAGTTTCAAGACTTTTCCCAAAGGTTTGCTCAGTCAGATGATCAGATATGTCAAAATCAGTCAAAGTAGTTAAAAAGTCAAACTGAGGTCAACCGTGGTCAAACCAAAGTCAAAATTCATGATTTTTTGCCAACATCAAGTATATGAAGTAAAATTCATCATTTGATCAAGGTTTGATCATGATTCATCAAGGATATTTCAGATCATCAAGAATCAAGAGTTTCTAAATTAGGGTTTTCACAGGAAAAGTCAACTGAACTTTGACCAGCCATAACTTTCACATGCTTCATCAAATATTTTCCATACAAAGCTCATTTTTAAGGAAATTTAATTCTCTACAACTTTGTGTCTCACAAGCCAAGCCCAAAAATGCTTCATTTGGAAGGTATGAGCTAAGACATTATAGGTCCTTTTAAAAGTCAACAAAAAGTCAACAACTTCAAAAGAGTATAACTTGAGAATGGTAAAAGATATGAACATGAGACAAAAGAGTTTGGTTATATTACTCTTTAAGCTTTCCAAAATGTCCAAGAACATCTTCATAGCATTAAAATTGAAGGATTTGTGCCCTTGCAAAGTTGGGAAATTTTTGAGAGGTTTATGAAGCAAATGGGGTCTTAAAACCATAATTCACCAAATGGGCTTGCTTTTTTATGATCCAAACACTTCCATGACATCATGCACGAATTAAAAATTATTTATTCATATTTTTATTCATTTTATTTTATTTATTATGATTTTTTACATTAAAAATCATTTTAAATCAAAATAAAATATAAAAGTGTGAATATTTGATTTGATTTTGGTTCTAGAAGGTCTTAATGATTATTTAGAAGTGATTGAAACTATATAAAATCAGATCAATCAAAAATAGTAAGAAGATATCAATTTATTTTCTCAATATTTGATTTGATCTTTGTTCTAGAAATTCTTAAAGGCCATTTAGAGATGATTGAAATCATATAAGATCATATCAACCAAAAATAGTAAGAAGATATCAATTTTTTTCTCAATATTTGATTTGATCTTTGTTCTAGAAATTCTTAAAGGCCATTTAGAGATGATTGAAATCATATAAGATCATATCAATCAAAAATGGTAAGAAGATATCAATTTTTTTTCTCAATATTTGATATGATTTTTGTTCTAGAAAGTCATAAAGGCCATTTAGAGATGATTGAAATCATATAAGATCATATCAACCAAAAATAGTAAGAAGATATCAATTTTTTTTTTCAATATTTGAAAGCATATCTTTTTCAATCTCAAGTGATCCAAAAGTCCAAAGTAGGATATGATTTTTTGATCTAATTTCACTCACTATATATACATGAAGAGATCACAACACAAAGGAGAATTATGGCTGCTTCCAAGAGTAAGAACAATACTTTAAATTTTCATAAAAAAATTCATAATTCGGATTCTATTTTGCAGGCTATATCAAAGTGTTTTGAAGGTTGCAATCTCTTCCTTGATCATCCTTGATGCTATCCCAATGCATTACATCATCCAAAACTCATTAAAATGCATAAACCGGTTTCATCTTTAGCTTGAAATTTGATTTTTCGATTTCAATGATACAAGCAATATAAATGAAATTTGATTGTATATTATTGTTCATGATGATGTTTGTAATGTTTCTGCATATTTTGATTTAATGTTTGATGCAGAAACAATTAAGTGTCATTGCTAGAGCTTGGGTTCGAATCCCAACCTCAGGTAAGTTTTGTTTTTTCATTCAATTTCTCATTATTTTCTTTATTGTTTTGTTTTATATTTAATATAAATTATATTTCTTATAAGAAAATATATTTAAATAATCATATGTATATATATATATATATATATATATATATATATATATATATATATATATATATATATTAACTTCATATTTTTCTAAAAGGGATCTCTAATTTATTTTCTAAAAATTTTAATCTTAGTTTTTTTTTATTAAAATATGTATATATTATTATTATATATTTAATTTTGTAAATAGTTAAATTAATATTGTAATTTAAATTATAAACCCTAATTCTATTTTCTTTAAAATTCCTAACCCTAATCTTTAAATATTAAAATTAATTAAACTTTTCTAATATCTAATTAAAATAATTAATAATATTTTCTTTGTAAATAATTATTATATGGCTTATTATTATTATTCATATCATCTTATTTTCATCTCAAAAATTATTTAAAGTTGTTTATTTAAATCTAAAAATACTTAATTAAATTATATATATATTTTGTATATTATTACTAACCTTTTCTTCTTATAATTATCACTAATCTTTTTTTATTGTTTATACTTATCATTTTATTATATAATTATTATTTAAATTGTTTTTATTATAATGTAACTGTAAAAGCCATGTAATAGTTGTAGCTCTTATTGTTTATTTATAAATATATTGCTATGGTTAGTAAAATAGGGAGTGATAGCATGTTTGCTTTAAAATTAACTTAGATCACTAATTATAAGATAAATATTTGAATTTGTACACGCACACACGTAAGTCGATCTTTGATCGCCATCTCACTTCTTAAGGGTTACCTCTCATGTTGCCTAAACAAAAAGGTCAAGTAAGGTGTATAAAGCAAAGTCCCTTCTCTCATTAACATCATCTTGTCCCTTTAAAGAATTATAAGATCAAGTCCCGTCATGGTTGCCTTTCGTAAATGATCTTGTCCCTTTCGAATAAAGATGATAAGTCCCTTCGAATTGCTAAATACACCTTACAATTGTCTAATTACAGTTGTCCCTTCATTTGTCCCTCATACATCCAAGGTAATGACTACCTATTCCTTAATAATAGGGATAGTCTTACCATTTAAAGGATATTTAAGAACAGAAAAGACTTAGCTTAGGGTAGGTTCCTCTTATGTACTTGCTCACCTTTTTCAAAACCTTTCATTACACCTCACATTTTTTAAACAATTTTCAAAACAAAGTCTTTATATATATCCATACAAGGATCATTATAAAGTACTTAAGAAAATTTTTAATCACACACTACACTTCTCAAAACAGTTTAAAGTGAGCTAAGTAACTAAGAGCCCATGGATAACCATGGATGTAAAGGGTGCTAACACCTTCCCTTTACATAACCTACCCCCCGAACCCAAAAATCTTTTTAAGGTCTTTTTCTGTTCTTTTATGCCCTTTCCTTTGGATAAAATAAAAGTCGGTGGCGACTCTTGCTATCCGCAACATTTAACTAAAGTCAGTTCTCCCACCGTGTTACACCTGGCTCTGATACCACTTGTAGGATCAAGCACTTACCACTGCACTAAAAGCAATTGCTGTTAGTGAAGGCGCAACTTTATTTCCTTATAGTATAGAGTCTTTCAAGGGGCTGCGCCTATTAAGCGCCATGGGTTGGGATGTTAAGCCCATTGAATCCCTAAGGGTGACGCTGAATTAATAAATCCAACAATCACTTATTTTCCCTTCTTCACTCTTTTACTCCCCTCTTTTCTTTTCTCATCCTCCACTTAAGTATTTTCAACTACTTCCAAATCATCAATCTCATTTTCAACTACTTCCACAATTTTTTTCTTTGTCAAATCCTCCTCTTCATCACTACATTCCTCCACAACACCATCTTTCTTCTCTTTTAGTTGACTCATCTCCTTCCCGCTTCTAAGAACAACGACTTTGCAATGCTCCTTAGGATTAACATGAGTGTTTGCGGAAAAAGATGGTCTCGCTTGATTTTCAGCTAGTTTCTTAGCAAGTTGCCCAACTTGATTTTCGAGGTTTTTTATGGCGGAATCATTACTTTTTTGATTAGCCATGGAGGTTTGCATGAATTGAGTAAGAGTGTCTTCTAACTTTGAACTTCCACCTTGTGGTTGTTGGACTTGAGGATTGGGGTTTTGATATAGATTTTGGTGTTGAAAGTTGTTGTTGTTGAATCTTGATTGTTGTTGGTAACCTTGGTTGTTCCTTGAATAAGAATTGTTGTATTGTTGAGGGGGCCTTTGATAACCTTGATGATTGTTGTTCACATAACTTACTTCTTCAAAAGGAGGACAATAACCGGTAGGATGATCCCATTGGCACAATTCACACTTTGCCACTTGATGTCTTGGATGAGAGCCTTGAATCTCTTTCATTTGTTGTGGAAGCTTGGCCATTTGTTGAGTTAGCAACTCCACTTGTTGAGAAAGCACCTTGTTTTGGGCAAGGAGAGCATCATTTGTATTTAATTCAAGAACTCTCGGCTTCCTTAGTGAATGACTACGATCATGTTGACTTTGAAGATCATTGAGATCCATATGGCCAATAATGACTATAGCTTCATCCGCGGTCTTTGACACTAGAGAACCACCCTCGGTAGCATCCAAAAGTGTCTTGTGTTACGATTGAAGCCCATTGAGAAAAATGTGGATTTGAGTAAGATCATCAAATCCATGGCTTTGCATTTTCTCAACATTGACTTGTATCTCTCCTAAGCCTCGTTTAAAGACTTGTTGCTTCCTTGATTGAAACCCGCAATTACCGTCTTCGCTCCTATGAATCGGGATTGAGGACAATATCTTTCAAGAAATTTCTCTTCCAACAAGTTCCAATCCGTCATCACCCTTGGAGCTTGGTCTAGGTACCATTCTTTTGCCTTCCCCACTAAAGAGTGTGGGAACATTCTTTTGAACAAACCTTCCTCTCCCGCTTCCTCTATTCCCGTAGATCCCGCAATCTCATAGAACTTAGTGAGATGGGTATACAAATCTTCATGGTCCATTCTGGTGAATGGATTAGCATAAAGGAGTTGAAGGATTTAGGTCTTCATTTATGTGTTTCTTCCACCACGAGCATATTGAGCGGTCTGTCTATGACTATTAGCGAACATCTCCGTACGGACTCCGTCCGCCATGTTACCTTCAAAAGTTTATACCCTCACTTCTTCAATGTGAACAAGTGAAGAAGTAGCTTCTTCTTCTCTCCGGTTCCTCTCTTCGGCTAGTTTCTTCCTTCTTCGTGTTTTGCTATTGAGCCTCTGAAGTGTTCTTTCAATTTCGGGGTCGAATTGAAATTGCTCCTCGATAGCCTTGTCACGCATACACTAGAATCTACAAAACTAACAAACCAAGTGAAACACAAGAGTGATAGTAACAAAGTAAAAAATAAAATAAGTCAAAACTAGCAACTATTGTTATGCTTTAAATATCAAATAACAATCCTCGGCAACGACGCCAATTTGTTGAAAGCACAAATGAGTAAGGGTTTTGATTGTCGATCCACATAGATTGTTTTATGATATTTATGTCGTTCTACAATTGCTTAAGTTTAGACTTAATGGTAACAAAAGGGTTTTAGTGTTTGTTTCTAAAATAGACTTTTTCATTCAAATAAATGCTAAGAAGTAAAAGTATTGATTTGTAAAAGATTCTTAAAAGCATATGTCAAAGTTAGGGTTTGATAGGTTTATTTTGCATATATAGTTTTTATCAAAAGATAAACTCATTTCAACAATGAACACATTCACAATATCCTCTCATAATGTTTATTTCTAACACATATTGTGAGTTTTACCATTTTGATCCATTGATGATTTCTCACTCAATCTATCAAAATGGTAACATTTAAGTTCAATACAAAGTGAACTCCAAAGCCCATAACTATCTCTAGCTTATGGTATTTGGGTGATGAAAACCTAGGTCAGATGTTGGCCATATCTCTCAATCATGAAGCAACACAAAAGGGTTTGTCATAAAAATCAAAGCTTTCATCATATATTCATCATCAAGAGTTTATACAAGAGGATAAAGGCCTATACATACAAAAATAGAACCTATCTACCTTCTAACCATGACATACTATGGGTTTAGCTTTCCATTTCCATGGAAGCTTCCAACAAAAGATGAAGATGAAGAAGATGGAGCATTAATGACAATGTCTTGACTTTAAATGCACCCAATCTTCTTAGAACAAAGTGAAAAAGTGTTTAAGGAATATTTAGGTCAAGTCTCCAAAGTTACATCCCAAGAAAATAGTGAAACAAATGCTTATAAAGAAGTTGAATTCGCAGGTCTCGCTGAGCGAGATCTGCCCGCTGAGCGAAAGTTCATTAAATGCACCAGCTCGTTGAGCGACAAAGGTCCTTGCTGAGCGAAAATATCTCTGGAAAACTCGCTTGGAGCTCGTTGAGCGACCTTGAAGCGAGAAAGATTTCTTCAAAATCTTCCAAAACTTCCCACAGGAGGTCTTGATGAAATTTGCTTCATATTTCCACAGTGTAACCTAAAATTACAAAAACTAAAGTTAAATAAATAATGTTTTGAAAATGCTAAAACTATACTATGAATAAGTATAAGAAACAAAGGGGCAAAAGCATTAGAGATCAAAATAACCCTTAAAAAGTGCCAAAAAATCAACTAAATAATAACACTAATATGCACTTATCATTCCACCACCAATATGGGGTGAATAAGAGCATCCATGGAATAAGGCCATGACACAAGAGACCACTTCAACCTTTATTAAAGTGTTTTTTATGTTTTTGTATGAAGATGAGAAGGAGAGAGCATAAAATGAGCAAAAGGTAAACAACTAAGGGAATCTAACCATCCCAGAAGTTATCATGCAAAAAGGTTAGTCCTAGGTTAGTGGGGTTTGAAGTCTATCCTAATGAAGAAGAAGGAAAAAAGAAGAAAGAAGAAGAGGGAATGAGATTCAATTTACTTCTCTTAAAGAAGTTAAGTTGAACTCAAAGAGGGAAGAAAAAAAATAAGCGATGGCCTAAAGCACATCTCAAATACAAATAAAATAAATTAAAGACAAGTTAAAGGAAGAAGTTGTGTGTGAGATTCTCTCCCACACACATTGCTTACCAAAAACCCCTTCAAGTGTTAGAAGTATTCACAAATGGAGAAAGAAGTCTAAACATGCACAAGACAATTAGGGAACAACTTTAAATCAAACCAAAGCATCTAGGTCAGAACTTAATGGTCAAGGATGACCTCTAAAATTAGTCATGCAAAGCTAAACAAAGAAGGGATGAGAAAGCTCCTAAAGGTATACGTGAAACACCTAAGAAGAAAGAAGATGAGAACATGAAAAAAGAAGTATCATACAAGAAAAATAAGGATCAAGCTCATCAAAGAAAGAACCAAAACAAGTGGAAGAGAAGCATGAGATCAAAGCATAATCATAACTAGAAACATACAAGTTCAAACAAGAATACATAGAAGAAGCATGGAGAAGTATGAAGTGTCGTGGGCATTCATACAAGTGTGAAACTTAGTGGACAAGCAATTCAAAGCAAACCAAAGTTAAATCACCATACAAGGACCAGGGACATTCTATCATGGTAAAAAGTCCTAAAACAAACCCTAGGAGTTGGCACAAGTGCCCTCCTAACCCAATGAGCAAGCAAAAGTCAAGAAAACATCACAATTAGGTCATGACAATCATACAATCCACATAAAATGGGAACAAGCTTCAAAAATTCTACAAGTAAGAAAAAAGACTCCTTAAACATGTAATATCAACACACCAAAAGCACAAGTCAAGAATCAGAAGCAAACTAGGTCAAAGAATTGCACAAAGTTCAATTAGGGCTTCATAAGTTTCATCCTAAAGTAACATGGCAAGACACAAGAAAAAGGGTCCTAAAAATCATGTAATAAATCTCAAGCAATCCTCAACATGTTAGGAATCATTAGCAAAAATAATCAAGTTTATACCTATTACCAAAATTAAAATAGAAAATGAACAAGACAAGTCATGCAGAAAAAGGATTAAACTAAAAGAAATAAATTCAAGAATTAAATCAGACACGAAAAATTAATGAAAAATGCAAATAAAAAATATAGAAAATTAAAGGTAATTAAAATGAACATCTATGAATTTTTTCAATATTTTTCAATGCCTCTAACTATTTTAAAAAATTAGAAATGAAACAATTAACAAAAATAAAATAAAATAAAACCTAGAAACAAGGGAGGTCAGAATAACATGGGAGTCACGTTTAAAATCTATTTGGGCTCTGATATAGGGTTGCGGTTAGCAATACAAGCCCAGACCAATCCAACGCATCACACAAAAGTTACCATGGAGATCATTAATACTCAGAAGCAAACAGGGACATTAGATGGATCCAACACATGCAGTAAAGGTCAACAAACAAACCAAGTCAACACATCTAATCACCTTCACACGCACACACATGATAAGAAGTATGGACACACACGCACCAAAAACAATTCAGAAATTATAAGACATGTGAGGAGCACATGAGATTTTAATGTGTTGGTGTGCTCTCAACCATTCAGATTAAAAAATAAAAGGCTGAGATTGTATCTTCCTCCTTCAACATGCGTTTCCAATGTTTCCAGAATTCGGTGACCGGAGCTAGGGCTCCGACACCAGAAAATTCAAATGAAGAACAAACGTGAACAGAAATAAAAAAGGAGCTCCAGATCTATAGTTTCTATCATGCTAAACACGAATCCAGTCTCAAAAACACCAAATAATCAACACATCTCACAGATCGAAGAAAATAAATATGCACATCAAAACTTTGATTCAATCATACATCCTCATTTCTCAACCAAAATAAAAACTAAATACATCACAATGATCAGTGAAACACACTAAACACAATGCACACAAGAAATACAAGTATTAGATCTTTGAATTTGGGAGGTTACCTGAACCTGAAGAACTTGAAATTCACCAAGAAATCCCTCCAAATGGTGTAGATTGACTTACTTTGTCCCCCTTTTGCAAAATAAATGCAAGATGGAGCTTGAGAGGGACTGGATCTTGAAATCCGAACTAAAATGCTTTGAACTGTACCTTAAGAAATCTCCACTCTAAGCTCCAATTGATGGCTAATTAATGCTCCTTAGAACTTGAGGATGAAGAATTCATGAAAATATGAGGCAATGTGTGTTTGGAGAGGGAGTTTCAAAGAGAAATGCAAGGTTGCAAGAAAACTTGAATTTGAGAAATGAGAGAGTGACTGAGTGATTCAAGGGCACAATTCTCTTTTATACCATGAGTATGAACACCTGTGTAGGGTTTTGTGAGCAATAACAACATGAAGACTGGCCCCAATCTTAATTTCCTTCTCTGCGTCTTCCGTTCCTATGTTGATGACCTCAATCTCTTCGTGGTGAGGCTGAATCACTCTTTCCTCCTGTCTCAATAACCTGGCTAATTCTTCAAGGAGTTTACAGTCTTCCTCAACCCCTTCATTAGCTTGGTAGATTGGATTATCAAAATCATACTTGATCATAGCATAAGAGTTATCAAAGAAATCCTAATGATTGATTCTGCACAAGTGATGTGCTTATTTCATATCTATTTTTATGATGAAACAAAACAAAACAAAAGACAAAACATTGCCATTTTTATTATTTTTGTGAAAAAGTTTAAAAAAGAAAGGGAACACAGTTTGAATGAAAAAATTTCCTTTATTTATGATAAAATAAATTGCATGACATGCAAGGTGGCCCTACAATGGATCCATACACCTTGGGCATAGTGCAAGACTTAACATGCGTATGATAATGAGAAAACAAAGAAAATTACTCTGGCAGGAAAGTGACTTGGACGAAGTCTTCTGCGAACTAGTTCTTTAGTTCTTCCCCTGGGACACACAGGCGTACCCATTTGTCGAGATCACAGTCACTATCAGCATCAACTTCAATAGCACATACTTGATTTGGTTAAATCATCCCCCACTTGAGAAACTGACTACTCTGCTCTGGAATCCTGCTGCTTGCCCCGGGATGCAGCCTATCCCAAACTTATCTTCCTTCTTATCAACCTGGACCAGCTTTCCCCAACCTTGGGCATTTCCATTTTCAACCACTTCCCTAGCTTGCTTTTATGAAGATATAGAAGTTCCCACTCTCTCATTACTCTTGGATGCAGAGTTGGGAGCAACTACACTGACATTTACAACTTCAAAGGCTTGGCATAACGTTTCATGGATCTCCCCATCCATCTCAACATATTTGAATGTAGACAAATGGCTGACAAAGATATCCTCTTCCCCACACACAGTAACCATTTGACCATCAACAACATATTTCAACTTTTGATGCAAGGTTGAAGTAACTACGCCTGCAGCATGGATCCACGGACGTCCCAGAAGGCAGCTATAAGCTAGCTGGATATCCATCACATAGAATGTGCTCTTGAATACCTGTGATCCTATCTTCATAGACAACTCAACCTCACCAAATACCGATCTTCTAGAACCATCAAAGGCTCTCACCACAAGGTCACTTGGTCTCAGAATTAGTCCATCTACCTCCAACTTCATCAAGGCCTTCTTTGGAAGTACAGTCAGAGAAGAACCAGTATCGACCAGAACATGAGATAACACAACACCCTTGCACTCCATGGTGATGTGCAAGTCCTTGTTATGATTTCTCCCCTCCGATGTCAAGTCTCTGTCTGTAAAACCCAGTCCATGACTGGCATTGACATTTGCAACCACAACTTTAAGTTGGTTCACAGTTATCTCCTGTGGAATATAAGCCATCTGTAGAACCTTCAACAATGCCTCCATGTGTGCTGGAGAGCACATAAGCAGAGACAAAATCGAAATCTTTGACGGTGTCTGATTTAACTCAACCACTTTGTAATCACTCTTCTTAATTATCCTCATGAATTCCTCTACCTCTTTTTCAAAGGTACTCTGCTCTTTAACCTGAGTCACGACTTCTTCTGTAGCTACCAATTTACCCTTGGCCCGTGCTGCAGCTTCAGCTTCATTGTTTGTTTAGAGAGTTTGTGGAGCGAAAAGTCGTCCACAATGAGTGAAGCCACCTACTCCTCCAACATTTACAACACTTGGGTCAACAACATTTGGAGCCTTGTCTTCAAATTTCTGCCCCTGAACATACATATCCATGCCATAGTGCCAAGGAAATGCTCTTTCACTTTCATATGGTACAAGTCCAGGAACCGTGATGGTTACAGGGCTTATTGCAATAGGCCTTGCCTCTTGTGGTACGTAGATAGTGACTGGTGCCGGTTGAGAAGACATTTCCTATGGAGTGAAATATATAGTAACAATAGCCACATTGTTTCTTTGATTGTTTACTTTATCAAACTGCAGCGAGCCCTCATCAATCAAGGCTTGCATACCCATCTCCAGCTTACTACAACCACTCTCAGAAATCTTACAGTCTTCACAATCTTTGTTACATCCAGGAAACACTTGGCCTTTTAGCAGTCTCTCTTTCACAACAAACAAAGGAGTCTTCACTTCATTAACATTTAGGATCAAATTCAGGGCTCTTCCTTCTTCAATGGCATTGATCCTTGCCCCTCCGTGATTGTGCATAAGGTTGGTATTAACATTTGATGGTGGCGCAAAGTTAATGGCTTTCGAATCTATCAAATCCTGGACTTTAAGCTGTAAAGCCCTGCACTTTTAAGTCATGTGCCCCAGGGCACCTGAATGAAAAGCACATATGGCATTGGCATCATAGCCCGTTGGTAGGGAATCCCTAGTGATGGGTTGTAAAGTCCTTAATTGGATCATGTTCATGTCCAATAGTCTCTGAATTAGTGTCGTATACGTCATCGGGATGAGCTCAATGACACGATCAAAATGGCGTGAACGTTTTTGATAAGGTCTTTGTTGACGTTGATTCTATTGATGTGGTTGTTGTTGCTGTTGATGTTGATGTTGTGGAACAGGCCTTGAGGGGATAGTGACTGTAGCCACCTGACCTTAGTAATTCTAACGACCTTGACCACGGCCCCTATTGTAAACAACATTAGTCTCATCTTCCCTTCTTCTCTAGGGACCGGTAAAGGGCTTTCTCGCTCCAGCTGAGCTACTGGCACCAGTATCTTGAATCTTCCCCATTTTCAACAAATTTTCCACTCTTTCACCAGCGATGACAAGATCAGTAAATTTGGTAGCTGAACAAGAAGCTAGACGATTGATAAATACTCCTTGTAGATTATGTAAACACCCCAAATTTGCCCTCACCCATTCACACCATGGCTTGTGATCTTTTCATATGCATAAGTTCAATCATAGCATCTCATATTGCATATTTGCTTCACTGCATTGATTCTAAGTCATCTGCATCTAGGGTTTGTGATATGAGCCATCCCTGAGCCACTTGAGCCACTCCAAAGGTCATCAATCACTTCAAAGGGGTCCATGAATGTTCAAGCATCATATTATATCCCCACAAAGTCAAGAAAGTCAAAGAATCACAAGAACTGAGAAAGGCATGGAACCAGAGCCAGGTTTAACTACACAGATGACCTAAAATTAGGGTTTTGGTTTCAAAGGCCATAACTCCAAATTTTTTGGTCATTCTTGTTTCTATTGGTCTCTATATGATATGAGGATCATGCATATCAATTTTCATGAAGAAATTCCATGGGGAAGGCATTTGATCAAGAGTTGACTTCTTGAGCAAGTCAGTACAAAATCAGGGCATCTGAGGCCCCCAATGACCCAACCAAAGGGTGTTCTCCATCATTTTGAATGTGTATGATATTTATTTGATCATATAAGGTGTTAGAAGTTCACAAAATTGAAGAATTTCAAGCCATTTGCAAAGTTGCCTTTTTGGGAAAGTGACTTGTAATGTAAACTTGCTATTTTGGGAAAGTTTTTCAACCTCCTCAAATTGATTCAAAAATGCTTCAAATGAGAAAACTTTGGTCATGAAAGTTGTAGAATGGATCATTCCCTTTTCAAAAAGTACAAGAACTCATTCTAATTCATTTTGGATCAAAAGTTATGGCTTGTCAAAGTTGGCAAAAATCATTGAAATCTCACTTTTGCACAAAATGGAAAACTTGCAAATTCTCATGACAAGCCTCTATGTGACTTCAATGTGACCTCTAATCATCATACAAACACAATGCATGACATAAAATTCAGTTTGGCCCAAGAAATTTCCCAATTCCATGTCTTGAATTTCAAGTAGCCATAAGTCATTTTCCATGAAAGTGCAAAGAGGGGAATTCTTGCAAATTGGTTCCCAAAGGCTTGTATGATCTCTAGCTAGTCTTAAAACATTTCCATGACCTCATGAGACATCTCACACCAAGAATGCAGCAAGAAATATCACATGCTCATGACCAAAAATCACAAAATGTGACAAATTGCCAAGATGCAAAACTCATGCTATCTTATGATCCAAGTGCTGCAGTCCTTCATGAATCATCCAAGGGCCATCCTTGACTCAAGTTGAGGCAAGACACCCCTCTAGATCTCTTCTGTCCCAGCCCATACTTGTAGTACACAAGATCTTGACTTTCTTGCATTTTGCCCATACCAATCCCACAGTGCCACCACCAACTCTCTGCCCAATCAGAGTCAAATATGTGGACATCAAGCAACCCTAAACACACCATACACAAGCCAGAAACTCCCACATTGCAGCACACACAAAAATCTGCCAAGAACTTCCCTTCTTCGAATCTCCTCACACAGCCCTCAAACATCAAAAATTCCTTCACACACAAACCACAAATCACTCATAGAACAGAATCCACCCCCTGAAACTGCTTGAATCATCACCTATAGAGACCTCCATTTCTACTACACCAGTGTTGAATCACTCAAACCAGCCACTCCCCAAGCTTTCTAAGCTCCATTCCATCATCAGGAGGATCAAGGGAGAAGGATTGCACAAAGCTTGAGGCCAGAAAGCTCAGAATCAGGGAAGCTTCATCTCAGGTAACATGAAGAACATTTTTCCCAGAAGTTGATTTTTAAGTTCTTTTATGATGCTATGTCTTCCCCTTATCATGAATATGTGTTTAGTTTTTGAAATGGTGAAGAAACCAGCATGTATGACATCTCTGAATATTTGCCTGTGTTTCATACTTTGCTTCGATTCAGGCTTGTGAGTGAAAATAAATGAATTTGAGGTGAGGGGTTAGGTTTAGATTGATGAGAGGATCATTTTGGTGGAAGAAATTTCATGATTGGTAACCTGTAGCAGAATCTAGGGTTTATGCTCGCCGGAGAAGATGACCGAAACCACTGTTCCGGTCACCTGAAAATCATTTTCCCTAATTGTGTAATTAAGGAACTTTGAATAATGGCCTTAGGATCTGCCTTCCCGCGCGCGCATGAATGGATTGGATCTTCTCATTAAGCCCTAATCAGTGTTTAATTAATTTAACCTAGGTTTAATTAATTATTAAATGAAATTAGCCAGGTTTGAACTTGGGCCGTAGGATTGCGCGCCAAGTCAACCCTCACAAACCCAGATCAAATCCTGGCCTCTCCTTCAGCTTACTTTCCTTTATTTTTATTTTATTTCTTTCTTTTGTCATTTAATTTGCACGAATTATTTAAAATAGCAAAAAGCATTTAAAAATTCTGAAAATTTTTGTCAAGCATTTCATTAATTTTTAGAATCCAAAAATATTTTTATTTTTATTTTTTGCATTGAAAATAATTTTTAAATCATTTAAATGTTTATTTTTAATTAGTTAATGAAAATTAATTAATTAAAAATACATTTAGGTATTTAAAAATCACCAAAAAATTCACATTGCACTTTAAAACATTTAGAAACATTATCAAACTCTCAAACCAAATTTCTTTTTGGTTCTTGATGCCTTTTGATCATTTTCATTGGAAATAAATTCATTTTAAGGCAATATTTTTGTGCAAACTTTGAAAAATCCATTATGCCTAACCTTTGAGATTTTGTTGATGGTTCCTCTTGCATTGCATCCTTCATAGCATGTAGTTTATAGGATAAAATTGGTTTGAATTGATCTTGCATTTTCAATTTGTTTGGTATTTTTCTTTGTGAGGCACCCCAAAACCCTAGCCAACTTGAGAAATTCATAACTTTCACTAGGTTAAGAGTTAGAGCCCCTCCTTTGGGCAGTGAATTTGCATAGGTTTAGGGTATCTTTGATTGCATTTTCAATTTTTTATCATGTCATTTGCTTCTGATTTTGAATTTTGCTTTGTGTGTTGATCATAAACCCTAATTTGTGCCTTCCTTTGCATCCATCTATCATTTGTCTGCATCCAACAATTAGCCATGACATTTTGTGCATCCACATGATTCATAATACATCTTAGGACATATTAGAATCATGTTTGATCATCGCATCTTTCATTTTCCATGTTATATGTCCATTGCATTTCATAAACTTTTCTTGAACTTCCATGGTTCAAGCATGCTTCATCTGCACCCATATCCTTGTATGATCATTCTCATGTCTTGCCTTGTGTTTGCAACCCCTTTTAGAACCATTAACATCATGTCTATGCTTCTGGTTTTGGTTTGTACCATGGCATTTTATCTCATTTGCATTGCATCTCATTTCTTTTGCTAACTTTTCAGGTGGTAAGTTATTTTGAGAAGTGAATTTGCCTTCACTTCTCACAATCTCTTTTCATCCCTCTTGTGTATCATTACTGCATTTTATCTTGTGTATTTGAGTGAGCTTGCTAATTCATGTTCATCTTGCTTTCTTTCTTCAAGCAATTTGTCTTCTTAAGTGAAGCAAGTTGTTCTGCTTCTCTTTGCTCCTTGCTCCTTTCACCTGCTTCCTTCCTAGTGGTTTCTCTGAAGATCTTCTTGCAAACCTCATTAACCCTAGGAATAACCAAGCATGATAATAATTAGGGTTTGATTAGTTCCCCATTTAGCTTTTACCTTTGTGTCATCTTGGAGTCTTCTCTTCTCATCTCTTAATCAGGGACTAAACCCTAAAGGTTTTAAGGCTTTGTGATTAAGCTTATGCCTGCATCCTTCTATTAGGATGGAGTGTATAACTTTAATCCTAAGTGTTAAACCCTTAATGTGTTTAAATCCTTTAATCAATCCATCTAATAATCATCAAGACATCAAACTTGTAACTTGGGCCTTGCATTAGGGTTTTAATTCTTCCTTAATTGGTTAAGAAGGACTAACCCTAGTGTTAATGGACAAGTCCCTCTCAAGTTGTCTTACAAACCTTAAAAATCACTTCTTCACTTTATCATTAACTACAATCCACTTTAATAAAGGCTTTGTTTTGTCATGAGGTTAATCCCTAATCATGGGTTAAGTTGAGGTATCTTCCTCAGCTTAAATGTTCTCATCTATTATCCTTCTATTAGGATGGTGTAATGGGTCCATTAAATCCTTGATTATGGCTTAAACTCATTACTTAACACTAAACAAAAACAGCAAAAGACATCTAAATAATTACAAGTAGGTTAATGATCTCAATCCTACATCATGGTGATTAAGTGTGAGGTGCTTACTTCATACTTAAGGTATTCTCATTACCCCTAATCAGAGGGAGGATGTGATGAGTTTACTAACCCCTGGTTTAGGCTTAAGCTCATAACTTATGACAAATCCAAAAGCAATAAAAGATTGAAAACACAAAAACAAATAATAATCGTCTCCCCCGGGATTCTTTTCTCACCTCATTCACTCACAAACGAGAACTCACTTCTTCCGTCTAATGCAAGACAGTTTGCACCTGAGCCAGACAGGTCATACACTTGAGCATAGACAAGTAAGCAGTTCACAAGTCAATTCATCTCTCAGTCTCTTTGAGTCGAACTACGGTGTTCTGACTTCCTCATTGCACGAGAGGATACGTAGGCATAACTTAATAGTTATCGAACAAAAGTCTCTATATATTCCCCCTCTTTCCAGCATCATTCTTTAAGCCTCATAATCTTGAGCTCCTTATTCTTGTTCTTACACTGACACTTCTCTCATACACTTCATACTTCTTTTACACTGACACTTGCATTCTTTTCCAGCTTTTGATGCACAAATTGCACTGACACTACCCCTTTAAAACACAAATCTTTCAAGCGTGGATCCCTTCGAGTACGGCGGACAATATGGGTGCTAATACCTTCCCAGGTTGTAACCAACCCCCTTTCTCAGTCTCTCTGGTTCGCAACCGTCTTATCCATATTTTTCTAGGTCTATGCAGCATTACCTTTCCTTCGGGATAAAAATGCCTAGCTGGCGACTCTTGTCTTCTGAGTTCACCCTTGTATGTACTCTCTTCTTTCGCCGACCGTTCGCGTCTGTGCCCCTCTTGACCTAGCCTCATTTGGTGGGAGCGACAGATTACTCATGAACATATCAGCCATTTCATTCTCTAACAACGGAGGTTTCACTCTTGCAGCTAATTGGCGCCACCTCTGGGCGTACTCTTTGAAGCATTCCTTAGAATTTTGTGACATGCTCTGAAGCTGTGTACGATTGGGATTCATGTCCAGATTATATTGATAATGCTTGACAAATGCTTCAGCCAAATCCTTCCAGCTCCTGATAGAAGTCCTACTTAGCTTCATGTACCATTCTTGGGATGCCCCGACGAGACTATCCTGAAAATAGTACATCCACAGCTTTTCATCATTGGTATGAGCAGCAATTCTACCAACAAAAGCTTGAAGTCGAGTCCTTGGGCAAGAAGTACCAGTGTACCTGTCAAAGATCGGAGCTTTGAACTTTTGGGGAATTCTCACCCCAGGAACAAGACCCAAGTCAGTGATATCAAATCCCAAAGAGTTCTGGGATTGAATAGAACGGATTTGCTCAGCCATTTCCTCAAAACGGAGATTCACCTCTGCAACCTGTCCTTCCATATCTTCTAGAATAGTGAATTGGTCATCTTGATTATCCATTTGAGGTTGAGGCCCCCACTAGCATTAACAATAACCTCAGGTTAGGGTTGAGGTTGAGGACCACCACCACCAAGAGCACCAGTACATCTAGGACCTCCACCGTTGCCATCTTGATTCCTATCAATCATCTCTCGACAGACGATTTTGGTTCTGATTGATGCCAGTTACTAAAGTCATGAATTGGTTCATTCGGTTACGCAGCTCTGCCAGCTCAGTTTGCATTTGATCCATGATTCTGACTCTGTTTTCTTTAGTAGGATACTTGTGAACCTTCTTCGTAGCAATAGCTCCTGAAACATAAGAGACATTAGAAATCCGATAATTGTACCTGTAACACAAGGAAAAAGGGTTACATGCATGCAATGCAACTATTTGTGTTCCCATAGTCAGGCATTTGATGCCCCAGTTTCGGTATTTGACAAAAAACAACCCAGATAGCCTTTGGAGATTGGCTTTCCAACACAAGATTCTTTGCGAGGTATTCAAACTCTGATGACTTTGAACGACCGGTTTCAGTGATTCAGAAAAGTAAATGAGAAACCAAACAAAGATGCATAATATGAACAACCTCCAAGGCAAGAGTTACACAAAACATCCCCGAAGGGTTACAGGTCTTACAGAACAAAGAGAAGAAAAACTGAAAGCAATAAACAAAGATTGCTACAACAAGCCTGCAGGTAATCCGAATACAAAAGCTAAAAAACAAGACTGCAAGAGGATTCTGATCCTTCTCCACTAGATCCTGGCCCAAATCTAGCTCTCTTAACTTCTGCCATCATCTTGATATCTTCAATCTCCTTGAGTGCTTGTTCTAAGGCTTGCTGACTTTGCACCAGTTGTTGAGACTTCTTTGTACATATTCTGATCTTTGTCTCTCATCTCTTGAAACTAGGTAATGGATTGTCTGAATTCTCTAAGAGTCTTCATGGTCTTCTTATACTCTGCTTCTATCTTAATGTTCATCAAGCCTCTTCTCTTGAAGTAAGCTTCTATTTCCGCAAACTCTTTCTCCTTAGCCTCCTGAGCTATATGTATCTTATGCAACTTTTCTTCAACTTCCTCCTTAGAATGCACCACACGATGGTACAAGCCGGTTATTTACATATTTTCAACCGTTAACTCTTGTATCAACGCTTCCAACTTCTTGTAAGTTTCAAAAGAAATAGTGGCTTAAGCAGGTACTTCCCTTAGGTACAATGGATCTTCTGCTGAAAATGGAAGAAGAAAATCTTCTACACGAGTCTGTAACCAGGTAGCAAAAGGAGAATATGTCTTCGGATTTACCTTTCCAAATTCTTTCTTTACTTTCTTTGTCTTCACCTCCCAAGCTTGAAATGCCTGAGTAACCAACTTCTCATTTCCTTCCAATGAAGAATACAATGATTCAGACATTTCCTCGACAGATGGAGGATTCTTCAAGGGGTAGCTAAACTGTTTTCTAACCAGCACCGGATTGTAGTTGATCATCCCTTTCCTACCAAGAAAAGGTACACTAGAAAAATCACCATAACTAACAATCACTTCTTTCCCTAATAAGTCCATGTCTCATCCCCAGGCTATATCCTCTGACCTTAAACCCATCAGTCTTCTCAGCCATTTCCACTCTTGCTTCAAATCTTTGAGTGGTCCGGGCTTTGGAAGCTGCCTAGCAAACCAATCGGCGAATAAGGGAGCACAACAGTTCACATATACTTTCTTTCTCTCATTCCTGTAGTGGACATTGTAGTAAAAATCCCCCAATAGGGTAGGTACTGGATTCCTTTGAGAAAAGATGGAAATAGCATCCATCCCTACAAGCCCTTTCTCCCCAGGGAACAAACTAATTCCATACACCATGATAGCTAACAATACACTGAAACATTCCCACTTGTTTTCTGAAGTGTATGCACGAGCCTCTGAAACAAGAAATCCTAAATTAAATCCTTTGCCTTTGCCCTCTCTCAAATCCATTGCAACCTTAGCCATGGTTAGATGACAAACACTAGCTACGTCTTCTTTTGGAAGATCCTTCCCTGAAGCATAGTAAGGAACTCCATTTTTGATAGGAATCTTCAGAATGCTGGAGATCTCTTCCAAGGTAAGAGCCAAAACAAAATCTGTAAACACGAAAACTGTAACGCCCCGATTCGATATTTCCCAATTTTTGTTGAGTCTTTTATTTTATTTGAGTGATAATTGTCTTGTTTGTGAAATTGACATGATAATATGATATGTTGGTATGATATGTGATTTTACCGTTTTGGGAATCTTTGGGTAAAATTAGATTGTAGGGTATTTTTGACATTTGCTAATTAATGATAAGTTAGAAATTATGTAGAATTATTATTTTGTGAGAAAATGATATTTAGTGGAAAAGAGAAGAAAATGAGTTAAGTGTAGAAATAGAAAGAATAGAAAAAATAGAAAGATAGAAAGAAAAGGAGGAGAAGAGAAAAGAAAGAAAAGAGGAAAGAGGATATAAGTTGTGAGAAAAGAAAGAAAAGAGAGATAGAAAGAAAAAGAGGAGAAGAGAAAAGAGGAATAGTTGGAAAATCATCAAGATTGCTCCTAGGAAAAATCGAAATAATCGGGTAAGGGTGATAAACATTGTTATCTTAATCTTGTATGTGATTATGTATGTATGAGAATGATTGGGTTTTTGTTTTGGTGAAGTTTAGAGAGAATGAAATGTTAGGGTTTTGATGGAAAAGTGAGAAATTGGTAGATTAATCGGTTAGAAGTTGTTATAATCAAAGTATAATGTTAAAGGTATGTCATTGATCATGTTTATTGAGGTTTGGTTGAGTTTTGGGGTTTTTTAGGATGGATGTTATGCAACTGAGTTGCTGCAGAATCGCACTCGTCACTCAGCGAGCAACCCTCGCTCATCGAGCTTTCCAGAGATTGTCTCGCTCAGCGAGCGAGAAGGTCGCTCAGCGAGCCTGGAGGTTTTTGAGAAGTGTTGTGTTTTAATTCATAACTTTAGTTTCGGTTATCCGTTTTAGGTGTTCTTTATATCGATTCGAAGCTAAAAACGTGTAGAAACTAATGATTCTAAGATATGTAATTTTTAGCCGACTTTTGCCCGACTTTTCCGATAAAATGTAAATGAATTAATTATGGAAATGTGGGTTTGATGTGATGTTGTGGTCGTTTGGCAAATGAATACATTGCTTGAATTGAATGCTAATGTATGCTAATTGAATGAGATGAATGCATGATTATGTTGTGAATAATGTATGCATTTTCAAGAATGTTGTGTGTCATTTTGTATGTGAAGCATAATGTATGAATTCTTGTGTTATGGGATTTCTTTGTGAAATCCGTTGTAGCATCGCGTGCTCATGTGAAGTGTGAGCGATGACTACAACACGATCGTGTGCCCATGTGGGGTGTGAGCAATCAGATTGTGTTCCCGTGTAGGGTGTGAGAAATCCATAAACATTGTGTGCTCGTGTGGGGTGTAAGCAATGGGTGATTTATTCACATTGATTGTGTGCCCGTGTGGGGTGTGAGCAATCGGATTGTGTGCCCGTGTGGGGTGTGAGCAATCCATAAACATTGTAGGCCCATGTGGGGTGTGAGCAATGGGTGAACATCGTCTGCCCGACGGGGAGTTACTTTAGGTAACGAGCGATGGTTCCAATTAGTTCCTGAGTGAACTGGATGATGATTGAGTCGGTACCGCATTGCATTTGCATAGAGTCGTGAGTCGGTCTCTATGATTTGCATTTATCATCTGAATTGTGAATTGGTGAAATAAACATGAATATATATATATATATATATATATATATATATATATATATATATATACATTGTAGTGTATATGTGTGAATAAACATGAATGGATATATGTTTATGTGAATTGTGCATAATGAATGTACTAGTGTGAATATATATATATATATATATATATATATATATATATATATATACATATATATACACACACATTGTGATGTATATGAGTGATGAGAAATGATTTGTGGTGAGAACATGTTTTTATGTGTATTTTATATGTTGAGATATATAATTATATGCAATGTTATTATGATAATGTTTCTCACCCTTCTGATGTTTTATGATGCTCTATGAGGCATTGTAGAGTAGGTTGCTGGAGGTCTTTTTGGTGAAGCGTGTCTTCATTTCTTTTGGTCGGTCGGCTCTGATATGTAGCACCGGGTAGCTAGGGTCGGCTTGATGCCTTTTGTGATACATTTTGTACATATATTTTAGTGATGAATGTTTTATATAAACA
This sequence comes from Lathyrus aphaca, assembly GCA_963966055.1. Classification (NCBI taxonomy): domain Eukaryota; kingdom Viridiplantae; phylum Streptophyta; class Magnoliopsida; order Fabales; family Fabaceae; genus Lathyrus; species Lathyrus aphaca. Next base: position 174,739,473 of record OZ014524.1, on the reverse strand, counting down.
TGACATATTTGGTTAATCAAACTTGTTGATATATTTATATAAGTATATAAGTTTGATGTTGTTGATGTTATTTTTCGTTGTTATTTGAATCTTTTGAATATGGGTGTAAGGATGAAATCCTTCTATTGCAAGTTACCTCGTTTGTTGCATATCTCTTAATGAGCAGGTGTTGTATGTTTTAATTTCACTGTTGATGTGACATGTCTCTTTTATTCCATGTTTCAAATATACTCTGATGAAATATTTAATATGTGCCTAAATGATTTAATTGAATATTTGGGGGTATAGAAAGGGGGTGTTACAAAAACCTACAGCTGAGGGTCATAGAACTGTAGCATAGAATGAAGACCATCTTTCTAATCTGATGTAGGCTTGCTCACAAAGCTTAGAATCTTCCCATATTATTTTCTGAAGCCATATAAAACTTTGTCGTTCATCAGACCAATCAATCCCTAAATACCCTCAGTTTCCGGTTGTGGGAAGATGTAGTGTCCATTCTTCTTTCTATGAGCTTCTCTATCTTCTGCCACATGGGAAAAGGAACCAATACCAGAACTGGATGCAAAAGTGAAAATGATAACCTAAAATGGAAACACAGACGGTTAATGCTAATATGATGTTTATGCAATGCAATGCAAGGCACATGATCAACACCCGAGACTGTCTGGAAACAAAATATCAAGAACCAAGAATCAAGTGACCAGCCGCCAAAAGATACTCTGAATAATAACTCCCAGATAATAACCCATACAAACAGATAATCTCAAATCAGGAGGGTTAGAAACAGATAAATCTCGAGAACTCCAGGATCAAAGTAACTAGATCATAACATAGAACACACTAGTAACCAGGGTATGTTGATGTCAAGGGTTCCTACAAACCTGTAACCCCCTCCCAATCTCACGGGTGTGCTCCGGGTCAAACATCACAGACTCTCAAAGCCGAATAGCAATAATACGTTCACCATTTCCGAGAAATGGCTCATGACCAGATCAGGGAGTCGCCAGGAGAGACTCTCAAGGGGAAACCAGAGATTCTGGGTTCGTCCCAGAAGAGTCGCCAGCTGTCGCTCCCTGGATTTCCATCCTGGTACAAATGCAAAAGTGGCGCGGAAAAGGGTAGAGTCGCCAGCCAGACATTTTTATCCCAAAAGAACGGGAAAGGTAATGCTGCACAAACCGAAAGAAGAAAAATAAGGACAAAGGTCCTACGAACCAAAGAATCTAGGTTCGAGAATCAGTTACGACCTGGGAAGGTATTAGCACCCCAGATCGTTCGCCGTACCCGATGGGATCCACGCTTGCAAAGAAACTGCTTCAAAGGGTGAAGAAATGAAATCTGCTGCAAAATAAAAACTGAAACTGGACAAGAAAAAAAAGAAAGGGGGAAAATGTAGAGAAAATAAAATAATGCTCGAATGGGCCCTACCCCGCTGCCTACGTACCTCATCTGGACATGAGGATCAGAGTCATCGTAGTTCCCCTAACTAGGGGTGGAAGATGGCTTGTGTTTTAAGGCTTGAACTGCTTATGCCAATGCTCAGGTGTTGCAGGCTCGTCTGGCACGAGTGCGTTATCGTCTTGCAAAGTGACAAGTAGGAGCAAGTTTGTACGATGAGAGTGAGTGAGATGAGAAAAGAAGTCCCGAAAGAGAGACATTTATTCTTTGTTTTATGGATTTTAGAAGCTTTTATGAGTTTGTCACAAGAAAGTGAATTCAGGTCCTTTTCCATGGAATGTGTACTTGTTACTACATTCCAAGATGGAATAATAGAACAAGCACACCCAAACAAGGAGAAGATCCCCAAAGCTTGGTTCCAAGGTTTAGGTCCTAAGCTCACTAACTTGTTAAACTTATCAGATGTTTTTGGGTTTTTTGATGAAGAAGTACCTTTTAAGGTTTTCTTTATGAAAGTAGTCCCATGATTAGATTTGTACATCATGCTAGACAAGTGTACTATTCCAAGATGGAATGAATACAAATGCCACATGGCATAAGTCCCTACACACAAGACTATTTCAACCATTATTAAGTGTTTTTTAAGTTTTTTGTATGAAGATGAGAAAGAGAAGAAACCAAAGGAGCAAAGGTAAAAGACTAAGGAAGACTATTAATTCTAAGTGTTATCATGCATAGATGGACATAGGTTTGTGTGGTTTTAAGTTTATCCTTATGAAGAAGAAGGAAAGAAGAAAGGAAGAAGAAGAAAGAGGTAGAAAATCAACTTACTTCTTCTAAAGAAGTTAAGTTGTTTTCTAAGGGGGTGGAAAGAAATTATACAAATGATGACATAAGGCACATCACAAAGACAAGTATGAAAGAATAAAAAGAAGAGAAGAATATTTGAAATGTGGATAGCATCCACACTTCACTTACCATTGCACCTACAAAGGGTTAGAAGCATACACAAAATGATAAGATTAAAACAAATAGGACCAAATGAAGTAGAAACAAGCAAAATATCATATCAAACTAACACAACCAGAATTTAAACTTCACATTTAAGTGCCAAGATCAAACACACAACATCATATGAGAAATGAAGCAAGAGGTCACAACAAAGCATTACAAGTTAACATAAAAGAAACAAAGGCAAAACAAGAGATAAGAAGTGTCATACAAGCTAAACAACTTCCACAAACATCAAAGTCAGAATCCTAACATGGTAAAGAGTGCATAAGAAAAGAATTCAAACATCAATAGAAGCATACAAGCTCATACAAGATCAAACAAGAGAAGTAAGGAGAAGTGAGGAGTGATGTGAACATTCATACAAGTGTGAAGCTTAATGAACAAGTATCTCAAAGCAAACCAAGATGAGAACTTCATACAAGGACCAGGGATATGTCAACATATTAAAAGACCCCAAAAATAAACCTTATGAGTTGGCACAAGTGCCCTCCTACCCTAATAAGCAAGCATAAGTCATGAAGACATCAAAACTAGGTCAAGCTAACCACAAAATTCAAATAAATTGGAAGCAAGTCTTAAAAATTCCATAAATGAGCATGAAGACACCTTGATCCAATAAAAGTAACATACCAAATCCACAAGTCAAGAATGGGAAGCAAACTATTTCAATTAAGAGCACAAAGTTCAATTAGGGTTTCACAAACTTCATCACAAAGAAACATGACAAAACCTAAGAAAATAAGTCCTAAAAATCATGAATAAAATCTCAAATAAACTTCAACATGTTAGGAATCAATATCAAAAAGAAGCACATTCATATCTATTTCCAAGCTCAAGTTAAAAATTAGACAAATTGAATCATGCATAAAAGGAATTAAAACAAAAGAAATAAAATCAAGAATTAATTCAGCAATGAAAATTAATGAAGAGTAGAATTAAAAAAAGTAGAAAATTAAAGAAAATTAAAAGAAACACTCATGATGTTTTCAGTATTTTTTAATATCTTTTTCTATTTTAAAAAAAAGAAATGAAACAATTAATTAAAAAGAACATAAAAAAACAAAAGAAACAATGGGGGGTCAAAATAGCACAAGAAACAAGTTGTAATCAGAGTGGGCTCATACGATGGGGGTGGGGATAATAACAAAGGCCCAGGCGCCTTCAAATGGACTCAATCAACACACACAAGTTTATAATGATCCAACGGTTGATAATGCAAGTCAACACAATCAATGAATCTGATGGTCCACCAACATAGTCAATAAACCCTAAGGTAATAACATCTAACGATTTAGATTTAAAAACAGAACTCCCTCCAGATCCAATGGTTCTAAATGAACAAAACGCATGGAAGCTACAATACACAAACACCAGCTAAGCACCACGTGACCAACACACCCTCATTAATGTGCTGACACGTCTCAAGCCACAAGATGGAATCGAATCCCACAGTTATGTTTTAAACTGGGAAACAAGGACAAACACACATAGCTCACCGGCCGGAGAAGCTCCGGTCACCTTCTCCGGCTGGATTCCGATGAAGATCAACGTAAAATTTCCAGAAACAAGCAAAATGAGTATCAAATGAAAGCTTAGGTCACAAGGGTCTCAAATATGCAAATATATTTCACAAACACTCAAGATTTAGAGCAAATCGAACCAAACAAAACTCAACGTCAAAACTGCATTTCATGAATTAAACTAGCTCAAGGCATCTAATCACTTCAAGAACCACATATCCATCATGTACAACACAAAACAAGTATGAACAGGTCAAAACTGAAGCAAAGTAAAAAATTATGCTCAAACCTGATATTCAACTATTCTTGAGATTCAAAGAAATCCAAAGGTTGAGATAACTTCAGCTTGCCTCCTTTGATCTATTCAGAGCCAAATAAAGACTTTAAACCTTGATTTAAGTGTAAAATGGAAGAAATCCGAAAATAATGTTGATCTTCAAGTGATCAACAAAGCTGCCTCAAGCTTCCAAACCAAGGAGAAGGATGATGATGTGATGAGATGATAATGTTTAGAAGCCTTCAAGATCAAAAATGGAGCTTGAGCAATGAATCAACTCAGATTTGAGTCTTATGGAGGATGAAGAAAATGAGCACAATGAGAGAGAGAGAGAGTGAGGCTGAGTTGTGTGATGAAGAAAAAACTTCTCCTCCCCTTCAAAACCGTGAGTTGAGGCTTTTACACATGAGGTGTGTGGCGGAATGCTTGAGGAGTGAGAGCAAGTTTGTTATGCCTTCACTAAAACAGAACTCGTGTGCTCCTTTTTTCACTTTTCAATTTTGATTTTAAAGGTTTATCAAGTGCATGGTGGTGTAGGGTTATTATGGTGCACTTGGTTGTGTTGGCAGCATGAGTGTTGCATGATGAATTTTAATGAAGATTAGGGGTCAAGATTGGTTGTACAATGAGAGTGCATGGAAACTTTTTCACGTGTAACTCTTTCTCTCACTTGTGAACAAAAATGTGAGTGTGGTAGGCGAAAAAAGCATGAATTTGTATGAGGGATAGCATATGTGGCCTTGTGAAATTCTTGCAGACTTAATTCCTCCTCACATGTACACTTTACCACCTTTTGTATTATTATTCTCAAACAAAATTCCACAAAAACAACTAACAACCAAGTGTGCCTCCCACATTCAAACTTCGTCACGCAAAAATGACCATGTCACATTAGAGGAAGTGTGAAAAATAATAAAATATAAATTTGACACTCACACAAGAAAAATGGATCGATGATATTTTGAAAAAAATGCACAAAAAAAAACCCTAAAAGGACCTATAACTTCCAAAAATCATATATTGAGTTCTACAAATGCTATGAAAGCGTTCTTGGACTTTTTGGAAAGGGAAAATCATGATCTACAACTTTCATGTTCAAGGAAAAATCATCTGGAGCTTCTTTGCACATGAAATAATAGCTTGAAGCCTTAGGGCAAATAATTCCAAAAATAGAAACTTTCCACTTGAACATTCCAAATTTAGCAACTTTTGCACATTCTTGATCTTTGACATTTGAAATTATCCAAGCTATTTCTTGACCAAAATATGACTTCCTGAAGTTAATGAATATGATCAAAACCCTAAAAATCCTTCAGTTGACTCTTATTCCTCTCAGTTGACTTTCTTTCTTCATTCTCAAGTAACTACTTCAATGATTGACTTCCTCAATAAATTTTTGCCTCAAACTTTATACATAAGACTTGTATACCATATGAAGACCTTTGACCACAAGAATTGGTCAAAGTTATGAGAATATGAGGTTCTGATCCAAAACCCTAATTAGGATTTCTTCGGCATATGATGACATTGCACCATTGAACTTCTGATGAAATTTTCCTCTTCTAGGGATCTGTGGATGACTTTGAGCTTATAAAGGATATGAGGATCCCTTGTGATATTCTTGCAAGATCACTTGGATCTTGACTTGACTTTGAAGAATCTCAGATTGCTGGATGACTGATCATATGCCTTATGCTTAGTCATGGATGCTTATGCTTCATCTTTCTGTGCCAAATGCTAGAGTATGCTATCTACATGTTATGCTTATGATATGTGAAATGATATGAAAAATGAGAGGGAAAATTTTGGGGTGTTACACCTGGTATATTTTAAGTTGGAAGTTTACTCTGATGGTACCACATGCATATGCATAGTTGAGTCGCATATGTGTTGCATTATTTATGTCGATTAAGTTGTTTATGTTGATTAAGTTGAAGAAGTTGTTTGTATTAATTAAGTTGACAAAGTTGTTTATGTTGTTCAAGTTGATTAAGTTGTTCATGTTGATTAAGTTGATGAAGTGTTTACGTTGATTAAGTTTATAATGTTGCTTAAGTGGATTATGTGTTTATAAAGAATAGGTCGTGAAGTTGTTAAGTTGATTATGTTGATTATGTAGTAAATGTTGATAGGTGTGATAGGTTGATAAGGTAAGTTGATAAAATGTGGGTGATTGTTAAGTTGTTGTTGTTGATGTGGAATGGTGATAATTATATGATTTCTATCTATGTATTATTTATCATACTTCATTTATAAAATTCGATATCTCACCTCTTCTGTTTGAATGTTACCCCTATGTTGGTAACATGCAGGTAGCTTGAAGGAAGATGATTATCTTTGTTAATTTGAGTTGGTGTCGATGCTCTGATACGTAACACTCGGGGGGATGAAAGCTTAGTTGTTTTGTTGTTGTTTTAAGTTGTTTCGGTTAAAATATGTTGGTACGAAATTGTTTAAGTTGAATGAAATGTTATACCATGTTTAGTTGAATATTTGAGAATTCGCTGCATAGTTGTAAAAGTTATTTTGGTTTCAAAAATGAATAAAAGTTATTGTTATAGTTTCATCCGAATCAAAAGTGTTATGTATCGAAATTTTATGAAATTAAATGAAGTTTTATTAGTTGAAATGTGGCATCCTATTTGTTTACTTGTTGATTGAATTTTTTACTACTTTGATTTTATCGTCAATTTCCGGATAGAAATGAGGTGTTACAAAGAGCGTGTATGGAATTCATTCATAGGACTTGCGTGGCAGAATTGTGCTTGGAAGTATTGGAAAATCAAAAGGATAAAATCAATTACACAAAGAGACAAAAACATAGTACGGCGGGTGTCATACCCTAATTTTTAACCCTAAGATTCCATGTATATCATTTGCATTTTGCATACATACAAGATCACACTTGGTGTTTCCTTTTCATTCTCGCCCCTTTGAGTTGACTCTTTTGGATCATCAAACACCCTCTTTATGTTGTCTTTTCATTTATGCTTATTTGTTTGTTTAACTAACCCCGAATTAAAATGTCAAAAATATGTTTTGTTTTCTTCTTTTGAAAGATAGGTAACAAAGTTTGGTTACTCAACATCATTCAAAGTGTATTATGAATAGGAATGTCCCAAGGTTTGATAAATTTTCCCTCAAGAAAGTAGAAAGTTTGTGAGTTTATCTTCATACCTTCTTGCAGTTCAGCAACAGGCCAATTTTCTCACTTTTTCACTGTGTTAATTGATTACCCCATATGTGTTAATCGATTAACACATGATTTTTTTTGGTTAGAAACAACAGTTTTGAATTCTACAGCATTTGACACCAATTCCATTTTTTCATGATTCACTCTTACACCATGTGGAATATTCTAGAGCATGCAAAATCACACCAAAAATAATTTCTCTACATAATCACAATTAATCCCCATCATACACCCTCCTTTTTACTCACATTTTCACCACTTGATTTGTGATATTAAGCAAGATGATTAGTTGCAAGCCTTATTAATATTATTTCTCAATTCTTTGAGTGTGATTTAATTGTTATTCCTTATCATACTACATTGAGTCACGGAGAAGAAGCCAAATCATAAATTTTAATCAGCGTGAAGAATATGAGAATTGTGGCAAGTCATCAAGAAAATTAAGAAATATAAAGAAACTAACATGCTACAATTGTTAAAAGGTTATACACATAAAAAGAAATGATAGATTCCTAAAAAGTTATATTCAACGGAAAGAGATGAATGTAATAAGAAGAAAAATGATGAAACAAAGTTGTTGTGTAATAGTAATATCTATATTGTTTATGATGATAATTCTATCAAACCTTACATGTCAAGATTCAAATTGGAATATTGATTATGGTGACTAGTAGCATGTTACTCCTAGACATGTTTTTCACATCTTATACTATTGGTGATTTTGGTACAGTAAAAATGGGAAACAAATGAGTTTGTGAAATTGTTGGTATCGATGATGTTTGGGTTGAAATTGGTGTTGGATGCAAGATTTAACTAAAGAATATTAGACATGTTCCTAATATTTGTCTCATCTTGATTTCAATTAAAATTTTGGATATTGAAAGTTATCACATTTACATTTATGAAAGTGACATATGTAAGATGACCAAAAAGTCATTAGTGGCAGCAATATGAATACAGACCTCACTAACGTGAATGAGAAAAGACTTCTCATTCTATCAAATAATGTTATGCATTTATTTTAGTTAGGGACCGATATGAATATGAGGTAAAGATAAGAGATTAAAAATAATAATTAATCTTTATTAATTTGTTTGAAATATTTAACAAATAAATATTATAATTATTGAGGTTTAAGTCTATGCGTCAATATGTCTGAGTGGTTAAGGAGACAGACTCGAAATCTGTTGGGCTATGCCTGCGCAGGTTCGAATCCTGTTGTTGACGATTTTTGTAATATAACTTTTCTTGTTTGAATGAATTTATAATTGTCCAAATAAAATTAATTAATTTATAGAAATTTGGTTTTTGGATGAACAATTTTTTTTAATAGTAATTTATTAGTTTCATAATATAAAATATGATGTCATTGGTCCTTAATTTTATTAAAGCTATCCATTTTAGTCATTCTTAGCCATTTCTTTTAGGGTGTGTTTGGTTCAAATGAGGGGGAGGGGAAAAAAGGGATTTTAATGGAGGGAAGGGAAGGGGAAGGGAGGTGAGAGATTTTTTTAATTATATATATGTTTGGTTTAAAGGAGAGGAGGGGAGGGGGAGTGAGAGATTTTAATTAAAAATATGTTTGGTTCACAAGGGGGAGGGGAGAGATTTTATTAATAATTTACATTTTTATCCTCAGGATATAACTGATATAATATTTAGAGATGAAAAATTCATAACTAATTTCTTGACAATAAAATTTATAATATTTAGTGATTAAAAAAATCATAACTTATCAAATAACGTTAAAAAATTGAATACATTTGATTCATAATATACTTTTCCGACACAAGTTAGACTTCTAAAAACATAAAATTATAAATAAACTTAAAAGTAAAAATTATAAGAGAAAACAAAAAATTGTAGTGATTATAATTTATATTAAATAAAAAATTGAAAATAAAATAATTTGTAGGTGAATAATAATTATAATAAATTGATGGAAGAAATAAAGAAAAATCAAATAAATATAAGAGAAGCAAGAACACAAAAGAAAATTACAAATGAAATAAAATCGAGGATAATTTAGTAAATATAATAATTTATTAAATATTAAAATCTAAATTCCCTCCCCTCCCCTCCAAATTGGAGGAGACAAAAAATGTGATTTGAAGGGATTTTGCTCCCCTCCATTCCCCTCCTAAAAATTGAACCAAACACATTTATTTATTAACTTATTAACTATATTTCACTAATAAATTTTATAATTATTGTGGTTTGAAGAAAAAGTGACAAATATTAATTAAATAAAATTATTGTTTAAATGATTAAATAATTGATTTTTTGTACTGAAATATCCCTGTTTTTAAAAAAAACCCAAATAACCCACTTTTCTATTTAATTCCCTATATACCCCACTTTTGGACAATTTTAAGGGGAGTCTCCAATCAAAATGGCGACCATGTACAAACTTAAAGAGGTGTCGCCAATTGGATTTGAGACACCATATGTAGTCTCCAATCCAATTGGCGACTATGTGTAAAAATAGGGAAGGGCCGCCAATTGATATGGAGACATGATTCTAATTGAAGTTTTGTTATAAATAGTGGTGACATGCTCAATTATTTTCACATTTCTTCTTCCATCTCTTCTGATATACAAGTATATTAATATCGTATACGCACTGCTATGGGAAATTGATTTTTTCAAGAGAGAAGTCTCCGATCAATATGTTGTTATGGAATATCCAAAGTCTCAATCAACTGCAGAGGGAGTTGAATCAGTGGTTAGAGGAAGAAATTGGTGAAGTTAAAAAAATTTGCAATATTGAGAGATATGATAGGATGTGTGGGTGGGTGCGAGTTAAGACTGACGCGGAAGCTAGAAAAATGATGTTTGGACCTAATGAAATCAAGTTGATTGTTATAATTAGTTAGAAATATTGTGTTTAGTTGTTGTATGTGTTGTTTAGTTGGGGTTCCGCATGTTTGTCCTATTTATATAGCTCTTTATGTAAAAATGCAACGAAAGGCACATCAACATTTTCTGGATGTGCCATTTTTCTCCAAGCATGAGGTTGGTCTAGGTTGCCATCCATTGCCCCCGTCAACAAAAACGCATTCTCATTCCCGTATGCTCAAAAGTAAGTTAATTGTTTCATATTAATTAGTTCACTTTATTATTCCACTTTATTCATTATTGTTTATAACTGATATATTTAAACTATTTTCGGTGTCAGATGGTCGCCACACAATATGACTTACAATAGATGCCTAAGACACTACATCATTCAGTACGACAATCTTTTGGATCACCTTACGCCTGCAGATGTAATGTCAATAAATTAATCAATTTATTTTTACCCATAACATTTTCTATTATCTAACAATTTTTTCTTGTACGGTTCATTTTGCGTCCATATCTAGGAATTGACCATGATCACCAAGTCATAGATGAAGACGCGCCAGTTTGGACTGCATGTGTGTCGATCATCAGATTCACCACTGTGGAGATGCACAACAGTGATTATGTCAAACTCATTGTTCTTGGTCAATGGAATCTAAAAAAAGTTAACGACCAATGGGGCTATAATAATTGGAAAGATTTTGCAAAAACTGAGTGTCGTAAATGGAGGAACCGTCACCAGTATGTCTTACGTGAACCGGTGATGGAAACCCCATCTATACCAACTAATACTTATATGGTTTGATATAGATCAGTTGCAACTAGTTTTCTATTCGAAGATAGGTATCTACACGACCCACGCCAGACCACTTACACACAAGAAGCTACAACATCTAACCAACAAGGAAACTATCAACCTTGTTACTCACAACTTCCTACCCAACCAAATTACCGAGCGAAAAATATACAAACCCACTTTCCAAACATGTCAGACACCCATCCACAATACTAAGAGCATCCCCCTTACCATGTCCAACAAAATGACTATTATCAAGATGCTCAAACATCACACCATAACCGACACACAAACACCACACCGCAGCTGACAAATACAACCATCACAACCACCTTATGTTTTTAAAACACCATAACCATTCACCAACAAAACCTTCACACCAATGTCCCCTTTCAATCATCCAGGTCGCACACCAATGACCCCATAATTACATCCAAACTACTCTGGCATGGGTCACGACCTCAGTTACGGCATGTCCTCTTTCCATACACAAGACTTTGTAGAGATGCAAGAATTACTGAAAGAGTCTAGAGATGTTCCAAAGAGCTCAACTCCACAAACACCGGGAGTGAATCAACAACGAGGACATCGAGTGCAGCGAGTGAGGGCACCTAGGAGATGTGGAACCGGCGGGCGGTATGCCCAACCCGGCCGTGATCCTTAAATTATGTACTTTTAATTTTAATTAATTATTAATATCATTTTATTTTTCATCTATTATTAAAGTTTTTTATTTTTTAAATAAATTTTGTAAATACACATTGTCTCCAATTGAACTGACGACCATTAACAATATTTCAAGACATTCGTCAATTGGAATGGAGACTGCATACAATGTCTCCAATCCAATTGGCGACACCTCTTAAGCACAATAAATAGTCACCAATTCATCTGGAGTCTGCTCTTCATTTTTTTTAAAAACTGGGGTACTTTGGGAATTTTTCTGAAAACTAGGATATTTAGGGAACTTTCTTGAAAAACATGGGTATTTGGGTAAAAAAATCTAAATATTCAAATTAGATTTTTTATGCAATTTTATTTTAAAAAATTTGGGTGAGCTTGGTTAAAGGACTTAATGTCAATAGAGTCACGTCAAACCTCAAATTTGAAAGAAAGCTTACCAAAATATTTAGAAATATATCCACAAAAGATACCGAAAATGGATTACATGATGCTTATGTCTGCAACTATTCCTCCATTGTTTTTGAAGGTGTGAGAAAAACAAAAGAAATGGGGGAGAGGGGTTGAATTAGGGTTTTCACTCTTGACCTCTTTTCGTCTTTTAATGTTGTTGCGTTAAGTGATGCTTTGAGTTGCGTTGCGGAAGCATAAACATTAAAGTAAAGCATAAGCAAGAGCAAAGAACACACGATATATCCTGGTTCACTTGAGCAACTCTCAATCTAGTCCAGTCCATCTCGCAAGGTGATTTGACTTAGAAATGGACTTAATCCACTATAACCAAAACTTGATTACATTGCACGACCAACCACTGTGACTAACTGAACAACCGTAGTCGCGACTTCCTTGCGCGACTATTTACCGTGACTAATTGCACAACAATTGTTATGACTTCCTTGCGTAGCCAACTATCGCAAATGACTGCACAACAAGCTAAAAAGACATATATCTTTAGTGTTACTAGCTGATGCGACTTCAAGCACCAGAACACATAGTTCTGAGAAACACCAGAACATTAGCCCTTGAGAAATCACCAGAACATTGATCGCTCGACTATATGTCTAAAGGATTATATCTCCAAGTGCACAGTCGTATGTGTAGTTTTAAAATATTATTGATCCCTCAGAGACTAAAAATCGATCTTACCGTTATCTGATGTTACTATGTAAATCTAAGGCTTATCGTTTCGATTGGGTTGCTTTATGGCAAATAAAATTAAATCTAAAATTAAACTTATAAATAATAATGATAAAGATATATCATTATGTAACTCGTCAATCGTCGAGAATTCAATTAAATATCGGTGAAGGTTTGCAAGGCAAAATACCCTTTTAGTGGAAAATAGTCATTTAAAAGCCCTCGTCTCAAACTGTCGTTCTATTGATTCAGACTATACTCCTAAAGTCCTATGTCTGCTCTCGCTAGCCTATAAGTGTTTAGAAAATAATTTTTGAAAATAAATAAGATCCAATTAATCCTAAAGCGCTCTCGCTGTATTTAGAATGAATGCTTAGTTTCAGCTATCCGGTTAAATTCTCAAACTCTCGCTCTATTGATTTTAACCTTAATTGCCTTATTACTCTCGTAACAAAAGTTATTAAATTAAATTAAGAAACCTCAGCCTAAAAATATAATTTGGTAAAATTAATCAACACTGATTTAATTAAATTCCTCTCAATTGATTTGTTTACATACTGATATAATTAAATTAGCTAGACATTGTTAATAAATAAATCATGCATAAACAGAATAAATAATCTAAGCTAAACATACTTGTTATAATAATAATGCGATGAATAAATAAAAGCATGTAAATAAGAAATCTGGAATGAAATAAATTGGTACTGAATATAGAAACTGGTAGTAATCCGACAATCTTTGATCGTACAAGAAATTAAATTTGTTGAATAAAAATAATACGAGAAAAAAATACTAAGACTGGAAAAATATAAAAACTAATGAATTCTAAATCTGCCGCTAAACTTCCGAACCGAGTGAGTGTGCAATAGCTCTCTATTTATACTGATTTGACGGTTGAATTTGTTCCACGAAAATAACTTGAAGTGAGCTGGAAGATCCGGTCATGCGTTGAATGATGGGTGCGTGAAAAGCGCGTGGAAAAACGAAACTGGAAGACTGAGAAAATAGGAGAGTGGTGTGCGCCACTCTCCCACTCACAAAGCTTGTGGCCTGCACCACGTGACAAAGAGAGAAGAGGAGTGGTGGGCGCCACACCCTCATGGTCTGCGCCATGTGTGGTGAGTGGTGGGCTCCACCACCTTTTTTATTTTCTTTTCCAATTTTCTTTTTCTTCTTTTCTTTATTTCTTTTTCTTTTCTTTTCTTTTCTTTTCTCCATAATTTCTTCAACTTCTTCTCTTTTTAATTCCTCTGAAAAAACATAAATAAATAATATAATTATAAAGCATAAAATAGTAAAAATCGAATAAAGCATACTATTAATTCATGTAAGTCAAGCCAAAAATACGATATAATTTTGCATTATCAAATTCCCCCACACTTAAACCTTTGCTTGTCCTCAAGCAAAAATAAAACAATTTAAGCACTAGTTTGAATCAGACACAAGCATCATAAACATCAGTCAAAAAGATAAGTACTGGATGTTAGCACTAAGGATACCGTAATGACACTTTTATCTCGAAAGATAATCGAGAACTCTTATCCTATACAAACAGATTTGAATCATGTTATTATAACTTGACCCACACACTCTCTTTCATTCTAGTGCAATCACATTAAGCCCGTTATCCCTGCACTTCCATGGTAAGTAAACCTGTTAGTGTATACCGATCTCATTTGTCAAATATATATCTCAACAATTCTTTCTTTTTCTTTTCATTTTTCGAATTTCAAGAATCTGGCCCGTTGGGCTAAATGGTCGGGTAAGGACCACCTAACTTAGAAGGAGGCAAATCTTTAGTTCGCTTTTGACATTAAACTTATTCAAATTATTTTATTTCGAGATCAGACACGTATTTGCATCAGTTTATTACTTAGGTTATGCTCTAGGATGGTGCCGACTGCTAATATAAACTAATAAAGAGGGTGATCTTGGCATAATAAGTATTCAAATTCATTTGCATAATTAAGAGGCTCAAGGTGTAAGAACGGTACCGATATTATAAACACTTTTCCTAAGTCTTTCTAACTTAGCCTATTTCAAGCATTGTGTCATTTTCAAACTAAGTTTTTTTGTTATGGCTCAAGAAAATTGGGTAAATCTGAATTAAAGCAGAAATTACGTGAAATGACTCGACGATATATGAATTTATTTATTTATTTGCTAAAATGGGAAAATAATAAGCATAATTTTTTTAAATCTACCTAGAAAACATAAATAAAAACGATAAATAAAAACGATAAAACTTCCTCCCTACACTTAAATCGAGCATTGTCCCCAATGCGTCAACATTAGGCGGAAAAAAGAAGGTGGAACCTGGGATGTCAACTACTGACGACTGCCTCTGGCTCGTGTTCGTCTGACATTTCTCGAAGGAAAATTAAACCTTGTATCCCTTCAATTATCCCCCTACCCCTATATAATTTCAAATATTTCAATTTTGTCCTTTCAATATTTATTTAATTATTTTTAACTTTTACCGCGAAGTCAGATTAAAAAAAAAAACGAATCGGAAAACCCAAGATAGTTACTTCCGGTGAAGAAAATCCTAAACTGGATAACACAGGCGTGTTACTTCCAGTGAAAGATTTTTGTGAACTGGATAACCTCTCTTGGCTACTTCTGATTTGAAAATTTCTACACCGGAAAACCTACCAACTATACTTCCGGTTCTTCTCGTCCAACGTAAAAAAATAATATTTTTTTAATCTGACTTCGCGAAAAAAATTAAAAATAATTAAATAAATATTGAAAGGATAAAATTGGAATATTGGAAATTATGTAGAGGTATGGGATAAGTGTAAGGATATAAAATTCAATTTTCATATGTAATTGTTTTTTTTCTTTTGAGCTTTTGCCCTCCCTTCAATTAAAAAAAAAAAACAGAAAAATGAAAGAAAGAGGATCAAATCTGTATTATATTAACCCTTAGTTTTTTCTTTTGATAAAAAATAATTATGATAATTTAAAAAAAATAATTAAAAAACACAAACACTTTTAGTAAATCCCAAAATTACATTTCAACGATCGGAGTTTGGAAATGCCACTACCGTAAAATTGAAGTTAATGGAAACTCGTGCTTCTTCATCTTATGTAAATCCTATTATCAATTTTCGTTGCTCTGGTTATACTTCTTGAAGTCAAACCATGAAGAATCTTTAGCAACGATTACCAAAATTCTAAACTATCATGAAGGTAAATTTATCCTGCAAATCTTCAATCTTTGTCGGTGCTAAATTTCTGTGCACTGTTTGATTTTATTTTCTTCGCAATCAATCAGGTGATATTCGCGGTTTGGTGATTGAATTGGGGTTTTTATTGCATGGCGAATCATTGCATGTCGAAGGAAGAATTTGCAAATGCAGCTATTAAACGCGCTTTGAGGTCTCTAAGGAAGCGGCATTTGAGCGAAGAAGGAGCTCATGCTTCTGCTTTTGCTGCTCTTTCTAGACCTATTGTTTTCCAGGTCCTTTTTTTATGTCTTGTTTTAGATTTTTTTTTTGTTGTTGTTGTGAAATTGATCATAAATTCATAATTGGTTTCTAGTAGGTTTGAATTAAATGAGATCCTTGTCACAATCCCTAATTAGTTTGTAGAAATATAATTGGATCTTTGATTTCTATTAGTAAAGAATAGTGCTTTTTTTAGAAGCATGCACTGGAAAAGAAATTGACTGACACTTGTCTAATTTGAGAAATTGAAAGTGATTGAATGTAAGAAGTAAGCTGACTACCGATTCTTGAGAACATAATGAATGAGCCTGATGGTGGAGATTTTCCCGTTTCAGCGATATGTGAGAACCCAGATGTACCAAATGCTGATCCCCTAGAAGTTAATGTCCTCAATCCCAATTTCGTTGTGCTTAGTTAGTGATAGCGCTGGATTCTGGAGGGGGTTCTGTAGAGAGTGGTAACGAACTCCTCATTGCTTCTATTAAGGGAAGTATTGACGATTCTTCTGCAGAAGATGACGTGTGGAAATGGTTAAACAGGGATGCACAGGCTTAGTGGAGCCGGCAGATGCCCATATGTACCGCTGAGTGGATCCTGAACTGGTGGAAACAGTTTCTTACTTTCGGAGTCGGACACAAGACACATTAGATTTGAAGTGTCAGTACTAATAGATGGTTATTGTTGTTTTTTATACAGATTCCTAATTGCTGTTGTTCCTGTTTCTTTCTGGGATTTGGTTGGTATATTAAAAGTTGTGGACGTGGCTTGCTTATGATTAATGTTGTTGTTACTTGGACCGCAGTTTGCATTTAAATATTGGATGCTTTTACTTAGTTAAATGTTGTATTTGTGTCCTTATAGGGCTCTGAATGGAAAGAGAAAGCAGAGAGTCTTGAAGTGGAACTTCAGCAATGCTACAAAGCTCAATCCCGAGTATCTGAGCAGCTTGTTGTGGAAATAGCTGAGTCCAGAACTTTGAAAGCTTTGGTTCAAGAGAAAGAAACTACAACTGCTGATTTGCAAAAAGGGTTGACTGAAGCAAGGTTGCTTGTTTTACCTTTTGTGTTTTTAATTTCAAAAAGCCATGTACTTTTATTTCCTTATAGTTCAAACTTTTTTCTTATGAGTTACGATGATGACTTTAATAAATTTTGCAGGGATGAGTGCATGCAATTGAAAAAGGACTTGGAAGACAAAATTAAAGCTCTTGAAGTGGTTCTGAGTGAGAATGCAGAACTTAGAATACAATTGGAGCAAATGACAGTTAGAGCCAAGAATGCTGAAACTGAAAATAAGACATTGGTAGACCGCATGATGTTAGAAAAAATGAAGAATGCTGAACAACTAAACGAGGTTATTATACATTATCATTCTCCATATGAACATTTGAAATAAATTGGTTGTTTGACGTATTCTCCATATGAACAATAGGGCCTGTTTGGATTGTTTGGGAGTACTTGTGAAAACAACTTAAGACATTGTTCATAAGCTGTTTTTAGCTTTTTTTCATAAGTTCTCCTAGATACCATATAAAAACAGCTTATAGCTTGTACAGAAATAATTTAACTTTACTATATCTTTTGCTATAGCAATAGTTTGTACTTAGCGCTTATCATAATAACCAGTTATGCTATAAGCTGCAAAGATGCTGTTTTCAAACAGGGCCATAATTATTTGAGATAATAAAACTCGATCAGATAATCAAATTACAATTTAGTTCTTTTGTCTTTAATCTGATGCTTGTGTCTCAGTCTTATTTGTAGATGTCAGTTACCTTACAATGTTATATGATGCCACTATTGCATCTAGTTTTGAACTTGTTTTGTCATTGCGTGAAATTTAGATTGTTTGTCGCCGAGTCGAGTAATTGTGTGATTGTTACAATATTAGTCTAAGTTTTTTAATTCTATTAACTGCATGGATTCTCAAGGTTTCACTGTGCTGATATAACTAATATATTTTCTATCGATTTAGACAAACCAACTTTATGATGATATGATCAAGCAGCTAAAGGCTAGTGGTTTAGAAAAACTTGCAAGGCAGCAAATAGATGGCATAGTTCGCCGAAGTGAACAAGATGCCGATGCCTTTTTACAATCGAACATCCCTTCCACATGCAAACACAGGATCCAAGCACATGAAGGTGGTTGTGCTTCCATATTGTTCGAGAACAATTCTAATAAGTTGATTACCGGGGGACAGGATCGAACAGTTAAAGTGTGGGATACAGATTCAGGATCCTTAATTTCCAATCTTTATGGATGCCTCGGCTCTGTACTAGATCTTGCAATCACCAACGATAATAGATCTGTTATTGCTGCTAGCAGCTCAAATAACTTGTATGCATGGGATCTCAGTTCGGGTCGAGTCCATCATACCCTTACTGGCCACACAGATAAAGTCTGCGCTGTTGATGTAAGCAAGGTTTCCAGCCGTCAAGTTGTCAGCGCAGCTTACGATCGCACTATAAAAGTTTGGGACTTGCTTAAAGGTTATTGCATTAACACAATCATTTTCCACAGCAACTGCAATGCTCTTTGCTTCAGCAGTGATGGACAGATCATATTTTCCGGACACATTGACGGAAATCTTCGATTATGGGATATTAAAACCGGGAAACTACTTAGCGAGGTTGCGGCACACTCATTTGCTATCACATCTATATCTCTTTCTCGAAACGGAAATGTTGTATTAACCAGCGGAAGGGACAATTTACACAATTTGTTTGACGTGCGTTCTCTAGAAGTTAGCAGCACACTAAAAGCCGCAGGAAATCGAGTGGCCTCTAACTGGAGTCGCTCGTGCATTAGTCCGGATGATAAAAATGTTGCCGCCGGATCATCTGACGGGTCGGTCTATGTTTGGTCAGCATCTAAAGCTGAAACAGTCAGCACTCTGAAGGAACATAATTCTTCTATCCTGTGTTGTGCTTGGAGTGGGCTTGGAAGACCCTTAGCTTCAGCTGACAAGAATGGAGTTGTTTGTGTCTGGAAATAAGGAAATTCTATTCCTTGCATAGAAGTATATTCATTTTAAGAACAATGTATATATTCATTTGTAACAGAAAAACAACTATAGTGTTACTGTATAACTTTTCTTGTAATAACTTTTGTTCTGCACACATCACACATGCCATGTGCAATTACGCCACGGAAGTGGTGGTTTCATGAAAGAACAGATAATAAAGCTTCAGCTAAAAGGAAACAGTAAACTGTTTTTAGAAATAAATTATTGGTGGTGGAAACCAATACATTACGCCATGGAAATCCTTTAAAACAAGCAAGATCATCATGCTGGACTCTAGAGTCAAATGATTGCTTTGCTACTACAGATTAATAATACTACTAAAATGTTCTATCACATTGATTATGTCAATCAAATCTAATGGAATATTCCCCAAGTTGGTACTTTTATTTTTTATTTTTTATTATAAGTCATTTTCGAGAAAAAAATTTATACTAAATTATAAGTTTTTTATGATATTAATAAATCATTAATGATATTTTTCATATTATATCCATAAGAATTTATCACTAAGAATTTAATTGGAATGCATTGACCGTGTAAATTAGTTTTATACTATCAATGAGTCATAGCGGTTGGATGTTGGAATAATTTTGACTTTTATTTTAAAAACAAATAAAGTAATGCAAACGGATGTTGACAATAAATTGACAGTATAAAACTTTTTACACTGTCAGTGCATAGCAATTAATCTCTATCACTAAATTTATAATTTCTTAAGATATTAATAAATAGTTAATGATATTTAAGAAAATATTAAAACGTTTATAATTAACAAAAAAAATAGAAAATCATAAGTTAGCAAATTTTCTAGATCACCCATTTTTGCTCAACTAACACAATTATTAGTTTTAATTTTCTATAAAAAATAATAATGATTTATCCGTTTTAGAGTAATTAACTAAGTTACAAACAGTTGAGTACATGTTACAAACAACCCAAATTAAATTCTAAAAACCATTCCAAAAGAAGTTTCAAATATTAAAAAATGGAAATAAATTTTATTGCACTTTTTGTTTCTGGTGTTACATACTTTCACTCTTTTAGTCTATTTTCTCGCATCATTTACGAACCTTTCAAAAAAAAACAATGGCTGTCAGTTATAGATAAAAACAACAGTTTCATTCCATTATTTGTAACACACAAAAGTGTTTCAAAACCAAACGCAACCATTCTTGATCTCATTCCTCTCCCTTTCACCATGTTACTCATTATTCATTAATGCAATAACGTAATCAGCATGCAACAGAAAGATGATTCTTGAAGCATACAATAACAGAAACCATGCAATGCCATAGAAACAAAACAACAAACACCTTGTCATCACTTTGATCATTCTTAAGAAAATGAAATAAAATAAAATTTCCTTGTTTTCACTCATTGATTCAACCCTTTGCTTCCATACATGAACAACATAATTTTATCCTATTATATCACATCCATTATTGCTCATTGTTGATTCCCTTAAGAAACCTTTTCCTTCCTCACATTGTTTATTCTCCAATCCCCTATATAAACCATCCTCTCCTCTTTCTCTGATTCATCAATCTTAAATCCAAATTCCAAACAAAGAAAAATGGCAATTAAGAAGCTATTGTTGATTGTTCTATCTATCGCTTTGATTCTCGAAATATCAGAGAGCTTTGATTTCCATGAGAAAGATTTATCCTCGGACGAAAGCTTGTGGGATTTATACGAGCGATGGAGGAGTCACCATACGGTTTCTCGAAACCTCGGTGACAAACACAAGCGATTTAACGTGTTTAAAACAAATGTGATGCATGTCCACAATACCAACAAATTGGATAAGCCTTACAAGTTGAGGCTTAACAAGTTTGCTGACATGACCAACCATGAATTTAGGACTACCTATGCTGGATCAAAGGTTAATCACCATAGAATGTTCCGTGGCACGCCACGTGGAAATGGAACGTTCATGTATGAGAATTTTAACAAAGCTCCTACTTCCATTGATTGGAGGAAGAAAGGCGCCGTCACTGATGTCAAGGATCAAGGCCAATGTGGTAAGTAATTGAATAGTTGTTATTTAGATTCACTGGTCTTAAGTTTTCGGAGACTCTGTTTTCTAATTGTTATTATTCATTATTTTGTATTATATATTTTCATGACATTGTTGTTTGTGACTAATGTTTTGTATAGGTAGTTGTTGGGCCTTTTCAACCGTTGTCGCTGTTGAAGGAATTAACCAAATCAGGACAAAAAAGCTAGTGCCTTTATCTGAACAAGAACTGGTAGATTGTGACAATGAACAAAATCAAGGATGCAATGGTGGACTAATGGAATATGCTTTTGAATACATCAAGCAAAAAGGTGGTTTAACAACAGAAAGCTATTACCCTTACACAGCAAATGATGGATCATGTGATTCATCAAAGGTGAATATATTATACTAAACTTTGATTTAAAAAATCCATTATAATTGACAGATGACTTTAAGATGCAAAAACCATTCTGTTTCAGGAGGAAGCCCCGGCTGTGTCAATCGATGGCCATGAGACTGTTCCGGCTAACAATGAAGATGCATTGCTCAAAGCTGTTGCCAACCAACCTGTTTCCGTAGCCATAGATGCCGGAGGATCTGATTTCCAGTTCTACTCTGAGGTAAATAAGGGAGTCATGTCATATATTAGTATTCATGATCGTTTTAAGTTTTCAGAGGTCCTGTGTAGGTTAGCCACGATTTATATGTGATAAAATTTGGGTCATATGCAGTAATCCGTCTTGCATGTCCTCAAAGACCGCTTATGTTAGTATTCATTTTTGAAATGTATGTGTGTATCTTAAATTTGTATACATATATAATTACAGGGAGTATTTACTGGCCATTGCGGAAAAGAGCTGGATCATGGTGTAGCAATAGTGGGATATGGGGTAACTGTTGATGGGACTAATTACTGGATTGTGAGAAACTCATGGGGACCTGATTGGGGAGAACAAGGCTACATCAGAATGCAAAGAAACGTTTCTCACAAAGAGGGACTTTGTGGCATAGCTATGGAGGCTTCTTATCCAATCAAAAAGTCCTCTGAAAATCCAATAGGACCTTCATCATCTATAAAGGATGAACTTTGAATGCTAGTTACAAATAAAATAAAGCTTTCATCAATATTGGATGGTGTTTATTAGTGATTTGCAAATAGTATTGTAATATTTGAATCTTGGATTTGATGCTAATGTATTATTTGGATATTTATGCTTTTATTGCACAAAGAAATAAATCTTTCAATTTGATATAATGTATGACATCATCTGCAAACATAATCTATAGAGATAAGATTTATTTTACCAAAAAACAAACTGAATCTCAGGGAGTATTCTATTCTTAGTCGGCCGTAAGTTCAATGCTAAAAATTCAAAATAAATAATAAATAAAAAATAAAAAATAAAAATCCTAAAATATTAGATGTCTTTGCATGAGTTTCTCAAGGAATTCAAGGAATCGAGTTTATAATCATATCGTTCTACTTTATGAATTATGACATATTTGGTATCATAAAGACTTACTATTATTATTCCTCAAATTGAAAGGTTTTGATATAGAGCCGCTACCATTCATCAAAACAATGTTATAATCGATTATAGACTTTTTTTCTCCCTTATCTATTTTAATATATCAAAAGGACTCTAAATGTCCAAGATTATTACAAAAGAATATTTTTAAATAGGTCAATTCAATTTCTGCCTAATTTAATTATAGTTATATTTTCAAAGAATATATCTGGGTTAAAATCTAGGTTTTATTCCCCCTTAATAAATTTGAAAGTTTCACGCAGATTAGCTACTTCAATTTTAAATATATCATAGTAATCATATTTAGCTAATTTTAAGGTTTCGCTTCTCATGCTACCAATTTCTTCACAAAGATTTTTTTTCTTCAAGAATTCAGCATAATCCTTAAGATAAATAACATTCATCTTCAACTTCTTATTTTCCTTAGTGGGCTTAACTCTAAGCTTAAACAATTGAAAATGAGATAACGAAGTTACCTCGAAGTTATCGTAAGAATATTTTGATATATCATCAGGTATATTTTTTAAGACATCTCTATAAGAATATTTGTAAGGATTTATCGACTTTTCCTTCATTGAACAATTATTTTCTTCTTACCATGAAACTTGATATGAAAGATCTTTAAATATTCTTTCAAAAGTTGACTTATCATAATTTCTTCTGTATGTTGACTTTTTATTATCCGTTTTTTCAAAGATTCCACTGATCGAAGCTTCTCAGTCATCTCTGTTTCTTGAAGAAAAATATTCTCCTTGATGATTTTTCTTCAAATATTTTGTTGGATGTGGCTTGCTCATCATACTCATAGGATGGTGATTTCTCTTCTATCAAAATTGTTCGTTTTAAGGAAGTAACTAGGGTTGATTTTATTTCTTATTCCTCAAATGAGATCCTTGATGAAGTTGATGATTATTTTTCTAAATTCATTACCTCATCTTTCAATAGCTAAATTAACTCAGTGATCTTTTTAAGGATTTCTTCTTTCTTAGGTTTTTTCTGAAAATCATAAACACTACCATCTCTCTATTTAAGGATTATGCCAAGTTTCTGATTCCAAATATTAACTCTTGATATTTGTCAGAAACAAAAGTTCTAATATATTCTCCAAGGTTTCCATTAGTTGAGCACCATCTACGAAGATATCTTTCACATTCATTTGATATTCCAACCATTACAACATTTTCGACTTTAGGCAACGGAAAAATAGACAACGGCAAGAAAACCGTTGCCTAAAGAACAATAGGCCGCATTTTTTTACGTGTAGGCAATTTTCATAAATAATTTTATAAACCGTCGCATATTTACTTTACACTATTACGGCTATAGAAGTGTCGTCTATATATAACTGTCATTTATTTACTTAAAAGCCATCGTTTAGAAAGTGTTGGTTTGCGTATTTATTTACTTTACACTACGGTTATAGAAGTGTGACCTATATATAACTATTGTTTATTTATTTAAAAGCCACGGTTTAGAAAGTGTTAGATGTTTTTTTTTTTTTTTTTTTTTAATTGTGGAAGGCGCTTATTAAAAGAATGAAATTCTTAGGATCAAACTCATGCACTTGATTGAACAAAATATCTCTTATGCATCCATTAGACTAGATTGAATAAATTGTCATTACTTGTACACTTAGATTTTAATAATAACTCGAATATTAATTTTAATATTTTGAGATCTTAAATAGGACTTGTTTTTATAGGTTTTATAAATAGCAACGAGGCTTATTTGAAAAAACTTTTTGCTTTTAAAATGCATAGGAATTAAACTCTAAAAGTTAATATTTATAAATTTATGTGTAAAGTATTTTAATTATTATTAATCATTAATCAATTAATATAAAAATAAATACACTATCATTCATTTTATTATTCATGTGTATGATTTTAAAGTAGATAATAATAAGACAAATATATTTAGAAATTTAGCAATTGTAATTAATATGAAAGTATAATAAAAAATCAAATTTTTAATATGAAAAAGTTGATTAGATAAAAATGGAAAATACAAATAAAATTGAAAGGACAATTATTATACAAAACATGTGGTCCTTAGGAGACAAATTTTATACTTTATAGTTTTTTTTTATTTAAATAAAAAATATATATTAGAAATTTATTCTAATATATATCAAAATTGAAAAAGAGAGAAAACAGTTATTCTAGACATATAATAAAAAATCTAAAATAAAAATTAATTATATTGATAGCTGTCATTAAAGTAGTTAACGAAAAATTATTATCAATATCTTTAATATTTTCTTATATTTATAAAATATAAAAAAAAATACATCTAAGAAAATAGAAATTTGAGATTTTGGACAGTAAAGTGAGATATTTTTACAAAAATAAAAAACAAGTTTATCCACATAAAAGTTATAAATAAAACACGTGGGGTTAAAATAAACTATTTTTTTTATTAGTGAGAAAATTATAAAAATAAAAAATATTATTTTATTATTAAAATTGGTTTTATTTTTTATATAGTGTGAAAAAAATTATTTTGTCAATACATAAAAAATATTTTTTAATAAAAAAATGAATGTTATAAGATTGATAAAAATAATCATTGTGTTAATTTAAATAGACAATATAGAAAATTTATACTTTAATCTTAATGTTTCAATGGTCAATGGAGAACGGCTTTGAAGAATATTAAACCCTTGTTATAGATAGGATTGACACTGGAAGTTATATGGGTCAGTTGCTTCTCTTGCCATGGTTGTTCACTACATGTGGTCTACAGGTAAATTCATTATTCTCTATTTATGGATTTAGTTTCATACTTGCTAAACATAGATAGGTATGTAGCTTAATTTGTAAATATAATAGGTTTATATATATATTTAGTCACAAATTTGGCTAAATTTGTGGGTGAGCTACAAACTCTCCATCTCATGTAGTTTTTGGGTGAACTTTTATGAGCTTAAAATGGTTGATACTTGATAGCATTTCACTCTTATAAAGTATACACTCTTATATAAGTGATTTTCTATAAACTATTGAGTTTAATTTCCATGAGCAATTAGTATTTTAAAATCTTTTGGTCCTTTTGCTTATAGATTTGATAATAATTTATCTTGCAGCCAGCAACTGGATTGTGACATAGAGAATTGATGATAATTAGTCTCTTAATTGTATCTTAGAGAGTTGATTGTGACACTTGTTTATTGCCCTGGATTCTATTATGAATATAAATCATAAAAATTGAAATTTTGTTGGTTGTTCTTGTTGGTCATATCATTGGTGGTACTTGCATCTCTTATGCATTGGAACATTATCCAAGCAAGATCTTAAAAGTTATTTTTCTGTGCTACAATGGTAACCGATGGCAAATGCCATTTATTTTATTTTTCTAATGAGGTATCTAGGATTTTTATTTACTATGTGACTAGTTGAATTTTTGATAGTTCATTATATCGTGAATAAAATTTTAAATGATAATATAAGATATAATCTTCGGGAAAAACCGAAAATTGGGAAACAATTAAGAGACTCATCTTGAGGAAGGGCATCCACGCTTTTCCATTTCCTATGTTTTAGGCGTAGTACTTGATTTATTTTAAAATAAATTAGGTCTAAGGCAACGGTTTTAATGTGTTGTTTATTAAAAACCGTAGGTATTTCTTATGTTTGGAGACGATTATTTTATGTTATTATTAGAAAATCGCAGCTTAAACCTACTATTTAAACCTTGGTCTGTTAATATTTAAGGCGACGGTGTTTAAAACCCGTGGGTAGAAATATAAAAACCGTGCTCTAAAGGAATAGGTAACGGCCGTTTATTCCACGTATGAAAAATCATCCCCTAAAGCTTTAGGCTACGGTTTTCTTACTTTAGGTTGCGGTTTTCCGTTGTTTCATAAAGTAATTTTTGTTGTAGTGAACCTCTTGAATTTGTGTGTTCGTTCTCTCTTGTTTGATACTTGGAGAAAATAAAACACCAAAATTATAGAGCTTCAGTCTTAATGAAGTGATATATTCCTCTCCCCAATAATTATGCTTGAGAGTGTCCACTATATTAAGATACTAGTAGAAGATCCGTGTTTCCATACGGATGAGTACATTATAAATATTAGCAAATTTAAATGAATATGTTTAATAATCATCACTTCATTATCAAAGTGGATATATTCAAATAAAATGTCAACATTCCTCACTTAATAAAAATGGATATATTCAATCTAAAAAAAACAATAAATTTAACAATAGAAGTATGGTATGTCTAACATAAGGAACTTCAAAACAAGATGCAAATAAGCTTGATGATTGAAATGATGTAGTAACACTTCAATGATGCATTGTGGGGATGACAAAACCTACAGACATGAAAAAGAAGAAGTATAATTAGTGTAATATTAGTGCCATAAAATAAGCATGACATTGATTTGACAATAAATGAAGTAGTATGGTGGGTGGTAATATTAAATTTTCTACGAAAAACAAACTCAAATCATTGTTACATTGACATACAATATGTAAAATGGCTATAAAAAATGCTTATAGAGGTAAAATGTAAAAATCATGTCTTTTATCATGAGGATTAATAATGAGATAATGGATTACTACAATTTATGCCATGAATTATATAAGCATCAAGTAAATAATATATTCTACTATCTTTCTTTTTTCTTTCAAAGATAAATATAGAGATAATGAATTAAGTTTTGATAGTAAGAAAAATAATGATATTCAAAAAATATGTATAACTAACATGAATAAATAAAGTTGTACTTATATAACATTATGGAAAACTTCTTTGAATATAACATTTGTTGTTTGAGATAAGGAGTTGTTGTCTTTATCGTGTATTAAAACTTTCAATCCAGCTTTGCTCTTATCTCTTGAAATGGCGACATAAAGTTGTCCATGAATTAAAACACTCTTTGGCAAATATAACCCAATATAGTCCAAAGATTGACCTTGAGATTTATTTATTGTCATATCAAATGACACTATAATTGGGAATTGTCTTCTGATAAGATTAAATGGCCATGGAGATTGAGAAGGAGACAAAGACATTCTCGGGATATAAATAATGTTTTCAATATTTGTACCTGAAATTATCTTTGCATCAATGACATGGTTTCCTAACTTCGTAACCGTCAACCTTGTACCATTACAAAGGCCTTCAGATTGATCCAAATTTCTTATCAACATGATTGTTGTACCAACTTTTAACTTTAATGAGTGGTTTGGCAAACCAGAAGTTTTCAAATAATTCAAGAATTCAGGTGTCAAATGCTCGAAAGCAAAACTATCATTAGCATTTGATTTGTCAATGGAATCACAACTCAAATACTCTTTAGAGTCACCTACATGAAAACAGAATCAAGTATTAAGATATAAATATGAATAAGCAACATAATTTTTGTTATGTATATAATATTGTATATGGAAAAGAATATAGATTGTAAGAAAGGATATGCACTATCATGAAATTATAGTTATAACAAAAAGTAAAATATACCTGGAAGAAGATTAGTTATGAAGTCATTTATGTCATAAACTATTTCAATAGTTGATGCTAGAATAGCTCTGCACTGAAGGAAACTTGGATCTGTGTAATTTTGAAGCAGATTAGGATAAGTACTTGAAACAATTGCTTCAATTGGGTTCACAAAATCTCTTATAAGTAACTCTTCAGAAATATCAATTTCAGTATATCCATCATTTGGTTCTGAGACTTTTCCATTACCAACTTGTAAAATCCATTCTGAGAATAGTCTAAATTAGAATCACTTTGCAACCTCATATTTTTGGTAAGATTCAAGACTTTGCAATGGTCCCAAATGTATGAGGCATTTATTATTGCATGCACAATATCTGATCTAGTACCTCTTGGAACAACAGGTAGAATTTGTAAAAAATCTCCACAAAAAATTACAACTTTTCCTCCAAAAATTTGCTCACACTCAACATCATTGTCACTCATAATATCCTTCAATGACTTGTCAAGAGCTTCAAAACAAAATTTATTTGCCATTGGTGCTTCATCCCATATGATAAGTTTTGTTACCTTCAAGAGATTGACAATATTTGATTTCTTCTCAATGTTACATGTAGAAGAGTCCAAACATGGAACGTGAATCTTAAATTTGGAATGTGTTGTTATTCCTCCTGGTAAAAACAAACTTGTTATCCCGCTAGATGCTACATTCAACATAATATCTCCTTTACAACGAAGAGCAGCAGAAAGTGTGTTCCACATGAAAGTCTTTCCAGTACCACCATAACCATATAGGAAAAAAACACCACCATTTTGATTTGTGATAGCATCCATAACTTCTTTAAATATGTTAAGTTGTTCGTCTACATTAAAAACCACAACACCATAAAATATGATTCATTAGTAAACTATCAATTAACAATTGTATTAAATCTTCATATCTTGTTAACATCATGACAACAATAACCGTACCAACCTTGTAATTTTTTTATATAAACAAATATCCATACCAATTTGCACAACTAATTAGTCATATTTGCATATGTATCATTCTTCTTAATTTAAATAGTGTGGAGGTCAAATTATAACAACAATACCTGTTAATGATTGAAACATAGTATGAAAAATTTCTTCTAGAGCCGAGGGATCATACTGCCTTTCATCATATATCAATCTATTTCCAAGGAAGTCAAGGACGTAAAAATCATTTGGATATGGCATATATTTAAACTCTTTCGAACTCCTTCTATTTCTCTGTAACTGCTTCTCAATTTCCATCAAAGTAAGTTGTTGCATATCCTCATCAGACAAAATAAATTTTACAAATAAAGGTAAGATTTAAGTAAGTGTGGACAATTTCTTAAAATGAAAATATAAAGAATCCTACAGTGTTATGAATAACATAGCTATAAACAAAACAATATAGTGGGAAAAACTAAAGAAGTTTGATCAAAGATATTGCAACTATATATAAATCTTACCTGGATTTTGAGACAATATTCTTTGTTCATATAGAATCCCATCTGAAAGGTAAATCCAAGTATTTGACCAAAAATGTTATGTTCGATTCATTGAAGCTGATAATAACATTGTAACAAAAAGTTTACGCAAAAACACTCAAGAACCCCAATTATAAGCCTCTTTAATTGCATCAATAAACTCTTTGTCATCTTGTAGAAATCCCATTGCATATCATGCCTCTCTAAAAGTTTTGTGTTTGAACCCATCAATTGTCTTTAGATCATCATAACATGTCGGGCCTTTCTTCATAGTCAACAACATCCTCATATAATACAATTCTCCGGTTGTTGGGGGGACCCAAATGAGTCGGCCAATTGTGTAACCTCTTTTGCGTGGTTTCCAACACCTTTTATTCTTATCGTACACAAATTTAGACACAAATTGACAATAGGTTAATAACCTTGCTTCTTCATATTGATCATTTGCCGCAAACCAAGAAGTAAACATTGATTCTGTGACACTTGATTTAAGAAGGAGAGTTCCAATTTGTTCAAAATCTTTGTAGTATACATAATTCTCTCCTTCCATGTGATAAAACAACCTTTCAACTGTAGGTTTGCGTCCATGAATTGAATAAGAGAAGATTCTCCAACATTCTTCGCTTGGTGAGACATGTCGACAATCAAGATATTGTTTGATTTCATCAATATTCCCATCTGTTCCCTCTTTATTTGGAACGATATGTTATAGTTTTCTTATTGGTTCAAGTTCTAACCGAGAGAATAAATAACATCTATTGATCAAAATTTTAAAAATGTCACCATATTTTATATTCACTTCGATCAAATATTCCACCGATGTGAAATCTCGTTAAGAAATCTATATTTTATTGTATTTTCTCCTCAAAGAGATCAGGACATTTACCTACTCCCTTTGCCAACCAAATGATTATTTTCAATATGACATAACTCACTAACACAAAACTCGATTATTAAAATAAAATAGAATGTATAACGGGTGGCTTAACACACTTGAATACTTAAAATGAAAATATAATTGCAAATTTCTTTCGGTAATTTACCTCTACTTAGTGGTGTTCATTGGTTCGAACAAATTTGAACCAAACCGGAATCCAAACCAAACCATGGTGTTCGGGTTAGACATTTTTTTAGGGATAACAATGGGCAGGGTACTATAGTACCAGTCCCCATTCCCGCAGTTTATAAAATCCCCGCACCCGAGCCCATACCCGTGTGGGCATCAATATTTATACACGTATCCATACCCTATGGGTACCTAAGTACTCGTACCCATACCTGTTTATCCACATTTCTAATAAAAATAATTGATCAACTATTAGTTATCATGTAATTTTATGTTTTTTATAACACGAAAAAAAAATCCAATAATGTTATTGTTGAGTTAAGAAATAAACACATTTATATAAAAATGCATACAAGTTTAATAGTGATGTATTTACTAAAATTGATAAATTAACTTGTATAAATATTTATAAAAATAAAAAATACATAAATATATATTGTGTGAGTATGAGGCGGGTTGGGTACTAAGGTACCCGTACCCGCGCCCATACCCGCCTATTTTAATGGGTAATTGCCCATGTCCGAGTCTGTACCAATTTTGTGGATTTTTACCCTACCCGTTATGGGTAAATTTTAAGGGTACCCACTAGGGATGGGTCCAATTGCCATCCACACGTTTACTCGAACCAACCATATTAATTCATATAATTTATATCATTATAATGGAAACTAGTATAAGATATTCAACTTTAAAAAGGAAGAAAAATGAAACATCATTTGTGACATTCACAATCTATACGAAAACACGAAAAAAAAATTTAAAAAAAATTATATTACTATAGAAAATTAGTTTATGTAAATTAAAAAATTTTAAAAATATTTTTGCATATTTGTTTATAGTATGTCCGATCAATCCAACCCAAACTAATATGTTATTTCTCGGTTTGAGTTTTATAGAAAAAAAATGTGAAAATCCAATTCAAATCAATTCATATATTTTTGATCGGTTTGGACATCAGATTCACCCAAAATCGAACGAAACCGACCCACGAACACATATAGCTCTGATTGTTCTTTTTTCTTTCTCTCATAAACTCTTTACACTTTAGGTCTCTCATATCCCACTTCCACTGACACATCCCCTTTCTCTCATAAACTCTTTACACTTTAGGTCTCTCATATCCCACTTCCACTGACACATCCCCTTTTGCCTAAGGCTCTCTTAATATCCTAACAAATTCACAACTAATTTGAAGATTTGGAATATTTGGGTAAGTTTGTTTTAACTTTAAAAAAATGAATTTTTTCTTTATATTTTTGAAAATGGATTTTGTAAAATAGTTTTTCAAAATATTACAAGTTTTTTATATTTATTTTTTTTAAACTGGAAGATTAATTTTGACACCGTACAACATAAATACACATTATTGAAGATCAAAACATAATCGAAATCGCAATTTTTAAAAAAAATTATATCTCGAAAATGATTTTTATGAAAATCTATTTGAAATAACTTCAAAATTAAGTGATTTTTTGAAATTTTGATATCCAATTTTTTTCCGATAAAATAATAAAATATCTAAAATAATATTTTAAGAATAACTATTTAAACAAAATTTTCATTTGAATCTTTTATTAAGAGTTTCTTTGTAAATTTTTTTCACAAAATTATATTACTCTAAAAAATCATTTAAAAATAAAACCAATACATATAGCAAATTTTTATGTAACCTGAGTTACCAAGTGAAGGTAAATTCTCTCAACCATTCATTAATTTCAACATGTTCTTAATTCTGGTATTATGAGTCAATTAATGCAATTAAGCTTGAGCGTTATTTCAAGCTGTCTTGGTTATACATTTTAAGTGTAAATGCATAGTGCTAATTATTTCTGAAGCAGTCAATGCAAAACACAAGGAACCTCACTTGTAAACTTCTTTTTGTTCTCGTCAAAGGATGAAAAATGAGGAACACATTTTGTTTTTGTTTCAATACTATGAAGTATGAACATGTTGACTTTGCATACATATTGTAACATTGTATAGAATAAAGAGTGAAGAAAAACTGTATAGAAAATATAAAATCAAAGAACTAGAAAAATGTGGAATTGTATTCTGTCATTTTGACTGTTGATTGCTTCCTTCTTCTTTTTATCTTTGTAGTGTGTTGTGACTATTCAGCCTTTTGTTCAAATTCAAAGCTTAGCAATGATATTAACTATTAAATGCTGCCTTTACTTTTCTTAATTAATAATGGAAATTACTTATCAACAACAATAATAATGGAGTATTTTATTTACTTGATCAATATAGAAAACATAGTGCAACCAGATAGTTACAGACTGAATTAGATATACATAATCACAATGCTGAATTTCAATCTATCTTACTTTTTCTTTTCTTGAAATTCAGCATGTTGTAATGAAAACAAAACTATTATTATGTTTCATTTAACCTTTGAACAACATCTATCATTTAGTAATACATTTATACGACTAAATAGACACACTTTTTTGGTATAAAAATCGGATATCACCTGCGTGCAAGAGAGACTAATTAGACACACTTAATCACACATTATTGTACATTTTATTTCGTATATTCGTCAAATTTAACTAGTTCTTGATTTGGAACAACATAATCCTGACATTCTTACTATCAGGCCTCTGCTTAGGATCATCCAGGGTGCAAAAGCAAGCAATCTTCAAAACCAGAAGCATTTGTTCCTCATAGCCATTACCTATGAGCTTTGCATCGATTGCGTCCTTTGGATTTTCCGAAGTCATCACATTTCTCATCCACTTGACCAAACTCATCTCATCGGTATTCTGAAAAAATTCATCAGAAGGAAGCTTTCCTATCACCAAAACACCAAGCATAACACCAAAGCTGTATATGTCACACTTGTCACTGAATTTTAATATCTGATGATACTCGGGCGCGATATATCCTACTGTGCCAGCCACGTGTGAAGTAGTGATATGCGTCTGCGCATCAGGCATTACTTTCGCGAGTCCAAAATCCGCAATCCTAGCTTCCATATCATCGTCAAGAAGAATGTTTGCAGGCTTGAGATCTCGATGAATTATGCGAGGACTATGGCTCGTGTGAAGGTATTCAAGCCCATCCGCGATCCCAAGTGCTATCCTATGCCTTGTCAACCAATCCAACTCCGCTTCGCCGCTTTCAACTTTGATCAACATATCCTGCAAACTCCCATTCTTCATAAACTCATACACAAGGTAATGACAATCAGGCCTAGAAACATGAGCCAAAAGAGGCAAAAGATTGCGATGACGAATCTGACCGACGGTATCGATCTCTGACTTAATTTGTCGCATCTTCTTATGCAGAAGCTTACTATTATCTTCTTCAGCCAACTCCGCTGCATCCTTAGATGGTTGAATAATCTTCTTGATGGCAATCATTTTACCATTACTCCCTGGTAATTCCGCCTTGTAAACCTCGCCACATCCACCACGTCCGATAAGTTCCAACGAAGCTAAGCCGTCTTCTTGCTCCAAGAAAGCTAAATCCTCAGCTTTCTTAATCAAAGAACTATAAATTGCAGGACCAGAACCTTTTCCTTTTCCTTTAATCATAATCAAGGCCAACTTAAATAACAGTGAAAACACGAAACCGGAGAGTATCCCAGCGAATGCTCCGGCCACAAATCCAAGAATCCATCCAGTAAGCTTCCTCCTGTTCTTCTTATGCTTGTGGTGAGGATCCACTGCTGCAGGACCAGGTGCAGGAGCAGGCAAAGGAGAACGAATCCTCGTTCTATTTGAATTCACATTCGAATTCTCATTCTCAGCAAGAATATAGCGCTTAGTCGCGGTGTTGGTATTAGTATTATCATATTCTAGAAGCTTCTGATTCAACGGCAGGGCTTCAAGAAAACGGTTACCAGAGAAGTTAAACTGTCTGAGATTACGAAAAGACCGAACTGAAGCCGGGACTCTTCCTGTAAAGTGATTATTCGCAACGGAAAGAGTTTCTAAATTGGGAAAATAACGTAGAAAATTCAAGTTTCCGGAGAGTTTATTCCCCGAGATATCAAGAAAACGAAGACGAACGAGTGAAGAGAATTCAGAAGGAACTTCACCGGAGAAAAGATTATCACCAAGATTAAGAATCTCAAGCTTTCTGCAGTCAACTATGGAGGAAGGGATACGGTCAACGAGTTTGTTGTGTGAAAGAGAGAGTTCTTTGAGTTCTGTTAATTTTCCAATGGTTGGTGAAAGTGTGCCTCTGAGTTTCTTTGAGTTGTAAATGAGTTTTGTGACTCGGAGGGAGTAGCTTTCATTGGTGGCGAGTCGTCTTTCGCAGAACACGCCGTCAGTGTTACACGGGTGGTTGGTGGTGTTTGTTTTGAGTCCGAAATTGTTTTGGAGAGTTGCGAGGGCTTTTGCGTCGGAAGGGTGGAGGTGAAGTTTGGCATGGATGGAAAAAAGAAGAGAGAGAAATGAGAAGAGTAAGAGGATTTGGTGTCTAGTGTTGTTTTTAGCCATTGTGGCTAAAAGTGTTTTGGTGTTTCTGTTTGGAAATTGGAAGTGGAAATGGATCTTCTGAAATCCTAGTTCTTGATGTTTGTTTGAGTTGATTTTGTTTATTTTTTATAGGCATAAAACGTGTGGACTACTCACAGACTTTGTACTCAGTCATGTTTCAGCTTTGAATTTTCTTACACCATTTTAGAAGTTTTGGCATTTTAATATTGATTTGTGATTGGTCTTTTTTTCTTCAAGTATTATTATTTTGAGTTTACTCTTGTGTCACTCTCTTCTCTTTCTCCTGTATCTCAAATTAAAAACAAATCCATATGGTCCAAATGGAAATTGCTTATGATCTTCATAATCAACTTGGATGAAAGAATACCACAGCAACCAACTATTACCACACTAACTAAAGTTAAGCTATATGGATCACATTTTAACATATTGTTTTATCTATAACCGTCTCTATCCAATTCAATAAATTTGAGTTTTTTTATATATATATATATATATATATATATATATATATATATATATATATATATATATATATATATATATATATATATATATATATA
This sequence comes from Lathyrus aphaca, assembly GCA_963966055.1. Taxonomy (NCBI): domain Eukaryota; kingdom Viridiplantae; phylum Streptophyta; class Magnoliopsida; order Fabales; family Fabaceae; genus Lathyrus; species Lathyrus aphaca. The sequence goes on along the minus strand of OZ014524.1, from coordinate 174,703,576 downwards.
TATATATATATATATATATTTGTTTCTCTTTGAATTTGATATACTTTCTTTACAATAGAATCCATAAATCTTCTATCTACATGCTTAAATCACATAAATATATTTTTTATCATTTTTTTTTTACTATAGGTGCTACTTTAACACTCTCTAATATTGTCATTTTAAATCTCATATCGTTCTAGTCTTATAACACATCTAATGCAATATCTTTGTCTTTGCTAGACTACTTTATTCTTGAGTTGATTCTTAACCGCCAATATTATATCGCGTACAACATCACATGTCTTATTAATGTTTGGTAAAAATAATTCCTTCAGCTTGAGTAGTACTTATGTGTCACATAAAATCCTCTAAGACCTTCCTTCATTTTAGTCATTCAGTTTAAATTCGATGATTTACATCCTCTTCTATTTTTCCATCATTTAGTATTATGGGCCCAAGATATTTAAACGCACGACTTGTGGTATGATATAGTCTCCAACTTTCATCTCTAGGTTAGAAAAACACTTCTCCTTTTGATAAGCTTACATTCCATATACTTTGTTTTACTTCTGCTTAGGAGGAAACTATGCGTTTTTAAGATGTGTCTTCATCCTATCATTTAAATTCTCATTTAACTATTCAAGTATGACTATACCATTTGCAAAAAAAAGATACATCTCAGTGCTAGCTTTTGAATGTGTTACGTGAGTACATCCAAAATTAAGAAAAAAATTAAGGGCTTAGGGTTGAACATTGGAGTAGTCAAATTATAATGGGGGAATCGTTTGTCTCTTCAGCTTGTATTTGCACACTAGTAGATACCACTTCATGCATATATTGGATGGCTCGAATGTAGGCAATCCTAACTCATTTGACCACTAGGTATTTTTATAAAATCTTTCAATGAAGTATATCATATGCCTTATCTATTTCAATGAAAATTGAGTACAACTCTTGTTAGTCCATTCTACACTGGTTCTTCATTCATCTGACATTTTCTTTGACATCATAACTTTGTTACAGAGTTTGGTGAGTCATTCAATATATTAATCTTCGAGAATTTTCCATACTCCAACAATACAATTACACATCATTTTAAATGCTTCATTCACCTCTTGTTTTTTATTTAAAATCTAGATGTTAATTCTTTCACCATGGTTCTTTAAACATGCAATTGAATTTTCTTAATAGTTAAAGTTTTACACGCGACACCTAGAATTTTGTAACACACATACATACACGTATTGTTCATCCTTAATGTATCAAGTTCAAGTGTCCTTACAAGAAATATCCCTTTATCCTATGTGTTGCACCCCAAAATTTGCCCTCACAATACAAGACTTTGTGTACTAAGAAGGTTCACAAGGTTCACAAGATTCACAATGCTTACAAGACCTTTCATGAGGCTCATGAAGTCTACAAGTCACTTCATGAAGGTTCACAAGGTTCACAAGTTTCCCAATGCTTTCAATACCTTCCATGAGGCTCATGAAGTCTACAAGTCACTTCATGAAGGTTCACAAGGTTCACAAGATTCACAGTGCTCACCAGACTTTTTGTGAGGTTCAGAAGTCTACAAGTCACTTTATGAAGTTCACAAGGTTCACAAGGTTCACAATACTTCCCATGAGGTTCATAAGACATTTTATGATGGTTCACAAAGTTCACAACTGGTCAGAAGAGTTGACAATTTCCTCAGACAATGCACCTCCTAAGCAGTGCATCCAAAACTAGGGTTTTGACTTTAATCAGGCTAAATGAACTTCCAAGACTTAAAGTGAGCTTCATAACACCTTAAATGTGTTTAACAATCCCCGTGACAAGTTTCAAGACTTTTCTCCAAAGTTTGCTCAGTCAGATGATCAGATAGGTCAAAATCAGTCAAAGCAGTTAAAAAGTCAAACTGAGGTAAACTGTGGTCAAACCAAAGTCAAACTTTATGATTTTTTGCCAACATCAAGTATATGAAGTAAAATTCATCATTTGATCAAGGGTTGATCATGATTCATCAAGGAGATTTCAGATCATCAAGAATCAGGAGTTTCTAAATTAGGGTTTCCTTAGTAAAAGTCAACTGAACTTTGACCAGCCATAACTTTCACATACTTCATCACCAAGTCTCCACTCAAAGCTCATTCTGAAGGAAATTGAATTCTCTACAACTTTGTGTCTCACAAGCCAAGCCCAAAAATGCTTCATTTGGAAGGTATGAGCTAAGACATTATAGGTCCTTTTGAAAGTCAACAAAAAGTCAACAACTTCAAAAGGGCATAACTTGAGATTGGTAAATAATATGGACATGAAACCAGTGGTGTTGGTTATAGGACTCTTCAAGCTTTCCAAAATGTCCAAGAACACCCTCATACTATTAAAATTGAAGGATATGTGCCCTTGCAAAGTTGGGAAATTTTGGGTTGGTTCATGAACAAAAAGGAGGTCTAAAATCAATTTTTTCCAAAAGGGCTTGCCAAATAATGACCCAATCCACTTCATAACATCTTGCACGAAATTAATTTAATTTATTCATAATTTAATTTATTTTGTTTTTATTTATTATGATTTTTATATTAAAAAGTCATTTTAAATTCAAATAAAATATAAAATCATGAAAATTAATTTTAATTTTGCTTCTAGAAAATCTTAAATCACATTTAAGTTTGATTGATACAAGAATTATGAAAATCCTCCCAAAATAGCAAGGGTTTATGCATGAATATTTGATTTTCAAGGCATGATCATTTTGGATCTTTTCATATCAAATTCTCCACACAACCATTCAATATTATTGACCTAATTCACTCTCCTATAAGTACTAAACACAACCCTAACATGAATTCACGGATTCCACAGCCCCAAGAGTAAGTTCATATTGTTCAAAAACCTTCACAAAACTCACATTCGGTTTTCAATCTCCAAGACATTTGAAGGTAAAATAAGAACATAGCAATGTTCCTTGGACTTCTCTGATCATGAACCAATACTCATATGCATCAAAACCATGCTATATTGCTCAACCCGAATTCACTTTTGTCTTGAAATTTAAATTTTCGAATTCATTAATATATGCATTATAAACTGTTTTTGATGATTGGTATGTGTTTGTTGTGATGCCTAGATTGTTTCTGGATAAAAGAATCAAAGAAATCAGCCCTAACCCGCAAGTTGCCATAGCTAGGGTTCTTGAGTTGAATTTGGGATCTTACGATTTAGCCAACATAAATTAATTTTGAGACCATAATTGGATTGTGTGCTGTATGGGGATTACAAATATGTGATTAATTTGATAAAATGTTGCTGTTTAATGGTGGTTAGAAATTTGCAGGATTAAGTTGCAGGTAAAATCGCAGGTACACTCATAGTAAAATTCGCAGGTAATCCTACGAATCCAAGGAAGAAGACGAAGCTGGCTGCGCGCGTGTTTTTCAAATTCAAATATTATGTATTATATTTTATGCATTGGTTGTGGTTTTGTGTCACAGCTGGCTGCTTGGCCCAGTGGTGTGAAGTATATGCGCGTATCTTGATGGCCTGTGTTCGAGTCTTGGCAGCACCATTTTTTTTCTTCTTGTTTTTTCATATAATTGGCAATTATTATATATTATGTATTGTAGTTGATTCATTAACAGGTTCGCTCATCTAGCTTGGTTGGTTATGTGCATATGCGTGCGATTGAGAGGTCCTGGGGTCGATTCTCCCCCCAGGCCTTTTGCTTCTTGATTTTTCTTGATTTTTTCCAGACAAAGAACAAAACTAATTGAAACCCCTTCCTTATTGCTTGCGCACATGGTGGCCTGGTGGAGGGTTTTGTTGCTGGTAAACAGAACATCCTGGGTTCAAATCCCAGCCAGGTAAGTCTTGTTTTATTTTATTTTATTTTGTTTGCTTAATTTTTGTTTAATTATTATTAATAATCATATATTAATCTATAATTAAATAATTTCATGATAATATGCCATATTCTCCTAAATTCTAAAATTATTTTCTTAATTCAAAAATTATTTTCTTTATTGTGTAATTAAATTATAATATATGTATATTTATTAAAATAATTTTGTATATTAAATTGAAAACTCTTAAATATTTTCTAAACAAACCCTAATTTTGTAAACCCTAATTTATTTTCTAAGTAATAAAAAACTAATTTTATTTTATGATTTAAATTTCTAATTTTTGTAAATATAATATTTAATATAATTGAATTTTAGTAAATATAATTATAATCAAATTTTTCTTTATAATATGTAATTATTTATATAATTTGTTCATAATCTAAATTTTATTTTTGTAAAATATATATATATATGTTTAAAAATAATTAAATTTATGCTAATATTGTAATTATAATTACTTATATGTTTATAATTTATAATCTTAAATTTTATAATTAAATTGCTCATATTTCCTTAATAATTTCTAATCCTATTTTATTATTCTATTTTGTTTATTATTATTATTAATCATGCTTATTACTAATCCATTTATTTTTTAATCATGCTTATTATTATTATTTCACTAACCTTATTTATATTTAATTTTTATCACTAACCCCTATTATAATTATTCTTGCTTATTTATTTTATTTATATTTTGCTTATTTATTCTTGCTATTTATTTTTAATTGCTTATTAATTATTATTGTAATTGCTTCTTGGTGTAAATTTTTGTAATATTTAAATTATCCAATTTTTATGCTATGGTTAGTAAAATAGGGAGTGTAAACATGTATTATATTTAAAATTAATTTAGGTCATTTAAATTATAAGATAAATGTAAATTAAACACTCACACACGTAAGTCGATTTTTAATCGCCATCTCACTTTCTAGGGCTACCTCTCAATGTTGCCTAATCATAAGGTTAAGTGGGGTGTATAAAGCAAAGTCCCTTAAAAGAAAAGTCATCAAGTCCCTTAAATGGTTTCCTTCATAAAAGATCTTGTCCCTTTCGAATAATGATGACAGTCCCTCCAAGTGCTTAATACACCCCACAGTTGCCTTCATTAAACAGATGTCCCTCACTTGTCCCTTACATCCAAGGTAATGACTACCTATTCCTTAATAATAGGGATAGTCTTACCATTTAAAGGATAAAGAACAGAAAGACTTAAACTTTAGGGTAGGTTCCTCATAGTTACTTGCTCACTATTCAAAATTTCTCAAATACTTCACAAATTTCAAACAATTTTCAAACACAAGTTTTTTACGCATCCGTACATGGATCATTATCAAACTCTTATGAAATTTTTTATCCACACACTTCACATTTTCAAAAACAATTCAAAGTGAGCTAAGTAACTAAGAGCCCATGGATAACCATGGATGTAAAGGGTGCTAACACCTTCCCTTTACATAACCTACCCCCCGAACTCAAAATCTTTTTAAGGTCTTTCCTGTTCTTTTATGCCTTTCCTTTGGATAAAATAAAAGTCGGTGGCGACTCTTGCTATCCGCAACATTTAACTAAAGTCAGTTCTCCCACCGTGTTACACTATGGCAATATTACGAAGCGATAAGGTTGCCCGAATTTATTCCTAAATTAGAGAAATTAAATTGCGTTTTTTGCAAAGTTCATAATGTAACAGAGTTAAAGCATGATAGAACAAAATGACATACCTGAGCAATCTCTGAACTGGATTAAAATGCAAAAATGTGATGTTTTCCCCTTGGATGTTCTTCTCTAGTGTGTGATAGGGTTTTGCATATGTGAGAGAGTTAGATAGAGTGTGAAGAAATTATTAGAGTGGGTATTTTTAAGTCTGGTTGCGTTCCCCAAAGTTTTGTAACCCGTCTTTCGCTAGGAGAGCTAGTTTGCACTAATTAAGAGTCTGTATTTTAACTTTTTGGTTTTCTTTTTGGCGCACTAGGCGGAAATTAGCATGGCCATTTCGCGTTTAGCGGTCCCACCTTTTATTTCCATCGACATTTTTTATTTCATCAGGGAATTTTGAAAGAAATAACTAAAAAGAAAGACTACCCAAGAAAAGTTATTAAATATGGTTAGGTTTCCTTCCAACAAGCGTTTGTTTAATGTTAATAGTGTGATGAAAATTAGTGTCACGTAATACCTATTACCTCAAAACATACCTCATGGTCTATGATCCCAACCTTTACTTGACATTTATTCATGTTCACCAACATTCCCGTGGTCTTCATGAATGGTCGGCCCATAATGAAAGGTATTTCTGAGCTAACCTTAATGTGTAACACCGTGAAATCTATAGGAAATGGGAACTTATAAATATTGATTAGTACACCTTTAATAGTTCTCACTGGCTTCTTGTAAATCTTGTCTGCTATCTGCAGTGTTGATGCAATGAGCTCTATCATGATGCCCATAATCCTCTTCACCATTGATAACAATATTATATTTACACTTGAATTTATGTTAAGAAGTTTATTTCCAACTTCCATATTATCTATAGTGACGGGTAATATGACTATCTCAAAATCTACCTTCTTCCCGGGTAAAGTTTCTTGGATGATTTTATAGTCCTCCTCCTGTGATTTTTATTCTTTTGGTTCTTCTTCTGCTTCTTTTTTCATGACTTTAACAATAAAATTTTGATCCTTCCTAAGTACACTACATTGCTCCTTCGGTTTTGTCTGGGTATTAGCCCTGAATGTAGGACTCGGGATATCAGCTAAGTATTTTGCTAATTGGCTAACTTGTGTCTCAAGGTTTTGTATGGAGGCTTCAATATTTTTCTGGTTGTCCATAGACACCTTCATCCATTGATTAAATAAATCCTCAAACTTTGTTGATTTATCTAGTTGTGGAGGTGTTTGTGTATAATATTGAAAAGGTTGTCTATTAGATTGACCAATTTTAAATCACCATCCTTGATTGAAGTTATTTCCCAAACATTGTTGTTTGGACATTTCCCATGACTTTGTTGATGGTGATTCATTTTTGCGTCAGTCGCGGGAGAAATTCAGTTGGATGATCTTTGCTGCATAATTCACATAATAATTTGCCTTTGTTTAGGTGTTTCATACTTCTCCTTCATTTTTGTGGTAGTTTAGACAATTGCTTTGTCAACTCATCAACATTTTGGGTAAACAACTTGTTTTGTACTAAAATAACATCATTGGTATTCAGATCAAAGATACCACTTTTTCTTTGCACATTGTTTCTATTATTTTTTCATTGATGATCACCGAGTTTCATTCGCTCAATGATTGTTATTGCATCCTCATGCTCTTGGACATTAGAGAACCCATAGCAGTAACATCTAGCAAAAATATTGGTTGTTCTTGTAGCCCATTTCAGAAGATGTGTATATGTGTAAGTTCATCGAAACAATGATTTGGACATATTCTAAGAATGGACTTGTACCTTTCACAAGCTTCATAGTGTGTTTCTGTTATACCTTGAGAGAACACTGAAATGGTTGTCTTGGCTTCCATAAATTTTTTATAAGGAATGATTGTGTTTAAGTGTTTTTCCTCAAACATGTTTCAATTTTTCATTGTCGATGTTGGTTGGTCTAAATATCACTCCTTTGCTTTTCCAACTAGTGAATTTGGAAACAACATTAGGAATACGTATTCCTCCAATGTCTCTGAGGCTTCTAGCATCCCAAAAGTTTAACATGCAAAATTTTTAACATTCATCTTTTCATCTCAAGTTGACGGACATTCCTTTGTAGTCTGGGTATGTGTGCTAGAAGTCTTAGACTGTTGTGGGTGTCACTAGTGTTGTTTCCATTTTTTATTGTTATTTTGATTATTACTATCTTCATTAGCCATGTTTTCATGTTTTAATACAGAAGACTCTTTGTAGGCTCATAATTTTGACACTTGGAAATTGAGATATGAAGTTATTTCTTTTGCTAAGAAGATGATCAACAGATAAGAGAAAGAAAGGAGTGAAGATATTCAGAAGATGTTGACAAGGTTATGTACTCAAATATTTCGACAGGAGTACAAACAGTGTCTGGCAAGCAAAGTTTGGAGATTGGTTTATAGTTTGGCATTTGTCAAGATAAGTGTGTTTTTTCGACACTTCGACAAAAGAGAGGTGTTTGGAAGAAGCGTTGGTTTGTAAAGTCTGAAGAGTTTCTCCTTCTTCGACATTTCGACAAGTGAAGAGATACAATGCTTCGTCACCAAAGGGAAGAATTCAAATTCAAAAAGTTGCAACCTTTGGCAGTTGGACACATGGAAGTTTCAGAGAAGAAAATTGCATGCAGGCTGACATTTGTCATTTAGTTAGAATTTTCCCGTTCTAGACAATTATTTTGTTTATATATAAATAGGATAGTTTGTGTTTAGAATGCGTGTGTGAAAACTTATACAAAAATCATGTAAATACTCTAAGTACCCAATGTGAGAGACATGAGTCTGATATTTGGAACAATGTATGTGTTGAACACCATTTTCTTTCAAGTTATTTAAATTACTAGTTTTGTTTCATCAAATTATTTTACTTCCAGTTTGTTTACTTTCCTGCAAGTTTTACATCTTTTCTCCATTTTCTTACTTTTGTTCAAAACTTTAACTTTATTTTTCTTTCACATTCAAAGCATTTAACACTTTGACATTATTAACAAAACAAACCAGAAACCATTAATAAATACTAAGAGTAATTTGACAAACAATTGCACATGTGTCCTAGGACTTGTTTGGTTAGTCCTGCAAGTAACCCAATTTTCTAAGAGATTGGTTAACCAGAGGTTGTTCGTCAGAAATCACAGCGAACAAATTGGCACGCCCAGTGGGACCAGTGCAATTAATAAGAATTAATAGAGAATCCTCTTAGTCAAAAAGTTCCTTGATGCGTTGTATGATTCTTAGAAGTGGTAAACTAGCCGTAACCGACGTAGAAAGACCAAAAAGAACAAGAGGAAGAAAAATGGCTAACTTGCCAAATACTTCAAACAATCCTAACGAAACCATTCCAGTTTCCAATCCTATCCCTTCGTCAGAAGGAGTAGCAGTTTCTGGCCCTGTTTTAGAACAGATTAGGCCTCCATCAGTGGATTCGATACCAACGGGTTCAGGGTCCCAAAATGCGCCTAGTTCTTCCACCATGGGACACTCAAGGCCCATGGGAACCCCTCCTCCTGGAGGGAACACCTTTAGGCCATTTATAAATTATTTTGTGCCCATGTCTGGGAGAGAACAGCCATATGGAATGCTAACTTCAATGATGGCAAACTTACATAGTTCATCACCATTATTTTCTGACGCTATGGTTCAAATGTCTTCACCATTGCAAGGATCAGGATATGGTGGAAATGAGAGTAGATTAAATCAGGTTCCACCAGGATTCCATATGCCAACTATGACGAACCATTCTGCGCAAGTAATTTATCAACAAATGGATGAAAGCAACCATGATATGGTGCAGGCATTGACACAACAAATGGGGGAGGTGTTTAATCCTTTAATACAAAATACTACCCAAACAAACCAGATATTGGCAGAACAAATGGCACACATTGCTAATTTTTTTGGAGTCCCTCAAGCACAACAAAGAATGCAATTGAATCAAAATCCTGCCAATAGGCCTGTCGAAGAGGAACTTACTATAAACCAAAGGCCATTAGGAAAACCTCAAGAAAATCCCAAGGGCCAAGAGGTAATAGTCGAACAACCTCATGTAGAAGAACCCATTCGACAGGAACCTAGGAGAATAATAGTCCAAAGAGACCAAAATGCTGATGAAATATTACAGCAGAGAATGCGTTACAACAATCTGCCTGTCGAAAATAATATTGCAACCATGGTTGAGAGAATAATGGCGCAAAATGGAGTAAACGTAGGATTACAAAGGCCTAGTTATACTTCCCCTTTGTCTGAATATGTGTTGCAACAAGAGTTACCACCAAGGTGGAAAGTCCCCAAATTCACCAAATTCTCAGGGGATACTAGTGAGTCCACCATAGAACACATAGCGTGTTACTTGATAGAGGCAGGAGAGATTGCTAATAATGAGAACTTAAGGATGAAATATTTTCCAAGTTCTTTGACAAAAAATGCTTTCACTTGGTTTACCTCTCTGCCTGCAACTTCAATATTTACATGGACCCAATTAGAAAGATTGTTCCACGAACAATTCTATATGGGACAAACTAAGATAAGTTTGAAAGAATTAGCAAGTGTCAAAAGAAAATTCTCTGAACCTATAGATGATTATTTGAATATGTTTAGATTGTTAAAGGCTAGATGTTTTACACAAGTGCCAGAACAAGAATTAGTCGAAATGGCTGCAGGGGGTCTGGATTATTCCATAAGGAAAAAATTAGATACCCAGTACTTGAGAGACATGGCACAACTAGTAGATAGAGTAAGGAAAATAGAAAGGCTAAAAAATGAGAAATTTAGATCAAATAAAAACAAGAAGGAAAGAGTGGCCTATGTAGGAATAGTTCAGGAAGAAGATTATGACGAAAACGAACCAGTCATTTTCGACCAGCAAGAAATTGATCTGGCAGAACTAAAACAAGGCCCTCCATATTCCTGTAAAGTTTTAACTCCGTCGAATGGAAAAAATCCAGTCGAAATGGAAAACAATGACAGGTTTCCTAAAATAACCTACACATTCGACATCACCAAATGTGATGAAATTTTCGATTTACTAGTTAAAGATGGTCAATTAATAAAACCAGCAGGCACTAAGGAGCCTCCTGTAGACCAAAAGAAAAAGAGAGGTTTTTGCAAATACCATAATTTTTTGGGTCATAAAACTTCTCAATGTTACCTTTTCAGGGACCTTGTCCAGAATGCAATCCAGAATGGAAGGTTGAAATTTGGAGATAAAGCTAAGCAACAGATGAGGATTGACTCCAATCCCATGCAGGTTGTGGAGGCCAACTATGCTGAACCAGAAATGGTGAGTGTGGTCGAAATGGAAGTCATGGCTGAGGAAGGTTTTGAAATGATAGAAGCTACTGAGGGCTTCGACACCAACTTCACCATGATAGAGGCTGCTGAGGGCTTCGACACCCATATAAACATGGTGGAGGGGGCTGATGACCTTACTGACCAGACTGAGGAAGAAGAAGTCAAAGCTACTGAAGGCTTCGACAGAGAGAACGCCATTGAAACTACTGAAAGTTTCGACGAAGGGAACACAGTCAAGGTTGGTAGAAGTTTCGACAAGAAGAACTATGACAAAGATGCTGAGCGTGGAGTGGTCTGGGACACTCTAGGAGAACCCAATGGAAAGTTTGACTTCATGGTGAAGTACTTTGCACCACCAAGCTCCAAAACTGACATCAGCAAAATCAAACCCACAGGATGGGGAGATTTTTTGGGAAGTGATAATGAGGAGGAAGATGACACAACCCTCATTACCCAAAAAGAGGCCACTGAAGGCTTTAGTCATGACAAGATCAAGGGAACAGAGACTGTTGGCAATGTCAACATTGTCGAACCAATAAACAGAAGCACCACCAAGACTAAAGGAGATTCTGTCGAAGGTGTTGTGCAACACCCCCCCTCATGGGATTCTGCGCAGAACAATGGAAGACCCAAAAGAAAAGCCAGTTGCACAATGCTGCAAGTACATCCATAAAGGCTTACACCCAAAAGGCAATATGAATCAGTCAGAAGAGAATATCCCTGAGGAAATGATGCTAGTCGAAAAAATGAACAAACTGAAGATTACCAGTGAGCAGAATGCAGGGATTCATATGGTAGAAGTCACTCAGAAGATACGACCAGACACCACCAAAAAGAACCATCAAGAGAAGCATCAGAAGTTGGTTTATCCAGAAGAAAATGAAAGTCTTGTCGAATTCATCCAGAGGTGTCAGAGGAAGAATGCAGAAGTTATGCTTTGCCCAAGGTGCAGCGCTGTGTTTGACAGGAAAGCAGCTAATGACTTAGAAGCAGCAGAAAAGACCAAAAAGAAAAGGAACTGGGGAGCAATCCCACCAGTCAGAAATGAAAGGTTCGACCCAAGAAGAAGGGAGCATCACAACCAAGGAATGGGAGAAAGGCGTTATAGCACCTATAAACCATCCAACAAACCCAATGATGACAGGTGGGTCCAACCTATAAGGGATGCCCAAGGTCAGAAGAGGTGGAAAAGTTTTGAAGTGAATAGGGGTGCCTCAATAGAAGTGAAAAAGGAGGTAGAAAAAGTAAAGCCAAAATACGTCTCTGAAAACTACAAAGGGAAGAACCCCATGTCAAGGTCCCAGTGGAGGAGGTTCCAAAGGCAGAAGAGAGTTGAGAAAGAAACTGTAGAACAAGAAAGGATTGGTGAGAATAAAGCTGAGTCAAGCAAGTATGCGCAAGAAATAAGCAAAGGAAAACCTCTGGCGAAAGAAGAACTCCCTCAGAAAGATAAATCTAGTGGCACAACAGAGATGCAGAAAATAAACAACAAAGTGCCAGGAGACGAAGAGGTTACTGATGACTTCAGCTCAGAGTCTGATGCATCCTTCGACGTAACATGCAATGTGGTTTCGGTGTTGCCCAGAGACTACGACAAGATAATGGAAGTCGAGGACGAAGAGGAGGATATGGCAGATGACAGCATAGGGCTTAAGCCTGTATGTTACTACGTGATGAATAATGGCTGTGTCGAAGAGCAAAATGCATTCTTCGAAAATCCAGATGATGCAATGAAGGCCCATTTAAAACCCTTGTTCATAAAAGGGAAAGTAGAAAATGTGGGTGTCAACAAGATCCTGATAGATGGAGGAGCAACTGTGAATCTAATCCCTCATTATATGATAAAGAGGATTGGAAAAGATGACTCAGACACCAAACCTCACAACATGGTGTTGTCCAACTATGAAGGTAAGGTAGGAACAACATTGGGGGTGATACAGTTGAACCTGACTATAGGAACCATTACCAGGCCTACAATGTTTGTAGTGATAACGTCGAAAGCAAACTACAACCTGCTGTTGGGAAGAGAGTGGATCCACGGAATAAGGGCTGTACCATCATCCATGCATCAAAGGATAGCAATTTGGAGGCCAGATGGGATCGTCGAAAACATAGAAGTAGACCAAAGTTACTTCATGGCTGACGTGAACAATGTCACTAGTCGTAACTTCGACAAGAACTTGGCCCACACAGCACCTTGCAATCCTGCTGGTTTCGACCTAACAACCTCTGACAACGCATACTGTTCCATGTACCTCCACCCTACGCATGGTTTCCAGTGGGACAAAGAAATAATTGGGGAGACAAATTACACTTGGGGGACTGCCCATGTCAATCCAACCGGGTGGGGAAGTGAATTCAGTGAAAATGACTGAAGCATCAACAATAGAAAGGATTACAGCTTATATAGCCAAAAAACAACTTAAAACGGCCCTTGAGGCCGAAGTAAAAAGTATGGCTATTAAAGCCAACACACAAGCTGTCGAAGAACAACATCCTCAAGAAAATATTGAGGAACAACGTGCAAAACAGAGTTTTGAAGAAAACTCTAGTGGCGAATGGCAGAATCAAAGACTTGATGCCATTTATGATGACGAACCCTTGGGGTTTGAAAAGGATCCAACCCCAACCAATATGAAAATGGTGGCACAGGATCCCTTAGAAGAAATCAATCTGGGACTGGGAGCAGAGAAAAGGCCAACTTACATCAGTGCCAAGATGGATCCTCAGTTCAGAGTCGAAATAATCCAATTGCTGAATGAGTTTAAAGACTGCTTCGCATGGGATTATGACGAAATGCCTGGTTTAGACAGAAACTTGGTCGAATTGAAGTTGCCATTACTGGAAGGAAAAAAGCCAATAAAGCAGACCCCCAGACGCTTCGCACCTGAAATTCTGTCGAAAATTAAAGAGGTGGTTGAAAGACTTCTAAAATGCAAGTTCATCCGTACAACAAGGTATGTCGAATGGATTACTAATATTGTTCCTGTGATTAAGAAAAATGGAAAACTTAGGGTGTGCATTGATTTTAGAGACTTAAACTCAGCTACCCCTAAGGATGAGTATCCTATGCCAGTAGCAGAAATGCTTATAGACTCTGCAGCAGGCCATGAGTATTTAAGTATGCTTGATGGATATTCTGGCTATAACCAGATTTTCATTGCTGAAGAAGATGTTCCAAAAACAGCTTTTCGTTGTCCAGGGGCAATAGGAACATATGAGTGGGTAGTCATGCCCTTTGGTTTAAAAAATGCTGGAGCTACTTACCAAAGGGCAATGAATTCTATTTTTCATGATTTCATTGAAACATTTATGCAAATTTACATAGATGATATTGTGATTAAATCTGCCTCAGGCTCAAACCATATTGACCACCTTCGACAATCCTTTGAAAGGATGAGGAAGTTTGGTTTAAAAATGAATCCCCTTAAATGTGCTTTTGGTGTGCAGGCGGGTGATTTCTTAGGTTTTGTGGTCCACAAGAAAGGGATTGAAATCAATGAAAACAAAGCCAAAGCCATAATGGAAGCGAAAGCGCCATCGACAAATAAGGAATTGCAGTCTCTACTAGGGAAGATTAATTTTCTTAGAAGATTCATCTCCAACCTTAGTGGAAGAACACAAGCTTTCTTACCTCTACTTCGACTGAAGAAGGAAGGTTTCACTTGGGGGCAAGAAAAACAAGAGGCTTTCAACAAGATTAAAGAGTATCTGGCAAGTCCTCCAGTTTTAATGTCTCCTTGTCGAAGCAGAAGTATGAGGCTTTACATATCAGTATCTGACAGAACATTGGGAAGCATGCTTTGTCAGGAAGATGAACATGGCATCAAAAGAGCCATCTATTATCTCAACAGAGTCTTAAATGATGCTGAAACTAGATATAGTATGATAGAGAAACTATGTTTATGTGTATATTTCTCCTGTACAAAGCTAAAGCATTATATAAAACCCATTGATGTGTATATATCTTCTCATTTCGACGTAATAAAACACATGTTGTCTAAATCTATTCTACATAGTCAAATTGGAAAATGGGCTTTGGCCTTAACTGAGTATTCTTTAAAATATATGCCTTTAAAAGCTGTCAAAGGACAAGTGGTTGCTGACTTTATAGCTGACCATTCCATAATTGAAAATAACATAAAATATGTCGAAATAGAACCTTGGAGATTATATTTCGACGGTTCTAGTCATAAGAATGGAACAAGTGTTGGGTGTTGATCATTTCTCCCAATAAAATTCCAACAAAGTTCAAGTACAAAGTAGAAGGTTTGTGTTCAAATAATGAAGCAAAATATGAGGCTTTGATAGCTGGACTTGAAATATTGTTGGAATTGGGGGCAACAAAGGTCGAAATAATGGGTGACTCTGAGTTGGTAATAAAACAATTGACAAAAGAATACAAATGTGTCAAAGAAAATTTGATCATGTATTTTGTAATAGCCAACAGACTCCTCAAGAAATTCGACAGTGCAGCCTTTAGACACATTCCTAGATTAGAAAATCAGGAAGAAAATGACTTGGCTCAACTGGCATTAGGCTACAAAGTTTCGAAAGAAAATCTGGAGAAAGTTGTCGAAGTAAGGGGAAAAGTATTATCCACTAGACTGTCCCCATCAGATTTGGAAACCATAAGACTGGGATATGGTGATGAAGAAAATTTTGAAATTTTCAATATAGATGATCCAGAGGTAGGAGATTGGAGAAAACCTATTAAGGATTATTTACAAAATCCAAACCAGACAGTCGAAAGAAAGATAAAGTATAGAGCTTTAAGCTATGTACTCTTTGAAAATGAGCTATTTAAAAAGACTGCAGAAGGAGTCTTACTAAAATGCTTAGGTGAGACTGAAGCTTATATAGCCTTGTCGAACGTGCATAGTGGTGCATGTGGTGCACACCAGGCAGGACACAAGATGAAATGGTTACTATTTCGACAAGGGATGTATTGGCCAACAATGTTAAGAGATTGTGTAGAATTTGCAAAGGGATGTCAAGAATGCCAAATTCATGCAGGCATACCTCATGTGCCTGCAAATGAGTTACATTCTATTATAAAGCCTTGGCCATTCAGAGGTTGGGCTTTAGATTTGGTTGGTGAAATTCGACCAGCTTCGTCAAAGGGGCAAAAATATATTTTGGTTGGAGTAGACTACTTCACCAAGTGGATTGAAGCCATACCACTGACAAATGTAGATCAGGAAGCAGTTATAGACTTCGTCCAGAAACATATAATTTATAGGTTTGGAATACCAGAAACTATAACCACTGATCAAGGATCTGTGTTTACTGGAAGAAACATGCAGGAATTTGCAAAAGAGACAGGTTTTAAGTTGCTAACTTCGACACCTTATTATGCTCAAGCAAATGGACAGGTCGAAGCAGCCAACAAAGTTGTGATAAATCTAATAAAAAAGCATGTGGGTAAAAAACCTAGGAATTGGCACAAGACTCTGGATCAAATCCTTTGGGCTTGTCAAACGTCTCCTAAAGAGGCAACTAATTCTACCCCATTTAAGTTAACTTATGGGCATGATGCAGTATTACCAGTCGAAATCTATTTACAATCAATACGAATTCAAAGGCATCATGAAATTCCATCTGAGATTTATTGGAGTATGATGATGGATGAGTTAGTTGATTTAGACGAGGAGAGGTTACATGCTTTAGAGTTGATAAAAAGGCAGAAAGAAAGAGTCGAAAAGTTTTACAATAAGAAAGTAAAATTTAAAGCCTTTTTAGTTGGTGATTTAGTTTGGAAAGTAATTTTGCCCATGGAAAAGAAAGATAGATTGATGGGAAAATGGTCTCCTAAATGGGAGGGACCTTTCCAAATTTTAAGAGTTTTTTCAAATGGCGCATATGAAGTCGAAGAAATGGAAAAAGACAGAAGAGTGCTGAAAATAAATGGCAAATATTTAAAGAAATATAAGCCAACACTGCAAGAAATAAAGATAGAAATGGAATAAAATTGCAAACAAAAGCTTGTCTTCGCCAAACAGATGGCGTTAAGTAACATTACATATGAAAATTCTTAGAAAAATAAAATCCCCTATTTTCTATTACAAACTACTGTTGAAGAAAAGTTGCTTTGAGTTCGTCAAATTTCTTCTGTTGAAGCTGAATTCGACGTTCACAGAGGCTTTTGCTAACAGTCAGTTCGTCAATTTCTCTGTGGAGTTATTGGGCTGTTTCTACATGTTGAAGACCTTTCTGAAGCTCCCTGTCAATTTCTTCTTGGTTAGGCTGTTGGAGGCTGGCTTGACGTTCCTTCTCTTGGAGGATCTTCTTCTGAAGTTCGACAATCTGAGCTTGATAAGCCTGGATGTTACTTTCGCACTCAGCAGCAGTTTTGGAGTAATCTTCAGAAAGTCTGTTTAGCTTTGAGATTCTATCAGTCGAAGAGGCTACAACATTCCATTCTGAGACTTGTTTTTCATATTTAGCTGTGATGCTCTGAGAAAATTCTTTTTGGCGAACCAAGTCAGCACTTACTGAATCAATCATAAACATCAGGTCCATCACCAGATGACTCTCCTCAGTCGAAGCCTCCAGGAGATTGGCTTGCTTTAGAAGTTTCTTCAAGTCATATTATGCATAAAGGTTTTGGGCCAGAGTTCCAAATAGGTCCACCCCAAGGATCTTTGCCTTAATCTCAGCCATGATAACACTGATTGGTTGAATTTTAGCCCCTGAAGTTGTTGAGCTGCTGTGGGAAGAGTCCTGAAAATTGTACCTGGAACTGAGTAAGGCTTTCAGATATTACAAAGGTTTTCTTACTTTCAGGCTTTCAATTTCCTCATGGGACAAGCTTGTCGAACCCGTATTTAGAGGGGTTTCTGTTGGAGTTTCTGCTGGAGTAGGAACAGCTTGGGTACTTCCTCCAGGGATCAAGCTTGTGTCTGGTTGCTTCGACAGATCTGGTTCTTCTTCGACAGCTTCCTTATCATCCTCTGTTGTATCAATTGGCCTTTGAGGTTGTGCATCCTGGTCTGGGGCAGTCTTTTCTTCCACAGTAAATTCTGGACGAAGAGGGGAATTATTGACGGAGGATTCTGGGTCACTAATGTCGAAGTCACCGAAGGTCTGAGGGCCATAAACACCAGCATCTGGAGTGATCTCTTCCAGAAGTCGTTCAGCTAAAGTCTTCTCAGAATCAGAAGGGATAATCTCTTCTTGGACCTTGGAAGTTTCTTCAACATCAATGTTAACCTGAAGTAAACAGGAAAGGGAAGTTTAAAAGAAGAAACAATGCAGTTAAGACTACGAATATTGTCAGTCAAAAAATAATACCTGAGGAATCTCAGTGTGAGTGCCTGAATCCCCACTTTTCTCACTTCTTGAAGGGATTTTGGTGGTTGGACTGCTGGGAGGAGTTCTTCTGTGGACAATGGATCTCTGAGATGCCACTATCTTTATTCTCATGCCTTTGTTCCTTTTAAGAGGTTGAGGCTCAGGAGATTCATCTTCAGATTCTTCGACACTCACCTTTTTTTCTTCTTGTTTTCTCTTTGTGGCTGGTGTGCGAGTTACCTGAGGTGTGCAAACAAGGAAATGGGTTCAGTATTGAGAGTATTAGAATTTATATAAAAGAAAAGTGAAATGTCTTTATTTGTCGAAACCTTTTTAGCAGCTGTGGGTGATTTTTCGACCAGTTTGGAAGAGGTCCCTTCACCAGGAGTTTTCTTGTTAGTGATTCTAACAGCTGAAAGAGAAGAAAATGAATGAACATTGATATAAAACATAAAAAGAGTTAGAAATGAGAAGAGGGATTTAATTTCTTCGACACCTTCAAGAATAGGTTCTTCCACACTAACGTGTTCTATTCCAACATGAAGGTGCCCAGGGAAGTTGCCCAAATAATACTTCGTCGGAACCACACGTTCGGCAAGTTTTTTGCTAGACTCGCGAAGCAGCTTTAAGTGAGATCCACACACAAACCAATCTGGAAATGGAGGGCACAAGGCCACACCAAATTCTGCAGAAGGGAGTGGGGGAAACTTTAGAGGAAATGAGGTGTAGGCAAAGTTGTAGCGTGCATGTGGTGGAATATATGAAGGCACCCCCAACTTATCCAACTTTTCTGAAAATTTTTGTTTTAAAGTCACTGCTGCTTCGCCTATGGTTCGACGAAGATCATTTGGCCTGTAAATAGTTTCAAAATATTTTTGAAAGTTTTGAATTTCTTTGATATGTTTATCCGTACCTTTCTTCTTTTTATCCTGCACAAAAGCAAAGGCATTCGTCAGGAGTGTGTTGAAAGTTGTTACATCAAAGAATTTGTTAAGGTAATACTCCTTCCACCAGACGTTGAAGTCCTCAGTGCACAAGAAGTTTGGTCGAAATATGGTGGGATGGACCTCCAAAGATTTGTCGAAAAATTTGTTATACAATTCTAGACTTTTCTCAAAATTTTGAAATGAGTTGTAGAATAAAATAGAGCCTTTCTTGTGGTAGATGGGTTTTGTCTTCGTCTGGGTTAGCCCAAATTGTCTGGCCACCAGGTTAGGTTGATAGAAAATGAGGGAAACTTTGGTGTTATTAAGGTTGTGATGGGAGAAAAGATGTCTTGGTATAAGGAAGGCTTCCCAGATGGATATGTAGGAGTCTTCTTCTTTTTGGTTTTCTACTGGGAGTTGCCTAGTGAACCATTTAGGACCCACAGTCCTGTCGGCGAAGGGTGCCATGGATGGAGTAAACTTGTAACGTTTGGCGAACATCATTACATAGCTAGTGAAGGCTTGTCGAAGACCTATTCCTTCGTCAGTAGGTGTTAGTTGAACTAGCCTGGGCCATTCGACACGCCTGTCTTTCACTTCTTCTTCGTCAACTGGTCTCTTAATAGGGATGCAGGCTTCGAAGGTTGCATTCAGCCACAGTTGTAAAAGCCAGAAGGGGCCTGTTAGGCTGATGGTTCCTTTGTCCTTGATGGTTTTCAGGTTGCTTACGCTCTCACTCAGAGATTCATAAAGATTGGCCAGAAGCAACTCACTTAGACAAAATGCAACTCCATCATGAAATTGATTGGCCATGGTAATGTAGCTTCTGGCAACCTGGAGGGATCTGGTGTAGAAGACGAACTTGGCTAACCACAAAGTGAGGAAAGCTATATGTTCTCTGTCGGAAACTTCCTCAGTGCCTTCGCCTTGGTGATGAGCAATGAATAAGGAATAGCCAGCATGTTTGGTGTCGAATCCTATGGGATCTTTGTTTAGGTGCTCAGGATTAAAGATTTCTCCTATAGGACTAAGGCCAGTGATGGCTGCTATGTCGAAAAGAGTGGGGGTAACCATACCACAGGGAAGATGGAAGTTGTTGTAGGTACTGTCCCATAAATACAGAGAAGCCAGCAGTATATTCTGGCAGTAGCGTGGGCCTTCTTTCGACAACTGAATCAGGTCATAAATTCCTGTCTTCTTCCAGAATTTTTCCTTAGCTTTTTCGACTCTAGTAAGCCAAGCTAGATAGTCTGAAGGGTCTTTGGTTAAGGGAGGGCTCCTAAAGATCCTAGTTTGATTTAAATATGACAAATCTAAATCTGTCGAAGCTATTGGGATCTCAGGTTTCTTAGAGGATGTTTCGACAGTTTGAGCATTCTTACTAGCACCTATTGGTTTAGAGGCAGAATAGGAAGGATAAAAATCCTTTAAACGGTTTGGGTCAGCATTGGGATCAGAGATTGGACCTAACATTGCATGATGAACTCCAGAGACCAAAATAGGGATTATTACCTGGGATCTGTAGATGCTAGCTTTCTCCCTCTCATTTGGAGGTTCTGGGATGTACTGCTGTTGATTCACTTGTGTTGGTCCAGACAGTGTATGAGCAGGAGGGAGATCAGTAGTCTTCTTTGCTTTCTTAGCACTATGGTCAGCAACATTCTTTGGGGGCGCCATTGTTATGCAAAGATTAGAGTTGGAGTAACAGTTTGAATGGGTTTTAATGGAGATTTGTTCTTTGATAAGAGAAGAAGAGTCTGAGAGTGTAAAAAGGGATGAAAGGTTTTTGGAGGTGGTATTTATAGAAGGTGACAGGATGTGAGAAAATAAATGAAAAAGAAAAAAAGAGAGACTTTTCAGTTTAGTCATGGGAGACGTGCGTATGGATCAACGGTGATGATTAAAGGTGACGGTTGGTAGAGAGCCCATGATGAGCTAGAATATAGGGTTATGGAAGGTTGTGTCTAAACGTGGGCTAGATGAGATGTTTTTCAGAAAGTTGAAATTATGGTGTTTCCTTGGGACTCAACAAAGTTACTTTATAATTAATGAGACTGACATGGTGTCAGAAGTCATTTCGACAACAAAGGATATTTCTCCAGAGTTAGTCGAAAACATCTTTGCTGGGGGGCAATTTGTAGGCTCATAATTTCGACACTTGGAAATTGAGATATGAAGTTATTTCTTTTGCTAAGAAGATGATCAGCAGATAAGAGAAAGAAAGGAGTGAAGATATTCAGAAGATGTTGACAAGGTTATGTACTCAAATATTTCGACAGGAGTACAAACAGTGTCTGGCAAGCAAAGTTTGGAGATTGGTTTATAGTTTGGCATTTGTCAAGATAAGTGTGTTTTTTCGACACTTCGACAAAAGAGAGGTGTTTGGAAGAAGCGTTGGTTTGTAAAGTCTGAA
Source organism: Lathyrus aphaca (assembly GCA_963966055.1). Lineage (NCBI taxonomy): Eukaryota > Viridiplantae > Streptophyta > Magnoliopsida > Fabales > Fabaceae > Lathyrus > Lathyrus aphaca. The sequence goes on along the minus strand of OZ014524.1, from coordinate 174,682,116 downwards.
GAGTTTCTCCTTCTTCGACATTTCGACAAGTGAAGAGATACAATGCTTCGTCACCAAAGGGAAGAATTCAAATTCAAAAAGTTGCAACCTTTGGCATTTGGACACATGGAAGTTTCAGAGAATAAAATTGCATGCAGGCTGACATTTGTCATTTAGTTAGAATTTTCCCGTTCTAGACAGTTATTTTGTTTGTATATAAATAGGATAGTTTGTGTTTAGAATGCGTGTGTGAAAACTTATACAAAAATCCTGTAAATACTCTAAGTACCCAATGTGAGAGAAATGAGTATGATATTTGGAACAATGTATGTGTTGAACACCATTTTCTTTCAAGTTATTTAAATTACTAGTTTTGTTTCATCAAATTATTTTACTTTCAGTTTGTTTACTTTCCTGCAAGTTTTACATCTTTTCGCCATTTTCTTACTTTTGTTCAAAACTTTAACTTTATTTTTCTTTCACATTCAAAGCATTTAACACTTTGACATTATTAACAAAACAAACCACAAACCATTAATAAATACTAAGAGTAATTCGACAAACAATTGCACATGTGTCCTAGGACTTGTTTCCTTAGTCCTGCAAGTAACCCAGTTTTCTAAGAGATTGGTTTACCAGAGGTTGTTCGTCAGAAATCACAGCGAACACTCTTCTAGATATAATGATCTAGATTTAAACTTTTCCTTTTCGAGTTTACGTGAGGTTATTTTGATTTCGAGATCGAATAAAAGGTGTTCTGTTGGATCCTTTCCTCGCATAAACACTTAGAACTAGCTAATAATATTGTTAGGTTAGTGACTATAAACAAAATATACATTTATTGATAAATATGAATAGAAAACTTAATATGATAAAAACTATGTATGCGCTATTTTGTTGCATAGTTTTGCGGTAAGTAGGTGAACTATTATTGTATCCAAGAAGATTGGTTGTGCTTATAGATGGATTCAATAATTTTCATGATTATAAGTAAGGGTTTAAAAATTTTTGGTCACAAAAAAGTAAATGATAGAAAATAAATAGAAATTTCTGAGTTAAAAGTGAGAAAACTTACTAATGGTAGATTTTGTCTTCATTATATTCAAGCATAATTATTGGTCAGTAATATGGTATTCTACTTAGCTATTAATATTACCACTTATTTCTTTCATTATATCTTATTTTTGAATTACCAGCATGAGATCATTTTTATTACATAATAGGTGATGTCTCACACTACTAAACATAACAACATTAAGTTCCAACAAGGATATATAGACATGGTTGCCAATTATCAATATTCTACGAAAATTAGCATCCAATACACGGAATCTTGTATCTAGTAACAACCATTTCGTATGTCAAGTCATACCATGAAAACATATTTTAAATAGATAATCTAAAATAAGCATTAAGAATGAAGAAGCATTAATACTAAAACATAAGTAGAATTACATAAAATGCTATGACCAAATGAAACATGTTTGTCTCTTCATTTCTCGTCATTATAGCATTTAATGTCAGTCTCTTTGTTTTACGTGTGATGGTGCATTAAATGCCTATGGGAATCTAGTCAACCTAGGCAATGAGGACTAGATGCGCCTTCCCGTACAAATGCCTATAAAAGGGTTGGAGGTGGGGATTCCCCTCACTTCTCTCTTTTCACTTTCTAAGCATCCTCAGAAGATCATCAGCCGTCCTTAAGCCTTCGCCGAAAAACGCTTTTCTGCCGTCATAGCAACCACAACTTTTCCCCGCCGGCGATTATGTCAAGTAAGCTTCCTCTCTTTCTAGTAATGGTATGTTTAATTTTCTTTTTTCCTGGTGGTTTCTTCCACCGGAGTAGCCGAGAAGGCCCCTCCTCGGCATATTCATACGAATATGCCAGTGGAAATTCTCTAAGAATCGTCGAGGAGGACCCTCCCCGGATGATGATTGAGGGAATTTCGATGAGTGTGTCGGGCACCGTATGCATTTTCGATGAATGTCTCGGGCATTCTCATGACTTTTTGATGAATGTCTCGGGCATCCTCATGAATTTTTGATGAATGTCCCGGGAATTCATGAATCGTTGATGAATATCCTGGGTATTCATGAATATTCAATGAATGTCCCAGGAATTCTCATGACCTTTGTATGAATGTGTCAGACGTTTCTTTCCCCGACTCTGATCCTTGCCTTTTAACTTGAATTGTGGTGGAATGGTGGATTTGATACGACGTCAAATTCACCAGTTTCCTCTTATTTTTCAGGTAATGTGGACCCGCAAGGAAGAGTCGAGGATATTCCCATAGATGACATCGACATAAAAGAGGACGAGGACGAGGTGAACGAACTAGGGCCAAAGGAGTATGATGTAGGCAGAGGCAGGTATGTTGTTCCCAGGAGCCCGACTTATCATGGGCTGGGGAAGAGCTACTAGAAACGGATCCCGATTCGTGCTTGACTCTCGTAACTCCTATACCGTCATGGAGGATATGGCCCCGGGGGCCGCTCAGAATTGGGAATGCTACACTCCCCTCCCCGAGCAGCGGATTTGTTCGGTATTTAGAGTAATGTGTTTTCCCATGTATGAATTTTTATTTAGAGAGAAGGGGCTCCGTCTTCCTTTTACTAGCTTCTAGGTGGGCGTCTTCAGATGGCTCGACTTGACCCCTCCCAGCTACATCCAAATGCTATCACATTCGTTCGGGCATTCAAACTAGTGAACGGGCGATATAACTGGGTTTCGTTTAAGCAGCCGAGGGGGCTGTTTAAAACTTACGTTGATTATGTCCAAAATTTCAAAGACATGTGGTATATGGTGAAACCTCTCACTGCGTGGGCTTTGTATAGTATATATGCCGAGCAACGAGATGCCCAAGGCGAAGAGCGTCTTGTTTTGACTATCTCGCTCGAGTGGTAGTGGGCTCATTTCAATTGTGGCACATATCAATTCTTTGTAAAGCTAGAAAATCTTGGGCCCGAGGACACGGCTGCCCATAAAAAACTAGTGGCTTTTGTCTAGAGCTTTACCCCATCCCATTGTGTGTACCAGCTGGACAGAACTGTCTTGTCCAATGCCGAGGAGCCGATCTTCGAAGTTCGACTAATAAACACCAAGGCGGTGCTCAAGTGCAAGACAAATGAGGAATCCATTTGTCTTTTTGGTAGTTTGTGTTCGTCTTTATTTTGTCTTGATTATTATTAAATAGCTGACTTGTGCTTTTTTCTCTGTAGACGTTATGCCTAACCTGAAGGACCGTGCCTTGAAGCTGTTGAACAAGGATGAGGGGAAACCTTCGAAGAAGGCCGCCAAGGGTCGTGTTCTCCAAATGGTTGCTGAGAACGTGGTTGGTGGCTCGGGGACTCATACTCTTTCTCCTCATTCTCCTCCTGTCACGTGGATGCCTGTTAGCCGCCTTCCGAAAATCTGTCTCCTCCTGTGAAATTCTAGTGCGTTGAAGGCTTGCCAGTCGGTGAAACCATGGGTATGGACCTGTCCGAGAGCCAAGAGACGTACCTCCTACCCTCCTATTACCTTCAAAGGGAGGTTTCAGTGGCAAAGGCTTTGTAGGAGTGTCATACACAGAGGCCAAAGTGATCATGAGTTTGGACAAGGTGATCATATAGGAAAATTTGTCCCAAGACATTGCTGAGGTGATCAGGGTTATGGAGACGACCTTGTTCTTGTCCGATAACACCTACCCGATATCTGAGCCGGAGGTTGTTAAAAAGAAGCTGAATTCGGAAAGGATCGAGAAGGAGAAGCTCAAAAATGACCTATTTGATTACAAGGAGTGCCACAGGCTTCAGGAGGGGTTAATGATCGAGTTTGGGGAGGTTAGGCTCAAGCGGGATAGCCTGGTGGACGAGAACAAAAAATTGAAAGACAAAGAGGCTGAGTTCGATGAGGCTATCGAGGAGGTCCAGCGTCTTCGGACGAAGGTGGCGAAGCTGGAACGCATGGTTGCCCTTGCTGATGAGGAGGACGAAAAGGATAAGGCTTTGAAGACTCGGGCCGAGCTGATTGCCCGGATTCAGATGTTGGAGAGCGACTGTGTGCAAACCCTTAAGCTGGGTTTTGACAACACTGTCGAGTAGCTCAAAATCGTAAATCCTAGGGTGGATCTCATAACTGAGGGGACTGCTTTCAACTATGATGTGGTTGATGGAAAGATCATCTGCCTAGTCAAGGATTCAACCGAGGAAGAAGAATACAAAGAGGAATAGTTTCCCGACATGCGTGACGTAGTCATTTTATTGGCCTACGTGCCATTTATTTTTGTTTGTACTTGGGCATAGTCCCTCCTTTTTGTACTTTTTGTGCCGACCATTTTTGGTCGGCTGATTAAATGAAAATATTTTTTCTATTTTGTTAATTATTACTTATTTATGGACTTTTATTGCTCGACTTTTTGTACTCGTCGATTTAGGGAATCAGCGAGGCTGCGAGTTTTATGTCCGCGGGTTAGCGAGACAAGGACCGCAATCGAGGCTCTAATCTCACGGCTTGGACCTTCCCATCGCGAGCTAGGTGTCCTGTCGGCATGGGATTGCGACAGGGGAATTCGTTTGAAGTATCTGCTATTGAGGAGGGTTGTATCCGTCTCCCTGGAATGTGGGACCTCCTTTCGATCGCGATGGAGAGTCATGGTTGTACTTTCCATGCTCTTGTGGCCGCATTGTTACCCTTGTTCGGGTCGTGTTCGTACAGGTCATTTAGCTATAATACCGCTTAAGTTTTTCAACATTCCATGGTCGAGCAAGTTCTTCACCTTGTAAGTTTTCAAGGTAGTAGGCTCCGTTGTCCGTCTTGGCTCGGATACGATACGAGCCTTCCCATTTCACTGCCAACTTGCCTTCTTGTGGATTCTTCTAGTCCGTTGGAGGACGAGGATGACAACCTGGAACTCTCTTTTAATGACTCTTGCATTATGGTGCATAGCCAATTTTTGTTTCAGGGATGCTTCTCGAAGAGTCACCTTGTACCATATTTCCTTGACAAGGTCGAGTTCTACATGGAGGGCTTCATCATTCAGCTCCTCGTCTAGGGGTGCTTCTGTTTGTCTCGAGGGTTCCCTGATTTCTACGGGGATGACCGCCTCAATGCCATATGTTAGCAGGAATAGGGTTTCCCCTGTTATTGAGTGCGGGGTCGTGCGGTATGTAACACCCCGTTCTACCCGACTTTATAATTTAAATCAGAGTTGTATAAAAATTCACCAAAACATGGTATATCACATTTTCAACTTTAAAATCAAATAACAAAACTTCATTAATAATCATGCTCCACGAACTACACATCGAATTCAAAAAAATTTGCAGCTTTTTAAACAATTTCAAGTATATTCAACATCAAATAATTCAACATGGTTTTCAACATAAACAACCGAGACGAGTTCATAAACTAGATAAAAATCCACAAAACAAAACATGTGTTCATCCCCCCCGAAGTGCTACGCTATAGAGCGACAAAAACCAACTTGAGACGACTAGGTACTCGAATCTTGGTTACCTGCATGTTACCAACAGAGGGAAACATTCAAACAGAAGGGGTGAGATATCTAATAACATAATCAGGAGTATGATAATCAATATATAAGCAAGAAATCATACAATCACCCACTTCACACAACAAGCAACATAAACGTACAACTTGCAACCAATCAACAATTAACAACATAGATAAAATGCAACTCGAATGCGACTCAACTCAACTCGAAACGGATGCGAAAACATGACAAATCGCCAAAAACTGCATTTTCTATACACCACTCTGCCCATACACGTAATGGCTACTCCATACACGTAATGACTTGCTTCGTGCCACCTCTTACGCGTAATTCCTCACCTATTACGCGTAATTCCTGCATAACTAGGGTATGTTACATGTAATGCCCCTCTTGTTACGCGTAATACCAGATCTGTTACGTAAAACACCAGAATGCATACCAATCTTACTTCTGCTATGAATTACACAACTTTACCATTCCATTCAATTCTAATTGGGTTTCTACATTGATTTTAGACTCCAAATCTTTTGTATCTATTCATCTACTAATTTCTACGATTGATTTTACGAGCCCTAATCTCCTTCTTTACACAAATTCCTGCAATATAAACTAGTTCAGCAACATAACAATAGATACAACAACACATCTAACAACATGAACGATTTTTATGACAGCAACACAACAAGAACAACATTTTATACATGGAAGATCCATACGAATTTCAACAACTCATACAAAAATACAGCAGCAATTATACGAAATCCCAACCTACATACAGATTATCTAATCACGGTTATGAAATTCGAAACCCACCCTTACCTTGGATTGAAGGCAGCTCGAATTCACAACAAAAATCTTCGCGAAAATCCCAAAACCTAGCCTCTTGTTCTTCCTCAATACTTGTCCTTCTCTCAAAATTCTGATTAACCTTCTAATTAGGTTTTTCATCCTATTATCTCTAAAACCTCACTAATCAACTAATTTGTTATGGGCCTAAAATAACACCCCCAACTTTGCTACTCTCACCATACACCTAAGTCCACTTAATATTATATCATTAATAATTATTTTTATTATTCGACTTAATTAACTCGACCAACCCAAACACGACTTAACCATCGACTTAATATCAACTTAAACAACTTAACGACACAATTGACCAAAATAACATCTAACAACAATTAATCGGGAAAACACGCGATAATATTTAATTTAATTAATTAATTAAATACGGGCGTTACACGGTAGGCCCAAAGTATGCTATGTAACTCTTCGATCTAAGCTCTATTTGCTTCACCTAGTATGCGTTTCAGACCCCTAAAGATTACCCTGTTGGCCGCTTCCGCTTGGCTGTTAGTATGAGATGTTCGATGGATGTGAAGTGTTGTTTTGTGCCTAGGTTGACGAAATGTTTTTGGAACCTTCAGTCCGTGAACTATGTCCCATTGTCGGTGATGAGAACTGGAAGTATATTATGTGTTGTGATTATAACGAGGGCTTCATCTTTGATCCACTTTATTAAATAGTTGACACCGACAATGAGGTATTTGTTCTAGTAAGATCCGATCATGAAGGGTCTGAGGATGTCCATCCCCCACCATGTGAAGGGCCACGAGGACGATAAGGTCTTGTGCTCGTTGGTAGGAGCCAGATGCATATCCCCGTGTCTCTGAAAAATGTCGCACTTCTTAATATGTTCTTTTGTGTTGTGATGCATCGTCGTCCAGTAGTAGCCCGCTCGGAGGGCCTTCAGTGCTAGGGATTCCCCCTGAGGTGTTGGGCATTTATTCCCTCGTGGATTTCTCCCAGGATGTTTGGGATCTTTGCCTCGTCGACGCATTTGAGCAGCGGTATGGAGAATCCTTGCCGGTAGAGTTTGCCTTCGACGAGAACATAGGAATACGCTCTTCTTCTGGTCGTTGAAGCCTCCTTCAGGTCGACAGGTAGTTCTTCCCTCGTGAGACAATTGTAAATCGGGGTCATCCAACAGTTCGCGTCACCGATGGCATTCACATCAAGCGGTGCCGATGTTTTCTCGATGCTTGGGCGCAGGGGGATATCTTGGATCACGAATTTGTTCCCACCTTTCATGTGCTCGCCAGTTTAGACAATATGTCTGCTCGTGTGTTATGCTCACGTGGCACGTGTTGGACTTCCCAAGATTCGAACTTTTCTAATTTTTCCTTGACGAGGGCTAGGTATTCGATGAGATTGTCATTCTTAGCTTTATATTCTCCTTGTACTCGGGATTCAACGAGCTGAGAATCAGTGGATATTTTTACTTCTTTGGCCCCTACGTCCTCGGCCAGTCGTAGACCTACTAGGAATGCCTCGTATTCGGCCTGGTTGTTCGAAGTCGAGAAAGCTAGAGCCAGTGATACTTTGATTAAGATGCCATCTTCGTTCTCGAGGATGATACTTGCGTCGATGCCCATCGAGCTATATGCCTCATCCACAAAGATTGTCCACTTGTGGGCCCCACTTATTAGGGTTGGTTGGTAGGTCATCTCAGCTACGAAGTCGGCCATGACTTGCACCTTTAGGACTTTTATGCTTTCATATTGGATGTCGAACTCTGATAGTTCTAGGGACCATTTTAACATTCTGCCGACCATATCGGGGCGTCCGAGTAGCTGCTTTATGGCCTGATTTGTTCGGACTTTAATTGTATGGGCGAGGAAGTAATGTCGTAACTTTCTTGATGCATTTATCAAAGCTAAGGCAACCCTCTCGATCTACTAGTACCGGAGTTTGGGGCCTTGCAAGGCCTTGCTTGTGAAGTAGATTGGTTTCTTCCCGTCATGCGTTTCGCAGATGAGGGCCACGCTGACCGCTTCACTAGCCACAAATAGGTAGAGGTATAACGTATCCTTCTCCTGTGGTCACGATAGAATCGGTGGCTCGGAGAGGGCCTTTTTAAGGTGGAGCAGTGCGTGTTCGCAGTGCTCGATCCATTCGAAGGTGGCTTCTTTCCGTATTAACTTGAAGAAGGGAAGCGCGCGCTGTGCGGATTTGGCGACAAAGCGAGATAACGAGGCGAGCATCCCGTTGAGGGACTGAATGAATTTCTTCGACTCCAGGGTTTGGAAATTCCAAAAACGCCATACATTTATGAGGTTGGCCTCGATCCCTCGTTCGGTGAGGTAGAAGCCAAGGAACTTCCCTTCCCGTACGCTGAAGGCGCATTTCTCGGAGTTGAACCTCATTTTTCATTTTCTCTCCTGCTCGAAGACCTTCCTGGGGTGGTGGGCGTGATCAAGCTCCTCGTGGAATTTCATGATCATGTCATCCATGTAGACTTCGAGCATGTCCCCGACTCTCCCTAGAAGACTTTGTTCATCATGTGTTGGTACGTAGCTCCGACATTTTTCAACCCGAATGGTATAAACTTATAGAAGTAATTGCCTGTCGGGGTCATGAAGGTTGTGTGTTGCTTATTTTTGTCCAACATGGGGATCTGATTATACCCGTTGTATGCGTCCATGAAGGATAAGAGTTTGAACCATGCAGAATTGTCGACCAATTTATCAATGTTAGGTAAAGGGAAAGCATCTTTGGGACATGCCCTATTAAGATCGGTATAATCAACGCACATTCACCATTTTCCATTATTGTTCTTAACAAGGACTACATTAGAGTGCCAGGTTGTGTACTGGGCTTCAAAAATAAAATTTGCCTATAAGAGGTTTTTTATAGCTTGCTCGGCAGCCTCCGCTTTCTCGGGAGACTGCTTGCACCTATGCTGTGCTACGATCTTAATGGACGAATCTATGGCTAGCTGATGGAAGCAGACCTCGAGGTCGAGTCTGGGCATCTCGGCGAAGCTTCATGTGAACAAGTATGTGTTTTCTCTAAGGCAGGTCGCGAGCTATTCTTTTGTCATTGGGGGAAGACTGATGCTAATCTTCACGCTCCTGTCGGGGTCATCGCCAAGGGGGATGAGCTCGAAATCTCCATCGGGGATCATGCGTACTGGATGGCCTGGTGTCTTCCCATTGGTAGAGGCCCTGGTCTTTAGCGTCATCTTCACCAAGTCGATTGTCGAGGTCAATGGAATTAATTTGTGGAGAGGGCTTCTGCTATTCGACCCGGGGCTTCATATTCCCTTTGGAGTCGTTGATCACGTCCTGTCCTCTGACTGCTACGTCGAAGCATCTTCGGGCTGCCTCTATGTCCCCATGCAATGTGACTATGCGGCCTAGCTTGGTGTAGTATTTCATCTTCAAGTGGACTATCGAGGACATTGTGGTCAGCTCGGCTAGAGTTGGTCAGCCAAGAATGCAATTGTATAGTGAAGGGTATTCAATCTCCAAGAACTGGATTTTGACCTCTCTAGTTGTCTCGTTTTCTCCAAACAGAACAAAGAGCTCTACATATACCCATGGCTTCATGGTAGCCCCACTGAATCCCTGAAGGTCAGATCCGATATACGGGGACAAGTTCATTTTGTCAAGCTTGAGGGTCTTGAATAGGTGGGCGTACATGATGTCAACAGAGCTGCCTTGGTCGACCAGGATGCGACGGACATCGAAGCGCACCATTTTTGCCCTTATCAGCAGTGGGATGCTCGAGTTGGGAGATCCTCCAGGGAGTTCCTCGAGGTAGAAGGAGATGTGATTTGATTTCCCACGAGATTTGGTCAGAGTTTCCAGTTGGTTGGGCGTGGTTAACAAGAGTTTGTCAAATTTCCTTTTTACTAAGATTGTGGCGTTCTTGTTGTACATTCCTTCTACGGAGATTACCAAGGAAGTTGGGAAGTTTTTCCCAAGGGTTGCGGACAACAAGATATCCTTCCACGTGCGTGTCGGGGATATGGAAATCTTCAATACGAGATATGCAAAGGGCCACGGGGAGTGGAGAGCCGTCGGGTGGAGTGTCCTCGTGGTTTCTCTTTGAACCCTAGTCTCCGTGTCGGTAAGGCTCATTCATCTTGGTGTACTGTTTAAGGTGGCTTTCTTTGTTCAGTATCTCGGTTGCATCTTTTAGGTGGAAGCAGTCTTCGGTCACATGCCTGTGGCATATGTGAAAGCGGAAATATTTGAATTTATCGGTGTGGGGCTTAGGTGTTGTTGGTTTGGGGAACCTCATCCTGCCCTGCTTGAATTCCAAATTGACGTGCTCAGTGAGGATACGCTCGTGGGGAGCAGTAAGTAGTGTGTATTCGGAGAAGCGCCCAACTGGCCCTCTTCCTTCGCGAATCTCGTGAGGCTTGTCATCATTTTGCCTCTCCCTGGTGCGTCGAGGAGCTACATAGTCGTTATGCTTGAGGTCTTTGGCCTCATCTTGGTTGCGGCCGCTTCTGACTCTGTAGGCGACTTGTTTTTCTCCGTACATGATGTACGCCTGAGCTTTATGTAGGAGCTCGTCTAGAGAGAAGGGAGGCTCGATCTTGATAGCCCTGTTGAGTTCGGTGTCGGGGAGGAGTCCCTTTTTGAGGAGATACTTTTTCATATAGTCGGTCGTATCAACCTCGATGGCCTCCTGGTTGAATCGCTTGATGTATGAGCGTAGTGTTTCATTCTTTATTTGAATGATGAATTCAAGGGTGGCCTCTATCTTAGGGTGATGTCGAGAGGCTGTGAAGTGCCTCGTGAACACTGATTTCAGGCTCCTCCAGGAAGTGATGGATTCGGGAGCCAAGCTTTTGTACGATGTCATGGCCCCTTTGTAACACCCATTTCTATCCGATAATTAATAATAAAATCAGAGTATAAAATTTCAACAAACAAATGAGATGATATATTTTCAATCTTAAAACAAGATGCAACACCTGATTGGTCTTTAAAACAAAACTTCCATTACTACGCATCAGATTCATAAAATTAAGCTTAAAACAATTTATTGTATTTAACATCAAAACAACGTAAAAACAACAATCTTTAATAAAGACAACTAAAAATTCAGCAACATAATCAAATTTGACATCAACAGAAAACATGTGTTATCCCTCCGAGTGCTACGTGTTAGAGAGACAACACCGACTTGAATCTAATAAGGCAATCAACTCTACTCTAGATTACCTGCACGTTACCAATAGAGGGCAACATTCAAACATAAGGGGTGAGATATCAAACAATATAATCAAGAATATGATAAATAACATATTAAATCATATTATATAAACCACCACTTCACGACTCAGAAACAACTTAAGAACACAAGATACAACACAACAACATATTGTGCAAATAAAAAATGAAACTTAGAGAAATGTGATGCATGTGGTACCATTGGAGCAGAATTCCCAACTTATAATCTTTCCAATTAATAGAGGCATCAACACAAGGGATAAGCCTTCAAATTTATTTTGCCAATCCAGGCCAACTTACCGAGCAACAGCTCCAACTTAAATAATGATATGTTATACGACTCAATATGAATATCAAACAACAACAACTTTAATCAAAATAGAAACATAACAACATTCAAATTTGGCCAAAGGCCTGCAACTCAAAATCCTGCCATTTATAAGGCACTGCAACTTAAAACAACAACTAGCAGCTATACAACTTATAACAAAGCAACACAACACAAAAGCAACCAATTTCACCGCATTCCTATTCACACAAGTTCCGACTAAAATCGATTAATTAAATTTTTACTAAGCTCTGTTATTGTTACTTATCACTAGCTTATTATCATGCCTCTGTCAAATTCCCGCAACACTGTCAAAAAAGGGAACTTATTAAAACCTACTACTAATTCTACCTTACTTTACTTATTTTCCTTCTACTAATTCATCACATTGTTACTATTTAATTTTCTATCAATAAATTATCATGATCACTGCCACTTCAAATAGTGTTCTTCAACTCAATTATGTTATTGGAATTAAATTAGTATAAACAAATCATGCAGACAACAAAAAGAAGCACAACACAGAAACAAAACAACAACTTTTTTCCTTGACCCTGTGTGACTATTGTCACACTTGTGTGACCCTCGTCACCCTTGTGATAGTCATCTTAGGGAGGTGACAAACGTCACACATCCCTGACAAACTTCAGGAAAATGGGATGGTCGTCCCACATCCAAATCTGCAACTTCTTCTCTGTTTTGCTCATTCTCATTCCATCTCTGTAATCCCTCACAATGTCATCTCAGAACAATTCTCTAATCCACCTAGTCCACAATTCCACAACAATGTAACATACTTTTGTTAGACAGTGTGGCTAGTGATCAAGGGGGGGGGGGGTGAATAGATCACCTCCTTCATAACAAGGATTTAAAAATACTTTTCAGAGTTTTTGAAAATTAGCTGAAAATTACGATCCTGAATCGACTTCCGTCTATTCTGAACCAGCTACAAGAAAACCGAACACGCGAATAAATACTGGATTTATATTAGGATGACAAAGACTTATTAACACAAGATCAATATGTTTCAAATGCACTTATCACTAAATTCTATTTCCAATGAACAAAACTCAGCAAACATTTTTGTCAAACACTTGGCGTGTATGTGTTCAATGATTAACAATAATGGTGATTTGATAAAAGCTTTCTTACCACTATTGTATCATGAAACATAAAAAAACGATACGCCAACTGAATTACAAACTTGTTGAAAACATAAAAAGATAGAGAAAGAATACAATACGCAGAGATTTGGTAAGGAAGTTCCCAGCTATCGTCCTCGCGTGTGGGTACGTCTCCCTCTTAATTTCAAACCAAAATTGAGACTTTGCTATATCAATAATGCTGAATTCGTTGTTTACAAGGTTACAATACAAAACTAGAAATCTAAACACCAAGATCTTCCTCTTGTATGAACCTTCACTTGATCTGAGCGCAATCAAGAATTCCCTGTACGTAATGCGAACAATTCACTGGTTCCACGACCTGTTTGCGAAATAACCCAATTTCCAAACCCTACGATGCAACTGAATCTGTTTTGCAAACGTGACTAACAAACCCTCAAGAACACGCCTGTTCTTTAAGGACAAACCAGATGGGTTTTCTTCGAAACCCCCTTCAAACCTTCAACTCAGCTAGATCCTTGATCTTTCCGCTGAATGTTAACTCGTTGATCCTCTAATCCATAGAACAAGAATGATTATGTGTTGATGTTCTTGAATCAAAGTGATTTGGAAGATGATGAAGATGAAGTATCTTTCAGGTCTCTGAAACTCCTCACAAATTGATGCACATCAATCTTTCTTTGATCGTGCTTTTCAATTTTCACCTGGAAATCCGCTTTACTAAAAAAATATAACTCCCATAGCCTTTTATATAAAAAACAGAAGCTGTTAGAAGAAAAACAGAATTATGTATCGATACAAACCACGTATGTATCGATACATATTAGTTTTATAACTGATATGAGTTGATACAAAAATGTATGCATCAATGCATACTAAAGCCTTAAATAAATTCAGAGAATTAATCAAAGCATGAATCGATACATAACACGAATGTATCGATACAAAGCTTATTTCCAGAAACAGAAATAAAACATGTATCGATGCATTATACATATGGATCGATACATCACCTATTTACAGAAGCATAAAAGTAACATATATTGATACAAAGATCGTATGTATCGATACATACTGAAGCCAAAAACAATTTTGTGATGTATAACGAATAATACGTCCATACAAAGATCGTATGTATCGATACATACTTAAGTAAAATTGTTTTTATGATTCCTTTTAAAGTATGTACCAATCCAAATCTTTTTGTATTGACATTAAAACATAGTATAGGTCAAAAACACAAATTTGTACAATCTTAACAAGTAGACAAATGCACAATAAACACAAAGGCATATGATTTGCTATCATACAAAACTAAACCAAATTAAAGGGTTGCTCACAAACTCCCCCTTTTTTATGATGGTAAATTTTTGCAAGATGTGTAAAACACTCCCCCTGAGTTTGTGCATAGCTGTCAACATGTCAACATATTCATTTCTTTCTTCCCCCCCTTTTTTCAACATCAAAAAGAAGAGAAAACAGAACATTGATATAGAAGCTAAACATTCACCAAGAAAGAAGCTTAACATGAAAGAATCACTCACAAAGAATGAAAAAGAAGGGAAAAAACAACACAATTAAACAAAAGGAAAATAAAATAAGCATTGAATAATTAAGAAGTATGTGAATTACAAAAGCAAAACCAAAAACATACAAAGTTTGAACAATAAATAAAAAAAACTTAAGCAACATGATGATAAAATGAAATGCAGTGCAAAAATATGATGATGGATAGAAAGGGTTATGGCCTCCACAGGACTCTTCATCAGCTCTATCAGGATCTCTGAAGCTTGGTGGAGGCGGTGGAGGAGGCATCTCATCATGATTTTGGCCCATGAAATTGTATCTCCTAAACGGATTCTGAACTTCAACACTTCTGAACCTATCCATGATGCCAGGATGGGCACGACAATCATCCATAAAACTAGACATTTCATTGTAGAAGACTTGATGCCACTTGACCAAGTCCGTATGCCATGAATATTGGTTATGGTACATTCGAGTGTGCTCATCATGCCACTCACGATGCTCGTTGTGCCACTCAGTTTGTTGAACATGCCAAGCACATGCTTCTTCATGACGGACCTGATTTGCAATCTACATTTGCTCAAGCATCTGAGTTAGGTATGCAGGAGGAGTTGAAAAAGAGGCAGCAGCAGAGAACGGAGGAACCGTTGGGTCAGGTTTATAGTTAGTTGGAGACCACCTTTGTGGTACCCACTCACCCCAACCAGCAGTAGCATCAGGCACATTTTCTTCATTAACATCCTGCATTTCTTCATCTCTTTGATCTTCAACCACAAATACCTATTTAGAAGGCACATCAAAGTTGTACACTCGGGTTCTGGATCCTCTTTCGAAAAAGTAGAGACATTTACGCTCGAGTCCCATCGGTACCCCATATGCGATAAAGTAGAATTGTTGAACTCTTGAGTAGTGGAGGAAGAAATGAGAGGAACCAAAGGCATGACAATATTCCAAGATTTGATGATACACATAATCTGAGCAGCATATCTAAGTGCAATAGTCTTGGAACTGTTACGCGTAAGAAAAATGCGTTTCACAAAATAGTTAGGCCAATTCAACGGAACCTTGTTTTGCAGAAGATATAAAAGATGGATATCTGGCTTGTCCAATCTAGAATGTCCACCGAACCTTGGACGCAAAATATGCGAGACAATCCAATGGAGTAGCCTAGGAATACTCTTAATCATGCTAGACGTAACTTGCTCATCCTCACCCAAAGGTCTTTCCAATTTCAGTATAGATGCAACATACTCCTTAATTTGAAACGCAATATCAAACTTCTGGTCATGCAAAAACTTCAACCCTGGCGTCAAAAACGGAATTTTGAACACTTTGTCCCAATCAGCAGTTTCAAAAGAGTAGGTTCTGGTTCCAATAGAACACTTAAACATATAGCCTCTACCAGATTGTAGACCAGCATAAAAAGCACAAATTAAATCCTCATTATAATCATCATTAACCGTAAAAAATAACCCAAGAGTTTGTGCATTAATTAGATCAGCAACCTCATTCAAATGCAGAGAGAGAGAGCATCATTTGTATTAAAGACATGGGGTTTCATCACTAACCTTGTCTTGAAAGTATCCTCAAACTCATCAACAATGGCAGAATGAAGGAGAGTCAATGCATTTGGAGGAATTTCTGGCGGAGGAGGAGACTGATGTGAAGGATCAACATGTTCTTTTGCTTTTCCTTTACCTTTTGGCATAGCAGGAATTGTTCTTGGAGGCATGGTGATGAAATTAGGGTTTGGAGATGAAGAGGTATGAAGGTTTTTAGGGTTAGCCGTAGGTATGTAGTATGCTATGAGATGAAGAAGAAGATTAAAAATTTTTAAAACTGCTATAAATGCTGTAACTACTGCTGATGTGTCGATTCAAAAAATTAATTAAAATGGTATTTAACAAAAAAGTAATCAGTATGCATCGATACATGTGGTAATGAATCGATCCATTTCACGAATTTGGGTTTTTAAAAGTTCCTATGTATTAATACAACGTGCGAATGTATCGACACATATTGTAATCAATTTGAAAAATGTGAAATAATACGAACTATGTATCGATACAAAGTGAGAATGTATCGACACATCATGTAACTAGTTTGAAAAATGTGAAATAATCAGAACATGGATCGACGCATAGCACAAATGTATCGATACAAAAGATGAATGTATTGATACATACCTCTGTTGCATCGATACATACTGATGCCAAACCAAGTTTTAATAAATTTTTGAGCACACCAGTAGAGATGCAGTATGAATCATGTCAGGATAATGATGCTCAAGTATAATTTACAAAACAATCATTAATGCTCAAACAATATATGTAAAGAAGTACATATAAACGATCATAGAAAATTTGTTCTAACATACATCAATCATACAATTTCAACAAGATATAAAAAGGAATGATATTACCTCAGTTGATGTAAGCTTGTGAAATTTGAATGAGGTCTAAAATCAAATCTCAACAAACAAGATGAGACATATATAAATAAGATGAAATAAGCTTAAGACACCAATGAGGAGAGATCTAAAATCCCTAATTCACGACGAATGTTGAAGAATGGTTCCATTGCTAAAGGTTTAGTGAAAATGTCAGCAAGTTGGTTTTTAGTATCAACATGCTCAAATACAACGTCTTCTTTTTCAGCATGATCGTGAAGAAAGTGATGTCTAATCTCTATGTGTTTAGTGCGTGAGTGTAAAACAGGATTCTTAGTAAGATTAATGGCACTAGTGTTATCACATTTTATTGGAATACGTTTGAGTTGTATATCAAAGTCTTGAAGTTATTGTCTTAGCCACAAAATCAGAGCGCAACAACTACCGGCTGCAACATACTCAGCCTCTGCAGTTGACAACGCCATAGATACTTGCTTTTTGCTATGCCAACTTACCAAAGAGTTTTAAAACAAGTGACATGTACCACTAGTGCTTTTCCTATCTGATTTGCAACCAGTAAAATCAGAATCGGAGTAACCTACTAAGCTACAATCACTTCCTTTGGAATACCAAAGCCCATATTTAGATGTTCCATGAAGATATCTAAATATACACTTGACAACTTTCAAGTGTGATTCCTTAGGATTTGATTGATATCGTGCACACATACAAACACTAAACATGATATCAGGCCTAGAAGCAGTAAGATACAAGAGAGATCCAATCATACCTCTATACTTTTTGACATCTACACTCTTACCATGTTCATCTTTGTCAAGGTTCTCGTTGGTAGGCATAGGGGTGTCGATTGATTTTGAGTCATTCATTCCAAAGCGCTTGAGCAGTTCTCTGCAGTATTTTGTTTGACACACTGATGTACCTTCATCAAGCTGCTTTATTTGGAGGCCTAGGAAGTAATTTAGCTCCCCCCATAAGACTCATCTCAAACCCCCCTGCATAACATTAGAAAACTCTTCGACCAAGTGTATGTTAGTTGAACCAAAAATTATATCGTCTATATAAACTTGAACTAAAAGAATGTGTTTCCCTTTGTTTTTAATGAAGAGTGTATTATCCACTTTACCTCTTGAATATCTATGATCAAGTAGAAATTTTCTAAGTCTTTCATACCAAACCTGAGGGGCTTGCTTAAGACCATACAAAGCTCGTTTTAATTTGTAAACATAATCTAGATATTTAGAATTCTCAAAACCAGGAGGTTGTAAGACATATACCTCTTCATTTATGACACCATTTAGAAACACACTCTTTACGTCCATTTGGTAAAGCTTAAAATTGTTAGAACACGCATAAGCAAACAAGAGACGTATAGCTTCAAGGCGAGCAACTAAAGCATAAGTTTCCTCATAGTCTATGCCCTCCTCTTGGTTATAACCTTGTGCTACTAAACGTGCCTTGTTCTTAGTTATCACTATGTTTTCATCAAGCTTATTCCTAAAAACCCATTTAGTACCTATGATATGATGATCTCGCGGACGAGGAACAAGTTCCCAAATGTCATTTCTTTTAAATTGATTAAGCTCTTCTTGCATGGCCATTAGCCAAAATTCATCAATCAAGGCCTCTTTGGCATTTTTAGGTTCTACTTGTGAAACAAAAGCGAAGTGAGAATAGAAATTACTTATCTTAGAACGAGGGACAGTGAAGATGAGACAAAACAAAACACTTACAACCGAATACGTGAAGATGAGACAAGTTTGGCTTTCTTCCTTTTAAAATTTCATAAGGGGTTTTATTTAAAATAGGACGAATTAAAATCCTGTTTAAAACATAACAAGCTGTGCTAATTGCATCAGCCCAAAAATATTTTGGTAATCCACCCTCATTTAGCATTATTCTTGCCAATTCCTCTAAAACGCGATTTTTGTGCTCCACAACACCATTTTGTTGTGGAGTTCGAGGAGCTGAAAAGTTATGCTCAATGCCATACTTGTCACAATACTTATCAAAGAGATAGTTTTGAAATCCACCTCCATGATCGCTTTGAATTATAACTATTTTAGAATTCATTTTGTTTTGGGACAGTTTTGCAAAACTCTTAAAAGCAGAAAAAGTTTCGTCTTTGCTGTGAAGGAATATAGTCCAAGTAAATCTAGAGTACTCATCAACGATTACGAAACCATAGTAATTTCCACCTAAACTCTTTGTCCTAGAAGGTCCAAAGAGGTCCATATGAAGAAGCTCAAGGGGTCTTGAAGTTGAAATTATATTTTTAGATTTAAAAGAGACCCTTGTTTGTTTTCCCATTTGGCACGCGTCACATAGGTGGTCTTTTGAAAATTTTATTTTTGGTAGACTGACTACTAGATCCTTAGATACAACCTTATTGAGAAAATCAAAATTAACATGCGCTAAACGTCTATGCCAAAGCCAAGAATCATTATTCAAGGTAACTATACATTTAGTCCTTGTTAAAGATACATCCACAAGATCAAGCATATATATATTGTTTACTCTTACTCCTTTAAACACAACATTTTGTTCAACATGTTCAATTATGTGTCGCTCCCTGGATTTCCATCCTGGTACAAACACAAAAGTGGCACGGAAGAGGGTAGAGTCGCCAACCAGGCATTTTTATCCCGAAGGAACGGGAATGGTAATGCTGCACAAACCAGAAGAAAAGAAAAGGAAGAACACGGGTCCTGCGAACCAAAGAAAACTGAGCTCGGGAGTCGGTTACGACCTGGGAAGGTATTAGCACCCCAGATCGTCCGCCGTACCCGACGGGATCCACGCTTTCAAAGAAACTGTTTCAAAGGGTGAAGAAATGAAAGCTGCTGCAAAACTGAAACTGGAAATGAGAAAGGAAATGAAAAAAAGAAAATGAAGAGGAAAAATGTAGGGAAAATAAAAGAGTGTGCTCGAACGGGCCCTACCCCGCTGCCTACGTACCTCATCTGGACAATGAGGATCAGAGTCGTCGTAGTTCCCCTAACTAGGGGTGGAAAATATTGCTTGTGAATTAAGGCTTGAACTGCCTATATCAATGCTCAGGTGTTGCAGGCTCGGACGACGAGTGCGTAACCGTCTTGCAAAATGACAAGTAGGAGCAAGTTCGCGGACAGAGCGAATGAGATGAGAAAAGAATTCCTGAAGGAGAGACTCTTATTGTTTGTTCGTGTTTTTTAGAGCTTTTTTATTGGTGTGGCACAAGAGGATGAACTCAAGCTTTTTTCCATGGAATGTGTACTTGTTACTACATTCCAAGATGGAATGATAGAACAAGCACACCAAGTAAGGAGAACTTATCCAAGACTTGTTTCCAAGGGCAAGAGCCTAAATTCATTGACTTGTTGAACTTATTAGGTGTTTTAGTGATTAAAAATGAAGAAGTATTTTTTAGGGATTTTCTTGATGAAGATGGCCTCATGATCCGACTTGTGCATCATGCTAGACAAATGCACTATTCCAAGATGGAATGAATACATATGCCCCATGGAATAAGGCTATTACACAAGAAGTCACTTCTTTCTTTATTAATGTTTTTTAGGTTTTGTTTTTTGAGATGAGAAGAGAAAGAACCAAAGGAGCAAAAAGGAAAAAGTCTAATGGGGAAAGAATAATCCTAATATTAACATGCAAAAAGTGGTCCTAAGGTTAGTGAGTTTTCAACTATCCTAAGAGAAAAGAAGAACCAAAGAGGAGCAAGAAGAAGAGGAGGAAAGCTAGAAAGCAACTTACTCCTCTAAAGGAGATAAGTTGCTCCTAAAGGGGGAAGAAAAGAGTTGCCTCACATGATGGCATAAGGCGCATCAAAACACAAAGAGAAAGCAATATAAAAAGAAAAGATGAAGAGTTGAAATGTGAATAAACATTCACACTTCTCTTACCATGAGCCCCTGCAATGTTAGCAAAAATCCAGCATATGTTCATCAACAAAGCTCATGGAAATGGCATGCTCAAAGCTCACATCAACAAAGATCATACAACATGCCCAAATGCGCATACAAGCATTTACGTGTCGAGAACATGAAGGCATGCATCAACCAGCAAGCAAGTCACCCTAAAAAATCATATTCAATGATCATACAATGATCCATGGCAATTAAAACATGTAAGGGGATCAAACAAGCTCAAAACAGCTCAAATATGGCATTCTGCATCAGTGTTAACCGGTTAACCAAAGCGTTAACCAGTTAACCAGTTCAGACCTGCAGCAATTTACACAGAAAAGGGATGCGTTAACCAGTTAACCAAAGCGTTAACCGGTTAACACTGTCAAAACAACAACAATTCCTGCAGAAAATCAGCTCAAAAACCAGCTTATCCAAATAATCACACACCAGACCAACAATCAATTATGCATGAAACAAATGGATCAATTCACATTAATTAACATCAATAAGCTCATGAACATTAGCACCCAGATCCGGTTACAAATCAACCAATCAATTCAAGCAACACAAGCAAATACAGAAGCACATGGTGGATCTAAAGCACAAGCATGCAAATAAGCTAAAAAACAGAACTAGATCTGAATTTGACCAACCTACAAAGCTGAAGTATGCTTTGGTAGTTGTTGATTGAGCTGGAAATGAGAGATCTCACGGAGAACTTTGAAGATCCGGTGCTAAGCTTCACACTCCATGCAAAATAAATGCAAGCAAAGGGTCTTGATGCAGAATTTTGGATCCAAAAGCACTTCTAATTCCCAAACCAGATCTGAATCACCAATTAAACTAGCAAAAAAATGCAAAGAAACTATGGATGGAGATCTAGTTCCAAGATCTACACACCTTAAGGCAAGGTTATGTGATCTTCAAAGAGAAACTCTTGGTGAATTTGGGAAATGTGGGAGAGAAAATGAGAGAATAGTGAGAGAGAAGAGTGAAAATTCAGAATGAGAATGAAAAATGAGAGAGTTTTTTCTTCTTGGTTTGGAGAGAAATGGATTAAATATGGTTTAGGTTTGGGGCCCAAAATTTAGGCTTGGGATCCAAAAAATATGGTTTGGTAAAGTGATTAGGATTTAGCAATGGAATTAAGCTTGGATTAATTATCTAGATCCTTCTCCACAATTCAAATGAATAAAAAAAATCAGAAAATTGGAAATTTGGAGCCAAAGCACATGCTGAATTTGCTGCTGGAATTCAAAATTCGCAGTCGTTAACCGGTTAACCAAAGCGTTAGCCGGTTAACGCCAGTGAATTTTGAATTTTCCCTCCATTTGGTGGGAAGCTTCCATAATAACCTGACGCCAACCGTTTTGACCTGATTTTGATCCTCAATCCCTTTTAAGGCTTTGACCGTGATATCAAACTTGTAACATGCCTTGCGAGCTTTGAATTTCCTTGATGATTGATCATATGCCTTATGCTAGAACATGCGAGTGCTATGCTTCATTTCTCTATGAAATATGCTAAGGATATGACATGCTTATGATTATTATGATATGATGATGATGCTAAACAGGAGAGGGCAAATTTGGGATGTTACAGCTGCCCCTATTCAAACAACTGTTAATTAGAAGAGGACGGTAACACGGCTATCGACCGTTCAAGATACACTGTGGTTGAATACCAAGAAGACCGAAAATTTGCACTCTGTTGGAGAATGCAGGCAATGGGAAATAAACCCAACCAAATGACGCTTTGGCGACTGAAGCGGGGACAAATCATACGAGCTCATTCCAATATAAATTGTCACTTCGGATAAGAAAACTTAGACAAACAAGTCTTTCTCGAGCAAACCTGTTACGCCAGGAACTGGACATACGGGCCCTCTTCAAACAAAACCCGTTACGCCAGGTATTGAACATACGAGCCCTCATACATTTTGAAATATATGATCTGAGACAGACGAACCTCCTTCGAATAAACCTGTTACGCCAGGACCGGTGATGCACTTAAGTCTGTGGGATAGACATGCATAATCAGGATAGACGAACCCTCTTCATATGTTATCCGTGGATATATGGTCTAAGATAGACGAGCCTTCTTTGAGCAAACCTGTTACGCCAGGTGCCACATTAGGATTTGACGAACCCTCTTCACAAATCTTGCGTAGATGAGTGGTGCTTGAGACAGACGAACCTCCTTCGGGTATACCTGTTACGCCAGGACCGGTAACCATTTTGACGTTTAATCCCACCGTCAGGACTTCAAACCTCTTCAATACAGACAAGTATCAGATGGTCATCAAAAGAACACAAACGAGCGCCATAAGTCAATGATATAAACGAATATCAGACGATGATCTAAAAAACGCAAACGAGCGCTTCAGGAGATGATATAGACGAATACCAGAAATCCAACACAGATGAGCATTTGGAGTAACAATACAGATGAGTACCAAAGATCCAACACAGACAAGCACTTGGAGTAGTAACACAAACGAGTGGGGACTTGATACAGACGAGTATCCAACAATGCAAACGAGCTTTAAAAAGACATCAAACACTGACGAGTGTTGGAGAGTGCATATGAGCCTCAAACAAATTTTCAAACATGGACGAGTGTTGGGGAATGCATACGAGCATCAACAGATTTCAAACACAAACGAGTGCCGAGGAATGCAGACGAGCATCAACAGATTTCAAACACAGACGAGTGCCGAGGAATGCAGACGAGCATCAACATTTATCACCCACATGCAACTGCTGGGGAAAGCATACGAGCAACGAATGACCAGTAAGAAACACAAATCTGCCTGGGAGAATTGAACGAATAATATTTCACAAATGAGCGAGTGTTGGGAAAGTAGACAAATATCCAGCAGATACCAAACATCAAACACGGACGAATGCTAGGGGGATGCAGACGAGCAACTATCAAACATCAAACATAGACGGGTGCCGAGGAATGCAGACAAGCATCAACAGATTTCAAACACAGACGAGTGCTAGGTAAAGCATACGAGCATCCTACGAAATGCCCTGATTGGCAACAGAAAATCACGATTCTGTAGGGGAACCTGGTCAAGAGGCTTTGACGATGCTTATCTCTGACTGGGGAGAATGAATACTTGTCTGTATCATCACCAAGGACAAAAAATAAATTGGAGACTTCTCTGGGAGAATACTTCAATGATGGGAGCAAATCTCGATCATGAACTCTGCGAAGGATAACCGCCTTCAAACTTGGTTGGGAATGATGCTTGGTCAGACCCCAGCTGGGGAGGGAATTATGAAAATTCTGACCCTGTGGGGAAACCATGCGCGCAGCTGCTCGCTGGGGGATAATTTCACTCATGGAAAGATAATCCGCTTGGGGATGAAGGCTCTTCAATTAGCCTTGGAACTTCGCTGGGGAAATAATCAAGATATCCTGGAGATACTTGATTGAGGAATGAAATGTGAACCAATGTCTGCATTACCTTGTCCCATTGGCCAAAAATAAATTGGCGGATTCGCTGGTGACTTACTGAGGGGTATTTCAATGATAGTCGCAACTTCCAAATATGAAACTCTGCGAGGAAAAGACGAACTTCTGACCCGTCCGAGGATACATGGTCAAACGACCCTCGCTAATGAAAGAGTTCTGGCAGCTACAACTCTGTGGAGAATTAGGTATTCCGCTTCCTGTTGGGAATAGCCCATTCCGACATAAAGACTCTGATTGGGGACAAACCTCTTAGATTGGGTTCGAAACTCCGCTGAAGATTCCACTTGCTCTAGCTCGGCTAGGGAAGGTTCCATCTGAACTCTACTGGGGACACCATGTCTTTCTTGTGAAGAACAACCACCGCTTGGGGAGGACACCATCTTCGATTATATTTGAAATTCTGCTAGGGGTTCCAATTTCCATAGCTCAGCTGGGGAGCCTTCTCTGCTTGGGGGATAGTAACAATGCCCTGCAAAACCTGCAACAATAGTATACACGTAGGTGCCTCGGGGATTCGTATGGTATGATTTGTTTATCCATTGTCACCCGACACCAAAAGATAATTCTAACTGTTTCCCTGCAATGTCAATTTTCTTCAGAAAAATCAACATGTTTCATATGCAATGCTCTTCTTTGCCAAAAATTCAGGACATTTTTGCAAACAAAGTAAACACAACACAACACGGCTTTATGACTGAATATTCATTCATTGAATGGCCCCTGAATAGGCAAAGTTTACATCAGGAAGCAACTACCTGGAAAGAGGTAGCTACCATAAAATTGAGAAAAGAAACTATCCTAATGGAAATGTACACGACATTCCAATGAGTTTCCTTCTTGCTATGACCAGCATGTCTTTAAGACTTTCTGTTCTTGCCTTTGCTTTTTGAAGAAGATGAGGGGACTGATTCCTATCCTTCTGATATCGTCAGACTGCATGAAATGGTGATCTGGTTCAGATTACTCGGACCGCAGTTGTTCGCTTATTCCCTTGTTTTGCGTGGATCGCCCCTTAGGGTTTTCAAACCACCGGGATACCCTTTTTTGCCTGAGTTGTCCGATGTGGCTTTTTAACTCAGTGGGTGTACATTTTTTCTTATTTCCCTAACTTTTTCCCGAGCTTTTTATTCTGTTTTTAGCTCGTCGGGATGCCCTTTTCTTGCCTGGACTTTAATTCTGTTTTTGTGTCCAGCGAGTCTGTTTATGCGAAGTATTTTTTAACTGCATCCGAGTTAACAGGAGACTGGAAATCTTCTCCATCCATAGTAGTGAGCATCAACGCCCCACCTGAGAAAACTTTCTTTACTATGAATGGACCTTCGTATTTCGGGGTCCACTTGCCCCTATGATCTGAACCTGGAGGAATGATCCTTTTAAGCACAAGCTCGCCTACTTGATACTCCCGAGTACATACTCGTTGGTCGAATGCTCGCTTCATCCTCCTCTGATAAAGCTGACCATGACAGATAGCCGCTAATCACTTTTCCTCAATTATACACAACTGATTATATCGGGCATGTACCCACTCAGCCTCATCAAGCTTTACATCCATCATCACACGTAAAGAAGGAATTTCTACCTCAACAGGCAAGACTGCCTTCATGCTATACACTAAGGAGAAGGGAGTTTCCCCGGTTGACGTCCTGACTGACATTCAGTACCCATGCAACGCAAATGGTAACATCTCATGCCAATCTTTGTAAGTGACAACCATCTTCTGCACAATCTTCTTAATATTCTTGTTAGCTGCCTCTACCGTGCCATTCATCTTTGGCCGGTAAGGAGAAGAATTGTGATGTTGAATCTTGAAGTCCCGGCACAGTTCTGCCATCATCTTGTTGTTTAAATTGGAACCATTATCAGTAATGATTCGCTCGAGCACTCCGTATCTGCAAATGATGTCTCTTTTCAGAAATCTGGATACCACCTGGCGAGTGACATTGGCATAAGATGCTGCTTCAACCCATTTGGTGAAATAATCAATCGCAACCAAGATGAAACGATGACCGTTTGAAGTAGTAGGCTCTATCTTCCCGATCATGTCAATGCCCCACATAAAAAAAGGCCAAGGAGATGACATGACATTGAGCGGGCTTGGAGGAACATGCACCTTGTCTGCATATATCTGGCACTTGTGGCACTTACGGGCGTATGAACAACAATCTGCATCCATTGTTAGCCAATAATACCCTGATCTCAATACCTTCTTAGCCATTGCATGTCCTCCTGCATGAGTACCGAAAGATCCCTCGTGGACTTCCTGCATTAACAAGTCTGCTTCGTGTCTATCCACGCCTCTGAGCAAGACCATGTCAAAGTTCCTCTTATACAAAACCCCGTCTGTATTCAAGAAGAAACTAGCAGCAAGTCGTCTCAAGGTCTTCTTGTCGTTGGATGATGCCCCAACTGGGTAGTCTTATTTTTCTAGGAAAAGCTTGATATCAAAATACCAAGGTTTCTCATCAGACACTGCATCTACAGAGAAATCATAAGCTGGTGCGTCAAGCCTGGAAACGTCAATCCTGGGCACATAGTTCCAACACAAGACTTTGATGGACGAAGAAAGAGTAGCCAATGCATCGGCAAATTGATTCTCATCTCGTGGTATATACTGAAGCTTAACCGTTGTGAAGAACGCCAACAGTCTTCTGACATAATCCCTATAAGGAAATAAGTGTTCATGATGTGTATACCACTTGCCGGTAATCTGGTTGATGACAAGGGCTGAATCTCCAAATATATCGAGGGTTTTAATCCGAAGATTAATAGCCTCCTCTATTCCTATTATGCACGCCTCGTATTCCGCTTCATTGTTGGTGCAACCAAAAGTAATTCTGGCAGCGAAGGGAAAATGAACACCTTCGGAAGTGATAAGAACAACACCAACTCCCCGTCCGTTGATATTGACTGCCCCATCAAACATCAACTTCCATTTGGACTCAGGGTCAGGCCCCTCCTCCGGAAGAGGTTCCTTGCAATCTCTTGCCTTGAGGTACACAATGTCCTCATCAGGGAAATCAAACTTCATCGGCTGATAGTCGTCTTCAAGCGGTTGGTGTGCAAGATAATCTGACAATACACTTCCTTTGATGGCTTTATGGGAAGTATAATGTATGTCATACTCTATTAAGATCATTTTCCAGCTTGCAACCCTTCCGGTTAATGCTGGTTTCTTGAAAATATACTTGACGGGGTCCATTTTTGAGATTAGCAATGTGGTATGGGTCAACATGTACTGTCTTAGTCGGCAAACAGCCCATACCAAAGCGCAACAAGTTTTCTCGAGCAGTGAGTAACGAGATTCACAGTTGGTAAAACCTTTTTCTAAGGTAGTAAATAACATGCTCTTTTCAACCAGACTCGTCATGTTTTCCTAGAACACACCCCATCGACCCTTCTAACACAGTCAAGTACATGACAAGTGGCCATCCTGGAACTGGAGGCATTAGAATCGGAGGCTCCTGCAAATACTCTTTTATCTTTTTGAAGGATCTTTGACAGTCCTCATTCCACCTGACCGTTTTCTCTTTTCTTAACAATTTGAATATTGGCTCGCATGTGGCAGTTAGATGAGATATAAACCGAGAAATGTAGTTCAATCTCCCTAAAAACCCACACACTTCTTTTTCTGTTTTCGGTGCAGGCATATCTTGCATTGCTTTTACCTTTGCAGGATCTACCTCGATTCCCCTTTGGCTAACAATGAAACCCAACAATTTACCGGAACACACTCCAAATATACACTTGTTAGGATTCAACCTCAATCTGTACTTTATTCAACCTCTTCGTCCTGGGACTTGGCAATCATATCGTCCATATAACACTCAATTTCCTTGTGTATCATATCGTGGAACAAGGTTACCATTGCCCGTTGGTACGTTGCCCCGACATTCTTCAATCCGAAGGGCATAACCTTATAACAGAATGTACCCCACGGGGTAATGAATGTCGTTTTCTCCATGTCTTCCGGTGCCATCTTGATCTGATTATACCCGGAGAAGCTATCCATGAAAGAAAATACCGAGAACTGAGCAGTGTTATCTACCAACACATCAATGTGAGGTAATGGAAAATCATCCTTTGGACTTGCTCTATTTAGATCCCGATAATCGATGCACATCCGGACCTTGCCATCTTTCTTCGGCACAGGCACAATGTTAGCTACCCAAGGTGGGTAACTAGTTACAACAAGGAACCCGACATCCCACTGCTTCTGAAATTCCTCCTTGATCTTCATATCCATATCAGGGCTAGTTCTTCTCAGCTTTTGCTTTACTCGAGGACAGTCTTCCTTTAGTGGTAGCTTGTGCACAACAATGTCAGTATCCAACCCTGGCATATGTTGATATGACCAGGCAAAGATATCCACATATTCACATAGAATACCAATCAATTCCCTCTTTACCTCAGCCTGCAGACTGGCCCCAATCTTTACCTCTTTTTTCACCTCTTCAGACCCAATGTTGATGATCTTTATTTCTTCCTGATGAGGCTGAATGACCCGTTCCTCTTGTTTTAACAACCTGACCAATTCTTCCGGGAGTTCACAGTCTTCCTCAACCCCTTCATCAGCTTGGTAGATAGGATTGTCGAAGTCATGCATAGTCATAGCAGGAATGTTATCACAAGAATCCGAATGATCAACGCTTCACAAATGATGTGCTTATTTCAGAATCTGTTGGTTTCACAAGAGACGAAAACACGCAAAAACACTGGAGAGAAAAACATTGCCATTTAATTTGTTTTTTGTGAAACATTTTAAAATGATAGAAAGAGAACACAATTTTCTTGAAAAATGTCCTTTATTTCATGGAAAAAGCAAAATGCATTAAAAACATGGTGGCCCTACAAATGGATCCATGCACCTTGGGCAGAGTGCAGGATTTGACATGCAGTATGATAAAAATGGAAACAAAGACAATTACTTTGACTGCCAAGTAACTTGAACAAAATCTTCAGCATACCAGTTCCAGAGCTCCTCCCCATGTACGCATGGGTGAATCCAGTTATCCAAGTCGCAGTCACTATCCCCATATGCATCTGTTGCACAAACATTGTTGTAGTCGAGCATTCCAGCGCTTGTGAATGCTATGGGCCTACTGCCCTGAGACCAGATGGACTGACCAGGTTGATATCCGAGACCAAACTTGTCATCCTTCTTTTCCACTTCTAACAGCTTTCCCCGGCCTTGGGCCTTTCCGGATTGGACTACTTCCTTAGCTTGCTTGTAGGAATAGATAAGAGTCCCTTCCTTCTCATTGCTCTGAACTGCTGGAGAC
The DNA here is from genome assembly GCA_963966055.1 of Lathyrus aphaca. NCBI lineage: Eukaryota > Viridiplantae > Streptophyta > Magnoliopsida > Fabales > Fabaceae > Lathyrus > Lathyrus aphaca. Next base: position 174,652,560 of record OZ014524.1, on the reverse strand, counting down.
AAATTACTGACATTGGCTGTCTCAAAATCTTGGCAAAGTGTCTCATGGATCTCCCTGTCCATTTCCCCATACTTGAAGGTTGACAGATGGCTTACGAAAATATCCTCTTCTCCGCATACAGTAACAACCTGGCCGTCTACCACATACTTCAACTTCTGATGCAACGTGGATGTCACTGCGCCAGCAACGTGAATCCAAGGACGTCCCAGCAAGCAGCTATAAGCGGGTTGAATATCCATAACATAAAATGTACTCTTGAATACCTGAGACCCAATCTTTACCGGTAGCTCCACCTCTCCAAACACAGATCGTCGGGACCCATCAAAGGCTTTCACAATCAGATCGCTGGGTCTCAAAATGATGCCATCAATATTCAGCTTCATTAAGGCCTTCTTAGGAAGCACATTGAGAGAAGAGCCTGTATCTACCAAGACATGTGATAGAACAACATCCTTACACTCCATGGTGATATGTAAGGCTTTGTTGTGATTGCGTCCTTCAGAAGTGAGATCTCTATCTGTGAATCCCAACCCATGGCTGGCGTTCACACTGGCTACCACGACCTCCAACTGGTTGACAGTTATCTCATGTGGTACATATGCCATTTGCAAAACATTTAGCAAAGCTTCTCGGTGAGCTTGAGAACACATCAGCAACGACAGAATGGATATCTTGGACAAGGTCTGATTCAGCTGTTCAACCACGTTAGAGTCGCTTTTCTTAATTATTCTCATGAATTCCTCGACTTCCTTTTCAAAAGTGCCCTGACCAGCAACATGAGTTGTCACCTCTTCAGTTGCTATCTGATTACCCTTAGCTTTTGCAGCAGCTTCAGCTTCGGGACCACCCATAAGAACTTGAGAAGCAAAGAGACGTCCACTCCGAGTAAATCCTCCAACTCCTCCGACATTCACAACAGTCGGGTCAATTGTCACTGTTTTACTTTCCACCTTCTGGCCTTCTACGTACATGTCTGAGCCATAGTGCCAAGGGATGGCCTTGTCATCAGCATAAGGAACTGGTCCCAGAACAGTAATGGTCACTGGACTCACCTCTGGAACATAGATAGTCACCGGCTCTCTTCGGATGGGAGCTTCAGCAGGATCAAAATAAATTGTCACTGTAGACACACAATCACTTCTATTGTCAACCCTGTCGAATTGTAGAGACCCCTCATCGATCAAGCACTGCAGCCCCACTTTCAAATCCCCACAACCATTAACGGAATTCAAACAACCCTCACAGTCAAAATCACAACCTGGAAAAACATGCCCTTTCAACAAACTGTCTTTCATGACTAACAAATAAGTCTTCACTTCATCCACATTCAAGATCAGGTTCAACCTCTCGCCACTATCGATAGCGTTTATCCTGGCCCCTCCATGATTTGGAATGGGGTTTGATGTAACATTTGGAGGCGGTGCGAAATTAATTGCTTTTGAATCAATCAATTCCCGGACCTTATGCTGCAATGCCCTGCACTTCTCCGTTGAGTGCCCGGGAGCTCCTGAATGAAATGCGCATCTTGCATTAGCATCATACCCCACTGGAAGCTCTCCAGGTAGAGGTGGTGCTAATGTCCTCAACTGAACCAAATTCAAGTCTAACAATCTTTGAAGTAAAGTTGTATATGTCATTAGGATAGCCTCAAGCACCCTGTTAGCTGGACGAGCTTGCCTCTGCTGATATGGTCTTTGCTGATAGTTATTCCGCTGCGGCTGTTTTTGTTGCTGCTGTTGTTGTTGCACGGGACCTGTGGGGATGGTGACAACTGTCACCTGCTCATAAGATCCTCTATATCCGCAGCCCCGACCTCGACCATACACAACATTAGTTTCTCCCTCTCTTCTTCTTGGAGGTCCGTTAAAAACTTTTCTCAGACCGCTTGAGCTACCCGCACTACTGTCCTGAATCTTCCCCATTTTCAGCAGAGTTTCAACCCTTTCTCCCGCTATCACGATGTCATTAAACTTTGTTGCTGAACACGATGCCAGTCTCTCAATAAACACCCCCTGCAGCATTCCCATAAACATGTTTGCCATTTCATTTTCCAACAAGGGAGGTTGCACTCGAGCAGCAAGCTGACGCCACCTCTGGGCGTACTCTTTGAACCCTTCTTTGGCATTCTGAGACATTGTCTACAATTGGGTACGATTTGGAGCCATATCCAAATTATACTGATATTGTTTCACAAATGCCTTAGCTAAATCCTTCTAGCTTCGGATATTGACCCTGCTAAGCTTCATGTACCATTCCAAGGAAGCTCCTACAAGACTATCCTGGAAGTAATACATCCATAACTTCTCATCATCTGTATGCGCATCAATTCTTCCCACAAACGACTGAAGGTGAGTTTTCGGGCAAGCTGTTCCGTTGTACTTATCAAAAGTAGGGACCTTGAACTTGTAGGGAATTCTCACCCCTGGCACCAAGCCCAAATAAGTGATGTCAAACCTTAGAGAACTCTGAGACTGAATGGCACGAATCTGCTCAGCCATTTCTTCAAACCTTCTATTCATGTCAACCCCTTGGCCTTCTGCCTCATCCAGCAAAGTAAACTGCTCGTCCTGCCCATCCATCTGCAGATTATTCACTCCATCATTGATAATAGTGACCCCTGGTTGCATCACAGGGATTTCAACATGATAGGCGCCAGCCCCGTTGCGATTACCTCCATCTACTGTCCCATTGTTCCTGGCCTGATTGTTCTCTACCATCTCGCACAAACGCTCTTGAGTTTGACCCATCCCCGCCATGAGGGTCATGAAATTGTCCATTCTCGTCCTTAAGTCAGCCAGATCTGCTTGCATCTGCTCCATTTCTCTTTCTCTGTTCACCTTTATAGGGTATCTGTGCACCGTTGACTGTCTCTGAACCTTCTTGGGGAGCTATAGTGCCTGAAAGTGACATGAACATTATAACACTGGGGAAATACCTGGAAAATAACAAACATGTTATATGCATGTAATGTAACTATTCATGTTTCCACGTCCAGGCGTTAATGTGCCCCAGTTCTGGTATTTTAACAGAAAATACTCCAGATGACTTCAGAAACTAGCTTTTCAAACTCTTTCGAGGAGTATTCAGACCCTGATGACTTCGGACCAACAACTTCGCTCATTCAGAAACGGTAACTGGAAAGTATCATTGCATTATATGAACAAACTATCAACGACCAGAGTCATAGACATAAACAACATTCCCCAAAGGGTTACAATTCAATACAGAAGACAAGAAGATAAAGCAAGACTCCTACAACAAGCCTGTAGGTAGTCTGAGCGCAAATAACAGTAAACTAAAACCCTAGGCTGAAGGAAGATCCAGGCTCCTCTTCTGCAGTCACCATCCCCATCTGGCTCTTCTTGACGCCTGCTCTCAGCTTAAGATCTGCAATCTCCTTCAATGCTTCCTTTCAAGGCTAGTTGGTTCGGCACCAATTGCTGAGTATTTTCCCTTCGCATCTTGTGAACTTGTTTGACCTCTTCTTTCTTGAATTCCATCTGCACCTCAAAGAATTCTTCTTTTTCTTTGTACTTCTTCTGCTCCTATTCTCTTTGGCCCTGTAACCAAGTAATGGATTGACGAGCTTCTATGAGGGTCTTCACAATCTTCTTATGCTCCGCTTCTCTCTTTGACTCGGTTAAACCCATTCTCTAAAAATGAGCTTCTCTCCTAGCAAACTCCTTTTCTTTAGCTTCTAAGGTAGCCTGCATCTTCTGTAGCTTTTCTTCTGCTTCTTGCTTAACATGATTGGCACGGTGATACAAACTAGCCATTTCAGAATTCTCTACCCGAACCTCGTGCAACTGAGCTTCCAATATCTTGTAATCTTCAAGAGAAATAGTTGTTTGTACTGATACCTCTTTTGGATATAGTGGGGCCTCAACTGAGAATGGAAGGAAAAAGGTATCAACCCTACCTTGTATCCAAGCAGCAAACGAGGAATAAGTCTTAGCGTCCACCCTCCCAAACTCTTTCTTTCCCTTACTCAACCTCACCTCCCAAGCCTGAAATGCCTGAGTGACTAGCTTCTCATTCCCTTCCAATGGTGCATACAACGATTCCAAAATTTCTTCAACAGAGGGAGGATCTTTTAAAGAGTAACCAAACTGTTTCCGAACCAGCACGAGATAATAATTGATCATTCCTTTCCTACCCAACAACGGTACATTGGGAAACTCTCCACAACGGATAATCATTTCTCTTCCCAATAAGTCTCTGTTACTCCCCCAAGCTATATCGGCTGAGGTCAAGCCCATCAATCTTCTAGACCACTTCCAATCTTGCTTCAAATCTTTGAACGGTCCTGACTTTGGAAGTTTCTTAACAAACCAATCAGCGAATAAAGGTGCACAACAACTTACAAATCCCTTTCTTCTCTCATTCCTGTAATGAACATTATAGTAAAAATCTCCCAACAAAGTAGGTACTGGATTCTTCTGAATAAAGATGGAAATTGCCTCTATACCAATTAACCCCTTCTCCCCTAGGAACAAACATATCCCGTAAACCATCAAAGCTAGTAATGCATTGAAACCTTCCCACTTGTTCCCAAGAGCAAACAAATGAGCCTCTGTCACTTGGAAATCCAAGGCAATTCCTTTCCCCTCACTAGCTTCTAAACCCATCTTGATTCTGAGCACACTAAGGTGGCAAGCACTGGCTATGTCTGCATGCAAGGGAGCCTTCCCTGAAGCATAATAAGGAATACCCTTTCCGATAGGAATCTTCAAGATGCTAGCAATCTTTTCCAAGGTAGGAGCCAGGATGTAATTTGGAAATATGAAGACTCGCAATTGAGGATCATAAAACTGCAATAAAGAATGAAAACTATCCCTCTGGTCATCAAAACCTTCCCAAATTTCTTCCGGAAATCTGCTAAAACCTTATCAGTCATCAAGTCTATCAGCTTCTGAATATTCCCGGTCTCTGGTTGTGGGAAAGTGTAATGCATATTTCTTTTCCTAGGTAACTATTAGATTTCTGTCATCTGGAGAGGCAATGAATACTAGAACTGGGTACAAAGACTAAATGCTAACCTGAAATGGAAACACAAACGGTTAATGAAAGTATGATGCGATGCAAATGCAATGCGGGCATATGATCAACAACTGGGACTGTTTGGATACAGAACACTGGACCCAAGTGACCAAGAACCAAGGTCCTCTGAATAAAGCCCCATGAACAAGAATTCAGCCTTAAATAAGCCCCAAATGAAATATCCAAATCCATGCAGTCATATCAAATCGTAGAACTGTACTGGCAATGAGGTATGATGAGGTCGAGGGTTCATGTATAATATATGATGCATGAATATAAATACTGAAAGCACTAAATAAAGCTGTAAATAAACAACAGTAAAATAAACACGCAATAACAAACAATCAACACCCCACGAAACAGAAACACGCAAGCGCTAGGATTGACTCTCAAGGGGAACCAGAGATAACTCTGGTTATGAGGCTCCCCAGCAGAGTCGCCAGCTGTCACTCCCTGGATTTCCATCCTGGTACAAACGCGAAAGTGGCACGGAAGAGGGTATAGTCTCCATCCAGACATTTTTATCCCGAAGGAACGGGAATGCTAATGCTGCACAAACCAGAAGAAACGAAAAGGAAGGACATGGGTCCTGCGAACCAAAGAAAACTGAGCTCGGGAGTCGGTTACGACCTGAGAAGGTATTAGCACCCCAAATCGTCCGCCATACCCGATGGGATCCACGCTTGCAAAGAAACTGTTTCAAAGGGTGGAGAAATGAAAGCTGCTGCAAAACTGAAACTAGAAATGAGAAAGGAAATGAAAAAAAGAAAACGAAGAGGAAAAATGTAGGGAAAATAAAATAGTGTGCTTGAACGGGCCCTACCCCGCTACCTAAGTACCTCATCTGGACAATGAGGATCAGAGTCACCGTAGTTCCCCTAACTAGGGGTAGAAAAGATTGCTTGTGAATTAAGGCTTGAACTGCATATGTCAATGCTCAAGTGTTACAAGCTCGAACGACGAATGCGTATCCGTCTTGCAAAATGACAAGTAGGAGCAAGTTCGCGGATGGAGCAAAGGAGATGAGAAAATAATTCTCGAAGGAGAGACGCTTATTGTTTGTTCGTGCTTTTTAGAGCTTTTTTATTGGTGTGGCACAAGAGAATGAACTCAAGCTCTTTTCCATGGAATGTGTACTTGTTACTATATTCCAAGATGGAATGATAGAACAAGCACACCAAGTAAGGAGAAGTTATCCAAGACTTGTTTCCAAGGGCAATGGCCTAAATTCATTGACTTGTTGAACTTATTAGGTGTTTTAGTGATTAAAAATGAAGAATTATTTTTTAGGACTTTTCTTGATGAAGATGACCTCATGATCCGACCTGTGCATCATGCTAGACAAATGCACTATTCCAAGATGGAATGAATACATATGCCCCATGGAATAAGGCTATTACACAAGAAGTCACTTCTTTCTTTATTAATATTTTTTAGGTTTTGTTTTTTGAGATGAGAAGAGAAAGAACCAAAGGAGCAAATAGGAAAAAGTCTAATGGGGAAAGACTAATCCTAAAATTAACATGCAAAAAGTGGTCCTAAGGTTAGTGAGGTTTCAACTATCCTAAGAGAAACGAAGAACCAAAGAGGAGCAAGAAGAAGAGGAGGAAAGATAGCAAGCAACTTACTCCTCTAAAGGAGATAAGTTGCTCCTAAAGGGGGAAGAAAAGAGTTGCCTCACATGATGGCATAAGGCGCATCAAAACACAAAGAGAAAGCAATTTAAAAAGAAAAGATGAAGAGTTGAAATGTGAATAAACATCCACACTTCTCTTATCATGAGCCCTTGCAATGTTAGCAAAAATCCAGAATATGTTCATCAACAAAGCTCATGGAAATGGCATGCTCAAAGCTCACATCAACAAAATATCATGTAACATGCCCAAATGCGCATACAAGCATTTACGTGTCGAGAACATGAAGGCATGCATCAACCAGCAAGTAAGTCACCCTAAACAATCATATTCAATGATCATACAATGATCCATGGCAATTAAAACATGTAAGGGGATCAAACAAGCTCAAAACAACTCAAATATGGCATTCTGCATCAGTGTTAACCGGTTAACCAAAGCGTTAACCGGTTAACCAGTTCAGACCTGCAACAATTTACACAGAAAAGGGATGCATTAACCGGTTAACATTGTCAAAACAACAACAATTCATGCAGAAAATCACCTCAAAAACCAGCTTATCCAAATAATCACACACCAGACGAACAATCAATTATGCATGAAACAAATGGATCAATTCACATTAATTAACATCAATAAGCTCATGAACATTAGCACCCGGATCCGGTTACAAATCAACCAATCAATTCAAGCAACACAAGCAAATACAGAAGCACATGGTGGATCTAAAGCACAAGCATGCAAATAAGCTAAAAAACAGAACTAGATCTGAATTTGACCAACCTATAAAGCTGAAGTATGCTTTGGTAGTTGTTGATTGAGCTGGAAATGAGAGATCTCACGGAGAACTTTGAAGATCCGGTGCTAAGCTTCACACTCCATGCAAAATAAATGCAAGCAAAGGGTCTTGATGCAGAATTTTGGATCCAAAAGCACTTCTAATTCCCAAACCAGATCTGAATCACCAATTAAACCAGCAAAACGATGCAAAGAAACTATGGATGAAGGTCTAGTTCCAAGATCTACACACCTTAAGGTAAGGTTATGTGATCTTCAAAGAGGAACTCTTGGTGAATTTGGGAAATTTGGGAGAGAAAATGAGATAATAGTGAGAGAGAAGAGTGAAAATTCAGAATGAGAATGAAAAATGAGAGAGTTTTTTCTTCTTGGTTTGGAGAGAAATGGATTAAATATGGTTTAGGTTTGGGGCCCAAAATTTAGGCTTGGGATCCAAAAAATATGATTTGGTAAAGTGATTAGGATTTAGCAATGGAATTAGGCTTGGATTAATGATCTAGATCCTTCTCCACAATTCAAATGAATAAAATTCGCAGCCGTTAACCGGTTAACCAAAGCGTTAACCGGTTAACGCCAGTGAATTTTGAATTTTCCCTCCTTTTGGTGGGAAGCTTCCATAATAACCCGGCGCCAACCGTTTTGACCTGATTTTGATCCTCAATCCCTTTTAAGGATTTGACCGTGATATCAAACTTGTAACATGCCTTGCGAGCTTTGAATTTCCCTGATGATTAATCATATGCCTTTTGCTAGAACATGCGAGTGTTATGCTTCATTTCTCTATGCAATATGTTAAGGATATGACATGCTTATGATGATTATGATATGATGATGATGCTAAACAGGAGAGGGCAAATTTGGGATGTTACATTATGCAACAAGTTTTTTTGAAAGAAACCTTATAACCATTGTCGCACAATTGACTAATGCTTAACAAATTGTGTTTAAGTCCCTCTACAAGATGGACATCAGAAATAGTAGTGGTAGAGGGATTACCTACACTACCTTTGCCAAGTGTAGCTCCTTTGTTATTGTCTTCATAAGTAACATATCCCTTCTTCTTTGCTTTGAAGTCAATAAAAAGCGATATGTCACCCGTCATTTGCCTTGAACACCCGATGTCTAGAAACCATCTTCTATCTACGGATGCAAGACACTCATCCTACAATATCAAAAGAGAGAAGTAGGTACCCAATTTTCATTGGGTCCAAGTGGGTAAGTGGTAACATGGTTGCCTTTTGGCTTCCATTGATAAATACCTTTAGGAACAGGAAATCTCCTAAACTTGCATTTTTCAATGGTATGGCCAGCACGACAACAATAATGACATAAACCATGATGATGTTGTTGTTTATTTTTGTTCATTAAATCCTTTGGTATAAAAGAGTATTTTGCATATGGTGGATTTAATGACTTCTTAAACAATCTAGAATCAACGGCATAAGTAATCTTAGGTTGTAAAGCTTTTTCCAACTTGACCTTAAGAGTGTTAACCTCTCGTTGCCAAATATGATAAGATTCACAATACCTAAGTTTATTACATCCATTAATGTCAATATCTTTTGAATTTTCTGCAATACTAGCTTTCAATCTTTCTAAATCTTTTTCAGCATATTGTACTTTACCTTCCAAAAATGAAAAAATATGTTTATTGGAAGATAATCTTTTAAAAGCATCTACAGCTTTGTTATGCAATTTTTCAAAAGCTATTTTCAGTTTAGAAAAAGACATAAAAGAAAAATTATTATAGTAAGCTTGCTTTACCTTTTTATCGTTGATTTTCTTCTTGTGGTGGGACTGGTTTTTAGTGTGAGCCATAAGACACAGATTTGCGGTTTCATCACTATCACTTGAACTTTGTGTGCTTGATGAATCACTATCACTTTACCAAGCAATACAAGCTCTTCTTTGTTTGTTGTACCTTTTTGGCGGAGTTTTTCCTTTATCCTTTTTCTTCATAGGACAATCCGTCTTATAGTGTCCAAATTTACCACAGTTAAAATAAGACCCTGTTCCTCTATTCTTCTTATTCTCTTCCTATTTTGAATCTATAGATTGTCTTTGAAAATTTATGATATTTTTGTCGGAATGCTTGATTCCATTCTTTCGAATGAATCTATTATATCTCCTAACAAAAAGTCCCATTTCCTCATCACCCGAATCTTCGTCACTACTTGAATCATTGTTGCTTTGCTCTTTTTGTGAGGACTTTGAGTTAGATGCCACAAGAGCTATTGGCTTCTTCTCACCCTCTTTGTCTTTATTCTTCTCCTTTCCCTTTTTACTCTTGTTCTCAAATTTTTCAAGACTTTCTAGTTCTTGCTGATGTTCTTCCAGCTTTCCAAACAAGGTTGTAGTCGTAAGTGTCGTTAGATCATTGGCTTCCATAATAGCTGTTACTTTAGTTTGTCATTCCCTGCTAAGACATCTCAGAATTTTATTAGTAGCTATTTCATTGGAAACAGGTTTTCCAAGTGCATTCAAACGATTGATGAGATGATCGAATCTCTTTTGCATGTCGGAGATAGGTTCTCCTTGTTTCATGCGAAAGAGCTCGAACTCTAGATTAAGTGTGTTAATACGGGACTGTTTTACTTCAGTAGTACCCTCATGGAAAATTTCTAAAGCATCCCACATTTCTTTAACTTTCGAGTAATGGGATACCCGAAAATACTCATCAGCACTAAGTGCTGAAATTAGCCTATTTCTAGCTCTCCAATCACTTGACCACTTTTTCTCATCTTTCTCATCCCAATCATCTTCTGGTTTAGGAACTATGGCGCCTGCCACATTTGTCATAGTAATTTGAAAAGGACCATTTTGAATGGCAGTCCATACGCGCTTATCCATAGAATTTATGTGAATTCGCATGCAGTCTTTCCAGTAGCCATTATTTTCACCGTTGAAATCAGGTGCTCTATTATACGCCCCTTTTGGGTCAAAATCCATATCGTTACAGGAAACCACAAAGCACCAGCAAACCGGTGCTCTAATACCACATGTTAGACGGTGTGACTAGTTATCAAGAGGGGGGGGGGGGTGAATAGATCACCTCCTTGATAACAAGGATTTAAAAATACTTTTCAGAGTTTTTGAAAATTAGCTGAAAATTAAGATCCTGAATTGACTTCCGTCTATTCTGAACCAACTACTACAAAACCGGACACATGAATAAATACCGGATTTATATTAGGATGACAAAGACTTATTAACACAAGATCAATATGTTTCAAATGCACTTATCACTAAATTCTATTTCCAATGAACAAAACTCAACAAACAGTTTTGTCAAACACTTGGCGTGTATGTGTTCAATGATTATCAATAATGGTGATTTGATAAAAGAATTTCTTGCCACTATTGTATCATGAAATGTAAAAACACGATACGCCAACTGAATTACAAATTTGTTGAAAACGTAAAAAGATAGAGAAAGAATACAATACGCAGAGATTTGGTAATGAAGTTCCCCACTATAGTCCTTGCGTGTGGGTACGTCTCCCTCTCAATTTCAAACCGAAATTGAGACTTTGTTATATCAATAATGCTGAATTCGTTGTTTACAAGGTTACAATACAAAACCAGAAATCTAAACACCAAGATCTTCCTCTTGTATGAACCTCACTTGATCTGAGCGCAATCAAGAATTCCCTGCAAGTAATGCGAACAATTCACCGGTTCCACGACCTGTTTGCAAAATAACCCAATTTCCAAACCCTACGATGCGGCTGAATTTGTTCTGCAAACGTGACTAACAAACCCTCAAGAACACGCCCGTTCTTGAAGGACAAACCAGATGGTTTTTCCTCGAAACCCCCTTCAAACCTTCAACTCAGCTAGATCCTTGATCTTTCCGCTGAACGTTATCTTGTTGACCCTCTAATCCACAAAACAAGAATGATTATGTGTTGATGTTCTTGAATCAAAGTGATTTGGAAGATGATGAAAATGAAGTATCTTTCAGGTCTCTGAAACTGCTCACAAATTGATGCACACCAATCTTTCTTTGACTGTGTTTTTCAATTTTCACCTGGAAATTTGCTTTACTAAAAAAACAAAACTCCCATAGCCTTTTTCATCTCAAAACAATTCTCCAATCCACCTAGTCCATAATTCCACAAAAATGTAACATACTTATACACAAATAACATTGAATAATCAATTAACGATTAATTCAACCACACAGTTCAATACTTCTATTCAACAAAACAACCAATTCAACCAAAATGCCTTGTTCACCGAAGCAACATAACAATTGACAGAATAATTTATATACCCAATCCCATATGTATTCATCGTACAATCCTGATTATAGAGTTAGAACTCTACCCTTACCTTGGATTGAAGGAAACTCTAACACTTTGATCGGAACCCTAGCTTTTCCTCTCTTAAGCACTTCATGTAACCTTTTTTCTCCATTTCTTGTTTTTCCTTCTTTCACTGGTAACATCTATTTTCTATAATTCTAATTAACTTTTGTTTTTAATCGAATCTTAATAATTCCATTGGGCCTAATCGATACACCTCCCAAAATTATTACTTCTACTCACCAATAGGCCCACTTATCAAGAATAGCATAATTCTACTATTAAACCCACAACTTAATCAACTGAAATTAACTTAATCGACTTAATCAACGTAATTCAACTAAAACCAACTTAGCAACTCAACACAAGTCAATACCAAATATATGAAAATATTTAATTAAATAAATAATTAAATAAAGAGGGTGTTACAACTCTCCCCACTTAGGATATTTTCGTCCTCGAAAATCTTACCTTGTTCAAACAACTCGGGATAAGATTCTCGCATCTTGCTTTCCAACTCCCAGGTCATACTTTCTCCGGCTTCCCCCAACCAGACTATTTTCACAAGCGCAATCTCTTTGCCTTTTAGATTCTTCATTTCACGATCCACGACCCCGTACAGGCATCGTCTATATAGTAAGATTATCCTATACTTGCACATCAAACATACTAATCCCATGAGATGGATCTGAAATGTACTTCCGAAGTTGCGACACGTGAAACATATCATGCAAATTTGAAATATTAGGCCCTAAAGAAACTCTATAAGCAACATTTCCAACTTTGTCTGAAATCTGATACGGACCAATGAAACGAGGAGTGAGCTTTTTAGACTTCAACGCACGCCTAACACCGGTTACATGTGTAACTCTCAAAAATACATGATCACCAGCTCGAAATTCCAAATATTTCCTTCGCTTGTCATGATAACTCTTTTTCCTACTTTGGGAATTCTTCATCTTTTCTCTAATTAGCTTCACCTTCTCAGTAGTCTCTCAAACAATCTCAGGTCCAAGTACTACACTTTCTCCAGATTCATGCCAACAAAAAGGAGTCCTACATCTCAGACCATAAAACGCTTCAAAAGGTGCCATCTGTCGTACCCCGAAAAATACGACCTTACGCGATCCGAAAAGACGGAGCCGCGCGCCGGACGGACTGAAGAGTCACCACCTAATTCTATTTATTCCCGAAGAGGGAAAGGGGAGATATAGATACAACCCGGGAGGAAAAGGATGAGGACAAAGGTCAATGGAACCATTGCCTGGGTTCGGGAGTTGGTAATGCAGGGGGAAGGTATTAGCACCCCCTACATCCATCGTACTCGATGGGAACCATCTAAGTTAACGCGCGCGAAAGGATGTCTATGCTTAAACGAATTGCTTGCTAGAGGGAAATGAGTTTGAATTATAAGTTAGATTGAACCTAGGTGCTCGGCAAGGATTGAGATCCTCGTGCCTACGTACTCCCGTGTGCAATGGGAAAGTCAGAGCCTCGTAGTTCGGCCTACTAAGGGTAATGGATGTTCGATTTTATTACCTTTCGTCGATGAAAGGGTTTAGGAGTTGAAATGCACTAAAGACTATGGATAGTTTATCTCGCCCAACAAGACGAGTGTCCTGCGTCGAAATAATCAGAGCGAGTAACGAAAGCTCGTTATCCTCCTTTCTACCGCTTAAGGCTCGTGGCGTACAAATCTTCTCGTTTTATTAGAGTGTTTTATTTCCTAAGACCGCTTGACGTTGGGTCAAGGGTTTGGACCTAATCGAAACATTTTGGTTTTTTGAGGTTAAAGGGTAAATGCAAATGGAGGTTATTTTTGTGGTTTTGTTAGCGAGGCACGAATCACTCGGCTCGCAAGGTAAGGTGGATCCTAATAAACGACAACTGAATAAAAGTGTGCGAGTGTACAAGTGCAATCGCTTGGCGTTGGACCAAGGATTCGAAATTAAATAAAATACGGAAAGTAAAATACGTACAAAGTAATGGGAGAGGGATACAAAATAAATACAGGGGATTGCGAGAAATAAATGGTATCATTTTAGTTTGCCCAAGAGGAAGCGTGTGTGCAGTGTGTTTGAACTATTCGAAGGCGTTCGGCCTGTTTATTCGGGACACAACTATTCGAAGGCGTTGGACCTTTTCTCGAGCGCAACTATTCGAAGGCGTTGGACCTTTTTGGGACGCGGCGAAATTTGGTTCGTTTACTGCCTTAGAGCCGATTTAATGAAATCGTTCTATGAGGAGTCGAATCGTAATTTAAAATGCGAATTTAAATGAATAAATTGAATGAATTGAATTGTATTAAAAATAAAATAATGAATATAAATAATAAATAAATTGAATAAAATCAAGAATAAATAAATTGAATTAAATTAAAATACATGTTTGTTTTGTCGAAATAATAAAAATAATTACAAAGGGGGCCTCATATTGACCAAAAATCACCGATTAAGATCGGGCGACAAATTGGCCTTTTATGATATCATTGGCCCTTAAATAAAATCAAAAGATCTAGTAAAATATTATATTTTTTTTAAGACATTTTTCTGAATAATAACAAAACAATAGAACTAAGTTATATTAAGAATTAGAAAATAAAAAATAATAAAATAAAAGAAATAAAAGTTCTAACTTCATTAAACACCAAACTAATTTACAAAATAAGAACATAAAAAAAAAAGAAGGGTGTATACTGTATTCATGTGTGTGTTTAGAAAACTGAATGGGCCATCAAAGCCTAATTTAATATAGGAAACTAGGTTTAAAATAAAAATAAAAGAAAAACCATATAAACATCAATTTATTTAATATATTAAACACAGTTATTATTTATATGTAAAAAAGAAAAAATATGAAACAAGAATTGAAAAATAGGACAAACTCAATCCCCTTCTCAAAGCACGATATCCAGAAAGAAGAAATCCAACCTTCAATGAAGAACGGCGGCGGCGGCGGTAGCTTGTTCCGTCTTTCTCGAAATCTCACAGTGGATCTCACAGCGTTCCGCGGCGCTTGCTCCTGCTCTTTCTCCGACTCGGCTCTCTCTGTCTCTCTCGCCTCGGCTCCGTCTCTATCACGCTCGAATTCGAGTCGCGGCGGTGTTCGTCTGAGTTTTGCGGGTTTGGAGCGGTTCTGTTTCGCTGGCTTGGGTGGTGAACAGTGGTTCACGGCCTTGCTTCGACGGCTGTTTTGCTCACGCGGTAGCGCCGGCGTGTTGGTTTCGGCGACGAGGTCTCGGTGGTTGTGTCGCGGTTGCTGTGCGGCTGCTTGTTGGTATCTCTGTGAATCTCACGGTGTTCGAGGTGTGTTTTCGGCCTCACAGTGTTCTGTTTGGCGGCGGTTGCTCAGGTTTTTTGGAGGCTTCGGTTTTGGTTCAAGTTTGTGCGTGTTTTGCGATGGCGGAGGTAGTATGTATGGCTCTGATTTTGGGATGGTGTCACGGTGACGCGGTTTGCGGTGGTTTCAGAGGAGGATTCAAGGTTTGATTTCGGTGAAGTGGTTTCGGAAGGGGTTCCGTTTTTTGGTTTCAAACGGTGATAGTGCTTGGGTAGCTCAACGAAGGGTGGCTGCGTTTCTGCTTTTTCAGTGATTGTGTTTGTAAGGACTTGGTTTCGCAAGATGGTTCTTAGATTTCTGAGATTTTTCAGATTCACGGTAGCTTTTTGGTTTTCGGTTTATGAACAACAGGTTGTATTGTTACCATTTTTTTTTGGAAAAAAGAAGGCGAGTGATGGACTGTTGTTGTGTATTGCTGAGATGAAATTGGTTTTGAGATTTGAAAGAGTGAGAATGGTTTTTTTTGTTTCTGAGATTTAGAAGGTGGTGAACAATGAAGGTTTTTGCGGAAAAGTAAAGGGTGGTGGCAAAGGAAATGAAAAAAAGAAAGCTCTGTGTTTATTGAGAGAGATGACGAATGTAAATGCTGTCAATTTTCTTAGGTTGAAACTTGGTTCTCAAAATGGCTTTATTTTTGTGCAGGATTTTGTAAGGTTTTGATTTTGGTTGAAGTTTGGTCTGATGGTTTTTAGCAGGGATTTCACAGGTTTTCCAAACTTGCTTTGTAAAGGAAATTGGTATTGTTTATATAACAGAAAATTAGTGAGGGTAAAATGTATTTTTGAGTGAAGATTTGGATAGGATTAAAAGATTGCTTAAAGATTCTGTGAGCTGTGAATTTGTTGCAAAATAGTGAGCTGAAAAAGTTGGTTGAAGTAGTGGAATGGTGAGAAATGGTGGAAGGCAAGCTGTATCATGAAAGGGACAGATTTTGGTAATATGGTTTATACAAATAATAGTGATAATAATACAATAACTGAAATAATAATAATGATAAGTAATAATAATAGTAGAAATAGGTAATAATAATAAAAGAAAAAGAAATAAGAAATAAAAAGATTAGTAATAATAATAATAATAAAAAGAAGTATTTGGATAATAATAAAGGGATAATAGACTTAATAATAATAATGGTAATAATGGTGGTAGTAACTAAAAGGAAATAATATTAAAAAGAGAAAATGATAATAATAATAGTAAAAATAACTACAATAATAAGAATAAACAATGGTAATGAAATTATGTGATTTTGTACAAATAAAGGATTTCAAGAATGAAAATGATAATGGACTTTTAGAAATAGAATTTGAATGAAGAGTTGAATAATTATTTTAGAATAAAAAATAAAAGAGAAACATAGGATGTAGTTTTAGGAAATTTTTAATAACAAAAAAATGGATTATAAAGAGGAAATTAAAAGGTTATGTATATAAAAAAGAATTGATAAAATTTCTGATAAAAATAATAAAGATAATGGTAATGACATATTAAATAATGAAAGATGATAAGAAATAGTTTTTTTTTTAATTTTTGAATAATGACTATGATAATATAAAAAAGAGAAATTGATTAATGAATGCATCTTTTACTTTTTGGTAATTGACCTTTTTGTAACTTTTGTATATATATATATAAAAACGATAAATGGGCTAATGGGCTTGAATTCAACAAAATAAGACTTGATTTTTTTTTGCTTTGAAAATAAATGACCTATTTTTTGGATTTTTAAATAATGGTTAATAAAAAACATAGGTAGGACAAATTTGGGGTATGACAGATGCCCCTATCGAATTGGCTTAAACCGAGTAAGATGAACTGGCTCGCGTTCAATCTTTCGGGGTATAAGATAATTAGATATTAATAGACTCCGAATTTGTCCGACAAAGAAAGAAATTGTGAAAATGAAAATAAATTGGAAATGATGGGTGACACAGCAAGAAACAAATTGACAAAATAAATCACTTATCATCAGAGGATGATAAGGCAAATGACTGAACAAAATTGCTATCACCAAAAGGATGATAAGGCAACTGACTGAAAATAAAGTTGCTATCACCAAAAGGATGATAAGGCAACTGACTGAAAATAAAGTCGCTATCACCAAAAGGATGATAAGGCAACCCCGAAAATAAAGTTGCTATCACCAAAAGGATGATAAGGAAACCCCGAAAATAAAGTCGCTATCACCAAAAGGATGATAAGGCAACCCCGAAAATAAAGTTGCTATCACAAAAAGGATGATAAGGCGACCTCGACATCAAAACGATGACGAGTAACAGAAAATTAAACAATTCGCTATCACCAAAAGGATGATAAGGCGACCCCAACACTAAAAGAATGCTGAGTAACAGAAAATTAAACAATCGCTATCACCAAAAGGATGATAAGGCGACCCCAACACTAAAAGAATGCTGAGTAACGGAAAATTAAACAATCGCTATCACCAAAAGGATGATAAGGCGACCCCGACACCAAAAGGATGTTGAGTAACAGAAAATTAAACAATCGCTATCACCAAAAGGATGATAAGGCGACCCCGACACCAAAAGGATGTTGAGAACAGAAAATTAAACAATCGCTATCACTAAAAGGATGATAAGGCGACCCCAACACTAAAAGAATGCTGAGTAACAGAAAATTAAACAATTGCTATCACCAAAAGGATGATAAGGCGACCCCGACACCAAAAGGATGTTGAGTAACAGAAAATTAAACAATCGCTATCACCAAAAGGATGATAAGGCGACCCCGACACCAAAAGGATGCTGAGAACAGAAAATTAAACAATCGCTATCACCAAAAGGATGATAAGGCGACCCCAACACTAAAAGAATGCTGAGTAACAGAAAATTAAACAATCGCTATCACCAAAAGGATGATAAGGCGACCCCGACACCAAAAGGATGTTGAGTAACAGAAAATTAAACAATCGCTATCACCAAAAGGATGATAAGGCGACCCCGACACCAAAAGGATGCTGAGAAATAGAAAATTAAACAATCGCTATCACCAAAAGGATGATAAGGCGACCCCGACACCAAAAGGATGCTTAGAAACAGAAAATTAAACAATCGCTATCACCAAAAGGATGATTAGGCGACTCCCGACACCAAAAGGATGCCGAGAAATCAGAAAATTAAATAATCTGGAAGAGAAATATCCACCGAGGACATCCACTGAATAACACTTAGGAATATCTTTGGAATCTTTGGCCGACCCTGGATTCTGACTTCTGTTGGGGAAAGGCCTGGAATCTTGGATTGATCCTGGATCCTGAGTTATGCAACTATGCTTGACTGTTTTGAAATGGTATTCCATACAGATGGAGATACGATGCAAATGTTTATGCACTGAGATGTAAGCTCGATAATGTTGGGAAAAATAAAAAGTCTGACTTATTGAGATATGCAAATGATGCACATGTTGCAAATGATTGATGAAAATGATGCGTATGATATTGATGATGCATAATGATGCATATGAGCGATTGGAATGAAAGGTGCCAGCTTGGTGGACTTTTGGTTTGGTAGTTGCCAATAATGATTGGACTTTGGGGTGGGTGGAGGGATTGATTCCCCGACACTCGATCTTCGACGATGCACGATCAGAAGATAGATCTGAATGCTCCAAGTTTGGTTATCTGCTGATGAGCGGAGCGACTTAATTGACACATGAAGACTGATTTTGTTTTGAATGATTACAAACATCTAGTAAGGACTGCCTGTTCAGCTGGGGAGAAGAGATAGGAAGATTTGCTCCTTGTTCGCTTGCCCCTGCCTGTAGGGTATTTGAAATAAATCTGGTGGGAAGCTTTGACAATGACCATGACATGACCTGCACCTGATTAAGCTTTTGAAGGTGATCTTGCCCCTGACTGGGCTATTGAAGATGTTTTGTCCCTGATCGGACTAGTTTTGAAATGAATTGCCCCTGATTGGGCTGTTGAAGATGATTTGTCCCTGATTGGACTGTTGAAAATAGTCTTGCCCCTGATTGGGCTCTAAAGGTAGTCCTGATTCATGTTGGCATAAAATGAAGTTCAAATTTTCCTTTTGATTGCCCCTTGTCGGGATTGTACTGATGTCAAGCGCTAAATTGCAATTAAATTGTTCATATACAAATGGTAAGGTTAATGTAAAGTTCATGTAAGTTTTGAAAAAAGTCAATTTATTTGAATGATTGTGATAGTGTGACGAATGGACTGTTAGTCCACACGAGGTGCTGATTTAGGAAGAGTGTGAAAGATGCAACAAGAATAATGTGCAATTAAGATTGAAGATTAGCAAATATATAGGAGTCAATTTACGCAACCTTGTTGGTAGCACGCTTTCAGAATAAACCGTGCCTCAATTAGGACTTTCGAGGGTTGTAACGTGGTCTGGTTAATAGTTTGAGAAACAAAGGATATTAGGCTCAAAGTTTGATTTGTACCCAACCCTTCTTCGTGATATTCTCCAGTCCTACGTTCAGTTAACTCTGCACATATATTTGTTTTGACTTTGCAAGAATGAAGATGAAGCTTTAAAGTTCGCTTGGAAGTGGCAGTCATCTTTTTGCTGGTGACCCTTTGATTTTTTTTTTGATTTGGTGGTCACTGATATTTGTTTTGTTTTTGCTGAGGATTTGAGTTCCTCTTTTGACTTGTTTTTTTTTTGTCGACTAAGTCTCCCTTCGGGTGCTCAACTTAGTGGTTTTTTCTTTTATATTTTTTTTGTTTGAATGCTGTGACTGCCAAGTCATTTGTTGATGGTCCTCTGACGGGATGTCTCATCTTGCGATTTGAAGGTGTAGTCAAGTTAACTGAACAACTACCCTGCCCCGGGTTAAATGTAAGGGTTGTATCCGAAAGAAACTCCTACTTCTAGGATCGAAGTGGTTGACTAGGGATTAACTCCTTATATCTCCAGTGTTTGGGGATTTGAAAGAATGCCTGTACATCATTGACAAGGTTTTATCCGAAAGCATACCGCAACAGTTATGGGTATTTTGTTTTCATCATCCTCCCTCAAACATTTGCTAAAGTGAAGTGAGGGAATATTTTTGTGATTTTGTGATAAATGATAAATAATGAGCGAATGCGAATAGATTGATTCAAAACATGCATAAACATAACATTAACATAACCAAGTACAAATGACAATGTTCAAAGCAAATAATACTTAAACAAACAATACAAAATAACAAAGATGCGGAAATGATAAATGGCACTGGCTGCCTTGATTTGAGGAATTGAACTTCTCCTGATTTGACTTGCTCCTTCAAAGTTGGAGACTACTCAGCTTTGGTCTTCAACCCCTTCTTCAAAAGCATTCGTTGAGGGGCCACTTGTGGCGACAAAGGATTGTTCTGGACATTCAGATTCTTCTGAGTAAAGGTGAGATCCTTAGAGTTGATCATATCCTGAACCAAATGCTTGAAGGCGTGGCAATTCTCAATTGTGTGACCTGGAGCACCTTTGTGATACTCACAGCGGGCATTGGCATCATAGTTTCGGGCCTTGCCAGCCGGAGGTGGCATATCTCTCAACGTAAGAGATCCTTTTGCCATTAACTGATTAAAGATTTCGGTGTATGGCATAGTGTAAACACCCCAAATTTGCCCTCACCCATTCACACCATGGCTTGTGATCATTTCATATGCATAAACACAATCATATCATCTCATATCTCATTTTTGGTTCACTGCATAGATTCTAAGTCATCTGCACCTAGGGTTTGTGATCTGAGCAATCCAAGGGCCACTTGAGCCACTCCAAAGGCCACCAATCACTTCAAAGGGGTTCATGTGTGTTCTTATATCATCTACATCCTCTCAAAGTCAAAAATGCAAAAGGATCACAAGAACTGGGATTGATGTGGATGCAGAGCCAAGTTTGACTGCACAGTTGACCTAAAATTAGGGTTTTGGTTTCAGAGGCCATAACTCCAATTTTTTTGGTCATTCTTGTTTCCATTGGTATCTATATGGTATAGGGAGTATGCATATCAATTTTCATGAAGAAATTCCATGGGGAAGTCATCTGATCAAGGGTTGACTTTTCAGACAAGTCAGTGCAAAACCAGGGCATCTGGGGCCCCCAATGACCCAACCAAGGGTTGATCTTCATCATTTTGAGTGTATATGATCTTTATTTGATCATGGAAGAAGTTTGAAGTTCACAAAAATCAAGAATTTGAAGTTTTTGCAAAGTTGACTTTTTAGGGCATGTTTGACTTTTCAAGAATATGCCATTTTGTGCCATTTTTCAAGCCTTGATTCTTGATCCAAAAATGCTTCAAATGAGAAAACCTTGGTCATGAAAGTTGTAGAATACATTTTTCCCTTTTCAAAAAGTACAAGAACATGATCTAATTCATTTTGGATCAAAAGTTATGGTGTGACAAAGTTGGCAAAAATCATTGATTTTCAAGACATGCACTAAATGGAAAATTTGCAAAATCATGTTTCAAGGCAAATTGCAACTTCTAGTTCACTTCAAACCAATGTACAAGCATCATGCAACTCTTAAAGATCAGATTTGAACCAAGTTTCTCATGTTTTATGGCTTGTTGGACAAGGAAATCACATGTGAACCAAAGAGGAACCAACTTGCAAAACTCATGATCACACTTCCTACCACTTGCTACATTGGATGCTGAACCTTGATAGCCCTTCCCCTCACCTTTGCTGCGCCAGCCCCATGCTTGTACTAGCCTAGAACCAAGCCCATGCTTTCCTTACACAAAGAGTGGACTTTTGGCAAAAGTGAACTTACCAATCAATAAAGGCCAGGTCAAATCATCTGACCTATGGGATTATTTTATACTATCCATTGGCAAGCCAAACATATCAAAAAGCCAAGCTGAAACACACCATAGCATCACATTCACAAACTCACCCCATTTTTGCATTTCTCTTCGAATCTGCCTCCACAACTCACAAACATTCAAGCAAGTCTTACCATCATCCTCACCTTGTCACACTGAACCTAAACCAACAAAGAAGCAAGCCAAAAGCACATTAGAGCACAGCATTCACAAAACTCACCCTATCTGCATTTTCCTTCGAATCACCTTCCACAGCCATCAAACATCCAAACTCTTTTCACCAACAAGTCAAACACATCAAGAGGAACCAAAACCACCCATCACATTGATCTGAAACAGCCTATACACAGAGCTCATTTTCTGTTATATCAGATTGGAATCTCTCAAAATAGCTTGCTTAAGCTCATTCCAAGCCTGCCATTAGCACCAGGGGAGTCAGTGGAGCAAGCTTGCACCAAAGAACAACTTTGAAAGTCCAGAAACAGGAGTCTCCATCTCAGGTATGGCCAAGAACACATTCTCTTAAAGCTTTGATTTTTTGTTATAAACTGAAAGTACATGCTTTAAGGGTCATTGTGATGTGTTTAGAATCGAAAATGGTGAAAAAATGAGCATTTCATGAGTGTCTGAAAGTTTGGCCCCATTTTTGTTTTGTTTCGATTCAACCTGTTCTTGCTGGATAAATGATGATTGATTGGTGATTTGAGTTGCTAGAAGTGTGAGGATTGTTTCTGGGCGTTTAATTTAGCTTGGGGTGGCCTGAATCGTATTCTAGGGTTTTGGGGTCGCCGGGGAAGATGACCGGAGCTCCCCTCCGGTCACCTGAATTTGTTTTGCCCTAATCTCAGGTCATTAGTGCCATTTGAATGTGGAGCGTAGGATTGCCTTGACCCGTTGACTTGCCGCGCGAATGAAAGGCCCAGATGCACTCAATTAGCCCTAATCCTCTTAGTTAGTTTAATTAATCCATAATTAAATTAATTAACTCAGATGCAATCCCAGCCGTCCAGATGCGCGCTGGTCAACCCATTCAAATCCAGACTCAATCCCAGCCTCTCCTTCTAATTACTTTTCCATTTTCTTTATTTTTATTTCATTTCTTTTCATTTTATTTGTCCAATTTATTTAAAATAGCAAAACTTGTTTAAAAATTATGAAATTTTTTATCCTGAGTTTCATTAATTTTTATGACACAAAAATATTTTTATTTTCATTTTTAGCATTTAAAATGTATTTTTAAATATTTAAAAGATTATTTTTAATTGATTAATGAGAATTAATTTATTAAAAATACTTTTAGGTATTTAAAAATCACCAAAAAATTCATGAAATGTTCTAAGACATTTAGAAACATTGTCCAACCTTCAAACCAAATTTATTTTTTGATCTTGATGCATTTTGAGAATTTTTCATTGAATTAAAATTATTTTTGTGCATTAATTTGATCCATAGTTCAAAAAAATCATTTCTGCCTATTCATGAAGGATTGGACATTGATTCTTTTTGCATTGCATTGTGTTTAGCATGTAGTTTTTGGGATAAAATGGCCATGATTTGATCTTCCATTTTCATTTTTTTTGGAATTTCTTTTGTTTAGAAACCCTAAAAACCCTAGAAACTTGTGAAAATCATAACTTGAGATTGGTTAAGAGTTGAGACCTCTCCTTTGGGCATTGGTTTGGTATGGGATTAGGGGTCCTTTGTGTGGCATTTTCAATTTTTTGTAATGTTGTTTGCTTCTGATTTTGGTTTGTGTTTGATGTATGATTCATAAACCCTAATTTGGGCTTCCATGTGCATCCCTCTTGCATTCTCTTGCATAACATGACTTGCCATGACATTCCATGCTTCCATGTGATTAATTTGACATCTTAAGACATATTGAAAGCATGTTTGATCATTGCATCATGTATTTTCCATGTTGTATGTCATGTGCACTTCATAACTTTTCATATATGTTCATGGTTCCCAACTTGCTTCATTTGCATTCATGAACTTGTATGATCATTTCCATGTGCTGCCTCATGTTTGTAGCATCTCATAGCATCATTAACATCATGTATATGCTTCTGGTTTTGTTTCTCATCATGTCATCTCATCCCATTTTGCATTGCATTGCATTTCTTTTCTAACCTTTCAGGTGGTAAGTAGCTTTGAGAAGTGAATTTGCCTTCACTTCTCATAACTTTTCTTTTCATCTCTCTTGCATCCATGCTGCATTTTCTATATGTGTTTGAGTTTGAGCTTGCTCATTCCTCTTCTTCCCACTTTCTTTCTTCAAGTGACTTGACTTCTTGAATGAAGCAAGTCACTTTGCTTCTCCTGATCCTTTCATCTGCTTCCTAGTGGTTCCATTGAAGATTGTTCTTGCAAACCTCACAAACCTTAGGAACAACCAAGCATGACAATGATTAGGGTTTTGATTAGTCTCCCCTCTTAGTTTTACCTTTGTATCTCTCTTGAGTCTTCTCTTCTTATCTCATAATCAGGGACTAAACCCTAAAGGCTTTAAGGCTTTGTGATTAAGCTTATGCCTGCATCCTTCTCTTAGGATGGAGTGTATAACTTTAATCCTAAGTGTTAAACCCTTAATGTGTTTAAATCTCTTAATCAATTCACTTAATAATCATCAAGACATCACACTTGTAACTTGGGCCTTGCATTAGGGTTCTAATTCTTCCTTAATTGGTTAAGAAGGACTAACCCTAGAGTTAATGGACAAGTCCCCCTCAAGTTGTCTTACAAATCATAAAAATCACTTCATCATCATACCATTAAATAAAATCCACTTAATCAAAGGCTTGTTTTGTCATGAGTTTAATCCCTAATCATGGATTAAGTTGAGGAGCTTTCCTCAGCTTAAACATTCTCATCTATTATCCTTTTATTAGGATGGTGTAATGAGTCTGTTTAATCCCTGATTATGGCTTAACCTCATTACTCAACACTAAACAAAAACACCAAAAACATCTAAATAATCACAAGTAGGTTAATGATCTTAATCCTACATCAAAGGTGATTAAGTGTGAGAATCTGACTTCACACTTAAGGCATTCTCATTACCCCTAATCAGAGGGAAGATGTGATGAGTTTACTAAATCCGTTGGTTTAGGCTTAAGCTCATTAACTTATGACAAAATCCAAAAACAATAAAAGACTGAAAACTCAAAAACAAACAATAATCGTCTCCTTCGGGATTCTTTTCTCATCTCATTCACTCACAAACGAGAACTTGCTTCTTCCGTCTAATGCAAGACAGTTTGCACCTGAGCCAGACAGGTCATACACTTGAGCATAGACAAGCAAGCAGTTCACAAGTCAATTCATCTTTCAGTCTCTTTGGGTCGAACTACGGTGTTCCGACTTCCTCATTGCACGAGAGGATACGTAGGCATAACTTAACAGTTATCGAACAAAAGTCTCTGTATATTCCCCCTCTTCCAGCTTCATTCTTTAGCCTCATTATCATGAGCATTTCATCTTTGTTCTTACACTGACACTTCACATATTTCACTTCACATTCACTTTTCTTACACTGGCACCTGTACATCCTTTTCCAGCTCATTTATACACAAATTGCACTGACACTACCCCTTTAAAACACAAATCTTTTAAGCGTGGATCCCGTCGAGTACGGAGGACAATCTGGGTGCTAATACCTTCCCAGGTTGTAACCAACCCCCTTTCTCAGTCTCTCTGGTTCGCAACCGTCTTATCCATCTTTTTCTAGGTCTATGCAGCATTGCCTTTCCTCCGGGATAAAAATGCCTAGCTGGTGACTCTATTCATCTCCAGTGAGTTCACGGCTGTGTGTTCTCATTGTCCTCTCTCGCCGACCGTTCGCGTCTGTACCTTTATGTGGGCCCGTCCCATCTATCGGGAGCGACACATAGGCAATGGGTCAATGTGCCTATCATATCCTCTTCATTGATATGGTGAACGCTGTTGAGGAGCGCGTTGTTGTTGTTGACCGGGCTGTTGTTGATAAGCCGGTTGCTGGTATGGATAAGCCGGTTGCTGGTATGGTCTAGGTCCATATTGCGCAGCTGCACCCGGAGGATAAGGACATGGTTGATAAGCCATCGGTGGCGGAAGCAGAGCTTGAATAGCTGGATGAACAGGCATTGAAGGAACAGGCTGATGAGACACAACCATCCTGGCCAAGGCTTGCATGGCCTCATGAATACGATCAATCTTGCTCTTGATTGAGTCAATCTCTCCCCTCATAGCAGCTTGTTCTTGTCGAATCTGATCCATTAGTCCTCTAGTGTTGGCTCAAGTTAAATACGGTCGTCTAACTCGATACGGGTGTCGGGAAACCAGCTTGATTTACTGAAGATGGAGGAACAGGGAATAAGTTTTTGGATTTTGGAATGAAATGCAAGATGATGCAAATGAGATGATATGCAAATGTCAGAATCCAGGATCACAAGATCAAGATCTCACGAGTCCAAGGTACAGATGGAGGATACTCTGATCAAGAACTCACTGGTTAGACTCTAAAGTTTTAGGGATCCCAAAGTTATCAATTCATATGGCTGTTCATCACACGCGCCATAAGCATGACGGTTGATTGACTCCGCCACATGAATCTATTTTGGGTGAGATCTTCGTATCGACAACCCACGAGAGCAAGTTTTCTCGGGAGTCCATACTACGTGATCATCGACACAAGGTTTAAAACAAAGTCTTGGAGTTATGGAACTTTCTCAACTGTTTGATGCACGTGTCAATTTCATACATTCTTTGACAGTCAATCAACTCCATTGAGTAAGTCTATTCCAAGTGAGGTTTTCGTATCGAGCCACACGAGGGAGAACCCTGGTGCCCAATACTACGCAACCATCAACCGATGTTTTAACCAAAAGGTTCCAAAGGTCCTCAGAGTCGACGACTTTAATGAAAACAACTGAGCACACACGCCAAGAGCTTGACGGTTGTCAGTATTTCCATTAAAATCTACTCCGAGTGAGGTTTTCGTATCGACAACCCACGAGAGAGGTTCTCTCGGGAGCCCATACTACACAACCTCGCTAACTTAAGTTTGTACTCGAAAGCCCGGGTATAGAGCTTTTCCCTCAAGTTTCTTTTGCAAAGTATCGATCCAAATTATAGTACCAAGGAGCCACAAGATATATAAAATGGAATGCGATAAAGAAAGAGATAAAAATAAACAAGCAAGGCATAAAAGCAAACATCCAAACAAGCATGGGAACCTAGACTAGGTTTGACTCGCATAGGGGTGAACCAGTCCCCAGCAGAGTCGCCAGCTGTCGTACCCCTGAAGAGTCGCCACCTAATTCTATTTATTCCCGAAGAGGGAAAGGGGAGATATTGATACAACCCGGGAGGAAAAGGATGAGGACAAAGGTCAACGGAACCATTGTCTGGGTTCGGGAGTCAGTTATGCAGGGGGAAGGTATTAGCACCCCCTACATCCATCGTACTCGATGGGAACCATCTAAGTTAACGCGCGCGAAAGGATGTCTATGCTTAAACGAATTGCTTGCTAGAGGGAAATGAGTTTGAATTATAAGTTAGATTGAACCTAGGTGCTCGGCAAGGATTGAGATCCTCGTGCCTACGTACTCCCGTGTGCAATGGGAAAGTCAGAGCCTCGTAGTTCGGCCTACTAAGGGTAATGGATGTTCGATTTTATTACCTTTCGTCGATGAAAGGGTTTAGGAGTTGAAATGCACTAAAGACTATGGATAGTTTATCTCGCCCAACAAGACGAGTGTCCTGCGTCGAAATAATCAGAGCGAGTAACGAAAGCTCGTTATCCTCCTTTCTACCGCTTAAGGCTCGTGGCGTACAAATCTTCTCGTTTTATTAGAGTGTTTTATTTCCAAAGACCGATTGACGTTGGATTAAGGGTTTGGACCTAATCGAAACGTTTTGGTTTTTTGAGGTTAAAGGGTAAATGCAAATGGAGGTTATTTTTGTGGTTTTGTTAGCGAGGCACAAATCGCTCGGCTCGCAAGGTAAGGTGGATCCTAATAAACGACAACTGAATAAAAGTGTGCGAGTGTGCAAGTGCAATCGCTTGGCGTTGGACCAAGGATTCGAAATTAAATAAAATACGTAAAGTAAAATACGTACAAAGTAATGGGAGAGGGATACAAAATAAATACAGGGGATTGCGAGAAATAAATGGTATCATTGTAGTTTGCCCAAGAGGAAGCGTGTGTGCAGTGTGTTTGAACTATTCGAAGGCGTTCGGCCTGTTTATTCGGGACACAACTATTCGAAGGCGTTGGACCTTTTCTTGAGCGCAACTATTCGAAGGCGTTGGACCTTTTTGGGACGCGGCGAAATTTGGTTCGTTTACTACCTTAGAGCCGATTTAATGAAATCGTTCTATGAGGAGTCGAATCGTAATTTAAAATGCGAATTTAAATGAATAAATTGAATGAATTGAATTGTATTAAAAATAAAATAATGAATATAAATAATAAATAAATTGAATAAAATCAAGAATAAATAAATTGAATTAAATTAAAATACATATTTGTTTTGTCGAAATAATAAAAATAATTACAAAGGGGGCCTCATATTGACCAAAAATCACCGATTAAGATCGGGCGACAAATTGGCCTTTTATGATATCATTGGCCCTTAAATAAAATCAAAAGATCTAGTAAAATATTATATTTTTTTTTTAAGACATTTTTCTGAATAATAACAAAACAATAGAACTAAGTTATATTAAGAATTAGAAAATAAAAAATAATAAAATAAAAGAAATAAAAGTTCTAACTTCATTAAACACCAAACTAATTTAAAAAATAAGAACATAAAAAAAAGAAGGGTGTATACTGTATTCATGTGTGTGTTTAGAAAACTGAATGGGCCATCAAAGCCCAATTTAATATAGGAAACTAGGTTTAAAATAAAAATAAAAGAAAAACCATATAAACATCAATTTATTTAATATATTAAACACAGTTATTATTTATATGTAAAAAAGAAAAAATATGAAACAAGAATTGAAAAATAGGACAAGCTCAATCCCCTTCTCAAAGCACGATATCCAGAAAGAAGAAATCCAACCTTCAATGAAGAACGGCGGCGGCGGCGGCAGCTTGTTCCGTCTTTCTCGAAATCTCACGGTGGATCTCACAGCGTTCCGCGGCGCTTGCTCCTGCTCTTTCTCCGACTCGGCTCTCTCTGTCTCTCTCGCCTCGGCTCCGTCTCTATCACGCTCGGATTCGAGTCGCGGCGGTGTTCGTCTGAGTTTTGCGGGTTTGGAGCGGTTCTGTTTCGCTGGCTTGGGTGGTGAACGGTGGTTCACGGCCTTGCTTCGACGGCTGTTTTGTTCACGCGGTAGCGCCGGTGTGTTGGTTTCGGCGACGAGGTCTCGGTGGTTGTGTCGCGGTTGCTGTGCGGCTACTTGTTGGTATCTCTGTGAATCTCACGGTGTTCGAGGTGTGTTTTTGGCCTCACAGTGTTCTGTTTGGCGGCGGTTGCTCAGGTTTTTTGGAGGCTTCGGTTTTGGTTCAAGTTTGTGCGTGTTCTGCGATGGCGGAGGTAGTGTGTATGGCTCTGATTTTGGGATGGTGTCACGGTGACGCGGTTTGCGGTGGTTTCAGAAGAGGATTCAAGGTTCGATTTCGGTGAAGTGGTTTCGGAAGGGGTTCCGTTTTTTGGTTTCAAACGGTGATAGTGCTTGGGTAGCTCGACGAAGGGTGGCTGCGTTTCTGCTTTTTCAGTGATTGTGTTTGTAAGGACTTGGTTTCGCAAGATGGTTCTTAGATTTCTGAGATTTTTCAGATTCACGGTAGCTTTTTGGTTTTCGGTTTATGAACAACAGGTTGTATTGTTACCGTTTTTTTTTTGGAAAAAAGAAGGCGAGTGATGGACTGTTGTTGTGTATTGCTGAGATGAAATTGGTTTTGAGATTTGAAAGAGTGAGAATGGTTTTTTTTTTGTTTCTGAGATTTAGAAGGTGGTGAACAATGAAGGTTTTTACGGAAAAGTAAAGGGTGGTGGCAAAGGAAATGAAAAAAAGAAAGCTCTGTGTTTATTAAGAGAGATGACGAATGTAAATGCTGTCAATTTTCTTAGGTTGAAACTTGGTTCTCAAAATGGCTTTATTTTTGTGCAGGATTTTGTAAGGTTTTGATTTTGGTTAAAGTTTGGTCTGATGGTTTTTAGCAGGGATTTAACAGGTTTTCCAAACTTGCTTTGTAAAGGAAATTGGTATTGTTTATATAACAGAAAATTAGTGAGGGTAAAATGGATTTTTGAGTGAAGATTTGGATAGGATTAAAAGATTGCTTAAAGATTCTGTGAGCTGTGAATTTGTTGCAAAATAGTGAGCTGAAAAAGTTGGTTGAAGTAGTGGAATGGTGAGAAATGGTGGAAGGCAAGCTGTATCATGAAAGGGACAGATTTTGGTAATATGGTTTATACAAATAATAGTGATAATAATACAATAACTGAAATAATAATAATGATAAGTAATAATAATAGTAGAAATAGGTAATAATAATAAAAGAAAAAGAAATAAGAAATAAAAAGATTAGTAATAATAATAATAATAAAAAGAAGTATTTGGATAATAATAAAGGGATAATAGACTTAATAATAATAATGGTAATAATGGTGGTAGTAACTAAAAGGAAATAATATTAAAAAGAGAAAATGATAATAATAATAGTAAAAATAACTACAATAATAAGAATAAACAATGGTAATGAAATTATGTGATTTTGTACAAATAAAGGATTTCAAGAATGAAAATGATAATGGACTTTTAGAAATAGAATTTGAATGAAGAGTTGAATAATTATTTTAGAATAAAAAATAAAAGAGAAACATAGGATGTAGTTTTAGGAAATTTTTAATAACAAAAAAATGGATTATAAAGAGGAAATTAAAAGGTTATGTATATAAAAAAGAATTGATAAAATTTCTGATAAAAATAATAAAGATAATGGTAATGACATATTAAATAATAAAAGATGATAAGAAATAGTTTTTTTTTTAATTTTTGAATAATGACTATGATAATATAAAAAAGAGAAATTGATTAATGAATGCATCTTTTACTTTTTGGTAATTGACCTTTTTGTAACTTTTGTATATATATAAAAACGATAAATGGGCTAATGAGCTTGAATTCAACAAAATAAGACTTGATTTCTTTTTGCTTTGAAAATAAATGACCTATTTTTTGGATTTTTAAATAATGGTTAATAAAAAACATAGGTAGGACAAATTTGGGGTATGACACCATCCTAATACTAAAATGGTAATTTTTATTATACGTGAATTCTATCAATGTAAGATAAGTATCTCACGAACCTCGCTGCTCAAGAACACATGCTCTTAACAAATCCTCTAGTGGCTGAATATTTCTCTCGGTATGACATTCTATCTGAGGATGATACGCCGAACTCAACCTCAACTTAGAACCCAACGGCTCTTATAAACTCTTCCAAAAATCAGAAGTAAACCTTAGATCTCTATGTGACACAATACACAGAGGAACACCATGTAACTTTACAATTACGTTAGTATAAATCTCTGCCAACTTAGATACTGGAAAATTGATGTTAATAGGAATAAAATGAGTCGACTTTGTAAGCCTATCAACAATCACCCAGATCGAATAATGTCCTCTTGATGTATTAGGAAATCCCGTTACAAAGTCCATTGAAATGTTATCCCATTTCCATTATGGAACTTCTAACAGTTGCATCAAACTTGCAGGCTTCAGATGTTTAACTTTCAACTTCTAACAAGTTAAACATGCATACAAAAAATGCGCCACATCGTTCTTTATCCAAGGCCACCAAAAACAAATTCTTCAAATCTTGATACATCTCTATAGCTCTTGGATGAATACTCAACTTACTTCTATGACTCTCTTCAAGAATCACTTTCTTCATCTATGCATCATCAGGAATATAAATTCGATCACAAAATCTCAACACACCTTGCGCATCTAACTTGAAACTACCATTCTCAGACTGATTGATTCCTACCATCGAATCAACTAACTTCACATCTAACTTCTGAGCTTCTCTGATACTATATAGAAAATCATTGTTAATATTCAACATTCCCAACATAACACTCTTCGATGTCACTTTGCAAACTAAACTCATATCCCTGAACTGTTCAATTAGTTCTAACTCTTTAACCATCATTGCTGACATATGCAACGTTTTCCGACATAAAGCGTCAGCTACAACATTAGCTTTATCTGGATGATAGTTCAAACCAAAATCGTAATCCTTCAATAATTCCAACCACCTTCGTTGCCTCATATTCAACTCCTTCTAATTAAACAAAGACTTTAAACTCTTATGGTCACTAAACACTTCGAATCTAGAACCATAAAGATAATGTCTCCAAATCTTCAGCATAAAAACAACTGCATCAAGTTCTAAATCATGCATAGGATAGTTCTTTTCATGAGTTCTCAACTGCCTTGAAGCATAAGTAACTACCTTCTTATTCTGCATAAACACACCTCCTAAACCCATCACAAAAGCATCACAATACACTATAAACGGTTCTCCTGGGTAATGTCAAAACCGGAGCCGACATCAACCTCTTCTTCAATGCGACAAAAACTTGCTTCGCATTGCACGTCCCACACAAAAGATTTACTTTTACAAGTCAACTTAGTTAACGAAAGTTCCAACTTAGAAAACCTTAGATAAACCTTCTATATAACCATCTAGACTCAAAAGGCTTCTAATCTCGGTAACCGACTTTGGAGTTTCCCACTGCAACACAACATCTACTTTAGACAGATCCACAATAATGCCACTACCTGAAATGACATTCCCAAGAAACTAACTTCTTTCAACCAAAAATCACACTTAGACAACTTTTCATACAACTTCTTCTCATTCAAAACTTAGAATACTAGTTTCAAGTGTTTTACATGCTCTTCTTCTGACTTAGAGTAAATCAATATATCATCATTGAACACCACCACAAAATGATCTAAATAGGTATGAAAGATACAGTTCATGTATTCCATAAATACTCCTGGAGCATTAGTAACACTGAAAGGAATCACCAAATACTCATAATGACCATAACGTGTTATGCATGTCATCTTCTAAATATCCTCATCTTTCACTTTAATCTGATGATAGTACGATCTCAAATCAATCTTGATAAACATACAAGCACCTACCAACTGATCCATCAAATCATCTATTCTCGGAAGCGGATACTTGTTCTTAATTGTCACTTTATTCAATTGTCTATAGTTAACACAAAGTCTCATACTTCCATCTTTCTTCTTTACTAACAACACTGGAGCTCCCCACGATGATACACTTGGTCTCACAAACTCTTCTCAAGTAGCCCCTCCAATTGCTTCTTTAATTCTGACAATTCAAAATGTAGACATCATGTATGGTTCCATATAAACAAGTATAGTACCCGGTACAAGATTAATCACTAATTCAATTTCCCTCTTTGGCGGAACATCAAGAATTTCATTAAGGAAAACTTCAGGAAATTCCCGCACCACTTGCAACTCAATCTTAGCTTTTCTCTCAATAGATAACGCCATCATCAACGTAAACATCTGAGCTTCTTCTTTCATCAAAGGTTGCAACTCTCGAAAAGACAACAAATCAACTTCTTCTTCCTTAGGAGTAGAAAACCTCACCGACTTACTATAACAATTGATATGAACATAGGTATATTCTAACCAATTCATTCCTAAAATCACATCCATTATGGTTAACAGCAAACACACCAAATCAACAACAAAGTCTCTATCGAAGATAAATAAAGGACACTTTAAACACACAAGAGAAGTAATCACTAATCCCTTAGCCAGAATCTCGACAACCAATTCTCCAATCATAGCAGACAACTTAAGACCCAGTCTTTTAACACAATCAGCAGCAATAAAGCAATGCGTAGCACTAATATCAATAATAGTAATTAAAGGAGTACTATTAATTAAACATGTACCTCTGATGAGTCTATCCTCATTAGCTGTCTGAGTCCTAGTCAACACGAACACTTTTCCAGTCTGCGTCTTCTTTGGTTTCTCACACTGAATACCAATGTGTCCTTCTTCACCACAGTTGAAGAAAATCATCTCTTTATGCTTGCATTCAGATATTACATGCTCAGTCTTACCATAATGGAAACACCTTTTTACTTTGCAGTACACACATTACTTTTATTACAAGGTATCCCACATTTGAAACAAACAACACTAGCAAGAGCATCTCCCCCGCTAGTCCTCTTACCATCAGTCATTCTCTATTTACCTTTCCCAGCTAGAGCATCATAAGGCTTGCCACGATTCTGTTGGTGCTTGTCTTTCCTCTCATTAATAATCTTGTAATGAGCATTGTTATCTTCTTCATAAATTCTACAGATATCAACCAAATCAGGGAAGACACGAATCTTCTGATATCCAATTGCCTTCTTAATCTCATGACGTAACGCATTCTTAAACTTAATGCACTTTGAAAATTCAACATTCACCTCATTATAGTGCGGATAAAACTTATCCAACTCAACAAAGCAGCATAATCATTAACTGGCATGTTACCTTGCTTCATCTCGAGAAACTCGATATCCTTCTTGCCACAAACATCCTATGGGTAATACTTCCTCAGAAATTCCCTACGGAATAGAAACCAAGTGATCTCATCACCTGAAACATCCAATCTCTGACGAGTCTCTAGCCACCAGTCATCAGCCTCAACTGCCACCATATGAGTCTCGTACCAAACCATTTGAGCTAGAGTGCAATCCATCACATGAAAGATTCCTTAAATCTCCTTCAACCAAACCAACTCTGCATCAAGATCATACTTACCCTTGAAGGTAGGCGGATTAACCCTCTAAAAAGTTGCCAAACTATGAGATCCAACATCCTCGCCAGTGTTCGGCAAATTATGCATAACCTAAGCCATTACTCGCATAGCAGCAGCCATCGCAACACAGTTCATCCCAACCATCTCAACTTATCACTACAACGTAAAAAAAGGTTAGAACTAGCTAACAGTACTCGATTTTTAAACAATTTACGACTCGACAACTTGGCCAGACGGACCAACCTGCTATGATACCACTAATATAACACCCCATTTCTACCCGGTAATTAATAATAAAATCAGAGTATAAAATACCAATAAACAAATGAGATGATACATTTTCAACCTTAAAACAAGATTCAACTCCTGATTGGTCTTTTAAACAAAATACTTTCATTACTACGCAGTGGATTCATAAAATTAAGCTTAAAATAACTTATTGTATTTAATGTCAAAACAACTTAAAAACAACAATCTTTAATAAAG
Organism: Lathyrus aphaca; assembly: GCA_963966055.1. Classification (NCBI taxonomy): domain Eukaryota; kingdom Viridiplantae; phylum Streptophyta; class Magnoliopsida; order Fabales; family Fabaceae; genus Lathyrus; species Lathyrus aphaca. The sequence goes on along the minus strand of OZ014524.1, from coordinate 174,617,335 downwards.
ACAACTAAAAATTCAGAAACATAATCAAATTTGACATCAACAAAAAACATGTTTTATCCCCCTGAGTGCTACATATCAGAGCGACAACACCGACTCGAATCTACTAAGGTACTAAGCTATACTCTGGATTACATGCACGTTACCAATAGAGGGGAACATTCAAATAGAAGGGGTGATATATCGAACAATATAATAAAAAATATGATAAATAACATATCAAAAATCAGATTATATAAACCACCACTTCACGACTCACGAACAACTTAAACAACAGAAGATACAACACAACAACATACTGTGCAACTCGAAAATGCAACTTAGACAAATGTGATGCTTGTGGTACCATTGGAGCAGAACTTCCAACTTATAATCTTGCCAATTAATAGAGGCGTCAACACAAGGCATATGTCTTCAACTTTAGTTTGCCAATCTAGGCCAACTTATCGAGAAACAACTCCAACTTAAATAATGATATGTTATGCGAACTCAATATGAATATAAAACAACAACATCTTTAATCAACATAGCAACACAAAAAACATTCAACTTTGGCCAAATGCCTGCAACTCAAAATCCTGCCATTTATAAGGCACTGCAATATAAAACAACAACCAGCAACTATACAAGTTATAACAAAGCAACACAACACAAGAATAACCAATTTCACTACATTCCTATTCACACAAGTTCCAACTAAAATCAATTAATTAAATGATTTACTACACTTTGTTATTGTTACTTATCACTAGCTTATTATCACGCCTCTTTCAAATTCCCGCAACACTGTCAATAAGGGAACTTATTAAAACTTGCTACTAATGCTACCTTACTTTTACTTATTTTCCTTTTACTAATTCGTCCCATTGTTACTATTTAATTTTCTATAAATTAATTATCATGACCACTTCCACTTCAAATAGTTTTCTTCAACTCAATTATGTTATTAGAATTAAATTAGGATAAACCATTCTTGCAGACAACAGAAAGAAGCACAACACAGAAACAAAACAATAAATTTTTTCCCAGACCCCGTGTGACTATCGTCACACTTGTGTGACCCTTCTCACCCTTGTGACGTTTGTCCTAGGGAGGTGATGGATGTCACACATCCCTGACGAATGTTAGGCAAATGGGATGGCCGTCCCACAACCAAATCTGCAATTTCTTCTCTGTTTCGCTCATTCTCGTTCTGTATTTGTAATCCCTCACAGTTTCATCTCAGAACAATTCTCCATTCCACCCAGTCCACAATTCACAACAACGTAACATACTTATACACAAACAACATCAAATAATCAATTTACGATAAATTCAGCCACACAGTCGAATTCTTCTATTCAATAAAACAACCTATTCAACCAAAACGACTTGTTCACCGAAACAACATAGCAATTGACACAACAATCTATATAACTAATCCCACATGTATTCATCATATAATCCAGATTATAGAGTTAAAATCCCACCCTTACCTTGGATTGAAGGCGACTCTAACACTTTGATCAGAACCCTATCTTTTCCTCTCCTAAGCACTTAACGTAACCTCTTTTCTCCACTTCTTGTTTTTCCTTCTTTCATAGATACCTCTATTTTCTATAAATCTAATTAACTCATAATTTTTGATTGAATCTTAATAACTCCATTGGGCATAAAACATACACCTCCCAGAATTACTACTTCTACTCACCAATAGGCCCACTTATCAAGAATAGCACAATCTACTATTAAACCCACAACTTAACTTAATCCAATTAAAAATGACACAACTTAAATCAACTTAATCGACTTAACTAACGTAATTCAACTAAAACTAACTTAGCAACTCAACACGAATCAATACCAAATATACAATAATATTTTATTAAACAAATAATTAAATAAACAGGGCATTATACCATTCCTGAGTGTCGTGGAGAACATCTTGCACTTAACGTTACCCCGACATCATTGCGATAGTCCAACATGTCATTGATGTTGTCGAATTGGTTGTCGGGGTCGATAGTCCCATCATACGTGGATAGATTATGAGGCTTCTCCATGCCCGCGGGGAGCTGGGTCTCCATGATGGCCCAGGAAAGCGGGAAACGACAATCCTCTTTGTCGCTCTTCAGGGGTGAATAGTCTTTATCCCAAGTTCTTTGGTCGTGGCGGGGAGATACCCTTGTCCGGATGGTGGGCTGCTCAGGGCGCCCTCTGGCTTTGTTCGTTTTGGGCTCCAGAGAGCGATGTCCCCAGCGAGGAGGGGAGAAAATGTGTTTCTTGGTAGCTTTCGGTTGTCGTCTCTCGAGCTGAGGCCTCCATCTACGTCCACGCCCGTATGATGAGGGGCTGCACAATCGTTTGTGTCTCCATGGAGGATACGTGGTACGACGCTCTATTTCTAGTGCAATAATTCTCTCTTATTGTTGAAACAACATGAGGTTTGTCTGGTTGAACGCGTTGGCCATGGCTATTATCGTTGCATCTCATTCGATCAATATCAGACTGGGCTTGAAGGTAGTTGTGACATGAGGTTGAGGAACACCGTTGGTAGCTAGTTCAGAGGACGGAGTGGCAAGTTGTCCGTCCCTTGAGTTGGACTCGTGGACAACATGATGATCGTCGTCACCGGCAGTGGTGTAGTCGACGAGGCCCTGGACGCGGTTATCACCATGTTCAATGGTCATGTTGGTTGGTTGAAAGAGATGGGGTGAAGTTTTGGTCCTTTGTTTGAAAAGACGGGGATAAACTTTATCTTCCCACACACGGCGCCACTGATTTAACCTGATCAAGAGGAACCTTCCGGTGATGAATAACTACGGTGAAGAAACGGAGGGGGTGTACCTGCAAGGTACTCCAATGCCAAAGTGAGAAAGATCCAAGGAGTGCAAGTAAAGAAAGTCATGGAGAATATAATACCTTAATCTCTAATGAAATAAGGTATTTATAATGTTCCCCCAGCGCTGGGCCAAGATTCCTCTCATGGGCTGGATTAGCTAGGCCTATGGAGGAAATTTCAAGGAATACATAGGAGCAGATAAGACCAAACACGTGGCCTTGCCCTTGGTCCAACTGCTCCATAATACTAGGAGAAAATAACTGAGGCAGTTGACTGAGTGGAACACGTGGGGGAGACGCTCTCCCCACGTCCCTATGTATTGGGCCATGGGCCCATGCCCGACGGACTAGGCTTGTGCCCGACATATATTGCATTGGCCCAGTCTAGAACACCTTTCCTTCACTATGAAGTTACTTAGCTAGGGAGTCTTCTATCACCCTTGCTCTTTTAGTGCACCCATGAATATGGCCTAGCGAGCCTTACTTCTATAAAAAAATTCTTGGTAAGGTCTTTGTGTGTTGCTTGGTGGTTTTTCAGTCATTTTCATGTGTCTTTGATAAATATTCAAGTAGATAGTCCAAACTGGTATTTTAACACTTTTCATAGATAAATTGGAGCTAACTACAAGAAAAATGCATTTTAGTTGCAACATTTTAGCGTCGGCCACGACTCCGACGCTAATTGTGTCAAATTTACATCACCAAAAGCGGACGCTAACATGGTTATTCATTTAATATCAATTTTTTAGTCTTTAAAATTAGCGTCGCATAAATCTGACGTTAGTTCATTCCAAAACCAGTTAAAAAACTTATTGTTTCATTAGGTTAACGTTACATACTTATTCGTTGATTTATTTAATTTATTAAGGTGTTAGCAGAGGTTGTAGCCAACTATTTAGTGTTAAGTCGTTACATATTTTACGTAATTGTTTCACTTATTAGTGGGCATTTTTGCAATTGAATATACTTCAAAGTGGTTACAATAGATTCTTGGATGAGTTGCAAAAAGATAGTCTTCCAAATTTATAAGAACATCTATCATTTTTTATCTAAATATTTCTCAAACTCTCATTCTCTCAACATATGAATCAAAAAAACTCGATGTGTTTAGAAGTGTTCTTCAATCCCCTTAGATACATGCTTCCAAAAGGTCTTCCAATTTACCTTATAATGAATCTTAAAAATGTCTAGATTTTTCTATCTAATAAATTTGTTTTTCTAAAAAAAACTCTCCAATGACGAGTATATCTTTCCCACCCACAAAATGTTGAAAACATCTTTTATAGGTTTTAGGAAAAACCCAGTATATTTTTCTAAAACACATTGTGTTCACTCTCTGCGAAATGCATGATGCAATGCGCTCCCTACATACACATTGCATTCTGGAAGATTTCTACTAAAAGTTTCTATGGTAAATCTCCAAAAAAAATCACATTAACTCTAAAATGAGGGTTTCTTAATACACCCCATAAGTTTCTTACACACTGCACAAAATTCCAACTATACCCCCTGATTCCGGATGTGCAAATCAAAACGCACCATGGATTTAAAAAAAATATTTGTTCCAGATATGCATAGGCGGAAGGTCTCCGCATATGCAGATCTGGAAGAATTACTGATATATTTGAACCTGCATGATCACTCCCCCATTCTCTCCATTCTCAACCTTTATTCTTCCACATACATCCTCACCAACCTAAAAAAATCCTACTTTATCAATGCCATTTCTCACTCAAAAAATCTATCTTTTTGGTGCAACAAATCAAAAGGAGCAAGAGAAGATTGAATTTCAGGTAAATATTCAACTTCATCCACTTCATTCATCACATTATCAATCTACTTTTTGAAAGAAAAAAACATATTACACGACTTCTGGATGTGCAAATCCGGAAATTATTCAAGATGAACCATTCCGGATGTGCACATCCGAAAAAATGCCTGACACTTATTAATTTTAATTTTCAGCATTTTTAAATAGGTTATATATATAGTTATATTACTGTTTATAAATAGATATGGTGCATCCCGATAGCATCTCAAAAAAATTAATTTCGACGATTTCTCCGAAAGTTGAAGGAATTATTGTAAAGTCGGTTGATGTCGACAATGACTTTATTAACAAACAAGATTTTGATGATCATGAAAGCATGCTCACATATATTCGTAGGGAGACTATTCGCCTTGGTTTCGGTGTGAATATCTGAAGATTGGATGATAGTTCGGAAAAAAGAAACGTTTTTGTAATTTTGGGGTGTGAAAGAAGCGATAAATATAAGGTTCCTCTACGAAAGTTAAAAAAAGACGACACCTGTAGTAGAAAATGTGTGTCATTTTAAGATTCGTGGTTACATTTTAGCTTCCAAAAAATGGAGATTTAGTGTTGTTTGTGGTATACATAATCACGAATCATCCTTAAAGTTTCAAGGTCATCCAAGTGTATGTCAGCTCAATTCGAAAGAGAAGACATATATTGCTGACATGACCTTGAATCTTGTCCAACCGAAAAACATACTTGCCACGTTGAAACGGAAGGAAACCGATAATGTAGAAAATATAAAGCAAATGTATAACATTCGGTATCAGCTGAACAAAGCGATTAGGGGAGACATAAGTGAGATGCAAGAATTATTGAAATTGTTGGATGATAATAATTATATGTCTAGGTACCGATATCGCGATGACGGAGTTACGGATGTGCACATCCGAAACATACATTTTTAGGGTTTTTCCGTATCTGGAAATCCAAAAAGAAGTCAGGAGGAATTTACTTTACCCTAGGTTTCCTATAAATTCTAGGTTTTATTTGATATCTTTCACACAAGCATTAAATGTCTCAATTGTATGAAATCAAGATCCGTTGGTGTGACGCAAGTGTCTCCTACACCGACAGTAAAACATTCAGTCACACATTTAAGCTAATGGCACATCAATCCATTGATGAGATCATTAATGAGATCGAACATCTCCTACCTTACCGAGACAAATGAAAGGTTGTAATGCTTGAGTATCGTTCACCTTCGGTTGACAACGAAGGGGACGTCACTTACATCATTGTTGAGCTCAAGAATCCAAAGGATGTTAGAGTGATATGGAAAACTCATTTCGGTTATGAAGAATGATTCCTGCTCGAGTTCGAGGCAACCATCTGAGTCCGAAGAACAGTCGATGACATCTTAGCAATGTGCAAGGGTCCACCAGGCTATTGATCATTGTACTATTCAAATTTATGTTAATGTAATCTCATTTTTAATGAATGTGAGAAACAATGCTAGAATTTTAGTTTTCTGAATTTGGTTTTCTTCTGTATTTGCAAATGCAAATTTCTACCATATGTGTACATCTGAAAAAAATTGAAAAATTAAAAAAAAAGGTGCGTCCTGATTTGCACATCCGGAACAAAGGGATATTTTTGTCGGCTCGTAAGATAAATTTGAAACTCATTACGCGTGTTAAGAAATTCTCCTCTAAAATTCATGATGATGTTAATTTATTTATCAAACACCTTATTACTCTCTATAAACTTAAACCACTCTTAAACGAATTTAATAAAGTCTAAGTATGATTTGAACCTTGACCTAAACAATGATTTAGTAAATAATCAATTATATTTTCTTCTTTCTTCTCGAAAAAAAATGGTTGATTTTTTTTATAAAAAAAAGAGAGAGGGAGAATAGTTAGTTCATAGTTAAGGAAATTAAAAATCTTCTATAATAAGAAGAATAAAACAATTAAATAGAAAATGTTTAATTATATGGCTAATAAATGATAGTTGATTAAAAAAAGAGAATGGTTAGTTTATAGTTAAGGAAATGAAACACCTTCTAATAATAAAACAAATCAACATTATTTTCTCTATATTGTGCAAATTTTATTTAAAAAATATCTAAATATTTAACATTAGGAGTATATGAATATAAATGTGGCATACACCAATGTATTATTTTTAGAGAGAGATGCTCCACCTTTTCTCTATAAAATTTCTCCCCATTCTTTAGGGTTTGGTTGCTTCCTTCCACTTAAATGATGGTTCTCTCCTTCCACCTTTATGGTGGCCATCTCCCTCTCTTTTGAGAGCACTTCTCCTTTCACCCATGGTGAGAAAAGATGGTAGGAAAGATTAGTTTCTCAGCATAATACTCTAGTAGCTAAAGGTATTTGTGATGTTCTGTTTATGAGGAAAGATGGCAAGAAGTCATTAATTTCCAATGTAGTGTACATACTAGGCATGCTGAGTAATTTACTCAGTATAAGGTAGTTGGTAGAAAAGAACTATAAGGTGTCGATCAAAGACAAGATGATGAGAGTTATCGACTTATGAGGAAGGTTAATCTTGAAGGCTCATATGTCTCAAAATAGAACCTTCAGGATTGAACTTAATGTGATGGAGCACGAGTGGCTTGTAACTGCAGCTAGCAGGGATGAATGGATATGGAACTATAGACTTATCCATCTCAACTTTAAAGACATAAGAGATCTGAAGATAATAAATATGGTTTCATATTTACAATAAATCGACATCCCAAATGAAGTATGTGAAGAATGTGTGCAGGCAAATTAACTCAATAACATCTTCAGCAAGGATGCATGAAGCAAGTCTAAGGCAATCATTGAAGTCATATATTCTGATGTGTGTGGACCTATCCAGGTGGATTCAATTAAAGGTAATAGATACTTTGTAAAATTCATAGATGATTTGAGTCGAAAATTATGGACTTACCTGATCAAGAAGAAAAGTAAAGTGATTGAGGTGTTCACCAAGTTTAAATCTATGGTTGAAAGCTTAAGATTTTTAGGACTAATGGTGGTGGAGAATATGTGTTTAAATAATTCGACACATTATGTGAGAAAGAAGGGATTATACATGAGGTGGTGACACCTCACTCCACATCAAAATGGAACTGTAGAAAGGAAGAATATAACCATCATGAAGTTGGTAAGAAGTATGTTGAAAGGCAAGCATCTATCTAAATAATTATGGGGAGACGTTATGAAGACTGCAAGATACATATTGAACATATGTTCGACGAAGAAACTAGAAAGAATTACACCAGAAGAATTTTGGTGTCAAACCTAGCTTGATTAATATGAAGGTATTTGGATCTATAACACATAGACATGTGCTAGATCAGTTGAGAATAAAACTTGATGTCAAGCCAAGTCAAATGATATTTATATGATATTATTCGACTAGAGGATACAAGTTATTTAACTCACTGAACAAGAAAGTAGTGATCAATTGGGATGCGATCATAGATGAGATTAAGGAATAGGATTGGACAGTAAATGTAAGGAAGGATTCAGTAAGAATCTTATGTGGAAAACCAGCAAGTGAAGTTGAAAGAGAAGTTCGACAGGAAGAAGTTAGAGGTCAAGATAGCATAAGCAGACCTCAAAGAACAATACATATTCCTGCAAGGTTACAAGAATGTGTGATTACATCAGATGATGTGGTCGATAATAAAGGTGATCTAGTACACTATGATTTCTATACATATGTCGAACCAATCAATGTTGTTGAAGCATTAAATTATCTGAAGTGGGTGAAAGAAATGAATGAGGAACTAAAGCCCATCGAAGTCAACAACACTTGGCCACTTGTCGAATTTCCTTAAGACGAGAAGGAAGTCAATGTGAAGTGGGTATAAAAGGTGAAGTTGAATCCTAAAGGATAAGTAACTTGACAAAAGGAAAGACTTGTGGTGAAAGGATTTCTTCAAAAATAAGGAATTGACTTCGACGAGGTCTTTGCACCTGTCTCTAGGATTAAAACAATCAGGTTTGTTGTTGGTCTAGAAAATATGAACAACTAACACATATGTCAGATGGATGTGAAATATGCATTCTTAAATGACCCCTTAGATGAAGAAGTTTATGTTGCACAATCAGTTGGGTTTGTGATGCAAGGCAAAGAAAGAAATGTATACATGATGTATAAAGCCCTGTATGGACTTAAGCAAGCTCCAAGAGCTTGCAATAAGAATATAAATGGCTTTCTAAAGGAGATTTATAAAATGCACATGGAGTATATGTAAGAAGAAGCAATAATGAATTGCTTATATTATGTTTATGTGTCGATGAATTGTTGATAACATAAAGTTTCAAGAAGGAGATCGAGTTTGAAATATCAAACTTAGGAAATCTCTCATACTTCATTGGAATCGAATTCTACAAGAAAAGTAGAGGCTTGATGATGCAAAAACGAAGATATGCAGGTGAAATAATCATGAGATTTGAGATGTAAGATTGCAACCTAACTTTGACTCCAACTGAGCCTAGATTCCAATTATTGAAAGACACAAATGAAGATGATGTCAATCCAACACAATACATAACACTCAGTGGATCACTTCAATAAATTTGTCACAAAAGGCCTGACCTAACATATAGTGTAAGTATGGTAAGCAGATTCATGCAAAAGCCAAAGGTATCATACCTAGCAGCGAAGAAGAGAATATTAAGGTATCTGAAAGGAACTCTCGATTATGGCATTTTATTTCCTATAAATGATGAAGGAAAAGAGTACAAGCCAGTGGGATGCACTATCTCAAGTTGGTGTAGTGATGTCGAGGATTGAAAATCAATAGCTGACTGTGTGTTTATGCTAGGTGGTGCACCATTTGCTTGGAGTTCAAGAAAGGAACCAATAATGGTATTATCATCCTGTGAATCATAATACATAATTGTTTCTCTTTGTGCATATCAAGCAATATGGATGGTGAATTTGGTCAAAGACATTACAAAAAAGGATCATGGAGAAATTACCATGAAGATCAACATCATGTTTGCTATCAATCTGACGAAGTATCCGATAGCGAATGGACAAATCAAACACATCGAAATAAGGTTCAATTATCTTTGAGAGCAAGTAGTTAATGTAAAGATAAACTCTGAACACTACAGAACTAAGAATCAAATTGTAGATATCATGACGAAAGGAGTGCAGGTTGAAGTGTGAAAGAAATTAAGGTCTATGATGAATCTAGATAGCTTAGACACATTGAATTAGGTGGTGTGTTGAGAATGTAATTCATGGTATCGAAGCATATTGTTTTCAAAATACCTAGTTGTCGAAGTTTCGAGGAGTTAGCCTCAACATGGATTTTTAATTAGGCCTAATTTTGTAGTCTTAGCCAAATTAGGTATTTTGGGCCTTGCTTGAGGAGCAAGCAAACCCAAATATATAAATAGGGAGTAACTCTATTATGAATAGTAATACAATAGAAGTGTAGTTGCACATTTAAATAATATTTATTAGTTTGAGAAGCAAAGATAAACTTTGCAAAATTCATAACTCTTTCTCTTCTCTTCCCTCTCACAATGAAACCCTAACTTCTTCTTCTCAATTCAATTTTCTTTTCTTCTTTCATTATTATTATGCAGTGAAATCTTGCAACAAAGAATGGTTGATCCACTAGAGCGAAGAGTGAAGAACAAGCGTGATAATCAATCAAAAATATTAATTCTTGTTCATCAAGATTTGGTTCAGAATTCATCAAATTGTGGTGAAATTCTTGAACAGAATTTGGTTTAATTCCAACAGTTTACATTTATTTACTCAAATAACTAGTAAAATATCCATGTTATCGCATGGGTTCTATCTGGATTCATATTACGTGTTACGGTATCTCATTTGTCAAGTCTGAATTCCATTTTTCAAATCGCAAACATTTAGAGAATTACAAAAACAGAATAATGTAATACACCATTTATTATGCATTAATCCAAACAGTACATTCAAAAACATATGTAACATGGGTAAAACAATTAATATTACATAGTTATTATAAACTTTTAAAGACAACATCTAATTATGTTATGTTTTAAAGTTAAGATTTCCTACATAAGAAATGCGAAAACAAAAAATGTTTCAACATCTCCAAAAATATCTCTCAACTAAACCATAAACCCTTGAACTTTATCTTTGCAGTATTCATCTCATAATTTATTTTTCCATCCTATAACAGCATGAAGAAATATATAAAATTTGATCCAATTTCCAAAATGCAAAATCCACAATCTAGGTTGTGTTTCAATGATTCATAAATTTACCAAGTTTCATAATAAAGCATAAACTAAAATTTGATGTAAAGTCATACCAAAGATGAAACATACCAATCATCAAAGATCTCCATTTGAATCAAAATAAATATTTAGGCTTCCTCCAGTTTTTAATACTAAATCACCATATCTGTTAAGAATGAAGTATGCCAATATCAAATAGATGATCACCAATATAGATTAGAGTGATTGAGTATTTAATAAATTGTGTAAAAATTGATGAGAATATTATGTAACTTCATTTGAAGTAAATAGTAGTAAAATAAAGATTTAAAAAGATGTAGATTAAAATTGTAGCATAAAAGAAAAAGAAAAAGTCATTTACCAACTAAGAAACTCCTTGAACACAACATTCATAGTAGTCAAACATGATTCATTCTCCTTTATATGTATTATGATTTTCAAACCAATCTTGCTCTTAACTCTTGATGTAACTCCATGTATAATATATGTCTAGAATCATATCATACAAGTGTTATTATTTTGTACTGACACCATCATAAGTGCCTATTGGCATAGTTTACATACTTACCCATTGCTAAAACATAAAATATAACCTATGGTACAAGATATGGTAAGTGTCAAAACAATAAAACTAAGATCTAAGTACAATATCCTTCACTGTACAAGATACACAATACACATCGGAATAAACATAATCTAGGCTTTCTAAACATCCAAGCATAACTCCACTTGAAAACTAAATCCGTAAACAATACCTGAAAAACAACAACAATAATGGGGTGAGATAATAATCTAAGTGAGTTCCTGTAATACCCCGTATTTAAATAAGTACTTTGGATAATATTAATTAAGTTAATATGGTTTCGGTGTACTCTGAGAGTTTTCAGTTAAAATAATTAGAGCAACCGACAAACATAAATTAATTAATTAAGTATTATCTGACTCAGAGACCTTATTAAATATTCGACTCGAAGATATTTTGATACTCTTAAATTGGACCCGTTAGAGTACTATCTTTTGTGTACCGATATAATATACATTGTTTGGTTATAAAAGAAAGAAATAAGTTATGTGTTATAAAAGGAAAAGAAAAGAAAAAGAAAGTTAGTAAGGGAAGAAGAAAGAAAAAGGAAAGAAAGAAAGGAGAAAAGAAGAAGAGGAAGAAACATAAGAAGAGGGAAAGCTTGGATCATCACCATTTCTTCATTAAATTTTCATCTTCACCAACCCCCTCATCGATTGCAAGGTGGGTTCATAGTTAGAAACTTTTCTTTTGAGTTTCGGTTGAGTTAATGAGTTTTAGGGTTTTGGATGAGTTTGGCATAGTAAGGAGTGTTTCCCGTAAGCCATTTTTTTGGAAATTGCAGAGCTCGCTCAGCGAGCAGGCTTGCTTAGCGAGCAGTTTGATTCTACGGAAAAACCTGAGTTCTGGTATATCTCGCTTAGAGAGCAGGAGCTCACTTAGCGAGCGAGTTAATTTTTGGATAGGCTGAAATGCAGGAGCTTTCTCGCTCAGCGACCAGACTCCACACTCAGCGAGACCTGGGAGTTGTTGTTTTGTGTTTCAATTCATAACTTGTGATCCAGGTATCCTTTTTTATTGTTCTGCATATCGATAAAAAGCTAAAAAAATTTACAAATTGATGATGCCAAAAGATATTGTTTTTACTTGACTTTTAACTGAATTTTCTGATTAACCATAATAATGTTAGTTAAGGAATCGTGGAATATGCGTCAATCGTGGGAATTGAACGAAAGAAGAGACAATGAGATTATGCTGGGAAGTGTTTAATGGTGGAAATTAAATAAAAGAGTTAGAATTATATGTTTAAGAACCTTATGTTTAAAAGCATAAAGAATGAAAGAAAGAGTGAGGAGAATCTTACCATAAACCATTAGAGTGGCCTAGTATCGTGACCAACAATTGTTAGATGGTATAACTTGAGAGATGTTTAGGACTACCCTAGGTTGATGCGAACCGTTGGCGCGTAATACACGGGATCCTCTGTAAAGTCTTGAGTAAGCCTTGAGGTGGGTGATTCTTAGTCCCACACGAAGCATCCATAAAGTCTTGAGGTGTGTATTACACGGTGTCCTCCGTAGAGTCTTGAGTAAGTCTTGAGGTGGGTATTACATTGAGTCCCATGGGAAGCATCCATAAATGGTTGAGGTACCGTTTGTGTGTCGTGGGTAGTGGTTTGTTTTTATGCTTTGCTCTAGATCCTCCGAAAGGTCTTGAGTAAGTCTTTAGGTGGGTTATTCTGAGTCCGACGGGAAGCATCTGTAAATACTTGAGGCGTGTATGTAACTAGATCCTCCGTAAAGTCTTGAGTAAGTCTTGAGGTGGGTTGTTTTGAGTCCCATGGGAAGCATCCGTAAAGGGTTGAGGTGAGTACTACACTGGTTTACGCAGGAAGTCTTGAGTAAGTCTTGTGGTGGGTTATTTTGAATCCCACGGGAAGCATCCGTAAAGACTTTGGTGAGTGTGATAACTAGTCCTTCGTAAAGTCTTGAGTAAGCCTTGAGGTGAGTTATCCTTAGTCCCATGGGATGCATCCGTAAAGGCTTGAGGTAGATGTTTCACTCGTTTAGTGGTGCGAGCTTTATATGGAGCGTTTGCTCTATCTTGTACCGGATCCTTTTGAGAAGTAACCAAAGACTTGAGTTAGGTTTGATAAAACCTTGTAGAGCCGAGAGAACTCTAAGATAGGGTACCCACTGAGATGTTGTTATCTCACCCCATTATTGTTGTTACTTTTCAGGTTTCTTTTGCAGGTTTGATTTACAAGTGGAGCTAGTCTCGGGATGTTTCAAGTGAAGCATAATTTTAGTCTTCCGCTGTGTATTTCTGTATCTTTGTACAATAATGGATATTGTATTTGACCTTAGTGTTGTTGTGTTAGCAAAATTTCCATGTCTTGTACCATTGTTGTTTAGAATTTTTATAGTTGGTCAAGAATGTGAATTATGCTATTAGGAACTTATGATGGTGTCAATACCAAAAATAACAATTGTATGATATTATTCTAGATATATATTATATGGGCGTTACAGTTGGTATCAGAGCAGGTCGTATCCTCGACTTAGCCTTGAAACATCATAAGTAAATCTTTCTTGCCTCTCAAGTGTGTATGGCCGACATGGTTCTTAATATCATATTATGTTGTATTTTCCCTGATCAACCTAATGCTATGTATGTGATAGGTTGAATCACGGTTACGCGACCATGAGGACTCTGTAGTGTTGTTGTAACTTGTGTTATGAGAGTGGGCTCAAGCCAAGAGTTAGCAGAATGAGCTTTGGTCAGCTCAGTTGTGTCGCTCCCGAAGATTTGCATCCCGGTACAAGCGCGAACGGTCGGCGAAGAGAGTAAAGAAATGAAGATGAATAGAGTCTCCAGCTAGGCATTTTTATCCCGAAGGAAAGGTAATGCTGCATAAACCTAGAAAGAGATGGATAAGACGGTTGCGAACCAGAGAAACTGAGAAAGGGGGTTGGTTACAACCTGGGAAGTTATTAGCACCCAGATTGTCCGTCGTACTCGACAGGATCCATGCTTAAAAGATTGTGTTTAAAGGGGTAGTGTATGTGCTATCTGTGTGCAAAAGCTGAAAAAGAAATATACAAGTGTCAGTGTAAAAGAGAGTGAAATGCTCAGGAACTGAGGCTTAAAAGAGAATGCTGAAAGAGGGGGAAGACAAAGAGACTTTTGTTCGATAACTGTTAAGTTATGCCTACGTATCCTCTCGTGCAATGAGGAAGTCAGAACACCGTAGTTCGACTCAATGAGACTGAAAGATAAATTGACTGTGAACTGCCTGCTTGTCTATGCTCAATTGTATGACTCGTCTGGCTCGAGTGCTAACTGTCTTGCATTAGACGGAAGAAGCAAGTTCTCGTTTGTGAATGAGTGTGATGAGAAGAGAATCCCGAAGGAGACGATTAGTGTTTGTTTTTGTGTTTTCAGTTTTGTTATTGCTTTTTGGTGTTTTGCATAGGATTATGAGCTTAAGCCTAAATTAAAGGTTGTAAACTCATTATATCCTCCCTGATTAGGGATAATGAGAATACTTAAGTATGAGATAAGCACCTCAACTTAATTACCATGATGATGTATGATTAAGATCATTAACCTACTTGTGATTAATTAGTGTTAAGTAATGAGTTTAATCTCTAATCACAGATTAGTGGGCTCATTACACCATCCTAATAGAAGGATAATAGATGAGAACACTTAAGCTGAGGAAGATACCTCAACTTAATCCATGGTTAGGGATTAAATTCATTATATAACAAGCCTTTATTAATTGGATTTTAATTAAAGGGATGAGATTAAGAAATGTATTTTATGGTTTGTAAGACAACTTGAGGGGGACTTGTCCATTAAACACTAGGGTTAGTCCTTCTTAATTATAAGGAAGAATTAGAACCCTAATGTAAGGCCCAAGTTACAAGATAAAGTCTTGATGATTATTAAGATGATTTGATTAAGAGGTTTAAACAAATTAAAGGTTTAACACTTAGGATTAAATTTATACACTCCATCCTAAGAGAAGGATGTAGGCATAACCCTAATTCCAAAGTCCTAAAACTTTAAGAGTTTAGTCTCTGATTATTGAGATGAGAAGGGAGACTCAAGGAGACTCAAAGGTAAAAAGCTAAGGGGGACTAATCACAACCCTAATTATTGTCATTCTTGGATGTTCCTATGGTTTGTGAGGCTTGAGAAAGATCTTCAAGGAAGCCACCAATGGAAGAAGTAGAAGAATGGAGGAAGAAGCAGAAGAATATGTTACTTACTTCATTGAAGAAGATAAGCATATTAAAGAAAGAAAGTGAGAAAGAAAGAACACAAGTGAACAAGTTCACTTCAAAGAAACCAGAAAGATACATATGAAAGAGATAAAGAAAAATGAGAAATGAAGGCAAATCCACTTCTCAAAGTAACTTACCACCTGAAAATGTTAGCATGAATGCATAAAGTATGAAACATAAAGAAATGAAATGAAATGAGATGAGATGAGATGAAATGACCAAAGTCAGAAGTGTTTATGCAATTTTAATGTCATGTGAGATGATGCAAAGTCATACAAAATGCATTGTATTATCATTCAAAGATAAGATGCAAATGGAAGCATGCTTTGAAGTTTGAAAACACATGAAAGTTAATAAAATGAAATGGATGAAAATCATGGCAAATGGATGAAGAAATGATCAAGCATGATTATAACATGTCCTATTATGTCTAATATGACATATGAATGAAATAAATGTCATGGAAAGTTCATGTATGGATGCATATGCAAGGTAAATGCAAATGAACACATAAAATTAGGGTTTTATGGACAAGCAAGATGCAGATGAACAAAACAGAAGCATATGACATGATAAAAATTTGAAATTGAACTCAAACAAACCCTAATCCCATACTAGGTCACACCCCAAAGGAGAAGGTCAGAAGCCTTACCACTCAAAAGTTATGAGTTTCCTAAGTTTCTAGGGTTTTTTGGATGGTTCAAAAGGAAAAATGCAAATCAAATAAAAAATTCTAGATAAATTCATGAGATAAATGACCTATAAACTACATGCAATGCACAAAACAATGCAAAAAGAATCATCTTCAAACTCTTCTTGGTTAGGCATAAATGATTTTTTAAAGTTAGGGTTACAAAATATGATTTAAATGACCCTTAATTTAAAGAAAATTCACAAACTATGATCAAATCTAAAAATAAATTTTTTTGAAGAGTTTGAAAATGTTTCTAAATGCAAAGGGATGATTCATGATTTTTTTGGTGATTTTTAGAAACCTAAATGTATTTTTAATTAATTAAAAGACTTTAATTAATTAAAAATAAAATTTAAATATTTTAAAAATACTTTTTTAATGCAAAAAATAAAATAAAAAACATTTTCAGGTTGAGAAAAATATTTAAAACCAAAATGCAAAAGGAAATATTTTTTGGATGATTTTTTCTATTTTTATTAAATTTTACAAAAGAAATAGAATAAAATGAAAATAAAAATGAATTAAAGAGGGAAGTATGTCAATCCAAGGGCTGAGATTCAAACCTAGGGGGGATGTTGACTGCGCGCGTGTTTAAATGGCTAGGATCTGATCTGGCATAATGTAAATTAAACCTAATTAATTAATCTAATTAAGAGATTAGGGTTTTAATGAGGCAATCTGGGCCCTCCAGTCACGCGCGGGAAGCAAGATCCTAAGGTCCATATTTAAACTGAGCCTAAACCCTAATTACCCTTAGGTAACCGGAACAGTGTTCCGGTCATCTTCTCCGGCCAACCAAAACACCTAACTTCTTCCCTAGGTTAAAACAAAAGCTCTAAAGCTCCAGAATCACTCTCCTAACACCCCTAAGCAAGAATCCATCATCAAAACACATTTATCATACATCAAAAACAAGATTCGAAGCAAATCGTAAAATTGAACAAAACTTTCAAAAGTTCAATACATGCTTAATACTCAACCATTTTCAAAACAAATTAAATCAGGATGATCAGTGAAGCATGAAGATTCATTTAGAAACTTAAAATGCAAGTTCTGGAAAAAATGTTCTTGAGGTTACCTGAGGTTGAGCTTTCAGTTCTTGAGCTTTTTGGACCTTTTTTGGTGCAAATCAACTCCAATGAGCTTCCTGAGAATGCTTTGATGCTTGGAGTCAGTTTATTTGGCCTCTTTTTTGAATTTCAGTTTTGAGAGGTGGAAAATCGTGTTTTGATTTGAGTGGGTGTTTGGCTGAAATGAAGGGTGGGAAATGATCCTTAGGTGGTGGTGAGGTGAATGGTGCAAAAATATTTGAGTTCGAGTGGCTGGTTTTGCAGCTTCGAAGAGAGGAAAGTTTTTGATGATTTTGTCAATCCTGGCTTGTGGGAGGTTCTCAGCTTGTGTGTGGTGTATTTTGGATTGCTTTAGGTTAGTATAAACAATTGTGATTGGTTCAGAGAGTTGTTATGGCTCAGCTTGATTGGTATGATTGTTTTTGCAAAAAAAGTCAATATTGGTTGTAATATGAGCATGGGTCATGGAAGGAGTGGTTCTATGGCTTGTATGGCTGTAAACACCCCAAATTTTCCCTCACTCATTCACACCATGGCTTGTGATCTCTTCATATGCGTAAACTCAATCATAGCATCTCATATTGCATTTTTGATTCACTGCATTGATTCTAAGTCATCTGCATCTGGGGTTTGTGATCTGAGCAATCCAAGAGCTTCTTGGGCCACTCCAAAGGTCATCAATCATTTAAAAGGGGTCCATGTATGTTCAAGCATCATATTATATCCCCACAAAGTCAAGAAAGTCAAAGAATCACAAGAACTGAGAAAGGCATGGAAGCAGAGTCAGGTTTGACTGCACAGATGACCTAGAATTAGGGTTTTGGTTTCAAAGGCCATAACTCAAAATTTTTTGGTCATTCTTGTTTCTATTGGTCTCTATATGCTATAAGGATCATGCATATCAAGTTTCATGAAGAAATTCCATGGGGAAGGCATCTAATCAAGAGTTGACTTTTTGAGCAAGTCAGTGCAAAATCAGGGAATCTGAGGCCCTCAATGACCCAACCAAAGGGTGTTCTTCATCATTTTGATTGTGTATGATCTTTATTTGAACATAGAAGATGTTAGAAATTCACAAAATTGAAGAATTTCGAGCCATTTGCAAAGTTGACTTTTTGGGAAAATGACTTCTAATGGAAACTTGCCATTTTGGGAAACTTTTTCAACCCTTGCTTTTTGATTCAAAAATGCTCCAACTGAGAAAACTTTTGTCATGAAAGTTGTAGAATGGATCATTCCATTTTCAAAAAGTACAAGAACTTGTCCTAATTCATTTTTGATCAAAAGTTATGGCTTGTCAAAGTTGGGAAAATCACATAATTTCAAGTTTTCCACCAAAGAGGCATTTTGCAAAATGGTATGATCAAGCATTCCAAAGACTTCAAATGTGCACAAACTCATTACAACATGATCATGTGACTTCTAAAAATCATAATTGGCCCAAGAATTATGCCTTTTGATGCTTTGAACTTCATGAATTTCAAAAGGGGCCAAACTTTGTGAAAATTGCAAAACATCTCATAAGCTTTGATCCACTTGCTGATTTGTCTCATAACCAATTCCATGGACATCCTTAATCTCAGCTGGGCCAAGACAAGCCAAAAGGCTAGCTATACCATTGCCCATACCTCAAGTACAAGTCAAGTTGACATTTTGGCAACTTGCCCATACCAATCACAGCAGGCCACCAACAACTTTCTGCCCAATCCAGACTTTACAAACACACTCCAAGGCTTCATTGTCATAACACACTCAAGCCTGAAACAGATCATAAGCCATAGTTCCAAGTTTATGCCTCATATGCTTTTTCATTCGAAACACACTCCACAAGCATCAAACATCAAAACAAACTTCACAGAACATCTCAGCATGTCTCACTGATCATCCCTAACCCTTCACCCTGCCCTGTAACTCCCTGAAATCAAAACACGATTTCCTCCCCTCTCTGAACAAAACTCACTCAATCTCTCAAACCAGCCAAAAGAAACTCCAACCAAGCATTGCAAGCTTCTCAGGAGGTCCATTAGAGGCGTTTTGGATCAAAGGGGTAGCCAGAAAGTTCCAAGGATCAAAGCTCCAGTTCAGGTGAGCTCAAGAACATTTTTTCCAGAAACATGTTTTTAAGTTCCTAAATGATTCTCTATGCTTCACTGATCATGTTGATATGTTTTGTTTCGAAAATGATTGAGTATTGAGTATGTATGAAGCTTCTGAAACTTTTTTGACCTAAATGCATTTTGTTTCGATTCAGCTTTGATATGAAAAATAAATGTGTTTTGATCATTGATTCTTGCTCTATGATGATTGGGGATGAATTCTGGGCAGAGAGATTAGGTTTTAGTGACCTGGGGAGTGAGCTAGCAATTTCCAGGGAGACATGTGGCCGGAGAAGATGACCGGAGGTCATTTACGGCCACCTGAGAGTCATTAAGCCCTAATTGTGTCATTAATTGTAGTTTGAATGTGGAGCGTAGATCAGGCTGACTTTGTTTGACCCGCACGCGTTTTGATGGCCAGGATGCATCATTAAAACCCTAATCCCTGATTATTTAATTTAAATTTTGTTTAATTAATTCATAAAACAAATTATCCAGGTTTGAATCTGGGCCCTTGGATCTGGCGCGCAGTCAACCAGTCCAAGCCCAGATCAAATCCTGGCCTTCCCTTTTAATTACTTTCATTTATTTTCATTTTAAATTCATTTTCTTTTCCTTTTATTTATAAGAATTAATTAAAATAGCAAAAAATGTTTAAAAATTATGAAAATTTTTGTCAAGGTTTTCATTATTTTTCAGAACACAAAAATATTTTTATTTTTATTTTTTGCATTAAAAATTATTTATAAATCATTTAAATGTTTATTTTTAATTAGTTAATGAAAATTAATTAATTAAAAATACATTTAGGTATTTAAAAATAACAAAAAAATTCATGTAACATTTAAAAACATTTAGAAACATTGTCCAACCCTTAAACCAAATTTCTTTTTTGTTCTTGATTCCTTTTGATCAGTTTCATTGGATTAAATTTCATTTCAAGGCAATATTTTATGTCAAACTTCAAAAATTCATTTCTGCCTAACCATTGAGAGTTGGATGATGATTCTTTTTGCATTGCATCTTGTATAGCATGTAGTTTATAGGGTAAAATTGGTTTGAACTGATATTGCATTTTCAATTTGTTTGGCATTTTTCTTGATGAGGTACCCCAAAACCCTAGCAACCTTAGGAAATTCATAACTCACAATAGGTTAAGAGTTGAATCCTCTCCTTTGGGAAGTGAACTTGTATAGGTCTAGGGTATCTTTGATTGCACTTTCAAATTTTTATCATGTCATTTGCTTCTGATTTTGAATTTTGCTTTGTGTGTTGATCATAAACCCTAATTTGTGCCTTCCTTTGCATCCTTCTTTCATTTGCTTGCATCCATTGACTTGCCATGACATTTTGTGCATTCATTTGATTCATAAGACACCTTAGGACATATTAGAATCATGTTTGATCATTGCATCTTTCATTTGCCATGTTGTATGTCATGTGCATTTCATAACTTTTCATGTATGTTCATGGTTCTAAGCATGTCTCATTTGCATCTTTATGCTTGTTTGATCATTCTCTTTCCTTGCTTCATGTTTGTATCATCTCTTAGAATCATTAACATCATGTATTTGCTTCTGACTTTGTCTTGCATCATGCCATTTCATCTAATTTACATTGCATTTCATTTCTTTCACTAACTTTTCAGGTGGTAAGTTACTTTGAGAAGTGAATTTGCCTTCACTTCTCACATTCTCTTTTCATCTCTTTCATACTTCCTTTGCTGCACTTTGTATGTGTATTGGATTGAGCTTGCTCATTCTTGTTCATCTTACTTTCTTTCTTCAAGCAACTTGTCTTCTTAAGTGAAGCAAGTTGTTTTGCTTCTCTTTGCTTCTTGCTTCTTTCATCTGCTTCCTTCCTGGTGGTTTCTCTGAAGAACTTCTCTCAAACCTCATAAACCCTAGGAACAACCAAGCATGATAAAAATTAGGGTTTTGATTAGTCCCCCCATTAGTTTTACCTTTGTGTCATCTTTGATTCCTCTCTTCTCATCTCATAGTCAAGGGCTAAACCCTAAAGGCTTTAAGGCTTTGTGATTAAGCTTATGCCTACATCCTTCTATTAGGATAGAGTGTATAACTTTAATCCTAAGTGTTAAACCCTTAATGTGTTTAAATCCTTTAATCAATTCACTTAATAATCATCAAGACATCAAGCTTGTAACTTGGGCCTTGCATTAGGGTTCTAATTCTTCCTTAATTGGTTAAGAAGGACTAACCCTAGTGTTAATGGACAAGTCCCCCTCAGGTTGTCTTACAAACCATAAAACTCACTTCTTCATCTTATCATTAACTAAAATCCATCTAATAAATGCTTTGTTTTGTCATGAGGTTAATACCTAATCATGGATTAAGTTGAGGAGCTTTCCTCAGCTTAAATGCTCTCATTTATTATCCTTCTATTAGGATGGTGTAATGAGTCCATTAAATCCTTGATTATGGCTTAATCTCATTACTTAACACTAAACAAAAACACCAAAAACATCTAAATAATCACAAGTAGGTTAATGATCTTAATCCTACATCATGGTGATTAAGTGTGAGATGCTGACTTCACACTTAAGGTATTCTCATTACCCCTAATCAGAGGGAGGATGTGATGAGTTTACTAACCCATTGGTTTAGGCTTAAGCTCATTAACTTATGACAAACTTCAAAAAGCAATAAAAGACTGAAAATACAAAAACAAACAATAATCGTCTCCTCCGGGATTCTTTTCTCATCTCATTCACTCATAAACGAGAACTTGCTTCTTCCGTCTAATGCAAGACAGTTAGCACCTGAGCCATACAGGTCATACACTTGAGCATAGACAAGCAAGCAGTTCATCAGTAAATTCTTTTTTCAGTCTCTTTGGGTCGAACTACGGTGTTCTGACTTCCTCATTGCACGAGAGGATACGTAGGCATAACTTAACAGTTATCAAACAAAAGTCTCTGTATATTCCCCCTCTTTCCAGCATTATTCTTTAAGCCTCATAGTCTTGAGCATTTCATTCTTGCTCTTACACTGACACTTCTCTTATACACTCCATACTTCTTTTACACTGACACTTGCATTCTTTCCAGCTTTGATACACAGATTGCACTGACACTACCCCTTTAAAACACAAGTTTTTTAAGCGTGGATCCCGTCGAGTACGGCGGATAACCTGGGTGCTAATACCTTCCCAGGTTGTAACCAACCCCCTTTCTCAGTTTCTCGGGTTCGCAACCGTCTTATCCATCTTTTCTCAGGTCTATGCAGCATTACCTTTCCTCTGGGATAAAAATGCCTAGCTGGCGACTCTTGTCTTCTGAGTTCAACCTTGTGTGTTCTCTCTCCTTTCGCCGACCGTTCGCGTATGTACCCCTTCTGACCTTGGTGTCATTTTGGTGGGAGCGACAGCTTGGCGACTCTGCTGGGGACCCTTATACTGTAACCAGGGCTTCTGGTTCTTTTTGTGGGTTCCTCCTAACGCTTGCTTGATTTGTGTTTATTGGGGTGTTATGTGCTATTTGTGTTTGTATATTTGCTCTATTTACTGCTTTATGTACAGTTATTTATTGCTTTCTTTACAGCTTTATATATCATACTGTCATATTGTCATCTGGTTGGATCTGGTTTTTGCTTTGGTGGGTGGGGTTCTATTGAGAGTTTAAGGTCCTATACCTGGGACCTGAGTGACACCTAGGCTAGAGTGGTTCATGTTCTTTCCCATTCCATTTCGGTCTGGTGCGGGAATATGAAACACGGTTCAGATGTGGGTTTCTTCTTGAGAACTCTGTGCTACAGATTTCCTGTAGTGCTAGGGCTATCTGGGAAGCCTGCTAAGTCTGGATGACCTTTATTATGACCTTCAGAAACTGAGGTGAATTAGAGGAGGATCTTTTATGGTTATTGTAAACACTGTACCTCCGGGTTAGAAGTGTTTACACTTCTCATAACTGATCCAAGTCTGAGGATCCTTGTTTTAGAACATCACCTGTGAGGGGGTGGACTGTTTACAAGTTTGAAGGTACCTTTGGCCACATCATACCCTGATATTTATTTTGTTTAAGAATACCTCATTTTGGGACAGTTCTTGTGATTTGAACCCTGGACTTGTGACTCTTTATTTGAGTCCCCCACCTTGGTTATTGGACTTCTGAACCTCCATCTGGACTTCTTAAAACATACATGGACTTATACCAAGGTAGTAAGAAGATTCGGCTTGATCACAAACCCTTGCATATCATTTGCATACTCATCATTTGCATCATTTTAACATTTGTTTATTTGTTTTTCAGGGTATCCATGTTACATCTGGCTTGGTTTTGACCCCTTCATCTGCATAGACCTATGTTCATCAGTGATCTGCTTCAACTATCTTCATCAGTTGCCTGCTTCAGCTACTTTTATCATCAGCTTCAGCCTATCAGTGGTTCATCTCCAGTATCAGTCTTCATTATCAGCATCTGTTTTCAGCTCTTCATCAGCAGTCATGGCACCCAAGAAGAGCAACATTTCATACCATTTCTTTGAGCCTGAGCTGACTGGCATCAGGCAGGTCCAGGCACTTATCACTCCAGACCACATCCCATTATTCAGAGAGCATTATGGAGGCATCCTTGACATGGTTATGGACTTGGACCCTTCTCAGAGGAGTTTGATTCACACTTGCCTACAGTTTTATGACCCTCCTTTGAGATGTTTCACTTTTCAGAACTTTCAGCTAGGACCTCTGCTGGAGGAGTTCTCATCATTGATTGGAATACCTGTCAGGGGAAGTATCCCCTTTAACCCTGAAGTGACTTCTCCCAGCAATGAAGAAGTGGCAAAAGCACTGCACCTGGAACCTGTTTTGATTGGGCAGAACATGTCAACAAAGGCTGGAATCCCTGGCCTACACTTGGATTTCTTGACTTCTCAGACCATCCTGAAGGCCTCCTTGGGAGAATGGAAGGCAGTTTGTGCATTGTTAGCCCTCAGTATATATGGGGTTATACTTTTTGCAGATGAGCCCAAGTTTATCAGCAAGAATACTATTCATCTCTTCCTTTTAAGGAACCCAGTACCCACCTTGCTGGGAGATTTTTATTATTCTGTTCACCAAAGGAATGAGAAGCAGAGAGGGAGGTTGGTGAGGTGATGTGCTCCTTTATTTCATACCTGGCTGCTCAAACACTTACCCAAGACTAATGCCTTCCTGAATCCTCACCAACAGAAGAATTGGGCTAAGAGACTTATTGCCTTGACTTCAGATGACATCAGATGGTGCACTTAGAGCACCAAAGGCAGGGACATAATTACTAGCTGTGGGCAATTCCCCAATGTACCTCTAATAGGAGTGAAGGGTTGCATTAACTACAACCCTTTGCTGTTTAAAAGAAAATTGGGCTATGCTTTGGTTCACCCTCCTAGAGTACAAGACTTGGCTGAAACCCTGTATTGTGAGATAAAACCTAATCTAGCTGTTGTCAGGCAAGCATCCTGGGCTTGGGACAACATTCAGACCAAAGGGATGGCCATTCTTGGAAGATGAAACAATGTGGCTTCAACTCAGTATTATGAATGGTCTCATGCTAGGGCTCAGCTTTCTGGGATGCCTTTCACCATTGAGGATACACCTGGACCATCCACAGTACCACCTCCAGCCACTGTCAGCCTGGAAGAATTTGAGAAACTGAAGGAGAGGAATGAGAATCTGTCTCAAGCTCTAAGAAGACCCTCTGGGAGAGGAGTGATGGTTGTCTAGACATTGAGAGGTTGGAAAAGCTTAAGGTGGAGCATCTAGCCAGGATTGAGAAAGCAGAGGACTACATCAAGAAATCAAGAGCTGGAGAGCAAATTTTGAAGAATGCCTGCAAAGAGGCCCAGTTTCAGAAGGCTAGGATTGATCTCTATCTGAAAGAAAGTCAAGATAGGTGGGTCAGAATCACTGAAGCTCGCACTCAAGAGGATAAGAGAACTCAGGCCAGGATTGAGCAGTTGGAGGCCATTGAGAAGAAACAACAGGAGGCTCTGCTAGCAGCCCAGAAGGAGATTTCAGAATTGAAGATTAGGGCTGGTGTGAAGATGTCAAAGGACCAAGACAGGCACAAGAAGCTGACCACTGCTATTGCCACCAGGAATCTTCTTATCAGAAACATCACAGAGCATCCGGCTGGTCCTGTAACTGAAGCACTTTTGAAGGAAGTTAAGGAGGATGAGTTTGGATTAGATGTTTGACTTCTTTGCTTGTTGTTATTTCCATTTCATGTACTTTTCTTTTTATGATGTATTTTGACCCCTCAGGGACATGTGTTGTAAAAAACAAACTATGTATGGTCCACCATTTGTAATATATTTGAGTTTCTTTTCTCAAGCAACATCAAAGCATCTTCCTCGGGGTCTGGAAAGGTCAAAACCAAGAGCCAAGCCGGATACCTTGGAAAACAAATAAGCATACTGCATTGCATGCTAACTCTTGTTTTGTTTTGTAGGTTTTTGTTTTCTTTGTTACTAACTCTGTTGTGCTTCAGGAATTATTGCTCGCCGTCGGGTGTTCCCTTTCAACCATCCACACAGGTATCCTACTCGCAACAATCTTCCTGGTATCCAGATGGATCAAGTACAGCAAGATCTGACAGAGGTCAGAACTCAGATGGCTAATGAAAGGCTGGAGATGAGAAACCAAATGACCTAGTTCATGGAAGTAATGAATGGCTTGGCCCAAGGTCAAGAAAGGTTGAGGGCATTAGTAGAGAGACAAACCCCAGAGGAGCCTCCTCTGGGAACTGGAGGAACAAGTAACAATGAAAGGGGTCAGCCTCATGTTAATCCACCAGTATATGGGCCTCATCTACACCCAGAAATCAACATCCCAGGTAATGTACAAGGAAATACTACTGCAGGAAGGATCTTACAAGAAGACCCCCAAGAAGAGCAGTTTACTGTGATGGGAGCTGGGGATGAAGTTTATGATCGAAGGTTCGATGAAATTGCTGAGAAGTTGAGATCTCTGGAGTCTCAAAATTCCCTGGGCTTTGATGTCATGGATATGGGGTTAGTGGATGGGGTAAGGATTCCCCACAAGTTTAAACCCCCGTGCTTCGAGAAGTACAATGGAACTTCCTGTCCACGAACCCACTTGCAGTCCTTTCTTGGGAGACTTAAGGCATACACCATGGATGAAAAACTGTGGATGTTCTATTTTGAAGATAGTTTGACTGGGGCTTCAAGGGAGTGGTACTCTCACTTGACCAGAGCTACTATCAGGTGCTGGAAGGACCTAGCTGAAGCTTTCGTCAGACAGTACCAATACAATTTGGACATGGCTCCTAACAGAACCCTTCTGATGGGAATGTCTCAATCCTCCAGAGAAAGCTTCAGGGAATATGCCCAAAGGTGGAGACAGCTGGCTGCTGCTGTCCAGCCACCCATGTCGGAAAGAGAAATGGCCGACATGTTTATGAACACTCTGCAAGGAACATATATTGATAGGCTATGTGCCTTTTCTTCCACCAGCTTCGCCGATGTAGTCATAGCTGGAGAAAGAATTGAAAGCCTTCTGAAGATGGGTAAAATTTCTGATAATGGTGCAAGTTCGTCAAGTAACCCCAGGAAGCCTTTTGTAGGACCTAGAAGGACCGGTGAGACAAATGCCATTCATGCCAGCAGGGGCAGACCCCAGTATGTCCACAGATCAGTAGCAGCTGTCACTATTCCAGCTCCGATTCCTCAGCAACCAGCATATCAACAACCACCACAACCACAATATCAGCAGCAAATTCAGTATCCGCCACCGAGGACTTACAACAACAACAACAGCAATCAACAACAAAGACCCTTTCATCAAATACCATCACAGGCAAATAGGGTGATTGACCCTATCCCTATGCCTTATGCCGCTTTATTGCCACAACTCCTGAAACTCAACTTGGTTGAATTAAGGACATTGGCACCACCAGATCCCTCTAATCTCCCAAGAAATTATGATGTCAACGCCAGGTGTGCTTTCCACTCCAATGCACCTGGCCACAATACGGAGAAATGCAGGGCTTTACAAATGAAGGTACAGGACCTGGTAGATTCTAAGGCCCTCAACTTTGCACCCCCTCCAAGTGTCACCAAGAATCCCATGCCCAATCATGGAGGACCAAGAATTAATGCTATTGAGGAAGATAAGCCATCTTTCTTAATCACCAGTGTTGGACAGATTCGGACACCTCTGGTAGAAATTAAGGCTCAGCTCCTAGAATGCCAGATGTTCCCTGGGTGTGAGCTCGGTTGTGGTTATTGCAACATTTCGGTCAACGGGTGTGATAATTTGAGAAGTGGCATAGATGGTCTTATCAAAAGTGGTATACTTCAGATCATAACATCGGCGCCTACAAATCCAGCAAATCCTTTGACAACAATTCCTGATTCTTCTACAACTGCAACAACAATCATTCCGACCAATTCATCAATATCATCGACAATGGCTCCGTCCATCACTTCAGCAAACCAGATGTCAACAACCATTTCTTCTACAACATCAGCATCCATTTATTCAGTAGGATCTTCTACAACACCAACAGAAATTAATGAAGATATCTCAGCAGTCACTATCTACTACGATCCGTCAAGTGTTCCTCCAAATAACAACTTTCAACAACAAACAATGGCACCTCCTGCCAGGTCACCGATCACCATTTACTACGATCCGCACACCATTTCAGTACCCTCCTCTGCAGCAGTCAGTCCAGTTACCATCACGATGCCTGGACCAGTTCCATATGAAAGCAGCAATGCCATACCTTGGCATTATGGCTCTGACCTCTACTGCAACAGGGAGAGAATCACTTTAGATTCTTCAACTTCTTCTCCACAAATTGATAATGTTGGGGGAGGCGGAGGCTTCACCCGAAGCGGACGCCTTTTTGCCTCACAATTGCAAAGACATAATGCCGAAGCAGAAGCTGCTGCCAAAGCAAAGGGGAAGAGTGTGATATCTGAAGAACCAATCATCAAAGAAACTCAGAAGACATCTTTTGAGCAAGATGTAGATGAGTTTATGAGAATTATAAAGAGAAGTGATTACAAAGTGGTGGATCAGCTTCACCAAACTCCCTCAAAGATCTCCATATTATCCCTGTTAATGTGTTCTGAAGCTCACAGGAATGCATTATTGAAAGTCCTGCACGCAGCATACGTGCCAGAGGAGATCACTGTTAATCAGCTGGAAACCGTGGTAGCAAATGTCAACACCAGTCATGGACTGGGCTTTACCAATACTGACTTAACAACTGAGGGACGTAACCACAACAAGGCTTTACACATCACTCTAGAATGCAAGGGTGCTGTTCTATCTCATGTACTGGTGGATACTGGGTCTTCACTCAATGTTCTGCCAAAGAAGGCCTTAGTGAAGCTTGAGTATGATGGCTTGGCACTGCGTCCAAGTAATTTGGTGGTGAGAGCATTTGATGGCTCTAAGAGATCAGTGCTAGGGGAGATTGATCTGCCTGTGATGATTGGCCCGCAAACTTTTAAAATTACCTTCTATGTGATGGACATTCAGCCGGCCTACAGCTGTTTGTTGGGTAGACCTTGGATCCATGCCGCTGGCGCTGTTACGTCTACCCTTCACCAGAAGCTGAAATTCGAGTGGGAAGGCCAGATCATCACCATCTGTGGTGAGGAAGATATTTTTGTTAGCCATCTGGCTACGTATAAGTATATTGAGATGGATGGAGAAATCCATGAAACTATGAGCCAGGGATTTGAAGCCCTGAACATAAATGAAGCATCTGTTGTACTAGGAACCTCCATGACGTCTTATCAGCAAGCCAGGAAGGTTGTTGAAGAGGGGACTGCCCAAGGCTGGGGCAAGCTGCTGCCTGTGGAGAAGAAGGAGGACAAATTTGGGTTGGGTTACAAACCAACTCAACAAGATCAATCAGAGGCTGCTAAGAAGCCCAGTTTTGTCAGCGGGGGAATGCTCACCCCGGATGGTGTAAACAACTTGGAAGACGAGGAGGAAAGCAACCGCAACCTGGAGAGCTGGATACGTCCAAGGATTCCGGGAAGCCAAGTCCTTAACTGGTCTTCCCAGGAAATTATAAGGGTTACTCCTGCAGAGTAATTATTATTTCCTGTATTTTTAAGCATGCATCAAGTCTTGCATCTTGCCCAAGATGACAAGACTCATTTTGTAATCGGGCCATCTTGTAATTTTGTGCAAACAGATCAATCAATAAATATCGGACATCTTTTGCAAATGAGTCTTTTCCCTTTTCCTCTCACTGTTTTTCATTTTTCTTTTTGTACAAAAATAAAATGGCAATGTTTTCCAAAATGAAAATTTCATTTCACTTTTTTTCTAAACAAGATTAAAATCGATCACTAAAATGAACAATCTAAACCCTTGCGGAGAGTGCCTTTCAGACTGCACCGACAACAGCACAGCTATGGCTTCGTATGACTTTGACAATCCAATCAATCAAGCTGATAAAGGGGTTGAAGAAGATTATGAGCTTCCTGAAGAGCTAGCCAGGTTGTTAAGGCAAGAGGAGAAGGTTATCACTCCTCATCAGGAGGAGGTCGAAACGATTAATCTTGGTACGGATGAAGATGTGAAAGAGGTTAAGATTGGGGCCTATTTACAAAACTCAGTGAAAGAACAACTGATTGATATGCTTCGGGAGTATGTGGATGTCTTTGCTTGGTCTTATCAGGATATGCCAGGGTTGGACACCGATATTGTTATGCACAAGCTGCCTTTGAGAGAAGATTGCCCACCGGTTAAACAGAAATTGCGCCGTACTCGCCCAGATATGGCAATGAAGATCAAAGAAGAGGTGCAAAAGCAGTGGGACGCCGGGTTCCTTGTTGTGACTAGTTATCCGCCGTGGGTTTCTAATATTGTACCTGTGCCTAAGAAGGACGGCAAGGTGAGAATGTGTGTAGACTACCGGGATCTAAACAGAGCCAGCCCAAAAGATGATTTCCCTTTACCTCACATTGATGTATTGGTTGATAATACGGCTCAGTTCTCGGTATTCTCCTTCATGGACGGGTTTTCAGGATACAATCAGTCAAGATGTCACCTGAAGACATGGAGAAGACTACTTTCATCACACCCTGGGGCACGTTCTGTTACAAGGTGATGCCATTCGGACTGAAGAATGCTGGTGCAACTTATCAACGGGCTATGGTAACATTATTCCATGACATGATCCACAAAGAAATTGAATGTTATGTGGATGACATGATTGCCAAGTCCCTCACAGAAGAAGACCACCTGGTAAATCTGTTGAAGTTATTCAAGCGTCTGAGGAAATACCAACTGAAGCTGAACCCCAACAAGCGTACATTCGGGGTACGGTCTGGTAAGCTGCTGGGATTTATTGTAACTGAGAAAGGGATTGAAGTTGACCCTGATAAAGTTAAAGCCATTCAAGAAATGCCTGCACCAAAGTCAGAAAAAGAAGTTCGAGGGTTCCTAGGTCGGTTGAACTACATTTCACGGTTCATATCTCACCTTACGACAACTTGTGAGCCCTTGTTCAAGTTTTTGAGAAAAGAACAAACGGTCAGGTGGAACGAAGACTGCCAAAGGGCTTTTGACAAAATCAAGGAGTACTTGCAAGAACCTCCAATCCTCATGCCTCCAGTTGAAGGAAGACCTCTAATCATGTACTTGACAGTTTTAGAAGAGTCAATGGGGTGTGTGTTGGGCCAGCATGACGAGTCTAGTCGAAAAGAGTATGCAATATACTACCTAAGCAAAAAGTTTACCGACTGTGAACAACGTTATTCACTGCTCGAGAAAACTTGCTGTTCTTTAGCGTGGGCTGCTCGCCGACTAAGGCAGTATATGTTGACCCACACTACCTTGTTGATTTCAAAGATGGACCCAGTCAAGTACATTTTTGAGAAGCCAACACTTACCGGACGGGTTGCAAGATGGAAAATGATCCTAACAGAATATGACATCCAGTATGTAAACACCCCAAATTTGCCCTCACCATTCACACCATGGCTTGTGATCATTTCATATACATGAGCTCAATCATAGCATCCCATATCACAATTTTGATTCACTGCATAGATTCAAAGTCATCTGCACCTAGGGTTTGTGATCTGAGCAATCCAAGAGCTTTTTGAGCCACTCCAAAGGTCATCAATCACTTCAAAGGGATCCATGTATGTTCAAACATCATATTATATCCTCTCAAAGTCAATAATGTCAAAAAATCACAAGAACTGAGAATGGTATGGAGGCAGAGCCAGGCTTGACTGCACAGATGACCTAAAATTAGGGTTTTGGTTTCAGATGCCATAAATCCAAATTTTTTGGTCATTCTTGTTTCTATTGGTCTCTATATGGTATAGGGAGTATGCATATCAATTTTCATGAAGAAATTCCATGGGGAAGTCATCTGATCAAGAGTTGACTTTTCAAGCAAGTCAGTGTAAAATCAGGGCATCTGAGGTCCCCAATGACCCAACCAAAGGGTGTTCTTCATCATTTTGATTGTGTATGATCTTTATTTGATCATAGAAGATGTTGGAAGTTCACAAAATTGATTTCAAGTCTTTTGCAAAGTTGACTTTTTGGGAAAGTTTGACTTTTAATGAAATTGCCATTTTAGGCAACTTTTTCAACCTTTACTTTTTGATTCAAAAAAGCTTCAAATGGAAAAACTTTGGTCATGAAAGTTGTAGAATGGATCATTCCCTTTTCAAAAAGTACAAGAACATGACCTAATTCATTTTGGATCAAAAGTTATGGCTTGTCAAAGTTGGCAAAAATCACAAAATTTGAAGTTTTCCACCAAAGAGGCAAAGTTGCAAATTCACTTCTCAAGGCAAATTTAGTTATCAAATGGACTTCTAAACTTCACCACATGATCATACATGACCTAAAATCAGAATTGGCCCAAGGGATTTCTCATTTTTGTGCCTTGATTTTCAAATATCCATAAGTCATTTTTCATAAAGGTGCAAAGAGGGATTCTTGGCAAAATCATTCTCCCATGAATTGTGTGATCACTAGCTGTTTCTAACACATTGCCATGACCAAATGAAGTATCATACACCAAAATTCAGCAAGGATTATCTCATGTACATAACCAAAAATCATGAAATAACACAAGTGGGCAAGTTGCAAAATCTCTCTCAATTCATGATCCAAATGTTGCAGACTTTCATGAGCCATCCAAGGGCCATCCTTGACTCAAGCTGAGGAAAGACAAGCCTTTAGACTGCTGCTGCCATAGCCCATGCTGCAAGTACAAATCAACTTGACTTTTTGGCCAAACCTCCCATACCAATCCCACAGTGTACACCTGCCCTCCTAGATTGCTGGGATTGTTTATAGATTGTCTAAGGGTCATAAAACAAAAGAAGAGCAAGCCTGAAACACACACAACACAGCACACTCCAAAAACTGTCAAAAACTCCTCTTCTTCGAATCTCTCTATACAGCCATCAAACCTTCATTTTTCCTTCACCAATAAATCATACATCCTCCAAAGAACCAGAATCCACCATTAAAACAGCCTTAAACCCTCTAGAACACAACTGTGAAATCTGCTACACCAAAACTCACCTTCACAAATCAGCCATCAACAAGAGTTTTGAGGCATTCCATTGAGTTCAGAAGGGCCAATGGAGTTCATTTGCACAAGTGGGAGGTTCTGGAAGCTCACCATTGAAGCTTTCCAGCTCAGGTATGGCCAAGAACACTTTCTCACAGAACTTGTTTTTCTTGTTATAAAATGAAAGTGTATGTTGTGCTGATCATAATGATGTGTTTGAAATTGAAAATAGTGAAGAAATGATCATTTCATAGCTCTCTGAAACTTCACCCGTGAAACTTGTTTGATTCGATTCTCTCTGTTCTTGGATTATAAATGTTGTTTGAAGGGTGATTTGAATGGGGTTTGGGTAGAGGATCATTTCCCTGACTTCAATTTGATGAATGGTGGCCTGTAGCATGTTCTAGGGTTTTTGACCCGCCGGAGAAGACGACCGGAACCACTGCTCCGGCCGTCTGAGGTTAGTTTGCCCTAATTAGGGTTTAGCTGAGTCATTAGTGTGTTTTGAATCTGGACCCTAGGATGTTGTTTCCCGCGTGTGGACCAATGGCTTAGATCTTGTCATTAATTCATAATTTCCATTTAACTTAATTAATTAGGTTTAATTAGTTAATTAACCAGATTTGAATTGTGACCATTGGATTACGCGCCAAGTCAACAGCCCCTTCCCCAGTTTCAATCTGATCCGTTCATTGCATATACTTTTCATTTAATTAGATTTATTTTCATTTTTATTCATTTAATTTGTGCATTTAATTTAAAACAGTAAAACCTTTTCAAAAATTCTGAAAATTTTTATATAAACTTTTATTAATTTTCAGAAACCAAAAAAATTTTTATTTTTATTTTTTGCATTAAAAAATATTTTTAAATCATTTAAAAGTTTATTTTTAATTAATTAATGAGGATTAATTAATTAAAAATCCTTTTAGGTATTTAAAAATCACCAAAAAATTCATGAAACCTCTAAAAACATTTAGAAACATTGTCCAACCCTCAAACCAAATTTCTTTTTTGATATTGATGCATTTTGACAATTTTCCATGGAATTAATTCATTTTCAAAGCATTATTTTGATCCAAACTTCAAAAAATCATTTCTGCCTAACCATTGAGAGTTGGACTTTGATTCTTTTTGCATTGTGTTTTGCATATCATGAAGTTTGTAAGATTAAATTGGCATGATTTTATCTTTCATTTTCAATTTGTTTGGCATTTTTCTTGTTAAGGTACCCTAAAACCCTAGAAATCTTAGGAAATTCATAACCCTGATTAGGTTAAGAGTTAGAACCCCTCCTTTGGGCAGTGAGTTTGTGTAGGGTTAAGGTTCCCTTGAGTGCATTTTCAATTTTTTATCTTGATGTTTGCTTCTGATTTTGATTTTTGTTTGTTGCATTGATCATAAACCCTAATTTGGGCTTCCATATGCATTCATCTTGCATTTGCTTGCATACCATGACTTTCCATAACATTTCATGCATCCTTTTGATCCATTAGACATCTTAAGACATGTTAGAAGTATGTTTGATCATTGTATCTTTCATTTGCCACTTTGTATGTCATTTGCACTTCATATCTTTTCATGTAGGATCATGGTTCTTAACTTGTTTCATTTGCATCCTTATGCTTGTATGATCATCCCCATGCTTTGTTTCATGTTTGCATCCTCTCATAGCATCATTAACATCATGTGTGTGCTTCTGGTTTTGATGTACATCATGCCATTTCATCTCATCTTGCATTGTATTGCATTTCTTTCACTAACTTTTCAGGTGGTAAGTAACTTTGAGAAGTGAATTTGCCTTCACTTCTCACAATTTTTCTTTCATCTCTCTTATGCATAATTCTACATTTTGACTTGTGTTTGAGCTTGTTCATCCTTCTTCTTCTTACTTTCTCTCCTCAAGCAACTTGACTTCTTAAATGAAGCAAGTTGTTTTGCTTCTCTTTGCTCCTTTCATCTGCTTCCTGGTGGTTCCTCTGGAGATTTCTCTTGTAAACCTCACAAACCTTAGGAACAACCAAGCATGACAATAATTAGGGTTTTGATTAGTCCCCCATTTAGATTTTACCTTTGTGTCTCATTGAGTCTTCTCTTCTCACCTCATAATCAGGGACTAAACCCTAAAGGCTTTAAGGCTTTGTGATTAAGCTTATGCCTGCATCCTTCTATTAGGATGGAGTGTATAACTTTAATCCTAAGTGTTAAACCCTTTATGTGTTTAAATCCCTTAATCAATTCACTTAATAATCATCAAGACATCAAGCTTGTAACTTGGGCCTTGCATTAGGGTTCTAATTCTTCCTTAACTAGTTAAGAAGGACTAACCCTAGTGTTAATGGACAAGTCCCCCTCGAGTTGTCTTACAAACATTAAAAATCACTTCTTCATCTTATCATTAACTAAAATCCACTTAATAAAGGCTTTGTTTTGTCATGGGTTTAATCCCTAATCATGGATTAAGTTGAGGAGCCTTCCTCAGCTTAAACACTCTCATCTATTATCCTTCTATTAGGATGGTGTAATGAGTCTGTTTAATCCTTGATTATGGCTTAATCTCATTATTCAACACTAAACAAAAACACCAAAAACATCTAAATAATCACAAGTAGGTTAATGATCTTAATCCTGCATCAAAGGTGATTAAGTGTGAGAAGCTGACTTCACACTTAAGGTATTCTCATTACCCCTAATCAGAGGGAAGATGTGATGAGTTTACTAACCCTTTGGTTTAGGCTTAAGCTCATTAACTTGTGACAAACTTCCAAAAAGCAATAAAAGACTGAAAACTCAAAAAACAAACAATAATCGTCTCCTTCGGGATTCTTTTCTCATCTCATTCACTCATAAACGAGAACTTGCTTCTTCCGTCTAATGCAAGACAGTTTGCACCTGAGCCAGACAGGTCTTACACTTGAGCATAGACAAGTAAGCAGTTCACAAGTCAATTTATCTTTCAGTCTCTTTGGGTCGAACTACGGTGTTCTGACTTCCTTATTGCACGAGAGGATATGTAGGCATAACTTAACAGTTATCGAACAAAAGTCTCTGTATATCCCCACTCTAGCCTTATTCTTTAGCCTCATTATCATGAGAATTTCATCTGTGTTCTTACACTGACACTTCATTTACACACTTTGCACTTCTTTTACACAGACACCTGTACATCTGTTTCCAGCTCTTTTATACACAAATTGCACTGACACTACCCCTTTAAAACACAAATCTTTAAGCGTGGATCCCGTCGAGTACGACGGACAATCTGGGTGCTAATACCTTCCCAGGTTGTAACCAACCCCCTTTCTCAGTCTCTCTGGTTCGCAACCGTCTTATCCATATTCTTTTCTAGGTCTATGCAGCATTACCTTTCCTTCGGGATAAAAATGCCTAGCTGGCGACTCTTTTCATTCCCTGTGAGTTCACTCCTGTGTGTTCTCACATCCCTCTTTCGCCGACCGTTCGCGTCTGTACCCTATTTGACCCGACTTCATTTAGTGGGAGCGACAGCTTGGCGACTCTGCTGGGGACCCTTATACTGCAACCAGGGCTTCTGGTTCTTTTTGTGGGTTCCTCCTAGCGCTTGTTTGATTTGTGTTTACTGGGGTGTCATGTGCTATTTGTGTTTGTATATTTGTTTCATTTATTGCTTTATGTACAGTTTGTTTACTGCTTTCTTTACAACTTTATATACATCATACTGTCATACTGTTCTGGCTGGATCTGGTTTTGTTGCTTTGGTGGGTGGGGTTCTATTGAGAATTGAGGTCCTATACGTGGGACCTGAGTGACACCTAGGCTAGAGTGATTCATGTTCTTTCCCATTCCATTTCGGTCTGGTGCGGGAATATGAAACACGGTTCAGATATGGGTTTCTTCTTGAGAACTCTGTGCTACATATTTCTGTCGCTCCCGACAAATGACAATAGATCATATGAAGGTACAGACGCGAACGGTCGGCGAAAGGAACAATGAGAACACACAGCCGTGAACTCACTGGAGGTGAAAAGAGTCGCCAGCTAGGCATTTTTATCCCGGAGGAAAGGTAATGCTGCATAAACCTAGAAAAGATAGATAAGACGGTTTGCGAACCAGAGAGACTGAGAAAGGGGGTTGGTTACAACCTGGGAAGGTATTAGCACCCAGATTGTCCGTCGTACTCGACGGGATCCACGCTTAAAAGATTTGTGTTTTAAAGGGGTAGTGTCAGTGCAATCTGTGTACAAAAGAGCTGGAAAAGGATGTACAGGTGTCAGTGTAAAGGAGTGTAAAGTGTAATATACAGTGTCAGTGTAGGAACAGGAGTGAAGTGCTCAAGATCAATGAGGCTTAAAGAATGAAGCTGGAAAGAGGGGGAGTATACAGAGACTTTTGTTCGATAACTGTTAAGTTATGCCTACGTATCCTCTCGTGCAATGAGGAAGTCAGAACACCGTAGTTCGACCCAAAGAGACTGAAAGGTGAATTGACTTGTGAACTGCTTACTTGTCTATGCTCAAGTGTATGATCTGTCTGGCACAGATGCAAACTGTCTTGCATTAGACGGAAGAAGCGAGTTCTCGTTTATGAGTGAAGGTGATGAGAAAAGAATCCCGGAGGAGACGATTATTGTTTGTTTTTGTATTTTCAGTCTTTTATTGTTTTTGAGAATTTGTCATAAGATAATGAGCTTAAGTCTAAACCAATGGATTTAGTAAACTCATCACATCTTCCCTCTGTTTAGGGGTAATGAGAATACCTTAAGTGTGAAGTCAGACTCTCACACTTAATCACCTTTGGTGTAGGATTAAGATCATTAACCTACTTGCGATTATTTAGATGTTTTTGTGATTTTTGTTTAGTGTTAAGTAATGAGGTTAAGCCATAATCATGGATTAAACAGACTCATTACACCATCCTAAAAGAAGGATAATAGATGAGAATGTTTAAGTTGGGAAAAACTCCTCAACTTAATCCATGATTAGGGATTAAACCCATGACAAAACAAGCTTTTGATTAGGTGGATTTTATTTAATGGTATGATGATGAAGTGAATTTTATGATTTGTAAGACAACTTGAGGGGGACTTGTCCATTAACACTAGGGTTAGTCCTTCTTAACCACTTAAGGAAGAATTAGAACCCTAATGCAAGGCCCAAGTTACAAGTGTAATGTCTTGATGATTACTAGATGGATTAATTAAGAGAGTTTAACACCTTAAGGGTCCAAGACTTAGGATTAAAGTTATACACTCCATCCTAAAAGAAGGATGCAGGCATGATCTTAATCACAAAGTCTTAAAGCCTTGAGGGTTTAGTCCCTGATTATGAGGTGAGGAGAGAAGACTCAAAGAGAGACACAAAGGTAAAAACTATGGGGAGACTAATCAAAACCCTAATTCATTATCATGCTTGGTTGTTCCTAATGTTTGTGAGGTGTTCAAGAACAAACTTCAGATGAACCACCAGGAGGCAGATGAACAAGATCAAGAGAAGCAAAGTGACTTGCTTCATTCAAGAAGTCAAGTCACTTGAAGAAAGAAAGTGGGAGAAGGAAGAATGAGCAAGCTCAAACTCAAACACAAGTAAGAATGCAGCAAGGTATGCAAAAGAAGATGAGAAGAAAAGTTATGAGAAGTGAAGGCAAATTCACTTCTCAAGATTACTTACCACCTGAAATGTTAGAAACAAATGCAATGCAATGCTAGATGAAATGAAATGACATGATGCAAAGCAAAACCAGAAGCATGGTGATGATGATTATGATGTTATGAAGTGCTGCAAACATGAGGCAAGGCAAAGGGATGCTCATACAAAATCATGGATGCAAATGATGCAAGCTGAGGAGCATGAACAAGCATGAAATGTTATGAAGCATACAGGACAAATGACATGGCAAATATGTAATGCAATGATCAAACATGCTTCCTATATGTCTTAAGATTGTCAAATGAATCATAAGAATGCACAAAATGCAATGGCAAGTCAAGTTATGCAAGGAAATGCAAGAAGGATGCAAGAGGAAGCCCAAATTAGGGTTCATGGATCAAACATCAAACACAAACCAAAAACAGAAGCAAACCTTAACCTAAAAAATGGAAAATGGTACCCAAAGAAACCCTAGGCCTATAATGAACCACTGCCCAAAGGGGAGCTCTCAACTCTCAACCAAACTCAAGTTATGAATTTTGCAAGTTATTAGGGCTTTTTAGGGTTTGTAACAAAAGAAATGCCAATCAATTAGAAAATGCAAGATCAAATCATGGCCTTTTTATCCTTGAAAGTTCATGCTAAATGGAAAACAATGCAAGAAGAATCAATGTCTCAACCTTCACCAATAGGCAGAAATGAATTTTCAAACTTATGAACAAAATAATGCATCAAAAATGATTTAATTCAATGAAAAATTCTTAAAATGCATCAAGATCAAAAAAGAAATTTGGTTTGAAGGTTGGACAATGTTTCTAAATGTCTTAGAACATTTCATGAATTTTTTTGTAATTTTTAAATACCTAAAAGTATTTTTAATTAATTAATTCTCATTAATCAATTAAAAATAATCTTTTAAATATTTAAAAATACTTTTTTAATGATAAAAAATAAAATAAAAATATTTTTGTGTCATAAAAATTAATAAAACCTTAAAGAAAAAGTTTCATAATTTTTATGATTTTTTAGCTATTTTAAATAAATTGTACAAATTAAATGCAAGAAAAATGAATTAAAATTAAATTAAATGAGAAGTAATTAGAATGGACGCATGAGATGCAATCTGGGGATATGAAGGTTGACTTGGCGCGCAATCGTGTGGTCCCAATTCAAACCTGACTAAAACCTGATTAATTAAATATTAAACCTAATTAAATTAATTAAATGGAAATTAATGTTAATGAAATGATCTGGTCCCTTGGTCTACGCGCGGGAAGGGCAATCCAATGGCCCAGGTTCAAAAATCACTAATGACTGGACTAAACCCTAATTAGGGCAGGGTAAACTCAGACGGCCGGAACAGTGGTTCCGGTCGTCTTCTCCGGCGTACCACAAACCCTAGAAATCGTTTCAGGCCACCATTCAACAAATTTCCTGCCCAGAAACAACCCCCCATCCTAACTAAACCCTAATCCAAGATCAAAAGGCATTTATCTAACATGAACAAGGAGAATCGAAGACAAGAGCATTCACGGGCCAAGTTTCAGAGATGCATAAAATGCCCATTTGTTCACCATTTTTGATTCTAATCATACCACAGTGATCCCCAGAGCATGTATTTTTGATTTGTAACAAAAAAAACAAGTTTTAAAAAGTTTGAAGTTTGAGACTACCTGAGATGACAAACCCTGTTTCTGAGCTTCCAGAACCTTTTCTTGATGCAAGCTAGCTCTAATGGATCCCCTGGTGTCAATGGCAAGCTTGGAATGAACTTTGGCAAGCTATTTTGAGTGGTTCACTTCTGGTGTAGCAGAAAATGCACTTTGCATACAGGCTGTTTCAACTCAAAGTAAGGGGTGGTTTTGGCTCTTTATGGCATGCTTGACTTGTTGGTGAAGGAAAATAGAGTGTTTGATGGATGGATGGTGTGATTCGAAGAGAACTGGTTCTGATGATGGTGAATGGTGGAGCTCAGGCCAAGCTTGTTTCAGGCCTGAGTTTTGGTGGTTTGGGGGCTTTGAGGTGTGGTGAGTTGAGTGGTGATCAAAGTTTTTGTGTTTTGTGGCTGTACCAAGAGTTTTGACAGAACTTGCAAGTTGGGAGATTTTTGTATATGTGATGAGTTAGTATGTTTTAGCCCTTGTTCTCTAGTGATATGGCCAGCAAAATGAATGAATAAACTAATGCAAGTGGCTGTGAGATGTGACTTGTACTTTATGGATTGGTAGATCAACTTTTGCTCAAAAACCACTTTTGTGTAAGATAGGGCATGGCATGATACTAGGCAAGTACAAGTTGGGTGCTGGTGCAGCAAAAGGTGAGGGAGAGGCTAGCCCAAAGTCAGCAGCCAATGTCATAAGTTGGTGAAGTAGTCATGAGTGAAAATGCAAGTTGGCTAGCTTTATGGTTTTCCATGGAAATGCCTTGTTACATGAACCAAACCATGAGCAAACTTGGTCCATTTCTGATTTTTGTGACTTAGAGAACATTCACATGCTGGTTTGACATGAATTTGAGGCAGCAATCATGCATTGATTCAAGACTTAGCAAAATTTCCACTTGGTGCATAACTTGAAAAATAATGATTTTTGGCAACTTTGCATGGCCATAACTTTTGATCCATGAAGAGTTAGATCATGTTCTTGTACTTTTTGAAAAGGGAAAGATGAGATCTACAACTTTCATGACCAAAGTTTTTCCATTTAAAGCCTTTTTGGATCATAAATCAAAGCTTGAAAATTGACCTAAAAGGATGCATTCTTGAAAAGTCAACAAAACCCAAAAAGTCAACTTTTGCCAAAACCCTAAATTCTTGATTTTTATGAACTTCAAACTTCTTCCATGATCAAATAAAAGTCATATACACTCAAAATGATGAAGATCACCCATTGGTTGGGTCATTGGGGGCCTCAGATGCCCTGATTTTACACTGACTTGTCTGAAAAGTCAACCCTTGATCAGATGACTTCCCCATGGAATTTCTTCATGAAAATTGATATGCATACTCCCTATACCATTTAGAGATCAATGGAAACAAGAATGATCAAAAATTTTGGTGTTATGGCCTCTGAAACCAAAACCCTAATTTTCAGTCAACTGTGCAGTTAAACCTGGCTCTGCATGCACTCAAACCCTAGTTCTTGTGATTCCTCTGCAATTTTGACTTTGTGAGGATGTAACATGATATAAGAACACACATGGACCCCTTTGAGTTGATTAGTGGCCTTTGGAATGGCTCAAGATGCCCTGAGGTTGCTCAGATCACAAACCCTAGGTGCAGATGACCTAGAAACTATCCAGTGAATCAAAAATGAGATATGAGAAGTTATGATTGTGTTTATGCATATGAGATGATCACAAGCCATGGTGTGAATGGGTGAGGGCAAATTTGGGGTGTTTACAGCTGCCCCTATTCAAACATGAGTTAGCTGTGCAGGTTGTAAGCGACGGCTTAACAGGCAAACAAGATAACTTGTGGTTGAATACCAAAGACAGTCCAAAATTTGCACTCACAGAAATGAAAAAGAAAAGGGATATAGATTGTAAGAGCAAAACAAAGTATATCGTAAAGTATGGGCGACGGAGGACGACCGTCGAGCAGAGGACGACTGCTGGGTAAGGTGGTATGTGAAGCAAAGCGATGACGGGGACGGCCGACATGCTGGTAAAGTGTATAAAGCAATGACGGGGACGGCCGACATGCTGGGGATAAAAGGTAAAGCTAAGACGGGGACGGCCGACTAGCTGGGAAAATAAAATATCATGATGGGGACGGCCATCAAGATAAAGTAGCAAAATTCTGAGGATTAATGAAACATGACGGGGACGGCCATCAAGTTCAATAAAGGTAAAGTAACCAACGATGGGGACGGCCATCGGGCTAAAAAGGAAAAGGGACCACGACGGGGACGGCCATCGGGTTAAAGAATAAATGAAATAAACAGATGATGGGGTACGGCCATCAAAGGTGAAGGACGATCACCTAGCAGGGGACGGCTGCTCTGTTGGGCATAAAAGAAATATGAT
Source organism: Lathyrus aphaca (assembly GCA_963966055.1). Classification (NCBI taxonomy): domain Eukaryota; kingdom Viridiplantae; phylum Streptophyta; class Magnoliopsida; order Fabales; family Fabaceae; genus Lathyrus; species Lathyrus aphaca. The sequence continues at coordinate 174,574,640 of OZ014524.1, read as the reverse complement.
GGGGACGGCCATCAAAGGTGGAGGACGACCACCTGGCAGGGTACGGCTGCCGAAAATATCAACGATGGGGACGGCCATCGGATAGAGAAGGTCAACGATGGGGACGGCCATCGGACGAGCATGATGGGGGACGACCATCAAGAAGTGGAGGACGACCACTCAGCAGGGGACGGCTGCTCTCAAAGTTTATCATAACACAGGATGAGTGTTAGACAACTAAAATCAACAATGGGGACGGCCATTGGATAAAGTGATGAAGGACGATCATCAAAAGGTGGAGGACGACCACCTGGCAGGGGACGGCTGCTAAAATCAACGATGGGGACGGCCACCGGATGAGCATGATGGAGGACGACCATCAAGAAGTGGAGGACGACCACTTAGCAGGGTACGGCTGCTCTCAGAGGTATCATAACACAGGACGAGTGTTAGATAAAAAGAAAATTTGTTGGCAATCTACTGGGGAGATAGTAAACACGGACGAGCGTTTACATCCAAGAAACAAAAGGTATAAGTGTTTGGTATTGTGTATAGATTAAAGATGCGGACGAGCATCCTTAAGACTATGATACGGACGAGTATCATGTAGAAACAAACTGACACGTGCCCAGAGCTGATGATACGGACGAGTATCAACTGGTTAACAAGGAACACGGACGAGTGTTGCATCTGAAAGTATCCTTCTGGGGAATAGTAGACACAGACGAGCATCTATATTCACGAAGACATAAGTGTTTGACACGGTGTATGGATTAAAGATGCGGACGAGCATCCTTAAGACTATGATACGGACGAGTATCATGTAGAAACAAACATTAGACGCAATGTTCTGAGATGATGGTACGGACGAGTATCAACTGGTTAACAAAGAACAAGGACTACTGTCGAATCTGCGGGGATATACATGGTGTATATAAGATACGGACGAGTATCTGTATAAGTGTACCAATGAGTAGTGAATATATAATGTATAGGTGAGTGTTTATCTGCTGGGGATATGACACGGACGGGCGTCAGGAAAGTGTATATACAAATATAGGCGACCACGCTGGGGATATGACACGGACGGGTGTCAAGAAAGTGTATAGGTATATGTAAGTGCAAAGAGGGTGTCTTTGGCTTTCTGCTGGTGACACGTCACGGACGAGTGTCAGGATGTATCTGCAATACTGGTGATCTTGGTTTGTAAAGTGTATTCAGGCAACCTGCTGGGAAATAATGATACGGGCAGGTATCAAAAAGGAGATATGCACTGGTGTTTGTGATATGGGGGCAACTGCTTTTGCTGGGACTCTGATGGGGATGTATTCTGTATGCCGACAGATTGTCAATATTTACAAGTGTTCAAATCACAACATGACTTATGATTATGCTATGCATTTGATTTTTTTGCCGTAATGCTCCGTATTAGACGGAATGCTACGCTCTGGGGGTGAATATGATGCGAATGCTATGATCATGCAAAGAGGCACCGATCCGGGATTCGGATCCCGTTGCTGCAAAGATCTCTGATCGATCTGCTTGAAGTGAACATCCCAGCTGGGGATGAGATCATTGATAGATCTGTAGTTGTATCTGCTTGGGGATATACGTCATCGATTGACATATTCTTATAATACGGGACCCAGCTGGGGTTTGTAGAAGCTTTCTCTCTCTCTGTTGTGACTTCTTCTTGCGCTGCTCTTCTGAATAGAGGCCTGAAGCTCTGTGGGGAAATGATTCCTCGATTCTCGCATCCTGCTGAGGAATAATGGCTACTCGGCTGGGGAGTTGTGAGAGGCAACTCAGCTGGGGAGAGCTACTCAGCTGGGGATAGAACATCTCCGATGCTGTATGTTGATTTGGCAACTTTGCTGGGGAAATGGGCACCTCCCAGTGCCATGTGGAAAATAGACCGAGTTGATAATGATTCGCCAACTTGCTGAGATGTATCATGCATGCCCCAGGTTGCGCTCTGGATACCTGCAATCCTGCAAAGGTAAGGAAACGTACAAAAGGTCCCGAGGTATCCCTTACTGGATTCCGTCATAGGAGACAAGTACTTTCGAGAATAATCACATTCCCTGTAAGCATGTGTTTTTTTTTTTTTTTTTTTTTTTTTTTTTTTTTTTTTTTTTTTTTTTTTTTTTTTTAGAGAAAGGCATCTGTACTTATGCAATTGTATTTTTAGAGATATCAGACTACTCTTTGCAAAACATAAATGTAAAAACGAAACATGACTGAAAATCTGATTATATTAATTCGTGTGCCCCGAATTGGCAAGATACAGTCAGAGAAACATATCTCCTGAAATGAGGAGATTGTTACAAATTGAGAAATAAAGTGCTGGCGGTGCTGGCGATGCTTTCAAGGAGCTTCCTCTTCTGCTATGACTCGTATGACAATGACGTTCTTCTCGTCTTGCTTTCTGGAGAGAGTTGATTCTGATTGCAGCTTGATCCTTTGGAGCTTACCAAGTTGTAGGCGATACAGACGAATTCAGAATGCAGTTGTTCGCTTATTCCCTTATTTTGCATGGATCGCCCTTTCGGGTTTTCAATCCATCGGGATACCCATTTTTGCCTGAGCTGTCCAATGCGGCTTTTCAACTCAGCGGGTGTACAATTTTTTTTATTTATTTTCCCTTATTTTTGCCCGAGTCTTTTATTCTGTTTTTGACTCGCCGGGATGCCCTATTTTTGCCTGGACTTACATTCTGTTTTTGTGTCCAGCGGGTCATTTTATGCGAAGTATTTTTTAACTGCATCTGAATTCACAGGGGATGGAAAATCTTCACCATCCATGGTGCTGAGCATCAGTGCTCCACCAGAGAAGACTTTCTTGACGACGAATGGTCCTTCGTAATTTGGAGTCCACTTGCCCCTGTGGTCTGTATGTGGAGGAAGGATTCTTTTCAGCACAAGATCTCCCACTCGGTACTCTCGATGCCTGACTTTCTGATCGAAGGCTCTCTTCATTCTCTTCTGATATAACTGCCCATGACAGATTGCAGCCAATCTCTTCTCTTCGATCAGACTCAGTTGCTCGTATCGGGACCTAACCCATTCTGCTTCACTCAGTTTGACATCCATCAATACCCGTAGCGAGGGTAATTCAACTTCAACTGGTAGGACTGCTTCCATACCATATACAAGTTGATACGGTGTTGCCCCAGTGGATGTCCTGATTGATGTGCGATACCCATGCAAGGCAAATGGTAGCATTTCGTGCCAGTCTTTGTAGGTGATTACCATCTTCTGCACAATCTTCTTGATATTCTTATTTGCCGCCTCAACAGCGCCGTTCATCTTTGGCCTGTAAGGAGAAGAATTGTGATGTTGGATCTTGAAGTCCCGGCACAGCTCTGCCATCATTTTGTTGTTCAAGTTGGAACCATTATCAGTGATGATCCGCTCGGGCACTCCGTACCGACAGATGATATCTCTTTTCAGAAATCTGGCTACCACTTGCCTTGTGACATTTGCATATGAGGCTGCTTCCACCCACTTGGTGAAATAATCGATGGCGACCAGGATGAATCTGTGGCCGTTCGAAGCAGTTGGCTCAATTTTGCCAATCATGTCAATGCCCCACATAGCAAAGGGCCATGGTGAAGACATTATGTTCAGGGGATTGGGAGGCACATGCACCTTGTCTGCATAAATCTGGCATTTATGGCATTTTCTGGCGTAAGCACAACAGTCTGCATCCATTGTGATCCAATAATAGCCTGATCTTAACAACTTTTTAGCCATGGCATGTCCTCCAGCATGGGTACCAAAGGATCCTTCGTGCACTTCATGCATCAACAAATCTGCTTCTGTCTTGTCAACACATCTGAGGAGTACCATGTCAAAGTTCCTTTTGTACAAAGACCCATCAGTGTTCAGAAAGAAACTTCCAGCAAGCCTTCTTAAAGTCTTCTTATCATTGGAAGATGCCCCAGGTGGGTATGTCTGATCCTCCAAGAAGCACTTAATGTCATGGAACCAAGGCTTATTGTCCTTGACAATATCTGTTGCAAATACGTATGCTGGTCTATCGAGTCTGGACACTGGAATCTGAGGTACAAAGTTAGCAGCTTGAACTTTGATCATGGATGAAATGGTAGCAAGAGCATCTGCAAACTGATTCTCGTCCCGAGGGATATACTCAAGCTTGACTGTTGTGAAGAAAGTCAATAACCTTCTTGTATAATCCCTGTAAGGTATCAGATGATCTTGGTGGGTGTACCATTTTCCGTTGGTCTGATTGACTACCAAAGCTGAATCTCCAAATACGGTCAATGTCTTGATCCTGAGGTCAATGGCTTCCTCAAGACCCATAATGCAAGCTTCGTATTCAGCTTCGTTGTTAGTGCAGTTGAAAGTGAGCTTTGCCGAGAAAGGCATGTGAACCCCTTTAGGTGTAATGAGTACTGCACCAACACCACGGCCATTCATGTTGACAGCCCCATCAAACATCATAGTCCATTCTTCTTCTGGGTCAGGCCCTTCAGTGTGAATAGGCTCTTCATGATCTTTTGCTTTAATGAACATGATGTCTTCATCGGGGAAGTCGAACCTCATAGGCTGGTAGTCATCAATGGGTTGCTCAGCCAGATATTCAGATAGTACACTGCCCTTGATGGCTTTCTGAGATGTGTACTGTATGTCGTATTCTGTGAGAATCATCTGCCATCTTGCAACCCGTCCGGTAAGAGCTGGCTTCTCGAAAATGTACTTAACTGGATCCATTTTTGAGATTAATAAAGTAGTGTGGGTCAGCATATACTGTCTCAGTCGGCGAGCAGCCCACGCTAAAGCACAGCAAGTTTTCTCGAGCAGTGAATAACGCTGTTCACAGTCGGTAAACTTTTTGCTTAGGTAGTATATTGCATACTCTTTTCGACCAGACTCGTCATGCTGACCTAGTACACACCCCATCGATTCTTCTAATACCGTCAAGTACATAATCAGAGGTCTTCCTTCAACTGGAGGCATAAGGATTGGAGGTTCTTGCAAATACTCCTTGATCTTGTCAAAAGCTTTCTGGCAGTCTTCGTTCCACCTGACCGTTTGCTCCTTTCTTAACAGCTTGAATAGGGGTTCACAAGTTGCTGTAAGGTGAGATATGAACCGTGAGATGTAGTTCAATCGACCTAAGAACCCTCGAACTTCTTTCTCAGTTTTAGGTGCAGGCATTTCTTGTATAGCCTTGACTTTATCTGGGTCAACCTCAATCCCCTTCTCGCTTACAATAAAGCCCAGCAGCTTACCGGATCGCACCCCGAATGTGCATTTGTTGGGGTTCAGCTTTAGTTGGTATTTCCTCAGACGCTTGAATAACTTGAGCAGATTCACCAGGTGATCTTCCTCTGTAAGGGACTTGGCAATCATATCATCCACATAACATTCTATTTCTTTGTGGATCATATCATGGAATAATGTTACCATAGCCCGTTGATACGTTGCACCAGCATTCTTCAATCCGAATGGCATCACCTTATAACAGAACGTGCCCCAAGGTGTGATGAATGTTGTCTTCTCCATGTCTTCAGGTGACATCTTGATCTGATTATACCCTGAAAATCCATCCATGAAGGAGAATACCGAGAACTGAGCCGTGTTATCCACCAATACGTCAATGTGAGGTAATGGGAAGTCATCTTTCGGGCTGGCTCTGTTCAGATCCCGGTAATCAACACACATTCTTACTTTTCCGTCCTTCTTAGGCACAGGTACTATGTTAGCAACCCACGGAGGATAACTAGTCACAGCAAGGAACCCGGCGTCCCATTGCTTTTGTACCTCTTCCTTGATTTTCATAGCCATGTCTGGGCGAGTTCGGCGCAACTTCTGTTTGACTGGTGGGCATTCTTCCCTCAAAGGCAGCTTATGCACAACAATATCGGTATCCAACCCTGGCATATCTTGGTAGGACCAAGCAAACACATCAACATACTCTTGAAGCAGATCTATCAGCTGTCTCTTCACCGAGTCTTGCAGGCAGGCCCCGATTTTAACTTCTTTCACATTTTCTTCTGTACCAAGATTGATCACTTCAATCTCCTCCTGATGAGGCGTAATGATCCTCTCCTCTTGCCTTAACAACCTAGCTAGCTCTTCAGGAAGCTCGTATTCTTCTTCAACCCCTTCTTCAGCTTGATTGATCGGATTGTCAAAGTCATACGATGTCATAGCCGTGCTGTTGTCGGTGCTGTCAGGAAGGCACTCTCTGCAAGGGTTCAATTGGTTCATTTTAGTGATTGATTTTAATCTTGCTTTTAGAAAAAAGTGAAATGAAGTTATCATTTTGAAAACACCGCCATTTATTTTTGTACAAAAAGAAAAATGGAAAAACAGTGAGCAGAAAAGAAAAAGACTCGTTTGCAAAAAGATTGTCTGATATTTCATTAATTTAATCTTGTTTGCACAAAAGTACAGATGGCCCTGATTACAAAATGAGTCTTGTCATCTCGGGCAAGATGCAAGACTTGGATGCATGCTATAAAATACAGGAAATAATAATTACTCTGCTTGAGTAACACTTATAATTCCCTGGGAAGACCAGTTCGAGACACTGCTCCCTGGGACCTTCGGACGAATCCAATTCTCCAGGTTGCGCTCCTCTTCCAGCTCGTCTTCCAGACAATTGATAGCATCGGGGGTAAGCATTCCCCCACTGACAAATCCTGGCTCTGCAGCAGCCTTTGCTTGATGTTGAGTTGGTCTGTAACCCAACCCAAATTTGTCCTTCTTCTCCTCCACAGCTAAAACCTTGCCCCAGCCTAGGGCAGTTCCTTCCTCAACAACCTTCCGGGCTTGTTGGTATGACGACATGGAGATCCCCGAAACAGCAGATGTTTCATTCACATTCAAGGCCTCAAAACCTTGGCTCATGGTTTCAACGATCTCACCATCCATTTCAATATACTTGTAAGTAGCTAGATGGCTAACAAAGATGTCCTCCTCTCCACAGATTGTGACAACTTGACCTTCCCACTCAAATTTTAACTTTTGGTGAAGGGTAGACGTTATAGCGCCAGCGGCGTGAATCCAGGGTCTACCCAACAAACAGCTGTAGGCGGGCTGAATGTCCATCACATAAAAGATAGTTTTAAAAGTCTGCGGGCCAATTGTCACGGGCAGCTCAATCTCTCCCAGAACCGATCTCTTCGAGCCATCAAAAGCTCTAACCACCAGGTTGCTGGGTCTCAATGCCAAACCATCATATTCAAGCTTCACCAGAGCCTTCTTTGGTAAGACATTCAGGGATGATCCTGTGTCCACCAGCACATGTGAAAGGACAGCTCCTTTGCATTCCATGGTTATGTGCAAGGCTTTGTTGTGATTGCAGCCATCCACTGTCAGGTCAGAATTGGTAAACCCTAGCCCATTGCTAGCAGTAACGTTTCCAACAACGGTTTCCAATTGGTTGACAGTAATCTCCTCGGGCACGTAAGCCGCGTGCAGTACCTTCAGTAGTGCATTCCGATGGGCTTCGGAGCACATAAGCAGAGAGAGGATGGAGATTTTGGATGGCGTCTGGTGAAGTTGATCCACAATTTTGTAATCACTCTTTTTGATGATCCTCATAAACTCATCAACTTCCTGATCGAATGGAGTCTTCAGGGCTTCTTTGGTAGCTGGATCTTCCTGCACCGGGCTCTTTCCTTTTGCCTTGGCAGCAGCTTCTGCTTCGGCAGTAGGTCTTTGGACTTGTGAAGCGAAGAGACGTCCGCTTCGGGTGAAGCCTCCGCCTCCGCCCACATTATCAATTTGTGGTGCAGGTGTTGATGTTTCAAGAGTGATTCTCTTTCCCTCGCAATACAAGTCAGAGCCATAGTGCCAAGGGATGGCCCTATTGCTTTCATATGGTACAGGTCCAGGTACCGTGACGGTGACTGGACTGATTGCTGCTGCTGAGGGGACTGTTATTGTCTGCGGATCATAAAAGATTGTAACTGGTGCTCTAGTGGGAGCAGCACCTTCTGAATGATAAGCGGAATTGTTTTCTGGATCGTAGAATATGGTAACAGTGGAGACATCTTCGTGATTGTTCGCTGGTGTTGTAGAAGGTTCTGTTGGAAGAACTGTTGTTGTTGTTGATGGGGAGTCGAAGTGGACTGAAGCTGAAGTTGTAGCAGGAGAAACTGTTGAAAACTGATCATTGGGTAGAACAGATGAAGTACTTGCTGATGTTGTTGATGAATTGTTGGGAACAATTGTTGCTGTATTTGTAGGAGGATCTGAAACCATTGCTGATGAAGTCGTCGGGTTTGCCGGGAATGATGTAGTGATCTGCAGTAAGCCACTCTGAATAAGGCTGTCAATGCCATTCCTCAAGTCTTCACACCCATTCCAAGAAATATTGCAGTATGGGCACCCTAGTTCACACCCCGGAAATATATTGCTTTCACGGAGTTGAGCCTTGATTTCCACCAATGGTGTCCTGATCTGATCCACACTGGTTATCAAATAAGACGGTTGGTCTTCTTCGATAGCATTAATTCGGGGACCACCATGGTGTGGCATTGGGTTTTTGTTGACGTTGGGCGGAGGTGCAAAATTCAGAGCCTTGGAGTCTACCAAGTCTTGTACCTTCATATGCAGTGCCCTGCATTTTTCTGTACTGTGACCAGGCGCGTTCGAGTGAAAAGCACACCTAGCATTAGAGTCATAGTTTCTTGGTAGACTGTTTGGATCCGGCGGTGCCAACGTTCTTAACTCAACCAGGTTGAGCTTCAGAAGTTGTGGCAGCAAGGCAGCATACGGCATGGGGATCGGGTCGATCACTCGGTTAGCTTGAGATGGCCTTTGTTGGAATGGCCTCTGTTGATTGTTGTTGGTGTTGTTGTTGTTGTAGTTGTTTCTTGGAGGATATTGATTCTGATGATACTGAGGTTGTTGTTGGAAATTTTGTTGAGGAGGTTGATAGACTGGCTGAGGATGAGTTGGAGCAGGGATGGTGACTGCTGCTATTGACCTCTGAGCATATTGGGGCCTACCCCTGTTGGTGTGAATGGCATTGGTCTCGCCAGCTCTTCTAGGGCCTGCAAAAGGCTTTCTTGTACCACTGGACGAACTAGCACCATTATCAGATATCTTACCCATCTTTAATAGGCTTTCAATTCTCTCCCCGGCTATAACAACATCTGCGAAGCTGGTGGAAGAGAAAGCAGCTAGCCTATCAATATAGGTTCCCTGAAGGGTATTCATGAACATATCAGCCATCTCTCTTTCAGACATAGGTGGCTGGACAGCAGCAGCAAGCTGTCTCCATCTTTGAGCATATTCTCTGAAGCTCTCTCTTGATGATTGCGACATCCCCATTAGGAGGGTCCTATTGGGTGCCATATCCAGATTATACTGATACTGTCTGATGAAGGCCTCTGCCAGGTCCTTCCAGCATCTTACAGTTGCTCTTGTCAGATGGGAATACCATTCCCTTGATGCTCCAGTCAAGCTATCTTCGAAGTAGAACATCCACAATTTCTCGTCCATGGTGTAAGCTTTTAATCTTCCGAGAAAAGATTGCAGATGGGTTCGAGGACAAGAAGTCCCATTATACTTTTCAAAACATGGAGGCTTGAACTTGTGAGGGATCCTGACCCCCTCTACTAAACCCATGTCCATGACATCGAACCCCAAAGAATTTTGGGATTCCAAAGACCTCAACTTCTCAGCCAACTCATCCAATCTCCTATCATAGGTTTCCTCTCCAGCACCCATGACTGTAAACTGATCCTCCTGAGGATCCTCTTGAAGTACTCTGGCTGCAGTAGCTGTTCCTTGAACGTTTGCAGGAATATGAATCTCAGGATGTAGGTGTGGACCAAACACAGGGGGGTTGACATGTGGTTGCACCCTTTCATTGTTACTTGTGCCAGCAGTTCCCACATGGGGGTCATCTTGAGTTCTCCCCTCTACCAGAACTCTAAGCCTCTCCTGGCTTTGAGCTAAATTATTCATCACTTCCATGAACTGAGTTATTTGGGTTCTCATCTCCACCCTTTCATTAGCCATCTGGGTTCTGGTCTCATTGAGGTCTTGCTGCAACTGGTCCATCTGGATGCCCGGAAGGTTGTTTCTTGTAGGGTACCTGTGTGGCCTGTTGAGAGGGAATAGCCTGCGGCGAGCAATAATTCCTGAATGTCACAACAGAGGTTAGAAACAATAAAACAAAACCTACAAAACAAACAAAAGTGTTAGTATGCAATGCAGTATGCTTATTCGCTATCAAGGTATCCGGCTTGGTCTTCAGTTTTGACCCGTCCAGACCCTTGAAGATGATGCTGTTGAAGTTGCTTTTGAAGTGAACCCAGATAGAAACCAACACAAATATATTACAAAGGATGAAATAATACAAATTGTTCATTTTTTACAACACTAGCCCTCTAAGGGGTCAAAAATACATCACCAAAAAGCAAAAGTACATGGAAAAGGAACAACAACAAGCAAATAATCAGACTCCAAGGCCAAACTCATCCTCGCGAACTTCCTTAAGAAGTGCTTCGGTCACAGGATCAGCCGGATGCTCCGTAAGATTCCTGATGAGAAGGTTTCTTGTTGCAACAGCTGTAGTCAACTTCTTGTTCTGGCTTTGGTCTTTGGATTTCTTCACTCCAGCTTTGATTTTTAACTCTGAAATTTCCTCCTGGGCTGCTGCCAGGGCTTTTTTCATCTGCTCCATCTTATCTTGAACTCTCTTGTCTTCTAGAGTACGGGCTTCAGTGATCCGGACCCACCTGGCCTGACTCTCTTTCAAGTACAAGTCTGTCCTTGCTCTTTGGAACTGGGCTTCTTTACAAGCATTTTTCAGAATCTGCTCACCAGCTTTAGACTTGTTGATATAGTCTCCAGACTTCTCAATCTTAGTCAAGTGTTCCACTCTCAGCTTCTCCAATCTTTCAATCTCCCTTACACCTTCACTCCTCTCCCTGAGGGTCTTCTGCAGGGCTTGGGATAGCTTCTCATTTCTTTCTTTCAAGCTCTCAAACTCCTCCAAACTGATGGTGGCAGGGGGTGGTGCTGATGATGACTCAGGCATGTCTTTGATGGTGAAGGGCAATCCTGAGATTTGGGCCCTAGCATAGGACCACTCATGGTATTGGGCTGATGCCACATTATTGCACTTCCCCAGAATGGTGATTCCCTTGGTTTGAACATGATCCCAAGCCCAGGCAGCCTGCCTAACAACAGTCAAACTGATCTTGTTCTCACAGTAGAGGGTCTCAACCAGGTCTTGTTCCCTTGGAGTGTGGACCAGTGCATAGCCCAACTGTCTCCTGAACAGCAGAGGGTTGTAGTTGATACTTCCCTTAACTCCTACCAAAGGTACATTGGGAAAGTGCCCACAGCTTGTGATGATATCCCTGCCCTTGGTGCCTTGGGTGCACCATCTGATGTCTGCTGTAGTGAGAGTAGTGAGCCTCTTAGCCCAGTTGCTTTGCTGATGAGGATTCAGGAATGCATCTGTCCTGGGTAGATGCTTGAGAAGCCAAGCATGGAATAGTGGAGCACAACACCTCACTAGCTTACCCCTCTGTTTCTCATTTCTCTGATGTACTGAGTAATAGAGATCACCCAGTAAAGTTGGCACTGGGTTCTTCAGGATGAACAAATGGATTGCATTCTTGCTGATGAATCGAGGCTCATATGCAAACAACACAATCCCATATACACTTAAGGCCAACAGAGCACAAACAGCTCTCCACTCCCCCAGGGAGGCCTTCAAACTAGCTTGAGAAATCAGGAAGTCCAGATGAAATCCAGGGATCCCAGCTTTAGAGGTCATATGCTGCTCAATCAAAGCAGGTTCCAGGTGCAAAGCTCTTGCTATCTCTCCATTGCTGGGAAAGACCATTTCAGGGTTAAAAGGAATTTCTCTCTTGATAGGCAAACCAACCAAAGATGCATATTCTTCTAAGAGAGGTCCCAACTGAAAGTCTTGAAAGGTGAAACACCTCAATGGGGGGTCATAGAACTGGATGCAGGTATGGATCAGGCTCCTCTGAGATGGGTCCATGTCTATAACCAAGTCAAGTATATCCCCATAATGCTCCCTGAACAGAGGTATGTGATCTGGGGTCATCAGGGTTTGGACCCTCCTGATGTCTGACAAGTCTGGTTGGAAGAAATGATAGGTGATATTGCTTTTCTTTGGAGCCATGATGCTGAAGACTGGGTAGAGTGCTGATGACAATGCTGAAGTAGAGAAAACCACTGACTGGCTGGTGCTGAAGCAGACAGCTAAACTGAAGCAGATGCTGGTGAAGATGGGTCAAAGCTGCAGATGGGGTCAAAACCAAAACCTGATGAAAATGGATACCCTGAAAAACAAATAAGCACATGTTAATATGATGCAATGAGGATGTATGCAAATGATATGCAAAGGGTTTGTGACTGAGCTGGATCTGGATAAACTGTCTTGGTATAGATCCATGTGTGTTCAAGAATTCCAGATGGAGGTCTATAAATCCAGTAACCAAGGTGAGGGACTCAAATAAAGAGCCACATGTCCAGGGTTTTAGAATCACAAGAACTATCCAACATGGAGCATTCTTAACAAAGTCAAAGTAACAGGGTATTCTGAGGTCAAGGTACCTGCAAACCTGTAAACAGCCCAACCCCCTCACAGGTAGTGATCTAGAACAAGGATCCTCAGACTTGGATCAGTTATGAGGAGCGTAAACACTTCTAACCCGGAGGTACAGTGTTTACAATAATCATAACAATTCCTCCTCTAATTCACCTCAATTTCTGAAGGTCAATACTAAAAGGTCATCCAGACTTAGCAGGCTTCCCAGATCCCCCTAGCACTACAGGAAATCCGTAGCACAGAGTTCTCAAGAAGAAACCCATATCTGAACCGTGTTTCATATTCCCGCACCAGACCGAAATGGAATGGGAAAGAATATGATTCACTCTAGCCTAGGTGTCACTCAGGTCCCAGGTATAGGACCTTAACTCTCAATGGAACACCCACCCATCAAAGAAAAACCAGATCCAGCCAGCACAGTATGACAGTATGATATATAAAAGCAGTAAAGAAAGCAGTAAAGTAACTGTACATAAAGCAATAAACAAAAATAAATACAAGCACAAACAAGCACATAACACCCCAGTAAACACAAGTCAAACAAGCGCTAGGAGGAACCCACAAAAAGAACCAGAAGCCCTGGTTGCAGAGTAGCTTTCCCCAGCAGAGTCGCCAAGCTGTCGCTCCCGACAAATGACAATAGATCATATGAAGGTACAGACGCGAACGGTCGGCGAAAGGAACAATGAGAACACACAGCCGTGAACTCACTGGAGGTGAAAAGAGTCGCCAGCTAGGCATTTTTATCCCGGAGGAAAGGTAATGCTGCATAAACCTAGAAAAGATAGATAAGACGGTTTGCGAACCAGAGAGACTGAGAAAGGGGGTTGGTTACAACCTGGGAAGGTATTAGCACCCAGATTGTCCGTCGTACTCGACGGGATCCACGCTTAAAAGATTTGTGTTTTAAAGGGGTAGTGTCAGTGCAATCTGTGTACAAAAGAGCTGGAAAAGGATGTACAGGTGTCAGTGTAAAGGAGTGTAAAGTGTAATATACAGTGTCAGTGTAGGAACAGGAGTGAAGTGCTCAAGATCAATGAGGCTTAAAGAATGAAGCTGGAAAGAGGGGGAGTATACAGAGACTTTTGTTCGATAACTGTTAAGTTATGCCTACGTATCCTCTCGTGCAATGAGGAAGTCAGAACACCGTAGTTCGACCCAAAGAGACTGAAAGGTGAATTGACTTGTGAACTGCTTACTTGTCTATGCTCAAGTGTATGATCTGTCTGGCACAGATGCAAACTGTCTTGCATTAGACGGAAGAAGCGAGTTCTCGTTTATGAGTGAAGGTGATGAGAAAAGAATCCCGGAGGAGACGATTATTGTTTGTTTTTGTATTTTCAGTCTTTTATTGTTTTTGAGAATTTGTCATAAGATAATGAGCTTAAGTCTAAACCAATGGATTTAGTAAACTCATCACATCTTCCCTCTGTTTAGGGGTAATGAGAATACCTTAAGTGTGAAGTCAGACTCTCACACTTAATCACCTTTGGTGTAGGATTAAGATCATTAACCTACTTGCGATTATTTAGATGTTTTTGTGATTTTTGTTTAGTGTTAAGTAATGAGGTTAAGCCATAATCATGGATTAAACAGACTCATTACACCATCCTAAAAGAAGGATAATAGATGAGAATGTTTAAGTTGGGAAAAACTCCTCAACTTAATCCATGATTAGGGATTAAACCCATGACAAAACAAGCTTTTGATTAGGTGGATTTTATTTAATGGTATGATGATGAAGTGAATTTTATGATTTGTAAGACAACTTGAGGGGGACTTGTCCATTAACACTAGGGTTAGTCCTTCTTAACCACTTAAGGAAGAATTAGAACCCTAATGCAAGGCCCAAGTTACAAGTGTAATGTCTTGATGATTACTAGATGGATTAATTAAGAGAGTTTAACACCTTAAGGGTCCAAGACTTAGGATTAAAGTTATACACTCCATCCTAAAAGAAGGATGCAGGCATGATCTTAATCACAAAGTCTTAAAGCCTTGAGGGTTTAGTCCCTGATTATGAGGTGAGGAGAGAAGACTCAAAGAGAGACACAAAGGTAAAAACTATGGGGAGACTAATCAAAACCCTAATTCATTATCATGCTTGGTTGTTCCTAATGTTTGTGAGGTGTTCAAGAACAAACTTCAGATGAACCACCAGGAGGCAGATGAACAAGATCAAGAGAAGCAAAGTGACTTGCTTCATTCAAGAAGTCAAGTCACTTGAAGAAAGAAAGTGGGAGAAGGAAGAATGAGCAAGCTCAAACTCAAACACAAGTAAGAATGCAGCAAGGTATGCAAAAGAAGATGAGAAGAAAAGTTATGAGAAGTGAAGGCAAATTCACTTCTCAAGATTACTTACCACCTGAAATGTTAGAAACAAATGCAATGCAATGCTAGATGAAATGAAATGACATGATGCAAAGCAAAACCAGAAGCATGGTGATGATGATTATGATGTTATGAAGTGCTGCAAACATGAGGCAAGGCAAAGGGATGCTCATACAAAATCATGGATGCAAATGATGCAAGCTGAGGAGCATGAACAAGCATGAAATGTTATGAAGCATACAGGACAAATGACATGGCAAATATGTAATGCAATGATCAAACATGCTTCCTATATGTCTTAAGATTGTCAAATGAATCATAAGAATGCACAAAATGCAATGGCAAGTCAAGTTATGCAAGGAAATGCAAGAAGGATGCAAGAGGAAGCCCAAATTAGGGTTCATGGATCAAACATCAAACACAAACCAAAAACAGAAGCAAACCTTAACCTAAAAAATGGAAAATGGTACCCAAAGAAACCCTAGGCCTATAATGAACCACTGCCCAAAGGGGAGCTCTCAACTCTCAACCAAACTCAAGTTATGAATTTTGCAAGTTATTAGGGCTTTTTAGGGTTTGTAACAAAAGAAATGCCAATCAATTAGAAAATGCAAGATCAAATCATGGCCTTTTTATCCTTGAAAGTTCATGCTAAATGGAAAACAATGCAAGAAGAATCAATGTCTCAACCTTCACCAATAGGCAGAAATGAATTTTCAAACTTATGAACAAAATAATGCATCAAAAATGATTTAATTCAATGAAAAATTCTTAAAATGCATCAAGATCAAAAAAGAAATTTGGTTTGAAGGTTGGACAATGTTTCTAAATGTCTTAGAACATTTCATGAATTTTTTTGTAATTTTTAAATACCTAAAAGTATTTTTAATTAATTAATTCTCATTAATCAATTAAAAATAATCTTTTAAATATTTAAAAATACTTTTTTAATGATAAAAAATAAAATAAAAATATTTTTGTGTCATAAAAATTAATAAAACCTTAAAGAAAAAGTTTCATAATTTTTATGATTTTTTAGCTATTTTAAATAAATTGTACAAATTAAATGCAAGAAAAATGAATTAAAATTAAATTAAATGAGAAGTAATTAGAATGGACGCATGAGATGCAATCTGGGGATATGAAGGTTGACTTGGCGCGCAATCGTGTGGTCCCAATTCAAACCTGACTAAAACCTGATTAATTAAATATTAAACCTAATTAAATTAATTAAATGGAAATTAATGTTAATGAAATGATCTGGTCCCTTGGTCTACGCGCGGGAAGGGCAATCCAATGGCCCAGGTTCAAAAATCACTAATGACTGGACTAAACCCTAATTAGGGCAGGGTAAACTCAGACGGCCGGAACAGTGGTTCCGGTCGTCTTCTCCGGCGTACCACAAACCCTAGAAATCGTTTCAGGCCACCATTCAACAAATTTCCTGCCCAGAAACAACCCCCCATCCTAACTAAACCCTAATCCAAGATCAAAAGGCATTTATCTAACATGAACAAGGAGAATCGAAGACAAGAGCATTCACGGGCCAAGTTTCAGAGATGCATAAAATGCCCATTTGTTCACCATTTTTGATTCTAATCATACCACAGTGATCCCCAGAGCATGTATTTTTGATTTGTAACAAAAAAAACAAGTTTTAAAAAGTTTGAAGTTTGAGACTACCTGAGATGACAAACCCTGTTTCTGAGCTTCCAGAACCTTTTCTTGATGCAAGCTAGCTCTAATGGATCCCCTGGTGTCAATGGCAAGCTTGGAATGAACTTTGGCAAGCTATTTTGAGTGGTTCACTTCTGGTGTAGCAGAAAATGCACTTTGCATACAGGCTGTTTCAACTCAAAGTAAGGGGTGGTTTTGGCTCTTTATGGCATGCTTGACTTGTTGGTGAAGGAAAATAGAGTGTTTGATGGATGGATGGTGTGATTCGAAGAGAACTGGTTCTGATGATGGTGAATGGTGGAGCTCAGGCCAAGCTTGTTTCAGGCCTGAGTTTTGGTGGTTTGGGGGCTTTGAGGTGTGGTGAGTTGAGTGGTGATCAAAGTTTTTGTGTTTTGTGGCTGTACCAAGAGTTTTGACAGAACTTGCAAGTTGGGAGATTTTTGTATATGTGATGAGTTAGTATGTTTTAGCCCTTGTTCTCTAGTGATATGGCCAGCAAAATGAATGAATAAACTAATGCAAGTGGCTGTGAGATGTGACTTGTACTTTATGGATTGGTAGATCAACTTTTGCTCAAAAACCACTTTTGTGTAAGATAGGGCATGGCATGATACTAGGCAAGTACAAGTTGGGTGCTGGTGCAGCAAAAGGTGAGGGAGAGGCTAGCCCAAAGTCAGCAGCCAATGTCATAAGTTGGTGAAGTAGTCATGAGTGAAAATGCAAGTTGGCTAGCTTTATGGTTTTCCATGGAAATGCCTTGTTACATGAACCAAACCATGAGCAAACTTGGTCCATTTCTGATTTTTGTGACTTAGAGAACATTCACATGCTGGTTTGACATGAATTTGAGGCAGCAATCATGCATTGATTCAAGACTTAGCAAAATTTCCACTTGGTGCATAACTTGAAAAATAATGATTTTTGGCAACTTTGCATGGCCATAACTTTTGATCCATGAAGAGTTAGATCATGTTCTTGTACTTTTTGAAAAGGGAAAGATGAGATCTACAACTTTCATGACCAAAGTTTTTCCATTTAAAGCCTTTTTGGATCATAAATCAAAGCTTGAAAATTGACCTAAAAGGATGCATTCTTGAAAAGTCAACAAAACCCAAAAAGTCAACTTTTGCCAAAACCCTAAATTCTTGATTTTTATGAACTTCAAACTTCTTCCATGATCAAATAAAAGTCATATACACTCAAAATGATGAAGATCACCCATTGGTTGGGTCATTGGGGGCCTCAGATGCCCTGATTTTACACTGACTTGTCTGAAAAGTCAACCCTTGATCAGATGACTTCCCCATGGAATTTCTTCATGAAAATTGATATGCATACTCCCTATACCATTTAGAGATCAATGGAAACAAGAATGATCAAAAATTTTGGTGTTATGGCCTCTGAAACCAAAACCCTAATTTTCAGTCAACTGTGCAGTTAAACCTGGCTCTGCATGCACTCAAACCCTAGTTCTTGTGATTCCTCTGCAATTTTGACTTTGTGAGGATGTAACATGATATAAGAACACACATGGACCCCTTTGAGTTGATTAGTGGCCTTTGGAATGGCTCAAGATGCCCTGAGGTTGCTCAGATCACAAACCCTAGGTGCAGATGACCTAGAAACTATCCAGTGAATCAAAAATGAGATATGAGAAGTTATGATTGTGTTTATGCATATGAGATGATCACAAGCCATGGTGTGAATGGGTGAGGGCAAATTTGGGGTGTTTACAATTTCCTGTAGTGCTAGGGCTATCTGGGAAGCCTGCTAAGTCTGGATGACCTTTACTATTGACCTTCAGAAACTGAGGTGAATTAGACGAGGATCTTTTATGGTTATTGTAAACACTGTACCTCCGGGTTGGAAGTGTTTACACTTCTCATAACTGATCCAAGTTTGAGGATCCTTGTTTTAGAACATCACCTGTGAGGGGGTTGGGTTGTTTACAGGTTTGCAGGTACCCCTTGACCCCAGCATACCCTGTTACTTTGTTTTTGATTAAGAGTACTCCATCTTGGAACAGTTCTTGTGATTTTAACCCTGGACATGTGACTCTTTATTTGAGTCCCCCACCTTGGTTACTGGACTTATGAACCTCCATCTGGATTTCTTGAACATACATGGACCTATATCAAGGCAGTTAATTAGATCCAGCTTGATCACAAACCCTTGCATATCATTTGCATACATCATCATTGCATCATTTGACATTCGCTTATTTGTTTTTCAGGGTATCCATACTATATTTTGGCTTGGTTTTGACCCCTTCATCAGCATAGACCTATCTTCATCAGTATCTACTTCAGCTACCTACTTCAGTTACCTGCACCACCAGTCTCAGCCTGTCAGTGGCCCATCTTCAGTGTTATTCTCAGCATCTGTCTCAGCTTTTCTTCAGCAACATGGCACCCAAGAAGAGCAATATCTCCTACCATTTCTTTGAGCCTGAGCTGGCTAGCATCAGGAGGATCCAGACCCTGATCACTCCAGACCATATACCACTATTCAGAGAACATTATGGGAACATACTTGATGTGGTTATGGATTTGGACCCTTCCCAGAGGAGCTTGATTCATACTTGCTTGTAGTTCTATGATCCCCCTCTGAGGTGCTTCACCTTCCAGAACTTTCAGTTGGGACCCTTGTTGGAAGAGTATTCATCACTGATTGGTGTACCTATCAGGGGTGGAGTCCCCTTCAACCCTGAGATGGCTTTCCCTAGTAATGAGGAGGTGGCAAAGGCATTGTATCTGGAACCAGTTCTGATTGGGCAGAACATGACAGCCAAGGCTGGAATCTCTGGTCTCCACTTGGATTTCTTGACCTCTCAGGCTATTTTGAAGGCCTCCTTGGGAGAGTGGAAGGCAGTCTGTGCATTATTAGCCCTAAGCATATATGGGGTTATATTATTTGCAGATGAGCCTAAGTTTGTGAGCAAGAATGCAATCCATCTTTTCATTCTGAGGAACCCAGTGCCCACCTTACTGGGAGATTTCTACTACTCTGTCCACCAGAGGAATGAAAAGCAAAGGGGAAGATTAGTGAGATGCTGTGCTCCTTTGTTCCATACTTGGCTGCTCAAACATTTTCCAAAGACTGATGCATTCTTGAACCCTCACCAGCAGAAGAACTGGGCTAGGAGGCTTGTTGCTCTGACCTCAGATGATATCAGGTGGTGCACTCAGAGCACTAAGGGCAGAGACATCATTACTAGTTGTGGGCAGTTCCCCAATGTACCTCTCATAGGAGTGAAGGGTTGCATCAACTACAACCCTCTGCTATTCAAAAGACAGTTGGGCTATGCTCTGGTTCACCCTCCTAGAGTACAAGATCTAGTTGAGACCCTTTATTGTGAGATCAAGCCTAATCTGGCTATTGTCAGGCAAGCATCCTGGGCTTGGGACAATGTCCAGACTAAGGGGGTAACCATTCTTGGGAGATGCAACAATGTGGCCTCAGCTCAGTACTATGAGTGGTCTCATGCCAGGGCTCAAATTTCTGGGATGCCCTTTACCATTGAAGATGTGCCTGGGCCATCCACAGCACCACCTCCAGCAACTGTCAGCCTGGAAGAGTTTGAGAAATTAAGAGAGAGAAATGAGAATCTGACTCAAGCTCTGCAGAAGACCCTCTGGGAGAGGAGTGATGGTCGGCTGGACATTGAAAGGTTGGAAAAGCTAAAGGTGGAGCATCTAGCTAGGATTGAGAAGTCAGAGGACTACATTAAGAAGTCGAGGGCTGGAGAGCAGATCTTGAAGAATGCCTGCAAGGAGGCTCAGTTCCAGAAGGCCAGGACTGATTTGTATCTGAAAGAGAGTCAAGCTAGGTGGGTCAGGATCACCGAAGCTCGTACTCTGGAAGATAAGAGGACTCAGGACAAGATTGAGCAGTTGGAAGCTAGTGCAAAAGAGCAACAGGAAGCCCTGCTAGCAGCCCAGAGAGAGATCTCAGAGTTAAAGATTAGAGCTGGTGTGAAGAGGTCAAAGGACCAGAGTCGACACAAGAAGCTAACTGCAATTGTTGCCACCAGGAATCTTCTCATCAGGAACCTCACAGAGCATCCAGCTGACCCTGTGATTGAAGCACTTCTGAAGGAAGTCCAAGAGGATGAGTTTGGTCTTGGTGTCTGACTTTTTTCTTGTTGTTGCTTTCATTTCTTTGTACTTTTCCTTTTTCATGTTGTATTTTTGACCCCTCAGAGGGCATGTATTGTAAAAAACAAACTATGTATGTTCTTCTTTTTGTAATATATTCATTAGTTTGTTTTATTTGAGTTCTTTCAAAGCAACATCACAAGCATCTTCCTCAAGGGTCTGGAAAGGTCAAAACCAAGTGCCAAGCCGAATACCTTGGAAACGAATAAGCATACTGCATTGCATACTAACCTTTGTTTGTTTTGTAGGTTTGTTGTGTTTTTGTTACTAACTCTGTTGTGATCTCAGGAACTATTGCTCGACGTCGGGTGTTCCCACTCAACCGTCCACACAGATATCCCACCCGCAACAACCTTTCGGGCATACAAATGGACCAAGTACAGCAGGACCTTACAGAGGTCAGGACTCAAATGGCCAACGAGAGACTGGAAATGAGGAATCAGATGACTCAGTTTATGGAGGTGATGAATAATATGGCTCAAAGCCAAGAGAGATTAAGAGCACTGGTAGAGAGGCAGAATCAGGAAGACCCCCATCTAGGGACTGTTGGGACAAGCAATAATGAGAGAGTTCAACCTCATGTTAATCCTCCAGTCTATGGACCCCACCTTCATCCAGAGATCAACATCCCTGTTAATGTGCAAGGGACTGCCACTGCAGGCAGAGTATTACAAGAAGACCCCCAGGAAGATCAGTTCACAGTGATGGGAGCTGGGGATGAAGCCTATGACAGAAGGCTAGATGAAATTGCTGAAAAATTAATATCCTTGGAGTCTCAAAACTCTTTGGGTTTTGATGTTATGGACATGGGCTTAGTGGATGGGGTCAGGATTCCCCACAAATTTAAACCTCCGTGCTTTGAGAAGTACAACGGAACTTCCTGTCCCCGAACCCATTTACAATCCTTTCTGGGGAGGCTGAAGGCATATACCATGGACGAAAAGCTATGGATGTTTTATTTTGAAGATAGCTTAATAGGAGATTCAAGGGAATGGTACTCTCATTTGACTAGAGCGACCATTAGATGCTGGAAGGACCTGGCTGAGGCCTTTATCAGACAATACCAGTACAACTTGGATATGGCTCCCAACAGGACCCTCCTGATGGGAATGTCACAGTTATCCAGAGAAAGCTTTCGGGAGTACGCCCAGAGGTGGAGACAGCTTGCTGCTGCTGTCCAACCACCCATGTCAGAGAGGGAGATGGCTGATATGTTTATGAACACCCTCCAAGGGACATACATTGATAGGCTAGCCGCCTTTTCTTCTACCAGCTTTGCAGATGTCGTTATAGCTGGAGAAAGAATTGAGAGCCTGTTAAAGATGGGCAAAATTTCTGACAACGGTGCTAGCTCGTCCAGCAACACAAGAAAGCCTTTTGTGGGCCCAAGAAGAGCTGGTGAGACCAATGCTATCCATACCAACAGGGGCAGACCCCAATATGTTCACAAGTCTGTGGCAGCAGTCACCATTCCCGCTCCAATTCATCCACAACCAGCTTATCAACCACAACAACAAAATTATCAACAACAAACTCAGTATCCTCCTCAGAGAAACTACAACAACAACAACAGTAATAATCAGCAAAGACCATTTCAACAGAGACCTTCTCAGGCCAATAGGGTGATCGATCCGATCCCTATGCCCTATGCCACATTATTGCCACAACTCCTAAAACTCAACTTGGTTGAGCTAAGGACATTGGCACCCCCAGATCCTACCAGTCTGCCCAGAAATTATGATGCCAGCGCCAGATGTGCTTTTCACTCAAATGCACCTGGCCACAGTACAGAGAAGTGCAGAGCTTTGCACATGAAAGTACAGGACTTGGTAGATTCTAAAGCTCTAAACTTTGCACCACCACCAAATGTTAACAAGAACCCTATGCCAAATCACGGTGGACCGAGAATCAATGCTATTGAAGAAGATAAGCTGTCTTACTTGATAACCAGTGTGGGTCAGATTCAGACACCCTTGGTAGAGATTAAAGCTCAACTCCTTGAATGTCAAATGTTCCCGGGATGTGAGATAGGGTGTGCTTATTGCAACATTTCAGTGAATGGGTGTGATAACTTGAGAGAAGGCATAGATGGTCTCATCCAGAGTGGCCTGCTTCAAATCACAACATCAATACCTACCAATCCAACAATCTCCTTAACAACTGTTCCCGAGTCTTCTACAACTGCAACAACCATTGTTCCAAACAACTCTTCAATCTCATCAACAAATGTTTCATCTGTCACTTCAATGGACCAAACATCAACAAACGTCCCTTCTACAACTTCAGCACCCCTTCATTCAGAATCTCCTACAACAACAACATCCATCCAGTCAACAGTGTCTCCTACAATACCAACAGCAAATAATGAAAGTGTCTCAACAGTTACAATTTATTATGATCCTGCAAATGATTCCGCCTACAACTCACAAAATGTCACTCCTATCAGAGCACCAGTCACAATATACTATGATCCACATACTATCATGGTCCCTTCTGCAGCTGCCATCAGTCCAGTCACTATCACAGTGCCTGGGCCAGTTCCTTATGAAAGCAGTAATGCCATCCCTTGGCATTACGGCTCCGATCTATACTGCGAAGGACATAAAATCACTCTTGAATCATCAACTTCTTCACCACAAATAGACAATGTGGGGGGAGGCGGAGGCTTCACTCGAAGTGGACGTCTTTTCGCCCCACAAATTCCAAGACCCTTTGCTGAAGCAGAAGCTGCTGCCAAAGCAAAAGGGAAGAGCTTGGTGCAAGAAGATTAAGTTGCTAAAGAAGCTTTGAAAACCCCTTTTGATCAAGAGGTTGATGAATTCATGAGAATCATCAAGAAAAGTGATTACAAGATAGTGGACCAGCTTCACCAGACCCCTTCCAAGATCTCCATTTTATCATTGCTTATGTGCTCCGAGGCTCATCGGAACGCACTATTAAAAGTCTTGCACGCAGCTTATGTGCCAGAGGAGATTACCGTCAATCAGTTGGAAGCTGTGGTTGGAAATGTTAATGCTAGTAATGGACTAGGATTTACCAACACTGATTTGACTACGGAAGGTCGCAATCATAACAAGGCTTTGCACATTACCATGGAGTGTAAGGGTGCAGTTCTTTCCCATGTGCTGGTAGATACAGGATCATCCCTCAATGTCTTACCTAAAAAAGCCCTTGTGAAGCTGGAGTATGAAGGATTGGCATTACGCCCCAGTAACTTGGTAGTGAGAGCCTTTGACGGTTCTAAGAGATCAGTTATGGGAGAAATTGAGTTTCCTATAACGATTGGCCCACAGACTTTAAAAACGATCTTCTACGTGATGGACATCCAGCCAGCCTACAGCTGTTTGTTGGGTAGACCATGGATTCATGCCGCTGGCGCAGTTACATCTACCCTTCACCAGAAGTTAAAATTCGAGTGGGAGGGCCAAGTCGTTACTATTTGTGGAGAGGAAGATATTTTTGTTAGCCATTTGGCTACATACAAATACATTGAGATGGATGGGGAGATCCACGAAACGATGAGTCAAGGGTTTGAGGCCCTGAATATTAATGAAACATCTGCTGTACTTGGGACTTCCATGACATCCTACCAGCAAGCCAGGAAGGTTGTTGAGGAGGGGAATGCTCAAGGCTGGGGCAAACTGTTGCCTGTGGAGAAGAAAGAGGATAGATTTGGGTTGGGTTACAAACCAACTCAACAAGATCAAGCAGAGGCTGCTAAAGAGCCCAGTTTTGTTAATGGGGGGATGCTCGCCCCCGATGCTGTTAACAACTTGGAAGATGAGTCGGAAGATGAGCGCAACCTGGAGAGCTGGATACGTCCAAGGATCCCGGGGAGCCGTATCTCAAACTGGTCTTCCCAGGAAATTATAAGGGTTACTCCTGCAGAGTAATTATTATTTCCTGTATATTTTAAGCATGCATCAAGTCTTGCATCTTGCCCAAGATGGCAAGACTCATTTTGTAATCGGGCCATCTGTAATTTTGTGCAACAAGATTAATCAATGAAATATCAGACATCTTTTGCAAATGAGTCTTTTTCTTTTCCGCTCACTGTTTTTCCATTTTTCTTTTTGTACAATAAAATGGCAATGTTTTCAAAATGACAACTTCATTTCACTTTTCTAAACAAGATTAAAATCAATCACTAAAATGAACAAACTGAACCCTTGCAGAGAGTGCCTTCCAGACCGCACCGACAACAGCACGGCTTTGACTTCGTATGACTTTGACAATCCGATCAATCAAGCTGATGAAGGGGTTGAAGAAGAGTATGAGCTTCCTGAAGAGCTAGCTAGGTTGTTGAGACAAGAGGAAAAGGTTATCACTCCTCATCAGGAGGAGGTCGAAACGATTAATCTTGGTACAGATGAAGATGTGAAAGAAGTTAAAATCGGGGCCTGCTTACAAGACTCAGTGAAGAGACAACTGATTGACCTGCTTCAAGAATATGTGGATGTGTTTGCTTGGTCTTATCAGGATATGCCAGGGTTGGACACCGATATTGTTATGCACAAGATGCCTTTGAGAGAATATTGCCCGCCGGTTAAACAGAAACTGCGCCGTACTCGCCCAGACATGGCAATGAAGATCAAAGAAGAGGTACAAAAGCAGTGGGACGCCGGGTTCCTTGCTGTAACTAGCTATCCACCGTGGGTCGCTAATATAGTACTTGTGCCTAAGAAAGACGGAAAAGTAAGAATGTGTGTTGACTACCGGGATCTGAACAGAGCTAGCCCGAAAGATGATTTTCCATTACCTCACATTGATGTACTGGTTGACAGTACGACTCAGTTCTCGGTGTTCTCCTTCATGGACGGATTTTCAGGATACAATCAGATCAAGATGTCACCTGAAGACATGGAGAAGACAACTTTCATCACGTCCTGGGGCACATTCTGTTACAAGGTGATGCCATTCGGACTGAAGAATGTTGGTGCAACGTATCAACGGGCTATGGTGACATTATTCCACGATATGATCCATAAAGAAATCGAATGTTATGTGGATGACATGATTGCCAAGTCCCTCACAGAAGAAGACCACCTGGTAAATCTGCTGAAACTATTCAAGCGTCTGAGGAAGTACCAACTGAAGCTGAACCCCAACAAGTGCACATTCGGGGTGCGATCTGGTAAGCTGCTGGGTTTTATTGTAAGCGAGAAAGGGATTGAGGTTGACCCTGATAAAGTCAGAGCCATTCAAGAAATGCCTGCACCGAAGTCTGAAAAAGAAGTTCGAGGGTTTCTAGGTAGGTTGAACTACATCTCAAGGTTCATATCTCACCTTACAGCAACCTGTGAACCCTTGTTCAAGCTGTTAAGAAAAGAACAGACGGTCAGGTGGAACGAAGACTGCCAGAGGGCTTTTGACAAGATTAAAGAATACTTGCAAGAACCACCAATCCTTATGCCCCCAGTTGAAGGAAGACCTCTGATAATGTACTTGACAGTATTAGAAGAGTCAATGGGGTGTGTGCTGGGCCAACATGACGAGTCTGGTCGAAAAGAGTATGCAATATACTACCTGAGCAAAAAGTTTACCGACTGTGAACAACGTTATTCACTGCTCGAGAAAACTTGCTGTGCTTTAGCGTGGGCTGCCCGCCGACTGAGACAGTATATGTTGACCCACACTACTTTATTGATATCCAAAATGGACCCAGTCAAGTACATTTTCGAGAAGCCAGCTCTTACCGGACAGGTTGCAAGATGGCAGATGATCCTCACAGAATATGACATCCAATACACTTCTCAAAAAGCCATCAAGGGCAGTGTATTGTCTGAATATCTTGCTGAACAACCTATTGATAATTACCAGCCTATGAGATTTGACTTCCCTGATGAAGACATCATGTTCATAAAAGCAAAAGATCATGAAGAGCCTGTTCACACTGAAGGGCCTGACCCAGAAGAAGAATGGACTATGATGTTTGATGGGGCCGTTAATATGAATGGTCGTGGTGTTGGTGCAGTACTCATTACGCCTAAGGGAGTTCACATGCCTTTCTCGGCAAAGCTCACTTTCAACTGCACTAACAACGAAGCTGAATACGAAGCTTGCATTATGGGTCTTGAGGAAGCCATTGACCTCAGGATCACGACATTGATTGTATTCGGAGATTCAGCTCTGGTAGTTAATCAAACCAACGGCAAATGGTACACCCACCAGGATCATCTGATACCTTACAGGGATTATACAAGAAGGTTATTGACTTTCTTCACAACAGTCAAGCTTGAGTATATCCCTCGGGACGAGAATCAGTTCGCAGATGCTCTGGCTACCATTTCGTCAATGATCAAAGTTCAAGCTGCCAACTTTGTGCCTCGGATTTCAGTATCCAGACTCGACAGACCAGCATATGTATTTGCAGCAGATGTTGTCAAAGATGATAAGCCTTGGTTCCATGACATTAAGTGCTTCTTGGAGGATCAAACATACCCATCTGGGGCATCTTCCAATGATAAGAAGACTTTGAGAAGGCTTGCTGGTAGTTTCTTTCTGAACACTGATGGTTCCCTGTACAAGAGAAATTTTGATATGATACTCCTCAGATGTGTTGATAGAACAGAAGCAGACTTGTTGATGCACGAGGTGCACGAAGGATCCTTTGGTACCCATGCTGGAGGGCATGCCATGGCCAAGAAGTTGCTAAGATCAGGCTATTACTGGATCACAATGGATGCAGACTGTTGTGCCTATGCCAGAAAATGCCATAAATGCCAGATCTATGTGGATAAGGTGCATGTGCCTCCCAATCTCTTGAATGTGATGTCTTCACCCTGGCCCTTTGCTATGTGGGTCATTGATATGATTGGCAAGATCGAGCCGACTGCTTCAAATGGTCACAGGTTCATCTTGGTAGCCATTGACTATTTTACCAAGTGGGTCGAAGCAGCTTCTTATGCAAATGTTACAAGGCAAGTGGTAGCCAGATTTCTGAAGAGAGATATCATCTGTCGATACGGAGTTCCCGAGCGAATCATTACTGATAATGGTTCCAACTTGAACAACAAAATGATGGCAGAACTATGCCGGGACTTCAAGATCCAACACCACAATTCTTCTCCTTACAGGCCAAAGATGAACGGCGCTGTTGAGGCAGCCAACAAGAATATCAAGAAGATTGTGCAGAAGATAGTAGTCACCTACAAAGACTGGCATGAGATGCTACCATTTGCCTTGCATGGGTACCGCACGTCAATCAGAACATCCACTGGGGCAACACCGTATCAGCCTGTGTATGGTATGGAGGCAGTCCTACCAGTTGAAGTTGAATTACCCTCCCTACGGGTACTGATGGATGTTAAGCTGAACGAAGCAGAATGGGTCCGGTCCCGATACGAACAACTGAGTCTGATTGAAGAGAAAAGATTGGCTGCAATCTGTCATGGGCAGTTGTATCAAAGAAGAATGAAGAGAGCCTTCGATCAGAAAGTCAGGCACCGAGAGTACCAAGTAGGAGATCTTGTGCTGAAAAGAATCCTCCCTCCGCATACAGACCACAGGGGAAAATGGACTCCAAACTATGAAGGACCATTCGTGGTAAAGAAAGTCTTCTCCGGTGGAGCACTGATGCTCAGCACCATGGATGGTGAAGACTTCCCGTCCCCTGTAAATTCAGATGCAGTTAAAAAATACTTCGCATAAAAAAAAAGACCCGCTGGACATAAAAACAGAATGTAAGTCCAGGCAAAAACAGGGCATCCCGGCGAGTCAAAAACAGAATAAAAGACTCGGGCAAAATAAGGGAAATAAATAAATAAAATTGTACACCCGCTGAGTTGAAAAGCCGCATTGGACAACTCAGGCAAAAATGGGTATCCCGATGGATTGAAAACCCGAAAGGGAGATCCATGCAAAATAAGGGAATAAGCGAACAACTGCATTCTGAATTCGTCTGTATCACTTACAACCGGTTAGGCTTCAAAAGGATCGAGCTTCTGTCAGAATCAGCCTTCTTCAGAAAGCAAGACGAGAAGAACGTCAAAAGTCATACGAGTCATAGCAAGAGGGAAGCTCCTTGGAGCGTCGTCAACATTGCCAGCATTTTGTTTCTCAATTTGTAACAATCTCCTTATTTCAGGAGATATGTTTCTTTGACTGAATCTTGCCAATTCAGGGCACACGAATTAATAAAAACAGATTTTCAAGTCAAGTTTCACCTCGTACATTTTATTTGCAAAGAATGTCTGATATCTTTAAAATACTGATGGCATGAATACAGATGCTTATCCTCAAAAATAAAAACTACGTGCTTGCAGGAAATATACTTACTCTCGGGAGTGTCTAACTCCTATGACGGAGTCCGGTAAGGGATACCTCGGGATTACTTGTGCGTTTTTCTATCTTTGCAGGATTGTGGATATCCAAAGCACAACACGGGGCATGTAAGCTTCATCCCGACAAGTTGACAAATCAACACTCAGTCTTAGCACCCAAAGTGTTTTCTCCCCAGCTGAGTTGCCACTTGTTATTTCTCCCCAGCCGAGGTGCCAATAATTCTTCCTCAGCTAAGCACAAAGGCCAGGGAACCGCTTCCCCACAGAGTCTCAGCCTCTATCCAGAAGAGCAACACACGAAGGGATCACAACAGAGTGACGAAGGCTTCTACAAACCCCAGCTGGGTCCTTCATTTACGGGAATAGGTCTATCATTGACCCATTTCCCCAAGCAGAATCATTTCATCAGATCTACCAATGATCTCATCCCCAGCTGGGATGTTCACTTCAAACAGATCGGCCAGAGGTCTTCGCAGCAATGGGATCCGAATCCCGGATCGGTATCTTTTGCATAATCATAGTATTCGCATCATATTCACCCCACAAAGCGTAGCATTCCGTTTAATACAGAGCATTACGGCAAAAATCAAACATGTAGCATAATCATAAGTCATGATCTGAATCAAACACTTGTGAATATTAGCAACCCATCAACAGTATACAGAATGCTCCCCAGATTCCCCAACAGAGAGTTAAGGCATTTCCACTAACAAATACAGATACTTCCTGGCACCCGTCCGTGTCATGATTCCCCAGTAAAGTCGCCCGAGCTTTTATTTACAAACAAACACTTGTATATTACAGACACTTCTCGACACCCGTCCGTGTCATATCCCCAGCAGAAAGCCAAAACGTCCCCTTTGCACTCACAAATACTTATATGTACAATTCCTTGACATCCGTCCATGTCATTTTCCCCAGCACAGTAACCTAAAACACTTTGTATACCAGATACTTGTTTATACTATACTCTTCTCCTTTTGACACTCGTCCGTGTCACTCTCCCCAGCAGTTGGAACATTTAAATATACACCAATCTTACTTATACAGATACTCGTCCGTATCTTGTATACACCATTTATACCCCCGCAGATTCAACACTAGTCCTTGTTCTTTGTTAACCAGTTGGTACTCGTCCGTATCATCATCTCAGAACATGTGTCAAGCGTTTGTTTCTACCCGATACTCGTCCGTATCGTAGTCTTAAGGATGCTCGTCCGCATCTTTAATCCATACACCGTGTCAAACACTTTTATCTTCCTGAAGATAGACACTTGTCTATGTCTACTATTCCCCAGAAGAGTCCCCTCAGATTCAACACTCGTCCGTGTTCCTTGTTAACCAGTTGATACTCGTCCGTATCATCATCTCTGAACACGTGTCGGTATTTGTTTCTACCTGATACTCGTCCGTATCATAATCTTAAGGATGCTCGTCCGCATCTTTAATCTATACACATCTAAACACTTATACCTTTTGTTTCTTGGATACAAACACTCGTCCGTGTTTACTATTCCCCAGTAGATCGCCAACAAAGCAAATTTCCTTTCTATCTGACATTCGTCCTATGTCACGTTAGACCTTGAGAGCAGCCGTCCCCTGCTAGGTGGTCGTCCTCCACCTCTTGATGATCGTCCTTCATCATGCTCGTCCGATGGCCGTCCCCATCATTGACCTTTTTATCCGACATTCGTCCTATGTCGTGATATATTTAGCAGCCGTCCCCTGCTAGGTGATCGTCCTTCACCTTTTTGATGATCGTCCTTCATCATTTTATCCGATGGCCGTCCCCATCGTTGATCTTGTTATCTGGCGTTCGTCCTATGTCATGATAAACCTTGAGAGCAGCCGTCCCCTACTAGGTGGTCGTCGTTCACCTCTTGATGATCGTCCTTCATCATGCTCATCCGATGGTCGTCCCCATCGTTGACCTTTTATCTGGCATTCGTCCTATGTCGCGATATTTTCGGCAGCCGTACCCTGCCAGGTGATCGTCCTTCACCTTAGATGACCGTCCCTCATCTTATCCCCAACAGAGCAGCCGTCCCCTGCTAGGTGATCGTCCTTCACCTTTGATGACCGTCCCTCATCATTATTTCATTTATTCTTTAACCCGATGGCCGTCCCCGTCGTGGTCCCTTTTCCTTTTCCTGATGATCGTCCTTCATCAGTTTAGCCCGATGGCCGTCCCCATCGTTGTTTACATTACTTTATGAACTTGATGGCCGTCCCCATCATTTTTCATTAATCCCCCAGAGAATCTTATAGCTTTACTTGATGGCCGTCCCTATCATAATCCTTTTTATCCCCAGCTTGTCGGCCGTCCCCGTCATTGCTTTATTTCCCGCACTTTTCCCAGCATGTCGGCCGTCCCTGTCATTGCTCTTTACCCAGCAGTCGTCCTCTGCTCGACGGTCGTCCTCCGTCGCCCACACTTTATAATATACTTTATTTTCTTTTACAATCTATATCCCTTTTATTCTTTATTTTGTGAGTGCAAATTTTGGACTGTCTTTGGTATTCAACCACAAGTTATCTTGTTTGCCTGATAAGCCGTCGCTTACATCCTGCACAGCTAACTCATGTTTGAATAGGGGCAGCTGTAAACACCCCAAATTTGCCCTCACCGATTCACACCATGGCTTGTGATCATTTCATATACATGAGCTCAATCATAGCATCCCATATCACAATTTTGATTCACTGCATAGATTCAAAGTCATCTGCACCTAGGGTTTGTGATCTGAGCAATCCAAGAGCTTTTTGAGCCACTCCAAAGGTCATCAATCACTTCAAAGGGATCCATGTATGTTCAAACATCATATTATATCCTCTCAAAGTCAATAATGTCAAAAAATCACAAGAACTGAGAATGGTATGGAGGCAGAGCCAGGCTTGACTGCACAGATGACCTAAAATTAGGGTTTTGGTTTCAGAGGCCATAACTCCAAATTTTTTGGTCATTATTGTTTCTATTGGTCTCTATATGGTATAGGGAGTATGCATATAAATTTTCATGAAGAAATTCCATGGGGAAGTCATCTGATCAAGAGTTGACTTTTCAAGCAAGTCAGTGTAAAATCAGGGCATCTGAGGTCCCCAATGACCCAACCAAAGGGTGTTCTTCATCATTTTGATTGTGTATGATCTTTATTTGATCATATAAGATGTTGGAAGTTCACAAAATTGAATAATTTCAAGTCTTTTGCATAGTTGACTTTTTGGGAAAGTTTGACTTTTAATGAAATTGCCATTTTAGGCAACTTTTTCAACCTTTACTTTTTGATTCAAAAAAGCTTCAAATGGAAAAACTTTGGTCATGAAAGTTGTAGAATGGATCATTCCCTTTTCAAAAAGTACAAGAACATGACCTAATTCATTTTGGATCAAAAGTTATGGCTTGTCAAAGTTGGCAAAAATCACAAAATTTGAAGTTTTCCACCAAAGAGGCAAAGTTGCAAATTCACTTCTCAAGGCAAATTTAGTTATCAAATGGACTTCTAAACTTCACCACATGATCATACATGACCTAAAATCAGAATTGGCCCAAGGGATTTCTCATTTTTGTGCCTTGATTTTCAAATATCCATAAGTCATTTTTCATAAAGGTGCAAAGAGGGATTCTTGGCAAAATCATTCTCCCATGAATTGTGTGATCACTAGCTGTTTCTAACACATTGCCATGACCAAATGAAGTATCATACACCAAAATTCAGCAAGGATTATCTCATGTACATAACCAAAAATCATGAAATAACACAAGTGGGCAAGTTGCAAAGTCTCTCTCAATTCATGATCCAAATGCTGCAGACTTTCATGAGCCATCCAAGGGCCATCCTTGACTCAAGCTGAGGCAAGACAAGCCTTTAGACTGCTGCTGCCATAGCCCATGCTGCAAGTACAAATCAACTTGACTTTTTGGCCAAACCTCCCATACCAATCCCACAGTGTACACCTGCCCTCCTAGATTGCTGGGATTGTTTATAGATTGTCTAAGGGTCATAAAACAAAAGAAGAGCAAGCCTGAAACACACACAACACAGCACACTCCAAAAACTGTCAAAAACTCCTCTTCTTCGAATCTCTCTATACAGCCATCAAACCTTCATTTTTCCTTCACCAATAAATCATACATCCTCCAAAGAACCAGAATCCACCATTAAAACAACTTGAAACCCTCTAGAACACAACTGTGAAATCTGCTACACCAGAACTCACCTTCACAAATCAGCCATCAACAAGAGTTTTGAGGCATTCCATTGAGTTCAGAAGGGCCATTTCATTTTCACAAGTGGGAGGTTCTGGAAGCTCACCATTGAAGCTTTCCAGCTCAGGTATGGCCAAGAACACTTTCTCACAGAACTTGTTTTTCTTGTTATAAAATGAAAGTGTATGTTGTGCTGATCATAATGATGTGTTTGAAATTGAAAATAGTGAAGAAATGATCATTTCATAGCTCTCTGAAACTTCACAAGTGAAACTTGTTTGATTTGATTCTCTCTGTTCTTGGATTATAAATGTTGTTTGAAGGGTGATTTGAATGGGGTTTGGGTAGAGGATCATTTCCCTGGCTTCAATTTGATGAATGGTGGCCTGTAGCATGTTCTAGGGTTTTTGACCCGCCGGAGAAGACGACCGGAACCACTGTTCCGGCCGTCTGAGGTTAGTTTGCCCTAATTAGGGTTTAGCTGAGTCATTAGTGTGTTTTGAATCTGGACCCTAGGATGTTGTTTCCTGCGTGTGGACCAATGGCTTAGATCTTGTCATTAATTCATAATTTACATTTAACTTAATTAATTAGGTTTAATTAGTTAATTAACCAGATTTGAATTGTGACCATTGGATTACGCACCAAGTCAACAACCCCTTCCCCAGTTTCAATCTGATCCGTTCATTGCATATACTTTTCATTTAATTAGATTTATTTTCATTTTTATTCATTTAATTTGTGCATTTAATTTAAAATAGTAAAACCTTTTCAAAAATTCTGAAAATTTTTATATAAACTTTTATTAATTTTCAGAAACCAAAAACATTTTTATTTTTATTTTTTTGCATTAAAAAATATTTTTAAATCATTTAAAAGTTTATTTTTAATTAATTAATGAGGATTAATTAATTAAAAATCCTTTTAGGTATTTAAAAATCACCAAAAAATTCATGAAACCTCTAAAAACATTTAGAAACATTGTCCAACCCTTAAACCAAATTTCTTTTTTGATCTTGATGCATTTTGACAATTTTCCATGGAATTAATTCATTTTCAAAGCATTATTTTGATCCAAACTTCAAAAAATCATTTCTGCCTAACCATTGAGAGTTGGACTTTGATTCTTTTTGCATTGTGTTTTGCATATCATGAAGTTTGTAAGATTAAATTGGCATGATTTGATCTTTCATTTTCAATTTGTTTGGCATTTTTCTTGTTAAGGTACCCTAAAACCCTAGAAATCTTAGGAAATTCATAACCCTAATTAGGTTAAGAGTTAGAACCCCTCCTTTGGGCAGTGAGTTTGTGTAGGGTTAAGGTTCCCTTGAGTGCATTTTCAATTTTTTTATCTTGATGTTTGCTTCTGATTTTGATTTTTGTTTGTTGCGTTGATCATAAACCCTAATTTGGGCTTCCATATGCATTCATCTTGCATTTGCTTGCATACCATGACTTGCCATAACATTTCATGCATCCTTTTGATCCATTAGACATCTTAAGACATGTTAGAAGTATGTTTGATCATTGTATCTTTCATTTGCCACTTTGTATGTCATTTGCACTTCATATCTTTTCATGTAGGATCATGGTTCTTAACTTGTTTCATTTGCATCCTTATGCTTGTATGATCATCCCCATGCTTTGTTTCATGTTTTCATCCTCTCATAGCATCATTAACATCATGTGTGTGCTTCTGGTTTTGATGTACATCATGCCATTTCATCTCATCTTGCATTGTATTGCATTTTTTTCACTAACTTTTCAGGTGGTAAGTAACTTTGAGAAGTGAATTTGCCTTCACTTCTCACAATTTTTCTTTCATCTCTCTTATGCATCATTGCTGCATTTTGACTTGTGTTTGAGCTTGTTCATCCTTCTTCTTCTTACTTTCTCTCCTCAAGCAACTTGACTTCTTAAATGAAGCAAGTTGTTTTGCTTCTCTTTGCTCCTTTCATCTGCTTCCTGGTGGTTCCTCTGGAGATTTCTCTTGTAAACCTCACAAACCTTAGGAACAACCAAGCATGACAATAATTAGGGTTTTGATTAGTCCCCCATTTAGATTTTACCTTTGTGTCTCATTGAGTCTTCTCTTCTCACCTCATAATCAGGGACTAAACCCTAAAGGCTTTAAGGCTTTGTGATTAAGCTTATGCCTGCATCCTTCTATTAGGATGGAGTGTATAACTTTAATCCTAAGTGTTAAACCCTTTATGTGTTTAAATCCCTTAATCAATTCACTTAATAATCATCAAGACATCAAGCTTGTAACTTGGGCCTTGCATTAGGGTTCTAATTCTTCCTTAACTAGTTAAGAAGGACTAACCCTAGTGTTAATGGACAAGTCCCCCTCGAGTTGTCTTACAAACCATAAAAATCACTTCTTCATCTTATCATTAACTAAAATCCAATTAATAAAGGCTTTGTTTTGTCATGGGTTTAATCCCTAATCATGGATTAAGTTGAGGAGCCTTCCTCAGCTTAAACACTCTCATCTATTATCCTTCTATTAGGATGGTGTAATGAGTCTGTTTAATCCTTGATTATGGCTTAATCTCATTATTCAACACTAAACAAAAACACCAAAAACATCTAAATAATCACAAGTAGGTTAATGATCTTAATCCTGCATCAAAGGTGATTAAGTGTGAGAAGCTGACTTCACACTTAAGGTATTCTCATTACCCCTAATCAGAGGGAAGATGTGATGAGTTTACTAACCCTTTGGTTTAGGCTTAAGCTCATTAACTTGTGACAAACTTCCAAAAAGCAATAAAAGACTGAAAACTCAAAAAACAAACAATAATCGTCTCCTTCGGGATTCTTTTCTCATCTCATTCACTCATAAACAAGAACTTGCTTCTTCCGTCTAATGCAAGACAGTTTGCACCTGAGCCAGACAGGTCTTACACTTGAGCATAGACAAGTAAGCAGTTCACAAGTCAATTTATCTTTCAGTCTCTTTGGGTCGAACTACGGTGTTCTGACTTCCTCATTGCACGAGAGGATACGTAGGCATAACTTAACAGTTATCGAACAAAATTCTCTGTATATCCCCCCTCTAGCCTTATTCTTTAGCCTCATTATCATGAGCATTTCATCTGTGTTCTTACACTGACACTTCATTTACACACTTTGCACTTCTTTTACACAGACACCTGTACATCTGTTTCCAGCTCTTTTATACACAAATTGCACTGACACTACCCCTTTAAAACACAAATCTTTAAGTGTGGATCCCGTCGAGTACGACGGACAATCTGGGTGCTAATACCTTCCCAGGTTGTAACCAACCACCTTTCTCAGTCTCTCTGGTTCGCAACCGTCTTATCCATATTCTTTTCTAGGTCTATGCAACATTACCTTTCCTTCGGGATAAAAATGCCTAGCTGGCGACTCTTTTCATTCCCTGTGAGTTCACTCCTGTGTGTTCTCACATCCCTCTTTCGCCGACCGTTCGCGTCTGTACCCTATTTGACCCGGCTTCATTTAGTGGGAGCGACACAGTACACATCTCAGAAGGCTATCAAGGGCAGTGTACTGTCTGATTATCTTGCTGAGCAACCTATTGATGATTACCAGCCTATGAGATTTGACTTCCCTGATGAAGACATCATGTTCATAAAAGCAAAGGATCATGAAGAGCCTATTCACACCGAAGGGCCTGACCCAGAAGAAGAATGGACTATGATGTTTGATGGGGCTGTCAATATGAATGGTCGTGGTGTGGGTGCAGTACTCATTACACCTAAAGGAGTTCACATGCCTTTCTCGACAAAACTCACCTTCAACTGCACTAACAACGAATTTGAATATGAAGCTTGTATTATGGGTCTTGAGGAAGCCATTGACCTCAGGATCAAGACTTTGACTGTGTTCGGAGATTCAGCTCTGGTAGTTAATCAAACCAACGGCAAATGGTACACCCACCAGGATCATCTGATACCTTATAGGGACTATACAAGAAGGCTATTGAATTTCTTCACAACAGTCAAGCTTGAGTATATCCCTCGGGACGAGAACCAGTTTGCAGATGCCCTGGCGACCATTTCATCCATGATCAAAGTTCAAGCTGCCAACTTTGTGCCTCAGATATCAGTATCCAGACTTGACAGACCAGCATATGTATTTGCAGCAGATGTTACCAAAGATGATAAGCCTTGGTTCCATGACATTAAGTGCTTCTTGGAGGATCAGACATACCCACCTGGGGCATCTCCCAATGATAAGAAGACATTAAGAAGGCTAGCTGGTAGTTTCTTCCTGAATACTGATGGTTCCCTGTACAAGAGAAACTTTGATATGGTACTTCTCAGGTTCGTTGATAGGGCAGAAGCAGACTTGTTGATGCACGAAGTGCACGAAGGATCCTTTGGTACCCATGCAGGAGGGCATGCCATGGCCAAAAAGTTGTTAAAATCAGGCTATTACTGGATCACAATGGATGCAGACTGTTGTGCTTATGCCAGAAAATGTCATAAATGCCAGATCTATGCGGATAAAGTGCATGTGCCTCCCAATCCTCTGAATGTGATGTCTTCACCTTGGCCCTTTGCCATGTGGGGCATTAATATGATTGGCAAGATTGAACCGACTGCTTCAAACGGCCACAGATTCATCCTGGTTGTTATCGACTATTTTACCAAGTGGGTTGAAGCAGCTTCTTATGCAAATGTTACAAGGCAAGTGGTGGCCCGATTCCTGAAAAGAGATATCATCTGTCGGTATGGAGTGCCCGAGTGAATCATTACTGATAATGGTTCCAACGTGAACAATAAAATGATGGCAGAGCTGTGCCGGGACTTCAAGATCCAACACCACAATTCTTCTCCTTACATGCCAAAGATGAATGGCGCTGTTGAGGCAGCTAATAAGAATATCAAGAAGATTGTGCAGAAGATGGTAGTCACTTATAAGGACTGGCATGAAATGCTACCATTTGCTTTGCATGGGTACCGTACGTCAATCAGGACATCCACTGGGGCAACACCGTATCAACTTGTGTATGGTATGGAGGCAGTCCTACCTGTTGAAGTTGAATTACCCTCCTTGCGGGTGTTAATGGATGTTAAGCTGAATGAAGCAGAATGGGTCCGATCCCGATACGAATAGCTGAACTTGATTGAAGAGAAGAGATTGGCTGCAATCTGTCATGGACAGCTGTATCAGAAAAGAATGAAGAAAGCCTTCGATCAGAAAGTCAGACTCCGAGAGTACCAAGTGGGAGACCTTGTGCTGAAAAGACTCCTTCCTCCTCATACGGACCACAGGGGCAAGTGGACTCCGAACTATGAAGGACCATTCGTAGTAAAGAAAGTTTTCTCCGGTGGAGCACTCATGCTCAGTACTATGGATGGTGAAGACTTCCCGTCCCCTGTGAATTCAGATGCAGTTAAAAAATACTTCGCATAAAATGACCCGCTGGACATAAAAACAGAATGTAAGTCCAGGCAAAAATAGGGCATCCCGGCGAGTCAAAAACAGAATAAAAGACTCGGGCAAAAATAAGGGAAAGTAAATAAAAAATGTACACCCGCTGAGTTGAAAAGCCACATCGGACAACTCAGGCAAAAATGGGTATCCCGGTGGATTGAAAACCTGAAAGGGCGATCCACGCAAAATAAAGGAACAAGCGAACAATTGCATTCTGAATTCATTTGTATCACTTATAACTTGGTAAGCTTCGAAAGGGTCAAACGCTAATCAGAATCGGCCTTCTTCAGAAAGCAAGACGAGAAGAACGTCAAATGTCATACGATTCATAGCAAGGGGAAGCTCCTTGAAGCGTCATCAACATTGCCAATACCTTTTATTTCTCAATTTGTAACAATCTCCTCATTTTAGGGGATCTGTTTCTCTGACTGTATCTTGCCAATTCATGGCACATGAATTAATAAAATCAGATTTTCAGTCATGTTTTGTCTTATACGTTCCATTTGCAAAATGTCCGATGTCTTTAAGATACTAATTGCATAAATACAAATTCTTCTCTAAAAAAATACATGCTTGCAGGAAATATACTTACTCCCGGGGGTGTCTAAACTCTTATGATGGAATCCGGTAAGGGATACCCCGGGATTACTTGCGCGTTTCTCTGTCTTTTCAGATTTGCAGGTATCCAAAGCACAACATGGGGCACGAAAGCTTCACCCCAGCAAGCTGGCAAATCAGTATCTACTCAATCTTAGCACCAGAAGTGCTTTCTCCCCAGCTGAGTTTCCATTTATCATTCCTCCTTAGCCAAGTACAAAAAAACAGGGAACCATCTCCCCACAGAGTTTCAGCCTCTATCCAGAAGAGCAACGACTGAAGATCTCATAACAGAGTGACGAAAGCCTCTACAAACCCTAGCTGGGTCCCTCATTACCAAGGATGGGTCTATCAGTGACCTATTCCCCCAAGCAGATACATCTTATCAGATCTACCAATGATCTCACCCCCAGCTGGGAGGTCCACTTCAAGCAGATCGGCCAGAGATCTTCGCAGTAACGGGATCCGAATCCCGGATCGTTATCTTTGCATAATCATAGCATTCACATCATATTTTCCTCATAGAGCGTAGCATTCCGTCTAAAACGGAGCATTACGGCAAAAATCAAACATAGTGCATAATCATAAGCCATGTTCCGAATCAAATACTTGTGAGTACTGACAATCCATCAAAGATATACAGAAAACTCTCCAAATTCCCCGGCAGAAAGCTAAGGCATTTTCCCTACACTCATAAATACAAATGTACACTCCTTTTGGCACCCGTCTGTGTCATGATTCCCCAGTAAGGTCGCCCTAGCTTTCTTTACAAACAAACACTTACTACAGATACTTCCTGACACCCGTCCATGTCATATCCCAGTAGAAAGCCAAATCGTCCTCTTTGCACTCACAGACACGTATATATACAACTTCCTTGACACCCGTTCGTGTCACCTTCCCCAACATAGTTACCTAAGCATTTGAGAACCATATACTTGTTTATAATACACTTTTTCGACACCCGTCCGTGTTACACTCTTCCCGGCAAGTTAAACACTCGTCTGTGTCTCACTCATCACTTTCTACCCATACAGATACTCGTCCGTATCTTATATATACCACTTATTTCCCCTCAGATTCGACACTCGTCCGTGTTCTTTGTTAACCAGTTGATACTCGTCCGTATCATCATCTCAGAGCATGCGTCAAGCGTTTGTTTCTACCCGATACTCGCCCGTATCGTAGTCTTAAGGATGCTCGTCCACATCTTTAATCTATACACCGTGTCAAACACTTGTGTCTTCTTGAATTTAGACAACTCGTCTGTGTCTATTATTCCCCAGAAGAGTCCCCGCAGAATCAATACTCGTCTGTGTTCTTTGTTAACCAGTTGATACTCGTCCGTATCATCATCTCTGAACATGTGCCAGCTTTTGTTTCTATCTGATACTCGTCCGTATCATAGTCTTAAGGATGCTCGTCCGCATATTTAGTCTATACACAGTACCCAAACACTTATACCTCTCAATTCTTGGATGTAGACACTCGTCCGTGTTTACTTTTCCCCAGCAGAATCCCCAATAAAACTTGTCAAACTGTTTCCTTTCTATCCGATATTCGTCCTATGTCATGATACCTCTGCGGCAGCCATACCCTGCCAGGTGATCGTCCCTCACCTTTTTGATGACCGTCCCTCATCTTTTCCCTGGCGGAGTCTCCATTATTGGAACCCTTTTCTATCCGACATTCGTCCTATGTCGTGATTTTTAGCAGCCGTCCCCTGCTAGGTGATCGTCTTTCACCTCTTGATGATCGTCCTTCATCATTATCCGATGGTCGTCCCCATCGTTGATCTTGTTATCTGACATTCGTCCTATGTCATGATAAACCCTGAGAGCAGCCGTACCCTGCTAGGTGATCGTCCTTCACCTCTTGATGATCGTCCTTCATCATGCTTATCCGATGGCCGTCCCCATCGTCGACCTTTTTATCCGGCATTCGTCCTATGTCGTGGTACATTCGGCAGCCGTACCCTGCCCGGTGATCGTCCTTCACCTTAGATGACCGTCCCTCATCTTATCCCCAACAGAGCAGCCGTCCCCTGCTAGGTGATCGTCCTTCACCTTTGATGACCGTACCTCATCGTTTATTTCTACCTCTAACCCCCAGAGAATCTTATAGCTTTACTTGATGGCCGTCCCCATCATAATCTCTTATATCCCCAGCATGTCGGCTGTCCCCGTCATTGCTCTTTCCCCAGCAGTCGTCCTCTGCTCGACGGTCGTCCTCCGTCGCCCGCACTTTATAATTATACTTTATTTTCTTTTACAATCTATATCCCTTTTCTTCTTCATTCTGTGAGTGCAAATTTTGGACTGTCTTTGGTATTCAACCACAAGTTATCTTGTTTGCCTGTTAAGCCGTGGCTTACATCCTACACAGCTAACTCATGTTTGAATAGGGGCAGCTGTAAACACCCC
Source organism: Lathyrus aphaca (assembly GCA_963966055.1). Lineage (NCBI taxonomy): Eukaryota > Viridiplantae > Streptophyta > Magnoliopsida > Fabales > Fabaceae > Lathyrus > Lathyrus aphaca. The sequence continues at coordinate 174,532,972 of OZ014524.1, read as the reverse complement.
AAATTTGCCCTCACTCATTCACACCATGGATTGTGATCTCTTCATATGCATAAACTCAATCATAGCATCTCATATTGCATTTTTGATTCACTGCATTGATTCTAAGTCATCTGCATCTGGGGTTTGTCATCTGAGCAATCCAAGAGCTTCTTGGGCCACTCCAAAGGTCATCAATCATTTCAAAGGGATCCATTTATGTTAAAGCATCATATTATATCCCCACAAAGTCAAGAAAGTCAAAGAATCACAAGAACTGAGAAAGGCATGGAAGTAGAGCCAGGTTTGACTGCACATATGACCTAGAATTAGGGTTTTGGTTTCAAAGGCCATAACTCCAAATTTTTTGGTCATTCTTGTTTCTATTGGTCTCTATATGCTATAAGTATCATGCATATCAAGTTTCATGAAGAAATTCCATGGGGAAGGCATCTAATCAAGAGTTGACTTTTTGAGCAAGTCAGTGTAAAATCAGGGCATCTGAGGCCCTCAATGACCCAACCAAAGGGTGTTCTTCATCATTTTGATTGTGTATGATCTTTATTTGATCATAGAAGATGTTAGAAGTTCACAAAATTGAAGAATTTCAAGCCATTTGCAAAGTTGACTTTTTGGGAAAATGACTTGTAATGGAAACTTGCCATTTTGGGAAACTTTTTCAACCCTTGCTTTTTGATTCAAAAATGCTTCAAATGAGAAAACTTTGGTCATGAAAGTTGTAGAATGGATCATTCCCTTTTCAAAAAGTACAAGAACTTGTCCTTATTCATTTTGGATCAAAAGTTATGGCTTGTCAAAGTTGGGAAAAATCACATAATTTCAAGTTTTCCACCAAAGAGGCATTTTGCAAAATGGTATGATCAAGCATTCCAAAGACTTCAAATGTGCACAAACTCATTACAACATGATCATGTGACTTCTAAAAATCATAATTGGCCCAAGAATTATGCCTTTTGATGCTTTGAACTTCATGAATTTCAAAAGGGGCCAAACTTTGTGAAAATTGCAAAACATCTCATAAGCTTTGATCCACTTGTTGATTTGTCTCATAACCAATTCCATGGACATCCTTAATCTCAGCTGAGCCAAGACAAGCCAAAAGGATAGCTATACCATTGCCCATACCTCAAGTACAAGTCAAATTGACATTTTGGCAACTTGCCCATACCAATCACAGCAGGCCACCAATAACTTTCTGCCCAATCCAGACTTTACAAACACACTCCAAGGCTTCATTGTCATAACACACTCAAGCCTGAAACAGATCATAAGCCATAGTTCCAAGTTTATGCCTCATATGCATTTTCATTCGAAACACACTCCACAAGCATCAAACATCAAAACAAACTTCACAGAACATCTCAGCATGTCTCACTGATCATCCCTAACCCTTCACCCTGCCCTGAAACTCCCTGAAATCAAAACACGATTTCCTCCCCTCTCTGAACAGAACTCACTCAATCTCTCAAACCAGCCAAAAGAAACTCCAACCAAGCATTGCAAGCTTCTCAGGAGGTCCATTAGAGGCGTTTTGGATCAAAGGGGCAGCCAGAAAGTTCCAAGGATCAAAGCTCCAGTTCAGGTGAGCTCAAGAACATTTTTTCCAGAAACATGTTTTTAAGTTCCTAAATGATTCTCTATGCTTCACTGATCATGTTGATATGTTTTGTTTCGAAAATGATTGAGTATTGAGTATGTATGAAGCTTCTGAAACTTTTTTGACCTAAATGCATTTTGTTTCGATTCAGCTTTGATATGAAAAATAAATGTGTTTTGATCATTGATTCTTGCTCTATGATGATTGGGGATGAATTCTGGGCAGAGAGATTAGGTTTTAGTGACCTGGGGAGTGAGCTAGCAATTTTCAGGGAGACATGTGGCCGGAGAAGATGACCGGAGGTCATTTCCGGCCACCTGAGAGTCATTAAGCCTTAATTGTGTCATTAATTGTAGTTTGAATGTGGAGCGTAGATCAGGCTGACTTTGTTTGACCCGCGCGCGTTTTGATGGCCAGGATGCATCATTAAAACCCTAATCCCTGATTATTTAATTTAAATTTTGTTTAATTAATTCATAAAACAATTTAGCCAGGTTTGAATCTGGGCCCTTGGATCTGGCGCGCAGTCAACCAGTCCAAGCCCAGATCAAATCCTGGCCTTCCCTTTTAATTACTTTCATTTATTTTCATTTTAAATTCATTTTCTTTTCCTTTTATTTATAAGAATTAATTAAAATAGCAAAAAATGTTTAAAAATTATGAAAATTTTTGTCAAGGTTTTCATTATTTTTCAGAACACAAAAATATTTTTATTTTTATTTTTTGCATTAAAAAGTATTTATAAATCATTTAAATGTTTATTTTTAATTAGTTAATGAAAATTAATTAATTAAAAATACATTTAGGTATTTAAAAATCACAAAAAAATTCATGTAACATTTAAAAACATTTAGAAACATTGTCCAACCCTCAAACCAAATTTCTTTTTTGTTCTTGATGCCTTTTGATCAGTTTCATTGGATTAAATTTCATTTCAAGGCAATATTTTATGTCAAACTTCAAAAATTCATTTCTGCCTAACCATTGAGAGTTGGATGATGATTCTTTTTGCATTGCATCTTGTATAGCATGTAGTTTATAGGGTAAAATTGGTTTGAACTGATATTGCATTTTCAATTTGTTTGGCATTTTTCTTGATGAGGTACCCCAAAACCCTAGCAACCTTAGGAAATTCATAACTCACAATAGGTTAAGAGTTGAATCCTCTCCTTTGGGCAGTGAACTTGTATAGGTCTAGGGTATCTTTGATTGCACTTTCAAATTTTTATCATGTCATTTGCTTCTGATTTTGAATTTTGCTTTGTGTGTTGATCATAAACCCTAATTTGTGCCTTCCTTTGCATCCTTCTTTCATTTGCTTGCATCCATTGACTTGCCATGACATTTTGTGCATTCATTTGATTCATAAGACACCTTAGGACATATTAGAATCATGTTTGATCATTGCATCTTTCATTTTCCATGTTGTATGTCATGTGCATTTCATAACTTTTCATGTATGTTCATGGTTCTAAGCATGTCTCATTTGCATCTTTATGCTTGTTTGATCATTCTCTTGCCTTGCCTCATGTTTGTATCATCTCTTAGCATCATTAAAATCATGTATTTGCTTCTGACTTTGTCTTGCATCATGCCATTTCATCTAATTTACATTGCATTTCATTTCTTTCACTAACTTTTCAGGTGGTAAGTTACTTTGAGAAGTGAATTTGCCTTCACTTCTCACATTCTCTTTTCATCTCTTTCATACTTCCTTTGCTGCACTTTGTATGTGTATTGGATTGAGCTTGCTCATTCTTGTTCATCTTACTTTCTTTCTTCAAGCAACTTGTCTTCTTAAGTGAAGCAAGTTGTTTTGCTTCTCTTTGCTTCTTGCTCCTTTCATCTGCTTCCTTCCTGGTGGTTTCTCTGAAGATCTTCTCTCAAACCTCATAAACCCTAGGAACAACCAAGCATGATAACAATTAGGGTTTTGATTAGTCCCCCCATTAGTTTTACCTTTGTGTCATCTTTGAGTCCTCTCTTCTCATCTCATAATCAAGGGCTAAACCCTAAAGGCTTTAAGGCTTTGTGATTAAGCTTATGCCTACATCCTTCTATTAGGATGGAGTGTATAACTTTAATCCTAAGTGTTAAACCCTTAATGTGTTTAAATCCTTTAATCAATTCACTTAATAATCATCAAGACATCAAGCTTGTAACTTGGGCCTTGCATTAGGGTTCTAATTCTTCCTTAATTGGTTAAGAAGGACTAACCCTAGTGTTAATGGACAAGTCCCCCTCAGGTTGTCTTACAAACCATAAAACTCACTTCTTCATCTTATCATTAACTAAAATCCATCTAATAAAGGCTTTGTTTTGTCATGAGGTTAATCCCTAATCATGGATTAAGTTGAGGAGCTTTCCTCAGCTTAAATGCTCTCATCTATTATCCTTCTATTAGGATGGTGTAATGAGTCCATTAAATCCTTGATTATGGCTTAATCTCATTACTTAAAACTAAACAAAAACACCAAAAACATCTAAATAATCACAAGTAGGTTAATGATCTTAATCCTACATCATGGTGATTAAGTGTGAGATGTTGACTTCACACTTAAGGTATTCTCATTACCCCTAATCAGAGGGAGGATGTGATGAGTTTACTAACCCATTGGTTTAGGCTTAAGCTCATTAACTTATGACAAACTTCAAAAAGCAATAAAAGACTGAAAATACAAAAACAAACAATAATCGTCTCCTCCGGGATTCTTTTCTCATCTCATTCACTCATAAACGAGAACTTGCTTCTTCCGTCTAATGCAAGACAATTAGCACCTGAGCCATACAGGTCATACACTTGAGCATAGACAAGCAAGCAGTTCATCAGTAAATTCTTTTTTCAGTCTCTTTGGGTCGAACTACGGTGTTCTGACTTCCTCATTGCACGAGAGGATACGTAGGCATAACTTAACAGTTATCGAACAAAAGTCTCTGTATATTCCCCCTCTTTCCAGCATTATTCTTTAAGCCTCATAGTCTTGAGCATTTCATTCTTGCTCTTACACTGACACTTCTCTTATACACTCCATACTTCTTTTACACTGACACTTGCATTCTTTCCAGCTTTGATACACAGATTGCACTGACACTACCCCTTTAAAACACAAGTTTTTTAAGCGTGGATCCCGTCGAGTACGGCGGACAACCTGGGTGCTAATACCTTCCCAGGTTGTAACCAACCCCCTTTTTTCAGTTTCTCTGGTTCGCAACCGTCTTATCCATCTTTTCTCAGGTCTATGCAGCATTACCTTTCCTCTGGGATAAAAATGCCTAGCTGGCGACTCTTGTCTTCTGAGTTCACCCTTGTGTGTTCTCTCTCCTTTCGCCGACCGTTCGCGTCTGTACCCCTTCTGACCTTGGTGTCATTTTGGTGGGAGCGACAATGGCCTCAGCTGACTTTGTGGAGAGCCATGGAATTGGTTTTGGCATGCTGGCACAAGTGGATGAAGAGATTCATGCCATTTTGCAATTTTTGAAAGTTTTGGCCCTTCTGAGATTTCTTGAAGTTCAAGGAATGAAAATACATGGTTGAAGGCATAATTATGATGTTTAGAGGTCTATTTGACATATTGTGAAAGGTTTGTGTCCATTGGAAGTCATTAGAATGCCTTAACATGCCAATTTGCAAAATCCCTCTTTGGCATAAAACTTGAAATTTTAGGATTTTTGCCAACTTTGAAAGGCCATATCTTGAGTTCTAGGATGAATCAAGACATGTTCTTGTACTTTTTGAAAAGGGAAAGAACTAATCTACAACTTTCATGACCAAGAATTTTTCATTTGAAGCATTTTTGGTTGAGAAAGATGAGGTTGAAAAACTTTCCCAAAATGGAAAGTTTCCATTACAAGTCATTTCCATTTTTGGCAAGTTTGCAAATGGCTCAAAATTCTTCAATCTTGTGAACTTCCAACCTCTTCTAAGATCAAATAAAGATCATAAAACTTCAATTTGATGAAAATAACCCTTTAGTTCCATTGTTGGGGGCCTCAGATGCCCTGATTTTGACTTAACTTGCTCAGAAAGTTACCTAATGAACAAATGACTTCCACAATGAATTTCTTCATCAAACTTGGTACACATGATCCTTATAACATCTTAAGAACAATAGAAACAAGTATGGCCCAAAAATTTGGAGTTAAGGCCTCTGAAACCAAAACCCTAATTTTGGTCATCTATGCAGTGAAAACCCTAGCTCTGCTTCCATGCCTTGCCAGTTCTTGTGATCTCTTGACTTTCATGAACTTTGAGGGACATAATATGATTATAGAACACAAATGGACCCTATTGGAAAGCTTTGAGGCCTTTGGGATGGCTCAGATGGAATCTTGGATTGCTCAGATCACAAACCATAGATGCAGATGAACTTGAACTATGCAGATAAAACAAAAATTCAATATGAGATGGTATGCTTATGTTTATGCAAACATGAAAGATCACAAGCCATGGTGTGATATGAGTGAGGGAAAATTTGGGGTGTTTACAAGTTGGAGTCTTCATAAGAGTTTTACTTTTTGTAACATGGAGTTGCAGAGTAGTATGTTATTCGAGAAATCCTTTGAAATGGATAGAGTCTGAAGGGTAAAGACCTCTACAAGATGAGTGGTGTATCAAGGAGTACGTAAAGTCACTGGTGGATCAATATTGGTCACTGTTATGGACAAGAGTGTTGAGAAATCACATTCCGCGAAGAGAGAGGGTGTTTTGTAGAACGTGTGACATAAGCTCGGGAATGAGTTAATTGTTAGTGTTTCAGTTCTAAGGTCATAGTGGCATCTTGGATGAGCGAGAGTACTTCGAGGAATGTATTAGGATAATACCTTGTAGATGGATAAAATTTACAAGTTAAGAACATTGTTTTCTTATGGGAACCTAAAGTCGTGGTGAAGCGTGAAGGGAAAACACAAGGGTGTGACTACACATTTCAAGTGAGACAAGTATACCTCGGAAGAAGGATAGATGACTAGAGTTGTATATTCAGTTGTGTTTGAAGAGATAAAGCTTAGAGTGATACATCAAGATGTTATATTTTAGTAAGGGGTCAATTCGAAAATGTTGGATTACCCAAGGAATGGTATAAGGCATAATACCGGAGAGAGAATAAGCTCGATTTAGTATTATGAGGTGTATGTGGTACAAATTTGATGAAGTTGTGATAAGTGTTAGAATAAGCATATTGGATTCGGGAAGATTTCTAGTGAGATGGATTATGTTTGGATATGAGAGGATTACCGCAAATCATGAAGTTAACACGGTATGGAAACGGTGTTAGCAGTGCGATATGAGAAGGTAACAACAAAATGTATTTTTGGAATAGTGTGAAATGGAACTGTAAGTTATTGTTGAGACTAAAGTTAAGGAAGTGTAAGCAATGATGGTTCGCCCATTAGGAATATGGAGGTACGATTACTTTTGTGTGGAATCGTCGGTTGGTATGGTTGTAACTTTTGGATGTGATTGGAATAAGTTTGGGAGGTTTAGGTAACAATGAAGACCAAAATTTTGCTTCTGCGTTTGAAGTAACCAGATTGCCCTCTGGGTAGCACTCAGTTACATAATTGTATTTCTAAATCTCTTTTGGATACTGGAAGTCCAGGATTGCAATGAGTAATCGGTAACCCTCCTGGTAGTGACCGGCTATCATTGTTAAGTTTTGAAAACTGGATTTTCTACGATGCATACATTTGGACTTGGGTGCCCGATTGAAGCGTTCTTGGTACCGATGGGAGGTTGTGGATAATTTTTATGCAATGATTTATAGAGGGTAAGGGAATTCCGACTAATACGTAATTAGAGTTATCGAAGGTTCTTCAGAGGAGTACATTACCTCAGTTTTGAAGTGTAAGGAAAAACTCTTGTATTTGTGAATAATCAAAGTATATGGAATTTATCTCTAATAAGATTGAGAATGTTGTTGTTGTTTTAATCCTCACCAAGGAATTAAAGAGAGAGGACAAGGTTATATACTGGATATGAGATGTTCATCATTTTGTTTTACCCGATAAGGATTATGTATTGGTTTTGTTTATGGACAAATCAAGTGTTAGCTTGCAACGAAAACCCTTTTGATAACGTCATTGTACGAGTGGAATCGAGCCATTACATTGAGTATTCGTGTTGTAACTGTAACAAAATGGTAGTTCTACTTCGTCGCTTGTTGGAGTTATAATCTACATGTTGTGCCTGTTCTGTGTAATCTTGAGTTGCGAACGGCGGGTGATTGTTGCACATGTTTAGAAACCACTGAGGAGACATTGTGTCAACAAAAATCTCGAGTGGATGAAAATGTTGTAAAGAGATTGATATGGAGCATAGTAACCATGGTCATATTGGTTAAATTTAATTGGATAAATTGTTTCGAGTTTAGAATGGAATTGGAATTGTATCAGTTATGACTGCAGCAGTACAACCCTGTATCTTTGTCGTCGAAGAGCTTTGGCCCGATGTCATTATTGTGTAGTCGACAAGTGAATTGTTCTATCATTGCATGTCTGCAGGTTTTGTTCCACTGGTTGGAGAGATCTCCAATGGATACGAGAGTTATCTGCAGACTACCAACTACTTGGTATTGCTTGAGAATTCGTGGTATCTCCACTTTTAGGCTTTGGTAGCATAGTGGATGGAGACATATAAAAGAGTTATGTCAGATTATGATAATTTGAAGAGATTTATTTATAAGTGGCGAAGTAAGAGAATCTTGTTCTAAGTGGGTTGTCTATGGTAAGATACCGAAAGAATGAAGTGTCCGATGTAAATGGTTATAGTTTTGATATAAGATCAAGTGGAATTGGTAATGAAATCGTTTAAAAACTTTTGAAATGGCTTTAGTGATTGAAGGATTGTAATAAGAGTTTCGTTGGAAAACTGTATGTGGTTAAGATTTTGCCAAGATACCTTCTGGAACATTGTCGAGTGTTGAATGTTCTGAAATCAAGCCAGAGTGTTATGTTTTGTGTTGTGATTCAATGAAAGGAATTAGAGTGGTATGATTTCTCTGAGGGAGGATAGAGACTAACTATTTCGGTATGTAGCAACAGATGAATTGTGGAGATAGTAAGTTGGAAGTTAACCCAATATTGGAAATGAGCGTATGAGTAAAGACACGAGGTTTGATTTGTTATGAAACGAGGATTTTGAGCCGCAAAGTCAAATTGGAATTTTAGTATGTCAGGATATGTAAGAGAATTAAGGATAAGTGTGGATCTAAGACAGTGTTGTAAACTGTCGTTGTGGATGAGTAAAGGAAATTCGAGGATGAATTTCAATTCAAGGAAGGGAGGATGTAATACCGCGTATTTAAATAAGTACTCTAGTTATTATTAATTAAGTTAATAGGGTTCCGGTGTACTTTGAGAGTTTTCGATTAAAATAATTAGAGCAACCGATGAACTTAAATTAATTAATTAACTATCATCTGACTCAGAGACCTTATTAAATATTTGACTCAGAGATATTTTGGATACTCTCAAATTGGACCCGTTAGAGTACTATCTTTTGTGTACCGGTATTGTCGCGGTGAGAATCAGATACCAAGCTATTGATTAAGCTTGAATCGCAAAACTTTTATGTTCACCACCGACTTTAATTTAATCCAAAGGGAAAAGGGAAAAAGATCGTAAAAACCCTAAATGAGGAGAAACTAGGTTCGGGGGTTGATTATACCTAGGGAAGGTGTTAGCATCCTAAGCATCCGCAGTATCCTACGGGAACCTCTTGTTAATATTTGTATTTTTGTTGTTTATTGCTTTGTTAAAACTAAGGGAACCTAAGGTTTTTATTTCTAATGGTGCTCGCACAACATCGCATTGATGCCTACGTATCGGGTATAGAATCAGAGCACTCGTAGTTCTCCTAAGGATTGACGAACACTTGGTTACGCTCAAGGTTCGCAGGGGAAGGTAAGTGTTATGGCAAACACTCACGTGACTTTAGGAAAGTCACAAAAAGTTCTAAAATAAAAAGTCCTAATGGCTAAGGTCAAAAAGGTAACTAGGGATGGCTAAACTTCCTATGACATTGAGTCAACTGCAGGAGTCTTTCCCTTTTGGATTGAAAAGCATAAACAAAAATAAATAAATGAGGGTGCAAGCTCCTAAGTCTAAGGCATAGGTTGCAACTTGCAAAGATAAATTGGATAAAATAAATAGGAAATGCAAAGTAAAAGGCTTAGTAACTGGGCTATGGCTCGATATATGGATCGAGAATGCTGAGGTGGAAAACAAGCGTGGTGCGTCAATTCGCTTAAGTTGAAAAGCTGTGAAGTGTAGAGATTGTGCAGATGGCGATCGTAAAACGACCGACTTACGTTTGTGAGTGAGGAGTATGTGAACTCAACTTGGCGTTGGACCAAGGATTTATTATCTTGGAAATTAAATTTAATATGGTGTAAAAGTGCGAGAAATAAATAATAAAAAAATAAATAAAGTGAAATAAATTGAAATAGAATAAATTAAATGGAATAAATTAAATAGAATAAAAATAAATAAATGAATGGCCTCATATTGGTCACGATTAATCGGAAACGATTTATCGTGACTTTTTTGTCATATCATCGGCCCCTAAGATAAATAAACCGAAAAAAGCAAGAAATAACAATAACAAAAAAAGTGGTCTCATATTAGTCTAGGTTTGTTGATTTGTCAAATAAAAATCATCTAACCATGACCTTAAACATATCATTGACCAAAAAATAAAACCAAAAGAAATAGAAATAATAGTAGGAAACAGATAGATCAAAAGATAGTAAACATGAGACTTAGTCCACAACCAAATTAATCAAATGATGCAAATTTAATAAAAATAATATGTAATAATAAAAAAAGAAATAAAGCATAAAAGTAATAAAAAAACGCAGATGCGTTTCAAAAAAAGCACAAATCAAAAGAAACAGAGGCTACCCTCAAAAACTTCACTGCGGCGCCTCTCTCTCTCAGGTCACTCTCAATATCTTGGAGTGTTCCTCGGCTCAATCGCTCGCGGAAACTCGCGGATGCATCCCCCTCAGAATCTCAACGGCGTCGTTCTCTCTTCGTTCTCTCTCAGTCCCTCTCGCGGTGGTGGGTTTGAGTGGATTCGCGTCTTTGGTTTCGGACGGTGTTGATGGATTTTCAGTTCATTCAATCTCGCCTCTCTCGTCTCGGATATCACAGGTTTGTGTTTGATTGTTGGGTTGGAGGAAACTAGCGGCGAAGGGTTTGTGGGTTTCGGTTTGGTTTCTCAACGAAGGTTTCTCGCCGGTCAATCTCGTCGTTCGGATTCACGATGGATTTCTCAGCGTTTTTGATTTCACGATTCGCTCAGGTTGTTTCTTCTGTATTCTCACGGTGTCTCCCAGTGTGATTTCTGGATCCAAACTCTCTCTCGGTCTAGCCCGGTTCGCTTTCAGTGGGTTTTTGAGAGTGGTGGTCGCAACTGTGTCATGGTTGAGTTTTTGTGAAGGTACCATGTTCAATTTGTTGTTTGCTTTCTGCACTCATGTATGCTCGCAGATTGAGATATGGAAAATGTTGTGGATGGGGTGAAGGTTCTTTAGCTTTGTACGGGGTGCAATGAGATGGCTAAGGGAGGTTTTTTTGTTGTTTTTTTTTGTTCTGAGTTTCTTCGTTACTGAAGAGTAACAGAGGTGAGTTTCTTTTGAGAAGTTTTTTTTTGCCCTCCAATAGTTGTCGAGTAATTCCCCCTTTATTGTGTTATTGTTGCTCAATTGTGGTTCCTCTTTTTTGATGCAGGTTTGTATTTTGGTTCAAAACTTCTTCCTTCTATTCTGATTCGATCCGTTATTGTTGTTGATTTGTTGCTGGTGCGGTTATGAAAGGTGGATGAAGGTTGATAGTGTGAAGGAGGAAAGTGGTTCGGTTTACTAACAGTTTTCGGCGGTGGGTTTGAGGTCGTTTTGTCTCAGGTTTTGTTGAAGGTAGGTTCTGTTTAGTTGCTTGTTTGAATGGAGGAGTTTTGGTCTTATGTTGTGAAGGTTTAGTGATTTTTGAGATGGTGAAGGCGACGGATCCGGTTTTGCTGTGTTGTTGTCGAAGGTTTGTGAGGATTCTGTTTCTGTTTCTGTTTTGGCTTTGAGCTGCGAATGGTGGATGGTGGTGGAGCTCAGTGATGGATGAGGTTCAGGTTCGTTTTGCGATTTTGTGAAGGTTCGGTTTGATGGTTTGGTGTTTGAAGGTTCTGAAATGGTGAGAACAATGGTTTGATTTGTTTTTTTTGACTGGTTTTATGGAGTTTTTGTGTATGACTCTTGCTGCCTTTGGTTTATGCATGATGAAGTTTTTTTTTGGATTTTTTTGAAGTTTTAATATGAAGTTTGTTTTGTGTATGCAGGTTTGAAATTGAAATGAAACTAAAAAAAAGAAACTAACCATGGACAAAATGCTGAAAAGAAGTGAAAGAAAAGAGAACAATACCGACCCGAAAGTTATCGGGGTGAAGAATCCGCAAACGGTAAGCCTCCTTCTTCTCCTTGCTGTTCTTCTGAAGTTTTTGGTTGTTCTGAGTTGCTTTTGGGGCTGTTTTTGATTGTTCTGTCTTTTGTTATGGCTGTTGTGTGTTTGATGTAACAGTGTTGTTCTCAGTTGGGATTTTGGGGCTGTTCTGTAGTATGTTTTGGTGCTGTTCTGTAGTGATTTTGGGGCTGAAATAGTTGTGATTTTGGGGCTGTTTTTGATTGTTTTATGGCAGATTTTTTTTGTGTTGTTTTATGGCAGATTTGTGTGGTTTATATGGCTGTTACTCAGTTGGGATTTTGGTGGTTGTAACAAAGTGTTTTATTGCTGAATTTTTGTGTCCTTGTTGCTTGTAGGTGAAGGGTTGAAGGTTTATGGGACAAGGTCTGGATGTTGCAGCAATAGTGGGGAGGTGGAGCAGAGTTTGTTGGTGGCTGCATGCTGAATTTTTTTGTCTTGTGGTCCTGCTATGTGCTGCATTTTTCTTTCTCTTTTTTTTCTATGCAATTGTAACATGCTTAATGTAAAGAATTGGCCATGTATGTAAAACTATTTTTTTTTAAGAAATTCTATTGTATAAATGCAACTTGTAACATGTGATGAATCAATTTTGGAATGAAATTTGAACTTGGGATGAATTGGAATGGAAATTGGAATAAAATGAAAAATAAAAAAGATCTTGGAATTAAAATTTAAAATGAATTAAAATAAAAAATTGGAAATTGGAATTAAATTAGAAATGGAATCTTAAAGAAAAGTAAATTAAAAATAAATTAGAAATTGAAATTAAATTAGAGTAAACTAAAAATAAATTAGAAATTGAAATTAAATTAAGAAATAGAAACTTGAAAATGAGTTGAAAAAAGATAAAAATAAGAATTGGAGATTAAAAGTAAATTAGAAATGGAAACTAAAAAGGAGTGAATTAAAAATAAAAGTTGAAAAATAAAATCACATTAAGAAATAAAACTTGAAAATTGAAAAATAGAAATAAAAATACATTTAGAAAAACTTAAAAATTGGAAATAAAATTATATATTTTTTTTAACAAAACTTTGGGAATGAAAATAAAAATTAAGTTTTTAAAAGTTAGAAATGAATTAAAAGTTAGAAATGAGGAATAGAAATTAAATTTAGGATGGAAGCTTAGAAGTGAAAAGAAATTAAAATTAACTTGATGAATAACTAGAAAATGAGTGAAAGTAACTGAAAATAAATCTGGAATTTCTCTTCTAAATGCAAAGAATGTATTATGCGAGCAGTTAGGGGTAAAATTTGGGGTGTGACAGGTATAATATACATTGTTTGGTTATAAAAGAAAGAAATAAGTTATGTGTTATAAAAGGGAAAGAAAAGAAAAAGAAAGTTAGTAAGGGAAGAAGAAAGAAAAAGGAAAGAAAGAAAGAAAGGAGAAGAGAAGAAGAGGAAGGTTAAAACATAAATTAATATCCATTAGGCGAATGCCACCGAAAATGATAGAAAAACCTAAGAAGAGGGAAAGCTTGGATCATCACCATTTCTTCATCAAATATTAATCTTCACCAACCTCCTCATCAATTGCAAGGTGGGTTCATAGTTAGAAACTTTTCTTTTGAGTTTTGGTTGAGTTAATGAGTTTTAGGGTTTTTGTAGAAATCTTAGAAATTGAAAGATTAAACGGTTAAAACTCGACTAAACTTAAGTATGATGCTTAATATATGACTATATTCATGTTTAGTGTTTGATTCCTCTGTTGGGTGATGATTTTGGATGAGTTTGGCATGGAAATGAGTGTTTCCCGTAAGCCATTTTTCTGGAAATCGCAGAGCTCACTCAGCGAGCAGTTTGATTATGCAGAAAAACCTGAGTTTTGGTATAGCTTACTTAGCGAGCGAGTTAATTTCTGGATAGGATTAAATGCAAGAGATTTCTTGCTAAGCGAGCAGACTCCTCGATCAGCGAGACCTAGGAGTTGTTATTTTGTATTTCAATTCATAACTTGTGATCCGGGTATCCGTTTTTAGAGTTCCGCATATCGATTCGAAGCTAAAAATATTTACTAATTGATGATGCCAAAAGATATTGTTTTTACCCGACTTTTAACTGAATTTTCCGATTAACCGTAATTATGTTAGTTAAGGAATCGTGGAATATGCATCAATTGTGGGAATTGAACGAAAGAAGAGACAATGAGAACGAAATATTCAACAAAATATTCAAAGGGAATGTGCAGCGGCTCGATGCGACCAACTGACACTAAGAATAACACCAACAAAATATTCAAAGGGAATGTGCAGCGGCTCTATGCGACCAACTGTCACTGGAAACGATAAACGTAATATTCAAAGTGAATGCGCAGCGGCTCGATGCGACCAACTGACACTAAGAATAACAACAAAATAAAACATTCAAAGTGAATGCACAGCGGCTCGATGCGACCAACTGACACTAAGAATAATCAACAAAATAAACATTCAAAGAGAAAGTGCAGCGGCTCTATGCGACCAACTGTCACTGGAAATGGTAAACATAATATTCAAAGTGAATGCGCAGCGGCTCGATGCGACCAACTGACACCAAGAATTCAACAAAATAAACATTCAAAGTGAATGTGCAGCGGCTCTATGCGACCAACTGTCACTGAGAATACAACAAAATAAACATTCAAAGAGAAAGTGCAGCGGCTCTATGCGACCAACTGTCACTGGAAATGGTAAACATAATATTCAAAGTGAATGCGCAGCGGCTCGATGCGACCAACTGACACCAAGAATTCAACAAAATAAACATTCAAAGAGAAAGTGCAGCGGCTCTATGCGACCAACTGTCACTGGAAATGGTAAACATAATATTCAAAGTGAATGCGCAGCGGCTCGATGCGACCAACTGACACCAAGAATTCAACAAAATAAACATTCAAAGGGAAAGCGCAGCGGCTCTATGCGACCAACTGACACCATGAATAACAACAAAAATATTCAAAATGAATGCGCAGTGGCTCGATGCGACCAACTGATACTAAGAATAGAAATGACACAAAATTCAAAGTGAATGCGCAGTGGCTCGATGCGACCAACTGACACTAAGAATAATAAACAAAATAAACATTCAAAGTGAATGCACAGCGGCTCGATGCGACCAACTGTCACTGAGAATGACAACAAGCTTATTCAAGGTGAATGCGCAGCGGCTCGATGCGACCAACTGACACCATGAATAACAACAAAAATACTCGAAATGAGTGCACAATAGGTTCGAAACCTATTGACACTAAAAAAGAAAGCCAAGATACACTCAAAGTGAATGCGCAACAGGTTAAAAAACCGGTTGACACTAAGAATGATAAAGACAAAGTATTCAAAACGGTAAATTAGCAGGTTCAAATGTAACTGCTGACACCGAGAATAAGGAAGGAAATCACATTGATTTAGTAGCGGCTCTATACGACCAGCTAGCATTGGGGATAGAATGCAAATCACCCAAAGATAGATCAACGGCTCTAGGCGACCGGCTAACGCAAAAAGTATCAACAGAATATGTTGGAGTTTTCAAATAAGATAAGACATCCAACCTCTGGAAATTCCTTCAGGAACCATCAGGAGAAAGGTACAAGTATGTGCCAAAATCAAATGGACTTGGGTTTTAAGCAAAAGGTTTCAGGACCTACTTAAAAGATTTGCGCCAATGACAATTGGACTTCAAGGAGATATTGGTGGTCATAAAGACAAAAACCAACCACAATTAGAATTCCACGGGGAACACCAGCAATTACTGGGGACAAAAACATTGGTAAACCAAACTTCGGGTACCAACAACAATGGAGTCTCAAATTGAACACTAATGATATCTGGACTTGGAGTTAGACAGACGACAACTGGGGAAATATAAATGCTAATGTCAAATGCGCATGATTGAGCATGATGTGAATGATCATGATATGCAAATTTTGACTCTAAAGAGACAAAGAGTTGACAAGACTCAATGAGGAGTAGGCTCTCAACACCAATACTCAGATGAGCAATATGAAAATCACTGGGGAGATGTCTTCGAACTTGGAAATCATGCTTGGTCCAAGGATCCATCCAAGAGTGTTATAAGTTTTGAACTTCTATGGAGATTTCTGTAACAATAGTATAAAAGTGTTGTTGCAAACCAGGACTTCTTGGGGAAACAGAAGATTTTTCAATTTTCCAAAGTCAAAGAAACTTAAAAGTTTTTCAGTATGCTTTCAAAAAACATTTCCTTTTTTATAAAAAAACTTGTCATTTTCAGAGTTAAATTGTAATCAAGTGGCGGCATTTTGCATAACAAAAGAAAGTAAGAGGTTGAATAACAAAATTCATAGGCAAAGTTTGTATTTTATTCAAGAATGGTAGCTTGCCAATTGCAAAAACTCCATGGAAAATTACAGTTTGAAAATGGCAATGGGGAAAGGTCTACATTGAATCCAACGACCACTACAATCCCTAATAACTAAGACTGCCCGACACCTTGCTTCTGACAAGAGCAATTGGATTGGTCTTCCATTATGATTCTTCAATAATGGTAAACACCATCTGACACAGTCAAATGCCTTTGTCCCTAACTTTTGCCTGGATCGCCCTTTCGGGTTTTCAATCCACCGGGACGCTCTTTTTCCCTAAGCCGCCCTTTCGGGTTTTCAACTTATCGAGCTCTTATTTTTTTCATTTTTATCCCTAACTTTTGCCTGGATCTCCTTCATAGGTTTTGATCCACCGGGATACCCATTTTTGCCTAGGTCGCCATTTCTGGTTTTCGACCTATCGGGTTTTATTTAGGCATAATATTTTTTGACTGCATCAGAATTCACCGGGTGCTTCAGCTGTTCACCATCCATAGTTGTAAGGATTAAGGAACCTCCGGAGAATGCCACCTTCACAACATATGGGCCTTCATAGTTAGGACTCCATTTTCCACGCATGTCTTTGTGGACTGGCAAGATTTTCTTGAGTACAAGATCTCCTTCTTTGAATTCCCGGAGACGGACTTTCTTGTCAAATGCTCTCTTGATGCGCTTTTGGTACAACTGGCCATGGCACATGGCGGTCATTCTCTTCTCGTCATTGAGGTTCAGTTGGTCAAACCTGTTCTGGACCCACTCAGCTTCCTCTAGTTCGGTTTCCATCAAGATTCTCAAAGATGGTATCTCTACTTCAATAGGGAGAACTGCATCCATCCCATACACCAGAGAGAAAGGGGTTGCCCCTGTTGAAGTGCGAACTGATGTTCTGTATCCGTGTAAAGCGTATGGTAACATCTCGTGCCAATCTTTGTAAGTTTTTACCATCTTCTGCAGGATCTTTTTGATGTTCTTGTTTGCAGCTTCAACAGCTCCATTCATCTTCGGACGATACGGAGAAGAGTTATGATGTTCAATCTTGAATGTCTCACACATCTCTTTCATTGTTTTGTTGTTCAAATTGGTCCCATTATCTGTTATGATTCGGCTTGGGATCCCATAGCGGCAGATAATTTGGTTCTTGATGAAACGGGCAACCACTTGCTTTGTCACATTGGCGTAGGAAGCTGCTTCTACCCATTTGGTGAAGTAATCGATTGCGACCAAGATAAACTGATGACCATTGGAAGCTTTAGGCTCAATTGCCCCTATCATGTCAATGCCCCACATTGAGAAGGGCCAAGGCGATGACAGAACTTTCAAAAGTGTTGGAGGTACGTGCACCTTGTCGGCATAAATCTGGCATTTATGACACTTCCTGGCATACTTGAAACAATCTGATTCCATGGTCAACCAGAAGTATCCAGCTCTCAAAATCTTCCTGGACATGGCATGTCCATTGGCATGTGTTCCAAATGATCCTTCATGGATTTCCCTGATCAATAAGTCTGCTTCGCGCTTGTCCACACATCTGAGCAGAACCATATCATGATTTCTCTTGTAAAGCACATTGTTGCTGAGGAAAAACTTGGACGCCAATCTTCTTAAAGTCTTCTTGTCTAGATTTGTTGCATCAGCTGGGTACTCTTGATTCTGCAAATAGTTCTTGATGTCATAGAACCACAGTTTCTCATCAGTTTCCTCTTCGACCAGCAGACAGTAGGCTGGTGCAGTTCTTCGCTCGATTGTAATGAGTGGAGCTTCATTAAGAAATCTGACTTGAAACATAGAAGCTAACATTGCCAAGGCATCTGCAATTTGATTTTCTGCCCTTGGAACATGATGGAAAGTGACTTCGTCAAAGTATTTGATTAACTCCACAATATGGGCCCGATAAGGGATCAACTTCTCGTCACGGGTCTCCCATTCACCTTTGACTTGGTAGATTACTAAGGCTGAGTCTCCATACACTTCAAGGATCTTGATTCTGGTATCGATTGCAGCTTCGATACCTAAAACACATGCTTCGTACTCAGCAATGTTGTTTGTACAGTCAAAACATAATCTGGCTGTGAAGGGAGTATAACCGCCATCGGGATTCATCAAGACAACCCCCACACCATGCCCCATGTAGTTAGAGGAACCATCAAACATCATCTTCCAACGAGAACCTGGCTCGGGACCTTCATCTGGACCTGGAACTTCATAGTCCTTTATCAACATAATGTCTTCGTCCGGGAAATCGAATTTCAAAGGTTCATAATCTTCGACAGGATGATCAGCAAGGTATTCAGACAAAACATTGCCCTTGATAGACTTCTGGGTTACATATTGGATGTCGTATTCGGATAACAACATGTGCCAACGGGCTAGTCTTCCAGTCAAAGCAGGCTTCTCAAAGATGTACTTTATTGGATCCATTTTTGAGATCAACAAAGTAGTGTGACAAATCATGTACTGCCTGAGGCGTCTGGCCGCCCATGCCAAGGCACAACAAGTTTTCTCTTAAAGTGAATATCTGCTTTCACAATCTGTGAACTTCTTGCTTAAGTAATAAATGGCATGCTCCTTACGACCCGTTTCGTCCCGTTGGCCTAATACGCAACCCATAGATCCCTCGAGTACAGTCAGATACATAAAAAGGGGCTTCCCTGGAGTAGGTGGGATCAAGATAGGGGGTTCCTGTAGATAAACCTTAATCTTCTCAAATGCCAGTTGACAATCAGGACTCCACTCAATTGCTTGATTCTTCCGGAGTAACTTGAATAAAGGCTCACATGTAGCAGTCATGTTGGAGATGAATCTGGAGATGTAGTTCAATCTTCCGAGGAAACCCCTGACTTGCTTTTCTGTTTTGGGAGCTGGCATCTCTTGAATTGCTCTGACCTTGTCCGGATCTACTTCAATACCTTGCTGACTAACAATAAAACCAAGTAACTTTCCTGATCGGACACCAAAAGTACACTTAGCCGGATTCAGACGCAGTTGGAACTTTCTGAGACGCTCGAATAACTTCAAGAGATGATCCAAATGATCCTCCTCACTCTGTGATTTGGAAATCATATCATCCACATAAACTTCTATCTCTTTATGCATCATATCATGGAAAAGGGTGACCATTGCCCTCTGATAAGTGGCTCCTGCATTTCTGAGACCAAATGGCATAACCTTGTAACAATAAGTGCCCCATGGTGTGATGAATGTAGTCTTTTCCATATCGTCAGGATCCATCTTGATCTGGTTGTATCCTGAAAACCCATCCATGAAAGAGAAAACAGCAAACTTAGCAGTGTTGTCAACCAAAGTATCAATATGCGGGAGAGGGAAATCGTCCTTCGGACTGGCTTTGTTCAAATCCCTATAGTCCACACACATTCTGACTTTGCCATCCTTTTTAGGGACTGGCACAATATTAGCTACCCACTCAGGGTACTTTGCAACTGCAAGGAATCCCGCATCAAACTTCCTTTTGACCTCTTCTCGAATCTTCAGAGCCATGTCTGGTCTTGTTCTTCGAAGCTTTTGCTTTACAGGAGGACAATCTGGTCGAAGAGGTAACTTGTGGACCACTATGTCTGTGTCTAAACCGAGCATATCCTGATATGACCATGCAAACACATCTACGTACTCTCTGAGAAGCTTGACCAATCTTTCTCTGATGTCTGCCCCAAGTATTGTACCAATCTTGACTTCCTTCTTGTCTTCATCAGTGCCAAGATTGATGGTCTCAACCTGCTCCTTATGTGGCTGAAGCTCTGTGTGCTCGTACTCAACCGATCTTGCCAGTTCTTCGGGAATGTCACAATCTTCCTCACTTTCATCTTCCGCTTGGTAGATGGGCGAATCAAAGTTAGGAGAGAATGTAGAGTCATTGGATTCAACAGGGTTTTCGTTTATTCTGCATATGATAATGATTTGCTTTTATTAAAAGTGGAAAATAGAAAAATGCAAGAGAAGAAGCTTTTTATTGGTTTTGAAAGATTGCCATTTTCTTTTAAAAAGTGAAAAGAGAGAGATAGAGAGAAAAACAGTAAATGATCAAAATAAGAGTTTAACAAAATGCCTTCATTGATAATAACTTTAAAAATGAGAAGGGGCCCTACAAAATACTCCTATAGCCTTGGGCAGAGCTAGGGAACTTTGAAAACACTTAGAAAAACAATAAATTACTTTGACAATGGAAAAATTTCTGGGATCTCGACTGCTTCCCAATTGCCCAAGGCTTCTTCACACTGATACACCAAATGATTCACATCTTCATCTTCAGAAACTCCATCAATTGCATTGACCTGATAACCAGCACTGGAAAACACCTCTTGAATGGTCTTCGGACGTCCTTTAACGGAGGTTGATGCTCCTTCCTTCGCATGAGTTGGTTTGTAACCCAACCTGCAACGATCTAGCTTCTGTTTGACTTCGATGACATCACCCCAACCTTCATAGCTTCTTTCTTCAATGGAGGAAATGGTACTCTTCAGCGATGCAAAAGATGGGATACCCTTCCCTTTTGGTTCAATCATTGCCACTTCATTCTTCTTAACACGACTGCTTACTTGTAAAACACCCAGATTGATCAAATCTTGAACATCTTTTAAGACCAATTTACATCCCTTTGGGTTATTTGCACAAGCTTCACAATTCTGATGACAGCTCTTCAACATACCCACTTCTACTAACTTCGCATGGAAGTCTCTAAGCGGGGTGTTGATCTCTGTGGCGTTGAAAATCAAACCTTCGTCAGACTCGTCAACAATAGCATTTATGGACCCATGCTTGGGTAAAGGATTATCTTTGACATTCGGACCAGTATTCCCAAATGACAGAATATTTTTCTCCATCAAATCTTTCACGATGTACTTCAAAGCATAACAACCCTCCAAATCGTGCCCTGGGGCACCTTCATGGAATAAACAGTGAGCATTTGAGTTGTAATTTGGTGGGAGCGGATTTGGTGGAGGACCTAAAGGCCTTGGAGTAACCAAACCTTTCTTCAGCAGTGAAGGATATAATTCAGTATAAGTCATAGGGATTCGAGGATTAGGAGGCCTTCCTCCTAGTCTTCTATTCTGAAAGTTGGGATTCGGATGAGGAGCTGGAGTCCTCTGCTGGTAGGCTGAAGCATTGGCTGATAAGGTGGAACACTGGAGCCGCTTGCTGATACATCGGTACTGCTTGAGTTGGCCGATAAATAGGGACTTGTGGATTAAACGACGGTTGAACCGCCGCTACATAAGGATGTTGGGCATACTGTGGTGGATGAGCATACTGTTGTTGAGCCATAGGTGGAGGTCTCTGCCAAAGCGGATTTCTTCTTTGACCTGTCATTATTGCATTTGTCTCATCCTCTTTCTTCTTGTGGAAATTACTGGTAAATTTCTTGCCAATATTTCCACTACCAGTGCTGGAACTGCCGGATGCACCACTCATCTTTCCCCTTTTCAAACCGAGTTCTACCTTGATTCCCATAGCCACTAAATCAGAGAAACTAGCAGTTATGCTTCCCACCATTCTCTCATAGAATTCTGGTCGCACAGTGTCAACAAACCAGTCAGCTAATTCTTTTTCAGTCAGTGGGGGATCTACTTGAGAAGCGGTCCCTCTCCACCTTTGAGCATATTCCTTAAACGATTCAGAATCTTTTTGTGACATACTCAACAGTTGCCTCCTATCGGGAGCAAGGTCCATATTGTATTTGTACTGTTGGATGAAAGCATCTGCCAAGTCTTGGAAACTGCGAATCTTCGACTGGTCAAGCGTTAGATACCATTTGGAGGAGATTCCCTTCAAACTGTCCTGGAAGCAGTGGATCATTAATTTATCATTGTCTACCTGTGCAGCCATTCTTCGATAGTACATCAAGATATGGTTCTTAGGACAAGTTGCACCCTCATACATATCAAACGTGGGTATCTTGAACTTTGGAGGTATTACCAATCCAGACACCAGACACATCTCTCTAGCAGCGGCCCCAAAGATCTGGTCACCTTCAATCGCTCTTAACCTTTTTTCAAGGGTATCAAAATTCTCTTGCATTTTCTCATGTTTCTCGTCACCGTTTTCAGACATAGCGGGCGCGTCATACACCTGATGGTCATTAAAGTATGGTTGGGCACGGGTGTGCACAATGTCTTGTGTAAAATTAGCAATTGCATGGTTCTCTTCATTAGTCACCGGAATAGTCTGTTGAGCAGCAAATCCTTGGGGAGGAGGCACAAAACCTTGGGAAGGAAATGCAGTACCCTGAGAAAAAGGTGCGAAACTTTGAGAAGCTAAACCTTGGAAAGGAGGGAAGAAACCCTGAGCAGCAAGTCCTTGGGAAGAAGGAATACAACTTTGAGAAGCAAAGCCTTGAGAAGGAGGGAAAAAACCCTGAGCAGCAAGTCCTTGGGAAGAAGGAATAACACTCTGAGAAGCAAAACCTTGAGAAGGAGGGAAGAA
Source organism: Lathyrus aphaca (assembly GCA_963966055.1). NCBI lineage: Eukaryota > Viridiplantae > Streptophyta > Magnoliopsida > Fabales > Fabaceae > Lathyrus > Lathyrus aphaca. The sequence continues at coordinate 174,510,152 of OZ014524.1, read as the reverse complement.
ACCCTGAGCAGCAAGTCCTTGGGAAGAAGGAATAAAACTTTGAGAAGCAAAACCTTGAGGAGGAGGGACGAATCCAGGAGGAAGCCCAAAAGGAGGCCAGGTCACAGGGGTAGTGACTGATGACGTAGGCTCAGTCGTTGCAGTGACAATTTCTGACACCACAGTCTGCTGGGTATCCATCTTTGCTCGAATGACCTGCAACATTTCCATCATCTGACCCATATTTCCACGAATTTTAGTAAGCTCCTCGTTAACTCTGTCCATCTCTATGTCTCTTTCAGCCATCCTCTTTTTGGCTTGAGCTCGAGTGTAGTATTTGCGTGAGAGCCTCAGTGTGAAAGCTAAATTGAGAGCAGATGACGGGAATGAGTTTTATGAAAAAAAATGCAAATGAAATGCCAAATGTATGAGTGCAATGCGAAAAATTAAATTTTATTCAAGGAACTTAAGAAACACTTTGCAAATACCAAGGAACAAATAATAATCAAAAGGGTATGATTTCATTAAATTCAAAAATTGATACAAAGTCTTGAGTACATCTTCAAAAATCCCAAACAAAGCTTAATAAAGACAAAGACAAAGTCCTAAGGAGATTCTCCTAAAAGCCTCAAGTTGAGCTTCTCGATTTGTGCCTTCATCTGAGCCCTTTCAAGCATAAGTTGATCCACGATCGACTTCCAAGAAGCGTCCCCTTGAGTGCTGGAGGAAAATAAATCCTCTTGTGCTTTCCTTTTCTTGCTGGAGAGCTCTTCTTCTTCCTTCATCTTCAGTTGTCTTCTAAGTTCTTCATTCTCACTACTGATGATCTGATGTCGATTCTTCCATGCATTCTTCTCTCGAAGCTCTTTTTCCAAATCAATCTTCAGCTTCTCTGCATCATCCATAAAGATCAGAATGGGTTTCTTGAAGGTCATAGGATCCTGGCGAGGGTAAGGCATCTTCAGAATGATTGCCCTATCTCGTACCCATTGGAGATAGGGTTCCATAGAAACACAATTCGGCTTTCCCAAGCTACTCCTCCCCTTCCTATGGATGTACTTCCAAGCTTGCATAATCTGTTTCTTGAGCTCTGGTTCTTCGTCATCCTTAAAGAAAATTCCTTCCACTTCAACACTCTTAGGTTTGTCCTTCAACGGATACCCGAGTTGGCGGCGAGCCAAAACTGGATTATAGCTGATTCCTCCCTTAGTGCCAAGAAGAGGCACATTAGCAAAATCACCACAGCTATCAATAATCAATGCTCCATCATAAACACGATTGTACCAACTAATGTCAGAGTGGGTAAGAGACATGATCCTTTGTGACCACCACAAACCATCCTTAAGATTCCAAAATGAAGCTGACTTAGGCAAGTGCGAAATAAACCACTCGTACAACAATGATGCACAACAAGTAATCATCCCTCCCTTATGGAGATTCCTCAGATGGATGGAATGGTACGTGTCTCCGAGCAAAGTAGGGACCGGGTTCTTCTTCAGAAAGATTTTGATGGCGTTAAGGTCGACAAAGTCTTCAAAGTTTGGGAAAAGTAACACTCCATATATTAGCAGAATAAAGGTCGCCTCAAAAGCTTTCATATCCTTCACACTAACAAAATTCTTGGCCTTTTCTACCAAAAACTTTGTAGGGAAACCAAAAATCTTTCCTTTATAGGTCATATTTGCCTTGACCTCAGGAACACTCAAATATGTTGCCTTTGCAATCTCCGCTTCTTCAGGGTCCTTATCTAGAACAGGGAATGGAAACTCATCCTTAACACGTGATCCCACCAGAAATGAATACTCTTCCAAAGTAGGCGCCAATTGGTAATCAGGGAACGTAAAACAATGGTAGAGAGGATCATAAAACTGGAGCATCACAGAGAGCAACCTTCCATCCCACTCAGTCTTAAGTAAGGCTAAAAGTCTCCTATGCTTCTCCATGAAGGCTTCTTGATCCAAAACCAAATCTCTTAATTTCCTTAGGTCTTCAGTTTGGGAGTTTTGAATGTGTACTTGACAGTCTTTCTTCTTCCAAAGTCCATGATGATACCTATGATATTTGCAAAGATAGAGTTTCTGAGTTCCTTGAATAAATTGGTAAAAAATGATGCTTCATGATGCGTGAATGCACAAACACACACAAGGCTTAGGTTCAAAGCTTGCATGAGGTCGAAGGTTCAACCCTCCCAAAAGGTATGTACTATGAGTTTATCTGTACCTGTACAACGGGTTCTAAAAGTTCCCAGAATCATTGTCCCATCTTTCGGATATTACCGACTTCCCAACTCAACTTGGTAATCAATAATATTCTCAAGAGAGTCTCATCCGAGTGTAGTATCGCGTATCAACTATTTTGGATTTACACCCTCATAGTCATCGCACTACATCCCTAAAAGGCCAAGTGGGGGTAAATGTTCTACGGTCCTCAGCATTAATGGCTCTCAGGTCGAATATAGTAATGCTTTCACGACTGAACTCGATCAACAAAACTACATCCGAGGAGGCCTCCGCTGAGTGGTGGTGTCTCAAGTCAACTTGGTCGGGACTCAACTCCCTACAAGCCTTCTTGAATATACCAACGTCCTAACTTCTTTTGCACTCAAGTCCGGGTTAGGACTTATCTCACCACACATGGAACACCCAACAAAAATCCAAAATAATAACAAGCAATACAATAACAAATATACAAATATACAAGGTGGGCTTAACCCTCAAAAATAGAATCCCCAGTGAAGTCGCCATTTCTGTCGCGGTGAGAATCGGATACCAAGCTATTGATTAAGCTTGAATCGCAAAACTTTTATATTCACCACCGACTTTAATTTAATCCAAAGGGAAAAGGGAAAAAGATCGTAAAAACCCTAAATGAGGAGAAACTAGGTTCGGGGGTTGATTATACCTAGGGAAGGTGTTAGCATCCTAAGCATCCGCAGTATCCTACGGGAACCTCTTGTTAATATTTGTATTTTTGTTGTTTATTGCTTTGTTAAAACTAAGGGAACCTAAGGTTTTTATTTCTAATGGTGCTCGCACAACATCGCATCGATGCCTACGTATCGGGTATAGAATCAGAGCACTCGTAGTTCTCCTAAGGATTGACGAACACTTGGTTACGCTCAAGGTTCGCAGGGGAAGGTAAGTGTTATGGCAAACACTCACGTGACTTTAGGAAAGTCACAAAAAGTTCTAAAATAAAAAGTCCTAATGGCTAAGGTCAAAAAGGTAACTAGGGATGGCTAAACTTCCTATGACATTGAGTCAACTGCAGGAGTCTTTCCCTTTTGGATTGAAAAGCATAAACAAAAATAAATAAATGAGGGTGCAAGCTCCTAAGTCTAAGGCATAGGTTGCAACTTGCAAAGATAAATTGGATAAAATAAATAGGAAATGCAAAGTAAAAGGCTTAGTAACTAGGCTATGGCTCGATATATGGATCGAGAATGCTGAGGTGGAAAACAAGCGTGGTGCGTCAATTCGCTTAAGTTGAAAAGCTGTGAAGTGTAGAGATTGTGCAGATGGCGATCGTAAAACGACCGACTTACGTGTGTGAGTGAGGAGTATGTGAACTCAACTTGGCGTTGGACCAAGGATTTATTATCTTGGAAATTAAATTTAATATGGTGTAAAAGTGCGAGAAATAAATAATAAAAAAATAAATAAAGTGAAATAAATTGAAATAGAATAAATTAAATGGAATAAATTAAATAGAATAAAAATAAATAAATGAATGGCCTCATATTGGTCACGATTAATCGGAAACGATTTATCGTGACTTTTTTGTCATATCATCGGCCCCTAAGATAAATAAACCGAAAAAAGCAAGAAATAACAATAACAAAAAAAGTGGTCTCATATTAGTCTAGGTTTGTTGATTTGTCAAATAAAAATCATCTAACCATGACCTTAAACATATCATTGACCAAAAAATAAAACCAAAAGAAATAGAAATAATAGTAGGAAACAGATAGATCAAAAGATAGTAAACATGAGACTTAGTCCACAACCAAATTAATCAAATGATGCAAATTTAATAAAAATAATATGTAATAATAAAAAAAGAAATAAAGCATAAAAGTAATAAAAAAACGCAGATGCGTTTCAAAAAAAGCACAAATCAAAAGAAACAGAGGCTACCCTCAAAAACTTCACTGTGGCGCCTCTCTCTCTCAGGTCACTCTCAATCTCTTGGAGTGTTCCTCGGCTCAATCGCTCGCGGAAACTCGCGGATGCATCCCCCTCAGAATCTCAACAGCGTCGTTCTCTCTCAGTCCCTCTCGCGATGGTGGGTTTGAGTGGATTCGCGGCTTTGGTTTCAGACGGTGTTGATGGCTTTTCAGTTCATTCAATCTCGCCTCTCTCGTCTCGGATATCACAGGTTTGTGTTTGATTGTTGGGTTGGAGGAAACTAGCGGCGAAGGGTTTGTGGGTTTCGGTTTGGTTTCTCAACGAAGGTTTCTCGCCGGTCAATCTCGCCGTTCGGATTCACGATGGATTTCTCAGCGTTTTTGATTTCACGGTTCGCTCAGGTTGTTTCTTCTGTATTCTCACGGTGTCTCCCAGTGTGATTTCCGGATCCAAACTCTCTCTCGGTCTAGCCCGGTTCACTTTCAGTGGGTTTTTGAGAGTGGTGGCCGCGACTGTGTCATGGTTGAGTTTTTGTGAAGGTACCATGTTCAATTTGTTGTTTGCTTTCTGCACTCATGTATGCTCGCAGATTGAGATATGGAAAATGTTGTGGATGGGGTGAAGGTTCTTTAGCTTTGTACGGGGTGCAATGAGATTGGCTAAGGGAGGTTTTTTTGTTTTTTTTTGTTCTGAGTTTCTTCGTTACTGAAGAGTAACAGAGGTGAGTTTCTTTTGAGAAGTTTTTTTTTGCCCTCCAAGAGTTATCGAGTAATTCCCCCTTTATTGTGTTATTGTTGCTCAATTGTGGTTCCTCTTTTTTGATGCAGATTTGTATTTTGGTTCAAAACTTCTTCCTTCTGTTCTGATTCGATCCGTTATTGTTGTTGATTTGTTGCTGGTGCGGTTATGAAAGGTTGATAGTGTGAAGGAGGAAAGTGGTTCGGTTTACTAACAGTTTTCGGCGGTGGGTTTGAGGTCGTTTTGTCTCAGGTTTTGTTGAAGGTAGGTTCTGTTTAGTTGCTTGTTTGAATGGAGGAGTTTTGGTCTTATGTTGTGAAGGTTTAGTGATTTTTGAGATGGTGAAGGCGACGGATCCGGTTCTGCTGTGTTGTTGTCGAAGGTTTGTGAGGATTCTGTTTCTGTTTCTGTTTTGGCTTTGAGCTGCGAATGGTGGATGGTGGTAGAGCTCAGTGATGGATGAGGTTCAGGTTCGTTTTGCGATTTTGTGAAGGTTCGGTTTGATGGTTTGGTGTTTGAAGGTTCTGAAATGGTGAGAACAATGGTTTGATTTGTTTTTTTTGACTGGTTTTATGGAGTTTTTGTGTATGACTCTTGCTGCCTTTGGTTTATGCATGATGAAGTTTTTTTTTGGATTTTTTTGAAGTTTTAATATGAAGTTTGTTTTGTGTATGCAGGTTTGAAATTGAAATGAAACTAAAAAAAAGAAACTAACCATGGACAAAATGCTGAAAAGAAGTGAAAGAAAAGAGAACAATACCGACCCGAAAGTTATCGGGGTGAAGAATCCGCAAACGGTAAGCCTCCTTCTTCTCCTTGCTGTTCTTCTGAAGTTTTTGGCTGTTCTGAGTTGCTTTTGGGGCTGTTTTTGATTGTTCTGTCTTTTGTTATGGCTGTTGTGTGTTTGATGTAACAGTGTTGTTCTCAGTTGGGATTTTGGGGCTGTTCTGTAGTATGTTTTGGTGCTGTTCTGTAGTGATTTTGGGGCTGAAATAGTTGTGATTTTGGGGCTGTTTTTGATTGTTTTATGGCAGATTTTTTTTGTGTTGTTTTATGGCAGATTTGTGTGGTTTATATGGCTGTTTCTCAGTTGGGATTTTGGTGGTTGTAACAAAGTGTTTTATTGCTGAATTTTTGTGTCCTTGTTGCTTGTAGGTGAAGGGTTGAAGGTTTATGGGACAAGGTCTGGATGCTGCAGCAATAGTGGGGAGGTGGAGCAGAGTTTGTTGGTGGCTGCATGCTGAATTTTTTTGTCTTGTGGTCCTACTATGTGCTGCATTTTTCTTTCTCTTTTTTTTCTATGCAATTGTAACATGCTTAATGTAAAGAATTGGCCATGTATGTAAAACTATTTTTTTTTAAGAAATTCTATTGTATAAATGCAACTTGTAACATGTGATGAATCAATTTTGGAATGAAATTTGAACTTGGGATGAATTGGAATGGAAATTGGAATAAAATGAAAAATAAAAAAGATCTTGGAATTAAAATTTAAAATGAATTAAAATAAAAAATTGGAAATTGGAATTAAATTAGAAATGGAATCTTAAAGAAAAGTAAATTAAAAATAAATTAGAAATTGAAATTAAATTAGAGTAAACTAAAAATAAATTAGAAATTGAAATTAAATTAAGAAATAGAAACTTGAAAATGAGTTGAAAAAAGATAAAAATAAGAATTGGAGATTAAAAGTAAATTAGAAATGGAAACTAAAAAGGAGTGAATTAAAAATAAAAGTTGAAAAATAAAATCACATTAAGAAATAAAACTTGAAAATTGAAAAATAGAAATAAAAATACATTTAGAAAAACTTAAAAATTGGAAATAAAATTATATATTTTTTTTAACAAAACTTTGGGAATGAAAATAAAAATTAAGTTTTTAAAAGTTAGAAATGAATTAAAAGTTAGAAATGAGGAATAGAAATTAAATTTAGGATGGAAGCTTAGAAGTGAAAAGAAATTAAAATTAACTTGATGAATAACTAGAAAATGAGTGAAAGTAACTGAAAATAAATCTGGAATTTCTCTTCTAAATGCAAAGAATGTATTATGCGAGCAGTTAGGGGTAAAATTTGGGGTGTGACAGGTATAATATACATTGTTTGGTTATAAAAGAAAGAAATAAGTTATGTGTTATAAAAGGGAAAGAAAAGAAAAAGAAAGTTAGTAAGGGAAGAAGAAAGAAAAAGGAAAGAAAGAAAGAAAGGAGAAGAGAAGAAGAGGAAGGTTAAAACATAAATTAATATCCATTAGGCGAATGCCACCGAAAATGATAGAAAAACCTAAGAAGAGGGAAAGCTTGGATCATCACCATTTCTTCATCAAATATTAATCTTCACCAACCTCCTCATCAATTGCAAGGTGGGTTCATAGTTAGAAACTTTTCTTTTGAGTTTTGGTTGAGTTAATGAGTTTTAGGGTTTTTGTAGAAATCTTAGAAATTGAAAGATTAAACGGTTAAAACTCGACTAAACTTAAGTATGATGCTTAATATATGACTATATTCATGTTTAGTGTTTGATTCCTCTGTTGGGTGATGATTTTGGATGAGTTTGGCATGGAAATGAGTGTTTCCCATAAGCCATTTTTCTGGAAATCGCAGAGCTCACTCAGCGAGCAGTTTGATTATGCAGAAAAACCTGAGTTTTGGTATAGCTTACTTAGCGAGCGAGTTAATTTCTGGATAGGATTAAATGCAAGAGCTTTCTTGCTAAGCGAGCAGACTCCTCGATCAGCGAGACCTAGGAGTTGTTATTTTGTGTTTCAATTCATAACTTGTGATCCGGGTATCCGTTTTTAGAGTTCCGCATATCGATTCGAAGCTAAAAATATTTACTAATTGATGATGCCAAAAGATATTGTTTTTACCCGACTTTTAACTGAATTTTCCGATTAACCGTAATTATGTTAGTTAAGGAATCGTGGAATATGCGTCAATTGTGGGAATTGAACGAAAGAAGAGACAATGAGATTATGGTGGGAAGTGTTTAATGGTGGAAATTAAACTAAAAGAGTTAGAATTATATGTTTAAGAACCTTCTGATTAAAAGCATCAAGAATGAAAGAAAGAGTGAGGAGAATCTTACCATAAACCATCAGAGTGGCCTAGTATCGTGACCATCAATTATTAGATGGTATAACTTGTGAGATGTTTAGGACTACCCTAGGTTGATGCGAATCGTTGGCGCGTAATACACGGGATCCTCCGTAAAATCTTGAGTAATCCTTGAGGTGGGTGATTCTAAGTCCCACGGGAAGCATCCGTAAAGTCTTGAGGTATGTATTACACGGTGTCCTCCGTAGAGTCTTGAGTAAGTCTTGAGGTGGGTATTACATTGAGTCCCACGGGAAGCATCCGTAAAGGCTTGAGGTACCTCTTGTGTGACGTGGGTAGTGGTTTGGTTTTATGCTTTGCGCTAGATCCTTCGAAAGGTCTTGAGTAAGTCTTGAGGTGGGTTATTCTGAGTCCCACGGGAAGCATCCATAAAGACTTGAGGCGTGTATGTTACTAGATCCTCCGTAAGGTCTTGATTAAGTCTTGAGGTGTGTTCCTTTGAGTCCCACGGGAAGCATCCATAAAGGCATGAGGTGAGCACTACACTGGTTTACGTGGGAAGTCTTGAGTAAGTCTTGAGGTGGGTTATTCTAAGTCCCACGGGAAGCATCCGTAAAGACTTGGGTGAATGTGATATCGATTCCTTCGTAAATTATTGAGTAAGCCTTGAGGTGGGTTATCCTTAGTCCCACGGGAAGCATCCGTAAAGGCTTGAGGTAGATGTTTCACTCATTTAGTGGTGCGAGCTTTGTATGGACCGTTTGTTCCATCTCGTACCAGATCCGTTTGAGAAGTAACCAAAGACTTGAGTTAGGTTTGATAGAACCTTGTAGGGCCGAGAGAACTCTAAGATTGGGAACCCACTGAGATGTTGTTATATCACCCCACTATTGTTGTTGCTTTTCAGGTTTCTTTTGCAGGTTTGATTTACAAGTGAATCTATGCTTGGGATGTTTTAAGTGAAGCACAGTTTTAGTCTTATGTTGTGTAGTTTTGTATCTTTGTACAATAATGGATATTGTATTTGATCTTAGTGTTGTTGTGTTAGCAAAATTTCCATGTCTTGTACCATTGTTGTTTATAATTTTTATAGTTGGTCAAGAACGTGAATTATGCTATTAGGAACTTATGACAGTGTCAATACCAAAAATAACATTTGTATGATATTATTCTAGATATATATTATATGGGCGTACAGTTCCCTATCTTATTGGTTCACTCGACTTTAAAAGGTTCTAATCAATTTTATCTAAAGTCAAAAGGAAAGGGATAAGACTTGATTTCACACAGTTCGCAATGTATGAAAACATGTCTCTTGAGTTCATCAACTTAAACAATCACTAATAAGAAACCACATCAAGGCATTTCCCCCAACCAACCCTACGTTTAGAGCTATCGACACGAGTCACGTATCCTTGTATTTACTTGACATACGAAATGGATTTGGATCCAAGGGAAACACAGTCCACGTGAATCATCGCTTCTCATGTGTCGTACCCCATCACAAGTCTCTTTATGCGTAGGCTTCATTCATACACACATGATTATTTCTATTACGCGATAAAGCATAACATAACATTGAATGGATTCAGATTCCAAGGGACATATAATCGACCTAATGAATAGTCACTTCTCATGAGCCTTCCTCTATCACAAGTCTCTTTACTCGTAGGCTTCATTCATTTATATAATCACAAAGGATATCTTGATTGTATTTGACAACTATAAAGCATCACATTTTCCTTAACCATAAACAACACAAACTATACATGTTCCATACAAAGCTCTCCTTACAACTAGATGACTACTTGCCAACGATACACACCTAGGCATCATTGCACAAGCATTTTCATCTATATTATTCATCATGACCTAATCATATTACTAATTCATTCCATTAATTAATATCAAGGGTTTTTTCACTATTCTTATAGTATGTTAAACATGTTATCACACAATAAGAAATATCCATGTATACATATACATTACACATAAGGTACATATAATAACACAATTTATTGAAGCATAAATAATGCACACAAGACAAAGAATCAACACTTCCTCTACCAACATTCTTGGTTAAAACATGATCATAACATAGATAGGTCTTTTGGAGCCAAGCCCCTCAACAAATAGGACTTTCGGAACAAAGTACCCTCACAAAATATCAAGCCATTCACATGGTGCTCATCATATCATTAATAATTCTTCTCCAATTTCAAATATTATTCTACATTCATTCAATTTAACATTATTCAATTAAGCAAATGCATATAGCATTGGAATAGCTTTCCAATGCTTATGACTGTGTCTCAATCTGAGTTATGGTTCCAGAGTTTTGAAGAAAACACGAAACAGGAAAACAACATTCTGGTGTGGTCGCATACCAATGACAAGGCGAAGAAGATGCAACAACTTTTTTCCTTAATGGTCGGATATCGACCCACCAACAAGCAGTTCGCCTGGAGCTTGCTAAATCTCGCACAACGAGCATAGTAGAAAGGCTCTCCTTGAGCTCTCACAATGACTCAAACGATTTGCAGAATCTCAGCAACGTTAAAAGCAGGTTTCCATGGTCAAAACTCAATTCTTCAAAGCCCAATCAACCTAAAACATGTCCAAACATATACTTAAGCATGGTATGACATTATTAAGAATGCAATCCATCAATTATCACAAGAAACCAATATTAGATTCAATTCCAACAAAACCATAACCCACTAATGTTCACATATTTCCACCCCCAAAGATATCACTAAGTAATTTAACTCACTTCTTCCTCCTTCAAGAGTTCTTCCTTCTTTCTCTCTTTCTCTTTTCCTCTTTTCTTACCAACTTCTTCTTCTTTCATTTACTTTCACATTATATATATATATATATATATATATATATATATATATAATTATATATAATTATATAATAATGAAATAGCTTCATCTGATATTTTGTCATCTAACACTGATTGACCAAATATTAGAGTTACCAAAATGTCCTCTCTTGAACTTATTTATATTGGTCTATCCCTTTCATAATAATTAATCTCTTTATAGTGCACTAGTTACTCTATTGATCCCAATTGACAATATTAAGAGAAATTGGGAGCTCTAATTGTTTCAACTGACAAAAGATAGAGTACATAAGAACTCAATTGATCTCAACTGATATCCAATTTAGTATTTAAGGGAATATGGGGTATTGTAGCACCCCATTTTCTACCCAACAATTAATTATAAATTCAGAATTATAAAATTTCCAACAAACAATAGAATGCTACACTTTCGACTTAAACAACAACATACAAACACCTGATAAGTCTTTAAAATAGAATACTTTCATTACTACGTAGCGGATTCATAAAATTCTACTTAAAATAACATAATTCGTATTCAGCACCAAAATAACTTAAAAACAACAATCTTTAATGAAAACAACTTAAAATTCAGCAACATGTTAAAATCCAACATAAAAAAAAACATGTGTTATCCCACCGAGTGCTACGTATCAGAGCAACAACACCGACTCCAATCTAATAAGGTAAGCAACTCAACTCTGGATTACCTGCACATTACCAATAGAGGGCAACATTCAAACAGAAGGGGTGTGATATCAAACAATATAATCGAATATATGATAAATAACAAATTAGATTAGATTATATACAATCACCACTTCACAACACACAACAACATCAATCAACATAAAATACAACACGACGACATAATTATGTAACTTTGAAATAAAACTTAGACGAGTGCACATGCATGTGGTACCGTTGGAGCAGAACTCCCAACTTAATAATTTTCCAATTAATAAAGGTTCAACAATAAGGCATAAGCCTTCAACTTAATTTTTCCAATGCAAGCCAACTTACCGAGCAGCAGCTCCAACTTAAATAATTCTATGTATGCGACTCAATATGATCGTCAAACAACAACAATGATAATTACATAACAAGACAACAACATTTCAACTTTGGCCAGAGGCCTGCAACTCGTATTCTCACCATGAATAAGGCACTGAAACAAAATCCACAACCAACAAATTCACAACTTACAACAAGAAACACAACACAAAGAACAACTGATTATACCGCATTATTATTTGTATAATTTTCGACTAAAACCGGTTAACTAATTTATCTGCTAAACTTTGTTATTTCTACTTTTTACTAGCTTCTTATCATGCCTCTGTTAAATTCATGTCAGTAAACAACTTACTAAAATATATCACTAAATTCTACCTCACTGTTACTTAATTATTCCCCTACTAGTTCATCAAAGTACTACTATTAATTCTCAATCAAATAAATATTATGGTTACTTCTACTTCAATTATTAAGATGATGTTTGAATTATTATGGTTCTATAAGCTTTAATTATGTTTTTGGCAATTGGAACAGACAAAACAACAGACAGAAAACACAACGCAGAAACTACATTTCAACATAAACCCGTGTGACCATCTTCATACTTCATGACCATTGTCACATGTGTAACTTTGTGACGGTCGTAATATGAGGGTGACGGTCGTCACTTCCTCAAGATGGACATCCCACCTTTTGGGACGGTCGTCCCCCCAAAACATGTTATCTCTATTTTGTCTCTATTTCTTCTCCTTCTCTGTATTCTCTTACATTCAGTCTCCAACAAAATTTTCCAGTTAATCCTAATACATAATACGACCACAACACAACAAAATCATACACAATCAACACAGATTAATCAATCTACGACTAATTCAACAACACTAATCAATTTTGTTATTCAACTGAAACAATACAACATACTGACAAAAGAAATTTATACACCCAATCCCACATGTTTTCATCATATTTCCCGATTATATTGTTAGAACCCCACCTTTACCTTAGATTGAAGGTCACTCTAGTTTTCCAATTGAAGCCTTTTCCCTTTCTCATCCCCAACCTCACGTAACCTCTCTCATGGTCTTATTTTTCTACTGATAAACCTAATTCTCTACTAATCCAATTAACTTATAATTTTATTTGTTAAATAATTCTCATTGGGCCTAATTCACACACCCCCACTATTTACTACTTCTACTCGGAAATAAGCCCATTAAGAATACTAGTATTATTCTAGTGATAATTCTACAACTCACACAAAATTAATTCGATCACCCACAACATAATTTAAATCAACTTAATCAAGTTAATCCAAACAAACATAAACGACGATATTTAATTAAATAATCAATTAAATAAACAGGGCGTTACAACTCTCCCCCACTTAAGATATTTTTGTCCTCGAAAATCTTACCTTGTTCAAACAACTCGGGATAAGATTCCTGCATCTTTCTTTCCAACTCCCAGGTCCTACTTTCTCCAGCAGCTTCTAACCAAACTACTTTCACCAATGCAATCTCCTTTCCTCTTAGAGTCTTCATTTCATGATTGCGATCCGTACAAGCATCGTCTCTATGGTAAGATTATCTCGTACTTGTACATCATCCATACTAATCACATAATATGGATCTGAAATGTACTTCCGAAGTTACGACACGTGAAACACATCATGCAAATTCAAAAGATTAGGCGATAAAGCAACTTTATAAGCAACATTTCCAACTCTGTTCGAAATCTATTACAGACCAATAAAATGAGGAGTGAGCTTATTAGATTTCAATGCACGCCCAACACCGGTCACATGTGTAACTCTCCAAAATACATGATCACCAGCTTGAAATTCTAAATATTTCCTTCGGTTGTCATGATAACTCTTCTTCCTACTTTAGGAAGTTTTCATATTTTTTCGAATTAACTTCACCTTCTCAGTATTTTCTGAAAAAATATTAGGTCCAAGCACTACACTTTCTCTAGATTCATGCCAACACAAAGGAGTCCTACATCTCCGACCATATAACATTTCAAAAGGTGTCATTCCAATACTAGAATGGTAACTGTTATTATAAGTGAATTCTATCAACGGAAGATAAGTATCCCACAAACATCCCTGCTCAAGAACACATACTCTCAACAAAATCCTCTAGTGACTGAATAGTCCTCTCAGTCTGACCATCCATTTGAGGATGATACGCTAAACTCAACCTCAACTTAGAACCCAATGCCTCTTGCAAACTCTTCCAAAATTCAGAAGTAAACCGTAAATCTCTATCTGACACTATACACCACGGAACACCATGCAACTCTACAGTTACCCTAGTATAAATCTCCTCCAATTTAGATACTAGAAAACTGATGTTAATAGGAATAAAATGAGCCAACTTCGTAAGCCTATCAACAATCACCCAAATCGAATCATGCCTTATTGAAGTATTAGCCAATCTCGTCACAAAGTCCATTGAAATGTTGTCCCATTTCCATTCTGGAACTTCTAACGGTTGCATCAACCCTGCAGGCTTCTGATGTTCAACTTTCGACTTATGACAAGTTAAACATGCATACACAAAATGTGCTACATCGTTCTTCATCCCAAACCACCAAAACAAATTCTTCAAATCCTGATACATCTTTGTAGCTCCCAAATGAATACTCAACTTACTTCTATGAATCTCTTCAAGAATCACTTTCTTCATCTCTGCATCATCAGGAATACAATATCAATCACAGAATCTCAACTCACCTTGTGCATCTAACTTGAAATCATTATTCTCAGGCTGATTGATTCCCATCATCGAATCTACCAATTTCACATCTAACTTCTGAGCCTCTCTGATACTATCTAGAAAATCATTTTTAATCTTCAACATTCCTAACATAACACTCTGAGGCGTCACTTTGCAGACTAAACTCATATCCCTGAACTGTTCAATTAGTTCTAACTCTTTAAAGAATGGATACTAAAATCATTTTTAATCTTCAACATTCCTAACATAACACAAGATTTTCAATTGGTCAAAGGGATTGAAGGTTTCATCAGACAAAGCCTCCTCCTAAACAATGGATCTTAAAACTAGGGTTTTGAGTTTCCCCAAGAAAAGTGGACTTCCAAAGCCACAATTAGACTTCATAATATCCCACATACCTTAAATAATCCTCATGTCAAGTTTCAAAGCTTTCCTCACAAGTTTGGCCAGTCAGATGCTCAAATACCCAAAAATCAGTTAACTTGGTAAAAAAGTCAACTGTGGTCAACATAAAGTCAAACTTCAAGATTTTTGGTCAACATCAAGATTATGAGGTAAAATTCATCATTTGATCAAGGTTTGATCATGATTCATCAAGGAAACCTCAGAATCATCAAGAATCAGGAGTTACAAAATTTAGGTTTTGTGTAGGAAAAGTCAACTGAACTTTGACTAATCATAACATTCACATACTTCATCATAAATTTCCCATCCAAATCTCATTTTGAAGAAAATTCAATTCTCTACAACTTTGTGTCTCACAAGCCAAGCCCAAAAATGTTTCATTTGAAAGATATGAGCCAAGACATTATAGGTCCTTTTGAAAGTCAACAAAAAGTCAACTTTTTCCAAAGCTCATAATTTGAAAATGGTATATGATATGGACATGGGACCAAAAGGGTTAATTAGAGGACACTCTTATCTTTCTAAAAAGTCCAAGAACGCTTTCATGGGGTCAAAATTTAAGAAGTTATGCATTGTCAAAGTTGGGAAATTTTCAAGAGGTTTATGAAGCAAAAAGGGTCTAAACTCAAGTTTCTTCCAAATGGGCCCATATTTTTATTACCCAAACTCAATTATAAGATCATGCATGACCCATAGATCATAATATCTGATTTTTTATATTATATTGGATTTAATTCTTTAAATTCAATTTTAATTAAGATAAATATTGAAAAATCAAATATTTGATCTTAGGACTATTTTAGGATCAAATATTTGATGTTTATGATCATTATAAGGATCCAATTTCGTTCATAACCAAAAAAGTATGTCTTAATACCAAATTTTGACCAAAATGAAAATTTCCTAACTTCATCCTCAAGCAACCTCAAATCCATCAACAAGGCCCAACTTTTTAAACCTATTTCCTTCTCCTATATAAACTCATGACTCTCTCACCCACAATACAAAAAAAAATTCTTGCCTCACGGAACAGGAAGAGGACGAAAAAAAACAAACCGGAAAAAGAATTGAAAAGAAAAAGTACAATGTGGCGGTGCGGCTAGCTGTTTCTCATCATAAGGTTTTTTCAAATCTGTATATGTTAACTTACGTTTTTTCAATTACTATTATTATATCATGTTAACATATATCATAAGTTTTTTTCTCCAATTACTATTATTCTATATGTTATTCTACTATTGTTCTATATGTTATTAACATACTTGTTTTTATATATAATATACTAACGTTTTTGTTCTTTTTTTGTTAACATACACATGTTTTTCTTAACATATGTTTCTTATACAGGTTTAATATATATATATATATATATATATATATATATATATATATATATATATATATATATATATATATATATATATATATATATATATATATATATATATATATATATATAATGTTCTATCGTGTTTTTTTTCTAACATGTATTTTTTTAGTTCTTTTCTTATTTCTTTCCATGTTTTTTATTTCTTTTATTTATTTTAAACCAATTAATTAATTTGATGAATGTTTTAACCAATAAAGAAATAGGAAAACTTAATATTTTCTTTATAAAAACCATAAAATATCAAATTTTTTTAATCTTAGTAATCAAATTGAATTTATTTTCTTAAAATTAAATTTTCTTAAAACTAAATTTTTTTAAAAAAATCAATCATTAAGATTTATTTTTCTAAAAAATCTCATTAATCATTTTTACGCGAATTTTCGATATTTCTTCCTGCTCCATCCTTATTCCTCTTCGATTTTAATTATCTTTTTTATTATTTAATTTCTTAGAAAATTGTATAGGGTGTGCAAATTATGTAATAATGTATATTTGTTTTCTTGCATTTTTTCCTCTAAATGATGTAACTGCTCCTGGGATGTATTAGCGTAGGATTTTTACTTTCCGCGCCTTATTATGTAATTGCCCCAAAGCCCTATAATAGTCTTAGGATTTATTTTCCGCACTTTACTTTTTGCACCCTATAACTGTTAGATGTATGAATAATAGGATTGTATGGTAAGATAAAATCAACCGTTAGATCACTAACTCAAAGATTATAATAATTGTAATTAACACACTCTATTCACACACGTAAGTCGATCGTTCTACGATCGCCATATACACCTCATAGGGTTTCCCCTCTTGGTTGCCTTTAACAAATGGTCAGGTCCCTCGAAAGTGGGGGTGTCTTTAAAAGCAAAGTCCCTATAAACAACTCATCATTGTCCTTTCCAGATTAAAAGATCAAGTCCCTACGAGATTTCCTACGATATAATGATCTTGTCCCTTCGGTAAAAATGATGATACTCCCTACGAATTGCTAAAGACACCCCTATAAGTTTCCATCATTGACCATACGATGACCCTACGCTCGTCCCTTAACAAAATCCAATGTAATGTTTACCTACTCCTTAATAGTAGGGATAGTTTTACCCTTGAAAGGAAATAAAAGAATACGAAAGACCAGTTTAGGGTAGGTAGCGCTTAATTACTTGATCACTTTTTCAAAAAACTCTTATTCACACCCCACTTTCAAAATATTTTCAAACTTAAGACTTTGTATACATCCATACGAGGATCGCTACAAAGAACTTCTGAAAATCTTTTCTAAACACACACTACACCTTCTTTTTCAAAAAAATAAGTGAGCTAAGTAACTAAGAGCCCATGGATAACCATGGATATAAAGGGTGATAACACCTTCCCTTTATATAACCTAACCCCCAAACTCAAAAATTTTAAAAGGTCTTTCCTATTCTTTTATACCCTTTCCTTATTGGATAAAATAAAAGTCGGTGACGACTCTTGCTATCCGCACATGTTTTTGTAAAAAAAAACACCCAAGTTAGTTCTCCCACCGTGTTACAACGAGTAATACTGTAATTTTCCCAAGAGGAATTTATATCTTGTGCAATATCTTTTGTGAGAATTCATTATTTGGTTTGTAAGCTTATCCAATAAAAGCTTTCATTTGATTTTGGAGATTATCCGTTAAAATCTATGGTTGGTTCGTGAGTTGCACCTGGTGTAAAATTTCTCATTTGGTTTGTGAGATTTTCTGTGAAAATCTCCATTTGGTTTGTGAGTTGTACCTAGTGTAAAATTTATCATTTGCTTTATGATATTTTTATTAAAATCTTCGTTTAGTTTGGAGGATAGCCAGTGCAAAATTCAAGTTTGTTTGTAAGGGTTTGTGGGCATAACCTGTGAAAAAACTCACATCTTTATTTGAAACTCTAAAGAATAAATTCTTAGGGAGACGAGTAGCCTTAGTGGTTAGGACGAACCTCTATAAATATCTAGTGCAATTCTTTTATCCCTCATCTTTTTTTATTTACATTATTTACTTATTTCTAATGTGCTTAAAGTTGTTTTCTAATCCAACCTTTTTTTTCTTTACTCAATCTGTTATGTACTATTTGTTTGATTTACAAAAAAAAAGTTAAAAAATTTTTATCAAAGAATTTTTAATTGGAAATGGGTTTTCAAAGAAAAAATTTCACCCTACCCCATTTTTTGTTTGGAGTCACTTGTCTAACAAGTAGCATTAGAGTTTAACAATTGTTATAGGACTTATCTGAAGGGAAATTAGCGATATAAACGTAGCGGAAAACTAAAATTTCCCTTTAGAGATACTTATGAAAGGTCGTGATCCGTGATAGAAAAGTTACCTTTTGTGGCGATGAAACCTTTGAATCTGAATCGATGGATGATCACAAGTGTTGTACGTTGAACAACGCCTCTATTCAGTCCACACGAACAGATTCCTTCAGTCGCAGTGCTAGCTGATTAGATTCAAGGTTTAGAGTGAGGGAGAGGAAAAATAGAATACGGCCAGAGTTTCAAAAAACAACAACATTTGAGCTTCTGCACAAGGGTTCTATTTATAGAACTACTTGTGCGGGCTTCAAGCTAAAAGCCCAACTCAATAATAATATTATTATATTATTATAATAACTATTATTATAATAATTATTCTTATAATAAATATAATTTTATTATTATTATATTATATAACTATTATAAAATTAATAATAACTATTATTATATCATATGTTAATTAAGCACATGATACCTTACCATATTCCGTATTCCAATCTAGGGCACTGTACCTTACGGTGTACCTTATTTGTTCTACCCATTCTCTAATTGTCCTTATGTGTGTGACCCTGTAGGATTTCGCGACGTTGGTAATTATATTAAATCATGTATTTAACATAATAAACAGTGAGCAGTATCTAGCAACACATCACTACTACCCAAGTCACAAAATTGTCAGGTGATCTGACAAAACCTTTTGTGATAGTATTTGTGTGTACAATTAACCTTTTTCCCTTATGTCTATATTGAACACAAGGCATATACCATGTCATCCTTGTCCAGTTCAATATTGGGCCCTTAGACATTTATCCTGTTATGCAGGATGGGAAAATTCCATCTAGGCTACTCATGTCCCTCAACATGCTTTGAGAAGTTCCCATCAACTGTCTTTATGATCATCCAGTTACATACAACGTTTGATCAGCAATAAAGTACTTGACTCTACATCTAGGGTCCATAATAATTTCTGGTCGAAGGGTGGTATAGAACACTCTCATCATGAGAGTAACTTATGACACTTTGCATAACATTCTATGTAGTACTCTCATAGTGGGTCAATCCAATATAAATATTACTCCTAATATTCATACCTATGTCAAGACTTGATAACTCCTTATCCATTATCCATGAGACGTGATCATCAATCTATCTACATAATAGTCTTAATGCTTTAAGGTTATGCCATTTCACATTAAATCTCGACTATGGATCCTTTAAGAATAATGTCCTTATGTTTAATGGAATCTCATGATTAAGCCACGCTTAATATTTCACTAAAAGAACTAGCTATTCTAGGGACTTTATCATTTTGGAAAAACAAACATAATGAATAAATGCCTTTTATTATTAATAAATAATTTGATACAAGTACCAAAAGTATTGGCCTCTAGGGCTTACGCCAATAATCTCCCACTAGCACTAGATCCAATCATGCATACCCCTAATACCCATAGATCTAGTGTGACCATCATGCTTCTGTTGAGCAAAAGGTTTTGTTAGTGGGTTAACAATATTGTCAAGTGTAAGTACTCTGCATATCTTCACATATCCACAATTTATTATATCTCGAATGAGATGATAACGCCTAAGTATGTGTTTGGATCGTTTGTGAGATCCAGGCTCCTTGGCTTGTGCGATGGCATCATTGTTATCACAATAGAGATCAATGGGATCCACAATGCTAGGGATTATGCCAAGTTCATTAATGAACTTCTTGATCCAAACAACTTTCTTTGCTGCATTTGAGGCAGCAATATACTCAGCCTCAATTGTAGAATCAACAACTGTCTCTTGCTTTGAACTTTTCCAGCTCACATAGCCACCATTTAGGCAGAACACATTACCAGATTGTGATATGAAGTCATCCTTATCTGTCTAGAAGCTAACATCGATGTAACTAATTATTACGAGCTCTTCCTGACCTCCATATATCAAGAATGTATCCTTATTCCTTCTCAAGTACTTAAGGATATTCTTTGCAGGTACCCAATGAGCATCACCGGGATTAGATTGGTACCTACTCGTCGCACTTAAAGCATACGAGACATCTGGCCGAGTACATAACATTGCATACATGATAAATCCTATTGCAGATGCATATGGAATCTTATTCATGCGATCCCTTTCTTCCTTTGTTGAAGGGGATTGTGTGTTTGATAGACATTGGCCATGTTGCATAGGTATGAATCCTTTCTGGGAATCATGCATATTAAAGCGTCTCAAGACTTTGTCTATGCATGTACTCTGACTTAGGCCAAGCAGTTTTTGGGATATATCTATATAGATCCTCATTCCTAATATATAGGCTGCTTCACCAAGGTCCTTCATAAAAACAATTCCCTAACCAAGCTTTTACTTGTTGCAAGGTAAGGATATCGTTTCCAATGAGTAATATGTCATCTACATATAATACCAAGAAAATGATCATGCTCCTACTAACCTTCTTTTAGACACAAGGCTCATCTTCATTCTTTATGAATCCATATTATTTTACAGTTTCATAAAAATGAAGATTCCAGCTTCTGGAAGCTTGCTTCATTCTGTAGATTGATTGCTGTAACTTGCATATCTTTTGGGCTTCTTTAGGTTGTGTCATGTACACATCCTCAAGAAGATTCCCATTAAGGAAAGCAGTC
This sequence comes from Lathyrus aphaca, assembly GCA_963966055.1. Lineage (NCBI taxonomy): Eukaryota > Viridiplantae > Streptophyta > Magnoliopsida > Fabales > Fabaceae > Lathyrus > Lathyrus aphaca. The sequence goes on along the minus strand of OZ014524.1, from coordinate 174,488,952 downwards.
TTGACATCCATCTTCCATATTTTATAATCTTGATATGCAGCGATAGCAAGTAAAATCCGAACAGGTTTAAGCATTGCATTTGGTGAAAAGGTTTCATCATAGTCTACCCCATGAATTTGTTTATAACCTTTAACAAACAGTCTTTCCTTATAGGTATGTACCTTACCATCCATGTCAGTCTTCTTCTAGAAGACCCACTTGCATCTTATAGGATTATCTTCTACATGAGGTTCTACCAACATTTTTGCATAGCATTTAGCATATAAGTGCATGAAGTAACTAACAAAATTGCATCATGTGTAGCATAGCTGAGGCATAGGTATGTGATCAATGATTGGAGCAACTGAAGGCTATCAAAGGTCCACATAACTTCTCAACCTTGTGAAAAGGGTTCACAACATCCCAATAGTTCTCATTTGAAGCCACAAGCCATGGAAAGATTTGGTTTGATCAAAGGAGGCAAGCAGTGCAATGTCTCTTGATGAAAAAGGCCAAATTAGAGTTTCACTTCTACTGGGCTTCTGCATGAAGTTATGATTCAAGTAGGATTCCTTTGTCTTATATATGATGTCAAGTTCCTAGGGTTCAAATTTCATCCACAAATTCATTTTGGAAGAGGTTCAACTGGCCAGATGACTGAAAATCGAGGAATAGGGGAAAAGGCAATCAGGCTAGGTAAAAAAGGTCGACTCCTAACTTTTAAGATCAAAATCATGAAATTAGGGTTACAAGGATCCTATGGTTCAAATTTGGTCAATAAATGATGGAGGAATCATAAAAAAATCAAGAAAAAAATCATTTGAAAAGTGGTTGATTTCACCTTTCCCTCCACTTTTCCTTCCACTTTCCTTCAACATTTCCTTTCATTTTTTCCCTCTTATTTTTCCACTTCAATTCCACTCCATTTCCTTTGGATGCTTCTACCATGTTCCACAACCTTCTAGAGTATTCCATGGAATATTCCAAGGAATATTCATATTCCTTCTCCAACCCTAACTCTAACTAACTACAAACCTAACTCCATTCCCAAACCTAGCTCCAAGCCTAGCCCCTATATAATCACTAATCACTTCAATGCAAAAGGTTCCCAATTTTTTCACTCTCTCATAATTTCTAGAATCACTTTTCTCTCTCACTTTTCCTCCATTTCCCTTTTCACCAATGCTTTTTTGAAGAAGCTCTTCAAGTTTCACATTGAAACTTGAAGATCTTAAAGCTTAGCCTCCAACCTCCATTGAATTGTGGATTGTAGAAGAAGAAGCTACTGATTTTTGTGGAGATTTCGACTTATCGGAAGTGCAAGAATTATCAAGCATCAAGAATGCATTTATTTTGCGAATTCGCGATTTTCTTGGTTTTCTCTTCGATCAAGCTCCGATTCTTGCAACATTTACCGAAGCACTTCTCCGCTTTGTAGGTTGGTAATCTAAAATTATGCTAGCTTTAAGTTATTCTCTCCATCTCGCCATTTCGGCATTCTTTAAGTGCTTTTCGTATTACTTGTGGTTGATTATGTGTTCGTTACATTTTGCTTGTGATTTGTGGTTTTTAATGGATTAGAAGTTAGGTTGTAGCTTGTGATAGGTTCTAGCATGTGTTAATAAGCCCTAATTGAGTAGAAATTTGTGTTAACATGATTAGATGTGTGTTAGGGTTGTTTAGAAGTAAGATTGTGGCCAAAAGCACTTATTTCAAAACAATTTTTCACTTTCTGTTCAGTGTTAACCGGTTAACGCTTTGGTTAACCGGTTAACACATGCATTTTTGGCCATTTTTAGTGTTGTTTGGGGTGCGTTAACGGGTTAACCATTTGGTTAACCGGTTAACGCTGTAGAAATTCAGAATTTTAGTTTATTTGCTTGCTTATTCTTTCTTCCTTGTGCCTCTAATGTTCATACATGCTTAGGTACTAATTTTAGGGAATTTTCTAGGTTGGTTTCGACATCTCATTCCCCCATTTCGAGTCGTTTCAACACGCTTCCGTTCATATTGCATATTATGTGTTTATGTGTTCATTTGTGTATAATTTGACTTCTTGCACTTTGTTGCCATGTCCACACACTTTTTGTCATGTAAATAATCATGTTGCATTATGTTTTTGCATCTTTCGCACAATTCGTTAACTCATTTTCATTTCATTGTATCAATATATATGTTGCATTTCACATAACCATGTATGTATGTGCATTTGGTTGCATTTGGTTACATGTTTGATCATATCATTCACTTCAATTCAGTTCTGAATTTTGCATTAAGCTTGGCATTCTTGTTGATATATCATGTTGCATATTCAAGATCAATGCTCATTATGTTCATATGCCATGTTTATGTGTCATATTTTGCATACTTGTTGCATAATAAATCATGTGGTGCATTCTTGCATAATCACTAAAAAATGCTCATGTTCATTCAATTATATATGTTGATCTATGTTCAAATGCATATTCATGTTTAATTGGTATATTTTTCATTGAGTTTGTGCATTAAAAAATGAAAAATAATCAAATTTGCATTTTACATTTCACAGCTGAATTTGCATATAGGTGCTGTAAAATACATGATGTTTGTTATGTTGTTCATGCTGTATGTGACTTTCTACACTTATCTTTTCATGTTGTATGCTAGTTGTAGAAAGTTGCTTGTGCTTTGCCTTTTGTTGGGTAGCTGTTGTTACTTTAGGGGCTGTAGTAGGTGCTGAATTTTTGTTTTAGCATTTTTTTAGTTCTCTAGAATTAAGATAGAGTTGAGATTGAGTCCTAGAGTTATTATGATTTAATTGGTGTGAGTTTGCTTTATTATTTTTAATAAAATGCACACTAATCTTTGTTTTGTAGGGAGGGAAAGGTATGTTTCCTTACACCTTATCCTTTTTATTTTTTATGCATTCCCTTTATGCATTTAATTCACCTTCTACTTCCATATTTATGATTGGTAGGATTTCCCCTTTTGTTAGGAGCAACTTATCTTCCTTAGGAAGTAAGTTGCATCCTTATTCTTCTCTCTTTTCCTTTTTCTCTTTAGGATTAGAAAAACCTCACTAACCATTAGGACCGCCATCTTAATAAATAACTTAGGGTTATGTCTTAGTCCCCCTTAATTTTTGTCCTTTTCCGATTTGAGTCTTCTTTCTCATCTTCAAACAAAATCCAAAAAAAGACTTAATAAATGCATGAAAGGATCCCTTGTGTATAGCCTTATTCCATGGGGCACTTGCATTCATTCCATCTTGGAGTGGTGTAGGCTTGTCTAGCATGATGTACAAGTCTTATCAAGGGGTTGTTTCACAAAGAAAATCTAAAAGATGCTTCTTCACAAAGGCTACAAAAACACTTAATAAAATTCAACAAGCTAGTGAACTTAGACCCTAATCCTAGGAAACAAGTCTTGGATAAATTCTCCTTGCTTGGTGTGCTTGTTCTATTATTCCATCTTGGAATGTAGTAGCAAGTACACATTCAATGGAAAAGAGTTTTAATTCACTTCCTTGTGCCAAATTCATAAAAACTCTTAAAAAGCAAACAACAAACAATAAGAGACTTTCCTGCGGGAACTTCTCTTCTCATCTCACTCATTCTCAAAGCGAACTTGCGACGACTTGTCTCGCATGCAAGATGGTAAAAACACTCGTATCAGACGAGCCTGCAACACCTGAGTATAGACATACGCAGTTCCAGCTATAAAAAACACAAACAAAGTTCCCGCCTGGTTAGGCAAACTACGTCGACTCTGATCCTCATTTTCCTGATGAGGTACGTAGGTAGCGGGGTAGGGCCCGTTCGAGCACATTATTTATTTTCCCTACATTTTCCCCATTCTTTCTTTTCATTCTCTCTTTTCTAGTTCCTTTTTCATTTCATCTTCCATCCCAGTTAGCAGTTCATTTGTTCAACAACAGTTATATTCTTTTACCCTTTGAAACAGACAAACAAGAGTGGATCTCGTCGGGTACGGCGGATGATTTGGGGTGCTAATACCTTCCCAGGTCGTAACCGACTCCCAAACCCAGATCTTTGGTTCGCAAGACCTTGTCCTTTCCTTCTTCCTCAGGTTTGTGCAACATTACCTTTCCCATTCATTCAAGATAAAAATGTCTGGCTGGCGACTCTACCTTTTTCGTGCCACTTTCGCGTTTGTACTAGGATGAAAATCCCGGGAGCGACACACATATCCACAATTTATTATCTCTCGAATGAGATGATAACGCCTAAGTATGTGTTTGGATCGTTTGTGAGATCTAGGCTCCTTGGCTTGTACGATGGCATCATTGTTATCACAATAGAGATCAATGGGATCCACAATGCTAGGGATTATGCCAAGTTCACTAATGAACTTCTTGATCCAAACAACTTTCTTTACTGCATTTGAGGCAGCAATATACTCAGCCTCAATTGTAGAATCAACAACTATCTCTTGCTTTGAACTTTTCCAGCTCACAGAGCCACTATTTAGGCAAAACACATTACCATATTGTGATCTGAAGTCATCCTTATCTGTCTAGAAGCTAACATCGATGTAACCAATTATTACGAGCTCTTCATAACCTCCATATATCAAGAATGTATCCTTAGTCCTTCTCAAGTACTTAAGGATATTCTTTGCAGCTACCCAATGAGCATCACCGGGATTAGATCGGTACTTACTCGTCGCACTTAAAGCATACGAGACATCTGGCCAAGTACATAGCATTGCATACATGATAGATCCTATTGCAGATGCATATGGAATCTTATTCATGCGATCCCTTTCTTCCTTTTTTGAAGGGGATTGTGTTTTTGATAGACACTGGCCATGTTGCATAGGTATGAATCCTTTCTTGGAATCATGCATATTAAAGCGTCTCAAGACTTTATCTATGCATGTACTCTAACTTAGGCCAAACAGTTTTTGGGATATATCTATATAGATCCTCATTCCTAATATATAGACTGCTTCACCAAGGTCCTTCATAAAAAAAATTCCCTAACCAAGCTTTTACTTGTTGCAAGGTAAGGATATCGTTTCCAATGAGTAATATGTCATCTACATATAATACCAAGAAAACAATCATGCTCCTACTAACCTTCTTGTAGACACAAGGCTCATCTTCATTCTTTATGAATCATACTATTTTACAGTTTCATAAAAATGAAGATTCCAGCTTCTAGAAGCTTGCTTCACTCTGTAGATTGATTGTTGTAACTTGCATATCTTTTGGGCTTCTTCAGGTATGTCAAATCCTTTAGGTTGTGTCATGTACACATCCTCAAGAAGATTCCCATTAAGGAAAGCAGTCTTGACATCCATCTTCCATATTTCATAATCTTGATATGCAACGATAGCAAGTAAAATCCGAACAGATTTAAGCATTGCAATTGGTGAATAGGTTTCATCATAGTCTACCCCATGAATTTGTTTATAACCTTTAGCAACCAGTCTTTCCTTATAGGTATGTACCTTACCATCCATGTCAGTCTTCTTCTAGAAGACCCACTTGCATCTTATAGGATTATCTTCTATAGGAGGTTCTACCAAGGTCCAAACTTAGTTTGTGTACATGGAATCCATTTCAGATTTCATAGCTTCTAGCCACTTCTCAGACTCAGGACCAATTATGGCCTCTTTGTAGGTTACAGTCTCATCTTGATTCATGAGTAATACATCACCTTGATCAGTTATGAGATATCCATACCTCTTTGGTTGGTGATGTATCTTGCTTGACCTACGCTGGTTTTGTTCTACTTGAACAGGTTGCTCTTCCACAACTGTTTATGATTACTGTTCTAATTCCTCCATAGGTGTATTAATACTTTATGATTCTTGAATTTCTGCAAGCTCTACTTTCCTCCCACTAATTACTTTGGAAATAAAGTCCATTTCCAAGAAGACTCCAGTTCGAGCGACAAACATTTTGCCCTCATAAGGATTGTAGAAGTAATATCCTCTTGTTTCTTTAGGATACCCCACAAATAAGCATTTGTCATATTTGGGCTCAAGCTTAGTTGAAACTTGCCGTTTCACATAAACTTCACAACCCCAACTCTTCATGTAAGATATATTTGGTTTTGTACCACTCCATATCTCATATGGTGTCTTTTCTACCTTTTTGGATGGAACACGGTTAAGTGTGTAAGCTAGTGTTAGTAGTGCATGTCCCCAAAAGGAGTTTGGAAGATCGACGTGACTCGTCATGGATCGGACCATGTCTAACAAGGTTCGATTTCTTCTCTCATACACACCATTCCATTATGGTGTTCCAAGAGGAGTGAGTTGGGACAGAATCCCACACTCTTTTAGACGGTCATCAAACTCTAGGCTTAAATATTCACCACCTTGATCCAATCGAAGAGTTTTAATATTTTTACCTAATTAGTTTTGTACTTCATTCTTGAACTCCTTGAACTTTTCAAAGAATTCAGATTTGTGTTTCATTAAACACACATAACCATATCCATTGAAATCATCAGTAAATGTGATGAAGTATTGAAAACCTCCTCTAGCTAGTATGTTTAGTGGTCCACATACATCAGTATGTATGAGGGCCAAAAGATCATTTGCCCTTTCACCTTTTCCTGTGAATGGGGTCTTTGTCATTTTTCTAATTTAAACAAGATTTGCATGTATCATATGATTCATAATCAAAAGAATCTAAGAGTCCATCTTAATGGAGTTTGGAGATGTGCCTCTCATTTATATGGACTAAGCGACAATGCCAAAGGTAACTTGGATTTAACTCATTAGGTTTCACCCTTTTAGTATTAATATTATAAATTAGCATTTCAAGATCAAGGATATACAATCCATTGTTCATTTGTGCAGTAGCATAGAATATATCATTTAAATAAATAGAGCAACAATTGTTCTTTATTATAAATGAAAAACCAAACTTGTCCAAACAAGAAACGAAAATAATATTCCTACTAATTGCGGCACATAATAACAGTTCTATAACTGAATTATTAAACCACTAGGTAGAGTCAAAACATAAATTCCTACGACTAAAGCAGCAACCTTTGCTCTATTGCCAACTCGTAGGTCAACTTCATCTTTTTCCAAATCTCTACTCCTTTTTAGTCCCTACACATTGGTACAAATGTGAGAACAACATCCAGTATCTAATACCCATGATGCAGAAGTAGATAAATTAATTTCTATGATAAAAATGCCTGAAGTTGAAGTTTCCATTCCATTCTTCTTATCTTCCAGGTACTTTGGGCAATTTCTCTTCCAGTGTCTGGTCTAACCGCAATAGAAGCAAATGCCCTCCTTAGTTATGCCTCCACTAGGCTTCAAAGCAGGTGCAGTATGTTTGGGTTTGGAAACTTTCTCGCCTTACCATTTACCACCCTTCTTGGTGGGCCTTTTGTTCTATTTCTTTCCATTACTGACCATCAGAATGGATTTCCCTTTTGACTTCAGATTTTTCTTAGCAGTTCTTAACATGCTTAGTAATTAAGGAAGAGATTTGTTCATATCATTCATGTTGAAATTAAGGACAAATGACCAAAACTCACCGGCAATGATTTAAAGATCAAATCAGTTGCTGACTCCTTTTTGAGGGGAAAACCCAATCTTTCAAGATTCTCCACATACCCAATCATCTTGAGTACATGGGGACCTACTAGGCTTCCCTCAGCTAGCTTGGCTTGAAAAGGGCTTTTGAAACTTCAAACTTCTCATGCATTGCCTGCTCTTGATAGAGCATCTTCAGATGTTCGATCATGTCGAATGCTGCCATGTTTTCATGTTGCTTTTGCAATTCAGAATTCATGGTAGCCAACATGAAGCAAGCAGTTTCATTGGCATCATTGACATGCTTCTTATAAGCATCTCTTTCAGCCTTAGGAGCAGAACTAGGAGGTTCCTCATCAGGAACATGTGTCTCTAAGACATACAGTTTTTTTTTGTCATGTTTGAGGACAATCCTCAGATTTCAGTGTCAATCAAGAAAATTTGTCCCATACAACTTTTCCTTATCAAGGATTGATCGTAAAATGTTATTAGTTGTGTTTGTTGTCATGGGAGTCTACAAAATAGAATGTAAATATATAAGTATCATTAAAACAACATACTTAATTAGGCCTTTAATTAAATATGCTCCCACTATTTTACTCAAAACAAATGACCATCATCATTTGATTCGGAAAATCCCGTTGGAAGATTTTCTAGTGGATCGAGATCCATATTTCACTTTATTTTAAGTCAACGTTAGTCTGATTACACAAAACAATGCTATTTAGGTAGGAACTCCTTCCAATTTCATCAAATACAATTCTCGAATATTTTAGTTAGGTGAATAACTCCTTATTCCAATCCATCATATGGATCATTCCCAACTCTTGCTTCTAAACATATATAACCTTATTATATTTTGTTCAATTAAGTTTGACCCATTGTTTTAGAAATTATATATTACTTTCATCCCATCATACCTTATTATTATAGAACACGCACCTCATGTTAGGTAAAACCTATAATATTCGATACTAGTCTTGATGAGTTCTAAAACTTGGAAAGAAAAAACTTAATATTAGCTTTGAGGGAATTTTAATTAGTTTGATATCACGGCTTATATATATCATATAAATTGTTCCTCACACATGAATCAACATACATACAATATATATCAACATACATACAAATGAAACAGTTATGGCCCCTAGCGCAATTGTTCTCCCAAGCCAATGAGAGAACTTAAGTTAAACCTAATAACGATCTTCACTTCTCCAAGCAAGATATCCAAGGTTGTCCTTCTTTATTTTGTAGTCTTCTCTTTCTTCATAATAACATATTATATAAAGGAAACTCGTTTTACATACGAGAGAGTGAAATGAGAAAACAAGTTACATGATGAGAATAAGAGAGAGGCACGACACGCAAGTCATATTTATAAAATCCAAAACAACAAAAATTAAACTAAGGCCATAAATGATCACCACAAGAATAATAAGAAATTTTATTATTATTAATTTAAATCATATTAATTAAATAAATCAAATTAAATTTTCGATGAATGATCACATAGCCAGGCGTTCCGCTGTCCTCTATGAGAAAAGAAGAGATTTTGTATTTGTAATACCTCAAAATTTGCCCTCTCATTTTCATGCCATTTAGCATATCCTTTCATACATTGCATTGCATTTAGATCACAATTGCATCATAAACATAAATGGATATACATCTCCATTTGAGCTTTCATAGGTTGCGATTGGCCTTTATTTCTTCATGCGGCACGTGCACAAGAATCTCAGAAAAAGCCAAAAGTTCTCGGTTGATTCAGAGGAGTTTAAGCAGAATATCAGTTTTATGGTGCAGTTTGCAAAAGTTGTAACTTATGCTCGGAAACTCATTTTAGCTTGAAACTCAATAGTTTAGACTATTTCGGTATTCTCTACAACTTTTGTGTTCGGCTCGGAGGCCAATTCATCAAGGAAAATGGCGGGAATTATTTGTTTTTGAAGTTTCTGTTTCGCCGATTAACTGTGCTAGCGGTATTCAAGAGTTCGTAACTTCTGATTGGGTCAATATGTCTGAGAGATTCATATGCCAAAATTTTCTTCTTGATATCCTTTCCAACTTTTCGGTTTTGGCCGAGAACTAATTCTTTGAAGAATATCTCCGAATGTGCGAGTTTTTAGAGTCGACATAGTGAAAAACAGTGTTGAACCGATGAGTTTTGAACACTAAAAAACTTCATAACTCGTGGCTTGTTTATCATATTGATGTCATTTCGGTGCCTAAATATCCTTTTAGATGTTATCTTCATTATGTGAATTCAGTTTGGTTTGGGTCCGAGCGGAAGGATCCCGAAAACGTGAATTGCCAGTAAGGTTCTTTGATGCAGTGCACTGTCTGTCATTTTATGTAAAATTCATAACTCGGTCAATTTTCATCGGATTGCACCCGTTCTTGAGGCGTTGGTTCACAAATTTTATCCTCTTCAATTTCAAAGACAAACGCGAGTTCTAACAGTGCTCCAAAGATTATCGTTTTGGTTTATTTCACAAAACTGAAGTGTTGAACCGAAGAAAAAGGCTGAAAGTGATTTCACGAGAAAATTCATATCTCCCTCCTCGTTTGTCCGGTTGAGCTTACATTTTAACACCAGGTCACTGACTCATAGATCAACAACTTTGCTGACAAAGTCAAGTCGAGATTATGCTCCGAAGAGGTTGACCTCGTCACATTTTCCAGTAGCGGACACCAAATAAGCCGAAAAAACAACTTATTCAGTGATGTCTTGCAGCTAAAACGTATCGATCGCAGTCGATTTTGATCGTATGATGTCCGTTCTTTTTGAGTTGCAACCGTGATTCATAGGCGGACGATGTTGTGGAAGGCTCAGAGTCGAAATTTCATGCAGAAGATATTGTTATTTTCACTTAAGCCGAACTTCTATCTTTTGCCTTTCATTTTACACTCCACTATATATTCTTTTGACCCATAATTTGTCTTATAACTTCAATCACAATTTACAAACACCAAAAAACTCTCACAAACTCTCTCTAAAGGATCGAAGTTCATTCTCTCAACTTTTTCACAAGAACACAACAACAACTTCATCAAGAACTCAAGAACACAACAATTCTGATCAAGCTTCCGGTAACCGAGCCGCCACGAACCACCACCTCCGGTCAACTTCACCACCGTGTGACCACCATCTTCCGCCGCCGGCAGCCACGCGGCCTCTCCTCCTCTCCTCCGTTCATGATCGCTTCTCACTTCCTCCGGATTCACAATTTCTTCATCGATTCTTCATTCGGTAAGCTTCTTAAACTTTAATTCATGAATAATTGTTAAATTGTTTCTTGAATTGAATTTTGAAGTTGAATTAATCTTGTGGAGATTATGTGTATTGATTCATGATTTGATTGTTGATTAATTTATCCTAATAATTGTTGTGGTGCATAATTGAAAAAGCTTGGTAAAGTTGACATAGAATAATCGGTGCATGTTAGGTGTTTGACAAAATTCCTAAGAGAGCTAATTATTATGACTTGATATTGATTGAAGTGCTTGACTTTTAAATTCATGCTTGTTTCAATGTGCAAATTCGAAATAGGATAGGTTGAGGCTTAATTGTTGATGTTGTTCATGTGTCGTGTGTCGAAAAATGCGTTTTGGTCATAACTTCCTAATCGTAGCGCGTTTTCGCGAATGTGAATAGTGTAAATTGACTTTGTTGATTATTCCGGAGCCATTGGTAAGCTTTTAAGTCAAATTCGGACAATTTTTTTCGGCTATTTCGCTACTGCCAGCCGACGAAATCAGCCAAAAAGTATCACTTCCGAGCGGAGTTTTCAAAAACCGATTGCATATTTGAATCCGTTGGCACGTTTTCTAGTTACCATGCGATTTTCGTTCAATTCCGAGTCGGTGATTTTTGACGCGTTTTTTCCATTTTAAGGCTTTTTAAGTTCGGTTTGGTGCGATTTTGATGAATTAATTTTTTTTTACTTTTACTTATGTTTGTTGATCATTTTCCATTCATTGCATGTAAGTTTGTTCGATTTCGGTTTGAGTTTGCATGTTGTTTATGTTAGAGCATAAGTGCTGCCCCGTTTTGAAACGTAAATTTCAATGCATGTCCATGACTCGTATATTCATCTTTCTACTTGATTTTGAGTTGTGAGGCATAGGTGCAACTTCCGGTTGCACCTCTTTTTGGTTTCTAATGTGTTTGTTGAGTTCATGCAAGGTTCTCGCAAAGATCTTAACGACGGTCATTTGGTTGGTATTCCACTTTATTTGTGGGATACCTTTGGATTCAAATGATATTTTGTGCCGTTGTTTTTGTTTCGATTATGGTGGATCTTCACAAAGCTAATATGGAAGATAAGTATTTATTTTTCTCATGGGAGATTACAAGACTTGGCAAGGAGTTTTTGGATTTCTTTTATATGAAGAATCGGTACTTCGATCAAGTAAGTAATCTCGATGCTCCACTTGTACGCATCATTCTAGTTGTATGCGGCTTAGGATCATATAACTTAAGGTGCATATTGAGCCCTCTCACCTGAGGCACTGGATTTATTTATGATTTTTATTATATGTGTCGATTTCGGAGCTTAGGGATTAGGTTACGAATTGTAGAATTCACTTCCTCTCGCTTTCCCTTAAAACATCGTTTTTTGCTCGTTTTGTCGCAATTATTGAAAATAGTTTTAGGTGGGATAAAATTCTGGAAATATTCATGAGTGATCCTCATCCTCTTAATTAATTTTGTATAATTTTTTTTCCAGGTTTGGTTGGGTTTAGTAATTAATTTAGATTTTTCATTCCAAGTTGTCCCAAAAGGAATGGTATTGACATAAGAGACCAAAATCATTTTCCCCCATAGGTGTGAGACCTTCTTTTTTTTTTGTGATTAACCACTGGAACTTATGACATTTTTATGCTCCCTAGGCATTTTTTTCATAATTTTTGGTGCCCTTTTTTATCCACTTTGTGGAGTTGTTTTTCGGCGATCATGTCTTGTTATCTCAATCGTTAAGTAATTGTTTTGGCACTTTGGTGCATAATTTTGTGAAATCCTTTTATAACATGTTAGATAATGACTTTAAAATTCCAGGGATTTAATTTCATAATTTTTAGAGCCTTCTTGCTATTTTTCCATGTCACCTAGATCATAGGTTGATATATGTGTTTATTTGCTCCATACCCTAGATGATAGGAAGGCATTCATGCCATTGGCTTGAGAGAATTTTTGGTAACTTTTAGGAGTTGATTATAGGTCATTTTTATGTCTTTAATTCCAGTCATATGTCACTTTTTGAACCATATTCATTTGATTTGTTTTGGTGTTTTAAAATGCATACTTATGTGAACTAATTTTGCTTGAAACTAACTTCTCTTCTCCTCTAAATATTAACATGAATTATGTGGGAATCATTAATGCCAAGCCATGTATTCTAATTTCATCTCATACCTTGTATGCTACTGACCCATAATCATCTCATGCATATTCATATGTCATTCATCCTTAATTTGCATCATTTGTGATCTTATGTGATGTTTGCTTCATTTGTTCTCACATCTTCTTATCCTTACTCCATCGGACTAAACCATTGCATCCATGATGGTATGTTCATTCATCTACATTCATAAGCATTCACTACTGACTTTGATACTCATTTCATGTATTAATTCATGCTTGTATGTCATATGCACTCATACTTCCTCCATGAACCGTAACTTGCATTTAGGTGAACTTAGGTGAACTTTTTGTACATAGTTTGACATAGTTTGAACTTGTGAGGTATCTTAACATCCTTAGGGATCTATAGCATGTATCTACTGACTTTATAAGTCATATAACCTTTAGGTACCTTCACCTTTAGACTTCGGTCTTATTTTGAACCCTAGTTTCATTCTAGGACGTGTGGGGTACTTAATCGCTTTTATACTTTGTTTATGCTTTCAATATACATTGTTAAGCTAACATTTATTTTGTAGGGGGGAAGATGGAGGTAAATATTACTTCTTTCTCATCTCTTTATGCTTTCAATTTGCATTTGTTTCATATATTATGCTTGTGCTTGTATAGGCTTCCCCATTTTTGGAACCAACCTAACTTCCTTAGGAAGTAAGTTAAGTTCTAATTCTCTTTTCTTCTTTTCCTTTTCTTTCTTAGGATTAGAAAAATTAATAAACCATTAGGATCTCCCTTTTGTATATGATAACTAACTTAGGGTTGTGTCTTAATCCCCCTTAGTTTTTTCCCTTTTTCCACTTGACTCTTCTCTTCTCATCTTCAAACAAAATCAAAAACACTTAATAAATGCATGAAAAAATCTCTTGTGTATAGCCTTATTCCATGGGGCACTTACATTCATTCCATCTTGGAATGGTCTAAGCTTGTATAGCATGATGTACAAGTCTCATCAAGGGGTTTTTTCACAAAGAAAATTTAAAAGACACTTCTTCACAAAAGCTACAAAAACATGTAATAAAGTTCAACAAGCTAGTGAACTTAGACCCTAATCCTTGGAAACAAGTCTTGGATAAATTCTCCTTGCTTTGTGTGCTTGTTCTACTATTCCATCTTGGAATGTAGTAGCATGTACACATTCCATGGAAGAGAGTTTGAATTCACTTCCTTGTGCCAAATTCATACAAAACTCCTAAAAAGCAAACAACAAACACTAAGAGACTTTCCTGCGGTAACTTCTCTTCTCATCTCATTCACTTATAATGCGAACTTGCGATGACTTGTCTCACATGCAAGACAGTAAACACACTCGTACCAGACGAGCCTGCAACACCTGAGCATAGACATACACAGTTTCAGCCATAAAAAATATAAACAAATAGTTCCCGCCTTAGTTAGGCGAACTACGTCGACTCTGATCCTCATTTTCCCAATGAGGTACGTAGGCAGTGGGGTAGGGCCCATTCGAGCACATTCTTTATTTTCCCTACATTTTTCCCATTCTTTCTTTTTGTTCTTTTCCAGTTCCTTTCTCATTTCAGTTCCATTCCAGTAGCAGTTCTTCTATTCATCAGCAGCTTTATTCTTTCTCACCCTTTGAAACAAAACAAACAAGCGTGGATCCCGTCGGGTACGGCGGACGGTCTGGGGTACTAATACCTTCCCAGATCGTAACCGACTCCCGAACCCAGATCTTTGGTTCGTAGGACCTTGTCCTTTCCTTCTTCCTTAGATTTGTGCAGCATTACCTTTCCCATTCCTTCGGGATAAAAATGCTGGCTGGCGACTCTACCTTTTCCGCGCCACTTTCGCGTTTGTACTAGGATGAAAATCTCGGGAGCAACAGTATTGACGACACTTTCAATGGTGACCGTCACACTTAATGACGACCGTTACACTTCCTTTCTTGCTCTATGATCACCGCCACACCTAGTATGGTGACCGTCACACCTAGTATGGCGACCGTCACACTTTCAACGGTAGTGACCTTGACGCAGACCTCATTGACGGTGCAACCCTTGTGCTGTCGTAAACCCTAATGCAACAATTTCATACCATCAAAACACCATGATTAACAATTCAGTATGATTGATCCGTATGCCATCACTTCACCATAATAAAGTCGGATTCTGAGGCAAATGACCACAAATCGCTCAAAAGAATGATAATCATTATGTGATTTGAACTGACGAAATAAAATAGTATATCTAATATACCATCTTTGCAACAAAGTTAATCACATCACATATGAATTAGATCGATCATATATGTGTAACTTATGGACGATTGATATATCACTTCTTCACCATACTATTGTCGGATTCCGAAGCATAATCAATATCAATCATCCAAACCGTACACAATATGATGCCAAAAATTCAATATCTAAATTTGATTTAATTTTTGTTTACGTGTTTTAATCCAATTCAAACAAAATAACAGAAAATAAACAATTACCAGATTCATGGTTTCGTAAGTGGTTATGATACCACTGAAGCAAAATTAGAGATATAAACACAGCAGAAAACAAAAATTTCCATTTAGAGATTCATACGAAAGGTCATGATCCATGATAGAAAAGTTACCCTTTGTGATGATGAAACCTTTGAATCTAAATCGATGGATGATCACGAGCGTTGTACGATGAACAACGCCTCTACTCAGTCCACACGAACAACTTCCTTCAATCACAGTGTTAGTTGATTAGATTGAAGGTTTAGAGTGAGGGAGAGGAAAAATAGAATACAGTCGGGGTTTCAAAAAACAACATCATTTGAGCTTCTGCACAAGGGTTCTATTTATAAAACTACTTGTGTGGGCTTCAAGCTAAAAACCCAACTCAATAATAATATTATTATATTATTACAATAACTATTATTATAATAAACAAAATTTTATTATTATTATATTTAATAACTATTATAAAATTAATAATAACTATTATTATATCATATGTTAATTAAGCACATGGTACCTTACCACATTCCTTATTCCATTTTAGTGCACCGTACCATACAGTATATCTTATTTATTCTACCCATTCTCTAATTGTCCTTATGTGTGTGACCTATAGGATTTCGTGACGTTGACAATTATATTAAATCATGTATTTAACATAATAAACAGTGAACGGTATCTAGAAACACATCACTGCTACCCAAGTCACAAAATTGTCATGTGATCTGACAAAACCTTTTGTGATAGTATTTGTGTGTAAAATTATCCTTTTGCTCTTATGTCTATATTGAACACAAGGCATATACTGTGTCATCCTTGTCTAGTTCAATATTGGGCCCTTAGACATTTATCCTGTTATGCAGGATGGGAAAATTCCATCTAGGCTACTCATGTCCCTCAGTATGCTTTGTGAAGTGCCCATCAACTGTCTTTATGATCATCTAGTTACGGACAATGGTTGATCAGCAACAAAGTACTTGACTCTACATCTAGGGTCCATAGTAATTCCAGGTCAAAGGGTGATATACACCATTATCACCATGAGAGTAACTTATGACACTTTGTATAGCATTCTATGTAGTACTCTCATGGTGGGTCAATCCAGTATAAATTTATTCCTAATATTCATACTTATGTCAAGACTTGATAACTCTTTATCCATGATCCATGAGATGTGATATATCATCAGTCTATCTACGTAATAGTCTTAATGCTTTAAGGCTGTCCCATTTTACATTAAAGCTCGATTATGGATGCTTTAAGAATAATGTCCTTATGTTTAATGGAATCTCATGATTAAGCCATGCTTAATATTTCATTAAACGAACTAGCTACTGTAGGGACTTTATCATTTTGGAAAAACAAACATAATAAAGAAATGCCTTTTATTATTAATAAATAATTCGGTACAAGTACCAAAAGTATTGGTCTCTAGGACTTACACCAACATTATCATCTCAGGAGGTAGAATAATAACTTCAAACACTTATGTTCTTAACAAATGTCTTTTCTTGAATACACCTTCATCGTTTGACGGTGAAAGGTTTAACTTATGGAAAGTGAGAACGGATTTTTTTATTAAAGCCAATGATTTTTAAATGTGAGATTTTATTATCAATGGGTGTAAACACCCCAAATTTGCCCTCACTAAGTTCACACCATGGCTTGTGATCTTTCATATTTGTATAAGCATAAGCATGTCATTTCATATTGCATCTTTGTTTCATCTGCATAGTTCAAGTTCATCTACATCTAGGGTTTGTGATCTGAGCAATCCAAGGATCCATCTGAGTTACTCCAAAGGCCACAAATCATTAAAAGAGGTTCCATGTATGTTCAATAATCATTTTATATCCCTCAAAGATCAAGGAAGTCAAAGAATCATAAGAACTTGCAAAGCATGGAAGCAGAGTTAGGTTTTCACTACACAGATGACCTGAAATTAGGGTTTTGGTTTCAGAGGCCATAACTCCAAAGTTTTTGGCCATTCTTGTTTCTAATGATCTCAAAATGTTATAAGGATCATATGTACCAAGTTTGATGAATAAATTCATTGTGGAAGTCATCTGTTCACTGGGTAACTTCTTGAGCAAGTCAGAGCAAAATCAGGGCATCTGAGGCCCCCAACAATGGAACCAAAGTGGATTTTTCATCAAATTGAAGCTATATGATCTTTATTTGATCATTGAAGTGCTTGGAAGTTCACAAAATTGAAGAAAAGTGAGCTAAACCAAAAGTTGCCAAAAATGGAAATGACTTGTAATGTAAACTTTCCATTTTGGGAAATTTTTTCAACCTCCTCTTTCTCAACCAAAAATGCTTCAAATGAAAAATTGTTGGTCATGAAAGTTGTAGATTGGATCATTCCCTTTTCAAAAAGTACAAGAACAAGTTCTAATTCATTATGGAACTCAAGTTATGGCTTGTCAAAGTTGGCAAAAATCACAAAATTTTCAAGAATGCACCAAAGAGGGATTTTTGAAAAACCACTTGCCAAGTTATTTTGTGACTTCAAACACACTTCTAAGCATCATAGTAACATAACACATTTCCTAAAAGTCAGAATTGGCCCAAGAATCATCACATTCCATGTCTTGCACATCAAGAATTTCAAAAGGGGCCAAAACTTCATGAAATTGCAAAATGACATAGAACCTTTCACAAACTTGTTGAATTGCCACAAAATGGATTCTATGGACCTCCTTGATCTCAGCTGCACCAAGACAATCCAAAAAGCCAGCTGCACAAGAGCCCATACCTCAAGTACACAAGTTGGTGACTTTTTGCAACAAGCTCATACCAATCAGCTGCAGCCACCACCCACTCTCTGGCCTATCACAACTTGTTATGTGGACAAAATGCAGATTATAACACACAAGATTGCAGCCAAAAACCTCAAATTACTCAGCATTCCCAAAATCACTTCAACTTGCAAAAACTTTCGAAACTCTCAGCTCACTCACTCAAACAAAAACTTCTTTCACCAAACAACTCAGCATCACAAGAGAACCATTTCCCACCCTTCAAACAAGCCTCAAAGCACCCATATACAAAACACGATTCTTGACCAGTTGAGTTGCTACCACTCAAACCAGCCACTCTCAAAGCCTTCCAGGCATCAAAGCTTCATCAGAAGGTCAAAGGGAGTCATTTTGCACAAGTAAGAGGTCCAGAAAGCTCTGAACCAGGAAGTTTCACCTCAGGTAACATGATGAACATTTTTTCCAGAACCTTGTTTTCTTGTTAAAATATTGTTCTATATATTGCCCTGGTCATGGGGATGTGTTTACTTTTGAAAATGGTTGCGTATGAAGCATTTACTGAACCTCTGAAACTTTTTCGGTTTTTGAGTTTCTTTTCGAATCTTGTGATTGAGCCATAATAAATTTGTTGAGAGTGGATTTGAGTTCAGGAAGATGAGAGGAGTTGATCTGGAGCTTTAGAGCTCCAGAAATGACCTAGGGGTGAGGTTTGGGGTTTGCTCAGGGAGAAGCTGGCCGGAGAAGATGACCGGAGGTCTTCTCCGGCCACCTGAAAGTGATTAAGTGACTAATTAGGGTTAGGGCAAGGTTTAAATGTGAGTCGTCTGATCTTTGGTTCCTGCGTGTGATGGATGGTGTGGATTAGTTCATTAACTTAATTTCTGGATTAATTAATTAATTAATTAGAATTAGCTGAATTTGAATTCTGGCCCTAGGATATGGCACGCAGTCAACCCCAAAACCCTCAGCTTTGAATCTAAACCATCAGATCAGATTACTTTCCCTTTATTTAATTTTTATTTCATATTTTCTCATTTATTTTGCATCATTTATTTAAAATAGTTAGAAAAACCTAAAAATATTTTCCTATTGCATTTTCACTTCAAATATTTTTCTCAACCCAAAAATATTTTTATTTTTATTTTTTGCATTAAAAAATCATTTTTAAAACATTTAAATGTTTATTTTAATTAATTAATGGAAATTAATTATTTAAAATACCATTTAGGTTTCTAAAAATCCCAAAAACATTCACATTACATCTTAGGACATTTAGAAACATTGTCAAACCATTCACACAAATTTCTTTTTGGTTTTGAATCAATCTTGACAATTTTCTTGAATTTAGGGTTCATAAAATTCCCATTTTTGAACCCTAACTTCAAGAATTCTTTTCTGCCTAACCATGAATGGTAAAACTTTGATTATTTTTGCATTGTTCTTCGTTTGACATGTAGTATCTAGCATATTTTTGTCATAAATTTCTTTTGCATTTTTGATTTGATTTGATTTTTTTCCCTTAAGGTACCTTAAAACCCTAGATAACTTAGAAAAATCACAACCTTCATTAGGTTAAGAGTTAGGTCTTCCCCTTTAAGGTGTGATATCATATGGGGTTAGGGTTCCTTTGAATGAATTTCCAATTTTTTATCTTGTCATTTGCTTCTGTTTTTGACTTTTGCATCTCATGTTGCATGAAAACCCTAATTTCTCATGTTCATTTGCATACATCTTGCATAAGCATTCATACATGAACTTGCCATGACATTTCATACATTCACATGACTTCTAAGACATCATAGTACACATTAGAATCATACTTGATCATTTCTTCATCCATTTGCCATGTTATGCATTCATTTCATTCCATGAACTTTCATGTGCTTTCATGCTTCCTACATGCTTCATTTGCATTCTCATCTCTTGTATGATCATCCATAGCACTTGACATACATTTGCATCATCTCTTAAAATCATTTACATCATTAATATGCTTCTGGTTTTGGTTTTCATTCTTGCATACATCTCATTTTCATTTCATTCTTTCTTTTATGCTAACCATTTCAGGTGGTAAGTACTTTGAGAAGTGAATTTGCCTTCACTTCTCACTTCTCTTCTCTTTTTCTCTTATGCACCATTACTGCATTTTGTCTTTGCTTTAGAGTGAGCTTGCTCATTCATGTCCATTCAATTTCTTTCTTCAAGTAACTTATCTTCTTAAGTGAAGTAAGTTAGCTTGTTTCTTCTGCTTCTCCTCCTTTCATCTGCTTCTTCCATTGGTGGCCTTGAAGATCTTTTCTCTTAAGCCTCACAAACCATAGGAATATCCAAGCATGATAACAATTAGGGTTTTTATTAGTCCCATTTAGTTTTACCTTTGTGTCATCTTTTGTGTCTCTCTTCTCATCTCATAATCAGAGACTAAACCTTTAAGGTTTTAAGGCTTTCTGATTAAGGTTATGCTCGCATCCTTCTCTTAGGATGGAGTGTATAACTTTAATCCTAAGTGTTAAGCCCTTAATGTGTTTAAATCTCTTAACCAATCCATCTTAATAATCACTAAGACAAATAGCTTGTAACGTGGGCCTTGCATTAGGGTTCTAATTCTTCCTTAATTGGTTAAGAAGGACTAACCCTAGTGTTAATGGACAAGTCCCCCTCAAGTTGTCTTACAAACCATAAAATCCACTTCTTAATCTTACCATTAACTAAAATCCACTTTAATAAAGGCTTTATTTTGTCATGAGGTTAATCCATAATCATGGATTAAGTTGAGGTATCTTCCTCAGCTTAAATGTTCTCATCTATTATCCTTCTATTATGATGGTGTAATGAGTCCATTAAATCCTTGATTATGGCTTAAACTCATTACTTAACACTAAACAAAAACTCCAAAAACATCTAAATAATCACAAGTAGGTTAATGATCTTAATCCTACATCATGGTAATTAAGTTTGAGGTGCTTACTTCATACTTAAGGTATTCTCATTACCCCTAATCAAAGGGAGGATGTGATGAGTTTACTAACCCTTGGTTTAGGCTTAAGCTCATTAACTAATGACAAACACAAAAAAGGGCAATAAAAGATTGAAAACTCAAAAACAAACAATAATCGTCTCCTCCGGGATTCTTTTCTCATCATCTTCATTCACAAACGAGAACTCGCTTCTTCCGTCTAATGCAAGACAGTTAACACCTGAGCCAGACAGGTCATACACTTGAGCATATACAAGTAAGCAGTTCACAGTCAATTTATCTCTCAGACTCTTTGAGTCGAACTACGGTGTTCTGACTTCCTCATTGCACGAGAGGATATGTAGGCATAACTTAACTGTTATCGAACAAAAGTCTCTATGTCTTCCCCCTCTTTCAGAATTATTCCTTTAAGCCTCATTCCTGAGCATTTCACTTCACTTTCTTGCACTGTCACTTGTATATTCCTTTCCCAGCTCTTGCACACAGATAGCACAGACACTACCCCTTTAAACACAAACTTTCAAGCGTGGATCCCGTCGAGTACGACGGATAATCTGGGTGCTAATACCTTCCCAGGTTGTAACCAACCCCCTTTCTCAGTTTCTCTGGTTCGCAACCGTCTTATCCATATCTTTCCAGGTTTATGCAGCATTACCTTTCCTTCGGGATACAAATGCCTAGCTGGCGACTCTTTCATTTCATTTCATCTTCTATCTCTCGCCGACCGTTCGCGTTTGTACCCTATCTGACCGGGAGTCTTTTAGTGGGAGCGATAGCTTATCGACTCTGCTGGGGACCCTTATATTGCGACCAGGGCTTCTGGTTCTTTTTGTGGGTTCCTCCT
This sequence comes from Lathyrus aphaca, assembly GCA_963966055.1. Taxonomy (NCBI): domain Eukaryota; kingdom Viridiplantae; phylum Streptophyta; class Magnoliopsida; order Fabales; family Fabaceae; genus Lathyrus; species Lathyrus aphaca. The sequence continues at coordinate 174,467,005 of OZ014524.1, read as the reverse complement.
AGCGCTTGTTTGATTAGTGTTTACGGGGGTGTTATGTGCTACTTGTGCTTATTTATTTGCTTTATTTATTGCTTTATGTACAGCTTTATTTATTGCTTTCCTTTACAGTTTTATGCATATTCATACTGTCATTATCATTGTTGGATCTGCTTTTGTCTTGGTGGGTGGGGTTTCATTGAGTGATTAAGGTCCTATACCTGGGACCTGAGTGACACATAGGATAGAGTGGCTTCATATTCTTTCCCATTCCATTTCGGTCTGGTGCGGGAATATGAAACACGGTTCAGACGTGGGTTTCTTCTTGAGAACTCTGTGCTACAGATTTCCTGTAGTGCTAGGGCTATCTGGGAAGCCTGCTAATTCTGAATGACCTTTATATTGACCTTCAGAATCTGGGGTGAATTAGAGGAGGATCTTTTATGGTTATTGTAAACACTGTACCTCCGGGTTAGAAGTGTTTACACTTCTCATAACTAATCTAAGTCTGAGGATCTTTGTTCTAGAACATTACATGTGAGGGGGTTGGGTTGTTTACAGGTTTGCAGGAACCCTTGGCCACATCATACCCTGTTACTGTATCGTTTAAGAATACATCATTTTGGACAGTTCTTATGATTAACCCTGGACTTGTGACTCTTTATTTGAGTCCCCCACCTGGTTACTGGATTTCTGAGCCTCCATCCGGACCTTTTGAACATACATGGACTTTTACCAAGACAGATAATCAGATCCAGCTCTTGATCACAAACCCTTTGCATATCATTTGCATACATCATTTCTGCATCATTTAACATTTGCTTATTTTTTTTACAGGGTATCCATCCTATCATCTTTGGTTTGGTTTTGACCCCTTCTGCTACTCAGACTGCTTCAGCTGTCTTCTCCAGCATCTTCATCAGTTTGTTAGAGACCCATCTCCAGCTTTGTCTTCATCAGAGATTTTACCTCCAGCTTCTCAGTCATTGCCTTTCATCAGCAGTTATTCTCAGCTTCTTCATCAGCACTCATGGACACTTCAAGAAAGAGCAACATCTCTTACCACTTCTTTGAGCCCACCCTGACTGGCATCAGGCAGGTACAATCCCTCATTACACCTGACCATATCCCACTATTCAGAGAGCACTATGGGGGCATATTGGACATGGTCATGGATCTTGATGCATCTCAGAGGAGCATGATCCACACATGCTTGCAGTTCTATGATCCTCCACTCAGATGCTTCACATTCCCTGGTTTCCAGTTGGGACCTTTGCTTGAAGAGTTTTCCTTGTTGATTGGAGTTCCTATCAGGAGAGGGATTCCTTTTAATCCATAGATGACTGCTCCCAGAAATGAAGATATAGCCAGGGCATTGCATTTGGAGCCTGCCCTCATTGAGCAGAACATGACAACCAAGGCTGGAATTACAGGCCTCCACCTAGACTTTTTGATCTCTCAGGCCACCTTGAAGGCTGCAGTAGGAGAATGGAAGGCTGTCTGTGCACTGCTAGCCCTCAGTATATATGGGGTTATCCTGTTTGCAGATGAGCCCAAGCTTGTGAGTAATAATGCCATCTGTCAGACCCTAATTTTTGACCCTAAGATTTTTCGTATCTCATCTGCATTTGCATACAAACAAGATCACGCACTGATTCATGTATCTTTTTCAGGTGCAGGTCTTTGTCTTGCAGAGGATCACCTTGTTTAATTTTTGTTATCTGTTTATATTTACTAACCTCTAACCAAAATATCAAAAAACATATATGGTGCAGTCTGCTTCTTCTTCTTCTGTGTTGCAGGATTTCAAAGACAGGGCTGTGAATCCAATTTAGATGCGGTTGTTCAGTCACGATTCGATTCAGATGGACGTTTGACTTAATCTTGGTCAAACTATCAGAAGATTGTTTCAATTGCAAGTTGTTTGTGCCAATGGTTTGATTCTCAGATTGTGCGTATTCAAAGGTTCAAGACTGTGTTATGTGTTGTGATCATCAGTTATCAGACAATGTTTTGTGCAAAGTTGGGTCCGAATCTTCAATGATTGTCAGTTCATCAGTGGTTTGTTTGTGGATTTTATTTTCCTCAAATAATCAGGATAATGTTCAGACAAATTTCAAATGATTGGGTATAAGTGGCAAGTTGTGCAGTTGGTTCATTAGAGGCTGTTTCTCATCAGCGGCTTGTGAAGGAAAATCAGGATTTGTTGTGGGCTTAAAAATCAATTCCATATCCATTTCACAAAAGTATCCAATAATCATTCATTCTCGATTCCTTTCCATTTTTCAAATATCCATTATTCTTTTTTCGATTAAATCATCATTTTTTTTATCCATTTCATTTCTTTTTATTCAATTCACAAAAAATTCCTAAATCCTAATTCTTTCTCTTATATCCATTTTTTTCGATTCTTTCATCCAACCACATTATTTTTCATTTTTTAGTCCATTTGTTCATTTAAAAAAAAAAATTAAATTTCTATAAATCAAAATTCCAAATTTCCATTCCTATTATTTTTTTATTATTTCCACTTCTTTTTATTATTCCAATTATTTTTATCATTAATAAATAGGCCCATTACAAAAGTCATATTATAAACCTCAAGACAAGCCCATTGTCCATTTTTTATGCCATTTGAACTAAAAAAAAAATCATTTCACAATATTTTCCCTCATACTACTAGCCTTCCCGTAAGCACCTCACGTGCCATTTCTCATCACCCCAATACCACATGCATACCAAGCCTGCTTTTGGCCCCACACCAACACTTTCCATCAGCTTCTTTTCAAAAGTTATTTCACAAGCCACACAACTTTCTCACCAAGCCATTTTCCCAAGTGCATCAGCCGCACGCGGATACACGCCAACAGCCACGTCAAAACTCTCACAAGCATTTCCCAAGCTTCCGTATCACCAACTCCATCCTGCCAAGCCAGCGCCGTACGTAATAAGCCTCAACAACACGCTGCACAAGCCGCAGCCAAACATCAGCAAGGACACGCTGAATTCACAACACCAGCTACAACAAAATCCCAAGCATGCCGCAGCCAAGTCTTCGCCAACAGCTTCACCTTCCGTACATCACAAACACAGTTCAGCTCACCAAATATCAGCCGCACGTGAACAATACGCTCAGCATCAATAGCTTCACACTTCAAAATCACTAGCCCAAAACGCATTGAAGCTTCAAACAAAACGCAAGAAAATCAGAAGAATTTAACACGAGTAAATCATTCATCAAAACGCAATAAAGAAGAGAACAAAACGCAAGTGAAAATTCAAATCAAGAACATGCAAAATCCGTGAGCCTAAACGCAATCGAATCCCTTTCAAAACGGCAAGCCCAATTTTACACCTCTCCTCTATAAGAACAACTCATTTCTCCTTCAATCTCAAGCTTTGAGAGCCCCCACAATCCCTGCAAAAATCAAAAATCCCCAAATCCTTCAATCCGAAACCATCCTTCAAATCAACCTCAAGCTTCTATCGGATTCATCCTTCACCTTCAATCCTTCATCAATCCAAATCCTCTTCCATAAACACTTCAACAATCTTCAACATCCATTGCAACTCACCTGCGAAATTTCAGAACCATAACCATCACAATAACTCAACATTGACGAGGTTCACCGCGGATCTAGTGTGATTAAAAGTGAGAACCGAAGAAGAAAAATCTGCGGGAGATTCACAAAAAAAACGAAGGAGTTGGATTTGTGACATACGATTGAACGGTGAGGATGAATGAATTTCGATTTTCTTTATATGAACAAAGATGGAGATTTGTTTCTTTTCACAAAGAAGAAGATGAATAGTGGCATGCCTTGGTTTTCGCGTGAAGAAGAAGAGGAATCTGTTTCCTTTGTTTTTTACCCTTTTCATTTAATTCATTATTTTCTTTCTTTTTGTTTTTTCTTTATAAAAAGTTTTTGGGCCTAAATGTATTTGGCTCTTGCTGATCCACCACCAAGCCTCCGCGTTTCACCCCATCCCCTGCTTATTTTCTTTCTTCCTTTTTATATTTACTTTGTTCATTTTTTTTGTTTGTTTTTTAAAAAAGGATTAGTTTCTATTTTTTTTTTTATAAAATAAAGGATTTGTACAGTTTCTATTTCTTAGGTCTTTTGAAGAAAGGAATATCTTAAGTTTTTTTTCTAATAGATTATTTTATTCCATTTTAATTGTTTTCTATGGATTCTATTATTAGATCCATTTATTATTCATCATATTTTATTTTTGGTCGATGACAATCTCCGATTCGCGATTGTTGATTTCCGATCGGTTTAATCTTCATTATTTCAAATCTATGGATGAATGATCATTTGGATCATTCTCCATACTTTGAGATCGTGATAGATTGCCTTTCGAGAAATTCAACGATAATCTCGATTAAGATTAGACCGTTCTCTTTCTTTTTGTGTGGCATGTTTTCGGAGAACGATTCATAATATTGTTTCTCTAACATGTTTTAACACGAATATTTTCCACTTTAATTAGTGGTGGCCGGCCTCATTTGTAGGGTAATTACTCCGTAAATTACTCGGTGATTTCTTAACATAGACCTAAAGTTTTCCCGATTCGGAATGCGATCTACTTGGATCCGGTTGCCTCGATTTTATTTTCTTTTCGTGGTTGTGCTTGATTAAGTTCATCATACCACTTTATATTGTAAATATTAATATTGTGAATATACTAACATTTAATTAAATCTCTCGCACCTTATCCTTTTATTTTAAATCTCTCGTTCTCTACCTCTCTTATTATGCTTTTATATTCATTCATCATATTGCTTATTGTATATATTATTGTTGCTTGTTATTTTTTCTTTGTCCATTTGGACACAAAAACACTAATAACGGATTAAACATCTAAAAAATGGATGACTATTATTGCGGACTATGGTTATTATCCCTAGCTTGAGACTTGGAGTTTCGGACCTAGATTCTAGGATCATCCCTTTGCTCATTTGTTATGGATTGAAGATTGTGGCTCCGGTTAAGTTCACTTGTTCGCGAAGATGGAAATCCAATTGTCTCAAGAGTGCTTTCCATTTGGTTTGATCATTTCTTCCTTAGCTTTTATTTTCAAGTTTTAGGATAGTCCCTTCATCTCTTCCCATCTTCTTCAATTTTCAAATCTCCTTCCTATTTTCAAAACTTTCTTTGTTTTCTAACTTCAAACATTTTCTCAATCAAACCTTGACTTCGGTCATGTGCTTTTATCTTTTCATTTCATTTCTTAAATAAATGCTAAACCACATAAGCATATCGGAACTTCTTTCTCAAAAATGTTAAAACCTTCACAACTCATTCAATTGCTTTTGTGCCCTCGTGCACGTTTCTTTTAACTCTTTTTTATGTTTAGATATGATTCATCCTTTCTAGAGGAATTATTCGCTAAAGGATGACGACTTATCTTTACATTTTAAAATCAATTCAACTCATTTGCCTTTTTACAATTTGTACCACGAACTACGGGGTTTTGATCTCGCATTGCACTCTGTGGGTACGTAGGCATGAGACGTTCGTCTCTTCAAACACCAAAATCTTAAAAAACATTCTTCTTCTCATCTCCTCAATTTTTTTTCAAGCAAACCATTTCAAACCAAAAAATGCAGTAAACATTTCAAAGGGTTCCCGTAGAGTACTACGGACAAGTCGGGTGCTTAAACCTTCCCGATTTGTAACCAATCCCCGTACCCAATCTCTGTTTTGATTCTTTTAGCTTTTTAGCTTTTGAGATTCATTAAGGCTTTCTTCGTTCTTTTTGCCTTTTTCCATTTGGAAATAAATAAAAGCGCGGTGGCGACTCTTTGTATATTGAGTGAAGTTAATCAATAGCTTACACTCATGATTTTACCGCTACAGAAAAGTGGCGACTCTGCTGGGGAGTCAATCTCTAAGTGGATTCAGCCTACTTTGATTTGTTTACTGTTTTAGTTTGATTTGCTTGTTACTTGGTTGTTCTGTTTTGGTTTGGTGATCCTCTGTGAGATTGATCCTAACCCGGATCTGAGTGATACTTATGATAGGACGGCGATATTCGAAGCGATATGCGATGGAGTAGTCCAAAGCAATATCAATTTGATAATCTCCACTCGGTTAGGCTTTCTTGGACTATCAATGTCATGACGAGTAATCGTACGTGGCATTATTTTCCGACTTTGAGCTAGTCATACTGAGGACCGTAGAACCCTTAACCAATCTAAGCCAATTTAGGAACGTAGTGCGGAAACTATCTGAGTGTAAACTTAAGGTGGTTGTCACGCGATACTACACTCGGACGAGGTCTATTTTAAGAATGTTATCGGTTGGGGAGTAATCCAACGTACCGATGATATTCTAAAGATGGCTGTTAACTCCGGGAACCTCTGTTAGCACCCTTCTGGTTTTTTGCAGGTACAATGAAGACAAACCTTAGTACATACCTGTGTGGGTTGGTGTTCTGTTACCATGACTCCATGCTCGTGATCTGAACCTTTGAACCTGTGTGATTTGAGTGATCTTGTTTGTGTTTGATGCATCTACATATTCATCATGATCATCATCATAACCATTTTTCAAGGAAGACTATTCCGGTTATTGCAAATATTGGAAAAAATAAACATTCCATTTTGTCAAGATTTTTCATGACCATATTCTCGACGTTGACCACGTTTGCAATAATCGAGTTGTTTTTTTGAAACGGAAGTGAGCATTGCATATAATTGCATCCTCGCATATTCTTGCATTCGTCCGAGTTGTGTGGGAACTCATCCCGGTTGTTTCTTTCCTCAGTTGTCTGTTGATCCGTCAAGCTGACTCCTCACCACAGATACGGTACTAGAGCTGCTAACAGATTGAGAGCTATCAGATTGAGAATGGAAAGTCAAGCCCAACACAACAAGAAAGTTAGGGAGGACCTTGATGAGTTGAAAAGCGATGTGAGTCAGATCATGGAGATGCTACAGGCTTTGATCATTAGGGAAACTCAACCTCAGAGGATTGTCATGCCTCAAGTCAATGTTTTTGCTAGTGAAGTAAGTGTTGTTGGGATAACTCGCCGCAGACAACAACACCATGAACAATCATACCCTACTGCAGTTGCTCCGATGATCAATGGTCCATCTATTCAAAGGAATGTTGGCCAGAACCAGAATCGTAATGCCAGGAGCAGGCCAAACTTTGATCCTATTCCGATGACTTATGCTGAGTTGTATCCTTACTTGGTCCGGAATGGTTGGATTACTACTAGGCCTGCGCCTCCTGTTCGAAATCCTCTCCCGGTTGGTTTTAGAGCAGATCTTCGCTGTGAGTTTCATCAAGGTAGAACTGGTCATGACTTAGAACACTGTTTTGCATTGAAGGCTAAAGTAAAAGAGCTTGTCAGAAATGGGACGATCACTTTTGAGGATGCAAATCCTAATGTTGTCAACAATCCTTTTCCGAATCATGGGAAGTGAATCTTCTAGAAGAATTCAACTGTCAAATTTTCTTCAAGGCCAGAATATCAGACGGGACAGCTCATCCTTATTGTTGATTGATGACTAGGCCATTGTTTCTTCATGTTTGCAATTTTCTTCAATTGTATTGATTTGTTTGCTTTTAAGATTGTTTGTACTTTCATGTTGATTTTAATGAAATGAGCATTGCTTTGTTTTGATTCAATTTCATTTACTATTTGCATCTTTATGCTTTACATTTCAAATTCATTTATCTTTTCTCAAAGTTTTTACAATGATTGGAGGGAGGATGATGAAAACGAGATACCCATAACTTTTGTTGGTATGCTTTCAATTGAGATTTGGTTGATGATATACAGGCATTGTTTCAAATCCCAAACACTGGAGAAATAAGGAAGTTAATCCTTTGTCAACCCTTTTGAGCCTTGAAGTAGGAGTTTCTTTCTATTCGAAAAAAAAAACCTCAATTTTAACCCGGGGATGGGTAGTTCTCAATTAATTCGAATGTGCATTCAAGTACCAGAGAATCATTCAAGACACCTTTCAAATAAAGGTTGCAATCTCAAGTTTTCCTTCACACACATCAAAGAAGTGTTGAAGATGTTTCTCAATTCAAAAGCCAATGACGGTTCATCGTAATCATTAAGCCATGCAGTCATTATCTTTCAAGAAAAAATGATATTAAAAAAAAATTATTAAAAAAAAAATCAAAGCCCGCTAAGTCAAAACCTATGAAGGAGACTTAGGCAAAAAACTGGGGCATCCCGCTGGCTGTAAGTTCAAATAATACAGTTCAGGAAAAAGTTAGGGATAATAAAAAGAAATATTTGTCAAGAGGTCATCAAAATTCCTCAGCAAAAGCAAGTCGAGTTGACCAAGGTCCTCATCAGAAATAACAAAAGGAAGAGGTGATTGCTATCTCAAAATCCTTTGGCTTATGAACCATCTTCATTTGTGCAATCCTAAAATTTCTGGGAACTTGAATGCATAGGCTGAATTAATTGAATGTAAGACTGGAGTTCATCACGAAGTTGGGTTGGGTACAAATAAAATTTGAGCCTATATCCTTTGTTTCATAAACCATGAACCAGGCCACGTTACAACCTTCAAAAGTCCTAATTGAATCCAGGTTTCTTCTGAAAAGCATACTACAACGAGGTTGCGTAAACTGACTCCCAAGTTCTTTACCAATCATTTGTTTTCTTGCTGTTGCTTTATCTTAAATTTTGTCTCAACCGTTGTGTTTTGACAGTGTTTTCATTTTACTTTACATCAATAACTTTCATTCCAAAAATGATTTTTGATATCAAACTTTGCATTGAATTTTGCATTAAAATTACCAAGTTTGTACAAACATTTTTATTTGCAAATAAACTTTCTTCATCAAGGAATTTTCAAACAGTTGAGAAACTTGGTCAGTAATCTTATCAGGGGCAAATTTTTCTCAGTTCCTATGGTTCAAGAGTTGTTGCTCAGTGCAAGTTGTTCTCAAGTTTGGTTAGTCAGAAGATTCTCTGCAAGTTACATGTTGGGATATTTTCTCAAGGGCTGAGGCTATGATTAGTTTACTTTCTCAATATTTTCTCAAGGGCTGAGGCTATGATCGGTTTACTTTCTCAATATTTTCTCAAGGGCTGAAGCTATGATCAGTTTATTCTCTCATCATTCATTTCAGGAACTGAAGCCATGATCAGTTTATTCTTCTCAACAGTTATTTCAAAGATGTGATTATTTTCTCAGCAGTCATTTCAAGAAGTGAAACTATGATCAGTTTATTCTCTCAACAGTTACTTCAAAGATTTGAGTATTTTCTCCAGCAGTAGTCAAGAACTGAATCCATTATCAGTTTACTTTCATCAGTCATTGAACTTAGGGCAATTTTCTTCAAGAATCCCCAAGCAGTTTTGCATGACTTCTCTCAAAAGATTTTCAAATTGATACAGTTGGTGTGACAGAAATTTGTTCAGCAGTAACATCTTTAATATTCGAGCAGAATGGCAGTGATATCTGTGTTGAGGAATCAGTCTTTCATCTTTTCACTCCTCTAAGAGTCTAAACTGGTTGTCAGCATTTCCACTCCTTTAAAAGTCTAAACTGGTTGTCATCATTTTTCTCATATTATGTCCTTGGGTGTGTTATTCCCCATTTTTGAAAAGTTTGCATATTTGAGTGTTTTAGTCCTCATTATACGTTTTCTCGGGTGTGTTATTCCCCAGTCTGGTCTATGTTCGCATATTTAAGTGTTTTAGTCCTCATTATGTGTGTTCTTGGGTGGTTTAGTCCCCATTTTCGTAAATGTCTGCATACTGAGTGTTTTAGTCCTCATATGCATTTCTTGAAGTCTTGTTGTTTTCAACTTCTTACTTTTTGGTCAAAGTCCAATTTACTTGGCATTTGTCTGTCTCTACAAAACTTTTTCTTCACCTACTTGTTGTGTCTTCTCAAATATTACACCCTCCTATCCGATTGCTATTCCCGGATGTCCATAGTGAAGTCATCATTGATTTGATGTACTGTCCTGGACTTTTTTCCATCTCATTCAGTTCCTTTCCTGAATGTTGTGATTCACATTTTTATCTGATTGCCATTCTCAGATGTTGTGATCACTTCCTATCCGATTGCTATTCCCGGATGTCCATAGTGAAGTCATCATTGATTTGATGTACTGTCCCAGACTTTTTTCCATCTCATTCAGTTCATTTCCTGAATGTTGTGATTCACATTTTTATCTGATTGCCATTCTCAGATGTTGTGATCACTTCCTATCCGATTGCTATTCCCGGATGTCCATAGTGAAGTCATCATTGATTTGATGTACTGTCTCTGACCTTTTTCCATCTCATTCAGTTCTTTTCCTGAATGTTGTGATTCACATTTTTATCTGATTGCCATTCTCAGATGTTGTGATCACTTCCTATCCGATTGCTATTCCCGGATGTCCATAGTGAAGTCATCATTGATTTGATGTACTGTCCCGGACCTTTTTCCATCTCATTCAGTTCTTTTCCTGAATGTTGTGATTCACATTTTTATCTGGTTGCCATTCTCAGATATTGTGATCATTCGCCTTCCGATTGCCATTCTCGGATGTCCATAGTGAAGTAATCATTGATTTGATGTACTGTCCCAGACCTTTTTCCATCTCATTCAGTTCTGTTCCTGAATGTTGTGCTTCATATTTCATCTGATTGCCATTCTCAGATGTTGTGATCACTTGCCTTCCGATTGCCATTCTCGGACCTTCATGTTGGAATCATCATTGAGTTGATGTGTTTTCCTGAATTTTCCCATCTCATTCAGTTCTGTTCCTGAATGTTGTGATTCGCATTTCATCTGATTGCCATTCTCAAATGTTGTAATCACTTGCCTTCCGATTGCCATTCTCGGATTTTCATGTCGGAATCATCATTGAGTTGATGTGTTTTCCCGAAATTCTCCCATTTCATTCAGTGTTGTTCCTGAATGTTGAGTTTCATATTTTTATCTGATTGCTATTCTCAGATGTTGTGATTACCCTTTCTCCGATTGCTATTCTCGGATATTCCTAAGTAATGTCATTAATTGTCATCCTCTGATGCTTCTGGTGTACTTTTTCGGGACTTTTATCACTTCATTCAGTGCCATTCCTGGATGTTGTGATGTTTTCTGTCCAATTGTCATTCTTGAACATTTCCATCTCGGTTGAGCCATGTGTTAGTCTCTAGCATGTTGTTTTTCCCGTCGGAGTTTTATGCTCCTTATCCTCAGCGTTTATTCTCTTTCATTTGTTGTCTTGTCCTTCACGGACGTCTCTACATTTCATTTGGTACCCGGTACATTTCATATCATCTCATAAATTTTCTCATAATTTTTCATAAGCATTTCATATATTTTCTCTGCATTTCATATTTTTCTCATAACATTTTCATTGCTTCATATCATTTCCATATCATCTTCATATCATTTCATATTGTTCATTTCACATCGTTCATTTCATGTCATTCCAGTTTTGGCATCTTAGGATCAAATATTGGGTTTTTTTGATATATTTAAGTATCTTCCATCTTGTCGAAACGAAGATGTCAATCTTCATTATCTCTGGATTGAAGAAACTTAAATAGGGGCATCTGTCAGACCCTAATTTTTGACCCTAAGATTTTTCGTATCTCATCTGCATTTGCATACAAACAAGATCACGCACTGATTCATGTATCTTTTTCAGGTGCAGGTCTTTGTCTTGCAGAGGATCACCTTGTTTAATTTCTGTTATCTGTTTATATTTAATAACCTTTAACCAAAATATCAAAAAACATATATGGTGCAGTCTGCTTCTTCTTCTTTTGTGTTGCAGGATTTCAAAGACAGGGCTGTGAATCCAATTTAGATGCGGTTGTTCAGTCACGATTCGATTCAGATGGACGTTTGACTTAATCTTGGTCAAACTATCAGAAGATTGTTTCAATTGCAAGTTGTTTGTGCCAATGGTTTGATTCTCAGATTGTGCGTATTCAAAGGTTCAAGACTGTGTTATGTTCTGTGATCATCAGTTATCAGACAATGTTTTGTGCAAAGTTGGGTCCGAATCTTCAATGATTGTCAGTTCATCAGTGGTTTGTTTGTGGATTTTATTTTCCTCAAATAATCAGGATAATGTTCAGACAAATTTCAAATGATTGAGTATAAGTGGCAAGTTGTGCAGTTGCTTCATTAGAGGCTGTTTCTCATCGGCGGCTTGTGAAGGAAAATCAGGATTTGTTGTGGGCTTAAAAATCAATTCCATATCCATTTCACAAAAGTATCCAATAATCATTCATTCTCGATTTCTTTCCATTTTTCAAATATCCATTATTCTTTTTTCGAATAAATCATCATTTTTTTTATCCATTTCATTTCTTTTTATTCAATTCACAAAAAATTCCTAAATCCTAATTCTTTCTCTTATATCCATTCTTTTCGATTCTTTCATCCAACCACATTATTTTTCATATTTTAGTCCATTTGTTCATTTAAAAAAAAATTAAATTTCTATAAATCAAAATTCCAAATTTCCATTCCTATTTTTTTTATTATTTCCACTTCTTTTTATTATTCCAATTATTTTTATCATTAATAAATAGGCCCATTACAAAAGTCATATTATAAACCTCAAGACAAGCCCATTGTCCATTTTTTTATGCCATTTGAACTAAAAAAAAAAGACATCATTTCACAATATTTTCCCTCATACTACTAGCCTTCTCGTAAGCACCTCACGTGCCATTTCTCATCACCCCAATACCACATGCATACCAAGCCTGCTTTTGGCCCCACACCAACACTTTCCATCAGCTTCTTTTCAAAAGTTATTTCACAAGCCACACAACTTTCTCACCAAGCCATTTTCCCAAGTGCATCAGCCGCATGCGGATACACGCCAACAGCCACGTCAAAACTCTCACAAGCATTTCCCAAGCTTCCGTATCACCAACTCCATCCTGCCAAGCCAGCGCCGTACGTAATAAGCCTCAACAACACGCTGCACAAGCCGCAGCCAAACATCAGCAAGGACACACTGAATTCACAACACCAGCTACAACAAAATCCCAAGCATGCCGCAGCCAAGTCTTCGCCAACAGCTTCACCTTCCGTACATCACAAACACAGTTCAGCTCACCAAATATCAGCCGCACGTGAACAATACGCTCAGCATCAACAGCTTCACACTTCAAAATCACTAGCCAAAACGCATTGAAGCTTCAAACAAAACGCAAGAAAATCAGAAGAAGTTAACACGAGTAAATCATTCATCAGAACGCAATAAAGAAGAGAACAAAACGCAAGTGAAAATTCAAATCAAGAACACGCAAAATCCGTGAGCCTAAACGCAATCGAATCCCTTTCAAAATGGCAAGCCCAATTTTACCCCTCTCCTCTATAAGAACAACTCATTTCTCCTTCAATCTCAAGCTTTGAAAGCCCCCACAATCCCTGCAAAAATCAAAAATCCCCAAATCCTTCAATCTGAAACCATCCTTCAAATCAACCTCAAGCTTCTATCGGATTCATCCTTCACCTTCAATCCTTCATCAATCCAAATCCTCTTCCATAAACACTTCAACAATCTTCAACATCCATTGAACCTCACCTGTGAAATTTCAGAACCATAACCATCACAATAACTCAACATTGACGAGGTTCACCGCGGATCTAGTGTGATTAAAAGTGAGAACCGAAGAAGAAAAATCTGCGGGAGATTCACAAAAAAAAACGAAGGAGTTGGATTTGTGACATACGATTGAACGGTGAGGATGAAGTAATTTCGATTTTCTTTATATGAACAAAGATGGAGATTTGTTTCTTTTCACAAAGAAGAAGATGAATAGTGGCATGCCTTGGTTTTCGCGTGAAGAAGAAGAGGAATCCGTTTCCTTTGTTTTTTACCCTTTTCATTTAATTCATTATTTTCTTTCTTTTTGTTTTTTCTTTATAAAAAGTTTCTGGGCCTAAATGTATTTGGCTCTTGCTGATCCACCACCAAGCCTCCGCGTTTCACCCCATCCCCTGCTTATTTTCTTTCTTCCTTTTTATATTTACTTTGTTCATTTTTTTTGTTTGTTTTTAAAAAAGGATTAGTTTCTATTTTTTTTTTATAAAATAAAGGATTTGTAAAGTTTCTATTTCTTAGGTCTTTTGAAGAAAGGAATATCTTAAGTTTTTTTTCTAATAGATTATTTTATTCCATTTTAATTGTTTTCTATGGATTCTATTATTAGATCCAATTATTATTCATCATCTTTTATTTTTGGTCGATGACAATCTCCGATTCGCGATTGTTGATTTCCGATCGGTTTAATCTTCATTATTTCAAATCTATGGATGAATGATCATTTGGATCATTCTCCATACTTTGAGATCGTGATAGATTGCCTTTCGAGAAATTCAACGATAATCTCGATTAAGATTAGACCGTTCTCTTTCTTTTTGTGTGGCATGTTTTCGGAGAACGATTCATAATATTGTTTCTCTAACATGTTTTAACACGAATATTTTCCACTTTAATTAGTGGTGGCCGGCCTCATTTGTAGGGTAATTACTCCGTAAATTACTCGGCGATTGCTTAACATAGACCTAAAATTTTCCCGATTCGGAATGCGATCTACTTGGATCCGGTTGCCTCGATTTTATTTTCTTTTCGTGGTTGTGCTTGATTAAGTTCATCATACCACTTTATATTGTAAATATTAATATTGTGAATATACTAACATTTAATTAAATCTCTCGCACCTTATCCTTTTATTTTAAATCTCTCGTTCTCTACCTCTCTTATTATGCTTTTATATTCATTCATCATATTGCTTATTGTATATATTATTGTTGCTTGTTATTTTTTCTTTGTCCATTTGGACACAAAAACACTAATAACGGATTAAACATCTAAAAAATGGGTGACTATTATTGCGGACTATGGTTACTATCCCTAGCTTGAGACTTGGAGTTTCGGACCTAGATTCTAGGATCATCCCTTTGCTCATTTGTTATGGATTGAAGATTGTGGCTCCGGTTAAGTTCACTTGTTCGCGAAGATGGAAATCCAATTGTCTCAAGAGTGCTTTCCATTTGGTTTGATCATTTCTTCCTTAGCTTTTATTTTCAAGTTTTAGGATAGTCCCTTCATCTCTTCCCATCTTCTTCAATTTTCAAATCTCCTTCCTATTTTCAAAACTTTCTTTGTTTTCTAACTTCAAACATTTTCTCAATCAAACCTTGACTTCGGTCATGTGCTTTTATCTTTTCATTTCATTTCTTAAATAAATGCTAAACCACATAAGCATATCGGAACTTCTTTCTCAAAAATGTTAAAACCTTCACAACTCATTCAATTGCTTTTGTGCCCTCGTGCACGTTTCTTTTAACTCTTTTTTATGTTTAGATATGATTCATCCTTTCTAGCGGAATTATTCGCTAAAGGATGACGACTTATCTTTACATTTTAAAATCAATTCAACTCATTTGCCTTTTTACAATTTGTACCACGAACTACGGGGTTTTGATCTCGCATTGCACTCTGTGGGTACGTAGGCATGAGACGTTCGTCTCTTCAAACACCAAAATCTTAAAAAACATTCTTCTTCTCATCTCCTCAATTTTTTTTCAAGCAAACCATTTCAAACCAAAAAATGCAGTAAACATTTCAAAGGGTTCCCGTAGAGTACTACGGACAAGTCGGGTGCTTAAAACCTTCCCGATTTGTAACCAATCCCCGTACCCAATCTCTGTTTTGATTATTTTAGCTTTTTAGATTTTGAGATTCATTAAGGCTTTCTTCGTTCTTTTTGCCTTTTTCCATTTGGAAATAAATAAAAGCGCGGTGGCGACTCTGTGTATATTGAGTGAAGTTAATCAATAGCTTACACTCATGATTTTACCGCTACACCATCCACCTGTTCTTGTTGAGGAACCCTGTTCCTACATTGCTAGGAGACTTCTACTACTCAGTCCATCAGAGGAATGAAAGGAAAAGAGGGAAGTTGGTCAGATGTTGTGCTCCTCTTTATTACTCTTGGCTGCTCAGACACTTGCCAAAATCAGATGCCTTCTTGAACCCCCATCAGTAGAAGAATTGGGCTAAGAGGTTCATTGCCTTGACATCAGATGACATTAGATGGTGCACCCAGAGCACCAAAGGCAAGGATATTATTACCAGCTGTGGGCAGTATCCTAATGTGCCTTTGATAGGAGTAAAAGGTTGCATCAACTACAACCCTTTACTGTTTAAAAGACAATTGGGATATGCTTTGGTTCACCCTCCTAGAGGACAAGATTTGGCTGAGACTCTCTACTGTGAAACTCAACCCAACTCTGCTGTTGTCAGACAAGCTGCCTGGGCTTGGGATAACATTCAGACCAAAGGGACAGCCATCCTTGGCAAGTGTAATAATATTGCCTCAGCACAGTATTCTGATTGGTCCCGTACCAGAGCTCAGATAACCCGGATGCCTTTCACCTTGGAAGATACACCTGGACCTTCTACAGTACAGCCTGCAACAATTGTCAGCCTGGAGGAGTTTGAAAAGCTGAAAGAGAGAAATAATCAGCTAGTTGAAGCCTTGAAGAAGACTCTCTGGGAGAGAAATGACAACCGTCTGAACATTGAGAAATTGGAAAGGCTCAAGGTTGAACATCTGGCCAAAATTGAGAAGACAAATGACTACATTAGGAAGGCAAGAGCAGGGGAGTTGGTATTGAAGAATGCCTGCAAGGAGGCAAAGACTTAGAAGGCTATGGCAGAGCATTATCTGGAAGAGAGCCAGGCTATGTGGATCAGGATCATTGAAGCCCGTGCACAAGAAGACCAAAGGACTCAGGCTAAGATAGAGCAGCTGAAGGCTAATGAGAAGAAGCATCAAGAAGCTTTGTTAGCAGCTCAGAAGGAGATATATGAATTGAAACTCCGGGCGGGGTTGAAGAGGTCAAAAGATCAGGATAAGCATAAGAAGCTAACTAGTGCCATTTCTACAAGGAACCTCCTCATCAGGACTATTACAAAACACCCAGCAGGGCCAGTGACTGAGGCCCTCCTGAAGGAGGTCAGGGAGCATGACTTTGGATTGGATGTCTGATCTTTTTGCTTGTATTTCTTTCTTTTGATGTACTTTTCTTTTGATTGTTGTATTTTGACCGACCACGGGCATGTATTGTAAACAAACTATGTATTTTCATCCTTTGTAATATATCAGTTTGTTTTATTGGTGGGTTTTATCTCTCAACATCATCAGCATTTCCTCGAGGTCTGGAAAGGTCAAAACCAAAGAACCAAACCGGATACCCTTGGAAGACAAATAAGCATATTGCATTGCATACTAACATTTTCTCTGTTTTGTAGGTTTTTGTTTTATTGTTGTTTCACACTTTGTTGTGGTTTCAGGAAACATTGCTCGAAGAAGAGTGTTCCCTGTCAACAGAATACACCGGTACCCGACGAGACACAACCTTCCGGGCATTCAGATGGATCAAGTATAGCAAGACCTGAATGAAGTAAGGAACCAAATGGATAATGAGAGGGTTGAGATGAGAAATCAGATGACCCAATTCATGACTGTGATGACTGGCTTAGCTCAGAGTCAGGAAAGACTAAGGGAGTTGGTGGAAAGACAAACTCCTGGTGAACACCATCCTGGTACAGGAGGTACCAGTAACAATGATCGCAGGCAGCCTCACATTGATCCACCAGAGTTTGGGCCTCATCTAAACCCAGATGTTAATGTCATAGGAAATACTCAAGGTAACACTGCTGGAGGTAGGATCTTGCAAGAGGATCCTCAAGAAGAGCAGTTCACAGTTATTGGGGTTGGGGATGAAGTTTATGACCGAAGGCTGGATGAGATTGCTGAGAAACTGAGGTCTCTTGAATCCCATAATTCCCTAGGCTTTGATGTGATGGACATGGGGCTGGTGGATGGGGTGAGAATTCCTCACAAGTTCAAACCCCCGTGCTTTGAAAAATATAATGGTACCTCCTACCCGCGTACTCATCTGCAGTCTTTCTTGGGGAGACTCAAAGCTTATACCATGGACGAGAAGTTATGGATGTTCTATTTTGAGGACAGTCTGACTGGAGCATCAAGAGAATGGTATTCGCATCTGACCAGGGCCACTATAAGATGCTGGAAAGACTTGGCCGAAGCCTTCATCCGTCAATACCAGTACAATCTAGACATGGCTCCTAATAGAACCCTTCTAATGGGCATGTCTCAGTCTTCAAGGGAAAGCTTTCGGGATTATGCTCAGAGGTGGAGACAGCTTGTTGCTGCTGTCCAGCCACCCATATCTGAACGGGAAATGGCAGACATGTTTATGAATACCTTGCAGGGAACTTATATCGACCGACTTGCTGCATTATCTTCCACTAGCTTTGCTGATGTAGTCATAGCTGGGGAAAGAATAGAGAGTCTTCTGAAGATGGGCAAAATCTCTGACAACGGTGCAAGTTCCTCCAACAATACAAAAAAACCTTTTCCAGGACCCCGAAGGACGGGTGAAACAAATTCTATTCATGCAGGCAGGGGCAGACCCCAATACTCTCACAGATCAGTAGCAGCCGTTACTATCCCGGCTTCAGCTCCACAACAACCACTTTTTCCTCAACAACAGCAACAACACTATCAGCGACAACCGCACTTTCCACAATAAAGATCATACAACAATAACAACAACCAACAGCAGCGCCCCTTTCAACAAAGGCCATCTCAAGAAAATAGGGTGATTGACCCCATTCCTATGCCATATGCCACCCTACTTCCACAACTCCTGAAGCTCAACCTGGTTGAGTTAAGGACGTTGGCTCCCCCAGATCCTCTCAACCTCCCGAAGAATTATAATGCCAATGCTAGGTGTGCATTTCATTCCAACGCACTTGGTCACAATACTGAGAGGTGTAGAGCCTTGTAAATGAAGGTTCAGGATCTGGTCGATTCCAAAGCTCTCAACTTTGCACCTCCTCCAAATGTTACCAGTAATCCTATGCCTAGTCATGGTGGGCCCAGGATTAATGCCATAGAGGAGGACCAACCATCTGCACTGATTGATAGTGTTGCACGTATTCAAACGCCGCTTGCAGAGGTCAAAGCTCAACTTTTAAGATGCCAGGTGTTCCCAGGTTGCGAGGCCTGCTGCGAATCTTGCAAGACTGCTATTAATGGTTGTGAGAGGCTAAGGCTTGGCATAGATGGCCTTATCAGAGATGGAATTTTGCAAATTACCACAACGGCGTCTACAACATCAACAACTCTTTCTTCAACAACATTAGATCCTCCTATAACTGCAACAACCATTGTTCCCACGGATTCATCCACAACTCCAGCAATCACTCCATCCATTATTTCAACAAACATTAGATCCTTCTACAACGTCAACACCCATCTTATCAACTAAATCACCTACAATGCCAATAAACTCTAACGAAGATGTCTCAACGGTCACAATTTATTATGACCCGACAATTGTTCATCCCAACAACAATTTTCAACAACAAACTGCAACACCTACTGTCAGATCTCCAGTCACAATCTATTACGACCCGCATATCATCACAGTTCCTTCCCCTGCAGCAATAAGTCCAGTCACCATTACAGTGCCTGGACCCGTTCCTTATGAAAGCAGTAATGCCATACCTTGGCACTACGGCTCTGATCTCTACTGTGACGGAAAGAAGATCACTCTAGATTCATCAACCTCTTTACCACAAGTTGACAATGTTGGGGGAGGCGAAGGCTTCACCAGAAGCGGACGCCTTTTTGCCTCACAAATACCAAGACCCAGTGCTGAAGCAGAGGCTGTCACTAAAGCAAAAGGGAAGAGTGTGGTACTCGAAGAGCCAGCTATTAAAGAAACTCCGAAGACGTCTTTTGACCAAGAGGTGGATGAGTTTATGAAAATAATCAAAAAGAGTGATTACAAAGTGGTGGACCAGCTTCATCAAACGCCCTCCAAAATCTTTATCTTGTCATTGTTAATGTGTTCCAAAGCCCATAGGAATGCACTTTTGAGGGTCCTGCACGCAACCTACGTGCCGGAAGAGATCACGGTTAATCAGCTAGAAACAGTGGTTGCAAATGTTAACACTAGTCATGGTCTGGGCTTCACAGATGCCGATTTAACGACGGAGGGATGCAATCATAACAAGGCTTTACACATCACCTTAGAGTGCAAAGGTTCTGTTCTTTCTCATGTGCTGGTAGACACTGGGTCCTCGCTCAATGTCCTCCCAAAGAAAGCCTTGGTGAAGCTAGAATATGATGGTTTGGCATTGCGTCCAAGTAACTTGGTGGTAAGAGCATTTGATGGCTCTAAGAGATCAGTGCTTGGAGAGATTGAATTACCCGTGGTGATTGGCCCACAAGTCTTTAAAACTACTTTCTTCGTGATGGACATTCAGCCCGCCTACAGCTGCTTGTTGGGTAGACCCTGGATTCACGCCGCTGGCGCTGTTACATCTACCCTTCACCAGAAATTAAAATACGAGTGGGAAGGCCAGATCATCACAATCTATGGGGAGGAAGACATTTTCTTTAGCCAACTGGCTACTTAGAAGTACATTGAGATGGATGGGGAGATCCATGAGACTATGAGCCAGGGGTTTGAGGCCCTTAACGTCAATGAAGCAACTTTTGTGTCTGGAACTTCTATCGCTTCATATCAGCAAGCCCGGAAGGTTGTTGAAGAGGGTAACACCAGAGGCTGGGGAAAACTGTTGCCGGTGGAGAAAAAAGAAGACGGATTCGGGTTGGGTTACAGACCAACCCGACAAGATCAATCAGAGGCTGCCAAAGAGCCCAAATTTGTCAGTGGGGGGATGCTCACCCCAATGCTGTGAACAATCTGGAAGAGGAGAAAGAAAGCGACCGCAACCTGGAGAACTGGATACATCCAAGGATCCCGGGGAACCAAGTCTCTAACTGGTCTTCCCAAGAAATCATAAGGGTTACTCCTGCAGAGTAATTATTATTTCCTGTCTTTTTAGCATGCATCAAGTCCTGCATCTTGCCCAAGGTGTCAGGACTCATTTTGTAATAGGGCCATATTGTATTTTGTGCAAATGATTAATCAATGAATATCAGGACATCTTTTGCAAACGAGTCTCTTTTTTTTCGCTCACTGTCTTTTTCATTTTTTTTCACTTTTGTACAAAACAATAAAATGGAAATGTTTTCAAAATAACAACTTCATTTTCACTTTTCTAAACAAGATAAAACTGATCACTAAAACGAACCAATCTCAACCCTTGCAGAGAGTATCCTCGAGATTGCACCGACAACAGCACTGCTATGACCTTATATGACTTCGACAATACAATTAATCAAGCTGATGAAGGGGTTGAAGGAGACTATGAGTTACCTGAGGAGTTGGCTAGGTTGTTAAGGCAAGAAGAGAAAGTAATCACTCCTCATCGAGAGGAGGTTGAGACAGTTAATCTTGGTACCGAAGAAGACTTGAAAGAAGTGAAGATTGGGGCCAGCCTGCAAGATTCAGTGAAGGAACAACTTATTGACATGCTTCGAGAGTACGTTGATGTCTTTGCTTGGTCCTATCAGCACATGCCAGGTTTGGACACTGACATTGTTATGCACAAGCTGCCTTTGAAGGAAGATTGTCCTCCAGTAAAATAGAAGCTACGCCGTACTCGTCCGGATATGGCCATGAAGATTAAAGAAGAAGTACAAAAATAGTGGGACGTCGGTTTCCTTGTTGTAACTAGTTACCCGCCGTGGGTCGCTAACATTGTACCAGTGCCTAAGAAGGATGGAAAAGTACGGATGTGTGTGGATTACCGGGATCTGAACAGAGCTATCCCGAAGGATGACTTCCCTTTACCTCACATTGATGTATTGGTTGACAACATAGCTCAGTTCTCGGTATTTTCCTTCATGGACGGATTTTCCGGATATAATCAGATCAAGATGTCACCCGAAGACATGGAAAAGACTACCGTCATTACACCTTGGGGCACGTTCTGTTATAAGGTAATGCCTTTTGGACTAAAGAATGTCGGTGCTACTTATCAACAGGCTATGGTAACATTATTCCACGACATGATCCACAAAGAAATTGAACGCTACGTGGATGATATGATTGCCAAGTCCCTCACTGAAGAAGATCATCTGGTAAATCTGCTAAAGTTGTTCAAGCGTTTGAGAAAATATCAGTTGAAGCTAAACCCCAACAAATGCACATTCGGGATACGTTCTGGTAAGCTACTGGGATTCATTGTAAGTGAAAAAGGAATTGAAGTTGATCCTGACAAAGTCAAAGCCATTCAGGAGATGCCTGCACCCAGGACTAAAAAGGAAGTTCGGGGGTTCTTGGGTATATTGAACTACATTTCAAGGTTCATATCTCATCTTACAGCAACCTGTGAGCCCCTGTTCAAATTGTTAAGAAAAGAACAAACAGTCAGGTGGAATGAAGATTGTCAGAAGGCTTTTGACAAAATCAAGGAGTACTTACAAGAACCTCCAATCCTTATGCCTCCAGTTGAAGGAAGACCTCTAATAATGTACCTAACAATATTAGAAGGGTCAATGGGGTGTGTGTTGGGCCAGCATGACGAGTCTGGTCGAAAATAGTATGCAATATACTACCTAAGAAAAAAGTTTACCGACTGTGAACAACGTTATTCACTGCTCGAGAAAACTTGTTGTGCTTTAGCGTGGGCTGATCGCCGACTAAGACAATATATGTTGACTCACACTACCTTATTGATCTCAAAAATGGACCCCATCAAGTACATATTTGAGAAGCCAGCACTTACCGGAAGGGTTGCAAGATGGCAAATGATTCTGACAGAATATGACATTCAGTACAGGTCTCGAAAGGCCATCAAAGGCAGTGTGCTGTCTGACTATCTAGCTGAGCAACCCATTGATGATTACCAGCCAATGAGGTTTGACTTCCCTGATGAAGACATCATGTTCCTAAAAGCAAAAGATCATGAAGAGCCTGTTCACACTGAAGGGCCTGACCCAGAAGAAGAATGGACAATGATGTTTGATGGGGCTGTCAATATGAATGGTCGTAGGGTTGGTGCAATGCTCATTACACCTAAAGGAGTTCACATGTCTTTCTCGGCAAAACTCACCTTTGCATGCACTAACAACGAAGCTGAATACGAAGCCTGTATCATGGGTCTTGAGGAATCCATTGACCTCAGGATCAAGACATTGAATGTATTCAGGGATTCAACTTTGGTAATCAATCAGACCAGCGGCAAATGGTACACTCACCAAGAGCATCTGGTTCCATACCGTGACTATACGAGGAGATTATTGACTTTCTTCACAACAGTCAAACTTGAGTACATCCCTCGAGATGAGAATCAGTTTACGGATGCTTTAGCTACCATTTCCTCCATGATCAAAGTTCAAACTGCTTATTATGTGCCTCGGATTTTGGTATCCAGACTAGACCGGCCAGCATATGTATTCTTTGTGGACACTGCTAATGATGACAAGCCTTGGTTCCATGACATCAAATTATTTTTGGAAGATCAGACATACCCACCTGGGGCATCATCCAATGATAAGAAGACATTAAGAAGGTTGGCTGGCAGTTTCTTCCTCAATGTTGATGGTTCACTATACAAGCGAAACTTTGACATGGTCCTGCTCAGATGTGTCGACAAGAAAGAAGCAGGCCTACTGATGCACGAGGTGCACGAAGGTTACTTTGTTACCCATGCCGGAGGACATGCAATGGCAATGAAATTATTAAGATCAGGTTACTACTGGATCACAATGGTTGCAGACTGTTGTGCCTATGCCAGAAAATGCCACAAGTGCCAGATCTACACAGATAAAGTGCATGTACCTCTGAATCCTTTGAACGTGATGTCTTCACCTTGGCCCTTTGCCATGTGGGGCATTGACATGATTGGAATGATTGAACCGATTGCTTCAAATGGCCACAGATTCATCCTGGTAGCTATTGATTACTTCACCAAATGGGTTGAAGCAACTTCGTATGCAAACGTCCCCAGAAAAGTGGTAGCCAAATTTCTGAAAAGAGACATCATATGTCGATATGGAGTTCCCGAGCGAATCATTATTAATAATGGTTCCAATTTGAACAATAAAATGATGGCAGAACTGTGTCGGGACTTCAAGATCCAACATCACAACTCTTCTCCTTACAGGCCAAAGATGAATGGCGTTGTTGAGGCAGCTAACAAAAACATTAAGAAGATTGTGCAAAAGATGGTGGTTACTTATAAAGACTGGCATGAGATGCTACCATTTGCCTTGCATGGGTACCGAACCTCAATCAGAAAATCCACTAGGGCAATACCGTATTAGCTTGTGTATGGTATGGAGGTAGTCCTACCTGTAGAAGTTGAATTACCCTCCTTACGGGTATTGATGGATGTCAAGTTGAATGAAGCAGAATGGATCCGTTCTCGGTACAATCAACTGAACCTGATCGAGGAAAAGAGATTAGCTGCAATCTGTCATGGGCAGTTATATCAGAAAAGAATGAAGAAAGCCTTCGATCAGAAAGTCAGGCTTCGGGAATACCAAGTAGGAGATCTTGTTTTGAAAAGACTCCTTCCTCCTCATACAGACCACAGGGGCAAGTGGACTCCGAATTATGATGGTCTGTTCATAGTAAAGAAAGTTTTCTCTGGTGGAGCACTGATGCTCACTACTATGGATGGTGAAGATTTCCTATCCCCTGTGAATTCAGATGTAGTTAAAAAATACTTCGCATAAAAAGACCCGTTGGACATAAAAACAGAATGTAAGTCCAGGCAAATATAGGGCATCCCGGCGAGTCAAAAACAGAATAAAAGACTCGGGAAAAAATAAGGGGAAAATAAAAAAAAATGTGTACACCCGCTGAGTTGAAAAGTTGCATTGGACAACTCAGGAAAAAATGGGTATCCCGGTGGATTGAAAACCCGAAAGGGCGATCCACGTAAAACAAGGGAATAAGCGAACAACTGCATTCTGAATTCGTTTGTATCTCAACGACACGACAAGCTTCTAAAGGTTAGAGCATCGGTCAGAATCAACCTTCTTCAGAAAGCAAGATGAGAATAACGTCAAGGTCATACAGGTCATAGCAAAGGGAGCTCACCGGAGCGTCGTCAACATTGCCAGCACCTTTATTTTTCTCAATTTTATAACAATCTCCTCATTTCAGGGGATCTGTTTGTTTGACTGTATTTGCCAATTCAGGGCACCCATATTAATAAAATCAGAGTTTTCAGTCACACTTCGTTTCGTACATTTTTGTTTCGTTTGCAAAAAGTCAAGTATCCATGATATAATATTTGCATAAAACAGATGTGCCTTTCTAATAGAATGCTTGCAGGAAATGTATTTACTTCCAAGAATATCTAACTCCTATGATGGAATCCGGTAAGGGATGCCTCAGGACACTTGTGCGTTTCTTTGTTTTAACAGGATTGCAGGTATTCGATACGCGACATGGGGCATGCCAAACATACTTCCTCCCCTAACAGTATTTGGAATGTTTTGCCTCAGCAAAGTTGCCAAAGCATCGTTTCCCCAACACATCTTCTCCAAGTAGCATCTGAAAAGTTTTTTTCCCCAACCGAGTTGTCAAGTCTCTCAGCAGGATCCTCACAGGAATCTTTTCCCCCAGAGCGCCAGATCTCTCATCCTCAGCAAAGTTAGGGAACCATCTCCCCACAGAGTTCCAGCCTCTTCCAGAATAGCAATGCCTGAAATTCTCACAACAAAGTGACGAAAGCTTCTTCATCCCCAGCTGGGATATCTCCTTACCGGATAGATCTATCAGTGATCTAGTCCCTCAAGCAGAAGCATATGTTTTATCAGATCTACCAATAATCTCTCCCCAGTTGGGATGTTCCTTCAAGCAGATCAGCCAGAGATCTTCACAGCAGCGGGATCCGAATCCCGGATCAGTATCTTTTGCATAATCATAGCATTCGCATCATATTTCCCCGCAAAGCGTAGCATTTCGTCTAATACGGAGCATTACGACAAAAATCAAACATATTGCATGATCACAAGTCAGGTTCGAGCCAGTCACCTGTAAATACCAACAACACCTCATCAGTAATATGCAAAATACATCCCTTGCACATGAAAGCCAAAGCATCCCTTTGCACTCTCAAGTACAGATACATGCTATTTTTGACACTCGTCTGTGTCATCATTCCCCAGTAAAGTCGCCAGAACACTTTCTACCAGCAAATACTTGTCCATAACATGTTCTTCCCGACACTCGGCCGTGTCATCTCATATTTCCCCAACAGAAAGTCGAAGCGTCCCCTTTGCACTCTCTAACGCAAATACATGTTCATATATACTCTCATCAACACTCGTCCGTGTCATCTCATATCATCCCCAACAGATATATCTATACACTCTTGTTGACACCCGTCTGTGTCATCCTATCCCCACAGGTCTCCGAATACCTTTTTGCACTCATAAGTTCATAACTTATACACCTTCTCTTATGACACCCGTCCGTGTCACACTTTTCCCCAGCAAGTTGAACACTCGTCTGTGTCTTGCTCATACTTCACAATACTTGTTTTACTTATACAGACACTCGTCCGTATCTCATATATACACTTATTCCCCACAGATTCAACACTCGTTCGTGTTCTTTGTTAACCAGTTGGTACTCGTCCGTACCATCATCTCTAAACATGCGTCAGCGTTTGTTTCTACCGATACTCGTCCGTATCATAATCTTAAGTATGCTCGTCCGCATCTTTAATCTATACACAGCGTCAAAACACTTATATCTTTATTCCTTGAGCGTAAACACTCGTCCATGTTTACTATTCCCAAGCAAATCGCCAGTAAAGTAACTTTTCTTTTATCTGACATTCGTCCTATGTCATGATACTTCCGGCAGTCGTACCCTTCCAGGTGATCATTCTTCATCTTTGGATGACCGTCCCTCATCCCTTCCCCCAGCGGAGTCTCCATTATTGGAACCCCTTCCTATCCGACATTCTTCCTATGTCGTGATATTGAGCAGCCGTACCCTGCTAGGTGATCGTCCTTCACCTCTTGATGATCGTCTTTCATCATGCTTATCCGATGGCCGTCCCCATCATCGACTTTTTCTATCTGACATTCATCCTATGTCGTGATATTTAGCAGCCGTCCCCTGCTAGGTGATCGTCCTTCACCTTTTGATGATCGTCCTTCATCATTTTATCCGATGGTCGTCCCCATCGTTGATCTTGTTATCTGACATTCGTCCTATGTCATGATAAAACCCCGAGAGCAGTCGTACCCTGCTAGGTGATCGTCCTTCACCTCTTGATGATCGTCATTCATCATGCTTATCCGATGGCCGTCCCCCATCGTCGACCTTTTTTCTATCCGACATTCGTCCTATGTCGTGGTAAAGAGAAGTCGTCCCCTGCTAGGTGATCGTCCTTCACCTTTGATGATCGTCCCTCATCATTTATTTCATTTATTCTTTAACCCGATGGCCATCCCCGTCGTGGTCCTTTTTCCTTTTCCTGATGATCGTCCTTCATCATTTTACCCCGATGGCCGTCCCCATCGTTGTTTACATTACTTTATGAACCTAATGGTTGTCCCCATCATTGTCTTTACTTTAATCCCCAGAAAACCTTGTTACTTTGATTGATGGCCGTCCCCATCATGATCTCTTTATTACCCAACATGTCGGCCGTCCCCGTCATTGCTTTATCCCCAGCAGTCGTCCTCTGCTCGATGGTCGTCCTCCATCGCCCGCACTTTATAATCATACTGTACTTTCTTTTACAATTTATAACCATTTTCTTCTTCTACCCAGTGAGTGCAAATTTCGGACTGTCTTTGGTATTCAACCACAAGTTATCTTGTCTGTCTGTTAAGCCAGGCGCTTACATCCTACACAGCTAACTCGTGCTTGAATAGGGGCCGTTGTAAACACCCCAAATTTTCCCTCACTAAGTTCACACCATGGCTTGTGATCTTTCATATTTGTATATGCATAAGCATGTCATTTCATATTGCATCTTTGTTTCATCTGCATAGTTCAAGTTCATCTGCATCTAGGGTTTGTGATCTGAGCAATCCAAGGATCCATCTGAGCCACTACAAAGGCCACCAATCATTTCAAGAGGGTCCATGTATGTTCAAACATCATTTTATATCCCTCAAAGATCAAGGAAGTCAAATAATCATAAGAACTTGCAAAGCATGGAAGCAGAGCTAGGGTTTCACTACACAGATGACCTGAAATTAGGGTTTTGGTTTCAGAGGCCATAACTCCAAATTTTTTGGTCATTCTTGTTTCTAATGATATCAATATGTTATAAGGATCATATGTACCAAATTTGATGAAGAAATTCATTGTGGAAGTCATCTGTTCACTGGGTAACTTCTTGAGCAAGTCAGAGCAAAATCAGGGCATCTGAGGCCCCCAACAATGGAACCAAAGTGAATTTTTCATCAAATTGAAGCTATATGATCTTTATTTGATCATTGAAGTGCTTGGAAGTTCACAAAATTGAAGAAAAGTGAGCTAAACCAAAAGTTGCCAAAAATGGAAATGACTTGTAATGTAAACTTTCCGTTTTGGGAAAGTTTTTCAACCTCCTCTTTCTCAACCAAAAATGCTTCAAATCAAAAATTATTGGTCATGAAAGTTGTAGATTGGATCATTCCCTTTTCAAAAAGTACAAGAACAAGTTCTAATTCATTATGGAACTCAAGTTATGGCTTGTCAAAGTTGGCAAAAATCACATAATTTTCAAGAATGCACCAAAGAGGGATTTTTGCAAAACCACTTGCCAAGTTATTTTGTGACTTCAAACACACTTCTAAGCATCATAGTAACATAACACATTTCCTAAAAGTCAGAATTGGCCCAAGAATCATCACATTCCATGTCTTGCACATCAAGAATTTCAAAAGGGGCCAAAACTTCGTGAAATTGCAAAATGACATAGAACCTTTCACAAACTTGCTGAATTGCCACAAAATGGATTCTATGGACCTCCTTGATCTCAGCTGCACCAAGACAAGCCAAAATGCCAGCTGCACAAGAGCCCATACCTCAAGTACACAAGTTGGTGACTTTTTGCAAGAAGCCCATACCAATCAGCTGCAGCCACCACCCACTCTCTGACCTATCACAACTTGTTATGTGGACAAAATACAGATCATAACACACAAGATTGCAGCCAAAAACCTCAGATTACTCAGCATTCCCAAAATCACTTCAACTTGCAAAAACTTTCGAAACTCTCAGCTCACTCACTCAAACTAAAAACTTCTTTCACCAAACAACTCAGCATCACAAGAGAACCATTTCCCACCCTTCAAAAAAAGCCTCAAAGCACCCATAGACAAAACACGATT
The DNA here is from genome assembly GCA_963966055.1 of Lathyrus aphaca. Lineage (NCBI taxonomy): Eukaryota > Viridiplantae > Streptophyta > Magnoliopsida > Fabales > Fabaceae > Lathyrus > Lathyrus aphaca. The sequence goes on along the minus strand of OZ014524.1, from coordinate 174,437,755 downwards.
CTTGACCAGTTGAGTTTCTACCACTCAAACCAGCCACTCTCAAAGCCTTCCAAGCATTAAAGCTTCATCAGAAGGTCAAAGGGAGTCATTTTGCACAAGTAAGAGGTCCAGAAAGCTCTGAACCAGGAAGCTTCACCTCAGGTAACATGATGAACATTTTTTCCAGAACCTTGTTTTCTTGTTAAAATATTGTTCTATATGTTGCCCTGGTCATGGGGATGTGTTTACTTTTGAAAATGGTTGCGTATGAAGCATTTACTGAACCTCTGAAACTTTTTCAGTTTTTGAGTTTCTTTTCGAATCTTGTGATTGAGCCATAATAAATTTGTTTTGAGAATGGATTTGAGTTCAGGAAGATGAGAGGAGTTGATCTGGAGCTTTAGAGCTCTAGAAATGACCTAGGGGTGAGGTTTGGGGTTTGCTCAGGGAGAAGCTGGCCGGAGAAGATGACCGGAGGTCTTCTCCGGTCACCTGAAAGTGATTAAGTGACTAATTAGGGTTAGGGCAAGGTTTAAATGCGATCTGTCTGATCTTTGGTTCCCGCGTGTGATGGATGGTGTGGATTAGTTCATTAACTTAATTTCTGGATTAATTAATTAATTAATTAGAATTAGCTGAATTTGAATTCTGGCCCTAGGATATGGCGCGCAGTCAACCCCAAAACCCTCAGCTTTGAATCTAAACCATCAGATCAGATTACTTTCCCTTTATTTAATTTTTATTTCATATTTTCTCATTTATTTTGCATCATTTATTTAAAATAGTTAGAAAAATCTAAAAATATTTTCCTTTTGTATTTTCACTTCTAATATTTTTCTCAACCCAAAAATATTTTTATTTTTATTTTTTGCATTAAAAATTCATTTTTAAAACATTTAAATGTTTATTTTAATTAATTAATGGAAATTAATTATTTAAAATACCATTTAGGTTTCTAAAAATCCCAAAAAAATTCACATTACATCTTAGGATATTTAGAAACATTGTCAAACCATTCACACAAATTTCTTTTTGGTTTTGAATCAATCTTGACAATTTTCTTGAATTTAGGGTTCATAAAATTCCCATTTTTGAACCCTAACTTCAAGAATTCTTTTCTGCCTAACCATGAACGGTATGACTTTGATTATTTTTGCATTGTTCTTCATTTGACATGTAGTATCTAGCATATTTTTGTCATAAATTTCTTTTGCATTTTTTATTTGATTTGCATTTTTTCCCTTAAGGTACCTTAAAACCCTAGATAACTTAGAAAAATCACAACTTTCATTAGGTTAAGAGTTAGGTCTTCCCCTTTGGGGTGTGATATCCTATGGGGTTAGGGTTACTTTGAATGCATTTTCAATTTTTTATCTTGTCATTTGCTTCTGTTTTTGACTTTTGCATCTCATGTTGCATGAAAACCCTAATTTCTCATGTTCATTTGCATACATCTTGCATAAGCATTCATACATGAACTTTCCATGACATTTCATACATTCACATGACTTCTAAGACATCATAGTACACATTAGAATCATACTTGATCATTTCTTCATCCATTTTCCATGTTATGCATTCATTTCATTCCATGAACTTTCATGTGTTTTCATGATTCCTACATGCTTGATTTGCATTCTCATCTCTTGTATGATCATACATAGCACTTGACATACATTTGCATCATCTCTTAACATTATTTACATCATTAATATGCTTCTGGTTTTGGTTTTCATCCTTGCATACATCTCATTTTCATTTCATTCTTTCTTTTATGCTAACCATTTCAGGTGGTAAGTACTTTGAGAAGTGAATTTGCCTTCACTTCTTACTTCTCTTCTCTTTTTCTCTTATGCACCATTGCTGCATTTTGTCTTTGCTTTAGAGTGAGCTTTCTCATTCATGTCCATTCACTTTCTTTCTTCAAGTAACTTATCTTCTTAAGTGAAGTAAGTTAGCTTGTTTCTTCTGCTTCTCCTCCTTTCATCTGCTTCTTCCATTGGTGGCCTTGAAGATATTTTCTCTTAAGCCTCACAAACCATAGAAATATCCAAGCATGATAACAATTAGGGTTTTTATTAGTCCCATTTAGTTTTACCTTTGTGTCATCTTTTGTGTCTCTCTTCTCATCTCATATTCAGAGACTAAACCTTTAAGGTTTTAAGGCTTTGTGATTAAGGTTATGCCTGCATCCTTCTCTTAGGATGGAATGTATAACTTTAATCCTAAGTGTTAAGCCCTTAATGTGTTTAAATCTCTTAACCAATCCATCTTTATAATCACTAAGACAAATAGCTTGTAACTTGGGCCTTGCATTAGGATTCTAATTCTTCCTTAATTGGTTAAGAAGGACTAACCCTAGTGTTAATGGACAAGTCCCCCTCAAGTTGTCTTACAAACCATTAAATCCACTTCTTAATCTTACCATTAACTAAAATCCACTTTAATAAAGGCTTTGTTTTGTCATGAGGTTAATCCCTAATCATTGATTAAGTTGAGGTATCTTCCTCAGCTTAAATGTTCTCATCTATTATCCTTCTATTAGGATGGTGTAATGAGTCCATTAAATCCTTGATTATGGCTTAAACTCATTACTTAACACTAAACAAAAACTCCAAAAACATCTAAATAATCACAAGTAGGTTAATGATCTTAATCATACATCATGGTAATTAAGTTTGAGATGCTTACTTCATACTTAAGGTATTCTCATTACCCCTAATCAAAGGGAGGATGTGATGAGTTTACTAACCCTTGGTTTAGGCTTAAGCTCATTAACTTATGAAAAACACAAAAAAGGGCAATAAAAGATTGAAAACTCAAAAACAAACAATAATCGTCTCCTCCGGGATTCTTTTCTCATCATCTTCATTCACAAACGAGAACTCGCTTCTTCTGTCTAATGCAAGACAGTTAGCACCTGAGCCAGACAGGTCATACACTTGAGCATAGACAAGTAAGCAGTTCACAGTCAATTTATCTCTCAGTCTCTTTGAGTCGAACTACGGTGTTCTGACTTCATCATTGCACGAGATGATACGTAGGCATAACTTAACTGTTATCGAACAAAAGTCTCTGTGTCTTCCCCCTCTTTCAGCATTATTCTTTTAAGCCTCATTCCTGAGCATTTCACTTCACTTTCTTGCACTGAAACTTGTATATTCCTTTCCCATCTCTTACACACAGATAGCATAGGCACTACCCCTTTAAACACAAACTTTCAAGCGTGGATCCCGTCGAGTACGACGGACAATCTGGGTGCCAATACCTTCCCAGGTTGTAACCAACCCCTTTTCTCAGTTTCTCTGGTTCGCAACTGTCTTATCCATATCTTTCCAGGTTTATGCAGCATTAACTTTCCTTCGGATAAAAATGCCTAGCTGGCGACTCTTATCTTTTTCCTCTCGCCGACCGTTCGCGTCTGTACCCTATCTGACCGGGAGTCTTTTAGTGGGAACGACAATGGGCTATTTATTCCCTCTTCTTATGTTGATAGTAAAGTAGTAAATATATTTGATTTTCTTAAGACCAAAAAAGATAAAAGAAAATTCAAAATTGGTTTTAAATCAAAGTATCTAATTATGAGTGATCTAATAACTAGAGAGTACTTTTATGTTTTCAATTGTATTTCATTCAAGTAAGTTTGTGGCACTCTTGAAATGATCCATGGTGATTTTCCTAAAACTGAACAAGAGAGACTGAACATACAAATTCAAGAAGATAAATCACAAAATGTACATGAAAGTCATCTTCATAGATGGTGCTCAAACATTGGAATCCTCAGAAGTTGTGTTAAAAGTTTTATATTTAACATATACCTTAGATATTAGAATTAGATCTAAGAAAATGATTTAGTCCTTAATTCAAAAGATAGAAGTATGTTTGTTGAGTTTCCAGAAAATCCGTGAAAATGGAAATTATTGAAAAGCTCAACAAAGTGATCCAGGTGTTAAAAGACAAAGAATGGATTCAATAATATTATAAGAGTTAACTTCGTCATCATTAGAATAAATAAAGGATGAATCAACACCGAAGGTTTCATTTGAAAGAACGGTTGTGATAAACGAATGGTTTTCTGAGTAGTCTTCATCCAGTAGAGGATTTGTAGAAGCGTTGACAAATAAAAGATATGAAAAAGCATCGTCTAGTAAGGAAAGTGAAGAAGCTTCATCAAATAGAATATTTTAAATATCATAAAACATGTTTAGATATTCACATATGAAGAAGATACAACCTAAAAAAACCATATATATCTTCAACAATATCCTCAAGAATAATTTGACGAAGAATATATTTGCTCCAAAGTCTCAAGAGAAGATGACGACACCGAGGTGACATCTCTAATTTATGGTCAAATGTTTAAAGTAAGTGTTAAGCTCAATAAAGGTAATGATAAATTAGAAAAGAGGATTATTTATTTTAAACATTATGTTGAATTTATATAAAATAGAAATAAAAGTTTTGGTGAAGAAATAGCTAGCATTAGAAATGAATTTTTAAAAAAAAATGTGATACATGTGAATCTCTGAAAATTTGAAATAACTAGCTTGTGTGAAACCTTAGAAAATTTTACTAAAGGAAAATATAAACTTGATCTAATTATTTATATTCATGGAGCTTTGCATAAAAACCGGATTAGGTTACCTATCTAATAGATCAATTATAAATATATGTCATGAGAGAAAGAAATCCAATCGTCATATTTTTAAGTGCAATTTTTATAATCAGCTCGGTGATTTAGAGTCTTATTGTTATACCAAGTTAAATCATTTAAGACGGTCTAAATAAAATAATTTAGACATCTTAAAACCACTAACACACCAGGATTAAAAAATATTTTGATACCAAAGATAAAAAAAAAAAATTATTTTGTAAAAATGCTTTGCAGCTTTGAAGTAGCCAAATGTAAATTTAATGAAGTTGTGAAAATCATGTGTATACTCTAAGTATACATGTGTGAGATTGTGTTTGGGAGTGTTTGATGATCCTGATTGATCTAGTTGACATTTATGATTTTGTTCAACAATCATGGTGGCTATAATGCTTATGGAGTATGGGGGATCTTTGATGATTGTGTCACTCATCGAATTTTTTTATCCAACTCACGTATCAAATGATCCATATAGATGGAAAATATATAGTGAAAAATGTGATTAATTCTTTAGCAAATGGTCTTATTCATGCTTAGTGAATATTAGTTTATCAATAACATATTTTTTGGTTTGAATTAAATTTTCCTTCAGCAAGATTGCCATGAAAAAATGAAATATATAGCTAAGTGGTGCAGTGTTGAAAGAAAAGGGATGCCAAGAGTAAATGATAAAGCCCAAATGCACGCCAAAGTCCAAAAAGAGCAGGGAGGCTGAAAATACATCATATAATTGATTACCATATAGGTATAATCGATTAGAGGCTTTTTGAAATTCAAATTGTGCGCCTCATAATCAATTAGCCTCAATAGCCTAATCGATTATGACCTTAATAAGAGCGTGCCTCCATCAATCAATCATCATGTCTTAAAGCATTAATCACTTTAACTGATTATAAAAGGAATATATTTATCATCAACAACCTATAAAGGGTATAAATCTCCTCTATATTCTTCATTTGATCTTTCATTCTCTTTATCTCCTACTTGTTCTCTAGTTGTTATAGTTTTACAAACTTGTGTGAGTTGTAAACTTGATCCTCATCCATTATCATGACACCAAAGATTGTCAGAATTTCATATAGCTCTTCCTCTCCAGCATACTTTTTGGAAGAATTCTAAATTTTTGAGCAAGAGAGCAGATATAATATAATTTTCTACCAGAGAGATCATGTCTTCCTATTTCTGTAAGGAAGTGTCTTCAAGGATTGTAAATTCTTCAAGATGATTGAAGAAGATAATTTGAGAAGTCTAATATGCGATGCACGGATCGAGATATATCCAACTTCTTTAAAGATGTTCTACATCAACCTCAAATATGCAAATGGCATTATTACATCTGAATTTCAGAAGCTTCATATTTCTCTGTCCCTTGAAGAGTTAGCTGAAATTTGCAGTCTTCCCTGCTTTGGCCTTCCCTACAGTGAAATTGAACAAGGGCTGACTTTATCTCATTCTCTTATTTTTCCTTCATACAAGATCTAAACTCTGGAATTCATTCTCCTTTTCTTATAAGAAGTGTGAGCCCATACATTTGCATGATTCACTATATGGTAAGCCACATTATTGTCCCTAGAAAACATAATCTCATAAAATTGTCAAAATATCATGTGGAAATGAACTGGTCATTAGCCAACAAAGTTGAGGCAGATTGGACCAACATCGTGATGCATCACATGATGGTGAGCAAAAGAAAAGGAGTTATGTGGGTACTATACAGTCATCTGGTATTGAAATTTTTGGAACATGGTGGCTTCAACGTTGAGGATGAGGAATCTAAGGATAAATTGGTCATGATAGGAAACATTGTGGTACGGCTAATGAGAATTGAGATCAACAATAAAGTGACATCTCAAAAGCCTCATAGGGATAGAAGAATTACTCATGGACGATAATCTCAACAACAAACACCTAAACAAGCATGTTTGTTTAACTCTAAAGGATTTCAATTATGATATCTCATAGACTTCTCCAACCCAAGCTTTCCTCCAAACACTCACCAAAGAGCATAAAAGAATGAACAAAAAATATGCTTCTTTGAATATAATGTTTCTCAGTTTCACCTACCATATGAGTTGTTCAATGATGATGATGAGAAACCATAGAAGTTCTAACTGTTTGGATTTAAGAGGAGTTTTTCAAATAATTTGATTCTCTCAGCAAAACAATCTTGATGAACGAATCTTGATTAAACCATTAATCACAAATCATACGCAAAATAGGGATTCCGAATTACCTCTTGAATTGTGCTTTAACTTTGATCACTAACGTGGAAAATACCATTGTCTCTACGAAGTCCACCCGAGTACAAAGTGGAACGCGGTGCTAGTCGTCTCTTGTTATGAGGAAATTGACAATTAGGAATGGCAATAGAAATAACTCATCTATTTATAGAGAGCTACTAAAACCCTAATGCTCTTATTTTGGGCTTTTCCAAAATAAGCCCAATCTTATTTAATTAAATTATTTTAATTAAATAAAATACTATTATATTTAACTAAACTCTTTTAATTAAATTAAATCATATTTAATTTAATCAATTGTCAATTATCATTTATTTAATTAAATCATATTTAATCAAATAAATTATATTTTTGTTAATTTATTAAATAATACAATTAACACATAATTAAATTAAATCTTATTTAAATTAATCTTTCGTTCCACTATCAGTACTTTATGCGTGTGACCCTGTAGGTTCTCGTAACATTGGCAATAATATTAAATCACCTGTTTAATATTATAAATAGTGAGCGGTATCTAGCAACATATCACTGCTACCCAAGTGACGAGAATGTCGTGTGATCTGTGTCGCTCCCACCGAAAGACACCGGGTCAGACGGGGTACAGACGCGAACGGTCGGCGAAATAGAGAGAACATGAAATGAACTGAAAAGAGTCGCCAGCTAGGCATTTTTATCCCGAAGGAAAGGTAATGCTGCATAAACATGGGAATATATGGATAAGGCGGTCGCGAACCAGAGAAACTGAGAAAGGGGGTTAGTTACAACCTGGGAAGGTATTAGCACCCAGATTGTCCGTCGTACTCGACAGGATCCACGCTTGAAAGTTTGTGTTTAAAGGGGTAGTATCAGTGCTATCTGTGTGCAAAAGCTGAAAAGAATGTACAGGTGTCAGTGCAAAAGAGATGTGAAGTGAAATTGCTCAGGAATGAGGCTTAAAGGATAATGCTGGAAGAGGGGGAAGACACAGAGACTTTTGTTCGATAACAGTTAAGTTATACCTACGTATCCTCTCGTGCAATGAGGAAGTCAGAACACCGTAGTTAGACTCAAAGAGACTGAAAGACAAATTGACTGATGAACTGCTTACTTGTATATGCTCAAGTGTATGACATGTCTGGCTCAGGTGCTAACTGTCTTACATTAGACGGAAGAAGTGAGTTCTCATTTGTGAGTGAATGAGGTGAGAAAATAATCCCGAAGGAGACGCTTATTGTTTGTTTTTGATGTTTTCATCTTTTATTGCTTTTTGTGTTTGTTATAAGAAAATGAGCTTAAGCCTAAACCAAGGGTTAGTAAACTCATCACATCTTCCCTCTGATTAGGGGTAATGAGAATACCTTAGGTATGAAGTAAGCACCTCACACTTAATCACCATGATGTAGGATTAAGATCATTATCCTACTTGCAATTATTTAGATGTTTTTGGAGTTTTTGTTTAGTGTTAAGTAATGAGTTTAAGCCATAATCAAGGATTTAATGGACCCATTACACCATCCTAATAGAAGGATAATAGATGAGAACATTTAAGCTGAGGAAGATACCTCAACTTAATCCATGATTAGGGATTAACCTCATGACAAAAAAAGCTCTTATTAAAGTGGATTTTAGTTAATGGTAAGATTAAGAAGTGAATTTTATGGTTTGTAAGACAACTTGAGGGGGACTTGTCCATTACCACTAGGGTTAGTCCTTCTTAACCAATTAAGGAAGAATTAGAACCCTAATGAAAGGCCCAAGTTACAAGCTTATTGTCTTAGTGATTATTAGGTGGATTGATTAAGAGATTTAAACACATCAAGGCTTTAACACTTAGGATTAAAATTATACACTCCATCCTAAGAGAAGGATGCAGGCATAAGCTTAATCACAAATCCTTAAGACCTTAAAGGTTTAGTCCCTGATTATGAGATGAGAAGAGAGACACAAAAGATGACACAAAGGTAAAACTAATGGGGGACTAATCAAAAACCTAATTGTTATCATGCTTGGGTGTTCCTAGGGTTTATGAGGCTTGCAAGAGATCTTCAAGAATAAGCCACCAAGGAAGAAGCAGAAGAAACAAGTTAACTTACTTCACTTAAGAAGATAAGTTACTTGAAGAAAGAAGGTGAAGGAGGAACATGAATGAGCAAGCTCACTCTAAAGCAAAGATAAAATGCAGCAATGAATTCATAAGAGAGATGAAAAGAGAATGTGAGAAGTGAAGGCAAATTCACTTCTCAAAGCACTTACCACCTGAAAAGTTAGCATAAAAGAAAGAATGAAATGAAAATGAGATGTATGCAAGGATGCAAACCAAAACCATAAGCATGTTCATTATTTTAATGATGCTAAGAGATGATGCAAAGGCATGTCAAGAGCAATGGATAATCAAACAAGTGATGAGAATGCAAATGAAGCATGAAAGAAGCATGAAAGTTCATGAATGTTCATAGAATGCAATGAATGCATAACATGGTAAATGTATGAATAAATGATCAAGCATGATTCTAATGTGTCCTAAGATGTCTTAGAAGTCATGTGAATGCATAAAATGTCATGGAAAGTTCATGAATGAAAGCAAATGCAAGATGTATGCAAGTGTACATGGAAAATTAGGGTTTTCATATAACATGAGATGCAAAAACCAAAATCAGAAGCAAATGACAAGATAAAACATTGAAAATGCAATCAAAGGAACCCTAACCCCATATGATATCACACCCCAAAGGAGAAGACCTAACTCTTAACCTAGTGAAAGTTATGGTTTTTCTAAGTTATCTAGGGTTTTAAGGCACCTAAAGGGAGAAAATGCAAATCAAATAAAAAATGCAGAAGAAAATTGTGACAAAATTATTCTAGATACTACATGTCAAATGAAGATCAATGCAAAAAGAACCATTGTCATACCATTCTTGGTTAGGCAGAAAAGAATTCTTGAAGTTAGGGTTCAAAAATAGGAATTTTATGAACCCTAAATTCAAGAAAATTATCAAAGATTGTTCAAAACCAAAAATAATTTTTTGTGGATGGTATGATAATGTTTCTAAATGTTTAAAGATGCAACGTGAATTGTTTTGGAATTTTTAGAAACCTAAATGATATTTTAATTAATTAATTTCCATTAATTAATTAAAATAAACATTTAAATGTTTTAAAAATGATTTTTAAATGCAATAAATAAAAATAAAAATATTTTTGGGTTAAGAAAAATATATGAAGTGAAAATGCAGAACAAAATATTTTTTGGAATTTTCTATCTATTTTAAATAAATGGTGCAAAATAAATAGGAAAATATGAAATTAAAATTGAATAAAACAAAAGAAAACGCATCCAATGGTTCACACTGATTCTGGGGGTTTCTAGGGTTGACTGTGCACCAGATATGATGGCCAATATTCAAACTTAACTAAACCTAATTAATTAATTATTAAATCCAGATTAAATGCTAATGAAGTGATCCTAGCCACACAACACACGCGGGAAAGGGAAATCTAAGGGTCCACGTTCAAACAAAGCCCTAACCCTAATTAACACAGTTAATGACTTTCAGGTCACCGGAGAAGAGCTCCGGCCGTCTTCTCCGGTGACATCCTCCCCTGAAAATATCAAACTCTCTCCCTAGGTTATTTCTGGAGCTCTAAAGCTCCAGATCAACTCCCCTCATCTCCCTGAACTCGAATCTACCTCTAAAACATATTTATTCTTGCTCAATCTCATGATTCGAAAGAAAGATTAAAAATGGTAGAAATTTCAGAACATTCATACAAACTCATTTCTTAACCATTTTCGAAAATACAAAGCTTAGAGTGATCAGTGAAGCATGCTTTTTCATATTGTAACATAAAAAAGGAGTTCTGGAAAAATGATTTCAGATGACTACCTGAGATGGAGCTTTCCAAACTTGAGCTTTCTGGCCACTTCCTTTGTGCAAAATGATTCCCTTTGACCTCCTGAGGCTAATGGAATGCTTCAAAGGCTTTGAGAATGGCTGGTTTATGTTGTAGCAACTGAACTGGCCAAGAATCGTGTTTTGTGTATGGGGTGTTCTTGATTGGTTTGAGGGTTGCATTGTGGTCAGTGAGTGATTTTGAGATCAATGGTGAAATTGGTTTGAAGATTGAGTGAGTGAGCTGAGAGATTCGAAGGAAAATGCAAGAGGGAATGATTTTTGCAATGTTGAGTTCTTGGAGTGTTAGGCTTGTGTGTGTTATGAAAATGAGTCCTTAGGGCATGCTTGTAGTGTTTGGATTGGGCAGAGAGTGGGTGGTAGACTGTTGTGATTGGTATGGGTGTTTTTGCCAAAACGTCAAAAGTGTTGTACTTGAGGTATGGGCAATGGTATAGCTGGCTCATTGGCTTGTCCATGCGCAGCTGAGTTCAAGGATGTCCACAAAATCAGTCTTGAGGCAATGCAGCAAGTGGATGGAAGTTTATGTGGTGTTTTGCAATTATGTGAAGTTTTGGCCCCTTTGAGAATTCTTGATGTTCAAGGCATGGAATGATGCAATTCTTTAGGCAATTCTGATCTTAAAGCAATGCACTATGATGTTATGATACATAGAAGTGTGTTTGAAGTCACAAAATGCCTTGGCAAGTGGTTTTGCAAAGAATCCCCTTTGGTGCATTCTGGAAAATTATGGGATTTTTGCTAACTTTGACAAGCCATATCTTGAGTTCCAAAATGAATTAGATCTTTTTCTTGTAGTTTTTGAAAAGGGAATGATCCAATCTACAACTTTCATGACCAACAATTTTTCATTTGAAGCATTTTTGGTTGAAAAAGAGGAGGTTGAAAAACTTTCCCAAAATGGAAAGTTTACAATACAAGTCATTTCCATTTTTGGCAACTTTAGGTTTAGCTCACTTTTCTTCAATTTTGTGAACTTACAAGCACTTCAATGATCAAATAAAGATCATATAACTTCAATTTGATGAAAAATCCACTTTGGTTCCATGTTGGGGGGGCCTCAGATGCCCTGATTTTGTTCTGACTTGCTCAAGAAGTTACCCAATGATCAGATGACTTCCACAATGAATTTCTTCATCAAACTTGGTATACATGATCCTTATAACATATTGAGACCAATAGAAACAAGAATGACCAAAAAATTTGGAGTTATGGCCACTGCAACCAAAACCCTAATTTCAAGTCATCTGTGTAGTTAAACCCTGGCTCTGCTTCCATGCTTTGCAAGTTCTTGGGATTCTTTGACTTCCTTGATCTATGAAGGACATAATATGATTATTGAACATACATGGACCCTCTTGAGATGATTGAAGACCTTTGGGGTGGCTCAGATAGATCCTGGATTGCTCAGATCACAAACCCTAGATGCAGATGAACTTGACCTAATGCAGTGAAGCAAAATGCAATATGAGATGGTATGATTAAACTAATGCAAATATGAAAGATCCCAAGCCATGGTATGAACTTAGTGAGGGAAAATTTGGGGTGTTTACAATCTGACATAATCTTTCTATGATAGTGATCATGTGTACAATTACCCTTTTGCCCTTATATCTTTATTGAACACAAGGCATAGAATGTGTCACCCTTGTATAGTCCAACATTTTATTCCTTGATCCCTGAGTATACTTGATAATAAAAAATAAGCCCAATATCTCATATTGACTTATTTGAGCACGACCATGCATTTTACAGTCATACTCTATCAAGGGGCCTATAGATATTACTCCCGTATATGTAGGATGGACAAATCCCTTCTAGGCCACTCATGTCCCTCGACATGATTTGTGAAGTACCCATCAACCATATTTATGGTCATCTTGTTACAAACAACGTTTGATTGGCAATAAAGTACTCGACTCCACATCTAGGGTCCATAATGGTTTCAAGTCGAATGGTAGTATAAACACTATCATTATGAGAATAACTTATGACACTTACATAAAAAACTATGTAGTATTCTCATGGTGGGTCAATCTACCATAAATATTACTCCTAAAATTTATACCTATGTGAAAACTTGATATCTCAAATCTATGACCTGTGAGATTTAGTCATCAGTCTACTCACATAATAGTCTTTATGCATTATTGTTGTCTTATTTGACAATAATGCCTGACTACTGATATTTTAAGAATTGCATCCTTATGTTTAATGAGGTCTCACGATTAAGTCACACTTAATAGGTCATTAATAGACTAATTATTTTAAGGACTTTATTATGTCATATACATATAACATAATAAATACAATGCCTAATAAGTATATATATTAACAAACAATATATATCAAGGTCAAGATACAAAAGCATATTGATCCAATATTTATTGGCTATTAGGGCTTACTCCAACAATCTCCCATTAGCACTAGAGCCAATCAGATATTAATTTAACATCTATCTGCTTATTGTGTGCATCAAACATCATCTAAGTATGATACTTTATTAGGGTATAAGGAACTCTTTCTTATGTTAGTAATATACACCTCTTCCAATTTCAACTTTCGATCTTATATCGAAGAGAAAAAGAAGTGTCAAAATATACATACATGGATCGCTAGTGAGATCTAGTTTTCTAAACTTGCTATATTAACCCTTTGTCATCGTGAATGAGATCAATAGGATCTGCAATATAAGAAACATAACTTTCTTTCCAAGAATTAGAAAAGCGATTCAAGTTGTATATTTAACCTTTGTGCTAGAAACGACAATTATCTTAAGTCTTTCCTTTTAACTTATACAGTTGTAATCAAAGCATGACATTTAATTTATAATGTGATATGAATTTTGGAATAACATCTTTGTAAATCCTTTACAATGATTATTCCCATCTACTATCAAGAAAAGGAATATTGCATCCTTTTAAGATATATATAGACCTTCTTGATAGTGATCCAGTGATGGGCACTTAAATTATTTTGGTACTTAATGTTTATGCTCATAGCATACGGTGCATCTAGTGCAGTACATATTATGGTGTCCTTTTTCTTATCCAATGAGGTAAGATATTTTCCATTAGACAAAACATCATGCCACATATGCAATCATCTTAATGTGAGATTTATGTATATTAGGCATCTCAACACATTGTCGGAATATGTACTTGTGCTAGGGTTGAGATTCATCAACCATCTATTTCTATAGATTCTAATTCCCAACCCTTTTAGGAAAACTCACCTAAGCATTTCATCAAAACCACTTCCTTAACCATGTCCTACATTGGTGTTGTAGGGAATTTGTTTTGATGATCAGTATGATGCCTACATACTATACTAGATTAATGAAAATACTCCAACTAACTTTCTTATGTGCACAAGATTTAAACTTGACATTTATTAATCTAAGTTTTCATAAAACTTCATTAATAAAAGGATTCAACTCTAAGAAGTTTTCTCTAATTCATAATTGAATTTAAACAACTTATACTCCTTTTATAATCATGATCATTTATGATCTTCTCTAGATCTTATGCTACATGAACCAAATGATCCAACAACAACTCCCTTGTTGAATTGGTTCATATTCCATTCTCATATATGTATCTTCTGGTGCTTGAATTTATTCAAGTTCTACATCACTCCCACTGGTTTTGTAGATACATTATGTCTCTAAAGGAAGACTCCAGTTCTATCGACAAAACAATTTTGTCCAATAACGTGTTATAGAATATGTGTCCCTTATTTTTATTGGGATATATCCATAAATACATATTCATCTAGATTGTGATCAAGTTTACTTAATAAAACTTACAACCCAAATGATCATAAAGACAAACTAGGTTTCTTACCTCCATATCAAATATGGTGTCTCTATGACTACTTTAAATGGAGTTGGTTATGGATATGAATAATTGTATGTAAAACAATTTATAAAAGAGTCATAAATATATAATTGAACTATTTTAAATAGATCAATGTCAAACATTATACAATATAAATGGTCATTATACTCTTTATATAAGTATTTACCATAGCGAACAATTCCTATGATCTTAATACATTTTCGAGTTGTTTCCTTCTACTTCACACTTGAACTCTTCTCAAAAGAATTCTAACTCGTGTCAAATAGGTAAGTTTCAAATATTATTTGATCTATCATGACAACATTTGTCCATTATCGAAATATGCACTCCTCATCTTCTAAATACAAGAATTATAATTAATGTTTCTTATAATAAATGAAACTTAATAACAATTATTTGGTTTCATTCTAAGCTCTAATTTAAGTCTAGTCATAAGCTCTTATAGTCAATGAAACACATTATTCAATTCTAGACGTAAGTTGACTCAAATTATAATAAATGTCCTACTTCTTGCAAGACTCCTCACATTCTTATAAATGTGAGATCAACATCTAGTATGACATACTCAAGATGTAGAAGTAGACAATTTGACTTTTTATAACAAATTGTATTAGAAAAATCTTACTTATTTCTTCTACTTTAACTCTTTTGATAACCATTAACAATTTTCTTCTTTCAACACATGAAATTACTGTCTTCCTTTATAACCGTGGTTTTATGCCAAAATTCAAAAGAATATAAAATGAATCTCATTCCTTTTATGATTCCTCTATTTAGCATCACAAACTATTTTCTTTTCCTTTTTTCAATAAAATGAGGTAGATATATTTAAAATTTATTCATAATAAATCCAATCTACCTATCTGAGACAATCTCAAATAAAACTTGTGACTAAATTTGGTCTAAAAGGAAATCCAGATTTTAAATCTCAAAACTAGTTTAAATCTGTTTGGATTCCCAACTTGTATAGAAAAGACCTTTGAAAGTTTTACATTTCTCACATCTTGTATTTCTTATTTAAAAGAAAATTATCGAGGTTAATGATCATATCATTCTCCGTGATGACTACAACTATAAGATATGTTATATCTAGACATTAGACTTGATTATTCTCATAAGTATCATTCTTTGAATCTAGTTATATTTGGTTGTTAGGAATTGGTTGTTTGAGAGCATACAATTTTCTCGTGCTTGAGAACAATTCTCAATTCTTATACCAACTCAGAAACTCCTTTCTGATTCTTACATCCTTCATAAGGACATTTCATAGTAAAATATAAAATAAAATGCAAAATAAATTCTAAATACAAAAGGTATGAAAAGATTGTATCAAAATCATTTTAATAAGGACTTTTATTAAAATGCTCCCACTATTTTTACTCAAACCAAATGACCCTCAAAATTTGATTCGGAAAATCCCGTTGGAAGATTTTCTAGCGGGTCGAGATTCATATTTTACTTTTTTTTAAGTCTACATAGGCAGATTACACAAAACTATGTTATTTAAGTAGAACCTCTTTTCAATTGTATAATACAATTCTCGAATTTTATCAGTTGAGTGAATAACTCCTTATTCTAATCTATCTTATGTATTATTCTCACTCTTGCTTCTAAACATGTATAATCCTATTATAATTAGTTTAGTTAAGTCAAACCCAAAATTTTAGCACTTGTATATTACATTTATCTCATCGCACCTTACTAATATAAAACATACACCTCGCGTTAGGCGAAACCTACATTATTCGATATTAGTCTTGATGAGTGCTAAATTTTGGAAAGCAATTAACTTAATATTTAATTAAAGGGATTTTTAATTAAATTTGATATCACTGGTTTGTGTATCTCATACACTCACATAATTGTGTATCTTATACACACTCATATAAGCATACATTTTACGCATCACATACATAAAATAAAACTTGGTAATACGATTATGACCACCTAAAATGCAAGAATTAAATAAACTAATTTATTACAATTCTTTGACCCACGAGTAAGCTTCTCAAGCCTCTCCATCGGCATCATTGTTTGGCGTTGTCTTCTATTCAACTATTGAACTCGAATCATTATTATATTATATAAATAAAATAAATAATCAAATGGCACGACACGCGGGTCGTATTTAATTACAATAAACAACGACACGCAGGTCGTATATAAAAAAATAACAAACGCCAAAATCTAAGGTCATAACTGTATACCAATTTATTTAATAATAAATAATAATAATAGATTATTAAATTATAAATATTGACGCATCAACACTTGATGCCTTTTGTAAACCCTAAAGGCACAACTCTTGCGCTGTTACAAACCCCAATACAAAAGTGTTCATACCATTAAAACATAATGATCGACTATTCAATCTGATTGATCAAAATGACATCGCTTCACCATACAAATGTCATACCAATAAGTATATATGTTAAAAAATAATATATATCAAGGTCAAGATACAAAATCATATTAAGCCAATATTGATTGGCTATTAGGGTTTACTCCAACACTAACTTGTTTGATTTCTTCTTCTTCTTCTTCTTTACTTATCTGTCTCTTCTTTATACTTTTTACACTTTTCCCATTATATTTGAATTGTCCTTTTAATTATTAAAGTATTTTGTTTATTAAATATATGTGTTATTTCATTCTTGTCTTTAATCTATATGATTGGATGTATTCCATATCTATTTATCTTTTTCCCGCCTTTTTTATTATGTCAAAGAGGGAGAAGTATACTCTTAAAAGGAGTGGGGTATACTTTTTATATTTGTCATGGGAATTTAACCACTTATTTACCATTATTTGTTTGTTTGTCCACCTCCATGAGAGATGCACTGTCATCATCAAAGAGGGGGATAATATGGATCTATGTGCTTGAATGTATAATATATGTAACACTCAGTTGACCTAAATGGTTTTGATGATGGAAAAAGTATGAGGTGAAGTTTTCATCTGAAACTATGATCAAGTTCTTATGCTTGGGATATCAAGATGTCAAAGACAATCTCTTTAGGATAACACCTTATTGTCATACCCTAATTTTTTACCCTAAGATTTTTCGCATCTCATCTGCATTTCGCATACAAACAAGATCACGCACTGTTCGTTTATCCTTTTTCAGGTGCAGGTCTATGCCTTGCAGAGGATCACCATGTTTAATTGTTGTTATTTGTTTATATTTACTAACCTCTAACCAAAATAAAAAAATATGTTGTCGTTTGCTTCTTCTTCTTCTTTGTGTTGCAGGATTTCAAAGACAGGGCAGTGATTTTAATTCAGAGGCATTTGTTCAGTTACAATTCGATTCATATGGATGTTTGACTTAATATTGGTCAAACTATCAAAAGATTGTTTCAACTGCAAGTAGTGTGTGCCAGTGATTTATTCCTCAGACAGTGCGTATATCAAAGTTCAAGTTGTTGTGTGTCGGAAATCATCAGTTTATCAGGGATTCTAATAATCAAGGAAATTTTTCAGACGGCGGTTGTGGCTTAGATGACAAAGTTGCAAGTTGTGCAGTGGTTCAGGAGTTGGTTGTATTCATCATTATCAGTTGTTTGTGCTAGAAAAAAAATCAAGAGTCTGTGGTGGGCCAAAAATCATCAGTTCATGTCCATTTATCCATCCTTATTCCAATAATCTATGACCATTTTCATTATCCATTCTCTTCTATTTCTTTATCCAATCACATTATTCAAATATTATTCATTCACAATTATTACCCAAATTTTATATCCCATTTTAGCCTTTTGTTCATCTTTAAAAAATTCGATTTCCATAGATCAAATTCCAAATTCTATTCCCATTATTTTTTTTATTTTTTCCTTTTTTTTATTTCAATTATTTTTTTTCTCTTTTCATTACAATACAAAATAATTCAAAAATTTTTTACCATAAAATAGAAAGAGAACAAAAACCCACTTCATAAGTCTTATATTAGCATCTATGGCCCAACCCATGTCACTTTTTTTTATTTGAACAAAAAAATAGAGAAAAAAGCTGATTTTCCAACTTTCCAGCCACACTCAATTAGCTTTCACGCTGGCCCATCCATTCATCACAGTTTTTTTTAGCTTCTTACTTTATCACGTGACTTTTTCCAACTCCCAGCTTACCATTCACCACGTCACCAGCTTCTTGCAAGCCTACATTTCCTCAGCCTCATGCGAAAGCACAAAACACAAAGCCACCTGCACACGCATTCAGCATCAATAAAAAACAGCCAAGCCAAATATCAGTCACCCTCTAGCTTCCGCACGCACAACATCATCATGAGCCGCAAGCTGCACAGCCAAATGCAAGCCTGAACACCGTTACACGCAGCTGAACAAGTGCAAAACACACACTTCACACGCGAGCAGCCGAAGCACCTGAAAATCATGACAACTTACATCGCCGCACACAAATAACATCAAGCCGCAAGCAGCTTCCACCAAGCCAAGCCGCAGGCCCACAACGTACACAAGCAGCCCAGCTAGCAACGCAGCTCAAGCAGTTTTCCAAACAACAAAGCCCAGCTTCACATTTCGTTATCACAAAACCCATCACAAGCCCAGCCGCTGACTTCTCAAGGCCACGGCTTCAGCACGTACGCAAAACACACGAAACGCAGACCCAAAATGCACGCCTTCCGCAGCAGCTAGCACGCATTTCTCGCTGTCCACAAGAACACAACCTCACCTTCATAATCTTCATCAATTTCTTTAATACATTCGGAAATCCTCCCCAAACCTCCACATTTACCACTTCGGATCTGCGAAGGAGAATCGAAGAAGTGAGATTGACGAATTGAAGGAAAGAAGAAGAAGAAACAGTGTGTGGTAGTTGTCTGTCGCTTTCGTTTTGAAGAGAAGAAGAAGCGGTACAGTGTCGTCGCGTTGTTTTGAAAGAAGAAGAAGGTGAATAGTGCCGGCGTTTTCCCCTGTTTTCATGCGTACGAAGAAGAGGATTCATTTTGTTCATTTTTTTTCTTTTTTTAATAAAACCTGATTATGTTTTAGTATGTTTGGGCCTTGCTTTGGATCAATCTCTATCTCCACTCACCACCAATCCTGCGCCATCTCCCTCCTCTCTTTTATTCTTTCATTTTTTTTTAAAACACTTAATCTTTTCTTTTAAATTTATTTTTTGTTCTTTGTTCTTTTAATTGAAAAAAAAAAGAAATGTTTCCAATTGTTTTTTTTCAGATCCTAAAAAATCTTATGAAATATTTTAGTTTTTTTTTTAGGATTTATTTCTTTTAATTTTTTTTATTTCCATTTAATTTGTTGTTTTGATCATAAACTTTAGATCCACCTTTTATTTCTTCATCCTTTTATTTTTGGTCGATGAGATCTCCGATTCGCGATTATTGGTTTTCGAAGATGTTTAATCTTCATTATTTCAAATCTATGGATGAATGATCATTTGGATCATTCTTCATACTTTGGGATCGTGATAGTTTGCCTTCGATAATTCAATGTGAAATCTCGATTAAGATTAGACCGTTACCTTTTCTTTTTGTGCGACATGTTTTCGGAGAATGATTCATTATATCATTTCTCTAACATGTATTAGCACAAATATTTCCCACCTTAATTGGTGGTGGCCGGTCTCATTTGTAGGGTAATTACTTCGTAAATTACTCGGCGATTGCTTAACATAGACCTAAACTTGTCCCGAATTCGGATTAAGATCCATTTGGATCCGGTTG
Source organism: Lathyrus aphaca (assembly GCA_963966055.1). NCBI lineage: Eukaryota > Viridiplantae > Streptophyta > Magnoliopsida > Fabales > Fabaceae > Lathyrus > Lathyrus aphaca. The sequence continues at coordinate 174,417,434 of OZ014524.1, read as the reverse complement.
CCTCGATTTTGGTTATCTTTTTGTGGTTGTGTTTGATTAAGTTCATCATACCATTTCTATGTAAATATTATAATAATACTAATATACTAACCATTTTAATTCAATCTCTCGCACCTTATCCTCTTTATTTCAATCTCTCGCTCCTTATCTCTCTTATTATGCTTCTATATCATCCATCATATTGTTTATGTTTATATTGTTATGCTTGTGATTTTTCCTTTGTCCATTTGGACACAAAAACACTAATAACGGATTAAACATCTAAAAGATTTGTGACTTTAATTTCGGACTATGGTTACTATCCTTAGAATTGGACTTGGAGTTTGGACTTAGATTTTAGGATCTCTCCCTTTGCTCAAGCTGTTATGGATTGAAGACTTTGGCTCCGATTGAATTCACTTGTTCAAGAAGATGGAAATCCCTTTGTTTCGAAAGAATGTTCACCATACGGTTTGATCGTTCTTCCTTTAGCTTTTACATTCGAGTCTTAGGATAATCCCTTCATCTCCTCCCACTTCTTAAATTTTCAAATTTCCTTCCTATTTTCAAAATCTTCTTTGTTTTCAAACTTCAAACATTTTTGCAATCAAACCTTGACTTAGGTCATGCGGTTTTACCTTTTCAAGTTTATTTCTTAATAAATGCTAAACCACATAAGCATATCGAAACTTTCTTCTCAAAACTTAAAAAAATATTCAAACCTCATTCAATTGTTTTTGTGCCCTCGTGCATGTTTCTTTTAACCATCTTCATGTTTAGATATGATTCATTCTTTCTAGCGGAATTATTCGCTAAAGAATGACGACTTATCTTTACATTTTAAAATCAATTCAACTCATTGTTTCTTTTCACAATTTGTACCACGAACTACGGGGTTTTGATCTCGCATTGCACTTTGTGGGTACGTAGGCATGAGACGTTCATCTCTTCAAACACAAATATCTTAAAAAACATTCTTCTTCTCATCTCTTCAATCTTTTTTCAAGCAAACCATTTCAAACCAAAAAAAGCAGTAAATATTTCAAAGGGCTCCAGTGGAGTACCACGGACATTTTGGGTGCGTAAAACCTTCCCAATTTGTAACCTATCCCCTTACCCGTTCTCTGTTTGATTCTTTTAGCTTTTTAGCTTTTAGAGTCATTAGGTTTTATTCGCTCTTTTTCCCTTTTCCATTTGGAATAAAATAAAAGCGCGGTGGCGACTCTGTTTACCTTGAGTTAAGTTAATCAATAGCTTACACTCATGATTTTACCGCTACACTTATGTCAATGGCCATTCAATGAAATCCTAGATGATTTTAGTCAAACAATCTCTCTAATGATTGGTGAATTTCAAGGAGCCTTATTGAGCCTCATCAAATAAAAGATGTCAAATATCATATGAAGTGTTGAATATTTGATGTATCTATCAAGGGATCTTGAAGCTCCAGAATTTATGAAATTGAGGAAGTGTGAAAGCTCTCCTTGTGGTGTTTGGTTGATAAATGTCTTGTAAAAGATATTAAAGTAATTCTTAAATTAATTAGGCAATGTACACACTCATCTAAAAGTATTTTTAACCTCTCTATTTGATAAAATGTATTTATAACCCTTAGAGGAACCATCAAGATCTTCTAGTATTAATAAAGGGTGTTCCAAAATATTTATGAGGCTTGTGTAAATTGTAACACCCCACTTTTCCTCATTTTATAAAATAATAAAATAACAAGTAAAATCAGAGTTTAAACACAAGTGGAATGCCACATCAATAATATTTACTGACACAATTCCTTTATTAAAAATAGTGAAAAATCTGATTTCTTTCAACTTATAATAAAAATCAACATCAATAATAATTCCTCAATATTCTTGATTTATAAAGTTTTCCAACAACATAATAAGATACGTAACCAAAACTAAAATCAACAAAGCAACAAAAATCCTTATTCCCGTGTTACGTATTAGAGTTGTCCTATGACTCGAACAAGCAACACAAAGTCTACGCACTCTCAAGTACCTGGATTATCTATACTTCTAAGAAAGCACTAATACAGCAACAACAAAGGGGTGAGAAACACATTCAAATATTAACGGTGTATAAATCATATCAAGGGTAGTTTCTCTCACAAATAAAAAAATACAACAATATCACACCAATAATTATGCAACAACGAAACAACAACAATTATGCAATGTGACTCAACAACGACACATTGCATGTGGAACCAGCTCAACTTAGTTCATTCAATCGAACTCGGATAAATTACATACGCCCATCCGACAATGACCCACCATTCTCCACAACAGTACAGATGAATCGCATACCCCCATCCGATACCGATCTATACCACCAATAATCCCTCAATGTATGCATGACTGTGAATATGCATACAACATGTATAAACATCATATTATACATCTACACGATCCATCTGATCACATATGCAACAATAATTCCACACAGTCACCAAAATATTCCTCACACAACTTAAGTAATTAATTGTTCCGTTAATTTACCTAAGTTTCATTATTAATAAGTTCATCATTATTAATCCTCAACTAATTATATCCTAAGGTCTACATTATTTCCTCAGATAAAAAGAATCGACATCGGATGCAAAATCGGGACAGAGATTGCAAAACGACACAATTTTCTCAACAAGCCTGGTCATACGCATATTGCACAAGATCATACGCGTATGGACCAGCTCCTATGCCCACCATACGCCTCCTAATATGTATATCAATCCCCATTCTCAGGTCAATACGTGTATAGCCTCCTCATACACGTATTACTTTGCTTCCCTATGCGTATCCTACTAAAATGGACAGATGGTCGTGAAAAATAAACATTCATACGTGTGTTACACCCTTTGTTACACGCATTGCCCTATTTCTGCGCAAGTCCATACGTGTAATACATGCCATTACGTGTATTGACAGAGACCTCGCCAATTTCATGTTTTCCTTCTCATTCTGATTTGTTCCCTACGATTTCTTGTTACCACACTTCATACCAGTTCTAAGAGGGTTTCTACATGGATTTTACACTCTCAAACATCCTATTCTTTCATCTATTGTTACTAATTCAGTTCTACCAATTCTAGATCTAAATTCATAACTATCATTCTGCAATAACAAAAATTTGCACAAGTAATGCACATACAGAACAACAACAATAATATTCCACAACAGAAATCAATAAGATCAAATCGAATTTGCAATAATAGTCATACAATCAACATATTCATCATCTAGCATCATACACAACAAAAATCCTACGAGGGAAAGGACCCTTCACTATCCCCATCATGTTATATCACCTAATAAGAATCCCTTTATCCCCCTTACCTCGAATCTTGATGAAAATTCTTGCGAATTTTGTCTATGGAGATTGCCCTAGTTGTTCTTCCTCTTCCTAACTCTCCCTTGGTTCTCCAAACTTGTTATAACTAATCCTTTCTTAATTTGCTGATTAATCTAATTTTCCCTATTATTCTCACTATATTGATTTTACTAATTCAACCTTATTTTAATTAAAACAAAATAATAATAATAATCCTAATATTACTAATATTATTAATATAAAAATAATAATAATAGAAATAATGTTTTATTGGGCTTATTATTATTACCACACTCTACCAAACTACTAATCGCACCATAATCCTACCCGTCCCACTAGGACACTACAACAAAACATCAAAACACAACCTTAAACAAGGCCAACAATGCAACAAAATACCCTACGAACAAATTATTAAAATGGAGTGTTACAACTCTCCCCCACTTAAAATATTTTCGTCCTTAAAAATGCACCTGATGAGAAAAGTTCCAGATACGACTTCCGCATCCTGCTTTCTAGCTCCCATGTTACACTTCCACCAGCAGCTCCTCCCCAAGCTAGTCTCACCAGAGGAATCTCTTTACCTCTGAGTTTCTTCATTTTGCGGTCTTAATTCCTTATCGGCTTTTATTCTACCGTAAGGTTATCTCTAACCTGCACCTCATCCCTCGGGATGACATGAGATGGGTCAGACACATACTTCTGAAGTTGTGACACATGAAACACGTCGTGCAAGTTCGAAAGCTCTGACGGTAACGCCACCTTGTACACAACAATACCAACCTTCTTCAAAATCTGATACGGTCGAATGAACTTAGGATCCAACTTCTTCGATTTTTAAGCACGTCCAACACCCTTCATTGGATTAACCCTCAAAAACACATGATCACCTTCATCAAATTCTAGTTCTTTTCTCCGATTATCATGAAAGCTCTTCTGTCTACTCTGAGACGCTTTCATCTTTTCACGAATCATCTGAATTGTCTCAGTAGTCTGTTGCACAATTTCAGGTCCAAGCACCACATTTTCACAAGTCTCATACCAACCAAGAGGCGTCCTACACCTCATACCATAAAAAGCTTCAAAAGGTGTCATTCCAATACTAGAATGGTAGTTATTTTTGTACGTGAACTCAATTAATGGAAAATGAGTATCACACGTACCACCTTGTTCCAATACACAAGTCCTCTAACGTCTGAATAGTCCTTTTCGACTGACCGTCTGTCTGCGGATGATAAGCCGAACTCAATTTCAACTTTGAACCCAAATCCTCTTGCAAACTCTTCCAAAATTCATAAGTGAACCTCATATCTCTATCCGAAACTATACTCGAAGGAACACCGTGCAACTTCACAATTATCCTGATATAAATCTCTGCCAACTTCGTCAACGGAAAACTCATGTTAATAGGAATAAAATATGCGGATTTTATAAGCCGATCCACAACTACCCAGATAGAATCAAATCCTCTCGCCGTATTCGGAAAAATAGTAACAAAGTCCATAGCAATGTTGTCCCATTTTCATTCTGGAATCTCCAATGGTTGCATCATTCCTGAAGGCTTTTGATGCTCCACTTTTGTTTTTTGACACACCAAATAAGCATACACAAACTGAGTTATATCTCTCTTCATACCAAACCACCAAAATAACTTCTTCAAGTCCGAATACATCTTTGTAACTCCCAGATGAATACTCAAGCTACTTCGATGACTTTCTTCTAAAATTTCCTTCTTCAACTCCGCATTGTCCGACATACAAATTCTGCCCCGGAATCTCAACACACCAGAATTATCTACTTGGTAATCACCATCATGATCACTTCCTTCTGTAGGCAAAAAATCTACCAATTTCACATCAAGTCTCTGATTCTCTTTGATCACATCCAAAAATTTATTATTCATCATTAGCATTCCAAGCCTAACACTCTCAGGTGTCGTCTCACAAACCATGCTTAAATCTCTAAATTGTTCATTTAACTCCATTTCTTTCATCATCAATGCCAACATATGAATTGTCTTACGACTCAATGAATATTCCACTACATTAGCTTTACCCGGATGATAGCTCAAATTAAAATCATAGTTCTTCAAAACTCCAACCATCTCCTTTGCCTCATATTAGTTCTTTCTGGTCAAACAAATACTTCAAACTCTCGTGGTCACTAAATACCTCAAATCTTGACCCATACAAATAGTGCCTCCAAATCTTCAACACATAAACCACTACAACTAATTCAAGATCATGAGTAGGATAATTCCTATCGTGCACCCTAAAATGTCTTAAAGCATAAGCCACTACCTTACCATCTTGCATCAAAACTCCACCTAACCCCATCTTGAAGCATCATAATACACAACAAAAGGTTCACCAGGACTTGGCAAAACCAACATTGGTGTTGTAGTCAATTTCTTTTTCAATTCTTCAAAACTTTGCTCATAAGTTATATCCCAAATAAACGCTTGACTCTTTCTAGTCAATTAAGTCAACGATAATGGCAAATTAGAAAACCCTTGGATGAATCCTCTATAATATCCTGCTAAACCCAAAAAACTTCTGATCTCTGTAACTTTCTTGAGAGGTTCCCATTACAACCCAACACTTACTTTAGAAGGATCTACTGTTATACCATCACCAAAAATAACATGACCCAAGAAACTCACATTCTTAATCGAGAACTCACACTTTGATAACTTCACAAACAACTTTTTATCCTTCAACACTTGCAATTCAATCTTCAAATGCTCTTTATAATCATCTTCAGTTTTTGAATAAATAAGAATATCATCTATAAACACCATAATAATCTGATCCAGATAAGAATGGAAGAAACAATTCATATACTCCATGAATACACCTGGCGTATTAGACACTCCGAAAGGCATCACATCATATTCATAATATCCATAACAAGTTCTAAATGAAATCTTATGAATATCACATTCTTTCACTCTAATTTGATGGTAACCTGACCTCGGATCAATCTTACTAAAAATATGGGCACCAACTAGCTGATCCATTAAGTCATCAATCCTCGGAAGCAGATACTTATTCTTAATGGTCATTTTATTCAACTTACAGTAATCAATGCACAGACACATACTACCATCTTTCTTCTTTACCAACAACATTGGAGCTCCCCACGGTGACACACTTAGCCTAATAAACTTCTTATCAAGCAACTCTCTAATCTGAGATTTCAATTCAGCCAACTCTGATGCAGACATCATGTACGGTGCCATAGAAATAGGCCTTGTACCAGGAATCAGGTCAATAGTAAATTAAACTTCTCTTGTCGAAGGTAATTTTGTAATATCATTAGGAAATTCATTCACAACTGGCAACTCACTAACTGATACTTTGCTTTTAACAGATAAAGATGCAAACATCTTAGCCTCGTCTTCCAACAAGGTTCTCAAATTTTTAGTAGATAACGAATTAACCAACGCTTGCTCTTCAGGAGTAAGAAACAACATTTTCTTCCTATAACAATCAATATAGACCCAGTTGAATTCCAACCAGTTCATCCCTAAAATAACATCCAAATTATCGAGCCGTAAACAAACCAAATCCACTTTGAAATCTCTATCAAAAATAGTCAACAGACACTTCAAACATACTAACGATGTAACCATAGAACCAATAGACGGAGTTTCAATTGTCATTCTCTGATCTAGAGTAGACGGTACAATTCCTAACCTCTTCACACAATCAACAGAAATAAACGAGTGGGTTGCAACCATATCAATAATAGAAATCAAGGGAGTACTATTAATAAAACAAGTACCTTTAACGGAATGCTCCTCATTAGTGGATTAGGCTCCCACCAAATTAAACACCTTCCCAATAACTCCTTGAGACTTATTCGACTTTCTAGAAAGTCGTACTAATATGACCATGTTCCACAATTGAAACAAGTAGGCATAGTAGCTCTGCAGTCTGCTACCAGATGACATGTTCGTCTACACTTGAAGCATTTATTCACTTATTCTAGCAAGTATTAGCATGATGACCCGTGCTCCCATATCTGAAACATTTCATAGGATTGGGATTTACCCCTCCCCCATTTGGCTTCTTGTCAGCAACAACTTTTTGTTTTCCTTTGTCAGTTGGAGCACTATATAGAGTACCCCAAACCACTACTTACCCTTTCGGGCACTCACAGTCTTGTAGTGAGCAATCCGAGCTATGTTGTCATTATCATATATTATACTCCTACTCACCAGCTCTGGATAATTTCTGATCTTCTGACAAGCAATGCCCTGTTTGATCTCAGGATGCAACCCATTCTCAAATTTCTGACACTTTGAAAATTCATAGCATCCTTAGTGTTATAGTGTGCACAATACTGCACTAACTCTTCAAAGTGGGCAGCATATTCAGTCACAGTCATATTTCCCTGCTTCAGTTCCAAGAACTCCACCTCTCTAGCACTGCAAATGTCCTCTGGAAAATATTTCTCCAGAAACTCAACTCTAAACACAACCCAAGTAATATCAGTACTTGTAGCTTCCAACCTTTGGCGACTGTTGTCCCACCAGACTTCAGCTTCTCCTTCCAACATGTGAGTACCAAACCTCGCCTTCTGAACATAATTGCACCCCATGGTCCTGAAGATTTTCTCAACAGCCTTCAGCTATTTATGTGCAACCTATGGATCAAGAATACCCCCTTCATACGTAGGCGGCTTATTACTTCTGAACTGATCCAGATCATGAAACTCAACATTCCCAACTGACGGATTGATGTTCTCTACAGCCTATGCCATGGCTTACATAGCAGCATCAAAAGCAACATCATTGCTTCCTACGATATTGATACAACAAACACCTCGGGTAAAAACACAACAACAACTCTTATTCTAAGCACTAACTTGACTACAACATATGGCCGGTTGGACCGACCTGCTCTAATACCAATTGGAACACCCCACTTTTTCCCATTTTATAAAATAATAAAATAACAAGTAAAATCAGAGTTTAAACACAAGTGGAATGACACATCAACAATATTTACCGACAAAACTCCTTTATTAAAAACAGTGGAAAATATGATTTATTTCAACTTATAATAAAAATCAACATCAACAATAATTCTTCAATATTCTTGGTTTATAAAGTTTTCCAACAACATAATAAGATACATAACCAAAACTAAAATCAACAAAACAACAAAAATCCTCATTCCCGTGTTACGTGTCAGATCAGTCCTATGACTCGAACAATCAACACAAATACACGTACTATCAAGTACCTGGATTATTTGTACTTCCAAGGAAGCACAAATACAAAAACCACAACAAAAGGGTGAGAAACACATTCAAACATTAACAGTATATAAAACATATCAAGGGTAGTTTTTCACACAAATCAACAAATACAACAACATCACACCAATAATTATGCAACAACAAAACAAAAACAATTATTAAATGTGACTCAACAATGACACAATGCATGTGGTACAAGCTCAACTTAGTTCATTCAATCGAATTCGAATAAATCACATACGCTCATCCGACAATGATTATCCCTACCATTCTCCACAATGGAGTACGGATGAATTGCATACGCCCATCTGACAATGATCCATCCCACCAATAATCCCCCAATGTATGCATGACCATAAATATGCATAAAACATATATAAACATCATATTATACATCTACATGATCCATCCGATCACATATGCAACAATAATTCCACACAGTCATAAAAATATTCCTCACGCGACTTAAGTAATTAATCATTCCATTAATTTGCCTAAGTTTCCTTATTAATCAGTTCCTCATCATTAATCCTCAATTAATTATATCCTAAGGTCTACATTATTGCCTCGAATCAAAAGAATCGACATCAGATGCGAAATCGGGACAGAAATCATAAAACGCCACAATTTGCCCTACAGGCCTGGTCATACGCGTATTGCACAAGGTTATACATGTATGGACCAGCTCCTACGCCCACCATACGCCCCCTCATACGTGTATCAATCCCCCTTCTCAGGCCAATACACGTATAACCTCCTCATACGCATATTGCCTTTTTCCCTACGTGTATCCTACTAGAATGGGCAGATGGCCGTGCAAAATCAACATTCATACGCGTATTGCACCCTTTCATGCCATTATGCATATTGACAGATACCTCACCAATTTCATGTTTTCCTTCTCATTCTGATATGTTCCCTATGATTTCTTGTTTTCACACTTCATACCAGTTCTAAGAGGGTTTCTACATGGATTTTACACTCTCAAACATCCTATTCTTTCATCTATTGTTACTAGTTCAGTTCTATCAATTCTAGATCTAAATTCGTAACTATCATTCTACAACAAAAATCTGCACAAGTAATGCACATACAGAACAACAACAACAATATTCCACAACAGAAATCAATAAGATCAAATCGAATTTGCAACAACAGTCATACAATCAACAGATTCATCATCTAGCATCATACACAACAAAAATCCTACGAGGGAAAGGACCCCTCACTACCCCATCATGTTATATCACCTAATAAGAATCCCTTTCTCCCCCTTACCTCGAATCTTGATGAAAATTCCTGCGAATTTTGTCTATGGAGATTTCCCTAGTTGTTCTTCCTCTTCTGAGCTCTCCCTTGGTTCTCCAATTTTGTTATGACTAATCTTTTCTTAATTTGCTGATTAATCTAATTTTCCTTATTATTCTCACTATATTGATTTTACTAATTCAACCTTATTTTAATTAAAACAAAATAATAATAATCCTAATATTACTAATATTATTAACATAAAAAAATAATAATAGAAATAATGTTTTATTGGGCTTATTATTATTACCACACTCTATCAAACTACTAATCGCGCCATAATTCTACCATTCCCACTAGGACACTACAACAAAACATCAAGACACACGCCTTAAACAAGGCTAACAATGCACCAAAATACCCGACAAACAAATTATTAAAAATAGGTTGTTACTTAAACTCTCTAATCGATTAAAGCTCTTAGCTAATCGATTAGAGCAATGGTAGAGCTTCTTAACCGATTAAGAACACTCATAATCGATTAGGACATTAGTTGTTAGAAGGATTCCATTTTGAGAATCAGGATTATCATTTTTATGAAACACATCATCGATTAGACCTAACACCTAATCAATTATGAGCATTAAAAATCCCAAGACTTTTTTTCCTTTTTGATCAAGATTTTTCACCTATTAACAGGGGAATCTCCTCACTTTCAGAACACGGTAAAAACATATTTTAACATATCCTTGAGGATTTTCTTGTGTATTCTAGTGCACGGGTAATATTGCAGTTTGTATAATAGGATTTTGTCTCTTGTGCAATGTGTTTTGTGAGAAGTAGTTGTTTGGTTTGTAAGCTAAGCCACTAAAATCTTCCGTTTAGTTTAGGAGATTATCCATGAAAATTTCTATTTTATTCATGAGTTGCACTTGATGTAAAAACTCTCATTTGATTTATGAGATTGTACGTGAAAATATTGTTTTGGTTCATGAGTTGTGTCTGGTGTAAAAGCTCTCATTTGGTCTGTGAGAATTTTTGTTAAATTCTCAATTTGGTGTATAGGATAGCTAGTGTGTAACTAAGTTTGTAAGAAGGTTTGTGGTCATAACCTGTGAAAAACTCACATCTATAATAGAAAATCTCAAGAAGAAATTCCCGGAAAGAGGAGTAGGCTAAGTGATTAGCCCGAACCTCTATATCTCTAGTGCAATTCTCTTATCCCTTGTCACTTTTTATTTCCTTTATTTACTTATTTCTGCGTTGCTTAAATATGTTTTCTGATCTTTATTTATTTACTCATTTAGTTCCCTAATCTTTGTTTGATTTACAAAATTGGTTTAATCAATTCTTTTTATCAAAGATTTTTTAAGTGGATATCGTTTTTCAAAGCAACACAATTCACACCCCCTCTTGTGTTTGGAATCACTTGTTCTACAAAATTCACTAAATCTCCCCCCTCAATGTTGTATGACACATTCAAATCTACTCCTCATTACAAAAAACCTTAATCGACACTGAAATATCGACAAAAACAATAAAACTTCAATATAACTTACAAAGTAGAAAAAATTACAATCTCAAGGAACAAAAACAAGAATAAATTTCAAGCTCTGGATATGATTGAATGAAGATGACTTTCTGTTCTTCTTGACTAACTTCTTTAATGAATCCTAACAAAAATCGTGAACTCAAGCCAATGGAATAAAGGCGACTCTATAAAACACGAAATATGTACCTTATCATTTTCAATTTAAAGTTTTTGTCTTCCAATGTTGAGCCTTATTCGTGCAACTTCTACTTTGTGATAATCTAAAAGATGAAATTTGCTCAAATGTTGAGTTGAAAATGCCATCTAAGATTACAAGTACCACATGTAATGCTAGCGTTGCAAAACCAAATGTTTTTTTAGTATGTATATTCAAATAAATTAAATCAAACATGTCTTTATTATCATCCTTATATTTAAACATAAATCAAATTAATTATTTAAATCAATTCATCTAATTTTTATTCCAATAATACAACTCTAAAGAATCTATAACGAGTCCCACAATTTTATATTATATAGTATTTTAATTATATTAAATTTTGTTATAATTCAAAATATTAATTTAAATTATTTAAATCAATATTAATGTGAAATAAATTAAATAAATAAAGTTAATTAAACTTAAATTCTATAACAATAATTAAAATAACAATATTATTATTAAATTGTTTAAGTAAGATTAACATTTATGAAAAGAATAAATTATTTATAAAATTATTAATTTAAAATAAACTTAATAAATAAATAATCTATTACAAAAATTGAAAGAAAAAAAAGTAACATAAAATTGTGAGTTTTAATTTTAATTTATTCATTATGTAAAGTTGAAGAACATTGCATTCTGATGCAACAGTTGACCACCGTGGCCAACTCCAATGGATCCTAAAAAGCAAATTATGTTTGTCACATTGTAAAAATCAATTAAGAACTCCAATTGAAGATACTCTAATTCAATCAACCGTTCTTAAACTCAAATCTAGATTTTAGCATATGAAAGATTATGGGTCAAATCCAAACTTTGATTTCCGATTGAATATATTTTTAAAGAAAGTTGAGCTAGTTAAATGGATGCTTCATTGATCCCACCCAAGTCACCAAAGTCTAACATTTATTAATACTACCCTCCTTCATTCTTCTATTCATTTTCTGTGAGTCAAGTCAATGCACGAAGTCAACAAGTCGTTGCTTAAGATAGCTTATGGTGGGGTTGGCCATATATATATTTGCCATTCTTTTATACAATTAAATAATTGAAGAAGAAAAAGAAACATTTGTCTCCATTGCCTTTTTCCTTTTTTTCCACAACTTCACAATCACGAGAAAGATTCTTCTGTTTTCATTTGTGTCAGTGTTTTTCGCTCAGATGGTCGTGTCAATTAAGGCACCAAGAAAATGAACATAATTCAAGAAAATGAATTTATTAATTCAATTGAATAATGGTACATTTGTTACATTATCAATTTTTATTATTTTTCCAGTCATTATTATAGATAAGTAATACTTCCAATTTCACATTAATTAAATGTAATTAATTTTTTAACATTTAATGTAAAGAAATTAAAAAAAGATATATTAGATGTATTAGACTTAAAAAAATTGAGTTTTTATTTTCATTTTTTTATAAGGAAAATTTTTGATTAGATTAGTCGAGCTTTGTTAAAATTAATTGTGTTAAGTATTATATTTGATTATAAGTAATTATTAGTTAGATGAATTTTTACAAGTTAATTAAGATTTGTTATTTGGAAATTTTTACTTAAATATCTCACTTTTTCAAAAAAAAATTCCAAATAATCTACTTTTCAAATTAATTACCTATCTATCTCACTTTCCATAACAAAAAAAAATGAATTCGCAGATAAATCCAGTTACCTGCGGATTTCCTACAGATTTGACATTACCTGCGAATTTACCTATATCCGTAGGTAAATTCATAAGTAAATCCGCAAGTAATCTCAAATCTGCAGGAAAATCCACAGGTAACTGAAAATTTTTAAGAAAATATAGGAAACGTCAATTCAATTGGCGACTCCCCTTTAATTCATTTGTTTTTTAAAAATGGGTAGATTAAGAATTAATTTGAAAGATAGAGTAGTTAGGAATTAAAGTTGAAAAAGTTTGGTAGTTTGATAAAATTTTCTGTTAGTTGACTATAAAATAGTTTTTATGAATAGTACTCCAACATTTAAGTTAGCTTCACTAGACAGAATGATGATTAACTCCTCTCACACCGAATAAGCAAAAAGACAATTTAACCCCAAGACTACATCCGCTTTCTTAAGTGGCAAATAGATAAGGTCAATCTGGAAAACTCTACCATCCACCGATAGCGAACAATTTTCACAAATCAATGGTGTCTCTACAATATCATCCATGGCAGTAGTAACCACCATGGGAGGAGACAAAGGAATTGCTTGCAAGACAAGTCGCCCTATACATTGTATCAACAAAAAAAATGTGTTGTTCCACAATCAAACAATACAAAACAAGGATGACCATTTATTTGACACGTGTCAGCAATCAAAGCATTATTACCCTTAGCCTTCTTCGCATCCAAGGTATAAATATGACTTGTACTCTTCCCTTGGATTTGATTCTTATTCTGAGGACACTCTCTAGCCATATGACTCACTCATTGACACTAATAACATCTCATTACCCCGACGACACAATTTCCATAATGATTCTTATTACACCTACAACAAACAGGAAGAGGAGTATGTCTTGCATTCTGCACCTGCTTCCCTTTTAAAGGTTGGTTATAGGCCTAAACTGGTGACTTGGTCTCCCTTGATCCCTCTGACCAACCATATATTGATCTAATTCCTCTTGGACATTCTTTAAACTATTCTCAGCCATATAACATAGCCTTAGAAATTCGGCATAAGTAGTGAATTCCCTCTAAGACACACTATGAGAGATTTCACCCCTCAAACCAAATAGAAACTGGTTAATCTTCCACTTCTCATTCAGTGCATACACAACTTGTCTAGAATAAGCAGTTATATCCTAAAACTACTCATCATAAGTAGACATTGTCATATTACCCTATCTAAGTTGTTGAATTCAAACTCTTTTTGAGTCCTCAAAGAGCTAGGAAAGTACTTATCCATAAAAGTAGTCTTAAATTCTCCCAGACCTTGGGTACTCCCTGATTTAAAATTCTCCTAGACCTTAGGTACTCCCTGATTAGTCATTAGAGTTGAAGCCTTCCCACCAACTCATATTAGGATCCATCAACATGTGACAAGAAAATATAACCTTATTATTCTCCTCACTATAGTGCACTATCTGAAAAATTCTCTCCATGTTGGTTACCCACTCATGAGCCTTCACAAGATCTAATTCGCCATAAATTATGGATGATTCATGTGAAAGAATTCCTGGAAACTACCTCCTACAGCTTCTTGTGGAGGATGAAGGCTGCCATTCAACGATTGCATCATATGTTGAATGAATTGGTTAAGTTGTTGTTGTTTCTATTGCACAAACTGAGGCCACGAAACACCTTCACTTCCACTTGGTGGATCCGAATTGAAAGTCTGAGTTCTGGGTCTATCATGGATTTTACATCCATCCACCATGGTCCTAAATTTCATACAGATAGTATCAAGTTGATCAAGCTCAATACTATGAATATGATCCAAGACAATGATGTTACCACACATATGAAGCAGAAAGAAATACTCATAATATTTCATGGATAGGTAGAGGATACGACCTGCTCTGATACCAATTGTAACACTCATATATAATACATGTCTAGAATATACATATTATACATGGTTGCAAAGTTGGTATTGAAATACATAAGTTCTTAGTGGCAACATTGTACATATTACATGCCTAAAATAGAACTACAACAATGTCACAATATATACAATGGTGCCCAAAATATAAAACTAAGAACTAGATCATGGTGAGATGATCTCCAAACAATAATTGCACAATGGATACGCCATCCAAAATACCAAAAGAAGCAAGTACATAAAGTTATTTTGTCCTTATCATTCTCCTGATCAGAACCACCTGAAAATAATCAACAAATATGGGGTTAGATGATAATCCTAGTGGTTTCCCTATCTTATGGGTTCTCTGAGCTCCTTAAGGTTCTAAATATCTTATTAGCTCATATCACAAGGGGGAAAAGATTTGAGTCAAAATTATTGCAATATAAGGAAACATGTTGCTTGAGTTCATCAACTCAAACTATCACTAATCGAAAACCATACCAAGGCATCTTTCCCCGACTCATTCTACATCTAGGATCCTCGACACAGGTCACTGATCCTTGTATCATACTTCTACTTTCTTGAGCACATTAATTCTTCTATAGTAATCTAACCAATTTGGTTGAGCATATGGGAATCTAACCCATTTGGTTGAACATATGGGAATCTAACCCATTTGGTTGATGCGAAGTATTGGTGTGTTCATCCCAATCTTACTCTATATAAGTATTATGACTTGGGACAACAAAATTAAGGGGTTGTTTTCGACTATGCGATTAAATAGGGGCATTGTGATTGTATTCGACAACCACCAGACGACCACATCACCTTCATATTCACAACAACATATATATTCCACATAATGCATCACCTTTTAGCTAGAAAACCATTTTCCAATGACACACAACTAGGTATCATACACACAAACATTTATATTTGTGTCATCTATCATATCCTAATTATCTTGATAATTCATTCCATTAATTACTCTTAAGTTTTTCTCACCAATCTTTGTAATTTCCAATCGTATTATCATTTAATCACAAGCATAATTCATAGGTGGAAAACATGTGTAACAATTACAATCCATGGTAATTAACATAAGCAAGACTAAAATAAGCATGTGGAATACCCTATGAAATTGACAAAACAAATTCCCAAAATCTTGGCATTGTCCCCCGGAGAGCAGCCAGCGAGGCTGGATCGCTTTTGGTTTTCCCGACGAGGCCCAGGTAGTGGCGAATTTTCATCATGGTCGCCCGGTGAGCAACCAGTGAGCTTGTTCGCCAAAGCTCTCCCGACGACACTAGTAGAAAAATAGCTCGCCCGACGAGAGCGTCGAAATTTGAGAAAATTCAGCAGAGGTTGGGGGAAAAAGGAGGGCTTTCCACTAATACCCATATACATGTTCATTCACAACAAGAATACCAAGATTCTCATAGTAATGGAAGAAATATATCCTAAACCAATATCATCAATTCTATCTAAAATCCCCAACTCTTAAAATCTATTTCTTCTACCTAAAACCCATCTTACAATTGATGAAGAAGAACTTATTGATTGATGAAGATGGAATGAAGTTGATGATGAGCTTCCACTTTTCTTCTTCTTCTCCCATTAGGTTTTCCTTATTCTTTCTATTTTTTTCTTCTAATCCTTCTCCCACAAAGTTGGAGATAAAATGATACATAGAAGCATCACAAAATAAAGTTGGTAAGAATTAGGCTTGTGTGGTGATGAAGTGGGTATGAAACTTGTGTTAGAAAATGAAAGAAGTAGTAGTAATATAAATATTAAGTGGTACAAGGCTTAATATTTGTTCTACTAGAGAAACTGACTCATTATTAATGTTATCAAGATGTCTCTATCGTACCAATTAATGAAAAGTTAGTATTGAATAATATTAATTAAGTCAATTTGAGCTCATTGGATACTCTAATTATCCCAATTGATAACTTTCAGAGCATATAGAAACTCAGTTGATCTCAACTGATATGATGTAGAGTATTTAAGGAAACACAGGGTCTTACAACAACCAACATCAAAAACACAATTCTCTTTGGACCCAACACAACAACTCTTGATTTTGACACTCATACTCTTGCACGTTTTCCATGTTAATCATTTGGTTTAGGAAAACCCTATTGCATGTTTGCCTTGTTAATCCTCTGTGAAGGCGAGAAAAATACGCAAGAACGTGGGGTTGAATTGTGTTTGCAAAAATTAGATTTACTTTTGAACCAGAGTTCAGATTCTAAAACAGAGTTCATAATCTGAGAATAAGTTCAGCAAAAATAGAGATAAAAGTTAAGTAAAATAGCAAAGAACACACCGTAGTTATCTTGGTTCCTCTCCCAACTGAGAGTACTCCAGTCCCCTTGTCACGCAAGAGATTTTCCACTATAATCAAATTAATTACACTTGCTTATACACACCTATGTAAGACTTTTCTTGCTCATACCACTTGTCCAAGACTTCCTTGCTTAGAGCATGTGTCTAAGACTTCCCTCTTCTCAACCAGCTTCTGATCGAGACTTCTTTTGTTTAGATCTCCTACCTAAGACTTTACCTTGCTTAACCAGCTCCTCATCAAGATTTTCCTTTACTTAGAGCTCGTGTCTAAGAATTTACCTTGCTTAATCAACTCCTGATTAAGACTTTCCTTTGCTTAGATCTCATGTCTGAGACTTTACCTTGCTTAACCAGCTCCTGATCAAGACTTTCCTTTTCTGAAAGCTTGTGTCTAAGACTTTACCTAGCTCAACCAGCTCTTGATTTAGACTTCCCTTTGCTTATAGCTCGTGTCTAAGACTTTACATTACTCAATCCTATAACAAGAGACTTGTATCTAAATTTTCTGTTTAGAGAAGGAATAAATTACAACAACACTTGATAAAAATCATAGGTGTTTAAAAAACAATACAACACACTTCTTACAAAGATTCTTAAGCTACACAAGAATAAGAACTCTTAACAGATTCAACTTCTGATAGCAGTGCGTGTATTTCTCGGTTGTAGTTGCAATGTTATTTCTTGAGTTAATCTCCAAATATTCTGCTACTTTTATAGCTGAAGAAATATAGACGTTGGAGCATCCTCAACGACTATAAACAAACAAAATCTTCTAGTACATATTCTTTTCCAATAAAGCAGATGTTGGAACTTTGAGTCACGATGTTATCCGCAAAACAAGGCCTTTGTCCAGAGAATTCAACTATGATTTAAGTACAACAAAATTTGTAGAAGATAATGTCAATAAATCTTGAGTCTCGTGTTAGAAGAACTGACTTGACATTACACAATTCCAGATGCCTTATAACACGCTTTTGAATCTGGAGTGTACTAGCAGATGCTTTCTGATCAGACCCCCTCAAGAGTGTATGATCAGAATCGAACCAAAGTCGTTTCAGTGTCAGAAATAGTTCCATAGTAAATATAATTCTTCACACACAAACCAGCTAGTTAGAAATCCTAATTGTTTTTCAAATACTTTGTTATCATCAAAACCTTAGAGGATACATGGTATGAATAAAACTAGTCTCAATAATCTCCCCCTTTTTGATGATGACATCTTTAAGTATTTAAAAACAATTAGTAGCAGATTAATTACTCAATAACTTCCAGGGTCTGACGTTTGTAAGCTCCTCCTATGTCAAACAATATTAGAGATGAGGTTTGTAAACCCCCTATGTCCTGTTTGTGAAGTCTAAGAGGAGGGGTTTGTAATCTGCCCATATACAAAATAATAAATCTACTCCAAGGGTGATATTTGTAAGCCCCCTAAAAAGAAATACCAACCTCATTCAGATCCAAAATTAACCTAAAGTATTAATCCATTCTCCCCCTTTTTCATCAATAAAAAAGGAAGAAGAAGAAAAATACTTCAACAACTAATAATGATTTCAGAACAATTCATAGTTGAACACCATTCAAGAAAATGTTTGTCATTTAACCCAGCTTGTTGCACATGACTGAAAACACCCTATTGAACCAGAATTTGAGAAAGAACCCTACCAAAAGGAATGAGAAAAGATAATTCCTCGCGAGATGTAAGAATATTTTCTTTCAGATACTTGAATATAGACAGAGGTAAATTGATCTTGATCCTCGAGACTAGTTCCAGAATTAAGAGTTTATCATCAGAAGAAAGCCATATTGTCCCCTTTTCAATAGGCCTTAGACTGCCCCCCATAATTTGGTACTAGACTTTTGCCATATGAGTAAGAGTAGAAGCCCTTTCAACAGGGCCTTTACTACAATAGATGATGTGTAAATCATTTGTCGAGTTATTTTTATGTCTATAGTTGATTATAACAGGAAAACCAGAAACTGTGAGACATTGCAGGTGTTTTGAATAATGTCAAAAACTTGGGCATTTGAAATGGTATGTGGTAATAAAAGCAAGAAGAGATGACTACATGAAGAAAATCTTCCATGTGTTTTTTTGACTGCATGAGTCGAATCATGTTGCTGAATAGGTAGACTCAACATGTACATTTGATTTGAGTCGACTCATGGCTTGCTATAGGTCGACTCATTCAATGTGATTTCTCCTTCAAAACTCACAGGTCTCAACAGGATGACTGAGTAAGAAGTTTAGGTCGACTCACAGAGACTGTGCAGTTCGACTCACCCCTCTGGGAGGTCGACTCATTACTGATGCTTGCTACTTTTTTCACAGATCCTTACTTTCTATTTTTCTATGTTTGACTAACCAATATAAATAGCTGCTTCATATTTTTGAGTGATTAACAAGAAAAGTGAAATAGATACACATCTTTCTCTTCATCTTCTCCTTATTTGCATCAATCAACAATCACACACCAACTATTTGATAAATTGTTGTTATCAATTTTGACAAGAACCTTGTAAATATTCTGCACTACTTTAACATATACATAACACTTTGTGTGAGCGTACACCAAGTGTTCGAGAAAAAGTCAAAACACACAAATTCATATCTTTTGTGCTCATTTCTCTTGTAAAATTCATTGTTGAGAGTGGATTATCAAGTAAACGGAATTTAAGTGGTTTAGTTGCATTGTCTTAATTTTTCTTATCATTCTTTATTTCCCATTCGGTTTCAAAACGCATATCCGATCACCGATGACTTTATTTGTTTTAGACGAGTTTTTCGGGGAACTTCCGCAAAGTATTTTTCAAAGTATTTTTGAAAAGTTAAATTTGAAAAAGGATCTATTCAACCCCCCCCCCCTTCTAGATCTGCATCATTATCTAACAAGTTGTATCACAAGCACCGGTTCATATAGTGTTTCACATATAACTTTTTAGAAAATGGATAACGATCCAACGGGGGCGTATAATAGAGCACCTGTTTTCACCGGAGAAAACTATATTCATTGGAAGGATTGTATGTGTATTCATATCAATTATGTTGATAGAAAAATATGGAAGGTTATTCAAGATGGTCATATTCAAATAACCATGACCGGAGAGAATAACCTTGAAATACCTAAACCTGAATCCAATGGGATGAAAAAGATGAAAAGAAATATAGCTATGATTAGAAAGATCGAAATATGATTATTGCTTCTTTGGGAGTAGATGAGTATTTCAGAGTTTCACATCATACTACGGAAAAAGATATGTGGGAAGCGTTACAAGTTGCCCATGAGGGAACCGATGACATAAAGCTTGCCAGAATTAACACTTTGCAGAATTGTTTGTTGTGGCTAACATTCAGGGATGATAAACCATTCTGAGTTTATTGATCGAGTCAATATTTCTCTTTTGCAAAGTCTGGTCGAGGCCAGTCTTTATATCTTTTGGTTATCGACCGAGGCCGATACACCATTTTGATTATGTTTGAGGTCAGTTTCATATTTTGAGTTGTCATTCGAGGATGGTATTCTCTTTTCAAGTCCTTCTGAGGTTGGTCTTGTTTATTGTGGCTATCATTCGAGGATGATAGACCATCCCGAGCTTATTGATCGAGGTCAATATTTCTCTTTCGCAAAGTCTGGTCGAGGTCAGTCTTTGTATCTTTTGGTTATCAACCAAGGCCGATACACCATTTTGATTATGTCTGTGGTAAGTTTCGTATTTTGAGTTGCCATTCGAGGATGTCATTCTCTTTTGAATTCCTTTCGAGGTTGGTCTTGTTTGTTGTGTCTATCATTCGAGGATGTTAGACCATTCTGAGTTTATTGATCGAGGTTAATATTTCTCTTTTGCAAAGTTTGGTCGATGTCAATCTTTGCATCTTTTGGTTATCGACTGAGGCCGATACACCGTTTCGATTTTGTCTGAGGTCAGTTTCGTATTTTTGAGTTGTCATTCGAGGATGACATTCTCTTTTCAAGTCCTTATGAGGTTGGTCTTGTTTGTTGTGGCTATCATTAGAGGATGGTATGCCATTTCTCCCTGCAGGGTCTGATCAAGGTCAAACTTTGTTCCCTTTTTGTTGTCATCCAATAATGATATCCTTCCCAACATATTTTATTTCCCACAGAGTGCAAATTTTCCAAGTTATTCGGGTATTCAATCCCTCCACACCTTAAACGTCTGAAAGCAATTTCTATCATCCAATTAGGTCTACAGTTGATTCAATAGGGGAAGCTCTAACACCCTAAAATTTCCCCTCTCATTTTCATAACATTTGGCATACCATTCTCATCCATTTCATTGCATTCAAATCAAGAGAAGAGAAAGCATAATATTCATAGTTGAAGCATAAGGCATAAGGCATAAGGCATCTAAGGCCAAGAACAAGATCCAAGTGTCTCTCAACAAGTCTCAAGGGTCTCTCACATCCCATACAACCTCAAATGATACTTCAAGTCACCAGAAGAAGTGAATAGATCAAGAACCTACCTCAAAATTTCACCTCCTAACACCTGGCCCAAATTAGGGTTTTGGTTCCAAGAGGTCTCTTGAAGGATTTTTGGTTATAACTTGTTCTCATGGTCTTCTATATGTTGCCAAGTGTCCATGGATGAAATTTTGTGCATTGGTTCCTTGAGGAAGGTTTTAAATCAGGTAGTTACTTGTGATTTAAGTAGAAGTCAAGTATGGAGAAAGAAAAGTCAATTGGGGATTCTTAAGGTCTAAATCATGATTTTCAAGGTTCTATATCTTCCCATGGTCCTAAAATTTCAATATTTCCAACATCCATCAAGAATCAAAGCTCATGGAAAAAATTACTAAATTTAGAAATGACTTGTAATTCAAAGTTTCCATTTTTGGAAGTTTCCTAAGCCACATTCAACTTGACTTTTCATCATAAAAAATGCTCTAAATGAAGTTTTTCCAAACATGAAAATTGAAGATCATTCTTTCCCCTTTTCAAAAAGTACTAGATAATCCTCATATCATTTATGAATCTCAAGTTATAATCAAAAGACTCAAGGGTGTGTTTAGGGTTTTTCACATGCACCAAATCTTCCACTTTTGCAAAAAAGCCTCTAAATGACTTGCATTGATTCCACTTGTCCAATTCAGTTCATAAACTCAAAGTACACTTCATTTAGAGCAAAATTGTATTTTAAATCACTCCATTTCATGGCTTATTTCTCATGAAATTTTCAAATGGCTAAAATGCATAAAGGATCAAAACTTGAAAACCAAGCAACCACAAGGCTTCATTCCAATCCAAGGCTGATCAGTATCATTAGTGAAATCCTCCCATGCACATGACCACCTCCATGCACGTGTGATTCACCATCTACATTTCAACATGCAATTTTTCAAATTCCCTATAATCTAACTAACCACACATCCAATGGATCTCTAACCATAATTAGGCCCAAAATTCACCATATAAAAGCTCTTAACCCCACTGGTTAGAGCTAGGGGTTCATAGCATTTTTCAGATTTCACAAAAATTGAATCAAGCTTCATCTCTTTGATTCTCTCTCATCACAAGGTTTCTTTGAGATTTTCTTCCTTAATCTTGATCAGTGAAGTTCATAGAGCAAGAATCAACCACTGTTTGGAGCTCTAATCAAGTATTTCACCAAGTCAAGTTCAAGATCCTCTTCCTTCAAATCTCAAGATTCAAGCAAGATTCAAGCTCTAATTGCATTTATTTTGTAATTAGAGGTTCCAAGAAGTGGATCTGCATCTTTCAGATGGTTTTCTAGGAGTATTTCCATTGTTGCAAGCTTCAGGTTAGTGAAATTTGCGTGCTCATGGATCTGGTTTTTATTGTGTGCATTATGTTCTCCTTGTTGTGATAATGATGCTGGTGTGTTTATCTTTGAATTTGGACATGTAGCATGAGATTATTGTGGATCTGAACTTTTTAGATCCAAACTTCTTTGCTTCGATATGAGTAATCTAGGCATTGTTTGTGAATTTTGATGTGATATTTGGACTCAGCATGTGAATTAGAGTTGATATGTGGTATTAGTTTATATTTCTGGAGAATTTTGGCATGGTGCTCACCTGAGAAGGTGATCAGAGCTAGGTCTCTGGCACCATAGTATGTTACAGTTGGCCTGAGGTGATTTAGGAAAGATGAAATCTGAGGCGTTCATTTATTTGATCCAATGGCTAGTAACATGACAACGCATTAAAAAAGGGTGGTGTGGGTCACGTGATATCTTTATAACATTTAATCATATTATATGCTTCCCTAGGTGGCTTGTGATGCACGTGCGTTTATGATCCGTTGATGATGCTTACTTTCTTGTTCCATTAACTGATTGTTGCGCGTGTGATTAATCTTAGGGCTTAGATCTGACCAATATAGTTTACTAAAGTCCATGGCAATTTGTTGACTTACGTTGAAAATACTTATGGACTGGGCTTGCTTTTGACACCCTCCCTTGAGCCCAGTCTCCATTATAAATGTGAGATTTACTCTGGTCACACCCCCTGGCTAGTTTTCTTTTATTTCTTAATTTTCATTTGACATAGTTTTCCTTTTATTTCTTAATTTTCATTTGACATAGTTTTCATTTTATTTTCATAAAATCATTTTTAAGCATCTAAAATGATATAAAAAATCATGAAGCATGTTTATACATTAAACTTATTTTGTTCATTTTTTATTTCTGATTTTAGCATTTTTCATAATATTTTCACAATTTTCTTTTGGTTTTGTTTCTTGTTTAACACCTCAACTTCAAAATTTCCTTTTACATAGCATAAGAAACATCTTTCAACCATTATTTTTGCATTCATTCATTAACATCTTAAACCTCATAATTTTTTTTACACATTTTAAAACCTTTTTAATTGCATTTTGGTCCCTTCCTTTGGCATATTTTCCATTTGATCCTTATGCAACTTTAAATCATTGATTGAACTAGTTCCCTTTTGAATTTTTGTGTAATATTTTGGTGAGTGAATAGCCTCTGACTTAGGTCACTTTAGTTACAATTTCACAATTTTTTAACATGGTTTGGTATGTGATTGGTTACTTGTAATTGAAGTCACTTTTCATGATCTTTCCTTGTCATCTTCTAACCCTAATTGCTTGAAGGAATTTATTCCATGATTTGAGGTCACTTGTAGGGTTTTTATTGGTTTTTTAGACTTTTATAAGTCTTTTTTGATCATTTATAGGTCCATTTGGTTAGGTTTTACCTTTTGGTTTGTATGATGCATCATTTGTTCATATTTGACCTAATTCTTCCATGTTCTTCTACTATGATTCTTATGCTTGTTTGTATGCCTATAACATGTCCATGTTCTTCTACTATGATTCTTCCATGTTCTTCTACTATGATTCTTATGCTTGTTAATTCTCTTGATAATTAGAACACACAAATTCAAAAATAGTATTTGTAGAAGACTTATCAATAATTTTCAAATACTTAGCATGTGGAAATGCATCAACTAAAATACCTCTGACTCTATGATATTTTTTGTATATTTTTTTAGCAGGAGTCAGATTTTTCTATCAGCAACCATATCAACTCTGTGTACAAAAATTTTCATGCCATCTTCAAGTATACCCCATAGCTCATCATCGAGTCCAATGATATACATATACATCTTGATTTTCCACCATTCAAATTCAGTGGAGTCACCACTGAATACAGGAGGTTTAGAAGTGTCATGATTTCTCTTAAAGATATTGTAATCATAGGGAATCCCCTTTAAGGTACTAGGATTAGTAACCTTAGGATCCATATTTTTTCTCGTTGAATCTTTGATTGTACCACTATTAAGTGTTATGTACAGACCTTACTCTGATGTCAATTGAATATGAGAAAAATACACAAGAATGGGGATTGAATTGTATTTGCGAAAATTAGATTTACTACTGAACTAGAGTTAAGGTTCTAAAACAGAGTTCATAATATGATAATAGGTTCAGTGGAAATAGAGACAAAAGTAAAATAAAATAGCAAAGAACACATAGTAGTTATCCTGATTCCTTTCCCAACTGAGAGTACTTCAGTCCCCTTGCCACACAAGATATTTTCCATTATGATCAACCTGATTACACTTGCTTATACACATATGTATAAGACTTTTCTTATCCAGACCACTTGTCCAAGACTTCCTTACTTAGAGCATGTGTCTAATACTTACATTTGCTTAACCAACTTCTGATCTAGACTACTTTTGTTTATACCTCCTGCCTAAGACTTTACCTTACTTAACCAACTTCTGATCAAGACTTTCTTTTACTTAAAGCTCGTTTCTAAGACTTTACCTTACTTAACCAGCTCTTGATCAAGAGTTTTCTTTGCTTAGAGCTCGTGTTTAAGACTTTACCTTGCTTAACCAACTCCTGATCAAGACTTTCCTTTGCTTAGATCTCGTGTCTAAGACTTTTACCTTGCTCAACCAGCTCCTGATCGAGACTTCCCTTTGCTTAGAGCTCGTGTCTAAGAATTTACCTTGCTCGGGCCTACAACAAGAAACTTTTATTTAAATTGTTTGTTTAGAGAAGGAATAACTTACAACAATACTTAATAAAAATCAGACGTGTTTAAAAACAATACAACACACTTTTTCTTACAAAGATTCTTAAGCTATATAAGAATAAAAACTCTTAACAGATTCAACTTCTAATAGTAGTGCGTGTATTTCTCAATTGTAGATGTAACGTTATTTCTTGAGTTAATCTTCAAAAAAATTTGTTGCTTTTATAGCTGAATAAATATAGACGTTGGAGCATCATCAATGACTATAAACAGACCAGATCTTCTAGTACATCTTCTTATCCAATAAAGCAGGTGTTTGAATTTTCAGTCACGAGGTTATCCACAAAATAAGACCTTTGTTTAGAGGATTCAATTATGATTCAAGTACAACACAATCTATAGAAGATAATGTCAATAAATCTTGAGTCCCGTGTTAGCAAAACTAACTTGATATTACTCAGTTTCAGAGGCAACGTAGCACGCTTCTGAATCTGGAGTGTACTAGCAGATGCTTTCTGATCAGACTCCCTCAAGAATGTATGATCAGAACCGAACCAAAGTCGTTTCAGTGTCAGTACCAGTTCCATCAATTAATTATTATTCTGCACATACAAACCAACTAGTTAGAAATCCTAATTATTTTTCAAATACTTTGTTATCATCAAAACCTTAGAGGATACATAGTAAGAACCAAACATGTCTCAACACCTTGCTTTAGACATACCCTTGTTTGTCTTGTTAATCCATTGGTTTAGGCAAACCCTTATCTGCTTTGATCCCCTGGTTCAGGAAAAAACCCTACAATACTGCATTGGTTTAGACACTTCATTCTTGGTTCAAACGATGTATTCTAAGTTCATACACCACATTCTTGATTCATACACCACTTTTTGGGTTCAAACACCACCTTCACAAACATTTACAATTCCTGGTCCAAAAAACAATTCATTTTCATAAAAGAATTATTATAATCCATTCCCTAGTAGTCAGACTAAAAGCTTAAAGCATCCAAATTAGGATCAAACAGCTAACGTCAAAATACTTCTAGGATACGATTATAACACGGCTCCCTAAAATCAACCAACAAATATTTATTTTCTACCACGAACTATGAATCTCTGATTTTCTCATTGCATTATGAGAATACGTAGGCACAGGATTTTGAAATCTTGACGAACACATTAATTAAAAACTTATTTTTCCCCTTAATTAAAATCAATTGCAAGTAACCTTTAAATAATAACACTCATTCGCTCAAAGAACAATCAAAATGGTTCTCGTTGAGTGCAACAAATGTGATGGATGCAATACCTTCCATTTGCATAACCGACTTTTGTACCCTTTTCTTTTTTCTTAAAGCTTTTGTCATATTTTCCCTTTTTCTTAAATTGAATAAATTCAGTGACGACTCTGTTGTATTTTCAAACGTGCGATGCACTCGAATATTTTTCGCGATGCACAATCTTACTACCCTAAAATTGTTAGATTGAATCCTTAGAAATCACAAAAGCTCATGCCTCTCAATTCTTTCACATGGTTAGCTTTTCCAACTTAGCCAATTTACATCTCTTCTACCTCATCTTTTTGAACCTCCACCAAAAAGATTTCACTATTTTCTAAATGTCTTCTTCAATAGAGTTATAAACCAGAAAAACACATGCAAAAAGTTAGAATGACTTGCACAAATAATTTAATCAAGACTTTTCTACAGCACAAAATGCTTAAAACAATACTTATTGTAATACAAATAGTTCTAGAAAACACACTTTATTAGCAAACTGAAACAAGTTCTGCTTCTAAGACCTTAATAGCTTACCAGCTAGTAAACATAAACATAAACACTTATCCCAACCTTACATAAACAACAAACACTGCATTATGACCCTATAACAAAACATAAACAATTCTCAAACCAATCTTATTCATACATAAATAAACACATGAAGAAGTACTAACAATGTCACATGAAATTCCCTTCTGTCACTCCACACAACAACGATACATGAAATATTTCTCCATTTGACGACCACATTCCGCGCAAACAACTTTCTGTGGTATTCCACCAGTGCTCCCAGGAAGAATAAGCCGATTACAATGATGCGGCTGTTGAATTTCCTTAATATAATCATTCAATGCAGGAACCCAACCATCTTGCTCAATATTATGTTTCCACTTATCATAATCTCTCAAACTTGTTAAAGCAGTATCACCTTTAGCTCTTGCCATTTCAGATGGTCCTCTACAGAATATCGCCCAACCGCGATCACTTCCATCGAAGCTAAGTACTGTCATCACTTCGCTCATAATCTTGTCGTTCTCAACTGTCTTTCCGTGTTGCAGTTTCGAGTATAACATGCTCTCGAGTCTCGCCCAGAAGAACCAAATCGATGTCACGTTTGGGAAAAAGTAACTGAATCTTTTTGAGTTGAAGGTTGTTATCATTCGCTGCATTCGCTCTTTTGCGTTGCTTTTTCCTACGTAAACCATCTCTAAATCGAAGTTGCTTGTTCTTGCTAGGTTCATCGCTGTTTTCGTGAATGTTTCTATCCACTCCAGATCTTCTCCTCCATATAGACATATGATTTTTCCTTCTGTCATCTGCAAAGGACAAAAAAAAATTGTCGTGCGGGATAAAAAGTTAAATCAATTGATCACGAAGTTAGGCCAATTGTGCTTATGTTTCTTACGTACCCAGTCTAAAACCGCAGGATCAATGCCATCAACAAGAAGCTCAAGGCTCCAAATCTCTTGCTTCCACAAGGACTCTTCTTTCTCACTTGTGAAAGGGAAGGCCAAATTTCCCCAAATCCATATCATATGAAGAGCATTTTGGGAGGACAATCTACCTTGTGGATCAAGAGCTACTAGAATAGCTCTCTTTGTGTAATTCCACACTTCTTTGATATACTTAATCACCGACGGTTCAATAATGAAAGGGTCGCGAACACTGAACCATGGCATTGATGATTGAAGATACTCAAACTTTTGCTTATTCACTTCATTCCAGGTTGCTTTGTCCACAACTGGAATCCAAACCATCTCATAGTATGTCTCACCTCTTAATCTTGCATCTTTGTACAAATTATCGAGTATCATAATCTCTTCTTGCGAAATATCAAGATCTGATATGAGAAGTAGCACATGTTTCCTTCTTAGTACCTCTAGACTAACCTGTTAATCATGTTGTAGGATAATTAACTCTCGCACACAAAATGGACTAGTTAAATGTTACTGTAATCTAAAAACAAACCCTTAATTTTGAAGTTCCATCTATAAGTGGAGGGATGTCATCCTTTGCATAAATCAGTGCTCTCATGATTTTCATGTTGTCTACATGAACCGTCTCGAAAAGACGTATCAGATTGTGAAATGCCTCAATATGCCTCTTTTCATCTGTAGTACATCAAAAACATACATAAAGACAATGCAGTGGACTCGAAGTAAGAACAATATTCGAATTTATTAAGTTTCTAATAATGTTTTCAATAATGTGCTCACCTATATATTGATAGCAAAGAGCAAGTTGGTTTTTGAGGTGCTCGTATATACTAGCAACTTTGTGAGCCAAACTCGATAATTCCCATGCCTCCGAAGCTGATGACATGGCCCTGTAAAAAAAAAGAGGTCATAGTCATTACCTAGCAGGACTCAAACCTGAGTCCTTAAGAGAAGCACACTCAGGACCCAAGTCTTCACCAACAGATCAACCTCTACGGGTTCATTACCTTACTTACCATTTTTCAAAAATGATTAAGTAAATTCAAGGGATGAAAATATATCATTTTTATATCATATGGTAACTAACTTACTCATTTCTCATCCCTATGAGACTAGCAATTTGTGAAGCACATGCCACAATACTTCTAATGACCCAATAGGTAGCAATAGGAATATGAGCACTTGCAACAGACATAGGAGGAACATCTTCTGAGATATATTCAGAAGGTAACTCCTTGAATTCAACAATGCACATAGTAACATCAAGTGCAGCCTTCACAAGCTTATTGAGTGCATCAAATTGCGGTCTCAATGAAGCAGAATTCTCAACAATGTCAGGTAGTTGCTTAAGAAGAGCCACAGATTTGGCAAGCGTGTTTGAAGCACTTGATTGAGCAACAAGCCAAAACTCTCCAAAAATAACAGCAAATGCCGCTAAGGCTAACACAACTTTTGCATGCCATGAATAGCTTGAGAGGTAATTCAGTAACACCATTGTTGATGCATGTGCATCTCCGCCTCCTGAGCATTTGCATGATAACTGCATAGATAAATTTTCTATCTATTATTTCTTTTCATTTGTATATATACTGGTATCAATAAATAGAATCATAATAACAACAACCTCACAAGAAATTTTGTTAATAATAAAAGCCAGTGCATCAAGCATATCAAATTCAGCCAAAGCAACAGCAGTTTCCAATGTCTCTTGCTCTTTTTTCACCTGTCACATAAACCATATACAAACCATAATAATAGTTTAAAATAAATTTCACACGCAAATGATTAACGAGTTTAAAAAAAACATGTAACTGCATGCATTTTAATGTACTAGTTTACATGTTCATGACCCTCGACGCTTCGAGCAATGATCTGAATCAAAATTTCATCAACAATTTGAATAAGCGGTTTAACATCGATTTCGCGGCCATCAGGTGCATGAGTGGACTGAACTTGTTTCATCATAGCACTGTCATCAGAAGTAGAGAACATGCGTCTCTCCTTCTTAAGCTGCATTTTGTTAGGAGCAGCTTGTAACTGACGAAGATTACTACTAGCCATGTTACTGAAAAAGAAAAAACACGAGATAAAAGGGAAATTATTGTTTGGTGTGAGTATAATTGGTTTCAATAATGGAGTTTATATAGTGAAATGAAGTGGAATAAAGGGTTATTGCACCAGTACCTTGCTTGTAAGAGGGTGTAGAAAAAGAAGTTAAAGTGAAAATCCTGTTATTTAGGATAAGACGGAATGAATAACGTTGAGGAATCGATATAAATATGTTATAGGTTTTATGCTAAAATAAGAAGTGAGATTCTATTAATTTAAGGAGTTTTTTCTTTATCAAAATTTTAATGTATCTATAAATAAATATGTTATAATATATAAACCAATGTTTTGTTAAAATAAGAAGTGAGATTCTGTGCTTTATGACGTCAGAGATGTCACGTCACCATTCCTTTAGAGTTAAGAAAAGAAATGAACAGCAAAAAATTCTATAAGCTTATTTTCTTATATCTTCTTAACTAATAAATATATATAAGGGTTAAAATATAGTCTACTATAACAAGAACCTCTATACGGTGGTATTACATTGGTTTAGAGGACTTACTAACGTAAAGTCAGAGACTCTATATATACACGTTGGATGCTTGGATATAAACAAGTGAATTAGGATTTGTCTCCTCTCCTGCTAGAGGAAGGCATTTATAGAGCTTTGGATATAGGGTTTTCTTAGAAAAGGTCATCGTCCACCTAGTCAATGGTGATTGTTGGATCCCTATTTTCAAGGGGATGTGAGTCAGTTACTAACCATGATTTTCTTTGTCCAAGAAACATTGTATCCCACTGTTCGCTGGTGTTCCTGACGAACAATCTCTGGTTAACCAAATCTCTTAGAAAATGGTGACTTACAGGACCAACCAACCAAGTCCTAGGACGTCGCGTGCTAAGAATCAAACGAAGAATAATCTAAACTTAGTGCTTATATGTTTCTGTCGAAATGTTCTAGAGTAGAACAATTATTGTTATTTATATTGGAGTTGAAAGGTGTTTGTATATTTGAATCAACTAACGTGTTTGAAAGCTTAATAAAAGAAAACTAAAGTTTTGACATGAAGGTAAAGAATTGCTTGAATATGAATTGACTGAAATATAAAGTTGCTGGAAACGTGAAATGGAATGTAAAAGAGAAACAAAGAGCAAAGATTTAAAAACAAAACTTAAAGCTTTTATAACTTGAAATAAAATTGGTGTTGATACATACATTTCCAAAATAATCTCTCATTTCTCTTTACACACGAGTACTTGAGTAATCTTACAGGAATTTATACAATATTTTTCACACACTTTTCACAAAGAAAACTATCCTATTTATATAAAAATATCATAACCGTCGAACAACGGTCAAAACCTAGGCAGATGCCACTTGACATTGTGCATGCTAATGTCTTCTAAAAACCTTCCACGTCCCCTTTATCAACCGAATCAGTTATTCATACAAAACTGCTCTTCAACTGACGAAACGGTGTGTCTCTTTGTTATATCAAGTTGATTTAAAATTCAAATCCAAAGTCCTTCTATCAGATTTTCCTTTGTCGAATTTCTCATTATCAAAATAACAATAAAACTTATCTGTAGTGATGTGAAGAACTTCCAGTCAGTAATCTAGTGTCTCTTTTGACAAGCCACTTTCGACTTATAAACCAAATCACTACAAACCTTCTTAAGATGTTTGGAAGAAAGAGTAATCAACTTGTCGAAAGATCTCTACAAAAGCTATTAAAGCTTTTGTGCACTAAAACTCATGCTGTCGAAATTCCTATGCATACACCCACATTTCCCATGATTGAAAGATACAAAAGCCTTATGGGCGAGACGGTACCTCCTTGAGGGCGACATATGATGGTTGTTTCTCCTAGGGCAACATATAGTCATCGCCCTAGACAGATCATCTACAAATATAGCACTACACAATCCCTCAAGCACGAGACCTTTGATAGCGTACGAAGTGTTTTAAGACCGTGGTAGGGGGTATCGCAAGGCCCTGAGTTTCTCGGTGATATGTGTGACGTGTTAGGCATATTATTGTTTGGTCTTGTCTGAGGGACTCTAAGTCCCGTCAAGAAGAGTTTATATATAGTCTGGCTGATGAGACTATAAGTTCCTCAGGTGAGACGTAAGACCTCTCAGACAAGATTTCTATTAAGCTCTCAAATAAGACTTGTAACCAAATCTCTCTGACTAGACTTTGGTCGTGTCTTTTGTACGAGATTTTTATGTCTGATTTTGCCAGAGGAATCTCTAAGCCCATTGGGCGAGAGTTTAATTAGCCTAGAAAATCTAAGTCCCTCAGGAAAAGTTATATGTAGCTTGGCCGAAGACACTATAAGTCCCTCATGCGAGACATTGGAGCTCTCGGACGAGACTTCCATCAAGACCTCTGACAAGGCTTGTAACTAAGTCTCTCAGACTAGACGACCAGTCACGCCTCTTGGGCGAGACTTCTATGTATGATTATGCCTGAGGAAACTCTAAGTCCCTCAGGCAAGATTTTAATTAGCCTAGGAAATCTAACTCCATCTTGAGAAGTTATGTGTAGCCAAGCTGAATAGGTTATAAATCTCGCATGTGAGGCGTTGAACTTCTCGGACGGGACTTCAATCAAGCTCTCAAACATGACTTTAGACTAAGTCTCTTAGGCTAGACTTAGGTCGCATCTCTTGGACGAGATTTCTATGTGTGATTAGGCCCGATGAAACTCTAAATCCCTCTGATGAAAGTTTAATTAGCCTGGAAAATCTTAGTCCCTCAAGAAAAAAAAAAAACAATTTTTTGCAAAAATAATATAATATTTTATTTTTCAGAATTTTTTTTTGGAATTAAAATATTTTTGATTTTAGGAAAAAATAATTTTTTATTTAAAAAAATATATGTTATTATTTTCAGGAATTTTTTAATTTTTCATAAAAAGTCATTTTTTTTGTTTTTAGAAAAAATGTTTTTTTTTCAAAGAAAAAATATTTTTTTAAAGACTCATAAAATATGTTTTAAGTATTTAAATATAAAAATTGCTATTAATTTCAACGAAATAAAATTTATATTTAATTAAATAATTTAGATTAAAATTGATTTAAAATCGATTTTAAATCGGTTTGAAATCGATTATCAATTTCAAACTGATTTTTGTGACAAGTGATTTGATTTATAAACTAAATAACTATAAAAATAAGTTTGTAAATAGATTAAGAAAATGAAAGTCTAATTAAACTCTATCCGTCTCAAAATAAAAGCATTTTAAAGTTGTTGCACATAGATTAAAAGTAATAATTGAATAATTAAATGGATCAATTTTATAAAATTATCCTTAATTATTATTGGTTGCTATAAAGATGGTGTAATATAAGATCTTAAAAATTGTGTAGATAATATTTAATAGGGGTAAAATTGATAAAAATAATTAATATTGTATTGAAAATGTAAAATTCCTTTTATTTTGGAATAAATTTATTTTTACTAGAAAGACTCTTCAAACATTTTTCGCACATAACTTTATGCCATAAATATGAGTTTTAATAACTCGCTTTGCTGCATGGATTTATGAGTCTCTCAAATAAGCATTATAAACATACAGTGATGATCGAGTACATCAAAGATATTATGCTTCAAAATAGATAGTTAAGAATTATCTACA
Source organism: Lathyrus aphaca (assembly GCA_963966055.1). Lineage (NCBI taxonomy): Eukaryota > Viridiplantae > Streptophyta > Magnoliopsida > Fabales > Fabaceae > Lathyrus > Lathyrus aphaca. The sequence goes on along the minus strand of OZ014524.1, from coordinate 174,383,057 downwards.
CCCTCCGTAAAGGTAATCAAAACGTAAATTTCATATCCAAATTGGGAGTTTCTTTTTAATGTTGACTCCATGAGCAAGCTAGTCCTTCTTCTGGTTGAGCTATAATCTTTCATAAACTTTATTTTTGAGATTTTTATGTTAAATGTTGGTTAATTAGTAACATGAATAATCATTTTTCACTTATATTTTGTGTATGTAGTTGCATAAGTTGCATCCTCTCATGTTCATTATTCTCTATTATTTATAGTGAAATATTGTAAGTTTATTGCAATGAAAGAAGGTGAGCAAGTCAAAGAATTTTTCTCAAAGGTGGCTGAAAAAATTAATCAAATTAAAAGTTGTGGAGATGATGTATCTGAAAAGAAAGTGGTTGAGAAAATCCTACGAAATCTTCCTCAAAAATTTGAACACATTGTTGATGTTATTGAAGAAATAAAAGATCTCTCAAAACTCACTCATTATGAACTCATGGGGTCTTTAAAAGCTCATGAACAAAGAGTGAACAAATACAACAACCAACACTCTTGATTATATTTTTCAAACAAGGCAAAACTTCAAAATTTCTAAATCACATCAAGGAGGAAGAGAGGATTTATTTTAGGGACAACATTCCAGTAGAGGTCGTAGTGGCCGACACTTTGAAACAACTGATCTCTTGTCTGCGTGATGAAGTAAAACCCGGTGTGAAATGATATTTAGTGAAATTTTGGTACGCAAATCACAGATGACCTATGAGATATCGGAACAACTGATCTCTGCTTTCTTAAACAATGAACAATACAAACAATTAAATATGCAGAAAGTAAATAGCATGCAATCAATTGTTTACCCAATCCGGTCTAACACATCTACTCTGGGGGATACCAATCCAGGAATAAAATCCACTAAATAGTATTAATTCGAAGTGAAACAACCTCTGATTTCCAACTTGTCACGTAATCACTACATGTGTTATATTTCTACCTAAGACACTTCCTAGGTCGAGGCCCTCCTTAATTCCTTAACAATCACTATGTGATCTACAACACATTTTATGCTTAAAAGCTTTAGAGTACACACTTTACAACTCAGTAAAGTTCTCATATTATTAGCATCCACTTGATCTAAGAAAGACTCACAAAAACACAAACCCTAATACTTTTCTACACAAGTATATATCTTTTTTTCTTATTAACAACTTAGGCCTAAGCTAACATATTTATAACAAAAGAACACACTGGATTTGGGTTTTAAACTCGTAGCATTCTGATCCCACAAAATCTGCTAAATATTTCCATGAAAATAGAAAAACTATTCAATCATTAGTTTCTAAAACAAATCCTCCCTGATTTGCGATCTTCGTACCTTCAATCTCAGAAAATCTTCTCACTTTGACGCCAACTGTAATCACAAATATTCTCCTAAATATTCTGTGATTTTCTTCTAAGATAATAGTTACTAAATTTGTTATTGATGCAGATGTCGAGTAAACTTTGTTGGGACATCTTCCAATAACATTTTTTTCCTCAAAACAGAACCTGGTCTTTAACATGTCAAGATGCCTTGTCCAACATGATCAATAGAGGTTGTCTTAACAAAAGTAATGCCAATCTCAATTGGGAAGAACTAACATTCTCCCCCTTTGACAAATTTTGGCTAAAACAACCATAAGAACAACCATAACACTCCTTCAGAGGTTAGCAGCGGAACACACATCGATTCTCCCCTTCAATAGCTTTCCCTTTCAAAAGTCAGTGGGTAAGAAACTGTATCTAAAAGTTAGTTCGTTAGTCAGTATTACTCCCCCTTTTTAGCCATATTTGAAAAGGATAATTAATAGACTAAACTACTAAACAATACCATATAGTATTTTTTTTAAAGATACAATAATAAGTACACGAAGTGCCAAAATAATCCTGGGAATTAAACCCTTACAAAACCACAAAAAAGTAAGTATTACATTCAAGCATCGCTCTCAGTAATCTCATCATCTCCCTCTTGCTCATTGTTGTCATCAGTTTCACTAGCCACATCTTCAACCTCCCCAGTATCCCTAAATATGTCTCCCTTTTGGTCTTTGGTAGTTGTTAATGCTTGAATAAGCTTCTCAAGCTCCTTCTTTCTTGCAGTGTTGACTTTGATTGAATCTTCAAGTTCCTTGAACGTTTTCTTTAACTGATCAATAATATCCACTTTAGCAGTCCCAGGAGCTTGCTCTTTAATCGATGTTGTGACAACATCTTGGACATGGTCACCAGAAAAGAGTTTATAATGTAGAGCCAGAGGAGATTTCCTCTTTATAATCTTGTCATTTGACATAATAATTTATGGATATTGATCAAGAATTACCCCACAAATGAGTGAGGGAAAGTAGATAGGAAGCTTTATAGTTGTAAATAGGTATTGCTTCAGGATTTGATCTTAGATATAAGCTCCAAAATCATACTTCCTTCCTTTGCCAATATTGCAGATAAATCTTCCAAGGCCTATAAACTTTTTGGAGGTGTGATTGGTTGGTACCCAATTTATAGTACCAATTCTATGAAGAATCACATACTTGACACTGAGCTTCCTTGCTGACAGCTTCTTTTTGACATACCAGCTTTTTACAATGTTGCATGTGATCTCCCTACAAACCTGATCATCGGTGTCCTCAAACTTTGATTGAGGATCTTCAATTCTTCCCAGAAATTTATTTATGATAATAGGAGAAAAATTCACCATCTTTCCTCTAACATAAATCTTTATGTACTCTTCACTTCTCTCATTGTCACAATCCTCATGGATATTTACTATGAATCCCTTGACAAGCTTATCGTAGCAAGGATCAAAATTATAAACATTTTTCATCAACCTAACATCTTCTATCAGCTTCATGACATCTTTACATTCCAGGATATTTTTTCCCAAACCTCTTTCAAGGTAAATCCTTCTATGATAGATATACTGCCACTTTGCAGCATTTGTGACATTGTGAAAGGACACGTTCTCAAGGGGAGCCTTAGGAATAATGCCAGACTTCCTTTTAGATTTCTTAACAGGAATGATGTCCTGAGCATATTCTTCAACATCTCTATCATACTTAGATGTTATTTTCTTTTTCTTTGACTGAATCTCAACTTTACTTCATGTCTTAGAAGACCTAACCGCAATAGTCTTTCTTGAGTTTCTCTCAATGATCAGGCCCTTCTCACGTCTATGCTTGAGTCTTTTTGTAATACTAGGATTAAGGCTCTTAGTAACGACCTCATCATCTGAGGGCAATTCATCAACATTTATAGCTTCGTGACTTCTCTCGTTCTCATTAGAAGATCTCTCAACATTGTTTTCAGCACTCTTATATTCTGACTCTGTAATAGCTTGATGTTTCATGGAAGAGTCTTCCTCCTTGGACTTAGTACCTTGATCGAAATCGTAATTTTTTTCCGTTTTTGGTTCCTATTGAACCCTATTTCCGGGAGGTCTAGACCTTAAGTACGCAGAAGAATTCTTATTCCTTTCCTCATTAAGAGTTTCAACAACCATTTTTGAAATGCTCTTATGAGTTTTAAGAATTTCTTTCTCAGTCCTAGAGTTAGGAGAAGATATATAGGTTTTAGACATATTACCTGAACCAAGAGCTTTGGTTCTTTTTACTTCAAGTTCGCTTAACTTCGGTGATTGTTGAGACGAGCAAGGAATCATGTTCAAATGAGCAACACTAATGGCTTCATCAAATGAGATTTTCACAGATTGTGCCCAAATTATTGAAGAACCAAATTCCCTTTTTGATGCATACTTGATCAAGTGAAGATGAGACATCTTATGCAACTTTAAATGAGCATATTGTTGATGATTTCTTCTTTCAAATTGATAGGGAGAACAAATTACTAGGATGTGATGGCGGTTTGGAAGAGATTGAAAAAACTGACATTGAAGCCTCTCTTGGGAATAAGTATATTGATGGGCGCGAAGACGCAATATGTGTCTAGCGGTATCTGAACTGCAAGCGCACAACCTATCGAAGTAATATAAAATATTGTTGATCCCACAAGGACTTTATAATCACTTAGTGCTAGAGGGTCTGCTAGTTTAGCTAAGGCGGATGTTTGTCACGATTTTGGTTTTAAGGATTAAAAACGGGAATTAAATTTAGTTTTAATGAAATAATGAGAAGGCGGTCGGTATGTAATTATGCTAACCTATGCGGGTCAATCTAACCTAAGCTTATAAAGATGGTTCACTTAAATTTCTGTAGAGATTATCAGTTTAAATACCCTCAACTCACACTCTCGTGGTCTTATCTCAGATCTTACTCCTAAAGCCCTATGCCTGCTCTCGCTAGCCCATAAGTGTTTAGAAAATAATTTTTGAAAACTTAATAAGTCTAATTCATTTTAAAACGCTCTCGCTGTATTTAAATCAAATGCCTAACTTTAGCTATCTGGTTAAAATCTCACACTCTCGTGGTCTCGACCTAACCTATTACACTTTTCTTACTCTCGTAACAAAAAGATTAATTTTAATTATAAAAAGTCACAGCCAGAATATAAGTTCTTAATTATTTTAGCTTAGATTCGATTTTACCGGTTTGGTTTAGTTTATTACATACCGCCTAATTAATTTAGCTACTCATTTTTGTTGTACCAGACAGATGCAGAAACAGACAAATATTAATTAAAACATACATTATAAAATAATAACAATATCTTAACATAAACAAATAAATAACTTAATATAAATGCGAAAATATAAAAACCTGAATGATTAAAATCTTAAAACTCCTTCTTCCACAGACTAGTAAGCTCGGAGTGCGGAACCGGAATCGAAAATAATACTAAACAAATTCTGAAGGCTTAAAAAGAAATTAATAATAACAATTTCCTAATGTTGGAAATTGTTATTGTTTTTGGGTTGGATATAGAAGCAGAAAAATAACAAGAACAATTGCTAGAAAAATTAAATAAGGGTGCAACAAAATTACGGCAGAGCTTCCGCGGAAAATTAGAAAAAATACTCTGTGTTCTTCAATTCGTAACTAGGGTATTTATAGAAATAATTTTCTGGGCTTGGGCAGTTGAAATTTGTGAGCGTGGGCATCGTTCCATGAAGAGAAAATCCAGCGAAAATGCATACTGGGTTTGAGAAATAATAGGAGTCACATTTGACCCACGTTGTGCACGTCCTCATGAATTCTTCAAATTATTTAAACCTATTTTCCTTTGTCACGTTCGTGACAAAGGGCGTAACGGCCACTTTTTCCAATTCCAGCGTGTCACGGTCGTGACACTTGAGTAACGGTCGTGAGACCTCCAAGTAGGGCGTCACGGTCGTGATGATGTTGTGACGACCGTGAGTGTTGCAAAATATGCATAATTAACAGAATTCCTCTTTTCATCTTCTTTTCATGCTTGTTTTTGTTCATTAGATCTTTTTCACATGATTTAGCTCTAGAAATGTTATACCTGCAATATGACATAAAAAACTCGAAGAATCGGGAGTTAATAGGATAAATACGCGATAAAACGGACTTAAAACGTAGTAATAAAGTGATACGATTTCTCGTTATCAAACTTCCCCAAACTTAAACCTTTGCTTGTCCTTAAGCAAATAGTCGGTTGAAAAATGATCGGACATTTTTCATCGGACGCATACACATAACAAACCATACGAGAAATCATTTAGCTAGATAAACCGGTACTAGAATAGAACACTAACGATACACTAATGACACAATCAACAAGCTAAGTCGTCGACTTCCCGTTAAACGAAACATTCGGTAATTGCGTTATGATTCTACATAGAGTCTTTCGATCTTATTTCACCCGGTTTCATTCTAGTGCAATCACATTAAGCCCTTTGCCTTAGGACACACGTAGTGGAGTAGTCGGTTAGTGACTTTGATCCTTTATAAGCACGGGGTCTGGTACACGAATGTGGCAACCCTATATATATTATCCAAATTGGAGGTTGTGGGGGATCGAGCCGTAGCACGCCCTACCAAGTTCAGAATCAGGTACCTCTGAACCAACCCGCAATGGACTCCTTCTTATATTTCTCATCTCTTATATGCGACTGTGTACTTTGGTGCAATTTATTTTTATTGGCATTGAGATATGAAGGATCGTTTATAGATTAGGCATCAAACACTTATGTTCATCGACTCCCCACGTGGTTTGTCTTCAGACGGTGCTGACTGCTAGTATAAACTACTAGGGGTTACTTTAGAACTAAAACTTAAGGTGTAGTCGTAACAATTATCGGAACGGAATGCTTAAGTAGGAAGTCTAAGGTGTCAAGACTGTATTGATCTTGTAGATGTTTAGAATTGGCAGAATTTTTGACCAACAAGAAATGTTGAATTCAGTTCAGAATGTCCTATCAGATGTTGGGACATTATCAAACAGAGTATAAGAACTTAATTCAGGATGTCACACCAGATGTTGGGACATTGTGTTAATGATTTAAGTTCAGTTTTTCAGGATGTCCCAACAGATGTTGTGACATCTCAAACCTGCTACCAGAATTAATTAATGACTAACTGATCTGAGTAATTTAAGGAAAGTTATCTGGAATTAATTATGGATGGACAAAAACAGAATAAGGCGCATCTGTAGGGAGTATTGTTATGAAACTTCAGCATAATCAGAAGAACTAAATCACCTAGAATCTAGGAAGTAACAAACCCTAATTCAAGGTGGAAGCTGCATGCGTTTTAGGACTGGATTAACCTACAGAAAGCCCAAAATCCATACACCTATTTAATCAACAGAAACTCACAGAATTGAGTACGAATTTCAGAAGACAAAATAGGGTGTTGTGTATTTTAATAGCAGGTTGTTTTTATTGTACCACTTTATGAGCTTTTAAGCAAAAGTGTATTTGTGACTTGATTGAAACTGTGAAGTAAGATCAAGCTGTTTTGTTTGAAGTATGACTTCAATTTTATTAAACTTGTAAACAAGATCACTGTGTGATTGAGGGGGAGTGAGTTGGTACTCATATCTAAGTTGTGTCTTAGGTAGAAATTGCATTGGGTAGATATTAAGTGAAAGATTAAACTGGGTGGTTTAAGTCTAGAATTAATATTACTTATAGTGGATTTCCTCCTGGCTTGGTAGCCTCCAGATGTAAGTGTGGTTATACACTGAACTGGGTTAACAAACTACTGTGTTGTTTAATTTTCTTGCACTTTAAGTTTTGGTTAAATCTGTCAAGTGTTGGGACATCTCATTCGACATCTCATACCTGATCACAGAATTTCAATGTTTATACTGGGTGAGATCTAGGGAATACAAATTCTGGAAACATGGACAGAGATATAGGGTCAGTAAATAGACCACCTATACTGGATGGATCTAATTATGACTACTGGAAGCCAAGAATGATTGCATTCTTAAGATCACTTGACAACAGGGCCTGGAGAGCAGTCAACATTGGATGGGAACATCCTGTCCAAGACACCAAAGATGGAGCAAAAGTGTTGAAACCTGAAGAAGAATGGAGTAAGGATGAAGAAGATTCTGCACTAGGCAACTTCAAGGCCTTAAATGCTTTATTCAATGGCATTGATAGGAACATCTTTAGACTTGTGCATCACTGTGAGCTGGCCAAAGATGTTTGGGACACTCTCAAAACAACTCATGAAGGAACATCAAAGGTAAAGATGTCAAGACTTCAACTTCTCACCACCAAGTTTGAAAACTTGAGAATGAAGGAAGATGAGACAATTCATGAATTCCACATGAACATCTTAGAAATAGCCAATACTTCTGGAGCCTTGGGAGAAAAGATGACTGATGAAAAGCTTGTAAGAAAGATTCTCAGATCTTTGCCAAAAAGATTTGACATGAAAGTCACATCAATAGAAGAAGCTCAAGACATATGCACAATGAAAGTTGAAGAACTCATTGGTTCCCTTCAAACATTTGAGATGGGAATGAATGACACAAATGTAAAGAAGAACAAAAGCATAACCTTGGTGACAAATACTGATGAAGAAGAAGAAAATGATGAATCAGAAACTGGTGAAAGCTTATCAGACAACATTGCTATGCTTGGAAGACAATTCAAAAAGATTCTCAGAAAGATGGAAGACAAATCCAAACCCAGTGGAAGATACACAAACTCTTCTGAGAACAAAAGACCTTATGATGCTAATAGAAGGTCAAATTATGATGAAAAGACCAGTCAAGAAAAAGGAATTAAATGCCATGGATGTGAAGGATATGGACACATCAGGAATGAATGTCCTACCTACTTAAAAAGGCAAAAGAAAGGACTCTCTGTAACCTGGTCTGATGAAGACTCAGGAGGTGATTCAGAAGAAGAATCAGCTAAGCATATCACTGCTCTAGCTGGATTATGTGAATCTGAAAGTGAATCCAGTGATGGGGAGCTTACTTTTGAAGAACTTGAGCAGGCATACAAAGAACTATTCAAAAGAAGCACTGAAATATGCAGTGAGATTATAAAGCTAAAGAAGCAGAATGAGGCACTAAAGGATGAAAAAGCAAGTGATCTAGAGATCATTGACACCTTGAAAAGTGAAGTAAGTCTTCTCAACTCCAAGTTGGAACATATGTCCAAATCTGTTAGAATGCTGAACAGTAGCTCAAGCACACTGGATGTTATTCTCAACAATAATAAGCATTCAGGGGATAAAAGTGGACTGGGATTTAACAAAGTTCATAAGGATGAAGCTAGCTCTAGCAAAACTACCTCAAAGTCCATACAGTCAAACAAGATGTCTCAACAGATGCTTCAACATTATGAAAAGAACACAAAGTCAAACATAATGTTCCAACAGATGTCTCAACATTCTGAAAAGAACAGAATTAAGAAGAAGTATCAAAGATGGAGATGTCATCATTGTGGAAGATTTGGACATATCAAACCTCATTGCTATAAGTTGCATGGATATCCAAATCAGATGTATCAGCAACCTCCTAAGCAGAAGATAAAAGTTACCAAGAAAGTGCTGCATAGACATCAAAGAGATCAGCAACCTCCTAAGCAGAAGACAGAGGTCATCAAGAAGGTATGGAGACCAAAAGCTAGTCTTCAGGCTGATCAAAGCTACATACCCAAGAACAAGATCAACAAACAACCTTGGAGCTCTACTGATGAACAATACACAGGGCAGAGGTATCAAAAGAAATCTCAGCTCAAATGGTCAAAGAAAGGTGTTGCATATATAACACATACATCTCTAAGAGTATCAGCTAAAGAAGACTGGTACTTTGACAGTGGATGTTCAAGACACATGACTGGATTGAAGAATCTTCTAGTAAACTTAAAGTCACATTCATCCAGATATGTAACCTTTGGAGATGGAGCTAAAGGAGAAATCAAGGGAGTTGGGACTTTGGACTGTCCAGATGTACCAAGACTAGATGATGTGCTGCTAGTTAAAGGTTTAACTGCTAACCTGATCAGCATAAGTCAATTATGTGATCAAGGGTACAGTGTAAACTTTACCAAAACTGAATGCATAGTGTCTAACAAAGAACAAAAGGTTGTCATGAGAGGAGCCAGATCTAAAGACAACTGTTACATGTGGGAACCTTAAGACTTCAGTCTCACTTCAACCTGCTCTTTGGCTAAAGAAGAAGAAGTGAAACTATGGCACCAAAGACTAGGTCATCTTCATTTCAGAGGCATAAAGAAAATCATATCTATGGATGCTGTGAGAGGTATTCCTAAACTGAAGATTGATGATGGCAAAATATGTGGTGAATGTCAAATAGGCAAGCATACCAAGATGTCCCATCCAAAGCTTCAACATTTGACAACTTCCAAAGTTCTGGAACTATTGCATATGGATCTTATGGGACCTATGCAGGTTGAGAGCCTTGGTGGTAAGAGGTATGCCTATGTGGTGGTTGATGACTTTTCAAGGTATATATGGATAAATTTCATCAAAGAAAAGTCTGATGTATTTGATGTATTCAAAGACTTATGCCAAAGAATACAAAGGGAAAAAGCCAGCTGTGTGATCAGAATAAGAAGTGATCATGGAAAAGAATTTGAGAACCAAAAATTCTTAGATTTCTGTTCTTCAGAAGGAATCAATCATGAATACTCTTCACCAATCACTCCTCAACAGAATGGGATTGTTGAGAGGAAAAATAGAACTATTCAAGAATCAGCAAGAGCTATGATCCATGCTAAAAAGTTACCTTTGTACTTCTGGGCTGAAGCTATGAACACAGCTTGTTACATCCATAACAGAGTTACTCTAAGGAAAGGAACTTTGTCCACAATCTATGAAGTCTGGAAGGGTAGAAAACCCACAGTTAAGTACTTCCATGTGTTTGGAAGTAACTGTTATATTCTGGCAGATAGGGAGCAAAGAAGAAAAATGGATCCTAAAAGTGATGAAGGGATTTTTATTGGATACTCTATAAACAGCAGAGCATATAGAGTATTTAATTCTAGAACCAAGGTTATCATGGAGTCCATAAATGTGATAATTGATGATGCTCCTACAGATGTCCCAGAAGATGTTGGAACATCTACTGATATCAAGACTGAAGCTGAAGAAAAGAGTGATCATTCTGACTTCACTCAAACTGATGCAAGGACAGAACAATTCAGCAAACCTCCCTCCATCAGAATCCAGAAGGATCATCCCAAAGATTTGATAATTGGTGATCCCAACAGAGGTGTAAGCACTAGATCAAGAGAAGTGATTTCAGGTTCCTGTTTTGTTTCTAAAATAGAACCTAAAAACATCAAGGAAGCTCTTACTGATGAATACTGGATTTGTGCTATGCAAGAGGAATTAGGTCAATTCACAAGGAATGAAGTGTGGAACCTTGTTCCTAGACCTGAGGACATAAATGTGATTGGAACTAAATGGGTGTATAAGAACAAGTCAAATGAGCAAGGAGTTGTTACAAAGAACAAAGCTAGACTTGTAGCTCAAGGATACACACAAATTGAAGGAGTAGACTTTGATGAAACCTTTGCACTAGTAGCAAGGCTTGAATCAATCAGACTACTTTTGGGAATTGCTTGTATCTTAAAGTTCAAGCTATTTCAAATGGATGTGAAAAGTGCCTTTTTAAATGGTTATCTTAATGAAGAGGTATATGTAGAACAGCCTAAAGGATTTGTTGATCCAAGCTGTCCAAATCATGTATACAAACTAAAGAAGGCTCTTTATGGTCTGAAGCAAGCTCCAAGAGCATGGTATGAAAGGCTGACTACTTTTCTCATCAAGCAAGGGTACAGGAAAGGTGGAATTGACAAAACCTTGTTTGTTAAAGATGAAGAAGGAAATGTCATGATTGCTCAAATATATGTAGATGACATTGTCTTTGGTGGGATGTCAGACAGGATGGTCAAACATTTTGTCAACCAAATGGAATCTGAATTTGAAATGAGCCTAGTAGGAGAATTAACCTACTTTCTTGGACTGCAAATAAAGCAAATGGAGGACTCCATGTTCATTTCCCAAAGCAAGTATGCTAAGAACATAGTTAAGAAATTTGGGATGGACAGTGCTACTCATAAGAGAACTCCTGCCCCCACACATTTAAAGCTGACTAAAGATGACAAGGGTGAGAATGTAGATCAAAGCCTATACAGAAGTATGATTGGAAGCTTGTTATATCTAACTGCTAGCAGACCAGACATAGCATTTGCAGTAGGTGTATGTGCAAGATATCAAGCTGATCCAAAAGTTAGTCATCTTAATTAAGTCAAGAGAATTCTGAAATATGTTTATGGTACTTGTGACTATGGCATAATGTACTTTCATGGATGCAAACCAATTCTCACTGGCTTCTGTGATGCTGATTGGGCTGGAAGTGCTGATGACAGAAAAAGCACTTCAGGAGGATGCTTCTTTCTAGGAAACAATTTGATTTCCTGGTTCAGTAAGAAACAAAATTGTGTATCCTTATCTACTGCTGAAGCTGAATATATTGCAGCTGGAAGCAGTTGCTCACAGTTGGTTTGGATGAAGCAAATGCTCACTGAGTACAATGTCCCACAAGATGTCATGACATTGTACTGTGACAACTTAAGTGCTATTAACATATCAAAGAATCCTATCCAACATAGCAGGACCAAGCATATTGATATCAGACATCATTTCATTAGAGATCTTGTAGAAGAGAAAGTGATTTCACTGGAACATGTAGCTACAAATCTGCAGTTGGCTAATATATTTACCAAAGCCTTGGATGCTACTCAATTTGAAAACCTAAGGGGAAAATTGGGAATCTGCTTATGTGAAATTTAGCAGTTATGGAAATGTGCCAACATGTCATATGACATTGTGTGGCATAAACACCAGATGGCAACACCAGTCTGGTCAAGCACCTTGAGTATTCCTCTCCTAAAAAGTCTCAAAGTAACGGCTACTTATAAAATATCAGCTTGCTTTCAGCTATCCATCTTCTCATCATACTCTCAAAAACGAATTGCATTCTCTAACTGTTTTTCAGAACTCATCAAACCTAAAACTCTTCATCCACCTTCTTCGAAAATGTCTCAAAACCCTAACATTCCTGAAGAAATCCTCAACAAGGAAGATGTGGTGCATGCAACCCCCATTTCTGTGGTACCCATGGATTCAACTCCAATGGACGAAATCAGAGGAAGTGTTCCTCTTGCTAAAAAGCCAAGAACTCCAAAAAGAACAAAAGATCAAGTTTGTAGCAAATCCAAAGGCATACCTTCACCAGCAAACATCACTCCAAAATCTTCTGAATACGTGGATGATTCCATAAAGGAATTGGTAAACAGGATCCTTTCTGAGCAAAGAGTGGTAAGTGGCATTTCTATCCCTCTGAGCACCATGCCAGCTCCACAAGAAGATCATCAAACTCAGGCTGAAAAGGACACTCCTGCTCAACAGGATGTCCCAATAGATGTTGAAACATCTGAGGACCAGCAAAAGGCCTCATCTGATGCTGCTGTTGAAACATCTGAGGATCAGAAAAAGGCCTCCACTGATAGTGATGAAGAAGCATCTGAGGACCAGCACAAGGTCTCCTCTGAAGAGCACATCTCTGTTGATCCACCAGCTGAAGAGGAGACTGCTCAACCTCCTCCTGTTGTGAACCTAGAGCATGATTCTGATACAGAAATCATTGCTTCTGTAAACCCTAGCATAGCCAAAAGGCTTAGGACTAGGAAAGAAAAGATGCATGCAGGACATGCAATTCCTGAGAAGAAGCAAGCTACCCCAAAAAAGGACAAAGCTAAAGTTGTCTTTGGTCCTACAAAACAATGGAGCAAGGTGCAAACACAAAAGAGGAAAGCTGTCACTCCTCCAGATTCAGATGTTGAAGAAGATGTCCCAACATCTTCTCCAAAGAAGAAATCAGCACCCTCAAGGTCATCAACTGCTGTTCCAGAAGCTCCCTTGGACAACATCTCCTTTCATCATGTTTCAAGTGTGAATAGATGGAAGTTTGTGTATCAAAGAAGGGTAGCACTTGAAAGAGAGCTGAGCAGTAATGCACTTGAGTGCACAGAGTTAATTGATCTCATCTCTTCTGCTGGCCTATTCAAAACTGTCTCCAACTTCTCTCCTTGCTATGAGCTGCTGGTCAAGGAATTCATAGTCAACCTCCAAGAAGATTGTGCTAATGGTAAGTCTGCTGACTTTAGGAAAGCATATGTAAGAGGAAGGTGTGTAGAATTCTCTCCTAGGGTTATCAACCACTACCTTGAAAGAGAATCTGATGGCCCAAATGAATTAGGAAAGACTGATAACCAGGTTTGCAAGGTTATCACTGCTAACCAGGTCAAGGCTTGGCCAGTTAAAGGGAAGCTCTCAGTTAGCATGCTGACAAGGAAATATGCCATGCTGAATAGGATTGGTACAGCAAATTGGGTACCTACCAACCATACATCCTCAATATCAACTGGGTTGGGCAGGTTCATATATGCTGTGGGCACTCAAACAAAGCTGGATTATGGAGCTTATATCTTTGATCAGACTTTGAAGCATGCTGGATCCTCTGCAACAAAGCTGCCAATTGCCTTCCCTTCCTTGCTGTGTGGAATAATGCTGAGTCAATATCCTGGAATCCTCATTGAGAAGGACACAATCTGCAAAAGAGAAAGCCCTCTGGCCTTCCACTACAAGTTGTTCCTGAGTCATCATGCAGCTGATGTTGAAGCACCCTCTGGGACATCTGTTGGTCCTTCAAAGGCAAAGTCTCCAATCTCCAAAGCTGCATTGATTGCTGAACTAAAGAGCACTTGCAAGGAACTGGATGCAAGGAAGCAGAAGCTTGAGGAGATTATCCAAAGGCTGGAGATTGAAGAAAGTACTCAGAAAGCTGCTACTTCTGATGAGGAGACTGAGGAAGAGGAAGAGACTGACTATGAGGAATCTGAGTGAAAATTGTATGTGAGGAAAAATGTAATGACTGCTGCATTGTAATTTTGAATCAGTAACTTTGGCCCCAATTTTATGTCTAACAAGGGGGAGAACAACAACAACAACAATGTATGATGTTGTTTAACTATTAATGAAAAACTTCTGTTTGCTTCTGAACTGAATCAGTGTGTTTTAATAAAAATTTCGGTTGCAACAAATCTGAATACATGTATGTTTGAGGGGGAGTAAACTCACACATGACTCAACAGAAAATGAAAGCTATACTCTGATAAAAGAACTTCTGCTGCACTCTGATAACCAGAAAATATGTTAGCCAAAAATTAGCCAAAGGGGGAGTTTGTAGATGTTTAGAATTGGCAGAATTTTTGACCAACAAGAAATGTTGAATTCAGTTCAGAATGTCCTATCAGATGTTGGGACATTATCAAACAGAGTATAAGAACTTAATTCAGGATGTCACACCAGATGTTGGGACATTGTTTTAATGATTTAAGTTCAGTTTTTCAGGATGTCCCAACAGATGTTGTGACATCTCAAACCTGCTACCAGAATTAATTAATGACTAACTGATCTGAGTAATTTAAGGAAAGTTATCTGGAATTAATTATGGATGGACAAAAACAGAATAAGGCGCATCTGTAGGGAGTATTGTTATGAAACTTCAGCATAATCAGAAGAACTAAATCACCTAGAATCTAGGAAGTAACAAACCCTAATTCAAGGTGGAAGCTGCATGCGTTTTAGGACTGGATTAACCTACAGAAAGCCCAAAATCCATACACCTATTTAATCAACAGAAACTCACAGAATTGAGTACGAATTTCAGAAGACAAAATAGGGTGTTGTGTATTTTAATAGCAGGTTGTTTTTATTGTACCACTTTATGAGCTTTTAAGCAAAAGTGTATTTATGACTTGATTGAAACTGTGAAGTAAGATCAAGCTGTTTTGTTTGAAGTATGACTTCAATTTTATTAAACTTGTAAACAAGATCACTATGTGATTGAGGGGGAGTGAGTTGGTACTCATATCTAAGTTGTGTCTTAGGTAGAAATTGCATTGGGTAGATATTAAGTGAAAGATTACACTGGGTGGTTTAAGTCTAGAATTAATATTACTTATAGTGGATTTCCTCCTGGCTTGGTAGCCTCCAGATGTAAGTGTGGTTATACACTGAACTAGGTTAACAAACTACTGTGTTGTTTAATTTTCTTGCACTTTAAGTTTTGGTTAAATCTGTCAAGTGTTGGGACATCTCATTCGACATCTCATACCTGATCACAGAATTTCAGATCTTGTTGGATCTTTCTCAGCTTCCTAACTACGATTTCATAGGTAAGTCGGGTAATGCGAAGATAAAGCAAAAAATTTCGGTATGGCTAAATAAACGGGGAAAATTGAAACTGAAGAAATAACACAAATATTACTTTGTTTAATTGAAAATACGGAAAGGGAAATACAATGAAATGGAAAATGCGGAAAGGGAAAGGTATCTCTCCCACACTATATCAGACATTGTCCTCAATGTTGTGATATAATAGCGGGGAAAATACAATACAAAAACAAAAATGCAAAAACAAAAAACATAAACTAAGGCTGCTGACGACCACGGCCTCGGCTTCTGGTGCGAGAGCGTCTGGTAGGAGTGGCTTCCTGATCAGAACCGGTGGTGGGGAGAGCAGTGATATCTATACGCAAAGCTTCCAGCTCACTGAAAATCTCTCCTAGATTCTCATCTGTCGTCCTCTGGTTACTGGCAACAGCTGAAAGGAGTGCATCGTATTGCTCTTTCTGCCTTCGCTCGAGTGCGGCATTCATCTGATTCTGCTGATGAATGGCACGGAGGACGTCTTCAAGTGTAATGTCAGGTAAAGGTGGCTGCCTGGTGGAGGACTCTGGGATGTCCTGAACTGGCTCAGCAACATCCATGGTATCCTACATCTCGTCCACAGGTGCATCAGTCTGCTCGTCAATAATCGGAACGTGGCCTGCGGTATCCGGTAAAGCAAATAGCCAATTGGCTCGGTTCGATGGATCGATGCGGTCACTGCAAGGCAAGGTGATGTGATGATATATGGTGCCTTGGATCATAGGGTTGAACCTGCCATCCTCTCTCTGAGATATCAAATTAGCGGACCTGCAATATCTCTTTGTAAGCAGCTCCGGTGCTCTATGAGGCAAATGAGTAATCTGGTCACCAAGCTCCAGCTGTATGGCAAGGGTGGTGACAATCCCGCCAATGTAGAAGGGAGTTGCGCCTCTATGCGCTACAGACTGAATATGGGCTAAAAGGAACAGGGCAGCATTGATGCGTTCCTCATTCAAGGCACAGTGCAAGAATAAGAGCTCTTTTGAATTAAGTTTGTGGTTGCTCTCTCTTGCGAAAATAGTGTTGCAGATGATACGATGGAAATACCGAATCGCAGGATTATGGATGTGGGTGGCATTCAGACTCTGGTAGGCGGTGGCACGGCTGTTAGTGATGTTGTGCCACAAAGTGAAAGCAACTTCGTTGAAGTTGTCGGGCACGCAAAGATGAGCATCATCGCCGTGGCTGAAGCCTAATAGTTCAACGATTCTTGTTTGCGTGATTTGGAACTCTCTTCCGAGCATTCTGAACTTTGCAATGCCGGTGAGTTGACTTGTTGAACCGGATGGTGTGATATACTGAAATGAACTTAGAAACTCCAAGGTGAGGTTTTCGAATGTCGGTTGCGGTTGACTGCACAAGTCCCACAAGCCAACATGCTCAAGCAGTAGCTTCACGCCGTCTAGCAATCCTAACTCCCTCAAGCAGTCAAGGTCGACATACCGAGTGGGTTGGACGCCACGGTTTTGAAACCTAACAAACTTCTGTCTTTGTGCTTCTCCTTAGTCACCATCTCTAAACTGTATATTCTCCATTGCATGCAAATGAGGTAAATGAGAGATAAGTGTTTTTGAGGTTTTGTGAGAAAATGAAGAAATGTGAAGAAAATGTTCGGATTATAATGGGATGGAGTGAATGTGAGAAATTTGGAATAAATGGAGAGGTTGAACGGGTAAATGGAATTGATTGAGAGTAATGGGTGGTTACGGGAGAAGAGGAGATAATGGGAGGTTTTCGTTTTTGTGAGAATGAGAATGGGGTTCTGTGAAGGTGAACGGTTCTGTAACTTCAGAATTCGTAAAATAGGGTTGTCACGGTCGTAAGGGGGGTCTTACGGTCATGACACGCTAAATAGCCCGTCACGATCGTGAGGGAATGGTGACGACCATGATGACTACAAAACATGGAATTTTTCACAGAATGCATTATCTCACTTCAGTTCAATGCAATTTCTTATCACTTTTATTTAATTCCAAGATAAACATAATCCATAATAGTGGATCAAGATATATAAGCAGTAGATTTCATCACACGAGAATTCATAAAATATCAAGCAATTCAAATATATCAGCAAATAATGAAAAGCATGGAAATTGATTAAATTGGAAAATTGCATAAATAGAAGTACTTTGCTTTTGACATAATAGAAGGAAAATTACATTGATAAAAATAAGCTACAAAATGTTTGCAAAATGTTAAAACTAACTAGAAACAAAAGTGAAAAGTAAAATAAATCAAATCACTACAGCATTATCAAAGTTGCTTCTTCAAATCTTCAAGTGTGGAGTTTAAATGATAGAATTGTTCACATGTTATGTCAGTTAAACCTATAACATCCAATCGCATGCTTTTAACCTCATCCTTAACAGCATTAATATCGGCTTGGTAAACTTCAAGAGTATTCATAATTTTCTTTAAGTTATCAGCATATCCTACTTGATTTACTTCAGGGGTTTCAATAACTTCATCAGTGTGGTCGATTTCATGGTAACCAGGAGGTGTCTCAGGGTCACTTTCTACATCAGTCATTATGTCATCCCTAATTTGGTAAGATTGTGGTGTTTCGGGTGTGGATGGATAGTCAGGAGGGGTAAGCTCATAAAGACAATTATCTTTATTGTGAACACTGACTTTAGCATGGTTCGGTAATGTGAACAGGGTTACTATTTCATTTCTGATTAGGTACTCGTAAGGTGGTTGTCCTAAGTTTCTTATAATTTGGCGGTTAAAGCAAAAATTCAAATTCATAGGACGGATGGTACCTAAACGTTTGCACTTGTGTAATTGGTATCTAAGTCCGAGGGCATCAGCAATCATGGTGACCAGGCCTCCTACCAATATTGGTAGATCAGGTTCCTCTTGGATTCGGGTAAAGGTTTGCATCATGAATGGTACAGCATTAACGGGTTTTCCATTGGTCAAACAGGACATTATGAATATCTCATCTTTAGATACTCCAGTGAGGTTCTCTTCCTTTCCAAAGAAGGTGTGGGCAAGGATCTTATGGAAATAGCGGATAGTAGGGTTATGTATTTCATCATTGTTCATGTTATCCGGCTCAGGATGGTAATTTCCGGTTAAGGTTCCCCAAAAGAAGTCTAGCTCAATATCCATTAATTCTACTTGGGTGGTAGTAAAGGCAAAGGATCCACTAGGGAATCCTAATAAGTCAGCTAGTTCCTTATGGTTAAAGTCATATTCGATCCCGAATAGTCGGAAACTAATAAATCCTTTTCTTAATCCAAATCCGCGCTCGGGTAAGTAAACTAAGGAGCTTAAGAACTCAAGGGTAAGCTCGCGGTAAGTCACAAACCTATGTTTTATGAGAGCATTCTCCCATCCAAGTTGGTTAAACAGGTATTGGATGCTATCATGTATACCTAAAGTTTCCATGGTTTGTTCATCATAGTACAGAGTCAAATCCATTTGTCTCTGTGATAACTCCTCAAATTTCATTCTTTGGTTTCTACCTCTAAATTTGGTTTCCATAATGTTTCTTGGTTGGTTAGCCATAATTAGTGTTAATGTGGAGGAAACAAATCAGGGGGAAAAGGAAAGTGGAAAAGACTTTAGAAAATCTGTAAAAGTGATTTAGAAAATAAAAATTAAAATAAAGAAAATAAGAAAATAAATGCATAAATGAAATCAATAATGATAATAATGAAATAAAATAATAAAATGATAAAATGATTAAATGATTAAATTGATAAAATGATAAAATGGTAAAATGGTAAAATGATAAAATGAAAAATGGGTTGCCTCCCACTAAGCGTTGTTTTTATCGTCATAAGCCTGACGTAATGCTTAGGGGTAGATTAATCAGGGAAGTTAGTGGACAACTCTAAAAGCTTTAGACTATTCGCATAATCTCTATCTTCAACGTTATGGTAATATTTTAATCGTTGTCCGTTTACTGTGAACGGTTCACTATTCCTACCCTTAATTTCTATTGCTCCGCTCGGGAACACTCTAATTATTTCAAAGGGTCCTGACCATCTAGATTTTAGTTTTCCAGGAAATAGCCTAAGTCTTGAATTAAAGAGGAGTACAACGTCTCCCACACTAAATTCTTTCCTAGATAGGCGTTTATCAGGCCATCGCTTGGTTCTTTCTTTATATATCTTAGCATTCTCATAAGCATCTAACCTTAATTCTTCTAATTCATTAATGTCGAGGATTCGCTTTTCTCCAGCGGCATTGTAGTTTATATTGAGTGTTTTAATCGCCCAATATGCTTTGTGTTCTAGTTCTACCGGGAGATGACAAGCCTTCCCATACACTAGTTTGAAAGGTGTAGTTCCTATGGGTGTCTTGTAGGCTGTCCTATAAGCCCATAAAGCTTCATTAAGTTTAGATGACCAATCTTTCCTAGATATGGCGACAGTCTTTTCTAGGATTTGTTTAATTTCTCTGTTTGAGACTTCGACTTGTCCACTCGTTTGTGGATGATATGGTGTTGCTACACGATGTCTGACTCCATACTTAGATAGTAATTTGTCAAATATTTTCGAAATGAAATGCGAGCCACCGTAACTAATGACAAGTCTAGGCACACCAAATCTTGGAAAGATTATGTTCTTGAAAAGCTTAATTACTACTCGTGTGTCATTTGTAGGAGAAGCTATAACCTCAATCCATTTTGAAACATAATCGACGACTACGTGTATGTACTTATTACCGAAAGATGATGGGAATGGTCCCATGAAATCTATTCCCCAGACGTCAAAGACTTCTACTTCTAATATTCCTTTTTGAGGCATTTCATCTCTTCTTGAAATATTACCGGTGCGTTGACACCGATCGCAATTTATAACAGTGATGTGGACATCTTTCCATAGATTAGGCCAAAATAGGTCGGCTTGTAAGATTTTTGCACAAGTCTTGGAAGTGCTTGCATGTCCACCATAAGGAGATGAATGACAATGAGCAATGACATCTTCTATTTCTTCTTCGGGAATACACCGACGAAAGATTCCGTCAGGTCCTCTTTTAAACAATAATGGTTCGTCTCAATAGTAATGCTTGAGATTGTGAAAGAATTTCTTTTTCTGCTGATAGGTTAAGTCAGGTGGAAGTGCTCCTGCAGCTAAGTAGTTGAAAATGCCAGCGTACCATGGCAGTCCTACGGTTGTTTGGATTGTTTCCACGGTTTTTGGTTCATCTATGTCTAACTGAACTGGGTCGCTTCCTATTTGTGCTATCAGATGTTCATACGGAAAATCATCTTTGATCGGCACTTGTTCGGGTTTAATACCTTCTATTCTAGATAAATGGTCCGCTACGACGTTTTCAATACCTTTCTTATCTTTTATTTCGAGATCAAACTCTTGTAAGAGTAAAATCCATCTCAAGAGTCTTGGTTTAGCATCTTTCTTAGTTAATAAATATCTGATAGCAGCGTGGTCTGTGTAGACGATGATTTTCGCTCCCACTAAGTAGGAACGGAATTTATCAAGCGCAAAGACAACTGCTAACAATTCTTTTTCAGTAGTGGCGTAGTTCATCTGAGCAAAATCTAAGGTTCTACTGGCATAGTAAATTGCGTGAAGTTTCTTGTCCTTCCTTTGTCCTAGAACTGCGCCTACAGCATAGTCACTCGCATCGCACATGATTTCGAAAGGTAATCTCCAATCAGGGGGTTGCATGATTGGTGCGGTGATGAGGGTTGTTTTTAGAGTTTCGAATGCTTTAAGACAATCTTTATTGAATATGAACTCAGCGTCTTTCATTAATAGACCGGTAAGAGGTTTAGTGATTTTCGAGAAATCTTTGATGAATCGTCGGTAGAAACCGGCGTGTCCTAAAAAGCTTCGTATTTCTCGAACGGTCTTCGGGGGTTGAAGATCTTTTATGACTTCTATCTTAGCTTTATCAACTTCAATTCCCTTATCAGATATAACGTGTCCTAGTACGATTCCTTCTCTGACCATAAAATGACATTTCTCCCAGTTAAGTACGAGGTTTACTTTTACACATCTTTCTAACACCATTTCTAAATTCGATAGACATCCTTCAAAACTTTGCCCGCATACAGAGAAGTCGTCCATGAACACTTCCATGATATTGTCTATGAAATCTGTGAAGATTGACATCATACACCTTTGAAAGGTTGCAGGAGCGTTGCATAATCCAAAGGGCATTCGTCTATAAGCGAACGTTCCATAAGGGCATGTGAATGTAGTCTTCTCTTGATCATCTGGGTGGATAGGGATTTGGAAAAATCCTGAGTAACCATCAAGATAACAGAAATATGAGTGTTTGGCTAATCGTTCTAACATTTGATCTATAAAAGGTAGTGGGAAATGATCTTTTCGAGTGGCTTTGTTTAGTTTACGATAATCGATGCACACTCTATGTCTGGTCACTACTCTTTGTGATATCGATTCGCCTTTAGCGTTTTTCACAACAGTGATACCTCCTTTCTTTGGTACTACATGTACTGGACTAACCCATTTACTATCAGAGATTGGATATATTATTCCAGCGTCTAGTAGTTTCTTAACTTCTTCCTTTACTACAGTGCTAAGGATTGGGTTGATTCTTCTTTGAGATTCTCTGGAGGTTTTGCAATCTTCTTCTAGCAGAATACGATGCATACATATTGAAGGACATATTCCTTTGAGATCAGATATGTTATATCCTAATGCAGTTGGATATTTCTTTAAGACATCTAAAAGTTTCTTTGTTTCAATTGTTCCTAAATTGGAATTGATTATAACTGGTCTTGTACATTCTGTGTCTAGGAATTCGTATCTTAGGTTCTTAGGTAAAGTTTTTAACTCTAATGTAGGTTTATTCTTACTTGGCATGGGATCCGGTGTAAGTGCTAAACTTTCGCTTAGACTATCATCCTGATATGGTTTACGCCAATTGTCATCTTCGAAAATCGGAGGGATTTGAATTTTCATAATTTCAGAATAGGTAGTTTCTTTCATTTCCATTTCTCTTACACATTCGTCAATTACATCCAATAAATAGCATGTATCCTCTATATCTGGTGATTGTAAGAATTGTGTTAAAATAAATTCAACTTTCTCTTCACCCACTTCAAAGGTTAGCTTTCCTTTCTTTACGTCTATAATAGCTCTGGCGGTAGCTAAGAATGGTCTTCCTAGTATGATAGGTGTAGTGGAGTCTTCAGAGATGTCCATGATTATAAAATCAGTAGGAATATAGAATTGTCCTATACGTACTGGGACGTTTTCTAGTATGCCTACAGGATATTTAATAGAGCGATCGGCTAGTTGAACAAACATTTTAGTTGGTCTTAGGTCTCTCATGTCTAGCCTCTTGAAAATTGTTAAGGGCATAACACTGATACTGGCTCCTAAATCGCATAGAGCTTTGTCGATGACGAATTTTCCTATTACACAGGGTATAGAGAAACTACCTGGATCTTTTAACTTAGGAGGCATATTATTTTGAATTATTGCGCTACACTCAGCAGTAAGTGTAACGGTTCCGTTATCCTCTATCTTCTTCTTATTGGATAAGATTTCCTTTAGAAACTTAGCATACGAGGGCATTTGAGTGATAGCTTCTGTAAACGGAATAGTAATATTCAATTGTTTCAGAAGTTCAACAAATTTCTTAAAATGGCCCATCGTCTTAGAATTGGTTAATCTCTGAGGGTACGGAATTGGTGGTTTATAAGGTGGTGGAGGCACATAAGGCTTTTCTTTCTCCACTGCCTCTTGATTATTATCTTCCTTTTCTTCTGGTTCATTCACCATTTCAGTCGGCTTATCTGGTTTTTGGTACATGGCTGGATTGTCAAGTCTTGGATCGGTAGGTCCGTCAAGTTCCTTACCACTTCTTAATATCACAGCATTGGCCTGTCCTTTCGGATTAGGTTGGGGTTGTCCAGGAAATACTCCAGCTGGTGCAGCGGTAGGTGCTTGTTGTTGAGCTACTTGTGAAATTTGAGTTTCAAGCATTTTGTTATGTGTAGCTAACGCATCTACCTTGCTCATTAATTGCTTAATCTGCTCACTAGTGTGTATGTTTTGATTTAGGAAATCCTTGTTTGTTTGATATTGGGTAGCTATGAAGTTCTCCATCATCAACTCAAGGTTTGATTTTCTAGGAACATTAGGAGCAGTCTTTTGATATCCTGGTGGTGTAGCTGGTGCTTGACCTGGTGCGTATAAAGCATTGTTGTTCTTATAGGAGAAGTTCGGATGATTCTTCCAACCTGGGTTGTATGTGTTTGAGTATGGGTTTCCTTGAGCATAATTCACTTGATCTGTGGGAATTCCTGCTAATAGTTGACAATCAGGGACAGCATGTCCTGGAACTCCACATAACTCACAATTAGGTGTTACCGCAGCCACGGTGGTTGTTGGTGTTATGGCCAAGTTGTCGATTTTTTGGTTAAGTTGGTCAAACTTTGCATTGACTTGGTCCATACTACTCACTTCGTACATACCTCCTTTTGTTGGTTTCTCAGTTGCGACTCTCTCGCTTCCCCATTGGTAATGGTTCTGAGCCATACTCTCGATAAGTGCATAAGCATCATTATATTCTTTGTCCATTAGTGCGCCGCCTGCGGCAGCGTCAATTGTCATTCTTGTATTGTACAAGAGTCCATTGTAGAAAGTATGGATGACCATCCATTCTACTAATCCATGATGTGGACAAAGTCTCAGCATATCTTTGTAGCGTTCCCAAGCTTCGAAAAGTGACTCGTTTTCCTTTTGCTTAAATCCGTTGATTTGAGCTCTTAGCATAGCTGTCTTGATAGGTGGGAAATATCTTGTCAAGAAGACTCTCTTTAGTTCCTCCCACGTAGTTACTGAATTCGAGGGTAGAGTTTGAAGCCAGGCTCTCGCTCTGTCTCGAAGTGAAAAAGGAAAAAGACGTAATCTAATAGCTTCTTGGGTAACTCCATTAGCTTTTACAGTATCTGCGTACTGCACAAATATCGAAAGATGAAGGTTCGGATCCTCGGTAGGATTTCCGGCGAATTGATTTTGTTGCACGGCTGATATCAGCGAAGGTTTCAATTCGAAATCGTTTCGGTTGATAGCCGGTGCAGCAATACTGGAATGCGGCTTAGCTTGTGAAGGACTAGCGTAATATTTGAGTGGGTGATTCGGTTCTTCAGCCATCTCTGCGTCCTTTGATGTTCCAACCGGTTTAGGTGGATCAACTTGAAGATCTGGAATGTTGTATTTTCGTTCGTAATTGAATATTCGTCTTCGTGTAAGAAGCGTTCTAATTCTTGGACTGGAGGTTGCAAGTCTTCGCCTTGAGAGCGAGTACTTGGCATACACTCGGGAAATTAGATTAGGAAAAGAATAGTTGTTACCTTAGTCTAGACAATGCTACTCTAATAGTGCACTAGTATCTAAATTAAGGTCCCCGGCAACGGCGCCAAAAACTTGATGGGCGCGAAGACGCAATATGTGTCTAGCGGTATCTGAACTGCAAGCGCACAGCCTATCGAAGTAATATAAAAGATTGTCGATCCCACAGGGACTTTATAATCACTTAGTGCTAGAGGGTCTGCTAGTTTAGCTAAGGCGGATGTTTGTCACGATTTTGGTTTTAAGGATTAAAAACGGGAATTAAATTTAGTTTTAATGAAATAATGAGAAGGCGGTCGGTATGTAATTATGCTAACCTATGCGGGTCAATCTAACTTAAGCTTATAAAGATGGTTCACTTAAATTTCTGTAGAGATTATCAGTTTAAATACCCTCGACTCACACTCTCGTGGTCTTATCTCAGATCTTACTCCTAAAGCCATATGCCTGCTCTCGCTAGCCCATAAGTGTTTAGAAAATAATTTTTGAAAACTTAATAAGTCTAATTCATTTTAAAGCGCTCTCGCTGTATTTAAATCAAATGCCTAACTTTAGCTATCCGGTTAAAATCTCACACTCTCGTGGTCTCGACCTAACCTATTACACTTTTCTTACTCTCGTAACAAAAATATTAATTTTAATTATAAAAAGTCACAACCAGAATATAAGTTCTTAATTATTTTAGCTTAGATTCGATTTTACCGGTTTGGTTTAGTTTTACATACCGCCTAATTAATTTAGCTACTCATTTTTGTTGTACCAGACAGATGCAGAAACAGACAAATATTAATTAAAACATACATTATAAAATAATAACAATATATTAACATAAACAAATAAATAACTTAATATAAATGCGAAAATATAAAAACCTGAATGATTAAAATCTTAAAACTCCTTCTTCCACAGACTGGTAAGCTCGGAGTGCGGAACCGGAATCAAAAATAATACTAAACAAATTCTGAAGGCTTAAAAAGAAATTAATAATAACAATTTCCTAATGTTGGAAATTGTTATTGTTTTTGGGTTGGATATAGAAGCAGAAAAATAACAAGAACAATTGCTAGAAAAATTAAATAAGGGTGCAACAAAATTACGGCAGAGCTTCCGTGGAAAAGTAGAAAAAATACTCTGTGTTCTTCAATTCGTAACTAGGGTATTTATAGAAATAATTTTCTGGGCTTGGGCAGTTGAAATTTGTGAGCGTGGGCATCGTTCCATGAAGAGAAAATCCAGCAAAAATGCATACTGGGTTTGAGAAATAATAGGAGTCACATTTGACCCACGTTGTGCACGTCCTCATGAATTCTTCAAATTATTTAAACCTATTTTCCTTTGTCACGACGTGACAAAGGGCGTAATGGCCACTTTTTCCAATTCCAGCGTGTCACGGTCGTGACACTTGAGTAACGGTCGTGAGACCTCCAAGTAGGGCGTCACGGTCGTGATGATGTTGTGACGACCGTGAGTGTTGCAAAATATGCAGAATTAACAGAATTCCTCTCTTCATCTTCTTTTCATGCTTGTTTTTGTTCATTAGATCTTTTTCACATGATTTAGCTCTAGAAATGTTATACCTGCAATATGACATAAAAAACTCGAAGAATCGGGAGTTAATAGGATAAATGCGCGATAAAACGGACTTAAAACGTAGTAATAAAGTGATACGATTTCTCGTTATCATATATATATGACTATTCCCATAATTCATTAATTGCTATAATATTTCAAAAGGCCAAAACCCTAATGTATTCCAGTTGTCGTACAAAGATGTTCTGACATTGGGTCTGACATTTGTCCAGTTCCTCTCAGATTTCCTAGTCTATCCTTTCACTCTCACCATACATTTCCCTTTATGTAAGCAGTCCATATTCATGTTGCCTTTAAAGGTTGAACCATTCTCTTTGACTTCATCATGAGTGGCAGGCTTCAACATACCTTCCATGGTGGAATAAAAAGATTTATTACTTCTGCCTGTAATAACTCCTTTTGCTACAGCTTCCTTCATCTTATTCAGGAGAGGCTGATCAAACCTATATATTTGTTTAACAATATAGTATTTGAGAGAGCCTTTGATTTGAGGAACCCATATGTAGAAGTTTCTTCTCGATCTTACTCCTTTCATAATGACCCTTTCTCTTTGTTAATCACCAAAACTTCTACCTTGGTAAAATTTACTTGGAGCTCTTGATCACACGGTTGGTTGATGCTTATTATATTTATAGTTAACCCTTTCACAAGAAGGACATCATCTAGCATGGGCGATCCAGCATGCCTCATATCTCCAACTCCCTTGATTTCACCTTTTCAACTATCCCCAAAATAAATGTAGTCAGATGATTGAGTTTTAAGATTCTTCATATACTTATTGACACCATTCATATGTTTGGAACAACCACTATCAAAATACCAGATTTATATATTATTGTCATTCAAGGAGGTATGAGCCATGAAGGAATTAATTTTTTCTTCAGCAACATTCTTCTTGCCTTAGGGATAATATTGTTTCCTTCTAGGCTGACCATCAGATTTGGGATAACTATGTAATTTGTAGCTGTAGGGTTTTATATGACCCAATTTACCACAATAATGACATATTGACCATTTATTTTTGCTTTTTGATTTGCTTCTTGGTTGTCCTTTAGGATTTTGGAACATCTCCTTTGAAATTATTGCATGCCATTTGTTTTTCTTATCATTATGATAGTCTGGGCCTGTAACATCCCCAACATTCTTTCCACCTAGAAGGATGTTATCTAGTATGTAAAAACTGTAATTAATCATTCTCACCAAATTTATCATAGACTCAAGGTCTGAGTCGAGTGAAGCAATCTCACCTTCGAGATCGACGATATTATTCAAGTTTTGTATCATGTCCTATTGAAGTTTGTCGATGAGTTTGTGTTGTTATGTTCCTATTCGAACTACGTCCGTACTTTTGAGCCATAATACTTTAAAAGCATTGATAAGTTCCTCAAGAGTGAGCTCATCTTCCTTAGCTTCTTGATAGACCCTTGTGAAGGCAACAACTTGTTTGGTAGATTCTTCCTCACTTCTAGAGTTATCTTCTGACCAGGATGAAGTTATACCTTTTCTCTCCCTTTTTAGAAAAGTAGGGCATTTATACCTTATATGACCAAACCCTTCACATTCATAGAATTTGATTCCCTTGCCTTGATTGTCTTCAATTCTAGTTCTTCTCCTAGGGATTTGCCTTCTACAAACAGTCTATTCTTGACATCTTATCTAGGTCTCTAGGTATTTAGCGTATGATTAAATTGTTTTCCCCGAGCTCCGACACCTTTAGACAGACTCCATTTCGCGTACAATTATCCTTCATCTTCATTGGATGCAAAGGCTAGATCCCTTTTATTTTCAGGCATATCAATTCGTATTCCAACTTCAAAGGTTTGAAGTGACCCAATAAGCTCATCAACTTTCAAGGTATTGATATCCCGAGCTTCTTCAATAGTAGTCACTTTCACATTGAATCTCTTTGGGAGAGACCTTAGAATTTTTTGAACCAGTTTGGCTTCTGAGATCCTTTCCCCTAAAGCATATGACTGATTATCTAAGTCTTCAACTGTCATATGATACTCCTGAATTCTCTCATCCTCCTTCATCTTCAAGTTCTTAAACTTGGTTTCAAGAAGTTGAAGTCTTGACATCTTCACTCTAGATGTCCTTTTATGAGCGGTCTTCAGAATTTCCCATGCTTGTTTTGCAACAGTTCATTTATTGATTAGTTTGAAGATGTTTTTGTCAACTCCATTGAAAAAAGAATTCAATGCTTTGGAGTTCCATTGAGCTTGTTCGTCATCTTCATAATCCCAATCTTCTTCAGGTTTCACCACATCATTGATTACAATGTCCTTGTCTTTGACCATTGGAGGGTCACATCCTTTCACCACGACTTTCCAGGCCTTGCCGTCTATGGATTTAAGAAAGGTAGCCATGAGATATTTCTAATAATCATAGTTTTTCCATCTAGAATAGGTGGTCTTCCTACCATTACTTTGTCCTTTTTCATTGTACCAGAGAGTATCGTCCCTGGATCTCACCCAAAAACACAGTAGGGTTCCAGCTCTTGATGCCAATTGAAAATCTGGTACGCAGATCACAGATGTCCTATGAGCTGTTAGAACAACTAATCTCTGCTTTCTCATACAACGAACAATACGAACAGTTAAACATGCAGAAATTAAATAACATGCAATCAATTGTTTACCTAGTTCGGTCTAACAGACCTATTCTAGGGGATACCAATCCATGAATGAAATCCACTAAATAATATTAATTCAAAGTAAAAAAGCCCCTGGTTTCCAACTTGTCACTTAATCACTACTAGTGTTATATTTCTACCTGAGACACTTCCTAGGTTGATTCCCTCCTTAATTCCTTAACAATCATTATGTGATCTACAACACACTATATGTTTAAAAACTTTAAAGTACACACTTTACAACTCAATAAAGTTCTCATATTCTTAGCATCCACTTGATCTAAGAAAGGCTCACAAAAACACAACCTTAATACTTTTCTACACCAGTATATATCTATTTTTCTTGTTATCAACCTAGGTCTAAACTAACCTATTTATAACAAAAGAACACACTGGATTTAGGCTTTAAACTCGCAACATTATGATCCCACAAAATCTGCTAAATATCTCCAAGAAAATATAAACTTTTCAATCTTTAGTTTCTAAAACAAATCCCCCCTGATTTGCGATCTTCAAGCCTTCAATCTCTGAAAATCTTCTCACTAGAACGCCAGTTGTAATCATAAATATTCTCCTGAATATTCTGTGATTTTCTTTAAAGATAACAATTACTAAAATTGTTATTGATGTAGATGTCGAATAACCTTTGCTGGTACATCTTGTCCAACATCTTCCAAAAACATATTTTTCCTCAAAATAGAACTTGATCTTTAACATGTCAAGACACCTTGTCCAACATGATCAATATAGGTTGTTTTACCAAAATTACTGCCAACCTCAACTGGGCATAACTAACATTTAGATAGCAGTTGCAGCAATCATGTAACCGGAAACAATAATCTTTTTTAAAGATTTTGATGAAAATTTATCATTTGTTGTTGAACTTGGTGATGGGAAGAAAGTGCAGATTGAAGGGAAATGTGTCATAGCAATCAACACAAATGAAGGTAACAAAAATTCATTGATGATGTTCATTACTCTCCTAATATTTCTCAAAATCTTGAGTATTGGACAGATCATGAGAAAAGGTTATAAGTTGATTTTTGACGATGATAAACATGAGATTTTTTATAAAAAAAAATATGGAACACAAGTTGTTGTAGTGATGTAGACTCATAATAATCTTTTTTTCCTCTCAATATGAAGTCCATCCAATATGTTGCCCTCAAAAGTGAAAGTGCAAATGATTCTTATCTTTGGCATTTGAGATATGGTCATTTGAATTTCAAAAGTCTGCAATTATTGAAACAGAAGAATATGGTTGTTGTTCTTCCAGAAATTCGAAAGAATGATAAAGTTTGTGAAGGTTGTGTTTATAGAAAAATGCATCAACTTGTGTTTCCAAAAACAATTTAGAGAGCACAAGTTCCACTTGAGCTAGTGCATGTAGATATTTGTGGTCCAGCTAGAACTCCTTCTCTGGGTAACAAATGGTATTTTATCCTCTTTGTTGATGATTATACCATAATGATTTAGCTTTATTTTCTTGAGCATAAATCTGAGGCCTTCACTAAGTTCCTACACTTTAAAGTTTTTACTGAGAAATAAACTGGCTATGAAATAAAGACTCTTAGAGTAGATCGGGGATGCGAATTTATCCATAAACCATTTCTTAACTATTGCAAGGAATAAGGCATTCAGAGGAACCTTGCCATCAGATACACACCACAACAAAATGATGTGGCAGAAAGGAAAAATCGCATAATTGATGAAATGACAAGGAGCATGTTAAAAGGAAAGGAGCTTCCAAACAAATTCTGGGTTGAAGATGTTATGAAGATTATTTAGATTCAGAAACTCCTCCAAGAAAGTTTCGTTCTTTATCATGTTGGTGCATATAAACAGATTCAAAAGTATATAGAAGTCTTGTTGGCTCTTTAATTTACCCCACCAATACAAGGCCTGATATAGTACATTATGTTAACTTGGTTTCTAGATTTATGAATGAACCAAGTAAGATTCATTTAGCAACAGTTAAGAGGATTCTTCGTTATCTTCTCGGCACTAAAAAGCTTGGGATTAAATATGTGAAATAAGAAGATAGCAACCTAGTTGAATTTACAGATAATGATTTGGTTGGAAGTCTTGATGATCGAAAGAGCACATCATCCTATGTTTTTTGTCTTGGGACTAAACCTATTTCTTGGAGTACTAAAAAGCAAAATTCAATTGCTTTATCATCAGCAGAAGCTGAGTTTATTGCAACAAATGAGGCAACACATGAGACTATCTAGCTAAGAAGAATTTTGTGTGATTTGCAGCAAAAGGTTGAAAATCCTACTCCTATCTTTTGTGACAACAATCTCCAATAGCAATGTCTAAAACCCCATTTTTTCATGGAATATCAAACCATATTGAGTTGCGTCACAACTACATTCGTGACATGGTGCAAAAGAAAGAAATTTAGTTAGATTTCATCACAACTACATTCGGGAGAGCAATTCGCAGATGCTCTTACAAAAACAATGTCATTGGAGAAGTTTCAACGACTCAAAAATATTATAATGATTACAAATTAAGAGGGGATGTTAAATGTTAGTTAATTAGTAACATGCATAATCATTTTCAGTTATATTTTTATGTCAATTTAATTATTGTCTAGTTGTTACAAGCATAATAATAGTGGAGTTTATTGTGATTTATGTAGTTGCATAAGTTACACCCTCTCATGTTCTTTATTCTCTATTATTTATAGAGAAATATTGTAAGTTTATTGCAAGAAAAGAAATATCATTAATAAAAATTTATATTAAAAAAATAATTTTTTTTATTCTTCTCTACCAAACACTTGTTGTCCTAACATTTAAGTCCTCTTTTCTTTAGTTTTTTAACCGAAAAATATGTAATTAAGGATGACAGAAGAATATGTTTGTCCAGTTTAGGTATATTTTGCAAAAATACCCAAAAAAAAGAAAATGAAGATGGAGGGAGCTGGACCCAAATACTATACCTTTTAATCTAAAAATATAAAAATTATATTAATGTCTACATCCGAAAAAATAGGAAAAAAAAATATAATAGAACAAAACAAGCACGTTGGAAAATCCAGACCAAAAAAATTTAGTTTGCCCCACAAAAATGTACAGACTAAATAAATATGTTCGGGGACCGGGTCTCTTTTGTCATCTATATTTATACAACGTTGTTTATACAAAGTTGATGTCCCTGTAGGGTTAATTTAACATTTATCTATTTTTGTAAAAGCAATGCGCAATAACTCACATCTACCCATTCAAAGAGTATTTTATCAAACTTTTAATTTATCTAACAATATTTAAATGAACAAGGTGGTGGCCTACTATAGATATTTTTAGTTTTTGTTTTCGAAAAAGTCCTACCATGCATATATTTCTATTATCCAAATTTAAAGCTGAGATAAATCATCAAAAGAAAAAAGAAAAGTATAGAAGTGATAACTTATTCTTGTCGTAGCTAGTAGCTAGATTCAATTAAAAACGGGATGTTGCTTAAGGGCATTGTTTAAGCTTTTTGAACAAGATAATTATTATTGAAAAGAGTAGTCTAAAGGTGTACTCGTTAATATTTTTTTTTGAAAACTATTTCATAGTAGAAATACAATTTATCATATAATATTAGAAAAACAATATGCTCTTGAAAAACAAAGTCTGGCCTTTTTTTCAGATTGGCCGAATGCTATTATTCGGATGTCGACTAATACATTAATGTGAGGTAATGGAAAGTCGTCTTTCGGACTTGCCTTGTTAAGGTTTCGGTAATCAACGCACATCCGGACCTTGTCGTCTTTCTTTGGTACTGATACAATATTAGCTACCAAAGGTAGATAACTAGTCACGACAAGGAACCTGACGACTCACTGCTTCTAAACTTCCTCTTTGATTTTCATTGCCATGTCAGGACGAGTTCGACGAAGCTTCTGTTTAACTAGAGGACAATCTTCTCTCAATGGCAGATTATGCACAACAATTTCAGTATCCAAACCAAACATGTCTTGATATGACCAAGCAAAGATATACACATACTCACGAAGCATGTCAATCAACTCTTCTTTCACCCCGGCCTACAGGCTAGCCCCAATCTTGATCTCTTTCTTTGCGTCCTCGGACCCAAGATTGATGACATCAATCTCCTCCTGATGAGGCTGGATAACCCTTTCTTCATGTTTCAAAAACTTGGCTAATTCTTCGGGGAGTTCACAGTCTTCCTCAACCCCTTCATCAGCTTGATAGATATGATTATCAAAGTCATACTCAGTCATAGTAAAAATGCTATCCGTGAAATTCGGGTGATTAGGTCTGCACAAGTGATGTGCTTATTTTAGAGTTCATTTTATGGAAACAAAAAACAAAATAAAACATTGAAATTTTATTGCTTTTGTGAAAAAATTTAAAAATGAAAGAAAGAGAACACAACTTTGAATGAAAAAATGTCCTTTATTCATGATAAAATAATACTGCAATCAATGCAAAGGTGGCCCTACAAATGGATCCATACACCTTGGACAGAGTGTAGGACTTAACATGCAAAATGATATGAGAAAAACAAGAAAAATTACTCTATCTGAAGAGTAACTTGGACAATCTCTTCGGCAAACCAATTCTTGAGCTCTTCCCCGGGAATACATGGACGCACCCAGTTGTCTAGGTCGTAGTCGATATTCGCATCATCTCCCGTAGCAGCACACACTTGATTAGGATCAATAACACCTCCGCTGGAGAAGCTTATCAACCCCTTACTCTTGGAAATAGTTGTCTGGCCCGGTTGGTAGTCGATCTCGGACTTGTCTTATTTTTTGTCCACTTCAATGACTTTGCCCTAGCCTTGGGCACTGCCTGATTGGACTATCTCCAAAACTTGCCTATAGGATACTATGGAGGTACCAACCTTCACATTGCTCTTAACCATCGGACTGGGAGATATTTCATTGATGTTCACTGTTTCGAAGGCCTGACACAACGTCTCATGGATCTTTCCGTCCATCTCTACGTATTTGAATGTAGATAGGTGACTCACAAAAATATATTTTTCACCACAGACTGTGACAACTTACACGTCCACCACGTACTTTAACTTCTGGTGCAACGTGGATGTAACCACACCCGCAACATGGATCCAAGGCCAACCAAGAAGGCAACTATATGCTGGTTGTATGTCCATCACGTAGAAGATACATCTGAAAGTTTGTAAACCAATCTTCACAAGAAACTCCACTTCCCCAAAGAAAGATCTCTTGGAGCCATCAAAAGCCCGCACCACCAAATCATTGGGCCTTAAGATAATCCCTTCAACGTCCAACTTCATTAAGGCTTTCTTTGGTAATACATCCAGCGAAGACCCAATATCTACCAAAACGTATGACAATACAGCCCCCTTACACTCCATTGTGATGTGCAAGGCCTTATTCTGGTTGCGACCCTCTGATGTTAGATCGTGATCTGTAAACCCTAGCCCATGGCTAACATTGACATTTGCCACTACGGATTCCAGATGATTCGTTGTAATTTCCTTTGGTACATAGGACGTCTACAAAACCTTCAGCAGTGCCTCTCTATGAGCTTGGGAGCACATCAACAACGACAGAATCGAAATCTTCGATGGAGTTTAATTCAACTGCTCCACAACTTTATAATCACTTTTCCTGATTATCTACATAAACTCTTCAACCTCTTTCTCAAAGGTACTCTAACCTACGGCAGGAGTCAATACTTCCTCTGTTGCTACCTATTTATCATTTTCCTTGGCTGCATCCTCAGCTTCAGTATTCTTCCTTAGAGTTTGTGGAGCAAAGAAACGTCCACTACGAGTAAAGCCTTTGACACCTCCCACATTGTCAATATTGGAACCACTATCCACCTGAGGCTTCTCCTATATCCTCTGCCCCTGAACGTAAATGTCTGTGCCATATTGCCACGGAACAACCTTCTCATTAGCATAAGGTACAAGACCAGGAATAGTGATGGTTACCGGACTCACATCATAAGGTACAAAGATAGTAACAGGTTCTAGCCTTGGCGGCACCGTAATTTCAACAGTCTTAAAGTAGACTGTCACAGTTGAAACATCGTCGCTTTCGTTGTTAACCATGTCAAACTGCAAGAAACCTTCGTTCATCAAGTTTTGTATTCCTGTTTTCAACTTAGAGCAGTCGTTATCACAAATCAAACACTCTTCACAATTATCATCGCACCCGGAGAACACCCGCCCCTTCAATAAATGACTCTTCACGACCAGCAGTGGTGTCTTAACCTCATTAACATCAGTAATAAGATTCAACACTTTCCGATCATCTACGACATTAACTCTTGCGCCACCATGATTGGGCATTTGATTATTAGTGAAATTAGGAGGAGGAGGAGTGAAATTTATAGCTTTTGAATCAATTAAATCCTGCAACTTCATTTGCAAGGCTCTACATTTCTCAATCGTGTGCCCTGGAGCACCTGAGTGGGCAAACTTTGTAGCGGGACAAGAAGCTAAACGATCAAGAAAGGCACCTTGCAACATTCCCATGAACATGTCAGCCATTTCATGGTCCAGTAATGGTGGTTGAACCCTGACAGCAAGTTGGCGCCAGCGTTGTGCGTATTCTTTGAAACTTTCCTTGGATGTTTGAGTCATACTATGCAGTTGAGTACGATTTAGTGCCATGTCCATATTATATTGATATTGCTTCACGAAAGCTTCGGCGAGTTCCTTCCAACTCCTAACAGATGTCCGACTTAACTTCATGTACCATTCCTGGGATGCCCCAGTGAGGCTATCCTAGAAATAGTACATCCAAAGTTTCTTATCATCTGTGTATGCAACAATCCTCCCCACATAGGATTGTAGGTGAGTCTTAGGACATGTTGAACCATTGTACTTATCAAAGGTGGGCGGCTTGAACTTATGAGGAATTCTGACCCTAGGAACCAGACCCAAGTCTACCACATCAAAGCCCAAGGTGTTCTGAGATTCCATGGAGCAAATATTTTTAGCAATCTCATCAAAACGACGATTCACCAAAACATTTTGCACCTCCATATCCCATTCTAGCATAGTGAACTGATCTTCTTGGCCGTCCATGTAAACATTACGACCATGGTCTCCGCCCGGACCACCAGCAATAACATTTGGAATAATAATGCCCTCAGGGGTGGCTCCTATACCTCCTTGAGCACCAGTACCTCCACCAGCTCCATTACCTTCTTGAGTCACCTGAGTCCTTTCGGCCATCTCTCTAATCCTTTCTTTGTTTTATTCATCCTGACCATCAATGTCATAAATTGATCCATACAGGTCCTCAGTTTCGTCAGCTTGTCTTGCATTTGATCCATCACTCTTACTTTGTTTTCCTTAATTGGATAATGATGAACCTTTCTAGCAACAATAGTGCCTGAAAAGGAAGAGATGTCAGAAATCTAGAACCCGTACCTGCAAAACAAGAAAAGGGTGATATGCATGTTATGCAAATTCTTGTATTTTCATTCTCACGGTCATTGTGCCACAATTTCGGCATTCAATAATGATATCCATATGGCTTTTGGAACCCGACTTTTCAGAAGTAACATTTGTATGAAACTCAGATTTGGTGGGCTGGGATGACCAGGTGTCAGTGTTCAGATAAAAATTATGAAGCTGAAATAAAATTTCATTAACATAAACTAGCCTGGAGGCAACATTAATCTCCCCAAAGGGACATAAGTCTTACAATTTTGAAAATAGATAGTAAGATAAGCAAAGATTCCTACATGTCTGTAGGTAATCCAGTACATCAATAAAAAAGAAACTAAATTCTAGGGAAGTGTACACCATTCAATCTCCAGCTGAAGTGTTTGTCTGCTTCAAACAATCGGGCCACATCCGGGTGGGTAGGATCCTCAATCAGCTTCTGGATTAGAAGATCCCTCTGTTCAAACAAAGCGTATAATTCATTAATCTTCTGAAGGAAGATCTCTACCTTTTCTTCACTAGGCACAGACTCTGATTTAACCCTTTTGGTTTCTGCTAGAAGTTTAAGTTCCTCCACTTCTCTATGTGCTTCTTCTAGTGACCTTTGACTTTGCTCCAGTATCTGAGAACACTCCCAACGCTTCTTGTGAGCTAACTGAAGCTCTTCTTTTTGATACCCTATCTACAACTGATATTTTTCTTCCTTTTCCTTTTGTTCTTCCTGATTCTTTTCCCACTTATCTTCCCAAAGAGTGATGGTTTTGTTGGCTTCGTTCAAAGACTTCTTTACCATTTTTTGCGCATTGGATTTACTGATCTCTGCTAAGACTTTATTTTTGAAGTACAATTCTCTATCTGCAAAGTCCTTTTCCTTGTCTTCCATAGTCTTTTGGAGAAACTGGGCCTTTTCTTCCAGGTATTTATTGATGTAAATAACATGCTGGTGAAGGATACTAACCTCTGAGTTCTCAAGTCTGAGCTTGCGCATTTCAGCTTCTAGTTTCTGATATTCCTCTATGGACATTGTAGTCTATGGCA
This sequence comes from Lathyrus aphaca, assembly GCA_963966055.1. Taxonomy (NCBI): domain Eukaryota; kingdom Viridiplantae; phylum Streptophyta; class Magnoliopsida; order Fabales; family Fabaceae; genus Lathyrus; species Lathyrus aphaca. The sequence continues at coordinate 174,345,385 of OZ014524.1, read as the reverse complement.
TAACCACCTTCGGGTACAAAGGAGGTTCCACTGAAAAGTAGGAGTAAAACTTCTATGTGATTCTTCAACCATGTAGCATAAGGATCATATGTCTTTGGGTCTACTCTCCCAAACTCTTTCTTCCCTTTTCTGACTCTCAGGTCCCAAGCCTGGGATACTTGTATAGCTAATCTTTCATTTCCTTCCACAAGAAAGTACAGAGATTCAACCACCTCTTCATCCACAGGAAGAGTCTTCAAAGGATATCTGAATTGTTTCTTTGCTAGCACAAGGTTGTAATTAATCATCCCCTTCCTTCTAAGTAAAGACACATTTGGGAAATCTCTGCAGTCGGTGATTATCTCTTTTCCTACCAGATCTCTATTATTGCACCAATCTATGTCATCATAAGTTAGACCCATCAGCCTCTTGGACCACTTCAAATTGTCCTTCAGATCTACAAAAGGCCCTGACTTCGACAGATATCTAGCAAACCAAGCAGCAAATAGAGGAGCACAACAATTTACATAACCACCTATTTTCTTCTCGTTCTTGTAATGGACTGCGTAGAAGAAATCTCCCAGTAGGGTAGGAAAATGATTCCTCTTAATGAAAACAAATATGGCATCCACACTTATAAATCCTTTTTCTCCTGGGAATAGACTGGTCCCATACACCATCAAAGTTAACAGAGCAATGAAGTCCATCCACTTGTTTTCTAAGGCACACACCTGAGCCTCTGCAAGAAGAGAATCCAAATACAACCCTTTACCTTTGTTGATCTTTAAATTCCCTTTGACCTTAGCCAAGGTCAGATGAGTAGCTCTGGAAATATCTTCTTCTAGAGGACCTCTCCCTGAGCCATAGAATGGAAGACTATCCCGGATTGGAACCTTTAACATGCTGGAGATTTCTTCTAGAGTAGGAACCAAGATGTAGTTTGGGAACACGAAACACCACAACTGAGGATCATAGAACTGAAACATAGTATGAAGACTATCATTCTGCTCTATAGAAGGCCTGTCCATGTAGCACAAAATCAGCCTATACTTTTTCCTGAATGCTTCTAAGACCTGGTCATCTATCAAACCATCCAAACTCTGAATACCCCCAGGTTCTGGTTGTAGGAAGGTGTAATGTGTATTATTTTTCCTAGGAATACTTACAACTTCATCCATCTTGATAATGAGAAAATAGAACTACCGGAACTGGTGCAGATGCAAATGATAACCTGAGAAAATGAAAACACAAAAAGGTTAATGATGTTATAATGTTATGCAATGAAAGGTGTGTGATCAATGACTGGTGTCTGGTGCTGGTGTGTGATACTGAACCGATAACCAAGTGTTTATAACCACAAGTTCTCTAAATCAACCCAGAATAAGTAACCAATAACCATGAATTCCAAAATCATAAGAACCAGATCAGAACATAGAATAACACTGATAATAAGGGTATGTTAAGGTCAGGGTTCCTGCAAACCTGTAAACACCCTCCCAATCTCACCAGTATGCACCGGGCCAAAAATCACAGACTCTCAAAGTCGAGCAGCAATAATACGTTCACCATCTCCGAGAAATGGTTTAATAACCATATCATGGAATCAGTTTAACATTATATACTACTCAGGGAGGTCTCAACTTGAGTCCGGGAAAAATAAGCATCCCCCATAAGTTCCCAACTTCAAGCACTGAAATCAAGAAACAATATTGCATTCATCCCGAAGGATACAACAATATTATCATAAAAAAAGTTTCTTTAACTGAGTTCTTACGAGAGAACCAGGCCATCCTATGTGAGTTCCTAGTGAGCCCTTGGGTACAAATAGGTTTGCCACAGAATGTGGTATTCCACTGTCACCACTGGAGAGGGATATTTCTACAAAGTTCCTTAATGATCGATCCCCAGATGCACATAACTATCAAGGTCGTATCCTGAAGTAGGGAAAACCCCTATATCAGAACATTTCCAAGACGGACGCAGTCTGGGTATGGAACTCACTACTACCCGCGTGACAAGATACCATGAAGCCAAAGTGACTATCCACGCTAAAAAACCTAGGGTTCACTCGAGCCTTGGTACTGAGCTCATCTCACAGTAACCCCATCCCGCCAAACAGAAAAGCAGCACAAACAGTTCCAATATATATATATATATATATATATATATATATATATATATGATGCATGAAAAATAAAATACTGAAAGCAGTAAATAAAAATGTAAAGTAAAATTGTAAATAAAAATAGTAAACTGAACACACAACAAGAAACAGACAAACACCCAATGAAACAGAAACAGACAAGCGCTAAGATTGACTCTCATAGGGAACCAGAGATTCTGGGTTTGATCCACAGTAGAGTCACCAACCGTTGCTCCCTAGATTTCCATCTTGGTACAAACGCGAAAGTGGCACGGAAAAGAAAGAGTCGCCAGCCAGGCATTTTTATCTCGAAGGAAGGGTAATGCTGCACAAACCCGGAAAGAAGGAGAAAGCAGGGTCTTACGAACCAAAGTGGGTTCGGGAGTAGGATACAAATTGGGAAGGTATTAGCACCCCAAATCGTCTATCATACCCGACGGGATCGACATTTTCTAGAAACTATTTCAAAGGGGTAAGAATGAATACTACTGAACAAAAGAAACTGCTAACTGGAATTGGATAGAAGAAAGAAAAATAAGGGGAAAATGTAGGAAAAATAAAGAGAGTTCTCAAATGGTCCCTACCCCACTGCCTACGTATCTCATCAGGAAATGAGAATCAGAGTCAACGTAGTTCCCCTAACTAGGGAGGAAACTGGTTTGTGTTTTTTAGATTGGACTGCTTATGTCAAGGCTCAGGTGTTGCAGGTTCATTTGGAATGAGTGTGTTTACCGTCTTGCAAAGAGACAAGTAGGAGCAAGTTCTTTCGTTAAGGGTGAGTGATATGAGAAGTGAATTCCCGAAGGAAAGATAATTATTATTTGTTCAGTGTTTTTTAAGACCTTTTTCTCTGAGGTTTGCACAGGTGTGTGTATTCAAGTCTTAATCCTCAGATCTCCAAGTAAGGAGAAAATACCCAAGACTTGGTTCCAAATAATAGGGCTCAAGAACACTACCATATTGTCCTTTATTAAGTGTTTTGTCTTTTGGAATGAAGAAGTGATTTTTAAGCTTTTCTTTATGAATGTAACCTCGTGATTAGACTTGTACATCATGCTGGACAAGCTTACATTATCCCAAGATGGAATAGAAGCAAGTTCCCTATGGAATAAGTCTATACACACAAGATCACTTCAATATTTATTAAGTGTTTTTTATCGTTTTGTTTGAAGATGAGAGAGAAGAACAAAGGAGCACCAAAGGTAAAATCTAATGGGGGACTAAACCATCCTACAAGTTGTCATGCATGGATATTCCTAGGTTAGTATGGTTCGAATTCTATCCTAATGAAGAAGGAGGAGATAAAATAAAGAAGAAGAAGAAGAAGAAGAAGGGGAAAAGAAGAAGTTAGAAGACAACTTACTTCTCTAAAGAAGCTAAGTTGTTTCTAAAGGGGAAGGGATGAAGTTAAGCAAGCAAAGCACAAAGTGCTAAGGCAATCACAACTTGAAAGCATAAAGAGATGAAGGAAGGAGTTGTATGTAGGATACCCTCCCACACACATGACTTACCATAACCTCCCTACAAAATAAAGGTTAGCTAAACACATTGCATATTGAAGGCATAATGAAATAAAAGCCAAATATTATTCACACAAGCCATAAAATGACACTAAGAGTCAACTAAGGCTTAGTCCTAAGGAAAAGAGATCCTAAATGATAAAATACCTCTAAATTAATTATCTACACCCTACTAATATATGCTAAGGTTATAAGATCAAACACCTACAAACTATGCCCTAACTAGGCACTAAACACCAAAGAAGTTCAAGGTGAAGTTAGTTGAGGAAGAATGAGTAATTATGCAAGAAGAATATGTATTAAAGCATGGTTTAGTGTTAAATTCAGAACCTAAGATCAATTATAAATGTTATGTAATACATAGGAATATGCATATAAAGCATGAGAATGAATTCTCATGTACAAGAGATTAGATGGATAAGAAGTGAGAAGAAGTAAACAAGTTGTTACACAAGGAAGGAGTTAGCTTGGAACACAAGTCAAACATGAATAAGAAAAGATGAAGTTCCAACATCAAAGTCAGAAGCTATATGGCATGTTGATATGAAGATTAGAGGCGCATATTAACCACAAGTGAGCAAGCATAAGCTATTTTAGGGTTAGAGGAAAAAGGAGCTTGAATTAGAAGCAAACATGTTCAAAGAAGCAACATATGAGATGAATGGAATTTTGAAGGGATGGGATGATGTAAAGTCAAAATCGTACATCTCTGAGGTGTATATGAATATCATGGCATGGAATTCAACAATCAGATTGCATGTTAAGAAGGATCAAAGATGAAAGAATGTGGAGAAGTAGGTCAAAGAAGCACATGTGAACAAACATGGAACTTGTAAGTCAAACAAATCACAAATTCAAGTGGAAGACCTATAATTGAAAACAAGATACCAATAAATGTCGAATGGTGACCTAGGATACCATGTAAGAGGCCCTAATAGGATGGCATAATTGCCTTCCTCAAACTATGTTAGAAAGAGGGAAGAAAGAGGCATAGAAAGTTGCTTAAGGAGCAAGGCATCAAACAAATAGCAATGATCATGAAAAATATATGAAATATGGTCTCCAAGGATCTCAACCAGGGGAAAAATCACCCTCAAATATCTCCCAAAGATTCATAAGACATGCCAACCAAACAAGAAAGAAAAGTCAAATAAGGTTTCAAGTGAACAAGTTCAAAGAAGAGACTCAAAAGGATGTTAAAAATGATTTTAAAATTAGGACAAAAATGTTTTTCAGAGCCTTAACATGTACTTTGAATTATGCAAAAGGAATGGCGTTAAACCTATGAATGGATTATGAGATGTGAGATCAAAAAGACAAGGTATGTATGTGTAACACGGTGAGAAAACTGACTTTTAGTCAAATGTTGCGGATAGCAAGAGTCGCCACCGACTTTTATTTTATCCATAAGGAAGGGACATAAAAGAACAGGAAAGACCATTTTGAAAAGACTTGGGTTCGGGGGGGTAGGTTATATAAAGGGAAGATGTTAGCACCCTTTATATCCATGGTTATCCATGGGCTCTTAGTTACTTAGCTCACTTTAATTGTTTTTGAAAAGTGTAGTGTGTGATTAGAAAGTTTCTAAGTACTTTGTAATGATCCTCGTATGGATGTATACAAAGCCTTATTAGAAAATGTGAAAAAATATTGTGATGTGTGAAAACTAGTTTTAAAGTGTGAGCAAGTAACTATGAGGTACCTACCCTAAGCTAAGTCATTCAAGTTCTTTTATGTTTCTTCAAGAGTAAGACTATCCCTATTATTAAGGAATTTGTAGTCATTACTTTGGATTTTATTAAGGGACGGGCGTATGGTCATCGTATGGTCAATGATGGCAACATATAAGGGTGTCTTTAGATATTCGTAGGGACTATCATCATGTATTTGAAGGGACAAGATCATTATTCCGTAGGCAACCTCGAAGGGACTTGATCTTTTAAAATATTTAAAGGGACAATGATGATTTATTCTTAAAGGGACTTTGCTTAAGACACCCCTATATTCGAGGGACTAGACCATATTAAAAAGGCAACCAAGAGGAATACTCTAGGAAGTGCAGATGGCGATCAAAGATCGACTTACGTGTATGAATGTTTATTTTTAAATATTTATCTTTTTAAAGTTAATTATCTAAATTAATTTTAATTACAAGTAGGTTTTCACACCCTATTTACTAACCACGCAGTAAATATTTACAAAGAAAAATAATGACGGAAAATAAATCTACGAATTATTACATGGCTTTGGCATATACATAATAATCGGATAAAAAATTATAGAGCAATAAATAAACAATAGTAATAAAGCAATAATAAAAATAAAGTCATAATGAAAAGAAATTAAGATTAGAATTTGAAAAGAAATTATTTTAAGTTAGACAAATTAGATTTTTAGAAATTATTAGAAAAATATAAGTTTAAATAATTTAGTAATAATAATAATAAAAGAATAATATGTTAAAAATTTATTAATGTACAAATTATAAAATAAAAAGAAGTTATTATATACAAAAATAGTATTTATTTAGGGTTAGAGAAAATTAGGGTTTATTAGAGTTAGTAAAAAAATTAGGGTTTTGAAAGAATTAGTTAAACTTAATTAATTAGTTTTATTTACAATATAAAAACTTAATTAAATAATAAGTATTATATAAATAAATTATATGAGAAAAAAACTAATAAGGTTAGAAAAAAACATTATTTACAAAAAAAATTATTTTTAAGAAAATAATTAAAGAAAATAGTTTTAAGGGTTTAATGGTTGATTTAAAATTTAATCATAATTTGGATTAATTATTAATTAAAATTAATTAAGAAAAGGATAAGAAAAAAAAACAGGTTTTGTGACAAAATGTTGGAGGCGGGTGTTAATCCCATGCCTTCAACAACAACAACCTCAAGCTTTTCCACTGGGACAAGCGTTTGCTTATGTCGATCCAATAGCAACAATTCCTCATATGTTAATCTTGTAAAAAAAAACAAAGTATTAAAAAAAAGAATGGGACCTGGGATTCGAACCCAGGTCGTCTTGCTCATACGCACTTGCCCTTACCGCTGGACCACTTCTATAGTTTTTAAATTATAATACAAACAAAACTATATAATAAAAAATGAAATTTAAAATTCTGGAAACCGCGCCATTGAACTTCATCTTCTTCCTTGGGATATACTTTTGGCTACGATTTTGCTAGAGATTTGCTACGAAAAATTCGTAGCTAAATGGCCTCCGTTTTCTCAAACCTTCAAAATACGCAACATTAGTTAACAATAATTATGTAGATCGATTTCCTATGACCTGGACAATATTAATCCAACATCCAAATCAATTTATACTACCTAAATCAAAAGATCCCAATTTTAAGGTTTGAACCCTAGCTATGGTGAAACGCCATTCCTGCAGCAAAACTCAAAACCAGACATCCAGAAACATTCTATGGCACAATATAAACAAGATTAAAGCATTAAAAACAAGTTATATAGAACAAATCGTGGAAACCTAAAAATAAAATTTCAAGAAAAAATTCAATTCGGTTCATGAGAATGACGACGATTTTGATGCTTTGAATGATGCAAACTCATTCCATGTTTGTCTAGGAATGATTTTCAACCTTTATTTTGTTTGGAAAAGGCCTAGAAAGTAGAATCTGAATTTGACTTTTCAAGAGAAAATTTGAAGTTTGAATGGTGTGTTTTTGCTCCTGAATTTGTGTCCCCTTGTATGCATTAGGTTTGTGTATATGTAAGGAGTGAATTTAGGTCAAAAAAACACATGACTTTGTGGGCTTATGGATACCTTGAGTGTGAAGAAAACCATGACCATAAATGTGAGAAAAATCAAATGTTTTCATACTTCAAAGGTCTTGCACAAATTTTAGTTGCATCCAATCACTTTAAATGTCCTAAGATTCATTCCAAAACCAATATTTGATCTAAATATCCACTTTTTATATTTTATTTTGATTTAAAATGAATTTTAAAGAATAAAATCCAAATAAATAATAAATAAATTATAAAAATCAGAGAATACTTGAATTAAGTCGTGTTTGATGTTATCATGAAGATTGGGTTGCAAAATGATAGGCCCATTTGGAAAAAAATGGATTTAAGCCCTTATTTTCTCCATACACCCCTTGAAAATCTCCCAACTTTGACAAGGCATATATCCTTAAATTTTAAGTCTATGAAGGTGTTCTTGGATATTTTGGAAAGCTTAAAGAGTCCTATAACAAGCCTCTTTGGTCCCATGTCCATATCTTTCACCATTTTCAAATTATGCACTTTGGAAAAAGTTGACTTTTTGTTGACTTTTGAAAGGACCTGTAATGTTTTAGCTCATTCCTTCCAAATGAAGCATTTTTAGGCTTGGCTTGTTAGACACAAAGTTGTAGAGAATTCAATTTCCTTCAAAATGAGATTTGGATGGGAAATTTTTGATGAAACATCTGAAAGTTATGGCTGGTCAAAGCTCAGTTGACTTTTCTTAAGAAAACCCTAATTTAGAAACTCCTGATTCTTGATGATCTAAAACTTTCTTGATGAATCATGATCAACCCTTGATCAACTGATGAATTTTACTTCATAAACTTGATGTTGGCAAAAAAATATTGAAGTTTGACTTTAATTTGACCACAGTTGACCTCAGTTTGACTTTTTAACTACTTTGACTGATTTTTGCATATCTGATCATCTGACTGGGCAAGCTCTTTGGGAAAGCTTTGAAACTTTACATAGGGATTATTGAGGTCATATGGGATGCCATGAAGCTTACTTGAAGCCTTGAAAGTCATTTTAACCTGAGGAAACTCAAAACCCTATTTTTAGACACTTTGCTTAGGAGGAGGCATCGTCTGGGGAAACTTCCACACTTCTTGATCAGTTGGGAGTCTTGAGAACCTTATGATCATTTAGAAGTCTTGAGAGATATTGTCTTGATTGTGGGAGGGAAAATTTTGGGGTACAACAATATTAAAGGGAGAAACCAAAAAGAAAAATTAATTTAGAGGCTAAAATAAAATAAAAATGAAAAATAAAATCTGCCAAAATTTTATAAAACTATAAGGATCATTTGTGAATTTTCTTGGAATTTTTGGATTCCTTTATCTATTTTTAAAAATGCAAAATGAAAGTGATATGTAAATGAAAATAAAATGAAATTAAAGTGAGCCAGGGTGCATTTAGAAGCCCAAACACGTTGAAAATGGGAGCAAGCCAAAGAAAGAGGTGTTAAAAGCAACAAAGGCCCATCAGCGCATATGCAAAAGGAAAAAAGTCAACATAATTGACTCAACTTGAAACCAATGGATCAATCCAAGGGATTGTACGCAGTCAGCAAGTGCAAGGTATGTGAATGCAACACATGAGGTTCAGTCAATCAAAGGTACACGCATCCAATGGCTCACACAAAAATGATCAGATTCACAAGTAATCACAAGCAATGGTGAGGATGATGGCATACACTACTCACTAGTCAAGGCATCACATAGCAAAAGTCAAAGTCAGAAATTATGGAAAATGAAACACGTGAGGGACACCATCCCTCATTTATGCGCTGGCAAGCTTTTAACCATTGATGAAAAAGAATCATACAACTATGTTATATTCCAAACCTAAAACCCTAACCTGGATCTCACCGGCCAGAGAACGACCTACGGTCGTTTTCTCCGGTCAAATCACCCGAGTTATCCTCTAAGATTTCCATAAATGCACAAACTATATACCATTTGAAAGCTAAGGTTGATGATATCACAAATTCACACTTAGATTTCACACACAAATCACACATAAAAAGAATCGAAGGCCACAAGTTTTTCTTAAAACTGGATCTAAGAACCTAAGGTGCATATCAACTAAATAGAGGTTCCAACACTCATAGTGAGCTTCATACAACACAAACCAATCAAGAACAGGCTAAATCGAGGAAAAAGTGCATAGAATTTCAAACCTGAAGTGATGCAGAAGCTTGATTAAGAAGAAATCTAGAGGTCCAAGCTTATGCTTGAACTTTTGAGGAGCAAAATAAATGCTATAGGCCTTGAAATCATAAAGAAATCAGTGAGAAATTGCTAACTGAACTTGATATGGTGCTTGATGATTTAATCTTCCAGTCACTTGATCTTGATTCAAGAAGCTTGAGGATGAAGAAATGATGCAGATAATGATGAATGATGTGAAGAACAATGAATATTATGATCATAATTCATTGAGAACTCTTCAAAATTCTGACAGAAATTCAGAGCAAAAGTGAGAGAGAATTATGAGAATCTGAGAGTTTGATCGAAACAAATGAGAGTGAAGTGTGTAAAAATATGTTAGAGTTGCATTTATATTCATGGTTAACAATTAACCACCTTGGTTAACTGTTAGAACCATGGTAAGTTTGATGGGAGGTGTTATGGTGCATTGTAGTGCATGATACCATGGTGAGCTAGCTGGAGCTTCGCATAAGATCATAATGGCAAGAGCAAGTCGATGATGACATAATGGGAGCTTGACTGATGATGGTAGTAGTTGTACCATAGCCTATGCAAAACTTGTTGTAAACACCCCAAATTTGCCCTCACTTTTTCTCACACCGTGGCTTATGATCTTTCATATTGCATTTGCATAAGCATATCATCTCACATTGCATATTTGTTTCACTACATAAGTTGCACAATTAGGGTTTGTGATCAGGAGAATCCAAAGAAGTGATCTGAGCCATCTCAAAGGCCTTGAAGCTTGTCAAGAAGGTCCATGTGTGTTCTATGATCATAATATGCTCCCCAGGGTTCTTAAAAGTCAAAATGTCACAAAGCATTGCAAAGGTGTTCAAGCAGACTGAGCAGTTTCTACACACATAACCTAGAATTAGGGTTTTGGGTTTGAGGCCCTTAACCTCAAATGTTTTGGCAATTATTGATTCCATTGGTCTATATATGTTATAAGGAGTATGTGTATCAAATTTGATGAAGAAATTCATTATCGAAGTCATCTGATCAACTGGTAACTTATTGTGCAAGAAAAGTCAAAATCAGGGCATCTGAGGCCCCCACCAATGGTACCAAAGGGTCATCTTCATCAATTTGAGGTTCTATGATCTTTATTTGATCTTAGAAGTGGTTATAAGTTTAAAATATTGAAGAATATCAAGCCATTTGCAAACTTTCCATTTTTGGACATGACTTGTAATGAAAACTTTCCATTTTGGGAAAGATTTTCAACCTCCTCTTTCTTGATCAAAAAGGCCTCAAATGAAAAATTGGTAAACATGAAAATTGTAGATTGGATCTTCCCATTTTCAAAAAGTATAAGAACTCCTCTTGATTCATTCTAGAACTCAAGTTATGATGATTCAAACTTGGCAAAAATCTTATAATTTTCAAGTTCATGCCAAAGAGGGAATTTTGCAATTTGGTGTTTCAAGCCTTTTCATGCCTTCTAATTGATCTCTACACATCATAACATGATCATACAACATTACAAGATCAACTTTGTGCCTTGGATCACAAGAAACCATGCCTCATTTTCACAAAAATCTCAAAGAGGCAAAAATGCAAAATCCATGCTATCACATGAATCAAGTGTTGCAGATCATCTCTAATCATCCAAGGGCCCTCCTCAAACTTAGCTGAAGTAGATCATGGCTTGAAATCACCTCTTACCACATCCATGCCTTCTATGACACAATCTTGACTTTTTTGCAAAACCACCCATACCAATCACACTATGCCACCACCCACTTTCTGATCAATCCTATTGGCTTATACTAACCCTAAGGACTCAAAAGAACAACATACACAAGCCTAAAAGCACTCATACATTCAGATTGCCAAAAATCCTCAAAACCTTGAGCTCTTTGAAATTCATTCCATAAGCATCAAAACTCAAATCTCTCTTCACCATTCAATCATACATCACTCAAGGATCATAAACCACCTTTCACGATGGCTTAAAAGGCACTCAAACAAAAACACGATTTTTGCCTTAGCAGAACTGAATCACACAAACTAGGCCATTTAAGCTCCATCCAAGCTTCTCAATAGCATCAGGGTGATCATTGGAGGTGGATTGCACAAGGGAGAGGTCCAAAAAGCACCAAACTACAAAGCTCCAGCTCAGGTAGCTCTCTTGAATCATTTTTCCAGAACTCATTTCTTTTGTTACAAAATGAATCTATGTGCTTCCCTGGTCATTGTGATATTTTTACTTTTTGAAATGAGTGAGAAATGAGTGTGTATCGTGCTTCTGAAATTTTTGACCTAAATGTTGTTTGATTCGATTCATGTTGTTCTTGAAATATAAATGAGTTTTGTTGTTTGATTTGTGTTTAATGATGTTCAATGGTTGATTCTGGTGAGTTTAGTGAGTTTTTATGGCGTTTTGAGGGAGATGGGTGAGGAACCCGCCGGAGAAGACGACCGAAGCTCTTCTCCGGTTGCCTGAAGGTCATTAGCCCTAATCCATAATTATTAGCCAGTTTAAATCTCCACCCTTGGATCTGTCTTTTACCGCGCGCATGAATGGCCCAGATTCACTCACTTAACCCTAATTATAATTAATTAACATAATTTAATTTAATTTAGTTAGAACCAATTTCAACCTTTGGATCACGCGCCAAGCCTCAGTTTGAACCACAACCCTAGATCTTTCCTACCACTGGTCTCGTTGACTTAGCATCTGGACCATAGATCCACTCAACTTCAGATCATAGTCGTCCCTTTGAATTACTTTTATTTTTATTTTTATTTTATTTTCATTTTGTTTCATACATTTATTAAAAATAGTAAACTAATTTCTAAAATCATCATTTTCTGCATTTTCATTTCAAATATCTTTCAAAACTCAAAAACATTTTTATTTTTAATTTTTGCAGTAAAAATGTATTTTTAAATCATTTAAATGTTTTATTTAATTAATTAATTCATTTTAATTAATTAAAAATACTTTTAGGTATTTAAAAATCACAAAAGAATTCATGAAGCATTCTTAGATTTTTAGAACAATTTACAAACTCATCACACAAATTTCTTTTTAGGTTTGATCATGTTTTCACAATTAACATTGAATTAGGGTTTCTAAAACTCATATTTTGCTAACCTTAACTTAAAAAATCATTTCTGATCAACCAAGATGAGTTTGTACATGGTTCTTTTTGTATTCTTTCATGAATTACATCTACTATCTAGGTTATTTAATTCACATTTTTGCATTGCATTTTCAAATTGTTTTGCATTTTTCATTGTGAGATACCCCAAAACCCTAGTTAACTTAGAAAATTCATAACTTCCTTTAGGTTTAGCTTCTGACCTCCATCTTTGGGGAGTAATCTTGAGTGTGTTTAGGGTTTGTTTGATTTCATTTTCAAATTTTTATCATGTGTATTGCTTCTGTTGTGGACATGTGCACTTCATACTTTCATAAAACCCTAATTTTCTATGTTCATTTGCATCCATCTTTGCATATCATCATCATGTGGGCTTGCCATGACATTCCATTCATTTGTATGTCATCCTAGACATCTTAGGACGTGTTTGAACATTAGTTGATCATTGTGGCATTCATTTGATATGTTTTGCATTCATTACATTTCATGTTTATCCATGTGATTTCAAGCTTCTAACATGCTTTCCCTTGCATCCCATCTCTTGTATGATCATACATAAGCATTGTTTATTTCTTTGCATCATTGCATACCACTTTTGCATCATGTATGCACTTCTGGTCTTGATCATTGCATCTTTATTTATCTTATTTCCTTTTGTTTATCATGTTATGCATTCACACTAACATATCAGGGGCTTATGGTAAGTTGTTTGGGATGTGGATTTGCCTTCACATCCCAACCTTTTCTCATATTTTCATTTGCATCTTTTATTTGTATTTGAAGTGAACTTGTTTCACTTGTGCTCCCTTGCTCTTATCTCTTCCTTTTAGGTTACATATCTTCTTCAGGATGTAAGTAACATATTCACCTTTCTCTTCTCTTTTCATCTGCTTCTCTTCCTTTGGTGGTTTTCCTGAAGACTTCCCTTTAAGCCTCACAAGCCATAGGGATATCTGTTGCACCCCAAAATTTGCCCTAACCAAGACAGTAAATTGTGTACTAAGGTGTCCCAAGAGGTTCACAAGGTTCACAAGGTTCACAATTAGTCAGAAAGTTTGACAATTCCCTCAGACAATGCATCCTCCTAAGCAAGGCATCCTAAACTAGGGTTTTGACTTTCATCAGGTTAAATGGACTTCCAAGGATTCAAGTGAGCTTCATGACACCTTATATGTGTTCAAGAATCCCCATGTCAAGTTTCAAGACTTTCCCAAAAGATTTGCTCAGTTAGATGATCAGATAGGTTAAAATCAGTCAAAGTTGTTAAAAAGTCAAACTGAGGTCAAATGTGGTCAAACCAAAGTCAAACTTCATGATTTTTTTGCCAACATCAAGTATATGAAGTAAAATTCATCATTTGATCAAGGGTTGATCATGATTCATCAAGGAGATTTCAGATCATCAAGAATCAGGAGTTTCTAAATTAGGGTTTTCATAGGAAAAGTCAACTGAACTTTGACCAGCCATAACTTTCACATGCTTCATCAAATATTTTCCATCGAAAGCTCATTTTGAAGGAAATTGAATTCTCTACAACTTTGTGTCTCACAAGCCAATCCCAAAAATGCTTCATTTGGAAGGTATGAGCTAAGACATTATAGGTCATTTCAAAAGTCAACAAAAAGTCAACAACTTCCAAAGAGAATAACTTGAGAATGGTAAAAGATATGGACATGAGACCAAAGATGTTGGTTAGAAGACTCTTTAAGCTTTCCAAAATGTCCAAGAACACCTTCATAGCATTAAAATTGAGGGATTTGTGCCCTTGCAAAGTTGGGAAATTTTTGAGAGGTTTATGAAGCAAATGGGGTCTTAGAACCAAATTTCACCAAATGGGCTTGCTTTTTTATGATCCAAACACTTCCATGACATCATGCACGAATTAAAAATTATTTATTCATATTTGTATTCATTTTATTTTATTTATTATGATTTTTTACATTAAAAATCATTTTAAATCCAAATAAAATATGAAAGTAAGAATATTTGATTTGATTTTGGTTCTAGAAAGTCTTAAAGGCTATTTAGAAGTGATTGAAACTATACAAAATCAGATCATACAAAAATAGAAAGGTTATATCAAAAAAATTCAATCTTTAAAGGTGAATGTTTTTCAATCTCCATGGATCCAAAAGTCCAAAGGATGGACTGATTTTTTAACCTAATTCTATTCTATAATATATAAACAACATAAGACAAGCATTGGACACGGATTGGGCAGCCTCAATAACAACTCTCAAACTTCAAAATTCATCAAAAAATTCAAAATTCGGATTCACCTTGAGAGGGCAGAAAAAGTGTGTAGATTGTTTCTGGATAAAAAACTTGCAGGTTTGTGATCAAATGCATAAGAAGCCATTGTTAGGGTTTGAACATTTAAACTGGGGTTTTGCCATTTACTTAATTTAAATTAATTATAAGACCATGGCAAGAATGTATGAACTATGAATGATTGATCTGGGTTGTTAATTGTTAAGATTGGTACAGTTTTCATGGTGTTTCAAAAATCTAGGTTTTCTGTAAAATTCGTGTGCAGGTAAATTCGCAGGAAATTCTGTGGATAATTTCGCAGCTAAATTCGTAAGTCCCAAGGAAGAAGATGGAGTCTTGGCGCCATCTGGAAATTTGAAATTTTGATTTAATATTTTTAGAATTTGTTTCTGTTTTATTTCAATTAACGTTGTTTGGCTCAGTTGGTAAAGATGCGCGTGTGGGAAGCAAAGGACCATGGTTCGAATCCTGGCTTGGTGTATTATTTTTTGGGCAATTTTCTTTTGTTTTTCAGGTTTACTATATGGTGATCTTGGACCATCACCTATCAGCTGCGCAGACACAGCCCAGTGGTTTTGACTCCCTACTGGTAAAGGGGAGGTCCTGGGTTCAAATCCAGGCCTCCCCCATTTTTTTAACCTGATTTCTTTTATTTTCTTTTTCTTATTTATTTAATTATATACATTATATTATCATATAAATTAATTTCTTTTAAAATAATAGTATAATATTTTCTCATAGAATAAAAAAATTAAAAAAAAAACTTTATATTTTATTTTTCAGATATAATTTGTTTATTTATATATATATATATATATATATATATATATATATATATATATATATATATATATATATATATATATATATATATATATATATATATATATATATATATATATATATATATATATATATATATATATATATATATATATATATATATATATATATATATATTGTAGATGTTTAAGAATTGGCAGAATTTTTGACCAACAAGAAATGTTGAATTCAGTTCAGAATGTCCTATCAGATGTTGGGACATTATCAAACAGAGTATATGAACTTATTTCAGGATGTCTCATCAGATGTTGGAACATTGTGTAAATAACTTAAGTTCAGTTTTTCAGGATGTCCCAACAGATGTTGAGACATCTCAGACCTGCTACCAGAATTAATTATTGATTAACTGATCAGAGATATTTAAGGAGAATTATCTGGAATTAATTAATGATGGATAAAAACAGAACAAGGCGCATCTGTAGGGAGTTTTATATTGAAGATTCAGATTAAAACAGAAGACCTAAATCACCTAGAATCTAGGAGGTAACAAACCCTAAATTCAAGGTGGAAGCTGCTGCGCATTAGGGCTGGATCCTCTACAGAAAGCCCAAATTACAGATACCTATTTAAGCAACAGAAACTCATAGAATTGAGTACGAATTTTCAGAAGACTAAATAGGGTGTCTAGTGTTTTAATAGCAGGTTGTTTAATTGTACCACTTTATGAGCTTTTAAGCATAAGTGCATTTGTGACTTGATTGAAACTGTGAAGTAAGATCAAGCTGTATTGTTTGAAGAATGTCTTCAATTTCATTAAACTTGTAAACTTGATCACTGTGTGATTGAGGGGGAGTGAGTAGGGTACTCTTATCTAAGGTGTGTCTTAGGTAGAAATTGCATTGGGTAGTTATTAAGTGATAGATTAAACAGGGTGGTTTAAGTCTAGAATTAATATTACTTATAGTGGATTTCCTCCTGGCTTGGTAGCCTCCAGATGTAGGTGTGGTTATACACTGAACTGGGTTAACAAACTTCTGTGTTGTTTACTTTTCTTGCTATTTAAGTTTTGGTTAAATTTGTCAAGTGTCCTATCAAGTGTTGGGACATCTCTTAGGACATCTCATACCTGATCACAGAATTTCAATTGGCATCAGAGCAGGCACCCTTCCTGTTTATACTGGGTGAGATCTAGGGAAAACAAATTCTGTAACATGGACAGAGATATAGGGTCAGTAAATAGGCCACCTATACTGGATGGATCTAATTATGACTACTGGAAGCCAAGAATGATTGCATTCTTAAGATCACTTGACAACAGGGCATGGAGAGCAGTAAATGTTGGATGGGATCATCCTGTCCAAGACACCAAAGATGGATCAAAAGTGCTGAAACCTGAAGAAGAATGGAGTAAGGAGGAAGAAGATTCAGCACTAGGCAACTCAAAAGCCTTAAATGCTTTATTCAATGGCATTGATAGGAACATTTTCAGACTTGTGCATCATTGTGAGCTGGCCAAAGATGTTTGGGACACTCTCAAAACAACTCATGAAGGAACATCAAAAGTAAAAATGTCAAGACTTCAACTTCTCACCACCAAGTTTGAAAACTTGAGAATGAAGGAAGATGAATCAATTCATGAGTTCTACATGAACATCTTGGATATAGCCAATACTTCTGGAGCTTTGGGAGAAAAGATGACTGATGAAAAGCTTGTAAGAAAGATTCTCAGATCTTTGCCAAAAAGATTTGACATGAAAGTCACAGCAATAGAAGAAGCTCAAGACATATGCTCCATGAAAGTTGAAGAACTCATTGGCTCCCTTCAAACTTTTGAGATGGGAATGAATGACACAAATGTTAAAAAGAACAAAAGCATAACATTGGTGTCAAATACTGATGAAGAAGAAGATAATGAACCAGAAAATGATAAAAGCTTGTCAGACAACATTGCTATGCTTGGAAGACAATTCAAACAGATTCTCAGAGGTATGGAAGGCAAATCCAATTCCAGTGGAAGATACACAAACTCTTCTGAAAACAAGAGAACTTATGATGCTAACAGAAGATCAAATCTTGCTGAAAAGACCAGTCAAGAAAAAGGAATCAAATGCCATGGATGTGAAGGATATGGACACATCAAGAAGGAATGTCCTACCTACTTAAAAAGGCAAAAGAAAGGACTTTCTGTAACCTGGTCTGATGAAGACTCAGGAGGTGATTCAGAAGAAGAATCAGCTAAGCATATCACTGCTTTAGCTGGACTGTGTGAGTCTGATAGTGATTCCAGTGATGGAGAGCTTACTTATGCAGATCTTGAGCAAGCTTTCAAAGATCTATACAAAAGAAGCACTGAAATATGCAGTGAGGTTATAAAGCTAAAGAAGCAGAATGAGGCATTAGAAGATGAAAAAGCAAGTGATCAAGTAATCATTGACACCTTGAAAAGTGAAGTAACTCTTCTCAACTCTAAGTTGGAACATATGTCCAAATCTGTTAGAATGTTGAACACCAGCTCAAATACACTGGATGTTATTCTCAGCAATAATAAGCATTCAGGGGACAAAAGTGGACTGGGATATAACAGAGATAAAGCCAGCTCTAGCAAAACTACTTCAAAAACTACACAGTCAAACAAGATGTCCCAACAGATGCTTCAACATCAGAACACAAAGACAAACATAATGTTCCAACAGATGTCTCAACATTCTGGAAAGAACAAAATGAAGAAGAAGTATCAAAGATGGAGATGTCATCACTGTGGAAGATTTGGGAATATCAAACCTCACTGTTACAAGCTACATGGATATCCAAATCAGATGTATCAGCAACCTTCCAAGCAGAAAGTAGAAGGTACCAAGAAAGTGCTGCATAGACATCAAAGAAATCAGCAATCTCCTAAGCAAAAGACAGAGGTCATCAAGAAAGTGTGGAGACCAAAAGCCAGCATTCAAACTGATCAAAGTCACATACCCAAGAACAAGATCAACAATCAATCTTGGAGATCAGCTGATAAACAACACACAGGGAAGAGGCATCAAAAGAAATCTCAACTCATCTGGTCAAAGAAAAATACTGCATACATAGCACATACATCACTGAGAGTATCAGCTAAAGAAGACTGGTACTTTGACAGTGGATGTTCAAGACACATGACTGGATTGAAGAATTTGCTAGTAAACTTAAAATCACATTCATCCAGGTATGTGACCTTTGGAGATGGAGCTAAAGGAGAAATCAAGGGAGTTGGAACCTTGGATTGTCAAGATGTTCCAAGACTAGATGATGTGCTGCTAGTTAAAGGTTTAACTGCTAACCTGATCAGCATAAGTCAATTATGTGATCAAGGGTACAGTGTAAACTTTACCAAAACTGAATGCATAGTGACTAACAAAGAACAAGAGGTTGTCATGAAAGGATCCAGATCTAAAGACAACTGTTACATGTGGGAATCCCAAAATCTCAGTCTCACTTCAACTTGCTCTTTAGCTAAAGAAGAAGAAGTGAAACTATGGCACCAAAGACTAGGTCATCTTCATTTCAGAGGCATAAAGAAGATAATATCCATGGATGTTGTAAAAGGTATTCCTAAACTGAAGATTGATGATGGCAAAATATGTGGTGAATGTTAAATAGGCAAGCAAACCAAGATGTCCCATCCAAAGCTCCAACATCTGACAACTTCCAAAGTTTTGGAACTTTTGCATATGGATCTGATGGGACCTATGCAGGTTGAAAGTCTTGGTGGTAAGAGGTATGCCTATGTTGTGGTTGATGACTTTTCAAGATATACATGGATAAATTTCATCAAAGAAAAGTCTGATGTATTTGATGTATTCAAAGAGTTATGTCAAAGATTGCAAAGGGAAAAATCCAGCTGTGTGATCAGAATAAGAAGTGATCATGGAAAAGAATTTGAGAACCAAAAATTCTTAGATTTCTGTTCTTTAGAAGGAATCAATCATGAATATTCTTCACCAATCACTCCTCAACAGAATGGGATTGTTGAAAGGAAGAATAGAACTATTCAAGAATCAGCAAGAGCTATGATCCATGCTAAAAAGTTACCTCTGTACTTCTGGGCTGAAGCTATGAACACTGCCTGCTACATCCATAACAGAGTTACTTTGAGGAAAGGAACCTTGTCCACAATATATGAAGTCTGGAAGGGCAGAAAACCCACTGTGAAGTACTTTCATGTGTTTGGAAGTAACTGTTATATTCTAGCAGATAGGGAGCAAAGGAGAAAAATGGATCCTAAAAGTGATGAAGGGATTTTCCTTGGATACTCTATAAACAGCAGAGCATATAGAGTATTTAATTCTAGAACCAAGGTTATCATGGAGTCCATAAATGTGATAATTGATGATGCTCCTACAGATGTCCCAGAAGATGTTGGAACATCTGTTGATATCAAGATTGAAGCTGAAGAAAAGAATGATCAATATAACTTCACTCAAACTGATACAAGGACAGAAGAATCCAGCAAACCTCCCTCCATCAGAATACAGAAGGATCATCCCAAAGATTTGATCATTGGTGATCCCAACAGAGGTGTGAGCACTAGATCAAGAGAAGTGATTTCAGGTTCTTGTTTTGTTTCCAAAATAGAACCTAAAAACATCAAGGAAGCCCTCACTGATGAATACTGGATTTGTGCTATGCAAGAGGAATTAGGTCAATTCACAAGGAATGAAGTGTGGAATCTTGTTCCTAGACCTGATGACATAAATGTGATTGGAACAAAATGGGTGTATAAGAACAAATCAAATGAACAAGGAGTTGTTACAAAGAACAAAGCTAGACTTGTAGCTCAAGGATACACTCAAATTGAAGGGGTAGACTTTGATGAAACCTTTGCACCAGTAGCAAGGCTTGAATCAATCAGACTGCTGTTGGGAATTGCTTGTATCTTGAAGTTCAAGCTATTTCAAATGGATGTGAAAAGTGCCTTTTTAAATGGCTACCTTAATGAAGAAGTATATGTAGAACAGCCTAAAGGATTTGTTGATCCAAGCTGTCCAAATCATGTATACAAACTAAAGAAGGCACTTTATGGTTTGAAGCAAGCTCCAAGGGCATGATATGAAAGACTGACCACATTTCTTATCAAGCAAGGATACAGAAAAGGTGGGATTGATAAAACCCTGTTTGTTAAAGATGAAGAAGGAAATGTCATGATTGCTCAAATATATGTTGATGACATTGTGTTTGGTGGGATGTCTGATAAGATGGTCAAACATTTTGTCAAGCAGATGGAATCTGAATTTGAAATGAGCCTAGTAGGTGAGTTAACCTACTTTCTTGGTCTGCAAATAAAGCAAATGGAAGACTCAATGTTCATCTCTCAAAGCAAGTATACCAAGAACATAGTCAAGAAATTTGGAATGGAAAGTGCTACTCATAAGAGAACTCCTGCCCCCACACATTTGAAGCTGACTAAAGATGAAAAGGGTGAGAGTGTAGATCAAAGCTTATACAGAAGCATGATTGGAAGCCTGTTGTACTTGACTGCTAGCAGACCTGACATATCATTTGCAGTAGGTGTATGTGCAAGATATCAAGCTGATCCAAAAGTCAGTCATCTCAATCAAGTCAAGAGAATTCTTAAATATGTTAATGGTACTTGTGACTATGGCATAATGTATTTTCATGGATGTAAACCAATTCTCACTGGCTTCTGTGATGCTGATTGGGCTGGAAGTGCAGATGACAGAAAAAGCACTTCAGGAGGATGTTTCTTTCTAGGAAACAACTTAATTTCCTGGTTCAGTAAGAAACAAAACTGTGTATCCTTGTCTACAGCTGAAGCTGAATATATAGCAGCTGGAAGCAGTTGTTCTCAGTTGGTTTGGATGAAGCAAATGCTCACTGAGTACAATGTCCCACAGGATGTCATGACATTGTACTGTGACAACTTAAGTGCAATAAACATATCAAAGAATCCTATCCAACATAGCAGGACCAAGCATATTGATATCAGACATCATTTCATCAGAGATCTTGTAGAAGAAAAGGTGATTTCATTGGAGCATGTAGCTACAAATCTGCAGTTAGCTGATATCTTTACCAAAGCATTGGATGCTACACAATTTGAGAACTTAAGGGGCAAACTTGGAATCTGTTTATGTGATATTTAGCAGTTAATGAGATGTGCCAACATGTCATATGACATTGTATAGCATAAGTTCCAGATGGCAAAACTAGTCTGGACAAAATCCTTGGGAATTCCATCTCTAATCATTTGCACTGTAACAGCTACTTATTTAGTAACTGTTTATAATCAGCTATCAAGATTCCCATCATACTATCACAAGCGAATCACATTAACTAGCTATTCTTCAGAAATCATAAACCCTAAAGCCTTTCATCCATCTTCCTCAACAATGTCTCAAAACCCTAACACAACTGAAGAAGTTCTCAACAAGGAAGACGTAGTTCATGCCACTCCCATCTCTGTAGTACCAATGCAATCAACCCCATTGGACGAACTCAGGGGAAGCGTTTCTCACACTAAAAAGGCAAGAAATCCAAAGAGAGCTAAAGATCAAGTACGAAGCAAAGCCAAAGGCATTCCCTCTCCTGCTAACATGCCCTCAAAATCTTCACACTATGTGGATGATTCCATCAAGGAGATTGTCAACCAAATTCTCTTTGAACAAAGAGTGGTGAGTGGGATCTCTGTTCCTCTGAACACCATGCCTGCACCTCAAGAAGAACAAGCTCAAGCTGCAGAAGAACAAGATGTCCCAACAGATGTTGGAACATCTGAAGATAAGAGAAAGAACTTATCTGATGTTGAGTTGGAACAAACTGAGGACCAGAATAAGGCCTCAAATGAAAATGATGAAGAAATCTCTGAGGATCAGACCAAAGCCTCAAATGAAGGTCAAATCCCTGCTGATCAACAAGCTGAAGAGGAGACTGCTCAATCTCCTCCAGTGGTGAACCTGGAGCAGGACTCTGATGCAGAGATCATAGCCTCTGTTAGACCCAACATAGCCAAAAGGCTCAGGTCCAGGAAAGGAAAGATGCAAGCTGAAGCTGAAATTCCTGAGAAGAAGAAATCTTCCCCAAAGAAAGGCAAGGGTAAAGCTACCTTTGGTCCAACAAAACCTTGGAGTAAAGTCCAAACCCAGAAGAGAAAAGCTGTCACACCATCAGATTCAGATGTTGAATCAGATGTCCCAACATCTCCTCCCAAGAAGAGACCAGCACCATCTAGAGCTTCAACTGCTGTTCCAGAAGCTCCCTTGGACAACATATCATTCCATCATGTCTCTAGTGTTAACAGATGGAAGTATGTGTACCAAAGAAGGGTTGCCCTGGAAAGAGAACTGAGGAGTAATGCACTTGAGTGCACAGAACTGATTGACCTCATCTCTGCTGCAGGACTATTCAAAACAGTCTCAGATCTCTCTCCCTGCTATGAACTTCTTGTCAAAGAGTTCATTGTTAATCTTCAGGAGGATTGTTCAAATGGTAAGTCCTCTGAGTTCAGAAAAGTTTTTGTTAGAGGTAAATGTGTAGAGTTTTCTCCTCAAATCATCAATCAGTACTTAGGAAGAGAAACAGATGGACCCAATGATCTAGGCAAGACTGATAACCAAATCTGCAAGGTTATCACTGCAAACCAGGTCAAGGCATGGCCTGTGAAGGGAAAGCTCTCAGTGAGCATGCTTACCAGAAAGTATGCCATGCTGAACAGGATTGGTACAGCTAACTGGGTGCCTACCAACCACACTTCTTCAATCTCCACTGGTCTAGCTAGGTTTATATATGCTGTGGGAACTCAAACCAAGATGGACTATGGAGCTTTCATTTTTGATCAAACCATGAAGCATGCCAGCTCTTCTGCAACAAAGCTGCCAATAGCTTTTCCATCATTGCTGTGTGGTATTGTGCTCAATCAATACCCTGGAATTCTCACTGACAAGGATACAGCCTGCAAAAGAGAAAGCCCCTTGGCTTTTCACTACAAGTTATTCCTCAGTCATCATGCTGCAGATGTTGAAGCTCCTTCTGGGACATCTGCAGGATCCTCCACTGCTAAGACTCCAATCTCCAAGAAGGCTTTAATTACTGAACTTAAAATCACATGCAAGGAACTTGAAGCAAGGAAGCTGAAACTTGAAGACATCATCAAAAGGCTGGAGAGTGAAGAAGATCAGAATGCTGCCTCTGATGAAGACAGTGAAGCTGATGAAGAAAGTGAAGCTGATAAAGAAACAGAAGTTGAGGAAGAAACTGAGAGTGATGAATCTGAGTGATCAATGTATGTGAGGCAAATGTAATGACAGCAATGTATTTGGAATAGTGTCTTTGGCCCCAAATTTTGTGTCTACCAAGGGGGAGAACAACATCAAATTGTAATTGCTGTTTAAGTATGAATGAAAAAATTCTGTTTGTTTGCTTCTGAACTGAATAAGTTTTTTTTCTGTTGCAACAAGATTGGATACATATATATTTGAGGGGGAGTAATCTCAAATAAGAATCAACAGAAAAGTAATGCTATACTCTGATAAAAAGAACTTCTGCTGCACTCTGAAAACCAGAAAAGATGTTAGCCAAAAATTAGCCAAAGGGGGAGTTTGTAGATGTTTAAGAATTGGCAGAATTTTTGACCAACAAGAAATGTTGAATTCAGTTCAGAATGTCCTATCAGATGTTGGGACATTATCAAACAGAGTATATGAACTTATTTCAGGATGTCTCATCAGATGTTGGGACATTGTG
Organism: Lathyrus aphaca; assembly: GCA_963966055.1. Taxonomy (NCBI): domain Eukaryota; kingdom Viridiplantae; phylum Streptophyta; class Magnoliopsida; order Fabales; family Fabaceae; genus Lathyrus; species Lathyrus aphaca. The sequence goes on along the minus strand of OZ014524.1, from coordinate 174,320,872 downwards.
TAAATAACTTAAGTTCAGTTTTTCAGGATGTCCCAACAGATGTTGAGACATCTCAGACCTGCTACCAGAATTAATTATTGATTAACTGATCAGAGATATTTAAGGAGAATTATCTGGAATTAATTAATGATGGATAAAAACAGAACAAGGCACATCTGTAGGGAGTTTTATATTGAAGATTCAGATTAAAACAGAAGACCTAAATCACCTAGAATCTAGGAGGTAACAAACCCTAAATTCAAGGTGGAAGCTGCTGCGCATTAGGGCTGGATCCTCTACAGAAAGCCCAAATTACAGATACCTATTTAAGCAACAGAAACTCATAGAATTGAGTACGAATTTTCAGAAGACTAAATAGGGTGTCTAGTGTTTTAATAGCAGGTTGTTTAATTGTACCACTTTATGAGCTTTTAAGCATAAGTGCATTTGTGACTTGATTGAAACTGTGAAGTAAGATCAAGCTGTATTGTTTGAAGAATGTCTTCAATTTCATTAAACTTGTAAACTTGATCACTGTGTGATTGAGGGGGAGTGAGTAGGGTACTCTTATCTAAGGTGTGTCTTAGGTAGAAATTGCATTGGGTAGTTATTAAGTGATAGATTAAACAGGGTGGTTTAAGTCTAGAATTAATATTACTTATAGTGGATTTCCTCCTGGCTTGGTAGCCTCCAGATGTAGGTGTGGTTATACACTGAACTGGGTTAACAAACTTCTGTGTTGTTTACTTTTCTTGCTATTTAAGTTTTGGTTAAATTTGTCAAGTGTCCTATCAAGTGTTGGGACATCTCTTAGGACATCTCATACCTGATCACAGAATTTCAATTGGCATCAGAGCAGGCACCCTTCCTGTTTATACTGGGTGAGATCTAGGGAAAACAAATTCTGTAACATGGACAGAGATATAGGGTCAGTAAATAGGCCACCTATACTGGATGGATCTAATTATGACTACTGGAAGCCAAGAATGATTGCATTCTTAAGATCACTTGACAACAGGGCATGGAGAGCAGTAAATGTTGGATGGGATCATCCTGTCCAAGACACCAAAGATGGATCAAAAGTGCTGAAACCTGAAGAAGAATGGAGTAAGGAGGAAGAAGATTCAGCACTAGGCAACTCAAAAGCCTTAAATGCTTTATTCAATGGCATTGATAGGAACATTTTCAGACTTGTGCATCATTGTGAGCTGGCCAAAGATGTTTGGGACACTCTCAAAACAACTCATGAAGGAACATCAAAAGTAAAAATGTCAAGACTTCAACTTCTCACCACCAAGTTTGAAAACTTGAGAATGAAGGAAGATGAATCAATTCATGAGTTCTACATGAACATCTTGGATATAGCCAATACTTCTGGAGCTTTGGGAGAAAAGATGACTGATGAAAAGCTTGTAAGAAAGATTCTCAGATCTTTGCCAAAAAGATTTGACATGAAAGTCACAGCAATAGAAGAAGCTCAAGACATATGCTCCATGAAAGTTGAAGAACTCATTGGCTCCCTTCAAACTTTTGAGATGGGAATGAATGACACAAATGTTAAAAAGAACAAAAGCATAGCATTGGTGTCAAATACTGATGAAGAAGAAGATAATGAACCAGAAAATGATAAAAGCTTGTCAGACAACATTGCTATGCTTGGAAGACAATTCAAACAGATTCTCAGAGGTATGGAAGGCGAATCCAATTCCAGTGGAAGATACACAAACTCTTCTGAAAACAAGAGAACTTATGATGCTAACAGAAGATCAAATCTTGCTGAAAAGACCAGTCAAGAAAAAGGAATCAAATGCCATGGATGTGAAGGATATGGACACATCAAGAAGGAATGTCCTACCTACTTAAAAAGGCAAAAGAAAGGACTTTCTGTAACCTGGTCTGATGAAGACTCAGGAGGTGATTCAGAAGAAGAATCAGCTAAGCATATCACTGCTTTAGCTGGACTGTGTGAGTCTGATAGTGATTCCAGTGATGGAGAGCTTACTTATGCAGATCTTGAGCAAGCTTTCAAAGATCTATACAAAAGAAGCACTGAAATATGCAGTGAGGTTATAAAGCTAAAGAAGCAGAATGAGGCATTAGAAGATGAAAAAGCAAGTGATCAAGTAATCATTGACACCTTGAAAAGTGAAGTAACTCTTCTCAACTCTAAGTTGGAACATATGTCCAAATCTGTTAGAATGTTGAACACCAGCTCAAATACACTGGATGTTATTCTCAGCAATAATAAGCATTCAGGGGACAAAAGTGGACTGGGATATAACAGAGATAAAGCCAGCTCTAGCAAAACTACTTCAAAAACTACACAGTCAAACAAGATGTCCCAACAGATGCTTCAACATCAGAACACAAAGACAAACATAATGTTCCAACAGATGTCTCAACATTCTGGAAAGAACAAAATGAAGAAGAAGTATCAAAGATGGAGATGTCATCACTGTGGAAGATTTGGGAATATCAAACCTCACTGTTACAAGCTACATGGATATCCAAATCAGATGTATCAGCAACCTTCCAAGCAGAAAGTAGAAGGTACCAAGAAAGTGCTGCATAGACATCAAAGAAATCAGCAATCTCCTAAGCAAAAGACAGAGGTCATCAAGAAAGTGTGGAGACCAAAAGCCAGCATTCAAACTGATCAAAGTCACATACCCAAGAACAAGATCAACAATCAATCTTGGAGATCAGCTGATAAACAACACACAGGGCAGAGGCATCAAAAGAAATCTCAACTCATCTGGTCAAAGAAAAATACTGCATACATAGCACATACATCACTGAGAGTATCAGCTAAAGAAGACTGGTACTTTGACAGTGGATGTTCAAGACACATGACTGGATTGAAGAATTTGCTAGTAAACTTAAAATCACATTCATCCAGGTATGTGACCTTTGGAGATGGAGCTAAAGGAGAAATCAAGGGAGTTGGAACCTTGGATTGTCAAGATGTTCCAAGACTAGATGATGTGCTGCTAGTTAAAGGTTTAACTGCTAACCTGATCAGCATAAGTCAATTATGTGATCAAGGGTACAGTGTAAACTTTACCAAAACTGAATGCATAGTGACTAACAAAGAACAAGAGGTTGTCATGAAAGGATCCAGATCTAAAGACAACTGTTACATGTGGGAATCCCAAAATCTCAGTCTCACTTCAACTTGCTCTTTAGCTAAAGAAGAAGAAGTGAAACTATGGCACCAAAGACTAGGTCATCTTCATTTCAGAGGCATAAAGAAGATAATATCCATGGATGTTGTAAAAGGTATTCCTAAACTGAAGATTGATGATGGCAAAATATGTGGTGAATGTTAAATAGGCAAGCAAACCAAGATGTCCCATCTAAAGCTCCAACATCTGACAACTTCCAAAGTTTTGGAACTTTTGCATATGGATCTGATGGGACCTATGCAGGTTGAAAGTCTTGGTGGTAAGAGGTATGCCTATGTTGTGGTTGATGACTTTTCAAGATATACATGGATAAATTTCATCAAAGAAAAGTCTGATGTATTTGATGTATTCAAAGAGTTATGTCAAAGATTGCAAAGGGAAAAATCCAGCTGTGTGATCAGAATAAGAAGTGATCATGGAAAAGAATTTGAGAACCAAAAATTCTTAGATTTCTGTTCTTCAGAAGGAATCAATCATGAATATTCTTCACCAATCACTCCTCAACAGAATGGGATTGTTGAAAGGAAGAATAGAACTATTCAAGAATCAGCAAGAGCTATGATCCATGCTAAAAAGTTACCTCTGTACTTCTGGGCTGAAGCTATGAACACTGCCTGCTACATCCATAACAGAGTTACTTTGAGGAAAGGAACCTTGTCCACAATATATGAAGTCTGGAAGGGCAGAAAACCCACTGTGAAGTACTTTCATGTGTTTGGAAGTAACTGTTATATTCTAGCAGATAGGGAGCAAAGGAGAAAAATGGATCCTAAAAGTGATGAAGGGATTTTCCTTGGATACTCTATAAACAGCAGAGCATATAGAGTATTTAATTCTAGAACCAAGGTTATCATGGAGTCCATAAATGTGATAATTGATGATGCTCCTACAGATGTCCCAGAAGATGTTGGAACATCTGTTGATATCAAGATTGAAGCTGAAGAAAAGAATGATCAATATAACTTCACTCAAACTGATACAAGGACAGAAGAATCCAGCAAACCCCCCTCCATCAGAATACAGAAGGATCATCCCAAAGATTTGATCATTGGTGATCCCAACAGAGGTGTGAGCACTAGATCAAGAGAAGTGATTTCAGGTTCTTGTTTTGTTTCCAAAATAGAACCTAAAAACATCAAGGAAGCCCTCACTGATGAATACTGGATTTGTGCTATGCAAGAGGAATTAGGTCAATTCACAAGGAATGAAGTGTGGAATCTTGTTCCTAGACCTGATGACATAAATGTGATTGGAACAAAATGGGTGTATAAGAACAAATCAAATGAACAAGGAGTTGTTACAAAGAACAAAGCTAGACTTGTAGCTCAAGGATACACTCAAATTGAAGGGGTAGACTTTGATGAAACCTTTGCACCAGTAGCAAGGCTTGAATCAATCAGACTGCTGTTGGAAATTGCTTGTATCTTGAAGTTCAAGCTATTTCAAATGGATGTGAAAAGTGCCTTTTTAAATGGCTACCTTAATGAAGAAGTATATGTAGAACAGCCTAAAGGATTTGTTGATCCAAGCTGTCCAAATCATGTATACAAACTAAAGAAGGCACTTTATGGTTTGAAGCAAGCTCCAAGGGCATGATATGAAAGACTGACCACATTTCTTATCAAGCAAGGATACAGAAAAGGTGGGATTGATAAAACCCTGTTTGTTAAAGATGAAGAAGGAAATGTCATGATTGCTCAAATATATGTTGATGACATTGTGTTTGGTGGGATGTCTGATAAGATGGTCAAACATTTTGTCAAGCAGATGGAATCTGAATTTGAAATGAGCCTAGTAGGTGAGTTAACCTACTTTCTTGGTCTGCAAATAAAGCAAATGGAAGACTCAATGTTCATCTCTCAAAGCAAGTATACCAAGAACATAGTCAAGAAATTTGGAATGGAAAGTGCTACTCATAAGAGAACTCCTGCCCCCACACATTTGAAGCTGACTAAAGATGAAAAGGGTGAGAGTGTAGATCAAAGCTTATACAGAAGCATGATTGGAAGCCTGTTGTACTTGACTGCTAGCAGACCTGACATATCATTTGCAGTAGGTGTATGTGCAAGATATCAAGCTGATCCAAAAGTCAGTCATCTCAATCAAGTCAAGAGAATTCTTAAATATGTTAATGGTACTTGTGACTATGGCATAATGTATTTTCATGGATGTAAACCAATTCTCACTGGCTTCTGTGATGCTGATTGGGCTGGAAGTGCAGATGACAGAAAAAGCACTTCAGGAGGATGTTTCTTTCTAGGAAACAACTTAATTTCCTGGTTCAGTAAGAAACAAAACTGTGTATCCTTGTCTACAGCTGAAGCTGAATATATAGCAGCTGGAAGCAGTTGTTCTCAGTTGGTTTGGATGAAGCAAATGCTCACTGAGTACAATGTCCCACAGGATGTCATGACATTGTACTGTGACAACTTAAGTGCAATAAACATATCAAAGAATCCTATCCAACATAGCAGGACCAAGCATATTGATATCAGACATCATTTCATCAGAGATCTTGTAGAAGAAAAGGTGATTTCATTGGAGCATGTAGCTACAAATCTGCAGTTAGCTGATATCTTTACCAAAGCATTGGATGCTACACAATTTGAGAACTTAAGGGGCAAACTTGGAATCTGTTTATGTGATATTTAGCAGTTAATGAGATGTGCCAACATGTCATATGACATTGTATAGCATAAGTTCCAGATGGCAAAACTAGTCTGGACAAAATCCTTGGGAATTCCATCTCTAATCATTTGCACTGTAACAGCTACTTATTTAGTAACTGTTTATAATCAGCTATCAAGATTCCCATCATACTATCACAAGCGAATCACATTAACTAGCTATTCTTCAGAAATCATAAACCCTAAAGCCTTTCATCCATCTTCCTCAACAATGTCTCAAAACCCTAACACAACTGAAGAAGTTCTCAACAAGGAAGACGTAGTTCATGCCACTCCCATCTCTGTAGTACCAATGCAATCAACCCCATTGGACGAACTCAGGGGAAGCGTTTCTCACACTAAAAAGGCAAGAAATCCAAAGAGAGCTAAAGATCAAGTACGAAGCAAAGCCAAAGGCATTCCCTCTCCTGCTAACATGCCCTCAAAATCTTCACACTATGTGGATGATTCCATCAAGGAGATTGTCAACCAAATTCTCTTTGAACAAAGAGTGGTGAGTGGGATCTCTGTTCCTCTGAACACCATGCCTGCACCTCAAGAAGAACAAGCTCAAGCTGCAGAAGAACAAGATGTCCCAACAGATGTTGGAACATCTGAAGATAAGAGAAAGAACTCATCTGATGTTGAGTTGGAACAAACTGAGGACCAGAATAAGGCCTCAAATGAAAATGATGAAGAAATCTCTGAGGATCAGACCAAAGCCTCAAATGAAGGTCAAATCCCTGCTGATCAACAAGCTGAAGAGGAGACTGCTCAATCTCCTCCAGTGGTGAACCTGGAGCAGGACTCTGATGCAGAGATCATAGCCTCTGTTAGACCCAGCATAGCCAAAAGGCTCAGGTCCAGGAAAGGAAAGATGCAAGCTGAAGCTGAAATTCCTGAGAAGAAGAAATCTTCCCCAAAGAAAGGCAAGGGTAAAGCTACCTTTGGTCCAACAAAACCTTGGAGTAAAGTCCAAACCCAGAAGAGAAAAGCTGTCACACCATCAGATTCAGATGTTGAATCAGATGTCCCAACATCTCCTCCCAAGAAGAGACCAGCACCATCTAGAGCTTCAACTGCTGTTCCAGAAGCTCCCTTGGACAACATATCATTCCATCATGTCTCTAGTGTTAACAGATGGAAGTATGTGTACCAAAGAAGGGTTGCCCTGGAAAGAGAACTGAGGAGTAATGCACTTGAGTGCACAGAACTGATTGACCTCATCTCTGCTGCAGGACTATTCAAAACAGTCTCAGATCTCTCTCCCTGCTATGAACTTCTTGTCAAAGAGTTCATTGTTAATCTTCAGGAGGATTGTTCAAATGGTAAGTCCTCTGAGTTCAGAAAAGTTTTTGTTAGAGGTAAATGTGTAGAGTTTTCTCCTCAAATCATCAATCAGTACTTAGGAAGAGAAACAGATGGACCCAATGATCTAGGCAAGACTGATAACCAAATCTGCAAGGTTATCACTGCAAACCAGGTCAAGGCATGGCCTGTGAAGGGAAAGCTCTCAGTGAGCATGCTTACCAGAAAGTATGCCATGCTGAACAGGATTGGTACAGCTAACTGGGTGCCTACCAACCACACTTCTTCAATCTCCACTGGTCTAGCTAGGTTTATATATGTTGTGGGAACTCAAACCAAGATGGACTATGGAGCTTTCATTTTTGATCAAACCATGAAGCATGCCAGCTCTTCTGCAACAAAGCTGCCAATAGCTTTTCCATCATTGCTGTGTGGTATTGTGCTCAATCAATACCCTGGAATTCTCACTGACAAGGATACAGCCTGCAAAAGAGAAAGCCCCTTGGCTTTTCACTACAAGTTATTCCTCAGTCATCATGCTGCAGATGTTGAAGCTCCTTCTGGGACATCTGCAGGATCCTCCACTGCTAAGACTCCAATCTCCAAGAAGGCTTTAATTACTGAACTTAAAATCACATGCAAGGAACTTGAAGCAAGGAAGCTGAAACTTGAAGACATCATCAAAAGGTTGGAGAGTGAAGAAGATCAGAATGCTGCCTCTGATGAAGACAGTGAAGCTGATGAAGAAAGTGAAGCTGATGAAGAAAGTGAAGTTGAGGAAGAAACTGAGAGTGATGAATCTGAGTGATCAATGTATGTGAGGCAAATGTAATGACAGCAATGTATTTGGAATAGTGTCTTTGGCCCCAAATTTTGTGTCTACCAAGGGGGAGAACAACATCAAATTGTAATTGCTGTTTAAGTATGAATGAAAAAATTCTGTTTGTTTGCTTCTGAACTGAATAAGTTTTTTTTCTGTTGCAACAAGATTGGATACATATATATTTGAGGGGGAGTAATCTCAAATAAGAATCAACAGAAAAGTAATGCTATACTCTGATAAAAAGAACTTCTGCTGCACTCTGAAAACCAGAAAAGATGTTAGCCAAAAATTAGCCAAAGGGGGAGTTTGTAGATGTTAAGAATTGGCAGAATTTTTGACCAACAAGAAATGTTGAATTCAGTTCAGAATGTCCTATCAGATGTTGGGACATTATCAAACAGAGTATATGAACTTATTTCAGGATGTCTCATCAGATGTTGGGACATTGTGTAAATAACTTAAGTTCAGTTTTTTAGGATGTCCCAACAGATGTTGAGACATCTCAGACCTGCTACCAGAATTAATTATTGATTAACTGATCAGAGATATTTAAGGAGAATTATCTGGAATTAATTAATGATGGATAAAAACAGAACAAGGCGCATCTGTAGGGAGTTTTATATTGAAGATTCAGATTAAAACAGAAGACCTAAATCACCTAGAATCTAGGAGGTAACAAACCCTAAATTCAAGGTGGAAGCTGTTGCGCATTAGGGCTGGATCCTCTACAGAAAGCCCAAATTACAGATACCTATTTAAGCAACAGAAACTCATAGAATTGAGTACGAATTTTCAGAAGACTAAATAGGGTGTCTAGTGTTTTAATAGCAGGTTGTTTAATTGTACCACTTTATGAGCTTTTAAGCATAAGTGCATTTGTGACTTGATTGAAACTGTGAAGTAAGATCAAGCTGTATTGTTTGAAGAATGTCTTCAATTTCATTAAACTTGTAAACTTGATCACTGTGTGATTGAGGGGGAGTGAGTAGGGTACTCTTATCTAAGGTGTGTCTTAGGTAGAAATTGCATTGGGTAGTTATTAAGTGATAGATTAAACAGGGTGGTTTAAGTCTAGAATTAATATTACTTATAGTGGATTTCCTCCTGGCTTGGTAGCCTCCAGATGTAGGTGTGGTTATACACTGAACTGGGTTAACAAACTTCTGTGTTGTTTACTTTTCTTGCTATTTAAGTTTTGGTTAAATTTGTCAAGTGTCCTATCAAGTGTTGGGACATCTCTTAGGACATCTCATACCTGATCACAGAATTTCATATATATATATATATATATATATATATATATATATATATATATATATATATATATATATATATATATATATATATATATATATATTATTTTTGTAAATAAATCAATTAATATTTCAATTAAACATTAAAACCCTAATTTTGCTTAAATAATTTCTAACCCTAATTTTCTTTCTTAATACAAAACCCTAATTTTTATTTACCCTAATTTTCATTAACTTTCACCTTTAATCTAATTAATTTTTTATTCTAATTAAATAATTAATCTTGTTTTGTAAATTATTATTATAATTGTTTATTATTATTCTAATTACCTTATTTTCTTTTAAAAATTCTTCAAAATTATTTATTTAACTTAAAAATGTCCTCTTAAATTTTATATTTTTGTATATTTGTGCTAACCTCTTTTTCTTATGATTATTTTTATTACTAACCATTTTAATTATAGTTTATTTTTTATATATTTATTATTTATTATTTCTATTATAATGTAATTGCGAAAGCCATGTAATAGTCGTAGGTTATTATTTTTGTCTTTATTTTATTGTTTATAAATATTTTTATTGCTATGGTTAGTAATTATAGGGCGTGTATAACTACGTGTAATTAAAATAACTTAGAAAACTAATTTAAACAAGATAAATATATGAATATAAACACACACACACGTAAGTCGATCTTTGATCGCCATCTCACACTTTCTAGGGTTACTCCTCATGTTTCCTAATTATAAGGTCAAGTAAGGTGTCTTAAAGCAAAGTCCATCCATAAATATCATCAAGTGCCTTCCGTTTATAAGATCAAGTCCCTTCGAGGTTGCCTACGGTAAATGATCTTGTCCCTTCGAATAAGAGATGATAAGTCCCTACGAAATGCTAAAGACACCTTACAGTTGCCTAAATACAGATGTCCCTTCACATGTCCCTTATCACATCCAAGGTAATGACTACCTATTCCTTAATAATAGGGATAGTCTTACCATTGAAAGAACATATAAGAATAGTAAAGACTTAGCATAGGGTAGGTTCCTCTAAGGTACTTGCTCACTTTTCTTCAAAATACTTCATTACACTTCACATTTCAAACAAATTTTCAAAACAAAGTCTTTATATACATCCATACGAGGATCATTATAAAGTACTTAGAAAATTTTCAATCACACACTACACCTTTCTTGCAAACAAACAAAGTGAGCTAAGTAACTAAGAGCCCATGGATAACCATGGATATAAAGGGTGCTAACACCTTCCCTTTATATAACCTACCCCCCGAACTCAAAATCTGTTTAAGGTCTTTCTTGTTCTTTTATGTCCTTTCCTTTTGGATAAAATAAAAGTCGGTGGCGACTCTTGCTATCCGCAACATTTATAGAAAAGTCAGTTCTCCCATCGTGTTACAGAACTGGCAACTCTGCTGGGGACTAATAAAAGAGGGGTACCCTTAGGAATTAGATCACTTTTGTTTGATTTACTTTACTTGTTGGGTGATCTTATGTGTGAAAGATCCTAACCCGGATCTAGTGTACCTTAGGTAAATGGCAATAGACCATGGAAACTGTACGGCGTATACCGATATGGTTGATCTGGTGGCCATAGTAAGTGTGACTTCTTGGTTGGTGCTTATGTTCCTTAAGCAAGTTGAGGATAATATGAGGTTTCCATATGTTGTCAATACACTAACTAACTTTTAGAACCCTAGTCATCCCATCTTGGCCTTTAGAAAAGTAGTGAGATAACCGTCTTTGATGAAGACTGAAGTTGGTTGATACTCGATGCTACACTCATTGAGATTCTAAACTTGGAGGGTTTTGGTTGGCAAGTAAGTTGCCTACTGAACAACCACCCTTGTGAAGGATCAATGATATTGAGATCCCTTAGAACCTGGTTACTTTATAGGACAAGATGAACCAACTAAACTTCAGGGGAGGGTACTTACCTTTAAACCTCATGCAAGCCTTCAAACCTAGGGCTATTGTGTGACTTGTTTGTGTGTTCCACATGTTTGTGATTGAGCATAACATCATAGCATCATCATGCATCATAAGCATAGCATTTTCACTAACCATTTCAAGGACCAAAGGATTTATCTTTGTTCTTTGTTACAGGTCATGGCTTCTGCTCGTAGGAATACTATTCGGATCAACTTTGTAGGGATACCTCCTAAGCTTAAGGAATTGGTCTCTCAAGTTTCTGAAAACTCCCAGTTCATCAAAAAGCATGGTCACCTACTGGATCTAGTCACTTCAGGGTTCAATGAAGACATGACGAGTGTTCTGTTTCAGTTCTTTGACCCTAAACATCATTGCTTCACATTCCCCGACTATCAGCTGGTTCCTACAATGGAGGAATTCTCCAAACTACTGGGTATACCTATCCTTGATCAAAGACCCTTCACAGGCTTAGAGAAAGAGCCTAAACCTGAAGTCATTGATGCATCCCTACATCTGAAGAAATCAGACATTGTCCTAGAAACAAGGAGTGGAGTTAAGGGTATCCTTGCTAAGGTATTGATGGAGAAAGCTCAAGTGTTCTTGAAGGCTATGAGTTATGATGCTTTTGAGGAGATCTTAGCCTTATTGATCTATGGCTTAGTGTTGTTCCCCAATCCAGACCAGTTCATAGACGTACACGCCATCAACATATTTCTGACTCGCAATCCAGTGCCTACATTACTTGGAGATATCTTACACTTTCTTCATACCCGTACTACGAAAGCACGAGGAACTCTGATGTGTTGTATACCTCTATTGTCTAGGTGGTTTATTTCTCACCTTCCTCGATCAGTGATGAAGAATGAACAAGGATTAAGGTGGTCTAAGTGGATTATGTCACTTTCTCATTCAAATATTCATTGGTGCTCTAGATCTATGGAGAATGTTACTATCATTGACCGTTGTGGGGAGTTCCCTAATGTGCCACTCCTTGGCATAAAATGGGGCATTACTTACAACCCTTCTTTAGCTCTACGTCATTTTGGTTACGCTCGGAGTGATGGTCCTCATGACATGTTGATTCAAGGCATTGTGTTCGACTACGACAACGATTTTCAAGGTTACCGTCAAAGGTTTATACGAGCATGGGGTAAAGTGAACAAGGTTGACAGCAAGACTCTGGAACCCAAGTACACCATTCCTATGGAACCTTATCTCAGATGGGTGCGATCTCGTGCTCAGACTCTTATGATGCCATATCCTGCTGCCCTGCCAGTTACCATGGAGCCTGTTGCTGAAGGAGATACTTCCTATATCATTCTTCATCCAGACATGCCCACTGACATGGAGGAGTTACAAAGGTCCTGGATTCAGTTGAAGGAGCAAAGAGATACTTTTGAGACTCATTACAAAGCAAGTCAAGAAAGAATCCTGGAGCTAACAAAACAACTTCACGAGGAGCGGAATCTCAACTCATACCTCAACACAAAGAGGAAACGTCCATGGGAGACTTAAAACCCCATTTTTTGTATTCATTTCATTTTTATTGTAAGTCCAAGGGGCAAACAAGTTTATTGGTTACTAATAAAAGTTTACCTTTTTGATTGTTTAAAAAAATTTAAATTATGCGGTCCTTGAAAACATTGCATATGCATTTACATACCATATCATTGCATCACTGGTTTCTTATGTACAGGTATCTTATCTTCTCGCTGTTTATTTCAGCAGAAATGGCTCTTGAACAGACTGTCAAAGATCTCCAGGCTCAGAATGCACAATTCCAAGAGTTGATTCTGAACTTGTCAAAGGGACAAGATGAGTTGAAGACACTGCTGGCTAAGAAGAAGAAGAAGACTAGAAGATCAGGAGGCCTTATTAATCTGGGAAGAAGGTTCAGAGGTCCTCTCAAGACAAAAGAACATATTGATGATTCTGAGTCTGAAAATTCTGAGAAAGAGGGAGGCATTCTCCATGATACTGTGGGAGATTCTGATTCTAAAGCAAATTATTATCATGACCCTAGTGAAGATAAATACAAGATGCTGGTAGATAGAATGAATGCCATGGAGTTACAAAAATCTTCTGGGCTTGATTTTGAAGATCTGAGTTTAGTATCTGGAGTGGTTATACCTATTGGCTTTAAGGTTCCTGCTTTTGTGGTGTACGATGGTGTTTCATGTCCTAAGTTGCATTTAAGATCCTATGTCTGGAGGATTCAACCACATACTGCTGATAAGAAATTATGGATTCATTTCTTTCAAGAGAGCTCGTCTGGAGCTCAATTGGAATGGTATTACCAATTGGAGAGTGTTAATATTCGTGATTGGAATGATCTTGCTGAGGCCTTCTATAGGCAATACCAATATAATGCTGATTTAGCACCTACTCGCATGCAGCTCCAAAGCATGTCAATGGGTGCTAAGGAGAATTTAAAGGAATATGCCCAGAAATGGAGAGACCTGGCTGGCAGAGTTTGACCTCCTCTGACTGACAGAGAGCTAGTGGATATGTTTATAAGTATGCTGAATGGTCCTTTCTATAGTCACCTCATTGGGAGCTCATCATCTGGTTTCACCGAGCTGATAATGACTGGAGAACGTGTAGAGAGTGGTATAAGAAGTGGTAAGATACATGTGGGTGCCTCTTCATCAAACACTGCTAAGAAGCCCCCTTGTGGAAAGAAGGAGTCTAATGCTGTGTATGGTCAACATAGTCGTAGCAGGAATCACCAATCTGTGGAAGCAGTTCACATTTCTAATCCTACTCCTGCAACACCAGAACCACCACAAAACAATCAACATAAGCCTAGAAGACAGTTCACCAAGATCAACATGTCACTGGCTCAAGCCTTGCAACACATGTTGAAAGGGGAACTCATTACTTTGAAGGACCCTCCTCAGAATCCTAATACTTCCTCTCCTCGATACAATCCTAATGCACGATGTGCCTATCATTCTAATTGTCCGGTACATGACACCAGCAACTGCTGGGTGTTGAAAAACAAGATTCAAGATATGATTGAAGTTGGGGAAATTGAGTTTGACCCTCCAGGGACCCCAAATGTGATCACTGCTCCCATGCCCAATCATGAGAAGACTGTTAATACTGTTGATGAAGTTTCATATGTTTCCTCAGTGGCAGATGTGACTACTCCCTTATCCACTATCAAGAAGAAGCTGGTGTAGGCTGGATTCTTTCCAGGTTGCAATGAAGATTGTTTCTATTGTGCCTATAAACCTGATAGTTGCTGGAAGTTAAAAGATGGTATTCAACGCCTCATAGACAATTACACTATATTGTTTGAGAGGACACCTTCTATGGAAAGTATGTGTGAACATCTAACTCGAGGTACGAAGGTTGAAGATGTGGACATGGTGGATAAAGTGCCAGTGAAGATTACCTCCAAGGGTCCTATCAAGATCACTCATAAAGGACCTATCAAGATTACTACTGAAGGCCTGGTGAAGACTGTTGTTGAAGTTAGAGTGCCTCCCATGATTATTACCACTCCTGGCCCTATTCCTTATACTTCTGATAAAGCTATACCCTGGATTTATTTCTACTGGTCTATTCAACAATTCAAACCATGTTGCATAAACAATTCAGAGACGGCCTATACGAAGACCTAGTACTGATATCCAGTATCAACATAAAGATATTATCACCTCCTGATATTATGGATGGCATCTATAAGCCCATCTCCAGTTCTTCCAAGTGGCATCTTCAAGCCCACTCAAGAATATACAAATAATCATCAGTGTTACTTTACGCACCGGCGAGTGCAAATTTTTGGGATTTTATGTTCAATCCCCTTCAACCTTCCATGTCACGAATGGCACACATGCCAATCTAACTCCTCAGGTTTCAGAAAATTGAACAGGGGCAGCTGTTGCACCCCAAAATTTGCCCTCACCTAGACTAAAAATTGTGTACTGAGGTGTCCCAAGAGGTTCACAAGGTTCACAATATTCACAAGGTATCTCAAGATGTTCACAAGGTTCACAATTAGTCAGAAAGTTTGACAATTCCCTCAGACAATGCATCCTCCTAAGCAATGCATCTTAAACTAGGGTTTTGACTTCCATCAGGCTAAATGGACTTCCAAGGCTTCAAGTGAGCTTCATAGCATCCTATATGTGTTCAATAATCCCCATGTCAAGTTTCAAGACTTTCCCCAAAGGTTTGCTCAGTCAGATGATCAGATAGGTTAAAATCAGTCAAGGCAGTCAAAAAGTCAAACTGAGGTCAACTGTGGTCAAACCAAAGTTAAACTTCATGATTTTTTACCAACATCAAGTATATGAAGTAAAATTCATCATTTTATCAAGGGTTGATCATGAATCATCAAGGAGATTTCAGATCATCAAGAATCAGGAGTTTCTAAATTAGGGTTTTCATAGGAAAAGTCAACTGAACTTTGACCAGCCATAACTTTCACATGCTTCATCAAATTTTTTCCATCCAAAGCTCATTTTGAAGGAAATTGAATTCTCTACAACTTTGTGTCTCACAAGCCAAGCCCAAAAATGCTTCATTTGGAAGGTATGAGCTAAGACATTATAGGTCCTTTTAATAGTCAACAAAAAGTCAACATCTTCCAAAGAGCATAACTTGAGAATGGTAAATGATATGCACATGAGACCAATGAGGTTGGTTAGAGGACTCTCTAAGCTTTCTAAAATGTCCAAGAACACCTTCATAGCATTAAAATTGAAGGATTTGTGCCCTTGCAAAGTTGGGAAATGTTTGGGAAGTTTATGAAGCAAATAAGGCCTTAAAACCAATTTTTGCTAAATGAGCCCACCAAATTGCCATCCAATCTTTACAAAATCACCAAGCACGACCCAACCCACACCTTTTATGATTTTTTATATTTTATTTAATATTTATTTGAATTTTATTCATTAAAATACAAATTAAATTAAAATAAAATATGAAAATCATATATTTGGGAGGGATTGTGATTCTAGAAAGTCTTAATACTCATTTAAACTTGATTGATACCATAATATTTCAGATCATACCAAAATAGCAATGTTAGATAAAAAAAATTCAAGTTTTAATGACATCTTTTTCAATCTCACAAAGTCCAAAAATCCAAAAGTTTGGTTGATTTCTTGACCTAATTTCATTGTATGGTATATATACAACATTAAGCCAAGCCCTAGACACGAATTCAGAGCCTCCAAGTGCATTCTCAAACTTCAAAATTTCATTCAAAAACTCATATTTGGATTTCAAGCTAGAGCCACTTTTAAGACAATTTAAAGGTTGTTTGAGCTTCATTGAACCTCACTGGTCATGTTTGGATCATAAACAACATATGAAACACCCTCATTCGCATAAACCGCACGCATGTTCATATCATATTTGAATTTTTTCGATTCCATGATTTCACTGGTTTTTAATTGTTTTTGATTGTCTAACTGTGTTTGTTTCATTGTACTAAAACATTCTGGACGGTTAGATTGAAGTTTCACTGCCAAATCCGTAAATCACCATGGCTAGGGTTCCATAATCGTGATTTTGGGGATTTCGTTATAAAGCTAATTTCAGGCCAAATTATGGATGTTTTCAGACTTATAGGACTGCTTTTGATTAATTTGGACCTTTAAACTGGATTTATTGTTTGTATTTGCAATGTTTAAGGATGCAGGATTTCTAGTGACGGAAAATATCCGTCACTATAGGCTATTATGACAGACAAAGTGTCACTAAAGGCTAAGGCGACGGACAGAGGTAGGAGATGATGTTTTCGCGCACAGGAAAATTTGAAATTGCAGGATTGTTTAAAACAAATACGTTTCGTATAGATATTAAAACGAGCGCGTAGCACAGCTGGTTTTGGATAAATGCCTTTGAGGCCAATGACCAGGGTTCGATCCCTAGGTTGTTCATTTTTTTTTGCTTAAAATTCATTTGTTTTAACATGTTTATTATATTATTATTAAAACTCATCCTATAGCCACGATGCACACACAGCTCAGTTGGTTGGATGCTGGTGATGGAGGCTGGGAGACCTGGGTTCGACCCCAGGCTCCAGCAGGTAAGTTTTACCCTTTTTTTTTTATTATTTCACTATTTTTGTTTTATATGTTTTAATATAGTTAATATCATTAATATTATTTAAATATAATTAACATTGTTAATATTATTCAAACCTTTTTCTAACAAATAAAAACCAAAGATTTTCTTTATAATTTTTTTAATTCAAATTTTATGTTTCTAAAACATTTGCAAATAAATTAATTAATATTTTAAATATGTAAACCCTAGTTTTATTTTCTAAAATATGTAACCCTAATTTCTAAAACCCTAATCCTGATTTTCTCAATTATAAGGTTAACCCTAATTTCAAATACTAATTTCTAACCCTAATTTTTTTTATTAACTTAATTAATTTTTCTAATATCTAATTAAATAATTAATCATGTTTTTTTGTAAATAATTATTATATAGTTTATTTATTATGCTCATTATCTTATTTCTTTCTTTTAAAATTTTTTTAAAATTGTTTATCTTAACTTGTATATATTTTATATTTGCGCTAACCTTTTCTTTTTTATAATTATTTTATTACTAATCTTTATTTAATTGTTTATTTCATTATATAGTTATGTAACTGCAAAAGCTTTGTAATAGTCGTAGTTTTTTTTATTGTTTATTTATTCATAAATATTTATATTGCCATGGTTAGTAACAATAGGGAGTGATAACATGTTTGCGCTTTAAAATTAATTTAGAATCACTAATTTAATAAGATAAATATATGAACACGAACACTCACACACGTAAGTCGATCTTCGATCGCCATCTATCACTTTCTAAGGTTGTCCCTTATGTTGCCTAACTATAAGGTCAAGTAAGGTGTCTTAAAGCAAAGTCCCTTCTCATGAAATATCATCAAGTCCCTTTTAAGATTATAAGATCAAGTCCCTTCGACGTTGCCTACGGTAAATGATCTTGTCCCTTCGAATAAAAGATGATAAGTCCCTTCGTATTGCTAAGACACCTTACAGTTGCCTAAACACATATGACCCTTCACATGTCCCTTATAACATCCAAGGTAATGACTACTTATTCCTTAATAATAGGGATAGTCTTACCATTGAAAGAACATTTAAGAACAGTAAAGATTTAAATTAGGGTAGGTTCCTCTTAAGTACTTGCTCACTTTTATTCAAAAATACTTCATTACACTTCACATTTCAAACAAATTTTCAAAAACAAAGTCTTTATATACATCCATACTAGGATCATTAAAAAGTACTTAGAGAATTTTTCAAATACACACTACACTTCTCAAAACAGTTTAAAGTGAGCTAAGTAACTAAGAGCCCATGGATAACCATGGATATAAAGGGTGCTAACACCTTCCCTTTGTATAACCTACCCCCCGAACTCAAAATCTTTTTAAGGTCTTTCCTGTTCTTTTATGCCCTTTCCTTTTGGATAAAATAAAAGTCGGTGGAGACTCTTGCTATCCGCAACATAACTAAAGTCAGTTCTCCCACCGTGTTACAAAACTAGCGACTCTGCTGGGAGCTTAATAAAAGAGGGGTACCCTTAGGAATTAGATCACTTTAAATTGTTTGCTTTGTTTGCTTTATACTTACTTGTGGGGCTCTTATGTGTGAAAGATCCTAACCCGGATCAAGTGTACCTTGGGTAAATGGCAATAGACCAAGGAAATTGTACGGCGTATACCGATATGGTTGATCTGGTGGCCATAGTTAGTGTGACTTCTTGGTTGGTGCTTATGTTCCTTAAGCAAGTTGAGGATAATATGAGGCTGCCATATGTTGTCAATACACTAACTAACTTTTAGAACCCTAGTCATCCCATCTTGGCCTTTAGAAAAGTAGTGAGATAACCGGCTTTGGTGAAGATTGAAGTTGGTTGATACTCGATACTACGCTCATTGAGATCCTAAACTTGGAGGGTTTTGGTTGGCAAGTAAGTTGCCTACTGAACAACCACCCTTGTAAAGGATCAATGATATTGAGATCCGTTAGAACCTGGTTACTTTTGTAGGACAGGATGAACCAACTAAACTTCAGGGGAGGGTACTTACCTTTAAACCTCATGCAAGCCTTCAAATCTAGGGCTATTGTGTGACTTGTTTGTGTGTGCCACATGTTTGTGATTGAGCATAACATCATAGCATCATCATGCATCATAAGCAGAGCATTTTCACTAACCATTTCAAGGACCAAATGATTTATTTTTGTTCTTTGTTGCAGGTCATGGCTTCTGCTCGTAGGAATACTATCCGGATCAACTTTGTAGGAATACTCCTAAGCTTAAGGAATTGGTCTCTCAAGTTTCTGAAAACTACCAATTCATCAAGAGGCATGGTCACCTACTGGATCTAGTCACTTCAGGGTTCAATGAAGACATGATGAGTGTCCTGTTTCAGTTCTTTGACCTTAAACATCATTGGTTCACATTCCCTGACTATCAGTTGGTTCCTACAATGGAAGAGTTCTCCAAGCTTCTGGGTATACCTATCCTTGATCAGAGACCTTTCACAGGCTTGGAAAAAGATCCTAAACCTGAAGTCATTGTTGCAGCCCTACATTTGAAGAAATCAGACATTGTCCTAGAAACAACGAGTGGAGTTAAGGGTATTCTTGCTAAGGTATTAATGGAGAAAGCTCAAGTGTTCCTGAAGGCTATGAGTTATGATGCTTTTGAGGAGATCTTAGCCCTATTGATTTATGGCTTAGTGTTGTTCCCCAATCCAGACCAGTTCATAGACGTACACGCCATCAACATATTTCTGACTCATAATCCAGTGCCCACATTACTTGGGGACATCTTACATTCTCTTCATACTCGTACTACGAAGGCACGAGGAACTCTGATGTGTTGTATACCTTTACTATCTAGGTGGTTTATTTCTCACCTTCCTCGATCAGTGATGAAGAATGAACAAGGGTTCAGGTGGTCTAAAAGAATCATGTCACTTTCTCATTCAAATATTCATTGGTGCTCTTGATCTATGGAGAATGTTACTATCATTGACCGTTGTGGGGAATTCCCTAATGTGCCACTCCTTGGCATAAGAGGGGGCATTACCTACAATCCTTCTTTAGCTCTACGTCAGTTTGGTTACGCTCGGAGTGATGGTCCTCATGACATGTTGATTCAGGGTATTGTGTTCGACTACGACAACGATCTTCAAGGTTACCGTCAAAGGTTCATACGAGCATGGGGTAAAGTCAACAAGGTTGACAGCAAGACTCTGGAACCAAAGTACAATATTCCTATGGAAGCTTATCTCAGATGGGTGCGATCTCGTGCTCAGACCCTTATGATGCCATATCCTGCTATCCTGCTAGTTACTATGGAGCCTGTTGTTGAAGGAGATACTTCTTATATCATTCTTCACCCAGACATGCCCACTGACATGGAGGAGTTACAGAGGTCCTGGATCCAGTTGAAGGAGCAAAGGGATACTTTTGAGACTCATTACAAAGCAAGTCAAGAAAGAATCCTGGATCTAACAAAACAACTTCACGAGGAACATAATCTCAACTCATACCTCAACATAAAGAGGAAACGTCCATGGGAGACTTAAAACCCCATTTTTTGTATTCATTTTATTTTTATTGTAAGCCCAAGTGGCAAACAAATTTATTACTAATAAAAGTTTACTTTTTGGTTGTTTAAACAAATTTAAATCCTGCGGTCCTTGAAGACATTGCATACGCATTTATACACCATATCACTGCATCATAGGTTTCTTATGTACATGTATCTTATCTTCTCGCTGTTTATTTCAGCAGAAATGGCTCTTGAACAGACTGTCAAAGATCTCCAGGCTCAGAATGCACAATTCCAAGAGTTGATTCTGAACTTGTCCAAGGGACAAGATGAGTTGAAGACACTGCTGGCTAAGAAGAATAAGAAGACTAGAAGATCAGGAGGCCTTATTAATCTGGGAAGAAGGTTCAGAGGTCCTGTCAAGATAAAAGAACAGGTTGATGATTATGAGTCTGAAAATTCTGAGAAAGAGGGAGGCAGTCTCCATGATACTGTGGGAGATTCTGATTCTAAAGCAAATTATTATCATGATCCTAATGAAGATAAGTTCAAGATGCTGGTGGATAGAATGAATGCTATGGAGTTACAAAAATCTTCTGGGCTGGATTTTGAAGATTTGAGCTTAATATCTGGAGTGGTTATACCTATTGGTTTCAAAGTCCCTGCTTTTGTGGTGTATGATGGTGTCTCATGTCCCAAGCTGCATCTAAGGTCCTATGTTTGGAGGATTCAACCACATACTGCTGACAAGAAATTGTGGATTCATTTCTTCCAAGAAAGCTTGTCTGGAGCTCAATTGGAATGGTACTATCAATTGGAGAGTGCCAATATCCGTGATTGGAATGATCTTGCTGAGGCCTTCTATAGGAAATACCAATACAATGCTGATTTAGCACCTACTCGCATGCAGTTACAAAGCATGGCAATGGGTGCTAAGGAGAATTTCAAGGAGCATGCCCAAAAATGGAGAGACCTGGCAGACAGAGTTCAACCTTCCCTGACTGACAGGGAGCTAGTGGATATGTTCATGAGTACGCTGAATGGTCCTTTCTATAGTCACCTCATTGGAAGCTCATCATCTGGTTTCACCGAGCTGATAATGACTGGAGAGCGTGTGGAGAGTGGTATAAGAAGTGGTAATATACAGGTGGGTGCCTCTTCATCAAGCACTGCAAAGAA
The DNA here is from genome assembly GCA_963966055.1 of Lathyrus aphaca. Lineage (NCBI taxonomy): Eukaryota > Viridiplantae > Streptophyta > Magnoliopsida > Fabales > Fabaceae > Lathyrus > Lathyrus aphaca. The sequence goes on along the minus strand of OZ014524.1, from coordinate 174,298,984 downwards.
GCACCCTAGTGGAAAGAAGGAGTCTAATGCTGTGTATGGTCAACCTGGCCGTAACAGAAGTCACCAATCTGTGGGAGCAGTTCACATCTCTAATCCTACTCCTGCAACACCAGAGCTACCACAGAGCAATCAACAGAAGCCTAGAAGACAATTTACCAAGATCAACATGTCACTGGCCCAAGCCTTGCAACATCTGTTGAAAGGGGAACTCATTACTTTGAAGGACCCTCCTCAGAATCCTAATACTTCCTCTCCTCGATACAATCCTAATGCAAGATGTGCTTATCACTCTAATTGTCCGGGACATGATACCAACAACTGCTGGATATTGAAAAACAAGATTCAATATATGATTGAAGTTGGAGAGATTGAGTTTGACCCTCCTGGTACTCCAAATGTGATTACTGCTCCCATGCCCAATCATGAGAAGACTGTTAATGCCATTGATGAAGTTTCATATATTTCCTCAGTTACAGATGTGACTACTCCATCATCCGTTATCAAGAAGAAGCTGGTACAGGCTGGATTCTTTCCAGGTTGTAATGAAGATTGTTTTTATTGTGCCTATAAACCTGATAGCTGCTGGAAGTTGAAGGATGGTATTCAACGCCTCATGGACAATTACACCTTATTGTTTGAGAGGACACCTTATGTGGAAAGTATGGTTGAACATCTAACTCGAGGTGCAAAGGTTGAAGATGTGGATATGGTTGATAAAGTGCCAGTAAGGATTACTTCCAAAGGCCCTGTCAAGATCACTTCCAAGGGACCTATCAAGATTACTGTTGAAGGTCTGGTAAAGACTGTTGCTGAAGCTAGAGTGGCTCCCATGATTATTACCACTCCTGGCCCTATTCCGTATACTTCTGATAAAGCTATACCCTGGCATTACGGTTCCGATGTTTATATCCATGGTGTTAAGCAGGAACCTTTAGCTGATACACCTGTTACTGATAAGAATCTTGATGTTGATAATATTGCTGGATCTAGTAAGATCACCAGAAGTGGAAGAATTTTCTCTCCTTCAGCTACCTCAAAAAATACAGTTACTCCAACTACTACCTCCACTTCTGAACCAAATGCTGATACTCGGGGCAAAGGTCATGTGGTTGAACCTGTGCAAGCTGAGGCACCGACTACTGAGAATCTTTCTAAACAGATGGAAGAAGTGCTGAAGATCATTCGCAAGAGTGATTATGATATTGTTGATCAGCTGGGGCATACTCCCTCCAAAATTTCCATGTTGTCTTTGTTGTTGTGTTCTGAGGCTCATGCTAAAGCCTTGATTAAGTTCTTGAAGACTGCCCATGTACCAAATGAAATTTCTGTGGATCAATTTGAAAATTGTGTTGCACATCTGACTTATGATAATGGGTTAGGTTTTTCTGATGTTGATTTGACTCCTGCCAAGAGAAACCATAACAGAGCTTTACATATCTCCATTGAATGTAGAGGCACTACCTTATATCATGTGTTGATAGACAATGGCTCTTCATTGAATTTACTTCCCGAAGAGGTTCTGAACAAGCTTAGTCCTGAAGATGTTGTGTTAAGACCAAGTAATATAGTGGTGAGGGCCTTTGATGGTTCAAGAAGGGTGGTGCATGGAGAAATAGATCTCCCAATCAAAGTAGGCTCTCAAGTCTTCAATTCTACCTTCTATGTAATGGATATTCGTCCTGCGTACTCTTGTTTGCTTGGGCGCCCTTGGATCCACGGGGCAGGTGCTGTGACCTCCACTCTACATCAGAAGTTGAGATACCCAGTGAAGGGAAAGGTCGTCACTGTTTATGGAGAGGAAGAATATTTGATCAGTCATATGAATACATTTAAGTATGTTGAAGTGGAAGGTGAATATGTTGAGACTCCTTGTCAGACATTTGAAGTAGTTCCTTAGGTCGTTCCTGCTACTGAAGCTCCTCCTGTTGTTAAAAAAGTTCCTGTGGTTACCAGAGTACCTCCTACAATGGCCTCCCTCAAAGATGCCAGAGCTGTGGTCGAAGAAGGTGGTTGTACTATTTGGGGTCAGCTTCTTGACATTCCTTACAAGTCTGACAAGTTTGGTTTGGGTTTCACTACAGAGTCCCAGAAGGCTGTTCGTCGTGCTCGCGCTATTCGTATCACCAATCAAGGGGTCATGAGAGATCAGATCAATGCTATGGGTGACTATAGTGAAGACTACAACCTGGATGACTGGATCTTTCCTACTGTGGGTGATGGGCTCAACAATTGGAAGGCTGAAGACGTTATTCCTATCTCCTTTAGTCAAGAGTAAATACTATTACTATGTTGTTATTTTTAAGTTTATAATTTTTGAATAATTAAACTTTTAAGCCTTGTGCCTTACCCGGGGCACAATGGTATGTTTGTTTCGGGATGTCATTTCATTTGCATACTTCATTCAATAAAAATCAATGGACGTTTCGTTTTCGTAAATATTGTGCTATTTGTTTTTCTTTTCTTTTATTTTCATCAGCTATGTGTTCTTACACACACCCACATCACTAAAATGCAGATCCTTATCCACCCTGGATCCTGTTGATAACAGTTCTACTATTGCCAATTATAATTTCGAGAATCCAATCTATCAAGCTGAAGATGGAAAGGAGGAAGATTGTGAAGTACCTGTAGAGCTTGCTAGGTTGCTACAATAAGAAGAGAAAGCTATACAGCCACATGAAGAGCCAATTGAAGTTGTGAATCTGGGAACTGAAGAAAACAGGAAAGAGGTCAAGATAGGGGTTGAATTAGAGGATGGTGTTAAGATCAGATTAATTCGGATGTTACGTGATTATGTGGAAATCTTTGCTTGGTCCTATGAAGATATGCCAGGGTTGGATACAGACATTGTGGTTCACCGTTTACCAGTAAAAGAAGATTGTCGTCCAAAGAAACAGAAGGTTCGTCGCATGCGTCCTGAAATGTCAGAAAATATTAAAGCAGAGGTGATGAAACAGTTTGATGTAGGGTTCTTAGCTGTGACTTCTTATCCTCAATGGGTTGCAAATGTGGTACCGGTACCTAAGAAAGATGGTAAGGTACGTATGTGTGTAGATTACAGGGATTTGAACAAGGCCAGCCCTAAAGATGACTTTCCACTTCCTCATATCGATGTTCTGGTAGACAACATTGCTCAGCATAAAGTATTCTCTTTCATGGATGGCTTCTCTGGTTACAATCAAATCAAGATGGCACCTGAAGATATGGAGAAGACTACATTTGTTACACAGTGGGGCACTTTTTGTTATAAAGTGATGCCATTTGTTTTGAAGAATGCTGGGGCAACATATCAGCGTGCTATGGTGGCTTTGTTTCACGATATGATTCATCATGAGATAGAGGTATATGTGGATGATATGATAGCCAGGTCCCAGAATGAAGAGCAACATCTTGATCACCTGCATAAGTTGTTTAAAAGGTTGAAGAAATACAAGTTGAGATTGAACCCAAACAAGTGTATTTTTGGAGTTAGATCTGGTAAACTCATGGGTTTCATCGTTAGTGGAAAAGGTATTGAAGTAGACCCTGTAAAAGTGAAAAGTATACAAGAGATGCCAGCTCCGCGTACTGAGAAGGAAGTTAGAGGTTTCTTGGGACGATTGAATTACATTGCAAGATTTATTTCCCAATTAACTGCTACCTGTGAGCCAATCTTCAAGTTGCTGAAGAAAGATCAGGTAATGGAGTGGAATGATGAGTTCCAAACAGCCTTTGATGAAATCAAGAGATATCTTCTAGAACCTCCAATTTTGATGCCACCAGTTGATGGAAGACCCTTGATTATGTACTTAACAGTGTTAGACAACTCAATGGGGTGTGTGTTGGGGCAACATGACGAGTCTGGTCAAAAAGAGCAGGCAATATACTACCTTAGCAAAAAGTTTACCGACTGTGAAACAAGATACTCACTGCTCGAGAAAACTTGCTGCGCTTTGGCATGGGCTGCTCGCCGACTAAGACAGTATATGTTGACTCATACTACCTTATTGATTTCGAAGATGGATCCAATCAAGTACATATTCAAGAAACCTGCTCTCTCTGGACGAATAGCAAGATGGCATATGATCTTAACAGAATATGATATACAATACACTACTCAGAAGGCCATTAAAGGAAGTGTTGTAGCTGATCATTTGGCTCATCAAGCAGTGGATGATTATCAGTCAATGAGTTTTGAATTCCCTGATGAAGATATTATGATTATTACCAAAGAACCTGGACAATATGACGGACCTGAACAAGGATCCCGATGGACTATGGTTTTTGATGGAGCTTCTAATGCACTTGGTAATGGTGTTGGTGTTGTGATCATTTCCCCTGAAGGTTGTCATACCCCAATTACTGCAAGACTTTGTTTCTATTGTACCAATAACATGGCTGAGTATGAGGCATGTATCCTGGGTATTAAAGCTGCCATTGATATGAAGATTCAATTCCTGGACGTGTATGGAGATTCAACCCTGGTATTAAGTCAGATTAAAGGAGATTGGGATACCAAGCATGAAAATCTTATCCCTTACAGAGAGCATGTGTTATCCTTGATCCCACATTTTGAAGAGATTACCTTTGGACATATTCCACGAGGAGAGAATCAGTTGGCATATGCATTAGCCACTATGGCATCTATGTTTGAAATTAGCTGGGATGATGAAGCTCCCAAGATTACTATTGATAGATTTGAGAAGCCTGCATACTGCAATGAGATTGATACTGAAGAAGCAGAGGGGAAGCCTTGGTTCTATGAAGTGAAAAGATATCTTGAAATTCAGGAGTTCCCTGAAGGGGCATTTGTCAAAGATAAGAAGTTTCTGAGGAGGTTTTCTGCTAAGTTCTTCTTGAGTAATGGAATTTTGTACAAGCGCAATCATGATTCAACTTTGCTTCGTTGTGTGGATAAGAAGGAAGCAACTGAGATTATGGAAGACATGATTGATGGGATCTTTGGCACTCATTCTAGTGTCCATACCATGGCAAAGAAGATATTAAGAGCAGGTTACTATTGGTCTACCATGGAAGCTGACTGCTATCAACATTCCCGAACATGTCACAAGTGTCAAATCTATGCTGACAAAGTACATATACCTCCATCACCATTGAATATGTTGACTGCTCCTTGGCCTTTTGCCATGTGGGGTATTGATATGATTGGTGAGATCAAGCCTACTGCTTCTAATGGGAATCGTTTCATCCTAGTTGCTATTGATTACTTCACAAAGTGGGTGGAGGCAGCTTCATTTGCATCTGTTAATAAGAATGCGGTGGCTCGATTCATTAAGAATAATCTCATATGTAGGTATGGCATCCCTGAAAGGATTATTACTGACAATGGCTCTAATCTGAACAACACTATGATTACTAAGTGTCGCTCCCGACAAATGAAACTAATCATATGAAGGTACAGACGCGAACGGTCGGCGAGAGGGACAATGAGAACACACAGCCGTGAACTCACTGGAGATGAATAGAGTCGCCAGCTAGGCATTTTTATCCCGGAGGAAAGGCAATGCTGCATAGACCTAGAAAGAGAAGGATAAGACGGTTGCGAACCAGAGAGACTGAGAAAGGGGGTTGGTTACAACCTGGGAAGGTTTTAGCACCCAGATCGTCCGCCGTACTCGACGGGATCCACGCTTAAAAGATTTGTGTTTTAAAGGGGTAGTGTCAGTGCAATCTGTGTATACAATAGCTGGAAAACAAAATGTACATGTGTCAGTGTGAAGTGTATAAATGATGTGTCAGTGTAAGGAAAAGAGTATGCACAAGATCATGAGGCTTAAAGACTAATGCTGGAAGGAGGGGGAATATACAGAGACTTTTGTTCGATAACCGTTAAGTTATGCCTACGTATCCTCTCGTGCAATGAGGAAGTCAGAACACCGTAGTTCGACCCAAAGAGACTGAAAGATGAATTGACTTGTGAACTGCTTGCTTGTTAATGCTCAAGTGTATGACCTGTCTGGCTCAGGTGCAAACTGTCTTGCATTAGACGGAAGAAGCAAGTTCTCGGTTGTGAGTGAATGAGATGAGAAAAGAATCCCGGAGGAGACGATTATTGTTTGTTTTTGAGTTTTCAGTCTTTTATTGCTTTTGAAAGTTTGTCGTAAGTTAATGAGCTTAAGCCTAAACCAATGGATTTAGTAAACTCATCACATTTTCCCTCTGATTAGGGGTAATGAGAATTACCTTAAGTGTGAAGTCAGATTCTCACACTTAATCACCTTTGATGCAGGGTTAAGATCATTAACCTACTTGTGATTAATTAGATGTTTTTGGTGTTTTTGTTTAGTGTTGAGTAATGAGGTTAAGCCATAATCAGGGATTAAACAGACTCATTACACCATCCTAAAAGAAGGATAATAGATGAGAATGTTTAAGCTGAGGAAAACTCCTCAACTTAATCCATGATTAGGGATTAAGCTCATGACAAAACAAGCCTTTATTAGATGGATTTTATTTAATGGTAAGATGAAGAAGTGAATTTTATGATTTGTAAGACAACTTGAGGGGGACTTGTCCATTAACACTAGGGTTAGTCCTTCTTAACCAATTAAGGAAGAATTAGAACCCTAATGCAAGGCCCAAGTTACAAGTGTAATGTCTTGTTACTTATTAAGTGAATTGATTAAGGGATTTAAACACATTAAGGGTTTAACACTTAGGATTAAAGTTATACACTCCATCCTAAGAGAAGGATGCATGCATAAGCTTAATCACAAAGCCTTAAAGCCTTTAGGGTTTAGTCCCTGATTATGAGATGAGAAGAGAAGACTCAATGAGACACAAAGGTAAAACTAAGAGGGGAGACTAATCAAAACCCTAATCATTGTCATGCTTGGTTGTTCCTAAGATTTGTGAGGTTTACAAGAGAAGTCTTCAGGAGAACCACCAGGAAGCAGATGAAAGGATCAAGAGAAGCAAAGCAACTTGCTTCATTCAAGAAGTCAAGTCACTTGAAGAAAGAAAGTGAGAAGAAGAAGAACGAGCAAGCTCAAACTCAAACACATACAAAATGCAGCATGGATGCAAGAGAGAGATGAGAAGAAAGTATGAGAAGTGAAGGCAAATTCACTTCTCAAAATCACTTACCACCTGAAAGGTTAGAAAAGAAATGCAATGCAATGCAAAATGAGATAAGATGACATGATGAGAACAAAACCAGAAGCATGTTGATGATGATAATGATGCTATGAGATGCTATAAGCATGAGATAAGGCATGGAGATGTTCATACAAGATCATGGATGCAAATGATGCAAGTTAAGGAGCATGGATATACATGAAAAGTTATGAAACATACATGGCAAACAAAATGGCAAATATGGGATGCAATGATCAAACATGCTTTCTACATGTCTTAAGATATCAAATGAATCAAATGGATGCTTGAAATGTCATGGCAAGTCATGTTATGCAAGAGAATGCAAAAAGGATGCAAAAGAAAGCCCAAATTAGGGTTTATGAACCAAACATCAAACAAAAACCAAAAACAGAAGCAAACCCTAAGATAAAAAATGGAAAATGCCACCCAAAGAAACCTTAAACCTATACTAAACCAAAGCCCAAAGGAGAGGTCTCAACTCTTAACCAATCTCAAGTTATGATTTTTCTAAGTTATTAGGGTTTTTAGGGTTCCTAAACAAAAGAAATGCCAAACAAATTGAAAATGCAAGATCAAACCATGGCCATTTTATCTCAAAAACTACATGCCAAATAGAATGCAATGCAAAAAGAATCAATGTCCAACTCTTCTTAGATAGGCAGAAATGAATTTTTGAACTTTGGATCAAATTAATGCACAAAAAATGATTTAATTCAATGGAAAATTCTCAAAGTGCATCAAGATCAAAGAAGAAATTTGGTTTGAAGGTTGGACAATGTTTCTAAATGTCTTAGAACATTTCATGAATTTTTTGGTGATTTTTAAATACCTAAAAGTATTTTTAATTAATTAATTTCCATTAATCAATTAAAAATAATCTTTTAAATATTTAAAAATACTTTTTAATGATAAAAATAAAAATAAAAATATTTTTGTGTCATGAAAATTAATAAAACTTAAGAGAAAAAGTTTCATAATTTTTTATGACTTTTTACTATTTTAAATAAATTAGAGAAAAGAAATGATATTAAATGAAAAATAAAATAAGTTAAAATGAAAGTAATCAGAAGGGAAGGCCAGGATTTGATCTGGGCTTGGTCTGGTTGACTGCGCGCCAGATCCAAGGGCCCAGATTCAAATCTGGCTAATTAATACTTATGGATTAATTAAACATAAATTAAATGGATAATCAGGATTAGGGCTTCTAATGACTCATCTCAGCCATCCATTCACGCGCGGGAGAGTCCATCCAAGGGACCAAATTCAAAGTTCGTTAATTAATGAGACTTAGCCCTAATCACATTCAGGCTGCCGGAGAAGACTTCCGGTCGTCTTCTCCGGCGAGCCAAAACCCTAGGTTCTTCCACAAGCCACCAAACAACAAATTTCTTCCACCAAAATGACTCTCTCATCAATCCAAACCTAAACCCTCAACCTAAATTCATTTATTTTCAACCATAAACCTGAATCGAATCAAAATGCAAAACACGGGCAAATGTTCAAAAGCTTCATACATGCTGGTTTCTACACTATTTGCAAAAGTAAGCATACATTCATGATCAGAGGAACACAAGGCATCATAAAAGAACTCAAAAAACAGTTTCTGGGAAAAAAGTTCATGAAGCTCACCTGAGATGAAGCTTCTCTGTTTGTGAGCTTTCTGGGCTTTTTTCTTGTGCAAGCTTGCTTCCTTGAACTCCCTGAATGCAAAATGAGGCTCAGAAAGCTTGGAGAGTGGCTGGCTTGAAAGCTCCAACTCTGGTGTAACAGAAATGGGGATCTTTGTACAGGCAGCTTCAGATCAATGTGAAAGGTGGTTTTGACTCCTTGTGATGTACTTGACTTGTTGGTGAAGAAAAATGAAGTGTTTGATGGCTGGATGAAGGGATTCGAAGAGTTCTGGTTTTGAGGGTGGGGAATGGTGAAGCTCAGTTCAGGCTGGTTTCAGGCTTGAGCTTTGGTGGTTTCTACTCAATGAAACATGGCAAGATGGTTGGTGAAGATGGTTTTTGTGTTTGTATGCTGTGGAGACAGATTCGAAGGAATATGCAAAATGAGGTGTTTTTGTGAATGTCTGGTATGAAGTGTTTCAGCCTTGCTAGATGTATCAAATGTCTTTCTCTTTGTCCACATAAACCTCTCTCATTGGTCAGATGACAAGACATGTGCTTTTTTGATTGGTAAGTCTACTTTTGCAAAAAGTCAAATTTTGTGTAAGGAAAGTATGGCTTGATCTATAGCTAGTACATGGGCTGGTTCTGGTGCAGCAAGATGAGGTGAGAGGGCTAGCAAGGTGCAGCAACCAATGCATCAAGTTGGTGAAGTGATCATGATGATTTTGCAAGTTGTTTGCCCTTTGGTTCATATGGAAGGATCTTGTCCCAAAAGCCATGAAACATGAGCAATGCCTAGTCCATTCTGAATTTTAGGACTTACATGATGTTTATGTGATGGTTTGATGCCAATTAGAAGTTGCAATTTGCCTTGGTACATGATTTTGCAATTTTCACACTTGGTGCATAACTTGAAAATCAATGATTTTTGCTAACTTTGTCACACCATAACTTTTGATCCAAGAAGAATTTGATCATGTTCTTGTACTTTTTGAAAAGGGAAAGATGAGATCTACAACTTTCATGACCAAAGTTTTCTCATTTGAAGCATTTTTGAATCAATAAGAGGAGGTTGAAAAATGACCTAAAATGAAGCATTCTTAAAAAGTCAACTATGCCCAAAAAGTCAACATTTGCAAAACTTCCAAATTCTTGATTTTTGTGAACTTCAACCTTCTTCCATGATCAAATAAAGATCATATACACTCAAAATGATGAAGATCACCCATTGGTTGGGTCATTGGGGGCCTCAGATGCCCTGATTTTGCACTGACTTGTCCAGAAAGTCAACCCTTGATCAGATGACTTCCCCATGGAATTTCTTCATGAAAATTGATATGCACACTCCCTATACCATATAGAGACCAATGGAAACAAGAATGACCAAAAAATTTGGGGTTATGTCCTCTGAAACCAAAACCCTAATTTTAGGTCAACTGTGCAGTCAAACTTGGCTCTGCATCCATCCAAACCCTAGTTCTTGTGATTCTTTTGGAGTCTTGACCTTGAGAGGATGTAATATGATACAAGAACACATATGGACCCCTTTTGAAGTGATTGGTTGCATTTGGAGTGGCTCAAGAAGCCCTTGGATTGCTCAGATCACAAACTCTAGATGCAGATGACTTAGAAACTATGCAGTGAATCAAAAGTGGGATATGAGGTGATATGATTGTGTTTATGCATATGAGAATGATCACAAGCCATGGTGAATGGGTGAGGGCAAATTTGGGGTGTTTACAGCTGCCCCTATTCAAACATGAGTTAGCTGTGCAGGTTGTAAGCAACGGCTTAACAGGCAAACAAGATAACTTGTGGTTGAATACCAAAGACAGTCCAAAATTTGCACTCACAGAAATGAAGAAGAAAAGGGATATAGATTGTAAAGGAAAATAAAGTATATTGTAAGGTGTGGGCGACGGAGGACGACCGTCGAGCAGAGGACGACTGCTGGGTAAATAGCAATGACGGGGACGGCCGACATGCTGGGGATAAAAGGTAAAGCCAAGACGGGGACGACCGACTAGCTGGGGAAATAAAATCATGATGGGGACGGCCATCAAGATAAAGCTGTAAAATTCCCTGAGGATTTAATGAAACATGACGGGGACGGCCATCAAGTTCATAAAGCAAAGTAACCACTGATGGGGACGGCCATCGGGCTAAAAAAAGAAAAGGGACCACGACGGGGACGGCCATCGGGTTAAAGAATAAATGAAATAAACAGATGATGGGGTACGGCCATCAAAGGTGAAGGACGATCACCTAGCAGGGGACGGCTGCTCTGTTGGGGATAAAAGAAATATGATGGGGACGACCATCAAAGGTGGAGGACAATCACCTGGCAGGGTACGGCTGCCGAAAATATCAACGATGGGGACGGCCATCGGATAGAAAAGGTCAACGATGGGGACGGCCATCGGACGAGCATGATGGAGGACGACCATCAAGAAGTGGAGGAAGACCACTCAGCAGGGTACGGCTGCTCTCGAGGTTTATCATGACATAGGACGAATGCCAGATAACTAAAATCAACAATGGGGACGGCCATTGGATGAAATGATGAAGGACGATCATCAAAAGGTGGAGGACGACCACCTAGCAGGGGACGGCTGCTAAAATCAACGATGGGGACGGCCATCGGATGAGCATGATGGAGGACGACCATCAAGAAGTGGAGGACGACCACTCAGCAGGGTACGGCTGCTCTCAGGGTTTATCATAACACAGGACGAGTGTTAGATAAGAAGGAAAATTCGTTTTGCGATCTACTGGGGATATAGTAAACACGGACGAGTATTTACAACCAAGAAGAGAAAGTATAAGTGTTTAGATGTTGTGTATAGATTAAAGATGCGGACGAGCATCCTTAGGACTACGATACGGACGAGTATCGGGTAGAAACAAATACTGACACGTGTTCAGAGATGACGATACGGACGAGTATCAACTGGTTAACAAGGAACACGGACGAGTGTTGAATCTGATGGTTCTTCTGGGGGAATAGTAGACACGGACGAGCATCTATATTCAAGAAGACACAAGTGTTTGACACGGTGTATGGATTAAAGATGCGGACGAGCATCCTTAAGACTATGATACGGACGAGTATCATGTAGAAACAAACATTATACGCAATGTTCTGAGATGATGGTACGGACGAGTACCAACTGGTTAACAAAGAACAAAGACTACTGTTGAATCTGTGGGTATATAACTGGTATGTACAAGATACAGACGAGTATCTGTATGAGAGCGAGTGTTGTATAAATGGTGTTTAACTGCTGGGGAGGGTGACACGGACGAGTGTCAAAAGGAGAAAAGTGTGATATCAACAAGTATATGGGTTGCAAAAGTGTAAGCGACTGCGCTGGGGATATGACACGGACGGGTGTCAAGAAAGTGTATATATAAGTATGTGTGAGTGCAAAGAGGGTGTCTTCGGCTTTCTGCTGGTGATATGACACGGACGGGTGTCATGAAGTATCCGTGATATGGGTGATTTGTTTGTAAAGAGTGTTCAAGCGGCTTTACTGGGGAAAGATGGCACGGACGGGTGCCAAAAGGTGTATATACTGGTGTTTGATGATTTGTGAGGCAACTGCTCTTGCTGGCAACCCTGGTGGGGATTTTTCTTCTGTATGTTGATGAACTGCTATTATTCACAAGTGTTAATTCAGAACATGGCTTATGATTATGCTATGCGTTTGACTTTTGCCGTAATGCTCCGTATTAGACGGAATGCTACGCTCTGAGGGGATAATATGATGCAAATGCCATGATTATGCAAAGACACCAAACCGGGATTTGGATCCCGTTGCTGCGAAGATCTCTGGCCGATCTGCTTGAAATGGACATCCCAGCTGGGGATGAGATCATTGGTAGATCTAATAAGATGATATTTGCTTGGGGATACGGGTCGCTGATAGACCTATCCTTGTAACGAGGGACCCAGCTGGGGGTTGTAGAAGCTTTCTTCACTCTGTTGTGATTCCTTCATGCGTTGCTCTTCTGAATAGAGGCTGAGGATTCTGTGGGGAGATGATTCCCTGATTCTTGCATTCTGCTGAGGAGGAATGATTGGTACTACAGCTGGGAGAGTTGCTGGCCACTCAGCTGGGGAGAGTAATGAGAGGCAACTCGGCTGGGGATAGAGCATTTCAGATGCTGAGACTGAGTGTATGTTGATTCGGCAACTTCGCTGGGGAAATGGGCACCTTCCAGTGCCACATGGAAGATAGACCGAGTTGATAATGATCTGCCAGCTTGCTGAGGGTGAAGCTTTCATGCCCCAAGTTGCGCTCTGGATACCTGCAATCCTGAAAAAGATAGAACAACGCAAAAGATAATCCCGAGGTATCCCTTACTGGATTCCGTCATAGGAGTTAGGATACTTCTGAGAGTAAGTATATTCCCTGCAAGCATGTTTCTTTATTATCATCATTTTTTGGAGAAAAGCATCTGTACTTATGCAATTGATTTTTTAGAGACATCAGACATCCTTTGCAAATAAAAATATACAAAACGAAACGTGACTGAAAAATCTGGTTTTATTAATTCATGTGCCCTGCATTGGCAAGATACAGTCAAAGAAACATATCTCCTGAAATGAGGAGGTTGTTATAAATTGAGAAACAAAATGCTGGCGGTGTTGACGACGCTTTAAGGAGCTTCCTCTTCTGCTATGACTCGTATGACAATGACGTTCTTCTCGTCTTGCTTTCTGAAAAAGGCTGATTCTGATTGAAGCTTGATTTTGTTGGAGCTTTCCAAGTTGCAAGTGATACAAACGAATTCAGAATGCAGTTGTTCGCTTATTCCCTTATTTTGCATGGATCGCCCTTTCGGGTTTTCAATCCATCGGGATACCCATTTTTGCCTGAGCTGTCCAATGCGGCTTTTCAACTCAGCGGGTGTACAATTTTTTATTATTTATTTTCCCTTATTTTTGCCCGAGTCTTTTATTCTGTTTTTGACTCGCCGGGATGCCCTATTTTTGCCTGGACTTACATTCTGTTTTTATGTCCAGCGGGTCATTTTATGCAAAGTATTTTTTAACTGCATCTGAATTCACAGGGGACAAGAAATCTTCACCATCCATGGTGCTGAGCATCAGTGCTCCACCGGAGAAAACTTTCTTTACAACAAATGGTCCTTCATAATTTGGAGTCCACTTGCCCCTGTGGTCTGTATGAGGAGGGAGGATTCTTTTCAGCACAAGATCTCCTACTTGGTACTCTCGGTGCCTGACTTTCTGATCGAAGGCTTTCTTCATTCTCTTCTGATATAACTGCCCATGACAGATTGCAGCCAATCTTTTCTCTTCGATCAGACTCAGTTGCTCGTATCGGGACCTAACCCATTCTGCTTCGTTCAGCTTAACATCCATCAGTACCCGTAAGGAGGGTAATTCAACTTCAACAGGTAGGACTGCTTCCATACCGTACACAAGCTGATACGGTGTTGCCCCAGTGGATGTTCTGATTGACGTGCGGTACCCATGCAAGGCAAACGGTAGCATTTCATGCCAGTCTTTGTAGGTGACTACCATCTTCTGCACAATCTTCTTGATGTTCTTATTTGCTGCCTCAACAGCGCCATTCATCTTTGGCCTGTAAGGAGAAGAATTGTGATGTTGGATCTTGAAGTCCCGGCACAGCTCTGCCATCATTTTGTTGTTCAAGTTGGAACCATTATCAGTAATGATTCGCTCGGGCACTCCATACCGACAGATGATATCTCTCTTTAGGAATCGGGCTACCACTTGCCTTGTAACATTTGCATATGAGGCTGCTTCAACCCACTTGGTGAAATAGTCAATGGCGACCAGGATGAATCTGTGGCCATTTGAAGCAGTTGGCTCAATCTTGCCGATCATATCAATGCCCCACATAGCAAAGGGCCAGGGTGAAGACATTATGTTCAAAGGATTGGGAGGCACATGCACCTTATCTGCATAGATCTGGCATTTATGGCACTTCCTGGCATAAGCACAACAGTCTGCATCCATTGTGATCCAGTAATAACCTGATCTTAACAACTTCTTGGCCATTGCATGTCCTCCAGCATGGGTACCAAAGGAGCCTTCGTGCACTTCATGCATCAGTAAATCTGCTTCTGTTTTGTCAACACATCTGAGGAGTACCATATCAAAGTTCCTTTTGTATAAAGACCCATCAGTGTTCAGAAAGAAACTTCCAGCAAGCCTTCTCAAAGTCTTCTTATCATTGGAAGATGCCCCAGGTGGGTATGTTTGATCCTCCAAGAAGCACTTAATGTCATGGAACCAAGGCTTATCGTCTTTGACAACATCTGCTGCAAATACATATGCTGGCCTGTCGAGTTTGGACACTGAAATCTGAGGTACAAAGTTAGCAGTTTGAACTTTGATCATGGATGAAATGGTAGCAAGAGCATCTGCAAACTGATTCTCGTCTCGAGGGATATACTCAAGCTTGACTGTTGTGAAGAAAGTCAATAACCTTCTTGTGTAATCCCTGTAAGGTATCAGATGATCTTGGTGGGTGTACCATTTTCCGTTGGTTTGATTGACTACCAAAGCTGAATCCCCGAATACAGTCAACGTCTTGATCCTGAGGTCAATGGCTTCCTCAAGACCCATAATGCAAGCTTCGTATTCAGCTTCGTTGTTAGTGCAGTTGAAAGTAAGTTTTGCCGAGAAAGGCATGTGAACTCCTTTAGGTGTAATGAGTACCGCACCAACACCACGACCATTCATGTTAACAGCCCCATCAAACATCATAGTCCATTCTTCTTCCGGGTCAGGCCCTTCAGTGTGAATAGGCTCTTCATGGTCCTTTGCTTTAATGAACATGATGTCTTCATCAGGGAAGTCAAATCTCATAGGCTGGTAGTCATCAATGGGTTGCTCAGCAAGATATTCAGATAGTACACTGCCCTTGATGGCTTTCTGAGAGGTGTACTGAATGTCATATTCCGTGAGAATCATTTGCCATCTTGCAACCCGTCCGGTAAGAGCTGGCTTCTCGAAAATGTACTTAACTGGGTCCATTTTGGATATCAACAAAGTAGTGTGGGTCAACATATACTGCCTTAGTCGGTGAGCAGCCCACGCTAAAGCACAGCAAGTTTTCTCGAGCAGTGAATAACGTTGTTCACAGTCGGTAAACTTTTTGCTTAGGTAGTATATTGCATACTCTTTTCGACCAGACTCGTCATGCTGGCCCAGCACACACCCCATTGACTCTTCTAATACTGTCAAGTACATTATCAGAGGTCTTCCTTCAACTGGAGGCATAAGGATTGGAGGTCTTTGCAGATATTCCTTGATCTTGTCAAAAGCCCTTTGGCAGTATTCATTCCACCTGACCGTCTGTTCTTTTCTCTGCAGTTTGAACAAAGGTTCACAGGTTGCTGTGAGGTGAGATATGAACCGTGAAATGTAGTTCAATCGACCTAAGAACCCTCGAACTTCTTTCTCAGTTTTCGGTGCAGGCATCTCTTGGATGGCTTTGACTTTATCAGGGTCAACTTCAATCCCTTTCTCGCTTACAATAAAGCCCAGCAGCTTACCGGATCGCACCCCGAATGTGCATTTGTTGGGGTTCAACTTCAGTTGGTACTTCCTCAGACGTTTGAACAATTTGAGCAGATTCACCAGGTGATCTTCCTCTGTAAGGGACTTGGCGATCATATCATCCACATAACATTCTATTTCTTTATGGATCATATCGTGGAATAGTGTCACCATAGCCCGTTGATATGTTGCACCAGCATTCTTCAGTCCGAATGGCATCACTTTGTAGCAGAACGTGCCCCAGGGTGTGATGAAGGTTGTCTTCTCCATGTCTTCAGGTGACATCTTAATCTGGTTGTATCCTGAAAATCCATCCATGAAGGAGAATACCGAGAACTGAGCCGTGTTATCCACCAATACATCAATGTGAGGTAATGGGAAGTCATCTTTCGGGCTGGCTCTGTTCAGATCCCGGTAGTCAACACACATCCTAACTTTGCCGTCTTTCTTAGGCACAGGTACAATATTAGCAACCCACGGCGGATAGCTAGTCACAGCAAGGAACCCGGTGTCCCATTGCTTTTGTACCTCTTCCTTGATTTTCATAGCCATGTCTGGACGAGTACGGCGCAGTTTCTGTTTGACTGGTGGGCATTCTTCTCTCAAAGGCAGCTTGTGCACAACAATATCGGTATCCAACCCTGGCATATCTTGGTAAGACCAAGCAAACACGTCCACATACTCTTGAAGCAGGTCAATCAGTCGTCTCTTTACCGAGTCTTGCAGGCAGGCCCCGATTCTAACTTCTTTTACGTCTTCATCTGTACCAAGATTGATCACTTCAACCTCCTCCTGGTGAGGAGTAATAACCTTTTCCTCTTGTCTTAACAACCTGGCTAGCTCTTCAGGAAGCTCATATTCTTCTTCAACCCCTTCATCAGCTTGATTGATTGGATTGTCAAAGTCATACGAAGTCATAGCCGTGCTGTTGTCGGTGCTGTCAGGAAGGTACTTTCTGCAAGGGTTCAAGTTTGTTCATTTTAGTGACTTGATTTTAATCTTTATTTAGAAAAGTGAAATGAAGTTGTCATTTTGAAAACACCGCCATTTATTTTTTGTACAAAAAGAAAAATGGAAAAACAGTGAACGAAAAGAAAAAAGACTCGTTTGCAAAAAGATGTCTGATATTTCATTAATTAATCTTGTTTGCACAAAAAGTACAGATGGCCCGATTACAAAATGAGTCTTGTCATCTTGGGCAAGATGCAAGACTTTGATGCATGCTTATAAAAATACAGGAAATAATAATTACTCTGCTCGAGTAACTCTTATAATTTCCTGGGAAGACCAGTTCGGGACACTGCTCCCCGGGATCTTTGGATGAATCCAGCTTTCCAGGTTGCGTTCCTCTTCCAGCTCGTCTTCCAGACAGTTGATAGCATCGGGGGTAAGCATCCCCCCACTGACAAAACCGGGCTTCTCAGCAGCCTTTGCTTGATGTTGAGTTGGTCTGTAACCCAACCCAAATTTGTCTTTCTTCTCTTTCACAGCTAAAACTTTGCCCCAGCCTAGGGCAGTTCCTTCCTCAACAACCTTCCGGGCTTGTTGATATGATGACATGGAGATCCCAGATACAGCAGATGCTTCATTCACATTCAAGGCTTCAAATCCTTGGCTCATTGTTTCATGGATCTCCCCATCCATTTCAATATACTTATAAGTAGGCAGATGGCTAACAAATATATCCTCCTCCCCACAGATTGTAACAACTTGGCCTTCCCACTCAAATTTTAACTTTTGGTGAAGGGTAGACGTTATTGCGCCGACGGCGTGAATCCAGGGTCTACCCAACAAACAGCTGTAGGCGGGCTGAATGTCCATCACATAAAAGATAGTTTTAAAGGTCTGTGGGCCAATTGTCACAGGTAGCTCGATCTCTCCCAGAACCGATCTCTTAGAACCATCGAAGGCCCTTACTACCAGGTTGCTGGGTCTCAATGCCAATCCATCATATTCTAACTTCACCAGAGCCTTCTTTGGTAAGACATTAAGGGACGACCCCGTGTCTACCAGCACATGAGAAAGGACTGCCCCTTTGCATTCCATGGTGATGTGCAAGGCTTTGTTGTGGTTGCGGCCATCCGCTGTCAAGTCAGTATTGGTGAACCCTAGCCCATTGCTAGCAGTAACGTTTCCAACCACGGTTTCCAACTGGTTGACAGTAATCTCCTCAGGCACGTAAGCTGCGTGCAAGACTTTGAGTAGTGCATTCCGATGGGCTTCGGAGCACATAAGCAGTGAGAGGATAGAGATCTTGGATGGCGTCTGGTGAAGCTGATCCACGATTTTGTAATCACTCTTTTTGATGATTCGCATAAACTCATCAACTTCTTGATCGAACGGCGTCTTCAAGGCTTCTTTAACAGCTTGATCTTCCTGCACAGGGCTCTTCCCTTTTGCCTTAGTAGCAGCTTCTGCTTCGGCGGTAGGTCTTTGAATTGGTGGAGCAAAGAGACGTCCGCTTCGAGTGAAGCCTCCGCCTCCCCCCACATTATCTACTTGTGGTGCAGATGTTGATGTTTCAAGAGTGATTCTTTTTCCTTCGCAGTACACGTCAGAGCCATAGTGCCAAGGGATGGCCCTATTGCTTTCATATGGTACTGGTCCAGGCACCGTGACAGTGACTGGACTGATTGCTGCTGCTGAAGGGACTGTAATTGTTTGTGGATCATAAAAGATTGTAACTGGTGCTCTGATGGGAGCAGCACCTTCTGAATGGTAGGCAGAGTTGTTCTCAGGATCATAAAATATTGTGACAGTAGAGACATCTTCATGATTGGTTGTTGGTGTTGTAGGAGATATTGTCGGAAGAAATGATGTTGTTGTTGTAGGAGTCTCAAAATGGAGTGAAGCTGAAGTTGTAGCAGGAAAATTTGTTGAAAACTGATCAGTTGAGATGACAGATGAAGTACTTGTTGATGAAGCCGAAGAATTGTCAGGAACAATAGTTGCTGCAGTTGTAGGAGGTTCTGAAACCGTTGCTGATGATATTGCTGGATTTGTTGGAAATGATGTGGTGATCTGAAGTTGGCCACTCTGAATGAGGCCGTCTATACCATTCCTCAAATTATCGCACCCATTTACCGAGATATTACAGTAAGCACAACCCAATTCACACCCTGGGAACATCTGACATTCCAAGAGCTGAGCCTTGATTTCTACCAATGGTGTCCTGATCTGTCCCACACTGGTTATTAAATAAGACGGCTTGTCTTCTTCAATAGCGTTAATCCTGGGACCACCATGGTTTGGCATTGGGTTTTTATTGACATTGGGCGGTGGTGCGAAATTCAGAGCCTTGGAGTCTACCAGGTCTTGTACCTTCATATGCAGGGCTCTACACTTTTCTGTACTGTGGCCAGGTGCATTTGAATGAAAAGCACACCTAGCATTGGAGTCATAGTTCCTTGGTAGACTGTTGGGATCCGGAGGTGCCAACGTTCTTAGCTCAACTAGGTTGAGTTTCAGAAGCTGTGGCAGCAATGTAGCATATGGCATGGGGATCGGATCGATCACTCTGTTAGCTTGAGATGGCCTCTGTTGGAATGGCCTTTGTTGACTGTTGTTGTTGGTGTTGCTGTTGTTGTAATTCCTTGGAGGATACTGATTTTGTTGGTGGTACTGAGGTTGCGGCTGATAGTTTTGCTGAGGAGGTTGATAGACGGGTTGAGGATGTGCTGGAGCAGGAATGGTGACTGCTGCTATTGACCTTTGAGCATATTGGGGCCTGCCCCTGTTTGAATGGATGGCATTGGTCTTGCCAGTTCTTCTCGGGCCTGCAAAAGGCTTTCTTGTACCACTGGACGAGCTTGCACCGTTGTCTGAGATTTTTCCCATTTTTAACAAGCTTTCAATTCTCTCCCCGGCTATGACAACATCTGCAAAGCTAGTGGAAGAGAAAGCAGCCAACCTGTCAATATAAGTTCCCTGAAGGGTATTCATGAACATATCTGCCATTTCCCGTTCAGACATAGGTGGCTGAACAGCAGCAGCCAATTGCCTCCATCTCTGGGCATATTCTCGGAAACTCTCCCTTGAAGACTGTGACATTCCCATTAGGAGGGTCCTGTTGGGTGCCATGTCTAAGTTATACTGATACTGTCTGATGAAGGCCTCTGCCAGGTCCTTCCAGCATCTAATTGTTGCTCTTGTCAGATGGGAATACCACTCCCTCGAAGCTCCAGTCAAGCTATCTTCAAAATAGAACATCCACAATTTCTCGTCCATGGTATAAGCTTTTAATCTCCCGAGAAAAGATTGTAGATGGGTTCGAGGACAAGAAGTCCCATTATACTTTTCAAAACATGGAGGCTTGAACTTGTGGGGAATCCTAACCCCGTCTACCAAGCCCATGTCCATGACGTCGAAGCCCAAAGAGTTTTGAGATTCTAAGGACCTCAACTTCTCAGCTATCTCATCCAATCTTCTATCATAAGCTTCTTCACCAGCGCCCATTACTGTGAATTGGTCCTCTTGAGGATCTTCTTGAAGTACTCGGGCTGCGGTGGCAGTCCCTTGAACATTTGCTGGAATATTGACCTCAGGATGGAGGTGTGGTCCAAATACCGGAGGGTTGACGTGAGGTTGGACTCTTTCATTGTTACTGGTACCGGCAGTCCCTATATGCGGATCTTCTTGATTCTGCCTTTCCACCATGGCTCTCAATCTTTCCTGGCTCTGAGCCATGTTGTTCATAACTTCCATAAACTGAGTCATTTGATTCCTCATCTCTAGCCTTTCATTTGCCATTTGATTTCTGACCTCAGTAAGGTCCTGCTGCATCTGATCCATCTGAATTCCCGGAAGGTTGTTTCGGGTTGGATAACGGTGCGGACGGTTGAGGGGAAAAACTCGGCGCCTAGCAATAGTTCCTGAGGCATCACAATAGAGGTTAGCAACAATAAAACAAAACCTACAAAACAAACAAAGGGTTAGCATGCGATGCAGTTATGCTTATTTGCTCTCAAGGTATCCGGTTTAGCATTCAGTTTTGACCCTTCCAGACCCTTGAAGATATTGTTGATGCTGCTTTCAAAGCGAACTCCGATGGAACAAACTAACACAAATATATTACAGAAGGTGAAATAATACAACTTGTTCATTTTACAACACAAGCCCTCTAAGGGGTCAAAATACAGTACAAGAAAATAAAAGTACATGGAAAGAAAGCAACAACAAACAAATGGTCAAACACCAAGACCAAACTCATCCTCACGAACTTCCTTGAGAAGTGCTTCGGTCACAGGATCATCCGGACGCTCCGTGAGATTCCTGATGAGGAGATTCCGGGTCGTAACAGCTGCTGCTAGCTTCTTGTGCTGAGTTTGTTCTTTGGACCTCTTCACCCCTGCTCTGATCTTCAGTTCTGATATCTCCCTCTGGGCTGCTGCCAGGGCTTCTTGTTGTACTTTTGCATTAGCTTCAAGTTGCTCCATCTTGTCTTGAACTCTCTTGTCCTCCAGAGTACGGGCCTCGGTGATCCTGACCCACCGGGCTTGACTCTCCTTCAAATACAAGTCTGTCCTTGCTCTCTGGAACTGGGCTTCTTTGCAAGCATTCTTCAGAATTTGTTCACCGGCCTTAGACTTTTTAATATAATCCCCAGACTTCTCAATCTTAGTCAGATGCTCTACTCTCAACTTCTCCAATCTCTCAATCTCCCTCATACCTTCACTCCTCTCCCGGAGGGTCTTCTGCAAGGCCTGGGTTAGCTTCTCATTCCTCTCCTTCAAGCTCTCATACTCCTCCAAACTGATAGTGGCAGGGGGTGGTGCTGAAGATGACTCAGGCATGTCTTCTATGGTAAAGGGCATTCCAGAGAACTGGGCCCTGGCACGGGACCACTCATTGTATTGTGCTGATGCCACATTGTTACACTTCCCCAGGATGGTTACTCCCTTGATTTGAACATTATCCCAGGCCCAAGCAACCTGCCTAACAACAGTCAAATTAATCTTGTTCTCACAATAGAGAGTCTCAGCCAAGTCCTGTGCCCTAGGAGCATGGACCAGTGCATAGCCCAATTGCCTTCTGAACAGCAGAGGATTGTAATTAATACTGCCCTTAACTCCTATCAAAGGCACATTAGGAAAATGCCCACAGCTGGTGATGATATCCCTGCCCTTGGTGCTTTGAGTGCACCATCTGATGTCAGCTGAAGTTAGAACAGTGAGTCTCTTAGCCCAGTTGCTTTGCTGATGAGGGTTTAAAAATGCATCTGTCCTGGGTAGATGCCTGAGAAGCCAAGTGTGGAACAATGGATCACAACACCTCACTAATCTCCCCCTCTGCTTTTCATTCCTCTGATGCACTGAATAGTAAAGATCCCCCAATAAAGTTGGCACTGGGTTCTTCAAGATGAACAGATGGATTGCATTCTTGCTAATGAATCGAGGCTCATCTGCAAACAACACAATTCCATATACACTCAAGGCCAGTAAAGCACAAACAGCTTTCCACTCTCCTAGAGAAGCTTTCAGGGTAGCTTGAGAGATCAAGAAATCCAGATGAAAGCCAGGGATCCCAGCTTTAGAAGTCATGTGCTGCTCAATCAGGACAGGTTCCAGATGCAAAGCCTTTGCCACTTCTCCATTAGCAGGAAAGACCATCTCAGGGTTGAAAGGGATTCCACCTCTGATAGGTATACCAACTAATGAGGAGTATTCTTCCAATAAGGGGCCCAACTGAAAGTCTTGGAAAGTAAAACATCTCAGCGGAGGGTCATAAAACTGAATGCAGGTGTGGATCAAGCTTCTCTGTGATGGGTCCAGATCCATGACCATATCAAGTATATCTCCATAACTTTCCCTGAACAAAGGTATGTGATCTGGGGTGATCAAGGTCTGAATCCTCCTGATATCTGATAACTCTGGCTGGAAGAAGTGGTAGGTGATGTTGCTCTTTTTAGGAGCCATAATGCTGAGACTGAGTAGAGGCAGGTGCTGATGAAGATACTGAAGAGAGGGCCACTGATTGGCTGGTGCAGGAGATAGCTGAAACAGATGCTGGTGAAGATAGGTCAATACAGAAGATGGGGTCAAAACCAAAACCAAATGAAGATGGATACCCTGAAACAAATAAGCAAATGTCAATATGATGTAATGATTATGTATGCAAATGATATGCGAGGGTTTGTGACTGAGCTGGATCCGATCAAGTGCTCTGATATAGGTCCAAGTATGTTCAAGAATTCCAGATGGAGGTCTATAAATCCAGTAACCAAGGTGGGGGACTCAAATAAAGAGCCACATGTCCAGGGTTTTAGAATCACAAGAACTGTCCCAAATTGGAGTATTCTTAAACAATCAAAGTAACAAGGTGTTCTGAGGTCAAGGTACCTGCAAACCTGTAAACAGCCCAACCCCCTCCCAGGTGGTGTTCTAGAACAAGGATCCTCAGACTTGGATCAGTTATGAGAAGTGTAAACACTTCTAACCCGGAGGTACAGTGTTTACAATAACCATAAAAGTTCCTCCTCTAATTCACCTCAGTTTCTGAAGGTCAATACTAAAGGTCATCCAGACTTAGCAGGCTTCCCAGATAGCCCTAGCATTGCAGGAAATCTGCAACACAGAGTTCTCAAGAAGAAACCCATATCTGAACCGTGTTTCATATTCCCGCACCAGACCGAAATGGAATGGGAAAGAATATGATTCACTCTAGCCTAGGTGTCACTCAGGTCCCAGGTATAGGACCTTAACTCTCAATGAATCACCCACCCACCAAAATAAAGACCAGATCCAGCCAGCAGCATGACAGTATGATATATACAAAAGCAATAAAGAAAGCAGTAAAGCAAATGTACATAAATCAATAAACAAAATAAATACAAGCACAAATAAGCACATAACACCCCAGTAAACACAAATCAATCAAGCGCTAGGAGGAACCCACAAAAAGAACCAGAAGCCCTGGTTGCAATATAAGATCCCCAGCAGAGTCGCCAAGCTGTCGCTCCCGACAAATGAAACTAATCAT
The DNA here is from genome assembly GCA_963966055.1 of Lathyrus aphaca. Classification (NCBI taxonomy): domain Eukaryota; kingdom Viridiplantae; phylum Streptophyta; class Magnoliopsida; order Fabales; family Fabaceae; genus Lathyrus; species Lathyrus aphaca. Next base: position 174,274,738 of record OZ014524.1, on the reverse strand, counting down.
ATGAAGGTACAGACGCGAACGGTCGGCGAGAGGGACAATGAGAACACACAGTCGTGAACTCACTGGAGATGAATAGAGTCGCCAGCTAGGCATTTTTATCCCAGAGGAAAGGCAATGCTGCATAGACCTAGAAAGAGAAGGATAAGACGGTTGCGAACCAGAGAGACTGAGAAAGGGGGTTGGTTACAACCTGGGAAGGTTTTAGCACCCAGATCGTCCGCCGTACTCGACGGGATCCACGCTTAAAAGATTTGTGTTTTAAAGGGGTAGTGTCAGTGCAATCTGTGTATACAATAGCTGGAAAACAAAATGTACAGGTGTCAGTGTGAAGTGTATAAATGATGTGTCAGTGTAAGGAAAAGAGTATGCACAAGATCATGAGGCTTAAAGTCTAATGCTGGAAGGAGGGGGAATATACAGAGACTTTTGTTCGATAACCGTTAAGTTATGCCTACGTATCCTCTCGTGCAATGAGGAAGTCAGAACACCGTAGTTCGACCCAAAGAGACTGAAAGATGAATTGACTTGTGAACTGCTTGCTTGTTAATGCTCAAGTGTATGACCTGTCTGGCTCAGGTGCAAACTGTCTTGCATTAGACGGAAGAAGCAAGTTCTCGGTTGTGAGTGAATGAGATGAGAAAAGAATCCCGGAGGAGACGATTATTGTTTGTTTTTGAGTTTTCAGTCTTTTATTGCTTTTGAAAGTTTGTCGTAAGTTAATGAGCTTAAGCCTAAACCAATGGATTTAGTAAACTCATCACATTTTCCCTCTGATTAGGGGTAATGAGAATTACCTTAAGTGTGAAGTCAGATTCTCACACTTAATCACCTTTGATGCAGGGTTAAGATCATTAACCTACTTGTGATTAATTAGATGTTTTTGGTGTTTTTGTTTAGTGTTGAGTAATGAGGTTAAGCCATAATCAGGGATTAAACAGACTCATTACGCCATCCTAAAAGAAGGATAATAGATGAGAATGTTTAAGCTGAGGAAAACTCCTCAACTTAATCCATGATTAGGGATTAAGCTCATGACAAAACAAGCCTTTATTAGATGGATTTTATTTAATGGTAAGATGAAGAAGTGAATTTTATGATTTGTAAGACAACTTGAGGGGGACTTGTCCATTAACACTAGGGTTAGTCCTTCTTAACCAATTAAGGAAGAATTAGAACCCTAATGCAAGGCCCAAGTTACAAGTGTAATGTCTTGTTACTTATTAAGTGAATTGATTAAGGGATTTAAACACATTAAGGGTTTAACACTTAGGATTAAAGTTATACACTCCATCCTAAGAGAAGGATGCAGGCATAAGCTTAATCACAAAGCCTTAAAGCCTTTAGGGTTTAGTCCCTGATTATGAGATGGGAAGAGAAGACTCAATGAGACACAAAGGTAAAACTAAGAGGGGAGACTAATCAAAACCCTAATCATTGTCATGCTTGGTTGTTCCTAATATTTGTGAGGTTTACAAGAGAAGTCTTCAGGAGAACCACCAGGAAGCAGATGAAAGGATCAAGAGAAGCAAAGCAACTTGCTTCATTCAAGAAGTCAAGTCACTTGAAGAAAGAAAGTGAGAAGAAGAAGAATGAGCAAGCTCAAAATCAAACACATACAAAATGCAGCATGGATGCAAGAGAGAGATGAGAAGAAAGTATGAGAAGTGAAGGCAAATTCACTTCTCAAAATCACTTACCACCTGAAAGGTTAGAAAAGAAATGCAATGCAATGCAAAATGAGATAAGATGACATGATGAGAACAAAACCAGAAGCATGTTGATGATGATAATGATGCTATGAGATGCTATAAGCATGAGATAAGGCATGGAGATGTTCATACAAGATCATGGATGCAAATGATGCAAGTTAAGGAGCATGGATATACATGAAAAGTTATGAAACATACATGGCAAACAAAATGGCAAATATGGGATGCAATGATAAAACATGCTTTCTACATGTCTTAAGATATCAAATGAATCAAATGGATGCTTGAAATGTCATGGCAAGTCATGTTATGCAAGAGAATGCAAAAAGGATGCAAAAGAAAGCCCAAATTAGGGTTTATGAACCAAACATCAAACAAAAACCAAAAACAGAAGCAAACCCTAAGATAAAAAATGGAAAATGCCACCCAAAGAAACCTTAAACCTATACTAAACCAAAGCCCAAAGGAGAGGTCTCAACTCTTAACCAATCTCAAGTTATGATTTTTCTAAGTTATTAGGGTTTTTAGGGTTCCTAAACAAAAGAAATGCCAAACAAATTGAAAATGCAAGATCAAACCATGGCCATTTTATCTCAAAAACTACATGCCAAATAGAATGCAATGCAAAAAGAATCAATGTCCAACTCTTCTTAGATAGGCAGAAATGAATTTTTGAACTTTGGATCAAATTAATGCACAAAAAATGATTTAATTCAATGGAAAATTCTCAAAGTGCATCAAGATCAAAGAAGAAATTTGGTTTGAAGGTTGGACAATGTTTCTAAATGTCTTAGAACATTTCATGAATTTTTTGGTGATTTTTAAATACCTAAAAGTATTTTTAATTAATTAATTTCCATTAATCAATTAAAAATAATCTTTTAAATATTTAAAAATACTTTTTAATGATAAAAATAAAAATAAAAATATTTTTGTGTCATGAAAATTAATAAAACTTAAGAGAAAAAGTTTCATAATTTTTTATGACTTTTTACTATTTTAAATAAATTAGAGAAAAGAAATGATATTAAATGAAAAATAAAATAAGTTAAAATGAAAGTAATCAGAAGGGAAGGCCAGGATTTGATCTGGGCTTGGTCTGGTTGACTGCGCGCCAGATCCAAGGGCCCAGATTCAAATCTGGCTAATTAATACTTATGGATTAATTAAACATAAATTAAATGGATAATCAGGATTAGGGCTTCTAATGACTCATCTCAGCCATCCATTCACGCGCGGGAGAGTCCATCCAAGGGACCAAATTCAAAGTTCGTTAATTAATGAGACTTAGCCCTAATCACATTCAGGCTGCCGGAGAAGACTTCCGGTCGTCTTCTCCGGCGAGCCAAAACCCTAGGTTCTTCCACAAGCCACCAAACAACAAATTTCTTCCACCAAAATGACTCTCTCATCAATCCAAACTTAAACCCTCAACCTAAATTCATTTATTTTCAACCATAAACCTGAATCGAATCAAAATGCAAAACACGGGCAAATGTTCAAAAGCTTCATACATGCTGGTTTCTACACTATTTGCAAAAGTAAGCATACATTCATGATCAGAGGAACACAAGGCATCATAAAAGAACTCAAAAAACAGTTTCTGGGAAAAAAGTTCATGAAGCTCACCTGAGATGAAGCTTCTCTGTTTGTGAGCTTTCTGGGCTTTTTTCTTGTGCAAGCTTGCTTCCTTGAACTCCCTGAATGCAAAATGAGGCTCAGAAAGCTTGGAGAGTGGCTGGCTTGAAAGCTCCAACTCTGGTGTAACAGAAATGGGGATCTTTGTACAGGCAGCTTCAGATCAATGTGAAAGGTGGTTTTGACTCCTTGTGATGTACTTGACTTGTTGGTGAAGAAAAATGAAGTGTTTGATGGCTGGATGAAGGGATTCGAAGAGTTCTGGTTTTGAGGGTGGGGAATGGTGAAGCTCAGTTCAGGCTGGTTTCAGGCTTGAGCTTTGGTGGTTTCTACTCAATGAAACATGGCAAGATGGTTGGTGAAGATGGTTTTTGTGTTTGTATGCTGTGGAGACAGATTCGAAGGAATATGCAAAATGAGGTGTTTTTGTGAATGTCTGGTATGAAGTGTTTCAGCCTTGCTAGATGTATCAAATGTCTTGCTCTTTGTCCACATAAACCTCTCTCATTGGTCAGATGACAAGACATGTGCTTTTTTGATTGGTAAGTCTACTTTTGCAAAAAGTCAAATTTTGTGTAAGGAAAGTATGGCTTGATCTATAGCTAGTACATGGGCTGGTTCTGGTGCAGCAAGATGAGGTGAGAGGGCTAGCAAGGTGCAGCAACCAATGCATCAAGTTGGTGAAGTGATCATGATGATTTTGCAAGTTGTTTGCCCTTTGGTTCATATGGAAGGATCTTGTCCCAAAAGCCATGAAACATGAGCAATGCCTAGTCCATTCTGAATTTTAGGACTTACATGATGTTTATGTGATGGTTTGATGCCAATTAGAAGTTGCAATTTGCCTTGGTACATGATTTTGCAATTTTCACACTTGGTGCATAACTTGAAAATCAATGATTTTTGCTAACTTTGTCACACCATAACTTTTGATCCAAGAAGAATTTGATCATGTTCTTGTACTTTTTGAAAAGGGAAAGATGAGATCTACAACTTTCATGACCAAAGTTTTCTCATTTGAAGCATTTTTGAATCAATAAGAGGAGGTTGAAAAATGACCTAAAATGAAGCATTCTTAAAAAGTCAACTATGCCCAAAAAGTCAACATTTGCAAAACTTCCAAATTCTTGATTTTTGTGAACTTCAACCTTCTTACATGATCAAATAAAGATCATATACACTCAAAATGATGAAGATCACCCATTGGTTGGGTCATTGGGGGCCTCAGATGCCCTGATTTTGCACTGACTTGTCCAGAAAGTCAACCCTTGATCAGATGACTTCCCCATGGAATTTCTTCATGAAAATTGATATGCATACTCGCTATACCATATAGAGACCAATGGAAACAAGAATGACCAAAAAATTTGGGGTTATGGCCTCTGAAACCAAAACCCTAATTTTAGGTCAACTGTGCAGTCAAACTTGGCTCTGCATCCATCCAAACCCTAGTTCTTGTGATTCTTTTGGAGTCTTGACCTTGAGAGGATGTAATATGATACAAGAACACATATGGACCCCTTTTGAAGTGATTGGTTGCATTTGGAGTGGCTCAAGAAGCCCTTGGATTGCTCAGATCACAAACTCTAGATGCAGATGACTTAGAAACTATGCAGTGAATCAAAAGTGGGATATGAGGTGATATGATTGTGTTTATGCATATGAGAATGATCACAAGCCATGGTGAATGGGTGAGGGCAAATTTGGGGTGTTTACACTAAGCTCTCACGCAGTTCAAGATTAAGCATCACAACTCTTCTCTGTATCGTCCGAAGATGAATGGGGCAGTAGAAGCTGCTAATAAGAACATTAAGAAAATTCTACAGAAGATGACCGTTACTTACAAAGACTGACACGAGATGTTACCATTTGCTCTTCATGTCTATCGTACTACATTACGTACTTCAACAGGGGCAACCCCATTCTCCTTAGTCTATGGTATGGAAGCAGTTCTGCCCATTGAAGTTCAGATACCCTCCTTAAGAATCATGAAGGATGCAGGCTTGGATGAAGATGAGTGGATTCAGACTCGACTTGACCAGATAAATTTGATTGATGAGAAGAGGTTAGCAGCTGTTTGTCATGGTCAGATGTACCAGAAATGGATGATCAAGGCTTTCAATAAGAAGGTTAAGCCAAAGGTATATCAGACTGGTGACTTGGTAATCAAACCTATCATATTACCACAGGGTGATCCTAGGGCCAAGTGGACTCCTACATATGAAGGGCCATTTGTGGTCAAAACAGTATTCTAAGGAGGTGCCATGATGCTTACTACTATGGATGGTGAAGACTTTCCACAGCCTGTAAACGCAACCATAGTTAAAAAATACTACGCATAAAAAAAGACCCGCTAGGTTGACTGGCCTAGGCAAAAATAAGGGCATCCCTACGAACCAAAAGGGTTCGGGCTAAAATTAGGGATATATATAAAAAATGTACACCCGGCAAGTCGAAAACCTGAAAAGGCGGCTTGCGCAAAAAAGGGTATCCCGGTGGATTGAAAACCTGAAAGGGCAATCCAGGCAAAAGTTAGGGATTAAAGCGTATGGCTATGTCTCGTTTGGATCACCCATGTAACTCCAACCAGTTGTGCTACTTAACTTAAGCTCGAACAAATAAAGATCAATCCAATCGTAACCGTCTCAACAGCAGAAGATGAGATACTTGAAGATAATGGCAATAGTAGAATTGAAACTCAATAGGATTATTTCTCACATAGCTGATTTTCTTTGTTTTGTAAAAAAAATTTACGACAAATTCCTCTTACTAGGATTTCTGTCTCCTCGTACAAACTTGCCTATGTATAGGTCACTTTGTGGTATAAATAAAATTTCATCTTTGAATCCAGATTTACTTTCACCCTATTTACATAAGCGGAACGTCCATTGGTTGTGTTTGAATGTATGTATGCTTTTGAATATGATTGATGTTTACCAGAAATGCATAAAATGCAGTAATAGTATTTACTAAGGACGAACGAAGGTAAGAATTCAACGAAGCTTCGCCGGTTCATCCTCACAAGACAACTACAAATCCCCAGTACAGCAAATCTATCTTTATAGATACTTCGAGTTACATCTCCCCTTGAATTTATGTCCATCTCTTTTATCCTCAGTCGGGATACTCAGGAACTTATTACTTCAATAAAGGTACGACGAACAAAGACGGGAAGTTATAAATATTATACTATCAAACAAGACGGGACCAAGGTCCTCATATTCTTCAGCAACGAATCAGGATTTATTTTCCCTAGCCAGTAGTTGTTATACAAAGATATCCAGACGCTTCAGGCTGCATGATTCATACATACATCATTTACATCATACCATAACATATCCATAAACGCATAATACACTTACATAGATGCACCATGCCATACATGCATACACATTGCATAAACTAACATTTTTCTTGCAGGACAGTTATATGCAGATAAAACTCAACAATCCACAACAGGTCAGAAATGATCTATACATTACCCAAGATGTCCTTGGAGAGTAGGCAAACGGTCTGTACAAAGATCCATTCCCTAATCTAGGATATCTTCAGGAGATTTAATCCTAACACTCTTTTGTCCTCGGAGAGTAGGCAAACGGTCTGTACAAAGATCCATTCCCTAATCCAGGATATTTTCAGGAGATTTAATCCTGACACTCTTTTGTCCTCGGAGAGTAGGCAAACGATCTATACAAAGATCCATTCCCTAATCCAGGATATTTTCAGGAGATTTAATCCTGACACTCTTTTGTCCCCGGAGAGTAGGCAAACAATCTGTACAAAGATCCATTCCCTAATCCAGGACATTTTCAGAAGATTTAATCTATTTGTTCTTGGATATTAGGCAAACGGTCTGTACAAAGATCCATTCCCTAGTCCAAGATATTTTCAGAAGATTTAATCTATTTGTTCTTGAATAGGAGGCAAACGATCTGTACAAAGATCCATTCCCTAGTTCAAGATATTTTCAGAAGAATTAATCTTGATATTCTTTTCTCCTTGGAGAGTAGGCAAACGGTATGTACAAAGATCTATTCCCTAATCCAAGATATTTCCAGAAGAGATAATCATCACAAAGATTTATTTCTACTGGTCTATTCAACAATTCAAACCATGTTGCATAAACAATTCAGAGACGGCCTATACGAAGACCTAGTACTGATATCCAGTATCAACATAAAGATATTATCACCTCCTGATATTATGGATGGCATCTATAAGCCCATCTCCAGTTCTTCCAAGTGGCATCTTCAAGCCCACTCAAGCATATACAACTAATCATCAGTGTTACTTTATGCACCGGCGAGTGCAAATTTTTGGGCTTTTGTGTTCAATCCCCTTCAACCTTCCAGGTCACGAATGGCACACATGCCAATCTAACTCCTCAGGTTTCAGAAAATTGAACAGGGGCAGTTGTTGCACCCCAAAATTTGCCCTCACCTAGACTAAACATTGTATACTGAGGTGTCCCAAGAGGTTCACAAGGTTCACAAGATTCACAAGGTATCTCAAGAGGTTCACAAGGTTCACAAGGTTCACAATTAGTCAGAAAGTTTGACAATTCCCTCAGACAATGCATCCTCCTAAGCAATGCATCTTAAACTAGGGTTTTGACTTCCATCAGGCTAAATGGACTTCCAAGGCTTCAACTGAGCTTCATAGCATCCTATATGTGTTCAAGAATCCCCATGTCAAGTTTCAAGACTTTCCCCAAAGGTTTGCTCAGTCAGATGATCAGATAGGTTAAAATCAGTCAAGGCAGTCAAAAAGTCAAACTGAGGTCAACTGTGGTCAAACCAAAGTCAAACTTCATGATTTTTTGCCAACATCAAGTATATGAAGTAAAATTCATCATTTTATCAAGTGTTGATCATGATTCATCAAGGAGATTTCAGATCATCAAGAATCAGGAGTTTCTAAATTAGGGTTTTCACAGGAAAAGTCAACTGAACTTTGACCAGCCATAACTTTCACATGCTTCATCAAAATTTTTCCATCCAAAGCTCATTTTGAAGGAAATTTAATTCTCTACAACTTTGTGTCTCACAAGCCAAGCCCAAAAATGCTTCATTTGGAAGGTATGAGTTAAGACATTATAGGTCCTTTTAAAAGTCAACAAAAAGTCAACATCTTCCAAAGAGCATAACTTGAGAATGGTAAGAGATATGGACATGATACCAATGAGGTTGGTTATAGGACTCTCTAATCTTTCTAAAATGTCCAATAACACCTTCATAGCATTAAAATTGAAGGATTTGTGCCCTTGCAAAGGTGGGAAATTTTTTGGAAGTTTATGAAGCAAATAAGGCCTTAAAACCAATTTTTGCTAAATGAGCCCACCAAATTGCCATCCAATCTTTACAAAATCACCAAGCACGACCCAACCCACACCTTTTCTGATTTTTAATATTTTATTTAATATTTATTTGAATTTTATTCATTAAAATACAAATTAAATTAAAATAAAATATGAAAATCATATATTTGGGAGGGATTGTGATTCTAGAAAGTCTTAATACTCATTTAAACTTGATTGATACCATAATATTTCAGATCATACTAAAATAGCAATGTTAGATCAAAAAAATTCAAGTTTTAATGACAACTTTTTCAATCTCACAAAGTCCAAAAATCCAAAAGTTTGGTTGATTTCTTGACCTAATTTCATTGTATGGTATATATACAACATTAAGCCAAGCCCTAGACACGAATTCAGAGCCTCCAAGTGCATTCTCAAACTTCAAAATTTCATTCAAAAACTCATATTCGGATTTCAAGCTAGAGCCACTTTCAAGACAATTTAAAGGTTATTTGAGCTTCATTGAACCTCACTGGTCATGTTTGGATCATAAATAACATATGAAACACCCCCATTCGCATAAACCGAACGCATGTTCATATCATATTTGAATTTTTTCGATTCCATGATTTCACTGGTTTTTAATTGATTTTGATTGTCTAATTGTGTTTGTTCCATTGTACTAAAGCATTCTGGACGGTTAGATTGAAGTTTCACTGCCAAATCCGTAAATCACCATGGCTAGGGTTCAATAATCGTGATTTTGGGGATTTCGTTATAAAGCTAATTTCAGGCCAAATTATGGATGTTTTCACACTTATAGGACTACTTTTGATTAATTTGGACCTTTAAACTGGATTTATTGTTTGTATTTGCAATGTTTAAGGATGCAGGATTTCTAGTGACGGAAAATATTCGTCACTATAGGCTATTGTGACAGACAAAGTGTCACTAAAGGTTAAGGCGACAGACAGAGGTAGGAGATGATGTTTTCGCGCGCAGGAAAATTTGAAATTGCAGGATTGTTTAAAACAAATACGTTTCGTATAGATATTAAAACGAGCGCGTAGCTCAGCTGGTTTTGGATAAATGCCTTTGAGGCCAATAACCAGGGTTCGATCCCTAGGTTGTTCATTTTTTTTGCTTAAAATCCATTTGTTTTAACAGGTTTATTATATTATTATTAAAACTCATCCTATAGCCACGCTGCACACGCAGCTCAGTTGGTTGGATGCTGGTGATGGAGGCTGGGAGACCTGGGTTCGACCCCAGGCTCCAGCAGGTAAGTTTTACCCTTTTTTTTTATTATTTCACTATTTTTTTTATATGTTTTAATATAGTTAATATCATTAATATTATTTAAATATAATTAACATTGTTAATATTATTCAAACCTTTTTCTAACAAATAAAAACCAAAGATTTTCTTTATAATTTTTTTAATTCAAATTTTATGTTTCTAAAACATTTGCAAATAAATTAATTAATATTTTAAATATGTAAACCCTAGTTTTATTTTCTAAAATATGTAACCCTAATTTCTAAAACCCTAATCCTGATTTTCTCAATTATAAGGTTAACCCTAATTTCAAATACTAATTTCTAACCCTAATTTTTTTATTAACTTAATTAATTTTTCTAATATCTAATTAAATAATTAATTATGTTTTTTTTGTAAATAATTATTATATAGTTTATTTATTATGCTCATTATCTTATTTCTTTCTTTTAAAAATTCTTTAAAATTGTTTATTTAATTTAAATATTATCTTAACTTGTATATATTTTATATTTGCGCTAACCTTTTCTTTTTTATAATTATTTTATTACTAATCTTTATTTAATTGCTTATTTCATTATATAGTTATGTAACTGCAAAAGCTTTGTAATAGTCGTAGTTTTTTTTATTGTTTATTTATTCATAAATATTTATATTGCCATGGTTAGTAACAATAGGGAGTGATAACATGTTTGCGCTTTAAAATTAATTTAGAATCACTAATTTAATAAGATAAATATATGAACACTAACACTCACACACGTAAGTCGATCTTCGATCGCCATTTATCACTTTCTAAGGTTGTCCCTCATGTTGCCTAACTATAAGGTCAAGTAAGGTGTCTTAAAGCAAAGTCCCTTCTCATGAAATATCATCAAGTCCCTTTTAAGATTATAAGATCAAGTCCCTTCGACGTTGCCTATGGTAAATGATCTTGTCCCTTCGAATAAAAGATGATAAGTCCCTTCGTATTGCTAAGACACCTTACAGTTTCCTAACATGTCCCTTCACATGTCCCTTATAACATCCAAGGTAATGACTACCTATTCCTTAATAATAGGGATAGTCTTACCACTGAAAGAACATTTAAGAACAGTAAAGATTTAAATTAGGGTAGGTTCCTCTTAAGTACTTGCTCACTTTTATTCAAAAATACTTCATTACACTTCACATTTCAAACAAATTTTAAAAAACAAAGTCTTTATATACATCCATACTAGGATCATTATAAAGTACTTAGAGAATTTTTCAAATACACACTACACTTCTCAAAATAGTTTAAAGTGAGCTAAGTAACTAAGAGCCCATGGATAACCATGGATATAAAGGGCGCTAACACCTTCCCTTTGTATAACCTACCCCCCGAACTCAAAATCTTTTTAAGGTCTTTCCTGTTCTTTTATGCCCTTTCCTTTTGGATAAAATAAAAGTCGGTGGCGACTCTTGCTATCCGCAACATAACTAAAGTCAGTTCTCCCACCGTGTTACATGGTGGACAATGGTTCTTCATTGAATGTACTTCCCAAAGAGGTTTTGAACAAGTTCAGTCCTGAAGATGTTGTGTTAAGACCAAGTAATGTAGTGGTGAGGGCCTTTGATGGTTCAAGAAGAGTGGTACATGGAGAAGTAGATCTCCCGATCAAAGTAGGCTCTCAAGTCTTCAACTCTACTTTCTTTGTAATGGATATTCGTCCTACGTATTCCTGTTTGCTTGGGCGCCCCTGGATCCATGGGGCAGATGCTGTGACCTCCACTCTACATCAGAAGTTGAAATATCCGGTGAAGGGAAAGATCGTCACTGTTTATGGTGAGGAAGAATATATGGTCAGTCATGTGAATACTTTTAAATATGTTGAGGTGGAGGGTGAATATGTTGAGACTCCTTGCCAGACATTTGAAGTAGTTCCTTGGGTCGTTCCTGCTTCTGAAGCTCCTCCTGTTGTTAAAAGAGTTCCTGTGGTTACCAGAATAACTCCTACAATGGCCTCTCTCAAAGATGCTAGAGCTGTGGTTGAAGAAGGTGGTTGTACTATTTGGGGTCAGCTTCCTGACATTCCTTACAAGTCTGACAAGTTTGGTTTGGGTTTCACTGCAGAGTCCCAGAAGGCTGTTCGTCATGCTTGTGCTGTTCGTATCACATATTAAGGGGTCGTAAGAAATCAAATCAATGTTGTGGGTGACTATAATGAAGACTACAACCTGGATGATTGGATCTTTCATACCTTGGGTGATGGGCTCAACAACTGGAAGACCGAAGACTTTATTCCTATCTGCTTTAGTCAGGAGTAAATACTATTACTGTGTTTTTATTTTTAAGTTTGTAATTTCGAACAATTAAACTTTTAAGCCTTGTGTCTTACCCAGGGCACAATGGTATGCTTGTTTCGGGATGTCATTTCATTTGCATACTTCATTCAATAAAAATCAATGGGCATTTCGTTTTCGTAAATATTGTGCTCTTTGTCTTTCTTTTATTTTTTATTTTTGTTTTATCAGCTATGTGTTCTTACACACACCCACATCACTAAAATGCAGATCCTCATCCACTCTGGATCCTGTTGATAACAATTCTACTATTGCCAATTATAATTTCGAGAATTCAATCTATCAAGCTGAAGATGGAAAGGAGGAAGATTGTGAAGTACCTGTAGAGCTTGTTAGGTTGCTACAACAAGAAGAGTAAGCTATACATCCACATGAAGAGCCAATCGAAGTTGTAAATCTGGGAACTGAAGAAAATAGGAAATAGGTCAAGATAGGGGCTGAACTAGAAGAAGGTGTTAAGAGAAGACTAATTCAGATGTTACGTGATTATGTGGAGATCTTTGCTTAGTCTTATGAAGATATGCCAGGGTTGGATACAGACATTGTGGTTCACCGTTTACCAGTAAAAGAAGATTATCGTCCAAAGAAGCAGAAGGTTCGTCGCATGCGTCCGGAAATGTCAGAAAAGATTAAAACAGAGGTATTAAAACAGTTTGATGCAGGGTTCTTAGCTGTGACTTCTTATCCTCAATGGGTTGCAAATGTAGTACCGGTACCCAAGAAGGACGGTAAGGTACGCATGTGTGTGGACTACAGAGATCTGAATAAGGCCAACCCTAAAGATGACTTTCCACTTCCTCATATTGATGTTCTGGTAGACAACACTGCTCAACACAAGGTATTCTCTTTCATGGATGGTTTCTCTGGTTACAATCAAATCAAGATGGCACCTGAAGATATGGAGAAGACTACGTTTGTTACACATTGGGGCACCTTTTGCTATAAAGTGATGCCATTTGGTTTGAAGAATGTCGGGGCAACATATCAGCGTGCTATGGTGGCTTTGTTTCACGATATGATTCATCATGAGATAGAGGTATATGTGGATGATATGATAGCCAGATCCCAGAATGAAGAGCAACACCTTGATCATCTGCACAAGCTGTTTGAAAGGTTGAAGAAATACAAGTTGAGGTTGAACCCAAACAAATGTACTTTTGGAGTTAGATCTGGTAAACTCCTGGGTTTCATTGTTAGTGGAAAAGGTATTGAAGTAGATCCTGCAAAAGTGAAAGCCATACAAGAGATGCCAGCTCCCCGTACTGAGAAGGAAGTTAGAGGTTTCTTGGGACGACTGAACTACATTGCAAGATTTATTTCCCAATTAACCGCTACCTGTGAGCCAATCTTCAAGTTACTGAAGAAAGATCAGGTGATGGAATGGAATGACGAATGTCAGATAGCCTTTGATGAAATCAAAAGATATCTCCTAGAACCTCCAATCTTGATGCCACCTGTTGATGGAAGACCCTTGATTATGTACTTAACAGTGTTAGACAACTCAATGGGGTGTGTGTTGGGAAAACATGACGAGTCTGGTCGAAAAGAGAAGGCAATATAGTACCTTAGCAAAAAGTTTACCGAATGTGAAACAAGATACTCACTGCTCGAGAAAACTTGCTGCGCTTTGGCATGGGCTGCTCGCCGATTAAGGCAGTATATGTTGACTCATACCACCTTGTTGATCTCAAAGATGGATCCAATCAAGTATATATTCGAGAAACCTGCTCTCTCCGGGCGAATAGCAAGATGGCAAATGATCTTAACAAAATATGATATACAGTACACTACTCAGAAGGCCATTAAAGGAAGTGTTGTAGCTGATCATTTGGCTCATCAAGCAGTGGATGATTATCAATCAATGAGTTTTGAGTTCCCTGATGAAGACATTATGATTATTACCAAAGAATCTGGACAATATGACGGACCTGAACAAGGATCCCGGTGGACTATGGTTTTTGATGGAGCTTCTAATGCACTTGGTAATGGTGTTGGTGTTGTGATCATTTCCCCTGAAGGTTGTCATACCCCGATTACTGCAAGACTTTGTTTCTATTGTACCAATAACATGGATGAGTATGAGGAATGTATCTTAGGCATCAAAGCTGCCATTGATATGATGATTCAGTTACTGGACGTATATGGAGATTCAACCCTGGTAGTGAGTCAGATTAAACGAGATTGGGATACCAAGCATGAAAATCTTATTCCCTACAGAGAGCATGTGATGTCTTTGATCCCATATTTTAAAGAGATTACTTTGGACATATTCCACGAGGAGAGAATCAGTTGGCAGATGCACTAGCCACCATGGCATCTATGTTTGAGATTAGCTGGGATGATGAAGCTCCCAAGATTACTATTGATAGATTTGAGAAGCCTGCATACTGCAATGAGATTGATACTGAAAGAGGAGAGGAAAAGCCTTGGTTCTATGAAGTGAAAAGATATCTTGAAGCTCAGGAGTTCCCTGAAGGGGCATCTGTCAAAGACAAGAAGTTTCTGAGGAGGTTTTCTGCTAAGTTATTCTTAAGTAATGGAATTTTATACAAGCGCAATCATGATTGAACTTTGCTTCGTTGTGTGGATAAGAAGGAAGCAACAGAGATTACGGAAGACATGCATGATGGGATCTTTGGCACTCATTCTAGTGGTCATACTATGGCAAAGAAGATATTGAGAGCAGGTTACTATTGGTCCACCATGGAAGCTGACTGTTATCAACATTCCAGAACATGTCACAAGTGTCAAATCTATGCTGATAAAGTGCATATACCTCCAGCTCCATTGAATGTGTTGACTGCTCCTTGGCCTTTTGCCATGTGGGGCATTGATATGATTGGTGAGATCAAGCCTACTGCTTCTAATAGGCATCGTTTCATCCTGGTTTCTATTGATTACTTCACAAAGTGGGTGGAGGCAGCTTCATTTGCATCTGTTACTAAGAATGTGGTGGCCCGATTCATTAAGAATAATCTCATATGTAGGTATGGAATCCCTGAAAGGATTATTACTGACAATGTCTCTAATCTGAACAATACCATGATTACTGATCTCAGCACGCAGTTCAAGATTAAGCATTATAACTCTTCTCCGTATCGGCCAAAGATGAATGGGGCAGTAGAAGCTGCTAGTAAGAACATTAAGAAGATTCTACAGAAGATGACTGTTACTTACAAGGATTGGCATGAGATGTTACCATTTGCTCTTCATGGTTAACGTACTACAATACGTACTTCAATAGGGGAAACCCCATTCTCCTTAGTCTATGGTATGGAAGAAGTTCTTCCCATTGAAGTTCAGATCCCCTCCTTAAGAATCATGAAGGATGCAGGCTTGGATGAAGATGAGTGGATTCAGACTCGACTGGACCAGATAAATTTGATTGATGAGAAAAGGCTGGAAGTTGTTTGTCATGGCCAGATGTACCAGAAACAGATGATCAAGGCTTTTAATAAGAAGGTTAAGCAAAAGGTATATCAGGTTGGCGACTTGGTAATCAAGCGTATCATATTACCACAGGGTGATCCTAGGGGTAAGTGGACTCCTACATACGAAGGACCATTTGTAGTCAAGAGGATATTTTCAGGAGGTGCCATGATGCCAACTACTATGGATGGTGAAGACTTCACACAGCCCGTAAACGCAGACATAGTTAAAAAGTACTACGCATAAAAAGAGACCCGCTGGGTTGACTGGCCTAGGCAAAAATAAGGGCATCCCGGAGAATCAAAAGGGTTCGGCAGAAATTAGGGATATATATAAAAAAAATGTACACCCGGAAAGTCGAAAACCTGAAAAGGCGGCTTGGGCAAAAAAGGGTATCCTGGTGGATTGAAAACCTGAAAGGGCAATCCAGGCAAAAATTAGGGATTAAAGCGTATGACTATGTCTCGTTTGGATCACTCATGTAACTTCCACTGATGGTGCTACCTAAATAAATGTTCAAACAGATAAAGCTCAATTCAATCGTTTCCGTCTCAACAGCAGAGGATGAGATACTTGAAGATAATGGCAATAGTAGAATTGAAACTCAATAGGATCATTTTTCACATAGTTGTCTTTCTTTGTTTTTGTAAAAAATTTATGACGAATTCCTCTTACTAGGATTTCTGTCTCCTTGTACAAACTTGCCTATGTATAGGTCACTTTGTGATATAAATAAAATTTCATCTTTGAATCCAGATTTACTTTTACCCTATTTACATAAACGAAACCGTCCATTGGTTGTGTTTGAATGTATGTATGCTTTTGAATATGATTGATGTTTACCAGAAATACATGAAATGCAGTAATAGTATTTACTAAGGACGAACGAGGGTAGTAGTTCAATGAAGCTTCGCCGGTTCATCCCCACAAGACAACTACAAATCCCCAGCATAGCAAATCTATCTTCAAGTTACATCTCCCCTTGAATTTATGTCCATCTCTTTTATCCTCAGTCGGGATACTCGGGAACTTATTCCTTCAATAAAAGTACGACGAACAAAGACGGGAGGTTATAAATACTATACTATCCAACGAAACGGGAACAAGTTCCTCATATTCTTCAGTAACGAATCGAGATTTATTTTCCCTAGCCAGCAGTTGTTATACAAAGATATTCAGACGCTTCAGGCTGCATGATTCATACATACATCATTTATATCATATCATAACATATCCATAAATGCATAATACATTTACTTAGATGCACCATTCCATGCATGCATACATATTGCATAAACTAACCTTGTCCTTGCAGGATGGTTATATGCGGATCAAATATTATCAACAATTCACAACAGGTCAGAAACGATCTATACGAAGGTCTAGTGCTGATACTTAATCATTACTCAAGATGTCCTTGGATAGTAGGAAAACGGTCTATACGAAGATCCATTCCCTAATCCAGGATATTTTCAAGGGATATAATCGCCACGAAGATTTAATCCTCATACTCTTTTTATCCTTGGATAGTAGGCAAATGGTCTATACGAAGATCTGTTCCCTAGTCCAGGATATTTTCAGGGAGATTTAATCCTGATATTCTTTTGTCCTTGGATAGTAGGCAAACGGTCTATATGAAGATCTATTCCCTATTCCAGGATATTTTCAGGGGATTTAATCCTGATATTCTTTTGTCCTTGGATAGTAGGCAAACGGTCTATACGAAGATCTATTCCCTAAATCCAGGATATTTCCAGAAGAGATAATTGTCACGAAGATTTATTTCTACTGGTCTACTCAACAATTCAAAACAGTTCAGAGACGATCTATACGAAGGTCTAGTGCTGATACTTAATTCAGAAAGAAATCGCCACGAAGATTTGGTTCTGACACTTAAATTAAAAGTATGTTCTTAGATACAATTCAGAGACGGCCTATACGAAGACCTAATACTGATATCCAATGTCAACATCAAGGTATTATCACCTCCTGATATTATGGATGGCATCTATAAGCCCATCTCCAAGTGGCATCTTCCAAGTGGCATATTCAAGACTTTCCCAAAAGATTTGCTCAGTCAGATGATCAGATAGGTTAAAATCAGTCAAAATAGTTAAAAAGTCAAACTGAGGTCAACTGTGGTCAAACCAAAGTCAAAATTCATGATTTTTTTGCCAACATCAAGTATATGAAGTAAAATTCATCATTTGATCAAGGGTTGATCATGATTCATCAAGGAGATTTCAGATCATCAAGAATCAGGAGTTTCTAAATTAGGGTTTTCACAGGAAAAGTCAACTGAACTTTAACTAGCCATAACTTTCACATGCTTCATCAAAAAATTTCCATCCAAAGCTCATTTTGAAGGAAATTGAATTCTCTACAACTTTGTGTCTCACAAGCCAAACCCAAAAATTCTTCATTTGGAAGGTATGAGCTAAGACATTATAGGTCATTTCAAAAGTCAACAAAAAGTCAACAACTTCCAAAGAGCATAACTTGATAATGGTAAAATATATGGACATGAGACTAAAGAGGTTGGTTATAGGACTCTTTAAGCTTTCCAAAATGTCCTAGAACACCTTCATAGCATTAAAATTGAGGGATTTGTGCCCTTGCAAAGTTGGGAAATTTTTGAGAGGTTTATGAAGCAAATGGGGTCTTAGAACCAAATTTCACCAAATGGGCTTGCTTTTTTATGATCCAAACAATTCCATGACATCATGCACGAATTAAAAATTATTTATTCATATTTTTATTCATTTTATTTTATTTATTATGATTTTTTACATTAAAAATCATTTAAAATCCAAATAAAATATGAAAGTAAGAATATTTGATTTGATTTTGGTTCTAGAATGTCTTAAAGGCTATTTAGAAGTGATTGAAACTATACAAAATCAGATCATACAAAAATAGCAAGGTTATATCAAAAAATTTCAATCTTTAAAGGTGAATCTTTTTCAATCTCCATGGATCTAAAAGTCCAAAGGATGGACTGATTTTTTAACCTAATTCTATTCTATAATATATAAACAACATAAGACAAGCATTGGACACGGATTGGGTAGCCTTAATAACAACTCTCAAACTTCAAAATTCATCAAAAAATTCAAAATTCGGATTCACCTTGAGAGGGTAGAAAAAGTGTGTAGATTGTTTCTGGATAAAAAACTTGCAGGTTCGTGATCAAATGCATAAGAAGCCATTGTTAGGGTTTGAACCTTTAAATTGGGGTTTTGCCATTTACTTAATTTAAATGAATTATAAGACCATGGCAAGAATGTATGAACTATGAATGATTGATCTGGGTTGTTAATTGTTAAGATTGGTACAGTTTTCATGGTGTTTCAAAAATCTAGGTTTTCTGTAAAATTCGTGTGCAGGTAAATTCGCAGGAAATTCTGTGGATAATTTCGCAGCTAAATTCGTAAGTCCCAAGGAAGAAGATGCAGTCTTAGCGCCATCTGGAAATTTGAAATTTTTATTTAATATTTTTAGAATTTGTTTCTGTTTTATTTCAATTAACATTGTTTGGCTCAGTTGGTAAAGATGCGCGTGTGGGAAGCAAAGGACCATGGTTCGAATCCTGGCTTGGTGTATTATTTTTTGGGCAATTTTCTTTTGTTTTTCAGGTTTACTATATGGTGATCTTGGACCATCACCTATCAGCTGCACAGGCACAGCCCAGTGGTTTTGACTCCCTGCTGGTAAAGGGGAGGTCCTGGGTTCAAATCCAGGCCTCCCCCATTTTTTTTAACCTAATTTCTTTTATTTTCTTTTTCTTATTTATTTAAGGGATAATTATATAAAAAAAAACCTGTCATTAGGGTGGGTTTTGGTTTTACCCCCTTTAAGATATTTTTTAATTGATGCCCCCTCATAAAATGAAAACTCAGATTGTACCACCCCCTTTTACTGCCTTGCTGATGTGGACAAGGATGACCGGGCAATTGTGTGTGACTGGACAATTTCTAGGGTTCCATAAAAGGATCCCAATTTCTAGGGTTCCATTCTTCTTCTCCTCTTGCAGCACCATCCGTGATCTCCTCTTCTCAACATCATTTTCCAATCACAATCTCCATTCTTCTTCTCCTCTTGATTATGTCTACTGCAAGTAGTGCTTCGGTTTCGATTCCTGGGTTACCCGTTTGTGGTTGTGGTAGATCAATGAAGTTGTGGGTTTCAAGTACAAGCAAAAATCGCAATCGGAAGTTCTGGAAATGTCGCAATAACACTAATGGTTGTGAGTTATTTGCATGGGATGATGAAATGGAAAAGTCAGTCAAAGATATGGGCGCTATGCAATCTGTTTGTAAGAATTGTGTAATGGAAGAAGTGAAATTTGAAGCATTGAAAGTCAAACTAGAGAAGGTGAAGATGAAGCTTGATGTGCAGAGAAGTGTTAATAGGAAGCTTAAGATAGGAATTATAATGCTCTGTATTTTTATTGTCTTATTGTTTAACCATTTGTAAGAAATTAATGACAAAGTTGTAATGTATTGATGACAAAGTTCAATAAAATGAGATAATATTGTTTCTGTTTATTGTTTATTGTTTCTGGCATTATATTGGTTTCTGCATTATAATAGTGTTTCTGGTTTATGATAATTATATTGTTTCTGGTTTATGATAATTATAATAGTGTTTCTGCATTATAGTGTTATTAGAGGTCCATTATTCTGCATAATAGTGGTTTCTGCTTTATATTGGTTGCTTTATATTGGTTGCTTGTTACATGTCCATTATAGTGGTTGCTTGTTACAGGTCCATTACAGGTCCATTATAGTAGTTTCTGCTTTATATTCTGCATAATAGTGGTTTCTGCATAATAGTGGTTTCTGCATAATATATTGGTTTCTGCATAATAGTTGTAATATTTGTAATATATTGGTTTCTGCATTATATTGTTTTCTTGTTACAGGTCCATTATATTTGTTTCTTGTTATAGCAGAAAAATTACCAAAATGGAAGAAGTAACAATCATATTACCAAATAGCATCTTGTTTACAAAATATTCAGAATTCATCAAGAATACAAAATAGCATCTTGTTTACAAAATATTCAGAACTAAGAGTTTACTAATATGCAGAATTGAAACATAACATAAAATGTAGTTAGAGCCCATTGATGCATTTCTCCTTTTGAGCCTTCCTTGTAGCCTTCTTCTTCAGGGCATGTCCATCTTCTTCAGGGAAAGTCAAAGGCTGTTGTGGGTCTGAACCTGGACCTGAGTTGGGTTTTGGTTTTTTAAACCAATTTTCCTTAATTCTCTCACTTTGCCTCTTTCTCAATGGCTTGACCTCCTCTTTAAGCTTTGTTTTTCCCTTAGCCCTTGTTGATGCTTGCACACTTTGTTCAACATTAGGCTGAGTTTGACTGGTCACCACACTAGTCTGACTTTGTTCAACACTAGGCTGACTTTGTTCAACACTAGGCTGAGTTTGTTCAACACTAGGCTGACTTTGTTCAACACTAGGCTCACCTTGTGGTCTATTCATCTTCTGCAGACACAGTAGAAACATAACATTAGCAGAAACATAACATTAGCAAGCAAACCAACATTAGCAGAAACATAACATAATGCAGAAACTGCACATAAAGCAGAAATAATTACCTTTCTTTTTAGTGCAATTGGATGTTGTTTCTTGGCCTTGCATGATTTCACATTATGCCCAGTCTTGTCACACCTAGTGCATCTATAAGATACACTTGGTAGCCTTCTTCTTGCACCTTCCTCCCCACTCTCCCTAATTCTGAGTTTTCTAGGTCTACCAGGACCCTTTTTGTACTTAGGAGGCAACAAATCTTCACACTCAACCTCAGGCCACATATCAATCCCATTTATAGGACTGATAGCAAAACCATAGGCCAATGCATACTTCTCTCTTGAGTAACACTCATGTACAAACAACTCAGGTGATTGTTGCCTAAAGCCTAATGCAGCAATAGCATGCCTGCATGGGATGCCAACCAATTCCCAAAAATTACAGCTGCAAGCTCTTTTGGCTATGTCCACAATAAACTCTTGTCTGTTATATGCATGACTGACTTGAAATACTTCATCCTTAGACCAAGTAGGTAACCAATGACCACTATTAGCAACCTCACTATCTAACCTTCTCCTAGGAATGGGCATTACCCTATGTGGCCACTTATCCAGTTTCACAGTGGAGTTACTACATCTATTCATTAGATACATCCTAATCCATTCACACATTGTCACAATTGGTTTATCTCTAGCAAGCAAAATAGTTGCATTAAAAGATTCAGATATGTTGTTCATCAATACATCACACTTAGAATAGAAACTAAAAGCATGCTTACACCAACTTTCCTTTGGAATTCCCATGAGCCAAGCCCAAGCCTTAGTGTCTATTGCCTTTAACTCATTCATCTTTTGCTGCCATGCTTGCTGGTATGTTGCCTTTGCTTCCCCCATCATAAGATCTCTAATTAGAGCTCCACCACCAAACTTCTTCTTGAAGTTAGCATACAAGTGCCTTAAGCATAGCCTATGCTCGATCCTAGCTTCCATTTCCTTAAAAACTGCAACCAACCCCTGACAAAATGAAGATAATTTGTATGAAACATAAATAAGACAGACAAGAAAATAATATCACATATGACAGACAAGAAAATAATATGACAGACAAGAAACATATGACAGACAAGAAAATAATATCACATAAATAAAAACATATGTTTACCTTTTGCTGGTCAGAAATAAAAACATATCTGTTTTCAATGCCAACATCTTCCATCACCAAATTTATGAACCACCTCCATGATTCCTTAGTTTCAGTTTCAACCACACCAAATGCAAGTGGAAAATACTGATCATTGGGATCCCTTCCAACAGCAATCAAAAGCTGACCTCCATATCTAGTTTTCAAGTGACACCCATCAACACCAATGAAGGGTCTACAACCATTCATGAAACCCTTCCTACATCCATCAAAACAAAAATAAAAGGATCCAAATCTTGGTTGAATGGAGAATGATGCTCTTTCTGTGTTTATCTTTACAGTATTCCCAGGATTTGCCCTATTCAACTCAGCTGCATATCTCCATAGGCTAGCATATTCTTGATCTGCATCACCTTCTATGATTTTCTTGGCAAGCATCTTAGCTTTCCAAGCCCTAGCAACAGTGATACCAACTGCAAAGGTTTGCCTAATATGATGTATGATATCAATGATTCTCACCTTCTCTGAAGTTTGAAGCATCTTAACCACAGCCTTTGCAACCCACTTTGAACTAGCTGTTTTGTTATCTAAAACCCTAGCACATGTGTGGGTATCCTTTATAGTCTTTATAACATAAGTGTGCTTGTGGCCCACTTTGGAACAAAGCATTAAAAAACCACATTTCACTTTACATTCCACTCTCACTCTATACCCCTCATTTTTCACAAATCTTATTTCCCTCCCATTCAAAATAGTCCACTCACGAATTGCTCCCCTAAACTCATCTAGGGAATTGAACTCCATACCCCATTTGAACTTGAAATTTTTATTCAGCTGTTCTTTTTTAAACTTCTCAAACTTTGGTTTTTTCTCTCCATCTGAGTTATCCACATCAGAACTCAACAACTCTTCACTCACATAATCATCATCATCCTCATCATCATCATCTTCCACACATTTCTTACTACAACCAGTTAAGAAACCACTAATTATTGGACCTTGACTGACTGGTATAGTGACATCTACACCTTCAAAACCATCTACAAAAGCAGTGGTTCTCTCATCCTCAATATCGTCCAAACTTTCTACATTATCTTCATCACTATCCTCTAACTCAGACTCTTGATTGACACACCTAGGGTTTATTGCACTACCACTAGCATCATGTTCAACAAAAAGTTCACCATCAACTTCATTTGCAGAATGGTAACATGCGAAATCATATGCATCCTCATCGTTCTTAATCTGAAAATGCTTAGGAGCAATTTCAGGGATCCTAGCCCACAATCGAAACGATCCTACATGGTATCCCCATCCACTGACTATGTTGTTAATATGACTAGTGTTAAATCTATCTAAGTGTTCTCCAGAAACTACAGTAGAAACACCACCCCTATATATTGTTTCGCCGGCACTGTGCTTCACAAACTCCCTTCCATGTCGAAACACCACATTAAACAATAATTTTTTCTGAAAATAGAAACAGAAGAAGATGAACATGACTAAAATAAAACTACTTAACATCAACAACATTGCTAAACAAACCTGTAAATCCATTGCTTCGTCTTCTTCCTTGCGTTCTCCCATGGATGTCACTTCGTCTTCAAGCTCGCTTCCTTCCTGCTTCCAAACCTCTCAAATTGGGAACCCTAAATGACGGGGGGAATTTCAAATAGTATAACAAGGTTACACAATTGTCCAGTCACACACAATTGCCCAGTCATCCTTGTCCACATCAGCAAGGCAGTAAAAGGGGGTGGTACAATCTGAGTTTTCATTTTATGAGGGGGCATCAATTAAAAAATATCTTAAAGGGGGTAAAACCAAAACCCGCCCTAATGACAGGGGGGTTTTATATAATTATCCCTTTATTTAATTATATACATTATATTATCATATAAATTAATTTCTTTTAAAATAATAGTATAATATTTTCTCATAGAATAAAAAAATAAAAAAACTTTATATTTTATTTTTCAGATATAATTTGTTTATTTATGTTTATATTATTATTATTATTATATATATATATATATATATATATATATATATATATATATATATATATATATATATATATATATATATATATATATATATATATATATATTTTATTTTTGTAAATAAATCAATTAATATTTCAATTAAACATTAAAACCCTAATTTTGCTTAAATAATTTCTAACCCTAATTTTCTTTCTTAATACAAAACTCTAATTTTTTATTTACCCTAATTTTCATTAACTTTCACCTTTAATCTAATTAAATTTTTATTCTAATTAAATAATTAATCTTGTTTTGTAAATTATTATTATAATTGATTATTGATATTCTAATTACCTTATTTTCTTTTAAAAATTCTTCAAAATTATTTATTTAACTTAAAAATGTCCTCTTAAATTTTATATTTTTGTATATTTGTACTAACCTCTTTTTCTTATGATTATTTTTATTACTAACCATTTTAATTATAGTTTATTTATTATATATTTATTATTAATTATTTCTATTATAATGTAATTGCGAAAGCCATGTAATAGTCGTAGGTTATTATTTTTGTCTTTATTTTATTGTTTATAAATATTTTTATTGCTATGGTTAGTAATTATAGGGCGTGTATAACTACGTGTAATTAAAATAACTTAGAAAACTAATTTAAACAAGATAAATATATGAATATAAACACGCACACACGTAAGTCGATCTTCGATCGCCATCTCACACTTTCTAGGGTTACTCCTCATGTTGCCTAATTATAAGGTCAAGTAAGGTGTCTTAAAGCAAAGTCCCTCCATAAATATCATCAAGTCCCTTCCGTTTATAAGATCAAGTCCCTTCGAGGTTGCCTACGGTAAATGATCTTGTCCCTTCGAATAAGAGATGATAAGTCCCTACGAAATGCTAAAGACACCTTACAGTTGCCTAAATACAGATGTCCCTTCACATGTCCCTTATCACATCCAAGGTAATGACTACCTATTCCTTAATAATAGGGATAGTCTTACCATTGAAAGAACATATAAGAACAGTAAAGACTTAGCATAGGGTAGGTTCCTCTTAAGTACTTGCTCACTTTTCTTCAAAATACTTCATTACACTTCACATTTCAAACAAATTTTCAAAACAAAGTCTTTATATACATCCATGCGAGGATCATTATAAAGTACTTAGAAAATTTTCAATCATACACTACACCTTTCTTGCAAACAAACAAAGTGAGCTATGTAACTAAGAGCCCATGGATAACCATGGATATAAAGGGTGCTAACACCTTCCCTTTATATAACATACCCCCCGAACTCAAAATCTTTTTAAGGTCTTTCCTGTTCTTTTATGTCCTTTCCTTTTGGATAAAATAAAAGTCGGTGACGACTCTTGCTATTCGCAACATTTATATAAAAGTCAGTTCTCCCACCGTGTTACAATATCCAAGCATGATAACTTTAGGGTTGTATATAGTCCCCCCTAGTTTTTACTTTTTGAGTCTCCTTGAGTCTCTCTCTCTCATCTCATAATCAAGGCTAAACAGTTAAAGTTTTGGGACTCTGAATTAGGGTTATGTCTGCATCCTTATCTTAGGATGGAGTGTAT
Organism: Lathyrus aphaca; assembly: GCA_963966055.1. Lineage (NCBI taxonomy): Eukaryota > Viridiplantae > Streptophyta > Magnoliopsida > Fabales > Fabaceae > Lathyrus > Lathyrus aphaca. Next base: position 174,248,781 of record OZ014524.1, on the reverse strand, counting down.
AACTTTGATCCTTAGTGCTAAACCTTTAAGTTGTTTTCACCTTCAATCAAAAACACCTAATAATCACTAAGACTTAAGCTTGTAACTTGGGCCTTATATTAGGGTTACATCTCTGCCCGGTGGTTCAGATGGACTAACCTTAGTGTTTAATGGACAAGTCCCCTTCAAGTTAGTCTTACAAACATAAAATTCACTTCTTAATCTCACCTTTAATTAAAATCCACTTTAATAAAGGCTTGTTATATAATGATTTTAATCCCTAACCATGGATTAAGTTGAGGAGTCTTCCTCAGCTTAAGTGTTCTCATCTATCATCCTTCTCTTAGGATGGTGTAATGAGTTCACTAATCCCTAATTAGAGATTAAACTCATTACTTAACACTAAACAAAAACCCAAAAACACGTAATAATCACAAGTAGGTTAATGATCTTAATCCTGCATCATTAGGGTAATTAAGTTGAGATTCTCATCTCGTACTTAAGTAGGCTCATTATCCCTAATTAGGGGTGATATAATGAGTTTACAACCCTTGATTAAGGCTTAAGCTCATTATCCTTTGCAAAACACCAAAAACAATAAAAAACTGAAAACACAAAAACAAACAATAAACGTCTCCTCCGGGATTCTTTTCTCATCACACTCACTCTGAAAACGAGAACTTGCTTCTTCCGTCTAATGCAAGACAGTTAGCACTCGAGCCAGACGAGTCACACACTTGAGCATAGACAAGTAAGCAGTTCACAACAAATCATCTAAGTCTCTTTGAGTCGAACTACGGTGTTCTGACTTCCTCATTACATGAGAGGATACGTAGGCATAACTTAACAGTTATCGAACAAAAGTCTCTTTGTCTCCCCCTCTCCTTCTAGCTTTCTTTCCTAAGCCTCAGTCTTGAGCACTCACTTTCTTTTACACACACACGCTGTACATTCCTTCCTTGCTTTTATACACAATCAACACATATATTATCCCCCTTTTAAACACAATCAAGTAAGCGTGGATCCCGTCGAATACGATGGACGATCTGGGTGCTAATACCTTCCCAGGTTGTAACCAACCCCCTTACTCAGTTTCTTTGGTTCGCAACCGTTTTATCCACTTTTTTCTAGATTTATGCAGCATTACCTTTCCTTCGGGATAAAAATGCCTAGCTGGAGACTCTATTCAACCTCAACCTCCAACATCGCCGACCGTTCGCGTTTGCATCGAGACGAAAATCCGGGGAGCGACAGCTTGGCGACTCTGTTGGGGAAGATGCAACCAGGGCTTCTAGTTCTCTTGTAGGTTTCTCCTAGCGCTTGTTTGTTTGTGTTTATTGGGGGTGTTATGTGCTATTTGTGTTTATTTGTTTGCTTTATTTATTGCTTCCTGTACAGCTTTATTTACTGCATTTACTTTATCGCTTTCTGCATTTCATTTATTATTATCATATCATTGTGCTGGATTTCTGGTTTGCTTTGGTGGGAAGGGTATTCCAGTGAGAAAGGTCCAACACAAAGGCCTGAGTGACACCTAGGATTAGAGTGGTTTTGCATTCTTTCCATTCCATTTTGGTCTGGTGCGGGAATATGAAAACACAGTTCAGACATGGGTTTCTTTTTTAGAACTCTGTGCTACGGATTTCCAGTAGTACTAGGGCTATCTGGGAAGCCTGTTAAGTCTAGATGACCTTTTTAGATGACTTTCAGCATCTAAAGTGAATTAGAGGAGGATCCTTTATGATTAGGGTAAACATTGTACCTCCGGGTTAGAAGTGTTTACACTTCTCATAATAGATCTGAATCTGAGGATCTTTGTTCTAGAACAATACCTGTGAGTGGGTTGGGTTGTTTATAGGTTTGCAGGAACCCTTGACCTCATCATAACTTGCTACTAGAATGTTATAAGGTTGTACTATTTTGGACTGATCCTTTGAAACCCTGGACGTTTGACTCTTTATTTGAGTCTCCCACCCGGTTACTGGTTCTCAAGCCTTCATCCGAAACTCTGAACACTCATGGACCCTACCAAGAGCACCAGATAATCAAGCACATGATCACAAACCATTGCATATCATAAGCATACATCATATTGCATCATTTAACATTTATCTATTTGTTTTTCAGGGTATCCACCTTCCTTTTGTTTTGGTTTTGACTGTTCTTCTGCTCAGATATCCTCTCCAACACTTCTTCAGCTATCTTCTACAACACTGCTTCAGCTATCTTCTTCAGTTATCTCCTTCAGTTGTCTTCATCAACACACATCTTCAGTATGGATTCAACCAGGAACAGCAACATCACATACCATTTCTTTGAGTATCCTCTAGCAGGCATCAGACATATACAAGCTCTTATCACCTCTGATCATGTTCCCTTATTCAGAGAGCATTTTGGTGGGATCCTGGACATGATCATGGACTTGGACACATCACAGAGGATCATGATTCACACCTGTCTTCAGTTCAATGACCCTCCTCTTAGTTGCTTCACTTTCCCAGATTTTCAGATTGGTCCTTTGCTGGAAGAGTATTCTATTTTATTGGGTGTCCCTATCAAAAGAGGAATCCCTTTCAACCCTGAAATGACCCCTCCAAAAAATGAAGACATAGCTAAGGCACTACATCTGGAAGTAGCTACTATTGATAAGCACCTAACTTCTAAGGCTGGAATCCCAGGCCTTCATCTGGATTTCTTGATCACTCAAGCTACAAAGCAAGTTGCAGTATGGAATTGGGAGACTGTGTGTGCTCTCCTAGCTCTCAGTATTTATGGTATCATCTTGTTTGCAGACAAGCCTATGTTTGTAAGCAAAAAGGCCATCCACATCTTCATGCTCAAGAACCCAATTCCCACCTTGTTAGGAGACTTTTACTACTCAATTCATCAGAGGAGTGAGAAACAGAGAGGGAGACTGGTGAGATATTGTGCACCTCTCTTCTACAGTTGGTTGATAAGACATATGCCGAAGATGGAAGCTTTCCTGAATCCACATCAGTCAAGGAATTAGGCTAAGAGGATGATTTCCCTTACTTAAGAAGATATCAGGTGGTGTACTCAGAACACCAAGGGCCGAGATATAATAACAAGCTATGGGAAATACCCAAATGTGCCACTTATTGGAGTGAAGGGTTGCATCAACTACAATCCTTTACTTTTCAAAAGACAGTTGGGATATGCATTGATACATCCACCCAGAGGTCTGGAAGGTCAAAACCAGGAACCAAACCGGATACCCTCTGAAGACAAATAGACATGTTGCATTGCATGTTGTCGCTCCCCGGACTTTCATCCCAGTGCAAACGCGAACCATCGGCGAAAGAGAAAATGAGGTTGAATTGAAAAGAGTCGCCAACTAGGCATTTTTATCCCGAAGGAAAGGTAATGCTGCATAAACCTGGAAAGAGATGGATAAGACGGTTGCGAACCAAAGAAACTGAGAAAGGGGGTTGGTTATGACTTGGGAAGGTATTAGCACCCAGATCGTCCGTCGTACTCGACAGGATCCACGCTTACAAGATTGTGTTTAAAAGGGGTAAGTGTATGTGCTATGTGTGTGCAAAAGCAAAGGAAAGAAAGTACAGGTGTCAGTGTAAAAAGGTGTGAATTGCTCAAGAACTGAGGCTTTAGAAAGAATGCTGAAAGAGGGGGAAGACAAAGAGACTTTTGTTCGATAACTGTTAAGTTATGCCTACGTATCCTCTCGTGCAATGAGGAAGTCAGAACACCGTAGTTCGACTCAAAGAGACTGAAAATAAATTGACTGTGAACTGCTTACTTGCCTATGCTCAAGTGTATGACTCGTCTGGCTCGAGTGCTAACTGTCTTGCATTAGACGGAAGAAGCAAGTTCTCGTTTGTGAATGAGTGTGATGAGAAAAGAATCCCGAAGGAGACGATTATTGTTTGTTTTTGATGTTTTCAGTTTTTTATTGTTTTTGGTGTTTTGCATAGGATAATGAGCTTAAGCCTAAATCAAGGGTTGTAAACTCATTATATCCTCCCTGATTAGGGATAATGAGCCTACTTAAGTATGAGATAAACATCTCAACTTAATTACCATGATGATGTAGGATTAAGATCATTAACCTACTTGTGATTATTAATATGTTTTTTTGGGGTTTTGTTTAGTGTTAAGTAATGAGTTTAATCTCTAATCAGGGATTAGTGAACTCATTACACCATCCTAATAGAAGGATGATAGATGAGAGCACTTAAGCTGAGGAAGATACCTCAACTTAATCCAGGGTTAGGGATTAAATTCATTATATAACAAGCCTTTATTAAATGGATTTTAATTAAAGGATGAGATTAAGAAGTGGATTTTATGGTTTGTAAGACAACTTGAGGGGGACTTGTCCATTAAACACTAGGGTTAGTCCCTCTTAACCATAAGGAAGAGATAAAACCCTAATGTAAGGCCCAAGTTACAACATAAAGTCTTAGTTATTATTAATGTGTTTTGATTAAGAGGTGTAAACAAATTAAAGGTTTAACACTAAGGATTAAAGTTATACACTCCATCCTAAGATAAGGATGCAGGCATAACCCTAATTCAAAGTTCTAAAGCTTTAAGAGTTTAGCCTCTGATTATTGAGATGAGAAGAGAGACTCAAGGAGACTCAAAGGTAAAAAGCTAGGGGGGACTATACAACCCTAAAAGTTATCATGCTTGGATATCTTATGGTTTATGAGGCTTAAGAGAAAAGATCTTCAAGGCCACCAAGGAAGAAGTAGATGAAAAGAGAAAGAATAAGTCACTTACTTCCTGAAGAAGATAAGTAACTTAAAAGAAAGAAAGTAAGAAGGAGGGAGCACAAGTGAAGCAAGTTCACTTCAAAGAGAAGTAAGAATTCATATGAAAAGGAAAGAAGAAGTGGGAAGTGAAGGAAATTCCACCTCCCAGATAACTTACCCAAAAGTTCCTGAAATGTTAGTATGAATGCATAAGACATAAAGCAAAAGGAAATGAAGTGAAATGAGATGTAAAGACCAAATTCAGAAGTGATAATGCAATGTAAATTGCATATGAGATGATGCAAAGTCATACAATATGCATATGAATGATCATACAAGGATGAGATGCAAGGGAAGCATGTTTGGAAGCATGAAAACACATGGATGTTCATGAAATGTAATGGATGCAAAGCATAGAAAATGAATGAATAAATGATCAAGTAATGTGCAATCATGTCTTAAGATGTCTAAGATGTCATACAAATGCTTGAAATGTCATGGAAAGTTCATATGATGATGATATGCAAAGGAGAATGCAAATGAAGATGCAAAATTAGAGTTTTAAGACAACATGAGATGCATATGACCAAAACAGTAGCATTCAACATGATAAAAAATTGAAATCAAGCTCAAACAAACCCTAATCCCATGTAAGATCACACCCAAAGGAGAAAGTCAGAAGCCAATCCTAGTGAAAGTTATGAAATTCCAAAGTTTGCTAGGGTTTTTCGGTGCTTCTAAAGGGAAAATGCAAATCAAATTGAAAATGTAAGATAAAAATATGAGATAAATAACCTAGAAACTATATGCAATATGTTAAACAATGCAAAAAGAATCAAGTTCAAACTCATCATGGTTAGGCAGAAATGAATTTTTCAAGTTAGGGTTAGAAAATTGTGAAAATGTGATCAAACCTAAAAAGAAATTTGTATGGTGAGTTTGAAAATGTTTCTAAATGTTTAAGGATGCTTCATGATTTTTTTGGTGATTTTTAGAAACCTAAATGCATATTTAATTAATTAATATCAATTAATTAATTAAATAAAACAATTAAATATTTTAAAAATACTTTTTTAATGCAAAAAATAAAAATAAAAATGTGTTTAGGTTAAGAAAAATATTTAAAACAGAAATGCAAAGTTTGAGAATTTTTTGATGTTTTTTGCTATTTTAAATAAAATGAACAAAAGAAATGAAAAGAAAATGAAATTAAATGAGTTTAAATGAAAGTATGAGGATCTGAAGGCCAGGATTTGAACTAGGGAGATATTGGTTGACTGCGCGTGCAATCCAAGGGTCAGGATTAAAACTGAGTAAATTAATTTAATTAATCCTAATTAATATAATTAAAATAGATTAAGGTTTAATGAAGTGATCAGAGCCGTCCAAACACGCGTTAACACAAGATCAAAGGGTCCACATTCAAACTGGGAAATTAATTAGGTTTTAGACCTAATGACTTTCAGGTGGCCGGAGAAGACCTCCGGTCATCTTCTCTGGCAGCTCTCTCACCCTAACTCCCTCAAAACCCCATAAAAACGCATCAAACTCTCCAAAAATGATTAATGAACAACAACAAACATGAATCCAGCAACAAACAATATTTTTATTTCAAGAATAACATGAATCGAAGCAAAATAGAAAAATACACAAAACTTTCAGAATTTAAATACATGCTTGATTCTTAACCATTTTGAAAACTAAACACATCACCATGATCAAAGAGACATATAGAATCATTTAAGAACTTAAAATGGAAGTTCTGGAAAAATTGTTCTTGATGGTTACTTGAGATGAATCTTTCTCAATCTGAGATTTCTGGACCTCTCCTTGGTGCAAATTAACTCCAATGGACCCCCTGAGGATGTTGTGATGCTTAGAACAAGTTTGTGGTGGCTGGTTTTAGTGTTTCAGTTCTGAATGTGCAGAAATCGTGTTTTTGATTGAGGGGTTTTTAGGCCATGGCAAGGGGTGCGAAATGATCCTTGAGTGATGTTGAGATGAATGGTGAAGGAAATTTTGAGTTTGAGTGGATGAGGAGTGAGTTTCGAAGAGAGGAAGGTTTATGGAATTTTTGGGCAATCTGACTTGTAGAATGTTTCAGGCTTGTGTGCTATGTGAAATGAGGTCCATGAGATTAGTATAGGCCAATGAAAGTGCTCAGAAAGTGGGTGGTGGCATATTGTGATTGGTATGGGCCAAGTTGCAAAAATGTCAACATTGTGTACTTGAGATATGGGCATGGTTCAGAGCTGGCTTTTGGGGTGTCTTGGCCTCAACTTGATTCATGGATGGCCCTAGGATGAAGTTTATGCAGCTGGAACACTTGGATCAAGAGTTGTCATAGTTTTTGCAAAGTTTATGCATAATTGCCATTTTGAGATTTCTTGTGAATCAAGCCATGAAATCCATGCATTCTTGGGCCAATTATGATGTTTTGAAGTTGCTTTGACATGTTATGGTACATAGAAGTTGATTATAGGTCATGAAATGGCTTGGCAAGTGAAATTGCAAAATTTCCTCTTTGGTGCACACTTGAAAATTATAGGATTTTTACCAAATTTGAAAGGCCATATCTTGAGTTCTAAGATGAATCAAGACATGTTCTTGTACTTTTTGAAAATGGGAAGACATAATCTACAACTTTCATGCCCAAGGAATTTTTCATTTGAAGCATTTTTGGTCATGAAAGAATAGGTTGGATATATTTCCCAAAATGGAAAGTTTCCATTACAAGTCCTTTCCAAAAATAGCAAGCTTGCATTTGGCTCAAAATTCTTCAATATTGTGAACTTCTAACCACTTCTAAGATCAAATAAAGATCATAGAGACTCAAAATGATGATGATGACCCTTTGGTACCCTTGATGGAGGCCTCAAATGCCCTGATTTTGACTTTACTTGCTCAAGAAGTTACCCAATGATCAGATGACTTCCACAATGAATTTCTTCATCAAATTTGATACAAATGATCCTTATAACATATTAAGGCCATTAGAAACAAGAATGACCAAAAAATTTGGGATTAAGGCCTCTGAAACCAAAACCCTAATTTTAGGTCATCTGTGTAGGAAAACTTCAGTCTGCCTCTATGCCTATGCCATTCTTTGTGATCTTTTGACTTTTGTGAACTTTGGGGAGCATATTATGATCATGGAACACACATGGATCCTTTTGGAAAGCTTCAAGACCATTGGGATGGCTCAGATCACAAACCCTAGATGCAGATGAAATGGAACTATGCAGTGAAACAAATATGCAATATGAGATGGTATGCTTATGCTAATGCAAAAATGAAAGATCACAAGCCATGGTGTGAGAAAACGTGAGGGCAAATTTGGGGTGTTTACAGCTCCCCCTATTCAAGAATGAGTTAGCTGTGCAGGATGTAAGCGCCTGGCTTATCAAACAAACAAGATAACTTGTGGTTGAATACCAAAGACAGTCCGAAATTTGCACTCACTGGGGAGAAGAAGAAAAGGGATATAAATTGTAAAAGATAGTATAGTATGATTATTAAAAGAAAGCGATGGGGGACGACCATTGAGCAGAGGACGACAATTGGGGGTAAAACGGTAAGTGGAGCAATGACGGGGACGACCGTCATGCTAGGGAATAAAGAAACCGCGACGGGGACGACCATCAGGTAAGGAAATAAAATTCTCTGGGGATCAAAGGAAAGCAATGATGGGGACGGCCATCGAGTTTTAAAAAATATAGTAAACAACGATGGGGACGACCATTAGGCTAAACCGATGAAGGACGATCATCAGGAAAAGGAAAAGGGACCACGACGGGGACGGCCATCGAGTTAAAGAATAAATGAAATAATTGATGAGGGATGGTCATCAAAAGTGAAGGATGATCACCTAGCAGGGGACGACTGCTCTTTATCACAACATAGGACGAATGTCGGATAGAAAAGGTCAACGATGGGGACGGCCATCGGATAAACATGATGAAGGACGATCATCAAGAGGTGAAGGACGATCACCTAGTAGGGGACGATTGCTCTTGGGGGATTATCTCGACATAGGAAGAACGCCGGATAACAAGATCAACGATGGGGACAACCATCGGATAAATGATGGGGGACGATCATCAAATGGTGAAGGACGATCGCCTAGCAGGGGACGACTGCTCTTTATCACGACATAGGACAAATGTCGGATAGAAGGTTCCAACAATGGGGATTCCACTGGGGAAAGGATGAAGGGCGGTCATCAAAAGGTGAAGGACGATCACCTGGTAGGGGACGGCTGCCGAATGTATCGCGACATAGGACGAATGTCGGATAGGAGAAAGTTGTTTTGTTGGCGACTTACTGGGGAATGGTGAACACGGACGAGTGTTTACACTTTAAAATAAACGGTATAAGTATCTGACAGTGTGTATAGACTAAAAATGAGGACGAGCATCCTTAGGACTACGATACGAACGAGTATCGACAGAAGCAAATGCTGACACGTGTTTAGGGATGATGATATGGACGAGTATCAATCGGTTAAGTAAGGAACACGGACGAGTGTTGAATCTGTCGAGGGATGATATATACAAGATACGAGTGAGTATCAAAGACTTCTGTATAAGTATGTACAAGTATGATCTGCTGGTGAAGTATGTGCAAAACACAGACGAGTGTCGAAAGTTTGAGCAAGGGACACAGACGAGTGTTTTAACTTGCTGGAGAAGTATGACACGGACGAGTGCCAAAAAAGAATATGTACAAGTATAAACAAATATCTGGGAATTCTGAAGGATTTATGGCAACTTTACTGGGGTAAGATGACACGGACGAGTGTCGAAAAGAGCATGTATAAATATGAACAAGCATCTGTATTGAGAGTGCCAAGGGGATGCTTTGTCTTTTATCTGCAGGGGATATGAGTTTTATGTAGAAGCACGTCTTCAACCTCAAAGTTTTTGATGAAGACAACACGACTGTCATGCGCTTCATTTTTGCAAAAAGTCAAGTGCTCTCAAATGGTCTAACAACAAGCATCGACATTATGATCAAGCTTACTTCGCACTCGTTTTATTTCAAGCTTGGACGCGAAACCTTGAGGTACATAAAAAACTCTTTACAAATTGATGTACAAGTGTTCAATAAACTTCTTTGCATGTTATCATATTGCATACAAATTTTGAAAGGTTTTTATAAAGGTTTAACACTTTTAAAACAATGTTTTTTTTCTGTTTTTAACAGTGTTAACCGGTTAACCATTTGGTTAATCGGTTAATGGCCTCAATTTTTCAAATATTGTGTTAACGTTTATATGCGTTATTCGGTTAACCATTTGGTTAACCGGTTAACACTGAAGAAACTTTGAAAAATTATTTTTTCTTTAAAATTCAAAATTGTACCTTTTATTACACCTCTTCAAATTAAATTTTGATTCATATTTTTTCACAGCTTTTTGTAAGGGTGTCTTAAACTTATATATGCTGAAATTTTATAAAAATTCAAAAAACACCTCCTAGAATTTTTATAAAAATCATTCAATCAAAATCACCTTTTTGAGATATATTTTCAAATTTCAAAAGTGTTCATATTATTCATAATTTTCTCATACTCATATTTGAACACTTGTATTGATATTTTTAAAGTGAATTTTGATCAAAGGAGAAGATCAACTTAGATTGATATCAAACATTGTATTACTCTCACTCAAACAAATATTATAGAAAGTGTTTTTCTATTTGTGACTTGTGTTCCAAGGATTGTTATGACATAAGGGTAGGTGTGGCAAGAGGATTGTTCTTGCACACGTGTTTGTATAGTTTGTTAGAAAGTAGGCCTCACCATTGAAGGTGTGATAGGTTGTACTGTTCTAAAGAAACTAGTGGAAATATCTTTCGTGTTGAAAGGGGATTGGATGTACCTTCGGATTGTGAAGGGAACCAGGATAAATCTCTGTGTCATCTTTACTTTCTTGCTTTACCATTTTTATTCTCTAAACCGTAAAAAGCAAAATCCAACCATCGAAGAAAAAGAATCGAAAAATTTGATAACACCTAATTCACCCCCCCCCCCTCTTAGGCATACTCTGAATCTACATTTTATACATTGTTGGTGAAGTGATTTGGTATTTGCAGGTGACTGGCTCAAACCTGGCTTATGATCATGCAAATGTTTGATTTTTGCTGTAATGCTCCGTTTTAGACGGAATGCTACGCTTATTTTGGTGAATATGATGTGAATGTTATGATTATGCAAATGAGAAAACCCGATCCGAGATCCGGATCCTGCGGGGATAAAGATCTCTGGGCGATCTTCCTGGAGGGAGAACTCAGTTGGGGAAAGAGATCATTGGTTGATCTGTCCGGAGGGAGAACTCCGTTGGGGATGAGGAAGTTTCAGCAACTCCACTGGGGATGTATTTCAGGCATTTATCTATTGGGGAGAGAATGGCAACTCTGTGGGGAAGCAATATCACCGACTCTGCTGAGGATGAGAAAATTCTGGCAATTCTGATGGGGAATAGAAAGTTCTTTGACCACTTTGCTGGGGGAAAGCCGTCGGGCATTGCTCGGGAGATCCTGCTTGGGGAGGAGATAACTTCTGGAAAGTAATATGCTGGGGATTGATGAATTCCTCAAGGGATCCTCTGGGAGGATACAAACTTTTCGAGGAGATACTTCTTGTCAAGGCTTTCTGCTGATGATGTGATTGCTGACTTGGCTGGGGATATTATGCTTGATATGCCCCATGCTGTGAAAGATTGTCTGCCTTGAGTACCTGCAACCTGTTAAGACAAAGGAAAGCGCACAAGTGTCCCGAGGTATCCTCAACCGGGTTCCGTCATATGAGTTAGATTTGTCTAAGAGCAACATATTTCCTGCAAGCATTTATTAAAAATAGCTTATATGTTTTCATGCAAGTATTGTATTATGAACTTTGGACATTTTGCAAATGAAACAGGAATGTACAAAACAAAGTGTGACTGAAAATTATGATTTTATTGATTTGTGTTCCCTGAATAGGCAAGTACAGTCAAAGAAGTGAATCCCTCGAGAGGAGGAGATTGTTGTAAATTGAGAAAATAAAAGTGTTGGCAATGTTGAAGATGACGCTCCGATGAGCTTCCTTTGCTATGACCCGTATGACCTTGACGTTCTTCTTATCTTGATTTCTGAAGAAGGTTGATTTTGAACGATGCTTTATCCTTTCTAAGCTTGCCATGTTGTGAGTGATACAGACGAATTCAGAATGTAGTTGTTCGCTTATTCCCTAATTTTGCGTGGATCGCCCTTTCGGGTTTTCAATCCACCAGGATACCCATTTTTTCCTGAGCTGTCCGATGTGGCTTTTCAACTCAGCGGGTGTACATTTTTTCCCCTTATTTTTGCCCGATTCTTTTATTTTGTTTTTGACTCACCGGGATGCCCTATTTTTGCCTGGACTTACATTCTATTTTTGTGTCCAACGGGTCATTTTATGCGAAGTATTTTCTAACTACATATGAATTCACAGGAGACGGGAAGTCTTCACCATCCATGGTTGCGAGCATCAGTGCTCCACCCGAGAAGACTTTAGTTATCACATAGGGACCTTTATAGTTTGGTGTCCACTTGCCCCTATGGTCTGTATGAGGAGGAAGAATTCTTTTCAGCACATGCTCTCCTACTTGGTATTCCCGAGGTCTGACTTTCGGATTGAAGGATTTCTTAATTCGCTTCTGATACAACTTCCCATGATAGAATGCTGCTAATATTTTCTCTTCAATCAGATTCAGTTGATTGTATCGAGACCAGACCCATTCTGCTTCATCTAGTTTCACATCCATCATTACCCGTAAGGAGGGTAGTTCAACTTCAACAGGTAGGACAACTTCCATACCATACACAAGCTGATAAGGTGTTTCCCTAGTAGATGTTCTGATAGAGGTTTGGTATCCATGCAAGGCAAATGGTAGCATTTCATGCCAGTCTTTATAGGTGACTACCATCTTTTGCACAATCTTCTTGATATTCTTGTTAGCTGCCTCAACAGCGCCATTCATATTTGGCTTGTAAGGAGAAAAGTTGTGATGTTGAATTTTGAAGTCCTGGAAAAGTTCTGCCATCATCTTGTTGTTCAAATTAGAACCATTATCAATAATGATTCGCTCGGGAACTCCATATCGACAGATGATATCCCCTTTCAGAAATCGAGCTACCATTTGCCTGGTGACATTTGCATATGAAGCTGCTTCAACCCATTTGGTGAAGTAATCAATGGCTACCAGGATGAATTTGTGACCATTTGAAGCAGTCAGTTCAATCTTTCCAATCATATCAATGCCCCACATGGGGAAGGGTCAGTGCGAAGACATTACATTCAAAGGATTCGGAGGCACATGCACTTTATCTGCATAAATCTGGCACTTGTGGCATTTTCTGGCATAGGCACAACAGTCAGCATCCATTGTGATCCAGTAGTAACCTGATCTTAATAGCTTCTTTGCCATTGTATGTCCTCCAGCATGGGTACCAAAAGAACCTTCATGTACTTCGTGCATCAGTAGGTCTGCTTCCTTCTTGTCAACACATTTGAGCAAGACCATGTCAAAGTTTCGCTTGTACAAAGAGCCATCAGTATTGAGGAAGAAGCTACCGGCTAGTCTTCTTAATGTCTTCTTATCATTTGACGATGCCCCAGGTGGGTACGTATGAGTTTCTTAGAAGCATTTGATGTCATGATACCAAGGTTTGTTGTCAGTGACGGTGTTCACAGAGAATACATATGCCGGTCTGTCCAGTCTGGATACCAAAATCCGAGGCACATAATTAGCAGCTTGTACTTTGATCATGGATGAAATGGTAGCCAAAGCGTCCGCAAACTGATTCTCATCTTGAGGGATGTATTCAAGCTTAAATTTTGTGAAGGTCAACAATCTCCTCGTATAGTCACGGTAGGGAATCAGATGCTCCTGAGGAGTGTACCACTTGCCGTTGGTCTGGTTGATTACCAAAGTTGAATCTCCGAATACATTCAAGGTTTTGATCCTAAGGTCAATGGCTTCCTCAAGACCCATGATACAAGCTTTGTATTCTGCTTTATTGTTAGTGCAGGCAAAGGTTAGCTTTGCTAAGAAAGGCATGTGAACCCCTTTAGGTGTAATAAGCACTGCACCAACACCACGACCGTTGCAATTAACTGCCCCATCAAACATCATAGTCCATGCTTCTTCTGGGCCAGGACCTTCAGTGTGAACAGGCTCTTCACAATCTTTTACTTTTAAGAACATGATGTCTTCATCAGGGAAATCAAATCTCATAGGCTGGTAATCATCAATGGGTTGCTCAGCCAGATAGTTAGACAATACAATGCCTTTGATGGCTTTCTGAGAGGTGTACTGAATGTCATGTTCCGTTAGAATCATTTGCCATCTTGCAACCCTTCCGGTAAGTGTTGGCTTCTCAAATATGTACTTGACTGGATCCATCTTTGAGATCAACAAGGTAGTATGAGTCAACATATACTATCTTAGTCGGCAAGCAGCCCACGCTAAAGCACATCAAGTTTTCTCGAGCAGTGAATAACGTTGTTCACAGTCGGTAAATTTTTTGCTTAGGTAGTATATTGCATACTCTTTTTGACCAGACTCGTCATGCTGGCCGAACACACATCCCATTGACTCTTCTAATACTGTCAGATACATGATTAGAGGTCTTCCTTCGATTGGAGGCATGAGAATTGGAGGTTCTTGCAGATATTCTTTGATCTTGTCAAAATCTCTTTGACAATCATCGTTCCACCTGACTGTTTGCTCTTTTCTTAACAGTTTGAACAACGGTTTGCAGGTTGCAGTGAGATGAGATATGAAACTTGAAATGTAGTTCAATCTACCTAAGAACCCTCGAACTTCTTTCCCAGTCTTAGGTGTAGGCATCTCCTGAATAGCTTTGACTTTGTCGGGATCAACCTCAATTCCTTTTTCACTTACAATAAAACCCAACAGCTTACCGGAACGTACCCCGAATGTGCATTTGTTGGGGTTCAACTTCAACTGATAATTCCTCAGACGCTTGAACAGCTTCAGCAGATTCACCAGATGATCTTCTTCTGTAAGGGACTTGGCAATCATATCATCCACATAGCACTCGATTTCTTTGTGGATCATATCGTGGAATAATGTTACCATAGCCCGTTGATATGATGCACCGGCGTTCTTCAGACCAAACGACATTACCTTGTAACAAAAAGTTCCCCAAGGTGTGATTAAAGTTGTCTTTTCCATGTCTTCAGGTGACATCTTAATCTGATTGTATCCAGAAAATCCCTCCATGAAAGAAAATACCGAGAACTGAGCTGTGTTATCCACCAATACATCAATGTGAGGTAATGGGAAATCATCCTTCGGGCTAGATCTATTCATATCCCGGTAATCCACACACATACGCACCTTGCCATCCTTCTTAGGCACGAGTACAATATTAGCAACCCACGGCGGGTAACTAGTTATAGCGAGAAAACTGGCGTCCCACTACTTTTGTACTTCTTCTTTAATCTTCATGGCCATATCTGGGCGAGTACGGCATAATTTTTGTTTAACTGACGGACAATCTTCTTTTAATGGCAACCTGTGCATGACAATATCCGTATCCAGACCCGGAATATCTTGATAGGACCAAGCAAAGACGTCAACATATTCCCGAAGCATACTGATGAGCTGTTCTTTCACTGGAGCTTGCAGACTGGCCCCGGTCTTCACCTCTTTCACATCTTCCTCGGTACCAAGATTGATAATCTCAACCTCCTCCTGATGAGGAGAAATCACTTTTTCCTCTTGTCTCAACAACCTAGCAAACTCTTCAGGCAAATCATAGTCTTCATCAACCCCTTCGTCTGCTTGATTAATCGGATTGTCGAAGTCATATGAAGTCATAACAGTGCCGTTGTTAGTGCAATCTGGAGGATTATCTCTGCAAGGGTTGAGATTTGTTCATTTTAGTGATTGGTTTTTATCTTATTTAGGAAAAAGTGAATGAAGTTATTATTTTGAAAAACATTGCCATTTATTGCTTTGTGCAAAAAATAACAAAAATGAAAGATAGTGAGCGACAAAAAGATCGTTTGCAAAAGATGTCCATTTGTTCATTAATCATTCATTTGCACAAAATAAAAATATGACCCTATTACAAAATGATTCCTGACACCTTGGGCAAGATGCCGAACTTGATGCATGCTTAAATAGGAAATAATAATTACTTTGCAGAAGTAATCCTTATAATTTCCTAGGAAGACCAGTTAAGGACCTGCTAGCCTGGGACCCTTGGACGAATCCAGCTCTCCATGTTGAAGTCACTTTCAGCCTCGTCTTCCACATTGTTGATTGCATTCGGGGTCAGCATACCCCCACTGATAAACTTGGGAGCTTCAGCAGCCTCCTCTTGGACCTGTCGAGATGGTTTGTAACCCAACCCGAACTTGTCTTCCTTGATCTGAACTTGCAGCAACTTGCCCCAGCCCTGAGCATTCCCGTTTTCAACAACCTTCCGAGCTTGCTTATAAGAAGAGATTGAAGTACCAGACACTTCAGCCATTGATTCATTGACATTGAGGGGCTCAAACCCTTGGCTCATTGTCTCATGGATTTCTCTGTCCATCTCAATATACTTGTAAGTAGATAGATGACTGACGAAAATATTCTCCTCCCCACAGATTGTGATAACATGGCCCTCCCATTCGTATTTTGACTTCTAGTGAAGGGTCGACGTTACAGCGCCAGCGGCATGAATCCATGGTCGACCCAATAAACAGCTATAGGCAGGCTGAATGTCCACCAAGTTACTTGGACGCAGTGCTAGACCATCATATTCCATCTTGACCAAGGATTTCTTCGGAAGAACATTGAGTGAGGACCCAGTGTCAACCAAGACATGAGAGAGAACAACACCTTTACACTCTAAGGTAATATGCAAAGCCTTATTATGGTTACAGCCCTCCGTAGTTAGATCAGCATCAGTAAAACCTAGCACATGGATAGTATTGACATTAGAAACCACCTTTTCTAGATGATTAACTGTAATCTCTTCTGGCACGTAGGCTGCATGCAGGACTTTGAGAAGTGCATTCCCGTGGGCTTTCGAACACATTAGCAGTGATAAAATAGAGATTTTGGAGGGTGTCTGATGGAGCTGGTCCACAACCTTATAGTCACTCTTCTTGATTAATCTCATGAACTCGTCTACATCTTGGTCAAAGGATGTCTTCTGAGTTTCCTTGGTAATAGGTTCTTCAGGCACCACACTCTTGACCTTGGCCTTGGCAGCAACTTCTGCTTCAGCATTAGTTCTTTGGAATTGTGAGGCAAAGAGATGTCCGCTTCGGGTGAAGCCTCCGCCTCCCCCCACATTATCAATCTGTGGTGTAGAAGCATCAAGAGTGACTTTATTTCCGGTGCAATATAAATCTGAGCCATAGTTCCAAGGCACGACACTGCTGCTATCATATGGAACTGGTCTAGGTACCGTGATAGTAACCGGACTGATTGCTGCGGGCGAAGGAGTTGAGACTGTCTGAGGTTCATAATAAATTGTGACAGGAGGTCTGACCAGAGATGGTGCTGGTGATGAAGGTTGCTGATGTTGATGTTGATATGAGTTGTTGAAAGAATCTGGAACGTGGATTGTTGCCGGATCATAGTAAATGGTAATTGTGGAAATGTCTTCATTGATGGCTGTTGTTGTTGTAGAAGGATGTGTCGAACTGATATCTGTTGAAGTTGAAGAAGGGATGGTTGTTGATGTTGTAGAAGAATCTATTGGAATGATTGTTGTTGAAGTTGTAGGAGTGATGATTGTTGATGTTGTAGAAGAATCTGTTGGAATGATTGTTGTTGAAGTTGTAGGAGTGATATCTGCTATATCTGATGAAATGATGTGTGCTGGTCTTGTAGAAGGAATGGTTGTTGATGTTGTAGGAGTTGTGACTGTTGAAGTGATCTGTAAGGTGCCTTCCTTGATAATATTGTTGATACCGGTCTTCAAATTTGCACAACCGTTGATAGAAGTTTTGCAAGCTTCGCAATGGGCCTCACAACCCGGGAACACTTGGCATTTCAAAAGATGGGCTTTAACCTCGGACAAAGGTGTTTGAATGCTTGCAACACTGTCAATTTGGTTCATGGGTTGATCCTCCTCAATGGCATTTATCCTAGGCCCACCATGGATAGGCATAGGATTCGTGGTAACACTTGGAGGGGGATCAAAGTTTAGAGTTTTGGAATCAACTAAATCCTGAACCTTCATGTGCAAGGCCCTGCACTTCTCTGTAGTATGGCCAGGTGCATTTGAGTGGAAGGCACACCGGGCATTAACATCATAGTTTCTTGGAAGATTCTGGGGATCTGGGGGAGCCAGAGTCCTCAATTCAACCAAGTTGAGCTTTAGTAATTGTGGAAGCAAGGCAGCATAGGGCGTCAGAATGGGATTGATAACCCTGTTGATTTGTGAAGGCCTTTGTTGAAACGGCCATTGTTGCTGATTGTTATTGTTGTAATATCTCTGTTGAGGAAATTGTTGTTGCTGTGGGAAGTGTTGTGTTTGTGGAGGATACCGTTGTTAAGGTGATGGTGCTGGAATGGTGACAACAGCTACTGATCTTGGCATGTATTAAGGCCTACCTCTGCCCATGTGAACTGAATTGGTCTCACCTGTCCTATGAGGTCCTACAAAAGGTTTCCTTGTATTGCTGGAACTAGCTCCATTATCTGAAATTTTGCCCATCTTTAAAAGACTCTCAATTATCTCACCAGCTATGACTACATCAACAAAGCTAGTGGACAAGAAAGCAACAAGTCTGTCAATGTATTTCCCCTGCAGGGTGTTCATAAACATGTCGGCCATTTCTCTCTCAGAAATTGGAGGTTGGACAACAGCAGCAAGATGTCTCCATCTTTGGGCATACTCCCTGAAGCTTTCTCTTGAAGACTGTGACATACCCATTAGGAGAGTCCTGTTGGGAGCCATGTCTAAGTTATATTGATACTGGCGTATGAAAGCTTCAACCAAATCCTTCCAGTTTCTGACTGTTGCTTTGGACATGTGAGAGTACCATTCACAAGATGCCCCGGTCAGACTGTCTTCGAAGTAGAACATCCACAACTTTTCGTCCATGGTATAAGCTTTCAGTCTCCCTAGAAAGGAATGCAGATGAGTACGTGGACAAGAGGTACCATTATATCTCTCAAAGCAAGGAGGCTTGAATTTGTGAGGAATCCTGACTCCCTTAACTAAACCCATGTCCATTACATCAAATCCCAAAGAGTTTTGGACTCCAAAGATCTCATCTTTTCTGCTATTTCGTCCAGGCGACGATCATAGGCTTCATCCCCAGCACCAATTACTTTAAACTGTTCCTCTTGAGGGTCCTCTTGCAAGGCACGACCTCCAGTGTTTCCTTGGGTATTTCTGATAGCATTGATCTCAGGATTGATATGAGGCCCAAACTCTGGCGCATCTGTTTTTGGCTGCCCATGATCATTGTTACTAGTACCTCCTGTACCTAGATGATTCTCTTCTGGAGTTTGTCGCTCAACCAACTCTCTTAATCTTTCTTGGCTTTGAGCCAACCCAGTCATTACTGCCATGAACTGGTTCATTTGAGCCCTCATCTCAGTTCTCTCATTAGCCATCTGAGTTCTCACGTCAGTCAAATCTTGATGAACTTGGTCCATCTGTAAGCTCGAAAGGTTGTTTCTTGTAGGATACCGGTGAACTCTGTTGATGGGGGAAGACCCTCCTACGAGCAATGTTTCCTGAAACGACGGCAAAGTGAGAAAACAACAACAAAAACACCTACAAAACAAAGAATGAGGTTAGTATGCAATACAATATGTCTATTTGTCTTCCAAGGGTATCCGGTTTGGTTCTTTGGTTTTGACCTTTCGGACCTCGGGGAATGAAGATGTTGAAGAGAAATGAAGCCCATAAGAAAATCCAAGTAATACATAAACCATATATTACAAATGTAAAAGGTACATAGTTTATGATTACAACAAGTTCCCATGGTGGGTCAAAATACAACAAAGTCGAGGAATACAACTAATTTATCATGAGAAATAAAGTACAACCCAAAATAAAATACAAGTACAAAGAAATCAAACATCCAACCCAAAGTCATCCTCTCTGACTTCCTTCAGTAGAGCATCAGTCACTGGTCCAACTGGATGCTCTGTGATGGTCCTGATAAGAAGGTTCCTGGTGGCAATGGCACTTGTCAACTTCTGGTACTTGTCTTGGTCTTTGTCACTCCCGGGATTTTCATCCTAGTACAAACGCGAAAGTGACGTGGAAAAGGTAGAGTCGCCAGCCATACATTTTTATCCCGAAGGAATGGGAAAGGTAATGTTGCACAAACCTAAGGAAGAATGAAAGGACAAGGCCTTGCGAACCAAAGATCTGGGTCCGGAAGTCGGTTACGAATTGGGAAGGTATTAGCACCACAATCCGTCCGCCGTACCCGACGGGATCCACGCTTGTTAGTCTGTTTCAAAGGGTGAGAAATAAGATGTTGTTGAATGAAAGAATAGCTATCTGGAATGGAAGTGAAATGAGAAAGGGAATTGGAACGAAGGGGGAAAATAAAGAATGTGCTCGAATGGGCCATACCCCACTGTCTACGTACCTCATTGGGAAAATGAGGATCAGAGTCGTCGTAGTTCGTCTAACTAAGGCGGGAACTTGTTTATGATTTTTAGGATGACGTTGTTATAGCTCTAGCTCAGGTGTTACCGGCTCTGACTCGAGGGTGTTTATCATATCGCCGTTTGAACTGTCGAGGCAAGTCACATTCGTCCGCAAAGAGTATGAGATGGGAAGAGAAGACGTGATGTCTTGGTTTATTCTCTTTTAGAAGAAATGTTTTGAATTTGTGTTTATTGTATGTACAACACTAAAGACTATGATACATGAGTGAATAGTTTCCAAGATCTCCCCCAATGGAACATTTGTAAAGCATCCTAGAAGAGTGGAGGAGACCTCCACTAATCATTTCCCGTATAGCTTAAGGCTCGTGGCGCATTGTACACATTTTCCTTTATTAAGTGTTTTGATTTTTCTTTAAGATGAGAAGTGAGACTCAAGTTGGAAAAGGAAAAAAACTCTAAGGGAAACTAGACTTTACCCTAAGTTAATTGAGTTTAATGGTGACCTATGGTTAGTGAGGTTTGAAATATCTAAGCTACCTAAGAGGATATTAGACTAGAAATACAAGTACAAAAAGTTAATAGTAAATAACATGGCCCTCCTACATCATGGTGGGTAAAAACGTGTATGAATCGTAAGTGAGATGGAACGATGGATCGGGTGGGTCGATTGCATGGTGCTGAGACGCACGACTTATGGTGTGCAACATACAAGGCTTGCTTTTGGTGTAATGGAGTGGAACGATGGTAATCGAGGAATCCTAAAGTCACATGAAACTTTATTTATTTATTTGAAAATTTTACTCGACGTTGGATCGAGTATTTCTTTATTTTATTTTTGAGATTTGGTTTTCTAGTGATTCATTTTATCTTTCCTAGCCTATTTATGAGGACCATACATGCATAAAAGTTCTAAGTTATTACATTCCAAAGTACAAACCAACGAAAACATAATCAAGGCATAATAAAATAATCCAAGTCCATAAGAGAATCCTCAAAAAATACCTTGCACAAAAAGATGATGTTAGTAAATGAAATGAAAATGAGTATGCAAAAGTATGGAAAAATGAATTAAGGTAAAAAGTTGCAAGAATTTCTAAAGCATATAAGGCATAAAACCGAAATAATGGCTAATCGCTTCATGGAAACATACTTGCACGATTTCTAAGCCTAAGTCCTAAAACTAAAGGATTTCACATGATATCAACATTCTAAAATCAGTAGCCAAACCACACTAAGGCCTTCTAATACTCTAAGATTAAGCCTAATTAATCTATGTCCTAATGCACCATAAAATCTTAAACTAACTTGGTGAATTTACAATGGAAAAGTTGAATGAGATCAAGGCACTAAAAAAATAGAAAAAGTCCTGGAAAAAATGTGAAATTAATTCCCTAGGGTCTCTAAACTGACTATAATATTGTGTTAAAAAATCTCCTAAAAATTCATAACCTAACTATGTCAAATGGCCACCTAAATTTATCTAAGATTCAATCACAATTTTATACAAACAACACTATCAAAACAGTGGATAAAATGACCTAAAAAATACA
The DNA here is from genome assembly GCA_963966055.1 of Lathyrus aphaca. NCBI lineage: Eukaryota > Viridiplantae > Streptophyta > Magnoliopsida > Fabales > Fabaceae > Lathyrus > Lathyrus aphaca. The sequence continues at coordinate 174,226,882 of OZ014524.1, read as the reverse complement.
CCAAAAATATTTTCAGGTTCTATCATGAGTCCTCTAATTATAGCAAAAAGAATGGGACAAAAATATTATAGGAAGTGGGAGAAATATAATGTACAAAATTATGCGTTCATAAAAGAATTCAATATAACACTAATTAAATGGAAAATCGAAATTAAATTGAAAAATGACAAAATTCAGAAAGTAAAAATGTAGAACATTTCTAAAATGAGTTATAAAACTCCTATAATTTTTGTGGAATTTTATTATTAATTTTAGTATTTTTTATGTATTTAAATTGAAAATGGTATAAAGTAAAGAAATTTAAAAAGAAGGGAAATGAAGGAGGGGGTGCGGAAATAGCAATTCTAATTTAAAAACTAATTGGGCTTGCGAAATAGGGGTGGGAATAGAGAAATAACTTAGGCCCATTAGCGCTGAAGTGAGACTGGGGTGAAAATAGAAATATTTATTAGTTAAAATTCCAAATGGGCTTAACATGGGGGGGTGCGGAAAGCAACTTGACAAGGCCCATTACATTGGAAATCCTGAAGGTGTATTGTAGGGATTCAGTCAACTTTTTGACTCTCATCCTGGCCGTCAGATCTAAGTCTCCTAGTATTCTCATCCAATGGTTTAGAACGCAAGGTGTATGGGTATCTATTGTGGACTAGCGCACGCGGAATTGGTCTGGACAGGTCCTACTGGACGGTGACAAGTGTCACCGCCGGATTGGACCGCCAACATAGAATCTTATCCTTATCTCCTTTCAATCTTGGGCGGTGGAATCAACTAATCCACAGATTTTCTTTTATGATTTTTCGGTGGCATTTAATCATAATTTTAATGACTTTTAAATCAAATTAATTTTATAATAATTTCTGATTATTAAATCCATTTAACCTAAACAAAATAAATTATACAAACATCTCCTACAATTTTGAATCAAGAGAGGGATGAAAGAAACCCTAAGTTCTTTCACTGCGGCGCTCTCCTTCTTCCTCCGCCGCTACTGCTCACCCTTCTTCCTCCTATCGCCGCCGTGAACAAGCTCGTCACCGGAGAACGAAACACACTACCCTCGGTTTCATCTCTATTATTTCAACATAACTAATCCTCATCCCTATTTCAATCTGAAACCAATTCTCCGAAAAAACCCTCGAAATCAAGAACAACCACAATACACAATAATGATCTCGTATATGAGGGATACAAACTCGTACCTTGCCAATTAATCGTGTCGACAACGTCAGAAGAAGGGTGTCGTTTCCGTTGCGGTGAAGACGCATTCGGGATGCAAAATCATATTCAGGTACGTATTCTGATTCCACCTCTTCTTCTCCTATCTTTGATTCCGGATTATTGTGGTTGATTGATTCATGGTGAATCGTATTATTATGGTTAACTCTTTCTGAATCAAATCGTTGCTTGTTGCAGGTCAGTGATGATGGAATCTGCAGAATCATTGATGAAGGTTGAAGATGATTAGAGACGGAATTTGTTGAAGGTTGACGAAGGGGGAGTGATGGTTTAAGAATGAGGTTGAGAGACGAGTCTAGCTTCTTGTTGCTAATGAAGAAAATGACCTTGATTATGGGTGAAAAAGAGTTCAGTTTTCCGTTTTGTGATGAAGAGGAATGAAATCCATTTTGTGTGTTATGGGTTTTCCATTAAGGAGGATCTAGATTCGATTGAAAAGAATGATGCTGAATGGAATTGATTATGGTGAATATTGATGAATCCGAATCTGAGTGATGATGAGTTATGAATATGAATGAAGGAGAGTTTTGGGATGAATGAAGAAGAGGTGATGAGGAATGAATGAAGAGAAATCCAGAAAAATGGAGAGTTGAGAGAGAAGATGAAGATGGATCCGAAAGAATGAGCAGAAGAACCCCTTTTCAATTGCAACAAGTTTCAGCTTTATAGAAGATGCTCTCAGGTAAATTCTTTTAGATCAGTTAGGATTTCTGTTATAAGTTTGTTACGAAATCGGTTAGGAAGTGTAACTGTTTTTTGGGGTATTGATCATTTGTTATAAGTATTGATCATTGAATCCTTTTTGTAGGTTTCTGTTTTTTTTTGCAGAAGAGGGAAAGATTGAAGAGGTGGTTGCGGTTGTCGAAGGACTTGATAAAAATAATGTTGAAGGAGTGATATTGTTAATCGAAGTTTGGAGAATCTGGAGATGGAGAGTGAAGAAAAGATTGAAGAAGAAGGATGAAGAATAAGGTTGAGATTTTTTTTATGGAAGACGATTCTTATTGTTGATAATGTGCTTCTGGATTTGCTATTTTCCTTTGAATTGCAGGTTAATGTTGATGTGAACGATTTCGTGGTAGTTTAAATGAAGGTGATAAGAATGAACCAGAGAGGATGAAGATTGGATCGAAGGTTGAAGAAGAATGAAGAAGGAGGAAGTGAAGGGAATAGAAAGTGAAGAGTTGAAGGAGAGTGGTCAGAGAGTTCCGAATAAAGAAGATGCAAGTTGGAAACATGGAGAGGGAATCCGCCCGAGCTTGAAGATAATGCAGGTCCTCTTATAGGAGTGAATTTGGAGGGTAATTTGGTGATTCCACCATAAAAACCAGTTAGGTTCAGTTGAGATTCTGTTAGGGATTTTAGTACCTGAATTTGGTTCTGATTATCTTCTCTTTTCTTCTTCTCAAATTCTCTATCGTATTTCTGTCATATTAATCGAAGAGTATTGGGAATTTGTTGTATGATTTTATGTTGTATTGATTTTGTGTGACCGACTTTTCCCTCTTGCTGTCATGAGTTTGGAATAAATAACTTATAGAAACAATCCCCTTTCCTTCAAATTCTTGTTAACTTTTATTAGCTTTTTGGAATTATCTTCTTATTAGTAACCTTCTTCATCTCATTGTTGTTGTTTTTTCTTTTTCTAATTCATGAATGTCCCTAAGTTTGACAATATTTCCATAAGTATTGTATGTAAGTAGCATATAACCTCCAATCGCGATGGGCTGATGTCATTGCCGGTAAGCCGAAATGATTGTGTTTAACATACTCCTGAACATTATCAGCCGCAGCAACTTCCTTCACGTACGCGCATAATCCACCATTTGGATCAAGAAAATTTGCCCATTTGATTCTCTAAATCATACGAGTCGACAAAAATCAATGCATTTGCCGGATTATGAATGGCTCTATATGGTTTATCTTCAGTCATCAAAGTATTAGAAGCAGAATATTCTGGATATATACTCCACACTCTTAGTAATTCTTTCCTTAAAAGAGGCTTTTGAGCATTCTCCATAGATGTATATTCAGTGTCTATGCAGTAACATTGACCCCAAATAAAGTGTAATTTATTAGTTAATTCTCCTCCTGTAGCACATGTTAGAGCACCATACACGTTCTTTATTATCGCATAAGACTAGATCACGACTTCGAATCTTTGTAAGCAGAATCTCATAAACTCTTCATTAAACGGCTTCTTGAAATAGATAGTGAGACTAAATATGAAACAAAAAATGGACTTTAAAATTTTGATGTTGAAAAAATGGCAAAGATTGGTTTGACAAATGGACTTGAAAAACATGGTTAATCTTTGGACAATGGACTTCTAATACCCGAAGCAAAAACATGACTAAAATGATTAGAGAGCTCTCACATCCAAATTAAATTTGTATTCTTAATGAATCCTCAATTTTCAGCCCGATTTCAACCTCAAACCTCTTTAACTTGTATTACGGGCAATGAATTGTTAAGAGGATCACAATGCCTTGATTATCGCATGAATGTACAATTAGATTCCTCGTACCATAATCCAATGCCTTTCCACTTGATACACATATATCTTCATCTGAAGACCAACGATCTTAACAAATCCTTGAGAAAACCTTGACGATGCCGACGAGATCTGTAATATAGAAAGAAACATCATCACCAGGATATTTTAGATTCAAAACTCTAATTCCTTACTTCCTGAGGGAACCGATTAGAACAATCTCCAGTGGAGTGAAAACCATGACTCAGAAGTAAACCCTGAATCTCAAAGAGTCTTGATCCCATGTTTTAGTAACTCCATGCAAACAAATGATATTTGTTAGTTATGACCTAATGGAATATGCAGACGAATGTGAGACAGAAAGTCAGTTATGGTTATAAATATGAGGGAATATTTTGGGGTGTTACAGCTGCCCCTATTCAATCACTGTAGACCTGAATGGATGATAGCAGTTGCCTTCAAACATTTGAGGTATGCAAGGATAGAATACCGGAAACAACCAGAAAATTTGCACTCTGTGGTAGAAGATCAGGGAAATAAACTCAACCGAACGAACTCTGCTTTGAGATAATTATGATGGGGGAGAATAGTAAACAGGGGATGCCTTTTGAGCAATGTCAGACAGCTACTGACTTGCCACGCTGCGGGTGGACATTGATAGGCTGCAAGAATGTCTCATTGATGCCTTTCGGATGGAGTCAGACTACTAACGACTTCCACACTGCGGGTGGCCTTTCACCAACTTGCGATCGACTTTTAAGGTACTTTGCCACCTTGAGGATGGACTTTTTCCCATCTACGGTTGGACTTCATGATACTTTGCCACCCTGGGGATGGACTTTTGCCAATCTGCGGTTGGACTTTAGATACTTCGCCACACTGCGGGTGGATTTTGGATAATTTGCCATCGAATTTTAAGATACTTTGCCACCCTGAGGATGGACTTTTGCCAATTTGCGGTTGAACTTCAAATATTTCGCCATGCTACAGGTGGACTTTGGATAATTTGCCACACTGCGGGTGGATTCTGGATAACTTGCCACACTGCGGGTGGACTTTGGAAATTTGCCACCCGAAGATGGACTTTGGCCAGTCTGTGGCTGGACTTTTGCTCACTGTGGGAGACTTTTGCCCACTGCGGGGGACTTTAGAAATTTTCCACCCGAAGATGGACTTTGGCCAGTCTGTGGCTGGACTTTTTCTCACTATAGGAGACTTTTGCCCGCTGCGGGGGACTTTAGAAATTTGCCATACTGCGGGTGGACTTCTGCTCACTGCGGGAGACTTTTGAAATCTGCTACCCGAAGATGGACTTTGGCCAGTCTGTGGCTGGACTTTTGCAAGATATCAAACTTGGATTATACTGGGTATGCATATGTTGAATTACATGGCATGATGCCCCATGACACTAGGGATGTTAGGTTTCGAACATGTCAATGAAGTGGCGTAACTGCAAAGGGAGTTCCTGATGCGGAAATAATAAGTCCCTATTAACTCTTTGGGGAAACACAATGATCGTGGATTCGATCTCAAGAAGCCCTGTGGGGATAACATCTCTCGACTATCGGGGATTATCCACTCTTATGGATCTGCTGGGGAAGAGAATGATTCATCTGAAATCTGCTAGGGGAATAGGAGTTACCTTAGATCTGTTGAGGAATCGAGATCAAGGAAACCAACTGAAGGAAAAACTTGGTGACTTTACTGGGGATAACTTCCATTCGTCTATTGGGGATGACCAAAACTGAGACACGTCCCGCTAGGGAGGAAAAGAATTCAAGTTGTCTCGTGTTAGGGATCATTTGCTTCTGTATGGGATTTACCTCAAGAGGATTTTATAAAAGACTTGGTGTCTTTAAACTCTTAGGTATCGTAATGACAGCATGAATAAGCGTAATAACCTCGCTGGGGAGGTAACCATGTCCCATGCAGATGATCTTGGAGCTGTAAGAAACGCTGAATGAGATAATTGGCTTGACGAGCGATCGCTAGATGGGTAGTAGACTCAATCTGTAAGAATTATGACAAGAGGGTTCCATAGAAACTCTTTGAGAGTGTAACTATACTGGTACTCTGAACTCCGGGTAATTGCTTCCGATCGTCTGTTTTCGGGAAAGAATGAATTTTCGTACTCTTAGGGTGGCCTGCCCCAGTACGAGTATCTGAATAGTTTTGCACTTGACCGACTAATCTTCGCTCTTGGAGAGATTTGGATCTCGAGGTGATTGCCCCAGTTTGGCTGAATTCTGAAAAGATTGCTCGACGTAACTGCCCTGGATTGGCTAGCTCTTACCATGACTAGTTGGGAAAATCCTTACTCAATGGAGCTTTCTCGGAAAAGTGCACCTCGACGTGACTGTCTTTCAGAAGTTTTAGACTTCTCAACTTAGCAAGCTTAAGCTTCTGGACTGAATTTCCGCATGTGAACCATTTATGATGCCAAGCAAATGTATGCAAGCAAAAACTGTTTATTCTTAGAATGAAAATTCTAATGCAACACACATGCTAATCTTGAAGTCTTTATTGAAAAGGGTGTCGTAAACCTTTGTGAGCGAATCACTAGTTAAGATATGACATTACTTTTTAAATGAAAGCATGTACATGCAATACCAACAAATGTCTTTTAGCACAACTTATAGGAATCAGGAACGCAGCCTCGTAGTAATATGCTCTCAAATTAACCCTGTTTCAATTAGAACTTTTGAGGGTTGTATCATGGCCTAGTTCACGGTTACAGAAACAAAGGATATAGGCTCGAAGTTTATTTGTACCCACCCACTCTTCGTGATGTTCTCCATTCCTATATTCAGCTAATTTTCACAAGCATTCACCTTTCATAAGGATTTCGTGTCGATTGAGGAACCATTGCTGCTATGAGTTCAATCACTAATTGGGTTATTGTTGAGAGTCAGTCACTCCTCTATCTTTTGTGTCTGTGCCACATGACTTTGTTCTTGCTTAAGGATCTTTCTTGTGTAATCCTCTTTGCAATTTTCGCCTTTCATTCTTTTGCTTATCCCTAACTTTTGCCTAAGTCGCTTGTTTTCAAGTTTCGACTTAGCGGGCTTTTTCATCATTTTTTTTCTTTTGGAGCGAGTCATGTGACACTGTTTGTCTTGATTTCTTTGCGAGGGTTGTGACTGCCTCATTCTTTGGTTGACGAAGGATAACCATTATGGTTTTCAATCTTTAGACCTTTTGACTTGGATAACCATTGTAATTTCAGGTCTTTGGACCTTTTGATTTGCATAGTGGAATGTAATAGATCCTCAAATACACTCCTTTATGAAAGCTTGAACGCTTGGTCCGACTAGCTGACATCTACCATGCCCCTGGGTTACATGTGAGGGTTTTTCTTTTGAAAAGAAACTCCTACTTCAAGGCTCAAATGGGTTGGCGAGGGTCTATCTCCCTTATATCTCCGGTGTTTAGGATTTGAAACAATGTCTGTACATCGTCAACAAGGTCTTATTCGAGAGCACACAATTAGGGATTCTTGCGTTTTTGTTTTGTATTTCTCCTTCATAGAATTTAAGCACGACAATTGGTATTGCGATGTACACATGCAAAATTATAAGTGAATGCGAATGAATTACTTCAAAAAAAACATGTGAGTTTTATTATTGCTAACATTCAAAAGCAAACAAATTTCATACATGTAGACAAATGTTTAGCACATAAAAGAAACTAAAAATGGAAATGCAGTAAAGAAACTGAATATTGCCTTAGTTGAGGAGGCTTGACTTTGTCTGGGCCTGTCAGTCTTGGATACTTTCAGTGATCGATAGCTCTTTTACAGACTTGTAATCTTCAAGTTGCAGCCGTATACCCTTACCATGGCAGTAATACTTCTTCTTCTAGTTATTCTGATTCTGACACGAGATGTCTAAAGGAAAAGTGAAGTTGGGGAGTAAAGTTGCCCCATAAGGTTGCTCGGAAAGACCTGGCGATCTTCTGCCTACGTATCTCCATTGACCCATGGCCAATGAAGAATCAGAGCGACGTAGTTCCCCTCAATAGGGATGAAAATGAACAATGAAGAAAGGCAAACACATAAATGCCATCACTGAGAGTATTTGAATACTGCTGGCTTTATTTGCTTCATGAATACCGTGGCGTCCTGGGTGATTAACTCGAAGACTTCAGCTTAACATGGACCATCTGGTAGAAAAACCGTGACACCGGTTCCATTGTGACTAGGCATTGGATTCTGGAGTACATTTGGGAGAGGAGCAAAATTGATCGCCTTGGAGTCAACTAGGTCCTGTACCTTGTTCTAAAAAGCCCAACATTTCTCAATATTGTGCCCCTGGGCACCCGAATGGAATTTGCACCCGGCGTTAGCATCAAAATTCGGAGGTAGATTCCGGAGGGGGAGGTATCATGGTACGAAGCTCGACCATGTTCAACTTTAGAAGCTTTGGGAGTAATACATCATAAGGACATGGGACAAGATCAATCCTACGGTCCCTTGCTTTCGCTCTTTGCTGAAACAGTCTTGTACCTGTTATTGTCGACCTTGTGGTCGTTGTTGAACCTATGGAGTAATACTCACTGCAGCTGCTTGGTAGTAACCTTAAGAATGACTTCTGTCTCGGCCTCTATACACAACATTTGTCTTGCTTTCTCTTCTTCTTTGGCCATTGCCAAAAGGCTTTCTCATACCAAAAGAACTAGCACTGCTTGCACCCTGAATCTTTCCCAATTTCAGAAAATTTTCTATTCTTTCTCCAGCAATGACGATATCAGAAAAACCAATGGACGGGCAGGAGGCCAGACGATCCAAGTAAACACCTTGCAAGGTGCCCATAAACATGTTGGCCATTTCCTGATCCAGCAATGGAGGTTGAACCTGTGCGGCCAGCTCACGCCACCTCTGGGCATACTGCTTAAAACTTTCCTTAGGTCCTTGAGACAAGTTCTGCAACTGAGTGCGGTTCGGGGCCATATCAATGTTATATTGATACTGCTTGAGAAACGTTTCAGCTAAATCTTTCCAACTTCGAATAGAGACCCTGCTCAGCTTCATGTACCAGCTCAACGAAGCTCCAGATAAACTATCTTAGAAGAAGTGCATCCAAAGTTTCTCGTCATCAGTGTGAGCCAAGATTCTTCCAAAGTATGCGTGAATGTGAGTTCTAGGGCACGTGCTGCCGTTGTACTTGTCAAACGACGGCGCCTTGAACTTAGGAGGGATTCTGACTCCTGGTACTAACCCGAGATTGGTTACATCGATGCCCAGGGAATTCTGACATTCCATGGCCTTAATCTTCTCTGCCAGCTCTTCATACCTGCAATCATTGATCTCATTCATGTTACCCATATCAGTATCCAGTAGAGTGAACTGGTCCTCTTGATTGTCTTCTAAACCCGCATTACGTGTTGCGGTCCTATTTGGATTAGGCTCTCCTTTACGGGCAACGTTAGAATGCACATTCTCAGTCGGTATTCCAGTATTAGCATTCCCATGGGGTTGCTCAACCATCATCCTGAGACGCTCCTGGTTCTGGGCCATGCCATTCATCATTTCCATGAACTGATCCATCCTCTTTCGGAGCTCATTGAGATCAGTCTGCATTCGTTCAGCCATCCTTACTCGATTTCTCTTAGTCGGATATCGGTGAACGCGTTGACCAGCTATATTGCCTGCAGTTGAATAAGTTAGAAACTCTGGGTAACCTGCAAAAACACAAGAATATGATATGCAGGAAATGAATGCTTATGGCATGTCGATTCATTCTTAGGGAATTCCATCCCCTGATTCCAGTTTTGTGGGTTTGATGAAGACATAAACTCCTTTTGCTGCAAATAGCAAGCAATGTTGATAATATAAGGTGTGTGTGTGTGTAGCAGACGTGTCAAATAGTTCCAAGAATATGAAGACCAACGTGTTTTGCAAACGTGCCAGATGTGTCAGTGATCACAAAGCGAGAGCACACGGAATGATAATAAAGATACCTTTTTATGATAACAACTTGTTTATATAGTCAAAACACACAAAACATGGATTTTAAATAGAAGTGAAATGATAATAAGATTCCATCAACAGTTCTGATGGTAATCCTACAGCATACAAGCAAACAGGAAAATGTCTTTGTTAATGCGATCCTCTATCTAAATCTGAGTCAACGATCGGTTCGGCCTTTGGAACTTCTACCAATTTCTTCGTCTGCACCTGGTTGTCCTCAACCCTCTTCAGCTTCTTCTGATAGAAGATCATCATCCGCTTGTAATAAGAAGCTTCCTCTCGGGATTTAGCAAGTTTTGCATCCTTTTCTCTCAACTTACCAGCCATCTCTTCATCTTTCTCTTTTAGTTTACTCACGATCTCTTCAGCTTGAACTTTATCTTGTTCCTCTCTTTTGATCCTGTAAGCAGCATGCCTCTTTTTCATGTTCTCGAACATCAAGGTCTTTTGATCCAATTGCCTTCTAGTGTCAATGTGTTCCTTGGAAGAACTCCTAGTTGCAAACTCGAACCTCACATACCGAGCTAACTCAACTTCACACTGTTTCCTTGCAATAGCATGCTTCTCAGCATCTTCTTGAGCTTTCCACTCAATCTCAAGTCTGGCGTGATTAGCCTTAGCAAACTCTTGACTCAACTGTGCATTCACCTTTAACAACCTGTCTCTTTCTGTCTTCACCTTGTTGAACTCTTCAATGCTAACTGTGTTAGGTTGTTCAATAACCGTGGGATATAGAAGAGGTGCAGGCCCAAATGGTAACAGTAACACTTCAACCCTTTCTCTTAGCCATTCTGCAAACGGTGGATACATTCGACAATCCCCTACTCCCAAAGTCTTCTTCCCTCTTGTCTTTCGACTATGCCAAGCATTAGAAGCTTTCTGAGCAATCTCGAATTCGTCGGTTGATTGGAAGTATAAGGACTCTGTGATGTCCATAGCGGCTGGTGGTTCTTTTAAGGCGTACCCGAACTGTCTAACCGTGAGGGAAGGGTTATAATTAATTCCCCCTTTCCTCCCGATCAATGGAACATTAGGGAATCCTCCGCAACTATGAAGATTGTCAATACATCCTAATCCCTGATTAACCCAGACAATGTCCTTTGCTTGCAAGCCCATCAGTCTTTCCGACCATTCAAGTGAGTTCTTCATCCTCAAAAAAGCCCCTGATTGTGGAAGAAAGCGTGTGAACCACTTATAGAATACAGTCGCGCAACAATTCAACATTCCACCCCTTCGCTTCTCATTCTTATAATGCACATAGTGGTAGAGATCACCTAAGAGAGTAGGAACATGATTCTTTGCTATGAAATGCGAATAACATCGACATCCACGAAGTTCGGCATGTTTGGGAACAAAGTGATTCCATAGATACACAAAGCTAGGATCGCATTGAAGGTACTCCAACTTTTTTCTTCAGCAGCTTTAGTAGCCTCATCTAACAAGAAACTCAAATGATATCCTCGGAAGCCTCCTTTCCTATCAATCCGGTCTTCCAATAATGACTTGCTCAAATAAAGAACAGTTGCTACATCTTTGAAGTCGGGGTCAATGTTGGACCCAAAGAATGGTGCACAGTCCTTCACGGAAACTCTCAGGATGCTCGAGTACTCCTCTAATGTAGGTGCCAATACGAAGTCAGAAAGTATGAAACATCTAAGCTGTGGATCATAAAATTGTAGCAAGGTGTGCATCCCTCTGAAAGCGTAGTCACTGATGGGCTCTATGAAATACAAAATCCACCCGTAATCCTGCTTGAAGACATTGAGAACTTCTGGAGGAGCTAATGCTTTCACTTTGAGGATTTCTTTCACAATAGGCTGATGAACTTTGTAGGAGATAATACACTTGGTCTTTTTCTCGGATTCCATGCTCATAGATCAATACCCACAACTGGAATCAAGGATGTGATATGCAGCCCTGCAAATGAATAAATATGCGTTAGGAATGCAAGTATGCTGATGATGTGATGCAATGCAATGGCATATGATCACTGTTACATATACTGAGCATTGTTGTACCGTCTTCTGATTTTCCCGAATACCGACTATCAAGAATACCAGATCACAAGTATGTGTCAAAAGAAAACCCAAGTATCAAGAACAATGTAGGTTGAAGGTCAATTTTCCTGCAAACCTGTAAACCTATCCCAATCTCACGGGTGTGCTACTACGGGTCAACATCACGGACTCTCAAAGCCGAGTAGCAATAATACGTTCACCATTTCCGAGAAATGGCTCATGACCAAATCAGGGAATCGGTTTGGCATTATGTACTACCCAGGGAGGCCTCAGCTGAGTCCGGAAGAACAAGCATCCCTCATAAGTTCCCGGCTTCAAGAACTGAAGTCGAGAAACAATAGTACATTCATCCCGAAGGATACAATACTACCGGCATACAACCAGTTGCTTTAACTAGGTTCCTATGAGAGAACAAGGTCATCCTATGCGATTTCCTAGTGGGCCCTCGGGTGCGAATGGGTTTGCCACAAAATGTGGTCTTCCACTGTCATCACTAGAGAGGGTTGTTTCCACTAAGGTCCTCAGTGATCGGTTCCCAGTGTTAACAGCTCAGGTGGGAACATTCTATGGTCTACCTAGGCAATATAGAACATATCTCAAGACAGCCTGATATGGGTGTGGGACTCGTGAAAACTACATGTGCACAAGACCACGCAAGCCACACGACTGTCCACTCTAAATCCTATGTGTATACTCAAGCCGGGTATTTGTCTTATCTCACAATAATCCTATACCGCCAAGGAAAACCAGAACAGACAATACAGTACATGCCAGTATATGCGATAGTAAAGTAAAGTGCAGAAAGATGTAAATAAAGTCGTAAAGTAAAGCGATAAACTGTAAACAAAACAGTAAAGCTAAACTAAAGCATAACAACAAATGAATAAACACCCAAAGAAAACAGAAACATACAAGCGCTAGGATTGACTCTCAAAGGGGAAACCAGAGATTCTGGGTTCGATCCCCAGCAGAGTCTCCAGCTGTCGCTCCCGGGATTTTCATCCTAGTACAAACGCGAAAGTGGCATGGAAAAGTTAGAGTCGCCAGCCAGATATTTTTATCCCGAAGGAATGGGGAAGGTAATGTTGCACAAACCTAAGGAAGAAGGAAAGGACGAGGCCTTGCGAACCAAAGATCTGGGTCCGGAAGTCGGTTACGAATTGGGAAGGTATTAGCACCCCAATCCGTCCGCCGTACCCGACGGGATCCACGCTTGTTAGTCTGTTTCAAAGGGTGAGAAATAAGATGTTGTTGAATGAAAGAATAGCTATTTGGAATGGAAGTGAAATGAGAAAGGGAATTGGAACGCAGGGGGAAAATATAGGGAAAATAAAGAATATGCTCGAATGGGCCCTACCCCATTTCCTACGTACCTCATTGGGAAAATGAGGATCAGAGTCGCCGTAGTTCGTCTAACTAAGGCGGGAACTTGTTTATGATTTTTAGGATGACGTTGCCATAGCTCTAGCACAGGTGTTACCGGCTCTGACTCGAGGGTGTTTACCGTATCGCTGTTTGAACTGTCGAGGCAAGTCGCATTCGTCCGCAAAGAGTATGAGATGGGAAGAGAAGACGTGATGTCTTGGTTTATTGTCTTTTAGAAGAAATGTTTTTAATTTGTGTTTATTGTATGTACAACACTAAAGACTATGATACAGGAGCAAATACTTTCCAATATCGCCCCCAATGAAGCGTTTGTAAAGCATCCTAGAAGAGTGGAGGAGACCTCCACTAATCATTTCCCGTATAGCTTAAGGCTCGTGGCGCATTGTACACATTTTCCTATATTAAGTGTTTTGATTTTTCTTTAAGATGAGAAGTGAGACTCAAGTTGGAAAAAGAAAAAAAACTCTAAGGGAAACTAGATTTTACCCTAAGTTAATTGAGTTTAATGGTGACCTATGGTTAGTGAGGTTTGAAATATCTAAGCTACCTAAGAGGATATTAGACTAGAAATGCAAGTACAAAAAGTTAATAGTAAATAACATGGACCTCCCACATCATGGTGGGTAAAAACGTGTATGAATCGTAAGTGAGATGGAACGATGGATCGGGAGGGTCGATTGTGTGGTGCTGAGGCGCACGACTTATGGTGTGCAACATACAAGGCTTGCTTTTGGTGTAATGTGTAACACCCCAAATTTGCCCTCTTCTTGTTTAGCATCGTTATCATATCATAATCATCATGAGCATACCATATCCTTATCATTTAGCATAGAAAAATGAGGCATAACACTCGCATGTTCCAGCATAAGGCATATGATCGGTCATCTGGGAAAATCCGAATCTGCAAGTCAAAATCAAGAGCATGGTGATCTGGCAAGAATCTCACAAGATCATTTTGCACAAGCCTGGTATCATGTTCAGAGCCCTAGAAAGAGAAGATGGATCAAAATTTGCTTGAAACGGTTGGTGCAGGTCTATTTTTGAAGGTTCCCACCAAAGGGAGGGAAATTCAAATTTTCCATGCGTTAACCGGTTAACGCATATGGTTAACCGGTTAACAGCTGCGAAATTTGAATTTCCAGCAGCAATTTCAGCATGTGTGTTTTGGTTCCATTTTCCAATTTTCTGATTTTTATTCATTTGAATTAATTTGAATTTGAGAGAAGGATCTAGAGCATTTATCCAAGCCTAATCCCATTGCTACATCCTAATCACACTACCCAAACCATAATTTTGGATCCCAAACCAAAATTTTGGGCCCCAAACCTAAACCATATTTATTCCATTTTCCTCCAAACCAAAGGGGCTCTCACTCATTTTTTCACTCTCATTTCTGAATTTTCATTCCTCTCACTCACAATCCTCTCACTTTTCTCTCCCAATTTTCCAAATCACTCAAAGTTCCTCTTTGAAGATCACACAACCTTGCCTTGAGGTGTGTAGATCTTGGAACTAAACCTCCATTCATAGCTTCTTTGCATCTTTTTGCTGGTTTTATTGGAGATTCAGATCTGGTTTGAGATCTAGAAGTGCTTTTGGATCCAAAATTCTGCATCAAGAGCTTGTTCTTGCATTTATTTTGCATGGAGTATGGAGCTTAGCATCGGATCTTTAAAGTTTTGCGCGAGATCTACCGTTTTCAGCTCAATCAACAATTACCAAAGCATACCTCAGCTTTGTAGGTTGGTTAATTTCAGATCTAGCTCTGTTTTTAGCTTATTTGCATGCTTGTGCTTTAGATCCACCATGTGTTTGTGTATTTGATTGTGTTGCATGATTTGATTGTTTGATTTGTATCCGGATCCGAATGTTATTGTTCATGAGCTTGATGATATGGATTAATGTGAATTGATCTAATTTTTCCATGTGTAATTGATTGCTGGTCTGGTGCAAGCTTATTTGGATAAGCTGTTTTGAGATGCTGTTTTCTGCAGGATTTGTTGCTGTTTTATCAGTGTTAACCGGTTAACGTATATGGTTAACCGGTTAACGCCCCTGTTTTGTGCGTATTTTGTGCAGGTTTGAGTTGGTTAACCGGTTAACGCATTTGGTTAACCGGTTAACACTGAAGCAGAATGGTTTTTTAGTGTTGTTTTGAGCTTGTTTGATCCCTTTGCTTGTTCTAATTGCCTTGGATCATTGCATGATCATTAAGCATGATATTTTAGGGTGATTTGCTTGCTGGTTGATGTATGCTTTCATGTTTTCGACGCGTAAGTCGTGTATTTGCAATGCTTGGTATGTTGATTGTTTCTTGTTTACAAGAACCTTCGAGCATGACTAATTCCATGATTGTGTTGGTCACTTTGCTGGATTTTTTTTGTGCATACTAACCTTGCAGGGGCTATGGTAAGTGAGAGATGTGGGAATTGAGTTCCACATCTCCAATTCTCATCTTCCTCTTATGTTTATGTTACTAACCCTTTGTTGTTGGGCTTAGGCCTTTCTCATCCCTTCTTCTATCTTCTTCTTTTTCCTTCATTAGGATAGAAACCTCACTAACCTTTAGGACTTCCATGCATGTGAATACTTAGGATTATTTTAGTCCCCCTTTAGAATTTTTCCTTTGAGATCTTTTGGTTCTTCTTCTCTTCTCATCTCATAACTCTTAAAAAGAAAACACTTTAATAAATGTGAAGTGATGCATTGATCCATAGCCTTATTCCATGAGGTATGCTTGTAGTCTTCCCATCTTGGGATAGTACATGTTTACCTTGTGATGCACAAGTCTGATCAAGGTATCTTCTTCATAAAGAAAAGCATAAAAAACACTTCTTCATGTAAATAACCAAAAAACACTTAATAATTAAGCAAGTTAGTGAGCCTAAGCCCTAATCTTTGGGTTCAAGTTTTGGGGATCTTCTCCTTACTTGAGTGTGCTTGTTCTATTATTCCATCTTGGAATGTAGTGACAAGTACACATTCCATTGGTGAGAGTTTGAGTTCACTTCCTTGTGACACACTCATAAAAGCTTCTAAAAAACACAAAACAAACAATAAGCGTCTTTCCTTCGGGAATTCTTTTCTCATCTCCTTCGCTCCGTACGCGAACTTGCTCCTACTTGTCATTTTGCAAGACGGTTACGCACTCGTCGTCCGAGTCTGCAACACCTGAGCAATGGCATAGGCAGTTCAAGCCTTAATTCACAAGCAATTTCCTTTTAGTACCCCTAGTTAGGGGAACTACGGCGTCTCTGATCCTCATTATCCTGATGAGGTACGTAGGCAGCGGGGTAGGGCCCGTTCGAGCACAATCTTTATTTTCCCTACATTTTTCCTTTTCATTTCTTATTTCAGTTCTTTTCTCAGATTCTTTCCCAGTCCATTTTCATTTCTTTGCTGCATTTTTCATACCCTCACCCTTTGAAACAGTTTCTTTCGCAAGCGTGGATCCCGTCGGGTACGGCGGACGATCTGGGTGCTAATACCTTCCCAGGTCGTAACCGACTCCCGAGCCCAGTCTCTTTGGTTCGCAGGACCCGTGTCCTTCCTCTTTCTTTCTTCTGGTTTGTGCAGCATTACCATTCCCTTTCTTCGGGATAAAAATGCATGGCTGGCGACTCTATTCTTCTTCCGCGCCACTTTCGCGTTTGTACCAGGATGGAAATCCCGGGAGCGACAGCTGGCGACTCTGCTGGGGACCGAACCCAGAATCTCTGGTTCCCCTGTGAGTCTCTCCTAGCGCTTGTGTGTTTCTGTTTCATTAGGTGATGTTTGTTTGATGTGGCTTGTTGTATTATATTGCTGTTTGTTTATTGCTTTATTTACAGCTTTATTTACAGCTTTATTTACAGTTTTCAGTATTTATTTTCTGCATCATATATCATACTGGACTGTCTGGACTGGTTTTCTGTTTGGTGGGATGGATGATACTGTTTCTGAGAGATAAGCCAAGTACCCGGCTCGAGTGCACCATAGGACTTAGAGTGGTTCCACTTTGGCCTCATGAGATCTTGTCATGAGGGTAGTAGTGAGTTCCACACCCAGGTTGCGATTGTCTTGGAAATGTCTTGATTTGGGGATCTTCCTCTCTCATTACATAACCTTGACAGTTATGTGCAGCTGGGGACCGATCATTGAGAACCTTTGTGGAAACAACCCTCTCCAGTGGTGACAGTGGCAGACCACATTTTGTGGCAAACCCATTCGCACCCGAGGGTCCATTGGGAACTCGCATAGGATGGCCTGGTTCTCTTATAAGAACTCAGTTAAAGCATCTGGTCATATGACATTAGTACTGTATCCTACGGGCTGAATGTACTATTGTTTCTTGATTTCAGCGCTTGAAGCTAGGGACTTATAAGGGATGCTTGTTTTTTCCCGGACTCAGCTGAGGCCTCCCTGCATAGTACATAATGCCTAACCGATTCCCTGATTTGGTCATGAGCCATTTCTCGGAGATGGTGACAGTATTATTGCTATGTGGCTTTGAGAGTCCGTGATGTCTGACCCGGAGCCTTTTACCCGTGAGATTGGGGGGTGTGTACAGGTGTGCAGGAACCCATGACCTCAACATACACTCATCTGTTCAGTTATGATATTTGGTCCTGTGAATATGACCGGTGGTTCTATTGATTATATGGTTCCGAAGTTATGGTCCTGGAATTCTGGATTTCTTGATACTATGGGTCTGAGATCTTCTATCAGAGGGTTGTGATTACCAGAGGGGGTGACTCAGTGAACTGTTGAGTTTGCCAGTTGTTCCGAGGGGCCCTTGTCAGTGTGCCAGTTCAGATGGTCCCAGTTGGTCATATGCTTGCATTGCATTGCATTTGCATCATTCTTTGCATTAACTGTTTATGTTTCCCATTTTTCAGGTCATTACTCACATCTGTTCCCGGTTCTGGTATTCTTATCTCCATGGCAGAAATTAAAAGCGATCCGAGAAAAAAGAATGTGCATTACACCTTTCTTCAGCCGGAAGTCAAAAGTGTTCAGAGGTTAGCAGGTCTGATGAATGATCAAGTCTTAGGAAATTTCAAGAAAAGATATGGCCAGATACTGAAATTTGTGGACAAGCCTACTACAGACCAAAAGGACAGCTTGCATACCTTGTTGCAATTTTATGATCCCCTGCTGCGTTGTTTTATTCTTCCAGGTTACATCTTAGCTCCGACATTAGAAGAGATCTCCAGCATGCTGAGTATCCCGATCAGAGAGACATTGCCGTTCTACGGGTCAGAGGTTGTGCTCAGAGATGAAGACATAGCCAAGGTTTGTAGGTTGCCAGTTGCTTCAGTCAGAAAGGCTTTGCAAGAGAGTAAAGGCAGAGGTCTACCATGGAGTGTGCTTATTCCAGAGGCTGAGAAGTATGCTACAGAGGCTAGGTGGAGTGACTTTGGAGCTTTGCTCGCATTGATGGTATATGGGTCTAGCTTGTTTCCCGGAGAGAAAGAGTTTGTCAGCTTAGAAGTGATCTCAATTTTTGCAAAAGGCAATCCGGTGCCTACTTTATTGGGTGACTTTTATTTTAGTGTCCATTACAGAAACGAGAAAGGTAGAGGTGGTCCAGTGGTCTGCTGTGCTCCTTTGTTTGCTGAATGGTTCGCTAGACAGTTGCCTAAATCAGGTGCCTTCAAGGATATACGAGACGAATGGAGATGGTCCAGAAGACTGATGGGATTGACTGAAGAAGACATTGCTTGGGGTTATGACAGGGATTTGCTAGGAAAAGAGGTGATGGTTAGCTGCGGAAGGTTTGCCGGAGTACCTTTGCTGGGAAGGAAAGGTGTCATCAGTTACTACCCGACATTAGCCAGAAGGCAGTTTGGCTACCCTTTGAAGGATCCTCCTCAGATGGAAATGTTTGCTGAATCTTTATATTTTCCTGTTGATGGAAACAGAGAGCTAGTCCAACAAGCAGTTCAATCCTGGGATCACAGGAAAAGGAAAGGGAAGAAGGACTTCGGCCGAGTTGATCCCAAAGCATATCCACCATACGTTGAATGGTTGCAAAGGCATATCGAGTCAGTTCTCATGCCTTTTTCAGTCGAAGCTCCACTTTATCCTCGAGAGGTACCAGGTCCGAGCAGTACGGTTTCCTTGGAGGAGTACAAGAAGCTAGAAGCTCAGCTGCATGCGGTCAGAGTAGAGAATGTTGAGATGGTAAGCTTATACCACCAGGCCAATGGAGCCAAGAAGGAAGCTGAAGATAAACTGCAAAAGCTCCAGTCCTCCTTGGAAAACAAAGAGAAGGATTTTGCCGGAAGAGAAGCCCATTTCCACCGATTGGGTATGATGGAAGCGCAAAGAGAAGCCAAGCACAAGGAGACTTTAAAGACTCTCAGGAGTGCTCGACAGTCTATTGTTTGGCTGAAGGGCCAAAGGGAGGAAGAGCAAAAGAAATTCAAAGAGAAGGAAGAGCTCTTCGAAGTTCAGATGGCTTTCAAGAAGGAGGAAGTGGAGCAAGCCCACGCCATCCGGAGGGAGAGGACCCAACAGCTAGTCCAAAGCCAATTAGCTCTGGAGGAAGCCAGGAAAGAGATTGAAGAGCTCAAGCTGAGGGCAGGCGTCAAGAAGAGCAGGGCAGAGGTGGCGGAGCCGGGGTCTTTAGTTTAGTTTATTTTTCAGACTACCTACAGGCTTGTTGTAGGAGTCTTGCTTTTATTTCTTTTGTCTTTATGTACTGATTTGTAACCCTTCGGGGAATATTCTTGGATGTACTTTGACTTTTAGCCTATAGTGGTTTGTCCATATTCAGTATTAATGTGCAAGTTATCGTTTTGAATGTGCAAGACTCGTTTGTCTGGATACTACTAACGTCTGAACACTTATCAAAGAGAAAGTTCGAAAGCTAAACACTGAAAGTGATTGCCGAGATAGATACCAGAACTGGGGCATGCCAAATGCTTAAAATTGGGAACATGAACAGTTACATTGCATTGCATATAACCTGTTTATTTATTTTGCAGGTGTTGCATCAATTACTAACGTATTTTGTGTTTCAGGCACTATAGCTCCTCGAAAAGTTCGAGAACAACCGGCAGTGCACAGATACCCAACCAAGATTAACAGAGAGCGGGCCATGGATCAAATGCAGGCAGATTTGGCAGACCTAAGGCAGAGAATGGACAACTTCATGACGTTAATGACCGGCATGGGGCAGAATCAAGAACGGCTGCGAGAGTTGGTTGAAAATCAGAACCGGAATGCTGCTGCTGCTGCTAATGCTGGTAATCATGCTGGTGCAGGCGCACATCAAGGGGGAATTCCTGCCACACAACCAGGGACGACAACAGTCAACGACGGGATGCATAACATTCATGTGGACCACCAGGAGGACCAGTTCACTTTACTTGATGAGACCGAGGGTCAAGGGGTCGAAATGAACAAGAGATTCGAAGAGATGGCCGAGCAAATTAAGGCTATTCAGTCCCAGAGTTCTTTGGGATTCGATATAGCAGACTTGGGTTTGGTTCCGGGAGTCAGAATCCCGTACAAATTCAAAGTTCCTACTTTCGAGAAGTATAACGGCACTGCTTGCCCAAAGACCCATCTGCAATCATATGTGGGAAGAATCGCCGCTCATACAGACGATGAAAAACTGTGGATGTATTACTTTCAGGACAGCTTAGTGGGAGCTTCCCTTGAGTGGTACATGAAACTCAGCAGGGTCAATGTTAAGAGCTGGAAAGATCTCGCTGAGGCCTTCGTGAGGCAGTACCAGTATAACATGGACATGGCTCCGAATCGCACCCAGTTGCAACATATGGCTCAGACAGCAAAAGAAGGCTTCAAAGAATACGCCCAGAGGTGGCGTCAGCTAGCTGCTAGGGTGCAGCCACCCTTGTTAGAGAATGAGATGGCCGATATGTTTATGGGTACCCTCCAGGGGGTATTTCTTGAGAGATTGGCATCAAGTTCTGCTACAAAGTTCAACGATATTGTCATTGCGGGAGAAAGGGTCGAAACGCTGTTGAAAATGGGGAAGATACAAGACCCAGGTGCTAGTAGCTCAAATGGAGCGAGGAAAGCTTTTAGCGGACCTCCAAGAAGGCGAGAAGGAGAGACCAATGCTGTATTCGGCCGAAGCCAGGGCCGTGGTTACAGAAGACCTTATGAACATGTGGCTGCTGTCACTATTCCTGCAGCTCCCGTACAACAGATGCCACCTCCACCACAACAACAACAACAACCTAGAGCCAACTACCAGCAAAGACCTTATCAGTCGAGGCAGGCTCGTCCTGCTAACAGGGTGATTGAAGCTATTCCGATGACATATGCTGCCTTGTTGCCGAGACTACTAGACTTGAACCTTATTCAATTAAGGACTTTGGCACCACCACCTCCTGGAGAGCTTCCAGCTGGTTACGACGTCAACGCGCGATGCGCTTTTCATTCAGGGGCACCCGGGCACTCAACCGAGAAGTGCAGGGCGCTACATCACAAAGTTCAAGATCTCGTGGATTCAAAGGCAATCAACTTTGCGCCACCACCGAATATCAACTCGAACCCTATACCTAATCATGGAGGGGCAAGAGTTAACGCTGTTGAGAGTGATGACAAGTTGAATTTGGTACTGAGAATTGATGAAGTCAAGACGCCGTTGAAGGTGGTGAAAGAGAGACTGTTGAAAGGTCAAGTGTTTCCTGGTTGTTCTCTCGATTGTGAAGACTGTATTAGTGTTGCGAATGGCTGCGAGAAATTGAAGACGGGTTTGCAAGAGTTGATTGATGTTGGGTCTCTACAATTTAGCAAGATTAGTAATGAAAAGGCTGATGATGTGTCAACCATTACTATCTTCTACAATGAAGCTGACATGCCCGTCAGACAAGAGCCAGTTACTATTTACACTCCTCAGATTAATCCTGTGACTATAACTGTACCTGGGCCAGTGCCGTACACCGATGATAGAGCCATTCCGTGGCATTATGGTTCTGATGTCTATGTGGCGGGACAGAAGATGGAAAGTAGACCTGTTGCTGACCCGACCATTGAAAATGTGGGAGGTGTTGGAGGTTTTACTCGAAGTGGTCGTTTGTTTGCTCCCCCTGCACTGAGAAAGGATCCTGAGGCCGAAGCTTCGTCCAAAGACAAAGGGAAGCAGACTGCGAATGATGAGTCAGATACTCCTGTGGCCGGGCAGGGGACATTTGAAAAGGAGGTAGAGGAGTTCATGAAGATCATCAAAAGGAGTGACTATAAGGTGGTTGATCAACTGAACCAGACGCCTTCAAAGATTTCTATCTTGTCACTGTTGATGTGCTCTCCCGCGCATAGAGAAGCTTTACTGAAAGTGCTTCAAATGGCCTATGTTCCTCAAGAGATCACAGTCAATCAACTCGAAGCTGTTGTGGGAAGTGTTAATGCTAGCCATGGCTTAGGCTTCACTGACCGAGATCTCACCTCGGAGGGAAGGAATCACAATAAAGCACTGCATATCACGATGGAATGCAAGGGCGCTGTGTTGTCTCATGTCCTTGTAGACACAGGCTCTTCTTTGAATGTGCTCCCGAAGAAGGCGTTGATGAAGCTTAACATTGATGGGGTTATTCTGACGCCGAGTGATCTAGTGGTTAAAGCTTTCGATGGTTCAAGAAGATCCGTTTTCGGAGAGGTTGAGTTGCCTGTCAAGATAGGCTCTCAAGTCTTCAAGAGTGTCTTCTATGTCATGGACATCCAGCCTGCGTATAGTTGCTTGTTGGGCAGACCGTGGATACACGCAGCTGGAGCCGTCACTTCAACCCTGCACCAAAAGCTTAAATATGTGGTGGATGGCCAGGTCACCACAGTTTGCGGGGAAGAAGATATTTTCGTCAGCCACCTGTCGACGTTTAAATATGTGGAAATGGACGGAGAAATTCACGAGACTTTGTGCCAAGCTTTTGAGGCAGATGTCAGTATCTTGACTCCGGTGAAGAAAAACAACGAAGGCACGTCAATTCATTCCTACCGGGAAGCAAAAGAGGCCGTCCAATCAGGCAATGCCCAGGGCTGGGGCAAGCTACTGGAGGTGGAAAAGAAGGGTGATAAATTCGGCTTAGGGTATCAACCTGGGGGGGTCTATTCAGAGTGGTAAAGCTATCTCATTCACAAGTGCTGGGTCGCTCGACCGCGATCAAATCTGTATGGCAAGCCAAGACGGGGATAGTGACAGAGACTGGGACAACAATTGGATCCGCCCGTGTGCACTCGGCGAGGAGCTAGGAAATTGGTCTGCTGAGGACATTGTCCAAGTTACCTGGCTCTCAAAGTAATTGTTTTGTTTCCTTTTATTAGCATACTGCATTGTCAAATCCAGCATTCTGCCCAAGATGTTTGGATCCATTGTACTGGGCCACCATGTTTTGTATTGCATCGTTATTTTTGCCATGAAATAAAAGGACATTTTCAGACAAATTGTGCTCTCTTTCTTTGTTTTTAAACTTTTTCACAAAAAACAACATAAAAATGGCAATGTGTTTTTTCATTTTTTGCTTTGTGTTAGCGTCTCTTTTCAAAATAAGCAGATTCTGAATAAGCACATCATTTGTGCAGTGCTGATCATCCGAATTCCACGGATAACGTTCCTGCTATGACTATGCATGACTTTGATAATCCAGTCTACCAAGCTGATGAAGGGGTTGAGGAAGACTGTGACCTCCCTGAAGAGTTGGTCAGATTGTTGAAACAAGAGGAACGAGTTATTCAGCCTCATCAAGAGGAGATTGAGACCATCAACATTGGCAGTGAAGATGCAAAGAAAGAAATCAAGATAGGGGCCAATCTGCAGGACGACGTCAAACAAGAACTGATCAGTATGTTGAGAGAGTATGTGGATATCTTTGCTTGGTCATATCAAGATATGCCAGGGTTGGATACCGACATCGTGATGCATAAGCTACCTCTGAGAGAAGACTGTCCTCCTGTGAAGCAAAAGTTGAGAAGAACTCGCCCGGATATGGCGATGAAGATTAAAGAGGAGGTGCAGAAACAGTGGGATGCCGGGTTCCTTGCCGTGACTAGTTACCCACCTTGGGTAGCTAACATCGTACCAGTGCCTAAGAAGGACGGCAAGGTCCGGATGTGCGTTGACTATCGAGATTTGAACAGAGCAAGCCCAAAGGATGATTTTCCGTTGCCACACATTGACGTGTTGGTCGACAGTACTGCTCAATTCTCAGTATTCTCCTTCATGGATGGATTCTCCGGTTATAACCAGATAAAAATGGCGCCGGAAGACATGGAGAAGACAACGTTCATTACCCCGTGGGGAACATTCTGCTACAAGGTCATGCCCTTCGGTTTGAAGAACGCTGGGGCAACTTATCAACGGGCAATGGTCACGTTGTTCCATGACATGATCCACAAGGAGATCGAATGTTATGTGGATGATATGATTGCAAAGTCCAAGGACGAAGAGGAGCATTTGGTTAACCTAAAGAAGTTGTTTGACAGATTGATCAAGTATAAATTGAGGTTGAATCCGAACAAGTGCACTTTCGGAGTGCGTTCTGGAAAGTTGCTGGGTTTCATTGTAAGTCAAAGAGGAATTGAGGTAGATCCTGCTAAAGTGAAAGCTATTCAAGATATGCCTGCACCAAAGACAGAAAAAGAAGTGCGCGGGTTCTTAGGTAGATTGAACTACATTTCTCGGTTCATATCTCACCTAACTGCCACGTGCGAACCGATATTCAAACTGCTAAGAAAAGAGCAAACAGTCAGGTGGAATGATGACTGCCAAAGGGCTTTCGACAAAATAAAGGAATATTTGCAGGAGCCTCCAATTCTGATGCCTCCAGTGGAGGGAAGACCGTTAATCATGTACTTGACCGTGCTAGAAGGGTCGATGGGGTGTGTGCTTGGCCAACATGACGAGTCTGGTCGAAAAGAGTACGCCATTTATTACCTTAGCAAAAAGTTTACCGACTGTGAATCCCGATACTCACTGCTCGAGAAAACTTGCTGCGCTTTGGTATGGGCTGCTCGCCGACTGAGGCAGTACATGTTGACCCATACTACACTTCTCATTTCCAAGATGGATCCTGTCAAGTACATCTTTGAGAAACCAGCATTGACCGGAAGGGTTGCTAGATGGCAGATGATTTTAACTGAATACGACATCCAGTACACTTCTCAGAAAGCCATCAAAGGAAGTGTATTGTCGGAATACCTTGCTCAGCAACCTCTTGAGGATGACTATCAGCCGATGAGATTTGATTTCCCTGATGAGGACATCATGTACCTCAGAACAAACGATTATGAGGAACCACTTCCGGAGGAGGGGCCTGACCCTGAATCCAAATGGAAGTTGATGTTTGATGGGGCCGTCAATATCAATGGTCGTGGAGTTGGTGCTGTACTTATTACTCCTGAAGGTGTTCACTTACCCTTCGCTTCCAGAATTACTTTTGGCTGCACCAACAATGAAGCGGAATACGAGGCGTGTATAATGGGAATAGAGGAGGCAATTGATCTTCGGATCAAGAACCTCGATATATTCGGAGATTCAGCCCTCGTCATTAACCAAATTACCGGCAAGTGGTATACACATCAAGAGCATCTAGTTCCGTACAGGGATTATGCTAGAAAACTGTTGACATTCTTCACGACAGTTAAGCTCAAATACATACCACGTGATGAAAATCAATTTGCCGATGCTTTGGCCACTCTCTCTTCGTCGATTAAAGTCATGTGTTGGAACTTTGTGCCCAGAATTGACATCTCCAGGCTTGACTCTCCGGCTTATGCTTTCTCTGTAGACGCCGTGTCTGACGAGAAACCTTGGTATTTTGATATCAAGTTGTTCCTGGAGAAGCAAGAATACCCAACAGGGGCATTTTCCAAAGACAAAAAGACCTTGAGACGACTTGCTGCTAGTTTCTTCTTGAACACAGACGGGGTTTTGTACAAGAGGAACTTCGACATGGTCTTGCTCAGATGCGTGGATAGACACGAAGCAAGCCTGTTGATGCAGGAAGTCCATGAAGGATCTTTTGGTACCCATGCAGGAGGGCATGCTATGGCAAAGAAACTGCTGAGATCAGGGTATTACTGGATGACAATGGATGCAGACTGTTGTTCATTCGCTCGTAAATGCCACAAGTGCCAAATATATGCAGATAAAGTGCATGTTCCTCCAAATCCGCTCAACGTCATGTCATCTCCTTGGCCTTTCTCTATGTGGGGCATTGACATGATCGGGAAGATTGAACCGACTGCTTCGAACGGTCATCGCTTCATCCTGGTCGCGATTGATTACTTTACCAAGTGGGTAGAAGCAGCGTCTTATGCCAATGTCACTCGTCAAGTGGTGGCAAGATTTCTGAAAAGAGATATCATATGCAGATATGGAGTACCCGAAAGGATCATTACTGATAATGGTTCTAATCTCAACAACAAGATGATGGCAGACTTATGTCGGGACTTCAAAATACAGCATCACAATTCTTCTCCTTACCGACCAAAGATGAATGGTGCGGTAGAGGCAGCTAACAAGAATATCAAGAAGATTGTGCAGAAAATGGTTGTCACCTACAAGGATTGGCATGAGATGTTACCGTTTGCTTTGCATGGGTACCGAACGTCGGTCAGGACATCAACAGGGGCAACTCCCTTCTCTCTAGTGTATGGCATGGAAGCAGTCCTGCCTGTTGAAGTAGAGATTCCTTCACTGCGTGTGATGATGGACGTCAAACTGGATGAGGCTGAATGGGTGCGTGCTCGTTACAACCAGCTATGTCTAATTGAGGAAAAGAGATTAGCGGCTATCTGTCATGGTCAGCTTTATCAGAGGAGAATGAAGCGGGCATTCGATCAACGAGTACGTACTCGAGAGTATCGAGTGGGAGAGCTTTTATTGAAGAGGATCGTTCCTCCAGGTTCAGATAACAGGGGCAAGTGGACCCCAAACTACGAAGGACCATTCATAGTGAAGAAAGTATTCTCAGGAGGGGCACTGATGCTCACCACTATGGATGGAGAAGACTTCCCATCCCCTGTTAACTCGGACGCAGTTAAAAAATACTTCGCATAAAGAGACCCGCTGGACACAAAAACAGAATGTAAGTCCAGGCAAGAAAAGGGCATCCCGGCGAGCTAAAAACAGAATAAAAAGCTCGGGCAAAAATTAGGGAAAAATAAACAAAAAAATGTGTACACCCGCTGAGTTGAAAAGCCACATTGGACAGCTCAGGCAAAAAAGGGTATCCCGGTGGATTGAAAACCCGAGAGGGCGATCCACGCAAAATAAGGGAATAAGCGAACAACTGTGATCCAAGTTATCTGAACCACGTCATCGTTTCGTACGGTTTGACAATATCAGAAGGATAGGAAACAATCCCCTTGTTCTCTCAGAAAGCCAAAGCAGAATGGAGAGTCTTGAAGACATGCAGGTCATAGCGGAAATGGAACTCTTTGGAATGCCGTGTACATTGCCATTAGGATAGTTTCTTTTCTCAATTTTTATAGTGGCTACCTCTTTCCAGGTGGTTGCTTCCTGATGTAAATCTTTGCCTATTCAGAGGCCATTCAATAAAAATAATATTCAGTCAAAAAGCTGTGTTGTTTATTTTTGTTTGCAAAATGTCTTGAATTTTTGGCAAAAATAGCATTGCATCTAAACATGGTGATAATCTTGAAAAGAAAACTGACATGCAGGGAAACTGTAACCCTCTTTGAGTGTCGGGTGATAATGGATGAACAGATCACGCCATACAAATCCCCGGGACACACGTGTGTTTTCTGTTGTTGCAGGTTGCAGGATGGCGTCACATCAAACAATTTACTCTCCCCCAGTAGAGTATCTCCCCAAGCAGAGATTTTTCTTCTCCAGCAGGTAGCTGAAAGCCTGACTTGTCTAAATAGATATTTTCCTCCAACTAAGTCTTGGCAGCAGCCCAAGCAGGTTCTTCTTCCCAAGAGAAGTAGTAGTCCATTCTTCCCCAGCGGAGTGTGCCTAGCAAGTACCTGAGAGCATGTCATCATCAGAGGTGGAATTAACAGTATTTTATCATCAGCAAGAGTCCTTCCCAGTAGGCGTGATTGAGGGCCTGATATCCCCTCAGAGTCTTGAATCATCGGATGCTCTCCCCAGCCAGAGTATTTGCCCAGGAAGCTTCCCCAGCCAAGTCTGAAGATGATCTGTCCCCCCACAGAGTTCATATTTGATTTTCACCTCCGTCCGTGAAATATTCCCCAGCAGATTTGCCCCATTGTTGGTTTATTTGATGATGCAGCCAGGTATTCGTCACCTCAGTCGGAGTGGGTATCCAGACCTCTTGACTTTTTCTCCCCTGCAGAGTCGTATCTCTTGTTGCCGATCAGGCATTCGTTTATTGCTCGTCTGCAATCTTCAACACTCGTATGTGTTATCCCTAAGCAAGTTTCCCCAGCGAGGACATATCACTGCTTTATGGCTGCTCGACTGCATCTTTCAACACTCGTCTGTGTTAGCTCTATGTTGTTGTTTGCTCGTCTGCAATTTTCGGCATTCGTCTGTGTTTTGAAGTGATTACCTTATTATTGCTCGTCTGTAATTTCCAACACTCGTCTGTGTCATGATGCCTCCGTTGTTGCTCGTCCGCAACTCCTCAACACTCGTCTGTGTTCTGAGATGATATTTGTTGTTGCTCGTCTGCAACCTTCCAACACTCGTCTGTGTTTGGTATTGGATCCTTCGCTGCACTCGTCTGTGCCTTGATATGTATTCTCTGTTGTTGCTCGTCTGCAACTGTCCAGCACTCGTCTGTGTGTGTTTGAAGCTCGTCTGCTTTTATCCCCCAGAAGTCGTTTGTGTTCTGAAGCTCGTCTGCTTTGCCTGGATACTCGTCTGTATCATCCTCAGCACTCGTCTGTGCTAGCTTGCACCTGAATGTGAAGATTTGTTGTTTACCCTGATATCTCTGTGACTACTTCAAATGCTCGTCTGTGTTTGAATTTCTGGTATTCGTCTATACCAGTGGCTGATACTCGTCTGTATCATCGCCTGAAGCACTCGTCTGTGTTTCTCAGATCATCGTCCGATACTCGTCTGTATCTTTGACTATTGGCACTCGTCTGTGTTCTCTTGATGATCATCCAATACTCGTCTGTATTGAAGAGGTTTAAAATCCTGACAGTGGGAATTAAATGTCGAAATGGTTACCGGACCTGGCGTAACAGGTAAATCCGAGGGAGGCTCGTCCGTCTCAAGCACCAATTATTATGGTTGCTGCACCTGGCGTAACAGGTTTGCTCAGAAGACTCGTCTGTCTTATGCCATATATCCGCGGATAATATATGAAGAAGGTTCGTCTACCTTGATTGCATGTCTATCCCACAGACTTATATGCATTCCCGGAGCCTGCGTAAGGGTTATCCGAAGAAGACTCGTCCGTCTTATTCCACTTATCTGCGTAAGGATTAGTGAAGGAGATTCGTCCATCTCAGGTCACTTTGAAGATCCTTAAAGGCTCGTCCGCTCTCTGCATCTGGCGTCACAGGTCATGCGAAGACTCGTCTGTCAGCATGATAGTATTTCAGACATCAGTTTCAACTTGGAAGAAGCTCGTCTGCTTTTTCTCTCCTTCTTATCCCCAGAGCGTCATCTGGTTGGGTTTATTTCCCAGTGTTGCATTCTTCGTCAGAGTGCAAATTTCAGGTCTTCTTGGTATTCAATCACAGTTTATCTCGAATGTCTGATAGCCGCTGCTCTCATCCTTTTCAGATTAACAGTTGATTGAGTAGGGGCAGCTGTAACACCCCAAATTTGCCCTCTTCTTGTTTAGCATCGTTATCATATCATAATCATCATGAGCATACCATATCCTTATCATTTAGCATAGAAAAATGAGGCATAACACTCGCATGTTCCAGCATAAGGCATATGATCGGTCATCTGGGAAAATCCGAATCTGCAAGTCAAAATCAAGAGCATGGTGATCTGGCAAGAATCTCACAAGATCATTTTGCACAAGCCTGGTATCATGTTCAGAGCCCTAGAAAGAGAAGATGGATCAAAATTTGCTTGAAACGGTTGGTGCAGGTCTATTTTTGAAGGTTCCCACCAAAGGGAGGGAAATTCAAATTTTCCATGCGTTAACCGGTTAACGCATATGGTTAACCGGTTAACAGCTGCGAAATTTGAATTTCCAGCAGCAATTTCAGCATGTGTGTTTTGGTTCCATTTTCCAATTTTCTGATTTTTATTCATTTGAATTAATTTGAATTTGAGAGAAGGATCTAGAGCATTTATCCAAGCCTAATCCCATTGCTACATCCTAATCACACTACCCAAACCATAATTTTGGATCCCAAACCAAAATTTTGGGCCCCAAACCTAAACCATATTTATTCCATTTTCCTCCAAACCAAAGGGGCTCTCACTCATTTTTTCACTCTCATTTCTGAATTTTCATTCCTCTCACTCACAATCCTCTCACTTTTCTCTCCCAATTTTCCAAATCACTCAAAGTTCCTCTTTGAAGATCACACAACCTTGCCTTGAGGTGTGTAGATCTTGGAACTAAACCTCCATTCATAGCTTCTTTGCATCTTTTTGCTGGTTTTATTGGAGATTCAGATCTGGTTTGAGATCTAGAAGTGCTTTTGGATCCAAAATTCTGCATCAAGAGCTTGTTCTTGCATTTATTTTGCATGGAGTGTGGAGCTTAGCATCGGATCTTTAAAGTTTTGCGCGAGATCTACCGTTTTCAGCTCAATCAACAATTACCAAAGCATACCTCAGCTTTGTAGGTTGGTTAATTTCAGATCTAGCTCTGTTTTTAGCTTATTTGCATGCTTGTGCTTTAGATCCACCATGTGTTTGTGTATTTGATTGTGTTGCATGATTTGATTGTTTGATTTGTATCCGGATCCGAATGTTATTGTTCATGAGCTTGATGATATGGATTAATGTGAATTGATCTAATTTTTCCAAGTGTAATTGATTGCTGGTCTGGTGCAAGCTTATTTGGATAAGCTGTTTTGAGATGCTGTTTTCTGCAGGATTTGTTGCTGTTTTATCAGTGTTAACCGGTTAACGTATATGGTTAACCGGTTAACGCCCCTGTTTTGTGCGTATTTTGTGCAGGTTTGAGTTGGTTAACCGGTTAACGCATTTGGTTAACCGGTTAACACTGAAGCAGAATGGTTTTTTAGTGTTGTTTTGAGCTTGTTTGATCCCTTTGCTTGTTCTAATTGCCTTGGATCATTGCATGATCATTAAGCATGATATTTTAGGGTGATTTGCTTGCTGGTTGATGTATGCTTTCATGTTTTCGACGCGTAAGTCGTGTATTTGCAATGCTTGGTATGTTGATTGTTTCTTGTTTACAAGAACCTTCGAGCATGACTAATTCCATGATTGTGTTGGTCACTTTGCTGGATTTTTTTTGTGCATACTAACCTTGCAGGGGCTATGGTAAGTGAGAGATGTGGGAATTGAGTTCCACATCTCCAATTCTCATCTTCCTCTTATGTTTATGTTACTAACCCTTTGTTGTTGGGCTTAGGCCTTTCTCATCCCTTCTTCTATCTTCTTCTTTTTCCTTCATTAGGATAGAAACCTCACTAACCTTTAGGACTTCCATGCATGTGAATACTTAGGATTATTTTAGTCCCCCTTTAGAATTTTTCCTTTGAGATCTTTTGGTTCTTCTTCTCTTCTCATCTCATAACTCTTAAAAAGAAAACACTTTAATAAATGTGAAGTGATGCATTGATCCATAGCCTTATTCCATGAGGTATGCTTGTAGTCTTCCCATCTTGGGATAGTACATGTTTACCTTGTGATGCACAAGTCTGATCAAGGTATCTTCTTCATAAAGAAAAGCATAAAAAACACTTCTTCATGTAAATAACCAAAAAACACTTAATAATTAAGCAAGTTAGTGAGCCTAAGCCCTAATCTTTGGGTTCAAGTTTTGGGGATCTTCTCCTTACTTGAGTGTGCTTGTTCTATTATTCCATCTTGGAATGTAGTGACAAGTACACATTCCATTGGTGAGAGTTTGAGTTCACTTCCTTGTGACACACTCATAAAAGCTTCTAAAAAACACAAAACAAACAATAAGCGTCTTTCCTTCGGGAATTCTTTTCTCATCTCCTTCGCTCCGTACGCGAACTTGCTCCTACTTGTCATTTTGCAAGACGGTTACGCACTCGTCGTCCGAGTCTGCAACACCTGAGCAATGGCATAGGCAGTTCAAGCCTTAATTCACAAGCAATTTCCTTTTAGTACCCCTAGTTAGGGGAACTACGGCGTCTCTGATCCTCATTATCCTGATGAGGTACGTAGGCAGCGGGGTAGGGCCCGTTCGAGCACAATCTTTATTTTCCCTACATTTTTCCTTTTCATTTCTTATTTCAGTTCTTTTCTCAGATTCTTTCCCAGTCCATTTTCATTTCTTTGCTGCATTTTTCATACCCTCACCCTTTGAAACAGTTTCTTTCGCAAGCGTGGATCCCGTCGGGTACGGCGGACGATCTGGGTGCTAATACCTTCCCAGGTCGTAACCGACTCCCGAGCCCAGTCTCTTTGGTTCGCAGGACCCGTGTCCTTCCTCTTTCTTTCTTCTGGTTTGTGCAGCATTACCATTCCCTTTCTTCGGGATAAAAATGCATGGCTGGCGACTCTATTCTTCTTCCGCGCCACTTTCGCGTTTGTACCAGGATGGAAATCCCGGGAGCGACATAATGGAGTGGAACGATGGTAATCGAGGAATCCTAAAGTCACATGAAACTTTATTTATTTATTTGAAAATTTTACTCGACGTTGGATCGAGTATTTCTTTATTTTATTTTTGAGATTTGGTTTTCTAGTGATTCATTTTATCTTTCCTAGCCTATTTATGAGGACTATACAAGAATAAAAGTTCTAAGCTATTGCATCCCAAAGTACAAACCAACGAAAACATAATCAAGGCATAATAAAATAATCCAAGTCCATAAGAGAATCCTCGAAAAATACCTTGCACAAAAATATGATGTTAGTAAATGAAATGAAAATGAGTATTCAAAAGTATGGAAAAATGAATTAAGGTAAAACGTTGCAAGAATTTCTAAAGCATATAAGGCATCAAACCGAAATAATGGCTAATCGCTTCATGGAAACATACTTGCACGATTTCTAAGCCTAAGTCCTAAAACTAAAGGATTTCACATGATATCAACATTCTAAAATCAGTAGCCAAACCACACTAAGGCCTTCTAATACTCTAAGATTAAGCCTAATTAATCTATGTCCTAATGCACCATAAAATCCTAAACTAACTTGGTGAATTTACAATGGAAAAGTTGAATGAGATTAAGGCACTAAAATAATAGCAAAAGTCCTAGAAAAAATGTGAAATTAATTCCCTAAGGTCTCTAAACTGACTATAATATTGTGTTAAAAAATCTCCTAAAAATTCATAACCTAACTATGTCAAATGGCCACCTAAATCTATCTAAGATTCAATCACAATTTTATACAAACAACACTATCAAAATAGTGGATAAAATGACCTAAAAAATACACCAAAATTATTTTCAGGTTCTATCATGAGTCCTCTAATTATAGCAAAAAGAATGGGACAAAAATATTATAGGAAGTGGGAGATTCTGAATTAGGTCACGCTGAAGGACATGTTTGGGATATCTATAGAGCTTGAAACAGTAAGGCTTTAAGTGACCAACCTTTCCACAATAATGACACCTCCATTTATGGGAAATTTCCTCTTATGTAGGCAACAATTATTCTTTTATGATGTTGAGACACCAGATGCAACATCTTTGGTTTGAACTCAGAGGAAGTAAGATCTGAGACAAGTTATTTCCTTTTGTCAAACCCTAAACCAGTCACATATCTAGATAACTTCCCAATCTGTAGAATCTCATCTAAAGTCTTTGAACTACTATTCAGCATTCTGACAGACTTGGTCATTTGATCAAGTTAGGAGTTTAGTAATGTTACCTCATTTTCCAGCTTGGAGATGGTTTCTAAGTGCTCTTTCTTTTCATTCTCCAGTTGTGATATTGTTTTCTTCTGTTCTTCTCCTTGTTGGCAGACTTCTTCATTTTTGAGACATAGTTCTCTATAGAAAGTGGGTAGCTTGTCATATGTAACTTCATCATCACTAAAATCAGAATAATATCTTCCAGTTAGGGCAGTAGCAATCTAACAGATTCTTCTTCGGCCTCACTTTCAGTATCTTCATCTGACCATGCCATAGTAAGACCTTTTTTCTGATTCTTGAGATGTGTGGGATATTCAGATCTTATGTGCCCATAACTTTCACATCCATAGCACTGAACTCCTTTTCCTTGAACAAAGTTCTCTTCATCCCTTGTGTTTCTACCAAAATCATTTGACCTATTGATGTTAGATGAGTTGTTCTTGACATTTGGTCTTGGCTTTCTATCCAACCTTTGCATAACTTTGTTGAACTGTATCCCAAGAAGAACTATTGCATTAGATAGACCTTCCTCAGTATTAAGATTACAATCTTCTACTCCATCTTCAGTGTTGGAAGAGAAGGCAATATTTTTGTTTTTCTTGTCAGATTTTTCACTTATGTCAATCTCAAGAGTTTGAAGAAATCCAATAAGTTCATCTAATATCATCATGCTAATGTCATGAGCTTTTTCTATGGTTGTGACCTTCATGTCAAATCTCTTACGTAGAGATCTTAGAGCTTTTCTCACCAGCTTCTCTTCAGATATTGGTTCTCTAAAAGCACTTCAGGCATTAGCTATCTCAAGGATACTCATATGAAAATCATAAATAATTTCATCATCTTTCATCCTTAAGTTTTCAAATTTTGTGGAGAGCAGCTGAAGTCTTGACATCTTGACTTTGGAGGTACCTTCATGAGTAGTTTTGAGAATATCCCAAGCATCTTTGGCAACAATGCAAGTATTGATCAATCTAAAAGTATTTTTGTCAATTCCATTGAATATAGCATTCAAGGCTTTAGAATTTCCCAAATCAAACTCATCTTCTTCCTTAGACCAGTCCTGTTCTGGCTTTAACTCAGCAGTATCATTCCCATCTTTTTCCTTAACAATAGGATGTTTCCATCCTCTCAGAAAAAATTTCTAGGCCTTATTGTCTAAAGACTTCAAGAAGGCAACCATCTTTGGTTTCCAGTAATCATAATTAGTTTCATCCAGAATGGGTGGTATGTTCACAAACCCTACCTCCTTGTCCATTATACCAGAAAGTAACTTCCCTGGATCTCACCCAGATACAGAGCAGGATTTCTGCTCTGATACCAATTGAAATTCTGGTATCAGATACGTGATGTCGAAGGCAATGTCACGACATTACTATATGAGTAATAAGAATATAAACATAGTATAAATAATAGCAAAAAAAAAACACATGATTGTTAACACAATTCGGTGCAAACACACCTACTCTGGGGGCTATCAAGCCATGAAGGAAATCAATTATTAGTAGAACAATTCAAAGCCTAAACAGTCTCAGTTTACAACTTCTCACTTGAACCTACCAAGTGCCACTTCTACCTAGAAATCAACATCTATATATGATAAATCATCATCTCACTCCCCTCAATCACACACTATGATAAACAATCAAAATTAAGGAAAGCATAAGATCATTCTTCCAAAACACAACACCTTGATCTTACTTAAAAGCTTTGATCAAGAACAAACACTCATGCTTAAAAGCTTAGAATGGACATAATTACAACTCAAAATCAGTCCAATTTAAACATCTAGGTGATGTATTAATGACTCACAAATAAAACACGCACAAGGAAAAAACCCTAACACTCAAAAGCACTTTGCTTTACAATTCTATATTTCATACAGATAAATTAGGTTAAACATCAATAATATAGAATTCTAAGTGGGCTTAGTTTTGATCAGAACTTTCCTCAAAAAGATCACATGAATCAAGCACGAAAAGATCTTCAATAATTCACCAAAAACTAACGCATAGCAGCTTCTGATTTTGACATCAACGTGCAATCGATTTTACCACAAACAGAAGCAGCAGAAAAAAAAGGTTTTCCAGCATGCAATCGATAGCTCTAAGGGTGCAATCGATTGCACTGGCCAAACATTTTATGAATATTATCAGTATACCTTCCAATGAGCATGTTCTTCGTATAAAATATTGTCTGATTCTTTTATCATGATGCTTTAACAATGGATGAACATCTTTGCCTTCATGCCACATGATTTGTCTTCATCAAAACCTAATTTGATCTTGAGGATCTTGATTCCACATACAAAACTTGGTGTGATAATTTGAGTGAGGGAATACCTCTATTTATAGGTGAAATTGGCTTGGTGACCAAGTTTTGTAATCTTAGGGGCTAAGTTTCAATGAGATAGAATTTGAAAATCATCATTGTTTAGAGATAGGATTTCTGACTTTACCATGTGGAATTGATGACTTGCATGGTATATCCTTTTGTGGAGGCATATTGATGATTGGAAGTAACATGACATTGAATGCAACAAGGAATATTGATGACGAAGAATGCAGGTGGAGGGAGTGAGCCATAAAAGAAGTTTGTTTTTTCTGTTTGCAGAGTGATTTGGTGACTCATGGATCAAGTCTGTTGTAAATGAATGGATTTTGGTTTGTAATTTTTTCAGTTAGCAGGAGTTTCTGGTTTAGTCATGAAAATTCAGCTGGATTCTGAACCTTGTTTAGGATAGAATACAATTAATTCGTGTTATGTATCAGGCAAAAATTTTCTCTGTAAATTTGTACTTTGTGTGTAATTGTTTTCCTTGAGGAATGAATGTATCTGGTTAGTGTATTTATCAGTAAATTATACCTGCATAAATGGCAAATTGTCATTATAAAAAAACAATCATAAGCAAGGTTCTGTATAAAAAACAAACCTTTTTATATCAAAACTAAAAAACTAAATCAATATTTGATCTTAACTATGACCAGACGGTTGCGGACGCTGGCGTGGATCGTGAGATTTCTGCTTGGTCTTCGAGAAAAATAGTGGGATGTACCTGCAAGGTACTTCGATGCCAAAGTAAGAACGGGCATAAGAGTATGCAAGTACAAGTAAGAGTGTTTAGGGAGTGAATATTTGATACCTGACCCTCTCAAGTGAGAGGGTTTATATAGAGAGCCCCCAGCGCGTGGCTAATGGTTCCTATTTTGGGCCTGGATCGTGGATCCCCCGAAAATAGGTAACTGTCAGAAACTAGCCGTTGGACGAGCACCCCTGGTCGGGATATGGATACGTCGAGCACACAGATTTCCAAGCAGGAGCTGTCTTTGGTCGAATCTAGGTGACATCTGCTGGTGGCAAGCAGAAGTCTGGAATGAGCAGAGAGAATCGACCACGGGCATATGTGGTCGACAGGTTCAGACCGTTTAAGGAGCATGGACCTAGTGAGTCTCTTTGACATTTGGGCTATTGGGTCATCCCATGAGCAGGAGAGGATTGGGCTATGCCTAGTCATTGGATCAGTCCAGAACAATATCTTTATTTATTTTATTATTATTATTTTCTTAATAAAATGTTGAATATATATATATATATATATATATATATATATATATATATACCTTATCTTTCTTACAAAAATATTGAATATATATATATATATATATATATAAAACAAAAAAAATGAAGATATATGCAAATTCATATATATATATATATATATATATATATATATATATATATATATATATATATATATATTGAATTTTTATCTTATTTATGCAAAATAAGGCACACAAAAAATGAAAAATTGAATTGAATGACTGAAAAAATTGAAAATTCACACAATATGCATAATGAGTATATGAAGCAAAGCGAATAAATTCAGTCAGATAAACGAAAAATATTCATAGTGAAAGAGGTCAAAATTTAGGGTATGACACAATGATATGTCTCTAAGATTTTATTCAGAACCAGTAGTTCATCTTGAAACAAGAGTCATAAGTGATAAGTGAATATTGAATTGTTTTATAAACTTCTAACAAGAAATAACATTAACACACATGGTGAGAAAGTTGTTTCCATAAATATAATCATTATCTAGTTTAATAAAACATTCAGCATAGACCGATATAATAGAGTTTCCTCTTACAGATTTATGAAGTTCTTCTTTCCAAAAGAGATTCTTTAGGAATATAATAGAAACTTTGTATTTGTTTCTATGAAAATGTTTCATTGAATCAAATCATAATACCAGAAAAGAACAAGCATACCCTTTTATTTTCTCTGGCCAGACTCGATTCAATATTCATACTTGACCAATAGAGTTTGAACAATGCTTTAAATGGATCTGTTTCAATGGTTGTCTAACCACCGATTCCAATACTCTCACAAATATCAATACCACCAGTACTTGAATCTGGGATGTTGGCTCTTCTTCCAGCAAAAGTTGTAAACAACCTTAAGAAAGATGCCTTTGTTTCTTTCCTTGACATATGCGGCAAATACATCATGATACTCATATTTCTATAAGATCATACATGTATGTACAAACATACTTTTCTTTTCCTTATGCCTTAGTCTAATAGAAACATCAGAAATCAATCCAGGGTATGAGTATAAAATAAGATATGATATGAATAAAATATTGTTCTAAGCAAAGTTATTAATCTCATTGTCTAAGATCAAATCTTTTGACTCTTAAATTATTAACAAGCTCAGGACCAGATAATGTTAGCTATAAGATTTTGTCACAAAGCAAATCAAAGTACTGTAACGGTACAGCTGATGGAAACTTAAAGATAAATTGAATACTTCTCATAGAAATGTCTTTTACCATAAATTCCATGATGATCCTCAATGAAGAAGCAAATGGAAACTCTTAAGATATCATCTTGAATAGCAAACTCCATATTATCAAGTATCTCAAATTAAGATCGATTTGATAACATCTCCTACCTTTCAATACATATTTTTTATTTTAGAATACAAATGAATATCTACATTTGTATCCTGCACTAATATCATCTTCAAAGATTTTATCAATGAAGAGTATCTGACATTAGATCCTGGTAGTGTATCTTCTTGTTCTCGGATTTACGATAAGTTTGAAATACAAGTATTTCAGAAGATTTTGAGTTAACTCATGAATCAACAACATGCACAATCCATTCAACTAGTGAGGAAGTTCTTATGATAAGAAACATAAGTTCCTTATCATTAGTCCTTCCAAGGAGTTAAGCTTTATAGAATGAATATTTTTTGAATAAACTTTCATCATCTAGCTCTATTTCTTTCTTTGAAGACTTCAATACAAACCTTCAAAGCACGGTAAATCCAAACAATATACTACTTAAAGAACTGTCACTTCAGATTTGAGTCAGAAGGTATCTTCTCATAATTTGCTTGACGGGACTAAATGAAATGTAATTGTTCAAGCTTCCAGAAACTAATTCCAACAAATCTAATCACAAGATTTCAAAGATAGTCCAAGAATCAGACATATCAATGATGTTGATACACTCATAAGTAAGATAGAGCACCTAGTGAAATACAACTATCTTTAGAAGATATTCAATAAGCTTCTTCTGAGTTGATGAAAGAGATTTTCAAAACTGGTCCTCTCAATCACCATCAACTTCTATAGTAATAACTTTTATAAGGATATTATATAGACCTTAAGCAACCCTTTATCAAGGCCAATGTGTTAAAAATATGTTTAACTTTTTCATCATTTAAATCAAGTGGAATCACCCTTTGAGTATGGTAGGAAAAACCTTATGGTATTTTTCATGTGGCTCATGATTCCTTCTTGAAGAAAAAATATATTTTTCATATTGGATCAATATTTACACCACTGTTAAGTGTTGAGAACATACCATTCTATGATACCAATTAAAGGTGTGAAAAGTGCACAAGAAGGGGGTTAAATTGTGTTTCGCGTTTTCTTTATTTTAACTTCTGAACAGAGTTTCAGAATCAAGACTGATGTTCAGATTCTAATTAGTTCATTTGGCAGCGGATACAAAATAGAAGTAAAGTAAATAACAGTAGAAGACACAAAAGATTTATCCTGGGTCCTCCCTTAACTGAGAGTAGTCCAGTCCCTTGCCTCACAAGATATTTTCATTATTATCACACTGATTACAATCGCTTGTGCTTCTGCACTAGTCTTTTACACTTGCTCAGACCCATGGTATGGGACTTTACCTTGCTTAAAGAACATGTCTAATACTTACCCTTTCATAGAGAACATGTCTATGACTAACCTTTGCTCTCGCCCTCTGATTGAGTTACCCGCTCAAGGTTCCCCTAGCTGAGACTTTCCCTTGCTTATAATTGTCGCTCCCGGGATTTTCATCCTGGTACAAACGTGAAAGTGGCGCGGAAAAGGTAGAGTCGCCAGCCAGACATTTTTATCCCGAATGAATGGAAAAGGTAATGTTGCACAAACCTGAGGAAGAAGGAAAGGACAAGGTCATGCGAACCAAAGATCTGGGTTCGGGAGTCGTTATGACCTAGGAAGGTATTAGCACCCCAGATCGTCCGCCGTACCCGACGGGATCCACACTTGCTTGTTTGTTTCAAAGGGTGAGAAGTAAAGCTGCAGAACAAATGAACTACTAAATGGAATGGGAATGGAAATGAGAAAGGGAATTGGAAAAGAGAACAAAAAGAAAGAATGGGGAAGATGTAGGGAAAATAAAGAATGTGCTCGAACGGGCCCTACCCCGCTGCCTACGTACCTCATCGGGATAATGAGGATCAGAGTCGACGTAGTTCGCCTAACCAGGTGGGAACTTTGTTTGTGTTTTTTATGGCTGGAACTGCATATGTCTATGCTTAGGTGTTGCAGGCTCATCTGGTACGAGTGCGTTTACCGTCTTGCATGCGAGACAAGTCGGCGTAAGTTTGCGTTGAGAATGAATGAGATGAGAAGAGAAGTTCCCGCAGGAAAGTCGTTTATTGTTTGTTTTTAGGTTTTTCAGAGTTTTGTATGATTTTGGCACAAGGAAGTGAATTCAAACTCTTTTCCATGGAATGTGTACTTGCTACTACATTCCAAGATGGAATAATAGAACAAGCACACCAAGCAAGGAGAATTTATCCAAGACTTGTTTCCTAGGATTAGGGTTTAAGTTCACTAGCTTGTTGATCTTTATTAAGTGTTTTTGTAGCTTTTGTGAAGAAGTATCTTTTAGATTTTTCTTTGCGAAACAACCCCTTGATTAGACTTGTACATCATGCTAGACAAGCTTACACTATTCCAAGATGGAATGAATGTAAGTGCCCCATGGAATAAAGCTATACACAAGGGATTATTTCATACATTTATTAAGTCTTTTTGGATTTTGTTTGAAGATGAGGAAGGAAGACTCAAATCGGAAAAGGATAAAAATTAAGGGGAACTAAGACACAACCCTAAGTTATTTATTAAAATGGTGGTCCTAATGGTGAGTGAGGTTTTTCTAATCCTAAAGAGCAAAAGGAAGAGAGAAGAAAAAGGATGCAACTTACTTCCTAAGGAAGATAAATTGGTCCTAACAAAGGGGAACCCTACCAACAACAAATATGGAAGGAAAAAAAATGAATTAAATGCATAAAGAATATGCATAAAAATAAAATAAAAGGATAAGGTGTAAGGAAACATACCTTTCCCTCCCTACAAAACAAAGATTAGTGTGCATTTTATTAAAAATAATAAAGAAAACCCACACCAATTAAATCCTAATAACTCTAGGACTCAATCTAAACTCTATCTTAATTCTAGAGGAACTAAAAAAAATGCTAAAACAAAAATTCAGCACCTACTACAGATCCTAAACTAAAAGCAGCTATCAAAACAATGCATAACACAAAGCAACCTTTTACAGCCAACATACAACATAAAGGTAGGTGTAAAAAGTCACATACAACATGCAAACATAACAAACATCATGTATTTTACAGCACCTATATTAACAAACAGCTATGAAAACATGGGGCAGATTTGATCATTTTTATTTATGTGCACAAAGTGAATGATAAACAACACATTAATGTGAATTAACATGGATATACACACATCACAACATGAACTCAAACATGTGAATTTATTTACATCATTTATTTGATTAAAAGGAACAATGATCAACAAGAACAAACACACTTTTTCATCTTGCACAAATGAGCATTTTATCATGAGATTGAACAAGTATCACTACAAGCATCAATTGTTACACATGCATGGCATAAAAATCATAATTGAACTCATGTTAAGATATGATCAATTAAGCACAAGAAACTTGCATGAACATGTGAAGTATTTAATCACTTTTGGCAAAAAAATCAATCATGGCATTTAATCACTTTATCAATCAAGCAAGCAATGACAATAATCATGAAGCACATATTGAATTTATGCAAGCACTTAACATGTGAAACAAATGATTAAAGTGTAGCAAAACACATCAAGAATCAATTATAGCATCTTTACACATTTAACACAAAACATGGACAAGTGAACGGAATCATGTCGAAACGACTCGAAACAAATGAATCGGCTACTGGAAATAGACCCAAAAATTCCCTAAAATCAATACCTAAACATACATGAACCTTAGAAGCCCTAGGAAGAAAGATTGAGCAAGAAAATAAGCTAAAAAACCAAAAACTAACAAAGTTAACTGGTTAACCAAACGGTTAACCCGTTAACAGACCCCATACATCACTAAATTTGGCTAAAAACACATGCGTTAATCGGTTAACCAAACTGTTAACCGGTTAACGCTGAACAGAAAGTGAAAAATGCTTTAGAAATAAGTGCTTTTGGCCACAATCTTCCTTCTAAACAACCCTAACCCCCACCTAATCATGCTAACACGAATTTATACTCAATTAGGGCTTATTAACACATGCTAGAATCTATAACAAGCTACAACCTAACTTCTAATCCATTAAAAATCCACATATCGCAAGAAAAATGTAACAAAAACATAACCAACCACAAGTAATACGAAAAGCACTTAAAGAATGTCGAAATGGCGAGATGAAGAGAATAACTTGAAGGAAAAGTGATTTTAGACCACCAACCTACGAAGCGGAGAAGTGCTTTGGTAAATGTTGCAAGAATCGGAGCTTGACCGAAGAGAAAACCAAGAAAACCGCGAATCCGCAAAATAAATGTGTTCTTGATGCTTGAGCCTTCTTGCACTTC
Source organism: Lathyrus aphaca (assembly GCA_963966055.1). Classification (NCBI taxonomy): domain Eukaryota; kingdom Viridiplantae; phylum Streptophyta; class Magnoliopsida; order Fabales; family Fabaceae; genus Lathyrus; species Lathyrus aphaca. Next base: position 174,183,696 of record OZ014524.1, on the reverse strand, counting down.
CGATAAGTCGAAATCTTCACAAAATTCAGTAGCTTCTTCTTCTACAATCCACAATTCAATGGAGGTTGGAGACTAAGCTTTAATATCTTCAAGTTTCAATGTGAAACTTGAAGAGCTTCTTCAAAAAAGCTTTGGTGAAAAGGGAAATGGAGGAAAAGTGAGAGAGAAAAAGTGATTCTAGAAATTGTGAGAGAGTGAAAAATTTGGAACCTTTTGCATTGAAATGATTAATGATTATATAGGGGCTAGGCTTGGAGCTAGGTTTGGGAATGGAGTTAGGTTTAGGAATGAAGTTAGGTTTGTAGTTAGTTAGGGTTAGGTTTGGAGAAGGAATATTCCTGAATATTCCTTGGAATATTCCATGGAATACTCTAGAAGGTTGTGGAACATGGTAGAAACATACAAAGGAAATGGAGTGGAATTGAAGTGGAAAAACAAGAGGGAAAGAATGAAAGGGAATATGGAAGGAAAGTGGGAGGAAAAGTGGAGGGAAATGTGAAATTAACCACTTTTCAAATGATTTTTTTTCTTGATTTTTTTATGATTTCTCCATCATTTCTTGACCAAATTTGAACCATGGGATCATTGTAATCCTAATTTCATGATTTTGATCTCAAAAAGTCAGGAGTCGACGTTTTTTACCTAGCTCGGTTGCCTTTTCCCCGATTCTTCGATTTTCAGTCATCTGGCCAGTCGAACCTCTTCCAAAATGATTTTGTGGATGAAATTTGAACCCTAGGAACTTGAAATCATATATAAGGTAATGGAATCCTCTTTGAATCATAACTTCATGAAGAAGCCCAATAGAAGTGAAACCCTAATTTGGCCTTTTTCATCAGGAGATGTTGCACTGCTTGCCTTCTCTGATTAAACCAAATCTTTCCATGGTTTGTGGCTTCAAATGAAGACTTGTAGGATGTTGTGAACCTTTTGCACAAGGTTGAGAAGCTTTGTGGCCCTTTAGTTTCCTTTGTATAGCCTTCAGTTGCTCCAATCATTGATCACATACCTATGCCTCAGCCATGCTACACATGATGCAATGTTTTTGGTTATTTTATGAATCTATGTATGCAAAATGCTATGCAAAATGTTGGGGAAATGAGAGGGCAAATTTTGAGGTATTACAGTTGCCCTTATTCAATCATCTGCAGGCCTGAACAAATAATTGCAAGAGATTTTAGACGTTCAAGGTTTGGAGTGATTGAATACTCGAATAAAACCTGGAAATTTGAACTCGGTGGATAGTAGAAATGCCATCTGCCTTTTATTATTATTATTATTTTACCTCTGAATAGGTAGCGAGAAAAGAACAGGGTGGAACGGGATCGTTGTACATAAACGAGAGCCCAGGCAAACATGCTCATTGTACAAAACGATAACCTACGACGTGACTGCTGAGCAAATCAAGCCACGGAAACGGAAGGGTCTGTTGTACAAAACAGGGCTTTGGAACGAGACCATTGTACGAAATGGAACTCGGAAATGTGACTGCTGAGCGAATCAAGCCACGGAAAAGGAAGGGCCTGTTGTACAAAACAGGGCTTTGAACAAGACCATTGTACAAAACGGAACTCGGAAATGTGACTTTTGAGCGAATCAAGCCACAAAGGGGGTATGTTGTACAAAATAGGGCTTGGAACGAGACCATTGTACAAAACAAAACTCGGAAATGTGACTGTTGAGCGAATCAATCCATAAAGGGGGCCTGTTGTACAAAACAGGGCTTTGGAAATGTGACGATTGAGCGAATCAAGCCACAAAGGGGGCCTGTTGTACAAAACAGGGCTTCAAACGAGACCATTGTACAAAACGGAACTCGAAAATGTGACTGTTGAGCGAATCTAGCCACAACGAAAAATGACAACATTGACTTGGAAATACAAAGATGTCTAGAAAATGGTATAAGTATCTTATGTGGGGAATATCTCAGGTTGAGAAGATGTTACAGGTCGTATGTAATATACCTCAAAATTGGCCCATGCTGGCATGCACATGTTTGAATTTATGGCGTAGTGCTCCATGATGATAAAAATGTTATGCTTTTGAGAATGCAAATGTAATGATGATTACTAGATGCAAATGCAAATGCAAAGGGGTATCCTGATAAGGAGACTGTAAATATCCCCGATGGCTTGACTGGGGAAAATTGGTGATCACTGCATTGATCTGGTCCATCCTGATGAGGAGGAAAAAACTATGTAGGGAAAGCTGTTAATGATGCACCGGCCCTGAATTGCCGTTATTTCCAAAAATAAATTGGAATTTGAGATTGGAGTGCCAAGACCCTGTTGGAGATGGACTCTTCTCGAACTCTTATGTGGCAGTGGAGACCTCCTGACTTGGCTAGGAACCAGAGGTATGGCTCTGCTGAGGAAGCAAACTGATGGGAGAGGAAGGACACTCCTTGCACTGCTGGGGATTGCCCTTGCGTTGAAAGAAAACTTCTACTTAGGAAGGGAAAACATCTCTTGCCATTAATGCTGGAGAAGAACTTCAACTTCACATCTACTGGGGATAACTGGAGACACCCGGGAAAACACATGTTTTTGTTCAAGCATAAAGAAATGCTCCTCCTGGAAATCAGAATTTGGCTCTGTTAGCAACACATGTATCTGTACCTGCATAAACACAATCGATGGTGCCTGCAACATGGAGAGTTAGTTTGGACCTGTATGCCCCAGGCTCATAGCATGAATCATTATCTGGGCATCTTGACACCCTCTCAGAGTTGTATTAAATGTTTTTGTCCTCCTGCATGAGTTAGAAAGCATTCAAATGTTTACAACACAATATAAATCATAATTTGCTGGACGTTTCCGCAATCAACCAATGCTAGATGAAAAAAAAAACAAGAAGCAAATAGTCACAAGTTGACTGAAATTGAATTTTTATTGATTTGGAAAAATGGCCATGAATAGGCATTACAAAGGAAGCAATTCCCTGGAAAGAGGAAATAGCCAAAAAAGAAAACAAACTATCCTATTGGCAATGTGATAAGTGGATCTCATCAAGTTTCAACCCGGTTATGACTAGTATATCTTCAAGATTATCCGCTTGCTCTGCCCCTTGAGAAAGGTGATTGAATTGGTCTTCAACCCTTAGAATAACCTCAGTTGCAGATGAATTACGAATTTCGCAGATCTCATTTGTTCGTGTTAGTCCCTCTTTTGCGTGGAACGCCCTTTCGGATTTTCAATCCACCGGGATACCCTTTTTTGTCTGAGCTGTCCGATGTGGCTTTTCAACTCAGCGGGTGTACATTCTTTTCAAGATTTCCCTAATTTTTGCCCGAGCCTTTTATTCTGTTTTTGGCTCGCCGGGATGCCCATTTTTGCCTGGATCTTTATTCTGTTTTTATCCAGCGGGTCCTTTTTTACACGAAGTATTTTCTTACTGCGTCTGCGTTGACAGGGGACTGAAAGTCTTCTCCATCCATGGTTATCAGCATCAAGGCTCCACCTGAGAAAACATTTTTAACCACGAATGGCCCTTCATAATTAGGTGTCCATTTTCCCCTGTGATCGTTAAGAGGAGGAAGAATCCTTTTCAGCACCAGGTCACCTAGTATGTACCTTTGAGGTCGTACCTTCTTGTCAAAAGTCTGCTTCGTCCGCCGCTGATACAAGTGTCCATGGCATACAACTGTTAGGCACTTTTCTTCAATGAGGCTCAGTTGATTATATCTGGATCGGAGCCACTCAGCTTCATCTAGCTTAATGTCCATCATTAACCTCAGCGAGGGGATTTCCACTTCAATTGGCAAGACTGCCTCCATACCATATACTAGTGAGAATGGGGTTGCCCCTGTTGAGGTACGCACTGACGTTCTGTATCCATGTAAAGCGAATGGTAGCATCTCATGCCAGTCTTTGTATGTCACAACCATCTTCTACACGATCTTCTTGATGTTTTTGTTGGCCACCTCGACGGCGCCATTCATCTTCGGGCGATATGGAGAAGAGTTGTAATGTTCTATTTTGAAATCTCGACACAAGTCAGCCATCATCTTGTTGTTGAGATTAGAACCATTATCAGTAATGATTCTTTCGGGAATTCCGTACCGGAAAATGATGTCTTTTTTAACAAACCGGGCTACCACTTGTTTAGTAACATTGGCATAAGACGCCGCTTCAACCCACTTCGTGAAATAGTCTATGGCAACCAGGATGAAGCGGTGACCATTGGAAGCTGTCAGCTCGATCTTGCCAATCATATCAATGCCCCACATGGCGAACAGCCATGGTGAAGACATGACGCTCAATGGATTCGGAGGCACATGGACCTTATCGGCATAAATCTGACACTTGTGACATTTACGGGAGTATTTACAACAATCGGATTCCATGGTGATCCAATAATATCCCGATCTCAACAATTTCTTGGCCATAGCATGTCCTCCAGCATGGGTACCAAAGGAGCCTTCATGAACCTCTTGCATCAATAGGTCTGCTTCGTGTCTATCCACGCATCTGAGCAGAACTATGTCGAAGTTTCGCTTGTATAGCACACCATCTTGATTAAAGAAAAAACCACCTGCTAGCCTTCTGAGGGTCTTCTTGTCTTTACTGGATGCCCCAACCGGGTATTCTTGAGTCTTCAAAAATTGCTTGATATCATGATACCAAGGTTTGTTATCTTCACCACTATCAACTGCAAAGACATAAGTCGGTCTCTCAAGACGGGAGACCATGATTCGAGGCATGAAATTCTCTTGACAAACTTTAACCATAGACGACAAAGTTGCTAGAGCATCAACGAACTGGTTTTCATATCGAGGAATGTAATTCAACTTGACCTCAGTGAAGAAAGTTAACAGCCTCCTGGTATAATCCCTGTAAGGAACTAAGTGGGGTTGATGAACTAACCATTTGCTATTGACTTGGTTCACTACCAGAGCAGAATCTCCGAAGATCTCGAAGTTCTTGACTCGCAAGTTGATTGCTTCTTCAACCCCCATGATGCAAGATTCCTATTCTGCCTCATTGTTAGTGCATTCGAAAGTCAACCGAGCCGCTAAAGGTGTATGGACCCCTTCTGGTGAGATGATAACAGCACCTACTCCGCTTCCGTTCATGTTCACAACTCCATCAAACATCAACTTCCATCTGGATTCAGGGTCTGACCCCTCCTCCGGAAGTGGTTCTTCACAGTCTTTCAACTTGAGGAACATGATGTCCTCATCCGGAAACTCGAATTTCATGGGTTGATAATCGTCGATTGGCTGCTGAGCTAAGTATTCTGACAATACACTCCCTTTTATTGCTTCTTGCAAAGTGTAATGGATATCATACTCCGTTAGAATCATCTCTCATCGGGCTACCCTTCCTGTTAGAGCTGGCTTCTCGAAGATATATTTCACAGGATCCATCTTGGAAATTAAGAGAGTGGTGTGGGTTAGCATGTACTTTCTTAGTCGGCGAGCAGCCCATGCCAAAGCGCAACAAGTTTTCTCGAGTAGTGAGTAGCATGTCTCACAATCGGTAAACTTTTTTCTAAGGTAATAAATGGCGTGCTCTTTTCGACCAGACTCGTCTTCCTGACCCAGCACACATCCCATCGATCCTTCGAGCACAATAAGATACATGATCAAGGGTCTCCCTGGCACTGGAGGCATGAGAATTGGATGTTCTAGCAGGTACTCCTTGATTCAGTCAAAGGCTTGCTGACAGTCTTCATTCCATTTGACAGCCTGATTCTTCCTCAGAAGCTTAAAGATGGGCTCACACGTGGAAGTTAGATGAGATATAAATCGTGCAATGTAGTTTAACCTCCCTAAGAAACCACGCACTTGCTTTTCAGTCTTTGGTTCAGGAATCTCTTGGATGGCTTTTACTTTGGCTGGGTCAACCTCAATTCCCCGTTAACTAACAATGAAGCCAATTAACTTGTCAGAACGGACCCCAAAGGTGCACTTGTTTAGATTCAACCTCAATCTGAACTTCCGGAGTATGTCAAACAACTTTGCTAGATTGACCAAGTGCTCTTCTTCTGTTTGGGATTTTGCTATCATATTGACCGGAAAATAGCAAGTGTACTATTTTTACCGATGTAGTAATAGAAGGGATTAACCAAAAATATCGATCACAAGGACTGCGTATAAAAAATAAGTTCTTCGTGATTAAATTCAATTGAACAAAATAAAACGTAAAAACAAATAATTTCACTTATATAAAAGTAATGCCAGGTAGGGTGTATGATTCGCAATGCAATGACTCATAGGTTCCTTAATTTTAGAGATGTGCTTTAGAACGCGTCTTTCCTAAGCCTACAATGTTTCTCCAAAATTCCTTTAAAGAAAAACCTTTGGTATTCTTCATAGACCATGATTCCTCAAAGGTCATAGAAGAATATCAAGCAATAATTCTGACATAAAAAGGTTCATATAAAAATATCTCAATTCCTCAGTAATATTTTTTACGATAAAATTATGCAACAAGGTTAGAATGGTTGGTCAGACCAAATCCTAACCACGATCAATTATCTTATTTTCCAATACCGATAAAGCATTAAGGACGTTGCGATAAAATAAAGAAACGAAACTAAAACATAATACCAAATTGAAGAATTCAACAAGTCATTACAAAATGCAAATCAGGGACACCCCCCTGGCATTGGGGGGTTTAGCCACTCATGTTCAAACTGGAAATAAAAACAGAGTAAGCAAATTTAGACATTACAATTAACGTTGGATTAGTCGGATCGTCAATTGCTTCCGCTCTTGATCAATCTTTCTTCTCCCGTCTTTGTTCTCTCCAAAAAGCCCCAATTCCAAAAGGTCCCTCTTCACAGTCATCATGGGCAAATATAAATCAGTCTTCAAACAGCACTGCGAAATGTCCGGAATACCCTCGAAGCAGCAAAACATAAAATTCTCTCTGGTCTTCACAACACGGGCCGTGTTGTGCAACACGGGTGGCCGTGTTGTGCAACACGGGTGGCCGTGTTGTGACTCTGGATTGCAACCAAAAACATCCTTTTCCCAGTTGCCATGACACGGGCCGTGTTGTACAACACGGGTGCCCGTGTCACACCCCTGTCTTCTTATTTTCTGAGCTGAATTCTTTGTTTCTTCTGGTCTTTACAACACGGGCCGTGTTGTGCAACACTGGCACCCGTGTTGTGTCTCTGAACTCTCATTTTCTATCTGTTTTTAAAAGCTCGGACCCTCTTTCGGACACCTCGAACCACCGATTACATATTTACCTGAAACACTACAAAGAAACAACCACATAACCCATTCCACTGATAAAAACAAAGTAAAGACGATAAATATCAACTTGCACGCAATAATGAGAAAACTTAAGCAAAACATGAACGAGACACTACAAACAAAATAAAAATAGACTCGAAAGACGCTGAAAACTGGCTTGAATATTACCACTAAATATCACTGGTCAAACTCCCCCAAACTTGAATTCTTGCTTGCCCTCAAGCAAAAATCCTGCATTTACATCTTCAAAACTAGCAATATGAATTATGATACTCATAAGTGGATCCTTCGTTCCAATTCACCCAATGAGTTCTTTTTGTACTTTTCTCTCAGTATAGATATCACACAAACACTATACCATGGAAAACCACGGATCCGAATCTCCCTTTTCGGTAACCTCTCCGACTATGCTTCGTGCTTAGGTCTTATTTTTCCGATTTTCAACCCTTTTCATTCGGACAATCACTTTTAAGGCTTTTAATGATTTTCACTATGTGTGCAAGATTGATTCCTCTTTTTATCGTTGGCACCGATTTTTCTGTCCCTTCGGGAAACATTTATGTTCAACCGCCGTTAGGTTGAATAACCTTGTGAGAGTTACCCAACTTAGAAGGATCGATCGTTCTAATGTTTTTATTCATTTTTTTTTTTTTTCGGTGCCTTGAAGCTTTTTTTTTTTTCTTTTGGATCATCTTTGCACACATAATTATTATAGATAAAGCCAGATATATCAATATAAACTACTTCGGGTTTACTTCTCAAATCAAAGCACCATGGCACGAATCTACATGTCGAACTCGTTCCTAATTCCGAAAACTCAGTGTGCTTATGTAGTACCTATACATCAAAATTTTCCATATTTTCTCATCGGGATTCTTTTTCACTCGCATCCTATATACTTTCTCATAATTCACATGTAACACACAGCAGGTTAACTTAGGGGTGTTTTTACAGATAACATAAAGCTATAATCTTCAAGCCGACACTATGATACTATTAAAATAAACAAAGATTAACATAAAATAAACGAAAACATCAAAACTAAACCCCCCCACACTTGAACTCAACAGTGTCCTCACTGTTTAAGAACCAATGTCGGAGGGGACTCACAATTATCACTGTTCGGGAGGAAATCCATGAAGCTTCATCTGCTGCATCCATGCATGCAGCTCATCGATTAAGTCCCCTTGCCGGGTCTGCTCTCTAATCATTTCATCCCACTGGTCCTTGGAAACATTCCACTGACCAGTTGCTTGGTTAGAAGAACCACCAGCAGTTTGCACCGGGACCTCTTCAGGTTGGTTCCCTGCATCCTCCTCATCTGAAAAATACTCATCAAACTGATCGGAACCACCCAGCATGGGGTCCTCATACAGCCAGTTAGCTCTATTATCTATGGTAATCATGTTAGGTGCAGGCAACGAAATCAAATGCTTGTTACGAGACATCACAGCATAATAATTATGAGCAGTTTTAATCATACCTTGGTTGACCAATGTTTCAAGGTCAATTTTTGTCTTACCTGCCACTGCAGGCACTTCAAGCAACCTCTCATTATACCCCAGATGCTGAGCGATCTGTGTAATCATCCCTCCAACGGAAATCTCACCCGAGGCAGCATTGGCTACCCGCTTCAGGTGGTCTGCTGCGAAGGCCGCAACATTAATCAGCTCATTGTTTGCCATTCCATATAGGAAGTATAACTCCCGCAGAGTTGCGACTCCTGTACTGTCGCCTCGGCAGAAAAGGGTATAAGCTAACCCTTTTTGAGCGTACCGGAATGACGGGTTATGAATGCATGAGGCCTTTGCAGCAGATGCGGCATACTCGGTGTTGCCGGTGATATCCTTCCAGAATGATCCTGCATCGAATGTACTTGGCGGTGCACCAGGCCCAAAGACTGGGAGATCTAAAATCTTCCCCAGATCAGCCACCGACATCACATGATCATTGTCATAAAGGCGGAACTTCAGAGTACCGAAATACTCAGTGTCGGATCCGGTCCAGGTATGCTTGAGCTGAAACTGTAAAGAACTCAAAAATTCCAAGGTTATGCGCTCAAAAGTTGGCGCTTCATACTGCATGAAATTTAACATCCCGATACTGTGGAACATTCTATGGACTTCAAATTTGAGCCCTAGATTTTCAAGAGTTTCGTTGCACATGTACCGGGCCGGTATCAACTTACGTCTTACCAACTTTGCATACTTAGCTTGATGCTCCGGGTCCTCGAATAAGATGCCATGAGCATTCGGCATCCGGTGTGCTCTCTTGCGAGGACGAGAAGATTCAGCAACATTTTTACCGGTATCCCTTCTAGGAGGCATTTTTCAGGCCTGCACAAATGAAGCACACAAAAATTTTTAAAGATTAGAGGAAACGATCACCGTAGAAGTGACAAGCAAGCGATGGGGAACAAATTTCGTGAATGGAGAAGTAGGTTTCGGTGAGTGGGTGCTCGCGAAAATGGAGGTTTTGAGAGGAATAACAATGGTGTTAGGGTTTTTAGAGAGAAAAGGGTTGGAGAAGATGAAAGAAAAGTGATAAATGGTAGGTTAATGAGCCTTTAATTAAAAATTAGGGAATTAAACACGTGGGGCCCACAGGACAAAATTGGGAAAATTTAAAAAAATTTGAATTTTAGGATTCCCGCATGAGCAACACGGGCCGTGTTGCACAACACGGGCACCCGTGTTGCCTCCCTGGATGCTTCAATTTCTCTGACTCAAAAATTCATGTCAAACAGCACTTGCAACACGGGCCGTGTTGCACAACACGGGCACCCGTGTTGCACCCCTGGTATCTCTTCTCAAAATTTCTGAAATCAAACAATCTCCAGACATTGCAACACGGGCCGTGTTGCACAACACGGGCCGTGTTGCACAACACGGGTGGCCGTGTTGCATCCCTGGAATCCATCAGAACTTCCCAAAAACAACCATCTGTCTGCATCATGCAACACGGGCCGTGTTGCCCAACACGGGCACCCGTGTTGCACCTCTGATTTTCCGTTTTCTGGCTTTATTGATCTTCCTATTATGACTTCAAACCTCATTCATTCCTTCTTAAAATTAGTGATAAACAAAACCTACAAAACAGAAACGCACAAAAGTCAGACTGAAAAACTCGTGGGTTGCCTCCCACGAAGCGCTGCGTTTAACGTCGCATGGCTCGACGGTCCGTCGTACTACTGGGTAAGACAAGTGACATGCACATCACCAGTGGGCTGGCCTTTGAAATAATGCTTTAATCTCTGCCCGTTCACTTTGAAAATATCTCCGTTGATCTGATTTTTAATCTCAACAGCTCCGTGAGGAAATACCTTGTGAACAACAAAAGGTCCCGACCATTTTGACCTTAATTTGCCTGGGAATAGCTTCAGCCTTGAATTGTACAGAAGGACCAGTTGTCCTTCCCAAAACTCTTTTCTTTGAATCCTTTTATCATGCCATTTTTTCGTTTGCTCTTTGTATACCTTGGCATTCTCATACGCCCGATTCCTGAATTCTTCTAACTCATGCAGTTGAAGAATCCTTGAACTTCCAGCTTTTGACAAGTCCATATTAAGATACTTAGATGCCCAAAAAGCTTTATGCTCAAGTTCCAAAGGTAAGTGACATGCCTTTCCATAAACCAGCTGATATGGTGACATACCGATAGGCGTTTTGAAAGCCGTCCGGTACGCCCATAAAGCGTCATCTAGCTTAAGAGACCAATCCTTCCTGGATGAATTCACTGTCTTTTCCAAGATTTGTTTCAATTGTCTATTGGATACCTCCACTTGACCGCTCGTTTGGGGGTGGTAAGGAGTAGCTATCCGGTGTTTCACATTGTACTTTTGCAGCAACTTCTCCATAAGGTGATTCAAGAAATGTGTCCCTTCGTCGCTTATCAAAGCCCTCGGGACACCGAACCTTGCGAAGATGTTTTCTTTTAGGAATCTAACCACTACCTTAGCATCATTGGTGGGTAATGCCACAGCTTCTACCCATTTGGACACATAATCCACAGCCACCAAAATATAGTTTTTTCCGAATGATGGTGGAAATGGCCCCATAAAGTCTATCCCCCATACATCAAACAATTCAACCTCGAGCATAGAATTTTGGGGCATCTGATTTCTTTTTGATATATTCCCAGTCCTCTGACATCTGTCACACTCTTTCACTACCTCTTGCGCATCCTTAAATAAAGATGGCCAATAAAGTCCTGATTGTAGGACTTTAGCAGCTGTTCGATCACCACTGAAATGTCCCCCATACTCAGAGTCGTGACATGCTTTCAGCACATCTTTTTGTTCTTCTTCAGGTACACATCTTCTCACCAGGCCGTCCACCCCTCTTTTGTAGAGGAACGGATCATCCCATAAATAAAACCTGCAATCATGAACAAACTTTTTTTTCTTGTTAGAATCAAAATCGTCGGGTATAATACCGCCAACGAGATAGTTTGCATAATCTGCAAACCAAGGCACCCCTATAATAGCTAGGATGTGTTCGTCAGCGAACTCATCCTTTATAGGGCGTTGCTCTTCCGTCTCCTCAATTGGTGACATTCGAGAAAGATGATCTGCAACAGTGTTTTCACACCCTTTCTTGTCACGAATCTCCACATCAAATTCCTGAAGGAGTAAAATCCACCTCAACAACCTAGGCTTGGAATCCTGCTTAGCAAAAAGATATTTCAAAGCAGCATGGTCAGTATAAACAATCACTTTTGAACCCAACAGATATTGCCTGAATTTATCGAAGGCATACACAACTGCTAACAACTCCTTCTCGGTAGTTGCATAGTTTATCTGTGCAGGGTTCAGAACATGACTAGCATAGTAAATCACATGAAGCAATTTTCCTCTCCGCTGTCCAAGAACAGCCCCCACCGCAATGTCACTAGCATCGCACATAATCTCAAAGGGTAGGGACCAATCTGGGGCAATAACAATAGGAGCAGATACTAATTCTTTTTTTAGTGTTTCAAAAGCGTCGCTGCATTCCTTATTGAAAACGAAAGCCTTATCTTTAACCAACAGAGTAGTTAAAGGTTTGGCTATCTTTGAGAAATCTCTTATGAACCTGCGGTAAAATCCCGCATGTCCCAAGAAGCTTCTTATGCCCTTTTCGTTGATTGGCGGAGGTAACTTAGAGATCACTTCCACTTTAGCTTGATCCACTTCGATCCCTTTTTGTGAGATCTTGTGACCAAGAACAATGCCTTCTTTCACCATGAAATGGCATTTTTCCCAGTTCAATATTAAGTTGCTTTCTTGACATTGCTGCAAAACAAGTGAAAGGTTAGATAAACAATGATCAAATGAGGATCCGAACACGGAAAAATCGTCCATGAACACCTCCATGTGTTTTTCCAGCATATCCGCAAAAATGGAAGTCATGCATCTTTGGAATGTAGCGGGGGCATTACATAGCCCAAATGGCATCCTTCTATAAGCAAAAATGCCATAGGGGCATGTAAACGCCGTTTTCTCTTGGTCTTCCGGTGCAACAGCGATTTGATTGTACCCGGAGTAGCCATCAAGAAAACAATAGTACTCATGTCCCGCTAGTCTTTCCAGCATTTGGTCAATGAATGGCAATGGAAAATGGTCCTTTCTCGTAGCCAAATTCAATCTTCTATAATCGATGCACACTCTCCACCCAGTAACGGTTCTTGTAGGAATCAACTCATTTTTTTCATTTGTTATAACAGTTGTTCCCCCCTTTTTGGGTACCACATGCACCGGACTCACCCAAGCACTATCGGATATGGGATAAATCAATCCTGCATCCAATAGCTTAACAACTTCTTTTCGCACTACTTCCTTCATCACCGGATTCAATCTCCTTTGAGGTTGTACAACCGGTTTGTGATCTTCTTCCATCAGTATTTTATGCATACACACTGTGGGACTTATACCCTTTAGGTCTTCAATCTTCCACCCAATAGCTCCCTTGAATTTCTTAAGAACTTCAATTAACTTGCCTTCTTGTATGTCTTTTAAATTTGCGCTAATAATAGCGGGACATTTTTCTTCCGTGTCAAGAAAGACATATTTGAGATTCTCGGGAAGTTGCTTCAATTCGGCTGTTTTTGGTTTGTCTTTGCCTTCATCAACTGTTGTAGGCTGTCGCAACTCTTCCCACCGGTGCATTCTAATTCTTTTAAAGATAGGTTGATTTTCAAGCATCGCAACCACTTCCATATCCTTATCTCCAACTTCCTTATCACCTTCAAAAATGGACATACTCAACACCTTCTCTAGAGGTAACTTGGACACACTTTCTAAATGCTCACTAGCTTCCATTTGGTCTAACACTTGTATGTTGCTACTAGTGCCCACATCATCTTTGTACTTTAAAGTGTTCCTAACATCAATTTTTAACTCTTCATCATACACCTTCATCGTTAGCGTTCCACCTTCCATGTCTATCATAACTCTCCCGGTTTCTAGAAAAGGTCTTCCCAAAATCAAGGGAATTTCTTCATCTTCCGGCATTTCAAGGATCACAAAGTCAACCGGGAACACAAATTTGTCCACCCTAACCAATACATCATGGACAACTCCATAAGGTCGCTTCACCGAATGGTCCGCGAATTGGAGAGTCATCCTAGTGTCTTGTACAGCACCAATACCTAACTTTTTGTAGATAGATAAAGGCATTAAACTGATGCTCGCTCCCAAGTCGATGAGAGCTCTCTTGAACGATCGGTCACCAATAGTGCATGGAATGGTAACAGCTCCTCTATCTTTTCTCTTCACCGGAATCTTCAATCCCTGCAAAATAGCACTACAAGTTTCGGTTAGAATAATAGGTTCAGCTCCCATAGTCCTCTTTTTAGCAATTATATCTTTCATGAACTTGGCATAAGTGGGCATTTGTTCAAGAGCTTCAAGCAATGGGATATTCAATTCCAGCTTTTTGAACAAGTCAAGAAATTTTTCAAAATTCTTCTCTTGCTGCCCTTTCTTCTTGTTTCTTGTAGGATACGGAAGTTTGACCACCGGTTTAGGTTCAACCGCTTTTTCTTTGATGACCGGTGTTTGGGTATCTTCTTTGTCGTTGTCAACCTCTTCATTGTCTTTGATTTCAAGCTCAACCTCAATCAATTGATTTTCAACTTCAGAATTTTCTTGAACCTCTTCACTAACTTTACCTCTTCGCGTTGTGACTGCATTTACTTTATGATTATCTCTAGGATTTGTTACAGTAGCACTAGGAAGAGTCCCAGGAGCGTTAGGGATAGCAAGGTGTTGAGCAATTTGGCTCATCTGCACCTCAAGATTCTTTATAGATGCTCCAGTGTTCTTGAAATTACTTCTGGTTTCTTCTTGAAATTGACAGTTGTGAGCTGCCATCTTTTCAATGGCAATCTCCCAATCAGCTTTTCTTGACACTGGAGGCTGATAAGGTTGTGGTTGGGGCTGGTACTGTTGTTGGCCTTGAACCGGTTTCTGGATGTTCCCTTGATGATCTTTCCAAGAGAAATTTTGGTGATTTTTCCACCCCGGATTATATGTGTTGGCATAAGGATTGTTTTGCCTCAACATATTAATCTGTTCAACCTGCTCTTGAGTTGCCAAACAGTGCATGGCAAAGTGTGGACCACAACATATCTCGCAAATCACCGCTTGAACGGGTTCAACCTGAGCAACTGTGTGAGTTCCCAGATTCATCTTCTTCAACCTTCTTTCAACTTCTGCGGCAATTTGATCTTCCATTTTTACAACCTGTTCTGTTAGCTTAAGATCGATTTTTCCGTCTGGTTGACTCACGGTGCGATCATATAACTCAAGGTGTTCATTGGCAGCAATAGCTTCTATGATTCTTTTAATACCTGTGGCTGTTGAGAAGTTTGTTGAGCCACCTGCAGCAGTATCAATCAGTTGCTTTGTCTTGAGTCTCAACCCATTCACAAAGTTTTGCATTTGCTCTGTTGCGTCCATGTTATGGGTAGGACACGAAGTCAAACACCTTTTGAATCTTTTATAAGCATCTCCGAGTGATTCACCCTCTTTTTGTTTAAAATTGACTATATCATATCTTTTCCGGATGAACACTGAAGCAGGAAAGTATTCGTTAAGGAAGGTTGTTTCCATCTCTTGCCATGTTGTGATACTAGCTGCGGGAAGAGAATAGAACCACTCTTCAGCATCGTCAGTAAGAGTGAATGGAAACATCACCAGTCGTTTTGCCTCCTCTGAATGACCTTCGATCTTCAAAGAAGTGGTAGTAGTAAGAAATCTCTGAAGATGCTTATTTGCATCCTCATTAATTCTCCCGGAGAAAGGCTTGCTCTCTAACTGGCGGATAGTAGATGGATGTAACTGGAAGTGTGCTACATTCACCGGTTGATTAACAATCGTCATCCTGTTAGGTTGAGCATTTGCCCCTCCGTAATCACCTAAGAGCCTCTCTGGAGCAGGTTGATTTCCTGCCATGTCGTTGAATTCAGGGTCAGTTTCTCTGTTTGAATCAGAGTCACTGTGCTCCGAGTGAACTGAAATATAGTCCTCAGTTTCCTGATACGGGACACTTGAACAAGTCTTAGCCAGACTATCAATTCTTGCCTTGCGGCGTCTCTCGTGCAAGGCTCTTTCTGGTTCTGTGTCAAAAGAAAATTTAGCTGAGGCCTGACCTCGCATAAACAGTTAGACACGAGTTAGAAAACAAAATTTCAATAACAGTAAAATGATATACAGAGTAAAGTAAAATTTTAGTCGCAGAGCAACAAAATTCCAATTGATATAACACAAACAACTTAATTCTTTGGCAGTCCCCGGCAACGGCGCCAAAAACTTGACCGGAAAATAGCAAGTGTACTATTTTTACCGATGTAGTAATAGAAGGGATTAACCAAAAATATCGATCACAAGGACTGCGTATAAAAAATAAGTTCTTCGTGATTAAATTCAATTGAACAAAATAAAACGTAAAAACAAATAATTTCACTTATATAAAAGTAATGCCAGGTAGGGTGTATGATTCGCAATGCAATGACTCATAGGTTCCTTAATTTTAGAGATGTGCTTTAGAACGCGTCTTTCCTAAGCCTACAATGTTTCTCCAAAATTCCTTTAAAGAAAAACCTTTGGTATTCTTCATAGACCATGATTCCTCAAAGGTCATAGAAGAATATCAAGCAATAATTCTGACATAAAAAGGTTCATATAAAAATATCCCAATTCCTCAGTAATATTTTTTACGATAAAATTATGCAACAAGGTTAGAATGGTTGGTCAGACCAAATCCTAACCACGATCAATTATCTTATTTTCCAATACCGATAAAGCATTAAGGACGTTGCGATAAAATAAAGAAACGAAACTAAAACATAATACCAAATTGAAGAATTCAACAAGTCATTACAAAATGCAAATCAGGGACACCCCCCTGGCATTGGGGGGTTTAGCCACTCATGTTCAAACTGGAAATAAAAACAGAGTAAGCAAATTTAGACATTACAATTAACGTTGGATTAGTCGGATCGTCAATTGCTTCCGCTCTTGATCAATCTTTCTTCTCCCGTCTTTGTTCTCTCCAAAAAGCCCCAATTCCAAAAGGTCCCTCTTCACAGTCATCATGGGCAAATATAAATCAGTCTTCAAACAGCACTGCGAAATGTCCGGAATACCCTCGAAGCAGCAAAACATAAAATTCTCTCTGGTCTTCACAACACGGGCCGTGTTGTGCAACACGGGTGGCCGTGTTGTGACTCTGGATTACAACCAAAAACATCCTTTTCCCAGTTGCCATGACACGGGCCGTGTTGTACAACACGGGTGCCCGTGTCACACCCCTGTCTTCTTATTTTCTGAGCTGAATTCTTTGTTTCTTCTGGTCTTTACAACACGGGCCGTGTTGTGCAACACTGGCACCCGTGTTGTGTCTCTGAACTCTCATTTTCTATCTGTTTTTAAAAGCTCGGACCCTCTTTCGGACACCTCGAACCACCGATTACATATTTACCTGAAACACTACAAAGAAACAACCACATAACCCATTCCACTGATAAAAACAAAGTAAAGACGATAAATATCAACTTGCACGCAATAATGAGAAAACTTAAGCAAAACATGAACGAGACACTACAAACAAAATAAAAATAGACTCGAAAGACGCTGAAAACTGGCTTGAATATTACCACTAAATATCACTGGTCACATATCATAAACCTCAATTTCATGTTGAATCATGTCGTGAAATAGCGTCACCATCGCCCGTTGGTAAGTGGCCCCAACATTCTTCATACTAAACGGCATGACCTTGTAACAGAAGGTGCCCCAAGGGGTGATGAAGGTGGGTTTTTCCATGTCCTCAGGAGACATCTTAATCTGGTTGTAACCTGAAAACCCATCTATGAATGAGAACACGGAAAACTGAGCAGTATTATCCACAAGCACATCTATGTGAGGCAGAGGGAAGTCATCTTTAGGGTTGACCCTTTTCAAATCCTTGTAGTCTACACACATCCTGACTTTGCTATCTTTTTTAGGGACCGACACAATATTAGCAACCCATGGAGGATAACTAGTCATAGCCAAGAAACCATCATCGAATTGCTTTTGTACTTCTTCTTTGATTTTGATTGCCATATCAGGGCGTGTGCGCCTCAAATTTTGCTCCACTGGAGGGCAGTCTTCTCTCAAAGGCAACTTGTGTACCACAATGTCAGTGTCTAAACCAGGCATATCTTGGTAGGACCATGCGAAGACATCAACATACTCTCGAAGCATAGCAATTAGACGAGTCTTGATAGATTCCTCTAATGCGGCCCCAATCTTAACTTCTTTCTTGTCTTCTTCGGTACCCAGGTTTATCACTTCGACGGCCTCTTCATGCGGTTGAATCATCTTTTCCTCCTGTTTAAGCAGTCTGGCCAATTCTTCAGGTAGTTCGCAATCTTCTTCACCCTCCTCATCGGCTTGATAAATTGGATTGTCAAAGTTATACTTAGCCATAACAGGGTTGTCATTGATAAGATCTGGTGACGAGCACCTGCATGAATGGTGATTCATGCAAGGCTTTACAAAAAGCTTGAGAAAATGAGAAACATTGCCAGTTTAAAACTTATCTTTCTTTTTGAAAAACAAAAGCAAAAAATGAAAGGCAAAGAACAACATGGATGAATGTGCAACGTTAGCTTTATTTATGATTATGAATTGTGTTAGGAACAAAAGAACCCTTACAAAAAGCTAATATGCCCAGGGCAAGACATAGTGCTTGAGTACAGAAAAGACAGAAACAAATATTATTACTCTTCGAATGAGGTGACTGAGATAATCCTTTCAGACGACCAGTTGCTAAGTTGAGTCCCTGGAGCAGAAGGCCTGATCCACTCATCTAGGTCACTGTCACTATCAACTGTGTCGTCTTGCACGACACTGATGCTTCCATAATCCACCACTCTCGCACTCATGAAAGTAATCGGGCCTTGACGACCTCTAGCACTCGGTCTAAATGATGACTGCCCAGGATGGTAACCAATCCCAAACATATCTTTCTTTTCTGGAACTTCTACTGGACTTCCCCAGCCTTCTCGCATCCCCGACTCTACCACCTCAAGAGCTTGCTTATAAGAGGCTATGGAAACCCCCTTCTTTGGTTCTTCAGAAGAAGCTGCCAATGCAGATGCTTGTTCAGTTTTCAGGGGCTCAAAAGCCTGACATGGAGTCTCAACTATCTCGCCATCCATCTCCACATACTTGAATGAAGTTAGATGACTGACGAAGATGTCTTCTTCCCCACTAACTGTCACAATTTGGCCCTCCCAGACGAATTTCAGCTTTTGATGAAGTGTGGATGATACTGCTCCTACTGAATGTATCCAAGGCCTTCCCAGCAAACAACTATATGTAGGTTGTATATCCATCACGTAGAATGTGGTATTGAAGATTTGTGGACCTACTTTAATTGGTAAATCCACCTCCCCGAACACTGACCTTATCGACCCATCAAATGCTCTAACCACCAGGTCGCTGGGCTTTAGAACTACTCCATCATAATCCAACTTCATCAATGCCTTCTTGGGAAGAACATTCAACGATTATCCGGTATCTATCAACACGTGAGAAAGTACTGCACCTTTACACTCTAAAGAGATATGCAGCGCCTGATTATGAGAACAACCTTCAGATGTTAGATCTATGTCTGTAAAACCCAATCCATGACTGGAATTGACACTGGATACCACCGCTTCTAACTGATTTACCGAAATATCCTGAAGCACATAAGCCTTATTTAGGATATTCAAGAGAGCCTTCCTGTGGGAGTCAGAACACATTAGCAAAGACAAGATGGAAATCTTTGATGGGGTCTGCTGCAGATGGTCCACAATCTTGTAATCGCTCTTTTTGATAATTCTCAAAAATTCTTCAGCTTCTTTATCAAATGTAATGTCTGGATCAGTCACTGGTGTGGACTCATTGACAACCATTGGCTGCTTCTCTCTTGCCTTAGCCTGGGCTTCTGCGGTGTCTCTGGGTGGTATCACACTATTTTTTAGTGTTTCCGGCGCAAATAACCTTCCACTTCTAGTAAAGCCCCCTACTCCAACGTTTTCTACTTGAGCAGGGGTTGTGCTAGATGTGGCAAACTCCTGCTTCTGGACGTTACAATATACTTCGCCACCATAATTCCAGGGAATGGCTTTATCACCCTGATACATTACTGGTCCTGCAGTGGTAATCAGTATCGGTGTCACTTTGGCCCGTGTAGGAACTTGAGATGGATCGTAGAAAATGGTTACTGTGGAGACTTTTCTTTCCTTTACAACTTTGTCAAACTGCAACACTCCTTCATTAATCATACTTTGGATCTCTATTTTCAACTTCTCACAACCATTTGGAGCTTCAACACACCCTGGACAATCACTTCCATAACCTGTAAACACACCCCTCTGGGCCAAACATGCTTTAGCAACACTCAACGGAGTTTGCAGGTCGTCGATATCACACACCAAGTTTAGATTCTCCCCATCGTCAACTTCCCCAACTGTACCCCCGTGAGGAGGCATAGGGTTCTGTATTACATTAGGAGAAGGAGCAAATTTAATCGCTTTAGAATCCAGTAGGTCTTGAACAACATGCTTCAGAGCTTTGCAGTTTTCTGTGGTATGCCCGGGAGCTCCGGAATGAAATTCGCATCTGGCGTTTGTATCATAACCCTCGGGGATTTGGCCTGGCTTCGGGGGTTGTAGAGTTCAGAGTTGAACCATCTGGACCTGTAGGAGATTCTTCAAAAGCTGTGAATAAGACATCAGCGGAGTTTTGAGATGTCTTTCTCCGGTCTTCTGGAGGTAATATGGACGAGGAGCTCTTTGTTGGTACCCCTGTTGGCATTGTTGTTGTGGTTGTTGGACTTGTTGTTGAACAGGTTGAGCTGAGATAGTGATAAGGGCCACTTGTTGATAAAACCCTCTGTTATCTCCTCCCCTCTGCGCGTACACTGCCCCAGTCTCTCCTTCTCTCCTATTCAGGAAGGGTTTCTTGACACCGGAATTTGAAGCGCCCCTATTCTGAATCTTCCCTTGCTTGATCCAGCTTTCTATCCTCTCGATAGTCAAGATGATATTTGAAAATCCACTTGAGGAACATCCAGCTAGCCTCTCCATGAAATGCACAGGGAGGGTATCCAGGAACAGGTCTACCATTTTTCTCTCCAGCAAGGGCGGTTGCACTCTAGCGGCCACTTCACGCCACCTCTGTGCATAATCTTTGAAGCTCTCCGAGTTTTTCTGAGTCAGACTCTGAAGTTGAGTGCGACTGGGCGCCATGTCGATATTATACTGATATTGCTTGAGAAATGCTTCTCCCAATTCCTTCCAGCTTCTCACGGAGCTTATCTCTAGCTTCATATACCATTCCAAGGATCCTCCGGAGAGACTATCCTGGAAGTAGTACATCCAGAGCTATTCATCCCTAGTACGGGCAACAATTTTTCGGTAGAACGTCTGCAAGTGAGTTTTAGGGCAGGAGCTACCGTTATACTTGTCAAAAGTAGGTGGCCTGAATTTGTGAGGAATAACCACCCCAGGGACTAGGCTCATGTCAGACACATCTATCCCCAAAGTGTCTCTACACTCAAGGACTTTGACTTTCTCAGCAAGCATCAAGAAGTCCTGGAGATTTCCTTCTTTGTCGAACCCCATGTCGTTGTTAAAAGGAGGGAATTGGTCCTCCTGTCTGTCTTGTACCGGGACGAAGGTTGTTGTGCCAGGTTCTGGAACTTGAGGTCCACCTGGGCCATTATTGGTGTTGGGAGGAATCACTTGTACCTCAGGAGTGGTTACAGGAGGATTAGTCTGAGGAGGGTTGAGCCCCTGAATTGCATTTCTCAAATCTTGTTGTCCCTGAGCCATCCCTTGCATCATGACCATGAATTCCCCCATTCTGGTACGGAACTCATTAAGCTCAGTTTGCATAGCATCCATGACTGTTCTCTGGTTGTTGCGAGTTGCATAACGATGCGGGATATTTTGTCGAAGATGTCGGGTCTTGGCAGCTCTCGCAATCTTTTCCTGTAATACAAATAAGTTAAGCAACCTGTAGAAAACCTGCAAAAATACAAATAAGAAATGCAAATGATGTGTATGCAATGCAATGTGTTCCCTTTATTTCCAAGATTTCATTTACTTTCCCATTCTGGTGTTGAGAAAATATCCCTTGCAAGAAAATCCTGTGTGACATTCAAATTTGAAGCGGTGGCCTTTATTTTGTGTCCGTGCAACAGATATAACCAGAGGCTTCAAGAAAACCAGAAGATAATTGAAACAGCAAAAACCCTCACAGGGTGCAAATTCATTTGTCAAGAGAAAAGTACATCAGGAAATAGGGGATTCCCGCAACAAGCCTGTGGGCAATCCAAGTCATATGAATACAAGACTAAAGCTTAGGAAAATCTACATCCCGTAACCTCCAACTAAGGCGCTTGATACCTTGCAACAGTTGAGCTACATCTGGATGTGTAGGTTCCTGTACGAGCTTCTGAATTAGGATATCCATAAGGTCAAAGGAGGCATGCAACTCCTCAATTTGTTGTAGGAACACCTTTTCACTTTCTGGGCTTGTAATAGGATCGACCTTGGCTCTCTTCACATCAGCTTTCACTTTCAATTCTTCTATTTCTCTTTGAGATTCCTTTACTGCTTGTTGGCTTTCTGCTAGACTTTGGAGACGACTCTTCTCATGATGATAAGCCTTCTGAAGGAGCTCTCTCTGTCCATCCAAAGAATCTTGAAGACTCTTGATTTCCAGCTTATGCTTGAGTTCCAGCTCTTTCTGCCTTTTCAAATTGTCTTCCCACTTCTCTTGCCATAAGGTGATAGCTTCATTCAACTCTTTCTTCTCTTTCCGGCGATGGGCCGCCTTGTGAGTTTCAGCAAATCCCCTTTTCTTGAAGTAGAGCTCTCTTTCTTGAAAGTCTTGTTGCTTGAGCCTGACCATTTCTTCAGCTTTGTGAGCTCTTTCCTCCAATTTTTAGTTTTGCATCTTCAATTTCTGGCATGAATTGTAGGCTTCTTGATTCTCCAGCCTGAGTTGTAGAACCAAGGCTTCCAATTTTTTATATTCCTGAAGAGGCACTGAAGTTATGGGTGTTATCTCCTTAGGGTAAAGAGGTGTTTCCTTAGAGAATGAGAGCAACAGAGTCTTTACACGATCTTCCAACCAGCTGGCAAAAGGATCATAAGTATTGGGATCTACCTTCCCAAAGTCTTTCTTTCCTTTCATCACTCTAACTTCCCAAGATTGGGATGCTAGTATGCTCATCTTGAAATTTCCTTCTACTGGAAAGTATAAAGACTCATTTGTATCTTCATTCAAAGGTACATCTCTTAAAGGATAGCCAAATTATTTCCTGGATAAGATAGGATTGTAGCTGATCCCACCTTTGCTTCCTATCAAGGGAAAATTTGGAAAGCTACCACAACTGACCAACATTTCTTTGCCCACAAGATCTCTGTTACCTCCCCAAGCAATGTCAACTGAGGTTAAGCCCATTAATCTTTTGGACCACTTCCAAGACTGTTTCAAATCCTGGAAAGGTCCTGATTTAGGGAGTTGCCTTACAAACCATTCAGCAAATAGGGGAGCACAACAATTTACATGTCCTTTCCTCTTTTCATTTTTGTGGTGAACTCCATAGTAGAAGTCAGCTAGCAATGTAGGTACAGGGTTTCTTTTGACAAAGATGGTAATGGCCTCCATACTAATTAGCCCTTTCTCTCCTGGAAATAAACTGATTCCATACACTATCATGGCTAATAATGCTCTGAAGTATGCCCATTTCTTTCCCAATGCCATGATATGTGCCTCTGTGATAAGAAAACCCAAAGGGATCCCCTTACTTTGGCCAGCTTCTAATCCCATATTGAGTTTGAGCATACTCAAATGACAGGCAGCACTGATATCCTCATGAGGAGGGGTCCTCTCTGAAGCATTATAAGGCATACCTTCTTTAATAGGAATATTCAACATACTAGAAATCTCCTCTAATGTAGGTACCAAGATATAATCAGGGAAAACAAAGACCCTCAGCTGTGGATCATAGAACTGCAACAAAGAATGCAAGCTATCCCTCTGGTCAACTGTGGGCTTGCTCACATAATCCAAGATCTTTCCAAACTCTTTCCTGAAATCATCAAGGACTTTGTCACCCATCAAGTTAATCAATCCCTGAATACTCTCTGTCTCCGGTTGTGGGAAAGTATAGTGGACATTTCTTTTCCTTGGAATCTCCATGTTGAAGCCGCAAATATGACCAGAAATAGGAGGTAATGAACCCTGAGAATAAAAAGAACACAAATGATTAATGATGTTATGATGTTATGCAAGGTAAGGCATGTGATCAGTGATGTGTCTGTGTAGTGAATCAAGTGATCAAGTGTCTGTGCAAGGCCACAACATCATCACAGGTATCTCTGATCAGGAGTTCATGACTTCAGAATCCATAATTAACAGAACAAGATCATATCACTGAAGTGTGCTGGGATAATGGGTATGTTGAAATTTAGGGCTCCTGCAATCCTGTAAACCCCTCCCAATCTCACAGGTGTGCTACTCGGGTCAACATCACGGACTCTCAAAGCCGAATAGAAATAATACGTTCACCATTTCCGAGAAATGGCTCATGACCAAATCAGGGAATCGGTTTGGCATTATGTACTACCCAGGGAGGCCTCGGGTGAGTCCAAGGAAACAAGCATCCCTCATAAGTCCCCAGCTTCAAGCACTGAATCGAGAAACAATAGCATATTCATCCCGAAGGGTACAATACTATCGTCATACGATCAGTTTGCCTTAACTGGATTCCTATGAGAGAACCAGGCCATCCTATGTGAGTCCCCAGTGGGCCCTCAGATGCGAGTGGGTTTGCCAACAAATGTGGTCTGCCACTGTCATCACTGGAGAGGAATGTTTCCACAAAGGTTCTCAATGATTGGTCCCCTGACTGCACATAACTATCAAGGTTGTGTATTGCCCCAGAAAGATTCCGGCATCAATACATTTCCAAGGAGGTCGCAAGTCAAGGTGTGGAACTCACTACTACCAACATAGCAAGATGCCATGAAGCCAAAGTGGAACCACTATAAGTCCTAGGGTGCACTCGAGCCCCGGTTACGAGCTCATCTCACAGTAACCCCATCCCACAGAAAAAATGAAAGCCAAACAGTCCAGCATATGATGCATGTGAAAATAAATACTGAAAGCAGTAAATAAAGCTGTAAAATAAATAGTAAACGAAAATAGTAAATAAGCACAACATCACACACATATAAACACCCAAAGAAAGCAAAAACAAACAGGCGCTAGGATTGACTCTACAAGGGAAACCAGAGATTCTGGGTTCGATCCCCAGCAGAGTCGCCAGCTGTCGCTCCCGGGATTTTCATCCTGGTACAAACGCGAAAGTGGCGCGAATAAGGTAGAGTCGCCAGCCAGACATTTTTTTATCCCGAATGAATGGGAAAGGTAATGTTGCACAAACCTGAGGAAGAAGGAAAGGACAAGGTCCTGCGAACCAAAGATCTGGGTTCGGGAGTCGGTTACGACCTGGGAAGGTATTAGCACCCCAGATCGTCTGCCGTACCCGACGGGATCCACGCTTGCTTGTTTGTTTCAAAGGGTGAGAAGTAAAGCTGTTGAACAAATGAACTGCTAAATGGAATGGGAATGGAAATGAGAAAGGGAATTGGAAAAGAGAACAAAAAGAAAGAATGGGGAAAATGTAGGGAAAATAAATAATATGCTCGAACGGGCACTACCCCGCTGCCTACGTACCTCATCGGGATAATGAGGATCAGAGTCGACGTAGTTCGCCTAACCAGGCAGGAACTTTGTTTGTGTTTTTTATGGATGGAACTACGTATGTCTATGCTCAGGTGTTACAGGCTCGTCTGGTACGAGTGCGTTTACCGTCTTGCATGCGAGACAAGTAGGCGCAAGTTCGTGTTGAGAATGAATGAGATGAGAAGAGAAGTTCCCGCAGGAAAGTTGTTTATTGTTTGTTTTTTGCTTTTTAAGAGTTTTGTATGAATTTTTCACAAGGAAGTGAATTCAAACTCTTTTCCATGGAATGTATATTTGCTACTAAATTCCAAGATGGAATAATAGAACAAGCACACCAAGCAAGGAGAATTTATCCAAGACTTGTTTCCTAGGATTAGGGTTTAAGTTCACTAGCTTGTTGAACTTTATTAAGTGTTTTTGTAGCTTTTGTGAAGAAGTATCTTTTAGATTTTTCTTTGTGAAACAACCCCTTGATGAGACTTGTACATCATGCTAGACAAGCTTA
Source organism: Lathyrus aphaca (assembly GCA_963966055.1). Classification (NCBI taxonomy): domain Eukaryota; kingdom Viridiplantae; phylum Streptophyta; class Magnoliopsida; order Fabales; family Fabaceae; genus Lathyrus; species Lathyrus aphaca. The sequence goes on along the minus strand of OZ014524.1, from coordinate 174,157,701 downwards.
CACTATTCCAAGATGGAATGATTGTAAGTGCCCCATGGAATAAGGCTATACACAAGGGATCCTTTCATGCATTTATTAAGTCTTTTTGGATTTTGTTTGAAGATGAGGAAGGAAGACTCAAATCGGAAAAGGACAAAAATTAAGGGGAACTAAGACACAACCCTAAGTTATTTATTAAAATGGTGGTCCTAATGGTGAGTGAGGTTTTTCTAATCCTAAAGAGCAAAAGGAAGAGAGAAGAAAAAGGATGTAACTTACTTCCTAAGGAAGATAAGTTGGTCCTAACAAAGGGGAACCCTACCAACAACAAATATGGAAGGAAAAAAAAAGAATTAAATGCATAAAGAAAATGCATAAAAATAAAATAAAAGAATAAGGTGTAAGGAAACATACCTTTCCCTCCCTACAAAACAAAGATTAGTGTGCATTTTATTAAAAATAATAAAGCAAACCCACACCAATTAAATCCTAATAACTCTAGGACTCAATCTAAACTCTATCTTAATTCTAGAGGAACTAAAAAAATGCTAAAACAAAAATTCAGCCCCTACTACAGCCCTTAAACTAAAAGCAGCTATCAAAAAAATTCATAACACAAAGCAACCTTTTACAGTCAGCATACAGCATAAAAGTAGGTGTAAAAAGTCTCATACAACATGCAAACATAACAAATAGCATGTATTTTATAGCACCTATATTAACAAACAGCTATGAAAACATGGGGCAGATTTGATCATTTTTATTCATGTGCACAAAGTGAATGATAAACAACACATTAATGTGAATTAACATGGATCTACACACATCACAACATGAACTCAAACATGTGAATTTATTTACATCATTTATTTGATTAAAAGGAACAATGATCAACAAGAACAAACACACTTTTTCATGTTGCACAAATGAGCATTTTATCATGAGATTGAACAAGTATCACTACAAGCATCAATTGTTACACATGCATGGCATAAAAATCAGAATTGAACTCATGTTAATATATGATCAATTAAGCACAAGAAACTTGCATGAACATGTGAAGTATTTAATCACTTTTGGCAAAAAATCAATCATGGCATTTAATCACTTTATCAATCAAGCAAGCAATGACAATAATCATGAAGCACATATTGAATTTAAGCAAGCACTTAACATGTGAAACAAATGATTAAAGTGTAGCAAAACACATCAAGAATCAATTATAGCACCTTTACACATTTAACACAAAACATGGACAAGTGAATGGAATCATGTCGAAACGACTCGAAACAAATGAATCGGCTACTGGAAATAGACCCAAAAATTCCCTAAAATCAATACCTAAACATATATGAACCTTAGAAGCACTAGGAAGCAAGATTGAGCAAGAAAATAAGCTAAAAAAACCAAAAACTAACAGCGTTAACCGGTTAACTAAACGGTTAACCCGTTAACGGACCCCAAACAACACTAAATTTGGCCAAAAACACATGCGTTAACCGGTTAACCAAAACGTTAACCGGTTAACGCTGAACAGAAAGTGAAAAATGCTTTTGAAATAAGTTCTTTTGGCCACAATCTTCTTTCTAAACAACCCTAACCCCCACCTAATCATGCTAACACAAATTTTTACTCAATTAGGGCTTATTAACACATGCTAGAATCTATAACAAGCTACAACCTAACTTCTAATCCATTAAAAATCCACATATCGCAAGCAAAACGTAATGAAAACATAACCAACCACAAGTAATACGAAAAGCACTTAAAGAATGCAGAAATGGCGAGATAAAGAGAATAACTTAAAGGAAAAGTGATTTTAAACCACCAACCTACGAAGCGGAGAAGTACTTCGGTAAATGTTGCAAGAATCGGAGCTTGATCGAAGAGAAAACCAAGAAAATCGCGAATCCGCAAAATAAATGCGTTCTTGATGCTTGAGCCTTCTTGCACTTCCGATAAGTCGAAATCTTCATAAAAATCAGTAGATTCTTCTTCTACAATCCACAATTCAATGGAGGTTGGAGGCTAAGCTTTAAGATCTTCAAGTTTCAATGTGAAAATTGAAGAGCTTCTTCAAAAAAGCTTTGGTGAAAAGGGAAATGGAGGAAAAATGAGAGAGAAAAAGTGATTCTAGAAATTGTGAGAGAGTGAAAAATTTGGAACCTTTTGCATTAAAGTGATTAATGATTATATAGGGGCTAGGCTTGGAGCTAGGTTTGGGAATGGAGTTAGGTTTAGGAATGGAGTTATGTTTGTAGTTAGTTAGGGTTAGGGTTGGAGAAGGAATATTCATAATATTCCTTGGAATATTCCTTGGAATACTCTAGAAGGTTGTGGAACATGGTAGAAACATCCAAAGGAAATGGAGTGGAATTGAAGTGGAAAAAACAAGAGGGAAAGAATGAAAGGAAATGTGGAAGGAAAGTGGAAGGAAAAGTGGAGGGAAAGGTGAAATTAACCACTTTTCAAATGATTTTTTCTTGATTTTTTTATGATTCCTCCATCATTTATTGACCAAATTTGAACCATAGGACCATTGTAATCCTAATTTCATGGTTTTGATCTCAAAAAGTCAGGAGTCGACTTTTTTTACCTAGCTCGGTTGCCTTTTCCCCGATTCTTCGATTTTTAGTCATCTGGCCAGTCGAACCTCTTCCAAAATGATTTTGTGGACGAAATTTGAACCCTAGGCACTTGACATCATATATAAGACAATGGAATCCTCTTTGAATCATAACTTCATGCAGAAGCCCAGTAGAAGTGAAACCCTAATTTGGCCTTTTTCATCAGGAGATGTTGCACTGCTTGCCTTCTCTGATTAAACCAAATCTTTACATGGCTTGTGGCTTCAAATGAATACTTGTAGGATGTTGTGAACCCTTTGCACAAGGTTCAGAAGCTTTGTGGCCCTTTCGTTGCCTTTGTATAGCCTTCAGTTGCTCCAATCATTGATCACATACCTATGCCTCAGCCATGCTACACATGATGCAATGTTTTTGGTTATTTTATGAATCTATGTATGCAAAATGTTGGGGAAATGAGAGGGAAAATTTTGAGGTATTACAATAACATATGTCTAAGACTTTACCATTGCATAGAGCATATGTATATGTAGACACCCTAAATTTGCCCTCTGGCTTTTGTATCTTTTTCAGCTTTTCGTTTTGCATTCATACGCATTTTGCATACCATTTGCATAAGTTCCTAAGGCATGGGATCGAGATTTCCTGGTGATTAGGGTTTCACATCTTTATCTACGGATTATTAGAGAGTTCAAGGTTTCAGCTATGCAACCATTAGTGGCATCATCCTCTCTTTGTTCCTGTCACTAAATTAGGGTTTATTTCCTTGATTTAGCGGTATTCAGAGGTTTCCCGTCTGAAAGGGCTATTTGCTATGCATCTGGGCTGTCATCAATTCAGTGGTCGATTTATCGAACAGTGCATGCTCAAGTCAAGTTGTGTTGTGTACTGGATTTATCAAGTTATCAAGTTGTGATTCATGAGAAGTTTGGTTCAGGAAATTAGACTATATGTGTTGCTGTTATTGGACCAAGCCTCCCTAAGCCCATGCGAATTTGAGCTTTGCACCTGTGTATTTGGTTTCAAACTCCCAACTGCTTCAAAAGCTAGGCCAATGGCCCTTTGGATACTCGACCCAGCATGTTGCTGATCAGCACCTGAATCCAGCGACCACCCCTCTCCTCCATTGTTTCCATTTTTTTATATATTATTGTGTTTTCTTTCTTAATTATTCTATCATCTTCTTTATAATTTTGTTGATTAGTTTTTTTAATTATTTTTATTAATATTTGTTAGAAGTTTTAGTTTAAAACTTTACTAGATTTTGACATAATTTTGTGAATTTTATTAATCAATTTTAGTATAACTTTATCTAGTTTCGATTAATTTTGTTTAGTATTTAATCTCGATTTAGCTTTGACTTTAATTTCTCATTGATTTAGTTTAATTTAGTGAAGAGTTTTAGTTTATAATTTGTTAATTTTTGATTTAGAATTTTGAATTAGTTAATTAATCGTTAATTTGATTATTGTTCTTAGTGTAGAATTTTCTTAGAAATTTTATTGTTTTAAACTTAGAATATTCTTTTGATTAGTTATTATTTATTTAAATTTATTTATTTTTAATTTAAATTTGATTTTTAATTTTTGTTTTAAATTTTTATTAGTTAGTTTAAATTTAATTTAAATTCATAATTTTATTAGTTTTGTTACTCTTAGTTAGTTTTGTTTCTATTATTTTTGTTTAATCCAAACCCAACTTGTTTAGTTCATTTGGAACCAAGTCAAGGCTAGTGCATTAGCAAGATACAAACACACAAAAATGCTGGCAGCAGAGGGGACAGAATTGAAAAGTTTCATAAAGTGGGCAAAAGAGCTTTTGATGCAGAAAAAAGTACAGCAGGTAGCCGCAAAAGAAAGAAAACTTCAGCCAAGATCCCTGAATATACCCTGCACGCACACAAACAACACAGCAGAACATCACTCAACTCTACTCCTCAATCCTTCTGTCAACAAAAAAATCAAAACTACACGCACGCATTTTCCGCATTCACACTCACCTATTCTCCAACCCTCAGCATCTATCATAAACCAGCCAACCTTTCATCACCTGAAACCGCAACTCATTTTCATTTCAACAGAACAATAAATCACAAAACTCAACCTGCAAAACAAAAACACATAACAGCAACAAGCCTAGAATCACCACCTCGGATTCACAAACACTCTTCCCATCGACACAGCCATCACCACACAGCTACCTCCTTGCTCTGTATCACAACCACAAACCTTGCTGCATTCCAAACATCACAACCTTCATCCACAACCATCACCCTTCACTCAAGCCTATACACTCTTTATCACCTACAAACACCACCCTTCAAACTGAACGAAAGAAAACACAACAACCACCACCTCACCATCCCCAACCGCCTTCATCATTTTCAGCAACCACAGTACACAACCAAATCACAGAAATCAGAGACATAAAAGAAAGAGATGAAGAGATCGTGAGAGTGAAGCAAAAACCGAGGAAAAAAAAAACCCTTTTCAAATACTCTTTCTCTGTGCTCATCCCGACACCCTCGTCACCCTTTGTCTCGCATCGAACCACGAACCTCACCAACTTTCTTCAACGGCAGAACTTCATAAACCACAAAATCCGGAAAACAGATCGAAAGTGGAAGAAAGGATTCAAGCCAGAATCGTTGAAGGGGCGAAGTCGCGATTTGCTGCTTTGAAAGAGAAGCTGAAACTGAGACGGATAGCAGGCCGCGCAAGCAAGCAGCAACAGGCCATGGATCGCTGACGTTTGCGAGATGGAGAAGGTCGTCGGCGTCGCGGCAGAGTTTTTTTAGGTTTTCGGCTGCGAGATCGTTGATTGGTTGTTGCGGCAGAAGTTGATGAAGGAGATGTACTGTCGTCGCTTTGAGAAGAAGAGGACCGTTTTGTGGAGCAGGGCATGGGAGAGACTGATTGCAGATTTAAAGCGTGTTTACCACCTTGTCCTTGCATTTATTTGTTTACCTTTTATTTTTATTAAACTTTAATAATATTTTTTCTGATTATTTCATGCTGACTTTTATCTTCTTTTCCTAAAAAGGTTACTTTGGTGTGTGTGTTTTTTGTTGGACTCACAGCGTGAAGGGGCTCAGCCCATTTGAATCCCTCATCAGCGGACCACCCCCCCTCAACTTCATTGTTTTCTTTTGATTATTAGTTTATTTTAGTTCTATTGTGTTTCTTTTTTGAATTGAATTGTTGTTTTGGTTTATTATTATTTGTTAAAGATAATTTTGGAATTTTATTATAATTTTCTTTAGTTATTTTTGTTTATTATTCTTAATTCAGTTTTGACGGTAATATTGAATTTTTTATTTATTTATTTATTTAATATAGTGATGTTAATCTTGGTTTTAGCTTTATATTTAATTTTTGTGAAGGCTTATTGCTTGATGTCGATAATGGAGGATTTTGCTTGATGATGGTCTTCTTGTTGATTGTTCGTGAAACTTGATGCAAACAGTGGCATTTAGTGGTTGATTTCCTAGACACGATTACTCATCTTGGTGGACCCTTTGGATATTTGGTTTCTGACAAATCTTGCTTGATTCCGTTTGCGCATTGAAAGTTTTATGATGTAGAACAATTGAGTCTTACTGGGATAGTGTGAATCTTCTTGGTAATTATTTCTGGATTTCTTCTTGCGCGGAGTGAAGAGGCAACGGACCTTCTCCGTTAGGTACAACTGAGGACCGATTTTTACTTATCGCATGCTGTTGCATTTGGAAGTCCTACTGGTGTAGGCTCTGTTTGTGCATTCCTTATCTTCGTTCATCGCGTTCTCATCTTGTTTCTCCTTATCTTATTTCTATTTCATCCAACTCATCCTATTTCGTTCTTCATTCTTATTCATCTCAATTGCTCCTTTCTCATCCTCATATTCTTATATTCTTCTTAACTGGAGGTGTGCTTAGGCCACCATGGGGCTTCTCCTTTCACCTTTCTCTTCTTCTTTTCTTCTCCTTCATTAGGATAGTGAGCCACACAAACCTTAGGACATCCGAGCATGTGAATATTAGGATTAGACTTTTCCCATTTAGCTTTTACCTTTATGTCTCTTTGAGTCCTCTCTTCTCATCTCATAATCAGGGACTAAACCCTAAAGGCTTTAAGGCTTTGTGATTAAGCTTATGCCTGCATCCTTCTCTTAGGATGGAGTGTATAACTTTAATCCTAAGTGTTAAACCCTTAATGTGTTTAAATCTCTTAATCAATTCACTTAATAATCATCAAGACATCACACTTGTAACTTGGGCCTTGCATTAGGGTTCTAATTCTTCCTTAATTGGTTAAGAAGGACTAACCCTAGTGTTAATGGACAAGTCCCCCTCAAGTTGTCTTACAAATCATAAAATCCACTTCATCATCATACCATTGAATAAAATCCACTTAATCAAAGGCTTGTTTTGTCATGAGTTTAATCCCTAATCATGGATTAAGCTGAGGAGTTTTCCTCAGCTTAAACACTCTCATCTATTATCCTTCTATTAGGATGGTGTAATGAGTCTGTTTAATCCTTGATTATGGCTTAACCTCATTACTTAACACTAAACAAAAACACCAAAAACATCTAAATAATCACAAGTAGGTTAATGATCTTAATCCTACTCCATGGTGATTAAGTGTGAGAATCTGACTTCACACTTAAGGTATTCTCATTACCCCTAATCAGAGGGAAGATGTGATGAGTTTACTAAATCCATTGGTTTAGACTTAAGCTCATTAACTTAGGACAAACTCTCAAAAGCAATAAAAGACTGAAAACACAAAAACAAACAATAATCGTCTCCTCCGGGATTCTTTTCTCATCTCATTCACTCACAAACGAGAACTTGCTTCTTCCGTCTAATGCAAGACAGTTTGCACCTGGGCCAGACAGGTCATACACTTGAGCATTGACAAGTAAGCAGTTCACAAGTCAATTCTTCTTTCAGTCTCTTTGGGTCGAACTACGGTGTTCTGACTTCCTCATTGCACGAGAGGATACGTAGGCATAACTTAACAGTTATCGAACAAAAGTCTCTGTATATTCCCCCTCCTTCCAGCTTCATTCTTAGCCTCATTATCATGAGCATTTCATTCCTGTCCTTACACTGACACTATACATATCACACATCACTTTCTTTTGCACTGACACCTGTACTTCTTTTTCCAGCTCTTTTATACACAGATTGCACTGACACTACCCCTTTATAGCACAAATCTTTCAAGCGTGGATCCCGTCGAGTACGGCGGACAATCTGGGTGCTAATACCTTCCCAGGTTGTAACCAACCCCCTTTCTCAGTCTCTCTGGTTCGCAACCATCTTATCCATCTTTTTCTAGGTCTATGCAGCATTGCCTTTCCTCCGGGATAAAAATGCCTAGCTGGCGACTCTATTCATCTCCAGTGAGTTCACGGTTGTGTGTTCTCATTGTCCCTCTCGCCGACCGTTCGCGTCTGTACCTTTATTTGGGCATGTCCCACCTATCGGGAGCGACAGCTTGGCGACTCTGCTGGGGAGCCTTATATTGCAACCAGGGCTTCTGGTTCTTTTTGTGGGTTCCTCCTAGCGCTTGATTGATTTGTGTTTACTGGGGTGTTATGTGCTTATTTGTGCTTGTATTTATTTTTGTTTATTGATTTATGTACAGTTTGCTTTACTGCTTTTCTTTATTGCATTTGTATATATCATACTGTCATGTTGCTGGCTGGATCTGTTGTTTGCTTTGGTGGGTGGGGTTCTATTGAGAGTTAAGGTCCTACACCTGGGACCTGAGTGACACCTAGGATAGAGTGAATCATATTCTTTCCCATTCCATTTCGGTCTGGTGCGGGAATATGAAACACGGTTCAGATGTGGGTTTCTTCTTGAGAACTCTGTGTTGCAGATTTCCTGCAATGCTAGGGCTATCTGGGAAGCCTGCTAAGTCTGGATGACCTTTTAGTATTGACCTTCAGAAACTGAGGTGAATTAGAGGAGGAACTTTTATGGTTATTGTAAACACTGTACCTCCGGGTTGGAAGTGTTTACACTTCCCATAAATGATCCAAGTCTGAGGATCCTTGTTTTAGAACATCACCTGTGAGGGGGTTGGGTTGTTTACAGGTTTGCAGGAACCCTTGACCTCAACATACCCTCATTACCAGTACGATTGTTTGATCCGGTCACTATGATCCTGAAGTTATTGACCTCTGGTTTTCAGTTACTATTTCGGGTTACTATACAGGGATCTTGTGGTTACAGACACTTGATTCTTGGTTCAGCATTCCAGATTCCAGGCAGTTTCCAGCTGTGATCCCATGTCTTTGCACCTTTTGCATCATCATATTGCATTTTGCATTTGCATCCGCATTGTATTTTCCTCTTCCAGAGAGCTCATCCTTCCTCTTTTGTCCATGACCAACCAGCTGATTTCCCGGTACTCAGTTTGAACAAGTGGTAACAGTTAGAGGACGACAGGGTTTGAAGGAAGATTGAGCAGTGTCAAGAGGTAAAGGGTCAGATTGGAAGCCGTCAGTAGCTATGTCAGAGAACAACCGTCAGAATGTTGAGTTTCCACCTGGTTTCACTTCAATGACCAATCCGTTGTATGGTCTTTCTCCTGATGAAGATCTTCCACAAGTGAGCAATCTTGCTCAAGCTCAACCTGTACAGACCCCGATCATGAATCAGAATGTGCCTGAACCATCTGCTATCCGAGGTGGACCTTCATCTTCGACTGATACTACGAATTATCAGAGTTTTGCCTTCCCTATGCCAGACTTCCAAGGGGCAATCCCTCTTGTGAAAACCAAGGATCCACAAGTTATTGATCCTGCTAAAAGATTTCGTGTGTTGGACGAGCGACTCAAAGCCTTAGCGGATCCTGATGCCTTTGGTTTTGATGCTCTAACCCTGTGTTTGGTGCCTGGTCTTGTCATTCCTCCAGATTTCAAAACTCCGAAGTTTGAGAAATACACTGGTGTCAGTTGCCCGAAGCGTCATTTGGTGATGTTCTGTAGAAAAATGACTTCTCATGCCTGCAATGATAAGTTGATGATTCACTGTTTTCAGGACAGTTTAAGTGGGGCATCTTTAAGTTGGTACATGGATTTGGAAAGCAGTCATATTCGATCTTGGAATGATTTATCCAGAGCTTTCGTAAAGCAATACCAGTACAATATGGACGTGGTACCCAATCGCACGCACTTGCAGAGTCTATCCCAGAGGAGTGGTGAATCTTTCAGAGAATATGCACAGCGGTGGAGAGAATTGGCAGCCCAAGTGCAACCACCACTTTCAGACAGAGAATTAATTGACCTGTTCGTAGGCACCTTGCAGGGTCCATACTTGGAAAGAATGAGTAGCATTGGGATGACAAGCTTCTCTGATTTGATGATAGTTGGAGTACGCATTGAGAGCCTGCTCAAAAGTGGAAAGATCCAGGACTTTTCGAATATCCTAGCTAGTGAAGGTGAGTCTGTTGTTAGCTCCCAAGAGGAAGAATGGGATGATGTCAGTGCAGTCATGGCAAATATCGAATATTCTAGACCAACATCTTCTCAGAGATCATCTTTTCCTGAATCTGATTACTCTTACGGACATTCGGCAATACACAGAGCACCGTGTCAGAAACCCTGGGCTCCTCCTCGTCCAAATCTGCAATCTCATGGTCGAAGACCTCAGAATCAACTTCAGAGCCAGCCTAGGCCTCGTAACAATCTGGAAAGAAGGATTGCTCCTCTTCATCCAGTTCCCATGGCATACAGTGAACTCTTGCCACATCTAGTTCAAAGCTCTTTGGTGGTTCCTAAGCCTCTCAAGCCGTTACCAGGGCCATATCCTCCAGGGTATAATCCTCATGAGCAGTGCGGGTATCATGGTGGATCAATGGGGCATTCAACTGAAGATTGCAAAGCTTTTCAAGCCAAAGTACAACAGTTGATCGACAAGGGCTACATTTCCTTTCCAGAAGGAAGCTTGGTTGCGCACGTCAACCTTTCACCTGATTGAGTTCAAAGACTTCGAAGGAGCGTATCCTGATTTCGGTGGCTCAGACAACAGTATGTCAGCAGAGTTGGTGATCATTGTATCCTTTTATCATTTGCATTGTAGTTTCTTTCCTGTTAGCAGCTACTTGTCTTTTAAGCAATGTTATTTTTGAATGGTAATGTTAATGTAGTGATCTTGCATTTTTGAATCAATTATGTCGCATTCGCTCATTTTTCTTTACTTGCATTGAAAAAAAGAAAAAAGAAAACAAAAATTGCATCCATATACCTCCCATTTATTTCACTGTTGTTTAGCAGGTTTGAGAGAGGATGATGACAACTGAATACCCATAATTGTTCAAGGTATGCTTTCAGGGTAGAACCTGCTGACGATGTACAGGCATTGCTTCAATTCCCAAACACCGGAGATATAAGGGAGATAGACCCTCGTCAACCCCTTTTGAGCCTTAAAGTAGGAGTTTCTTTTCTGAACGAAAAAACCCCTCACGTCCAAACCGGGGCAGGGTAGTTATCAGTTAATTTGACCGAGCGTTCAAATTTCCAAAGTAGTGTGCATCCGAGGATCCATTACCTTTATTCATTACACCTCAAGAGGTCAAGGGACGTGAAACCACAATGGTTATCCCTCACCAACAAAGGAATGAGGCAGTCAACCCTTTCAGCAAGTCATGACAAGCCAGTGTCACACGATTTGTTCAACAAAAATCAAAAGAAAAAGAAATAAAGCCCGCTAAGTCGAAAAAATGTGTGAAAACATATGACTTAGGCAAAAGTTAGGGCATCCCGCTGGACTTCAAAATCGAAAAATTCAAAAAAAAAAAGAGAACCAGTCCAGGCAAAAGTTAGGGAATAAAAAAATCTGAAAAAATATTCCATGAGAACAAAGTCGTGTGACCAGACACAAAGTCAGAATGGGTGACTGTTACTCCAAGAAACCTCATTGGTGCGTAAACCATCAACGTCATTGGTTCCTCAACCATTACAAAACCCCTGTGAGAAGCGGGCACTTAAGTCGAATTAGCTGAATATAGGACCGAAGAACATCAAGGAGAATGGGTGGGCACAAATAAACTTCGAGCCATAAATCTTTCTTTCTAAAAACCGTGAACCAGACCACGTCATAACCCTTGAAAGTCCTAATTGAATCAGGTTCATTTCTGAAAGCATACTACGACAAGGTTGCGTAAACTGACTCCTAACGATTTGCCAACTCAACACTACGTTTGGACTAATCGTCCATTCGTCACACACGATCACAGCATTCAAATAAATAAATTTTCAAAAACTTGCATGTGTACTGCATTAAAATTACCATTTGTGAATGAACAGTTTTAATTGCAAGTCAGTTTGTGACACCAGGGAAGTTCCTACAAAGAGAAATCATGAGGGAACTTGATCATTCAACAATGATGACCAGAATCAAGAGCATCTTGTCAGCCTATGAATCAGGGGCATGTTATCCAGTGGCTTTGTCAACCAAGGTATCCGTCAGGGTAAAGCAAGTTCCTAAGCATCAGTTGATCGAGGAACGTCATTCAAAGTCAGTTGATCAGAGCTGAATCTGCCAAACAGGGGCATGCCACCCTAATTCTCTGTTGACCAAGGATGAATTCGTCCAATGCTCAGTCAGAATGAGTCAATTCGCTTCCACGCTCATGCAGGGGCAGGATACTTCCAGAGATCACTAAGTGCAACTCTCCTCGAGAGAACATCCAAGTTTTTCTGTTCCAGAAATTGGATAATCAGCAACAGTCTGTTCAGAGACTCGCCCAACAGGGGCAAACTTTAGCTATGCAGAGCAAGTATATCAGTAATCTCGAGTTCATGACGAGTATCGGGCAATCGTATTACCCACCCTCGCCTTTGGCACCCTTCTCATTAGAAGCCTTGTCACCAAGACCTTTCTTCCCACCTCGGGAGTTTTTCTGGCCTTTCATAATCATTGCATAAATCATTTGCATACATTATTCATGTCGTTTCGCTCGAGCATATAGAGCATATGCATCATCATTGCATTGGTCACAACCCCGCAACATCAGATCTCACATCCAGGGCCTCGTAACCCCAGCTTATCAACTTTTCAGAGTCTAGTCCTCGTCCGGCAGACAAACCCAAAGTCCAGTTCTCGTCTGGCAAACCCATTCCAAATACCAGTTCTCGTCTGGTAGGCGAACCTTTTACCAGTTCTCGTCTGGTCACCTTTTCATTCAACCCATTGAACGCCAGTTCTCGTCTGGTATTCATTCTTTTTCAGAGTCAATTCTCGTTTGACAATGAACCTGAGGAGTCAGTTCTCGTCTGATGACTTATTCTTTGCCCATCAGTTCTCGTCTGTTGGCCTACCTACTAATAAATCAGTTCTCGTCTGGTAATTCACCTTCAAAAGTCCAATTGCTTGGCAACCAAAAATATAATATATCTATCAACCCGGCCCTAGCGCCCAACCATCCTTGTTTCATATCTTTGCATGAGCATACGTCTGCATTGTACATCATTTGCATTGCATCTTCATACCGCATGGTTTCTGTTTTAGCTCTGATGTGGGGCAAAGAATCGTTTCAAGACGTAATCTGGGGCAGTTATCTCAAGACTTGTTGAATTTCTGCGAGAGTTTGAAGACACTGGGGCAATTCTGGATGCCAAGTCTTCTGTAAAATCCTCTGAAGACGATCTTTTTATGGATGATGCAGTATGGTATAATTGAGGAGTTAAGGGAATGATAGTTCACTCAGGATGATCAGTAATGCTTTTGTTGAGCTCCAGAAGTTTGAAGCACTGTGTTAATTCTCAGGGAATGTCTGGTATTTATTTTACCAGCAGGGCATTGGAAGTTTATTTCTTCCCCGAGCATAAAGATCTTCTTTCAGCCGACAAGATTCCCTCATGAGGAGTTGGTTATTCACATTCAGTCAAAGCCAATTTCCATTGGCATATCTTTCCAACACAGTCGTTATACTATACTTGGGGCATATTTTGACTTATTTAATTCTCCAGCAAAGCATTTCCTCAGCAGAGCACTGCCAAATCTTTTCTCAACCATGCCAGAAGGTTGACATCCCCAGCTGAGTCAGAACAGATGATATCCCTAACAGAACTTCAAGGCTAATTGAATCGTTCTCGTCCCCAAGCGGACTTATCTTTTCACAACGAAGTTTTCCCAACAGGAAGCTGAAAGCCTTGCTTCCCTACAAAGTTAAGATTATCAGAATTCCCTCCTCAGCAGGATTGTGTGATCAAGCATCTTCCCTAGCCAAGTCTAAAGATGATCTTTCCTCATAGAGTCATCGGGATTCTCATTTCCAAGGGATTTTCCCAGCAGAGCAAGGAGAAATTCTCTCCAGTGGAGTCAGAGCGGGATGATCAGATCCTCAGCAGATGTTCAAAGCAGTTGAACGAAGTATACCTCACGCAGAGTCGTCTTTCCTCCAGTGAAAACCTCTCCAACAAGCATCAGGTTGCCAACACTTCGTTCCCATCAGAGTTAAAAGCTTTCAACCTGTCAGCAGTATACAGAATGCTTCCCAGATTCTCCAGCGGAGAGCTAAAGCTAAAACAGTTGCCTCACATTCACAAACATCAGTATATACTCCTTGTGGCACCCGTCTGTGTCATATCCCCAGCAGAAAGCCAAAGCGTCCCCTTTGCACTCACAGATACTTATATACAGTTCCCTTGACATCCGTCCATGTCATTTTCCCCAGTACAGTAACATAAACATTTTGTATATCAGATACTTGTTTATACTATACTTTTCTCCTTTTGACACTCGTCTGTGTCGCTCTCTCCAGCAGATAAACACTCATCTATACACCACTCATACTTACTACTCATGTTACTCTTATATACAGATACTCGTCCGTATCTTGTACACACCATTCATATCCCCGCAGATTCAACACTAGTCCTTGTTCTTTGTTAACCAGTTGGTACTCGTCCGTACCATCATCTCAGAACATGCGTCAAGAGTTTGTTTCTACATGATACTCGTCCGTATCATAGTCTTAAGGATGCTCGTCCGCATTTTTAATCCATACACTGTGTCAAACACTTTTGTCTTCTTGAATCTAGACACTCTCATGTGTCTACTATTCCCCAGAAGAGTCCCCTCAGAATCAACACTTGTCCGTGTTCCTTGTTAACCAGTTGATACTCGTCTGTATCATCATCAGTATTTGTTTCTATTCGATACTCGTCCGTATCGTAGTCTTAGGGATGCTCGTCCGCATCTTTAATCTATACACAACGTCAAAACACTTATACCTTTTATTTCTTGGATATAAACACTCGTCCGTGTTTACTACTCCCTAGTAGATTGTCAACAAAGCAAAATTTTCTTTTTATCTGACATTCGTCCTGTGTCATGATAAACTTTGAGAGCAGTCGTACCCTGCTAGGTGGTCGTCCTCCACCTCTTGATGGTCGTCCTCCATCATGCTCATCCGATGGCCGTCCCCATCGTTGATTTTCTATCCGACATTCGTCCTATGTCGTGATTTTAGCAGCCGTCCCCTGCTAGGTGGTCGTCCTCCACCTCTAGGTGATCGTCCTTCGCCATTAGATGACCGTCCCTCATCTTAACCCCAACAGAGCAGCCGTCCCCTGCTAGGTGATCGTCCTTCACCTTTGATGACCGTACCTCATCATCTGTTTATTTTCATTTATTCTTTAACCCGATGGTCGTCCCCGTCGTGGTCCCTTTTCCTTTTAGCCCGATGGCCGTCCCCATCGTCGGTTGCTTTACTTTATGAACTTGATGGCCGTCCCCATCATGTTTCATTAATTCCCAGAGAATCTTACGACTTTATCTTGACGGCCATCCCCATCATAATTTCTTATTTTTCCCAGCTAGTCGGCCGTCCCCGTCTTGGCTTTACCTTATATCCCCAGCATGTCGGCCGTCCCCGTCATCGCTCTTTACCCAGCAGTCGTCCTCTGCTCGGCGGTCGTCCTCCGTCGCCCACACTTTACAGTATACTCCATTTTCCTTTGCAATCTATATCCCTTTTCTTCTTCATTCTGTGAGTGCAAATTTTGGGGTCTTTTGGTATTCAATCACTGTTTATCTTGAACGTCTAATAGCCGTTGCTCTCATCCTCTTCAGATTAACAGTTGCTTGAATAGGGGCAGCTGTAGACACCCTAAATTTGCCCTCTGGCTTTTGTATCTTTTTCAGCTTTTCGTTTTGCATTCATACGCATTTTGCATACCATTTGCATAAGTTCCTAAGGCATGGGATCGAGATTTCCTGGTGATTAGGGTTTCACATCTTTATCTACGGATTATTAGAGAGTTCAAGGTTTCAGCTATGCAACCATTAGTGGCATCATCCTCTCTTTGTTCCTGTCACTAAATTAGGGTTTATTTCCTTGATTTAGCGGTATTCAGAGGTTTCCCGTCTGAAAGGGCTATTTGCTATGCATCTGGGCTGTCATCAATTCAGTGGTCGATTTATCGAACAGTGCATGCTCAAGTCAAGTTGTGTTGTGTACTGGATTTATCAAGTTATCAAGTTGTGATTCATGAGAAGTTTGGTTCAGGAAATTAGACTATATGTGTTGCTGTTATTGGACCAAGCCTCCCTAAGCCCATGCGAATTTGAGCTTTGCACCTGTGTATTTGGTTTCAAACTCCCAACTGCTTCAAAAGCTAGGCCAATGGCCCTTTGGATACTCGACCCAGCATGTTGCTGATCAGCACCTGAATCCAGCGACCACCCCTCTCCTCCATTGTTTCCATTTTTTTATATATTATTGTGTTTTCTTTCTTAATTATTCTATCATCTTCTTTATAATTTTGTTGATTAGTTTTTTTAATTATTTTTATTAATATTTGTTAGAAGTTTTAGTTTAAAACTTTACTAGATTTTGACATAATTTTGTGAATTTTATTAATCAATTTTAGTATAACTTTATCTAGTTTCGATTAATTTTGTTTAGTATTTAATCTCGATTTAGCTTTGACTTTAATTTCTCATTGATTTAGTTTAATTTAGTGAAGAGTTTTAGTTTATAATTTGTTAATTTTTGATTTAGAATTTTGAATTAGTTAATTAATCGTTAATTTGATTATTGTTCTTAGTGTAGAATTTTCTTAGAAATTTTATTGTTTTAAACTTAGAATATTCTTTTGATTAGTTATTATTTATTTAAATTTATTTATTTTTAATTTAAATTTGATTTTTAATTTTTGTTTTAAATTTTTATTAGTTAGTTTAAATTTAATTTAAATTCATAATTTTATTAGTTTTGTTACTCTTAGTTAGTTTTGTTTCTATTATTTTTGTTTAATCCAAACCCAACTTGTTTAGTTCATTTGGAACCAAGTCAAGGCTAGTGCATTAGCAAGATACAAACACACAAAAATGCTGGCAGCAGAGGGGACAGAATTGAAAAGTTTCATAAAGTGGGCAAAAGAGCTTTTGATGCAGAAAAAAGTACAGCAGGTAGCCGCAAAAGAAAGAAAACTTCAGCCAAGATCCCTGAATATACCCTGCACGCACACAAACAACACAGCAGAACATCACTCAACTCTACTCCTCAATCCTTCTGTCAACAAAAAAATCAAAACTACACGCACGCATTTTCCGCATTCACACTCACCTATTCTCCAACCCTCAGCATCTATCATAAACCAGCCAACCTTTCATCACCTGAAACCGCAACTCATTTTCATTTCAACAGAACAATAAATCACAAAACTCAACCTGCAAAACAAAAACACATAACAGCAACAAGCCTAGAATCACCACCTCGGATTCACAAACACTCTTCCCATCGACACAGCCATCACCACACAGCTACCTCCTTGCTCTGTATCACAACCACAAACCTTGCTGCATTCCAAACATCACAACCTTCATCCACAACCATCACCCTTCACTCAAGCCTATACACTCTTTATCACCTACAAACACCACCCTTCAAACTGAACGAAAGAAAACACAACAACCACCACCTCACCATCCCCAACCGCCTTCATCATTTTCAGCAACCACAGTACACAACCAAATCACAGAAATCAGAGACATAAAAGAAAGAGATGAAGAGATCGTGAGAGTGAAGCAAAGACCGAGAAAAAAAAACCCTTTTCAAATACTCTTTCTCTGTGCTCATCCCGACACCCTCGTCACCCTTTGTCTCGCATCGAACCACGAACCTCACCAACTTTCTTCAACGGCAGAACTTCATAAACCACAAAATCCGGAAAACAGATCGAAAGTGGAAGAAAGGATTCAAGCCAGAATCGTTGAAGGGGCGAAGTCGCGATTTGCTGCTTTGAAAGAGAAGCTGAAACTGAGACGGATAGCAGGCCGCGCAAGCAAGCAGCAACAGGCCATGGATCGCTGACGTTTGCGAGATGGAGAAGGTCGTCGGCGTCGCGGCAGAGTTTTTTTAGGTTTTCGGCTGCGAGATCGTTGATTGGTTGTTGCGGCAGAAGTTGATGAAGGAGATGTACTGTCGTCGCTTTGAGAAGAAGAGGACCGTTTTGTGGAGCAGGGCATGGGAGAGACTGATTGCAGATTTGAAGCGTGTTTACCACCTTGTCCTTGCATTTATTTGTTTACCTTTTATTTTTATTAAACTTTAATAATATTTTTTCTGATTATTTCATGCTGACTTTTATCTTCTTTTCCTAAAAAGGTTACTTTGGTGTGTGTGTTTTTTGTTGGACTCACAGCGTGAAGGGGCTCAGCCCATTTGAATCCCTCATCAGCGGACCACCCCCCCTCAACTTCATTGTTTTCTTTTGATTATTAGTTTATTTTAGTTCTATTGTGTTTCTTTTTTGAATTGAATTGTTGTTTTGGTTTATTATTATTTGTTAAAGATAATTTTGGAATTTTATTATAATTTTCTTTAGTTATTTTTGTTTATTATTCTTAATTCAGTTTTGACGGTAATATTGAATTTTTTTTTTTTATTTATTTATTTAATATAGTGATGTTAATCTTGGTTTTAGCTTTATATTTAATTTTTGTGAAGGCTTATTGCTTGATGTCGATAATGGAGGATTTTGCTTGATGATGGTCTTCTTGTTGATTGTTCGTGAAACTTGATGCAAACAGTGGCATTTAGTGGTTGATTTCCTAGACACGATTACTCATCTTGGTGGACCCTTTGGATATTTGGTTTCTGACAAATCTTGCTTGATTCCGTTTGCGCATTGAAAGTTTTATGATGTGGAACAATTGAGTCTTACTGGGATAGTGTGAATCTTCTTGGTAATTATTTCTGGATTTCTTCTTGCGCGGAGTGAAGAGGCAACGGACCTTCTCCGTTAGGTACAACTGAGGACCGATTTTTACTTATCGCATGCTGTTGCATTTGGAAGTCCTACTGGTGTAGGCTCTGTTTGTGCATTCCTTATCTTCGTTCATCGCGTTCTCATCTTGTTTCTCCTTATCTTATTTCTATTTCATCCAACTCATCCTATTTCGTTCTTCATTCTTATTCATCTCAATTGCTCCTTTCTCATCCTCATATTCTTATATTCTTCTTAACTGGAGGTGTGCTTAGGCCACCATGGGGCTTCTCCTTTCACCTTTCTCTTCTTCTTTTCTTCTCCTTCATTAGGATAGTGAGCCACACAAACCTTAGGACATCCGAGCATGTGAATATTAGGATTAGACTTTTCCCATTTAGCTTTTACCTTTATGTCTCTTTGAGTCCTCTCTTCTCATCTCATAATCAGGGACTAAACCCTAAAGGCTTTAAGGCTTTGTGATTAAGCTTATGCCTGCATCCTTCTCTTAGGATGGAGTGTATAACTTTAATCCTAAGTGTTAAACCCTTAATGTGTTTAAATCTCTTAATCAATTCACTTAATAATCATCAAGACATCACACTTGTAACTTGGGCCTTGCATTAGGGTTCTAATTCTTCCTTAATTGGTTAAGAAGGACTAACCCTAGTGTTAATGGACAAGTCCCCCTCAAGTTGTCTTACAAATCATAAAATCCACTTCATCATCATACCATTGAATAAAATCCACTTAATCAAAGGCTTGTTTTGTCATGAGTTTAATCCCTAATCATGGATTAAGCTGAGGAGTTTTCCTCAGCTTAAACACTCTCATCTATTATCCTTCTATTAGGATGGTGTAATGAGTCTGTTTAATCCTTGATTATGGCTTAACCTCATTACTTAACACTAAACAAAAACACCAAAAACATCTAAATAATCACAAGTAGGTTAATGATCTTAATCCTACTCCATGGTGATTAAGTGTGAGAATCTGACTTCACACTTAAGGTATTCTCATTACCCCTAATCAGAGGGAAGATGTGATGAGTTTACTAAATCCATTGGTTTAGACTTAAGCTCATTAACTTAGGACAAACTCTCAAAAGCAATAAAAGACTGAAAACACAAAAACAAACAATAATCGTCTCCTCCGGGATTCTTTTCTCATCTCATTCACTCACAAACGAGAACTTGCTTCTTCCGTCTAATGCAAGACAGTTTGCACCTGGGCCAGACAGGTCATACACTTGAGCATTGACAAGTAAGCAGTTCACAAGTCAATTCTTCTTTCAGTCTCTTTGGGTCGAACTACGGTGTTCTGACTTCCTCATTGCACGAGAGGATACGTAGGCATAACTTAACAGTTATCGAACAAAAGTCTCTGTATATTCCCCCTCCTTCCAGCTTCATTCTTAGCCTCATTATCATGAGCATTTCATTCCTGTCCTTACACTGACACTATACATATCACACATCACTTTCTTTTGCACTGACACCTGTACTTCTTTTTCCAGCTCTTTTATACACAGATTGCACTGACACTACCCCTTTATAGCACAAATCTTTCAAGCGTGGATCCCGTCGAGTACGGCGGACAATCTGGGTGCTAATACCTTCCCAGGTTGTAACCAACCCCCTTTCTCAGTCTCTCTGGTTCGCAACCATCTTATCCATCTTTTTCTAGGTCTATGCAGCATTGCCTTTCCTCCGGGATAAAAATGCCTAGCTGGCGACTCTATTCATCTCCAGTGAGTTCACGGTTGTGTGTTCTCATTGTCCCTCTCGCCGACCGTTCGCGTCTGTACCTTTATTTGGGCATGTCCCACCTATCGGGAGCGACAGCTTGGCGACTCTGCTGGGGAGCCTTATATTGCAACCAGGGCTTCTGGTTCTTTTTGTGGGTTCCTCCTAGCGCTTGATTGATTTGTGTTTACTGGGGTGTTATGTGCTTATTTGTGCTTGTATTTATTTTTGTTTATTGATTTATGTACAGTTTGCTTTACTGCTTTTCTTTATTGCATTTGTATATATCATACTGTCATGTTGCTGGCTGGATCTGTTGTTTGCTTTGGTGGGTGGGGTTCTATTGAGAGTTAAGGTCCTACACCTGGGACCTGAGTGACACCTAGGATAGAGTGAATCATATTCTTTCCCATTCCATTTCGGTCTGGTGCGGGAATATGAAACACGGTTCAGATGTGGGTTTCTTCTTGAGAACTCTGTGTTGCAGATTTCCTGCAATGCTAGGGCTATCTGGGAAGCCTGCTAAGTCTGGATGACCTTTTAGTATTGACCTTCAGAAACTGAGGTGAATTAGAGGAGGAACTTTTATGGTTATTGTAAACACTGTACCTCCGGGTTGGAAGTGTTTACACTTCCCATAAATGATCCAAGTCTGAGGATCCTTGTTTTAGAACATCACCTGTGAGGGGGTTGGGCTGTTTACAGGTTTGCAGGAACCCTTGACCTCAACATACCCTCATTACCAGTACGATTGTTTGATCCGGTCACTATGATCCTGAAGTTATTGACCTCTGGTTTTCAGTTACTATTTCGGGTTACTATACAGGGATCTTGTGGTTACAGACACTTGATTCTTGGTTCAGCATTCCAGATTCCAGGCAGTTTCCAGCTGTGATCCCATGTCTTTGCACCTTTTGCATCATCATATTGCATTTTGCATTTGCATCCGCATTGTATTTTCCTCTTCCAGAGAGCTCATCCTTCCTCTTTTGTCCATGACCAACCAGCTGATTTCCCGGTGTAATACCTCAAAATTTGCCCTCTCATTTCCTCAACATTTTGCATAGCATTTTGCATATATGGATTCATAAAATAACCAAAAACATTGCATCATATATAGCATAGCCGAGGCGTGGGTATGTGATCAATGATCGGAGCAACCGAAAGTTATGAAGAGGCTACCGAAGGGCCACAAAGCTTCTCAACCTTGTGCAAAGGGTTCACAATGTCCCACAAGTCTTCACTTGAAGCCACAAGTCATGGAAAGTTTTGGTTTGATTGAAGGAGGCAAGCAGTGCAATACTTCTTGAGGGAAAAGAGCCGAATTAGGGTTTCATTTCTACAGGGCTTCTACATAAATTTTTGAGTCGAAGTGGATTTCTTTGACTTATATACGATGTCAAGTGCCTAGGGTTCAAATCTCGTCCACAAATTCATTTTGGAAGGGGTTCGACTGGCCGGACGACGGAAAATCGAGGAATTGGAGAAAAGGCAATCGGGCTAGGTAAAAAGGGTCGACTCCGGACTTTTAAGATCGAGATCGTGAAATTAGGGTTACAATGATCCTATGGTTCAAGCTTGGTCAAGAAATGATGGAGGAATCATAAAAAAACCAAAGAAAAATCATTTGAAAAGTAGTTGGTTTTGCATTTCCCTCCACCTTTCCTTCCACTTTCTTTCCACACTTCCTTTCATTCTTTCCATCTCATTTTTCCACTCCAATTCCACTCCATTTCCCTTGGAAACTTCCACCACCTTCCACCATCTTCTAGAGTGTTCCAAGGAATATTCCAAGGAATATTCCAAGGAATATTCCCTTTTCCAACCCTAACCCTAACTAACTTCCAAACCTAATTTTGGATCCCAAACCTAATTTTTGGGCCCCAAACCCAAACCTAGCTCCTAGCCTAGTCTCTATTTAAGCCATTTTCATCCAAACCAAAAAGGTTCCCACGATTCCAAATTTTTCACTTTTTTCATAATCACTTTTTCTCTCTCACTTTTCCTCCATTTTCCCTCCTTTCACCAAAGCTTCTTTGAATAAGCTCTTCAAGTTTCACATTGAAACTTGAAGATCTTGAAGCTTAAGCCTCCAACCTCCATTAATTGTGGATCGTAGAAGAAGAAGCTAGTGATTTTGTTGAAGATTTCGGCTTATCGGAAGTGTGCAAAGGTTCAAGCATCAAGAACGCATTTATTTTGCGGTTTCTCGGTTTTCACGGTTTTCTCTTCGATCAAGCTCCGATTTTTGCAACAATTACCGAAGCACTCCTCCGCTTCGTAGGTTGGTGATCTTAATCACTTCTTCTTTAAGTTATTCTCTTCATCTCGCCACTTTTGGCATTCTTTAATTGCTTTTTTCGCTTTGCTTGAAATTGTTCCGTTTCGATTATGTTTACTTGTGATTTGTGATTTTTGTTGATTTAAAAGTTTAAGGTGTTAATAGATGTAGGTGCTAGCATGTGTAAATAAGCTCAAATTAAGTAGAAATTAGTGTTAGCATGTTCCTAGGAAGGTTAGGGATCCTAAGAAGTGAGTTTGTGGCCAAAAGCACTTATTTCAAAGTTTTTTTCACTTTCTGTTCAGTGTTAACCGGTTAACGCATGGGGTTAACCGGTTAACACGTGCGTTTTGCCACAAATTACTTCTGTTTTAGGTCCGTTAACCGGTTAACCCATATGGTTAACCGGTTAACGCTGTCGAATTTTGGATTCTTAGCTTATTTGAGAGCTCATTCCTAATTTCTAGTGCCTTTAATGTTCATACATGTTTAGGTAGTGATTTTAGGGATTTTTTTAGTCCATTTCCAGTAGCTAGTTCCCCCATTTCGAGTCGTTTCGACACGATTCCGTTCATGTTGCGTTTTAGGCATTTTTTTGTGTTCTTTGTGCATATCTTGGTTTCTTGCATGTTGTTACCATGTTTGTGCATTATTTGACACATAATAATCATGTTGCATTCTGTTTTTACATGTTTCACATTGCATTAAATCATTTTGCATTTCATTATGTTGATGTATGTTGCATTTTGCATAATCATATATATGTGCATTTGGTGGCATTTGTTTGCATGTTTGATCATAGCATGTTATCAATTCAATTCTGAATTATGCATTGAGTTTAGCATGTTTGTTGAGCTATCATGTTGTATGTTCATAATCAATAATCATCATGTTCATATGCCATGTTCATGTGCCACATTTTGCATACTTGTTGCATAATCCACATGTGATGCATTCTTGAATAATCCTAAAAAATGTTCATGTTCTTCCATTTAGGTGTGTTGATCCATGTTAAAATGCATGTTCATGTGGAAAGTAATGCATGTTTTATTGAGTTTGTGTATAAAAAATGAAAATAATCAATTCTGAATTTTGCATTTCATAGCTGTTTTTGTATATAGCTGCTGTAAAATTTGTTTGTTGTGTGCATGATGTATTTGACTTTTTACACCTACTTTTTCATGTTGCATGCTGGCTGTAAAAAGCTGGTGGGTGTTAGGCTTAGTTTCATAGCTATTTGTGTATTAGGGGCTGTAATAGGTGCTGTATTTTGATCCTAGCTTTTTAGTTCATTTAGGATTAAAATAGAGTCTAGTTTAGGTCTAAGGTGCCTTAGGATTTAATTAGGATTTAATTAATGTGTGTTTGCCTTATTCTTTTTAATAAAAATGTGCATTAACACTTGTTTTGTAGTGGGGAAGATTGAGGTAAGTTTACTCCACTTTATCCTTTATTTTTTATGCATTTCTTTTAGGCTTTTTAATTCATTTTTCCTTCCATGTTTGTGATTGGTAGGATTCCCCATTGTTAGGACCAACTTATCTTCCTTAGGAAGTAAGTTGCATCCTTTTTCCTTTTTTTCTTTTCCTTTTTCCATTAGGAATAGAAAACCTCACTAACCACTAGGATCACTTTGTAAATACATAATATATTAGGATTGAGTCTTAGTCCCTTAGATTTTTCCTTTTATCAACTTGAGTCATTCTCTTTCTCATCTCAAAAGAAAAGCAATAAAACACTTAATAAAAACCGAACAATCTTGTACGACACGAGACTTTGTTGCGGAGTGTTTATACGCGTCCTGTTTCGGGGCGAGGTGTAAATACTTCCCGCGATGGATAGGTCTTAGTACAAGACAGTTCACAAACAAATTCAAAAACACTTCTTTTAAAAGGACAAAAACAAACAATAACCGACTATCCTGCGGGAACTTCTTCTCTCATCTCATTCACTCACATCGCGAACTCGCGGCGACTTGTCACGCATGCAAGACGGTAAACGCACTCGTACCAGACGAGCCTGCAACACCTGAGCATAGACACACGCAGTTCCAGCTGTAAAAAACACAAACAAATAGTTCCCGCCTAGGTTAGGCGAACTACGTCGACTCTGATCCTCATTATCCCGATGAGGTACGTAGGCAGCGGGGTAGGGCCCGTTCGAGCACATTCTTTATTTTCCCTACATTTCCCCTTTTGTCCATTCTCTTTTTCCAGTTTCTTTTTCTCATTTCCATTCCATTCCAGATAGCCATTATTTCATTTCAGCAGCATATTATTTCTCACCCTTTGAAACAAACAAGCAAGCGTGGATCCCGTCGGGTACGACGGACGATCTGGGGTGCTAATACCTTCCCAGGTCGTAACCGACTCCCGAACTCAGATCTTTGGTTCGCAGGACCTTGTCCTTTCCTTCTTCCTCAGGTTTGTGCAACATTACCTTTCCCATTCTTTCGGGATAAAAATGTCTGGCTGGCGACTCTACCTTTCCGCGCCACTTTCGCGTTTGTACTAGGATGAAAATCCCGGGAGCGACAGCTGGCGACTCTGCTGGGGACTAACCTGATTCTTCCGGTTTCCCTTGTAGAGTCAATCCTAGCGCCTGTTTGGTTTTGTTCTTTGGGTGTTTATCTGTTTGATGCTGAGTGCTTTAGTTTAGCTTTACTGTTGTATTTACAGTTCTTTACAGCTTTACTTTATCGCATTTATTTATCGCTTTCAGTATTTTATTTTCCATGCATCATATTATACTGGACTGTCTGGCTGTGCTGGTTTTCATTTTTTCTGTGGGTGGGAGTTACTGTGAGATAAGCCAAATACCCGGCTTGAGTGCACCATAGGATTAGCGTGGACAGACATTGTACTCTTATGGTATCTCACCATGATGGGTGGCGATGTGTTCCACACCCAGATTGCGACCGTCTTGGAACTATTCTGTGTGGGGATTACCTCACTTCAGGGTACGACCTTGATAGTTATGTGCATCTGGTGACCGATCTTCGAGGACCTTAATGGAAACATCCCTCTCCAGTGATGACAGTGGCAGACCACATTTGTTGGCAAACCCACTCGCATCCGAGGGTCCATTGGGAACTCGCATAGGATGGCCTGGTTCTCTCATAGGAATTCAGTTAAAGCAAACTGTTCGTATGACGATAGTATTGTACCCTTCGGGATGAATGTACTATTGTTTCTCGATTCAGTGCTTGAAGCTGGAAACTTGTGAGGGATGCTTGTTTTCCGGACTCAACTGAGACCTCCCTGAGTAGTACATAATGCCAAACCGATTCCCTGATTTGGTCATGAGCCATTTCTCGGAAATGGTGAACGTATTATTGCTATTCGGCTTTGAGAGTCCGTGATGTTGACCCGAGTAGCACACCCGTGAGATTGGGAGGGGTTTACAGGTTTGCAGGAACCCTGGTACCTTCAGCATACCCACTTTGCCTTTGGTTCAGTTTTGTGATCTGGATTTCTGTTCTTAAGTTATGGACCCCGGATCAGAGGGATGATTATTGTGATATCTGGATTTTGAGACCGTGCACCGACACCTGATTATATGATTGGCACATCACAGACACTTCACTGATCACATGCCTTGCCTTGCATAAGCATCATATCATCATTAATCATTTGTGTTTCTTTTATTCTCAGGGTTTGCATTATTCCCGGTTCCTGGTCATATCTTTGCTTCAGAATGGAAGACGTCAGAAAGAAGAATATTTTCTACAAGTTTTTTGATACCAAGGTTGACTTGCTCAAGCAGATGGTGTCTCTCATTACCCCGGGTCATTTGGATTTCTTCAAACAGCAGTATGGTGATATTTTGGATATGGTTTTCAGCTTGGATAGTTCACAGAAGAGTGCCATTCATACTTTGCTACAGTACTATGATCCTAGACTCCGATGTTTCACATTTCCGGATTTCCAGCTAGGTCCGTTGCTAGAAGAGTATGTTGAGATTCTAAGACTACCGATTCAGGATCAGATTCCGTTCAATTCAGAGATGACAAGACCAACTCACACCGACATTGCTAAGGCTCTTTATTTGAGCCCATCAGAAGTATCTGCTAATCTGGTTTCCACCAAGGCCGGGGTGCTTGGTTTTCCCTTAGAGTTTCTGGTCGGAAAAGCTGAAGAGTGTGCCGTGGAAAAGCAGTAGGATTCAGTTTGCGCTATCTTAGCATTATCTGTGTACGGGATAGTTTTGTTTGCTGATATGGACAAGTTTGTGGACATAAATGCAATTCATTTGTTTGTGTTAAAGAATCCGATACCTACTCTCCTGGGTGACTTGTATTATTCGGTGCACTATAGGAATGAGAAGAGACGAGGTGGCTTGGTTAGATGTTGTGCTCAGTTGTTCTACACTTGGTTTATGAGGCACATCCCTATTGTTGGAGTGTTTAGGGATCCCAATGTAATATGGTCGCAGAAGCTCAACACGTTGACTGCCAAAGACATCAGATGGTTCACTTTGAGGTTAAAAGGGAAAGAGCTCATCTCCAGTTGTGGAAAGTATCCTAATGTTCCCCTCTTAGGAGTAGCAGGTTGCATTAACTACAACCCCATACTCTTGAGAAGACAATTAGGGTACGCTTTGAAGAATGTTCCCAAGGATTCAGAGTTGGATCAGACTTTCTATTTTCCTATGAAGGATAATCTCTCATTGGTGCGGGAGGCTGCAGGTGCTTGGAAAACGGTTATAAAGAAGGGTATAGATCGTTTGGGCAGGAGCAACAATCAAATGTTTCCCGAGTTTGAAGCGTGGGTAAGAGAAAAAGCTCAAGTGACTCTAATCCCTTTCTCTGCACCGTTACCACCACCTACTACGGTACCTTTGGAAGAATATCAGAAGTTAGAAGCTTTGGTTAAGCAACTGAGGGTTGAAAATCAAGAGGCTCTTAATTCTTGTCAAGCGCTGATGATCCAAAACCGTCAATTGAAAGATAGAGCTGAGCAAGCCGAGGAGATAGTCCGTCTTAAGCAGAAGGATTTTGAAGATAGAGAGCTCTACTTCCGAAAGAAAGGTTTAGCTGAGACTCATAAGACGGCCCAGCGCCAAAGGGAGAAGAAAGATCTTAGTGAAGCCAATGAAGCTGTTACTTTATGGCAGGAGAAATGGGACGAAAATTTGAAGAAACAAAAGGAGTTAGACGCCAAGCACAAACAGGAAGTCAAAAGCCTTCAGGATTCTGTGGATGGGCAGAAAGAACTTCTCAGGAAAGCTTATTATCAAGAGGAGGATCGTATCCGGCGCGTTACAGAGAGTCAGCGGGCGCTGAAGGAAGCTCAAAAGGAGATTGAAGACTTGAAGTTGAAAGCTGATGTGAAAAGGTCGAAGGCCGATTCAAGTCAAAGCAAGGATAATGAAGCAGCATTTCTACAGCAGATCGAGGAGTTACACGCTTCTTCTGATACGAGGGACCTCCTCATTCAGAAGCTCATCCAGGAGCCTGGTCATCCAGATGTGGGTCAGCTGTTCCAGAGCGTCAAATGCCTTAGCTGGAGATTGAAAGATATAGAGTTCCCTAGTGTTTAATTTCATATTGTTGTACTTGGATTACCCACAGACTTGTTGTGGGATTCCTTATATGTGATGTACTTTTGTTATTGTGATTGGCACCCTTCAGGGACTTTTGTATTTTCAGACTCCAGTTTATATGATTGATTTGTTCCGGATTTCTTGTTTGTTATTTGCACCGACACGGGGTAATGAGCACCAATTCTTCACAGCCGTCATTATGTCTGAATATCATTTGGGTCTTCTTCCCAATTCTTATCTTCTTAATGCCAGGACCGGACACAGTAAGATACTCGGGAATAAAAGGAACACATTGCATTGCATACGCATCATTTGCATTTTGTCTTTGTCTTTGCAGGTTTTTCTTCGAGATGTCTAATTTATCTGTGTTCATCAGGCAAAGATTGCGAGGGCCGCCAAGACCCGGTACATTCGACAGAATATTCCTCATCGGTACGCGACACGCAGTAATCAAAGAACAGCAATGGACGCCATGCAGACAGAACTCAACGATGTCCGTACCAAGATGGCAGAATTTGTGACTCTGATGCAGGGGATGGCCCAGGGGCAGCAGGAGCTGAGAAATGCAATTCAAGGGTTAACTCCTCCTAACACTAATGCTCAGGCAACTACTTCCGGTGGACTAGGGGCTCCTCCCAACACTAACAACGGTACAGGTGGACCTCATGTTCCAGATCCAGCTATGGCTACGTATGTTCCTGTGCAGGACAGGCAGGAAGACCAATTCCAGTACTTCAACAATGATATGGGTTTCGGCGGTGACGGAAATCTCAACGACTTCTTGGTGCTTGCAGAGAAGGTCAAGGCCTTAGAGTGCAAGGATACTTTGGGAATTGACGTGTCAGATATGGGTTTAGTACCTGGGGTGGTCATTCCACACAAGTTCAGGCCACCAGCATTTGATAAATACAACGGCAACTCTTGCCCGAAAACTCACCTACAGGCTTTCTACAGGAAGATTGCGGCTCACACGCGAGATGAGAAACTATGGATGTACTATTTCCAGGATAGCCTTTCTGGAGGATCCTTGGAGTGGTACATGAAGTTGGAAAGAAGTTCTATCAGAAGCTGGAAGGATTTGGGAGAGGCCTTCCTCAGACAATATCAATACAACATTGACATGGCACCCAGCCGTACTCAGCTTCAAAGCTTGACACAGAGGAGTTCGGAGAGCTTCAAAGATTATGCACAGAGGTGGCGTGAGGTGGCCGCCCGAGTGCAACCACCTTTACTGGAAAGAGAGATGGTTGATCTTTTCCTGAATACCCTCCCAGGGCATTTCATGGAAAGGTTGGCCGGTTGTTCCTCAAGTGGTTTTTCGGACATTATTCTGACTGGAGAAAGAATTGAAAGCTGGCTCAAGCAGGGGAAAATTCAAAATGGAAGCGCTTCAGCGTCTGGTATCAAGAAACCCTTTGTGAAAAAGAGGGAAGGAGAAACAGGAGCAGTATACGCGCAGAGGGGAATGATGCACCAAGGATATTATCAGCAAGTGGCCCCCGTCACTATTTCAACTCCTTCAGTTCAACAGCGGGTCCAACCTCCGCAGCCGCAACGCTCGCAGGGGTATCAGCCAAGACCCCCTCGTCCGTACTACCCTCAGAAGCCGAGGGATAGACATTTTGAAGCTCCACCAATGTCTTACTCCCAACTGTTGAAGAATCTCCTGCAGCTTCAAATGATTCAGCTTCGTACCTTGCAACCTCCGAGGCCAGGCCAAATTCCTGAAGGTTATGATTTGGATGCTAGATGCGAGTTTCATTCTGGAGCTCCCGGCCATAGTACTGAGAATTGCAAAGCGTTGAAGCATGTTGTGCAGGACTTGTTGGATTCCAAAGCGATCAATTTCGCTCCCTCTCCTAATGTGCTGGAAAATCCCATGCCTCATCACAGGGGCACGGTTGGTGCAATTGGTGAAGGGGAGAAATTGAATCTGGTGGATGATGTAGATGACTTGAAGACTTCATTGGTTGCTATCAAGATTTGTTTGTTAAAGAAAGGTATTTTCCCCGGATGCGAGGATGATTGTCTAGAATGTACAGAAGCTACCAACGGTTGCAAGAGATTGAAGGCCGGAATTCAAGGTATGATTGATGAAGGAGTGCTGCAATTTGACAAGATCGTGAAAGAAAGTGAAGTATCTACGGTGACTATCTTTTATGATCCATCCCAAGTTCCTTCGCGTGCTAGGGTGGCACCAATAACCATTACTACTGCTGGACCCATAATGTACCAAAGTGACAGAGCTGTTCCTTGGCATTACGGTGGTGAAGTGTATTACAATGGTCAGAGGCAAGAATTGGCCACGACTAGTATAACCCCAGCTCAAGTAGAGAATGTTGGAGTAGGGGGTTTTACTCGAAGTGGAAGACTGTTTGCGCCTGAAGCATTGAGAAACAATGTGATACCACCTAGAGATACTGCCGAAGCCCAAGCAAGAGCCAGAGGGAAGCAACCTGTAGTTGTCAATGATCCAACTCCATCGGCTGATCCAGATCTCACCTTTGATAAGGAAGCGGAAGAATTCCTGAGGATCATCAAGAAGAGTGACTATAAGATTGTAGATCACTTGCAGCAGACGCCATCAAAGATCTCCATCTTATCATTGCTCATGTGTTCGGATTCTCACAGGAAGGCCCTTTTAAATATTCTGAACAAGGCATACGTGCCTCAGGATATTTCTGTGAATCAGTTAGAAACGGTGGTGTCCAGCGTTAATGCCAGTCATGGATTGGGTTTCACAGACTTGGACTTAACTTCTGATGGGCGTGCTCACAATCGGGCATTGCATATTTCTTTGGAATGCAAAGGTGCGGTGCTCTCCCATGTGCTGGTGGATACTGGTTCATCTTTGAACGTCCTGCCTAAGAAGGCATTGATGAAGCTGGACTATGATGGAGTGGTGTTAAAGCCCAGTGATTTAGTAGTCCGAGCATTTGATGGATCAAGAAGATCGGTATTTGGAGAGGTGGAGTTACCTATCAAGGTAGGTCCACAAGTCTTCAATACCACGTTTTATGTGATGGATATCCAGCCGGCATATAGTTGTTTACTTGGAAGGCCCTGGATACACTCGGCAGGAGCGGTTTCTTCTACACTTCATCAAAAATTAAAGTTCGTCTGGGAAGGTCAAGTTGTGACGGTCAGCGGGGAAGAAGATATTTTCGTTAGTCATCTCGCCTCATTCAAATATGTGGAGATGGATGGCGAAATAGTCGAGACCCCTTGTCAAGCTTTTGAGCCTGTGAAGTCCGAGCAAGCATCTGCAGTAGCAATTTCTCCTGAAGAACCGAAGAAGGTGGCTTCCATAGCTTCCTATAAACAAGCGCGCGAATTGGTAGAATCCGGGATCCGAGAAGGCTGGGGGAGCCCGGTAGAAGTGCCAGAGAAGAAGGACATGTTCGGGATTGGTTATCACCCTGGAGGATCTTCGTCTGAAACAGGTGCAAAAGGTTGTCAAAGCCCGGTCACTTTCACAAGTGCGGGAATGGTAAACTACGAGAACATCAGTGCTGTACAGGATGACATCGTCGATAGCGATTGTGACTTAGATGAATGGATCAGGCCTGCCGCTCCAGGAACTCAACTTAGCAACTGGACATCGGAAAGGCTTATTTCGGTCACTTCCTTCGAAGAGTAATAATGTCTTGCTTCTATTTTTCCTGTACTAAAGCACTATGTCTTACCCCGGGGCATAGTGTCTCTTTGTAAGGGTTCATTTGTTCATTAACGCAATCATTAATAAAACTGACGGTTCACATTCATTTCATGTTGTTCTCTGTCCTTCGTTTTTTACTTTTGTTTTTCAAAAAAGAAAGAAAAGTTTTAAAAATGGCAATGTTTCCCATTTTCTCAAGTTGTTGCTAAAGCCTTGCATGAATCATCATTCATGCAGGTGCTCGTCACCGGATCTTATCAATGACGACCCTGTTATGGCTAAGTATGACTTCGACAATCCGATTTATCAAGCCGATGAGGAAGGTGAAGAGGATTGTGATTTACCCGAAGAATTGGCCAGACTGCTCAAACAGGAGGAGAAGATGATTCAGCCGCATGAGGAAGATGTTGAAGTGATAAACCTGGGTACTGAAGAGGACAAGAAAGAAGTCAAGATCGGAGCTGCATTAGAAGAATCTGTCAAGACTCGTTTGATGGCTATGCTTCGAGAATACGTTGACGTCTTCGCATGGTCCTACCAAGATATGCCTGGTTTAGACACTGACATCGTGGTACACAAGCTACCTCTCAGAGAAGGTTGTCCTCCGGTAAAGCAGAAGTTGAGGCGCACGCGTCCAGACATGGCAATCAAAATAAAAGAAGAAGTGCAAAAACAGTTTGATGCTGGCTTCTTGGCCGTGACTAGTTATCCTCCATGGGTTGCTAACATTGTGCCGGTTCCTAAAAAAGATGGCAAAGTCAGAATGTGTGTGGATTACAGGGATTTGAATAGGGCCAGCCCCAAAGATGATTTCCCTTTACCTCACATAGATGTACTTGTTGATAATACTGCTCAGTTTTCCGTGTTCTCTTTCATGGACGGATTCTCAGGCTATAATCAAATCAAGATGGCTCCCGAGGATATGGAAAAGACAACTTTCATCACTCCTTGGGGCACCTTTTGTTACAAGGTCATGCCGTTTGGTTTAAAGAATGCAGGAGCTACCTACCAACGGGCAATGGTGACGTTGTTTCACGACATGATCCATCATGAGATTGAGGTTTATGTTGATGACATGATAGCAAAGTCCCAGACGGAAGAAGAACACTTGGTCAACCTAGCAAAATTGTTTGACAGGCTTCGAAAGTTCAGACTGAGGTTAAATCCGAATAAATGCACCTTCGGGGTTCGTTCTGGCAAGTTGCTCGGCTTCATTGTTAGTGAACGAGGAATTGAGGTTGACCCGGCCAAAGTGAAAGCAATCCAGGAAATGCCTGAGCCGAAGACTGAAAAGCAAGTGCGTGGCTTCTTGGGGAGACTAAACTACATTGCACGGTTTATTTCTCACCTAACGGCCACGTGCGAGCCCATCTTCAAGCTTCTGAGGAAGAATCAGGCCATTAAATGGAATGAAGACTGTCAGCGAGCCTTTGACCGAATCAAAGAGTACCTGTTGGAACCACCAATTCTTATGCCTCCAGTGCCAGGGAGACATCTGATTATGTATCTCACTGTGCTGGAAGGATCGATGGGATGTGTACTGGGTCAGCAGGACGAGTCTGGTCGAAAAGAGCATGCCATTTATTACCTTAGCAAAAAGTTTACCGATTGTGAGACACGATACTCACTACTCGAGAAAACTTGCTGCGCTTTGGCATGGGTTGCTCGCCGACTAAGACAGTACATGCTGACACATACAACTCTCCTAATTTCTAAGATGGATCCTGTAAAATACATCTTCGAGAAACCGGCTTTGACAGGGAGAGTGGCCCGTTGGCAGATGATACTCACGGAGTATGACATACAATACACTTCACAAAAAGCAATCAAGGGGAGTGTGTTGTCAGAATACTTGGCCCAGCAGCCGATTGATGATTATCAACCCATGAGGTTTGAGTTTCCAGATGAGGACATCATGTTCCTCAAGTCGAAAGACCATGAAGAACCACTTCCGGAGGAGGGGCCCGACCCTGAATCCAGATGGAAGTTGATGTTTGACGGAGCTGTAAACATGAATGGGAGTGGAGTAGGTGCTGTTATTATCTCACCAGAAGGAGTCCACACACCTCTCGCTGCTCGGTTGACCTTCGAGTGCACTAATAACGAAGCAGAGTATGAAGCCTGCATCATGGGGATCGAAGAGGCAATAGACTTGCGAGTCAAGAACCTTGAGATCTTCGGAGATTCTGCTTTGGTAGTAAATCAAGTCAATGGCAAATGGCTAGTTCATCAAGCTCGTTTGATTCCTTACCGAGACTATGTCAGGAGGCTGTTAACCTTCTTTACCAAAGTAAAGCTGAGCTATGTTCCTAGGGACGAAAACCAGTTTGCCGATGCTCTCGCAACCCTATCATCCATGATTAAAGTATGCCGAGAAAATTTCGTGCCTCGAATTTCGATCTCTCGTCTAGAAAGACCGGCTTATGTCTTCGCAGTTGGTAATGGTGAAGATGACAAGCCTTGGTACCACGACATCAAACAATTCCTGAAAGCTCAAGAATACCCGGCTGGGGCATCCAGTAAAGATAAGAAAACTCTTAGAAGACTGGCGGGAGGTTTCTTCTTGAATCAGGATGGTGTGTTGTACAAACGGAACTTTGACATGGTGCTGCTTAGATGTGTAGACAGACACGAGGCAGACCTGTTAATGCAGGAGGTTCATGAAGGCTCCTTTGGTACCCATGCTGGAGGTCATGCCATGGCCAAGAAATTATTGAGGTCGGGATACTATTGGATTACCATGGAATCTGATTGTTGTACATATTCCCGCAAATGCCATAAGTGTCAAATTTATGCCGACAAGGTCCATGTGCCTCCGAATCCGTTGAGTGTCATGTCTTCACCGTGGCCATTCGCTATGTGGGGCATCGATATGATTGGAAAGATTGAGCCAACAGCTTCTAATGGACATCGCTTCATCCTGGTTGCTATTGATTATTTCACGAAGTGGGTTGAAGCAGCTTCTTACACCAATGTCACCAAACAAGTGGTTGCTCGGTTTATTAAGCGGGACATCATCTGCCGGTATGGAGTCCCTGAAAGGATCATTACTGATAATGGTTCTAATCTCAACAACAAGATGATGGCTGACTTGTGTCGAGACTTCAAAATAGAACACCACAACTCTTCTCCATATCGTCCGAAGATGAATGGCGCCGTCGAGGCGGCTAATAAAAACATTAAAAAGATTGTTCAGAAGATGGTTGTAACATACAAAGATTGGCACGAGATGTTGCCATTCGCGTTGCACGGGTACAGAACCTCAGTACGCACTTCAACTGGGGCAACTCCATTCTCATTGGTGTACGGTATGGAGGCAGTCCTACCAATTGAAGTAGAAATTCCCTCATTGAGGCTGATGATGGACATCAAGCTAGATGAAGCTGAATGGCTCCGATCCAGATATAATCAATTGAGCCTCATTGAAGAGAAGCGTCTAGCAGCTGTGTGCCATGGACAGTTGTATCAGCGACGAATGAAGCAAGCTTTTGACAAGAAGGTGCGACCACAGAGGTACATGCCAGGAGATTTAGTGCTGAAAAGGATTCTTCCTCCTCTCAACGATCACAGGGGCAAGTGGACACCCAACTATGAAGGCCCGTTCGTGGTTAAAAAGGTTTTCTCAGGCGGAGCCTTAATGCTGACAACCATGGACGGAGAAGACTTTCCATCCCCTGTCAACGCAGACGCAGTAAGAAAATACTTCGTGTAAAAAGGACCCGCTGGATAAAAACAGAATTAAGATCCAGGCAAAAATGGGCATCCCGGCGAGCCAAAAACAGAATAAAAGGCTCGGGCAAAAGTTAGGGAAATATCGAAAAAATGTACACCCGCTGAGTTGAAAAGCCACATCGGACAACTCAGGCAAAAAAGGGTATCCCGGTGGATTGAAAACCTGAAAGGGCGATCCACGCAAAAGAGGGATTAACACGAACGACTGCGATCTGCGAGATCCATGACATACCTACAGTGGAGGCTATACTAAGGGTTGAAGATCAGTTCACTTACTTTTTCTCAAGAGACAGAAGAGCGGAGCGTCTTGAAGACATACGAGTCATAACCGGGTTGATACTTGATGAGATTCATTTTTCACATTGCCAATAGGGTAGTTTGTTTTTCTTTTAGTTGTTCCCTCATTCCAGGGAACCGCTTCCTTTGTATTGCCTATTCAGGGCCACCTTTCAAAATCAATAAAAATTCAACTTCAGTCAATTGACCATTTTAGCTTTTTGTTTTTACTTTTTCATCTGGCATTGATTGTTTGTGAAAACGTCTATCAAATGGTAACTTGCATTGTGTTATGAACATTTGAATGCTTTTCTAACTCGTGCAGGAGAATAGAAACATTTAATTCAACTCTAAAAGGGTGTTGAGATACCTAGACAATGATTCATGCTATGAGCCTGGGGCAAGCAGGTCCCAAATTAATTCTCTATGTTGCAGGTACTATCGATTGTGTTCATGCAGGTACAGGTACTGGTGTTGCTAACAGAGCTAAAAGATCACTATCCAGGATGGGCATTCCCATTTGTTTGAGCAGAAACAAATGTCTCCCAGGGTGTTTCCAACTATCCCCAGCCATGTGCAAGTTGAAATTTATCCCAGCTAGACAGCAGAGAGTGGGTGCAATCCCCAAGCAGAAGTCTCCGTGCAGACAGGGGCAATTCTTAACAGCGTAAAGAGTATTTTGCCTCCCCAGCAGTTGCTTCCTCAGCAGTGTCACGTCTTTGGTTCCCAGGAAGTCCTCACTTCCCCATCAGAGTTCAAAAAGGGTCCACCTCCAGCAGGGTCTTGGCGCTCCCATCTCAAAGTCCAATTTATTTTTGGCAGTGGCGGCTATTCTGAGCCAGCGAATTATTAACAGCTTTCCCCACAGAGTTGTTTCCTCCTCATCAGGACAAACTAGATCGGTGCAGTGATCACTATTCCTCCCCAGCAAGGTGTTTCCTCAACAGTGTCAGGCCTTTGGTTCTCCGCCAAGTCAGGAGGTCCTCACTTCCTCACCAGAGTTCAAGAAGAGTCCATCTCCAGCAGGGTCTTGGCACTCCAATCTCAAAGTCCAATTTATTTTTGGCAGTGGCGGCTGTTCGGAGCCGGTGTATTATTGACTACTTTCCCCGCAGAGTTGTCTCTTCCTCATCAGGATGGATCAGGTCAATGTAGTGATCATCTGTTCCTCCCCAATCAAGCCATTTGGGATGCCTGCAGTCTTCTTGTCAGAAGATCTCTTTGCATTTGCATATAGTAATCATCCTTACATTTGCATCCTCCAAAGCGTAGCATTTCCATCATCATGGAGCATTACGCCATAAATTCAAACATATGCATGCCAGCATGGGCCAGTTTTGAGGTATATTACGTACGACTTATAGCATCTTCTCAACCTGAAGTACTCCGCACAGAGGGTACCAATATCATTCTTCAG
The DNA here is from genome assembly GCA_963966055.1 of Lathyrus aphaca. Lineage (NCBI taxonomy): Eukaryota > Viridiplantae > Streptophyta > Magnoliopsida > Fabales > Fabaceae > Lathyrus > Lathyrus aphaca. The sequence goes on along the minus strand of OZ014524.1, from coordinate 174,120,266 downwards.
ACATTCTTGTCTTTTCAAGTCAATGTTTGTCACTTATTCCGCGTCTTGTTTGGTACAACAGTCGCGTCGCAGGTTCCCGTTTTGTGTAACGGTCCTGTTTGCTTGGGCTCTCGTTTATGTTCAACGATCTCGTTTCATCTTGTCATATTTTCTTTGTGTTTGGTTATCAGTCGAGGCTGGTATACCTTCGCGTCTCCATTCGAGGATGGTTTCGTGTTAGATCTGAGGATCTTTTGATTTGTCATTCGAGGATGACATTTCTATTCTTCAAGTCCTTCCGAGGTTGGTCTTGTTGTTGTGACTATTATTCGAGGATAGTAGTTCACTTTTTGAGCTTATTGATCGAGGTCAGTTTGTCTCTTTTGCAAAGTCTGTCTGAGGTCAGCTTTGTGTTTGGTTATCAGTCGAGGCTGGTATACCTTTGCGTCTCCATTTGAGGATGGTTTCGTGTTAGATCCGAGGATCTTTTGATTTGTCATTCGAGGATGGCATTTCTTTTCTTCAAGTCCTTCCGAGGTTGGTCTTGTTGTTGTGGCTATTATTCGAGGATAGTAGTTCACTTTTTGAGCTTATTGATCGAGGTCAGTTTGTCTCTTTTGCAAAGTCTGTCTGAGGTCAGCTTTGTTGGTTTGGTTATCAGTCGAGGCTGGTATACCTTCGCGTCTCCATTCGAGGATGGTTTCGTGTTAGATCTGAGGATCTTTTGATTTGTCATTCGAGGATGACATTTCTATTCTTCAAGTCCTTCCGAGGTTGGTCTTGTTGTTGTGACTATTATTCGAGGATAGTAGTTCACTTTTTGAGCTTATTGATCGAGGTCAGTTTGTCTCTTTTGCAAAGTCTGTCTGAGGTCAGCTTTGTGTTTGGTTATCAGTCGAGGCTGGTATACCTTTGCGTCTCCATTCGAGGATGGTTTCGTGTTAGATCCGAGGATCTTTTGATTTGTCATTCGAGGATGGCATTTCTTTTATTCAAGTCCTTCCGAGGTTGGTCTTGTTGTTGTGGCTATTATTCGAGGATAGTAGTTCACTTTTTGAGCTTATTGATCGAGGTCAGTTTGTCTCTTTTGCAAAGTCTGTCTGAGGTCAGCTTTGTGTTTAGTTATCAGTCGAGGCTGGTATACCTTGCGTCTCCATTCGAGGATGGTTTCGTGTTAGATCCGAGGATCTTTTGGATTGTCATTCGAGGATGGCATTTCCTTTCTTCAAGTCCTTCTGCGGTTGGTCTTGTTTTTGTTTTGTGTGGCTATTATTCGAGGATAGTAGTTCACTTTTTGAGCTTATTGATCGAGGTCAGTTTGTCTCTTTTGCAAAGTCTGTCTGAGGTCAGCTTTGTGTTTGGTTATCAGTCGAGGCTGGTATACCTTTGCGTCTCCATTCGAGGATGGTTTCGTGTTAGATCCGAGGATCTTTTGATTTGTCATTCGAGGATGGCATTTCTTTTCTTCAAGTCCTTCTGCGGTTGGTCTTGTTGTTGTGGCTATTATTCGAGGATAGTAGTTCACATTTTGAGCTTATTGATCGAGGTCAGTTTGTCTCTTTTGCAAAGTCTGTCTGAGGTCAGCTTTGTGTTTAGTTATCAGTCGAGGCTGGTATACCTTGCGTCTCCATTCGAGGATGGTTTCGTGTTAGATCCGAGGATCTTTTGGATTGTCATTCGAGGATGGCATTTCCTTTCTTCAAGTCCTTCTGCGGTTGGTCTTGTTTTTGTTTTGTGTGGCTATTATTCGAGGATAGTAGTTCACTTTTTGAGCTTATTGATCGAGGTCAGTTTGTCTCTTTTGCAAAGTCTGTCTGAGGTCAGCTTTGTGTTTGGTTATCAGTCGAGGCTGGTATACCTTGCGTCTCCATTCGAGGATGGTTTCGTGTTAGATCCGAGGATCTTTTGATTTGTCATTCGAGGATGGCATTTCTTTTCTTCAAGTCCTTCTGCGGTTGGTCTTGTTTTTGGTTGTTGTGGCTATTATTCGAGGATAGTAGTTCACTTTTTGAGCTTATTGATCGAGGTCAGTTTGTCTCTTTTGCAAAGTCTGTCTGAGGTCAGCTTTGTGTTTGGTTATCAGTCGAGGCTGGTATACCTTTGCGTCTCCATTTGAGGATGGTTTCGTGTTAGATCCGAGGATCTTTTGATTTGTCATTCGAGGATGGCATTTCTTTTCTTCAAGTCCTTCCGAGGTTGGTCTTGTTGTTGTGGCTACTATTCGAGGATAGTAGTTCACTTTATGAGCTTATTGATCGAGGTCAGTTTGTCTCTTTTGCAAAGTCTGTCTGAGGTCAGCTTTGTTGGTTTGGTTATCAGTCGAGGCTGGTATACCTTCGCGTCTCCATTCGAGGATGGTTTCGTGTTAGATCTGAGGATCTTTTGATTTGTCATTCGAGGATGACATTTCTATTCTTCAAGTCCTTCCGAGGTTGGTCTTGTTGTTGTGACTATTATTCGAGGATAGTAGTTCACTTTTTGAGCTTATTGATCGAGGTCAGTTTGTCTCTTTTGCAAAGTCTGTCTGAGGTCAGCTTTGCGTTTGGTTATCAGTCGAGGCTGGTATACCTTCGCGTCTCCATTCGAGGATGGTTTCGTGTTAGATCTGAGGATCTTTTGGATTGTCATTCGAGGATGGCATTCTTTTCTTCAAGTCCTTCTGCGGTTGGTCTTGTTTTTGTTTTGTGTGGCTATTATTCGAGGATAGTAGTTCACTTTTTTTGAGCTTATTGATCAAGGTCAGTTTGTCTCTCTTGCAAAGTCTGTCCGAGGTCAGTCTTTGTTGTTGATGGTTATCGCCTGTGGCCGGTATACCATTGTGTTTCTATTCAAGGAGGGTTTTAGTACTGGATCCGAGGATCCCGTGTGAGTGGTCATTCGAGGATGGCATTCTTCCCAGCATATCTCCGCCTGGCTCTTTCCCTGTTACTTATTCGGAGGTCAAAATCAGAAAATATACAAATAAATAAATGGGCAGATGGCATTTCCATTACCCTCGGTGTGCAAATTTTCAGGTTTTATTCGAGTATTCAATCACTCCATACCTTGAACGCCTAAAAGTTGTTGCAATCATCCGTTCAGGTCTGCAGTTGATTGAATAGGGGCAGCTGTAATACCTCAAAATTTGCCCTCTCATTTCCTCAACATTTTGCATAGCATTTTGCATATATGGATTCATAAAATAACCAAAAACATTGCATCATATATAGCATAGCCGAGGCGTGGGTATGTGATCAATGATCGGAGCAACCGAAAGTTATGAAGAGGCTACCGAAGGGCCACAAAGCTTCTCAACCTTGTGCAAAGGGTTCACAATGTCCCACAAGTCTTCACTTGAAGCCACAAGTCATGGAAAGTTTTGGTTTGATTGAAGGAGGCAAGCAGTGCAATACTTCTTGAGGGAAAAGAGCCGAATTAGGGTTTCATTTCTACAGGGCTTCTACATAAATTTTTGAGTCGAAGTGGATTTCTTTGACTTATATACGATGTCAAGTGCCTAGGGTTCAAATCTCGTCCACAAATTCATTTTGGAAGGGGTTCGACTGGCCGGACGACGGAAAATCGAGGAATTGGAGAAAAGGCAATCGGGCTAGGTAAAAAGGGTCGACTCCGGACTTTTAAGATCGAGATCGTGAAATTAGGGTTACAATGATCCTATGGTTCAAGCTTGGTCAAGAAATGATGGAGGAATCATAAAAAAACCAAAGAAAAATCATTTGAAAAGTAGTTGGTTTTGCATTTCCCTCCACCTTTCCTTCCACTTTCTTTCCACACTTCCTTTCATTTTTTCCATCTCATTTTTCCACTCCAATTCCACTCCATTTCCCTTGGAAACTTCCACCACCTTCCACCATCTTCTAGAGTGTTCCAAGGAATATTCCAAGGAATATTCCAAGGAATATTCCCTTTTCCAACCCTAACCCTAACTAACTTCCAAACCTAATTTTGGATCCCAAACCTAATTTTTGGGCCCCAAACCCAAACCTAGCTCCTAGCCTAGTCTCTATTTAAGCCATTTTCATCCAAACCAAAAAGGTTCCCACGATTCCAAATTTTTCACTTTTTTCATAATCACTTTTTCTCTCTCACTTTTCCTCCATTTTCCCTCCTTTCACCAAAGCTTCTTTGAATAAGCTCTTCAAGTTTCACATTGAAACTTGAAGATCTTGAAGCTTAAGCCTCCAACCTCCATTAATTGTGGATCGTAGAAGAAGAAGCTAGTGATTTTGTTGAAGATTTCGGCTTATCGGAAGTGTGCAAAGGTTCAAGCATCAAGAACGCATTTATTTTGCGGTTTCTCGGTTTTCACGGTTTTCTCTTCGATCAAGCTCCGATTTTTGCAACAATTACCGAAGCACTCCTCCGCTTCGTAGGTTGGTGATCTTAATCACTTCTTCTTTAAGTTATTCTCTTCATCTCGCCACTTTTGGCATTCTTTAATTGCTTTTTTCGCTTTGCTTGAAATTGTTCCGTTTCGATTATGTTTACTTGTGATTTGTGATTTTTGTTGATTTAAAAGTTTAAGGTGTTAATAGATGTAGGTGCTAGCATGTGTAAATAAGCTCAAATTAAGTAGAAATTAGTGTTAGCATGTTCCTAGGAAGGTTAGGGATCCTAAGAAGTGAGTTTGTGGCCAAAAGCACTTATTTCAAAGTTTTTTTCACTTTCTGTTCAGTGTTAACCGGTTAACGCATGGGGTTAACCGGTTAACACGTGCGTTTTGCCACAAATTACTTCTGTTTTAGGTCCGTTAACCGGTTAACCCATATGGTTAACCGGTTAACGCTGTCGAATTTTGGATTCTTAGCTTATTTGAGAGCTCATTCCTAATTTCTAGTGCCTTTAATGTTCATACATGTTTAGGTAGTGATTTTAGGGATTTTTTTAGTCCATTTCCAGTAGCTAGTTCCCCCATTTCGAGTCGTTTCGACACGATTCCGTTCATGTTGCGTTTTAGGCATTTTTTTGTGTTCTTTGTGCATATCTTGGTTTCTTGCATGTTGTTACCATGTTTGTGCATTATTTGACACATAATAATCATGTTGCATTCTGTTTTTACATGTTTCACATTGCATTAAATCATTTTGCATTTCATTATGTTGATGTATGTTGCATTTTGCATAATCATATATATGTGCATTTGGTGGCATTTGTTTGCATGTTTGATCATAGCATGTTATCAATTCAATTCTGAATTATGCATTGAGTTTAGCATGTTTGTTGAGCTATCATGTTGTATGTTCATAATCAATAATCATCATGTTCATATGCCATGTTCATGTGCCACATTTTGCATACTTGTTGCATAATCCACATGTGATGCATTCTTGAATAATCCTAAAAAATGTTCATGTTCTTCCATTTAGGTGTGTTGATCCATGTTAAAATGCATGTTCATGTGGAAAGTAATGCATGTTTTATTGAGTTTGTGTATAAAAAATGAAAATAATCAATTCTGAATTTTGCATTTCATAGCTGTTTTTGTATATAGCTGCTGTAAAATTTGTTTGTTGTGTGCATGATGTATTTGACTTTTTACACCTACTTTTTCATGTTGCATGCTGGCTGTAAAAAGCTGGTGGGTGTTAGGCTTAGTTTCATAGCTATTTGTGTATTAGGGGCTGTAATAGGTGCTGTATTTTGATCCTAGCTTTTTAGTTCATTTAGGATTAAAATAGAGTCTAGTTTAGGTCTAAGGTGCCTTAGGATTTAATTAGGATTTAATTAATGTGTGTTTGCCTTATTCTTTTTAATAAAAATGTGCATTAACACTTGTTTTGTAGTGGGGAAGATTGAGGTAAGTTTACTCCACTTTATCCTTTATTTTTTATGCATTTCTTTTAGGCTTTTTAATTCATTTTTCCTTCCATGTTTGTGATTGGTAGGATTCCCCATTGTTAGGACCAACTTATCTTCCTTAGGAAGTAAGTTGCATCCTTTTTCCTTTTTTTCTTTTCCTTTTTCCATTAGGAATAGAAAACCTCACTAACCACTAGGATCACTTTGTAAATACATAATATATTAGGATTGAGTCTTAGTCCCTTAGATTTTTCCTTTTATCAACTTGAGTCATTCTCTTTCTCATCTCAAAAGAAAAGCAATAAAACACTTAATAAAAACCGAACAATCTTGTACGACACGAGACTTTGTTGCGGAGTGTTTATACGCGTCCTGTTTCGGGGCGAGGTGTAAATACTTCCCGCGATGGATAGGTCTTAGTACAAGACAGTTCACAAACAAATTCAAAAACACTTCTTTTAAAAGGACAAAAACAAACAATAACCGACTATCCTGCGGGAACTTCTTCTCTCATCTCATTCACTCACATCGCGAACTCGCGGCGACTTGTCACGCATGCAAGACGGTAAACGCACTCGTACCAGACGAGCCTGCAACACCTGAGCATAGACACACGCAGTTCCAGCTGTAAAAAACACAAACAAATAGTTCCCGCCTAGGTTAGGCGAACTACGTCGACTCTGATCCTCATTATCCCGATGAGGTACGTAGGCAGCGGGGTAGGGCCCGTTCGAGCACATTCTTTATTTTCCCTACATTTCCCCTTTTGTCCATTCTCTTTTTCCAGTTTCTTTTTCTCATTTCCATTCCATTCCAGATAGCCATTATTTCATTTCAGCAGCATATTATTTCTCACCCTTTGAAACAAACAAGCAAGCGTGGATCCCGTCGGGTACGACGGACGATCTGGGGTGCTAATACCTTCCCAGGTCGTAACCGACTCCCGAACTCAGATCTTTGGTTCGCAGGACCTTGTCCTTTCCTTCTTCCTCAGGTTTGTGCAACATTACCTTTCCCATTCTTTCGGGATAAAAATGTCTGGCTGGCGACTCTACCTTTCCGCGCCACTTTCGCGTTTGTACTAGGATGAAAATCCCGGGAGCGACACCCGGTACTCAGTTTGAACAAGTGGTAACAGTTAGAGGACGACAGGGTTTGAAGGAAGATTGAGCAGTGTCAAGAGGTAAAGGGTCAGATTGGAAGCCGTCAGTAGCTATGTCAGAGAACAACCGTCAGAATGTTGAGTTTCCACCTGGTTTCACTTCAATGACCAATCCGTTGTATGGTCTTTCTCCTGATGAAGATCTTCCACAAGTGAGCAATCTTGCTCAAGCTCAACCTGTACAGACCCCGATCATGAATCAGAATGTGCCTGAACCATCTGCTATCCGAGGTGGACCTTCATCTTCGACTGATACTACGAATTATCAGAGTTTTGCCTTCCCTATGCCAGACTTCCAAGGGGCAATCCCTCTTGTGAAAACCAAGGATCCACAAGTTATTGATCCTGCTAAAAGATTTCGTGTGTTGGACGAGCGACTCAAAGCCTTAGCGGATCCTGATGCCTTTGGTTTTGATGCTCTAACCCTGTGTTTGGTGCCTGGTCTTGTCATTCCTCCAGATTTCAAAACTCCGAAGTTTGAGAAATACACTGGTGTCAGTTGCCCGAAGCGTCATTTGGTGATGTTCTGTAGAAAAATGACTTCTCATGCCTGCAATGATAAGTTGATGATTCACTGTTTTCAGGACAGTTTAAGTGGGGCATCTTTAAGTTGGTACATGGATTTGGAAAGCAGTCATATTCGATCTTGGAATGATTTATCCAGAGCTTTCGTAAAGCAATACCAGTACAATATGGACGTGGTACCCAATTGCACGCACTTGCAGAGTCTATCCCAGAGGAGTGGTGAATCTTTCAGAGAATATGCACAGCGGTGGAGAGAATTGGCAGCCCAAGTGCAACCACCACTTTCAGACAGAGAATTAATTGACCTGTTCGTAGGCACCTTGCAGGGTCCATACTTGGAAAGAATGAGTAGCATTGGGATGACAAGCTTCTCTGATTTGATGATAGTTGGAGTACGCATTGAGAGCCTGCTCAAAAGTGGAAAGATCCAGGACTTTTCGAATATCCTAGCTAGTGAAGGTGAGTCTGTTGTTAGCTCCCAAGAGGAAGAATGGGATGATGTCAGTGCAGTTATGGCAAATATCGAATATTCTAGACCAACATCTTCTCAGAGATCATCTTTTCCTGAATCTGATTACTCTTACGGACATTCGGCAATACACAGAGCACCGTGTCAGAAACCCTGGGCTCCTCCTCGTCCAAATCTGCAATCTCATGGTCGAAGACCTCAGAATCAACTTCAGAGCCAGCCTAGGCCTCGTAACAATCTGGAAAGAAGGATTGCTCCTCTTCATCCAGTTCCCATGGCATACAGTGAACTCTTGCCACATCTAGTTCAAAGCTCTTTGGTGGTTCCTAAGCCTCTCAAGCCGTTACCAGGGCCATATCCTCCAGGGTATAATCCTCATGAGCAGTGCGGGTATCATGGTGGATCAATGGGGCATTCAACTGAAGATTGCAAAGCTTTTCAAGCCAAAGTACAACAGTTGATCGACAAGGGCTACATTTCCTTTCCAGAAGGAAGCTTGGTTGCGCACGTCAACCTTTCACCTGATTGAGTTCAAAGACTTCGAAGGAGCGTATCCTGATTTCGGTGGCTCAGACAACAGTATGTCAGCAGAGTTGGTGATCATTGTATCCTTTTATCATTTGCATTGTAGTTTCTTTCCTGTTAGCAGCTACTTGTCTTTTAAGCAATGTTATTTTTGAATGGTAATGTTAATGTAGTGATCTTGCATTTTTGAATCAATTATGTCGCATTCGCTCATTTTTCTTTACTTGCATTGAAAAAAAGAAAAAAGAAAACAAAAATTGCATCCATATACCTCCCATTTATTTCACTGTTGTTTAGCAGGTTTGAGGGAGGATGATGACAACTGAATACCCATAATTGTTCAAGGTATGCTTTCAGGGTAGAACCTGCTGACGATGTACAGGCATTGCTTCAATTCCCAAACACCGGAGATATAAGGGAGATAGACCCTCGTCAACCCCTTTTGAGCCTTGAAGTAGGAGTTTCTTTTCTGAACGAAAAAACCCCTCACGTCCAAACCGGGGCAGGGTAGTTATCAGTTAATTTGACCGAGCGTTCAAATTTCCAAAGTAGTGTGCATCCGAGGATCCATTACCTTTATTCATTACACCTCAAGAGGTCAAGGGACGTGAAACCACAATGGTTATCCCTCACCAACAAAGGAATGAGGCAGTCAACCCTTTCAGCAAGTCATGACAAGCCAGTGTCACACGATTTGTTCAACAAAAATCAAAAGAAAAAGAAATAAAGCCCGCTAAGTCGAAAAAATGTGTGAAAACATATGACTTAGGCAAAAGTTAGGGCATCCCGCTGGACTTCAAAATCGAAAAATTCAAAAAAAAAAAGAGAACCAGTCCAGGCAAAAGTTAGGGAATAAAAAAATCTGAAAAAATATTCCATGAGAACAAAGTCGTGTGACCAGACACAAAGTCAGAATGGGTGACTGTTACTCCAAGAAACCTCATTGGTGCGTAAACCATCAACGTCATTGGTTCCTCAACCATTACAAAACCCCTGTGAGAAGCGGGCACTTAAGTCGAATTAGCTGAATATAGGACCGAAGAACATCAAGGAGAATGGGTGGGCACAAATAAACTTCGAGCCATAAATCTTTCTTTCTAAAAACCGTGAACCAGACCACGTCATAACCCTTGAAAGTCCTAATTGAATCAGGTTCATTTCTGAAAGCATACTACGACAAGGTTGCGTAAACTGACTCCTAACGATTTGCCAACTCAACACTACGTTTGGACTAATCGTCCATTCGTCACACACGATCACAGCATTCAAATAAATAAATTTTCAAAAACTTGCATGTGTACTGCATTAAAATTACCATTTGTGAATGAACAGTTTTAATTGCAAGTCAGTTTGTGACACCAGGGAAGTTCCTACAAAGAGAAATCATGAGGGAACTTGATCATTCAACAATGATGACCAGAATCAAGAGCATCTTGTCAGCCTATGAATCAGGGGCATGTTATCCAGTGGCTTTGTCAACCAAGGTATCCGTCAGGGTAAAGCAAGTTCCTAAGCATCAGTTGATCGAGGAACGTCATTCAAAGTCAGTTGATCAGAGCTGAATCTGCCAAACAGGGGCATGCCACCCTAATTCTCTGTTGACCAAGGATGAATTCGTCCAATGCTCAGTCAGAATGAGTCAATTCGCTTCCACGCTCATGCAGGGGCAGGATACTTCCAGAGATCACTAAGTGCAACTCTCCTCGAGAGAACATCCAAGTTTTTCTGTTCCAGAAATTGGATAATCAGCAACAGTCTGTTCAGAGACTCGCCCAACAGGGGCAAACTTTAGCTATGCAGAGCAAGTATATCAGTAATCTCGAGTTCATGACGAGTATCGGGCAATCGTATTACCCACCCTCGCCTTTGGCACCCTTCTCATTAGAAGCCTTGTCACCAAGACCTTTCTTCCCACCTCGGGAGTTTTTCTGGCCTTTCATAATCATTGCATAAATCATTTGCATACATTATTCATGTCGTTTCGCTCGAGCATATAGAGCATATGCATCATCATTGCATTGGTCACAACCCCGCAACATCAGATCTCACATCCAGGGCCTCGTAACCCCAGCTTATCAACTTTTCAGAGTCTAGTCCTCGTCCGGTAGACAAACCCAAAGTCCAGTTCTCGTCTGGCAAACCCATTCCAAATACCAGTTCTCGTCTGGTAGGCGAACCTTTTACCAGTTCTCGTCTGGTCACCTTTTCATTCAACCCATTGAACGCCAGTTCTCGTCTGGTATTCATTCTTTTTCAGAGTCAATTCTCGTTTGACAATGAACCTGAGGAGTCAGTTCTCGTCTGATGACTTATTCTTTGCCCATCAGTTCTCGTCTGTTGGCCTACCTACTAATAAATCAGTTCTCGTCTGGTAATTCACCTTCAAAAGTCCAATTGCTTGGCAACCAAAAATATAATATATCTATCAACCCGGCCCTAGCGCCCAACCATCCTTGTTTCATATCTTTGCATGAGCATACGTCTGCATTGTACATCATTTGCATTGCATCTTCATACCGCATGGTTTCTGTTTTAGCTCTGATGTGGGGCAAAGAATCGTTTCAAGACGTAATCTGGGGCAGTTATCTCAAGACTTGTTGAATTTCTGCGAGAGTTTGAAGACACTGGGGAAATTCTGGATGCCAAGTCTTCTGTAAAATCCTCTGAAGACGATCTTTTTATGGATGATGCAGTATGGTATAATTGAGGAGTTAAGGGAATGATAGTTCACTCAGGATGATCAGTAATGCTTTTGTTGAGCTCCAGAAGTTTGAAGCACTGTGTTAATTCTCAGGGAATGTCTGGTATTTATTTTACCAGCAGGGCATTGGAAGTTTATTTCTTCCCCGAGCATAAAGATCTTCTTTCAGCCGACAAGATTCCCTCATGAGGAGTTGGTTATTCACATTCAGTCAAAGCCAATTTCCATTGGCATATCTTTCCAACACAGTCGTTATACTATACTTGGGGCATATTTTGACTTATTTAATTCTCCAGCAAAGCATTTCCTCAGCAGAGCACTGCCAAATCTTTTCTCAACCATGCCAGAAGGTTGACATCCCCAGCTGAGTCAGAACAGATGATATCCCTAACAGAACTTCAAGGCTAATTGAATCGTTCTCGTCCCCAAGCGGACTTATCTTTTCACAGCGAAGTTTTCCCAACAGGAAGCTGAAAGCCTTGCTTCCCTACAAAGTTAAGATTATCAGAATTCCCTCCTCAGCAGGATTGTGTGATCAAGCATCTTCCCTAGCCAAGTCTAAAGATGATCTTTCCTCATAGAGTCATCGGGATTCTCATTTCCAAGGGATTTTCCCAGCAGAGCAAGGAGAAATTCTCTCCAGTGGAGTCAGAGCGGGATGATCAGATCCTCAGCAGATGTTCAAAGCAGTTGAACGAAGTATACCTCACGCAGAGTCGTCTTTCCTCCAGTGAAAACCTCTCCAACAAGCATCAGGTTGCCAACACTTCGTTCCCATCAGAGTTAAAAGCTTTCAACCTGTCAGCAGTATACAGAATGCTTCCCAGATTCTCCAGCGGAGAGCTAAAGCTAAAACAGTTGCCTCACATTCACAAACATCAGTATATACTCCTTGTGGCACCCGTCTGTGTCATATCCCCAGCAGAAAGCCAAAGCGTCCCCTTTGCACTCACAGATACTTATATACAGTTCCCTTGACATCCGTCCATGTCATTTTCCCCAGTACAGTAACATAAACATTTTGTATATCAGATACTTGTTTATACTATACTTTTCTCCTTTTGACACTCGTCTGTGTCGCTCTCTCCAGCAGATAAACACTCATCTATACACCACTCATACTTACTACTCATGTTACTCTTATATACAGATACTCGTCCGTATCTTGTACACACCATTCATATCCCCGCAGATTCAACACTAGTCCTTGTTCTTTGTTAACCAGTTGGTACTCGTCCGTACCATCATCTCAGAACATGCGTCAAGAGTTTGTTTCAACATGATACTCGTCCGTATCATAGTCTTAAGGATGCTCGTCCGCATTTTTAATCCATACACTGTGTCAAACACTTTTGTCTTCTTGAATCTAGACACTCGCCTGTGTCTACTATTCCCCAGAAGAGTCCCCTCAGAATCAACACTTGTCCGTGTTCCTTGTTAACCAGTTGATACTCGTCTGTATCATCATCAGTATTTGTTTCTATTCGATACTCGTCCGTATCGTAGTCTTAGGGATGCTCGTCCGCATCTTTAATCTATACACAACGTCAAAACACTTATACCTTTTATTTCTTGGATATAAACACTCGTCCGTGTTTACTACTCCCCAGTAGATTGTCAACAAAGCAAAATTTTCTTTTTATCTGACATTCGTCCTGTGTCATGATAAACTTTGAGAGCAGCCGTACCCTGCTAGGTGGTCGTCCTCCACCTCTTGATGGTCGTCCTCCATCATGCTCATCCGATGGCCGTCCCCATCGTTGATTTTCTATCCGACATTCGTCCTATGTCGTGATTTTAGCAGCCGTCCCCTGCTAGGTGGTCGTCCTCCACCTCTAGGTGATCGTCCTTCGCCATTAGATGACCGTCCCTCATCTTAACCCCAACAGAGCAGCCGTCCCCTGCTAGGTGATCGTCCTTCACCTTTGATGACCGTACCTCATCATCTGTTTATTTTCATTTATTCTTTAACCCGATGGTCGTCCCCGTCGTGGTCCCTTTTCCTTTTAGCCCGATGGCCGTCCCCATCGTCGGTTGCTTTACTTTATGAACTTGATGGCCGTCCCCATCATGTTTCATTAATTCCCAGAGAATCTTACGACTTTATCTTGACGGCCATCCCCATCATAATTTCTTACCTTTGCTCAATCAGACTAATTGAGTAATGCTTTCACAGCTCAACCACTTAAGCAATGAGACTTATGTGCTTAAGAATCTTGGCTCAAGACTTGTTGCTTGAATTCCAATGAGACAAGACTTCTACTCAAGCACATAATAAGAGACTTATTTTAAACTACTTAAGTATCAACATAATAGAGAACAAGGTGTACATGATACAAGTATCAGAGGTATTGGAAATCCCCATAACAAATACCTAAAGTACTTAATATTTCTAAGATATTCAATGGTAAGAAATCTTAAGGCTTTTACAATTACAATTACCTAAAAAAATTATGCAAATTATAAGAAGTTGAAAATTTCTTGATCTTGTTTCTCGAAAGCCATCTCAGCTTCATTGAAAACTGCATCTCAACTGGTGATACACCTCCTATGACCTGGATCTAGGAATCATAGCCTATAATATTTGACTCCTTCAGGGTATCCCATGAACATGCATTTCATAGCTCTAGGTTCGACCTTGTCTTGCCTAATATGAGCATAGGCCACACAACCAAATACTCATAGTTTGTCGAGATCTGGTGGATGTCCCGACTAAACTTCTTCAGGTGTCTTCCTATCTAACACAGTAAAAAGACATTTGTTTATCATAATGTTGTTATCGAAACAACCTCAACCCAAAACACATTCTTCAATACAACACTAACTAACATGCATCTAACCCTTTCGAGGATTCTTCGATTGAATATCTCAGCTAGACCATTTTGCTGAGGAGTACCTGCTATAGTCTTATGCCTTGCAATCCCAGACTCGACACAGTAACGGTCAAAAGCTTCATTGCAGAATTCAAGGCCATTATCAAATCTCAGCCTCTTGACCTTTATGCTAGTTTGAGTTTCGGCCAAAACCTTCCAAGTCTTGAAATTCTCAAAATTTTCATCCTTAGTATTTTGAATGAATACCCATAACTTTCTAGAATAATCATTAACTATGGATAGAAAATATCATGCACCTGAATGTGAAGGATTCCTTGTAGGCCCCCAAAGATTAGCATGGATGTAATCAAGGGATCCATGTGTTCTTTGTTTACCTTTGTTAAACCTCACCCTACAGGATTTACCAGATACACAAGGTTCACAAAACTCTAACTTCTCGACTTTGTCACCACCTAGCAGGTTCTGTTTCCCCAGTTCGACCAGGCCTCTCTCGCTGACATGGCCCAATCTCATGTGCAATAATTTTGTATTCGACAACAGTTTCATGGGTGCAACATTTGTCTAACCACTTACAACTTCATCCTCAAAAATTTTACAAGCCTTGTTTCTTCACACCTCTCAATACTTCCTTCGACCTCTTCATGACTCTTAGGATACTTTTCTCTCCTTGAAAAACATATCCCTTCTTGTCGAATTCACCAAGAGAAATCATATTTATCTTCAAGTCAGGTAGATACCTAACTTCAGTCAATAGCCTTGTTGACTCATCATGGAGCTTGAATCTCACAAATCCAATACCTGCAATTTTGCAAGCTTTATTATTCCCAGCAGCACTGATCCACCATATTAATCACATAATTCCTCGAACAAATATTTGTTTGGAGTCATGTGCCAAGTGCAACCTGAATCCATAATCCACTATTTTCTTGAGTCACCACTTGAAACCACAAGAACATCAAATGATTCAAAATCATATTGAACAATGGTCGCGTTGCCATTATTCTTACCTCTATGATCTTTCAGGAGTTCAGGGAATGCCTTTGGAATGTGACCCTCCTTCTTACAATGATAGCATAGAACACCAGATGATTCACCACCATAATACGTCTGTTGACTTTTACCCTTCTTCTTTTCGAACTTGCCATCCTTTCGCAAGAATTTCTTCTTAACGGCTAAACCTTCACCAATCGTTGAAGGTTTATGCTCATTTCGTTAGTTCAAGTCCTTAGAGTACAAGGCAAATTGAACATCTTCAAAGGTCATGGGCTCTCTTCCATACAAAAGGGTTTCTTTGAAGTGAGCATGTGTTCTGGAAAAAATGCATAACAACAACATTGCTTCATCTTCATCATCGATCTTCACATCAATGTTTTCAAGATCAAGAATCAGCTTGTTGAACATATCCAACTGCTCAGTCAACACTTTCCATTCGCTCATCTTGAATGAATACAAGGCTTGCTTCAGGTAGAGTCGATTCACCAGCGATTTAGTCATGTACAAACCTTCAAATTTCAATCATAACTCTGACGTCGTCGTCTCCTTTGATACCTGTCAGAGAACCTTAATACCAAGGCTCAACAATATTGTGTTGTGTGTTTTCTCAATCATGGTCGTCTTTTTAGCTAACATTAATGCAACATTCATGGCGTCCTCTCCCTTCAAAGCTTCCAAGCAACCCTATCGAACAAGTAGGAATTTCATCTTCAAGGGCCACAAACCAAAAATTGTTCACTCCGGTGAACTTTTCAATCTTATACTTTGTTGAAGGCATCTTCTCCACACTCACCGCACCAATTTTTTTTAATCGGATGCCCTAGAAACAAAGTATAATAGGTTTATATATGATCTAGAAACCCACAAGAGTTAGGGTTTAGGGTAAAACAAGGATAACAACAATAGTTGGTTATAAACTGTTATTCTTTCCTTTCTCTTAAAACAAGATTACAAGTATACAAGAATAACAAATAACCCACTCACTTTTGAATTAGGATTCATCTTCCTATTTTTCCTTGTTCAAAAGGTGAGAGACTAGTATTCTATTTATGAGAAAAACTAACACACTAACATAATGGGCTTTTTAACAATTATCCATTACAAGCTAACTTAGTGTACAAGCTAACTTAAATAATTGGGCTTACAAGCAAGGCCCAATTCAACATGCTAAAAAACCTAGAAATATTGACTAATGCATGTTAGAACAAACTTCGACTACAACACACATTACTAGAGTTTGATCCAATATATCACAGAAAAAAATGGAGCAACATCAAGATCATAAAGGCAAACCTTACTTTATCCAAGATGATTTCGGGTTTAAAAGTGAACTGCCCAAAAATGTTCTCATGGGTGTTAATATTTTCCAATGCTAGATTCAAGATGTAGCAAAAGTTTTAAATTTCAAAGTTGGTGTCCTTTTGTTTACCTATCCCGAGATTCATATAGGTGTAAGCTCAAGATCAATGAAAACGTGGCAGTCGGTGATTGATATTGTCAGATCCAGATTGTCAAGCTGGAAACAAAAACACTTATCAATTGGAGGCCGTGTGGTAATCTTCAAAGCTATCATGTTTTCAATTTTTGTTTATTTTCTCTACTTCTTTAGAGCTCCTTCAGGTATCATATCTAAACTAGAGTATTTATTCAAACAATTTCTCTAGGGGTTGCGAGGAGGCGAAAAAATCCATTAGGTCACTTAGGATAAAATATGTAGACCGATCGAAGAGGGAGGGTTGGGTATAAAAAAACTGAGCGTCTTTAACTCGGCTCTATTAAGTAAGTGGGTTTGGAAATTGAGAAAGGAGAGGTCTGATCTCTGGTTTAAAACTTTGATTGATAGATATAAGGATCTGTGTAATCCTAGAATGTAAAACACAAATTTCTCATCTTGGTGGAGAGACATTATTTATATTGACATTGGAGACAGTGGGAATTGAGAAAAAATATTCAGTTAAGGAGAGTTACATAGTGGTTATAGAGCATGCAATTTTGTGGTCATCAATTTGGCACAAAATGATACCTTCAAAAGTATCGTGCTTAGTGTGGAGAATGATTCACAATAGATTACCAACCAAAGACAACTTAGTAAAGAGAGGTACCATCAGTCAGGATTTTATCTGGTGTGTTAGTGGGTGTGGAGAGGTTGAGTTGGTTTTCACCTTTTTTTAGTGCCCTACATATGCAGGTATTTGGTCTCAAGTTATCAAGTGGCTAGGAGTACAATCGATGCTGCCAAAAGAGTGCGCAAATCATCTAATACAGTTCGAATATTTACTCGGCAGCGGAAGAATTACAGCGAGCAAAGTCGGTGATTTGGTTCGTCTGCATCTGGTGCATTTTGAAAGCGAGGAATAAGAAGATTTTTAATAACAAGGCTAAATTGGATAATCAGACATTTGAAGTTATCCAAAGGACGTTGTGGAACAGGCTGAGTATAAATCATAAATAGAAAAACTTTGAGTTGATGCAATGGTACTTGAATCCCAAGTTAATCCTTCGTTAAGAGGGGCATTGAAGATCGACATAGGCAATAAGGGTTCAGAGGTTAAACTCGGTCGAGCTGTTTGGTATTGGCACGAAGTCTGCTTCACTAGCAGCGTTTTTTTGCAGGCCAACTTCATTCCAATTTTGTGTTATGCTGGTTGTTGTTGCATGGAAGTCTGTTGTTTCAATTTTTCTGCGTTTGTGTTTTCTCATAGATCTAAGAAAACAATGGCTTAGGATATGAATAGACTGGTGGAAGATAAAACTCTAGATGGGTAGTGTACCTTCAACCAACCACATGACACCATTTAATTTTTACTTATTTAATTATTTATAAAATAGTACTACCTCCGATTTTATTATAAGTCGTTTTGGAAAAAATAATTTGTACCACTATATAAGCCGTTTTATAGTCACTAATATTATTTTTCCTATTATATCTTTAAATATTTATTATTCTCTCTCCTTTCAATTATGTAAATTTATCTTTCCAATATCATTAATCAAGGATAATTTTGTAAAACCCTTCATAATTTCTCTTTTCCATACTATAATTATTACATTTCTTAATATATGTGAAAAGTCAAAAACGACTTATAATAAAAAACAGAGGGAGTATAATTATTTATTATTTCCAATGCATTTTACACTAAAGGTAATCTTATCCAACTTTTTAAGTTGGGTAAATAAGAATTAACCTTGAATTTATATCCTCATAATCTTCAATGTAATAGATCATGAAGTAGAAATTGTTTGATATGTATGTGTGTTAATCTATTAAAAGAAGAAAGAGAAAAAAGGGCCAACCATTTTGTGATAGAATGAAAGTTATGTGACTGTGAAATAAAATTTCTTATATAATAATATTAAAACTAAAATTAATATCAAATCAAACTTGAAAAGTCTAAAGAAAACAAAGATTAATGCAATTAAATTTAATTAAATACCATAATATTGCGTGGTTTCAATGAACTAGGGAATAAAGCTAAAAAAGAGAGAATGGATTGAACTCCTACACATGGAAATAAATCAAGGGTTCGTCTAACCTATGTAATATTGCATGGGATAAGATGTCATTAATACATGATATTTTCATACGCAATATTGCATAACAATGCACTATTTTTTATAAGAAATAACTCACTAATAAATTACCACTAATAAATTATAACTAAAATGGTAACTAATACATTATATTTCAATAAAAATTGTGTATTAAGTATCCTTTATCCTATGCAATGTTGCATAAGTTAGAAAAACCTATAGATCAATTGATATAAGAGATGAATGAATCATGAATCATTTATTGAATTGTATATTTGAATTAATATTTTTAATTTTTAAAGAAATTAATTATGTTTAATCATATTTTTTAATTAAAATAGATTTGACCATAAATATTTTTTAAATTCAAAATAAATAAATTATATTTAATTGGATTAATAGTCATTTATCCCTATAATATGATTTAATCCCTTAAAAAAATAATTTTGAATCACCCTCTGAAATTTTTAGGTACCCTTAAACGTATAAAAACCAGTGGATAAATAAATAAATAAATTGACGGGGATAATTTTTCCATCTGGGGGCAAAAAAAAATAGAATTTTAAAATTTCAGGGGGATAATCCAAAATTATTATTTTTAAGTGGTAAATCAAAACACGCCTATTTTGCAGGGATAAATAATTATTAATCCTATTTAGTCATATTTTTTTAATTAAAATAGACTTAACCATAAACATTTTTTTTTTTAAAATTCAAAAGAAATTAATTATATTTAATCATATTTTTTAATTAAATAGATTTGACCATAAATATTTTCAAATTTCAAAAGAAATTAATTATGAATCATTTATTAAATTATATAAGTAATATTTGTAATATAAATTATAAAAAAAGACATATGTTTACTGCATATTTATAAATTATCTATCTATAAGAAATAAAAAATTATCAAATAATTAATAAATATGTTTTTAGTTATATTAAGAGTATTAAATATGTAATAAATTTTAAATAAAAATATCATATTTTAAATGATAATTAAATTATATTTGTGAATACAATGAAGAAATTAAACCAATTTAAATATTTATTACATATATAAAGAGGATATGTTTGTACGGTCTTGCATATTTTGTTTCCTAAATTAAGTGTTAATTCCGGCTATATTTACACCATACTCATTCCACTAACTAATGGGTGGTTACAAATGCTAATAAAATATGATAAATCAACTTAAACTCAAAAAATAAACTGTTGCATAATAAAAAATAAAAAAACAAGTCAACATTTTTATGGTGGAATTGTTTTCTTATTTGCAACAATACACTACTAACAACTACCGATAGAAATTATTCTTCTACCTTGCATATGGTAATCAATTTCTCTTTTAAATGTTCTTTTTGGTTCAATATTTGTGTTCTCTACTCAACTTATTTTAAATATGGTTGAAAATTATAATTGATACATGAAAGTTTTTTTTTGTTTGTTTGTATTTTATAGTTACTGTAATTATGCAAAAGTTGCTTTATGGTACCACTTGATAAGACCATTTTTCTTAATAAATTGCAATGTTAAACATTATGTTAGCTAATTTATTAATATTTTATGAAATAGTTGCTAAGAAATTGAAATATTGCATATCTTTTGACGTGCAGTTACAATATAAGTTTTTGGTTTCTGAATGGTTTATACTAAAAAATTGTTTGAAAGTTTTCACTGCCTGTTTAATACAATTGATATAGGTATTGACGAAATATTACACACGGTCATAAAATACAAAATTCTTAATCCATACACAACTATAAAATATTTCCGACACAAAATCACATATATTGTTTGTTAACGTATCAGACTCTCATCATCATACATTTAAAATTCTGAACTAGTATATTTATACCTATATTTCTAACGTAAAATGTTTGTGTTGTTTTATATATCATTTTTAAAGTGTCTGAAGTGAATTGAAATCATGCATCTTAACTGGTCATAACCATTCGATACACATGTCTTGCTTTGTATCAACCATAATTGCTTGAATATTTTTAACTCATAAAATCTTGTTGCATACTTAAGCGTCAAGAGCACCACCCATGTTAACAATTTGTGTCATCTCATTTGAAAGCAGAGACAAGTATAATTTCTAGCATTACTGAGTTATGTATTATCTATTACATCTAAGGGAAATGTAATCAACATTAGAACTTGAAAAACATTAACTTCACATTTTAGGTCATCCATATTCAAAAGAAAATGTTTAGTCAATGGTCCAATTTTAACTAATAGAATACATATCACATTTAAGCTATCTAACTTTTTTATTTATTTGTACAACATGTTATATTTTATTGATTTTCCTCTTGATGATTTATCTGTTTAAGTTTAGACGAGTTTAAGATTATATGATTTTAACATATCTCTTACAAACATTATTATTTTTACATTCTTATTTTTAAATATAATTTCATATTCTATTCTATATTTGTTATTATTTTGCAACATATTTAGTATAATTATTTTAGTTTTAAATATACTTTATATGAATATTTGACATATATATTACCAACATGGAAAATAACACCCGCCAAATATCACGCCAACATCAAAGAGAACGAATGGCAGAAAATAAATCGAATATCCCTCCGACAGACTGGGATTCCAGCCGACCAAATCCTGCCCAACTGCTACCGGATGCACCTGCTGAAGCAAAAGTCGTAATTGTTGCTGGTTCGTGTCAGCCACGCACCCATGTCGGCAGCCACCCCTAAATCCCCCCCAAAGCCAATGTTCTCCTTGCCAATGACCTATACAAGCTACCGCTAAAATGGTCGAGTGATGTTTTTATTTTATTTTGAGTTAATTCAATTTTTGATGCTTTTATTTACCGTATAAATATCAAATGATATATTTATTTTTTTAAAATTATTGTGCTATATTAGATAAGTAACAGGTCAAATAAATTATTTATTAAAATATAGTGTGCTGGATTAATGAACCATCTTCACATTAGTGCATTAACAATCATTGTAAAAATGTATTTTTCTTTTCTTTTTGTTCCAGTGTGGGAGACATTGAGATAAATTATTGTATTTTAATTTTAATAGTCTCTTTTTGTATTTCTATTGTCTAATGATATACTCAATTGTATTACAGAGTCATTTACATTCACATGTGTTCAACATTTAAAGAGGAAGAGGGGGAAAAATGGGAAATTTTTTCATAATTTCCATGTGTATGACACATAACATTAGAGGGTGAAAAAGGGGAGTTTACCAAAATTATAATCTTTAAAGAAATTTTGTTGTCACAAACCGAGGTATTTATCTATTATGTTTAATCGTTCAACTATAGTTTTGTAATATCACACTTGACGCGTACTTGTTAGATAAAACTATATTGTTGACTAATAGAATTTACTTCATTTGTTTTGTAGTGAAACGAGATATATGTATGATTTCGATTCAATGGTTGACCCTCCTATTAAGTAACAATGTCACTTAAAGTCTTTGTTAATGTTTATGTTTATTTGCTTAATAAACTTTGAAAAATGTTATTTTCTTATTAATAGATCTATATCTTCTTATGGTTTTAAGTAATCTATAACAATATATAAAGTACAAAAAATATAGTTTTTCTGTAACATGTTTCTTTTTCTGGACTACCTATTTTTAACCTCTAGATTATTTTACTCACATTATTGATTTCATTGAAAAAAATCGGGTAGATAAAATTATGTCACAATGCACCTTTCGGTATTCATAATAAATTTAATTTGCAAATATTACATAATACAATTTTTTTTGTTGTAAATTTCTGAATTAATATCATTAGCCTCATCATATAAATAATTAATGTTAAAATCAAATTTATAAAAATTAACTGTGTTAAAATTTTCACATGGTACACATTTAAAAAGTGGACAAATGGACACGTGAGTGTCCGTTTGAACGCTAGTATATTTATAAAAGAAATGATTATAATACTAATAAATTTTTAGTTATATAAGATAAAAATATTTAGGATAATAGTACTATACAATAATAGATATAAATTAAGGAATTAAAGTAAAAATAATTAAGAAAAATTAGTTAATCAATTTTATATTTTATAAACAAATGCGCATAATATATGAATACTAATGTTTATTTTATTAGTTTTATTTTTTAAATCTTTATATTCGACTTTGTGATCTATTATAATCCAAGAGAATCAACTGTCCACAAGTTCATGAAAGAAGCACACTAACTGGCGACACGTGTTGTTGGTATATGATGATTGGGCATGTAAGAGAGTGAAAGGAAATTGTGCGAAAGAAAGTGTAAGATAGAAATGAACGTCCTTTCCCCTGTAGTGGCATATGATTCCTTCGTCTCTTGTTATGCAATTTCACCACCAATAACAACAACACGCGCTTCTCAAACCCTCTTACACCACCCTCCTCTTTCTGTTTCTCTCTCCTCCTTCCAAAACCCTAATTTCCTCACGGGAAACACTATCTTCCTCAAGATGCAGGTAATTCAATTCAACCTTTTTCCTCTCTCATTTTCTACATTCTAACACTCTCTATACATGCACTTCTTTAGGGTATATATGAATCGATGATTTTGGAGTGGAACCAAATATAATAGGCTACTTACACTTTTTATTCCCTTTCGATTTATGTTTTACTATAAATATAATTACAGCGATTCTGTTCCGTAAGTGGCAAAAGTAAGAACAAAGCAATGGTGGAAAGGTTGCAGCATTTTGGAGTAATCGTGTCAAGTAAAGTTGGTGAAGTGATGGAGACTGTTGATAGAGCTTTGTTTGTGCCCAGTGGATCAGCAGCACCTTATGATGATAGCCCCGTGGCTATAGGATACAATGCCACTATATCTGCACCTCATATGCATGCTACCTGCCTTCAGTTGCTGGAGGAGAATTTGAAACCTGGGATGCACGCGCTCGACATTGGCTCTGGTATATATATTGTATAGTCAACTAAATCAACCTGTTTAAAGTTGTTATTTATTTCTTTTAGAAGTTGTAATTTTAATCTATCCAAATGTATTCTACTGATTCAAGAGAAGTAAAAGTTGCTTGTTAGTTAGAGAATCAAGTTTTGCTAGGCATTCCATTCCTGTTTGTTCTTATTTATTTCATATCAGCATTAATGCACTAGATCCCATCAGGCGTGATCCTGGATAGAACATTATGGCAAAAGTTGATCCATCTAGTCGATTCCACTTAGTGGGATAGGGCTTGGTTGTTGTTTACGTTGTTGCTATGTTATGGCTTAAATGCACTAGGTAAAATCATTAAGTAACTACCAACATGGTGTGACATAAGTTGTAGATGTTTGAGTCCCTTGACCATTTGATTAGGGATTTGATCTCTGGCTGATGCATATGGAAAAACATATGCAGGGAAGATCAACTCGTAAAATTGATCTTAGTTACTTCAATGGATTAGTTTCTGTTTTTGTGAGTGAAGATACCTTGGTTTCAATAAAATAAAAAATCGTTTAGTTGCTACTTACTGTTGTATGTTAATGTGACTGGTTGTTGAGAGAGATGGTATAACCTTTAGACTAGTTGATGACAAGCGGTAATGATAAGGATGAGTAGAAAAAACTGGATATTAGTGCCCAAAGACTAGATTGCATAGCATGTTGATGAAGAGTAGATTTTTAGCTATACATAAACTTCCATCCCTGGAGGAGTTATATAGTCAGAGCAAGATATTGTGGAGATGCTATGATAACATACGATGACTGTGTTTGTTGAAAGTCAATTAGAAATAGCATCAGGGTTCTCCTATTGATTTACTCAATCCCAATTCAAGGTTATAAAGCCGGAGCATGATATTGTGAAGTAGGTATGATTATGTTACCATGACTGTGTTTGTTGAAAAGCAATTAGAAATACTAGTATCAGGTTCTCCTATTGATTTACTCAATCCTAATTCAGGGTGGAAGTTTTATTTGTTTGAAGATGTGAGATACGGAATGACTGATGTTTTATATTAGAACATCTTTTGGCCTTTATTCCTTTCTTTTTTTCACTTTCCTCATTGTTCTCTTCCCGTGATGTTTATAATCTCCACATTTTGAGTGTGTTTGCAGGAACAGGGTATCTGACGGCATGTTTTGCCCTGATGGTTGGACCCGAAGGCTGTGCTGTTGGTGTGGAGCATATTCCCGAATTAGTTTCTCTTGCAATAGAAAATATTCAGAATAGTGCTGCAGCTAAACTTTTGAAAGACGGTTCCCTTTCTGTTCATGCTGGTGGTATGATTTCGAAAATTTATGTGAATCTGAAAGATTGAAGCTTTTCATCTTAGCTTGGCAATTGAATCTAGTTGACTATGATAGTTGAATCTAGTCCTTGTTCCAGGTATATGGGATGAAGACTTGATGCAAATGATTAACTAATTTTAATTTTGTCGAGTCCATGAAATAAACAGAGAAAATATAACCTATTTGCCAAAATCTATGATATCTTGGAGGTAATTAAGTCCACAAAAACTGAAAGTAAAGTTGATCCAAAAATATTGTTATTGTTATGGCTATCTGTGATTTTTTTTACTGTTGTACTTTACTCTTGAAGATTAAATTTAATTGCTTCATTAAACTATGGCTGCATAGAAGTTAATCATGTCAATTGAAACTTTTGAATTTGTAGTGTTTATACCAAAATGAAAAAATGAATTAGCGCGTTGATAATTTCAAATATTTGATGAATTGTTATCTGGACAGATGGAAGGGAAGGTTGGCCGGAGTTTGCTCCTTATGATGCCATTCACGTTGGAGCAGCTGCACCAGAAATTCCCCAACCACTTATTGACCAGTTGAAACCTGGTGGGAGAATGGTGATTCCTGTTGGTAACATATTTCAAGATTTAAAGGTGGTGGATAAGAATCCTGACGGTTCTATCAGTATCCGGACTGAGACCTCCGTTCGTTACGTGCCCCTCACTAGTCGAGAAGCTCAACTTCGGGGCTACTAAGATGGAGGCAAAATCCTGAATTTTGGAAAGCTTTCAGGTGCCCATAGAATTTGTATAGTTAATGTTTCTTGAATATTTGAAGGTTTATACAGATATCTATCGAATGTTGGAACTTGATGTAAGTACATGCGGTTAGAATTTGGATTGTAAAAAGGTTCGTGCTCTTCTAACAGGATAGATTCATTTAAACCATTTGCAGCATTAATCATTTTGATATGAAATGAGTCTCTTCTGATTTTAATTTCTAGTTTTGTTTTTTAATCTGAGGACTTTTTATTCATTTTTATGCTTTACACAATTTTATATATTTTTGTGAACAATTCTTTTAATGAAACTTTTATGGACTTTTAATTTTTGGTGATAATTTGGTTATATTAATACTAATATATAATACACTTGCGGTCCGGGAAGTGTTGACATTATGACCGGAAGACTTTACCATATATCCCTACCATTAGACTTATATCCCTACACACACAAAAATTGGACTAAAATACCCTCATATAAATAGTTAAAATTAGTAATTTCTATTTCTATGTCATCCGATTTGGAAAATATTTGTGGTGCATATCGGAAGACTTCCATTAAGTCTTCCGGTTTGATTTTTTTTGACAATGCGTATCGAAAAACTTGGAAGAAGTCATCCGGTTTAGTATGTGAAAACAGTGTATCGGAAGTCTTTTTACAAGTCTTCCGTTTTTCAACCTTTTTTTTTAATTAATTTATTTTATTAATTTTTGTTTTAAAAAAAAATGTTTTTTCATTAAATTTTTTTTTTCTTCAGTGGTGCATGGGAGGATACACACCCTTCACATTCAATTTTCTTCTAAATTTTTAATATTGACAAAGAAATTTTTAATATTACTAAATTTTATTTGAAAATAAAGAAAACTAATATACTATCTTAAATTAATATTAGTTACAACGTTATCAATTTATTTTTTTATAAAATACAACATTTAAAATTTTATTAAGTTATTGATGCAATTGATATCATGTTATATTTATTTTTTAAATTACTATAAATGACTTTTATTGAATGACATTTCTATTACTATTATATACTAATATGTTTTACTTTTAACATAAAAAGAAATAGATATAACATGATATCAATTACATCAATAAATATAACATCGATAAAAAATAAATATAACATGATATCAATTACATCAATAAAAAAAAATATAACATGATATCAATTACATCAATAAAAAATAAATATAACATGATATTAATTACATCATTAAAAATTAATGATTTATTGTTAAAAAAAATTAATGCAAGTCTTCCGGTACGTATTGTCAAAAAAAAATTAATAGAAGTCTTCCGGTATGCACCACAAATATTTTTCAAACCAGATAACTTAGACAATTTCTTTCTGTATACTAATTACAAAAGATTCCAAAACGAAAGACTTTTTGGAAAGTGAAAATGGAAATAGAAATTATTGATTTTAACTATTTATATGAGGGTATTTTAGTCCAAAATAAATTTATATAGAGGTATAGGTCTAACGGTAGAGGTATATGGTAAAGTCTTCTCATCATGACTGTTGCAGATTATACTATCCACTACATGGGATGCTAGTTCACTATGGTAAAAAAACTAAAAATCTCATATATCTCTTGAAGCACTCATAATATTTATAATATACATATATCTCTAGACTTTGTAAATAAGTCACTCTCATCTTATTCAAAATTAGTTTGAAAATATATCTCTAGAATGTTCCGAAGATGCAATTCTTATGAAAATAACTTACATAATTGTAACACTCCATAGTTACTTAAACTTCTAAAAAACGTTAAATAACCCCCATCTGCTTTATTCATCTTGTTCTATAAGAGGCTAATTTGTATAAGATGACAAATTGACTTTCATGTAGCTTGCAGATAGGTAATGGGACCAACAACAGTGATAGGGGAACCGACCAAATCTTGATGGTTTGAATGGTCGGACAAGCATTGTTGGAGTGATAATCTGTCTCGGTAACAAAACTCTTTGAACCACAACTTATCGAGTTGCAATTCACCCAATTATTTCACCCATTAGACCAAACTCATCCATTCAAACTAGGGGTTACAAAAGTGCATCCCCGAAATATTCAAAGATGCATTTTTGAATTATTTCTTTGATAAAATAGGGTGTCTCAGTTGCAACACCTTTTTGTGTATATTAGATCAAACCATCTTTATACAAGAGTAGTTGAAAAACACCAACCAAAACCTCTATGTGCATTTGGATCACTTGGATAGTAGTAGTATTGATGATTGCATGAAAACTAAATTTGCACAACTCACATCTCTCATGACTTTACACTTTTTGTTGCCATGACACCATCTTCATCATAAAACAGAGTTTCTGCAGGTATATCTTCCTCCCCCTCAAATCCACCAAACTTTGAAAATATTTTCATTACTACGTCTTTTCCACCACTACATATACATATCCATGCAAGAGGGAGACAATCAAATGTTTACTTAGCCACCCATCAACACCACAATGTTTTTCTCAACCACTACCATTACACTCTACACACTCAGCATTTACACTTGTCCCAGTCATTTCTTTTCACCAGCACCCACTCAACAAACTCGTCTATTTTCCTCATTTTTGCAGAATCACAACAATCTACACCCCTCTTTTAGAATCCCAAAAATCGAGTTAGGAATTTTTTTATAAAACATATCCATTAAAGTGGTATTTCAAACTGAACATTCCTTTTACTTATTATAATATTTCCTTAGAAAATTGTTTACTCATGACTACTTTTTATATGAAAAGGGAATGTTCTTGAATGACATAATTGGATGTTTCAAACCTATCAATTAACATATTGGAATACTTTTTCAAGGTTTTTTTAATTACGTTTTGGCACATTGACCTATGAAAACCATCAAACTCAATTGTTTAAGTTTAAATAGTATGAGTTTATTTCCGAATATCAATTTAACTTTGAGAAACTGGGCAATAGAGTATCAGGGTTACTACCAAATTCAATTATTAATTTTCATATCATATTTGAATTCAGAAATGCAAAATGAGATTGTTGTTGGGTGAGAATATGGATACAAAGAGGTCTAGAAGGGGGTTGAATAAACCATTTTTCCTTGAGACAAGTTCAAAAACATTTTAGGTCTCATAAACGAAATCAGTGATTTTAAGAGGCACATAAGCAAAACAGAAAAACAAGAGAGCTTGGAAGCATCTCAATGAATTAAATAAAGTGAAATAATACAAAATGTCACAAAGGGCTTGATTGCTTCTAATGCAAGTCAATCACAAGACAACTAAAGTTGCTTTGAAGAAAGCAATTTACAAAAATTACATAGATGTTCACATCAAGCCATAATTGGATTCATGATGATTCTATAAGATTGATACACCGCAGACCTAAGCTTATACACGAAATATCTATAAACAAAGTCTATTTTATGTGGCATACAACCAATGCAATTATACATTATATGCAATAACATTATTAATGGATGCTAGAAAAATAAAGGAGTTAAGGGAAGAAGAAAAGATACACAAAAATATATAGTGGTTCGGCGTTCGTCATCGCTTTGCCTGCCTCATTCTTTAATGGTGTTAATTAAACACTGAAAATAATCATGATTGCCCACTATTTTGATAAGTTTGATATAAGCATTTTGGTTACAACGAACTATCACATGATAATTTCTTTTGATGCAAACACTCATACTGCTAAAAAAAAGATCCCTCATGATCTTGATCCAATAACCTCACTATCCATAATAACTTGCTCCTAGTATTCGTGTATGGTGATCCCACTGATTTCTTGTATGAACGATTGTCATTCATTAAGCGTATATTGGATAACTCTCAACTTTGTATGTGGGCAATCTTTCTCCAATGCCACCAAAGAAGGACAACTTCCAACTCCTCCTTACGGACTGTTGATATCTGATCTCGCCAAAGTCTTCTTTGGAGTATATTGAGAAACTTCCTTCTTGATCAATAACAATGAAAGTCAAATTGCATTCAAGAAACTATACATGCAACTATTACAAACATCAAACTTCACAAAAAAAAACATCAGATACCCTAATGTACCACCAGTCTCATTCAACCACACAATCTTTAGAGATGAAGGTCTTCAACAATGGAATAGACTAAGGATGAAGATGATGAACAATTCCATAATATCTCACAAACCAATCCAAAATCACAAGGTGTTAGTCAAGGGTTTAGATGAATGTGAATGAAGAACACACAAGGTTTTCTCAAGTTTATCGGTAAATAAGTCTTGGTTTTCAATTGTTATCATGAGCGTGATCAACCAGGATGAACACACGATATTAATTAATTCACTATCTCTAATTAATAAGCAACAACAACAAATTTCACTAGAACAAGATGCAACAAAAAGAAAGTGAATCTAACATGATTACACTCAAGTCGTTCTAGAGAAGAAAAGAAAGATCCATGATGATGGATATAGATACACTAAAAAGAGGGGACACATCTTCTGAGATACAGTAACGACATTAAATGACAATTGAAAGTGCATTGATATCGCTTTTTTGTTTTGATATTTTTGTCAATTTGAATATAGTTTTCTTTTTTTTTGCGCATTTGTAATTTTCCTCTCGTTTATTATTTGTGTGCTTGTACAATATTAATATTTAATTTGTTTTGTAATCACTTCGGCTATTCTAGTATGTACCACTAAGATTCATGGTAATGGGTATAGACACACTAAGATGGGTTTAGACACACTCATATTGTTTAACATCTCAAAATTCCCACCAAACTCATACCCAATTTTTGTTGTAATGGTGGAAAATGGCTCTCACTTACAATATTCGTGACTTTACCCTCAAGTTCCTATCACTTTGCAAAACAACATATTTTTATTTTTATTTTCTATTTTCTTCCCGTTTAAGGAGCATATGTGGTCTTAGGAATGAAATATCTTAGAACCCTTGGGCTTCTTTCAACTGATTTCTCGATACCCAAAACAGCTTCCACCTATAACAATACACGCATAACCATTATTGGTGATCCCGAAACTTCTCCTACACCCTCAACTTACAATCAATTGTGCCACATACTCCACACATACTACATTGCTTCAATGCACCTATTTCTTTATTAACATATCCAAGAGACACTTCCCAATACCATACCTCAGCCTAAACAAACACTAGACTCTTCCCCACATCCTTACCATAAGAAATTACAAATATTGTCAAATCTTACCTACTATTTTTCAAACCAAACATGTCTTGCCTCCTACTAGACCTCAAGATCATTGCATTTGTTTTAACCCAAAAATTTCCCCTATAAATGTGAAGCCTTATCGTTATCACCACTCACAAAAAGAAGCCATCACCATGATCACTCGTGACAAGCTTCAAGAATTCATAATCAAGTCTAACAATAGCCCTTACTTATTCCATGTGTTACTAGTGCGTAAGAAGGATGGTATTTGACATTTTATTTGTGGACTATCGTACACTTAAAGTAGTTATAATACATGACAGTTTCTCATCCCTACCATTAATGAATTTTTTATGAGCTGAATTCTGCAATTGTTTTTAAAAAGATTGACTTAATGGCAGGCTACCATTAAATTCATATTGTACCAAAAGATACTCACAAAACAACGTTTAGAACTTTCGATAGACATTTTGAGTTTTTTGTTATGCCATTTTGCTTAACCAATGCTTATAGTACTTTTAATATGCCATGAATAACTTACAAACAATTTAATCTACAATAATTGCTTAAGTGATAAGTGTCATACCCTAATTTTATCCCTTAAGATTTTTCATATTTTCATCTGCATTTTGCACACAAACAAGATCACGCATTGGTTCCTCGGTCCTTTTTGGTTGCAGGTTTATGCCTCACAGGAGATCACCCTTGCTTTTGAGTGCTTTTATGTTTACTAACCATTAATTAAAATCCAAAAATATTTGTTTTCTTTTACTAACATTTTCAGAGGAAGAACATGTTAAAAATACCAAAAATAGTAGTCCCGTAGCTCGAATGAATTTCACTGATAAAAAGTCGAAGTTGATCCACAAAAAATTCAAATTCATCTGATCAAGGATTTCTTAATTTTTAATTGATTTAATCAAGGAATTCCAAGGTTCATATGTTTATTTCCATGCCTTCTTTGACAATCAACGAGTCGGGACCACAAAAGTGCAAATAAAAGAAAATATTTTTCAAGTTTTGCACTGAGTAACCAGTTAACGCCCTGGTAGTAACCGGTTACCAGCGTGTAAATTTGAAAAAAATTGGCATTAAATTCAAATTTTGTGATTTTGGCACCAATCTCATTTTTATCACATGTGGAATATTCTAGATCATCTCCATTTAATTATCATACATCATCAAAATTAATTCCCACCATGCACCTTCCTTAATCACCACTCTTTGATAATTCCCTCCAAATTTAATTCTCAAGCCTAATTTTGATCTTTCAAGCCTAATTTCATTCCACCAAATTTTCATACCTAAACTCTTTAAATAGAGGCATTTTCTCATTCATTTCTCAAGCTTTAAAGAGTCAAAAAAACCTCTTGCAAAATATATTCTCAACTACCAAAATTCACCAAAGCTCATATACTTCTTTTGAAAGTTATCAAGAATTTGCATTGAATTCTTGAATAACTTTGGGCTAAACCTTCATTTTTTTCATTTTTCTTCATCAATTTCAGTAGATCAAGCTTGCATGTGGAGTAATTTGGAGTTTGTTATTGGTAACTCATCTTCCTCCATTGTTACACCTTCATCTTCATCATCCACAATGTAGATCCTTGTTGACCTTGGTATGTGATCCTTTGGATCTTGTGTTACATTTTGATTGATGGTTTTTGATATTTTCTTACTCTAAGATTCGTGCAAATTCAGATCTATGATCTCAATG
Source organism: Lathyrus aphaca (assembly GCA_963966055.1). Classification (NCBI taxonomy): domain Eukaryota; kingdom Viridiplantae; phylum Streptophyta; class Magnoliopsida; order Fabales; family Fabaceae; genus Lathyrus; species Lathyrus aphaca. Next base: position 174,087,896 of record OZ014524.1, on the reverse strand, counting down.
TGTTTGAAAAATGTTTTGAAAAGGAATCATGCTGAATTTTGCTTATTTTTCTCCTTCTGTGCACAGAGTAACCGGTTACCAGCCTGATAGTAACGAGTTACTCTGTGTTAATTTTTTCAGAAACTGCATTTTTGTACTAAGTAACCGATTACAAGCCTGGTAGTAACTGGTTACTCTGAAGCAAAATTGACTTGTTCCCTTATTTTTGGGGTTGTTTTGGTTCCTTTTGCTCCCTTTTCACCTATCTTCTTATTTTTACCTTGCGAGACATTTTTGGGACTGATTTCTCTTTAAATTCAATGGACTTTGGGTGTAGATTAGAGGAGTTAATGTTCATTAGTTCAAATTGAACTATAAGTGAATTATTTAATTCACTTTAGGTGCTTTGAATTAGTGATATATTTTCACACTTGAATCCACCAAAATGAGTTATTGAACTTAAAGATGAAAGAATACCATAAGTGCAACTCAATTTGGTATTCATCTTTATTTTATTTTTGTGCGACATTACGCTCGAATGACGATTTACATATCATTTATCTCACATGTATTAGCACTAACATCGTTAACCTTAATTGGTTTTGGCCGACCTCATTTATAGGGTAATTACTCCATAAAATTACTCGACGATTGTTTAACATAGACCTAAATGTGCCCCTACTTCGGAATAAAAATCCAATTGGATACTTGCACTTTCGTAGTCGGACCTCTTGTTGGTCGCGTAATCCCAATGTTAGTTAATCATTTGCATTAGATCCATGACTTTTGAAGCTTGATGCTTAGTTGCTTTGGGTATCCCAATATTCTTTCAAGTTTCATCGAATTTGGACCTAATTGCATCGGTTAATCACTATAGTGTAAGATACTAAGCGGAATTGGTTTCCTTTACGGTTTTGGCACTTGATGCCTTGTTACTTTTGGTTGTGGATGATTAAGTTCACCATACCACTATTATGTACATATTATTATACTACTATATTAGCATTTTACTTTTCTTCTCGCACCTTATCCTTTTTAATTTCCTTTTCGCTCCCTTATCTCCTTTATTTTTATTATACTTTGTCATCCATTATCATGTTTATGTTTATGTTTATATATCCTTGTGCTTTTTTCTTTGTCCATATGGACACACAAAAATTAATAAAGTATTAAACCTCTAAAACACTTGTGATCTTGATCTTGGACTATGGTTACTATCCTTTGTATTGAAATTGGAGTTTTGGACTTAGATTTTAGGACACCTTCCCGTTGCTTTGATCATCATGGAGTTGGTACTTTAGCCTTTATTTGGCCATTTTCTAACTTATTCTTATAAGGATGAAACTCTTGTTCTCATGCTTGGAAGTATCATCAAGTTTGGTTAGATCTTTCCTCCTTTATCTCTTTTATTTTATTTTTAGGATAACATCTTCATCTCCTTCCCTTTTTCAATTTTCAAAACTCTCTCTTTTCAAAAACTTTGTTTTCAAACTTTCACCACTTTAATAAATCAAACCTTGACTTTTTGTCAAGTGGCTTTTATTTCTTCTTTTATTAAAATAAATGTCAATGAACTTAATCATTTTGACTTCAATTTAAAAATAAAAATAATCAAACTCATTCAAGTGGTTTTGTGCCTTTGTGCACTTCTTTTTTCTTCACTTAATAAAATCGATCAAAACCAACTATTTTTCACTATTTGTACCACGAACTACGAGGTTTTAATCTTACATTGCACTTTGTGGATACTTAGGAATGAGACGAAAGTCTCGTGAAACACAAAAACATTAACAATTAATTCTTTTCTCATCCCCTCACTCCCATTTAACAAACCATTTTCAAACCAAAAAGAAATAAATTTTTCAAATGGCTCCCGTGAGTACAACAGTCATTTTGGGTGCTTAAAACCTTCTCATTTTTTAACCAACCCCCTTACCCTTTCTCTACTTGTTTCTTTAGCTTTTTGCTTTAGATTAATTTTAGGATTTATTCGCTCTTTTTTTCCTTTTCCTTTTGGAATAAAATAAAAGCGTGGTGGCGACTTTGTTTACTTTGAGTCAAGTTAACCAATAGCTTAGACTCGTGATTTTACCACTACAGAAAATTGGCGACTCTGCTGGGGAGTAATCTCTAAGTGGGTTCGGCCTAGTTTGATATATTTATTGCTTTGGTTTGAATTGTTTGTTATTGCTTGTTTTGTTCTGGTTTGGTTATCCTTTGTGAGTGAGATAGATCTTGTACCCGAATTTGAGTGAACTTATGATAGGATGGTGATATATTTGAGGAGTGTGTGGTGGAGTAGTCTTATGCAATGTCAATCCGAGAATCATCACTCAGTTAGACTCTTTCATATTACTGATTCCATGACTCGTATCATGGCATTACTTTTCTGATCCGAGCTGATCATACTGAGGACCATAGAACCCTTAATCCATCCAGGAAATTTTAGGAATGTAGTGCGAAAGTTATCCCAAGTGTAAACATAGGGTGGTTGTTACACGATAGTATACTTGGACGAGTTCTTCTTGAGGAAATTATCGGTTGGGGAGTGTAACACTCTGTGATTTATTTAACTCTCCGAATAATATTATTTAATACCAATAAGATTTCTGGTTTATTCTAAGAAATTTTAATGAAAAACAATTTAGAGTAAATGGAAATTTAAGTTGGATAACTGAAATTATTTATGTCGAGGTTCTATTTAAATTAAGGATCAAGAGACATTTTTGGATACTCTCTATTTTGGACTCATTGGTAAGAAATTAAGTTTTTATATATTTGTTTATATAGAAGGAAAAATAGAAAAGAAAGTAGTTGGGAATAAAAAAAAGAAAAAGGAAAAAGGAAAAGAAGAGGAGAATAGAAGAAGAAGGAGAGAAAACCCTAAAGCTTCAAATTCATCCCTCTCAATCATTCGTCCGTCGAATCAACTCATTTCTTCCGTCAATCTTCATCTCTCGAGGTGGGTTCATAGTTAGATACTTTTGTGTTAGTTTTTGGTTGAGTTTGAAGTTTATGAGTTTAGGGTTTTTTGTAGAAATCCTGAAAACAAATGATTTAAACGGTTAAAAACACGATTAAACCTAACTATATTGCTCACATTATGCCTATGAGTATGTGTTGTTTACTATGTTAGTTGGTATTTTGGGTGATTTTTGGCTTGGAATGTTAAGTTTCCCGTAAGTTGAGTTTGTTGATCTGGTATAGCTCGCTCAGCGAGAAGGAGCTTGCTCAGCGAGAAAGGCAGGAGGTTCCTTGCTCAACGAGCTAAACCCTCGCTTAGCAAGACCTGGAAGTTTTAGTTTTGTCTTTTATTCATAACTTTAGATCCGGGCATCCGATTTTAGTGTTCCACCTATCAAATCGAAGTTAAAAATATTTACAAATTGATGATGCCATAAAGATGTTATTTTACCCGACCTTTACCGACCTTTTTTTATGACCAAAACCTTGTTAAAATTGGAAAGTGTGAGTTAATGGAAATAAAGAAGGTGCGACTTGTGAGATGTCTAGGTTTCCCTTAAGCTAAAGTGAATCATGAATTATGTATTGTTTTAAGGTCCTCTGTAAAGTCTTGATTAAGCCTCTTCGCGGTTACCTTGTGTTTCGCAAGAGCGCTCGTAAGGACTTGAGGTACCGGTTGTTAAAATACGGATTGTGGTTTGATGAGTGTAGGTCACAAGTCTTCCGTAAGGTCTTGAGTAAGCCTTGAGATGGGTTGCCCTTAGTCCCACGTGAAGCGTCTGTAAAGACTTGAGGCGAGTGCTATACTAATTATGGGTTAATCTTGAGTAAGTCTTAAGGTGTGTTACCTTTAGTCCCACGAGAAGCATCCGTAAAGATTGAAGAGAGTGTTATGTTGAAATCCTCTGTAAGGTCTTGAGTAAGCCTTGAGGTGGGTTGTCCTTAGTCCCGCGTGAAGCATCCGTAAGGACTTGAGGTAGACGTTTCTTTTATTGTATATTGAGATCATGTGTGGACCTTACCCCTTTGTTATCGGTTCTTGTGTGAGATGGTTTATGGAAACTTGTGATATATATTTAGGAACAAACTCTTAAAGCCGAGAGAACTTTAAGATAGGGAACTCACTGAGATGTTTTATCTGACCCCATGTTGATGTTGTTATTTCAGGTACCTCAGGTTCCGAAAAGGGTAAAGATAAGGCGATTTGATTATCTTTACTTGTTTGATGGCTCTTGTCTTCCGCTGTGGACTTTTGAGATCTTCGGATCTAGTTTTTAGACTTTTGTATTCTTTTGAACATCTTGTATAATTTATGGCCTTGTTTTTAGTACCTTATGTTGTAGTGGTTATACTTATGCAATGTGTTGCTAAGAACTTATGTATTTCAGTACCAAACTTGATTTTTATATATGAAAAATATGCTTCGAAGTATGTCTTTTATATATGGGTATTATAGTTGGTATCAGAGTAGGTCGTATCCTCGACCTAGCCTTGGAATATTATAAGTGTTTCATTTCCATTCATACACGTAATATCATTGTAGGACTAAATGTTATGTTTATGGTATTGATCCTGATCAACTTAATCCTATTTTGATGACATTTAGGAATATGGCTGGTAGGCGTAGAACACGTGGTCGTCCTAATGTCACTCCTCCTAGTAACGATCGAACGAGTGGTGACGGGAATGCTCATATGTTCCAATTAACGCAACAGATGCAGCAACATCAACATCAATTCATGCAGGAGATGATGCACTAAATGAATGGGGGTCTTCATCCTCATGTGTTTGCTCCTGGAGCTGGTGGTGGAACCTTCCGGAATTTCTTCCGCATGAATCCCCATGAATTTCATGGTGTTTTGGACCCTGTGAAGGCGCATGAATGGGTGGCGGGAATGGAGCGTATCTTCCAAATCGTGGTTTGTGGGGAAGAGGATAAGGTGACTTTTACGTCACATTTGTTGAAAGGTCCCGCTGCTAGGTGGTCGGAGAGTGCTTCAAACCTGATGATGGTACAAGGAGTTCCAAGAGTATGGCAACAATTTAAGACAATTTTTATGGATAAGCATTTTCCGAGTTCCTTGAGAACGCAAAAGGAGTTTGAATTTCAACAATTAAGACAAGGGAGCATGACTATGGCCAGTTATTCTGAGAAGTTTGAGAACATGGAGGCCTACTTTAGGCAGGCTATGTACGCCCCTGATGAAAGGTGCAAAATTGACCAGTTCTTGTTTGGATTAAGGGCCGAAATTTCTCATAGTGTTTCGCAACGGGAATTCACTACTTGTTCTGAGATGTTGAGGAAATGCTATGTTGCCGAACATAGTCTGAAGAAAGTGAAAACAGAAGCCAGTGTTGGGAGAGCAGTTCAAGGTGAGTGGCGAAGAGCCAATCAATCCTTTAGGCCGATGCCTCAACCCTTCAAGGGGAAACAAGTGTCGAGTCCTAGATCTAGTGCTCCTCCGGCGTGCTCCAGGTTTCACAAGAACCATTTTGGAAGGTTTGAGAAGAATGGTGTAATTTGTTATCATTGTCAGAAGGAAGGACATGTTGCTAAGGATTGTCCACAGAGAAAGAATCAGATTCAAGGGAGAGTGTATACTATGGATGCTAGAAAGACGAAAGGCGACAATTCTCTAATAGCGGGTAATTGTCTTATTAATGGAATTCATTGTCTTTTTTATTTGATTGTGGAGCTACGCATTCTTTTGTATCTTCTAGTTGTGTAAAGCGACTCAGATTGAGAGTTTTCCCCTTGTTTCCTCTTATGGTGGTTACTACCGCTATGGACGAAACTATAGAAACACCCCTTATGTGTGAAAGATATACCTTGTCGGTGGACGGTAAGACCTTCCAGATAGATCTTATTTGCTTACCCCTCAAGAAGGTTGATGTCATTTTGGGAATGGACTGGTTGTTTGCAAATTCAGTGTTTATCAGATGCGAAGAAAATTTGATCCTTATTCCATCCGTAGAAGCCCCTATGAAGTATGTGCTAACAACGATCATGGAAGATACGATTGGAATGGTAAACTTTTTATTTGAGAATGAGAAGACTATTTTATTAGTCCTTACTAAGGAAGAGGGTAATGGTCCGAAAATTCTGAATATCCCAGTAGTTTATGAGTTTTTCCCTAGGATGTCACTTCCTTACCTCCAGTAAGAGAAGTTGAATTCTCAGTTGACCTGATACCGGGGACGGCTCCTATATTCGTTTCCCCTTATCGGATAGCGCCACTCGTTGAAAGAATTGAAGGATCAATTAGAAGAGTTGATGGCAAAGCATTTTGTGAGACCAGGTGTTTCACCGTGGGGAGCTCCTATTTTGTTGGTAAAGAAGAAGGACGGTGGTATGCGGATGTGTATTGATTATCGTAAGTTAAACAAGGTTACTATCAAGAATAAGTATCCCTTGCCGAGGATAGACAATATCTTAGATCAATTGAAAGGAGCTTGTGTGTTCTCGAAGATTTATTTGAGATCGGGTTATCACCAAATCCATGTGAAGAGTTCTGATGTGTCAAAGACCGCGTTCTGAACCCGTTACGGTCTTTACGAATTCCTAGTGATGCCTTTCAGTATGACGAATGTTCCAGCTGTCTTCATGGACTACATGAACCGGATATTTCAAGCTTACTTGGATCAGTTTGTAGTGATATTTATTGGTGACATTCTTATTTATTCTCGTACTCCCCAAGAGCACGGAGAACACCTAAGAATTGTCCTATCGATACTGCAAGAGAAGCAACTTTTTGCCAAGTTTAGTAAGTGTGAGTTTTGGATGTCGGAAGTTAAGTTTCTTGGGCATGTTATATCTCAGGGAGGTGTATCGGTGGATCCGTCAAAGATTGAAGTTGTGATTAATTGGGAGAGACCGAGGAATGCTTCGGAAGTGAGAAGTTTCTTAGGCTTGGTTTGTTACTACATAAGGTTCATTAAAGGTTTTTCTTAGTTGGCATTTCCATTGACTAAGCTTACTAGAAAGGATTTTGCTTACGAATGAGATTCTGGTTGTGAGCAAAGAAATATTGACTACTGCTCCGGTGTT